>JAEOAD010000044.1:10175000-12687500 GCA_036365145.1 Orientallactaga sibirica
TTGACATGGCTGTCTATATATAGACACATTATGTGTTCATGCCATCATTTCCCTCCTCCCTTTCCCTACTCCACTGAGGGCCCTCCTCAGTGGGATTGCTGGTATTCACCATGGGGTTGTGGATTATGAGTTGTGTGAGTAGCAGTCAGTCATTGGGGTGGGGGA
The DNA here is from genome assembly GCA_036365145.1 of Orientallactaga sibirica. Classification (NCBI taxonomy): domain Eukaryota; kingdom Metazoa; phylum Chordata; class Mammalia; order Rodentia; family Dipodidae; genus Orientallactaga; species Orientallactaga sibirica. The sequence continues at coordinate 10,175,166 of JAEOAD010000044.1, forward strand.
GGGTTAAACTGCCTTCTCATGTGAGCTTGATACTGAATGCTCCTCCCAGAAGAAGGGGCCTCCCCTCTCACTCCTGCTTTGTGTGCTGGGATTTGCACAGCTCTTTGTTGAGCCAGGCTATGGGCTCTCCTATTCCCTCCATTGTGATTGGCTTCTACTCTTCCAATCTATCTGTCTTTGAAATATTTGATTCTTTGTTATTCTCACTCTTCTCATAGGCTCTGACCCATGGAGATCTCGTCTAACCCACCAATTACCTACGAAGTCTCTTCTAAGTATTTTGTGGTTTCAGGTCTTACAGTTAATCCATCTTAAATTCATTTTTGTTTATGGTCCAAGAAAAGAACCCAATTTTCCTTTTGGGCATATCACATGTAAATTCAATGTAACCAGCATTATTTGTGAAGAGTGCAGCATTTCCACATTGTGTATTCTTGGAGACATTTTATGAGAGTGAGTTGACCATGTATAAACAAGCTTATGTATAGACTTTCTCTTGAGCTTCGTGGATCTTTCTCAGTGTAGATAGGACCTTGTCCTTCAGCACATTCCGAGTTGATGGGATGGAACGTTAGGTTCTGTGATTTGGCAGACTTATGCAATTTTTGTTTATTTAAGAAATTCATAGTCTCCATTAGGCCAACAAGCTAACATCCCCACAGATCATTTATTGTTCCAAGCAGAATAAATCATTAGCCCTAGAATCCCCGTGAAGTAACCATGCATCTTCAAGTGCTAAGCATTTTTTTCATAACTATTATCAACAAGAAGATGATATGTGATTAATCTCAAATCTTGCTTCTGAAAATGCCAATATTCATAAAAACGCTGGCGAGTATACTAGATTGGGGTTGCTGACATTATAATTTATCTCAAAGTGCTATTTAATATAAAGCAATATCTGTATATGAATAGCTTTTAAGTGATTATCTTCCACTTGGGTACCTTTCAAACTTATTAGGCAGTTAAAGAAAACATACACAAAGTGGGAAGACAATGGAATGTAGGCCCTGATATCATATATGATGTTTTGTTTACTTTTCTAAACAATCTTAGGAAGATGATGTGATTAACTTTTTTTCTGTGATTAAAAAAAAAAAAAGGGTTTCAATTTGGTTCTACATTTACTGAAGCTGTTCTTTTAGGACAATATTTTTTAACTCTTAACCTGTTCCTTAGTATATAAGATCCATGAGACAGGGATCCTATCAGTCTTTTTTTTAACATTTATTTTTATTTATTTATTTGAGAGAGAGAGATACAGAAATAGGCAGGTAGAGAGAGAGGGAGAGAGAATGGGAGTGCCAGGGCTTTCAGCCACTGCAAACAAACTCCAGATGCATGTGCCCCCTTGTGCATCTGGCTTATGTGGGTCCTAGAGAATAGAGCCTTGAACCGGGGTCCTTAGGCTTCACAGGCAAGCGTTTAACCACTAAGCCATCTCTCCAGCCCCCCTATCAGTCTTATACACAGGTTTCTGCCTTACATACCTCACAGTGATCAGAAACTCCGCAAGTATTTATTGAATGAGAGAGTAAATGGGCCAGTTTTCATAACTTTCCATTACCACATGACACCGTGAGCTGTGAGTTCTATAAACTAGAACAGCAGGTTGAATTATCCATTCTAATTCTCAGTAAGCTCAAGAATGTTCCACGGAACTTGGCTGTTTGTAAGTTTACTTTTGTATTTTAAGTTTGTGGGTTCAGTGCTTGACATGAGAAGATAGTATGACACAAATTACTTCAACCTAATACCGAGTTTTGTGAAATACTCAGCCCTGCATATAGATGCCTAGAATATAATTGATAAAAAGAAATATTTATGCAACAGGTCGATATTTAATATCTCATCCATTTTGAACTGCTATTAGTTATGCCAATGAATATTCATGAAGACTTTCTGGAAGGGTCAAGACGGTGCATTTCAATACATAGGACAGAAGATTAAGTATCAGGAGATCCAGTTGTGTTCATTTATCATGTCACTGGATTCACAGTGCTTTTTTCTTTTCTTTTTTTTTCTTTCTTTTTGTTTTTGTCTTTTTGTTTTGTTTTGTTTTTTTGTTTTTCAAGGTAGGGTTTCACTCTAGTCCAGACTGACCTGGAATTCACTATGTAGTCTCAGGGTGGCCTTGAGCTCATGGTGATCCTCCTCCTTCTCCCTCCAGAGTGCTGGAATTAAAGGCGTGTGCCACCATGCTCTGCTCACAGTGCTTATTTTTAATAAATAAGTATACTATTTTCCAAATAAATGAAAACTGAAAGAAAAAGATAAAAACTGCACAGAAACATGATTTATTTATTATTTACTGTATGTCTTGGATACTAGCAGTTTATATGGAAGGACATGCTCATTGTTTGAGTAATTCTGTGCAATATCATGCCCTCATTTTCCTAATAAGGAAGCAAGATGAAACAACTTGTATAAACAGGCACAATCCGTAGGTCATGCATTCTTATGTAGAAACCTTTCCCCAGGGTCTGTGCCATTGACCAGGACATTCCATAGTCCCCTCTCCAATGGCAGAAATGCTGATGGGCCTCCTCAGTGGAGAAGAAATTTTGAAATCTTTTTATTAGTGTTTGGCAATCTGTGGATGTCTTTTAATTTTTATTTTTGTTTCTCTATTTCATTTTGACATGTTTTTTGACGTGAATTCATGCATGGCACCTGTAATTTGACTTTATACTTGAATGAAAGCTTGGCTGACTGGAAAATTTTTAATTTTCCCTCTCTTCCCCTCCTTCTTCATAGTTTTGGACTTTGTTGTTGTTGTTGATTCTTTGGAGAGTGGTAATATAAACTCCTGCTTGGTTTTATTCAGCACTAATCATGAAAAATTCTGAAATCAAACTGATATTCACTCTTTGTTCCCCTTTTAAGTCTTTATTTTCAGGCCCCTCGTGTGTAAAAGTCTTTGCTGTGTTCTGGATTTCAGATCATGCTCTGCTGTTGTCCCTTTTGTATCAATTACTTTTCTCCCATACACTGTGCATTTTCAACCTGCCCTTTCACAAAGTTATTTCAATTTTTCCCCCATTATGTCTTTCAGAATATTTTTCAGTTTCGTTGGTCTATTTTTGTGTTGATTCCCACATCAAGTATTCATGTATTCTCTGTAATAATTCCAATGTCTTTCCTCTTTATTATTTTTAGGAATGCATTAAGAGGCCTGAAGGGAAGGCTTGACTCATATCTGCCTTATTACCTGTTAACTTTCTGTGCACCTCTCATCTCTGTCATGTTGTTTGCTTCATAATCGCTCACTTGGCTGTGCACAGCCGGCTTGTTCTCTATCTTCTGTTATTGTATTCTGAGCTTTCCTTTGAATCGTTGAGTTTCTCCTTAGAGCCTTCCTTGAAAAACAATAAAGCAATAAAGAATGTTGCCTGTGATTACTTTAAGACTCTGAAGTGCCATTTTTGTCAGCTTTCTTGGCTTCTAGTAAGTAAACACTGCTTGACATTTGCTTGTGTTTCTCTCCTGTGTATTCCTCCTTCACTGGTGTCTGCACACAAGCCCTGCGCTGATTCCTCTCACTCTCCATTCTATGGAGAGGGCAGTAAACTGGAAGGGTTCACCACTTTTTTTAAAAAAATATTTTATTTATTTATTTAATTATTTGAGAGAGAGAGAGGGAGAGAGAGAGAAACAATGGCCTGCCAGGGCTTCTAACCACTGCAAACTCCAGATGCATGCGCCACCTTGTACATCTGGCTTATGTGGGTACTGGGGAATCGAACCTGAGTCTTTAGGCTTCACAGGCAAATGCTATAACCGCTAAGCCATCTCCCCAGCCCAAGTTCACCACTCTTACTGGACCTGATACTGCAAGCCCATTTTCTTTCATGTTCTTTCTGGCATTGTAAGTGCATATTCCTAAATTTTAGGCAACCAAGAACCAATAATATTTGCAGCAACAGCTAACTGTGTTCTCTGCCCTTCATTGCCTCTTCATGACATCTTTGTGACCTGGGTACCTAGGTCAGAGTCAAATAGAAGTGGCCATATTAATGTGGATCCACCTTGAGTTCCACTCCCACCACACTTACAAACAACTTTAAAGGGCACACCCAAACAATAACTCTAGAGCTCTGAGAGCTATCCAAAGGATCTGTAACATTTAATTCTCTTTGTGGCCGAGAATCTGAGGATGTATGCATAGTCTCGGGTTCCTTGACCTGGCTTTATGTAGATGTCACATTATTTACAAGATATGCTTCCGTGGAGTGTGACTTGGGTATGATCATTCTCTCATTTCATTGAGAACTTTGTTTCTTCAAACTAGTTTCCATCATTTGTTTTGGGGGGAGCATTTTAAAGAGGGATGAATATATATTTACTCAGCCATATTTACTGAGAATTTATTTTGTATCCTTGAACCAGATGGTGAATTAAGCCTATGCAAATGTGTATAAAACCTGAAATTTGTTCTTTCTACCAATTGCTTATATCTGTGGGTATTCCTGTCATGGTTTTCTTGCTATGCTGCCTTATTATCTACTTCAGAGAGAACCTCAAACACACACATGACCCAAATAAAGCAAGCAATCGATGAGCAAATACTGCTCTCCGGAAACCTCACATCAATAGCATCTCCTTTGGCATGTTAAGATCAACATGATCCTGTCCTTCTAATATTTATATTTGAAAGTGGATTTAATTCTAGACAAAAGCAATATCAAACAGAAAAAGGTTTCTAGGAAGCAGGCTGATGCAAGAAATATAATTTGGAAGCAGGGAGAGGGGGAAGTTTTCTGGAAGCTACGAAATAGGCCCTGGTCCTTATTTCAGCATGCTGGAATCTTTCTGTTCCTTTCTGTATAGACAAAATCATCAGTTATAAGCATGTTATGAAAAAAGATAGAGACCTCAGATAGTTTTTCATAACCGTTCACGTAGAAAATAAGTGGCTAGAGGATAATCGTATACAAAGAAGAGCTATTAAAAGTTCTAACAAGTCCCATATTCTCATCTGTCTATTAACATCTGATAACCCTGCAAACACCATCAAGTGGCTTAGGAAATCTTTCTTGTGTGAAAAGCAAATATCCCTGCTAAAATTTGGATTATCTTATTCAGAATTATCAATGTTGTGTTATATCATGATCATTATTATACCAGTAATATAATGGCATTATTATGATTTAACTCAAATTTTTAATCCTGTTATACAAGGAAGAATTGTACTTGTCATGGGTGACTTGAGTCATATACTCTTAAGAAAGTCACCTTTGCAAACACTGAATAACCTTAATGTGCTGTTTACATATTATGATTCCACACAGATTTTTTTAAATTATTTTATATTTGAGGCAGAAAGAGAAAGAGGGGGAGAGAGAGAAAAAGAGAGAATGGGCACACCAGAGCCTTTCAGCTTCTGTGAATAAACCCCAGATGTGTGTGCCCCGATGTGTGCATGTGTGACATTGCATGCTTGCATCTCTGTATCTGGCTACATGGGACCTGGAGATTCAAACATGTATTCTTGGGCTTTGCAGGCAAGTGCCTTAAGTACTAAGCCATCTTTACAGTCCTCCTTTATTCAACTTGTAAGTTATAAATTGAGGATTGTACTAAAGCTGGGAATATAGCCTAATCCTCTTCTATTAAAAGCTAAAGAAAATGGGTTGAGAGTGACCTCTGGGCTGGCCATTTTGAGTCTTTCACATGAAGTATGTGGAACACATTAAAACACTGTGATAGAAACTCCTCTGCCAGTTCATTTGGAACACTGAAATAAAATCCACCATCTACCTCGGCTTGTGCTTTAGGAAAGCGACATGCTTATGAAGCAGAATCTCTCAGCCATGAGCTCTCTTTCCAGAGACTGTACGTTGCACCAGACACCATCTGCTGCTTGCAGCCATGCCTGGTTCCTGGACATGGATCTGAGGTGAGTAGTGACTAGACAGAAGGTTCATTATGGAACAGCATGATTTTCCCCAAGTTACAGAAAGAAAGTAATAGTCACTAAAGTGGTTATGAAATGTTCACCAAGCCTGTCTTTCTGCTCACCAAAAGCAACCCAATGTTAGAGAGCTTAACTAGTCGATTAAAATAACTGACTTTCTCATAAAAATCTCTTTTGCTTTTTAAATAAAATGCTATTTCAGGTCCTTCTTTCACCATCCCTTGTCAGCATTTGTCATTTGATATTTTGATGATAGCCCTTCTAATCTGAGTGAGCTGGAATCCCAAAGTAGTTTGAATTTGCATTTCCCTGATAGCTAAAGATGTTGAGTGTAATTTTAAATGTTTATTGGCCCTTTGTATTTCTTCCCTTGAGAACTCTGATGATTTTCCTCCTCCATTTTTGAGTGGGTTAATGGATTTTTTAAAAATATATTCTCAATATTAAACCTGTCAGATGTATAGCTGGTGAAGTTTTTCTCCCATTCTGTAGGTTGTCTGCTGTCTCTGTGAATTGTTTGCTTAGCTCTACTTTGCTTTTAAGTTTCATGAAATCTGTTTGGTTGGGTGTTTGATTTATTCCCAGGGCTACTAGAATCTTATTCAGAAAATCTTTCCCTATGACTATATATTGGAGTGTTCTCCCTACTTTATTCTCTAGTCATTTCAGCGTCAGCTGTTATATCAAGGTCCTTGATCCATTCGGTGTTTTGGGTGCAGGGTGAGAAGAGGGTCTAGATTCATTTTTTTTTTACATTTACTTATTGTGTTTCTCCAACACCACTTGTTGAAAATACCCTATTAGGGTGGAGACAGCTTTACCCTAAAACCATAGGGTATGGTGCCAGAGAGGAGTCATTTCCCCCACACCAATTAGCTGTTGTTCAGAGAGGCCTATGAGGTCCCCAAAATAATGCAGGCCACTGCCAAAACACTTGGTTAACTAACATAACTAGATGATAATACTCTATTTCAGAAGACACCACAGGTTGTGGTACACGACAGTGAGAAATCAACCTGGAACTGAGATAGAAGCCATCCCCTGCCCAGCTAGTTGTCACTGTGCTATAATGCTGCTTGGGGGACAAAGAAATATTAGCAACAGCATAAACAAAAAGTGGATCCTACAAACTATGAACTAACCAGCCAGGCAATATGTACCCATGGGTGCAATAGTGGCATATAAGTTATGAAGATAATCAACTTCTCTCTGATTGGATATATGGCCCACTCAGTGGGGAGGGGGGTAGTTCATGCCTTATACTGAGAACCAAGTCAAAAGTCTATGGATTGGAAGATCACAAATTCTAGAGGGAAGTTTCCACTGTTATGTGGCTAAATGGAGAAGTTATGCCCATCAAAAAGCCGTACAAATGTGTTTGTTTATCCTCTTTGATACATGCTGATCTCACTCTCAGTTAGGTAACCTGGATTTTATACTTGCCAGTGAATATCTGGGAGACCCAAGAGAAATCAAAATGACAAAAAGAGAAAACCAAGTGCCAAGCACTGGACGAGTCATCTCTATCACCCACCAGGGCCCAGAAATCACCACAGAGGAAAGGACAGATAAAATACAAGTGTGGCTCTCAGTGCTAACCAGAGAGATGGTGGTAGACACTGGGGAGACTCAAAACTCGTAAAAGCAGAAAATGAGAGGCTTCCAAGAGCTTAACACTCAAGGAGGCTTCTGACATATCTTCTGTGAATCAGGGAACATTAAGCAAGAGGGGTCTCTACGAATGCAAGAGAGCCAGTAATCCCAGCATTTGGGAGGAAGAGGTAGTAGGATCACCATGAGTTTGAGGCCACCCTGAGACTACATAGTAAATTCTAAGTCAGCCCAGGCTAGAATAGACAGCACTTTGAAAAACAAACCAACCAACAAACCAAAAAGAATGCAAGATACACAGTGAAGGAAGGCACTGTGAGGCACTATCCTTCCCACGTGAATCGACTGTACATTCAGGACTCACAGTAGTTACTGAGGAGGGCGCTCAGTGGAATGAGGGGTGGGGAGAGAAACGGAACAGGATAATCTGATGGGTATGTGACCATTTTACTGTATGTTCATGCATTAAAATTCTGCACAAAATTATTTTTAAATATTAATTTAGATTGCATTTAAAATGTGCATAAAAGTTGAGGAGATCACACTAAAAGTTTCTCTATTATTAATATTTTAAATTTGTCACAAGTAATGAGCCATAACCAGATCACTGTTGCTGACTTTTTAATATATCCCTAATTTCTGCCTCATTCCTTTTGTGTTCTAGGACCTTGTCCAGGGTATTGCCTCACTTTGAATGTCTCTCATGGCCTCTTCGGCTGTTCTTGACTGAACAGGTTCTCAAGGGTCCTTATTTTGCATGACAGTTTGTTTGGAAAGTTTTGAGGCATCTGCTGTCTGATGGTTTTCTTGGGATTCCTCTTGGGTTACAAGTTGTGGAGAAGGAAGGCCATTGAGGTTAAGAACCACTGTCATCACACCCAAAGGCGCATACTAGTACTACGAAGCGAACCCTGATCAGCTGGAACAAGCAGTGCTGGGACAGGTGTCCAAGCTCAGGTTACTCTTTCCTCCAACTCTGAATCAGTTTGTGGAAGGAAGCCACCACATATAGCTCACAGGCAATACATTACGGTTGGCTCCACTCTTAGAGGGGCCTATGCAAAATCTTTGGAATTAATCTCCATAGGATATTCATTTTTTTGTTTCAATCCATATCACCCCATTAAGATTTGTTGAAGATCAATAACAACTTCACACACAGATCACCAAATACCAAAAATGCTTACTGTCGTTTACTATCCCCAAATCTTACTTCCCCGCCTCTCCAAGGGCATGTTCTTCTGCCAGATCTGAGTTGACAAAACTCGTTAAGCACACTGACAGAAGGCATTGCATTTCTTCCCTTTCCATTTTGCTTGACAGGAAGTCAGTGACGGAATCCTTTGTAATGTTGCATTTCTTCTGATTGTAGGTTTACTTATCTACAATTAACTGTAAATAATTTATTTTTCTATAGCCTGATTTATATTGATAAATACTTATTTGCAGTTAAGTTATGTACATACTAACTCCAGTAAGACACTTTAAAAGGTAGACTTGGCCTCTTAAGAACTTACATCTCCATCTTAATCATTATAATGTATGAGGCTGGTATCAGGATTAGTATATGTAATTTATATAAACTACCTGGAACATATCAGTAGATAGTATGTATTACTATGAAACAAAATTTTAAATATTTTTTAAAGTGTCCTATTGAAGTCCAAATAAAAAGGAGGCTGAGGCAGGAGAATCAAACATAAGTCTCAGTCCAGTCTTTGCTACAGAGTGAGTGTTCTGGACCCCTGGCAAATATCATGCTATGAATAATTTTTGTTGAGGGTTCTTGTGGGCCAAGACTTACACTGCAATGGGATATGAAGAGGCATGAACAAGGTTCTTCTACCAAGCATTAACCCATGGAGTTCCCTGGAGATAAAGATGCTCCATCACCATGGATTTCCAGCACAATGATCTGGAAATGATAACTACACTTGTGTAAGTTTTGCATTTCCAGATATCGTTATCAAACATCTCTATGAAATCAAAAACCGTAGTGAAGTTAATTTTAATATCACTCTTTATTGGAAGAAAAGGAACAAGAATTTTCAGAACAAGAATAAATCTATTGATTAAAGGTTCAGGAAAATGCCCTCTTCCCCTCCCCACCCTCAAGCAGAGGGAACCACAGAAAATGGGTTATGATGGCTAAATGCTTTCAGATGTAAGGAAGAAGGCAGGTTCCTGAAAAGGCTAGATTTCGGAATCTTTTCAGCGTGACCTCTGTCCAGTATTCCCGTAGGCCTTTCGCCAAAGCTTCAAAGTCCAGAAAGCCACCATCTCATCCCAGTGTTCAGACTGGAAATGAGAGGAGGAAATGCCTGTGAGCATTCCAAGGCAAAGCAAGAGCGGGCACCCCTGGGGTGGAGCCATGAACAGACACTACGAAATCTCTCCTTCCCTTCTTCCCACTTTTCTCATCAACCCAGAGCTGGTGAGCTGTTCAGCCCTTCCCATCCCCTTTCTTAAGCACCTGGTTACTACCAAACTTCTTCAAGCTCCTCAGGATAAAATTGTGCAACATTGACAGAGGTGGCTACATAAATTGACAACAAGAACGGTGAAGATGAAAGCCCAGGGAGCTTTGATCACAAGCTTTAAGGATTTCAGAGTGGTGCCTTCAGCGCCGTAAAGCAAAGGCCCATCCCACTGAGCATAGGAGCCCATGCATCTGTGAAGTCACAAGCCCCTCAATCAACCCAATAGGCGAGATCCGCAAAGTTTATCACTGGGGTAATTTCATTCTTCTGGCCTTCTTTTCTGAAAAGTAGTAAGAGCTGGCTTCGTGTGCTCCGTGGGAAGAGGAAGGTGTTTTGATCTTCCCGGGGATCCCTCCCCTCTTACTGAGTAGTGCTGTGGGGCAGAGAGGGTTGAGATATTGCTTATTGTGCACGAAGAACAGACTTCTTTGTAATGTTTCCCCAAGGTCCTAAATATTTACAGTGTTACAAATATAAGTGGTGTTCCATATTGCAATCTCAGTAAACATGATTTCATAACAAGCCTGCGTCATATAGAACTCCACGTTTTGTGTGTTTCATAACCAAATTGCCACTGTTTGAATTCCTAATTCACCACCATAACTTTAACTATCTTAATGGAAGGTCACTGGATGGACGCAGACGTGCAAGTCACAAATCAGATCTCAGTAAGTGAAAGTCTCACAGGAAGAGACTTCTCAGAATGGAGACTCCAGAACACCCAGAATGCCGCTCAGAGCTTGAGTCATACCAATGCTGACAAACTGGTGGCATGAAGGAACTCCTTCTCTGAATGAGATGACTCAAGCTGACAATAAAGTGAGATAAACGAAATAAAAGGCCCTGGCATGGTAAAAGTCATGTCAGCGGCATCTGAATCGAGAGACAACTCTGTTCTCCCAAATCAGAGGCAGGTTTGTGAGAGTCTAGAGAAAAAGCCGTAGAATCATATTCTTTCAAAGGCTACCACAAATAAGGTTCACTGAACTCTGTACCGTGAGGCAAAGAGTTTGTGATTTTTGATGCTGAGAAGCTGTCGGATCAGGTCAGAGATCACCAAGTCGTAGACTGACAGCCCATTAGCTGAGGACTCAGCTCCAAATCCTCACCTGCATAGAAGGCAACCTGACCTTCACATAGTCAGCCCACGTCCAAATGTCACGGAAGGACTGAGATCTAGCCCACCCATTCTCCATCCTTGCTGCGGAAATGGACTTTTAAAAAGCAGAGTGAAGTAGATGGGATAGAAATCACCTCAGAAATGCTTTTGATCGAACTGCTTTCACTAAATTTCGCTTTGGCATCCTGGGGCTGCGATAGTGAGCACCAATAAACATGACCCTTTTGACACTGATAGAAAGTGGTTCTAACAATGTTATTGAGGACAGTCGTTCTCTGATACAGGACCCTTAGAGAAAAATAAAATTCCTTTTGTTTAGACTCAAAATCTTGGAGAAGTAAGTGGCTCCTACTTCCATCTCTGACACGGTTCCAGATAGAGGGACATCCCTTTTCTTCCAGAGTCCATATAGGGCTGAGCAGAGGGACAATTCAGAGGGCAGTTGCTGTCTTCTGGCTCCACTCGTTTCTCAGGGGTCATTGGCAACATCATCTGCCAGTCAGATGTTGCCACAGGGGTTGCCCTGTCAGAGAAATCACATCATAGTACACAACCAGCAACTCTCTGCTCAGTAGCTTTACCCCTGCAACATATTTTACAGAGTAAATATCTAGAAAGCTTTTGAAGAAGAAACCAAGATTCAGGAAACAGTAAGCATTCTGAGAAATGCATTATAGAAAGAAAAACATACCATCTGCTTAGATATGTATATGACTGTGAGAGTCTAACAATGGATTGTGTGTGTATTGTGTTTGTGAACACACATACATATAATGATATGTATGTATATTTGTCTATATGATTAAGTTTATATATATATATATATGCATCTGCATATATCTATTTCCTTTTCAAAGCATCCATCAGAACTCTACCTCCTGTTTCTCCACTTACAATTCCCTCAACTTCACCAACAATGAAGTGAAAATGTAACTGGGCTGTTCAGGGCCGCTGTGCCCACTGCTCATGGCAGCTTCCAGCATCCCATGGTGTGAGAATTCATAGTCTTATTTCGCGTCGGGCTGCAGATGGAATCACTCTCATACATCCCTCGCTGTGGTTCGTGGACAGTTAGTGTCAGCATCAGGGTGAAACACAGTAGAAACTCAGAGTCTCTGGACCCAGCTCAGTCCCACTGAAGCACTGAATTTGGGGCTAATACACAGGAGACTCTTTTAAAAAGCTATCTAGATGATAAACACTGGAGTTTGGAACCGATAAACACAACCATTGCCACCTTTATCAAAGATTCTGAGACTGTAAAGTTTAAGCCTGTCGAATCCCCTGTTCAAGGAAAGGGTGGGGAGGGTTGTTGGACCCTCATCTGAGGTCTGAGTTGTCTTCTGTGGCAGCTGTATGCAGCGGTACGTGACGTCTTGAGGTCTCAATGGGAGACAGGGTATATATAGTACAGAACATGTAGGAATGGTGAGCTCCACCTGTGCAGCTGCAGGATGGCCACCACCCATTTTGGAAGGGCTGTCTCAATGCCATGGCTGCTTTGGATCTCCATGCTCCTGTAAGTAACCCCTCCCCCACTCTCTGTAAGGGAGCCTAAAAAACTCCTGTAATGGAATGGGCCTTGAGTCTGTTGCAAAATTTCTGCTTGGGACAGCAAGAGTTCAGGGGCTTCTCCCCAGAAAAGAGTGCAAACACAAGCAAGCACAGAAGTCTTGGAGGTAGTGACCAATTCTGATGGAGTCAATATTTGGAATTAGAGTGGCTGTCAGGAGGTAAACAATCTCCAAGGGATGGAAGGGTAGAGAGCTGACTGGTCTTTCATACAGGAATTTGAGAGTTAATAAGTATGCATATCCAAAAAAGAGGCAGTTTGCATAAGGAAATACAGTGTCAAGATTTAGTAATTGTCAGAACATCTCAAAAACATCATCTTGCTAGAGGCAGGGCAAGAAGGATTCTTAATATAATTATCATTCCTTCCCTGGGAGATGCATTTCAAAATACAACTGGTTTGACTAGTTTCTGAATCTGTCAGTCTTCTGTTTTAAACACTTGGTGCCTGGCTTCTCCTGCTATTTGGAATTCTATGTAAATGTGGGAGGTGAGACCTGTGTGCAAGGAGGTCTCTAGGGGGTGTGTCTTTAAAGGCTATACTCAACCTTGGTTCTGGTGTGTTTCTCTCTAGTTCTGGGCCCACTGCCATGTTACCAAGCCGCTGAATTGCTCCCACCATCACAGACTGAGCTTTCTGCATCGTGACAGACTGTAGCTCTGAAACCAAAAGCCAAAATAAATCTTTCCTGCCTTGAAATGCTTCAGTCAGGCATTTGTCATGGTGATAAGAAAATGCTTATCTAAGACTAGAGTGGATTTGGTGCTTCTAAGTCTACAGAGGCTGAACTGAGAATTAGTCATTGAAGAAATATTCCAAGCCTCCATCCCTCCCTCGCTTTTGTGACTTCTCTTTACCTGCATTTGTTTCCCAGATTCGAAAAGCCTCGCATCACAAATAGCTGAGCCCTTTTCCTAAAACTGTGAGAACTGATTGCCAATAAGAACCTCCTGTTGTGTTTGCCACTATGGCTTTTATTGAGCAGTTGCGAGTAGTGGGGGTGGGGGGGGAGGCCCTAGGAATGATTCTGAATGTGAGTTTGGAAACTATCTGTTCTTTGGGTTCAAAATACAAGTGAGTGTAGTGAGGTACAGACTTGCAGAGGCTGAGGAAGGGGAGCACTCTTAATGTGAAGCAGCCTTCCTGTCTATGCAGAACTTATGATGCATAGGATCCCTTACCCGTGGTTCTTTACCTCAGCATGAACAGTGTCCTTGGCTACTCAAATGTCTCTGATACTCCTCATTTTATTTTAATTTATATAACATTTCAATTTATTAGGGATCTTACTACTGGTTAGTGTGCTTAGAAAGAGATAAATATACTGTTTTCTTGGCAAAGAAAATGTATGTGTTGATGCAGCAGCCAGCAGTGCAATCAAGTCCATTTTGGAGCCTGTAATGGTTGATCGTTGTCAGCTGGATCTGGAAGGAGCTAGGACATACAGCTCCAGGTGTGTCTTTGTGGACATTGCATTGAAGAGGGAAGACATATTCTGAATGAGAGTGGCCCATCTCATGAAGTGAGGTCCTGGACTAAATAAAAAGAGATAAAAGGATAGGGCTGGAGGGATGGCTTAGCTGTTAAGGCACTTGCCTACAAAGCCAAAGGACCCAGGTACAACTCCCTGGGACCCACGTTAGCCAGATGTACAAGATGGAGTATGCATCTGGAGTTCATTTGCAGTGGCTGGAGGCCCTGGCGAGCCCATTCTCTCTGTTTCTGTCTCTCTGTCTCCCTCTTTCTCTGTCAAATAAATAAATAATTTTTTTAAAGACAGCTAAAAGGAGAAAATAAGAGGAGCACTGGCATTTTCCAGCTCTGCTTACCCATCAGAGAAACAGACCAAGCTGTTCCCAGTGCTGAACCGTGGCAGGCATGATGGACTGTCATCCTGTGAACTGTGAGCCAATCAACTGCTCTCTTCCCTTAAGTTGCCTTGTGTCAGACATTTGGTCACGGCAACTAGAAAACTAATACACATGCTGTCATAATCATATCTGGTTACTTGGATAAAAAAATACCCTAGATTGGGTGTCTTAAACAATAAACATTTGTTTCTCACTGGTCTGGGGCTGGGAGTCCAATGTTACAGCCAGTTTCTTGGTCAAGGCTCTCCCCTTGGTCACCTCACTTGGTAAAGACAGACAACGATCCATGCCTCATCTTCTCTGGGAAGGAAGTTTTAATTCATTCATGAGAGACTCACCTTCATGACCTAAGTATGTTCTAATTTCTGCTTATACTATCTCACTAGGGGTTAGGGATTCAACCACAAATATTCAGTCCAAAGTAAACGTAAGTTAAAAGACTAACTGTTGGGCTGGAAAATGGCTTGGCAGTTAAGATGCTTGCCTACAAAGCCAAAGGACCTCGGTTCGATTCC
Organism: Orientallactaga sibirica; assembly: GCA_036365145.1. NCBI lineage: Eukaryota > Metazoa > Chordata > Mammalia > Rodentia > Dipodidae > Orientallactaga > Orientallactaga sibirica. The sequence continues at coordinate 10,190,253 of JAEOAD010000044.1, forward strand.
CCAGGACCCACATAAGACGGATGCACAAGGTGGCACAAATATCTGGAGTTCGTTTGCAGGGCAGGGAAGTCCTGGTGTGCACATTCTTTCCCTCTCTCTCTCCCTCTCTCCCTCTCTCTCTCTCTCTCTTTGTTTGTATCATAAAGTAATTAATCAGTTAATTTTTAAAAAGACTAACTGTGGAGGGGGGTGTGGGGCAGGTGACAACTGTGGATATTCTCCGTAAAGCACAGAGTCCCATTCCCTGTGGAGAACGTCTATGAGCAGTTCTGGCTCCTTGGTTCTTGTTCACGTCCTTCAGCTCAGGCCGCTTACTGGGGGTACATGATTACACACCACCGATTCCTTCCAAGCAAAGATAGGTGGATGCGATGCACTGGCTAAGAGTTGGCAGCTGTCTGTCAGAATCTGAGAAGATGCCCCCCACCTCAAAGTCTTACTTTTCTGTATTGCCTGGCTTTTATATCATTAAAATAATAATTCAGAATAATTTCTGAAACCATCCATCTTACCTTTTACATTTAGCACCTGGGGTATATTTTACCAGATTCCATACTACAGAAATTCAGTCAGATTTGATTGTTAAGATGCTTTCCACAAATAACATAAACCAGGAAAGAAAGTAGCTTAAGCAATAATAAAACATTATGAAACATTAATATATATATCTTCCTGTGTAACCTGATTCCTGTGTAACCTGAGAATTACACAATTATATTGTGTTAGATTTTTCTCTCATCACTGTGATCAAAATACCTGACAGAAATGACTTACAGCAGGAAGGATTTTGACTTATTCTTTCAGAGGATTCAGCCTGAGAAGATGTGGCCTTATAGAAATGCAAAGTACACCAAGGCAGTGTGAGGCTGTATCTGAGGAGAGCTGTTCACGTCATGGCATTCAGAAAGAGGAAAGGAATGCTGGCTCTCTCCTTTCCCCTCTTTTTAAAAATTTATTTATTTGAGAGAAAGAGACAGAGAGAGAAAGAGGCAGAGAGAGAAAGAGGCAGAGAGAAAGAGAGAATGGACACACCACGGCCTCCAGCCACTGCAAATGAACTCCAGATGCCCACACCACCTTGTGCATCTGGCTTACATAGGTACTGGGGAACTGAGCCACAAACCAGGGTCCTTAGGCTTCACAGGCAAGCACTTAACCACTAAGCCATCTCTCCAGCCCTCCTTCCCCCTCTTTATTCCACCCAGATTCCTAGTACACAAGATGGTGCTGACCACATTCTGGATGGATTGGTCTCCTTCAATTGACCCATACTAGAAAGCCCACCCCTCCCAGAGGTGAGCCTTGCTGATCTCCAAGGGGATTCTAAATCCAATCAGAAGGACAGGAAGATTAACCCACCCTTCTGGCATATGAAACTCAAATAATAACATATTTTTCCTATCCCCTTACTGGCTTTCTCTTAAGATTTTCCTCACCCTGGTCTTAGCATTTCACAACAGATTCCTGTGAAAATGGAAGTTAGGTGTTTCTCCTTAACATTAAACAGATGACAAAGACATACAATCTTATCTCCACACATAATCTTTGTGGCTACAAATTGTATGTCATTGCACCATTCACCATCACTAACATGATGCCATGACAACCAAATTCTGCCCTTCACTCGAACAAGAGCTGAGGTGGATGCTTGCCCACAGTTGGGACTCTGTTGAAGGAAATGGAAGCAGTCAGAGACAACTATACTAAAAATCTTTTGAGGACAGACACAGCATTCCTGCCCCTTGCCACGCAGTACGCATTTGAAAGGCTAAAGTCCAGTGGCTGTATTTTGCAGAAGCCCTCACCATGGATACTGGGACAAATACTTCCAAAGAGGGATAATTTTATGAACTATGGAAGGGAAAATAAACATGGAGGCTATGGCATGATAGATAGTCACAAGAAGGTCAGTGGCTTCCAAGTGCTCTGTAAATTGCCCCTAGACATGTAGAGGCAGCATCCTATGATCCCTGCAGACCGCACTTCGTAACTGTTAGAGGAGTTTTTCTTAATTTTCACCTCCAACTCTTCCATACATCCTGCTCCTTGGTACTATATGTTTAAATACACATGTTAAACAGTGTACATGTATATATAGGACTGTGAAGGACAAAGCAGTATTTCCACTGTATTTTTCTAATCTCCTTCACAATAATTGAGATTTGTTTACATGCATAACTACTTTATCAAAATTCACATATTGATCAGAAAGATACCTCCCCAATACAACACAAACCTATATCTGGTGGCCCTAGTTACATAATCTTTAGTCACTGATGCCTTTGCAAAAAATGATAGTCACACCAGGCCTAATTGCTAAGATCCTTCATACACAAATATTTAAGAATGTTAAAAGAAAAGCACAGTTAAAAATGAAATATGATGTTTTCTATGGAAATAAGGATAACGTTAAATAATACTTAATCCTGCCGAAAGAAAAGTCCCAGCCATCTGCCCCGTGCTTTACTGATAGAATTGAAGCTGCTCAGTACTGTCAAATTTACAATTTGGCTGAATATATCAAGCATCTTCAAAACGTTTGTGCTTTTTGACTCAGTAATTCCAATTCTTGGAATCTATCCTCGGGAAACAAGTCCAAATTTAAGCAGCCATATGCCTTGGCTATATCTAGAACACTGTTTTTCATAATAGTCAAACGTTATAAACAACAAAAATGTTCAGCCACAAACAACTTTAGTTAAATTAAATTATGATTAAATAGATCAGCTTAAGTAAATATCTTACACTCATTGAAATTGTAGTTATAAATGTTAGTAATAATGTTAATACTTAGTCATTTCCTAAGAAATGTTAATTAGTAAAAATTAAATGCAGAACTTAATTACATCCATTTAAACTATATCTGTAAGCTATAAAGATATAGACATGCAAGATGAAGAACCAAAAAGAAATATAGAATTTGGCCCTTTAACAAGATTTTTGAATACATAAATACTGTTTGTATCTCATAATGCACTATGTTTTTCTAATAAAACTGTTTTCCCTACAGTTGTATATTTTCAGTATAAAGTAATACATGTTCACATATTACAAGAAAATACAAAATTACTTGAGTAGTAATCTTGGATTTCCATAAACAGGTGTACACTAGCTGGGTATGGTGGCACACACCTTTAATCCCAGCACTTGGGAGACAGAGGTAGGAGGATTGCCGTGAGTTCGAGGCCACCCTGACTACAGAGTGAATTCCAAAGACCCTACATCAAAAACAAAACAAAACAAACAAACAAGAAATAACAAGTGTGTACTGGGTGGCTAAAACAACAAATACTCTTTTTTTCTCCCAGTTCTTCAAAATGGAAATCTTGCAGCAAGGCCCAGTCATGTCGTTCTTGGTGCAAGCTCAAATCCTGGATTACACATGGCTGCTTTCTTTTGTCCTCATAGACTCAAGAAACAGATCTCTGTGTCTTTCCTTCCACTGATAAGGACATCCACCACCTCAGATTAAGGCCCTTCCTTTGTGATCCCATCTATTGGCTTCTGCCTGCTCCTATATTCTGTCTTCAAACAAGAGTCAACCGTCACCTAGAAGATTACGGCTTCACCCCATCCATACACTGAAGAGTGACACACACTAGTTCATAGAAAATCATAGAAAGTATTAAACCCCCACACGTGCAGGACATCATGCTAACAGAATTGGGTGTATCCCTACTCTACATATGTTTTCATTTATGTTTTAAAACACTTGAAATATATTTAACACATGCCAACACTCCCAGAGCAGCAGAGTATAAATTTTCATTGCAAAGGGGAAAACTCTGTCTTTCACTTGTCTAATGGGGATCCCTAAAATTTTAGCTATCATGTTCCTCCATTTAACTTCACATTTCTAATCTCTGATTCTGTTTTATTTATTGGCAAACTTTCTGTTGTAGATAATTACCCAAATTTGCTCATCACCACATTCACCTGTACTCAGCCAGATAACACATGTACACTGATATAATTTCCAAAACTGGTGCATCTCCAATAATGCTGAGATGCTATTCTTAAATTATATGGCCAAAGGATATGTTATTTCTCTGAAATAGATCATGATTTTTATAATGTTCTTATCTGGAGGATGTAAGGGAAACACAAAATCCCAATGATGTTCAATGCATCTTTTCCCCTCACTCCCACCACTCCAGATTCCATTGAGGACTCTACCTGTAACAGACAGCTTTAGGTTCGCTGAGGTGAATTTCCAGACCAGGCACAGTTATGGAGGAAGAGATATTTATTGGAGCTTACAGGTTCAGGGGAAGTTCCATAATGGCAGACGAAGCTGGCCTGCTCTTCACAGGACCAAACAACAGAGAGCCAAGCCAAAAGCCAAAAGCACAGCATACCTCAGGAACTCTAGTTAGGCACACTTTGCATATCTTTCCATTGAAATCCTAAACCCACCACCACACCTTAAGATCTGCCCAGTGACATTGCCTCTAGCCAGGTGGCTGCAGATGCAAACAACAAACTAATAAAACACTCAATATATTGGGGGCCATATAGTCAAACTACCACACTCCCCCTTTAAAATAGTACTTCCTCTGTTCTGTTGTCTCATTCCTTTTTTGCTTCATGTCAAAATATTCATGGGCTGAGGACAGTGAAGAACTTGTGGATATAGCTATTATTATGTATAATAATTATATATTATACAAATTATATATAACATATATATATAATTTTATAAAATATATTATTTATATAAAATTATTATTTACTATTTTTAATACATTTAGTATGGGTCAATCAACTGTAGGTTTTTTTAAAAAATATTTTATTTATTTACTTGAAAGCAGAGAGAATCCGAGGAGACAGGCAGAGAGAATGGGCACACTAAACCCTCCAGTCACTGCAAATAAACAACACATGTATACACCACTTTGTGCATCTGGCTTTATGTGGATGCTGGGGAATTGAACCCATGTCATTAGGATTTGTAGGCGACTGCCTTAACCACTGTGCCATCTCTCCAGCCCTCTACCATTATTTTTATTTGTATGTTGGGGGAACATGTGTGGAGACCAGAAGGCAACCTTGAGGGTTCTTTACTTCCCTTCTTTGAGACAGGGTCTCTTGCTACTGTAAATGAACTGCAAGACTTCAAAGGAACAGGAGCTCATTGCGGTTGGAATTCTCCTGGCTCTGCTTCCTCCACAGAAACAGAGAGAGAGAGAGACAGACAGAATGGGCACACCAGGGCCTCTAGTCACTGCAAACTAACTCCAGACACATGCACTACCTTGTACATCTAGCTTACATGGGCACTAGGGAATTGAACCAGGATTCTTAGGCTTTGCAGGAAAGTGCCTTAACTGGTAAGCCGTCTCTCCAGCTCAGGATACATTTTTAAAACTGGCTAATGGGGTTGGGGTGATTGCTCAGTGGTTAAAGGTGCTTGTTCACAAAGCCTGCCTGCCTGGGTTTGATTCTCCATAAAGCCAGATGCACAAAGTCACTTATGTATGTAGAGTTTGAAGTGGTAGGAGGCCTGGCATGCCCATAATCTCTTTCTCACTATCTCTCTAATAAATAAATAATAAATTTTAAAAAAATAAACTGGCTAATGGTTAACACTAAGTTGATTGATAAGCAAAGGCCCTGAATACCTATAAACTATTTTTCTGATTGTTTCTGTTAGTACACAATTCACATACTCATATCGTGTGGAACTTGAGAAATGAATGTCGTGTTCCTTTGCCATCACTTGGTATAAATTATTCCCTCACTCACACGCTTCCTAAAGCTTTCCTTCTCACTCTGATGAGCTACAGGCTCCCTGTGCTCTGTCCTCCCAGTCACCCCATCTTTCTTGTCTGCTCTCTTCTTTCTGCTCAGCCACCATTGGCCACCAATGTCCCGGGTGCAGGAGGAGTTGGGGGAAGCAGGGTCCTGGAGCAGGTGAGTGTGATGGGCAATGAACCAGCCGGGAGGCCATCTGATGGATAGTGTGCTCTCATTTATTCAAAAGGAGAGTGGGTTTATAAACACTTGAGAAAGGTTGAGAAAGAACATACAGATTATATGGCAATTGGATACATAGTTTATGGGTTGCTATCTAATTGGCTGGTGTTGGAAGGCAGAAGTCCCGAGGGAGAAGCTGGTGGGGGGAGGGGGGCAAGCTACGTGACTTCAGAGTTGCAAGGGAGAAGCTGCAAGGGAAATAACAGAAGTGGTGGGGAAAGCTACATGGCTTCAGCCACATATTGGATGACTAAAGCTGAAGGGAGACTGTTTATAAGGGTCTCTTGGGCAGCTAGCCACAAGTTCAGGAACTGTGGGGGCAAAGCCTGACTATGGAATGGTCAGGTGCTTTTGGGATCAAGGAGGGAGGGCCCACCAGTTCTGCCCACTCTGGGCAAAGACAGGGCACACTACAACCTTGCCCGAGGGCAGGGAGGGCCAGTCTCTGTCTCCAGAGTGGGTTCCAACAATCAGGCCAGCTACAACCCCCACAGCCCAAGGTCTCTGGCCATGTCTAACAGCCCAGGCCAGCTTCCTCACAGTCCGGGCCTGTGTTTAGCAAAGCCCAACACTCAGCCACGCTAAGTCTCTGTCCCTCCAATGCACAGACTCCTCTCCTGCTGAATGGCCTTTGCATTTCTTTCCTCTCTCCTTGAATGTTCTTCCTCAGGGTAGCTCCAGGGTTCACTGACTCACTTCCTGCAGACCACTGATCAGATATAAGTTTATCTTGTGTGTGTGTGTGTGTGTGTGTGTGTGTGTGTGTGTGTGTGTGTGTGTGTGTCTTTGGACTCAATGTCTCTGCCTGCTCAAAACTCATACGTTGAAATAGTAATCTCCATTTTTTGGAAAGTTCTTGAAAAGAACTCTTGAAAAGGTAAACGGGGCTGCATGAGGTCATGGGAGTAAAGTCTTGGTGAGTTAATGTAAAGTACTTTCAAGAGAGATGCCAGAGAAGTACCCTATGCGAGGAGGAAGGCCTTCCACATGTAAGAAGTGAATTCTCACTGTTACCCGCCCAGGGTGCTAGCATGGTGCTCTCCAGACGTCTGCTCTGGAACTGGAGATGAGTAACTGTGTCTCGTGGACACCACCCAGACTACGGTACCTTCTGTATGGCCGCCAAAGCTCATCTAGTAAGTGTGCTCACGTTGTTTCCTGGATTCCATTATTTTATATCCATCTTACATTTATTTTTCTTTATAATATAAACCCCACAAAACATACTAGACACCTACAACCATGATTGTTAATTTGCCATTTTGCCTTCAATTATGATTACTTGATATTATCTTACAAGCTTTTATTTTCTGTTAATTTGTTATCATGTTTTCAAAATGAATTGTTCATTTATTCATTCATTTATGCATGCACACATGGAGAATGTGCCAGGAGGGTCTTGCCATTGTAAATATTGTAAATGAACTCAGGATACATGGGCCAGTTTGTATCTGACTTTACGAGGGTGCTAGGAAATCAATCAGCAGGCTTTGCAAGAGCCGCCTTAACCACTTATCCATCTCCCCAGCCTCCTTTTGTGCCTTTTCTCCCAGTGAAATGCAGTAGAAGGTTCCAGGTTATGTGAGACCTATCATTGTTCCTTGCTGTAGATAGAAGGGCACTGTCTGATTTTGCTGATCTTTATGATAAATGTGAAGGAGTCACATATAAATTAACTCCAGGCTGAGCACAGCATTTACTCATAGTGAGAATAAGTTTATGAGTTAATCTAATCGAAATTTCACAATGTTTACACAATACTATTTAAAGCTCCTAATTGTTGTATGGAATAAACAAAACATGCAATTAATTCCAGATGACACCGTCCCCCCAAAAAAAAGTATATGGGACAATATGACAGATCCCACAGGATGAAAGTAAATAAAAACTTCCTTCGTCCTCCTCACCCTCAGTCCAGACCATGTTGACGCAGCTCTGGTAATCATCATAATGTTGAGACTCCCTTCTCTCCTTGGGATACAACACGCATCTTGTTAGAAAGGCTGCAGTGAGAGGGATTTATGGTTGACATTCCCTCTTTATCTGTCTACTGTAGATTTTAAAATATTTTATTTATTAATTTATTTGAGAGAGAGAGAGATACAGAAATAAACAGGGAGAGAGAGAGAGAGAATGGGCACATCAGGGCCTCCAGCCACTGAAAAGGAACTCTAAATGCATGTGCCCCCTTGTGCATCTGACTTATGGGGGTCCTGGGTGTTGAACCTGGGTTCTTTGGCTTTTCAGTCAAACACCTTAATCACTAAGACATCTCTCCAGCCCTGCTGTAGTTTTTCTTTCTTCTCTGAAAATTATAATGTTGGCTTAAGGTTATGGACAAGATGGTGAAGAATATATTAGAACTGAGTATAGACAGGTCAATTCTGGTGTTTATGCTTTGAAGATATATGAAGCTAATTGCTTTTTACCTATAGCTATTGTTGTTTTTTTATAGTTTTTTAAAATATACTTGCCAATAACTGAGTTTGGAAAGGAGGGTGCAAAACTTTTTTACATTTTGCCTTTGGGCAGATAGAGTTCTATTTATAAACATTTCATTTATTAAAATTTTAATAATTAAGGGATGAAGAGATTGCTCAGTGATTAAGCATGCATGTGGGCCTGGGGGGATCTGAGACTGCCTGGGCTTGAGGGGAACATAACCAATATAAACAGCTGGGTATGGCCACACTTATCTATAACCCCAGCCCTGTGGGGAACCAAGACAAGAATCACCAGGGCTTGCAAATGACAAGTCCCAGAATCTAAGTGATTCTGCACAAGGAAAAACAGATAGGTGAGTGATGGAGGGGAACACCTGAAGTTCTCTCACTGCCTCAGGCAAACCATAGGGTGACACAGCTGAATTAATGGGGCACCACACATCAGCACATACGTGTGTCAATACCACACACAACACACATGCAACACATAATAAAATAAATTTAAAAATAAGATTTTTTTAAAAAAAAGTTTAATAGCTCCTGAAATAAATACAACACAGGAAGCATCAGTAGTGTTGGCAAGAAAACTAGAATGAGGCTAGGAGAAATGGGAAGCAGGGAGAGATGAGAGGATATTTGGAAGGTCACAGACCTCAGAGGAGAGCTTTTTCGCAAACACTTTCATAAATGTTGTCAACAATTCTTCCCCAAAGGAGCAGTCCTTACCTTTCTCCCAACCACTCACCTTATTGATACCTTTTGTCCATTGCTCAGTTATCCATTCACAGATAGAAAAATGCCACTGCCCACAATGTTCTTTCAAGGCAAGGATATGTCTTATCAACATTTTGTCCACCTAACAGAACTTAGCCAAATACTTCATTCACTAGTTCACTTTTACAAGGACAGAAGTGATATTTGAAGAAGCCGGATGTCTATGGTGTCCTGTGTGCCCCCCATGGTATAAAGCACTTCCTGTGCATTGCGTACCATCCTCAACACTCTACTATAGATGCTGTCATGAGTCTAACCGCAGACCAGGGCCAAAGCCGTCGACAGGATACGTAATTTGCCTGTTCAAAATCAAACCTCCATGCTTGATCCCTTTTCTTTTCTCCAATGGACCCGTATACCATCCCTCGGAGCCTCGGGGGATTGTTTCAGCACATGATGGCAGAGGAAAAGAAAAACAAATGAGAAAAATCTCCAAAGAATAAAATAGAGGCAGAAAAAACTGTTTACATGTTTTAAAATGAAATGATCGCATTATAAAGTAATCTGAAAGTAAAAATGAGGGAAAGTGAAGAAAGGGTGGGTGGGGGGAAAACTCACCTAAATTTATTATTTCATTTTTGAAACTTTCCTACATGTAAATAATTCATTTTGACCCCACTTCCCTCAATTGCCTTCTCTCTTCCCATCCATATCCTGTTGTGGTTCCCCCTAAGTCCAGCTCAGGAGGACCGGTAGGGTCTCTGCCGAGTCAGGGTGAGCAGCGCAGTGTCACGACACAGACTCCGGGAGTTGGGTGAAAGCGGGAAGGGAGCCGCCGCAAACTCGTTTATTGAGGAAGTGCACATGGGTTTTAAGGGGCTTGGCTGGCTAATCCTTGTATGGGGTGGTCCCCCTTTTTGTGACCAATGACAGCCTGTCTCTGGACAGGATCTCTCGTAGCAGGCTTCTCATGAGCATGGGACTGTAGTTGTTATCACGCCAAGCCTGCGCAGAATGATATTTTCACAGAAGCCACTTCCTGTTTTCTTCTGCCATGCGGTCTGGCTAGGGCCAGGCCTGCATTGTGCCATACATATCCTCCTTTTTGTTTTTATTATTGGCAACCCTGAGAGGTATGGTTTTTTGCCAAGCCATTGTTGAACCCAGGCCCCAAGGGATCATCATACGTGACGGTGCCTGTCTTAGGTTGTCCCATCTCATGGAGTCTTACCCATCATGGGCTACTCACCACCTTGGTGAGAAAACCCGAGGGGGATGGCCTGGTATGGTTTTTTGAAAGCCATTGTTGAACCCAGGCCCCAAGGGATCATCACATGTGACAGTGCCTGTCTTAGGTTGCTGCATCTCATGGAATCTTACCCGTCATGGGCTGGCTGCCATCCTGGTGAGAAAACCCAAGGGGTATGGCCTGGTATGGCTTTTAGCATGAGGTCTGGCTAGGGTATAGACCTGTATTGTACCATACATATGAGGCTGTTGCCTAGGAGGCATGGAAGGGCCAAGTGGGCATGGCTTTGTGGCATGTGAACAGTCCAAGTGAGCGAGAATTAACTAGAGAGCCTGAAAAGGACTGGAGTAGGACAGGTTGTTTTTGTGACTATCGTGAGTTCACCCTAGCATCATAGTTAGTAGCATTCAGTGTCCTAAATGGTAGCAGCTCAATGTAATCAAAGGGGTTGCAAAGGAATTTATGGCTGGTTGGAGGATAGCATTATCATAAGAGGCATTAATAAACACAAAAGGCAAATGTGTGGCTAAGGGGAAGTGCATGCTTGAAGAGGGAGGAATACAGTGAAATAGAGTGGCTAAACGTGGAAAAACATGGGAATCTAGGCTCATCATACCAAACAACTATGGCCTAAGAATTGCCCAAAATGGTTTCTGGGAAGTGCCAGTAGGAGAAAAGGAGATAAAAGGAGAAAAAGGGGGAATAATTTTAAAGTCCCGTATTTGGCTTAAGGGGTTTGGCATCATCCTCTTCAGCAAGGCTGGTCACTGAGTCAGTGGCTGGACGGATGTTTCTGGCAGGAATCCAAACTGGGATCTGTGAAGTTTCTGGAAAGACACAAGCATACCCTCGGCCCTGCGTTAACTTTTGTTTTATAATTAGTTCCTTTAGGGTCCGGTTAGTTCTCTCCATGATGGCTTGTCCTTGTAGGTTGTAGGGGATCCCAAGGGAGTATTTTATTCCCCAAGATTCCATGAAGGATGTGAATTGGGCAGATGTGTATGCAGGGCCATTATCAGTTTTAATTGACCAGGGCACGCCCATGATCAACATAGTGATAACATTCAAGTTATCCTAAGAGGGGGCTGGGAGGGACGAGCTTTGAAGAGCTGGTTCAGGTTCCTCCTCATATCATTTGTTATGGGTAGAAATGACTTCCTCCACTGCTGGAGCCTTTAAAAGCTGGCAATTGTGGCAAGGAGGATAGAAAAGAATGGAGCAGGGGGTATGTGCCCTTCATAAACCTCACATTTCTTTGCAAGGAAGAGAACCCAGGACCAAATAGAAGTGTCCCAGATCTTCTCTGGAGTAATCCATGGGGCTAAAACAAGAGTTTTATCCCAAAAGCTATGGAGGTCCTTTTGTTTTACTTTTAAGCCACATTGCAGGAGGAGGGCCTTAAGAGCCTGCAATTGTGGCATCTTCTGGTGGGGAGTGAGGTTGCCCATTACCATGTGGTGTTGTTTGATGGGTGGGCTGGGCTGGGACACTCCTGAATCAGAGACTGAGAAAATAATAACCCGGATCAAAACTGATAGACAAGAGGATGATCATGCAAACCACAAGTCCTAATGTTGGGGACAGCTGAGACATATGGATAGAGTGTTTAGGACCCACATATCTTGTGCTTGGGGGGACTTCCGTGGGTCATTACTCCACGGCCGTATGCCCACACGATGTCTCCAGGGAGGCTCTTACAAAGGCCTCGCCTTGGTTCCAAAATTGGGTGGGTCAGACACTTATTGTGATTTCACCGGGATGAACCAGATAATGGAGGGGCCAACACAGGCTTCAGGGCTGTGCAGCGGTGTGTGCCTTCCTATGGGGGGGAGGGGAGGACAAACAAAGGAAAGGGGGGGAGGAAGGGGCTGCCTGATCACCCACAGGCAACTGTCAGCACATGGAACAGCAAGGGGCTTTTCTCACCAATGATGAAGAAACGCCGAGGGGGCTGCTCACCGACAATCAAGAATGGGGCGTCTAGTAAGATGCCAAGAGGGCTACTCACCAAAGATCAAGGAGGGGGCGTCTTGCCAAATGCCGAGGGGGCTACTCGCCGAAGATCAAGGAGGAGGCGTCTTGCCAATGCCGATGGGGGAGAGGGTCCTGGGGAGAGGGTCCCAATGATCATGGATGGGGTGTCTCGCCAACGCCAATGGGGCAGAGGGTCCCTGTTCAGGCGCCAGATGTTCTGGTCCCACCAAGGCCAGCTCAGGAGGGCCAGAAGGGTCTCTGCCGAGCCAGGGTGAGCAGCGCAGAGTCACGACACAGACTCCAGGAGTTGGGTGATAGTGGGAAGTGAGGCACCACAAACTCGTTTATTGAGGAGGTGCATGTGGGTTTTAAGGGGCTTGGCTAGCTAATCCTTGTATGGGGTGGTCCCCCTTTTTGTGACCAATGACAGCCTGTCTCTGGACAGGACATCTCATAGCAGGCTTCTCGTGAGCATGGGACTGTAGCTGTAGTCACACCAAGCCTGTGCAGAATGCCATTTCCACAGAAGCCACTTCCTGTTTTCTTCTGCCATGCGGTCTGGCTAGGACCAGGCCTATATTGTGCCATACAATATCCCACTTAAACTCTTCTTCCCCTTAGATCCTCATCTTTCTTTCAGACTTTTTTTTGACCCACTGAATTAAGTTTGGGTCTCCTGCCCAGTCATGATGGTTGGGAGTTTATTTATTGGAGAATGGGCATCCCACAGTGGCTATCCCACCAAAGACTATGACTCCCCTGTCCCAGAACTGATCAGTTGTCACTGTTTACTCTGGGAGGTGTGGAGTCTAACTGACCCCTCCCTTTATGTGACGAAATCCTGTCAGGCTCAGTCTTGTGCAGGAAGCCACGTTTGCTGTGAAGCCATGAGTATCGCAGAAGATGGCATTCAGCAGCCCCACCGCCTTTCCTCCTCCTCTCACACACTTTCTGCCCCTTTAGTCCTGGCACGAAGCTACTCACAATAACGAAACCAGACCTGTGGCCATGACATTGGTCCATCATGGAGAACACAGCCCTCATGATCTGTGCTGCTCTTGCAGGTCTGGACTTAATACATAAGGGAGTCTGTTCCCAGCCCAGGCACAAGAGAACCAGAGCCATAGTAAAATACATACACCCTATCTAAAGTGCGTCACAGTGAAGTGCCACCTGCATCTCGCTGAATGTAAGCTCTTAGAGTGTGTGATTCCTGGAAGACACTTGAATATGAAAAAGAGAACTGTTGATAGTAATAAAACATAAGACGTGAAGTGAGAATCCCAGACCCTTTCTTCCATGCCAGGATAAAGTAGATGTTCTGACGCTTGTAGTCCCATACCTACTGTTGCTTTCCTGGGGAATTAGCCAATGGAATGCGATTTCTAAGTTTTAATAGGGAAATGTCATTCTATCATGGCAGGGACCAATGTTCACATTGTCCAAGCATCCATCTTCTTTTAATATACTTGATGTATGGAGTACTGAGTTGGTTCAGAACATCATGCAAGGGCATTAAGCATGTTCTGTGTGCTATGTGGTTAATACATCTGTAAATTAAATTACTAGTGCATTACCTCTAGTTTAGAACTTGGCTTATATTTTGATTGTTTTATTGATTACCTGGTGTGGTAGTTTGAATACATGTCCTCCAATATATTCAGTATTTTATTAGTTATAGTTTGCATCTGCAATCACCTTGCTAGAGGCAATGTCACTGGGGGCTGGTCTTAAGGTGTTGGTGGTGGGTTTGAGATTCCATGGCAAAGATATGCAAAGTGTGCCTAGGGGAAGTTCCTGAAGTGTGCTGTGGCTTTTTGACTGTAGTTTTGCTCTGTGTGCTGTGTGCCTGGTTGGATTTTTTCTCTCTTGCTTGGCCCTGTGAAGGCAGGCCAGCTTCTTCTGCCATTATGGAACTTCCCCTGGATCTGTAAGCTTCAATAAATAATATCCCTTCCTCCATAACTGTGCCTGGTCTGGAAGTTCATCTCAGCGAACCTGAAGCTGTCTGCTACAGTAAAGTGGTACCGAGGAGTGTGGGGTGAGATGAACCTGACCGTATGGATGTTCATCTTTTGGAACCTTTGTTTTGGAGGAATGGGCATGGACTTGGTGCTTGCAACTGAAGATGCCTTCTGGAGTGGTAAGCCAAGTTTTATGGACTATTCTGATGAGAGTTTGAGAATGCTAGGTGCAGACAGTATTGAACTTTGAGGCTTGGCTTATGAGCTTTCTAAGGGGAAGGAAAGAGTGCAGAGGACTTTGTTGGAACTGGGCTACTGGCATAAGGGATGGCTACGTTCTGCTATCCAGGCCCAGAAAGTTTGATCAAGGTTAAATTTGTAATGGACTGATGTGCTTGGCTAAAGATATCAGACTGAGATTTTAAAATTTTGAGTTGGAAAACCTCAAGCAAGTTAAAATTAGAGGCACTGAAACTGATTTTAGGTTAATGGAGTTGCTATTGTCAACACATTAGCAATCTTAAGGAAGATGGAAGGAAAGTGGCCCAACTGCTTTACATTACAACAATGGAGAGGATGCCTGAGGAAAGACTGTTAGAAATGCAAATGCTTGGAAAGAGTTGACTGGAGAAGGAACCTGCTTTTCAAGGCTATGATTTATTTTGTCCCTGGATTAAGAATATGGCTGTGTCCTGCACACCTGGTATTAGTTTGGAAACATGAAAAATGCATGGAGTGGTCATGAATTGCACACAGTTCCAGGAGCCACTGCTGAGATGCAGCATGAGGCAGGGCATGAAGTCCCTGAGGAATAGGCTGGACGAGCCTTTTGGAAGATGGACCGTGGTTTGCATGGAGACCTGAAGATGTTTTGTATATACCAGGACTGTGCAAAAGGGCTACCATGGAGTGCAGTGTTGGCATGGGATGACAGTTTTCCCTGGCAACTCTGCCCAGCTGGAGGGGCGGAATTGGAAAACCTGGAGACTGTCAGTCTCTGGTTATATTGAACTTGAACTGCAGAAGTTTGATTACTGCTGATGGTGGCTGAGTTTGCATTGTTTTAGTTTCTCCTTGCTATTCCTTATACAGTTAAAAATGTTTACTCTGTGCCTTTACATGTTGAAAGTATTTAACTTGTTTGATTTTACAGGACTCACTATCTTAAGTTGATCAAGACTGTGAGAACCTTTGAAATTGGACTGAGTACAATTTACAATGTGTGATAGTTATAAATCTATTGGGGGCCAGGAGCTAAATCTATTTGGGGCCAGGGGTGGAATGTGGTAGTTTGAATATATGTCCCCCAATATATTCAGTATTTTATTAGTTATAGTTTGCATCTGCAATCACCTTGCTAGAGGCAATGTCACCGGGGGCTGGTCTTAAGGTGTTGGTGGGGGGTTTGAGATTCCATTGTAAAGATATGCAAAGTGTGCCTAGGGGAAGTTCCTGAAGTAAGTATTCTGTGGCTTTTACTGTAAGTATGCTGTAGTTTTACTCAGTGTGCTGTGTGCCTGGTTGGATTTTTTCTTTCTTGCTTGGACCTGTGAAGGCAGGCCAGCTTCTTCTGCCATTATGGAACTTCCCCTGGATCTGTATGCTTCAATAAATAATATCCCTTCCTCCATAACTGTGCCTGGTCTGGAAGTTCATCTCAGCGAACCTGGAGCTGTCTGCTACACCTGTTGATTGGTTTGTCAGACGTGTCACGTTAGAGAATGGACCTCTTAGAGTTGAATGATTCTATCCTTGGATGACTTCATATTTAGTTGAAAATGGCTGCTCTCATTGCAGAGAAAAAGGGAAAGTTGTAATTTTATCATAACAAAAAGAAATTTTCTTGCAAAATATCATGTCTCATTTGTTAAGGATTTTATGAAGAGTACCACATGTGTATAGCATTTCATCAATTCTATTTTGAACAACTTATTATTCATCCTACACTGAGCTTTCCTGGGTGATTAGAAAGTGTTGGCTGGGCTGGAAAAAGTGAGTTAGCAGTTAAGGCACTTGCATGCAAAGTCAAGGAACCCAGATTTATTCCCCAGGACCCACATATGCAATAAGGTGGTGCATGCATCTACAGTTCATTTGCAGTGAGTAGAGACCCTGGCATGCCCATTCTCTCTCTCTCTCTCTCTTTCTCTATCTCAAATAAATAAATAAAATAAAAATATTTTTAAAAGGAAAGTGTTAGCTATAAGACCTAAAACTGATAGGCTACATTGATAAAACTTATACCAACAAAATCAGTCCCATGTAAATGTACTTGTATTCAGTAATATTTGAAAGCATAATTGCAATTGATTCCCATTTGATAAAGGAGACACATTGCCTTCACCAAGTCACTGAACTTTATCATGTTTCAATGTTCCAATCTGTGGATTGGGAACTAATGGAGCAAATGAATTAATGCTCCCTGAATTAATGTGAGATGCACATAGGATAATAAAACAATCTTTATGACATAGTTCCTTTCAACTGTCATCATTAGGTGTTCATTAAAGGATAGAATTTGAACGCAGTACAGGATCTAACTCTAACTCTCAGAGGCTTCCAATGACAACAAATGACTTGGGCCAGTTGTGACTGTCACTGGGAAATTTTTGTGCATATAGTTGCTTGGGTGGACTACTTTGGAAGAGACTCGAGAACAGATGGACAGTTGAAATAACTGAGTTAGCAGATGATGTTTTCTAATTCTCATTTTTATTTATTTTTTTACTCTGTAGCTTCAGGCAGGCCTTGAACTCACAGAAATCCACCTGCCTCTGCCAACCAAGTGCTGGGATTAAAGGTGTGTGCCACTAGGCCCGGCACTATTTTCTGGTTCTATTATTGAAACCTTAATCCTTTCCTGGATGAAGTTTCAATTTTATTTTATTTTCCTAGATTAAGTAAAGAGTAACAACCACAACAACATCTAGAAGCCTCTGTCCAATTGCTCTGTCCAAAAGCTCTGTGGGAAAAATGAGCTCAGTCTCCAAGATCAAGACACCACCAAATGTGGGCTAGAAGAGGGCCTACGCATTTAAAATTCTCTATAAAATAACTATGGCCATTCCATCTATCTAGTACTAACTTCTCTCTCCATTGGAGAATTTGCTTATCTTTTTCAGATGTACTACGAACCTGAAATAAGGATCAACCTATCACACCTCACCAGGGCCCCAGCTGAAACCATAGAGTAATGCGGGGGAAGGGCAAGAGCACAGCTTTCTTGGTGAACACGACACCAGAAAAAGGCTGAAGGAGATAAACACAGAGAACATTCAACTTCTACTAAACCAGATATCCAGAGACACAGAGTCTCCCAAAACCTCACCACTGAAGTAGAACTAAAATGATCCCAACGTGGCTCAGGGAAATTCGAGGAAGAGGGGGCGGAAAGAGTGTTAGAGCCACAAGTTGGGGCATTATGCACACAGACTTGGCCTATCCCCCATAATTTTTGACTACCCCCACAGTGCAAGACCCACATTCCACATTCATGAGGGTCCCTTTGGAGGGGGAGGACAGGGAGGAGAATAATGGAGTCACCAATATGAATGTAAAATTAGAATAATATAAACAAAATAATAAATTATTTAAAAAAGAAAAGCTCTGTGGAGCTGACCACTCTGATGTACTCAGCCTGTGAATCTGCATGCCCCAGAAGAATAGGGTACCTCTGATCTCCTGCCAGCCAGCATTGATTCACTGAACATTGACAGTTTGCTTTTGATGTGAACAGCCAAGTGCCAAATGTATGTTTTACTTCACAGCTCTTAGACTGAGTTTTCACTCTCCACAGTCTTCCAGAAGGCAAGATGGTCTCAGTTCAGCCATAGAAAGCTGCACACCACTTGGCCTGCTCACTTACTCAGCAAATGAATAACCAATATTTACCACGAGCTTTGAAACTTATAACTATATAATCATAAAAAGATTGGATTTCCTTGGAAATAGCCATACTTAGACATGGAAAAGACCCTCATGTTTTATTTGTAAAAATGTCTCCACAGAAAAATAATTAAGTTTACATATCTTGGGCAGAGTTCATTCACATCTACACAAACCGGTGAACAAGAAACCTGTCTTCAGTGTATGAAGACACCAGGCTCTACGGTCCTGATTGGTGGAGATTAGGGGGCCTGGGCCTTAGTGAGGGAATTCAATACTTCTTGTCCATATGTTTGTTGCATAGAATTGAGAATTAGTTAACGTAACAGTGTCGTGAAAGATTGTCTGTTTGAAATAAAGGTAAATCACCTGAATTGGATTAATAAATCCAACCGTGATTACCCCATAAGCAGGAGCCAAGGAATGAAGTTAGGAGGGCCATAGAGAAAGCAACCAACACCATAGGGATTTTGATTCAGCTGGAAGGAGTTTAATTCAGCTGGAGTTGTATCCTTCTTGAATTTGATTCAGCTGGGGGAAATTCTCTGCTGTTCAGTCTGACACTGCATCTAACAGTGCACCTGGGCAGTGCTGGCCACAAGCAATTCCAGATTCCTGTGCTACCCTGTTCACCTCTGCCTCATTCAAATGAAAGATCACTATTTCTCACCACTTCCCCTCAACCAGTGATTTCAGGAGCGAGGCGATGTTAGGGATCCACTTAGACAGGATCTTGCTAAAAGCTCATTGGGGATGGACCACTGCCAATGATCAGCAGCTTTTGAAACAAAGCAGAAAGTGCAGGGCTTTGACTCCTGGTGAAAAGAACAGGACCCGAGTGATCTCATTGGCCCTGGAGAGAAATATGACGGTGTACATTTCCCCAAAGGCCGTAAGACTAATATTTAACAGGAGGCTTTCTGGTACAGGACAAAGGCATGCCATGGTTCCCTCTCTTACGAGTCAATCCAAATATCCTGTCAATCTCCTGAACTGAAAGGAGAACCCTTCCAGAATGCCATCTGACCTTGAGACTTTAAGAAAATAATATAAAGCCTACCCAAAATGCAAGTTGTGACATGATGGCCTCTCACAGCTTGGGCGTGTTTCCCTCTACAGTGATCTTTCTGACAATTATCCTTGGCCATTCCTAAGGTGCTCCACATACACTAATAAACCATCTTCTACATTCTAGTCTGTGAGTCTCACCCGAATTCTTTCAAGGGAGATAGATTATAGGGACTAGGGAGCCCAAAGAAAGACAACACAAAAAAAAAAAAAAAAAAAAAAAGGGACACAAAATGGGTTTCAGCCAGTGAAATATGAGAGAGCAGATTCAGGTCTTCCAGAAAACTCCATACAAATTGGTAGATCCTGACTTTCCAGCCTCTGTCCTAATCACACACAACACTGACGATGCATGTGGATATTGTTGCGCCCTAACTGGTGTAGAGAAAGACACAGAGCAGAGATTCCCAACCGTGTGCAATGAGCACACATATATAGCCAGAAGGTACTGAGTTCAGAGATTTGTGATTGCTCGTTACCTAGTCTAACCTGCTCAATGCCATGGGGCACATGGTCACCAGGCAAAGGGGTTGAGACAAATAGGCTACTTTACACGTTCAAACATTCATTTCTCCAAAGCTATATATCCCGGGGGTTTCTAGTCTCAATTTTATTTACACATAGGCAAAGGCTTGGTAGAAAAATCAAAAATCAGTTTCTATGCTTGATTCCTTCTTCAGTACCATGTCTATGATAGCATTCTCTAATTGCATATGCACCAAACCATGAATACTTGAAGGATGAGGAACAAACCTTTGCCAGTGGCCTAATGCTAACCACAGAACTTTAAAAGCAACATTCCTATTTGAAGCTACTCCTTCGGATGCAGAATGCCACCCATCAAATGTGGTCCTTACCTTATGCTCTACTTTCATGTGCCTGGAGTCATGGGCTCCTTGCCTGAGGAGGTTATGCTTTCCTTAGGTCCCTCTGAAGAATCCACCCACATCCTCCACACTCCCCCATAGGTATGGTCTAGCCCAAACAGTCCTCCAACCTTATGGTCTCGGGACTACTGTAGGCTTTACAACTGCTGAGAATACAAAGAGCCTTCGTTGACATTTTTATAGCTATTCATGTTTATGTTTTTAAGAAATCAAATCACAGTACTTCAAAATGCATATTTGCTAATCAAATTTAAGCTTTAGTGATAGATCCTGTTTATGTTAATGTTAGCAACATGATTTTGCTTAAAACGCTGTATTTTACAAATGCAAAACACTTTTATAAGAAGAAGGGTCTGCTTTACATTTTCCTCAATCTCTTTAAGGTCTCGCATAACAGAACACAGGCAGAACTTCGCATCTGATTCTGCATTCAATTTGATGCAATATCCGTGTCATATTTCTTCAGGAGACCTCTGCTCAATACTGTTGAGAGTGTGAGGGTGAAGGTGGGTTAGTGCTATCTTAGTGTTACCATGGAAATGTGTTTGAATTTGTGCATCCCCTTCAGAGGCCTTCAAGACTCTTGGGGCTCCTTCTCTTTCTCCTTTTCTCTGAAACATTGTCAGGTTAGAAAACCATATAAGAAGATTCACCACTTGACTGTCCTCCAAATGTTTTGTGCATACTACTCATGAACCCCAATCTGGAGAAGATGTTTAATGTGAGGAGGGCATAGCAACAGATCCCCCCCCCCACCAAATGCAGAAGAGAATGAAATCTACTGAAACTACCAATATCACAGAGTCAACAAATAAATTTAAAAAATAAATACACACTCTAAAGTAATGCAAGCCTTTAAATTTAACATTATTCAACTCCTTCCCACCTCAAGGACAACCAAGAGTAGTGAACTGAGAATCACTTGTAATCTAGTCTGGTTTTATACTTGATTTTCCACTTAGATAAATAATGCTTTGTGCAGAGTACTTCCTTTTACACTCAAAATTTTTAAATTCTATTTTTCATGGCTACTTTTAAACATTTTAAATTTATTTAAACTTCTATATGCCTTTATGTCATATCTTTTTTTTTTTTTAAACTTAGTAGTGAGGGAAACTTGCCTCATTGATCGTTATGTACAAATGGCGGTACAATAAGCGCCCTTGCTTATGGGTGCCCAGTCACCTGTGCAATCATTCTAGATACAGTGTTTTACATCATCCTTTGTAGTCCTGTACTTTTCTGTTTCAGCAGATGTAGTGTCTCTAACCTTTGTGCACCAATGCATAATCCCACTAGCAGAGCATGAGAGGTCACTTTCCTCACTCTTACCATTTCCAGGTATTATTTTTGTTTTGTTGTATTTTTTCTGAGTCTAGCACAGGGTCAGGACATAATGAACCTTTAGCAAATATGCATAACATATAGCACCTCCAGCCTGAGGGTGGGCATATGGACTCTTTCCTGGTTCTGTGTGACGTGCCATGAACTAGCAGGGTGTTTCTGAAGGAAGCAAAGTATAAGATACACCCAGAAGCTCCTTTCAATTTATTGCTGTCCCTGTTTTACATTGTATTCCACCTTTGAGAAGAATGGCAGTGCTGTCTGTTTTAATGGTCTGAACCCTTCACCTCCATGATGGACATCTTATCTTTGAGATCACCATTACCACAGTGCTGAGACAAGTGCAGCTGAAAAGCTTCATCCCAGACAGAAGCTTCCAGAGCCCCATTTTGCACACTTTACTGTGCATAGCTATGCAGTGAGAGACGGCTATCTGCATTCAATTAAGCTGCTGCAAGGATAATGTGATGGCTGCAAGCCCCTACAAATTACCAGATGTCAAACACCCACTCAAATGTGTTTCCATGTTTCTATAACCTGAGGGGGAAAATTGGAAAACTGAGAAAGAGGGTCACTTCTCCTTGGTACCTCAATTATGTATCTTCTGTGAAGGGTGCCTTGAGCATGCGTACAAAAGCATGTGAGGACAGCACTGTCCTAACCAAGCTCGTCTGAAACACTCATGACAGACTAAGCTTGAAACATGTACACAGTTCATTAGAGATAAATAGGGACTGTGTTGAATGACACACCCTAGGTATGACATAGGAAGCCATAGGTGCATATGTCCTTTTGGTTTCCCTATAAGATACATTTTAAATATCCAGGCACAAAGCATGTAGGACGACTGGCAAATGCTATTGCAGTGACTTAAAATATGATTTTCATCATACTTGACTGAAGAGATGAGGTATGGATTGTGAAAGTAAGCATACAGGCCAGGACCCATCACCCCTGGCCAAACATACCTGTCTGGTTCCCCCAACACCCATGCTTACAACAGAATGTTCTGGCACTTATTTCTGCTGTGCTGTCGCCCCTGTGATCCTTTCCAGAGAAATTCCAAAGGTCTCGGAATTGGCCAATTGACCTAACATCTTCATACTGGGAGGAGCATCGACTCTGGTTGAGGCTTCCGCCTCCGTGGCTAATGCCTGCCAACAATCTCTGAGCCTCAGGAACTTCCAAACTCGGACTTGCCCCCCTTGCTACAAGTAAACCTGTTTATTATTCCCCCTTTTTCCAAACTGACTGAAAAGTCTATTGCATTTTATGTACCAACAATATAGATTTTAATTCTCTTAAAAATGGCACCCCAAACTAGTATGCTGATAACATTTGTTTTGCTTATTGTCTTAAAATTTTAACAAATATTTCATCATTCTTTCCTCAAAGAAAATGATGACTTATTGTGGTAGTTTGAATATATGTCCCCTAATATAATCAGTGTTTTATTAGTTATAGTTTGCATCTGCAATCACCTTGCTAGAGGCAATGTCACTGGGGGCCGGTCTTAAGGTGTTGGTGGTGGGTTTGAGATTCCATTGTAAAGATATGCAAAGTGTGCCTAGCAGGAGTTCCTGAAGTGTGTTGTGTGACTTTTTGGCTGTAGCTTTGCTCTGTGTGCTGTGAGCCTGATTGGTTTTTCCCTCTCTTGCCTGGTCCTGTGAGGAGCAGGCTGCTTCTCCTGCCTTTATGGAACTTCCCCTGGATCTGTAAGCTTCAATAAATAATATCCCTTCCTCCATAACTGTGCCTGGTCTGGAAGTTAATCTCGATGAACCTGAAGCTGTCTGCTACACTATCATAAACAAGAATCTCTGAGATGGATACCTCTTCATAGTCTCGTGTGTTAGTAACTTGATCCCCAGCAGAGTGGCACTATTTCAGATGGTTGTGGAACCTCTAGGAAGTAGAGCCTTGATGGGGGAAGTGTGTCACTGGGGGTGGGTCTCGGGGTGTTATATCTCAGCCCCACTTCCTGTCTCACTCTGCTTTCTGTGTAAAGGGTGACCTGGGTGACTACCGCTGCTGTCTCCAGCCTGCCATGCCTTCCTGTCCGTGATAAAACATCCTCTTGACCTGCAAGCAGCAGAATCAAACCCTTTTCTTTCCACAGGCTGCTTCTGATCAGGTAGATTGCCCCGGCAATGAGAAAGTAACTGTCAGAGCTCCAAGTTATATTTCTTACCCTTAACACACGAAACATCTTTATCCCCAAGTGAAGGTTACTAAGGCTTTACAAATAAACAGTTCCCTTTGAAGCAGGAACAAGGAAGATGCCAGTGTTGCTCTGTGAGTTTCATGAGTTCTTTGAACTTTGCAGTAGGCGTATCATAACAATTTACCTCTGGCCAGATACTTACCACAGAGATGGATGAGCTGAGTCCCAAACACAAAAACACTAGCAGGTTGAAACACTTGGCTAAAAGGGTAAATAGGAACGGGAAGGAACAAACCTAACCTCAAGCTGGTAACAATCATTTTATGTTCACCAACATGTATTTGATTCTATCTTTCCAAGAATAATGCAGCAAAAATAATCACATTCCTTTTCCTTTATATAGTTGTGTTCAGAGGAACCAGATGCGGGAGGAGCCTCTGCTTTCCTGCTCCCTGACCGTCAGCTCTGTTTAATATTTCAGGTTCATGCAACAGAAATGAAAGAAGCAAAACTACTACGTCTTGAGACTTCTGGATTTAAATCAGTTTAGCCATATTTTCTCAAAGTAGACATGAACCTCCCTGTCCCCTTGGTTCAGATGAGTGTGTCACACTGCCTGTATCAGACAGCTTCAGCTTCGCTGAGATGAACTTCCAGACCAGGCACAGTTATGGAAGAAGGGATATTTATTGAAACTTATAGATCCAGGGGAAGTTCCATAATGGCAGAAGAAATTGGCCTGCTTTCATAGGAACAAACACAGAGAGAAAAGCCACAAGCCAAAAGCCACACAGCACAGCACACCTCAGGAACTCCAGCTCGGCACACTTTGCATATCTTTAGATTGAAATCCTAAACCCACCACCACCTTAAGATCCGCCCAGTGACACTGCCTCCAGCAAGGTGGCTGCAGATGCAAACTATAAACTAATAAAACACTGAATATATTGGGGGCCATCTATTCAAACTACCACACTGCCTTTTAAGGGCTTTTGAGAATTTGACTGGTTTTTAAGGATGGACATACTTACATCTTTTACATGCATCAATGCACGTCTTTTGGATGGGTGATTTTTCACAAGGAAATATTTCCAGTGTCCTAACAACATGCTCTTGTCCAGTTGGTCACTGCTGTCGTCAAAATCATAACTGACACTCAGTGATTACTCTTTGGACACTGAAACCCAATCCCTCATTTATGTATCACAAGCACCCCTTGATGCAAAGAAACACTCTCTTTGTTTTACTTTACTTATTTTTAAAATATTTTATTTTTATTTATTTTTATTTTTGGAGAGAGAGAGAGAGAGGAAGACAGAGATGGGCCAGCAGTGTCTCAGCTGCTGAGAAAATATCCAGATGTGTGCGCCCCCTTGTGGTCACGTGCGGCATTGCGCCCTTGTGTCACTTTGCATCTGGCTAAACGTGGGACCTGGAGATTGGAACCGCTGGAGATTGGAACCAGCGTTCTTAGGCTTAGGAGGCAGGTGCCTTAACCACTAAGCCATCTCTCCAGCCCTACTTTACTTATTTTTAAAACAGTCACGGAGAAAGTAAGTCACTTTACCAACTTAATATGAATCAAGTTTTTTTCATATGTGCATGTGGATACGTAGGACATGCGCATGTGTGCATGTTCATATGTGTGTGTGTGTGTGTGTGTGTGTGTGTGTGTGTGTGTTCATATGGAGGCCAGAGATCAATGTCAGGTGTCATTCTCAATTGCTCTCTGTTGAGACATGGTCTCTTACTGAACCCAGAACTCACCAATACTGCTCTATTAGATTCTCAGCCTGCCCCAGATCTGCCTGTCTGTCCGTCACTGAGTTTACCAGTGCATGCTGACATGCCTAGCATTTACATGCATGTAGAGGATTCTGAACTTAAGGTCTTACAATAGTGTGGCTAGTGCTTTACTGACCCGAGCCAACACCAGCATGAATCAAGAGATCTTTTAAAAATGTTTATTCATTTGAGAGAGAGAAGAGAAAGAAAGAGAGGGGCAAACAGAGATAGAATGAGTATGGGCACACCAAGGCCTCCTGCCATTTCAAATTTGAGATATCTGCACCACTTTGTGCATCTGGCTCTACGTGGGCAGTGGAGAATCAAACCTGGGCTGTCAGGCTTTTTAAGCAAGCACCTTAAGTCACTGAGAAATCTCTCTAGCACTTAGAGATCCTCCAGAATTTTTTTTTTTAATTTTTCTTCCACCCAAGTTCTACTATAGCTGAGGCAAAAGGCTATAAGATTCATCCACAATTAACATTAGTGATCAGGCATGCTGTATTATACCCATACCTCCTTCTAGACAGAGAGTATATAACTGTCCTGTTGACTTTTGGTCTTGATCAATGGCACATAAGGAGAAGGTTTAATGTCACATTCCAAGCAAAACTAAATGGGCGGCAGTGGTTTAGCACTGGACACTTGTATCCCTGTTCTCCCTGTAAAAACAACATGTTCCAGACAGGAACTGTTGCTTCACCCTGTGAGAAAGCACAGGGAGCCCCGCCAAGCTCACACCATCAAGCAGGACAGCAGCTGACCTAGACCCCATACAAAGTGACAGAGAAGTCCATGTTTGTACCACACTGAGCTCATGTATTTGGGGGCTTACAGGACCCCAAACTGAAAACAAGGGAGAAAAGTGCCAGGAAACCTCAACAATCAAAAGCACCAGAGACAAGCCATCTGGGGCTACAAAGATGATATAAAGTTGCTGGAGAAGTGTACACTGGACAGTTTGGGTGGAGCCACTGCTTAGCAAGCAAGCAGGAAGACTACAACATGTCTTTCAGAAGCTGACTGAAAACTTGGACCTATGAAGCAATTAAATGCAAGCTCAGTTCTCATCTGAACCAAAGCAGTAGTTAAGGAACCCCAATGAGACTGCAGTTGTCACAGTTATATATACCCCCCTTTTAAAAATATATTTTATTAGTTATTTATTTATTGAGAGAGAGAGAGAGAGAGGCAGATAGAGATAGAAAGAATGAGAGAATGGGTGTGCCAAGACCTCCAGCCACTGCAAACAAATTCCAGATGCATGTGCCACCTTGTGCATCTGGCTTACATGAGTCCTGGGGAATTGAACCATGGTCCTTTATCTTTGCAGGCAAGTGACTTAACTGCTAAGCCATTTCTCCAGCCCCTATACCCCCATTGACTTCTAAGACACACTGGTCATTTGAGAAATGTCTATAATAAAAGAAAAAAAATCCAGTACTTTCACAGATAAAACACATTGTTACAATGAAGAGAAATTATTATTCATGCACAGAAAATTAAAATAATTCTAATGACTATGTTCAGAGATGTTTGAGGAGAGACTACAATGATAAAGATCAAGAAAAGGAAAATATAGCACTGAAGAAAGGGAATTTTCCAGAAAAGAAGAAAAAGATTCTCTTTGTCTCTAAAATATTACATCTTGCAGGCTGGGGTCGGGGCTCAGTGGAGAAAGTGCCTACTTTTCAAGCACAAGGACCTGAGTTCAAATCCATGACCCTATATTAATAGTAGGCATAGAGGCATGTGCCTGTAATCCCAGGGCAGTAGAGCCCAGGGCTGTGGAGGTGGAGATAGGAGGAGTCCGAGAGATTCCAGCTAGCTAGTTTAGGCAAATCATGAGTTCTATGTTCAGTGTGAGACATTGTCCCAGAAATAATGAGGAAAATATCTGACATGGACCTCTGGCCTCCATATGCCTGCACTTCCCTGTGCATATGCACCTGCACACAGAGGTGTGTCCACATGCCTTCAAGCATATGCACACCAAATGAATACACAAAATAATAATTAAAAGAAAACATTACTCTCAATAGTGGCAATGCTAACTTTATTTATTTATTTCCTTAAGAGAGAGAGAGAGAGAAAGAGGCAGAGAATGAGGGAGAGACAGAGAGAGAGAATTGGTGTTCCAGGGCCTCTAGCAACTGCAAACAAACTCCAGACTCATGTGTCACCTAGTGCATTTAGGTTTATATGGTTACTGGGGAATTGAAAACCTCAGTCCTTAGGCATTATAGGCAAGTGGTTAACCACTGAGCCATCTCTCCAGCCCAGCAATGCTAATGTTGATAACTTGGTTAAGATGGTGCCCGAGAGATATCTCTGTTGAGAAGGAATGTCTTCTTTGATATAATTAAGAAATAATTCATGAGATGCTCCTTTGGGATTGTTAATATCCCATTTCACAGTCACTTGATATTCCTGGTATTTGTATCCAGTGATAGTTGTTGCCTGAATTTACTCATTGCATTAAGAATACTGGATGTTTTCAAGTTCTGCTGTTCACTTTATATTTATCTGTCTCCTCCTCACTGTCAGGTAATACTCAGGGTGGAGAGATTTATCAAATTTTATTTAGTTGTTGGTATCTGTCACCAGCATTTATTAATTTAGGAAGAATAATTATCCTAATTTTTTTCTCTGAAGACACCTACAATTTGGCTTTTAAAGAAGACATTTCTGAATATTAAGTGAACCTATAGCTTGAAGAAATCGAGGTACTTTGTTATGATAAAAGACACCCAAAAGAGAGTCTAAAAGCTGGATGGAAATATCCACAATAACATTCTGAGCAACGTGAACACACACAGAATTCCTAGAAGGCAACATTTTCTCAACCTTGAATTCTTTGTCCAAATGATGAAGATACTGTGAAGGAAAAAATAGAGATGTTTGCAACACTCAAAGTCTCAGAATTTATCCCCAGAAGATGGTTTTGTCAGGAAGCCTCATGAGGGCCTATGTCAATAGGATTTTAGAGGAAACCAAGACAGAAAATAGGATTTTAGGGAATAATGGCAGCCTAACCTGTAGGAGAGCAAAGACTAGAAATCTTACATGTCAGTTGTTCTACAGGCTGGGAGAAGGAGTCCAGCACAGAACTAGAACATTCTAACAGCACAAATTTGGAAAGGGAGTCCATCAGTCTGTAGAGGCTGCCATAACAACAAATGTCACATGTCAGGAGCAAGGATGCTCAAAAACTGGAATGTATTTTCTCATGGTTCTGGAGATCAGCAGCTCATTGCCAGAGTGCCAGTGCTTTTATATGACCATAATCATGAAGATATATTTTAGGATTTCCTAATTTCGGAATCAAGCTCTACATATCACATAGAAGTCTTAAAGATGTTTCTAGTAAGGCATGTAAATTTATTATCCTTGGCAATTTAAAAGCAAAATACATAAGACAGATGACGGGGTGGTGGGGAAAGACATGAAGAGAAAAGCATGGATGGTCACAGTGTCATGGAGCAAAGTGGGAGATTAAAAGTGAACACTAACCTTGGTGCTACGTGCAATAAAAACATAACCATTGCCCGCAGTCGAATTGTGCCCTATACAAAAATACATGTTGGACCCCTAATTCTAGGACTTCAAATTTGACTGTCGATAAGGTCTTTAGAGGGGTGATTATGCTAAATGACACTATTAAGATGGACAATGTGGTTAGTGTCTTTATAAGAAGAAGAAATTGGGACAGAGAAACTCATGTAAAAGCAATGTAATGTGACAGACCCAAGGAGACAGATGGCTATGCACAAACCCAGCAGAGAAACCTGGATAGTCCTTAGAAGGATTCTGTCTTGTTAACACCATGATCCTGGGATTTTAGTCTCCTGGACTCCCAGATCATAAATTTGTGCTGCTAAAATCATTCAACTTGTGACATGTTGTTATGACAGCCCTAACAAATTCCTACAGCCATTCTGCTCAGGTCACAGATCAATACAGCAGAGAACATGGGAATAGCAAACTCCTTATTTGGGCAAAGAGAAAAGTAAAAAGTGTTTCATGGTCACAAAGTCCTCTTCTATCAAGGAAACAAGCCATGAGCTATGTCCATAACTGATCGATAAAGCAGTGGTTATGAACCTATGTTTGGAGAAATGAAAGACGCTCTCTGAATTCTCATAAGCACATTTTGTCAATTACCTCTGGGTAGAGGAATGGAGGTGGGAAAGAATGAGGCAGGAAATGGTTCCTTTTAATTAAATTTCCCTATATTAACAGACTTTTAAGTTATGAAGTATATTAGTTTGGCTACCATTTGAAATTAATTTAAAACAATAACCTGAGAGTTTTGGGGCATCAGCATTTTCATGAAATCTTTTGCTATGAAGTAGATCTCTGTACCATGTGTGTGTCTGTCCTAGCTCTCAGTTTACCTGAGCAGAAAATTCTCAAGGACATGATCAAGGTTCCCTTAGGAAGAGTTTGCCCCAGGCCATGGAGGCTCTGGGAGTCTCACAATTCTTTAAAATGAATTTGTGTTATCACCGTGAAAGTGGGATAGATTAGATCATTAATATAGAACAGAAGTAATGTCAAACCCATAATATGCTGACATTATTAGGCCAGGAGAGAATAAAACATTGTCAAATGCCCTGCATTGAGCATTATATATAAGGTGTACTGCTGCATATAAGGTGACAGGGGGAGCCAGTTTCATTTCATTCCACTCTATAATTTAATTATATGCAATTCAGTTCCCCACCCATAGGAGGAATTCAGCTGGAAGGATTTATGGGGCTATGTTCAAAGATTAATGGAGTCATGCCAAAGGACAAGGGAGCTGGCTTGCGGGGGCTCCCAGTGGCAAAAGAGGGGACCGTAGGAGCATCGATAGGAATGACAGTGATGGATTACAACACTCATAATTTTTAAAAGCCGGTGTGTGCATTGTTATAATGAGGAAAAGGGAGGGCAGAGGGAACAAGGAAGAAGAGTGTTTTGTTTTGTTTTTTTCCAGAAAAATATGCAAGGCTTCAGTAGCTATTCAACAGGAGATAAGCAGGAGGGTTTTCTGGCTCTCCAATACAAAAACTCTGTGGTGTTGGTACATAGCAATGTGTACTTCTTAATCCTTGTTATTTTAATCTATGAGCAAAATGTAATCCAATACACAGAGCTACGAATTCTTGAAGGATTTAGTGACATGGTATTGATGTTCGTTCAGAAAAGTAACCTGATAAGAGGAAGCTGAAATCTAAACTGTGAAAGACAGAGAGAAATACACAACACTAACTCATATTAAAATGAATTTGAAATATGTGGAAATTACAATTTGGATTTGTTTTTACAAGAAAACTCAGTGCAACCAATGAAGCAACTGTGTAGGTGCATATGCCAGAGATTCTGTGTTTGCATTTGAATAACAGTGGGTAGTAAATAGATGGCTTAATAGAGGAATCTGAGAGGACATCTTGCTTTTGGGGTAATGAATAAAAAAGGAGAAGGAGAAGAAGAGGTGAGGTTTCTATTTCAGTTCTTTCTTTAAACTTTAGAAAATTATTTAATTTATCTATTTGAGAGAGATAGAGAGGGAGAAAGAAAGGAAGAGGCAGATAGAGAGAGAGAATGGGCATGCCAGGGCCTCTAGCCACTGCAAACAAACTCCTGATGCATGCACCACCTTCTGCATCTGGCTTATGTTGGTCCAGGGAATCAAACCTGGATCCTTGGGCTTCACTGGTAAGTGCCTTATGTGCTAAGCCATCTCTCCAGCCCCTCTTTAAGCTTTTCATTGACAACCTCTCTACATATAGACACCATATCATGATCATAATCCCCTCCCACCACCCTCCTTTTTCCACTTCCCTTTCCCCCTCCACCATTTCCAAATAAATCCCCTAATACTCTAAAATTTAAACTCAAAAGGAATTCTAAAAAGAGCCTTTAAACTAGTGGAAGAAAATGTGAGTACAAGTTCTAAGAATGTGGAGAAATATATTAGCCAAGCTGCTTTTTATAACTACAAAAAGAACAATAACCCCCCTGTGGTAGTGTGAATATATGTCCCCCAATATATTCAGTGTTTTATTAGTTATAGTTTGCATCTGCAATCACCTTGCTAGAGGCAATGTCACTGGGGGACAGTCTTAAGGCATGGTGGT
Source organism: Orientallactaga sibirica (assembly GCA_036365145.1). Classification (NCBI taxonomy): domain Eukaryota; kingdom Metazoa; phylum Chordata; class Mammalia; order Rodentia; family Dipodidae; genus Orientallactaga; species Orientallactaga sibirica. The sequence goes on from JAEOAD010000044.1 coordinate 10,221,832, forward strand.
GGGTTTGAGATTCCATTGTAAAGATATGCAAAGTGTGCCTAGTATGAGTTCCTAAAGTGTGCTGGGCTTTTGGCTGTAGTTTTGCTCTGTGTGCTGTGCGCCTGCTTGGTTTTTCTCTCTTGCTTGGCCCTGTGAAGACAGGCCAGCTTCTTCTGCCATTATGGAACTTCCCCTGGATCTGTAAGCTTCAATAAATAATATCCCTTCCTCCATAACTGTGCCTGGTCTGGAAGTTCATCTCAGTGAACCTGAAGCTGTCTGCTACACCCCCACTCCCAAAAAACAAAGCAAAACAAAAACCTTCTAACCAAGAAACAACAGGAAAAGCCATGCATGCTTCTGCAAAGGACAAAGAACAAATGGAAAGAGAGTAGGACAAAGGGCAGCCACATTCAGCGGCAAAACCAGTCCTGGAGACACACTGACTGCCACCACTTTCTTGAGTAGGAGATTCCGTCCCTTTTACAAGGACCAGGCGAGGCTCTGCCTCTCTACCAGTGACCTTGGACTGAGTGCTTCTGCTGGTGTTGCTGCCACCTTCCCCACCTGTGTTTACCTCACTGCCTACTGATGCCATTTGGTAGAAAATGGTCATGTACCACCAGCATTGTGATCGTAAGGAAACCTGAAAAGTATTATCTGGTCAGGTTGGAAAGAGCTGTGAGTGAGGTCACCAGCCAGCCAACACCACAATTTACATGGCCTGGAATGACCAATGCAGGAAGCCAGTTTAGATTAAAGGTAGCCCTCAAATTACAAATACCAGTATGAGAAGTAAAAGCAAGTACAGCCGTGTAAGAAAAAAGATCATATCAATTACTTGAACGCTGGTTAAATATGCAGAGGAAAGTCAAATTAAAAGAGGATATAAAAGAGGTCTAACAAAATATATTTAAAGTAAACAAAAATAAATCCTACATATATGCACTGTACATATGTATTCAAATACATGTCTCCCACAGGAAATTGGACAAAGGCCATATTTTAGAAAAAAAATATAGATGATTGAGATGAAAACAAGTGGCCAGTTTCTCAATTTAAGAAATATAAGTTTAAATTGAGCTCTCTCTCTCTCTCTCTCTCTCTCTCTCTCTCTCTCTCTCTATATATATATATATATATATATATATATATATATATATATATATGTTTATATTAGCAGTATTTTTTCTAATGAAATTCAGAATAGAACTATTAGGGGAAATGTCTCTCTACATAGCAGCCTTTAAAGTGGGTATGTAAATAATACAACAATACCTCAGTATAGGTATTATTAGAAGAAAATGCCCACATCCCTGCTTCACCTATGTCAGAGTCTCAGATTCTCATAAGACCTCCAATCCTCACCCTCATAGCACACCATCTTCTTAACCTCTCACAAGGCCTGGCTTCCTCACAAAGCCCCTCTATCCCCGTGGCACACCACCTTCTCTACTCAGTTTCATTTCTTCCTGCTCCCTACTTTCCATCCAGCCCAAACACATGTGATTGCTTATGCACTGTGGGTTTTGATGTTGTTGTGATTTGTTTGTTTTGGTGAAGGGTACTTTACAGATATTTAAACAGAATAGGCATGCATAAAAATGACAACAGATAGAATATATTCAACTACTGTTTAAACTATTAGTGACAAATATGGGTCAATCTTCTCTCTCTGACAACCATATTCTATATGCTTGCTATGAAACAAAGTGTGGAAACAAGATATTTTAGAAAGAAGTACAATTCTCTACACAAATGTACTGTTTTAAATGAAATCGGCATGTTTTCTAAAGAACAGATCCCATTCGGCTCTGTTTGAATCAGATAAGTAGGGAGAATGGAAGCAGGCATGCCTGGTCATCTCTCTCACATGGGCCAGGTACAATCTGTATATTTTCCCCAAATATAAAATCCCAGAAGTTTTCCAAAAAAAAGTTTGAGAAAATTTCACATGCCCTTCTTGAGATTCTGACACATTCTGTCTCACGTTAACCTTTGATGTGACTTTAGGTGAGTATTGAATAAATGCATTTAGCCGTAGGGACATCAGAAAGACTGCGTGGCCTCCCCCATGAAGCTATTGAATGCAAGAGTTATTGTCCTCCTGCTACTTTCTGTTCCCATTTACGCTTCTCTAATGGCAGTCCCAGAGCCATCAGCAGGTTTAACAGTGAATATACCTAATTCCCTATCTCACTAATTCATGTGTTTACTAAGACAGTCTCCCTGCCTTATTACAAACAGTATTCCAGCAGAGGCAGACAGATGTGAAACTACCAACATACGGTAAGTGCTGGAGTAGAAACGCATGGAAGGCACAGTGGGAGCAGAGCCTTACTCGAGTGAAATTAAAGGGGCTGATTAGCGACAGGGAAAGGAGTGCTCTTCACACTCAGAGATCTTGATTGTAGGTGACCATAAAGGATAGTCCTGAATGGCCAAAAGGAGAAGTCATTCCGAGTTTATGGAAGGTGTGGAAAACCTTGGAGAAGAATCCGGGAGCATGCTGAAGAAAAAACAAGAGTTGGGGCCCACGGTGAGGAAAGGGGGTGAGAGAACGACCATGGCTTCCAAGAACACTTAACAAACACATTTAGGGTGAAGTTGTGAAGAGGAACATTTCAGCTTCTAGGCATGTGGCTGGTGATCGCAGGGTGCATGAGAGGCATGTGGCTGACTTGGGGAAACAAACATTTACTGGGTCCAAATATATGGATCCAGAGGCATCCATGGTGCAGCTAAGAAGCTGCATTTCCCCAAAGACGCTAAGGCTTGTGTAGGCCACATTCTGAGAACTCTCTCTAGTCATTATTCTCTAATTTTTTTTTTTTTTCTGCAAGTGGATATGAAGCCCCACCTGTGAAAGGACATCCGGTAGGTGGAAGAGGGAAATAAGTGAATAATCACTTGAAGGATTTATAATAGGCCCACGTAAGAGATGATCAAGCATGCCTGCATGTCTGCCTCCACTCTCCCCACTTCGCCTGATTCAAACTGAGCTGAATGGGGGTCTGTTCTTTAGGAAGGGGCAGTAGAGAACATGATTTCAAAGCGTATAGGAAGAAAGAAGGAAGGGCAAGCAAGGATATACATCTTGACATGAAGAGAAAAAGGAACGAACTTTCGAGTGAATGAATCTGACTGATTTTTAATTGGAAGAGTCATAGCAACAGACCCACAGATAAAGAGATATAAATAGCAAGTAGGTGACAGACAAATGATAGACATACATAGAGATAGACAGATGATAGACATAGAGAGAGACAGATGACAGACAGAGAGAGAGATGATAGAGAGAGAGATGATGATAGACACACAGAGAGAGATGATAGAGAGACAGATGTTAGACATAGAGAGCAAGAGATGATAGACATAGAGAGACAGATGTTAGACATAGAGAGAAAGAGATGATAGACATAGACAGATGATAGACATAGAGAGAGACAGATGATAGACATAGAGAGAGAGAGACAGATGATAGAGAGATAGATGATGATAGACAGAGAGACCAATGATAGACAGAGAGAGACAGATGATAGACAGAGAGAGACAGATGATAGACATAGAGAGACAGATGATAGAGAGAGAGATGATGATAGACACAGAGAGAAAGATGATAGAGAGACAGATGTTAGACATAGAGACAAAGAGATGATAGACATAGAGAGACAGATGATAGACAGAGAGAGACAGGTGATAGACATAGAGAGAGATGATAGAGAGAGAGACAGATGTTAGACATAGAAAGAGATGATAGACATAGAGAGACAGATGATAGCCAGAGAGAGACAGATGATAGACATAGAGAGAGACAGATGATAGAGAGATAGATGATGATAGACAGAGAGACCAATGATAGAGAGAGAGAGAGACAGATGATAGAGAGAGAGAGATGATGATAGACACAGAGAGAAAGAGATGATAGACAGAGAGAGACAGATGATAGACAGAGATAGAGAGACAGATGATAGACATAGAGAGAGACAGATGATAGACAGAGAGAGACAGATGATAGATCATGAATTCTGCATAGTTGACAAATGTCTAGAGACCTATGATGGGAAAGAACACTATGAATGGAACTGTGTATAAGATGAGCAGTTTGACTTGGGTACCTGCAAATTTATTGTCATTCAAGTATCCATCATTTCAATCAGTCCATTTGGATTTAGATATCAAGTTTCAAAATTTGAGAACTATATGCACTATAAATGCCCGAACAGTAACTCAGGAAGTCCTCTTAGATTAGATGGCTAGAGTAACTTACATGCTGACCTTTACACCAAGAGACAACAGCTTTGACCACTTCTACTGATCTCCAACTCAACCTCCACGTTTTCCCAAGCCAGCCTTTCATAACACCCTCCGACCAGAGATGGCAAGGAAGTTAAAATTAATTTGCTAGCCTATATCTTCAGAGAGACTCCATTTCCTTTATTAAATTATCCTCTGGATAGAGTCTTTCTATCATTTGTAATCGGATTCAGAACATTATGAAAATGAAAAATTGATTCTTTTACTAGAGCAAGAGGAGCAAACTAAGCCCCTACCAGGCAAGTCAGAATGTAAACTCTGAAAAAATATTACCGCCTGACAATCATGTGGCATGTCAACTATGAATTCCCTTTCTTGTTTCCTGTATCATAAGCTATTTCCTTCTCTCTGTCCCTCATCCTATTGTACCACTCAGTTCCAACCTAAGTCTATGCACTCATGAATTTTTATGGGAATAGTTAAAACCTAAGAATGAAAAAACAGCACATTTAATAGAGACTTGATATGAACTCAGCAAGCACAATTGCTCTTAATCACAGGGTGGCTATGAGAAGGGCTGGAAGAGAAGACACAGAGAACATGTGAAGGAGAGTAAAGCTCCATGCTGGGCCTCCATACCTTGATGAAGACTAGAGTGTGAGGAGATGGCAGAAGGAAGCTTCCTTCATCTTTCATGGTGGTATTGAACATGAGAGACTCCAGAGTGTTTGTTTCTCAAGATGGCATAGTGGCAGGTCATACAGATCCAGTAAAAGCCTACTGGTTATAAATGAAAGTAGAAAGGGCAGTACAGCTAGGTGGCAAGGGTGATCAGATCCCTGTCACAGATCTGTGTTTGTCAGGGTTCCCCTGGGCTTCTGAGCATTTTGTGTGGGAAAGGTCGTCCCGAAAGCTGGCTAAACTCCTATCTTCACAGGCCTTCAGCAAGCCACAGCAATTGTAGGGGTGAGATGAAGAAGCCATTGTTCCTCTGAGATATCACACATGTAGGAAGCTAATAAGTGCCTTGCAGTGTTCCACGTGGTCTGTGCCCATGCCAAGGTGAAAATCAGCTGTCTCCTGGGTGAAGCCAGAAAAACCAGAGGGCATAGCCACACAGGCGTAAGAGAGTTGGGAAGGAATGCTAGATTGAAATATAAAGACTGGGAAAACATTTACATGGTATTTAATGTTTACTAGAAATTATGTCCTAAAATGTTTCCAGCACTGAGCAGGAAACAGTACTTGTAAAAGAACTGTGCTCTGTAAGTCCTGCCGCATCTCAGTTATGGCTGTGCTGTAGCCTGTGATGTTCTGTCCTTCCCACTAGAGCCCCCTTGTCATTACTTCCTGCTGGAGTCATTGTCATATTTCCTCTTCAAAATAAGACAATTTACATATTTTTTTCACCTCTGCTACCTACTACAATTCTTTTCCTATAGGGTCTTTCTTTCTTTCTTTCTTTCTTTCTTTCTTTCTTTCTTTCTTTTTCTTTTTCTTTTTCTTTCTTTGCAATCCTGCTTATTGAACCTAGGACCTCATGTATGCTAAGCAAGCAGGCACTCTACCACTGAGCTATATCCTCAGGCCCTAAAGCTTGTTTTCTACATGCTAACCATACTAAATACATGAGACAGAGGCTGAAAGGAGAAGAAAGCCTTCCCTGAAGCATATGTTTATACTGGAACCAATTCAAAAACTGGAATCCAGGTCTTTCCATTTACTGCCAGGACTGAGCTGGCTAGTTGAGCTGACTCGAGGGATTTCTGTCTCTCTTTCTCCTTACACTTTTTATATACTCGTGGGGTGGGAGGGGAAGAAAAATAAGAAGGAGAAATAAGTTATGAAGATTTCTTCCACATTGAAAACTGTTCTTCAGTTAAAGGCACATGAGTGGATTCGTGTCTCTGCTTTAACCACCGTGACATCTCCAAAAACAAATATAATCTGGAGCAAGCTTTTTACATAAAGTTTGGTTAAATTGGCACTTTCTCTGATATTGTGAGTTTTCATTTTTCGGAGCTACTAAAAAATACCAAAAGTGTTGGTTACAATGACCATAAATGAATGCTTTCTCTGGAATCTGTAGATGAATCAAAATCATGTCTTCATGATTCTCCAGCCAGATGACGCTTGCTGTAAGCCAAATTGTATGTTGGCTTTAATAAAAGATAATTATAATTCAGTAAAAACATCTGATAATCTAAACAAGCTGAGCACCACAAGCAAGTACACAAGACCCTAACACACAGTCCTTTTTCCCCCAAAACATCAGATTGAGATGATAAATCTGAAGCATACAACACAAAGTACTTCATCATGTAGGTCACAGATGCACATCACACACACTGCACTTCCTAACCGTCCACAGAAGACATTCTCAGCATTCTGAATTATTTAGAGCACTTTCAAAAATACTTTCTGAGACTAGATTAGAAACAAAGGAATTCCAAACAGATTCCAAATACCAATAAAATCCAGCTGCTTTCATCCTGACAGATCAACAGTGGTGGGTTCTGCAGGGTTGTACGTCAGATCGTGGACTCTGATTGATGTTGAAGGAGAGGTCCTTACTGTGACTTGATGCATATTATTTACTTCTTCTGGGCCTGTTTATCCTTTAAGCATTTTTTTTTGAAAGAGACACAGAGAGAGACAGAGAGAGAGGGAGAGGAAGACAGATAGAGATGGGTGTGCCAGCAGCCTCTCAGCCACTGCGAACGAAATCCAGATGCGTGCACCCCCTTGTGGACAAGTGCAGCATTGCATCCTTGTGTCACTTTGCATCTCGCTAAACATGGGACCTGGAGATTGGAACCACTGGAGATTGGAACCAGTGTTCTTTAAGCTTAGGAGGCAGGCACCTTAACCGCTAAGCCATCTCTCCAGCCCTAAGCATTTTTATATTTATCTTGACTGTGTTGGAATTACAAGGAGATGAATCTTTCTCCCATCATGTGCATTAGCTTTTCACATAAAAACATTTTTTAACTTATAACTGACAACTTCCATCAATATAGACAATATGCTATGATCATAATACCTGCCCACCACTCCCCTTCTCCCCCTTCTCAATCCACCCTTCACTGAACCCCTTCTTTCCAACTTGTATTTATATAACTTTTATGGGACATCCTGTTTAAAGAATCTTGGACTCCCCCAATGGGGAGGGTGTTGGAAGCTAAGAGTGTCTAAGGCAGTCATGTGGAATTCTCAAACACAAAGTAAAGCAATGAGCATATCGTATACACTAAAGTAAAGCCTTTTATGGGTTGGATCATAAGTAATCCCCAAAGTCTGATGTACCAAAGGGTTGAAATCCAGACTCTGGCCCTATGTGAAGGTGGTGGAAGCTTTAGAGGGTGGGAACTGGTAGAAGGAAGTTAGATCGTGGGGGAGTGCCCTTACAGCGTAATGAGATGCTGCCTCCCTTCCTGTCTCTGCTTCCTAGAGCCATGAGATGTCAGCTCTGCTCTGCCACATGCCCCCCATCCCTACGAGCTACCCTGGGCTGAAAACTGAAGTCATGAGCCCAAATACAGCTTTTTCACCTGTTTTTTTTTTTTTTTTTTCTTTTTCATTTCAGGTGTTTTGTCATAGTAATGGAGAGCTGTGGAATGTGAAGCCTAAGAAGAAACTTGGTTTCCCAGCACTGAAGAACAATGTTATTTCTAATAGCCTGTGCCTCGGAACTGGCAGAGAGTTCATCTGGATTAATGTTGGAATACAACATGTGATTTTCACTCCTTTTATGAGCCTAGTTGATGAACCTGACAGGGCCAACTGGTCAACTCAATCGAGCTGAAATATAAGCCTGCATTTACCACTTAAAAATACAGGGTTTTAGCTACTAATTTAAGATTGCTTAACTTCTGGTTCTGCCTCTTTAAAGTGGCTCCTTTCTAATTCCATGAAGTAGTTATTATCATGCTCAGTACTGTGCAATGAGCTAATCTATGACAAAACATGTCAAAATATGGCAGAAGATATTATTTAAGCTCCTACAGTGATTATACATTCTTTCTCTCCTCTCTCTCGGCTCTTCCTACCTTCATGGCCATGTTAGTGAGTTTTATCATCACCATAACTAGCATGTCTGTGATCATAACTTAAAGAGAGGAACTGTCGATTTGGGCTTACAGTTTCAGAGATGTGGCAGGAAGGGCATGGCACAGCAGTTCACACCATGGCAGCCAAGAAGCCAGAGAAGAAAGGTCTGGGGAAAGAGACACGTACACAAGTGGCCTACTTCCTCTATCTAGGTCCCACTATCTACCATCACCAGCTCCAATAATATCCTTGTATTATGAATCCACCAAAGGACAATACATTTATTTTGTTGGATCCCTATGACCTAATTGTTTATCAAAGCCCAAATAGATGCACCGAGAGATGTGCTTAACTGTCTTCCTTGGAACTTTTTAATCCAACCAAGCTGGCAAGATACACCATCAAAATGATTTTTCCTTTTTTTTTTTTTTGTTTTGTTTTGTTTTTCGAGGTAGGGTCTCACTCTACCTCAGGCTGATCTGGAATTTACTCTGTAGTCTCAGGGTGGCCTTGAACTCACGGCGATCCTCCTACCTCTGCCTCCTGAGGGCTGGGATTAAAGGCGTGCACCACCATGCCTGGCTCCTTTTTTTTTTTTTTTTTTTGTCAAAGTCTTTTCCATCAGTCAGATTCTAAAACTGGACTAAATGCCACCAATGCCCATTGACTTCCACACTTCACATCCAAGGGCTTTGCCACATCCTGTAATTTGGATCCCCAGCATTGGCTTTCTTAACTCCCTTCATGTCTATTGCATGAGTTCAATGTCAATGCCCATTTGAGTGGCACTTGAGTTCAGGAGTATTAGGGCCAACCACTGAGATTAATACGTCCAAGTAGACCAGAGAACAGATGTGAGTCAAGAGCAGAGTGCAACCCAAGGGTGACCCCCACATTCTACAATGATGAGCTAAAGAAGCTGGGACAGAAGAGCCCACAGGAATGTCACCTCTGCATTCTTGAGAAAGTGCTCGTGGGAAGCGTGGGTGACTTCCCTTTAAAGGACCATGTCCAAAGCAGAGCAAGCTGAGTAAGTGCCTAGGATGACTTACTGTACTGAGTGCTTGTGAACAACTGCCTTCTTCCTCTCATCCTTTCATTTGCTTATTCAAGAAATCCTTACTACTTTGTACCAGCAGGTGATTTGAAGCCCCAAAAATAATGAGGAAAAAACATGAGGCAACCGAAATCACTTTCTTGGCAGGTTTCATGTATTTATCCCACTTCTGCTCTTCTTTATGCATGAGTTGAGCTGTCAGTAAAGGTTTCGTAATTGCCTCTGGACGTACCCCCTCTGTCTTATGCACAGAGAAAGGATTCCAGATGCAGGATGTGGTGAAAATGATGAAATCTAGGGACAGGAAAACTTCCTAGAACTTGAATAATTTCAGCCAATCTAAGCTTAGTGGACTTTTATCATTTCCTGAAGCTCCTACTGAACTGGTGAAGTCAGTGGATTTGTCATGCTTTCTGAGTCTTTGAGAACAAATGGTTAAGAACAGACAGAATGTTTATCATTTTTCCAGAAGATATTGCACACCTACATTGTTGAAAATCTAGACACCCATGACACGTTTCTTCTTCTTGCATACCAATTTTTGCCACCAGACTGTATGACTTCACTCTTGCTAACCCTGCTTCCAAGATTAGCTTACACATCTCCAATTATTTTTAGTGGTTTTTTTTTTTTTAATGTTTTCCTAATGCTTTTTTATGAGAGAGAGAGAGAGAGAGAGAGAGAGAGAGAATTGGTGCACCAGGGCCTCCAGCCACTGTAATGGAACTCCAGATGTGTGTGCTACCTTGCGTGCATGTACGTGCGACCTTGTGCTTGCATCACCTTGTTCTTCTGGCTTACGTGGGACCTGGAGAGGGGAACATGGGTCCTTAGGCTTCACAGGCAAGTGTCTTAGCTGCTAAGCAATATTTCCAGCCCATTTATTTTATTTTATATTTTTTAATGGTTTTTCGAGGTAGGGTCTCACTGTAGTTCAGGCTGACCTGGAATTCACTATGTAGTCTCAGGGTGGCCTCGAACTCATGGCGATCCTCCTACCTCTGCCTCCCGAGTGCTGGGATTAAAGATGTGAGCCATCATACCCAGCTAAAAATATTTTTAATGATTTAAGAGAGAGAGAAAGGGCATACGAGGGCTTCTTCCTATTACAAATGAACTGCACATGCATGTGCCACTGTGTACATCTGGCTTTCCATGGGTACTGGGGAATTAAATCTGGATCGGCAGGGTTTGCAAGCAAGATCTTCAATAACCTCATTATCTCCTTTTCAGTCTAAAGAAGTCTTGGGCTCTTTCTTCTTCTGGTTCTTACAGTTGCTCACTGGCTAGGTGAAGGAGGTCAGGCTAAGGTTATGTGAGATGGAGAATGGAATGGAAGCAAATGGAGGAACTTGCGCCTGTTACTCTTCTCGTGATCCTTGTTGGCAGGCGTGACGCAGAATCTTATGTAATCTGTTCTCTGGAATAGAAAACATTTTGCGATAAATGATCATGCCTAGCCTATGAGGCCAGTGTGGAGCTGACATGGAGACTTTGTCTCAAATTAAAAAAAATAACATTGATTATATTGTTTAAATGTAACTTCTAATTTAATATAAAACACATGTTTGATTAGCTTTGAAAAACATGAGAACAGAAATAAAAGAGCTGATTGTCTATTCCCTATTTTATTAACAAAAACTGAGTATAACATTTCCAAAAGAGAGCTCTGAAGCAACCAGCTAGTTGCACTCTGTGATAAGAATGGCCAAAAGGAAAGGAAGAGAGGGAATGTGCTTCCTCATACAAGATTTGTAGTGAAAAACCCAACAGATCCAATTACTATGATTTAAAGGCACTGCTACACATAGGCACCGGCCAGGCATAAAAGTGTTGGTGGTGATGTATAGCATCTGCCCACCACCAATGAGATGCGTTAAATAATGAAAGTTACCAAGGAAGGTTCTACCGCTCCAGATCAATATAAAATTTGAACTCAAACTGTTTTTCTAAAACCTGAAAAAATATTAAAAGCGCCATCATTTTCATTATCATGTCAGTTAATTTCAGCCATATTTCCCCTTTAGTATCCTCCATCATTTTGATTATCTTGACTATCAGCTAATTTCAAATACAATTTTATTCAAAATAACTGACTACTTTTCTGTTTTCACTCTCAACTTAAATCTAAGACTATCCTGTATTATTAGTTCATTTCCTTGATGCTACTTCCAGATACCTGACAAGAAGCTGCTTGAGAAAGAAAAGGGTTTGGTTTGGTTTACAGTTCCAGGGATACAATCCACGGGGGCCAATGTAAGCCAGCAAGAGCAGAGACAAGCTGGGAACAATGAACCAAGAACAGGAAGTAAAGGTGAACAGGAAGTGGGGCGGGGTATAAAGTTAGTGCAGGCTGGAGAAATGGCTTAGGTTAAGGTGTTAGCCTGTGAAGCCTAAGGGCCCATGCTCTACTCTCCAGGTCCCACATAAGCCAGATGCACAAAGTAACACAAGTGCACAAGGTCACACATACACACAAGGTGGTGCACATGTCTGGAGCTCGATTGCAGGGGCTGGAGGCCCTGGTGTGACAATTCTCTCTCATTCTCTCTCTTTCTTATTCTCTCTCTCTCTCATAAAGGCATGTGTCACCATGCCCAGGGGAAAAAAAAAAAAAAAAACTTCCCACCCTTCCCCCAGTGTCCCACTTCCTCCAGCAGAGGTTCCATCAGCTAAAGATTCTATAACATTTTCAAATAGGCCCACCATCTGAGGCCCATGATGAGCCAATGCGGACTTCTTACGTTCAAACTACAGTGTACACCGTGTGCTGTTACAACAGCCTCAGACTTACAAACTCTTGTCTGCCTTCCCCTGGGTTCCACCAAACACAGGAGGAACACAGAGCTGTGTGGGGGCACACAGCAGAGCAAGCTAGACTACCTTTTGAGGAGACGTCTGAATATAACTGTTCCAAACCCTGCATCTTGTACCAGTTAAGCTGGTCAGTCAGCTACGGAAACAATTCAGTTTCACTTGTGTGACCATCAGGAAATTCACAGAAACCCACTTTGCTTTTAGAAGGCATCTTAGCAGGATGTGGATCATGGTTCTGAAACAGAGGAGGACTGAAAAGGACCAGGGCAGAGAAAACGGAACCAACCTTAGCGGTAAGCTAAAGACAAGGATTTCACTGAAAGCTTTTCTATGTAATGAATGGATGCCTTTGGTCATGCTATTTATTTACTTCAAATTATTGTACCACTCAAGAAATAACAAGGTCTATTTTAGGTGACTAAGACTGAAAATTGATATGGGTTCAGCCCACAGTGCTGCTTCTGTTTCTTTCCAGAAAATTTGCTCTTTGCTCTCCAGGTAGCCACTTTCTGGTTTTTAATGGCTTCCATTTATAAATTTTATACGAATGGAATCACACAGTAGGGAAATTCTTTGTTCTTTGTCTTTGAGGCTATGTCTATGTAGATGTTTAGAGTTTTAGGTAAGTTTTTTTAAATAATGTATAAAGCCAAAGAGTGCATTAGGATTTCTAAATTAAGAGCTTGTTGGATAAAATTGATTACTGCAACGCTATTGATTTTTCTCAGCTGCTTCTTGGAATTCATTAATTCCTCTAAGTAATATTTTCAAGTTTTCAGTATGTAGATATAACATCTTTCACTGTATTTTTTTCTAGGCTTCAGTGACCTTTTTTGATATTACTGGAAATGGCTTGGTTTTCAAAATATTCTTTTACCAATTGCTTATTGCTGCTACGAAGAAATACAAGTTTTATTCATGTACCATGTAACAACATAACATTCACATATTATTGTTTATTAGAATAATTAATTTGTTTTTTTATATGTCACATGCATGGTCTACACAAAAATATGATTTTAGTCAATCTGCATGATTCTCTATGCTTGATATTTTATTTCACTTGCTTCATTGAAAGGCTAAGACATCTAGGGCAATTTTAACAAAACTGGAAAAATAGATGCCTTTTCTTTGTTCAAAATCTTAAGGGGAAAGTGTGCGCTTCCTCTTCGGTAGGACAATGTGGTAATTTTAGGGATATTTGTATCTATGATCATAGGGTTAATGACTGATAATTTGCTTTTCTTTACTAGTCTAATCAGGCTTTAAGAGTTATGCTGGCCTCCTAATTGAAAAGGAGTTCCACTTCTGTGTCTGAAATTGTTCATTGTTGTTATATTATTGCTATTAACTGTCTTAAATGCTTTATAGAGATTTCAATAACAAAGTGACCAGACATGGTGACTTGCTTGATAAAAAAAAAAATCAATTTACAATAAAGTAGGCCTATAATACATAAGACTTCACATTTCCAAGTTCTTTTAAAGTTAGTTTTGAAAGATTGTTTGACAATATATATATTTTTAAAAGGTTATACTGTTACATCCTCTCCCTACCCCCACTCCATGGGGGCTTCCTCAAGTGGGGTTGTTGGTATTCAGTGTGCAGTCAGGAAGGTCAGTCTCAGTGAAGCAGGGAGACCGTGCCTCAGGGTACTCCTCCCCACCCTATGATTCTGAAAATCTTCTCCCACAGGTTCCCCTAGCCTTGTGGCCATGTTAGAAGTTTGATTTAGTGTGGGGCTCTTTGTAAGCTCTAACTGTCTGCTTTGATGAGTTTTGAGAGACAACGGTTTCTGTCTCCATCTTTCTGGAGCTGATGGTTACATACTTGTTGTTGAACTTATTGCATGGAATTGTTCATATAACCTCTCTTAGAATCTATAGAATCTATAATGAGTTTCTTCCTTCTCCCTTACAGCATGTGTTTATTCACTCACTCTCTTTTTGACTCTGTCTCTAAAGGTAATATATGATTCTTTCAAAGACCTTGCCTTACATTTTCTGTAAAATTCCATCTTGATTTATTTCATTATTTCTTATTTTCTTCTTTTTTGTTTACTTGATAAATTTGTTCTTTTTCTAGCTCTATGAATTAGAATGACTAAACATTATTTTATAATATATGCACTTAAAGTTATGAACTTTCCACTAAAATTGATCTAATCCAATCCAACACATTTTAACATTTTATGATTTTATTATCACCTGTTTTTAATATTGTCTGCTTTCTTATTCCATTTCTTATTTGACTTATGAATTATTGAAAATGTTTTAAAACTTCCTAACATTTGTGGATATCTTAGTTATCTTTGTTATTACTGATTTCTAATTGAATACATTTTGCCCCAAAGCATATGAAAATCTGTATATTTCAATTTTATTTTAACAAAAAAAATACCCAATTTGTGAACCAGTACAGGTATACTTTGGTGAATAGTCCACCAATGATTGAAAAGAATGTGTTTTCTCAGTATGGTGTCTTGTTCATATCCATTAAATCAATTTATTGAAAATGAATGTTTTCCCCCTAAGGCCAGCTCAGGAGGGACAGTAGGGTCTCTGCCGAGTTGGGGTGAGCAGCACAGAGTCACAACACAGACTTGTTGGGTGAAAGCATCAAATCGTTTATTGAGGAAGTGCACGTGGGTTTAAATCAATTTATTACAGCCTGTCTCTGGACAATATTATGAGCATGGGGCATCACGCCAGGCCTAGAACAAACTTCCTGGTTTCTTCTGCCATGTGGTATAGGGCCAGGCCTGTATTGTGCCATACACAGGCATGCTAGAACAAAAAGGCAACAAAGGCAGAAGGAACCTTAGTGCAAGGCCAGACATAAAGATTACCTGTCTACAACTGAGGTTTAAATTCTGAAGTATTTTTTGCATGTCAACTAGTGGTCTGAGAATATTTCTAGTAGGATTGGATCTGAGCATTTCCCCTTCAATCATATCACATAATGATGGAGTTTTTGTGAGTATATATTATTAAGTGCATTCACATCAAGTATTTTTATGTTGGTATATTTTCACCTTTTGACTACAAGACTTGTTTTTATAATGATGCTTGTCTTAAAGTCTATTTTAACTGACATTCATTATACCTGCAATTTCTTTTGATGTGTTAGCATATTTTATTTTATTTTTTCCATAATGTCACACTTGATATAAATGTCTTCATAATTAAAATGTTTCTGTTAAAAGGAGTATATGTTTGAGCACTTTTAAACCACTTTCTTAATTTATTCATCTTATCGGGGCATTCAGTGCATGTCCACCTAAAGTGTTTACCTGTACAACATGGTTAAACAGTCATATTCTTGTTCACTAACTTTCACATTCTTTCTCCTTCTCTCCATTTTTACATTAAGCTTGTATTTTATTGCCTTTAAAAAAGTGTTCTATTTACTTTATCTTTATGCATTTATGTGAGAGACAGAGAGAGAATGGGAATGCCAGGGTGCTAGCCTCTGCAAACAAATTCCAGATGCATGTGTCACCTTGTGCATTTGGCTTACTTGGGTTCTGGGGAATCAAACCTGGGTCCTTAGGCTTCACAGGCAAATGCCTTAACCACTATGCTATCTCTTCAACCCTTATTATCTTTCTATTATTTGTTTTAGCATTACTGCCTCTGCTAACTTTCCTGGCTTTTCTGTAGATTTTAACTCACAGCCTCAAGTCACCATATTCTATCTTAAATATTACAACCATGCACTCAGGTTCACAGCTTCCTTCCCTGATCACTCTCCTACTAGTCCTGTGTAGTAGCAGCACATTATACAATGAATGGGTCAGCCCATGTAGAAATGCATACAGTAGGAGCTTCATGTGTGACTGCAATAGAAAATAATCAGGTATTAACAGAATGGTGGAATGGAATTCCCCAAAACAATTAGTATAAACATAGAAATTAACAAAAGCTGAGAGTACAAATTCATTAACGAAGGGTAGGCAAGAAAACAAATACCTGATTAGTAATAGAGAAACCTGGAAAATTATTTAGAAAGCTTTTTGCTAACAAATTATGGAGTTGCCATTTCTTTATTTTTGTGTGTATATGTGTGTGGAGTTAGTGTGGTATGTGAATAGGTGATGAATGTAATATGGATGTGTGTGTACTGATGCCTGTGTGCTTTCATGCAGAGGTTAGAGAAGAACTACCCGTGTCCGTTCCTACCAGTCCCCACAACATTTCTGCAGAGGGGTTCTCTTCCTTCACCTGGAGCTGCCATGGACCAGTGAGTGCCTGTGATTCTGTCCTCTCTGTCCCTTGCAGGCTGGGGTTACAGATGTGCATGGCCACACCCAGAGCTTTACATGTGTTCTTGGGGTCAAAGTATGTGGTCTCTAGCCAAAAGGCCCTCATGTTTAAGTGACAGGCACTTTAACTACTGAGCCATCTCTCCAGCCCATTAAATTCCAATATTTTTCATAGAGGTAAAAAGTTATTTGTTCTAATATCTTACTTGATTTGAAAACTGGAAATTCTGTTATGAACTGAATTATGTTGCTTCAATATTTGTATTTTGAAGAACTATCCCCTACTATCTCAGAATGCAACTGTAGTTGGAAATTAGGTCTTCAAAGAGGAAATTAATCTAAAATGAAACATTTTGGATAGTGTCTGATTTGTGCTTTAGTAACAAAGAAAAATTTTTCTAGAACTGCAAAAAGTTAAATTTTCAGTACTTAAGCCACACAGTTTATAAAATTCATTATGTCAGCCCTACCAAACTTATATATTAAGTAAAAATGACCATGCTTCATTTCATTGTAAAACCATGGAGATTGTCTTATTAAAAGTTAGAATATTTGGGCTGGAGAGATGGCTTAGTGGTTAAGGCCTGCCTGCTAAGCCTAAGAACCGGTTCCAATCTGCAGGTCCCACGTTTAGCCAGATGTAAAGTGATGCAAGGGTGCAATGTCGCACTTGCCCACAAGGGGGCGCACACATCTGAATTTCGTTTACAGCAGCTGAGAGACTGCTGGCGCGCCCATCTCTGTCTCCCTCTCCCTCTCTCTCTGTCTGTCTCTCTCTCTCTCTGTGTCTCTCTCCAAAGATAAAAAATAAATTAAAAGTTAGAATATTTAACTTAAAAAATATTGAAATCTATCTCCTTGTCCTGTAAAATCTGTTGGTTAAAATGTTGAAATGCTAATCCAGATGCCCACAATTTTCTCCCAAATGAGGTGGCCACAATGTGAAGGAGAGAAGATCCTAACACCATGTCTTCATGCCATGAATCCTCATGTGGGGGGCTTCAAAGCAAGGAAGCTAACGGCCTGCACTTCATATAAATACGTCTTTACATACCAGCCGGAATAGAGCATGGCTTTATGCTGCCATCACTGTTTGCACAAACCAAGGACAACATACATTTGTCAACTCCCAATCAAAACTATCCTTCAGTTTCTAGTTTACATGTTCAAAATAATTATGTAAATTGCTTACTTCATCTCTACTACGATCGTAAAATATTTGCAGGTATTTGCAAAAAGTGGTTGAAAAGAATCCTCTTTAGATTCCTCAGGAAGGAGCGAGGCAAGATGAACCTCTGATAACTCAGTGCAGTCAGAGAAGTGCTTCAAAATGCCATCCCATAGCCTTGTTACTTGGTTGAAGTAGGCCATGAATTAAACAAAAAAATTATAAAGTAGTGAAGAATTCGGAGTTTGATTTTACTTTACATATCAAAGATTTCCCTTTATACTGCATGGTACACACTTTTGTACTTGATATTTTATGTTGAAGAAATATATAACACCAATATAAACTATTAAAATATATCAACCTTTTGTGTTTGTATGCTTGCATTTGAATTATTAAAAATATACCGAGTATTCCACTTTATGTTATATTTTATTTATAACTAATGTTCAGTCACTCATTTCTTCAGTTAAATAAATGTGTTTTTTTCCTTCTAATTGGTTTAGTCCTTTGTCTTCTCTTCAGTCTTAAATGACATAAGCTAATTTATATATCAAGGAATTTACTTTCACTGATGAATAACCTATCCACTATCCACAGTTTTATGGATTATACCACACAGTAAAATTTCATTCGTTTTGGTCAAGAATCGTTCCAAAGTATAGTAATAATGCCAGGTATGGAGACACACTCATAAGTGTAAGTTACTCCTTTAAAGCTACATATAATGGCAGATCATTGTAGTACTAGCCACTGTGGAGGCCAAGAAAAGAGGTCTCTTGAATCCAGAAGTTAAAAACCAACCTGATCAAACAGAAAGATCCAGTTTCAAAAAAGTAAATTAATAAATAAATAATTACTTAAGGGCTAGAGGGATGGCTTAGCAGTTAAGGCGCTTGCCTGCAAAGCCAAAAACCTAGGTTCAATTCCCCAGGACCCATGTAAACGAGATGCACAAGGTGGTGCATGTATTTGGAGTTCATCTGCAGTAGCTGGAGACCCTGGTGCACCCATTCTCTTATTCTCTCTCTCTCTCTGTCAAATAAATAAAAATAAAATGTAAAAAATAATTACTTAAAGCTAATAAGCACCATTAATTTATTTTACATCAGGTAAAATATTTTGATTACATTATTCAATTATTCCAAGCCTTTTTCTCTATTTTTTTTTTATTTTTTATTTTTTTAAGGTATGGTCTCACTCTAGCTCAGGCTGACCTGGAATTCACTCTGTAATGTCAGGGTGGCCTCGAACTCATGGCAATCCTCCTCTGCCTCCCGAGTACAGGGATTAAAGGCATGCACCACCACACCCGGCTCTGTTTCTCTATTTTTATTGCATAGATGATATTTATAAGGTCATTTTGATATGATACACAATGATCAGCAAACAGCTCTTGCACAACAAACATATTTTCATTTTATATGTGCTGTTGGTCTTTTACATCACTTTATCCCAATCTTAAATTTCTTATGTTAAAAATATGATAGGGCTTTGACAACTAAATAAAAAAAAAAAACCCTTAATTTCTTGAACTCAACTATCCCTCTCTTTTGGGCAACTATTTGCACATGGATCTGTCGTAGGACAGAGCCCCTTTCACCACACAACCATGAAACACGAGATCCTTGAGGAGAAACAGCAGCTAGTGACGTGTCAGTGAGTCATGGCCATTGAACTGATCCCAGGAATTCAGACATGCGGTTTCTACCCTCAAGATAACACTTCTTACAACCTCCTGCAGTTTGGAAGCATCACCGAGATAAGACTCCTGGGGGGGGGATGAAAAAATGAACAGGGCAGAATTAAGATGTAAAGCACTGGAAAACAGAAAAACATGGCTGCTGCATCACACCTTCTCCAGTAAACTATAAGACATCCTGGTCTACATTGTAAAGTAATTATTAAAGTTTTAGTTTGGACATTCTAGGTTAAGATATTGTACTCAATGTGCACACATATTTTTTCCTAAAAATAAAATAAAAAATAAATAAAATAAAAATAAAAAATATAAAAAAATAAAATATAAAATCAAAATATAAAAATAATAAAATAAAATAAATGTACCGGAAAGCACTGTCAAACTCATAGAAAGATAAAATGCAATGCAAGGAATAATTTTTCCTGACCGTTTGGGAGGCAACTTTTTCATCTTATACCTACCAGTTTCAAATAATTCATAAAGTGTTTCCTACAAACAAGAATATTATCCGAATACTACCTTCATCAAAACCAGGAAATTGAAATTAGTAAGTTACTGATTTACAATACTTAATTTTTTTATTGATTAACTAATAATCCCAGCAAATCCTCTTAAGCCAAACAGATCCTGTGAGAGTAGCATTTTTATATATTGTTGCCTTGAATGTGAAATACTTCTTGAGGTTTCTCTTCATTTTCAAAGCATTGTCACTTTAAAAACTTTGTGCATTTTTATATGATATCCCTCAACTTAAGTTTGCCTGGAATTTTATCAGTGTTAAAGTGCATTTCAATGCCTTTGGTAATAGTATTAATCATGTGATAATAGTGTAGGAATAATGCTGTATTTTTCTCTTGTTCCATTGTGGCTGATGTGCATGAAGAATAATTTCTCTATTGAAATTTCCATGACAACCACATTTTTAAACGGTAAAGTCAAGAAAAACACTATTGGAGAGAAGAAAAAGGACTAGAATCTGCAACCAAGTTCTGTGTAGGATACCTGATTTTTCAGACCCTAGGAAGGAGCTGAGAATCAAACTGTTTTAAATGAGTATTTCTCCACAGGCACACTGGACTGGAATCAAAAAGTACACTGGAGGGCTGGAGAGATGGCTCAGTGGTTAAGGTTCTTCCCTGCAAAACCCAAGGACCCAAGTTTCATTCCTCAGTCCTCATGGGAAGCCAGCTGCACATGATGGTGCATGCACCTGGAGTTCGTTTGCAGTGGCTAGAGGTCCTGCCATGCCCATCTCTCTCTTCCTATCCCCCTTTGTCTCTCTCTGTTTGAAAATAAATAAATATTCTTTTTAAAGTACGCTGAAGCTGAAGAAGGAAGGGTTAAGGTTAGGTGAACTTGGTACAAGTCTTAAGAAGCCTCTGGACCGTTGGATGCCCTTCCTGACTCCACACTTGAGGACCTTTTCTATCATCTTTCTATGACCTTTTCTACTACCAAAAGAATACCAGAAGTTGTTTATAAGAAAGGGCAGGAGTGAAAGCCCTTAGGTAGGATGCCCAGCACAGTGGGGATGATAGTTACTAGACCCCAGACAGAAGATGAAGAGATGGTGGCCCTATAATGAATTCAGGATCCTGAAACTCCCAGTTCTTCTTCCACATTCTGGATTCAAAATGTCTGGCAGGGGCTGGAGAGATGGCTTAGTGGTTAAATGTTTGCCTGTGAAGCCCAAGGACCCTGGTTTGAGGCTCAATTCTCCAGGACCCGTGTAAGCCATGTGCACAAGGTGGCACATGCATCTGGAGTTCTTTTGCAGTGGCTGGAGGCCCTGATGCACACATTCTCTCCCTCTCTCTCTCTTCCTCTCTCTGTCTCTAATAAATAAAAAAATAAAAATAAAATCTGTAAAAGAAGAAATAAGATAATGACATTATGTATATCATATAATGCTGAAGAAAAGATTATTCCAATGCAGATGTCTACATTCCAACTATCAAGTTCTAGGATAGGATATTTCATAATTAAAATTTTCAGAACTCACTTCCAGTACATCGTTTCTGTAAGAAGGCTTCTGCCTTAAAAGGGAACAGATTCAAGATAAAGGGGTGATCAGGGTTTCCAGCCAATGAACACACAACTGGGAATATCTAACTGGGATTCTCTAAAACAAAGGTGAATGGAGACCCCAGGCAGACATACAGAGACAGCAGCATTCCCAGATGGATTTGATGCAGGAAACAGGCCTGTGAAAGGCAGTCAGCCCCAAGGATCCATGGACGTACCACCATTAGCCAGATAAAGTTGGTGAAGAATCTGCCTCAAACAGAAGAAAGAGAAAAGTACAGGAAATCCAAGGGAGATTACAAAATCTCAAGGGAGCAGTTCAGATAAGCCCTAGATGTCAGTGAGCAAAAGAGCCCAAGTGAAATCAGACCAGAGAGATTGAGAAGGCATGCAAGTCTTGACATATTCATAGACCTTCCAGCCTCCTGGGAAATAGCCCTGGGAGGTTAGTAGAAGCTCAAAGAACTAGCAGTAAGTATACGTATAATGTAGTTAATGAGAAAAAGAAAACAGTTAAATTTCAAGTAAAATGAGAAAGAAGAAAACCATGATCCTAACTCACTAAAATGTTTCACTGTGAATATTTTTACTGTGGATGTGCTGGCATGATCCCATAGTCTTAAAACAGATGTGAGGAACTCAGATTTCCCTGGGGCTCTGGACAAGTTTTAAGCATTGAGAAAACACTGTGACCCAACATCCAAAACACCCTAGGACCCACGCGAGCCAGATGCACAAGGTGGCATATGTCTCTGGAGTATTTTTATAGTGGCCAGAGGCCCTGGCATGCCCATTCTCTCTCTTTTCCTCTCTCCCACCCCTCTCTCGCTCCCTATGGTATTGTACATATGTAAGTAGAAGAACAGATTACAAGGAGGGGATGGCCTAAGCAAGTCCATGGGAAGAGAATACGTAAAAGATGAGAGGGGAAGGGTCAATATAAATTCAAGATAGTGTGAATAAGACTTATGTAAAATTACTTTTTTGAATAATGGCACATCTAGAAGCTATAGACTGTTACTAGAAAATTTTCAGTGCCTGGGATGGGATACCTTCTAGTGAGTTGTTGGCTGAGGAGGTCCTGGTAGCCTCCAAAACATTAAAGGCTTTTGCCAAAGCCCTTGGTTTCCTTGAGAAACAGATAGTAAGACCCTATTGCTGAAGACATCTCTTGCCTGAGAGGCAAGGTCACTGAGAAAGCAAGCTGGTGCTAAGTAGAAAATCTTCTCCCTGTAGACCAGCCAACTGAAAGCTGGAAAAAGCTGCACTGCATGTAGCTGTATGGGAGACAGAAGTCATCAGTAGTGAAAACAGTGGACACTGAATATTCAAGCTTGGCCAGACAGGTCCAATGACTGAACGGGTGCAATAGTGGCATGTCTACTCTTGGGGTAGCCAACTGCTTCATAATTGTACTAAAGGCCCTCTCTAAGGGAGTGAATACATACCTGGTACTGAAAAAACCTAAGCAAACGTCTATGGCAGGGGAGGTCATGAGCCTTAGGGATATAAAGCCTGCTCTTGTCTGACTAAATGTATGTATTATTTCTACCAAGTTGCCCTGAAAGCACTACACTTAATGTTCATATTCACATATTAATGCTACTCTCACTTCTGGTTAGAGAAGCTTCTCTTTTCAGATGGTGATGACCACTGGGATGACCCAAAAGGCAACATAGTGCTGAGAAGAAGGGATGGAGGAGTGCCCAGCACTGAAACACCTCTGTCACACCCTCCAAGGCTCAGGGCCCATTGCGGAAAAGGGGGCAGATAGAATGTAAGAGCCAAAGGAAGGGTATGACTCCTTACAATGCAACTGTCCAGACAGAAATTGGCCTCGATATCCATGACCTTACAGTGCCTAGCAATACCTTCACAAGACCCTCAAAATAGAAGAAAAAGATGATGACATCAAAGTAAAAGAGAGACTAATGGAGAGAGGGAGGGGATATGATGGAGATTGGAGTTCTAAAGGAGAATGGGGGGAGGGGAGGAAAATATCATGCATATTTTGTATGTAAGTATAAAAGTTGTCAATAAAAAATAAAAAATAAAAAAAATAAAAAGATAATATGTATACATATGCATATGACTCTGTATGTGAAAAGCTATAAATTCTAGAAGAAAGAAATTTAAAAAAAAAAGACAAACCGAGGCTGGAGAGATGGCTTTGTGGTTAAGCGCTTACCTGTGAAGCCTAATGACCCCATTCGAGGCTCGATTCCCCAGCACCCACTTAAGCCAGATGCACAAGGTGGCACATGCATCTGGAGTTCATTTCCAGTGGCTAGAGGCCCTGGTGCACCCATTCTCTCTCTCTCTGGCTCTTTCTCTCTGTCTGTCACTCTCAAATAAATAATTTTTTTGTAATTTATTTTTATTTATATTATTCTAATTTTACATTCATAATAGTGACTCCATTATCCTCCTCCCTGTCCTCCCTCTTCCATAGGGACCCTCATCAATGGGGAATGTGGTTCATGCGTTGTGGGGGTAGTCAAGAGTTACGGGGGGTAGGCCAAATCTCTGTGCATAATATCCCAACTTGTGGCTCTAACATTCTTTCCATCCCCTCTTCCTCAAATTTCCCTGAGCCAAATTGGAGTCATTTTAGTTCTACTTCAGTGATGAGGTTTTGGAAGCCTCTGTGTCTTTGGATATCTGGCTTACTAGGAGTTGAGTGTTCTCTATGTTTATCTCCTTCAGCCTTTTTCTGGTGTCGTGATCCCCAAGAAAGCTGAACTCTTGCCCTTCCCCTACATTACCCCATGATTTCAGCTGGGGCCCTGGTGAGGTGTGATTGGCTGATCCTCCCTTCAGGTTCATTGTCCATCTGAAAAAGACAAGCAAATTCTCCAAGGAGAGAGAAGTTAGTACTAGATAGATGGGATGGCCATAGATATCTTGGAGGGAATTTTATATGCGTAGGCCCTCTTCTAGCCCACATTTGATGGTATCTTGATTGAAGACTGTGCTCATTATTTGTACATGGTTTTGACTTATTTCCCAGTTCCAGCAATGAGTTCCATTCCACTGAGTGAATCTATTAGCCAAATCAAGAGCAGTTGGTTACCCATCATGGCTGTGTGCCACTACTGCACTTGTTTGAGCATTACGTCAGGTTGTTTCCTGCTGGGTATTAAAAAATTAAAAACAGAAAAGACAAACAGGATCTGAGTGGTGAGAAAGAAGAGTGCAGCCGCAGATCTCTGGGAGCTGACTTGGTCCGTGGAATATAAACGACTTCACAGAAGTCAGCATTCTTAGGAACCACGATAGACAAAGACTAAAACATGATCCCTGTATTGCCACGTTGAATCACTGACAAAGACTAAAGCAATACCCCTGGGTTGTCATATTGAATCATAGACAAAGACTGAAACAAGATCCCTGGGTTGTCACATTGAATGCTGACAGAACTGGAACACTGGCCTGTGGACAGCAATGTTATGCCTACCATAAGGGATGACTGCTCCTTATCAATGGATAACTTTAGTCTTCCTTCCTGTGGGATAAAATACATGAAGATAGCTAATTACAGAATCTGCTCTGCTTGCATTCAGCAACCAATCCAAATCAAAGCCCACTTCCTTTAACCCTTCCCCAAACTTCCCCAACATAAGCTTTGATACTTTCTTACTGAGACACTTCACAGGCCCCTGTAGCGTGTGGTTGGTCCCCACACAAGTGCAAGTGGGAGTTTTCTGGGCTTTCATTGGAAATTATTTTAAGATGTGTAGAGCAGGACACTGTTGGGTTTTATTAAAAGGGGATTTTTTAAAGTAAAATTTTGGATATGTTATAGTATGTATGCATGTCACTTTAATAAAATATGTTTGGGGGGGGCTGGAGAGATGGATAATGGTTAAGGTGTTTGTCTACAAAGCCAAAGGATCCAGGTTGTGTTCTCCAGGACCCACTTTAGCTAGATGCACAAGGGGGCACACTAGTCTGGAGTTTGTTTGCAGTGGCTAGAGGCCCTGGCATGCCCATTCTCTCTCTCTCTCTGTCAAATAAATAAATAAAAATAAAGAAATATTTTTTAAAGGTTGTATTATACTCCATACCTATTTCTACTAATGTTAAATTAATTCCTACCACACAGGGGGCTTTTTGGGTGTTTTTAAAGAGCTGTCATTTTGAGCATGGAACCCAATAATTTTCAGTAAAGACCAACAACAAATAGAGCATCCGTGGTCCAGGACAGGCAGCAATGGGGGTGCTGGGGATCAGGAAATGGGTAGCCTATAGAAGCAAACCTACAGTGATCTTTTTCCCTCTGTCTGCTATGTGGCAAATCATTAAATATACTTTAAGCACATAAGTCTGAATCTAAAACAAATTGCCCTGAATACAATCTGAAACACACACAGAAGAACACAAGTAACTAATTATGTTAATGACCCAAGGAACAAAGTTATTCAGTGCAAAAGAGATATATTATCATATCAAAACTAAATTTCAAACCAGTTAATACTTAAATTGAACTAGAAATAACTATCAACTCAATATATAATTTCTAGCTTTTTTTTTTTTTTTTTGGTTTTTTGAGGTAGGGTCTCACTCTGGCCCAGGCTGACCTGGAATTCACTATATAGTCTCAGGGTGGCCTCTAACTCAGAGTGATCCTCCTTCCTCTGCCTCCCAAGTGCTGGAATTAAAGGAGTGAGCCACCACGCCAAGCTTTAAATTTTTTTGTTTGGTTTGGTTTGGTTTGGTTCTAGCTTTTGTTTCATGATGTTTTCCGTTACTCTGTTCATCAAAAACCCAAAAGTAAACAGCAATAAAAGACCATAGTGACAAGTGCCTTGCAGACCTGTAATCTTTAACAACGACTTCCTTCTAGAAGAAGCCAGTGCCCACTGGAGAACTGCTAGCTCCAAACAGCTTGGGAACCAGACACGAATAAGAAAATCTAGCAATATCTTCCACCTGAAAAATAGTACACTGTTAAAGACTCTGGGATGTGTCAGGGTCCTTGGCAATGAGTTCCCTTGGCAAAATATGGGCCAGTCTGGCATCATAAATAAAGATTACTGCAGTACGTTGAAATATTGTAACTGTGCTGAAATGAATGTAAGTTCCTCATATTATTAAAACTTTGTTTCCTGGACAATATTTGGAGAAAGCAAGAAGTTGTCTTCAATATGAAAACTAGCAGATGGATGGAGAGTTGAGCATTTGTTCTATTTCTGTGTAGATTGTGCTCAGGACAATCATGGTGAGGGAATGTCCTGACTAGGAAAACATTTTAGCTAGTGGATGCAGAAGTACCACTGGAATTAGAATATAATCATTTTGCTCTGGCTGCCTCAGCAACGGATGAAGATAATGACCAAGAGGGTGCCAAAATCATTATGTGCAAAGTGATTGGGAATTTTATAATGGATCAACCAAGCTGACCCCACCTGGACCCATGAATCAATATTAATATTAAAAGGGGGGAAGGAACTGCTAGCTATACATAAAAATAATGTATGAAGTTTATGGGTACATTGAATTATTTAAATATTTAAATAAAATATTTAAAAACACAACATTGATTTAAATAGCAAAATCAAGAATATGGGAATTCTAAAAAAGTTTGTTTAAATATAGTTTCAATTTTTATTTATTTGAGAGAGAAAGAGAAAGAGGCAGAAAGAGTGGGAGAATGGGTGTGCCAGGGTTTCCAGCCTAGACACATGCACTACCTTGTGCATCTGGCTTACGTGGGTCCTGGGGAATTGAACCTGAGTCTTTTGCCTTTTCAGGCAAGTGTCTAACTGCTAAGCCATCCCTCTAAAAATAATTTACTTTATTTTTTTTAGATATGGACATATTTTGTATGTAAACACCACATGTTGGTACCATCCTTTCCCTCCTCCCTGCCCCTGTTCTGAAGAGGCCTTCCTCATTAGGGATGCAGGTCAACCCAATGGGGATTGTGGGTCATGCATTATGGTTGGGAGAGGGAATGCCTCTGGGAAAAATGTCTCAACTTGTGGCTCCAACAATCTTTCTGTCCCCTCTTCCTCAAAATTCCCTGAGCCATGCTGGGAGCATTTGAAGTCTACTTCACTGATGGGCACTCAGGAGCCTCTGGATCTCTGCTTTGGTAGGAGTTGAGTGTCCTCAGTGTCTGTCTCCTTCACCTTGGTGCTGATATCAGATGCACTGAGAAAGCAGCTCTCTTGCTCATTTCCCTAGTTCCTGTGTGGTTTCAGCTGGGGCCAGGGCAGAATGTGCTGGGTCATTTATCTCCTCAGGTCCAGCTCCTGTCTGAAAAAGAGAAGCAGATTCTCCAATGGAGAATGAAGTCAGCCCTGGTTAAATGGGATAACCATTATTTAGAGAGAACTAAACCAATATAAGCCCTCTTATAGTCAAAGGTTAGTGGGAGCTTGACAATGGAAAGCAGAATCATTATCTGGATATTATTCTGACTCGTTTCCCAGTTCCAGATATGGTTTCCTTTCCACTGAGCAGATCTGTTAGCCAATCCAAAAGCAGTTGGTTACCCACCAAGGCTGTGTGCCACTATTGCACTTGGGTGAACATCATGTCAGGTTGTTTGCTTCCGAGTCACTTAGACTTTGCATTGCTTGGGCAGATGTTGACCACTTTCCCCCGGTAGCTCATGTAGCACCTAGGGTAATTGTCTGGGGACTGGCTCTCCTCTGGATTCCAACCAGGTCTCTCTATGGTCCGTGCCAACAGCATTTGGTGTCTTCAGCAAGGGCTGCAGTGATGGCTCAGTGGTTAAAAATGTTTTAACAAATAGATTACAAAAAAAAAAAAAAAAAAGGTTGGGTAAACAGTGTATTTAAGGAGACTTTTTTTTTTTCTTTCTTTTTTTTTTTTTTTTTTTTTTTTTTTTTTTTTTTGGTTTTTCGAGGTAGGGTCTCACTCTACCCCAGGCTGACCTGGAATTCACTCTGTATTCTCAGGGTGGCCTCATGCCTCCCAAGTGCTGGGATTAGAGGCATGCGTCACCACGCCTGGCTTTAAGGAGACTTTTGAGGCATATAAAACAAATGTCATATGTAGGATTTTGGATCCCAGTTTTAAAAATATGAGATCTATAAATGTTTATGTGAAAATATTTATGAGGCATTTGGGAGATCTTTGAAAACTGATGGGATATTTGAGGATGTTATTAGTTTATTTGCAGTAATTCTAGTGAGAAAATTACACAGTGTTTATGTTATTCTTTACCTTTTTGCAGATAGCTTATAGAGTGATTTTATATACAATTATAAGTTGTCTTGTTTTTAAATATTCATGTTTTAGGGGAAGTGAGATTAGGGCCATTCATGGAACACAATTGACAAAGTGAAATAAATTAGAATTATTAAAGCTGGATGATTGGCTATTGACAATAGCAGATGATATTTCTCTAAAAGTGTTGTTATTATGAGTGAATGCCTGGGTTGATAACATGTTGGTAGATTTATACTTTGTGGCTTTCTGTTTATCCACAGGCGTCTCTACCAAAGAGGGATTGAGACAATGATTCTGTTGATGGGTGGCTCTATTTTCCCTCTATGATTTAATGCCAGCTACAAAATTATATTGGCCATTTTAATTACCTCCAGGAACCAGGATCTATAATTAAAGACAGCATTAGTACTAGTTTCAAAGGTAGATGGTCTTTTAGTAACACAGTTGATTTTTGAGATCAACCAAAATTGCCACTTAATAGGTATTTAAAAGTGTATACAATTTTTTGTGCATCTAATACTTGGTATTTTAAATTGGGTCTTTAAAGTGGATGCTCCAAAGAAGGAGCAGAAACTGCATTTCACAGAGTATATCTTATCAACATGTTGCCATTTCTATGAGAAAATGATGACAAGAATCTTTAAACAAAGAGAAGGAACAAGTCTGCCTTTCAGATCTCAAACTAGATAATCAAGATGGATGTCCTTCCAGGCAAAAAAAAAAAAAATATTAAAAATGAGTCTGCACTGGAAAGTGTTTTTTTTTCTTCTTCTTCTTCTTTTTCCCTTCACTACCTGAGAAAAAGGGCAAGAGAAAAGCACATGGGTTATCCTGAAAATCTCTGAATCAGGCACAGACATAGAAAATAAAATTCAGAAAGAAAAGGGTTATTAGTAGTGACATAGTTTCCAAAATGCCATAATTTGGGTGGAGAGCCAAAGGATGAATTCTAAAGATGACAGGAAATAAGGAGGCAAGGAAGTGGGAATCCAGACCTGGATGAATCATTGTAGCTAAGTATCTTCAAAGCGGCCGCGATGGGTTTAAGCAGCATCTATAGAGAATTTTGGAAACAGGTTACTACAATTTCTACTTATGACTGTTAACATCCCTCAAGCCTTTCCAGTACCTGTCTAATATATTGTATCTTAGAGTATAGTTCTCTTGGGAGTGACCCAGTCAATGAGCAAGCAGCCACTGAAAGACAGAAGTTAGCTAAATCAGACTCTACGGTATGTCTACAAAGCCACATAGTTGGAACCTGTGCTTTCTTCCCAGAACATTTAGTTTGTTTCCAGTTTTGATGAATGCAAAAAAATAAAATAAAATAAAATAAAAAAAGCTACTGTAGTCACTCTTCTATATATTTCTGGATTCTTATTCAATTGGAATTAATTCTTAGAAGAGGTGGGTCAAAAGTTATACATTTTTAATATACATTACCTAAATTGGTTCATTTAATTGGGAATGTGATGTGTTTTCCAAAAATATTACTGAAAATGCTAATTTTTTTTGTGCTGATAACTTTATTACTGAGTTATAAAAGGAAAAAAAAAACATGAGTAGGGGAAGGGCGGAGACACTGGTGAGCCATATTGTAGGAAGCCTAAATAAATATTTTATATCAGCTTTAAAATTATCAATAAAATTCCTGCTTTTCAAGTATTCCATACAGCATTTTTTGGGCGGGGGGGGAGACAGAGAGAGAGAGGGAGAGGAAGACAGATAGAGATGGGCATGCCAGCAGTGTCTCAGCAGCTGCAAAAGAAATCTAGATGTGTGCGCCCCTTGTGGTCAAGTGCGTCATTACACCCTTGTGTCACTTTGCATCTGGCTAAACATAGGACCTGGAGATTGGAACCGCTGGAGAGAGGCAGAGGCAGAGAGAGAAGAAGAGACAGAGAGAGAATGGTTGTGCCAGGGCCTCTCAGCCACTGTGAATGAATTCCAGATGTGTGCTTCCCCTTGTGCGTATGTGTGACATTGCACACTTGCATCACTTTTGCATCTGGCTATATGTGGGACCTGGAGATTTGAACAAGCATTCTTAGGCTTCACAGGCAGGCACTTTAACCACTAAGTCATCTCTCCAGCCCCATACATCAATTTTTTGCTGACACACTAGCTTGTGTGGCTCTCCTAAATAACTGTTTTGTACTTTCAGAGTATGGGAGTTACTAAAGAGCACAGATAAAATCTGCCCTTTCCCACTCTTCTCTCCCAGACCAAGTGAAACCATGATAAGTAAACCTTGTCAAGCCCAAAGTAGCTCAAGGATTCTCAAAGGAGGAAAAACACTCACCCGGAAGAGCTAATAACAGTTAAAGTTTGCCAGGAAGTGGGAGTCATTCTCTTCTGTGGCATGGCCACTGGTAAGTGATGAGAAGTACGGTGAGACAGGGAGATGAGGCAAAACAACATGGGGTACTTATGTTAAAATGCAGTATGTGTGTGAAAATGTCAAAAGGCAATACAAAAACAGAAAAACACAACCCAAAATTTACCTAGAAATCAATGGCGTTGCCCTCCAACATAATCATCCAAAATTATGATCCTTGTAAAGAATGAGACCTTGCACTGGCCCACACGCTAGCCTGAGACCATGTTTCTGCCTCCACAATGGCTTCTGCATGACTTCTTCCTCCAGAACAAAATGGCACAATGGGAAAGACAGAAATCGGATCTGGCAGGTGAGCTCAGCACTGTGACTTTTCCACCATATCCGCCCAGACGCGGAATGTGTGGGTTTGTACTGCGTACTGCGTACTGCTACAGTACTTTTAAATTATCTAAGTTTCATCGTGTGAGCAGTGGCCTCACAAGGCTTGGTCTTCTGTGAAATTACCTTGAATGGGACCTCATCAGATATCATTTCTTCTCATTAGATTTCTTGGCTGTTAGACACTAGTATGCAAGAAAACTCGTATCTCACCATCCAGTCCTCTGACTCCCCACTTCCGTTTTCTCAGTCCTGCACTTTTGTTTATATTGACGCAAGATGCGAGCCAGATGTTACATTAATAAGAGCTGATTTTCCTCAAGGAGCCACCCATCAGCACAAAAGCAGACCCTTGCAATTTCTGGGAATCCTTACATTCCTCCCTTAATTTGTCCTCTTCATGTTAAGTAGTAAAGTCTCGAAGATGTATTTGAAAGCAATAGTGCTGTGAGTGGAGGGTTACATCTGTTTACTGCAAAGGCTTATGAAGACTACAATTTTCACAACTCAATTTCAGTTTTAAGGAATTTGAAACCAGGAATATATTTTGGGTTTTGCTGTTGTTGCTGCTGTATTTTGAGACAGGCTCTCTTAGGCTAGCCTTAAAGGTACAATCCTTCTGTCTCAGCCTCTTCCAGAGAGGAAACATACTTTGCATTAAGTGTGCAGATAACATATTATAGTGAAATTATATATATATTTGAAAACTTAAGGTGGAACAGAGATGCTTGGTCAAAGCAACTGAGTCCTTCATATCATAAAGTTGTGATTCCTTGTTGTTTAAAATATAATTCAATGACACTTTTGTTTCTGCCCAAATGCTACTTTATAAAATGCATTATATTAAAACAAAGACACAAAAGGTTCTCAAATATTTTCTTAAGATGAATACGTCTTCTAAAGCACACAGAGATTTTTTTAAAGCACAATTAAACTCATTATGATTCCAAAAATGATCTCATGGTGGCGCATGCCTTTAATCCCAGCACTTGGGATGCAGAGGTAGGAGGGTCACCATGAGTTCATGGCCACCCTGAGATTACTGAGTGAATTCCAGGTCAACCTGGGCTAGAGTGAGACCCTACCTCAGAAAACAAAACAAACAACAAAAAAAAATCGTGAAATCTCTAAACTACCAAACATCATAAGATCACTCAGAGATATTGAAATTATCTTTAAATGCTCAGAAGTAAGTTCTACACTTTCTCTCTCTGCTGGTCTTTGTTCTGTAGCTTAAGTTAACTGACCACACAGAAGAGGTCATGTTTGGCTCATGACCACACAGTGAACACTTGATCTTGGGGCCAGAAGCAGTCTTTTCAACATGAGGCCCACACACTTTGTTTTTATTAGTTATGTACATATTGTGTATACTGTCCTGTTGGTACCATCTTTAGCCTCCTCCCTGTCCTCCCCCTTCTGAAGGGACCCTCCTCATTGGGGAATGTGGGTCGTGCATTGTGGGGGTAGCCATCACTTATGGGGAAGAGGCAATGTCTCTGTGCGTAATGACCCAACTTGTGGCTCTAACAATCTCTCCGCCCCCTCTTCGGTGAATTTCCCTGAGCCATGTTGGGTTCGTTTTAGGTCTACTTCAGTGATGAGGTCTGGGGAGCCTCTGCATCTCTGGATATCTGGTTTGGCAGGAGCTGAGTGTTCTATGTGGGCCCAGACAATTTTACCAGCATTTGAAATTTGAAGCATAACCTTGATTTTCATTTATGGTACTATTTAAATTAATAATAGTCTGGTATCCCTGGCTATCACTAATCTTTTTTGGCATCATAATAATTAGAGGTAGATATGGCTTAATTGTATCAAACCAGCTTAATTAGTAATGTGTAACTGAAAACCATTTGAAAACCATTCTGGTGCTACCAGAACTTTAATCTGTCAAAACAATGTCCATTCTTCTCCATAAATTATTTTGAACTTCACACAAACACACATTGTGTTCCCCAAAGAAACGCTATAAAGGATAAAGAAGTTCCACATCACTAAATATTTTTAAATATACTTTTATTTTTTATGACAGAGAGAGAGGGAGGGAGAAACAGAGAGGGAGAGAGAGAAAATGGTGAAGTAGGGCCTCCATTCATTGCAAATGAACTCCAGACACATCTACCACCATGTTCATCCAGCTTGTGTGGGTTCTGGGGAATCAAACCTGGGTCCTTAGGCTTCACAGACAAGTGCCTTAACTGCTAAGCCACGTCTCCAGGCCCAGCCCCCTTTTAAATTATTTAAGCTTTTCTATCTTTCTTTCTTTCTTTCTTTCTTTCTTTCTTTCTTTCTTTCTTTCTTTCTTTCTTTCTTTTTGAGGTAGGGTCTCACTGTAGCTCAAGCTGACCTAGATTCGCTCTGTCATCTCAGGGTGGCCTCAAAGTCACTGAGATCCTCTTACTTCTGCCTCCCAAGTGCTGGGATTAAAGACGTGCGCCACCATGCCCGGCTTAATGTTGTATTTCTTTAGGAGTCAGTCCTTAGGCATCTTCCCTAGTTACTTCATCTTATCATACTGACTCAAAAATTAAGGCCTCTATCCTATCTTTCTCTCTTGAATTCCCAGTGTGTGAATCCAGCATTATCAGCCCACTTCCTACACTGTCTCTCCTTCAGTACATCCTGGAAATACTCTGACTGCTCGCCCATATTTCTGTCTCTCCACTGATACCTACTGAGTCTGATATTTGAGTATTTGGACCACTATGTTCTCTGCCAATGTCCTTGTACTATTTTCATCTGATAGTACGTCTAGATGCTACAGTCAGAATGAAGCTGACAAGTCATAAATTCTGTCTCTATCTCACCACTGCCTTCTAATGTCTCCCACACTCCATAGAGGGACAATTAGTGTGTTTATGCAGACCAAGAAGACCTGACCTCATCATCTGAACTTTTGCAAACCTCAGCTCCTTCTAGCACGCCATTCATCTCACTTCAGTAATAGCAACTCCCTTGGTTTTACTCAAGGTGATGACTGCCAGGAATTCTCATGCTCATTTTTGCATATGTTGCTTCTCTGCCTACAGTGGACTTCTACCAGTATCTGCATGGCTTGTTTCCTCCTCCTCATACATCCCTTGTTTATTTTTCCCCATCTCTTCTGTCTTTATATGATATATCAGATGTTTTATTTATTCATTTTGTTTATTGCTTATTACCCCCACAGTAAAATGTAAACTCCACAAAGCCAGAAGTTGTCTGATGTGGATACTATCATTTTTAACCTTTTATTTTTATTTATTCATTTATTTATTTATTTATTTATTTATTTATTTATTTAAAACAGAGAGAGAAAGAGGGAGAGAGAGCGAGAATGGGCATGCAAACGAACTCCAGATGCATGCACCACCATGTGCATCTGGCTTACATGGGACCTAGAGAATCAAACCTGGGTCCTTAGGCTTTGCAGGCATGTGCCTTAACTGCTAAGCCATCTCTCCAGCCCTGGATACTATCATTTTAAGATACAAGATAGCCCAAGATGCATATTGAGCTCTCAGTTAACATATATTGTGTAAATTGATATCAACTGGTCTCCCTACTTATCAATGTTATCAATAAATCTGTTAGAAAACATAAACTGAAGACATACAACATTCATGAGTGTGCATTTAGTGTCATGGTTGACAAAAATAAGGAAATTATCTTTTATTTGTCAAATTCAGGACACGTGCATATAGAACACAAATAACAGTACAACATAGAAGCATGGAAAAAAATTAAGAATCACATTCACTCATGTCACTGCCTTATTTTTGAAAAATGCACAAGAATGTATTGTGATGAAATCCATTTTTTAAGAAAGCAAGTTCCAGATCTATTCATTTACTGAAAAATTCCATAGTAACACATGTTGAAATAAAATAAATATTCATTCAAATATTTATTCCAAAAATACTTATGGTAAGCATCATAGTTTGGGCTGCTAAAACAAAATACCATTTATTTGCTGATTTATAAACAACAAAACCTTATTTCCCACAGTTGTGGAGGGTGGAGGTGTGTCAGGGTGCCAGCACAGCCGAGTTCAGAGAAGAGCCCTTCTTTAGGTTGTACAGCACTGACTTCTAGTGCGCCTTCCCTAACTCCATTCATGAGAGCTCCAGTGTCATGCACCAATCACCTTCACAAATCCCTACTTCCCAATACTATCACCTTGGGAGTAAGGATTTCAACAAATGAATTTGGGGAAACATAATCAATTGGTTCTTAAGAACAGCCCTCTCATGTCACAGTACTGCCCTAAGATATAGTATCTAATTATGAACTAGAAGGAGCAGGCCACTGGTGCTTAGAAAGTTCACCATCATTGACTTTGACTCTGTCCTTGTGGATGATGGGAAAACCACAAGCATTTTCTTTGTAATTATATGGTATGGAAATCTGATTGCTTTACTAGCCAGAATTCGGTTCAAAATCTGTTTTCCAAATATTATGTTACATAAGGAAGATAGATGAAGACACAGGAAATTGGAGGACAGGACAAAAGGCGTTTGACTATTTTATAAAGAGTTAAATATAGAGATATTATATGACTCAGGGATTGCTCATTAGTATAACTGGAAGAAATCATATACAAAAAGCTTGGATGCGTATGTTTCTAACAATGTCAGTAGTACACAAGCTCTGGAGGCAATCCAATGTCTACCAATAGTCCAGTGAACAAGTAAACCATTACATATTAGCTACTGGAAACTGATGAATAAAAAACAAGGACAAGATATTGATGGACACAATTTGGTTGGCTCTCAAAGTCATTATCTTAAGTGAAAATAAAAAGCTGACATAAAATTGAGCTGCTGGGCTGGAGAGATGGCTTAGCAGTTAAGGCACTTGCCTGCAAAAGCCAAAGGACCTCAGTTCAATTCCCCAGGACCCACATAAGCCAGATGCACAAAGTGGCACATGCATCTGGAGTTCGTTTGCAGTGGTTAGAGGCCCTGGTGCACCCATTCTCCCTCTCTCTTTCAAATAAATAAGTAAATAAAAATAAAATATTTTAAAAACATTGAACTGCTAAGTACAGGTGGGGATACAGTTGCACAAGAAACAATTTCCAGGGCTGAAGGGATGGCTTAGCAGTTAAGGCGTTTGCCTGTAGAGCCAAAGGACCCATGTTTGATTCCCCAGGACCCATGTTAGCCAGATGCACAAGGGGGCGCACGCATTTGAAGTTCATTTGCAATGGCTAGAGACCCTGATGTGACCATTCTCTACACAGTGAATTCCAGGTCAGCCTGAGCTAGAGTGAGACCTGACCTTGAAAAACCAAAAAAAAAAAAAAAAAAAAAGAAAGAAACAATTTCCACTATGTTGTAGTTCAGTTGGATAATTATAGTTAATAATAAGTAATTGCATATTTCAAATTAACTATCAAAAAGAATTTTGGACATTGATAATTCCCAACATAAAAACTGACAATTGTTTAGGTGATGGAATAGAGCAGTTCCCTGATCTAATTATTACAAACTGTACATATATTGAAATGTCACTCTGTACATCATAAATTTGTACAATTATGAAAAAATTTGAAAATTAGAAATAGATTGTCTACTTTCATTTATATAATTCCTAGGAAATGCAAACAAATGCATAGAAACAAAAAGCAGATTGCTGTATGAGAGGAAGAGAGCATAAACTGATAAGTGGCACAATGGTCTGTCTTAAAGTGCTGAAAGTATTTGTCATAATCATTGCAAAGCTCTTTTATGAGAAAATTCATCTGCCAATAGTAACCACAAGATACCCTCAAGTATGTACATTTTATTGTCCAAAAGTTTATCTCAATAAAGTTGCAAAAATATATAATCTGACTTTATCACAAGAAAATTTTAACATGGAGTCAGCCCTCAAGAAAAGTACTGGCTGAAGCACCTAGTAGAGTGTTTGGAATGTATTAAGTACCAAATGTATCCTTGCTGAACCATCTATCCATTTGTAAACCATACACATTTATACAATGCCTGCCATGAGCATACACTGTTAATTTATATACACTAATTTTTATTTTATTTTATTTATTTGACAGAGGGAAAGAGGCAAAGAGAGAGAGAGAATGAACCCAGGGATTCCAGCCACTGCAAACGAACTCCAGATGCATGTACCACCTTGTGCATCTGGCTTATGTGGGTACTGGGGAATTGAACTAAGGTCCTTTGGCTTTTCAGGCAAGTGCATTAACTGCTAAGCCATCTCTCCAGCCCTAGACTGATTTTTTAAAACTATTGAGGATTTCAAATTTCACCCCTTGTCAAAATTAAAAAAAAAAAAAAATTAAGCCAAGTGCCCTCTACTGTAAATTGAGACACTGAAGCACAGAGAAGTTGTCATGAAAGTTACCTAGTTGGTGACACATGGAACTGAGACTTGTGTGCAAGCACTCCGATCTCTGGGTCTAGCTCAACACATCACCACGTCGAAAGCAGGAATTCCGAAACTCAGTAAAGACTGCCTTGGTTGTGCGTTTGGAAATTAGAGAAGTCTTTATAAGAGGGAAGGACATTTGCTGAGCTTTGAAGTGTGGTGAAGCTTTGGATCAGGAGGAGGAGGCATGACAGAGCCCAAGAAATCCAGTCTTTAGTGACATTTCTTAAAAGGCAGAGATAGATCAAAACTCAGTGACATTATGTCTGGTAAATATTGCATATAGGATTTAAATAGCCAGATCAGTTCTAGCAGAAACCCAGTGACATGAAGGAAAGAAGTATGGAAGTAGAGCAGACTGTTTAATGAATAATAAGACAGTTCTCTTATTTAATGTATTAGATGACCAGGGAAACTGATGAGACGTGGCTGCTCACACTGACAGACAAACAGAAACACTGCAAGTGTCATTTGCCAACATTAGAACTCGATCCCAGAATTACTAACGAGAAACAACAAAACACCATTCTTGTGATTTCTCCATGGAGGTAAAGATGACATTGACCAGACATTCAGTGGAACAAAATCCGTACTACATAGACTCAAGTCTGAATAAAACAAGACATCCTTCATAATGAAGAAGAAAATGAGAAGGGAGAGGGTAGCCAGATTGAAGAGTTCACACAGGGATACAGGAAGCAGTCCAGAAAGCATCACATCACATGCAGAAGAGAAAGAGCGCACAAGCCAGCCCCAGCTGTGCTCCGAAAGGGGGGAAGAGTGGAACTAGGAGAGCAGACCTCTGTCTGAGGATGGCCTGGACCTTTTCTGATGCAGAGAAGAAAGAGGGGCAGTGAGAGTCAGGACACTGCTGTGCCATCGTGCAGGCTGCCATCTGCAATGAAGTGGAGGAGCAATGCCCTGCACTAGAAGTGACTCTACTACCAATTCACTCTCATGTATAACTGAATGTAAGCATAAAATGTGGTCCACAGTGCCAGACTCTCCTGAGAACAATAGGTCTGGAAGGAATATAATTTATTCAAATCCATGCAATGATCACAGAACTGCTTCCTCCTAAATAAAAGTTATAGCTGTTGCCAGTCAGGACAAATGGAATTGAAAATGACAAATAGCAAATTATACATAACATAGAGATGGAATGCATTTAAAATGTGATAAATGTATCATCACAGCTATGAAAATTTAATAAATATCAAAACCAAAGCTGGCTTAAAATAAGAGCTGAATGCAAATGTAGGAGATGGAACCTCAGCCCAGGAATGAAGTCCACTGGAAACAGAACAAAGTGAACACTCAACACCTGCTAAGGAGCTGAATTCATGAATTTGAAAAGCAATGAGCACATTGAATAAAAGTAATGAACAAAGCAAGAGTCTTGAAAACAACACAGTGAGAGTTCAACAAGTCATTAATTGATCCTTAATAAAAGAACCAAAACCAAAAAGGATATTTAGACATAAGTAGTCCAGAATTTAAAAAATAAAATCCTATCTCGATTAAACTCTAAATACATAGAAGAAATTTAAGGAAATCACGGACAAGTGATCAGGTTACCCCTATGATTAAAAATATACTGACTTGAAACCTCACCACAGTAAGTTAGGCAAGAAAGATTGCTCACAATGTACTCTAAGACACTTATCCAAGCCACCATAAACAAAAGACTGATTTTTTTAGATGTAAATAAAATTAAAAATATAGTTTCTATGAGTCCATAATAAACAAACTAAAGGTCTACCATAAAGTAATCAAAGCAAATGGGATGTCATAAAACCTATTTAGGTCTATGAATGAAATGAATGTAAAGAATATCAATAATAAAATTGTGATAAAAATCTACTATTCATTAAGTATTTCATAATTTTCAGTCACTGTTATAAATTTTCATAAAGTTTTTATGAAGTGAATACTATTATTATTCCCATTGTATTTGACCCATCATTCTATCATCTATCTGTCAGAGAGGTTAATTAACATCACCAAATACAAATCTTATTGACCTTGATAATATAGACGTGAGATAAGTGAAAGAATTGGGGAAGAAAAAGAAATTGCTGATGGCCTCATCTTCTCTACTGATAAGGAAAAGCATGAGTTCAAGTGCATCTTTGGTTCAAGGCATTGCACTAATCATTAAGGTGCAGAACGTAATCCAGGGCAGGAGAGATGGCTCAGTGTTTAAGGCACTTGTCTGCAAAGCCTAACGACCCGAGTTTGATTCCCTAGTTTCCATATAAAACCATATGCACAAAGTGGCACATGCATCTGGAGTTTGTTTGCAGTGGCTGGAGGTCCTGGCATGCCCATTCTCTCTGTGTCTCTTCTACCTCTCTCTGCTTGCAAATAAATAAATGAATAAATAAAATTATTTTAATCCACTGAGATGAATTGGCAGAGAGAGAATTGAAGATTTAGAGATATAATTACTTTAATAACATTAAAACAGAAGGTGGGGCTGGGGAGATGACCCAGCAGTTAAGACACTTACTTGCAAAGCCTGACGACCTGGGTTGAATTCCCCAGTACCTACACAAAGCCGGATGCACAAAGTGGTGCATGCATCTGGAGTTCATTTGCAGTGGCTATAGGTTCTGTCATGACCATTCTTTCTAACTCTCTCTCTCTCTCTTCCTTTTTCTGTCTCCTTGAAAATAAATGAATAGAAATATTTTTGAAAACTTTTTTTTATTTGAGAGAGACAGAGAGGGAGAGAGATAAAGAGAGAGAGAGAGAGAGAGAGAGAGAATGGTGCACCAGCAGCCTCTCAGCCACAGTGAATGAACTCCAGATGCATGCACCCTCTTGTGGGCAAGTGTGGCATTGCACTCTTGCATCACTTTTTGTGTCTCACTAAACATGGGACCTGGAGATTGGAACCGGTGTTTTTAGGCTTGGCAGGCAGGTGCTTTAACCACCAAGCCATCTCTCCAGCCCAGAAATATTTTTTAAAATGAAAAGAATTAGCTGGGCATGGTGGCACACACCTTTAATCCCAGCACTCAGGAGGCAGAGGTAGGAGGATCACCATGATTTCAAGGCCACCCTGAGACTACATGGTGAATTCCAGGTCAGCCTGAGCTAGAGTGAAATGTTACCTCAAAAAAAGAAAAAAAGAAAAGAAAAAATTATAAAAGAAAAACACATATTTTCTAATAAATAAAATAAGTTAATAAAGCTACCTCACATTCAAGAACAAAAGGATCAGTTGTATTCAACACTATTTAATTTGCAAGGACACTGAAAGAAAATTATAACAAAATATTGAAAATGAAAAGTATTCATAACAATTTCTGGAAATATGAGGTCAAAAAAGTAGAAGTTGTAATTTTCACTTCAGATAAGATTAAATGTAAGGTGAAGGAAGTTAATTAATTACAGAACACTTTATAGTCAACAAGATGAAACTCCCTAAAATGAGTCTAATGATCTTGATTATCTGTCAGTCCAGTAGTATTCAAGCAACATCCAAGAATAAAGATGAGACAAATACAGAGTAATTGGAATTTATAATGCATGCCTAACTTTGTTTAAAAGTTGTCAGTGAAGAAACATAGGAAAGGACATAGCAGATGCAGATAATAAGTAATACATATAAAGCTAATTATGTATATAAAGGCTCTATGCTTTACAAGAAAATATACATTTTTTCAAGGAACCCGAGATCATTAAATTTTTTTTTGAATTAGTCACAAAGAAAACATAAGTGGGTGCTAACTAGAATTAATGTTCACCAGAAGCACATTAAGCAGAGAAGAAAGTCAAAATAAGGAGATACTGAGCTGAACTTGTTTCAAAAATTTAGTTATCTGTACTAGTTAAATTATTCCACAGCAGGAGCCCACAAACTTTTCTGCAAAGGTCGAGATAATAAATACACCTGCCTTTATGGACTCTTTGGTCTCTACTGAGTCCATCCAAGTCTGTGCAGAGAAGGAAAATGAGCACAGATAGTATGCAAAGGAAAGAAGTGATTGCTTGTGCTTCAATAAAGTTTTATTTACAAAATCATGCAGACAATAGTTTATAATGCCCATTTTAGAGATTAAAAAAATGCTCCTTTCAATTTTTTTTATCAAAGTACCATAATGATAAAATGCTCAAAATTATAAAAAGATATAGGTTCTTACAAATAGCTGAGGAAAAACCTTCAGCAAAATAT
The DNA here is from genome assembly GCA_036365145.1 of Orientallactaga sibirica. NCBI lineage: Eukaryota > Metazoa > Chordata > Mammalia > Rodentia > Dipodidae > Orientallactaga > Orientallactaga sibirica. The sequence continues at coordinate 10,263,625 of JAEOAD010000044.1, forward strand.
TAACATATAAATTCAGCATCATTTAAAGAGAATACAACAAAATTATCTGGGTTTTCATCCACTAACATCAATATGGCTCAGGGTTGGAATTTACCAACATAACTCACTGTACCAGCAATGCTAAAGTAAAATTTCAAATGCCCATTGTCTGTGAGATAAAAAAATTTACTTACAACCATTACAGAGAAAAAAGTATTTAAGGTCCTTATTATTCTAAAGGCCAGTATGATGTTAAATGGAAAATAATGAAAGATTTTCTTTTCAAATTGATTTATAAGTATGTATGTGGATGCATGTGTGTGTGTGTTTATGCACACATATGCATGTACATACACCAGCATCTCTTGTTACTACAAACAAATACCTCTGCTGCTTTTGCTTTTCATGGGTGTCTGAGGAATTTAACACATGCAGTCACACTTTGGAGGCAAGCACCTTTAAAATGCTAAGCCATCTCCAAGCCCCAAGATTTCCTTTTAAATACTAATATGCCTAATAACAACAGGAAAAGAAGGGAGGCATAAAATTAGGAAGATTTGTAATATGATCATGATATAAAGATGGTATAACCATTTATTTAGAAAACTTGCTTAAAAATTTATTTTTATTTATTTCATTCATTTCAAAAAACTTGCTTAAAAATAACTATGCAAAAATACAGACATTTGCTCAACCATATTTATAGCTGCTCAATTCATTATAGCTAAGAACTGCAATCAACACACATGCCCATCATTGGATGAATGGATAATGAAAATGTGGTACATTTACACAATGGAATTCTATTTAGCAGTAAGAAAAAATGATACAATGAAATTTTGTAGAATAATGGGCACACTTGAAACAGATCATACTCAGCGAACTCACACAATCACAGAAAGAAAAACACCGTATGGTGTCACTCATCTGTGCTTCCTAACCTGGACCTGCTGGAGTTGCTGACATAGCTGACAGGCAACTCAAGGTCCAGACAATAGGAATGGAAGGGTTTGGGGGGGGGGGAAGAGAGAAGGAGAAAATAAATCGAAAATTAATTCAAAATGATATGATACATAGAAACCTTTATCCTTGGAGATAGTCTAAAAGATATAAACCTCAAAAGGAGTGAAGGGGAACACCTGAAAAGTAGGGCTCTGGTGAGGGTGGGATGAAGCATAAGATAAAAGAATTTTTTTTTTCTGTCTCTGATCTGTAACTCTCAGTACCGTACCAGAGATTGGTTGGCACCAACATTGAGCTATTGATTGGAGAGACCTATGAGGTCCCCAAATCAAGACAGCTTTCTGTCAAAGCACTTGATTACCTGCCTGAGGCAAAAGCTAAGACCCTATTGCTGAAGACATCATATGCTCCTGACACAGAGCACGGAGAGACCTGGCTGGAATTCAGAAGAAAGTCAGGCTCCAGACAGTTAGCCTATCTAGTGCTAGAAAACACTACATGAGCTAGTGGAAGAAAGTGGCCAACAATGGTTTGAGCAACCAGAGGTCTAAGCTGCTCAGAAGCAGACACCCTGACATGATGTAAGCGCCAGTGCAATAGTGGCACACTGCCTCAGTGGGTAACCAATAGTCTTCTGATTGGCTAAGCCATCTGCTCACTGTAAAGGAATCCATATCTGGAATTGAGAACCAGATCAGAATCCTATGGAGACAAAGATTATGTTCTCCAGTGTCAACCTCTCACTAGTCTTTGGCTAAAAGAGGAGTTACATACATCAAATTCTTCCTAAATTAATGTTTATCCCATTTACACTATGCTGAATTCACTCTCCATTGGAGAAATATTCTTTTTCAGAAGGTAGCGAGATGGGAGCAGATAAACTACCCCTCGCACATCAGCCAAGCCACAGTTAAAACCTTCCCTATTGAATAATGGCACATCCAGAAGCTATAGACTGTTACTAGAAAATTTTCAGTGCCTGGGATGGGATACCTTCCAGTGAGTTGTTGGCCAAGGAGGTCCTGGTAGCCTCCAAAACATTAAAGGCTATTGCCAAGGCCCTTGGTTTCCCTTGAGAAACAGATAATAAGACCCTATTGCTGAAGACATCTCTTGCCTGAGAGGCAAGGTCACTGAGAAAGCAAGCTGGTGCTGAGCAGAGAACCTTCTCCTTGTAGACCAGCCAACTGAAAGCTGGAAAAAGCTGCACTGCATGCAGCGTATGGGAGACAGAAGTCATCAGCAGTGGAAACAATGGACACTGGAAAATTCAAGTTTGGCCAGACAGGCCCAATGACTGAACGGGTGCAATAGTGGCATGTCTGCTCTTGGGGAAACCAACTGCTCCATAATTGGACTGAAGGACCTCTCTATAGGAGGGAATACATACCTGGTACTAAAAATCTAAGCAAACATCTATGGCAGGAGAGGTCATGAGCCTTAGGGGTATAAAGCCTGCTCTTGTCTGACTAAATGTATATATTATTCACACCAAGCTGCCCTGAAAGCACTACACTTAATGTTCATACTCACATGTTAATGCTACTCTCACTTCTGGTTAGAGAAGCTTCTCTTTTCAGATGGCAATGACCACTGGGATGACCAAAAAAGCAACATAATGCTGAGGAGAAGGGATGGAGGAGTGTCCAGCACTGAAACATTTCTATCACACCCTCCAAGGCTCAGAGACCATTGTGGAAGAGGGGGTGGACAGAATGGAAGAGCCAAAGGAAGGGTACGACTCCTTACAATGCAACTGTCCAGACAGAAATTGGCCTTGATATCCATGACCTCACAGTGCCTAGCCATACCTTCACAAGACTCTAATAATAGAAGAAAAAGATGATGACATCAAAGTAAAAGAGAGACTAATGGAGAAAGGGAAGGGATATGACGGAGAGTGGAGTTCTGAAGGGGAATGGGGGGAGAGGAGGGAAATATCATGCATTTTTTGTGTGTAAGTATAGAAGTTATCAATAAAAAATTTAAAAAGCCTTCCCTATATGCATCTATGTGTTTGTTTCTGTATCTGAATATGTGTGCGTGTGAGTGTAAAACAGTTGGGGTAATAAAAGAAACAATTAAAAATAAAAAAGAAAAAGAAAACAAATGGTCAAAGCCAAATCTTACAAGAAGCCAACAACATCCATAATAAGAAAACCTTTAAGTTTAACTTGCAAGCATCAGCAAAGTACCAAAGAAATTTTATATAGATGAAAGTACAGTATATATAAGTCTAGATTAAACTCAAGTATGGAAAGGCAGAAGGCCTCAGATATCCAAGCTCATCCTCAGCAAAAGAAACACCTCTGGAGGCATCACCATACCTGATCTAAAGTTATACTACAAAGCCATTGTAATAAAAACAACCTGGTACTGGCATAAAAACAGGAATATAGACCAATGGAACAGAATTGAAGACCCAGACTTTGGGTCAAAAAACTACAGCTACTTGATATTTGACAAAGGCCCTAGCAATGTAGAATGGAAAAAGGACAGCATCTTCAACAAATGGTGCTGGACAAACTGGACAACCATATGTAGGAAAATGAAACTCGACCCACACATCTCTCCATGCACAAAAATTAAGTCCAAATGGATAAAAGACCTTAATATAAAACCAGAAACTCTACTACTACTGGAAGAAAAAATAGGAGGAACCTTCCACGATATAGGAGTGGGAAAAGATTTCCTGAACAAAACGTCAGCAGCTCAGGAAATTAAACAATCACTCAACCATTGGGATATCATGAAGCTGAAAAGCTTTTTCACTGACAAAAATATTATAACCAAAGCCAGCAGAATACCCACAAAATGGGAGAAAATTTTCACCAGCTATACAACTGATAAAGGCCTAATTTCTAGAATCTACAAAGAACTCCAAAACCTAAACAATAAATCACCAAACAACCCACTCACAAAATGGGGCAGAGAACTGCACAGGGAGTTCTCAGAGGAAGAAATACAAATAGCAAACACACATTTAAGAAAATGCTCAACATCCCTAATCATCAGGGAAATGCAAATTAAAACAACTATGAGATTCCACCTTACCCCAGTAAGGATGGCTAACATTAAAAAAAAACAATGAAAACAAATGCTGGCGAGGCTGTGGAGAAATAGGAACAAGTCTTCACTGTTGGTGGGAATGTAAAATGGTTCAACCACTATGGACAGCTATATGGAGACTATTGAAAAGGATGACCATAGACTTACCAATGGATCCAGTTATTCCCTTATTGGGCATTTACCCTAAAGGCCCCAAGCCTCAGATCAGAAACATTTGCTCAACCATGTTTATAGCTGCTCAATTCATAATAGCAAAGAGCTGGAATCAACCCAGGTGTCCATCACTAGATGAATGGATAACAAAGATGTGGTATATCTATACTATGGAATTCTACGTAGCAGTAAGGAAAGATGAAATAAGGAAATTTGAAAAAAATGGTCAAACATGGAACAGATCATCCTCAGTGAGCTCACCCAAGCACAAAAAGATAATCATCGCATGGTCTCATTTATCTGTCGCCCCTAACCGGATTCCACGTGACATGTGGCCAAACCTAATAAACACTCTGAGGACGAGACAAGAAGGAGGGTGGGATGGAGGGAGGGTAAAGGTGGGAGGGAATGAGAGGGTGGGAGGGAGGACAAGGGGGGGATACAAATTGGGACCCAAAAGGGAAAAATACTACAAAACCCTTTACTCTGAACAACAGGCTAAAACAGTGATCCTTCAGCAGGCCTACAGAGGGAATACTCAAACCACAGGAACCTGGAGAGAACATGATGAAGGCCAACTTTAATCTTGTCCTGCTTCTCTTTCTCTTCTCTCTCTCTCCCTCCATCCCTCTCTCTCTCTCTCCCTCTCCTCTCTATACTCACTTTCTCTTTTACATTATATATCTTTTTCTTCCCTCACCTTCCTAGGTGCAGACTTATAACTCCCAGTGCCAACAGGGGGTTAACTTCCACCATGAGCTGTTGATCTGAACACCTACAAGGTTCCCCAAAAAAGACAGACTTCGGTCAGAGTACTTGGTGACCCACCAAAGGTTAATGGTAAGACCCTACTGTCGAAGACAGCATACGTGTGTGAGACCAAACACAGAGAGAGACCTGGCCAGAATATGGAAGAAGGTCACTCCCCAGACAGTTAGCTAGTCTAGTACCAGAGGGTGCTACACGAGCAACTGGGGGAAAATGTCTGACATTGGTCCAAACAACTTGCAGTCTAAGATAGCCAGCAGGAAACAATCTGACGTAATGCTCATACAAGTGCAGTAGTGGCAAACAGCCGTGGTGGGTAACCAACTGCTCTTGATTTGGCTAATAAATCCATTCAGTGGAATGGAACTCATTGCTGGAACTGGGAAATAAGTCAAAGCCATGTACAAAAAATGAGCTCAGTCTCCAAGATCTAAAGGCCACCAAATGTGGGCTAGAAGAGAGCCAATACATATAAAGTTCCCCCCAAAACATATATGGTTATCCCTTCTATCTAGTACTAACTTCTCTCTCTGTTGGAGAATTTGCTTATCTCTTTTCAGGTGGACAACGAACCTGAAGGGAGGATCAGCTAACCACACCTCACCAGCTGAAACCATAGAACAACGCAGGGGAAGGGCAAGAATACAGCACTCAAGGCAATCACAACACCAGAAAAAGGCTGAAGGAGATAAACACAGAGAACATCCAACTCCAACTAAGCCAGATATCCAGAGACACAGAGGCTCCCAAAACCTCATCAAGGAAGCAGAACTAAAATGACCCCAATGTGGCTCAGGGAAACTCGTGGAAGAGGGGGCGGAAAGATTGTTAGAGTCACAAGTTGGGGCACTATGCACAGAGACTGGGGCATATCCACCAGAACTCTTGAGTAAACTCACAATGCACGACCCACATTCCCCATTGATGAGGGCCCCTTTGAAAGTGGGAGGAAGGGGAGGAGGACAATGGAACCAATACTATGAATGTAAAATCAGAATAATATAAATAAAAAATATATATTTATTAACAAAAAAAAAAGAAATGAAATGACCAAAGGGAAAAAAAAATCATTAAGTTACCATCTCTTCCTGTAACTCTGTAACTCCATCACAATCTGAAGAAAATAACCAAATGTTTAAGTGAAATAAGCAACCAAGGAGCAAAAGATATCAATGTTTGAGAGAGGAGGCTAATGAGTTGAAACTGGCCCTGTCAGAAAACATAATTAATCTTTGCAAGGATCAAAGGAAAACTATATAAATAGACCCAAATACACAAGAGATTTTATTGCAGGCTCTCTATCAGTGGAAACCATCTGGATTACTCAATAAACATTACTGAGGCAATTAAGTAGCCATTTCTAGAAAATAAATCACTGTGTCACTCTACAGTAACATTTGGACATATCAAATACCTGTTTTAACTAACATCATGTAATTAACAGTGTATATGCAGTGTAGGTATGAACTTTCTAAACTGAACAAACCATATGAAGAAAGACTATATAGTTTTACTGTGTAACCACAAAAATGTATGCACATATTAAATAATCGTACACAGGGGCAAACACACACAAATAAACACTTAAGAAATTTATAAACCATGGCCTCTAACATTTAAAGGACACACGTACAAATCAATAAAATAATTTTCAAAATGCAAAAGTGAATAATTTGACATTGGTAGAAAGCATACGTGGCTTTTGAGAGATGGTCAGCATTGCTTTCTCATCCATTGTTACAGAGCTTATACTCGCTGCCTCCTTTGATTTGAGTCTGGCTTTGTCTTGGCTTTCCATGGCTTCTTGCAAGTAGATCTTTCATTATTGATTTTAGACTTTTATTCATTTCAACATAAAAATGATGAATTTCCCTCTCAGTACTTTTAGAAATGCCTTTATACATATTGCATTTTCATTATCTAGAACTTTAGTTTTACCATTCGGTGCTATATCTTCTTTGACCTGTGGGTTTTATAGATGTATCCTATATAATTCCAAGAATTTGCAGGCTGTACAGATCTTTCACTGGAATTGATTTATTTTCTATAGTAGGCCTATCTTTCAAAATTTATTGAGACTTGTTTTATGGTTCTAGATATGATCCAACTTGATAAATGTACTACATGCCTCTGAAGACAATGTGTTGGGTTTTATGTTAATAAATATCAGCAAGACTGAGTTGATTGACGGGGTTAATATTGTTTATGCCCTTAATAATGTTTTGCATAGGTCTTCTGTTAAAGTGATGTTCACGGAGATGTGACAACCTTCAACTATGCAGACACATTTGATGAAAAATGCCAGGGAGCTGGACCTGAGGAGATAAATGATCCATCGCACTTCAGCCAGGTCCCAGATGAAACCACAGAGGAATTGGGGAGATGAGCAAGAGTGCCGCTTTCTCTGTAAACCTGATGTCAGCACAAGGGTGAAGGAGATAGACACTGAGGGCACTTAAGCCCTACCAAACCAGGGATCCAGAGACACAGAGGCTCCCAAGACATGATTGCCGAAGTAGACCTAAAACAAACCCAACATGGCTCAGGGAAATTCACGGAAGAGGAGGTAGAAATGTTATTAGAGCCACAAGTTGGGACATTATGCACAGAGACATTGCCTTTCCCCCAGAACTGACTGCTGCTCCCACATTGCATGACCCACAATCCCCATGGGGATGACCTGCGTCCCCAAGGAGGAGGACCCCTTTCGAAAAGGGGCAGGGATGAGGGAAAGGATGGTACCAATATGTGTTGTTTACATACTAAGTATGTCCATAACTAATAAAATAAATTTTAAAAGTGCACAGAGGCTTGACATGGCCTATTAATGATTTATAAATGCTTAAACTCTTTAATTGGATACATATATTCATGAATATCACATGTTATTGATGATCACTTTTTAATATAAAAATGTGCCTTTCAGTTTCTTTCTTTGTGTGTGTGTGGAGGGGGGCATGTGAGCTCAAGTGTGGGGGTTGGGGGTGCCCATGTGTGAGTGGCAACCAGAGGTAGACATTATGTGTCTTCTTCAGTCTTCACCTTATTTTTTAAGACAGGGACTCACACTGAACTTGGAGCTCACTGGTGTGACTAGACTAGCTAGCAAGCCATAGGCTCCCACGTGTCTCTGCCTCCCCAGCACTGGAATTACAGGTATTGCTTTGCCATGGGCCCATGACTAAATCTTTCCTTTCCAAGGTTTTCCTACTCAGTGTATAGCTGTGGTTGTGGCCCTGAATTCTGTCCTTTAATTTGTTTTCTCCCCAGTTCCATCTGTGTTCTGAAGTACTAACTGGAATTTGCGTTAGTTGAAGAGCCACTGAAAAGGGCCTTGTCATTCAACACTCTCCCTTTCCTCTCTGTGTACATTCTATATGTATATCCTTTCCTCTCTGTGGATATTCCCTGTATATATCCTTTCCTCTCTGTGGATATTCCCTGTATATATCCTTTCCTGTCTGTGAATATTCCCTGTATATATCCTTTCCTCTATGTGGCTATTCTCTGTGCATATCCTTTTCTCTCTGTGGATATTCCCTGTGCATATCCTTTCATCTCTGTGGATATTCCCTGTTCATATCATTTCCTCTCTGTGGATATTCTCTGAGTATATCCTTTCCTCTCTGTGGATATTCCCTGTATATATGCTTTCCTCTCTCTGGATATTCTCTGTGTATATCCTTTCCTCTGTGTGGATATTCTCTGTGTATATCCTTTCCTCTCTGTGGATATTCCCTGTGCATATCCTTTCCTCTCTGTGGATATTGTCTGTGTATATCCTTTCCTCTCTGTGGATATTCTCTTTCTGCTGCTTTTTGCTTTGCTCACACTCTAAGACCTTCATCCAGTTACCATTGTCTCTACATAGTTTTTAATATTTTTCTCCTGAGGCTATAATTGCTATCTATGGGAATTTTTCCCTGACATGAGCTATGCTACAGTAGTAGAAGTGGGAATTTATCAAGCACGTTTTTAATTTTTAAAAAATGAAAATGGTAATGTGATATAGGTTTTGATCTATCAGATTGGACAGAGAAAAATGAATATAATACAGGGTTAGCTATGTTGGGATAGGTGCTTATATGTATTGCTCATTGTCGCAAATTATGATGACCATTGGTAGCTAGCTTGGGGAAGTACAAACTACTATTCCTAATGAGATTGAAAAGGTACACTTCATTGAAGTGAGCAAAGCCAACCCTAAGAATCTGTGCTGCAGACAGCCACAAGCAAGGTTAGTGGCTTTTCAAGGGTATCAAGTGCAAGATTTTAATGTAAAAATAATTGAAAATGTTATAGATCCATCAATGGGAAACTAGTTAAGTTAATTAGTGTACGTATGCTTGTATAACAAATTGCCACAAAGAAAACAAATGCATATAGAAGGTTTGGTTGTGCCGTAGCATACTACAGGTAATAATTGGAAACACTGATATAAATGCATGAGACTGAAACAGAGACCTTTGTACCATCATCATTCACTGTCTCACCATTGTGTAATAGTGAAAATAACACAAATACTGCTCTCAAGACTAGATGAAAACCAGTGCCAGGGAAATGCCAACAGACACTGTGGTTGCTCGAATCTCATAAACCAGAAATCCAGAGTCTACAAGAAAGCAACTCTAAATCAGATCTCTATCTTGTCCACCAGTGCTCGAGGAACATCTTGGAAGAGGGGGCAGAAAGATCCTAAGAGCTTCAGGGTGGGTGGGAATAGCCTGAGATACCATGTTTCTCCCACCCCCAGAGAGACTAACTGAGGCATCTTGGTCTCCACAATGAATATCAATAACCTCACTGAAGACCCTCAGAAGAATTGGGGTGGGGGAGATGGAGGTCTTTGTGTGAAACCCATGGCTCAGGGAAATTTGCAGAAGAGGGAGTGGAAAGATTGTTAGAGCCATAAGTTGGGTCATTATGGACAGAGACATTGCTTCTCCCCAATAAGAGATGGCTACCCCCATAAGGCAAGACCCACAATACCCATGGGGGGAGGACACAAGAAGGCTAACGATGGTACCATCCTGGTTGTATACATACTAATATATAACTAATAAAAAATAATAAATTTTAAATTATTTATTTATTTATTTCAGAGAGGGGGTAAGAGGGAGATAGATAAAGATATATACATAGAAAGAGAATGGGCATGTCAGGGCTTCTAGCCCCTGCAAGTGGAATCCAGATACATGTGCCACCTTCTGCATCTGGCTTACGTGAGTACTAGGGTATCTAACCTGGGTCCTTAGTCTTCACACATGAGCACCTTAACTGCTAAGCCATCTCTCCAACCCCTTTTCTTTTTCTAAAAAAAATAATTTAAAAAAAAGAATAATAACATATGATATGTGTAACAATGTGATTGTAATAAATCTCAACATATTTAACCAGGCCTTTTGTGAGCTGAGGTAGAGGATTTGGGGTCAGCCAGGACTGCGTATGAGACGCTATCTGAAAACAAAACAAAATTAAGCAGGAAAAATTTTAGAACACATATTTAATGCTTGGTGCACATATGTTTGTAAATTCTTATTTTTTTTTTGTAATACAAATGTTTTTAAGTGAAATAACCAACTCTGTGCACACAGACAAAGAAAGCTTCAGCCAAAAGAATAAAAGCAGTGTCTGTCCAGGCAAGGCAGTGCCGAGTGAGTTAAGAGAAGAATGGCTCTCCAATTTGCTATTTTTACCAATTAATTTTGTTTCCAGAATTTGTGAAATATTGGGTCTTTTCATTGCCCCAACTGTAAATCCTAGTCTAAATGAGCAACCAGTGCACTTCTTAAAGCTGAAGTAGGAAATGGAACTTGCTTTAAAAACCCTGGAGAAAAAAATAACAGATCCTGCCTTGATGCAAAGTCTGAAATATAAGTTAGGATTTGCGAATCTGTGTGTGAATCACATAAACATTGCTGCCACTCTGAATTTCATGCATCTACAGGCTTCTGAATTACATACTTTTACGCACCATAAAAGCATGCTAACACTTTTTTAAGGATAGGAAGTAACCTTGCATGTGGATTCTGTCTGCTGTACATGAGATTGTGCCGGATACTTGTTTATGGCCCCTGAGACTGTTCACTGTGCCAGAAATTTATCAAGCAATTACATGTTGACAGTGGAAGCTGGAGCCATGCTTGATGTTCTGTTGGCTCAAGTCAATTATAACTTTTTTAAAATGCTCCCATAAACTCTGCTAACAATAGCATCTATCTCCACGACAGAGAGGCAGTTCATCTCTCATTAAACTTAATTTTTTAATCCCAATGAGAGAAAATTCAGTCTTGAAACACAATATATAGCTCTTACTTCAGGATATGACTGAGGGATCCATGCGTATCTACTTTTATTCCTTATCATAACAAGGAAGCCTTGCCTTTTTCAACTAAATTGTCTTATGTTCTACAAATGAGTTTACTTAATACTTTCATTCCCTCTCTCTCTCTCTCTCTCTCTCTCTCTCTCCTCTCTCTCTCTCTCTCTCTATATATATATATATTCCACATATCCATCCAGAATATTGCCTTATCTGGCTACCGAGGAAGCACTGTGAATTTGCCAACTTAAAGGAACCAAAGTCAGCCCAGGGTAGAGTCATATGCATATGTGTACAAGTCCCCCTGATCACCATTCTATCTGCTCACTGACCCATAGGACACTTACTTATTCCAGGACCCATGTAGATAGCAGGCTGTTTGAGTTATTATTTATTCATCAAAACTCATCCATCTTGTTTATCATTCTCTGTGTCTGACTAACAGAAACTAGAGACTCATTTCAAGCTGGCCAAGGTTAATTGTAACAACAGCAATGTCTGAAGGTTACTTTGCATCAGCTTGGGAATGGCAACTGATACAGGAGATTATCTTCCTTCCCTTTAAAAGTGGAATTATATTTCTCTCACACACAACCCCCCTGTGTGGGTTACATGGTTTCATTTATATGTGGAATCTTTCAAAAGAGTCAAACATATAAAGGTAAAGAATTAAAGAGCAGTTATCACAGGCAGGGTGGGGAAGAAATACGGAGATGTAACGTTCAAGGGACAAAAGAGTATGTTGGATAAACAAGTCCAGAAGTCTTAATAAAGAGCATGAAAACTATAGCTAATCAAACTGCATCATGTTTTAGATTATTTAACTAAGTAGATTTCAGCTGTTTTTGTCCTAACCTGTCACTATAGCTATGTTAATCTGCTCCTATAGTAATGAGTTAATTAGCTGCATATATTCCATAACATGTAATAACTTCAAATATACACAATAAAACTTTATTTTAAATAGACTTACATCAGTCCAGGAGATTCTGAGGATGTACTTCCAGATATACTGGTTGTTAAAAGTGATGATGGTAAAAGAGGGTGGTGACACACACAGTACTTAGAAGGCTGAGGCAGGAAGATTACAAATTCTAGGATAAGTTTATATAAAGCAACTTTACCTTCAAAGGGAAAGAAAGAAGGAAAAAAGAGAGGGAGGAAGGGAGGAAAGAAGGCACTGAGGGACTGGAGAGATGGCTTAGTTGTTAAGGCATTTGCCTGCAAAGCGAAAGGACCCCAGTTCAATTCCCCAGGACCCACTAAGCCAGATGCACAAGAGGGAGCATGTGTCTGGAGATCATTTGCAGTGGCTGGAGGCCCTGGCGTGCCCATTCTCTCTCTCTCTCCCTCTCTCTACCTCTTTCTTTCTCAAATAAATTAATAAATAATTTTCTTTTTTAAAAAAGAAGGCACTGAGATGTTTGGTCTTGATTTTTGCCTTCATTATATTGAGAAATACCTAGGACATTAGCGAGGTATACCTTTAGGTGTGTCTGTGAGAGCATTTTCTCCCTGGGGTTGCTGCTTGTCAGCCCTTTGGTCAAAAGGACAAAGAAAGGAACTAATACAAGTACTTGCATAAACCTTGACTGTGGAAGTCTCTGCATAGACTCCTGACAGCTTCTGACATTTCCTCGGAGCCTACATTTCTACCACACAGGCTGATTTAGAAGTACACCACCACATATTCAGAGCAGAATGAAATGCTTAGGATTAAAAATCCTATTTGTTGCATCTCCACGGTACATACAACTTTATTCCATGTGCCTCCCCATCTCATTCACTTCTTCCCCTCCCACTTCGATTGCTCCTGGATTTCCAGCTGTTACCTTGCTAAAAACACAGAGCTGAAGCCTTTCACCCATACTTATAATTTGCCACGTTACTCTTCATTCTCCGCAGGATGCTTCCTGGTGCCAAGGATTTCCCGCCTTGAAATGAAAGATGAAGGAGACACCTGCCAAGTTCTCGGACAACTAGCCCCTCAATTCTGGGGCAGAGTCGGGATAGAACAGAGGAAAGGCTTAAGGATTGATGAGGACATCACGTTCAAGGCCAGCATGTCTTCTTGGGATGGCGCCAAGATGATTATTTTGTTCAAAAGGCAGCTGTGCCCCCAGGGGAAAGGAAGGACATTCAGATCTTCCAAGAAAAAGGATTTTATTCGTGGCCATTTTCTCCAGTTCATTTGACTGAACCAGACACCCATTTTAAAAATTTATTTCAGCCGGGCATGATGGCGCAAGCCTTTAATCCCAGCACTTGGGAGGCAGAGGTAGGAGGATCACCATGAGTTCAAGGCCACCTGAGACTACACAGTGAATTCCAGGTCAGCCTGGACTAGAGTGAGACCCTACCTCGAAAAACCAAAAAACAACAACAACAACAAAAAATTATTTCTTAGTGTTCGGCATAAACCTCATTGACCAAGGGTGTCAGCCATTTATCTTTCTAATGTGAGGCTGAAGGTGGCACAAAAGTGGCAAGCTGAGCTTTTCAAGACAGCTGACCTGAGAAGAAAGTGGCACTTCACCTGAAGTACTCAGAGACAATAGGCATCAACTCTCCTCTCAAGAGCCAAATCCCTTTCAAGCCGGGCCTTTAATCCCAGCACTTGGGAGGCAGAGGTAGGAGGACGACCAAGCCAAAGTAAGACCCTACCTCGATAAACCAAAATAAATAAATAAAATAAAATAAGTTCAATCCCTTTCAGACCATCACAACTAAATGGATGCTCAATTTACACTCAAAGCAGTGGGGTACCTTTTCTTGGCAATGGAAATTTTTCTCTAGTGTTTTAACAACTGTCAGAAAATATACCAAGTGATAACAAAACAGAGCATATTATATGACCTATGTTGTATGAGGTCATATTTCACCACCCACACACAATATTGAGACAAACAGTTTGAGTTTATTACTTTTCTGGTCACTCACTGTGACAAAATACCTAATGGAAACAAATTAAAGAGGGCAAGTTTATTTTGGCTCCCAGTTCATAAGAGAGGCTCCATCTGGGCAAGGAAGGTATAGTGAGCATCTTCAGCTGTAGGAAGGTGAGGCAACAACTCCTTCACATTGTGGTGGGTCCACAAGCAGAGAGCTAGACAGGAAGAAGGCTGGCCTGTAACCCTTCAGGCTGCCCACAGGCCCTACTCTCCCAGCTAGACCTCATGTCCAAAAGGTTCCACAACCACCCAAAGCAGCACCACCATGTAACCAAGTGTTCAGACACATGAGACTATGGGGGTCTGCTTCTCCTTCAAACCATAACACCATCCCGAAGAAAATGCACTACTTGTGCGCTCCAGGCTGGTGAGGGTTGGCGTGTGGGACCTGTGAGACATGGCTGAAGGTAGCAAGACCCTAGGAGAGAAATCACCCCTCACACTACAGCCGAAGCGCAGGTGAAACCACAGTGGAACTGGGGAGATGAGCAACAGGGCTGTGTCCATGGCAACCCTGACCATCCGTGCCAGGAGACAGAAGCTAAGGATACTCAACCCACACCAAAGTTGAAATCCAGAGGCTCCTGAGAGTCATCACCATGTGGACCTAAAACATACCCACAAAGGCTCAGAGAAATTTGAGGAGGAGAGGGTTGAAAGACTTGAAGAGCAGCAGGTCAGGAGGACCTGCCCAGAGACATTTCCCCCCCCCTTCCTGCACCAATAACTGACTGCTGCTCTCACACCCCATAACACACAACCCCATGGGGAATACCAGCAACCTCACTGAGGTGGGCCCTGAGTGTGTTGGAGACAGGGAGGAGGGAAATGATACCAACACATCATGTGGTACACAAAGCATAATCTTAATAAAAAAAAAAAAAAAATACACAGAAGGATGAAGAAAATGAAAAGGAAATGCGCTACGTAATATAGTTTTTACTGGATAAATGTGTTGGAAAATGTTTCCCAGGGATGTGCCCTTGGGTCATGTGGAAAATCATAGCTTCTGTTCTAAGAAAGGATGGAATTTTTAACTTGCTGTTCACCAGAAATGTGTCTTGCAAATGTTTTTTTTTTTCCTTCTGTTTTCTAATTTCTATCAGAAAATGCGTAAATAGGAATATTCCGCTACTCCTCAGTGCAGAAGAGGAAGCAAGGAAGAAAAGACATTAGTGTGAAAAAACAAGCCCCGCTTCTACATCCCTTTTTCCTCATTCATCAGACAGATTGAACATGTAAGAGGGCATGGATTGACATGTGCGCTGACAAGCACTGTCATATGTGGAGAAAAAGACAAGACTTCTGCTTCATGAAGAACCCATGGTCGGCAGCAGGAAAACAGAAATACATAGATAGATCCAAGGAAATGTCAGTTTTTAGAACACAGATGATCACAGTCTATAACAAAGGATGGTGAAGAAAATAAAATGGAGAAGATGACACAGGGTGCTGTGAAGGGTGGAAGGAGAGGCAACGTAGGTCTCCCTCAATAACACAGCTGTTCTGTGAAGGATGGGAAGGAGTCAAATGTGTGAGGGCCCAGCACAGAGTATTTTGGAGAGAATGGAGGACAAGTGAAAAACTCAGAGGGAAGAACTATGTGGGCCATGGTATCTAGACCAGAGCCAGCTGAGAGAAGAAATCTGAAGCCAAGAGCCAAACTACATAGCCCAAGGGAAGGACATGACCATGACCTCCCCTGTGCATGAGGAGGTAGGAGAGTTAAAGCTGAGCATGTAGAGAGAGGGAACAGCCTGAAGGTGTAAAGAACATGGAACTCCAAGGGAAAATGAGGTCACCAGACACGGCTCCCACTTACAGTCCATCTCCAAGAAAAGGACATCTTTGCCTGGAGCAAAGTCACTTTACAAATTTTGAAACCTAGAAAATGCTGGTGTCTCAGTCTTGTAGGATACTGGTAAGATAGGATATTAAAATATTGCTTGAAAATAATATATTCATGAGGGTCTTAATGAGTGAAAAAATAGACATATAGCAAAAGTGGGAAGCAAAATGTGCAAAGAGAAATGTGTAATTCAGGTGGCAAGATAAGATATGGAAACATTTAGTTTTCTTCTTTCATGTTGTTTTGTAACATTTTCATTGAAAGAAAATCCATTTTGAACTTTTTTCACGTTTTTGTTTTGTTTTGTTTATCAAGGTTGGGTCTCACTCTAGCCCAGGCTGACCTGGAATTCACTCTGTAGTCTCAGGATGGCCTCAAACTCATGGAGATCCTCCTACCTTTGCCTCCCCTCCCGAGTGCTGGGATTAAAGGCATACACCACCATCCATGCCTGGATGCATTTTGAACTTTTAAGGCACTAAAACATACTTTTACAAGCAAGTAGAAAAGGGTTCCATCTTTAAAAGATAGAAATTAACTTTAAGTTTGTTTAAAATATTTCATCTGATCTTGGTAATACAAAGCCCTGTGAGATATAGTGCTGGCAAAGTGAATTAATAGGTATCATTTTAAAGAAGTCTCAGAGACTTTGAGAATGGGGCCGATTAAATGAAGACCCAGCTGCTCCACAGTTAATTAAGTTTCTTCACATATTTGATGTGTCTTAGACACCATTGTAAAAATACTCTATATGGCTCAGGCACAAAAAAAATAAAATTAAAAATAACACCAAGGATCTCGACTTGATGAATTTGAGCTCAGCATGTATTCCAGCTGATTTACAACCCTTAGGATATAAGTTGTTCCACAAATAATTAAATACAGGTTTAATGTTGTTTTGCAATCTGGCCTAACGATGTGGTAAAGGGATGGACAAAGTGTCAAATGGCCTATGGGTATTATAATTCCCCAAGTAATTTGCTGTCCTTCTGTCAAAACTACTCTAAGCTGTCATCAGCTTGTATGTTTGCATACCAGTTTCTAAATATTTTAGATTTTTAACAAATGTTTTATTCAATAGTAGCTCATTATATGTTTAAATCTTTTTGCAATGATTTCTTAAGTACTGCATCAATAGTACAATCGAAAAGAAAAAGAAAAAAAAAACAGATGAATTGGATCTCATCAAAATAAAATAAAAACTTTTGTATATCAAAAGACACCATCAGGAGAGTAAAAAGACAACACATAGTCTAGGATTATTTGTAAGTCACACACATGAAAAAAAACTTGCATTTAGAATATATAAGGAACTCTTTCAATTGAAAAACCAAAAGACAAATGAGCAGAAAATCTGAATGAACATCACCCAGAATATATTCAAATAGTCAGCAACCACATGAACGTCATGGAGGCACAAACCGGCGCCATGATGAGACAACACTTGACATTCACTGGAAGGACCAACCGGAAGTGTTGACATGGTGACCAAGCATTTGCAGTGATCACAGCATGCTGATGGGAAGGAAAAAGGGAAAGCTACTTTGAAAACAGTCTGTCAGTTCCTTAAAAAGATAAAAACCATTTCAGGTCATTCCTAGGTTTCTTCCAGAGAAATAAAAAATATGTCCATGCATAAACATGTGCATACATAACATTAGTTATGCATTATATATCATTATTTTATAATTATAGAATATATGCTGTACATTTGCATATCATAACATATAATAGGTAAATGTATTATATAAGCATGTTTATGAATGGGCATGTTTTTCTCTGGTAGATATTCCCTTATATATTATATATTATGTAAAATATGTCATATGTAATAACTATATAATATACTATATATAACATATTATTAATAAGTACATAAATTATATATATATATATATATCAGTGAACAAAAAGGATACAGACAGCATGATATAATCATACAATCAAATATTAACTGCTGATAAATGTTATGTAATTAAACCCTAATAGCATCATTCTGCACAAAAGAAAGCAGTTATAAAAGAGTGTATGCTGCAGGAGTCCACTAAGATGAAGTGCCCAGAACGGGAAAATTCAGAGACAGACTCAGGTTAAAGTCAGTTAGTGGCTGCACACAAGTGAGGGTGGGGAGATGGAATGTGACTGGAAATGGAAGGGGGTGATGGCTGTGGGACTTCATTTATTCATCTACTTTTTCTTGCAAGCAGAGAGAAAAAGAGAGAATAAGAGTGTAGGCTCACCAGTGCCTCTAGCCACTGCAGATGAACTCCAGATACATGTGCCACTTTGTGTATCTGGCTTCATGTGGGTACTGGGGAATTGAACCCGAGTTATTAGGTTTTACGGACAAGCACCTTAACCACTTAGCCATCTCTTCAGACTGGGTACAGGGTTTCTTTATGGGGTATAAATCTTCTCAATTTCACTGATATCTACAGAATTCTGAAAACAGCCTTAAAACTAATTAAAGGTACATTTTACAAAGATTATGTAGTATGCAATTTAGATTTTGATATGAATTTTGTTTTCAAAAGTAAAAGTTCTTATTAGAGTTTACAGTTCCTATACGGTTTTCACCTTTGCATGTTTCCTCCCGAATGACAGAGTTCTAACCCACTCAAAATAGTCACGTCCCAAGATTGAAACAACTGAAATTTCACTGAGCTATTGATGCCCTCAATATGAATTACAGATACTAAAATGGCCAAGAACTAAGTATTTTCAAAACTATATAATGATGGCAAAAATAAACTTCTCTCATGTCAGTCACTTTCCCCAACTTCCAATTGTAAAATTGAGACCTGGAGGTCAGAAGTTGAAATGTTTTGGCCCACACCCATTTACAAAATAAGTCATGGACTAAGGAAAGACTGTGAGGGGCTGGAAAGATGGCTTAGCAGTTAAGCACTTGCCTGTGAAGCCTAAGGACCCCGGTTCAAGGCTTGATTCCCCAGACCTCACGTAAGCCAGATGCACAAGGGGGCACATGCATCTGGAGTTTGTTTGCAGTGGCTGGAGGCCCTGGCCCGCCCATTCTCTCTCTCTCTCTCTCTCTCTGCCTCTCTCTCCATGTCTGTCTGTCGCTCTCAAATAAATAAAATATAAGCAGACTGTGAGAATTCATAGGAAGATTCATTGAGGTGTTAGGAAAATGGACACTTATGATCCTCCTGGGCTCCTTATCCCTCTATTCCCAGCCCTTAGGAAACTTGAAAGAGTGCAAGTATCAAAAGAGGCCCTAGGGCAAGAAAAGAATAGAAAGAAGATAAAGAGCTAAAGGTGGTAGCTTACTCCGATAAACCCCAGCACTTGGGAGACAGGAGGGAGGAGTTTCAGATCATTCTCAGTTACTTTATGTTGGGGTGGAGACTGAAGAATGGCCAAGAACAAGTTCTGGTTCTCTCACTCAGGTGGCCTTGCTTGCTGCTTTCTCAGAGACAGACTCCCGTCTCTCCTCACCTCACGTTAACCACTACCCATAATTTGTAAATTCACAACATTCCCAGCCGTTTACAACTTGAACTCTCTGGACACACTTTCATCAGCTGTTCATTCAGGACTCCAGTCCTGTGCTGGTTGGGGTCCCAGGTGAACAGGAAAGCTCAGACAATCTCATAGGGAAGATACTCATTTTGGCAATCAGCTGCGTCACTAAATCACCTCCTGGCCCCAAATCATTGTCCAGCCCTCTTCCTCTCCATGAGCTCCTGATGCATTCCTGCATCTCTGCACTTGACTGTGTGTTACATTTCTGAGCTTCTAGTCATGCAAAAATAAGGAAGGAATGTCCTGCCTCCTGTCAAAGTCTCCAATTTCACAAGTTCGATTTAACTATGGCCACAGATGGTACTGTTAAATAAAGCTCTCTATTGTGACACCTAATCAGTTCAGCATTCCGGGCTGAATGTCTGGTGGTGGAAACCTGTTGCTGAATGTTAGTTAAATTTCAAAGTCTAAAGTCAGGTTAAGGACTCCTTTATTCTAATTTTATCCCAAGTAAAGATTGCAGTGGAAACTTATGTGTAAGCTTAGACATATTTCATTAGGCTTGTCTTTGTCTAAATCATAAAGAAAATGCTCATGAGCATTAAATATTGCCTGGCTTGGATAGTGGGATGGAATTACGTCCATATGATAACTGCCTGGTCCTTTCCAGGTTCTATCTGGAAAGAGAAATAAAAGAGGAGTAGTGAAACTGATGGAGGAAGTCCTTCCTCCAAAGTGAATTCTTTCTCTAGAGTGGGTGGCTCTCCCAGGGGTGGAAGGATGCTCTGAGAAGACCCAATCCCGTTTTCTGCCTGGCTGCCTGTGCTACTTGCTGGTGTGTGCCTTCACTCTTACAGGCACCTATTCTGTTCCTTCTCTGGTTTTGGAACCAAGTTTCCTTAGCCTTCTAATGTGGACTAAAGACAAGTGCCTCTCCAGGGATCCTCCAGGCCTTCAGTGCTGGACTGGGACTGCTGAGGCATCTGGCCAAGTGAATTGAGACGGACTGGGTTCAACTCTGAAGCCTGCAGACAGCAATTGCTTGACTGCCTAAGCTGTTCCAATAAATTTCTCTTTTAAAAATAGAATTCTTGGGCTGGAGAAATGGCTTAGCTGTTAAGGCATTTGCCTGCTAAGCCAAAGGATCTCGGTTTGATTCTCCAGGACCCATGTAAGCCAGATGCACAAGGGGCACATGCATCTGGAGTTTGTTTGCAGTGGCTAGAGTCCCTGGCATGCCCATTTGCTCTCTGTCTGCCTCTTTTCTCTCTCTCTGCTTGCAAATAAATAAATAAATTTTTTTTAAGGATAGAATATTGTCTTGGCACCATCATTTCCCTCCTCCCTCCCTCTACACCACTGAGGGCCCTCCTTAGTGGGGTTGCTGGTATTCACCATGGACTTGTGCGTTATGAGTTGTGAGAGAGAGCAGCAGTCAGTTACCATGGGGGAAGGAGACAATGTCTATGAATATTTTGTCCCACCCTGTGGCTCTTACAATCTTTCTGACCCCTCTTCTGGAAAATTCCCTGAACCCTGGTGGGTATGTTTTACATCTACTTTAGTGTTGAGCTCTCTCAGTAACATCTGGATTTCTTGGTCTTTCTGTTTTGAGCATCCTCAGTGTCTGTCTCCATCACCCTGGCCCAGGCTCTCGGGCTCCCTGTGGAAGCAACACTCTAGCTCGTCTTGCCAGCTCCTCTGTGTTTTTTCCTGGGCCCTGACTAATGTGCAAGCGGTGGTTCATCTCCTACCAGGGAGTCAGCTAGTTTTCTTGCCTTGTTGATAGATTTTGGTTGTCCTCAGTTTTTGCTGCCTTCTGGGAAAAAAAAAAAAAAAAAAAAAAAAAAAAAAAACAGATTCTATAATGGAGAGTGAGATCAGCATAGTTTAGAAGAAATAAGCATTGTTAATTTATGGATTTTGATGGGTTTGGCCTCTCTTTTGGACAAAACCTAGTGGGACCTTCTTGTCAGAGTCCATAATCAGGGTCTCCGGTCTCCATAGGATTCAGACTTGGTTCCTAGTTCCAGCTATGGGTTCCTTTGCACTGAGTGGATCTCTTAGCCAATCAGAAAGCCATTGGTTACTTACCTAGGCTGGGTGTCACTACTGCACAGGTGTGCACATCTTGTCAGGCTGGTTGCTTTCCTATAGCAGTGTCCCCTGCTTGGTCACAACAATGTTGTTGACCATTTTCCACCAGCAGCTCATCTAGTGCTAGAAAGCTTTCTAGCACTATAGATGCTAACCATCTGGGAACTGGCTTCCGTCCAGATTCCACGTGGATTTTTCAATGTTCTGTGTAGGCAGCAGGTAGTGTCTTCAACAATAGGGTCTTATCTTTTACCTCAGGCCAGTAATCAAGTGCTCTGACAGAAGCCTGTCTTGTTTGGGGGACCTTGAAGGTCTCTCTGATCAACAGCTCAGTGTAGGTTGTAACTGATTTCTGGTACTGGGAGTTACAAGGCAGAGCCAAATGTTTTAGCTTTATGCTTCATCCCACCCTCTCCAGGCCCCTTCTTACCAGACAATACTCCCACAGAGAGAGACAGTTATATATAGTTATGTATTTTATCCAGGAGAAAGGTTTCCATGGCACCAATTCATTGTGGATATAGTTTTGTGTGTATCTCCTTCCACCTTCCCATTCACCTCACCCCAAAACCTTCCATCCATATTATCTGTCCAATAAGTTCCTTTTTAAAAATATTTATTTTATTATATGTATTTGAGACAGAGAGAGAGAGAGAGAGAGAGAGAGAGAGGAAGACAGGAATAAAGTGAGTATGGGCATGCCAGGGTCGCCTGCCACTGCAAATGAACTCCAGACACATGTCACACATGTGCATCTGGCTTTACATGGGTACTGGCTTTCAGGTATCATAAGCAAGCAAGCTACCTTTCCAGACGCTAAACTCCTTTCTTTTAAATATATGGGACACAGAGAGAGAGAGAGAGAGAGAGAGGCAGAGAGAGAGAGAATGAATGGGCATGACAGGGCCTCTAGCCACTGTGAACAAACTCCAGATGCATGTGCCATCATGTGTATCTGGCTTAGTGGGTATTGGGGAATTGAGCCTGGGTTCTTAAATATTGCATGCAAATGCCTTGACCACTAAGCCCTCTCTTCAGACCCTAAATTTCTTTTTTAATACTGATTCATTCTATTGGCTCTTTTCCACTGGAGAATTCTTATTCCCAAAATGATGGCCACAATCCTGCTTCAGGTGTGCACATGGTAAGTCCAGCAATTTTTAATTTTGTTACAACATATCTTTCTCTCCATCATAGTAAATACAATTAATAGCAGTACTGAGTTCTAATCAGTGTATATAGAAAATGTTTATGTAAAACATTGTGTTCTTTTCTCCAACACAGTGGTTCTCAGAAGCCAGACCATGTACCAATCATAGTTGCATCACTTGTAACCAAAACACCTGGCAAAAACAACTTAAATGATAAAAGAATTCTTTTTTTTCTTGTTTTTTTAATTTTATTTTTATTGACAACTTCTTTAATTGTAGACAATACCCATGTTATTTCCCTCCCTCCCCCCACTTTCCCCTTTGAAACTTCACTCTCCATCATATCCCCTCACCCTCTCAATCAATCTCTCTTTTCAGTTTGATGTCATCATCTTTTCCTCCTGTTATGATGGTCTTATGTAGGTAGTGTCAGGCACTGTGAGGTCATGGATATTCAGGCCATTTTGTGCCTGGAGGAGCACATTGTAAGGAGTCCTACTCTTCCTTTGGCTCTTACATTCTTTCCACCCCCTCTTCCGCAATGGACCCTGAGCCTTGGAAGGTAGGTTTGAGATGTTTCAGTGCTGAGCACTCCTCTGTCACTTCTTCTCAGCACCATGGTGCCTTCTGAATCATCCCAAGGTTGCCCCCGTCTGAAAAGAGAAGCTTCTCTAACCAAAAGTGAGAGTAGCATTAATATATGGGTGTGGACATTAAGAGAAGTGCTTATTGGGCAGTTTGGTGAGCATAGTATATACATTTAGCTAGACTCCAGCAGACATTACACCCTTAGGGCTCATGACTATCCCTGTCATACATTTTCAGTATCAGGGATGTGTTCCCTCCCACAGAGCAGGCCTCCAGTCCAATTAGAGAGCAGTTGGTTTCCCCCATAACAGACATGCCACTATTGCACCCATTGGCTCGTTTGGCCTGGCTGGCCAAATTTAAAGCTTGCAGTGTTCACTGTTGAGTACCTTCACTGGTGTTTTCTCTCTCCCATGCAGTGTAGCTTTATCCAACTTTCTGTCAGCTGGTCCTCATGGAGGAGGCTTTCAGCTCAGCTCCAGCAGGATTTCTCAGTGAACTTGCCACCCAAGTATGTGGAGTCTTCAGCAATAGGGTCTTAGCATCTATTCCTGGTGGGAAACCAAGGGCCTCGGCAATGGCCTATAATGTTTAGGGGGTTTCTGTGACCTCCCTGGCCAACAACTCACTGGAAGGTATCCCGTCCCTGGCACTGAAAAGTTTAATATTTTTAATTTATTTATTTGTGAGCAGAGACAGACACAGAGTATGGGCACATCAGGGCCTCTCACCACCACAAGTGACACATGTGCCACTTTGAGCATCTGGTTTTACATGGGTACTGGGGAATCAATCCCAAGCTGGCAGACTTTGCAGGTAAGTGCCTTTAATCACTGAGCTATCTCTCCAGGCCCGAGAAAAGAATTCTTTAGCTTACAGTTTCAGACAGTTCAGTCCATCGCTGCGTGACCTCATGTTCTTAGGGTAAAACATCATGGTAGTAGGAGTGTAGGTCTCAGCTCTTTCCTTTTTATTTGTGTGTGCATATGATATGGGTGCATTCATTTGTGAGAAAGTGGGCATGGATGGACACATGCCAACCTATGTATATGGAGGTCAGGGTACAATCTTGGGAAGCCCTCACCTTCCACCTTGTTTTTGAGACAGGATTTCTCTTGTTTACTGGGGCATTCAGCAGGTCAGCTACCCTTAGAGCCTCAAGATCCTCCTATCTCCACCTTCTTTCACACCACAGTTGTCCTGGGTTACAGATACATACACTATTCTTCCCTGGGTTCTGGGATCTGAACTCAGGTTGTCAGGCTTACACAGAAAGTGTTTTAAGACATCATACGCAATTGAGACGAAATATGGAGCGACCTGGTCAGAATGTGGAAGATGGTCAGTCCCCAAACAGTTAGCTAGTCTAGTGCCAGAGTGTGCTACACAAGCGACTAGGGGAAAAAAGACCAACATCTGCCCAAACAACTCGCAGGCTAAGCTACACAATAGGAAACAACTCGACATGATGCTCAAACAAGTGCAATAGTGGCACACAGCCATGGTGGGTAACCAACTGCTTTTGATTTGGCTAATAGATCCACTCAGTAGAATGGAACTCATTGCTAGAACTGGAAAATAAGTCAAAACCATGTACAAAAAAATGAGCCCAGTCTCCAAGATCAAGCTCCCACCAAATGTGGGCTAGAAAAGGGCTGACACACATAAAATTCCCTCTAAAACAATCATGACCATCCCATCTATCTAGTATTAACTTCTCTCTCCATTGGAGAATTAACTTCTCTTTATCAGATGGATGATGAACCTGAAGGAAGAATCAACCTATCGCACTTCACCAGGGCCTTTGTGACTTTTTTATCTAAGAGAATTCTGGTATTTTTTTTTTTCTCTTTGCTCTGTATTAAGGACAATGAAATTTTGAAGTAACATTTATTTGAAGCTCTTTTTGATATCTCCTACCTGAGTCCTGTGGTCCACAGATATAGAACCTAAGCCATCATCTCCTCTAACTTGTCCAAGACTCAGGGGCAACAGCGCAATACAACTAATTATGGTGAGCCAAGCAGGGAGGGCATAAGGAACTACTGTGCTGACTCAACTACCCTTTACTTGACAATATCTGCTGATATGGCATTAGAACCTCATAAGACTTATAAAAAGGTTTAATCACATGATTTTATCTGTACCTTTCAACAACCATCCAATGCTCCTAATTTGTCTACCTTTCAAATCATAACAAAACATAAGAAATCTGACTTCTTTATTAAATTCCTCAGCCCTGGCCCTAATTGGCTAACAGCCAACCCATGATGCACAATGAATTCAGTTGAATGTCAAGAGTCCCCATACCCTTCAACACTCCTATCACTGTTCTGAAGTGCAATGTCTCTTCAGAGACTTAAAGCAATCTCCTAAATTTGACTCCCTCTAAAACAAAAAATAAAAAATAAATAAGTCATATACTTCCAACATAAAATGGCATGGAAGAAATATTCACAATACAAAAAGGAGGAATAAATGCATTATATGAAATATCAGACCAAAGCAAGACCAACGCCAAGTAGATCAAACATCAAATCCTGTAGCTCTGTGTCCGTTACCTGTTGCCCTGGCATTTCCAGCATTCTAAGCTCTTCACCGCAACCTGGGCTTCATCATCACAACTTCACAGTGACCTCTAAGGACCTACTTCAGGAACTCCAAGCCTGCCTCTCATTGCCAAGCCTCGCCAGCTCTCTGAAACTATGGAGTAAGAATCCACAGTTCCCTCAATCTCATACATTGCAAATCAGCATAACCAGTATCATGGGGATGAATATGTCAGGTTTTGCTGCCAGCCCAGGATAGAACCTGAGCTCTTTAGACCAGAGTTGTTTAGGTGCCTGTGGTAGTTTGAATAGATGGCCCCCAATATATTCAGTGTTTTACTAGTTTATAGTTTGCATCTGCAGCCACTTTGCTAGAGGCAATGTCATTGGTGGGTTTGAGATTCCATTGTAAAGACATGCAAAGTGTGCCCAGTGGGAGTTTCTGAAGTGTGCTGTGGCTTTTGACTGTAGCTTTGCTCAGTATGCTGTGCAGCTGGAGGCTTTTCTCTCTCTTGCCTGTGAGAGCAGGCCACTTCTTCTGCCATTATGGAACTTCCCCTGGATCTGTAAGCTTCAATAAATAATATCCCTTCCTCCATAACTGTGCCTGGTCTGGAAGTTCATCTCAGCGAACCTGAAACTGTCTGCTACAGTGCCTATGTTCCTGGATTGCTGAATCTGTTGCTTTTGAACATGGAATCCCTTCTGCAACATTCTCCATTCAGATGTTCTCCTTTCAAAAACATTTTCATTCTCACAAATGAGAGCCTTCAATTAAGGGGGATGTGCCCTAAAGGCATCTTTCCTGTTGTCCCAGTGAAAAGAGTGACGTTTCACTTTAATCTCTTTAACATTGACAGATGTGTTGCCAGCTGCAATCTCCTTGTCCACAACTATGAGCTTGCTCATAAACCCTTCCTCTCTGCACTTCACTTTCCCATGTCTTTATGCTCTATTTCCCTGTAAATCTGGTAAAGAGCCCTTCAGAGTAATAATGTCACTCAATGAATGCCATTCTGTCTTAAACTTTCTTTGGCAAAACATATTAGTCCATTACATTCAAATTCAACCTCACTCAAATATCCAGGACATAGGCAGAATGCAACAAAATACTTTGTCAACATTTAACATGAACTACCTTTAACCCCATTCCCAGTAGAAGTCTTGCACCCCTCTGATACCTTAGGAGGGAGGGGTCCACTGCTTATGCGTCACTTGACTTTCTATAACATAACGGACCATTATGCAATGTTTATAGCTCTGTAGCCTTTCTCTAGCCCAAAACTCCAAACTCTTCCACATTCCTCCCACAAACGGGTCCTGAAGATCTACAAACATATGGTCAGGTTTATCACAGCAAAGATCCCACTTCTTGGTACCAAGTAATTACCTTCTTCACTGCTGTGACCAAACACTTGACAAGAAGCAGTGTGAAGAAGAAAGGGTTGATTTGGTTGTTTCAGCAGATATGGCCCATTATGGCCAGGGGGCATGGCAGCAGGAGCAGTACAGGCTGGCTGTTCACCTTGTATGCACATTCAAGAAGCAGAGTGTGAACAGCAAGTGGGGTCAAGACTCACCTACAGGAACCCACTTCCTCCAGCAAGCCTCCAACCCCTAAAGATTCCACAAATTCTCCACTTGCAGGTGCTCAAACCCCTTAGCCTAGGAGGGACATTTCATATTCAAACCACAACAATCTATTACTGGGCAAATTCCTCTTCATTGTCATGTCCCAAGGAATATAGCAAGATACAGCAAATCTAAGGTCCTGCATCCCTGTCTGGTCCAGAGACACACCATGCTCCTGGTTCTTCACATTGCTGACTGACCACATGCTGCTATGTGAAAGAGGAAGCAGACCTTCCGTGGAAAAACACAAGCATCCGAGAGAGTATGAAATAATCCCAGGAAAATGTCGAGAACCTTCCATCGCAGAGAGTTTTCTGGAGCTTGAGAGTTCTGAAGTGGGTTGCTACCCATATTCCAAGATGAAGAGCAAATTGGTGCATTGACTACCCTGTACCACTAAGAAAGGGGTCTAGAGGCAGCATAGCCCCACTTACTCTGCTGTTCCACCAGGCTGGACAATTTGAGTCTGTATAACAGGTCCAGAAGACGATGCAAGCTTCTCTGTGCTTGTACCATATGACCTGTCACATGTGAGGTGTTTGCAGTACATGTGGCAGACAGGGATGCTGCCCCATTCTCTTGGTCCAGTTCTTCAAGTGCCTTTTGATTCCTTTACTACTTTTTTTTAAAGGGCATTAATTATTCAATTTTTCCTGTTTAAGCATAATAACCACTTTACAAGAAACTGTATGGAAAGTAAGAAATAAACTATGTACTAAAACTTACTAATGCAAAGTCAATTCATGGATTAAACATTTCTTTTTTAAAATATTTTATTTTTATTTATTTATGTATTTGACAGAGAAAGAGGAGGAGAGAGAAAGAGAGAGAATGGGCACGCCAGGGCCTCCAGCCACTCCAGACACATGTGCCCCCTTGTGCATCTGGCTTAGTGGGTCCTGAGGAATCAAACCTAGATCCTTTGGTTTTGCAGGCAAATGCTTTAACCACTAAGCCAGCCCTCCAGTCCTGGATTAATCATTTCTAATCTTACCACCTACAAGGTTCTTGTAAAATACACAATTCTTATACCTTTTCTAAGTCAAATTCCATGGATCTTGCCTTACTTTTGGAGAAATTAATAGATAGAATTTGTCAGATATGCGATTGTGAGACCTACTATTTCCTTGTCAAAGCTCTCTCTGGGTGGATCACTTAAACTCCCCTAGAAAGTTGGTTTCCTTAAAAAGTCAATGATCGTACTTTTCTTCACTGAGCTGATGTGAAAGCTAATATAAGACAATCCCTACACAATTTCCTGTACATACTAATGCTTCCACAAGTAGGATTTATGAGTCTTGGTAATAAATACAAAATGAACACCACCACCTGGCATTACAAAGGAAAGCACTCTTTGCTGGCCCACCACTCCTCCTCGAAATGACCTGGTAAAGACCAGGATGTCCAAAGCTCCAACTTTCCATCAGTCCTCCGGATGAGATCATCGACAGCACGGGAAAATCCACTAAAAACTTCCCAAATGATGCACAGTAGAAAAGCAAACTAAGTGTTCTGCCCTTCTTGGTTTAAAAACAACTCCAGCTCACAGTGGTATAGACTAGAAAAGAAATGGGCTTTGAAACCAAAAAGAATAGGTCAGTAGGCTTGCCAGCAAATGGGAATTTTAATATTCAAAATGTGTATTAAATATGTACAAAAATGATCTTGGTTTTGACACAATGCTTAGGGAGACTGAAAATCTCTGCCAAATTTGATCTTGCTCAAGACGTTGTGAGGAAGGCTTATGAATATATTTTTAGCAAAATAATTTTTTTAACATTTGAAAACTGAAATAGGACTAGGCCATTAAAATCTATTGTTAGTAAAAACAGCTGGTGACAATTTGATAAATTATTCATCCAAGACTTTCAATAATCTAAAACAACTTCTCCCACGTATGTTGACAGGGGAAGAGCTATCAACCAAGAATGATGAAACAGAATCATTTTAGGACACTTCTGCATTGATTAGAAAACCTGTTTGTCTTTTCTGGCCCTGTTTGCACTTACTTTTAAATTAACATTATTGGGCAGCTGTGACAAAGATTAGATATATTTTCAGAGTAAACGCTGTCAGACACACACACTCACACAAAATGCTGTCCTCACAGCAGAGCAGAATTTCACACAGTCTAAAGTGGCCTTTAAACAGACATAGACAATCTGAAAAGAAATAGCTGAATGTAATTATGACATTTCCCACATTAAAGTTTTGGTTTAAAAAGAAGGAAGGAAGGAAGGAAGGAAGGAAGGAAGGAAGGAAGGAAGGAAGGAAGGAAGGAAGGAAGGAAGGAAGGAAGGAAAGAGATAGTGATTTGATGGACAGAGATACACATGCCAGAATCTCTGAAGGGAAGGGCTTCCTGTCAAATCCCATAGGGACTCTCTCAGCAGAGAACCACTGAGCCCAGGACACTCCCTTCACGTGTTGGCCCCTGTGCAAAGGCTGGCTGACGGAAGGCTTATCATGCCAGCATAGCATCGTGCAACTGTGACTGACCATTTTACTTCAGAATTGTTTTCAGGTTAAAGAGGTTATTGTTGGGCATATAGCACAGGAAAAAAAAAAAAAAAAAAACTGACCTAACCTCAAGTGCTCCTTCCTCCCTCCAAAGATACTTTAATAAACATCCTATGTAGTAAACTATCACAGTCTTTGTTTTCTACATAAACAATCTGCAAATGACAACAGGTATAAATTAAGTTCATCATCATTCATTAGTTCAATAAGCACTAACTCAGTAATAGTCAGTGCTTAAATTATGATCATTTTCAGGGTAAGAAATGGAGACCCTTCTGTCAAGGACTTCACAGTCTAATGGGGAAAACTGTGCTACAATAAAAACTGTGAACTGCAGTAAAATAAAGTGAATGTTGTTGAACAGAAATGAAAAGAACTCTGAAGAATCACAGAGAAAGAATGTTCTTTCTTGCCTAGGAAGACAGCTGGATTTGGTTTGATTTTGAGTTAGCTAAGGAGATGTTTTCTCTTAACCTCAGGCAATGGAGCCTGTCTCTTTATATTTCAGGACAATCAGAGAACAATTGTGCAATGAGGGAGCACATCCCCTCATGTCCTCTTAGAGCAATGCTTCCTAGAAGTTACCAATGAAAGTAAAATAGTCTTCATTGCAACAAAACTTCCAATAAGTTTTGATTTCATCAAGGCTACCCCCAGTGGTTAGAAGATATGTTGTAATATAGAATATCAACATCTCTATCTCTCCCAAAGGAGGAACTGATTTTTGGTTCCTGGAGATATCTCTGTGTGGTCAGTACATATGAGCATATTTTCACTGCTTTTAGTTGAGTTGGATGCCACACTTCTTGGTTATAAGGTAAGCATGCAAACTTCTGACATTTATTCAAGGACAGCTAGCATGAAAACACGATCTGTCAAGTTGATTTGTTCAAAGGAACTCACAGCATCATGAATGGAATACAATCTACATTCCAAGTATTTACTTTTAAAAAATAGGATGAGTCAAACCTGAAAGATCCCCAACTAATAAAAAAGAGCAAGGATAGGGACCCTGCCTCCTGACAGCATTGTACTAAGGAAAAGGGAAAAAGCTTGTGAAAAGGTCTGGGGATTTGTGGAAGGGCTAGTTTCAGTATAACATGTCACTCATAATGGAAGCTCCTATAGACCCAGGTTCCCCGACACCTGTCCATCATCAGGAAAACAGACACTGACCACTCATAAAAGAAGGTCAGTATGACTAAATTTGCTTTAGGGACTTGCAGAGAGGGGACGAAATCATTCTCCCCTTAGAAAACACAACAGACCTGAAGGAACACTGTCAAACAGTGAGGTACAGTAAAGGCATGATCCCACACAAAACCAGACTCCTCTGAAGAAGATGGAAGATGTGGTCAACCACTGCTCCAAAGCAAGACAATGACTGTGGTGGATATACTACCGCTCAGGGTGAACTGCACCTGAGTGTGGCAGTCAGGATTGAATCATACAGCCAGGTACCTTGCTTCTCCCTGCATGTAATCCAATGAGGAGAGGGGAGCTTAGATGAGAGATACTGAACTCTGTAAGTATCAATTTAATCATAGCCCCAAGGTGAAAAAAAAAATCAAATATCTATAGAAAACTCTAGAGTATCTAAACAGAGCAATATTGTTCAATAATAAAAAAATCAACTGCTATTGCATGCTAGCAATGGATGAACTTCCAAAACATGACACTAAATAGAAAAATCATGATATAGAAGACCCTTCAGCCCATGATCCATTCATCGGAAATATCTAGTAAAACCAAGTCTGAAAGGACTGGGATGAAAAACTTGGGATTGATATCAGATGGAAGATAGGATTTCTCAGGGATGATAGGAATGTTGTAGCGCTTGTTCCACAACTCCGTGAGTTTATTACAATTCATTTATTCTGAGATGGAGAAGTGGCTTAATGGTTAAGCCATTTGCCTGAAAAGCCAGAGGACCCTGGTTCGACTCTCCAGGATCCATGTAAGCCAGATGCACAAGGGGGCGCAAGCGTCTAGAGTTCATTTGCAGTGGCTGGAGGCATGCTGGAGGCATGCCCATTGTCTCTCTTTCTCTCTCTCAAATAAATTAAAATTTTTTTTTTTTTTTTTTTTTTTTTTTTTGGTTTTGCGAGGTAGGGTCTCACTCTGGCTCAGGCTAACCTGGAATTAACTATGCAGTCTCAGGGTGGCCTCGAACTCTCAGCGATCCTCCTACCTCTGCCTCCCGAGTGCTGGGATTAAAGGCGTGCACCACCACACCCGGCTAAAAAAATATTTTTAAAAACTTTTTAAAAATTCATTTATTTTACACTTTCAAATGGGAAATTTTGTAGTCTATAGATTATATGAAGTTATGAAAAATAAAAGATTTTTCCTTTAATACCATGTCAGATAAGTTACAAATGATCACCTTAGGCCTCACATTAACAGAAGAGAATTTATTCTTTCAAAAGGTAAACTGACATAGTCTTGGTCTAGAACATGTACTGTGAGAAATGCCAAGAATTATGAACTAAATGAGAGTGGTTGCCTTACCTCAAAACTATATTTGTAATTTATACACAATGAATTCCCAATTAGCACAAAAGACAGACTTAACATGGCTTTAAGCACAAAAACAGCCATGCTGTCTCCCTAGATTAGTTCTTGAACAGAAACTATTATTTGTTCATTAATTTCAGCTGCCATTTCTCCCAGCATCTCATTTAAAACCTATCAGTGCAAAGAAGCTGTCCTTCCCAGGAGAAAGCTTTAAGAGAGAAAATTAAACCTGAAGTATTAATTCGCCACGGTAGTCACTACCCAGGACTTCCTGTGTGTCTGTGATTTTAAACATGGTGATAGCACAAGGACAAGGCAGCCCTCTGTTCACTTAACAGACATCTTGCCACTGGATTCAGAAACAACTAATGGGGCAGGAAGATATAGTCCATTAGATCAGGAAGGAAGGATTTACACCAACTCCAACATTGTTTTGCATGATTCTCCTCTTTATCCTTCTCTGCCTCTCTGTATATCTCTCAGGTCATTCAAAAATAGTATTTGAAGGCTGTTAATTCAGTATTAATATACTCAAAAATGTACTGAACTCTACCACCTATAACATGCTGCCCTGACCACTTACTGTCATCTCTCACTTCAAGAAAGTATCAACATAATGATTTAATGTTAAGCTTTGTTGTAATTGCAAGAACATGTCTATGATAGACCAATTTGAAAACATTTCTATGGGAATGTTATACAAATAAATTCTGCTTGTTAAAAGGCTTTTAGGAAGGTTCAGAGTTATACATTAGCTATGGCTATTTCCTGAAGAAGGCATCTAGATTTTATTCTGTGTAGATTTTACCATTAATAAAATCTGACACCCTGAGATGGGTATAATTGTTTTCGTCTTGTAAGGAGATTCTGTAGCACTTGTTTTTCACCAGGCAGTAGTGTTTAACTATGTTTTGCAGGGAAAGCGTTTGAGGCACCAAGCCCGTGCCCTGCAGCGCCCCTCTGGCCCTCTTCTCTCTGGCATCTGTTCTCTCAGCTCACCATTCTTACTTGCCTGGTGCCATGGAAGATTTAAGCAACCATTGAAGCAATGAGGAAAGAATGTCCAGCAGATCCCACTACACATCTGCACGCATGAGCTCACTGCCCTTCTGTTAACGATGTCCATCCTCCAACCTAAGCCAACGCCATCTGTGTGCTGGATTCCATTTCCTCTTGTCATTCTAAGGGCGCTGAGCCAGAGCAGTTCAGTCACTTCTCCGTATAATTGCTATGATATACAAACCTGCTACCATTTCTCCCAACATTAAAAATAAATACATCTTCCATCCTTTTGCCCCCTTTCTCTGTTTTCTATCACAACATAAACCCGCTCAAAACTGCTAAGCTGGAGCCTCTAACGTCTCTACTCCAATTTTCTCTGAAACTCAAGACAAAATACATTCCTCCCTAGAACTCCACCAAAACCCTTTGGTCAAAGTGACCACTTACTTTATCTGGCTAACTAATCCAACATTTATTCTTGGTACACACCCTACTTCACCTCTCCAACTTTGTACAGTGAATAAACAGGTCGTCTTTGAGGCACGTCAGGGACGAGGGTGCCAAGATTCTTTCAGAAATCTACCTTGTTCCTACCTCGCATGTTCTCACTCTCGCTCACCTCCGAAAGACAGTGCTAGATTCAGAACACCACCTGCACTCAGTGATTGTGGGGCTGCTGAGTTTCACCTTGAGCTACTATTTTTTTTTTTTTTTGAGAGAGACATGGGGGCGGGAGAGGGAGACAGATAGAGAATGGGTGCGCCAGCAGCCTCTCAGCCGCTGCAAACAAAATCCAGATGCGTGCGCCCCCTTGTGGGCAAGTGCAGCATTGCACACATGCGTCACTGCATCTGGCTAAACCTGGAGATTGGAACCAGTGTTCTTAGGCTTAGCAGGCAGGCACCTTAACAATACTACTGTATATTTGATTAACCCAGTGAATCCTATACAAAGCCAAAACCAAAAGAGAGCACAGAAGAAATTTATTTACTGCTCAGGAAACAGTCCAAAGCAGTGTGTCTGGCCAGAGGCAGCAACATCACCTGAGGATTCAATGAGTGTCTTCAGGGCTCCGTCCCACTGAAGGGCACTATGATGTAGTCCACCCAGTAACGCACGAAATACAAGAGGGCCTGGAGGATTAGACTGGCCAAGAAATGACACTTAACCATTTTCAGTCACATTCCACTGGGAATGTTAATTACACGTGAACTTAGAATATTTATCTGGCTTTGTGCCCAAGGAATAAAGGAAAAGGCCAGCGGGGAATCTGCCACAAGAACCTCCTGGCTGGTTAGGGTTTGTATTTGGTACTTGTTTCCTTCACTAAAACATGAACTCTGAGAAGATAGGAAATTTTTGTTAAGTTTTTTTTTTTTTTAATCTGTTGCTATAGTTCATGAACCTGGAGTATAGCCTGGCACAGAGAAATCCTTCAAATATATTTTTCTAACAAATAAATGGACACTCCATGTTGTATAGGATAGAAAAGAAAGAAATGAAATATCTCAAACATTTGAAGACTGTGCTGTATTTAGAAGCCCAAACCATTTCTGTATACACACAATGAAGAGGCAAAAAATATTCCAACTGAAAAGGGTAATGTCAAACACTGTGTGCACGCAACAGCAAGGAGACGTTCTCAGCTGTGCAGTAGACCGAAGATTGGAATGGGTTTTAAATGTAGCTGAAAAACATAAACTCCATCCTGTGATTTATTATTATTTTGTAGAACTGCAGAACTCTTGGTATGTATTTCCTAAGTTCTTAAAATAATGAAATAGTTCTATAAAATTTTATTTTAAAAGCTTTGCCCTTGAGTGGTTGTTAAGCAAGGAAAGAATGATAAGTGATTTGTGTAGATTTCATTATGTAGTTTTTAAACAAGCCTGTGAGATGGGTATATTTCCTTTTTATCCTGGGAATTTAAGAATATAGGACCTTTTATTAGGAATAAAATTCTATCATTTTCTCTTTGGGTATTTCATAAGATTTACTGGTATCAGTTTAATACTTTTGTCATCATTAGAAATCATATCTCTTTGTACGTTAGTTATAGTTTATTTTAATCCAGTTCATGTATTATGTTAATTTGATAATGTATTCTCTAACACTTTTACACAGGTAATGACCATATCTTCAAAAATAATTGTCTCTATCTGGAAAATCTTGGCATTTCATTTCAAGTTCCATTTCATTTCCGGTATCTTCTGAGAATGTCCATGTAAATAGAAGTAGAAAAAGCTAACATCCTTGATTAGCTCTTGAAGGTAAAAGAATCCTCCTTGAGACTTCTATCAATCTTTATCATGTGCATTTCATTTCTATTTCTCATTTTAAGTGATTTTCATTGTTGATTTTACTTGAGATTGAATTCTGAATTTTATCCATTGCTTTTATTATAACTATGAACAAGGTTGCATACTTCAGTCTTCATACCTCAGCAGTGGGCTGTATGGGAGCCATGATTTCAGATCTGCTTTACTAAGAGAAAACAGATTTTTTTTTTCTGGTATGTACAGGTCATGCAGTTTGTGAGCTGGACTATTACTCATTCCCAAGGGTGCATTTTGGTTAATTGGAACAAATTATATGAATCCCATTATTTCTGTCTGTGATCAGTTTAAACCTGAATAAGTGACATGACCTTGGCCGAGGAGACATAAATTGTATTTTTCTTGAGGGTTCTGGGAAAAAAAAAAAAAAAAGCAGGACTCATCCATTGTCTACATCTGAATGGATTGAGCATTTCCTACCACTAGCAGCTGTGCAGGGGATCATCCACACATACTGAATATTGTGAGGAGAAAAAAATAAATGGAATAGGGTCCCTGGTAACACAACTGTAATCTTGAATTAGCTCTGAGTGATCCATGTCCTGTGCATCTTGTTTCAAAAGACACTGCGTGTTATTACTCGATGTCTCCTCTCTGACTTGAAGTCAGAAGCATGCTATCAATAACGTGGAGAGAATTGACTACTGTTTAGTCATTCTCATTCTGTAGGCCACACCTTACCTGACCTGATGTGTAACTGATCTTATGTCACCCAGGATAAAAATTACTTGAATTCCATCTAGATACACCTGCAGCCAGTAGCAAAATTACTTTATAATTTCTCCTTGTAGATTGGTCATATGCAAAATCATGATAGTTTCATAAAATGAGATAAGACCATGCCTCACATTTTTATTTGATGAGATTATATCAAACTTGAACTAATTATTCCTGGACACAATTAGGTTTTGTTTGGTCATGTGACTTTGTGCATGTCTTGTGAATTTCCGTGTGGTGGAAGGGTGTTTGATGCTGATTACTAAGTTTGAAATTTCAGAGGGTGGTGCTGGGGAGAGAAGGCAGGCCCTTGTGCATGTTAGCCCAGTGTTCACCACTACTCTGATTTGATTTGTTTCATTTAAAATTTTTAATGAATTTGACAATTCAATGCATAAAATCATGTATTTTAATCACATTCTCTCCCATTACTCTGTGTCCCCTTCTACTCCTGCTAGACCCCCTTTTCTTCCCAACTGCTCCCCCTTTATTTATTTTATTTTTATTTATTTATTTATTTATTTATTTATTTATTTATTTATTTATTTATTTTGCAAGGTAGGGTTTCACTCTGGTCTAGGCTGACCTGGAATTCACTATGTCTCAGGGTGGCCTCGAACTCATGGCGATCCTCCTACCTCTGCCTCCCGAGTGCTGGGATTAAAGGCATGTGCCATCACGCCCGGCTCCCCCTTTTATTTTAATGTGCTTTTTGTAACTCACTGTACTTAAGAGTTGATTACATGATTCTATTATTTTCAGAAGTTTTGACTTTTCTGTGTTCTCTTGAATCAGTTATGAACATATCTATTTATCTATACACATAGAGCTATCTATACCTATAATAATCTGTTTCCTCTGCATTCCAAGTAGACTAACATAAAATTATTTTGTACACAATCATAGTTTTAAAACATGTCTAAATATTCCTTCTTAATTATTTACATTTTTAATGCTTATTTCTTTTTTTCTAAATAAGTTCTGTGTGAAATGGGGAACCTTATCCATATTCTTTTTTAAAAATATTTTATTATTTATTTATTTGAGAAAGACAGAGAGAGATACAGAAATAGGCAGGTAGAGAGAGAATGGGCTTGCCAGGGACTCCAGCAGCTGCAAATGAACTCCAGATATGTGCTGTGCACCCCCTTGTGCATCTGGCTTACATGGGTCCTGGAGAATCGAGCCTCGAACCAGGGTTCTTAGGCTTCACAGGCAAGGGTTTAACTGCTAAGCCATCTCTCCAGCCCCTTATCCATATTGTTAATGTACTTTGAGCTTGATGGAGCTTCTTCTTTGTTCCCTTATTTCTGTTGGAATAATTTTTACTTTTACCTTATTATGACTTCTTTCCATTTTTTATAGCTTTGTTCTTATATTCTAACACTATTTGTTTCTTATATTCTAACACTATTAATTTAAATATTTCATGATATAAACTACACATTAGCACATTAGCTATGTGATAATTTGAAAAGTAGTGTATACATTTTGTTCATTTCTGCTTATATTCAAACATGTACCCTTGTCAATTAATGAGGTAGAAGTTTGCTTCATGGTGCTGTTATTAGCACTGAAGTGAGCCAGCAAATGGCAATCTCCATGGGGAACCAAGTTTTCAGGCTATCATTAGAATACACTTTTATTTCTTCCTGGGATTAACTTTCCTCTTCTTCTATGGTCCTTAAGTTCCCCACTCATTTCCTTAATATCAGATTTACACATATTTTTATCATTGATCCATGACTCTACATGTATGTTGTAGGGAAATATTCATGTGGCAGAAAATACAGCTAGACATGCTATGGTCGTTTTTCTCATTCTAGCAATGATCAACCAGATTCCAGATGATCAATGATTGCTAAAATCTTTGATGCCATTGTCTTGAAATAAGTTGAATGGACTCAGGAATCTCTCAACAGACTCAGATTTCTCAACAGAACTTTTCCAGGCCAGGAAGGAGCAGGAAGATAGATGGATTGAGAGTGCTCGAGAATGAGCTGCCGAGGACGAGTATTTACTCCACTTGGCAAAATGACATTGAAAGTAGAGGTGAGATAAACACGCTGTCAGAGTGAGGAAAAGCTGAAGGCATATTTTACCAGGCCTTAGAATAAGTGGTTAACAGAACCTACACAAGTTAAAAACATAAGATGCCAAAACACTGTATCAAAGCAGATACAGTTGCGTGTTCTCCCCTGTGTTCACATGGCCAAACACAGGAGGATTATGCGTATGTTCATAACATTAGCAACAACAATGAATTATCTATGTATGAATATTAATACTCATTAAGTATTCTTTTTATTTAATATTTAATTGGATATTTTCTATAGAATTAAATGATACACAATGCATAAATAATAATATAGTATGTAAATATAAAATATTTTTCAGCTTTTAAAAAAATAAAGGAAATTCTGACATCTGTTACAAAACTGATAAACTGGAGAAGCACTTTGCTGTGTAAAATAAATCAGACATAGAAGAAGAAACACTGCACAACACCACTTACATGATGAAGCTGAGATAACCAGAGTCATCAAGGGCAGAGTACGGTGGTGGTTGTCAGGGGCTGGAGCATGGGAGGGAGAAGGAATACAGTTCACCTAAGGTGCAAAGTTTCAGCGATCTGAGATGAGTGGCTTCTGAGAGCTTCTGTATATTACAGAACCTGCGGTTAGCAATACCATAAGGGATATTTTGTAAAGTTAATGAGACAAGATATTGATTGTCATCATCACAGAGTAATGCAAGGAAATAACTAGGGAGGATGTAGACTTTCAGAGGTAACAGATATGTGGCATAAATTCTGGATTCACAGCTCTATACTTATCTCCAAAAGTATCAGGTTGTATGCATTAAATATGTACATCTCTTTTACATTAATGATGTCTCAATACATTCATTTAAAAAAATTAAACAAAGCCCAGGCACATGCAGGTAGACCAAATGACTATCTCTGAAGTTCAAATACAATGACCTGGTTCATCTACCTTTTGAAAATTACTTATGAAATTATTTCAGAGGAACATTCCTTTTCTCTCAGAAATTAAAAATATAAACAGATCATCTCTTTTCCCCTCTGAATTTCTTTGTAAGTCATCACCTCATAGTTCTATTTCTAGGTAATCTGAAGTCCACAATCTGAGGTGGAATCTGATGAAAAATTCAAGATGCCATTTAAAACAGAATTTAACATGTCATAAGTATCACTCTACAACATAGGTATGTATATAAAGGTGCAATATATTTTGTAGCAAAATTTGTCCTTCTTAGTCTGGGGAATGTAGCTCAGTGGTAGAGTACTTGTCAGTCATACGAAAGGCTCTAAGTCCGACCCCCAGCACCACAAACCAAAAAGTAAGACACACACACACACACACACACACACACACACACACACACACACAAAAGCCCTTTTTCTCTCAAGAAGATTAGCTTTAAAGCAGGATTGGAAAAATATCATTGTCTTCTATCTTAGTCTATACCATGTTTTCATAGAAGTAGATTATGCTTGCAGCCATATGTGTGTGTCATGTATGTAAGTTCATGTGTGTGTGGATGCATGCATGTGTGTATGGATGGATGTAGAGGTCAGAGGACAACTTCACATATTGTTCCTCGGGAAAAATATTCCCTCCTTTGAGACAGGCTCTCTCATGGGGCTGGAGCTCAGCATTTCAGACAGACCAACTAGCCAATGAGCTGCAAGAATTGTGATCTCTCCACCTCATCAATGCTGGGTGTACAGGCGCATGCCACCATGCCTGGAATTTACGTGGATACTGGGGCTTAGACTCACGTCTTCATGCTACTGAGACAAGAACTTTTACCCACTGAACTGTCTTCCCATATAAGTAGTCTTTATAGACACCACAGCTGATGACCTCACATGCTGAATTTGGAATGTTGGAAATATATATATGGTACCTTTGATTTGGCTAACAGAACGATGTGTTCTTTAGCCAAAAAGCAGAATAATTGCATAGTCTTAGCGAAAAAGTGAATGAATGGCATAAAGATACACTGAAGATAATAAAGTCTCACTGATTTGGTCCATGATAATTGAAAACTCTGATGACTACTTTCTAGCCTAATGCCATAAGTGATTTTATTAAATACCTAAAATACAAAGTATACATAAGAACAATAATTGCACTCTAAGGAGAAGCACATTGCCTTAAAGATCTCCATAGAACAAAAAGGACATGCTAATTATAACCAGTTCTCCACTTACTGGGGTGTGTTCTTTTAGAAAGTGGTGGTCTAGATAGAACATTAGTTTCTTTGCTTCTTGCTGGCACAAAACCTGATCAGAAGCAACTTAAGGGAGAAAAGATTTACTTCTGATTACCAGTTCCAGGTGAGAATCCTTTAGTGAGGAAGACATGGTGGCAGGAACTTGAGGGAAATGATTATACTGTGTCTGCAATCAGCAAGCAGAGTGCAATGCAAGCTACTGCTCAGCCAGCTCTCTCCTCTTCACAAGTCCAGAGCCCCAGCCTATGGTGCTGCCCACAGTCCAGGTGGGTCCTCCCACTTCAATTAACCTAACCAAGATAATCACTTACAGGCAAGCCCAGAGGCTAATTTCCTAGGCGACTCTAGGTCCTGTCAAGTTGATGATAAACATAAAATAGCACAGTGGCTATAGCTACAAACAAAACATTAGATATGGCTTGAAATGCATTATTCTCCATGTCCCTTGTGGTTTCACACTGACTATAGGCGTGTAAGATGACATTGTTTTAATTGACATTCCTACTTAAATGCTGTCTAATTCTGTGGTAGTTTGAATATATGTCCCCCAATATATTCAGTATTTTATTAGTTATAGTTTGCATCTGCAATCACCTTGCTAGAGGCAATGTCACTGGGGGCTGGTCTTAAGGTGTTAATGGTGGGTTTGAGATTCCATTGTAAAGATATGCAAATGTGCCTAGCAGGAGTTCCTGAAGTGTGCTGTGTGACCTTTTGGCTGTAGTTTTGCTCTGTGTGCTGTGGTGGGTGGTTGGCTTTTCT
The DNA here is from genome assembly GCA_036365145.1 of Orientallactaga sibirica. Taxonomy (NCBI): domain Eukaryota; kingdom Metazoa; phylum Chordata; class Mammalia; order Rodentia; family Dipodidae; genus Orientallactaga; species Orientallactaga sibirica. The sequence continues at coordinate 10,305,299 of JAEOAD010000044.1, forward strand.
CTCTCTTGCCTGGTCCTGTGAAAGGCAAGCCACTTCTGCCATTATGGAACTTCCCCTGGATCTGTAAGCTTCAATAAATAATATCCCTTCCTCCATAACTGTGCCTGGTCTGAAAGTTCATCTCAGCGAACCTGAAGCTGTCTGCTACAAATTCCTTTAAGTAACCAGCATTTTCTAATTTCTTGTCGTAACCAAATAACTCATTGTGAAGACACCGAAAATGTAGACTTTAGTATATACTAGCTTTACCCACTGTCTACTTTACAAAGAGTTCAGAATCAATACCTAATTAGATCTAGTCAAGCCGATGGGGAGCAAGCATCATTCCTACCTCCTGCTTCCGGATGGCTCTGAATACACACTGGGGAATCAAGCCGTCATCTTCCCCAACTTGCTAAAGACTTTTCACTCATTAACCATTTAATTACCTCTAGAATGTGTAAGTAATCCTAAAGAAGATTAAATGCTTTATTCCATGTTTTTTCAGGCTGTCTCTGGCTACATCTATCAGGAATCTTTGAATTTTCTGTAGAACTTCACATAAAGAATGGTGAAATATGAAACACTTCCAGATTTTGCATAGTATTCTACAAACCACTGATCAGCAGAGCTCTTCATCCAGTAGAGTTTATGGACACGTAGAGTATATGGACACATAGAGTATATAGACACATTCAGTAGAGGATATGGACACACAGAGTATATGGACATGTAGAGTATATGGACACATTCAGTAGAATATATGGACGCATAGAGTACATGGACACATAGAGTATATGGACACACTCAGTAGAATATATGGACACATAGAGTACATGGACACATTCAGTAGAATATATGGACACATAGAGTATATGGACACACTCAGTAGAGTTTATGGACACATAGAGTACATGGACACACAGAGTATATGGACACACTCAGTAGAGTATATGGACACACAGAGTACATGGACACACAGAGTATATGGACACACTCAGTAGAGTATATGGACACACAGAGTATATGGACACACAGAGTATATGGACACACAGAGCATATGGACACATAGAGTATATGGACACATTCAGTAGAGGATATGGACACACAGAGTATATGGACATGTAGAGTATATGGACACATTCAGTAGAATATATGGACGCATAGAGTACATGGACACATAGAGTACATGGACACATTCAGTAGAATATATGGACACACAGAGTATATGGACACACAGAGCATATGGACACATAGAGTATATGGACACATAGAGTACATGGACACACAGAGCATATGGACACATAGAGTATATGGACACACTCAGTAGAGTATATGGACACATAGAGTACATGGACACACAGAGCATATGGACACATAGAGTACATGGACACACAGAGTACATGGACACACTCAGTAGAGTACATGGACACATAGAGTATATGGACACACTCAGTAGAGTACATGGACACATAGAGTATATGGACACACTCAGTAGAGTACATGGACACATAGAGTATATGGACACACTCAGTAGAGTACATGGACACACAGAGTACATGGACACACTCAGTAGAGTACATGGACACACAGAGTACATGGACACACTCAGTAGAGTACATGGACACATAGAGTACATGGACACACTCAGTAGAGTACATGGACACATAGAGTACATGGACACACTCAGTAGAGTACATGGACACATAGAGTATATGGACACACTCAGTAGAGCACATGGACACATAGAGTATATGGACACACTCAGTAGAGCACATGGACACATAGAGTATATGGACACACTCAGTAGAGTACATGGACACATAGAGTATATGGACACACTCAGTAGAGTACATGGACACATAGAGTATATGGACACACTCAGTAGAGCACATGGACACATAGAGTATATGGACACACTCAGTAGAGCACATGGACACATAGAGTATATGGACACATTCAGTAGAGTACATGGACACATAGAGTATATGGACACACTCAGTAGAGTACATGGACACATAGAGTATATGGACACACTCAGTAGAGCACATGGACACATAGAGTATATGGACACATTCAGTAGAGTACATGGACACATAGAGTATATGGACACACTCAGTAGAGTACATGGACACATAGAGTATATGGACACACTCAGTAGAGTACATGGACACATAGAGTATATGGACACATTCAGTAGAGTACATGGACACATAGAGTATATGGACACACTCAGTAGAGTACATGGACACATAGAGTATATGGACACACTCAGTAGAGCACATGGACACATAGAGTATATGGACACATTCAGTAGAGTATATGGACACATTCAGTAGAGTACATGAACACACTCAGTAGAGCACATGGACACATAGAGTATATGGACACAGTAGAGTACATGGACACATAGAGTATATGGACACACTCAGTAGAGTATATGGACACATTCAGTAGAGTACATGGACACATAGAGTATATGGACACATTCAGTAGAGTACATGGACACATAGAGTATATGGACACATAGAGTATATGGACACACTCAGTAGAGTACATGGACACATAGAGTATATGGACACAGTAGAGTACATGGACACATCGAGTATATGGACACATAGAGTATATGGACACACTCAGTAGAGTACATGGACACATTCAGTAGAGTACATGGACACATAGAGTATATGGACACATTCAGTAGAGTACATGGACACATAGAGTATATGGACACACTCAGTAGAGTATATGGACACATTCAGTAGAGTACATGGACACATAGAGTATATGGACACACTCAGTGGAGTACATGGACACATAGAGTATATGGACACATAGAGTATATGGACACACTCAGTAGAGGATATGGACACATTCAGTAGAGTACATGGACACATTCAGTAGAATACATGGACACACTCAGTAGAGTACATGGACACACTCAGTGGAGTACATGGACACATAGCTCACACAGGTAGTAATGAGCAAATAAAGCAAGACTACTGACCACTACTGACCAACTACAATCTTGCTCTCCTAGGACTGCTGTGTCACGGCAAGGTAGATTTATGCCATTTGATAATCTCAATAATGTCCAAAAGTAATAATAATAAGTTTACATCTTCAGCCTTGTGTGCAAGGATTAGAGAAGAAGCCGTTAGAGGATGCATCTTTTGGTGTAATTACATGACTAACTAGGGAGCCATTTATAAGACAATGTAAATAAAATTCCCAGGCTCTCACAGCAAAGGAAATTCGATATACTACTTCATGTTCTGGTCTTTTATTTACTGTTATTCCCATTTAAATTTTTCAAATAAGATGTTTGTACTATTAACATATCTCTCCCCTACCAAAATATTCTTCTTCTTTTCATTTTGGTATTGGATTATATTCCCATTACCATGTAAAATTCTCAAAACTGTACACCCTCTGTGAATGGTACTACACAATGATAAAAATTCAAATTAACCTCAAATAGCAAAGTGAAGTCTACAGCTTTCTGGAAATATATATATATATATATATATATATATATATATATATATATATATATATATCAATATGGGGTTGGGTTAATCTCCTGACATTTAGCATGATAACAGTCCTGAATAGATTAAGTTAGGTCACTGTGAGAGGGAGAAAAAGGAGAAAGTAAATATTATGTTTTGTTCCAAATATGATAACCAGAAAATTCATACATGTTATGCTTGCTTGCAGAACAGGCAGAATCATTCTGCATTTTCACATGAACGACTGTGCCCTCCACATGAGGAAAGAAGAGGGCAACTATTTGCTGTCATTCATAAGTGACACACTCACTGTGAATAAAAGGAGAAAAATCCACAAACATCCACCCAGCACTTTCAGTCCTGGCAACAAAGTGACATTAAATCCCTTTGTGTTTAGGATCACAGAAAATTTTTAAAAAACTAAAGTTAAGAAAAAAAATCCCAACCATATAAAAGAACAAATTAAAAGACATAAAGAAATTGGACGAGTTTTCTTTTAAAAAAATTAGCAAAGAATGAAGTTGTATTATGGTGTATTTAAACACATTTTTGTTCCCCTTCTCCATTTCCCCTTCCCCCAGCCTGTTATTCCTTCCCCAAAGTCAGCTTCCTTTCTTCTTTCATACTATATGTTTCCTTATGAACTTTTCTGCACTGTCATCACCTCTTGTTCCCCTTTCTTGTGGTCTCCTCTCTCAACTTATAGCTCATACTCAGTCAGTCTCACATCCCCATATCAAAAGTCAGGATGGGGCTGGAGAGATGGCTTAGCGGCTAAGGCACCTGCCTGCTAAGAACCAGGTTCCAATCTCCAGCGCTTCCAATCTCTAGGTCCCACGTTTAGCCAGATGCAAAGTGACGCAAGGGTGCAATGCTGCACTTGCCCACAAGGGGGCGCACACATCTGGATTTTGTTCACAGCCGCTGAGAGGCTGCTGGCGCGTCCATCTCTGTCTCCCTCTCCCTTTCTCTCTGTCTGTCTCTCTGTGTCTCTCTCCAAAAAAAAAAAAAAAAAAAAGTTAGGATGTACATACGAGAGAGAATATGCAATTTTTGTCTTTCTTGGTGTGTGTTACTTTACTTAGTATAACTGTTTTCCAATTCCATCCATTTTCATAACTTCTTATTTTTTACAGCTGAGCAAAACTCCACTGTATATAGGTACCATGTTTTCACCCTCCAGTCATATAGGATGGACATTGAATAGAGCAGCACTTAATATGAATGTCCAAGTATCTGTATAGTAGAGTATAGAATCCTTTGGATATATGTTCAAGAGTGGTCTAGTTGGATCATATGTTTCTCAATTGGCTAACTGAGTGTAAGTGAGCAGGCTGCCTTGCACTGCCTCATGTTATAAGGAAAGCAGTTCACATTAAGAAGTGAACATCACTGAGTCGTAGTACAGCAATCATCCCAGCTATGTGCAGTGGGCATAAACCACATTCTGCCATTTTCTCACTGTGTGATGATGGTTCTGTGAATAGCCTTTTTCTAGATGTTTCCCAGACTGCAAAGTGGCAGTGATATCACTACCAGTGACCTTGTGTCACCACTCACAGCTAAACATCCCTAACTCTGGGCTACTGCTCTTCTGTTCCATTAGCATAGAATGTCCATCACCCAGACCTTCAAGCTTCCAACCTTCCCACATGGCTCCTCAGTCTCGTCCTGAATCTCTTTGAATTATAGTGCTCCTTAACATTGTGTATTTTGGCCCATTTCTTCTACTAGAATATAAACTCCCAAGGGACTGTATTTGCTATCTTTTCTGTCAAAGTGCTACCTGTCCTGTGCTGGGTAAATGTTTACAAAGTGAACGATTGAAATGTTACTGGCAAGGAGAGGGTGTCTTCAGCATAAGTTACAAGGGACCAACCAAACGGTCTTCATAGACTAGGTTCAGAAACAGGCTTCATCTCTCCAAGGGCTATTATCAAGATTAAGAGAGAGGGAGAATTCAAGCCAGAATAGCAAGTATCTTTACTTAACATATGTTGATTACCAGTGCATTACCAAGGAATGGTGCAGTGAATTAACTGCACAATGGAGTAGGCATCCAGGTGTTCATAGGAGATGTCATTCCCTTCTAGAACTTCAAAAGTTTTCGATAGAAAACCCTCAAGCCAGTTATTTACCCTTCAAACTGTTTCCTGCTTCTGACCTCCTAAAACAGCCAACCAGAATGACAGTTTTATGAAATCTGACCACTAGATACCTACAATCTCACCTGGGTTTGGTCCATTGAAAGAGTTTGCAGCTGTGAAGAGATTGTCACTTTCATTCTCTTGACAAGCCAGCGTCCAAAGGTACATTACAATGTACAATGACTTGCGTGTGTGGTTCACGTACTGGTCAGGCCCTACATTAGATGATTCATGCAGGAATATAATTCTTGTAGTGACTGTCTGAGGTAAGTACTGTTATTGTCACAGGTTATCAATGAGGAAACTGAGTCTAAGGGTGTCTCTAAAACAACTTGCCCAGGAAGTGGCAAGGCCAGACCTGAAGGCAGGTAGGTTGGTTCATACAACAGCACCACATCCCCACTGCACTGGGCACTTCTCTAAATGAAGAGAACATCAGAGAAGTATATAAATTGCCCCATACCTGTGAAGAGAGCCAGGCTCAAATATCTCACACCACAGCCCAGAGTGCCTCCCGACTCCTGTCCTGACTCTTCCTTAATGGTTCCAGCACACTTACAATCCCTCCACACTTTAGTCTGTATATACTGCCTTTTAGAGTTGAATAAAGTAAGAGTGTCTGTCTGTGGATGAAGTTCGCTAAAGCATAGGGTTGGAAAGGTTAACAATAAACTTTTGATTCAAGTGATCTGGCAAGATTTCAAATTTGTATTCATGCTTACATGATATAATGCTGGCAAATTCATCTCCAATAATCGTTTATAGCTTCTAAACTCCAATTATTGGCTCCTCTGATAGTGGCATTTCTGCCTTGAAAACGACATGGCAATTAACCCTGGGCACTTTTTCTTAAGCAGGAATAATGGAGCACAAACGGGGAAGGGAAAAGTACCAATTTGGGATGATAAAATCTGTTAACTTAAGCAGTTCTTTTACTTCTGGGCTGAGAACATAGAAACCTTAGAAAGACTTATTTAAATGAGCTATATGAAAATAGCATTTCTGACTTTTAAGGATCTGGGACAGGATGTTCATTTGAAACTTATCTGTTAAAAAGTGGAAAATAGCAAGGTTACAGTTCCTTCAAGAAGTTGCTTAATGTAAAAATTGGCTCAGGCCGGGCATGGTGGTGCATGCCTTTAATCCCAGCACTTGGGAGGCAGAGGAAGGAGGATCGCTGGGAGTTCGAGGCCACCCTGAGAATACAGAGTGCATTCCAGGTCAGCTTGGGCTAGAGTGAGACCTTACCTTGAAAAACAAAAAAAAAAAAAAAAAAAAAAAAAGGCTCAAAAATATGATAATTGTGACTCTCTTTTCAAGACAAAAAAAAAAAAAAAAAAAAACAGCTCATGATCTTAGTATGAGCTTCTCAAACACATGTGGTTTCTGCTTGCCTTACCAGGCGCTACCATTAACCCTCCTAGCATTAGAAAAAGTAGAGAAATAGAAGCCTAAAATGAGGGAGTTTTTCCTCACACTTTAAGAGGTGACACATCACCATTCCTTGTGACATACCATCCCATATTCCCTACAAGAGTCACTAGTGCCCCACGGCACCAAGCTGATTCTGCAGAGCACTTCTCAAGCAGACACGAACAACTAAGAATGGCTTTTCACTGAAAGCAACTGCCATTATCTCGTCATACCTAAACAAAATGCAGTCACCAGGAAAGCCAAGTGTCTTAACCTAGCAGACAGCACCGCCTTCCTACCCCATCAATTGAGATTAACTATGAAAGAGTGTTTGACTCAGATTTATAAAACTCTGAAGGGTATGAGTGCCATAGAGTCACAAACCAAACCCAAGATGCCACATTCTATATGTTGAGGCAAAAGAAACTTCCAGCTAGAGAGATCCTCTCATCAAGAATGTCTAAGTTTTCTCAGTTCCCTAATACTGTGTGGATCTCACAGTAGCTGAAAGGAGGGACGAAGATGCTTCTGCCCACGAGGGTATGCTATATTTTATTGCAAACAGGTTCTTCCATGTTCTAAAGCAAGGATAAAAGCAAGGAAACTCAGCTCTTAATTTCTCATTTTAGGAAAATCTGGAATTAGGTACCAAATACTTGAGTATTGAGCAATCCATCAGCCCTATTTACTGTTGGAAATGATTCTGTTGGAACTAGCTGGTAATTCAATAAGTCTCTCTCCAGACCACCAGATCAGAATTGGCTTCAGTGGGAAAGAATTTTGTGTTATTATCTATGATGGCTGCCTGCCTGCTTGAATGAGATAGGTTAGGGGAATTGACTAGTTTCCATACTGGGGTGCAGAGCCGTGTGAGTCAAATGTTATGAGTATCATCTTCCTCCCATCTCCCAGGGCCCTCTGGGGCATCAAAGCCAAGAATAAATTGAGATAAAGAACAAGTCATTAGTTCTTTTTTTTTTTTTCTTTTTTCTTTCCAAGGTAGGGTCTTAATCTAGCCCAGACTGACCTCAAATTCACTATGTCATCTCAGGGTGGCCTTGAACTCATGGTGATCCTCCTACCTCTGCCTCCCAAGGGCTGGGATTAAAGGCGTGCACCACCACGGCCAGCTAAGTCATTAGTTCTATTTGCTGTGTGGTCCTACCTTCCAGATATCCTCAGGCCCAAGAGGACCAGTGTTCAGAGTTACCATTAGTTCTAGCTTTCAAACAGGTGCTTTCCCCAGTCCCGTGTGTTGGCAGCTGTATAGTCTGATTTGTGTCTTTAGAGAGTGAAAGGACTGAAGTTTTGCAGTGACACCCACACCTAAAAACCAAGATGACAACAGAGAAAGCTGTAAGCAAGAATAGGAAGTTCAATGAAATACAGAACTGAAACTGTTAACAACACATCTATTCACGGAATCTCCTCTATGGAAGTCTTCTGCTTTGCTAATCCTCCTGTGTATATGTAGACTGCATAAATGGTACAAGAAAGGGTTGGGAGCTCAGCACGATAGAAAAATTCAAAGACCTGTGCTGGAGGTTTATCCTCTTCAGTGGAGAGGGTCCATGAACAAACCTATGAACCACAACATACCTACTTTTTTTTTCCATCCTTAAATCAATCCTGGAAGTGATATGACTTCCCACAAGGAAAGTATTATGTAAAGTATTACATAAATGCTAGATCTGAATATTTTAGTTAGCATTAGGTTCTTGTCCATATTTTATTTTGTAACAATTCAAAAATTTTGATCAAAGTATAAAAACCATCAGAAAGGAAAAGCAATGTCAAGGGATCTATCTTACAACATGATGATGTAGTTAGATTGTATTGTATTCTGGAAAATGCTGAGAGAGTAGATTTTGTGTTCTTATCACAATAAAATGAATGCAATGTATATGTGAATTAATTCACTGTAGTTAAACATATCTATGCATATATAGTGTTTTTCATATATTTTTATATTTTCATATGATACTGTACACTATAAATATATGCAATTTTTAATTGTCAATTGAAAAATAGTTATTTAAATGAGGCCATTTTGATGTTTTCCATTTGATTACATAAAATTGCAAACAATTTTCAGCCATTTTGTCTATAAAATTTTTAATTAATTAATTTATTTATTTATTTTGGTTTTTCGAGGTAGGGTCTAGCTCAAGCCCAGGCTGACCTGGAATTCATTATGTAGTCTCAGGGTGGCCTCAAACTCACAGCGATCCTCTTACCTCTGCCTCCCAAGTGCTGGGATTAAAGGCGTGCACCACCACACCCGACTTTCCATAAAATTTTGTTTCATGTTCATGTGTATGTGTGTGAGTGTATGTTTCTCAGAACATCAACACAACAGTATTAAGAAATACCAACAGCTGGCCATTTGTTAAGCAATACTTGTGATCATTCATGTAACTCTCACAATAATCCTACAAGTATTATCAGTCTATAGAGGCCAGAGGAGAACCTTGTGTGTCAGCTTTCATCACTCACTGGCATCTTTTTACATGAGATACAGTCTCTTAGTGATACCCAAGCTTGCTTACTTCATGAGCCCCACTGATTCTCCAGTCTCTGCTCCCCACAGCACTGAGGTTGTAGACATGTGTAGCCATGGTGCTTACACGTGTGCTTATTCATCAAGTGCACTTAACTGCTGAGCCTCTCTCCAGCCCTCTGTTCCCCTTTCTATAAATGTGAAAACTGAGGCTCAGAATGGTCATACAGACAGCAACTGTAAATAAAAAAAGGATTTGACTTGAGCTTCCTTGTTACAGAATATGTATGAATTTTCATGTATACTAACTTTTTATAAGGTGTGAATTTGCAAAGAAAATTTCAAGTGGAAGGTGCCATGCTATTGTAACATTTGCATTCATTTCCACATTCTTGCAGTATGTAGGCAGGTTGATGCAGTTATACTGCTTGCTCAGTGAGGGAAACAGACAAAAGAGGGGAAAAAAACTAAGAAAAGAAAACAAATTAAAGAATTTTATATGTGCTATCAGGAAAAAAAAAATGTGTCAGGAAAATGTGATTTGAGTGATTATCTAGTAGGAGAAAACTTGTTATAAAAAGGTATTTTCAGGCTGGAGAGATGGCTTCAGCAGTTAAGGCGCCTGTCTGCTAAGCCTAAGAATGCCAGTTCCAATCTCCAGGTCCCATGTTTAGCCAGATGCAAAGTGACGCAAAGGGCGCAATGCTGCACTTGACCACAAGGGGGCACATGCATCTGGAGTTCATTTACAGCTGCTGAGAGGCTGCTGGCAGGCCCATTCTCTATCTGCCTCTCCCTCTCTCTCTCCCTCTCTCTCTCTCTCTCTCTCTCTCCTTCTCTCTCTCTCTCTCTCTGTGTGTGTCTCCAAAAAATAAAATAAAAATTAAAATAAAACATATTTGCGAGCCAGGCATGGTGGTGCACGCCTTTAATCCCAGCTCTTGGGAGGCAGACATAGGAGGATCACCATGAGTTCAAGGCCACCCTGAGACTACATAGTGAATTCCAGGTCAGCCTGGTCTACAGTGAGACCCTACCTCCAAAAAAAATATGTATTTGAACTGAGATGGAAATATCAAGAACCAGCTCACGGTAGGAAGATCTGAATATTTATTCTAGGCAGAGAGATCTACAAGGACAGAACACGGAATTGGAAATGAACTTGGGGAATAATCCCCCATGCAGTCAGAAGCTAAGTGGATAAAAGAGGAAAACACAGAGCCAAGGACGAATAAGCATACAGATAGTGTTCTCAGCACTCAGGCGGAGGAGACAAGAGGAGCACTGTGAGTCCAGGACCAGTCTAAGCTACTGAGGCCATTCTGTGTGGTTCCAGAGTGAGAACTCGGGCACATGGAGGGAAAGAGAGAGCGAGCGAGCCTGGAGAGTCAGGATGGAAGAAGCTGGAGGGGCAGATGAGGCAGACAAAGGTGGGCCTCAGTGATAATGGCAGCTTTTGCGACCACTGGAGAACAAGAAGGCACAGTGATGTCTCCTGCACCTGGGAGATATATTTGACATGTGTCAAAATCTCATCTGGCTGACAGAGGATGGAAAACAAATGGAAATCACAAGAATGAGCATGCAGGCAAGAGAGGACTTTCTGGAGACAGCTCAAAGTCGATGATGTGCGGGACAGTTCACACAAAGTAAACAGGGCTTGGCAGGAGTGCGCTAAAAAGAAAAAAAAATGGTGACTTGGATGATTTCTATCCTTCTGGGCTTTTTTGCAGAATATATTCCTCATTCCTTGAAATCATCAAGTTGTACTGGAAATTTATAGAGATAACTTTAGAAGTCTTAAGGTAAAGACATATATGCTATGGACAGATTAAACAACTTAGAAATCTAATAGAAGAGTTTATGTAGCTTATTAAATCGCTAAAATAAAAATTTCTCCTTTTCTGACTAGTTATATAAGCTTTACACATATACAAACCCAAAATTTTGACCTTGGAAAGTTTTCAGATGAAATTGAATCTAATAGAGTTGACAAATTCCAAATAGAATTTTTGGGTCATATTCAAATGGCTTTATTGGAGACATAACATCCCTCCAAACACGACAGTGCTTCTAAAAGCCTCTACTCTCAACCCATTGGTTCCTATTTCTACAAGAGTCTTAGACATGGATTCATCTTTGATATTGGCAAGTAAGAAACTGATCTCAGCAGATTAGTGTCAATATATCCAGCCAAACTAAAGATGACTTGGATATGAAATTGCCATGATGCGTAAATAAATACCCAACCACTCAGCAGTAGCATCTTTCCCTTAGTAGTTTCCTTGGCCAGAACTATCCCTCATAGAAATCTAGTCCCTAAACCTTTCTTATGAAGGACCACACAGTCAAATCTTGACATCGTTGTAAGTCAACTGGTCCTGGCCACAAATCAATGCCATTATTGTGGAAGAAAGCAACCACACACAGTACTTGGATGGATGTGGCTATTTTATAACAGAACAGTACTTATAAAAGAAAGCTAAGCATCAGACTTGGTCCATGAGCTCTAAAGCTATAAGTTGCTAATGTCTACAATAGAACCTTGTATGTATGATATTTTCAGATAATTTCAGAAGTACTTCATATATGTGTGTGTATATATATATATATATATATATATATATATATATATATGCACATATATACATACATACATACATACATACATACATACATACATACATACATAAAACTGGACTCCTAAATGCCTTTTCTATCATTGCAGACCAAGGATCTTTTATGAGACTACATGGTGGTTTGTTTATACCATTCCCATATTGGCATTTTTCTGGTGAACGTCTGTTTGCATTTGGGAAAGTAGTCGTCCTGATTACATGTATCCCGCTGTGACTCATAGTTTTCCTGTCATTACATCAGAGCCTACACAGTCAAAGTGGCCCTTCACAAAGCACAAAATAAGTAGCTCATGGACTAAACTATGCTACAGAGATCTGATTATGGATTTGGGGAGAGATATGTCTGCCCTTCTAAACTGCCAGGCCACAAAGATGATGTAATTTAGGTCTCTTCCCACTCAGCTTCCCAGGGTCCATGCATGAAGTCATCTGCAATATGAAGGAATAAGATGGATGGAATGAGATCAAACAGTGAAAGATAAGTCTAACTGTGATAACAGAATCTGAGACCCAGGGTCGTCTTCAGATCTACTTCAGTTGAATAGAATTTCTAGTGCTCGCAAACAAAAGGGTTTGGAAAAATAAAATTGCTTTATAAATCTAACAAAATCCAAATGTAATCACGTGATTTCAAAAAATAAGGCATGCCACCATCATAATTAGCTCAATGATTGACTTGCTTAAGAAGGAAACAAAGAATGACTTAATGCCCAGGCTTGTCATAAAAGTACTACAGAACACCAGGATACTAGGAAAAAAAATATCCGGGTGTCATGACTACCACTGAGTTCATAGGTAAACACTGGAGACTGCTTTGTAGACACCGTGGGTCATGGTGACTGGATCCCTCACCAGCACAGTGTCAGTACGGATGGATAGGATAAAGCTCTCAAGGTATTTCAGAAAATGTGAAGAAAAAATTGTGCAAATACCCCTTCAGAATGAAGAATGGTGCTCAGAGACGGAAGAAATCAATGTAATCAGACCACAGGAAACTGACCTATCTGAAAGAATAATGTTTCAGTCCACCGGGGAAAGCTGTGCCTGTGAAAGCAAAATGAATGAGCTTCGGGTGGAAAATATTGTGGGTTCTGCAGACGGCAGAAGCGTTGGAGATGAAATCAGAGCAGCATTCAAATTACAAAGAATGTGAACATACAGAAATCTGTACTAAGTACCACCTGAAATGCTTTCTTCTCTTTGGGTGCCCCTGGCAGCCTTTAAAGAGCTACCAAGTGGCCAATGAGTGCAGTGGAGAAGCAAGAACTTCCCAGCACTGAGGAAGTTTGACTCAATGTGTCCTTTGTAACTGTGCTGTTCACTCCCTTGTTCCATGGCTTATTCGGTGTTCCTGTCTTGCTTCTTCCATTGAGCACCAAGGATAAGCCCTGAGATACAGTAGATGGTTTTCCCATCTGTAGAAAGGAAAGCTGGGACATTCCTTCCATTTCAGCACAATCTTTAATGATTTATATCTGACTCCCAACTCTCTTTCCCATGCAGTCAGTCCAAACGCCCTATCAGTGAGTCCTCCATTCGTGTAGTCTGCAGAGTACCTTCGCTCCATTGTTTTGACTGTAAAGGTGACAGTGACTGCGAGCAAAACCACAGGTAAATGAGGACTTTGCCATGGAAATTTAAAAATTGCATGACTTCTTCTTTCTAAGGGTAGAATTCCCAAAGCTTCACTTGCCATGATATTCTGTTGGTTTTTGCCATTGAACATTAAATTGTCAAGATTACAGGTGTGTTTTTCTGTTATTCTCATTCTCAAACTGAAATACTTAGAAAAGCACATCTAACACAGGATGGCAAACCTGTCAGCGATCTGAGATTATGTGTTCAAGGAACATTTCACCATAAATACACTGAAAAGAATGCATCAGAGGGGCTAGGAACATATCTCAGCAAGTGAGAGGCTTGCTACTTAAACATGAGGGTCTGGCGGATAAGGAGATTGCTCAGTGCTTAAAGGCACTGTTTGCAAAGCTTTCTGGCCTGGATTTGATTCCTCAGCACCCACAGAAAGCCAGATATACAAAGTGATGCATGCATCTATAGATCTATAGTTCGTTTGTAGTAGCAAGAGGATCTGGTACACTCATTTTCTCTCTCTCTCTCTAATTTGGTCTTGCTTTGAACAAATAAATAAATTATTTTGTAAAAAAAAAAAAAATGAGGGACTGAGAGGATCTGAAACCTCCCAAGTTCTAACCCGAGCATCCACATAAAAAGCTGGACATAGACTCCTATGTCTGTAACCCCAGTTAGGTGGTAGATGGAAAATAGACAGTTGCTGGTCACCCAGTTTGAGTGAAAATGGCAGCTCTAGGTTGAGGGAGAGACTCTGCTTCAACATTATACATGGATGAGCAATAAGTGAAGACACTGGAGTTCTCCCCTGACCTCTGGGAGCACACAGGATGGGCACATCTGCACACATGCATATGCCATACAAACCACCCCCCCACACTCTACACACAAAAAATGGGCACATTACAACACAAATAACAAATCAGTATCATCATAAATGTGTGAAATAGACCAAAAAACTTTCTTACTAATAAAGTGATTATAAATAATCTGTTCTTTATTATGAAAGATTTTTCCCAAAAAACATCATTGCAAAATTTTCTAAGAAAGTCGTTAATATGTCCCCAAGCTGTTCATGGTTACTTTATCATTTGCATGTTCCTGTGTGAACATTAATTGCTCACTGGAGTGAATATTGGAAAGGAAGAGATGGTAGAGAAGGTACAGAAATCCAGAGCACACCAGGAGAACCTCATCAGCTGATATTGTGTCTTTAAAGTCACACAAATATAAACGCTGGCCTACAAGCAGAGTATTATTTTAGGTACTTCACCAGTTCTGTCCTCACAGATCCATTTGTAGCACAGAATTAACTAGAGCATTGTCCTGAATAATATTTTCAGGATATCAATAAAATTGCTCATCTCAGAAATAAAATTTGGTCAAGCTTGTCAGTCCTGACAGGATTTCAACAGAAATGACAAACATTGGCCAACCTAAAAGCCATCTTCCAAAAACAACAAGAAGAAAAGTCTTAAGGAAACTTCCAGGGATTCTAACAATCATTCCAAGACATGCGTGTATTCTCCCTGTCCCCTTGAGTACCTCGGACAGGTAAAGCAAGACACACTAAGCAAGCTCACAGCATTGCATCCGTGAGCTGGATCCAGCAATGGTTGTCCACCCACTCTCTGTGTGGATCGGGCTTCGTTTAGAATGATGACTGTTCTGTTGCTTCAGCACATGACTTTCTTTCCACTCTCAAATTTGCTCTATGTGCATTCAGCGTGCCTTCTTTATTTCAAACACAGTTCTAGGCACTTAGAAAAAAAAAAAATCAGTGACAGTGCAAAAACCCTTCTTCTCAATAGCTATTCACAATTGGACAAAAGTGGAACCAGAAAGCCAGACACTATAAGAAATATATCGGGCTGGAGAGATGGCTTAGCGGTTAAGGCACATGCCTGCTAAGCCTAAGAACCTGGTTCCAATCTCCAGGTCCCACGTTTAGCCAGATGCAAAGTGACTCAAGGGGCAATGCCGCACTTGCCCACAAGAGGGCGCACACATCTTCGTTCACAACAGCTGAGAGACCTCTCTGTCTGTCTCTCTCTGTGTCTCTCTCCAAAAATTAAAATAATTAAAAAAAATTTTAAAGAAATATATCAAATGAGTTGACATTTGAGAAGATGACTACGAGGGGAGGGAGGGAAGAGTGGAGAGCTTCTGAGAGCTGGTTAGGGACAATGGCTGTTTGGAATAGAGAGCAGTGACAGGCCTCGTTTGAAAAGCTGAGAGTAGAAGAATAAAGTGACAGCAAGGGTCCATGTGAACAATACCCAATGAAGACCCGACAGCAGTGGGCTAGGTCCATGTGAATGATACCCAGTGAAGATCTAGCAGTGGGAGGTTCATGTGAACAATATCCAATGAAGACTCAGGGCAGCAGCTAGGTTGAGAGACTGAAGACTGAGGGCTAGCAGTGGGCTAGGTCCATCTCTATCTGTCCTGAACAATACCCTCTCCTTCTCTGTCTGTCTCTCTCTCTGTGTCTCTCTCCAAAAATAAATAAAATAATTTTTAAAAAATTTTAAAGAAATATATCAAATGAACCATGTGACATTTGAGAAGATGACTAGTGCGAGGGAGGGAGGGAAGAGTGGAGAGCTTCTGAGTGTCCAAGGGTTAGGGACAATGGCTGTTTGGAATAGAGAGCTAGTGACAGGCCTCGCTGAAAAGCTGAGAGTAGAAAGAATAAAGACTCAGATGTCTAGCAGTGGGCTAGGTCCATGTGAACAATACCCAATGAAGACTCCGAGGGCTAGCAGTGGGCTAGGTCCATGTGAACAATGACCCAATGAAGACTCCGAGAGCTAGCAGTGGGCTAGGTCCATGTGAATGATACCCAATGAAGACTCCGAGAGCTAGCAGTGGGCTAGGTCCATGTGAATGACTCCGAGAGCTAGCAGTGGGCTAGGTTCATGTGAACAATACCCAATGAAGACTCCGAGGGCTAGCAGTGGGCTAGGTTCATGTGAACAATATCCAATGAAGACTCCAAGAGCTAGCAGTGGGCTCCATGTGGTTCATGTGAACAGGTCCATGAATGATACCCAATGAAGACTCCGAGGGCTAGCAGTGGGCTAGGTCCATGTGAACAATACCCAATGAAGAAGACTCCTAGGTTCAGAAGCTGAAGCTAGCAGTGGGCTAGGTTCATGTGAACAATACCCAATGAAGACTCCGAGGGCTAGCAGTGGGCTAGGTCCATGTGAACAATACCCAATGAAGACTCCGAGGGCTAGCAGTGGGCTAGGTTCATGTGAATGATACCCAATGAAGACTCCGAGGGCTAGCCAATGAAGACTCTAGAGTGGGCTAGCAGTGGGCTCCGAGGTTCATGTGAACAATGAAGACTACCAATGAAGACTCCGAGGGCAAGTGGGAGGTCCATGTGAACAATACCCAATGAAGACTCCGAGGGCTAGCAGTGGGCTAGGTCCATGTGAACAATACCCAATGAAGACTCCGAGGGCTAGCAGTGGGCTAGGTTCATGTGAATGATACCCAATGAAGACTCCGAGGGCTAGCAGTGGGCTAGGTTCATGTGAACAATACCCAATGAAGACTCCGAGAGCTAGCAGTGGGCTAGGTTCATGTGAACAATACCCAATGAAGACTCCGAGTGGGGGCTAGCAGTGGGCTAGCAGGTAGGTCATGTGAACGATACCCAATGAAGACTCGAGGGCTAGCAGTGGGCTAGGCAGTGGGCAATGAAGACTCCGAGGGTAGCAGTCAGGGTTCATGAACAATACCCAATGAAGACTCCAAGAGCTAGCAGTGGGCTCCGAGGGCTAGCAGGTTCATGTGAATGATACAATGAAGACTCCGAGGGCTAGCCAATGAAGACTCGAGGGCTAGCAGGGCTAGGGCTAGCAGTGGGCTAGGTGCATGTGAACAATGAAGACGAGGGCTAGCAGTGGGCTAGGTTCATGTGAATACCCAATGAAGACTCCGAGGGCTAGCAGTGGGCTAGGTTCATGTGAACAATACCCAATGAAGACTCCGAGGGCTAGCAAGGGAGCTGAAGCAGTGGGCTAGGTTCATGTGAACGTACCCATGTGAACAATGGGCTAGGTCCATGTGAACCCAATGAAGACTCCGAGGGCTAGCAGTGGGCTGGGTTCATGAACAATACCCAATGAAGACTCCGAGGGCTCCAATGGGTCCAAGACTACCCAATGAAGACTCCGAGGGCTAGCAGTGGGCTAGGTTCATGTGAACAATACCCAATGAAGAGAGGGCTAGCAGTGGGCTCATGTGAACAATACCCAATGAAGCTCGAGCTAGTGGGCTAGGTTCATGTGAACAATACCCAATGAAGACTCCGAGGGCTAGCAGTGGGCTAGGTTCATGTGAACAATACCCAATGAAGACTCCGAGGGCTAGCAGTGGGGCTAATGAAGCAATGAAGTGGGCTGAATGATACCCAATGAAGACTCCGAGGGCTAGCAGTGGGCTAGGTCATGTGAACAATACCCAGTGAAGACTCCGAGGGCTAGCAGTGGGCTAGCAGGTTCATGTGAACAATACCCAATGAAGACTCCGAGGGCTAGCAAGGGTTCATGTGAACAATACCCAATGAAGTGGGCTAGCAGTGGGGTTCATGACTGAACAAGGTTCATGACCCAGAACAATACCCAATGAAGACGAGGAGCTAGCAGTGGGCTAGGTTCATGTGAATGATACCCAATGAAGACTCCGAGGGCTAGCAGTGGGCTAGGGGTTACCCAATGAAGACTCCGAGAACAATCATGTGAATGATACCCAATGAAGACTCCGAGGGCTAGCAGTGGGGGCTGAAGCAGTGGGCTGGGCTAGGTTCATGTGAACAATACCCAATGAAGACTAGGTTCATGTGAACAATACCCAATGAAGGCGAGGGCTAGCAGTGGGCTAGGTTCATGGGCTAGCAGTGGGCTAGGTTCATGTGAACAATACCCAATGAAGACTCCGAGGGCTAGCAGTGGGCATACCCAATGAAGACTGGGCTAGGTCCATGGGTCCATGTGAACAATACCCAATGAAGACGAGGGCCGCAGTGGGCTAGGTTCAGGGCTAGCAGTGGGCTAGGTCCATGTGAACAATACCCAATGAAGACTCAGGGCTAGCAACAATGATACCCAATGAAGACTCCGAGGGCTAGCAGTGGGCTAGGTTCATGTGAACAATACCCAATGAAGACTCCGAGGGCTAGCAGTGGGCTAGGTTCATGTGAACAATACCCAATGAAGACTCCGAGGGCTAGCAGTGGGCTAGGTTCATGTGAACAATATCCAATGAAGACTAGCAGTGGGCTAGGTTCATGTGAATGATAGCAGTGGCTAGCAGTGGGCTAGGTCCATGTGAACAATACCCAATGAAGACTCCGAGGGCTAGCAGTGGGCTGGTCCATGTGAACAATACCCAGGTGCATGTGAACAATACCCAATGAAGACTCCGAGGGCTAGCAGCATGTGGGCTAGCAGGTGCATGTGAACAATGGGCCCAATGAAGACTCCGAGGGCTAGCAGTGGGCTCCATGGTTCATGTGAACAATAGGTCCCAATGAGAGACTAGCAGTGGGCAGGTTCAGGGCCAATGAAGACAGTGGGCTAGCAGTGGGTAGGTCCATGTGAACAATACCCAATGAAGACTCAGTGGGCGAGGCCAGCAGTGGGCTAGCAGTGGGTTCATGTGAACAATATCCAATGAAGAGGGCTAGCAAGGGGCAGCAGTGGGCTAGGTTCATGTGAATGATACCCAATGAAGGTTCATGTGTGAACAATACCCAATGAAGACTGGGCTAGGTCCATGTGAACAATACCCAATGAAGACTCCGAGGGCTAGCAGTGGGCTAGGTTCAGCAGAGGGCTAGCAGTGGGCTGGGTCCAATGAAGACTCCGAGGGCTAGCAGTGGGCTAGGTTCATGTGAACAATACCCAATGAAGACTCGAGGGCTAGCAAGGGCTAGCAATGAAGTGGGCTAGCAGTGGGTAGGTCCATGTGAACAATACCCAATGAAGACTCCGAGGGCTAGCAGTGGGCTAGCATGTGAACAATGCATGAAGACTCGAGGGCTAGCAGTGGGCTAGGTCCATGTGAACAATACCCAATGAACATCATGGGCTCCATGAGAACAGAAACCCAAATCAATGAAGACTCCGAGGGCTAGCAGTGTCCAGATGCATCTTCACAGCCACATGAATGATACCCAATGAAGGAGGGCTAGCAGTGGGCTCCATGTGATGAAGACAGACCAATGAAGACGAGGGCTGGTTAGGTTCATGTGTGAGGATGGAAGACGATGGTGAAGACTCCGAGGGCTAGCAGTGGGCTAGGTTCATGTGAATGATACCCAATGAAGACTCCGAGGGCTAATGGTGGAAATACCCAATGAAGACTGGTGCCATGGTTTTACCCAATGAAGATCAGCTAGCCTGGTGAACAATTCCAATGAAGACTCCGAGGGCTAGCAGTGGGCTGGGTCCATGTGAACAATATGAACATGCATGCATGTGAACAATACCCAATGAAGACTCCGAGGGCGAGGGGGTCAATGAAGACTCCGAGAGCTGGCAGTGGGAGGTTCAGCAGTGAACGATACCCAATGAAGACTCCGAGGGCTAGCAGTGGCTAGGTCCATGTGAATGATACCCAATGAAGACTCACCAGTGGGCCTCACCCAATGAAGACTCCGAGGGCTAGCAGTGGGGTTCACACCTGAAGAAATGAATGAATGAACCCAATGAAGATAGGGCCCAGTCAGGTCCAGAACAATACTTCCGAGGGCAGCAGTGGGCTAGGTTCATGTGAACAATACCCAATGAAGACTCCGAGGGCTAGCAGTGGGCTAGGTTCATGTGAATGATACCCAATGAAGACTGAAGAGTGGGCTCATAGCCTGCTAGCAGGTTCTTATTATGAATAAAATGTGGTGTGAAGGGAAAAGGTTATGAATGCCTGAAGCTAGGGCTAACTCCAGGAAAGAAGCAGTGGGGGTAGTTTTGAAAGACCTGGGAGTAAATATGAACAAATAAGTCACTGAATGATACCCAATGAAGACTCCGAGGGCTAGCAGTGGGCTGGGTCCATGTGAACATTACCCAATGAAGACTCAGGTTTAGCAGTGGGACAACAATGAAGACTCCGAGGGCTTGCCTCCTTTGAACAATACCCAATGAAGACTCGAGAGCGAGGTCCTACTCCATACTCCGAGAGCTAACAGTGGGCTGGTTCCATGTGAATGATACCCAATGAATGCTAGCAGTGGGCTAGGTCCATGTCGGCCCTGCTTCAGGAACTGTTCCATGAATGATACCCAATGAAGACTCCGAGGGCTAGCAGTGGGCTAGGTCCACACGCTTCATGCTAAGTGTTCATTTACTCTGAACAATAAATGAAGACTCCGAGGGCTAGCAGTGGGCTAGGTTCATGGAAGACCAGCCACTGAGCTGTGGGCCTGAACAAACCCAATGAAGACTCCGAGGGTACAGTGGGCTGGTGAACAATATCCAATGAAGTCCAGGTCATTCTTTCTTCTTGAAAATAAGGATCATGGACTGGCTTGGGAGCATAACAGGTCCTTAGAGAGCATTTTGAATGATACCCAATGAAACTAATGGTACTCCGAGGGCTAGCAGTGGGCTAGGTGCATTTTGATCTGGGTTTTTTTGTTTTTGGTCCATGTGAACAATACCCAATGAAGACGAGAGAGAGAGGCTAGGGAACAATACCCAATGAAGAGTGGGAGGTTCATGTGGAAGACAGTCCATGTGAACAATACCCAATGGACTCCGAGGGCTAGCCAGCAGCCTGAAGACTCAGCTGCAGTGGGCTAGGTGAATGAATGATACCCAGTGATGACTCCGAGGGCTAGCAGTGGGCTAGGCCATGTGAATGATACCCAATGAAGACTCCGAGGGCTAGGTGGTCCAATGAAGTGCAGCAGTTAGGTCCTTGCATCACTTTACATCTGGCTGATACCCAATGAAGACTCCGGGACCTGGGAGATTGGAACCCTGAAGACTCTTAGGGTTAGCAATACCCAATGAAGGCAGGGCAGCAGTGGCCTTGAATGATACCCAATGAAGCCATCTCTCCAGCCCGTGTTTTGATCTTTATTTGGGAAAGTCATTCTAATGGTGGAAATAAAACAGGGCTGGACAGATGGTGGTTCAGCATGGTTAAACATGTTAAGGTTCACACCCAAAATGAATGAGAATCGATACCCATCAAGTACTTGCACACATGTGCTAATAGTAGCAGTCATAGCCTGTATGTTCTTATTATGAATAAAATGTGGTGTGGGGAAAATTATATGCCTGAGCTACTAACTCCAGGAAAGAACGGGTAGTTTTGAAAGAAAGATCCAGGTTCAATTATTCTTCGGGAACCTGAAATGCCGCCGATGCAAGACCAGCCACTGAGCTGTGGGCCTGAATCCTAGTACTTGGTGTGTCCAGGTCATTATTTCTTCTTGAAAATAAGGACCAGCCACTGTCGGCCTGACCCATGGAGCCAGATGCACAGGGGAGGGAGCAGAGAATATGCCAGCAGCATCTGGAATTCATTTGCAGTGTCTGCAGCAGGCATCCCATCTGGCTAAACGTGGGACCACCCATTCTCTATTTCTATCTCTCTCAGATAAATAAATAAATTTTTTAAATGCCTAAAATCATTCACAGGCAGTTACATGATGAATTACATGCTGTAAATTGATTTCTTAATAAGCACAGTTAGGGCAATATTGATGTTTGGAATTTTGTTTGTGTCTAGTTTGGTTAGGCAGTGTATGATCTTTACAGTGAGACACAAAACAGCATGGCCTACCTCTACTGCAAGGTTACCTCAGCATGGCATCATGGTCTCATATTCAGACACATAAGTCTATTAAATGTAACCACACCTTACAAACATAGACACTAAACTATGCCATCCCTGGGAGCTACTGTTGCTAGTGCTGGTCTTAGATCTCGTACTATCTCCAGGGCATTTTGCCACAACTCAAAAGCTATGGTCACAAGGAAATGAGGGTCAAGTAAAATAAGCCAAACCCAGAAGCAAATTGTGATATCCTGTGCAGGTTCTTAACATCCCTTTCCTCTCATCTAGACTTCCATCTACGCACTGCCAGTCTCGCCCTCCAGCTCTGTCCTCCAGAAATGTGTAGCTTGCTGAGAGCTTCACATAGCAGCAGGATACTTACCCAAGTTCCTGCATTTTGTCTCTCCAGACTAACCTCAAGTGGAATGAGATCTGAAGGTGAGAAGAGAACGCATTTATAGGAAAAGGTGGTTTTGTTCATTTGGCTACCTATACTCCCTATGACGTGTAACTTATGAAAGTCTCTAAGCCATTCCTTAGTTGTGTACCCCTCTCTTTGACAAACCAGAGGTAGCTATGCAGGCTAGCCAAAGGGTTTGTATTCCATTTTGGCTCCCAGAAGCTGCTAACAGTGAAATCACCCAAAGGAAGGGCTCCAAAGACAAAGAAAAACAGGACCATCTAAGGACCTGCCCATACTGACTGAAATGTGATTAAACTCTTAGATTACTCTGACTTGGTAGTAATTTTTTTATTGTTTTTTCAATGTAGGGTCTCACTCTATCTAAGGCTTACCTGGAACTCACTCTGTAGCCCCAGGCTGGTCTCAGACTTGCGACAATCCTCCTACTTCAGCCTCGTAAACATTAGGATTAAAGGTGGGTACCACCAAGCCACCATGGGCAGCACTGAAGTGGTGATATTAAAAGGGATGTCACTCTCACATACTGTGTTCGTAGCTGAGGTCTGGATCCTGCTTGTCAAGAGATGTTTGTGTTATTGGGATTCTGATTTGATTTCCTCTGTGTGGGGATTAAGAATCCTAAGTGATGGGAATTGCTTGGTAATTTGCTTGTTGGCTATTGACTGGAAAGGATGCTCTTCCTCAAAACATTTCCTAGATTTGGAATTTATCTGAAACATTTGAAGATACTCCATATCAAATAGTCAGTACTAAGTGCAGTTACAGAAAAACAAGCATGAGGTGATGTGAAGCTCACCTGCTTCACAAATGCCCACTGCAGGGTTCTGGGGTAGATGCTAGTTTCATGTTCTGCAAGTCTGCATTGCGGACTTTCCTTCTCCCCATCCCCAGGGTTGATCTGACCAGAGAATGATCCCATCACCAGTCTTCCTCAGGGTGGTTCCATGATCTACATCACACCAATCAGTTATTCACTAGCAGCTTTGCTAGATCATTTGGGAAACATGTGCTCATTAAACCTGAACTCGTTAAATCTGAATTCTGCCTCAGACTGCTACCCACCAGAGCTGAACAAAGAACAAAGAGCAAGAAACTGGAGGCCTTGGTTGTCGCACAGAGTCTGTGTTTGTCTGGGACTTGTGCCCTTCTTCAGTGCACTGAAACTAGTTTGAGCATACCTTGTATCATTTGTAATCATGAGTAACTACTAACTAATAAATATGGATATAGTGCTAACTAGTAATTTGGAGAGAATAATCTTTAATAATCTTTAAATTATACTCCCTTTCAATCTGTATAACTCTGATGAAATATGAAAAGGATTTCCATAGAACAGACATGAACCAAAGCATTTAATGCATCAATTAATCCTTAAAATATGAAGCAAATGCCATTATTGCCTCCATAACGTCCTTATACAGTGAGATTTACTGAA
Source organism: Orientallactaga sibirica (assembly GCA_036365145.1). Lineage (NCBI taxonomy): Eukaryota > Metazoa > Chordata > Mammalia > Rodentia > Dipodidae > Orientallactaga > Orientallactaga sibirica. The sequence continues at coordinate 10,329,746 of JAEOAD010000044.1, forward strand.
CTGTGCAATGTCACACAACTAATCATTTGCAGAGCTGTGATCCCTTCTTGCTCTGCGTGATTATGCAAATTTGCCTCACTGAGTGCCCTTGAAATGCTGGGCTCTTTCCAAAAGGCTGTGTAGCTCATTTTCAGTGGACACATTTTCAGCATATGTGTTCCACAAAACTGTTCCTACGGCATGGTGGAAATGACCACTCTGGGGATTTTTACGCCTAGGTAGAGATTGTGACTCTATCCTTGGTTAATCTCAGTGCCTGAAACTTCCTCCCATCTTCCGTTTTTGAAAGAAAAAGATCTGAGGACAACTACCTACCTCAAAGGGTTATTGAATTTTAATGACTAGCGCACAGGAATCAGAGTGGAGAGGCACAAGGCAAGTGCTTGGCCAGTGCTTCTGTGTCAGCAACCACCTGTAGGAACAGCATAGCCCACCTAACACCAAGGGTGTCAGCTACTTTCTCATACTGGGACAAAACACCCACCCAGATGCACCTGATAGAAGGAAAGGTTTATTTCGGCTTACAGTTTTCTTTTCTTTTTTTGGAGAGAGACACAGAAACAGACAGAGAGAGAATGGGTACACCAGCAGCCTCTCAGCCGCTGTGAACAAACTCCAGATGCATGCGCCCCCTTGTGGGAAAGTGTGACATTGCACCCTTGCATCACTGCATCTGGCTAAACGTTTGACCTGGAGATTGGAACCGACATTCTTAGGCTTAGCAGGCAGGCACCTTAACTGCTAAGCCATCTCTCCAGGCCACAGCTTACAGTTTTGAGGGAAAGTTTCATCTTGGGAGGGAAAGCATGGTGGGAACACAGAGCTGGCTCATATGGTTGCCAATCAGCAGCCTGGAGGAAGTAGCAGGAGTGAGCTGCTTGGGCATGACATTTCCATAGCAGCAGGAAGGAAGTAGTCTAAGTGCCAGCACTGGCATGGAGGCTGGATTATAAAATCCACACAAGCCTGAAGAGATCACTTAATGGTTAAGGCACATGCCTGTGATGCCTAAGGACCCAAGTTCAATTCTCTGTGTCCCACATAAACCAGATGCACAAGGTGGTGCATGTGTCTGGAGTATGTTTGCAGTGGCTAGAGGCCCTGGTGTGCCCATTCTCTCCCTCTCTGTCTCTCTCCATCCCTCCCTCTCTGTCTCAAATAAAAATAAAGAAATAAATAAAAAGTTAAAATGTAAAGTCCACCCCAACAACACAACTTCTCCCAGTAAGGCTGAACCTCCCAAAGGCTCTACCAGTTGGGGTAGGAGACTTAAACACAACCACATAAGGCTTTGGGGGACATTGCGCATTCAAACCACCGCGCCAGGAGAGTCCACTGCACCTGCTCATGTATCTCAGGTGCCAGCATTACTCTGGACCAGCCTGAGGCCATGTCTCAACAAACCCTGCCTCCAGATCCTCCAGATTCTTACCTCAGTCAGCCATCACAACCCACTTCAGTTACTCCTTGTGCTCGAGAGCTGACATGAGGTACGGCAGCACCAAAGGCATCAGAACCAATGCATGAATCCGCAGGTCTGCTCACCAGGAAGCCCATCTCTGGAGAGCCTCCCTCCCATCAGTCTATGTACTGCTCCTATAACCCACTACCACAGGATGGATAATTTCTAAAGTGGGTTTATTTTGCCCAGGGTTCTGGAAGTCCAAGAGCATGGTATAGGACTTGGCATGTGTAGACAATCTTCCTTCTGTGTCATGCCATGGTAAGAGAGAGGTAATCTATTAATCCATCAATCATCAATACATGAGTGAGTTAATTCATTCACAATAGTAGAACCATAATGATCCAGCCATCACTCAAGCGGACCACCTGGTCCCATCTCCTCCTGCCTTACGACTGTGATCCAATGTCAGTGGGAGTTCACATGGGGACGTTCAAACCTCAGTATTATTCAAGTCACCAATCAGGTTTCCATCTTGCGAAGTGCCTCACACTTTCAGCCAGGCAATATTTCCAAAGTCACATAGGCTACAAAGAATCTGAAATATATGTGTTTTTAATTTTTTTGGTTTGTTTTGCATGTGGTGTGTCTGTGTACACTCACGTGAGCACAAGTATATGTGAGCACAAGTGTTTGTATTTGTGTGTGTGCAGGTGTGGAGGCCAGAGGCTGACATGAGGCATGTTTCCTGACTGCTCTCCTCTTTATTTTGCTGAGGCAGGGTCTCTCACTTGAGCCCAGATTGGCCTATCCAGCTAGTCTGGTTAGCCAGCGTGTCCCAGGTTTTCTCGTCTCTTCCTGCTGAGCGCAGCAAGCACTTCACTCAGTGAGCCATCTCTCCAGCCCCTGAAAGCTATGCTTATATATTCAGAATACTAAAGGAAACATGAAGCTATATAATAAGAGATATAATGTGTAAGCTACATAATAATAGAATAAATTGAAGCAACTTTAGCTAGAGCTTTCCCGGCTGGATAGACAGACAAGGAAAGGAGATCAGGGTCAATCCATCTTCCACAATCATTTTAATCCATGATGACACCAGACATCCCCTCTCTGAGTGTCTATTCCAGTTCAGGCTTGAGTCTCTTAATTTTCCCCTTTCATGCACCCTTGTGAAAGCATTTGAGCATCTGGGTGCTTCCATGGGCTGCTACCCCCTCTGAGACTGGGTGGTACAAACCTCTTCCCACTCTACCCCAGTGGCCTCAGAAATTGCCCCCTTCTGGTGTCTTTGGATTTTCTTCAGTTGCTAAGACCACAACTCTTCTGTACTGAAGCTCAAAAAGACCATGACACGAAAGCTCATCCTGTATTTTTCAGTTCATAGTAATCTGCCCTGAGTTTGAAGAATCTCACCTGTATCAAATCTGTGATGCTCCTAGACTAAAAGGAAATGCCTGGGTTTCCATCATGTAGCATATCAATTTCATTATGCTAAAACATCAGTATAGCACTATGTAATTAAATATCTATATAATCAGAGTACAAGAGAATTGGATAAACGAATGAACAAGGACACTGAAGGTCAGTCGTTTGGATAAACAAATGCATAACCGAGAACCATCTCAATGTCAACCTCCATTGAGCCACGACACAGAGGGAAAGAGTCTCAGCTGCTCCTCTCATCAGCCAGAATGGAGCTGAACCCACGTGAGCTTACCTGAGGGATGTCAGCCGGCTGGGCAGGGAGTTTCGCCCACAAGATTCATTTAACTCAAAAGTCCATGTTTTTCCCACCACTGTAGAGCTTTCTCCCATTTAGAAACAAGATGCAATCTCATGTTCATTCACTCCAACAGAAAGGGAATGTGTGTCCCTAGAGGCACTGGGAAATAGCTCAAAGCAGCCAACGGTGGGTAATTTCATATAAAACCTCATATCTTACAATTCCATGAACATTTTGCCTTGAAGTATTCTAAAATATGATTACATTTTATGATGGGATAGCTGGATTTGTGCTTGCTTTTTATTATTATCTTCAGATAGTCTAATAAAAACCATTGCTTCCTAAGGAAGGCCATATTTACTCTGTGGCTCTGCCATGTCCCCATTGTATCCATAAAGCCCACTCCATGTGGAGAAGCATATGCTCCATCTGACAGGTACATTTTCTTTGGGGATCAAGATATACAGTGATTTGGGGTGTTAATCAAGTACAGAACTCAAGAACTCTCCATTCCCAAGGTATCTCAAGCATCTGAACACCCTGAGACTTGCAGCAGGATCAAAACAATGGTCGCTTAAGCTAGCCCATGGGAAAGAAAAAATAAAAATAAATTTTTTTTATTTTGCTGTCAGTGAGGTGTGAATGAAGGGAGGCTGGCAATGAATATTTCTATGTGGAGTGACTCAATATAACAAACCTACTTCATTCCCTCCCCCAGTGGAAGAAAAGATGCTCAAGATATTAAGAGAAGTGAGTTTATGTAAACCTATTTATTTTTCTCTCTCTTTGCTAGTCCGATCGGTTCCACCTAGGTCTAGGTATTACAGCAACACTGACCCACAAGAGATGTCTCTGATTCTTAGCCCTTCTGAAACTGGTGGGTACTTCCAATTCTTGGGTTCGTTTAGGAGACCTCACCTGCCCCACAGTATAGGCCGCATTCTCCCAAATCAGCATTATTGGAAATGAAAGATGTTTGGTCTTGTATCTACCTTAACCCTCAGTTCAAGTGCCAGGTGAGGAAGAGGAGGCTGTTCATTGGGCGTCCCTCAAATGCCACCTCTTTTATCCAGAGCCAGAAGCCTTAGGACATAATGGAATCTGTGGAGCCAAATAACACCTGGAGACATGTAGAGGAGCCTGAGATGCATGGCCGTGGGCTTTGGGCCTTGACCTTGAACATGCAATATTGAGTAGATGGCCAGACTTTGAAGTTTTACAAATTTAAATTGAGCCACAAGGTCAGAGCCAGCATGAGTTTCCAATTGATCTTTGATTCCTGGCACCTGGTAGGTGAGTTTAAATAGATTTGTATGTCACTCAGAACCTTGGTTTAGTGGTTCGCTTAGCCTGGTGGCAGCTTTACCCACAGACAAATAGCTGTTTTGATAATTAGGGCTATGCATATCATACCTACAGTAAGTAGCTTTGAGCTAGGTTCTTGAGAGAAAGAAAACTGAGAGAAGGAAGATATGCCATAAACGGGGCTTCGTTAGACTGGCTTATACAATAGGGAATATGTAGTCTTACAATAGGCCATTGGCATGCGAAAGAGGTTGAGAACCTGGTAGCTGCTCAGTCCATAAAGCTGGACACCTCAGCAGTCAGTCCCAGTCTAGTATTGGAGGCCCAGAAGACTCCTGGAGAGTCGCTAGTCTGTAGTACATGTTAGAGAACTGAAGAAGCTGAATATTGAGAGCCACAGTAGCCGCAGCACACACTCAACTCTGATTCCTTCACTATTTCTTTTTTTAAATTTTTTTAAATATATATTTTTTATTTATATTATTCTGATTTTACATTCATAGTTTTGGTTCCATTGTCCTCCTCCCTGTCCTCCCTATTCCAAAGGGACCCTCATCAATGGGGAATGTGGGTCGTGCATTGTGAGGTTATTCAAGAGTTCTGGGGGGTAGGCCCCAGTCTCTGTGCATAATGCCCCAACTTGTGACTCTAACAATCTTTCCGCCCCCTCTTCCGTGCGTTTCCCTGAGCCACATTGGGGTTATTTTAGTTCTATTTCAGTGATGAGGTTTTGGGAGCCTCTGTGTCTCTGGATATCTGGCTTAGTTGGAGTTGGATGTTCTCTGTGTTTATCTCCTTCAGCCTTTTTCTGGTGTCATGATCGCCTTGAATGCTGTATTCTTGCCCTTCCCCTGCGTTGTTCTATGGTTTCAGCTGGGTCCCTGGTGAGGTGTGGTTAGCTGATCCTCCCTTCAGGTTCGTTGTCCACCTGAAAAAAGATAAGCAAATTCTCCAACGGAGAGAGAAGTTAGTACTAGATAGAAGGGATGACCATCTATGTTTTAGAGGGAATTTTATATGTGTTGGCTCTCTTCTAGCCCACATTTGGTGGTATCTTGCTCTTGGAGACTGAGCTCATTTTTTGTACCTGGTTTTGACTTATTTCCCAGTTCCAGCAATGAGTTCCATTCCACTGAGTGGATCTGTTAGCCAAATCAAGAGCAGTTGGCTACCCACCATGGCTGTTTGCCACTACTGCACTTGTATGAGCATTACGTCAAGTTGTTTCCTGCTGGATATCTTAGACTGCAAGTTGTTTGGACCAATGTCGGACATTTTCCCTCTTGTCTGTTATTGGAAGGGGCTTCTATGTCTCATCTACCATGTGTGTAACTGTTCCAGCCTTTTCCTAGGTATCAGTTTCCCTTTATGAAATCTCATGAATTATGAGTTCATAAATAAACTCAGTAATTCATAATTAATCTTTCTTGGGTCCATTTTATCAATTCTTCATTAAAAATAGGATAAGAACCCAAAATCAGGGTGTACAAATTTGGGATACCCCTCTAGAACCCCCCCAAATCTTGCATCATTACCTCAGAAAGGTTGGCTACCTCTGACAAATAGTCCAGATGTAAAAAGGGCCAGAGATCAAGATTAGTATCACATAAACCTTACAAGCTTTGAAGAAATAAAGGAGAGGCACAGGCCTTGGACACCTGGGGTAGAAAGCTATCCTTTGCAGAGAACAGGGCTATCGGCTGACATAAAGGTACATGTCCTCCCCTAAGAGGGCATGCCTTAAGCAGGAAGCTGTTGTCAGGATATGAGTACTTTTCCATATACTCAATTTTATGCATTATTGAACAAAAAAATACATGTACCCTCCTCAACAGAAAAACCCACCAACTTTGTGATCTATGAAAATGTAAAGCTCTGGGCCTAGGAAGTGTTATTTTATCACTTTCCCCAAATCCCAGCCTCCTTTTCAAGCCAAGGAAAGTTATTATATGACTAGCCTTAGATTTGTGAGACTGCTTCACATACCCAAGAGTTTAAAAATATTCCAAATCAAAGAAATTATTTTAGAAGAACAGATGATCATTCCAGCAAAGAGTACTGTGTGTGTGTGAGGGGGGGGGAGAGAAGACCACCCGGCTTACAAGGTCAGCTGATGTCCTATCACTGGCATCTTTTAGATGCCAGTGTGGAAAGGACAGTGGAAGCATGAAATGTGAAACCCACTGTTGCAAAATCAGTACAACATACGAGAGCAGAACGTAGGGACAGCAGTCTCCCTGGGCTCTGGGTTACAGAAGCATCAAAGGGCAGCTTGTGCTCAGAAATCAAAAAGCAGGGCTGGAGAGATGGCTTAGCAGTTAAGGTGCTTGTTTGCAAAGCCTAAGGACCTAGGTTCGAATCTGCAGAACCCACGTAAGCCAGACACACATGGTGACACATGAGCACAAGGTCGCATATGCCCACAAGATGGTGCACATGTCTGGAGTTTGATTGCAGTGGCTGGAGGCCCTGGTCCACCAATTCTCTCCCTCTCTCTTTCTCTCATAAAACAAATAATAATTTAAAAAACACTTTAAAAAATCACAAAACAGCCCATAGATCCCTGAGGAAAACAAAGCACAGCTTGAGTGCCTTGTCACTGGATACCCATTTCCATCTCAGAGATATTTGCCAAGTCATGGGGACATAAAACTGGTCTAAACCAGACCATTCTTGTAAGTGCAAACCATAGAAGACTGGCACCCTTGCATGTTCACTGGGAGCAAACTATATTTATGGAGAACAGAACATGTTTCCAGCCTACCAGCTAGGCCAGGAGCTCCTCCTTGGAATGCTGGTTAGACAAAGATAAAGCAAGATAAGCTGAAGATGTTACCACTTAAGTAGTCTAACCTTCAAAACCCTTCTCCCCGTGGAAGTAGTGTGGAGAAGCCAAGTGTCCTGGTACAACTTCACCACTGGACCTTCCACATGGCACTATTGGACCCATGTGCTGGCTCTCATGGCCCTTCCCTGTTAATCTGAGCACCAGTGGATATCTAACTTTGTAAGTTTATGTGCTCTGTTAGTATCTTCCACGTTAATACATTTCAATAAATCTTACATCTCCCAGGACTTTGGTGGTGTTTTCTTACCTTTGTTGTCAACCTATCTCCATTTCCTTAGAACAGCTGGAATGTGGATTGTATTCAGTTTTCCTCAAGCATTCCCGAAGACCGTGTGGGAGGGAGGTGAACTTTCCCAGGGCGAGGTGGGTGAAGCTGCTCACTGTTTTGGGTTCAATTGAATGTTTCCCCAACACCTGATTCATTGGTTGAAGTCCTAAGCCCTAGTGCCTCAGAATGTGCCATGTTTGAAGAAAAGTTCTTTACTGGGATAAGTTAAAATGGAGTAATTAGGGCGTCCTGTACCCCAATGTAACTGGTGCCCATAGAAAAGGGAAACTTGGAGGCTGATAGACATAATGAAGAAGATGACATGAATAGGACTGAGACAGTCCACAAACCAGACACAGAAGACTTTTCCCTCACATCTCGGGAGAAACCAGTCTTGCCAACACTGACTTGGGATTTCTGGCCTCCTGGACAATGATGCAGAACTGTTTTTTTTTTTTTTTCATTAATGAACCTCCCTCTCAATGGTGAGTGGACATGAGGCTATTGAATTGAACTATACTCTGTCCAGTCCTTGGGGGCATATATCATGACCCTTTCTATAGCAATAGGAATTGAGAATTTTTTAATTAAAAATGTGGAAGGCAAGAAAACATTCCAATTAGACCATTGGTGTTCCTACTATTGCATAATTCTGATCTTATTTTTGATCACGTGGAAGGGGCTGGAGAAATGGCTCAGTGGTTAAGGTGTTTACTGGCAAAGCCAAAAGACCTCAGTTCAATTCCCCAGTACCCACATAAGCCAGATGCACAAGGTGGTGCATGCATCTGGAGTTCATTTGCAGTGACTGGAGGCCCTGACACACCCATTCTCTCCTTCCCTCTCTCTCTCTCTCTCTCTCTCTCCTTTTTTCTCTCGCTCTCTCAAATGAGTAAATAATTTTTTTTAATGACAAAATTTCTGTGGTTTCCCTTAAAGTTCATTTGTGTCAGATTTCCTCCCAGACAAGATAGTGCAACGCTCTCTGGCTCACTGCGGTTGGGAGAGTTCACTGAATTCAGTTCAAGTTCACAGGTCAGGTACTCTGGATTGTCATCATATAAGATTGAGAACCACATGTAGAAGCTGAAGATCAAGACAGTCTTCTTTCCCCCACTATCATGTTTTGAACTTTATTATCATTATTGTTTATTACTAGTATTTTGTAACTTTACCTGCAAAGTAACAAAAGGTTTACAGAGAAAATGAATAATGGGAAATGAGTTATATTTTTTTTAATACTAGAAATCCTTACACTAAGAACTTTTTGAAAATTTCTAATAAGACACTTTGTAGGTGATGAGGTGATTTGTGATCAGAAACACTACAAAGTGAAATTTTAGCCTTGGGTAAGAAATGGCCACAGAAAGCCAGGGTTGATACTGAATGCTTATAAGCCGGCACTTTAGAAGCAGAGGGATAAGGAATTTCAGATCATCCTCAGCTGCATGAGACTCTGTCTCAAAAAAATACAAAAAGGAAAGAAAGAAGAAAGAAAGGCAAAAGAGAGAGAGAAAGGGAGAAAGGAAGGGAGGAAGGAAGGGATAAAGAAAAAAGAAAAGGAGAGGGACAGAAAGAAAAAAGAAAGAAAGAAAGAAAGAAAGAAAGAAAGAAAGAAAGAAAGAAAGAAAGAAAGAGAAATACAAAGGAAGGAAGGAATGAAGGAAGGGGAGGGAGGGAGGGAGGGAGGGAGGGAGGGAGGGAGGGAAAAAGGAAGGAAGGAAGGGACGAAGGAAGGAAGGGACGATGGAAGGAAGGGACGAAGGAAGGAAGGGAGGGAAGGAGTGAGTGAGTGGGAGGGAGGAAGGGAATGAACTAGGATTGAAGGGAGGAAGGGGGGAAAATAACAGGAGGGGACAGGAAGGTGGACCAAAGGAGGGAGGGAGAGAAATGGCCAGGGCTTTTGATTAATACTGACCCACCCTAAACTTCTCTGTGACCAGTCTGTATGATCCCCAGAGTCCTACTGTAACCAAGGACAGGAGCTGGTAAGGAAACGTGCACGCATAGAGCAGTCACCCTTTGAGGTCACACCAAGCTAAGGAGACACCATTTAAAAATCTAGACCAGACTGGCTTAAAGTGACTCTATTACTGGAAGGCAATTAGATTAGGCATGCCCCTCTAATCCTCTCCACTAAACAGTGGTAACACTCTTCCCAGGAAACCTAATTGACTCTGTCACTCTCCTTCACGTTCAACAGCTGCTTAAATTCACAGCCGGTTTTTAAAGAAGTGTTATAAGATACTTAGAATGACCAGTGATCGATAAAGGGGAGGCGTGCCACATCTCTGGAATTGCTGTGCCCAAATTGAAGCTCATCTCAGGAACCATTTGTGACCTCATTTCATGCACCGTCACGTGTTCTGCCACCCACTGAACCCATATCCTTCGGGCTCCAAGTGTTTGTCTCAGGCCCAGGTCTGCTGCAGAGAAGAGTTTTCTGTGTGGCCCAGCTGACAAAAGGAGGTAAATGAACAATAACAGATCGTCTCTTGCATCTAAATTTGGCCAGTACTGCTCTTCTGAGAGGATCATGAAGAGCTTTCTCTGACGGGCCACACACTTCCCTCCTGCCAGTCTCTGATGCAGGGCAGAAACTGAATCCAGTGCAGATCTTAGGAACATTCTGGGTGAATGTTTGTGTATGGGAAGTCGATGTAAAGGAAGGAAAAGAGCACAAAGAAAAGGCTACCAGCTTCTGTGTAGTCATTTCAAACTCTTCCTCTATTAGAAAAATCCATAAGGGAATAACAAAAGGAAAATATACAGTTCAAAAAAAAAAAAAGTCAGTAGGTTACCATGGTCGCGTGCACGTGGAACCCTAGCACTCAGAGACAGGGCAGGATGGGTGGAGAACTTCAGGACAACTTGGACTACATAAAATGACCCTCTCTCAAAACAGGAGCAGGATATGGTGGCACTCACTTAGAATCCCAGCACACTTGACTACCTCAAGTTCTAGGCCATCCTGGACTACAAAATGAGTTCAGCCTTGACTACATAGCAAGATCTTGTCTCAAAAGAAATGTTTAAAACCTCCGATCTAAATTCATTCATGAAGTTTTAGGACTCAGTCATTCAGTTATAAATGTGACAGAAAATAAATGGGACAAGTAAGCACGTGTGTGGCGAAACCGTGGTTGTCACACCAGACTGATCCTGCAGCTGGTCGCAGCACAGGAGGAGGCGGAAGGGGGATTTCCCTGGCTCAGAGCCCTGCTGAGTTCTATTGAGCCATCTTGACCATCACTGGAAGATGATGATGAAGTAACAAAACCCCTCGTCCTGTTTCAACTTTGAGGAACTGTGAGGGCTGCCATTGAGAGCATCCTGCTTTCAGAGAGAAAGCTGATATATTTACAGGTCAAGAACAATGATAAATTCAAGAAATAGAAAGGAATGAAGGAAGAAAATGAATTGACTACTGGCCAATATCGTGTGATACCATCTGCACAAACTTCCATCTCCTATGGACAAGCACTGCCTGTCACATTGTTGCTTGTGGTTTTGTGTTTTCCTTATCATTAGGTCATGAGCATTTTTATTTTCCCATGTTGTCTTCATCACCATTTTTATTATTTCACTGATGTGTATGTATGTGTGTATTCACTAGGGTATATGTGCTCATGGGTGTGAATGTAGGCACACACATGCCACAGCACACACGTGGACAACTTCCTGGTTCATCCTCGTTGTTCACCTCACGTGAAGCAGTTTTTTGATCTCACTTGGCACTCACAGAGAGGTTCTGGGACATTGTCCTGTCTCCATCTGCAATTTCCCCACCAGAGTGCCAGGATGACAGAAGCCCACCGATGACATCCAGCCTTTGACATGGGGTCTGGGGACTGGACTTGGATACTCAGACCATCTTCCCGCCCTCTTCCAGACAACCTCCACAGCTGCACACATGTCCTGAAGTTACAGTTACTCATTCCACCTCCCAGGTGCGACCTTACCTTAGTGGATGTTTTGAACCATTTGGACTGAAATTAGTCAATATATTTCAACATGTCCTGTCCTTCACTTATTCACAAAATCCATTTACTCTGGCTGGGACCCTTTTCCTCTTTCATCAAAACCTTTTTTTCTGTTCATCCCTGTTTTAATGATTTCTGGTTAGATAATAAAAGCTTCAGGGCTGGAGAGATGGCTTAGCGATTAAAGAGTTTGCGTGCAAAGCCAAAGGATCCTGGTTCGACTCTCCAGGCCTCACATAAGCCAGATGCACAAGGGGGCATATGCATCTGGAGTTCATTTGCAGTGGGTAGAGGCCCTGGTATGCCCATTCTCTCTCTCTCTCTCTCTCTGACTCTTTCTCTTAAGTTAATTAATTAATTAAAAATATATGTAAAAATCTTCAGTCACATTCCACCAATACTGATAATCAAAGAGATTATAATCCTTTTTTTTTTTTTTTTTTTTTTCTGTTTTAGTCCTTTCAGAAGGTAGTCTGGACTTGTCACTCTGGTCCAGGCTGACCTGGAATTAACTATCAGGTAGTCTCAGGGTGCTTCTCTTCTCAACTGCCTTGGGGAATCCTCCTAGCTCTGCAGGCCCCGAGTGCTGGGATTAAAGGCGTGCGCCACCACGCCCGGCTATAATCCTTTTTAATGCACACCATATTTTAATGGGGTTTCAAATATGTTCACAAATTCTGTGGTAGTCCTTTCAGTAGGTACAGTCTGATTTACTTGTCTCTCAACTGTGCTCACAAAAAACAAGAGAGAATATATGAGACTTTGAACATACAAAGTATTGAAACAATTTGTCATAGAAGGCATCACATTTAATTTTTTCAACTGCCTTTTGGGGAAATTTTTGTTTCATTTACCTGACATCTTTGGATGACAGGCCCCATTTTGGAGAGACCCTGCTGGATTTTGTGAACTGAGTTTAAATAATATCAGCCAACATCTTTAAGAAAGGTCCTAATATATTCTAATCAGATCTTCTCTGTCCACAGCCTTGGCTGAATGAACTATGACCTCATACAACGTGTGGGAGAGCCACCCAGCTGACTTGTTACCTGTGCAGTGATCTTGAAACTGTGATCACAAAAACTGTGAGAGAACATATATCTGCTTTGAACATACAAAGTATTGAAACAATTTGTAATATTCCTAGGCATCACATTTAATTTTTTTAAATTTCTTTTTAACACTAGTTTTGAGTTTCATTTACCTGACATCTTTTGATGTATCTTGTCACATTTTGCCTTGTAATATTTTCAAAGATTTTGTGACTAGTGGAGTTTAAATAATATCAGCCAATTAGATACTATTAAGATCATAGAGCCTAATATATAAATTTTGTAAATATTGTGTGGATTGTGAACCAGAATCAGATGAAGTATGTTATTAAAACCTCACAGAATGCCATTTGTGAAGGGTTAATAGCCTTCCCTGACAATTAGAGGAACTAAAGAGTTAATAACTAACCTTAAGATTAAGAAGGCCATAAAGAATGGAGACATCCAGTCCTCCCTAGTCAACTCTAGTCTAAGGAGCCTGAACTCCGAGCAATCAAATACCTCTGATCCCAAGTTATTGACTTCACCTCAGACCTGCAGCTAATTATTATTTTTATTTGCCTTTTTAAGATCCTGATATTTCCCTCCCCTCCCCATTCCACTTTAGAACTCCAATCTCCATCATATCCCCTCCCTCTCTCCATTAGTCTCTCTTTTAATTTGATGTCATCATCTTTTTCTTCTATTTTGAGGGTCTTGCAGAGGTATTGCTAGGCACTGCAAGGTCATGGATATTGAGGCCAATTTCTATCTGGGCAGTTGTATTGTAAGAGGATATACCCTTCCTTTGGCTCTTCCATTCTATCCGCCCCCTCTTCTGCAATGGTCCCTGAGACTTGGAGGGTGTGACAGAAGTGTTACAGTGCTGGGCATTCCTCCATCCCTTCTTCTCAGCACTATGTTGCCTTTTGGGTCATCCCGGTGGTCATGGCCATCTGAAAAGAGAAGCTTCTCAAACCAGAAGTGAGAGTAACGTTAATATGTGAAAATGAACATTTAGTGTAGTGCTTTCAGGGCAGCTTGGTGGGAATATTAGATTTGGAAAACATTCTCAATCAATATGCAATACCATAGATAATGAAACAATAAGTTTGACATCCATTATCAACTAAACTAGTGGTTTTTATACTTCTGACAAGGGCTTATAGAATATTATAACTTTTAAAAATAAACAACTCATATTAAATGTTAGAATTACTTCAATATTAGGTAAGGTTACAGAATTACGTTGAATTGAATTGTTATGTTAATAACATTTAATTAATTAATTATGTTAAATTATTCTATGGCAATATTGCTTGCTGCAAAGTCTTAATCTTTTTAGATATGCACATTGAAGTACTTATTGATAACATTATATCAACTTAGACATTCTTTTTTCTTTAAATATTTATTTATTTTTTTATTTGAGAGAGAAGAGGCAGATAAAGAGAGAATGGGTATTCCAGCCACTGCAAAGGAACTCCAAATGCATTTGCCACCTGGTACATCTGTATTATGTGGGCATGAAGGAATCGAACCTGGGTCCTTAGGCCTCACAGGCAAGCATCTTAACCTCTAAGCCATCTCTTCAGCCCCCTCAACTTAGACTTTCTTGTAAACCGTATAGTAGAAGAGCAGTTGAGTTAGAATATAGAGAAAGCAAACTTGAACATATGTTTGTAATTGTGAAAGCCAAGGAAGGAGATTTGGGGAATTCATTATGCTTTTCTCTTATGTATTTTTAAAATTATCACCTTAACAACATTTTAAACTGTTATATTCTGACAATTATATAAACTGATAGGAACCTGATTTAATAAGGCTGTCTCCTTCTGCTGCAGCTTCCCCATTTTTATATTCATTGAGAAAACAAGTACACATTTTTGGATAATCTTTTTCAGGAGCTACTCTGGGGAAAATGTTTTCAGAGGCTGACTATTAGCATATTTATGAAAGCTAATTATGAGAATGCATCTGTCATTTCCACTTGCCTGGGCATGCTTGAATTGAGAAAAGTTTACAAGGTGTCCTCCTTATATGAAGTACTTATGACAGGATATAAATCTTTTCTTGATTAACAGGTAAGTGGACACCTAAGCTCTGACAACAGCTTTGAACAATGACAAAACACCAGTGATTGCTAAATCAAGTCTCATGACTGCGTCATTGGGGGAGTTACAAGAGAATTTTTCTCCTATTCCTATCATTTGCACTTTTGCTTGCTATATTGAATGAAACTAGTTGATATTTCCCCACCAACTATTCCTAAGACTTTCCTCTGCAGAAGGAACACTTATAATATATTCCAATTTTTTTAAGTTTCTTTTTTAAAATTATATTTTATTTATTTATATATTTGAGAGAGAGAGAAAGAGAAAGTGGGCACACCAGGGCCTCCAACAGCTGCAAACGAACTCCAGATGCATGTGCCCCCTTGTGCATCTGGTTTACATGGGTCCTGGACAATCAAACTGGGATCCTTTGGCTTTGCAGGCAAATGCCTTAATGGCAAAACCATCTCTCCAATTTTTTTTTTAAGAAACATTACTAAATTATATTTCATCAGCTCATTACATAAAACTTTAGAATGGTAGTTTGTGTTTTTTCTCAGAATTCTACATTATTTTGTAAAATGTTTTATTTATTTATTTATCTGAGAGAAAAAGAGGTAGATGGGGGGAGAATGGGCATGATAGTGCCTCCAGCCACTGAAAATTGTGCATCTGGATTTACATGGGTACTAGGGAATTGACCTCATATCTCTAGGTTTTGCAGGCAAGTGCCTTAACTGCTGAACCATCTCTCCAGACCCCTACGTTACTTTTGACCTTTAAAAATACTGCAAAAGTTGTGTGTCTGTATGTGTATATTGTTAGTGTAATCAATGTGAATCTAATAAAGCTCACTGAGTGTTACTACACTGAAATCCTCATCAATCCATTAACATTTGAATGAGTTACCAAGTGTTTAGTGTAGTCTAGGCAATGCACTAACACTACATTTTAACCTCCATTCCTGCTGTAGCAGTTGCCTTCTCATTTCTAGGACAAAACAGTTGGACAATAGAAGCTTATGGAAGGAAAGGGTTCATACGGGCCCCACAGTTGCAAGGAGACTCATCATGCTAAGGGAAAGCCTGGTATGAGCAGGAAGCTGGATTGCATCCCTCACATATCAGCAGGGTGATGGTACAGAGAGTGAGCATGCTCACACTGGAAATGGGGCTGAATTATAAAATCCCAAGGCTTGTCCCCAGTGACACACATGCAGCAAGGCTCCACCTCCCAAAGTTTCCACAGGTTGGGAATTAAATATGAGGGTTAATCACAAACACTGGAGGTTATGGGTGACATTTTACATTTGAAACCACCCACTTGCTTTCCTGAAACCTCCATCTTACCACCTTTGAGAAAAGGTAAGGGATACACTTGGCTTGAGAGATCAGAAGGGAGGATTTCTCTCTTGCATACAGTTGTGACGTGATATAGGAATTCTTTAATTAAAGGGAAAATGGAATCAATCCAGCTCTCAGAAGTCCTTCTCGCTCCACAGACTTATTCAGATAAAATATTTTAAATATGGAACTCATAGATATTGTATGTCTTTCTGGAAGAGTCAAAGTGGCCAGTTTATGCTTTGTACATTTTTCCTGGGAAGTTCTCTATCCATAGATTTATTCAGTCTCCAATTAGCTCATGATTAGGGTTAGGGTTAAGAGCCTTGTCTTGGTAGTCTATGAATAAAGATGAGTCAGTAATGGTAATTGTGGTGGTTTGAATATCAATGCGTTCCCCCTCCCCAGCAGCCTGCTGGATGAGGTATCACTGGGGTGGATCTTGCAGTCCAGCCCTTAGATGTGTAAGGAGCAACTGGAGCATGTTTGCTGGCTGTTGGCACAAGTGCTTGCTGCAGTTGTTTCTCTCTGCTGCGGCCTATGGAAGTGAGCCAGCTCTCCTCCATTCATGGCACTTCCCCTGGATTCTGTAACTCTGAAATAAACCCTTTTCTCCCATAAGCTGCTTTTGGTCAGGTGTTTGTCTCAGCAATGAAAAAGTAACCGTTACAGTGGTGTTTCAGTTCTTATCTTCACTTCTTGTGGGAATTCTCTGCTCCTACTGATGTGTTAAAACAGCAGGACACAAGGATGGGTGTGTATGAAATGGCTTTAGAATCAGTCCCTTTCTTGGAATGACTCATTTTCTCCTGAGATTTACAATTATTATTTTTAATTATTGTTACCTACAGAATATGAAAGAGATCCTTCCTATGAATAAAAGAGTTCTTTGATACAATGTCAACGTATCCCTTAACTTTTCCCAAGGTATTAGCCTCAAAAGAGAATGGTTGAAGGCATTTTTTTTCTTTTTAAATTGAATACAAGATGTCATTTGATATTTATTGAACTTTCTTTCTTCAGATATGGCTTTTCATTGTACATAGAACCACTACTGATGATATGATGGCAATTTTCTTGTTTCCAAACATTTTTGTGTGTATGTTTAGTGCATATGCATGCATGTATGTGTTAGTGCTCATACACATCTGTGTACATGGACTGGAGGCTAAAGGTTGACTATGTGTCTTTCTATATGTCTCTCCACTCACTGGAGGAAGGTTTCTCAGTTGAATCCAGAGCACATTAATTCAGTCAGCCTAATTAGCCAGATTGCATTGGGGAAAACCCTGTCCCCCATCACTGCAGGTCCTGTGCTGGGATTTGAGGCACACACCAGCACCTGCAACATTTAGGTGTGTTTTGGGGATCCAAATTGAAGCCCTCATGCTTAAACAGCAAGTGCTTTATCTCCAGCCTGTTTCCAATCCAAATGTTATTTTTTAAAATGTTTATTTATTTGAGAGAAAGAAGGACCAAGAATGAATGGGTGCACCAGGGCCTCCTGCCTCTATAAATGAACTCCAGGTGCACGTGCTACTTTGTGCATCTAGCTTTAGGTGGTAATAAGGAATCCAACTCAGGCTGTCAGGTTTTGCAAGCTAATGCCTTTATCTACTGAGCCATCTCCAAATTTTCTTTTCCTGTTATTTTATTTTTAAGCTTCAGAAAGCATATGAACAGTGCATATAGGAAGTCAGTGACAACAAAACCGAACAAGGCAATTGTGTTTATAGAAAATTATTTCTTTATTCTTTCCAAATATCTTAATGGACGCAAATGTCTACTTAAACCATGCATGTGCGATATGTTAAACTCCACACTTATTTCTGTAATCTTGGGTTCTTCTGGAATTCTAGCTATTAGAAGTTGTGAATTTAACATAAATTCCTGCATTTTGTGTTTTCCATACGTAGAAGTCCATTTCTCATCCATTCCTGATCTTCAGTAGGCATCTATTATTTAGTTAGCATTTCCTACTTGAAGATATCAGATAGTCGGTTGTTGGGCTTTTTACTTTCTTCTCACCTGCTTGGGAGGTTCCTTTTGTTCTCAGATAACACTTCTCACCAGCAAATATCTATAAGTTTGTATAAAAGTGCTATGTAACCAGGTGTGGTGGCACACGCCTTTAACCCCAGCACTCAGGGGTGAGAGGTAGGAGGATCACTGTGAGTTTGAGGCCACCCTGAGACTATATAGTGAATTCCAGGTCAGCCTGGGCTACAGTGAGACCCTACCTCAAAAAACAAACAACAAAAAAATTGTTATATAATCTCAATACTTAAAATATATAAACTATATTGTAAATGTATAGAATGTCTGGTTGGCATGTAAACATATTTTACAACCAACAGTTTTATGATATGAAATGTGTACAGCAGCTTCGAAATCCTAGTTTTTAAAAATATTTTATTTTTAATTTATTTATTAGAGACAGAAGAGGGAAAGAGAGAAAATGGGCATGCCAGGGCCTCAAGCCACTGCAAACAAACTCCAGATGCATGCACTATCATGTGCATCTGCTGTGGGATCTGGAGAATTGAACCTGGGTCCTAAGGCTTCACAGGCAAGCACCTTAACAACTAAACCATCCCTCCAGCTCATAAATCCTAGTTGTTAGTCCCTCAGTGCATTGTATTGGTACAAATGAAATGCTAAGTAAATTATTGAGAAAAAGCTAAGTATCATCTGCCTATCACCGAGTTACAGTCCAAATCACAAAACAATATCCATGGGTGCATGCTGATGCAAATAAATTCTGGAGGGTGAGTACTCAAGTGGAGAAAAGAATCTAAACCTATGCAGAATTCCAAACGACGCATTTGAGTGCTGGACCCGCAAGGAGGTGAAGTCTCATCCTGCAGTTCTTGAGCACGTGTTTTGCGTGGTGACATCCTCCTGAGGAGCACAGTATGGGTAGAGTGGTACTAAAGACCATTGCAGGAGAGAAACCTAGCAAGGTGACCAAGGTCAACATGGTTGGTGGTTGATCACATTGACATTAAGCCTCCTTGCTTTGATGTGATGAAATGTCACTTTACTTGTGACCTACCTCCCCAAGTCCCATAATCCCAGACTAATCAACACGACAACCTTAAACTCCAGTTGAGACAGTTTTAAAATATCTGACCAGTATTCATCATATCTATACAGGTCTTCACAATCAAGGAAAGTCTAAGATACTCCTATGATCAAATGATGTGTAAACACTATGGGATCCTGAACAGGAAAAAGCACAAAATATTTTCTAAGGTAAAACTAAGTATATGTGAGTCACATGTAGGCTGTGGTTGATAATATGTCAATGTAGACTCATTAACTGTGACACAAGTACCATATTAATCTATTATGTTAATAATAGGGGACATTGGGTAAAGGATATTGGGAAACGATGCAATAATATAGTTGCAATTTTTCTTTAAATTTAGATCTGTTAGGAAAAAAATAGTGTATTTTCATTATGTCACCTTTCAAAACAGTTTGATAATATAATAATAATAATATAACATGATAATAATATAAATAATAATATAACATAAATCAGGGATTTGGTTCATATACAAATCAGAGATCAGGTTAACATTTAGGTCCTGCTAGAACTTTCTGGAGAAACAAGACTCTCTATCAATGCCACCTCATTTCCAAATCTGTCCCCGGGTATCAAATCATTACTTACTACATAATTTTAATTGCAAATAAAAGATTTCTTAATGAATATAAAAGCACTCCACCCTTTGCATGCATTTTGAAAACCTCTCCTACAGAGGTCTACATACTAATTTTATAACTATGCCCACCAACCCCAAATTCCATTTTAAGCATGGCTCCAACCCTACCAACTCTTGGTGAGCCCCACCCATCCCTCTCACCTCAGAACTGTGGGAAGTGTATGTCCGTGACTTGTCCTGTGTGCTCTTAGTCACAACACAGAGCTGCTTCCTGACCAGCAGCACAACCCTGGCCTTAAATAACACTGGCATTGATTTGAATGGCAGCATGCGCAAACACAATGTTTTCCAGAAGGAGCATAGCAGGAATCAAAAGAAGCCTCACGAGGAATCAGCAGGAGATCTAAACTGAATATACCCACTAGAATGGCCTACTAGATGTTTTCTATGCATATTTGGAAAGCTTCATGTGCTTAATGGAAGGATACCATTTTATAGTTAGCTGTTTAATTGTGAAAGAAGGAGGAGGAGGGGAGAAGCAGAAGAAGAAGAAGAAGAAGGAGGAGGAGGAGGAAGAAGAAGAAGAAGGAGAAGAAAAGAAATCAGACAATGCTGAAAGTGTGAGAATTCACTACTACTATCAAAAGCAGCTTAAACCTCACACTAATACTTTCAGAATATATGAACAGATCCCATGGACAAACATGTGGGTTTTTATTTGAGACTTTTCATGCCTAAAGAGGCAAGTTCTTTATAAAGAACCAAGAAGTCATTCTCCTAAGAGTTCAGAAATAAGACCAACACCTACAATCAACTATGAGTCACAGATTTCCTATCATCTGCCAGCCTAGCCCAGGGGTGGAGAGGTCAGATCTGAGTTTCTTCACCAGTGAATGCCCTAAAGATATAAACATAAACAATGTGGCCTTTTTTTCATTATATATGCCAAGTTACTCCCGAGATAGTAATTTCATCTGCAACTTATCTTACCAAAGCAGCCTTAGATGAGCAATGCTACTTCCTATTAATGACTCTCCCTCACCAATATATTCAAGTAAGCTGGCAGAGTAATTTTCCCCTCACATAATTATAAGCATCTCTCAGAATGTAAATGGCTCTTTTATTCAATGCACTTCATTTGATTTTGTTAATTTTAGCATCCACAACACAATATGTCTAAAGTTTCCATCCTTAGTATATGTCTTTGGACCCAAAGATAAACTCTTTGAAAAATATATATATAGTGAGAATAATGACTGAGTATTATATTCATATTTTTTCCCCATTACCCACAGAAAAAAAGAGGAAGAAAGCTGGGCGTGGTGGCGCACACCTTTAATCCCAGCACTTGGGGGTAGGAGGATCACCATGAGTTCAAGGCCAGCCTGAGACGACATAGTGAATTCCAGGTCAGCCTGGGCTAGAGTGAAACCCTACCTCGAAAAAAAAAAAAAAAAGCAGAAAAAAGAGGAAGAAAGAATGAAAACCAAAAGACAAAGAGAGGAGAAGAAGTAAACTAGGAGGGAAAGTGGATAGTCAATGTTTGGGTGGAAGAGGAAGACCAGGAAGGGACAGTGGAGAATATGACTAATAATGGGGAGAGAGAAGTCACTACAGCAACCCTGTAAGGTAAACTTTTGGCAAAGTTATTCATCCAGAACGCGGATGCCCTTGTCCACTAGTTATCCCAGCTTAGCTTTGCTCATGTGCCATAAGTTCATATTTAATGATGGTCTGTAAAATCTTGGTTTTCCAGAAAAAAAATCATTTGGATTTCAAACCCTCTGTACTATTGTCTGACCACTTCACTAGATTGTGTGTGGATATATATGGTCATCGTTATGGTTGAGGTAGGAGAAGAATCCTTGCCTATAAAATTAATTTTGTAATCAAGAAATCCTGAACAGAAAAGAGATGAAACAATGTGAAATAGGAAGAGTAAATCAAATTCATCAGAGACCACATGAAATCTTTCAACTGCAGTGTATTCAAAATTGCCACCAATGAACTTGTCTGAAAGTCAGTTTCAAGTTCTATGAAGTTAAATGATGAGAACCTGAGAGTATTTTCAGATAGCATCTTGGAGAGATCTAAAATTCTAAGACTGACAAATTATTCCTTTCAAAGGCCAATACTAAGATCAGATACACCATTTTAGTTAAAATTTCTGGACTATTCTTGCTAAACTTCAAGTACTCCAGTGGGCCAGCTAGCTACTTGTGAAGGGTATTTCCACTTTGTTGGTCATTCGAAGACAACTTAATGCAAGCATGCTTCTTGGCCCTTGTCTGCTTTTTAAAATCCAGCCTCACGCTCTGTCGGAGCCCAGTTGCTCAGCTGCAGAAGGGCTGTACTGCAATCAAAGCAGGAAAGGTGTGGCTTCAACCAGGAGGCTCCTAGTGAGCTTCTCCTGTGAGGACACGTGGCATGGCAAATATTGATTACCAATTTGGCAGGACCCAGAATCCCCTGGGCAACAAATCTCTTGGTCAGCCTGTGAGGGGATTTCTAGATGAGATTAAATGATGTGTGAAGACTCATCCTAGGTATACGGGGCACATTTCTATGTGCTAAGAAAGAGAACCGGGGCATATACTGTTCTCTGCTTCCTGACAGTGGGTGCAATGTGATCAGCTGATGCTTGCTCCTGGTGCATGCTTCCAAGCCGCAATTCAACAGCGAACTGTGGACCAAAATAAACCGCCCTTCCTTCAGTTGCTATTACCAGGTATTTTATCACAGTGATGAGAAAAGTAACTGATACAACATATATGGTAGCAAAGCCCAGCCCGAGACATCAAACCTTCATTGCCCTGTCCCTCAAGTCTCTTGGCACTTGTGAGTGAATGCATTTCTCTTTAGAACGGAGCACGGAGAGGAATGGTCCTCTTCGGAGTTAGAATAAAGAGGTACCACTGGGAAAAGTCAGTCCTCATACCATACGTGGAGTGTGAATGAAGACAAACTTATATTTGGGATTAAGTATTAAAATAAAGTAACCACAAAAAAACAGCAAGAGGAGGAAAACATAATCATATTTTCCTCCAGTAACTTGGTGTTCACCTCAGCATTCTTTCCATAAGCTCCCAATACAGCTCATATCCATGTCATGTTAGTTACTTTCTTGTTGCTGTGGCCAAACTGACAGGAAGCTGTTAAGGAAAAGGACAGGGTGTATTCTGGCTTGCAGTTTTGAGGGCATACATCAGACATGGCAGAAGAGTCATGGCACCAGAAGCCAGAGGCAGCTGGTCCAGAGTCTGTAAAGAGAGGGCAACAGGAGTGGAGCTGGGCTATAAAATATCAACACCCACCCCTCGGTGAGCCACAACCTTCCAAACAACACTGCCAGCTGGAGACCAGGTTTTCAGACATGTGGAGGGCATTTCACCTTCAAACCACTGTGATACGCAAGTGCACACACACACACACACAGAGATATCCCCCTTTTTCACACTTGCACAGGCCTCTCACTCTAATTCTCCAGGTTTGCTGAAGGATCATTAGTCTGAGAGTGAAACAAGGAGGCAAGGGAGTTTGACTGATGACAGGCCAGGTTAGATTTACAGGTGAGGAAGCAAATAACTGGAAGGTTCTGCAAACAAATGTCATAAACAAACGTTTAATTACAGCCCTCTACTTTTTAATTGAATGCTATGCTCATGTCTTCCTAATTCTCTCAATTCTAATAATCAAAGCAAATGTTTAAAAGTCTTTGGTGAATGGCTGACCTCTTGTGACTTAGGTAAATCCAGTCGTGCCCTACCAAATACACACACACACACACACACACACACACACTTTACGTTTTGAGCACCTCAATGAGTGGCTGTTAGGAAGGTGAGTGTGATTATCTAAGCTTGTTTTCATTAGCCTTCTTTGGCCTCATGTTTTTTGCTTTATAAATATATATTATTTATTTATTTATTTATTTATTTATTTATTTATTTATTTATTTGAGAGAGAGAAAGAATGGGCATGCTAGGGCCTCCAGCCACTGCAAATGAACTCCAGATGCATGTACCCCTTGAGCGTCTGGCTTACGTAGGTCCTGGAGAATCAAACCAGGATCCTTGGCTTTGCAGGCAAGTGCCTTAACCGCTAAGCCATCTCTCCAGCCCTGGCCTCATGTTTTAATGACATGGTTATCCTATCCTCGTCTTCAGTCCTTTACCAACTTTCCTGTTTTCCTCTTATAGGCTAAGTGCTTTTTGTTTTAATTTAATTGTATTTTTTAAAATTTTTTAAATTTATTTTTGGAGAGAGACACAGAGAGACAGACAGACAGAGAAGGAGAGGGAGACAGATAGAGATGGGCGCGCCAGCAGTCTCTCAGCTGCTGTGAATGAAATCCAAATGTGTGCGCCCCTTGTGGGCAAGTGCATTGCGCCCTTGCATCACTTGGCATCTGGTTAAATGTGGGACCTGGAGATTGGAACCACTGGAGATTGGAAGCAGCGTTCTTAGGCTTAGCAGGCAGGTGCCTTAACCGCTAAGCCATCTCTCCAGCCCTAATTGTATTTTTTATTAAAAAAAAAAAAAAAAAAACTTCAAGTCCCTTTGGAAGAAGACTTCTTAAGGGAACGTTGAATATTCCATGTGGATAAGCAAACTTTGCCAACATGGTAAAATATTTTGAGTTTACAGCAGTCCTTCATGTAAGCAAGTCTGTTCTCTCTTCCTGTGACTTATTCTAGTATTGTGTGACCCTCCATGAAGTATAAGCTCTTTCTTATATGGTTTTCATGTGAGAAAATAAATTTCTTCCAAAGTGGGACCATTGTTGAAATGCACTAGGTAAGCTCTATAGTTGAAGGAGGAGCTAGGGAGGGCTTAAATATTTATCAACTCTCCATACAAAAATATCTTTATGGGCTGGAGAGATGGCTTAGCTGTTAAGGCACTTGCCTGCAAAGCCAAAAGATCTAGGTTCAATTCTCAGTACCCATGAAAGCCATATGCACAAGGTTACACATGCATCTGGAGTTTATTTGCAGGGGCTAAAGGTCCTGGTTTGCCCATTCTAAATAAATAAATAAATAAATAAATAAATAAATAAAACATTTTTGTTGTGTTAGATATTTGCATAGATGATATAAAGTTAACATGGCCATAATGTCACTATTCTAGTCATAGGTTCATGTTGAATACAATAGAAATTAATTTTCTCCAGAGGAAGAACAGCATAATTATCTTCTCCTTCTTACTTTAGTAATAGAACTCACCCTCTCCTGGGTTGGAGAAGGACAATGTAGCCCAGTTAGACTCTACTTCCTAACTTTTCTTATAGCTAACCATGGGTATGTGAATCAATTCTCAAAATACAAATGTAACAAAATTTTACAAAGAAATTGCTTGGGCTGAGAGATGGCTTAGCAGTTAAGGTGCTTGCCAACAAAGCCAAAGGACCCAGGTTCAACTCCCCAGGACTCACATAAGCCAGATGCACAAGGTGGCACATTCATCTGGAGTTTGTTTGCAGTAGCTGGATACTCTGGTGTGCCCATTCTCTTTCTCTTTCTATCTGCCACTTTCTCTCTCTCTCTCTCTCTCTCTCTCTCTCTCTCTCCTTCCCTCTCTTTCTCTCTCTCAAATAAAATAAATAAAATATACAGAAAAGAAATTGCTTATCCTTTACCACTGCCTTCCTCCTTCCACAGAGTGGAACGTGGGTGTGTGCTGGTGATCCAGTTTCAACCATGAAGACAAGAAGGATGTCCTAGAGATGGAGAATAGCATGAGAGGAGAAATCGACTTCCATGCATCAGGTTGGAGAGCAGAGTGCAGAGTTGTCAACAGCTTTGAAATACATATATATATATCTCCATCCTCACATGATAGAAAAGTAATGTGTCTGTGTGATGCTTTTTGCTGCAGCATCTTGGTTTGTATTTTACACAATTTACTAATTTAATCAGATCGAGAGTTTACTGGAATTATATTTGGCAGCCCAACATGACCAGTTTCTTTTAGGACTTGGCCTAGAAAATAGGCAGAGATAAAATCTCAGTATGACCTTCTAAGAATATGTATGCCTCTGAATGCTTGATTGTGCAGCAACCAAGCTGAAATGTTCCCTCAGTACCTTCAGGCTTTGAAGTGATTCTGCAACCCTTAAGTTCAGCTGATGGGCAGAAAAATGACAAATCCCCCCAGGCTATATTTGGCCATGGAATATGCTTTTGCTTCTTTTCCTAGTTCCTACTTTTGGTTAGTAGAGCTAGATAGGGTCTCTCTATGGGTCCCAAGTTGTCATATAACTGCTGACCCTGGTCTTAGCCATGCAAGTGCTGGAATTACAGGTGTGTACCAATGTGCTCAAATTCCACTTCTTACATGTTCAAAACAGAAAATGTTCCACTAAGGTGCAGACATCACTCATATAACTAAAATGCAGTCACCTCATTTGTCCAGGGGGAGGATTAGAGAGCTTCCTGGATCACTGCAACCCACTCACAGCCTAGCACCTTCTACTTCTGAATCATTAGCAAGTTGCTATCGTGGCACTATGTACAAAACAGTGACATCATTCAATATAGCCCATGTTATTAGTTAAAAGCAGGAGTGGAGATAAAACAGGAACCAGTTAAAAATATAAATGTATAAAAGTATAAATATATGACAAGGGAAGAGGTATGGGCTCCATCTCTAGTTCTTGTGTCTACAATTTTCATAACAGCTCAGTTGGCTATAGCATTTCCACCCTGTCATGCCCATCCCACATTGCCTTTAACTTGAGATAACATCCCTGTTGGTCAAGGTGTTAACATAGGACAAAGCTACATGGGTTATAAAAGCTCAGGGAAAAGCAACTGTTCATTTTGCTCTTCCCAGGAGCTGTTTTTGAACAAAAAAAGCAATTACCACATCAGTAGCTATGTGACAAGTAACAAGAGCACTATTGATGCTGTTAGAATATGAACAACATACAGGGAATAGAAGCTTTAATCTGTGCCATCCCCTGATTAAAGGTGTAATCATCCCTTGGCTATACAAGGCCAATCCATTTTCTCCACGGACAAAACTGGAAAGTGAATGGGCACAAGGCTGTAATTATGACTCAGGAAGCTCAGAACACTGGCATCATGGCCATTCCTTTGTCACCCAAGTTAGATGGAAATGATTTGGATATTTTCTATATCTTTGTAGCAGACAGCTTCAGGTTTGCTGAGATGAACTTCCAGACCAGGCATAGTTATGGAGGAAGAGATTTATTATAGCTTACAGATCCAGGGGAAGTTCCATAATGGCAGAAGAAGCTGGCCTGCTTTCACAGGACCAAACACAGACAGAAAAGCCACAAACCAAAAGCCACACAGCACAGCACACCTCAGGAACTCCAGCTCGGCACACTTTGCATATGTTTAGTTTGAAATCTCAAATCCATCACCATACCTTAAGATATGCTTGGCTAAAGATATTGGACTGAAAGATTTAAGATTTTAAGTTGGAAAACCTCAAGCAAGTTAAAATTATAGGCACTGAGACTGGTTTTAGGTTGCTGAAGTTGCCATTGTGAAACACATTAGCAATCTTAAAAAGGAAGATGGCACACCACCAGTGATACTGCCTCCAGCCAGCTGGCTGCAGTTGCAAACTACAAACTAATAAACACTGAATATATTGGGGGCCATCTATTCAAACTACCACATTCCACCTCTGGTCCCCAATAGATTCATAACCATCACACATTGTAAATTGTATTCAGTCCAAGTTCAAAGGTCCCCACAACTTAAGATAGTTCCAAAGTCCCAAGTTTCATTTGAGATTTAAGATTGTTTCTTAGCTGTGAGTCCTGTAAAATCAAGCAAGTTATATACTTTCAACATATAAAGGCACAGCATAAACATTTTCAATTGGTATAAGGCATAGCAAGGAGAAACTAAACAATGCAGACTAAACCACCATCAGCAATCATCAAATTTCTGCAGTTCAAGTTCAATATAACCAGAGACTGATAGTCTCCAGATTTTCTAATTCACCCCTCCAGCTGGGCAGAGTAGTCAGGAAAACTTCCATCCCAGGCCAACAGTGCACTCCATGGTAGTCCTTGCACAAAACATCTTCATGACTCCATGCAAACCACAGTCCATCCTCTAAAGGCTCCAGCCTATCAGGGCATCATGCCCTGCCTCATGCCACATCTCAGCAGCAGCTCCTGGAACTGTGTGAAACTCATGACCACTCCACACATTTTTCATGTTTCCAAAACTAATACCAGGTGTGCAGGACACAGCCATATTCTTAATTCAGGGACAAAATAAATTGTAACCTTGAAAAGCAGATTCCTTCTCTATTCAACTCTTTCTCAAAAGAGTTTGCATTTCTAACAGTCTTTCCTTGGGCATTCTCTCCATTGTTTTAATGTAAAGCAGTTGGGCCATCTTCCTTAAGATTGCTGATGTGTTTCACACTAACAGCTTCAGCAACCTAAAACCAGTCACAGTGCCTATAATTTTAATTTGCTTGAGGTTTTCCAACTTAAAATCTTAAATCTTTCAGTCCAATTTCTTTATCCAAGAACATCAGTCCATTACAAATTTAACCTTGATCAAACTCTCTAAGCCTGGGCAACAAGACACAGCCAACTCTTATGCCAGTAGCCCAGTTCCAACAAAGTCCTCTGCAGTATTTCCTTCCCCTTAGAAAGTCCATAAGCCAAGCCTTGAAGTTCAATACTGTCTGTACTAAGCATTCTCAAACTCTCATCAGAATAGTCCATAAAACTTGGCTTACCACTCCAGAAGGCATCTTCAGTTGCAAGCATCACGTCCATGCCCAATCCTCCAAAACAAAAGGTTCCAAAAGCCCAACATCCACATTGTCAGATCCATCTCAGCCCATTCCTTGGTATCAACTTCTGTACAGACAGCTTCAGGTTTGCTGAGATGTACTCCCAGACCAGGCACACTTATGGAAGAAGGGATTTGTTATAGCTTACAGATCCAGGGGAAGTTCCATAATGGAGAAGAAGCTGTCCTGCTTTCACAGGACCAAACAAAGACAGAAAAGCCACAAGCCAAAAGCCACATAGCACAGCACACCTCAGGCACACTTTGCATATCTTTAGATTGAAATCCTAAACCCAACCCCACATCTTAAGATCTGCCCAGTGACACTGTCTCCAACCAGATGACTGCAGTGCAAAGTACAAACTAATAAAACACTGAATATACTGGGGGCCATCTATTCAAACTACCACAAGCTTCATATTATTTTAACAGTTCATTACCATAAGCATTCAGCCAGTTTGTGTCATGTTTGATATTATCTTAAAATCATATGAAAGTTGCTGGAATAGTTTGTCAGGAGTCTCCTCTTCTTAACTATTTCCACCTCTTCCTAGACTGATTCTAGTTTTATGCCCTTATTCCTAATGCTAACTCCCATTTATATTCACCTCCAGCTACTCTAACTTAGGACCACATATGAGGAAGAATATGCAGCATTTTTTTTTCTTTCTTAGCCTATGTGATCACACTTTGAAAACAAGGGTCAAGGGGTAGAGGGTGAGGGGAGCATTAGAAAGGGAAAGTGGAGAGGGGAATTACATGACACTAATGACAAAATTAGTCAATATGATAGAAACTTTTTCCTGGATACCTTCATACAATGATAACCCCCAATAAAGGGAGGATGGGAAGTCTAGACAGAATTGTCCAATAGTAGGTGGAGAATGTATAATCTTAAGGCATTGGGCTAGGGCTTGTGAATCTTAAGATCAGAACTGGGTTTACCATCCCCCACACTGAGCTGTTGGTCAGGAATGCCAAGTGGTCCACCAAAATAATGTCATCTATTTCCAAAGCATTTGGTTACATGCCAGAGCTAAAATGGTAAGAACCTATTACTGAAGACACCACAGTCTGCTGTCACAGGACACTGGGAGACCATGATGAAACTAAGAGGGCACTCTTTCTTCTCCTGGCAAACCATCATGGCACAGAAAAGTGCCACAGTAGCTGATGGGATATCAAGGTCACCAGTAACATGAACAATCAGGGGATCTTGCAAACTATGCAGCCAACCAGCAGACAAGAGTACACAGTAGCACACAGCCCATTCATGTAACCAATTGTCTTCTGATGGAAGGGAGCCCTGTTTAGGGAGAGAACTCATACCTGGTATTGGAAACCAAGTCAGAAACCCATGGCCAGGAATCTTATTGACCCTAGAGAGAAGGCCCCAGCACTTTTTGGATAAGTAGGGTGAAATATACATCAAGAAGTCTCTCAAATCACTATGCATATACCAGTAAATCAAAGCTGCTCTCACTCTTGGTTGCAGATTTTGTTTTATTTTATGGATGGCAGAGAGTAATGGGGAGATCCAAAATCTGTTGGGTGCCCCCTAAGGCCAGCCCAGGTCTCTGCTGAGTTGGGGTCTCTGCTGAGTTGGGGATGAGCAGAGCAGAATCATGACACAGACTCCAGGAGCTGGGTGGAAGCAACAGAGGGCAAGTTGGAACAAACTCGTTTATTCGAGGAAGTGCAGGGGGTTTTAAGGGGCTTGGCTAGCCAATCATTGTATGGAGTAGTCCCTTTTTTGTGACCAATGACAGCCTGTCTCCAGGCAGATCATCTTGTAGCAGGTTTCTCGCGAGCATGGGACTGTAGCTGTTGTCACGCCAGGCCTGCGCAGTGCACCATGTTCACAGAAGCCACTTCCTGGTTTCTTCTGACATGCGGTCTGGCTAGGGCCAGGCCTGCATTGTGCCATACAGAAATCCATCAATATGACCAGTAAAGATAGTCAGCTTCCTTCCAGGAGATGTGCCACCTATACCACAACCACTGGGGCCCAGGAGAAAGTTGCAGAGGAAGCAGTGACATAAGCACTGTTCCCATTGTTACCTTGACAACCAGCTCCAGGGAAACAGTGATAGACACAGTGGTTAATCAAAACACATCCAAGCAGAAACCCAGAGACAACAGAGAACTCAGCGTTAAATAACACTGCTAACAGACCTACCAAGGCTTATGGAACATTGCAGAAGAGGGGTTGGGAAGATTCTAGAAAACAGAGGAAAAAGAGGAAGGTAGAAATTTCCTGAGCCACAGCCCCACTCCTAGAGACTGACTGAGGCTGGAATGACCCCACACTGAATGCCGATAACTCCACTGAGGAAAGCCTTCAGGGAAAGTGGATCCAGAGAAGAGAGGGTATACGACTATAACCTTTGTAAAATAAATAAATTATTAATTAATTAATTAATTTTAAAAGGTACAAAACATAACACTATCCTCTTGACATAAATTATTTTTATATAAAATTGCTTCTATTTCCAAATGATAAGAATTTGTAGGTGATTCAAATGTCAATATGTCACACAAATTGGTCTTTTGGGTAAGTTACAAGTAGTAAGAATAGTGGAAGCCATTCTGCTATCACATGGTTCACAATAACATGATAAACATAAAAATAGTGAAATTATCCTATGAAGTTTTTGAATTTTATGATGTCTATTGTGTACTTGTTTTTTGCATTCTCATTTTAAATCTTATCCTTATGTATTCATGAATATTGTGTCTATAGTAAAATGTCATATTTTGCCATAATAAAATCAATTTTTATGTCACTATAAAAGAGGTTGCTAGAATAGTACAAATTTCTCTGACTCCTTTCCCTCAGTCTTTTATTCTTGCTTTTCCTGTTCATTATCTTTCTATTTTCTCTCTTTTTCCCATTCTCCCCACTCTCTTATCCAAATAACAGGAAGTTGTGCATATGATGCTTCTTCACTTCTAAACATAGTGTACAATTGTCTTCAAAAATAGAATTATTTTGCTTACTCATTGTAAAATTATAAAAATCAGGAAAATTAACATGGGTAGTATATAATCCAACTTTACAGGCTGGATTCATATGTTGTGAACTCTATAAAATGTGCTTCACAAATAACATCAAAAAAAAGTCTCAGATAATCCATTGCATTTGGTTGTTTGCAATCCTTAATCATATTTGATTTGGGATGGTTCGAGAGCTTTTTTTGATCTTTTATTAAATTTGAAAAGTTCAGATGGGCAATTTCCTAGCCTGTCTCTCAAGCTGTGTTTGTGTGATATTCCTCTTGTTAGACTCTATTTACATCCCATTAGAAATTCAGGAGAGACATTCTGTGGATCAGCCAATTAATGCTGCTATTAATTTTGACCATTTGTTTAAAGCTAGTTTCTGCTAAAAAAAAAAAAAAAAAACTTTTTTTCTCACCATCTTTCATTTATTTCTCATCATTAATAAAATTTGTATCATTTTCATTTCTGGGATGTGGTATTGCTATGTTGCCCAGGCCAGCCTCACACTCCTGAGTCTAAGAGATTCACTTGTGAAACCCTGTGGAGCAGCTGGGAGTGTGTGTCAAACTAGGAAGTTTTTGAAAGTGATTCCTTTTGTTTGTATCACTTTCATTGTCCTTGCACTGATTTCTTCTTTAACTGCCATATTCTTCTTCGTCTTCTTTAGTGGCACCTCTAATTCCTAATCAAATGATTGGAGAATGATATTCAAATCTCATCTTCCCTCTAGACATTTTCCCCAAGTTTAGTTGTTCCAACTCTGTCACAAAACACACAAAACATACAGTATATGTCATGTAACATGTGATGTCCTCTCCTTGGCCTCACCTTTCTCTCAGTCTCATTTCAGCAGTGACTCCATCCTTGTGTGTCATCCTGCTTGTTTCCAAAGCCATCACTAACTCAGTTGAAATCCCTCATTTGGTGGATTATTAAAGATGAAACCATGAGTATCATTAATTACTGGATCTCTTGAATGTTTAGAACAATTTATTTCTTTTTTTATATTTTAATTATTTATTTATTTGAGAGAGAGAAAGAGAAGAGAAAGAGAAAGAGAAAGAGAAAGAAAGAAAGAAGCAGATAGAGAGAAAGAGAGAATGGGCATGCCAGGGCCTCCAGCCACTGCAAGTGAACTCCAGATGCTTGTACCCTCCCCTTGTGCATCTGGCTTACGTGGGTCCTGGGGAGGCTAACCAGGGTCCTTAGGCTTTGCAAGCAAATGCCTTAACCGCTAAGCCATTTCCACACCCCAATTATTTATTTATTTACTTCACTAATACTTGAAAGATGGCATTGCTGGATACATACTTGGTTCTGCTTTTAACACTTGAGAAGTTCTAGAAAGTTCTCCTCCATTTCCATCCAGTGTGGTGTGCTGTTTTTGGAGTCATCTAACCATAATTTAAGTTGTTTATTTTAATTAATTAATTTATTTGAGAGAGTGAGAGAGAAATAGGCAGAGAGAGAGAGAGAGAAAGAGGAAGAAAATGGGCACGCCAGGGCCTCCAGCCACTACAAACGAACTCCAGACGCATGTGCCACATTGTGCATCTGGCATATGTGGGTCCTGGGGAATTGAACCAAGGTCCTTTGGCTTTGCAGGCAAATGCCTTAACTGCTAAGCCATCTCTCCAGCCCAAATCTAAGTTTTTAAACATAAGTTCTGTTATATCTTTCATCAGGTCCCTGAAGTGCTGCCTTTATCTTTCACCTTTAATCATTCCTTGGAGAAATGGCTCGAGATTGATCAAATTGTTCGATTTTCCTGGTAATAAGTAGACCTTTTTGAAACGTACATTCAGGTCTTCTCCTTCTAGTTGTCTTTTCAGCACATAAAAGTTACTGTTGTGAGCACCATAATTTCTGTTGAGAGGTCACCTCTTACCCAAATCATAATTCACCTGTATGCAATTTGTCTTCTCTCTCTTGAAGCTGCTAAAATTTGTTCTTTGCTGTCCTGCCTAGGATTTAGTATTTTAAACAAATAAATACATATCTTCCACTGTATTTTAGAAAATTGCTGCCATGACAATTATTTTCTTTTCTAAAAAATATTTTATTGGGGCTGGAGAGATGGCTTAGCAGTGAAGGCATTTGCCTGAAAAGGCAAAGGCTCCTGGTTCGATTCCCCATGACCCACACAAGCCAGATGTAAAAGGGGGCACATGAATCTGAAGTTTGTTTGTAGTGGCTGGAGGCCCTGGCATACCCATTCTCTCTCTCTCTCCCTCTTACTCTCTCTCCCTCAAATAAATATATATATATATATATTTGGCAGCTTCCATAAATCTCAACAATATACCATTATCATCATCCCCTCCCACCGCCCTCCTTTCCACCCCTCCACTGAATCCTTTGCTCTTTCCAACGAGTCTTTCTTCTATTTTGATGTCATCATTTTTTCTGCCTGTTATGCAGGTCCTGTGTAGGTAGTGTCAGGCACTGTGAAGTCATGGATATCAAGGCCACTTTGTGTCTGGAAGAGAGCATTGTAACCAGTCCTTTCCTTCTTTTGCTCTTATGTTCTTTCCACCACCTCTTTTGCAACTGTCCCTGGCCTTGGAGGATGTGATAGAGATGTCTCAGTACTCAACACTCCACTGTCACTTCTCAGTCATCCCAGTGGTCCCTGCCAACTGGCCAAAAGAAGACTGTCTAATCAAAGTGAGAGTAGTATTAACATATGGGCACTATTATTTAATTTCAAATACTTTTTTCTGCTTCAGACTGTCTCTTCATATAAAGACATTATGGATACATATACATGTATCCTATATGTACCTTTGGATATTACCCAATAAGGGCAAAATGTTTTGTTTATTTCTTATTTTGGATTTTTTTCTGTTGTGCTAAAAATGGACAGATAATTCCTATTCATTGATCTTAATGTTTCATCAGCCTCTTTGTCCTCTCCATTCTGTCATCATGGAAATTTGTTACTTCAGTCCTGTAATTGTGATGCAGTTGCTTTTTCTGATGATTTGAGGGAGTAGATTATTGTTTGTTAGTTTAAAGTTTAAATGACATTTAAGTTGTTTGCATAAGAGTTGGTCTGATTGGAGCTTAGCTATTGCTGGCGTAGAAGTAACAGAGCTTGATTTGAAGAATCACCTCTATTCCATTGGGCTTTCACAGTTGCTTCTGTGTTCCTTGTCTTTCATTTCAATCATTTTTCCTTCTGATGCTTTTTACTATTTTATTTATAGGATTTTCATTATCTTTGGAATTGTCTTGTTTTTCTTTAATGTTTTGAGTTTTCTTGAATTGTATTTATTGTTCCTCGGGTAAATTATAATTTACTCATAATTGTTTTGCCTTCGTAAATTTCTCTTATGAATGTAATCAACTCTTATTTTGTTGGACAAATTTTGTTTAGTAGAATTATTTGGGTTTTAATTCTCTCGGATGTGTAAGACTCACACAGATAAATCAACAGACAGAGAAATAAAGACCTTTGTCTTTTGCACTCTGTGGCTGGCCTAGAAATTCAAGGGAGTCAATGTGACTACAGCTTTGAAATCATATCTTTAGCTTGTAGAGCACCCCCAAAAATTCCTCTCTTAATTGGGGATAGGAGATAAGAAGTGAAAGGAAAGGGATGGGAAAGATTGTTATGCCCATCTGATTTTATTTTTTAAAATTTTAGAAAATTTAATAATATCCACTTGCTTTTGTTTTTTTCTTTTCTACTCCATTTGCAAAAAGTGCCACTCTATTCCTCCTCAGTAATTTTTCCTTGAAATGTTGCATTCCCGAAGCTGATTGTTTTTAGGTTCTGAATGCATTTTCATCATTTTTCCTATAAACTATGCTTTGAACCAGTAAATGCGCTAGCTTAATATTCTTGCATTTGTATTGACTTTCTCTTTGCACTCTTTTTAAAATTTTTGTTATTTTTATTTACTTATTAGAGATAGAGAGAGGGAAGAGAGAGAGTTAATGGGCATTGAAGGACCTCTAGCCACGACAAACAAGGACCAGATGCATGTTCCCCTTATGCATCTGGATTTACATGGGTACTGGTGAATTGAACCAGTGTCTTAAGGCTTTGCAAGCAAGCACCTTAACCACTGAGCAATCTCTTGAGCCTGACCTTCTCGTTTTATTTGCTTTTTTTTAAAAAAAAAATCAATTTTATGGGCTGGAGAGATGGCTTAGCGGTTAAGGCATTTGCCGGTGAAGCCAAAGGACCCAGGTTCAATTCCCCAGGACCCATGTTAGCCAGATGCACAAGAGGCACACGCGTCTGGAGTTTGTTTGCCATGGCTGTAGGCCCTGGTG
Source organism: Orientallactaga sibirica (assembly GCA_036365145.1). Classification (NCBI taxonomy): domain Eukaryota; kingdom Metazoa; phylum Chordata; class Mammalia; order Rodentia; family Dipodidae; genus Orientallactaga; species Orientallactaga sibirica. Next base: position 10,365,459 of record JAEOAD010000044.1, read on the forward strand.
TGCCCATTCTCTCTCTCTCTCTCTCCTCTTTCTCTGTCAAATAAATAAATAAAAATAAAAATAGTTTTAAAAAATCAATTTTAGACTTGCCACAAACTCTATATACTGTCTCCCATTTTACTTCACTTTTCAGAATTGTACTAAAAGGTCATGTTGAAAACGATGAAAGATGGAAGATGCTTGCATGAGGACTTGGGTTTGAGCCTCAGAACCCATGTGGAAAAAATCCAGGTGTAGTGATACATGTTTCTAATCTCAATGCTGGGGAGGAGAAGGCAAGAAGGTCTCTGGGGCTCATGGGCCAGCTAGTCCCACTGGCAAGATCCAGGCCAATGAAAAACCCTGTCTCCAAAAAGATGGATGGAACTACAGGAATGAAACCTGCAAGTTATCTTCTGGTTTCTACATGCATGCACATATATGTGTATGCATACCAGCACAAACATGAACATACATGCACATACACACATGCACATGCCTGCACAGTAACAAAGAGAATGATGATGGAAATAGCTTACAAGGATTGGGTGTATTTCTACTGACAATTATTTTAAAATTTGGATGTCTCTGTCTTTCAGTTATGTTCTGTGTAGGAGTATTATCAGATGTTTTGTGGTGTTTTTTGTTTATTTTAAAGTTGTGAGTTCACGTGTCTTTCATTGCTTCCACTACTCAGAATTATATATTTATTATATTGATGAGGAATAATTATAAACTATGATGAAATACACTACCTAAAGTTCCCTGTGGATCAGCAAATGAAAGCAAGAGTTCTCATCATTCCTAAAGATTTTACAATCATGTTCAGTAATCGGAAATTTAGAAAATAACCATAGGGTAGGGTCAATTTTTATCTGTCACTTGACTTTTTGGCCTCCAAATGTGACCAAAGTCAATTTTTGCTTCAGTCTGAGACTGTAACCATGATCTAACTTAACACTTGCAATCTCTCTGGGCAAGACTGGGTGAAGGTTCACACTAAAAGGTTTTATGCTAATATGAGGCTCCTTCCTTCTGAGAACATACTTACTTCCTTTCAAAGGCTTTGGAACAGACTCACACTGGGAATTTGATAAAGAACTGTGACTCTCAAAAAGACCTCAGATTTTTTTTTTTTTTTTTGCTGTCTTGTATTTTTTTTTAAATATTGTTTATTGACAACTTCTATACTTACATACAAAAAATGCATGATATTTCCCTCCCCTCCCCCCATTCCCTTTTAGAACTCCAATCCCCTCCCTCTCTCCATTAGTCTCTCTTTTAATTTGATGCAATCATCTATTTCTTCTATTATGAGTATCTTGTGAAGGTATTGCTAGCCACTGTAAGGTCATGGATATCAAGGCAATTTCTGTCTGGACAGTTGCATTGAAAGGAGTCGCACCCTTCCTTTGGCTCTTCCATTCTATCCGCCCCATCTTTGGCAATGGGCCCTGGCCTTGGAGGGTGTGACAGAGATGTTTCAGTGCTGGGCACTCCTCCATCCCTTCTTCTCAGCACTATGTTGCCTTTTGGGTCATCCCAGTGGTCATTGCCATCTGAAAAGAGAAGCTTCTCTAACCAGAAGTGCGAATAGCATTAATATGTGAATATGAACATTAAGTGTAGTGCTTTCAGGGCAGCTTGGTGGGAATAATATATACATTTAGCCAGACAAGAGCAGTTGTCAAACCAAATTGGAGCTTAGCAATCTTCCATTTGTTTTTGTTCCTGGTTTCCCATGATAAGTCAAGTATTACTTCACCACCTTATCCTAAAATCCTTTCATGCTTCTAGATATCAATGCTCTTTATTGATGTCTTACATCTACATCCTTGAAAAAGTTGAAATCAAAGAGCTCATTTTAATCTTAGTGTCTCCATCCAGTATCATGTCTCAGCCTGCAGAAAGCACTATGGTCATATTATTTAGAAATACCACTACTCCTTCACAATGACTCTTTAAAATTTTTTTTATTTAATTGTTAGAGTGAAAGAGAGAGAAAGAGGGAGATATAGAGAGATATGGGTGTGACAGGACCTTTAGCTACTGCAAACGAACTCCAGATGCATGCACCCCTTGTGCATCTGGCTTACATGGGTACTGGGGAATTGAATCTGGGACCTTAGGCTTCACAGGCAAGTGCCTTAACCACTATGCCATCTCTCCAGCCCAACATAATGACTTCTTCTTTGAGCCAAGCCCAACAGGCTGGCCTTTTTTATGAGAGAGAGAGAAAGAAAGAGAGAGAGAGAGAGAATTGGCACACCAGAGACTCCAGACACTGTAATAGAACTCCCGACATGTGCACCTGTGCAACCTTGTGCATGTGTCACCTTGTGCATCTGCCTTACATGGGATCTAGGGAGTCAAACAGGGGTCCTTAATAGGCTTTGCAAGCAAGCACCTTAACTATTAAGCCATCTGTCCAGCCCATCTCAATGACTTTTTAATGACATATAAATCAAAAACTATAGGTAAATTATAAACTATAAACTGTAGGTAAGTTATGAATTAATTACACACAATAAAATCACCCTGTATTATATGGAAGAATTTATGCATCAAGAGAAGAGGCCCTGTAAGCAGACAAAGTATACATTTAAACCACACCTGCTATTCTAGAGTATTGAATCTAGAATATCTCATGCCTCCCAGGTTTCAAAATAAATTATTTGATCTATGTTTATACTCTTTCCTATTCTAGCATCATTGGAATCTATTCCCTTACTAAAGCACTGATCTCTATGGTGATGCAAACACCAGTGAACAAAACTGTGGTGTTTTTCGTGCAGGAGACATTTCAGATCTCCTTAGCCACTCTACAGTTCCACTCACTCAATGATGTGGAGAATAGAATAGGTGGGAGGGCAAAGAGGAAATGGGAAATGTTGAGTCTTTTCAGAAATAAGCTAGGAGACATGGTGTCTTCAAGACAGAGAAATCTGCTTCTGGAGATAAAGAAAATGAGCCTGCTTCAAGTTGCAAGACTGGCTAGCCACCATGAAGCTTATGTTCTAATTTTTCTAAATACTGTCAGGCAAGCCACTATTCCAAACCTCAAAAGCCTGTTCTGTTGTAATTCCTTGAAAGATTTGGAAGCTATAAAAAGTATAAAGAGACAATTTCAGTCATCATAGAAGGTTCTTGGCTTGCATTTGGGGCTTTGAGATGGTGGTATGATGATATGAGCTTATCATTCCTTTGTTGTTGTTTGTTTTTTTTTTTGTTGTTTTGTTTGGGGGCAGGTGGTTCAAGGTAGGGTCCTGCTCTAGGCCAGGCTGACCTGGAATTCACTATGTAGTCTCAGGGTAGCCTCAATCTCATGGTTGATCCTCCTACCTCTGCCTCCCAAGTGATGGGACTAAAGGAGTGTGTCACCATGTCAGGCTTTTTTTTAAAAAAGGTATTTATTTATTTGAGGAGGGAGAAAAAGGCACATAGAGAGGGAGAATAGGAACACCAGAGCCTCCAGCTGCTGCAAACAAACTCCAGATGCATGTGCCATCTTGTACATCTGGCTTAAGTGGGTGCTAGGGAACTAAACCTGGTTCCTTCGACTTTGAGGTCAAGCACTTTAACCACTAAGTAATTTCTCCACCCCTACATCTGGCTTTTATTGCTCCTTTGTAAGTTACCAGTGATGTCAGATGTGATCACCCCAACCTGAATTTTTGGACAATGTGTGCTCTTTATAATGCCATGTATCAACACTTTATGCTGGCCTTCCCTGGATACTCCAGGTCTCAACGGACAATCATTTAACAAATCATATTGCTACTATATGGTGCGGGCTAATATATTCTCATCCTGTAATACACTGGAAAATGTGATATGTTCATTGCCTTAATTTCGACCCAATCCAGGTATAATCTGAAATTTCCCCACACTCGGTAAAGAAACCCAAATCACACCCTTAATACTCAATACTGCCTGTGAAAGTGCTTTCTTGCAATGATTGGGAACACACACTGGCTTAAGCAGAAACTACTTTTTATTGGAAAGATATTGAGAAACTTACATGGGGTCTGTTGCCACACTGGTCTTGTTTCTTCCTCACCTGAGTCACAAGCTTAGTCTTCTCTCTGGTTTGCAGCTCCTTCCACCAGGGGCAGCGCGTGCTTTGCCACTCTGCTGATGTTCAGTGTAATCACACGTGATTTGAATTGTTACAATTTGCCAGTGCTATAATGTGTGTTCAGACAGAGACTTGAGATATGCTTGTTCTGCTTGGCTTGCCTTAATGCACTCTTTTCACCATCAGAACACACTTCCAGTAGTTTCTGGTCAAGAAAGATGAGTAAAATCTGCTGTATTCATAGTCTGAAGCCAAAATCTGCCTGGTTCTCCTTGGAAGAACTGATGTCCTACCAACCTGCGTTCATAGACATTTCAAGTACATGCTAACATGAATGCCAGTGAGATTCATTTCTGGATGGAGGGATTGCCCTGCAGAATTTTCAAAACATTCAGAGAATCAAGGTTTTTTTTTTTTTTTTTTTTTTTTTTTTTTTTTTTTTTTTTTTGAGAGAGAGACAGACAGAGAGGGAGAGGAAGACAGATAGAGATGGGTGTGCCAGCAATCTCTCAGCTGCTATGAATGAAATCCAGATGCATGTGCCCCCTTGTGGTCAAGTGAGGCATTGCATCCTTGCGTCACTTTGCATCTGGCTAAATGTGGGACCTGGAGATTGGAACCACTGGAGATTGGAACCAGCGTTCTTAGGCTTAGGAGGCAGGTGCCTTAACTGCTAAGCCATCTCTCCAGCCCCAGAGAATCAAGTTTTTAAGTACACACACACACACACACACACACACAGAGAGAGAGAGAGAGAGAGAAATAAAATTTTTATAAAGGACACTAGATATGGCCAAGAATCTACAATAGACATTCTTCCTAATATACTACCGTAGGTGCCATCAGTAATACAAGAGACTGCCTTCTGTCCCACCATCTTCCACAATACTCAGGTGTGCATAGAGTACCCTGCAGCTTCATTCTACTCTCAGCCCAGGAAACAGTAGCTAGAGACCTCTGCTCTCAATCATCAATCTTCCATCATCAAATCTCATTTAAACAGCAATCCAGGGTCATATATCTCCATTCCAACTGCCAAAATGTTGGGAGAAATGATATCTGTCTTCCTGTGTCTTGTACCAATTTTGGGATTTTTGGTCAAATATAAAAAGTCTTTACATTCTGAGTAGTTATAAAATGACAAACATCTGTTACATGTCCCTTTGTTTGGAGGACATGAAGTTGCAACATAGTAACAGTCTCAAGAATAGGGCTTCTCACACCTCCATGAGTGTGGAGGCACACCCATGTGAAAATACCAAGTTCAAGGAATTCCCAGTGGCTATCAAGATTTAGGGGAAATGGAACCCTATTTCTCTTTTAAGAAAAATAATTAAAGATCAAAATAACCAAACTATTAAGAATATTTTAAGAATCTAGTTGAAAGGAGGGACAGATGAACAATGTGTTTTTATATATGCTGGTAAGATCAGTTACTTCCCACTTTGTGACTGGAAAAAAAAACAAGAGTGTCTAAAATATAGCATGACACCAATTAAAAAATAATGACTGTCTGGGGAATTAAGACCTGAGGTAGAACAGAGATGATACTTGTGGAGTCATCAGTTCTCTTTGTTTTAAACGTGGGCCCTTTGGCTTTGCTGGTAAGCACCTCAACCATTAAGCCATCTCTCCAGCCCCTTCTGCCATGATTTTAATTATTATTTTTTTATCTGGCATTTTTGGTTTGGTTTATCCCTGTTTTTCCTAAGGTCTTCAGGTCATCATTAAATTACTTATTTGAAAGCTCCCTGTTTTTATAATATAGGCACTTAAAGCTATAAACTTCCCTCTTAGGACTGCCTTCATTATATCCTATAGACTTTGGTAGTTTTTTTTTTTTTTTAACTTTGATTCATTTTAAGCACTTTATGATTTCTTTCTTGACTTATTCAATGACCCATTCATTATTTAGTTGTGTGTTATTCAAGCTCTTAGAATTTCCTTTCTTAGACAATAGTACTACTAAAAATACTCTCTCAAGCAGTTAAGTTTCTCCTGCATAACTATGTTTATTCATAAATATTTAAAATATTTAAAATGAAGTCATTCCCAGAGGTGCCTTAAGAATTAACTATTACATCAGCTGCTCATGGCATACTTCTCGTTCTTACACCAAATAACTGACTTCACTGCAATTGCCCACTTCAGACCTCCTGAAAGCCAACCATGGGAATACATCACGTCTGGTCATTCTCTCTCTCTCTCACACTCTTGCTCTCACTCTCTTGCTTTCTCTTCCCATCATCTGGGGGTTTCTTGCCTTTACAATGGGGTCTTTGTTTTGGAAGATTCTTTGTGATGTAAACAGTGAGGTGTGTGTCTGAGAGGGCAGAAAATGTGTTCACAATGCCTGGACAAGAAAGTCTGAGGGAAAACCAGTGACAAACCACTCACATATGTTGACTGAAACCATTTTTATACATACTATTCACAAGTTTCAGCATCTGCAACCAATAGTATATGGTATATGGTATCTTTAGGAGTTGAAGTGAGTGTATTTCCAGCAACACTATAAATGATCATTAGACAACTCATCATATTAAAGAATGGAATTACAAAGTGTGCGTCATAGCTGGAGAACGTTGTGCCACGTCATGGTAGTGCAGAAAGCAAACTTCATGCAAAGTTGAGGTTTCTTCTCCTTCAGGTATTACCTTACATCTTGACTGCCAACTCTCAGAGATGCTGGGAATTGCTGATGTCAGAGTGAAGAACTGGAAACTAACTTTCCTTTGAACTGCATGACTTCTTGTCAGCTGCACAAGCAGGAAGTGAGGTCATTTGCTTCATGGAGTCAGACAGGAGGACATGTCAAATGCAGGCAAAAAAAAATATCATGGCCTGGTTAAAGTCAGAAATGTTTCTTGTAACCTTGAGCCCCTTTAGAAGTGCACATACATTTTAATATTATTAGAAATAAAGTATATTAGCTACCATAGGTAAGCAGGAAGTAATACTACAGTATTTTAGAGGGACTAGCATAGAGACAGAAAGAAAAAATTATTATTGAACCAGAAATAAGATAATAAGGCCTTCAAATGGTCTAAACTATCCATTCTTAGGACTCAAAATAACCAAAAGCAAAGCATTGTAAATGGAGGAAATTTATTTTTTCTGGACTAATATTGTCACTGTGACTACATATTACTATACCTTTTCCACTTTTATCTTTTATTTAAAGTGATATATATTAAGATGTTCTTGGACCCCATTTGTTTGTTTTGTTCCATAATATAATATAAAAGTTAAATATGTATATCAAATGAAATAGTGTTGTTTTCTTTCAACACATATTCTATTTGGCATCTGGGAATCATTTAAGGTCACACTGTCACACTTCATGTAGCTCAGTTGAAAGAACTGAAATGAATTGGAAATGGTGATGTTCCCTTAAAGGATGGCAAAATTAAAAAAAAAAATTGTGTGTGTGTGTGTGTGTGTTCATATGTGTGAGAATGTGGCATGGCACAAGCATAGAGGTCAGAGGACAACCTTGGGTATCTATCCTTACCTTCCACTTTATTTGAAGCAAAATATTTCTGTGTTCACCACTGCATTCACTGGGCTGCCTGGCTGCAAACTCACCAGCACTTCTCCCATCTCCACCTCCTTTCTTGCCGTAAGTGTGTGAGGATTACAGGTGCTTACACTGTAGCATCGGGTTTTATGTAGGTTCTGGGTATCAGTACTCAGATAATAATGCTTGTGTAACAAATCTGCTATACCATCTCCCCAGCACTGGAAAGATTTGAAAGTGAATTCTTCTCTCCTTTCTGAGATGTATGTTTTTTTTTGGGGGGGGTCCTTAATTGAAAACAGGATCAACCTATACAGGAATACCCCAGGTGGTCATTAAATTATTACTGCAATCAGCCTCAGTCAAGTAATCACACTTTACTGGCTACCTCAAAAGAGTGGTCTCAGTGCGTACCTTATTCAGTGCATTTTACTTCCAGTTCATTGGTACACTCTTCCCAGATGAAAATTGAGTTACTTCAGCCATCAGCTATAACTGCGGCCCCTCTTCTCTACAACTTAATGGTCTATTCTACCAGGCAAGACAAGCCAGTCAAGTGTACAATTATCCACGGAATAAGGGATGCCACATGAGACCCGCTGTGTCTGCCCGTCACGGAACCATTTCTGGCATTTTTGTTATAGGAAAGTTCTCAACCTCAAATTGTCCACGTAAACAATTCCACTAATGTCAGGGTAGATGTGGCCACTCTTTGTTTAAAATTACTTTATTTATTTACTTCAGAGAGAAAGAAAGAGAGCAAGAGAACAGGCATGCCAGGGTGTGTAGCCAAGGCAAACAAACTCCAGACACATGCACCACCTGGTGCATCTGGCTTGTGTGGGTTCTGGTCCTTAGGCTTCGCAGGCAAGTGCCTTAGCCATTAAGCCATCTCACCAACCCAAATATGGACACTCTTTTTGGTAAACTTTTATCTGAACTCTAGCAGTAATTTCAATTTTATTTTCATCCATAAAATACTATTTTCAGGAATTTTAGAAAATGAGGTGTTGACTCAATTTCTAATTCCATTTCATTGTATTTTTTATCTACATTTATCTTTGTGTTTTTTTTAAATCACTTCAGCCTACCAATGGAACCCAGCCAATCATGATCTTGGTTCTCTTTTGCATTCTCCAAGATATTGGAGTTCCAAAGCTTTAATCGAGTTCATTTCAAGAGGTTTCCAATTCTCAGGCTCTTATGATTCAGCTTGGAACGAGGATTATGTGGTGGGATGATTGTTGACTGAACCGTACCCACATACTGATCAGCACAAGATTGTCAGTAGGATGAGTCCATGGATGGGGTCTGAGTAACCATTACAGTAACATAACCATTACAGTAACATGTGGACCAGTTATACCGCACAATTATAAAAAACAAGAGTGATGGTACAAAAACAGCATGTTTTCACTGTATCCCACAAAAATGTATTAAATGTGCTAAGAGTTATTCTGAGATGAGGAGACTAGGATTTCCAGACAGCCCAAGGAGTCTATGTAATACAAAAAGTTAGGAAGTCCTGCTCTAAGTTATAGACTGAGGCATGACCTCCACTTCTCCTTTAGGCTGGTGAGATCTAAGGCATATCTGGACAGGTAACTAGTGTAGTTGCCCAGGATCTGACGTTCAAATACAGGGATCTCCTGCTGGAGCTTGCTCTCTCCAAGCACCATCTTAAAATTCTTCATCGTCTTATCTTCCAATGTTACTTTTACAAATGAAATGTATTGCAACAAGAACAAAGCACGCACCTGGGACTCAGATTTAGTTCATGTTTGATCTATTTCTTATCACCTGATCACTCCCTGCCTCTCCTGGACAGGCCTTCGGGCATCAAGTCTCTCAAGCCTGCCCAAGAACACCTGCCTCCACCCACCAGAGTCAGGACTGAGCGTGTGTTCAGAGAAGATTATGTCTGGGCATGGGGGCATGCTGAGGGGTGGAGGAGGGGGCCCTGATGTTTCATGAGCATCCCATGCCCAGGGAAGCAAAGTGTTTAAATAGCAAATATATTGACAAGTAATAGAGAGACTGCAGAGTGCAAGGTCTTTCTTCCCGCCTCTTCAGCAAGGAAAGCATTTTAAAAGGGAACTTTTATTTTTAAATATTTTTACATTTTCAGGGAAATTGTAAAAAAAAAAAAAAAAAAAAAAACCAAATATAGTAAATCCAACACCCAGTTAATTCCTGGTGGAGTTGGGACATGAACCCAAGCGTGGAAGGGGGACTCTCAAGACTCCCAATCATGTAGGTCAGTGGAACAACCACTGCTTTTTTCTGGATAAGACCACTGAGGGAATGTGATCTAGGCCCTCGATTCTCATATACACAGCCTCTTTCTCCTAATTTCATCTAATAGTGTCATTTCTTTCCTTTACTCCTTCCTTTAGAGCTTTTCAACCCCATGTAGTTACCTTCAGGGCACCACGGACGTCCAGCATATGCAGTGGCTGCATCAGTAAAAATGTGAGGCTCAGAATCTGCGTTTGAAGGGTTGGACTGGAGAGATCACTCATTGGTACAGTGCTAACCTTGCATGTCTGAGGACCTGGCTTCAGTCCATTGCACTACAAAAATGATGGGTAAAAAATAAAAAAGTAAAAAGCCGGGGTTTGATTTCTCTTTTATTTAAAATGTAAGAATTCGAGTTGGCGCAATGGTATTGACTTATAATCCCAGCTACTTGCTAATGAGTGAGGAGGCTCAGGCAGAAGCATCTTAAATTCAAGGCTACATGGGGAGACTTATGCTCATTAACAATGACTTTAAGCTGGGTGAGTAAATGACGTGTAAACCCAGTCCTGCTTAGGGTGGAGACCAGAGAATCACTGGGGCTAGCTGAACAGTGAAAATGGCAGCTCTCAGATGAGTGAGAGAATTTGTCTCAAGGAACTAGACAGATGGGCAGATGGAGGAGGACTCTCAATTTTCTCCTCCGGCCTCCAGGTCACAAATACCTGCGTGCACATGTGATTTCGTACATGCGCACACCCACTCACAACAGTTCAGAACTCACGCCCTCAGAGAAAGCATGTGGCAGATCACTTTTGAAGTAGGAAGAGCCAAATTTTTAATCCTTTTTTTCCTTTTTTAAAAATTATGCTTATCATTATTTTAAACAAAATATTTCATATGGACACATCCTATGTTGGTACCCTCTTTTCCCTTGTCCCTTCCCCCACACCTCTGGGGACCTTCCTCAGTGAGCTGGCAGGTATTCCCTATGGGGCTGGGGGTTATGCAGTGAGGGAGCAGCTCTAGGTGAGTTCTTACAGAGAAATAACCCAGCAGGTTCCTCCCAACCATTAAACTGATTTTGCCTAACAGAAAAAATATTCTTTTCCCTCTCTTTGAAGTGTTTGTATCATACTCAGCAGTGGAGTGGGTTGATATTTAGTCTTATATCTGTGGACGCTTGACATTTGTTCCTATTTAAGAAATCAAATCCAGACTCCCCTCATTGACCGTCTTATCTTTGTTTCCAACAAACATTAGAAGCAAGAAGCCTGAGCAAGGCTGTCCACAGAGGCCCACAGCCCTACCTGCCCTACCTTCCCTCACCCTCACATGAAGAGAGCAGTAATTAATCAAGAGCCCAGAAATACAACTGGGGACTCAGTCTGCCATTCAGTGTAGAGGAATGAAAATTAATGTTTTGCTTATAGATTTATTAGAAAGGAGAGAAATAATCAACCCCAAATATGATTGGAAAGTGTTCTGCCATGTTAACTATACATTCTTCACCTGTTGCTATGGTTGAATAAGACTGACCTCACTCGTAGTTAGAAAAATAACCAAGATGTGAAGTTGAGTATTTCTTTAAGGGGGTGGGGGTGCTTTGAAGTTTTTCTCACATTTCATTATCCTCCAGGGCTCTGAAATAACTTATGTTTCTTAAAGTTGTATGGAATCTGGAATGAATTACCTTTTTTTAATTTTTTAGTTTTATGGAAATAATTTTTAAAAAGGTAGCATTCAAAATTAAAACCATGTTTGCTAAGATTGAAACACCAGAGAAAAGTAAAGGTGTATAATCAAGTGAAGCTATTTGAGTTAAATAACTTTCTAAGTTCCTCCAACTTTTCTTTTACTTTTTAAATGGTTCCAAGACATTTCTTTTCCAGCCTTCATACATATCTTGTGGGTTCAGACATGTCTTGGGTAGGATGAGAGATTTCTCAGAAAGCAAACGAGGCATCTATCATGGAGCTCACAGTTGGTGACCTTAGAGTGCAGACCAAGAAAAATTCCCCCAAGCAAATTCTTTGGAGGAAAAAGTTTTCTATGCTTTTCCATTTCCATAGAGTACATGTGACTACACCAGAACACAATGATAAAGCTGAAACCAGCTTAGGTCATCTGTTACCCTCAGTTCACTGAGAGCAGAGAATCCAACCACACACATAATTTAATAAGGAAAAAAACTTTCTATCATTCTTTTATGTTTTCTTTTTTGTAATTCAAAACAGACAGCATGAGAATGATGTATGGGTTGGGGATACAGCTCAGTGGTAGAGTGCCTGCTGAGCAAGCTTAAGGCCCTAGGTTCAATACTCAGTCCAAAAATAAATTTAATGAGCTGGGCTAAGTCAGCATTTGCCAATATTAAACAGATGTCTGTTCTTATATGTCAATGAAAGTTTTATTTACCTTAAATTTTCTTCTTTAATATGGCCCAAAGGTGACATAAAAAAGAGATAATAAGTATTAAGGTGTAATTCGAAATCCATCATCAATGAGATAGATAACAGGGTTCACTCTGAAGCACACCATATGAAGGGCTGCCACACTCAGGATAGTGACACTGGACAGAGGTGATGGCAGACATTCACAGAAGCAAGACACCAATCTGAAACGCTCCCACTGGGGGCAGCAGGGATGGAGACCTAGGCTGGCACTGGCATGCAGTTTTGAACAGTAGGAAACGTAGACACAAGTAAAGAGCCACTTGGGAAGTCAAATAATCCCAAGGCCACCAATCAAAGAGGTCAAATGGGAAAGACAGAGTGTGGAGGACCCTGAGGCAGCTCACCTCAGCTGGGAAACAGCAAAGGATGGCCCTCACTGCGTCATGGCTTTTTTCCCTACTGAAATAAATAGTGTAAATCAAATGTAAATAAGGATTATAAGGTCATTACCATCATGTGTATAATAGTAACACGTGATTAATACAATGTGCCAGGAAAAATGCAGTTAAGTTACATTTATTATATTAAACACCCACAACAACACTGCTCACTTCGTTTTGGCAGATGAGGAAATGGAAGCACAGACAATTTAAATCATCTAGTAGGGTTAAAGATATTTCCAAATGTTATATTACTAAAAGGGGTACACAAAATTTTTGACCTGGCCTATATGGCCCCAGAACTCACATTCTTAACAACTGTAAGTCAAACATTTTGGTCTTGGGATTCTTTCCCATTTTAACAAATACTGAGAATTACATAAGATTTTTGTTCCTATGAATTATATTTGTTGAAATTTATCACATTGGAGATCAATGTAAAAATTAAGTTATTAATATATTTAAAAACAATGATACATTTAGTAAATGTAATATAAATACAAAAATTTAAATGAAGTATATCCACATTTCATAAACCAAAAAAAAAAAAAAGTAGTGAGATAGGTGGCCCTGTTTAATATCTTTTAAATCTTTCAATGTTGATATGATAGAAAAAATATTGGGCTTTAATATCTGTGTCTGCATTTGATCTGCTGAGATAATACTGTTTTGATTAAAGCACATGAAGAAAATCTGGCTTCAAAAAGATATGAACTTGGGAAAGACAAGAGTATTTTAATATAAGGTCCTCTGTGTATCTATGGGCTCCACATTTGTATAATCAACCAATCATAGCTGAAATTTTTGAGGGGGGAAAAGTCAATGGTATTTATACAGATATATGCTTTTTTTCCTCAACACTACTGCATGACAACTATCAACACTGCATTCATAGTCTGCTAAGTATTGGAAGCAATTTGAGATTAAAATATAGAATTGTGCTTGTAGGTTGTAGGAAAATGCTATGCCATTTTATGTGTAGGAATAGAATATCATAGCCTGAGGTATCCATCAAGGGTCCTAGAACTGAACCCCCACCAAAAATGATGGCATGAATATAAACTTTTCCAAAAAATGTGGAATTTCTTCTCTAATATTGAAAAATTGAAAAATAAACACCTTTTCCCTTGAACGTTGGATGCTGTGTGGAAGATGAAACCACAGATATGAATTTCTTACCCTGGTACATTAAAAACTCATTGAAATAATTTATACTTTCACCTAACCTTTTACCCATGCATGATCTTGTAGCCACCTGCCTTGGTCATTGGATTCACTGAATTCTGCAGATCATGTAAATGTTGACATGTTTTATGATGTAATATTGAGAAATCGTATTATCAACAATCACTTATCTCATCAGAAATGTCAGTAAATGTGGGAAGATGCTGTGTTTCGAAGGGTGGATAGCATTTTTCCAAAATTGTAATTTTGTCTTGAGTGTTTCAGTGTTATCTTCATCAACAAACATTACAAGACTCACTTGACGGCTGTGAGCACACAACCCAGATACCCTCATCTGAATGACCCCAGTTCTGTCAGCTGTTCATTCATGCTGACAGGACACGCTATGGACATGGAGGTAGTGTTCTTTGAGAAAATCACCATGCTTTTATATTCATCAGGTGTTTCATGTTTAATTCCCATTTCCTTTTGTAGCATATTATATATATATAATATATATATAATTATATATATATATATATATAATTAATATATATATTGCTTCTTCAGCAATACCCTACTGGCATGCGCCACCACAACTGGCAAGTGAAGGGGAGGGAATTATCATGGTTTATTGTCTGTAATTATGGAAGTTATCAATAATAAAAATTAAGCATATATAATCAAAAGATAAAATTTAGTAAAATTAAGCCTATTTTTTCTTTATTAAGAAAAATCTTGTGCTGGAGAGATGGGTTAGCAGTTAAGGTGCTTGCATGAGAAGCTTAAGGACACAGGTTCAATTCCCCAGGACCCACATAAATCAAATGGACAAGATCTCACATGCATCTGGAATTCATTTGCAGTGGCTGGATGCCCTGGAATGTCCATTCTGTTCCTCTCTATCTGCCTCTCTCTATCTATTTATCTCTTAAATAAATAAATAAAGATGAAAAGCAGAATTTAAAAAAAAAGAATAATCTAAAACTGATAAATCTAGGATAAAGAAGACCAATGATTATGAGTGCATTTTGGTATTATGACTTTAATTCATACTGTTTTTGTGCTTTCAATGCAAATGTGAAAATATGACAGGCAAATGTTTTAGCTATCAAAATGCTTTTCACCTGAAGACTCCCTAAACAGTTTTCAGGAAATGCTACAAGTATTCCAAACCAATTTTGCAAAATATGGCAACATATGCCCAGTGATTATTTTTAAAAAAGAGTGTGTATATGTGCATAGACGAAGATATCACAACAGAATTGTTAGGTCTCGGTACCAGCATGCGGTTAACATCCACATTGAGCTGTTGATCAGTGAGATCTACAAGGTTTCCCAAAAGAAGACAGACTTCTGTCAGAGTACTTGATGACCCACCAAAGGTTAATGGTGAAACCCTACTGCCAAAGACACCATATGCTGTTGGTAAGGAACATGGAGTGACCTGGCTGGAATCTGGAAAAGAGTCAGTCCCCAGACAGTTAGCTTGTCTAGTGGCAGAAGGTGCTACATGAGTGACTGGGGGAAAATGACCAACATCTGTCCAAGCAACTCATGGTCTAAGCTACTCAGCAGCAAACAACCTGATGTGATGCTCACACAAGTGCAATAGTGGCACACAGCCATGGTGGGTAACCAACTGCTCTTGGTTTGGATAATAGATCTGTTCAGTGGAATGGAACTCATAGCTGGAACTGGGAAACAAGACAGAATTATATCCAAAAAATAAGCCCACTCTCCAATATCTAGATCCCACCAAGCAAGGGCTGCAAGAGGGCTTACACCTATTAAATTCTCTCTAAATTAATAATGGTTATCCCATTTATCTGTTTCTGACTTCACTCTCTATTGGTGATTTTGCTTCTCTTTTTCAGACGGACGCAGAACCTGAGGAGAGAATCAGCCCATTGCACCTCACCAGGGCCCCAGCTGAAACTACAGAGTAATTGGGGCAATGAGCAAGAGTGCTGCTTTCTTAATGAACCTGATACCAACACAAGGGTGAAGGAGATAAACATAGAGAACACTCAACTCCTGCCAAACCAGATATTGAGAGACACAGAGGTTCCCTAGACCTCATCACTGAAGTAGACCTAAAATGATCCCAACATGGCTCAGGGAAATTCATGGAAGGGGGGGTGTAAAGATTGTTAGAGCCACAAGTTGGGTCATTATGCACAGAGACATTGCATCTTCCCCATAACTGATGGCTACCCCCACAATGCACAACCCACATTCCCCAATGAAGAGAGTCCTTTCAGTGAGGGGAGGACAGGTAGGAGGCTAACAATGGTACCAGCATGGCTATATACACACCATGTACATAACTAATAAAAATAAATAAATGTTGGGTCTTATGGACTGAATATTTTTGACTTCTCCAAATTCACATATTGAATACCTAACCCAATAAGATGGCATTTGGATAGGGGCCATTGGAAGGCAATTACAATGAGAAGAGATTCTGTGGAGGGAAACCTCATGATGTATTACTGCTTTAAAAGAAGAAAGATTAGCTTTCTCTCTCCTCTCCTGTCCTTTCTCCTCCAACCCCTTCCTCCTCCTCCTCCTCTCTCCCTTTCCATCTCCCATATCAGGACTGAATGAAAAGGTGGTCATCTATATGCAAGAAGAGAGTCCTAATTAGAACCTGCCCATGCTAGTCTTGATCTCAGAAATGTGACACTGTGGCGATTTTTTTTTTTTTTTGTCATTTAAGCCACCTAATCATGTTTCTCATGACCTGAATCATTTTGAATCAAATTTCTCCATTTGTGAATTTGTTATATCAGCTACATTATGCTTCCCAAATATGTAACTAACTGATGTGACAGGCACAGGATAGATACAACTATTACAAAAGGACAGATCAGAAGGCGAAAAAAGGATGATGGATCGTGAGCAGACCCAAGACACATCAAGACAAACTACATCTGATCTTAAAACTCAAACACAATCCTCTACCAACTTCCAGTCCTACTAGAGTGGAAGTCCAATCCTGATGCTTTGTCAAGCTGGAAGGTCATGTGTCCAAAGCCCTGCTGGTCTTGGTTATACCCTCAAAGCCTGTATTTCTCCAAGGATATGCCAAGTGTCCTGTCTCCATAACTATGAGGAAAGGCTATAGAGATCATTAAAATGAAGGTAGAACCTTCTTGATTGCCTCCTACTCAACCTTGAAGTCATCTGTCTTTCTTTTTGAAGAAAAACATCTATTCCTGGTCAAATAGTTCTATGAGTATATCTTTTCAAGTGAAAAGGGTTTAACAGTCCTCTTTCACTCCACCCATTTTCTCTACTACTAACTGCCACTTGTCATCTGATCAAATAGTGACTCAGCCACACCCTAGCAATGTCCTCAGAAACAAGTTTTCTCTCTTGCCCAATAACATGTTCCTCATTTCAATCGGACCTTAGTCAAATGGTCTCTATCCAAATTTCTATGACTTCTCACTCGTGACCCCCGATATGTCTCTAAAAAGAGGAAAACTTTCCTTCCAATCTCCTCCTTGATTTTGAGTCCTCACTAGAATCACCTTCAACATCCACAGTTATGCCAAAATTCATCCAGATGTTTCCCATTACACAGTTCCAAAGCAACTCTCATATTTTTAGGTATTTGTTTCCTCGAGATTTCACTTCTAGTACCAAACTCTGTCCTAGTCTGCTCAAATGCTATGACTAAATATTATAAACTAAGTAGATTAAATGACAGGAATTTATTTCTCATGGTTCTAAAATCTGAGAAGGCCAAAAACAAGATAGCAGCCAACGTGGTTCCTAGTGAGGGATCTCTTCCTGTCACATACTTTCTCCCTTGTCTCATCATAAGAGAAACTTAATCCCAATAGAAGGGCACTATCTTTATGATTTCTAAAACCTAATTATTTCTTTCTCTGGAGGCTTGGATTTTAACATGTGAATTTTAGAGAGGGGATAAAAACAAGTCCATAGCATTTACACACACACACACACACACACACACACACACACACACACACACACTGCCTCTACCATCTCCAACCACACATGAAAAACAAAAGAAATCAAACAAACCAGTACATTGTAGATGCAGTAATATTTAAAATAAATAGGAAATAAATGACATAAAATGATGGGATAAATGGATCTCTATCTCAAAACATATTCAAACATAACATCTAATATAGAAGTGATTCATGTGTATAAAAGAATAGCATGGAAAGAAAATTTTGGGAGATTTCTTCTAAGTTTCAGGTCAGGATGAGTCTCCAGGCAAAAGACAATTCCTTTATCCCACCTCTAATCTACACAATGGTCCCATTTGCTGAAATCTTCTGACAGTAGAGGATAATGGGAATAGGGAAGCAGTCATGCATGGCACAGAAGAACAGAGAGTCTGCCAGGAAGAGAAATAGAACTGACCTAATCCACTTAGTGTTATGAGATGGCATACGTCCTAATCCCTAGCATCTCAGCATATGTCTTTATGTAACAACAGGGATTCTGGCAATGTAAGTAGCTGAGATTTGGTCATACTGGCGTAGGATTAACCTCTCGACCAATGTGACTGATGCCCTTATAAAAAGGGACATTTGGACAGAGACACAGACAGGAGAAATGCTCTTAGAGTCAAATTCATGGGCAGTGGTTGCAGCAATAAACAAAGTCAGCAGAGAGGAACTTACACACACTGACTAACCTCCTCCTTCTTCCACCGTTATTGCATTTGGCATGCCATCCACATCCAAAGTAGGTTTTTCCTTCTCAGTTTCTGTCCCACATGCCATATGTTTGTAGAAAAACTCCCACAAATACAATCAAAAGTGTGCTTCCCAAACATGGTGGTGTCCTAGAAGTGACAATGGACTGTGCAGCTTCAGACAGTCAACTGTCTTGCCAAGGACTAATGATGTCTCAGCTCATAAGTGGTCATGTTCCCCAATGTGACTGAAATTATGCGATGAAAAGAAGAAAGGCGGGACTGGAGAGATGGCTTAGTAGTTAAGGCACATGCCTGCAAAGCCTAAGGACCCCGGTTCTATTTCCAGGTCCCACAAAAGCCAGCTGCACAAGGGGGCGCATGCGTCTGCAATTTGCAGTGGCTAAAGGCCCTGGCACACCTATTCTCACTCTCCCTCTCTCTGTCTCTAATAAATAAATAAAAATTTTAAAAAATCTAAAAAAAAAAAAGGAAGAAGGAAGAGAGAGGATAAATGAGACTAAAAGGCTGTAGAAGATCATACTTTTCTCTGAAATTCTGAAATCATATCTTAAGAATGAATACAAAATAGAGTTCTATTGCTTAAAGCTTCAGGCAATATTTCCTGTGACTCACTCATTTTTTATTTTGTTGTTTCATTTAATTTCTTAGTATAATAAATCCAACTCCTTTATTTCACAGAATAAATTGTGTAGATTCTCAAAATTACGTCTTTCCAAATTCTTTGTCAAATAGATGAAGGTTTCCTGGTGCTTTCAACTTCCCTTTTCACATATTCTCTTCTTTCCCCTCTCATATACTATTTTCCTCCCTCCTTTCTTTCTTCCTTTCTTCCTTCCCTCCTTCTCCATTTTCTTTCTCCTGTTTACTTACCCTTTCCTTCCTTCAATTCCAGGCTCACTCCCTTATTCACCTCTCAATTCATTAACAGCACAGCAAGAACTCAGTATTAAGTCACTTTTAGGAAAGTTTTCAAGAGAATTTGGAGACTGACTTGATCCGTTCGTATTTCTTCCTCTTTATATATTCATAACATTTAATTCATAAAATATATGTTCATAAAGTTTATATATTTTTATATGTGATACACTGTCTAAATCCATAAGGTACCTCAAATCCTTTTAGAAAATGAATAATTTATAAATGAATCAATATAAAAGCAAAGTTCACTTTACAGATCAAATTGTTGCAAAACAAGTTAGTGTGGACTCTGAAACCAGAGGGTCTAGGTTCAAACCTTGGCCCCCTACTTAGGATCTGTGAGATTTGGAGTATGGTATTTACATTTGCTGGGTGTCCATGTCCCAGTGTGTGGAATGGAAGCCAATAGCAATGCTTTCCACAAGGTCCCTGTGATTATTGAAGAACTGCCATGCATAGCTTAGAATTGTGGGAAGGAGCAGCAAATACGACATGAGCACGTCCCATTGTTAACGCTGAACTTTCACACCAGACCGTGGACTGTAAGGTTTGGGTTTAGACATGATGTTCAAGAAACTCCACATGTTGGGAAGGGCAATGGGTTGGTTAAGAATACGAACACTCAGCAACCCAAAGGGAGTTCAGACAGTCTCTAGCATACGAGGAGCTCCTGAAAAGTCGCCATGTTTGCCCAGTTCACCTCGGTCACCTACGCCTAGGTCAACTGCTACTAGGAAATAGCAGAGATCAGCTGCACTGAGAAGCTGGGGCCAGAGTGCTTCGTTCCACGATGACCCTCTCACCATCCTACAACTGTGGGCAAATCATTGCCTTTCTATAGTTTTCCAAATGGGGAAAAAAAGATTAAGCTACCTTCCAAGACTTTTTCTATTTCTCATAATTTTTTTTGAAATTCTAGTCATTACTGTTCTCTTTGGGCACATGCCTGGTACTAAACTAGAAACACCTGTGATTTGGTAGAAGTAGAGGTGCATAAAGTCACACAGAAGATGTATTCTTTCCATTATCCAAGCCAGGGTTCTTGTCTGTCCTCTTTTCCAATCTTTGCAATGGAAACATCTCTTTGAAGTCACTCTAGTGCTGTTGGTTGAGGAACTGGTTGCTCTGCTCCTCTGAGACTTTGATCCACACCAGCCCGGGACCTTCTTAGTCTGATGCAATCTCTATATTTCACTCTATTCCACTGAACCTGCTGGAATGCAGCCAGCAAACCATGACACCCACCAGCTAGGTCACTACTGCTTACAGAAGCCAGAGCTGAGTGGAGGAAAGTAGTCTAAGATCAGCAACCACCACTTTAAAGACAAGTTATGAATTCATTCAGATGATATTTATAGGCCCCCTTTAAGTGGCAAGCTGCAGTGTGCACTTGGGGGACTTACAGGCTAAGTGTTTCTCATAGATGAATTAATTACCCACAGTGAGGCCAAAAACGTGCCATAACAACTATAAGTGCATGAAAGAAAATGTTCATAGCATTATATAAGTAGTGTGTAGTGTGGGACCTTTCTCCACTCCTCAAAAGGCTGGAGAGGTGTTCACCTATGATAGGAATTGAGGATAAGACTGGGGACCTGAGCCAGGAGGCTAGTACAGGTGTAAACAGAGGGTTCATTCTATGAAAAGCCATTGGTTTGAGTATGAGAGGAAATAGAAGCTTCCCTGTTCCTGAGGTACAAAGACTGGTCCAGTCTTTAGATAAAGCTCGTCAGGGGTTTAGCTAAGGCTATGTCTGAGGACTAGGTTTCTTTGACATTGGGATTCAAGTCTTCCTCTCTTGTGTTTCCTGAATTTTATCCAACACGTGGAAACAACCTTATGGACTTGGTTCAGTGCCTGTAATTTTAAAATGCATGAAGCCATGGCCAGAAACTTTAACCAAAAGCTCCCCAGAATATCTTTCCATTCTGTTTCCCACAAGAATACTACTTTGATGACGCAGTTCCCATCACCATCGGCCTAGGATAATGCACTCAAGCTGATACATGTTTCTACAAATTGTTCTTTCCAGATGGCATATTTTCCAGTAGAAATGGCTTCGCATATTACCTGCTGTTAGCGCGTAGCTCAGAGCATATTGTGTCTCCTGAGAAGAAACTTCACCAAGGAAACTAACATTGGTTTCTACTTTTATTTTTTTTCCCTAAAAATTAGAACAGCAGAAGTAACTTTTAAATGAATCCTTATACACATGCATGCACTGTAAATAAGTTCTATAATGGTAATTTCAAATGGAAAGAATTACATATTCATTAGCAAATGAGGAAAATGTTTGGGAGCGAAACAGGGTGTTATGGGGGAGTTGAAATACAAACCCCAAATCCAAGCTCATGTCTGCTTATGCCCAAAGAATTGGATAAATTGGACTAGAAGGATGATTATTAAATTATTATATTTATTCAGAAGTTATGAAGACTGAGGAAGAATCTGTGGAGCAAAGAAGGGGGAATGGCAAGGAAGATTAGTGTGAGAACCGAAGGGTGAAGAGTGGAGCATCAGCATGGTCTAAGGACTCGTGTGTATCCTTTCCCACCCCGATAGCAGCTGAGCTAAGCTTCCAGGGTGAGGAAGAACCAAACCGTCCCGGTTGGTGAAAATCCTCTGATACTGAGAGATGAACAGAAGCTAGAAAAGAAAAGGCTCAAAAGCCCCATGAGCAGACAGGCTTTTTATTTGGGGTCTGGGCCTGAATCCAGAAGACATCAGCACACCTGGGTACAGCATCCGGAAGGGGCTGGACTTGTGCATGCACACACCTGAGTAATTCCAGATGTGCGGCAGACATCGCGGGTAGCAGGGGGAATATGGGGGGCAAGCTCCATCTCAGAAGAAACGCTTGTTGCTCAGTCACAACACAAGAAGGGTGCTATTGGCAGGCTGAAGAGCTGGGACTCGCTCTTGCTTTCTTCCCTGTTCTAAACGTGTTCCTTAGGTTTTAGAGTAAAGCTGCAGAAGAAATTCCCCAAAACAAAGTCAGTGCCATAACATTTCTCCTAGAATAACGAGTGGATTTTACATTTCAACATCTGTTCTTCTAGTTGGGAAACCAAAGTTAAAAACATGAAAAGGGGACGATAGACAAGAACAGGAGCCTTCGCTGGGTGATTTGCACACAAGAACTGATGACACGTAGACTTAACAGGTCCTGAACATTGTTAGGCATAAAACTTGAATGAGCATCATGATACAATAGCTTACATGTTTAGTTAACGTAATTACGAAAATCATCCATATGCCATTCCAGGTTAGCTGGAGTAAATGCAACATTTGATTCAATGAACCTGCATGATAAAGCACATTTATAACAACAAAAGCAGGCTGGGGAGATGGTTCAGTGTTAAGGGCACTTGTCTACAAAGCTTGCCTGCCCAGTTTCTATTCCATATGTCTGGCATTCTTGCAGTAACAAGAAGCCCTGCTGCTCCCCAGTCCAGGCATGAAAATAAATAAATAAATAAGAAACAGCAGTGAGAGAATCTGAGAAACAATCAAAGATCTAATGTTTAGATCTAACTATGGTTTGTGTTATCACAGCAATTTTTTTTTTCTTTGTGTGGTCTAGTTATTTGAACAGTACCTGCATACTATTTGTGTTTTTTCTACCCCTGTATTTTTGGTTCCCAGTGGATTCTCACTTCAACTATTGAATACACTGGGTGGAAAATTAAGATAACTAGGACAACTAGAAATAATGGTACTGTTGGTACCCACACCTCCAGTAATGTAGAGTTTTATTTAGTGTATATTTATTTGTATGTGTGATGTGTTTATATGTGTGTTCACATGGATAAGTGCAGGCACATGCATGCCACAGTATGTATGTGTGTGTATGTGTGTGTGTGAGAGAGAGAAAGAGAGAGAGAGAGAGAGAGGGAGAGAGTTAGAGAACAACTTTTAAATGTCAATTCTTTCCTTCTAGACCTGCATTGTGCCATACACAGGGGAAGTTCTATAATGGTAGAAGAAGCTGGCCCTGCTTTCACAGGTCCAAGTAGAGAGGGAGAAGCCATAAGACCAAAAGCCAAAAGCCACACAACAGACTTCAGGAACTCCAGGTGGATTTGCATATCTTTAGATTGGAATTTCAAACCCACCACCACACTTTAAGATCTGCCCAGTGGCACCTCCTCCAGCCAAGTGGCTGCAGATCCAAACTACAAACTAATAAAACACTAAATATATTGTGGGCCGTCTATTCAAACTACCACACTTTCCTAGCATGCTCAAAACCTGTGGTTCAATTTCCAGCATAGTATAAACCAGACATGCAGAGCACACCTGTAATCCTAGCACTCAGCAGAGAGATAGGAGGATCACAAGTTCAAGGTCACCCTTGGCTACATATGTACTTCAAGGCCAGCCTTAGATTCATGAGACCTTGTCTCCAGAACAAAAAAAATGAGGAATAAAGGCTCCAAAAGTTGCAATTTACTCAACTAAGAAGAAAGGTGCTGCTAGGATACATCACTCTGACTTACTTAGGCTGAGCACACACCGTGATGTGTACTGGCCAAGAGCCTTTCCTCACCTGAGCAGCTGGATAAGATGTCAGAAATAATTGTATGATCTCTGCAGGATGGACATTTGCTAAGGCTTCATCATTCCAAACTGAATTTTCCTCAGCCAGAAAAGAAGGGTAATGACACTTCCCTCTGCATTTTGCTTTTGTGAGGCATGGAATTAGAAAAGGATTGAGAAACCTTCAAATCTGATAAGTGTTATGTACTCTGTATTTTTTTTCCTACTCTTTCATCTCTAAGTGGGAACATAATCCTGACAAAATTTACATTTCCAATGTGCATAGTGGCAAAGAGGCATTCTATTTTCTGATTGGACAATGAGTGGCAAGGAAATGGGCCAGGGAAAGTTGCACATTTGAACATCCCAAGAAGGAGCTCCAATGGAGTAAATAAGCCACTCTAATGAGGTCACAGGACAACTTTTGATTTTAAGTCCTCATGTTTCACCTCATTTTAAAACATGGTTTAAGGAATGTTTGAGGCTGGTAAGGCTAGGAGAAGTTACTTCTGCTTATTCTAGCAATCAAATGGCCAGGTAAGAGGCATGAAAATATGTCCTACACCTAGTGCTTAGAAGTATTCGTTCTTACTATTTTGGTTCATTCAGGAAAAAAATAATACAAAGGGAAGTCATCCTATTACAGAAAATACGTCATACTCAGAAAGATAAACATCACACTTGTGAGTCCTAGATCATGTGTGCACACATATGTGTATATAGGATGTGAAAGTATAAGCAAACCTGGGGACATGAATAGAAATAACAGGAGGGAGATGAGGGAGAGAAAGGGGGGAGGCTTCCCGTGCTCAAAGTATATGATACACAGCTATGAAAATGTCTTGATGAAACCCATCACCATGAATGCACAACAATAAAATTTTTATGTTAAAACTGATTTTTCTTTGTTTCTTCATCTTCACAGCCATTACATCTGGTTGGGTCCAGTGACATATCCAGTGCATTCCACTGCATAGGAATGAGCCAGCTTATTTTGCACCTAACTTCATCTCTAGGAACATATCCAGGGAGAACCCACAGAAATACTATCCTGAGTTTCTTTCTAGTAAAATCTGAGCCCTTAGAGAAAGTTTTAAGAAGTCTTTAAGAAACACATAATACTCTGGACCCCCATCCTTTAGTTCTCTCTGAAGCACTCACGGGTAGAACCAAGATAGAGCTCAACTGGATTTATCTAGAAACAACGAGACCAACCTTAGCACTTCCGAAATCATGAAGCTGGAAAGAATTGCAGAGCTCATTAATTTTTCAGAGAAAAGGAGAAATAAAACTTTTCCAAGTCTCATGACAAGAGTCTGTTTGGGGGGAAAAGGCAATTTATACAACAAAAAGTGGAAACTTTAATCATAATCTTAAAAGTCTGACCTTTCAAAGAAAGAATTGAATAATCAGCACGGAAAGTATTTTGCCGTAATAAATTCTCCCAGCTCCACAGAAGGTCTTAGGTTGCAGCCAACTCAGTACTGGTCTGGGCTTATCTGAACAGACTGGAATTGGAACTGCTTTTTCAAATGCTGGTAAAAGACGTTCTTCTTCTATGAGGCAGAGGAATATGATTCTTCTGTATGGTGCAGAAGGGGGACATAACCACATGGCCTCGATCTGCAGACACAGCAGCGTACCACAACCCCTATGTTATTGGCAAATCTCAGATTCTAGCCCTCAAAAGATTCTTCTCTTTGTGATGTGGGGAATTTGGTTGGATCACATTGAGATGCTTGAAAACCCCAGTTCCTCCTAAAATAACAAGGGGCACCACAGGGAGTTCTGGGCACTGGTTTAGACAGGGGCTGGCTCAGCCTGGGAAACTTGGCCTCAAAGACTTGGCTAACACTGCCACACATAGAAGACTATCCTGGCTGCTTTGAGCTGTATTTCTTAAAGCCTCCAGCTACTTTCCCCTCAAAGCCTCATTTCCAGAAGCAGGCAACTGGAACCAGTGATGGCCAGACAGTAATGCAACCAAAGGAAATGAAAGATGAGAAAGGGCAAGTTCAAGGCAATGTTGTCTCCTTATAATTCATGTGTGTTCCAATGCCATGTTAATTTTATATTTCAAAGAATTTTATTTTTGCTTTTGCTTTAAAAATTATTTTACTTTGGGGCTGGCTCAGTGATTAAAGGTGCATACTGCAAAGTTTGACAGCCTGGGTTTGATTCCCTAGTATCCATTTAAAGCCAGATGCACAAAGTGGTGCATTTATCTGAAATTCTTTTGCAGTTGCAAGAGGACCTGGTATTCCCATCTCTCTCTCTCTCTCTCTCTTTCTCTCTCTCTGTCTCTCCTTGCAAACAAGTACATTTGTTAGACTGAGAGAAGGAGAAATCATAGGCATGCCGGTGTTTCTTGATGCTCAAAACATACTCCAGACACATGTGCCACTTTGTGCCTCTGGTTTTCCATGGGTCCTAGGGAACTGAGCCTAAGTCGGCAGATTTGAAGACAAGAGCCTTTGACTGCTCAGAGCCTTCCCCCCCTCCGCCCTGCTTTTGCTTTTGGAATCAGTTGGGGTTGTGCAAGGAGGTCAGAGGCTCCAGCTCAAGTAAGAAAGGGCAGAAGAGTGATAGAATGGGACACCTCAAGTTCTGCTCCTGCCACTACTGCAAAGTGCCCCCCTCCAGAGGTGAGCACACGGACATCTCAAGGGTTCATACACGTGCAAACACCACACCTGCCATACCACACACATCCACACACACAAAACAAAGTAGGCCTCAAAGAAACCATCTTCTTTATATTTTTTATTTTTATTTTTATTATTTTTGGAGAGACACACAGAGAGAGGGAGAGGGAGACAGACAGAGATGGGCGTGCCAGCAGTCTCTCAGCTTCCGTGAATGAAATTCAGATGCGTGCACCCCCTTGTGGTCAAGTGTGGCATTGCGCCCTTGTGTCACTTTGCGTCTGGTTAAACATGGGACCTGGAGATTGGAACTGGGTTCTTAGGCTTAGCAGGCAGGCGCCTTAACCACTAAGCCATCTCTCCAGCCCCACCTTCTTTATTTTTGATCACATATGCATTACCCTGGAGAGCCAGGAAAATTAAGTCCAGACAATGAGGGATCCCCAAAATGGCAAGAATAAATATAACGTGCTGAATTTGGAGTTGAACAACCAGAAATGGAGCCCTTCTCTACCTCTTTAAGCCACAAGTCTTGAAGAAAGGGTTAATTAATTAAGGATTGATGAATTAATTAACATTAATACTTGACTTGTTATTATGAGATGAATTGGGTTTCCACCCACCCATTAATCCATACTTAGTGTATGAGAATGCAGGCTCAGTTCAGAAGAGGCATTTTGTAAATGTAGTTAGTAAAGATAACATCTGTGTGTGACTTTTCTTGAGGAGATATAAACAAACTTATTAGGTCCAGGCAGGGCACAGTAATAGACCAAAGAAAAAAATTCCACCAGGATGTAGCTTAGTGACCCAATGAGATTCCTGTGCTTATGACAGGCTTGGCTGACCCGCGAGATCTGCTCGCTGCCTGATTTGTAAGCTGGTCTAGCAGTTTCCTCTCTTCCAGCAATCGTTTACTGCCTTTCAAAATTTGGGGAGGGACCTTGTGAATCTTGTAAATGTTCCAAACTTCCTGAGCCTCCCAAATTTCATGAGCCTCCAGAGCCTTGCGATTTTCATGAGCTTCCCGAGTCATAAGAGCCTCCCTCCTCCCTATAGAGCGGATGTTTCATTCCAAAGAAAACATCTGCATAAACCAGGTTCTTATCCACTGGGACTAGTGTCCTTGTGAAAGGTGGAAGTTAGACCGCGTGTACAAGTACCATGTGACAAAGTGAACAGATGCTGGCATGATGCAACAGAAGCCAAATTTTCCCACCTCTAGCCAACAAGTCACCACAAGCTGGGGAAGATACTCTTCCTCAGTGTCTCCGAAGGAACCATCCCTGAGAGTATCCTGTTAGTCTAGTTTCCAAAACTATAAGGCAATACATTTCTTCAGGTTAAACTGCTAGGCTTGTAGGACTTTGTCACATCACCCCAGCAAACTAATGTATTTACACACTTGATGTGGGGTCTTCCTGTTCATGATTGTATTTATTCATTAACAAAGCATTATTACACATCCACTGTGATGGGCTCCATGGAGGACAGAAGGTCAGGCTGTGTTCTTCCTCTCCCAAGCAGTGTCATCCAACAGAGTAGCCTCACTTCACACACTTGATGCCATGCAGGATGTATAACATGTACTAGATTTCAAAGACTTCATAAAAGAAGAAATTATGAATTTTATTCATTTTAGAGTTGGTGCTGACATTATAATATGGTTGACATATTTATTGAGTTACACTATCAATATTAATTTCACTTATTTCCTTTTGATGTGTTTAATTTTGGTACTAACATTTTACAATTATATATGAGGCTGAAAATATATAGTTCTTAGGCAGCTCAAAGGCAGGGATGGAATAAACTTAGTAAAAAAGAGCTTTAACTCAACAAAACCATAGAGGAATCTTCTCGTTTCTCTAAGGAATATGAACAAAGGAGCCAAAACAAAGAGGGAAGCATTAAACTACATTAAATCAGGGTGTGTTGAGCCCAAGCCAAGCCCTTGAGAAATTTCTAAATGTTGTTTAGGAGTGAAAAGAAAACATGAAAATTTCCCAAATGGATTGCTGAATGAATTTCAGGGAAGAATGAACCCTAGGCCTCTATTCTTTCCAAGCCTTTAGTTTTCATTGGAGGTAACTACAATGCCTACTTCTCAGATGACGGGACCATGATCTCAGATGGTAGAGTCACGTGTACTAAGGATTTCAGCATAAGCTTGGATGTACAGATGAGAACCAGCTTAGAAAAAGCTCTTCTGTCATACTGATGTATAAAACTGAAGGAGGGCGGTAAGACAGAAGGCAAGTTGGCAATCAGGATCTCTTGCACGCAGTGAAGAGGCCACAAAGGGTTTCTTTAAAATGTTTCATTTATTTATTATTTATTTGGCAGGCTGGTCTGTAAACTGGGGAGCTTCCCACACGACTTTTGAGGAGGAATTTTGCAGACAAAAGACAAGTGTCCCATATCCAGAGATAGACGAACTGAAACTGAATTGTGGGTAAAGCAGAGCTATCTGCTCCCTTCTTCAGGAGCTACTATTCCCTAATATGAACCCCTCCCTATAGCTCTGAAGGTCTTGTTTTCAATGGCAGGACTAAGATAACGAAAAACGAAAGAAAAGAAATAATCAAGACATCCACCTTGGAGCTAAGATCCCAGGAAACAAGAGCGGTGGTAGGTTTTATCTTTAGGTTCCAGTATTTCTTGGCATGGGCCTTCGAAAGGGCATCCCTAGGGTACTCCAGAACAAATTCTGTCTTAATTGCAGAATTTTGTCTTATTTCTAACATATGGGTTGTGTCACACCTTTCTCTCAAGAGTAACAGGGACGAAATATCACTAAAAAAAAAATTTTGTTCTTAAAATTTAGTTCGCTTTTTTTTTTTTCTTTTTCTGTTTTTGTTTTTTTGATCGCATAGCCTGGGGATGTGATGAAGGAAAGGTCACAGTTTGGGTTCTGAGGATAGAAAGGAAGCAATGACTGCAGTTTGCCTGGCTCTCATCCAGATGTGATCTCAGAGTCAAAGGGGCCCACAGAGGTGTCTGGTGGTCCCTCCTTTGGTTTGCAAAGCTTGTGGTGTCCTGACATGCAGCGCTCGGCATGCTGTGCTCATGAGCTTGAATTCCCGTCCCTCTGGTGGTGCAACTGTTAACCAAATGTCTTAACTTCACTCAGGCAGAGGGGCCAAGTCCATGCAGACGTTCCTCGGACACAACTTGTGTGCTCAGAATGCCACCCCCCTTCCTGTCTTCCACTCCTTATGCATAGACCATGTGCGTTAATGATGGACAATGAAAGAACCGAAAGAGAAATTACCAAATAATCACCTTTGGAAGCAACGTCTCAGTGTTAACCAAAAAGCCCCTCAGAACCAAGATGGAGGTAAGACTCACAACTGGTGTTTATAAGGTGAACCGTGGAAAATTGCACCTGCGGTCTCTGCGGGTGGATGCAGAAAGGCTTGCCTCCTTTACACTGAACTCCTCCTTACAGCAGCCCTGCTACAGCTAAGTAAATTGTTTTGCCACACACCTACCTGGCCCTGTTCACGATAGACTTCTACACAGAGCACAAGCTGGGTGAGGTCATCCTCAGACCTTCACAAATCAGTCATTCAAGTACAGCTAACGTGATTAGGTTGGCATTGGATCAGTATGATCATAAACATATGGTCAGACTTGAAAAATTGAACAATATTGAACTTGTAACACAAATCAGGCCA
The DNA here is from genome assembly GCA_036365145.1 of Orientallactaga sibirica. NCBI lineage: Eukaryota > Metazoa > Chordata > Mammalia > Rodentia > Dipodidae > Orientallactaga > Orientallactaga sibirica. The sequence goes on from JAEOAD010000044.1 coordinate 10,395,764, forward strand.
GTAACGATGACTATCATAATTAATTACTATATGACTATGAGAAGTTACTGACATCGTTGGAGTGAGATACATTGATTTAATGCCCTGATAATTTAAGGGGAATATAATCTCTTGGCAAAAGGAAAACTACTCATGCTTAGAGATGGGGAAAAAAAAAGTTATCTAAATTATTTCAGCTTCTCTATGTCAGTGAGAAAGGGGAGAAACTAGTCATTTTAGTTTTATTTTGTGTTTCACTTAACAAACCACTTATATTAACTGAAGCCGAAGGTATGTATAAGAGGCAGATATCTTAAAAGAAATTTTATTGCTTCAAAGCTCTAAATCCAAGAATTCTGTTAAGCAGCTGTTTAATGGGGAATCAACTTTAATAAATAAAGAAAAATTACTTGGAACAGCATTTCAAAGCTGTAGTTTTAGTCATGCTGACTTCTACTTATGCTGAAATTATATCTAATAACATGTTATTTTAATATGCAAAAGTGATGCTTTCCAGTGAAACACCACTTACAGTAGCAATGTTATCCATCCTATTTATTTGCTTATTAAAGTGAATATAAAATTTAAAAATTTTCAGACTAAAACAACAAACTTCTAATTTGTTTATCTAATTAACAAGATTTCACTGTACCCATTTCTAAAAGCATAGCACTAAATTCTAGGAAAAGCTATAGCAATTAAGCTGGTAAAATAATATGGAGATGACTGAATTAGAGGCCCAATCCTATCCCAGGTCCTCCAATTACGAGGTTTCTATGACCATGACAGTAATAACTGCATGATGATAATCCAGTTATGAACATAATGAAATTTGTTAGACAATGGGGGAGGGTTGCCCATAATCAGAAGCAGAACCATATGGACCTCAGTCTTCACTGATCCCAAACTTATGTTCCAAAGACACCATGGACATAATATGCTACCCACTGTGGTCCCTGTCTGAGTTGTACAACAGATCTGCTGACCTCATTCCTACTATCTACATGACATCTTTTATCCTTAAAACAGTGTCTCCCGACTCACCAACCCTAGCCCTCATGCTCTGGTAACCAACATTTATCTTTCTATAAATTCAACATTATCTCATTTCCCTGTATATGTGAGATCATTCAGTATCTGGTCTTCTTTTTTCACTTAACATAATGCCTCCCAGGTTCATCTTATTGTCCAAAGTGACAGGAATTATTTTTATTTTGTAATTTGAGAGAGGCAGAGAGAGAGAGAGAATAGATGAGCCAGTGAACAAATTCCAGACACTTACACCACCTTGTGGACCTGTGCAACATTGCATGCTTGCCTCACTTTTGCATCTGGCTATATGTGGGACCTGGAGAATCAAACGTGCATTCTTAGGCTTTGCAGGCAGGTGCCTTAACCACTAAGCCATCACTCCAGCCCAGGATTTATTTTTTTTAGCTTAGCAGTTAAGGTGTTTGCCTGCAAAGCTAAAGGGCCCAGGTTCAATTCTCCATGAGCCATGTTAACTGGATGCACAAGATGGTGCATGCATCTGGAGTTAGTTTGCAGTGGCTGGAGTCCCTGGTATGCCCATTCTGTCTCTCCCTCTTTCTCTCTGTCAAATAAATAAATAAAAATTAAAAATTAAAAAATTAAATGAATGTTAAACAATATTCTGCATATATACCACATTTTCCTGTTGATACACATTCAGCTTGATTCCATCTCTTGGCAGTGATGAATAATACAACACTGAATATGGGAGTGCAGACATATTTTGCCATATTATTTCATTTTCTTCAAACATGTACAAGAAGTGGGGTTGTTAGATATCCTGGTAGTTCTGTTATCAATTTTTTGAGGATATTCTATACTGATTTTCCTAGTGGTTACACCAAGTCACATTTCAACTGACAGTGGACAAGTTTCATTTTTTTTCTCTACATCCTCACCAAAATTCGCTATCTTTAGTCTTTTTGATAATAGCCATTCTAACAGGTCCACATCAGCTTTGCTCAAGTGGGCAAGCTTATGCCTTAGATTTTTCAACGAATATGATTTCTACGTCCATACCAGCACACTTCTATTTTGTCCTCATAGGAATTTGTCTTTACCTTCTGGATGATTGGGATCCAGCACCACACATACTTATTTCCTGGTAAGTATTGTCAGTTAATAATTCTTAAATAACACACATATGGTTTTACTATACAGTATGTGAAATGGTTCCTTCCAATAGCTCTCTTTTGTTATCTCAGAGAAGTAAATGTTCATTGATGATCAGTAAAAATTTTAGTGTCACCTCTCAATTATAGAAACCCTCATCCTCACCTAAAAATTAGCTCAGGGGGTATATGGGAGATGGGAGAAGTACAGCTTTGGAATCCTTAAGAAATAGTAAACTATGGAAGATTAAGTCATCATTATGCCCCAGCTGACTGAAAAAATAAATAAATAAGAGGAATTCAGGTTCATTCCCTGTCAAATTTTGGATTGTGAGCCACAAATGTCATCTCAGATTCAGAGCAGAGCAGAGGTGCTCTTTCCTCTTAAGAGCTGAGGAAGCCTGGAATGTTCCAGGTAGAAACTGGGCACTAATGCAGAAAAGCAGGGAAGGAAGAAGAGAAAGGCTAGAAGAATGAAAGAAAGGAAAAGAGGGAACAGAGGTAAATGATTTGGGGGGATTTTCAGCTGAATTCATATGTATAACATTGTTAGAGAGTAAAAGTGTTGTCCTTCAGCATTCTCTCTTGCATTTTAAGTGACAGAAATAAGTAGAAAAAAAAAACCTGTGTGATGAAAGTGTTGTTAAGTGTCTTTGCATTGCAATCCACTATGTTTGCTTCCTAAGGGTCACTTGTGTTCTACTCCAATAGCGTAGCTTTCATCTGCCATTGTTTTCACCATGTAAATGTAACCTCAATTTACTTTTGTAATTGTACAAGAGGCAACGTTTTTCTTCAGTAAAAAACTGTTCACTCACCTTTGAGGAAACTGGAAACAGAGGGCAACTGGGCTAAGTCTTAGAGCTCCAGGACTCAGTGCTAGTGAATCAAGGGCACAATGATTCTTCCTGCCACCTTTGTATTCACCCATCCATCTTGCAAGCCAGCTAGCAGACATTTAATCAGTCCCACCCAGGTGCCTACCACCACAGCTAGGGACAAAACATGGACGAAAACGGCAAATTCCTCACCTTAAAGACACTCAACACACAAGAGATTTGAATACTTACTTACTTATATAAATAAATATGTGCTTAGAAACCACTGTGAATAACATGAAGGAAAGGAATAGAACTTGATTTAGAGTTTTAACTAAGAAAAGCAAACAATAAAAGAGGCATTTGGATTAGGACAGGCCAAGAGTTCTGTCCACTGCCCACAAACAAGAAAACAACTACAACAAAACTTGGTATTTTATTATTTCTCCTCAAGAAAATCTTCATGGACCCCAACTTTTAAGACACTGTCCCTGTAAAAATACTTCAAAATTAATAATAAAAATGGTCATTTCTAGTGGCTTACTATCCTAATTTAAAATAAGCTAGGTCTTGAGAGGAATGGAAATGAAAAATACAAAGGAGATGGATTTGCCTCAGTGTAGGAACAACCACAAACTAGATGTCAGAGGTCTCAAATCATCAAACCCGCCCTGGATGGGAAACCTCAGTCAAGTGTTGTAGCTGCTCCAAATCTTAGCTGCTCTGAAGTAACAGTGAGATCTGCTTACAGAATTCCTTTGAGCAGCTTGGGGAGTTAATGAGTACGAAGAGCTATGGCCACTGGCATGGGGCATGGAGTACAGGAGGAAGCAGGAAGCATCAGAAGACAATTCAAGTTTGGATCTTCCTCTTACAGGAACGGTTACTGGCTGTCAAGAAGTCAAGAAGACTTCATTAGCTAATTGAAAATTACCACTGGGTACTTATTATTTTCCTGTTTAATGATTATCCCATATGGAACCTATTATCCAAGCCAATGGTATAGGATGTCATACTCAGTACTCTGAAAAAAAATTACAGCAAATCTTTATCAAATAACCATGTATGCACATAGATTCAGCTTAACTCCACTGAGAAAATGAAATGGTATTGTTCTGAGATATATGCTTGCTAGTCTGTTTCTTTCTTTTAGATGCATCCTCAAGGACAAGACAGTGAAACTGTAATTGGGTACAGTTCAACTAGAAAGAAATGTCATTTTAATCAGTGTTTGATAGGAATACTCACTTGAGTTCATTTGTCTAGCAGGCATCCATATTTTTACTTTCAAAGCCATGTCTTTGATTCCCAAATGATCCTACCTTTTTCCATGGCCACCTGCCTTGCTGGATTAATGCGGACACCTAGGACTCAGGATTATGAAGATATGTTTATCCTTTCCCCTTGGAGGGGTCCTTCCAACTTTACAGCATAAGTTCTCCAACGACGTGCTTGATAGACAACAGTTACTTGCAAAATGTTCTGAAACATGCTTTTCTGAAACAAGTGCATCACACTAAATCAGTGTCAGCAACATCATCAATGTTACCTTTTCAATCATAGTGTAGGTTAACCATGAAAAACAAATGGAGAGCCAGGCGTGGTGGTGCACACCTTTAATCCCAGAACTCGGGAGGCAGAGGTAGGAGGATCACCATGAGTTCGAGGCTACCCTGAGACTACATAGTGAATTTCAGAGAGTAGGTCAGAGGTCAGTACCAGATGTCCTCAATCACTCTCTACCTACTAAATTGAGACAGGGTCTTCCACTGAGCACAGAGCTCCCTGAAAACCTCGCCTCCTCTGTCTCCCAAGCAAGGGGATTGCAGGTGTGCAATGTCCAACCCAGCATTTACTTGGGTTCTGGGATTCAAATTCAGATCCTCATGCTTGTGCAAGAAGCTCTTTACTGAGACAACTTTTCTGCCAGAAAGGGGCTTTTAAGCACAATTGAGAAATAGGTCTTGTGTGACCATTTTTTTTTAATTTAGGTTGGATTGTCATGTTGACTTATCTATTTTACATGTAGGGTTTCCATTGTTTGAAAAAGGAATCACACACAAAGTAAGAAATGTTTCTGCTTTATTAACACAAACATATTTTTTATTAAAGAGTGAATGCATTTATACTAAAGAACAGTTTACATATGTCATAAAGCAACAAGCATATCCTTAGAAGGCGAGTCCTCGTCAATTTGACTCCATGCTTATTGTACATGCCTGAAAACTAGACCCACACACGGGGACATACACATACATACATACACACACACACACACATAAATGCATACATGGACACACAGGTACACAAACCAAAATGCCAACACCATTGCTGTCTGGATTATATTAGCTCTCATTTAAGGCTTCTAAGGTCCTCTGTTGCCCCTAAAATCACAAGAAATAAAAAAAGAAAAAGAAAGAAAAAATAAAAAGAAAAACAGACTCTATAAAGGAGCAATAAGTTGAAAAATTAAACTTCTGTTCTTTGCCTTAAATGTGTACATTGGAACAAATTCTTTAAATTTCATTCCAAGTTGATTCTTCGTGGTATCTAAAGATCCATGAGACAGACATCTCAGGCGATCTTAGTGAAAACTTCTTATTAGAAATAATGAAGAATGTGACAATTCTGACCCTAAGATATCACCTACTTTAAGACAAGGTAAAATCTCCCTTTAGGTTTCAATGGACATGGGATTCTGCAGACACTCTGAGTTGATGTTATTCACTCACTGCTCTAGTGTGATGCTGAGTGATGACGGGCCATGGCTTTCTTGGCAGTGCCAAGCTAGATCTGAAACATGCCGTGAAGGATCTGTCCAACAAGACGCTGAACCAACTAAGTTACCCTAAATTGGAGCTTAGTAAAGAAAAAAAGCCTCCATGGAGTTTTCTCACTCATTCCCTTTCCCAAGGGTTTGTGTTGCTTGAAACGCCTGGTTGTTTTGCTTCCTCTGTGTCATTGCTTGGTTCTTTTCCTCCCTTTTGGTGTCCTGCAGTGTATGTTGGCTAGCCTCCCTTCAAGGGATGCTGCTGGGGTGAGAAGATGGATAGGGCAGAAGATGGATGGGGCAGGAGGAGGGAAGAGATCATTAGTTGTAAGTATTCTAAGAAAATAGATGAAATGAATACAGTGGAAGGGTGCTACTTGATATACTGGTGTAAATAATAAAAGCATTATCTTTAACTGTAAATTAACTGCCAACTATCGTGCTGTTAGTTGTAAAGCTCAAGAAGGCTGTGCTGAGTCCAATACTGAGGAGACTGTCTGCACCGTGCCATGGGAAGGGCACTCTGTCACCCTGAGGTGTCCTTTTCACCCTTCAGCCTCCACACTGGCATCACCCCCACACTACACTCCCACCCCCAGGGATCCCAGATTTGCCTGGAACATTCTTGATGGATCTCATAAGGCAGATTGCAATGGTCCATTAAATTTCAGCCACAGAGTATTTGCCTGAGAATGGTGAAAATCAACATTGGAGATCTCCCACGAGGAAGTGATGAAATATGACAAAAAAAAAGTCTAGTCTCTAGACCCTTTCCTCCCCAGCCCCACTCCCACCCTCTGCATGGTCACAGCAGCAGAAGATTTCAATGTCACATAATTACTTTAATGATAACATTTCTTTAGATTTAGAGTGCTCTTCTGATTTTTTTTTTTTAAAAGCATGGTTACCCAACAGTTTGGCAGTCTTTTCATACCAAATTTGAATCTTTGCGTCCTATGCAATAATCATCTGGAACTCCTTGGCCAGGGCTGCTTCGCTGGAGCATCGTCTCAGGTCCCTTCAGCCGTCGTCAGATTCCAGTTCCTGGGAGGCGCGTTCGGAGGAGCTGCTCCTGCGGATCCGCCCATCGCTCTTCATACTGTGGAAAGTCTTTCGGAAGGCCTCCATCATGGCATGTGCCAGCTTCTTGGCCTCCAGCTTGCTCTCGCACTGCACCGCGTGGCAGTCCATCTGGTAGGACAGGTCTTCGTTGATCTCTCGGTAAACCCAGGCGAAGATGTTGGGGCTCACGTTGTGGTCGGCGGTGCAGTAGGCGATGCGGGCCACCTGAAAGGTATCCATGTGGACGGTGGCCTCTCCCTTGGGGTCCAGGTGATGCAGCCACACTTGGAATGGACGGATCTCCAGCAGGGCGTTGGCGGGAAAGACATCTTCGCGGGCCAGGGTGTGCTTTTTCCACAGCTCGATGACAGGTTTCTCTGTGCAGCCTGATAAAAACTGCATGCCAGTGGTGGACACTTTCCCCAGGTAGGTGACCTGCAGGTGGGAGATAGGGAGCAAAAGGAGAGGTGAACAGAACGTTCCTCACTCTGAGAGGCTGAGCGGAGATGCTCAGCCCCAATGCAGACATGGGCATGCCCCAGGCTGAATGTCTACCTTTCCCTCCTTAACAAGTTTCCTTCTTAGGAAATGTATTGGATCTCATTCAACAGAGCTGGAGATTTAGATTCTACCATGTATAGCACTATTTTCATGTTCTATTTAATTTGGCATGTCTGTGACATTATAAGGTCAAAGTTAACTTTGAACTCAGCACACATAGCGTAGTGATAAAGAATCCAAAGAATGCCTGCATCCGAGAAACCAAACCTTTACTGTGTGTGTCTCTTATATTATAGCCTAAAGCATGACGTTTCCCTCACAAAGCACTTTTCAAAAATACAACAATGCCTCGTTAGTTTTCAACCTACACAGTTTTTGAAGCGATGGGTATCTGACTCTGTGATAGTAAGTGAAAGACAAAGACTGCAACCCTGTCAAGTAGCTGGGCAGCCACTGCTAAATAAGAAAAAACAATTCCATATAAGTCAAATACTATCTTTTAAAACTGTGTCATAGTATGCCAGAAAGGTATATGTGTCTTTTTTCTTTTTCTTTTTTTTGCACCCTGATAAACAGGAATATTGCCACTGGAAGAGAGTTATCAAAGAGGTGCATGAAACCTAATGGGTAAATTAACAAAACAATGCAAAACTGTATAGAATTAGATTTAAAATGAGGCACACGGATATAAATACTGTGAATGTTAGGAAGGGAATATTAGGACAAGTTCCATGGGAAGGAATGTGAACTGAGAATAGAAATTTGGTCACAATGCTTCAAAGGGCAATGATTATGTTTAATGGGACTCTGAAGGCTGCTTAGAACACAAAAGTGAGCTCTTATTGCATTGTTTTGTGCACTGCTTTTCTCTGAGACGAGAGTTGTGGGATAGCACCTCCAAAAAGGTGATGTTTCTGTGCTGGGCAGAGCATGCCTGCCATCTCACAGCTCAGAAGACCAAGACACTCCCAGGTCTGCCACAGATACTTCTCTGCAGAGCATAAAGGAAAGTCAATAAGCACATGGAAACCTCCAGTCCTTGGGGAACTGCAGATCCAAAGTGCATGGAGATGTACTTGGGACGCAGGATGACTGCTGTCATAAAAGCTGGGAATAACAAGTGTTCGGCAAGGAAAGGGAACACTGGAGGCCTTGTGCGCTGTTGGTATTGATGTGAAACAGCGCAGCCCCTGTAGACAGCACGGGTTTAACACTTGATCAGTGAGTGAAAGACTGGCCACAGGCTGCTTGTTTAAAGAGGAGATTTGCTTAGCTTAAAGTTTTGAAGTTCAGAGTCCAGGTTGGGCTGGGAGACATTGGTTTAGCTTCTGGTCAATGCAAGTGATAGGGTACATCTGGCAGAAGGCCATGTACAAAGAAGCAGTCTGTCTTTGGCAGGAACAGAGACGAAGGACAGGGAAGGGATGTGAAGGGCAGGTTTGATCCTTTCATAATGTGGTAGTTTGAATATATGTCCCCCAATATATTCAGTGTTTTATTAGTTATAGTTTGCATCTGCAATCACCTTGCTAGAGGCAATGTCACTGGGGGCCGGTCTTAAGGTGTTAATGGTGTGGGTTTGAGATTCCATTGTAAAGATATGCAAATGTGCCTAGCAGGAGTTCCTGAAGTGTGCTGTGTGAGCTTTTTGGCTGTAGTTTTGCTCTGTGTGCTGTGGTGGCTGGTTGGCTTTCTCTCTCTCTGCTTGGCCCTGTGAAAGCAGGCTGATTTTCCTGCCTTTATGGAACTTCCCCTGGATCTGTAAGCTTCAATAAATAATATCCCTTCCTCCATAACTGTGCCTGGTCAGGAAGTTCATCTCAGCGAACCTGAAGCTGTCTGCTACACATAACCCTTTACCAAGAACTGCAAAAGAAGGGGCTAGGAAAATGGCCGTCAGTGTAGTATACCAGCCACACCAGTGTGAAGACTTGAGTTCAGATCCCCAGCACCACTGTAGGCACTGGGCATGGCTGTGCAGGCCTCCGATCTCAGCACTTGGGAGGTGGAGACGGGTAGATCCTCGGGATTTACTGGCTGGCTTGTCTACACAGGTCAGTGAGCAGCTCTTGCCTGTCTCAGTACAGAAGGTGAAAAGTGATTGAGGAAGACACCAATGTCAACCTCTGGCTTCCACATGCATGCACACACATGTGTATATGTATGTACACACACACACACACAAACTGCGAAGAATTCACATGAGATCTATCTCAATTTTGATAGATTCCACCTCCCCAAAGCGCCACTATCTCCCAAAAGTGCCAAGCTGTGTGCCAACTCTTTAACAACAGTGGACACTAAGGAAACACAAACCATATTCGAGCTACAGAATGCCATAGAGAACTCAACATAATTATCATATGGTTCGTCAGTTATACTTCTGGGTAGACAACCAAAATATTGAAAGCAGGTCTTAAAGAGATTGTGTGCCCAATTACGTAGAAGTGTTATGCACAACGGTGAAATGGTGGAGGCATCCCAAGAATTCAGCAACATGTTCATAAACAAGCATATGCCACACTGGAATATTATTTAGACTCTAAGAGACATGTGTTACCACCTGGGTGAACTTTGAAGATACTATACTTAGTACAATCATCTAGTCACAAAAAACCCAACACTGCAATTTCTCTCCTATAAAATACTTAAAATAGTGAAAATCATAGAGACAGCAATCAGAATGGTGGTGGATATAGGCTTGAAGCAAGAGAATGGACTGTTGTTGTTTAAATGGTCCAATTGGCATCCGTAGAATATTGTGTCCCCACTAGTGCCTAGGTCCCCAGCCATAGATTTTTGGCCACATTTATAGCACTGACATGATTTCCCTCCTCTAGAGCAGCCCTCACACCCAATCAGAGAGGGAATGGTTATGCTCCTAACTCTCCTGCCACTATTGCGCCAGTGGACACATCTGGCCTTGCAGGTCGGTGGGAAGTACACAGAGTCCATAGCTGAGTAGGGGTTTTAATGCCTTTTCTACCCCAATAGCTTGCAGAGCACCTTCAGGCACAAAGAAAGCTTTCTGGTTGTGGGAAAGCTTCCAGCTCAGTGCCAACTTTGTTTCTTCACTTCCTGCATGTAGTATCTCCAGCATATTGATCATATATTTTGGATGGGTAACCAAAAGCAATGACAACCACCGATGTTGTCTTAGTGTCCTCTGCAGCCTTCCTGACCAACAACACATTGGGAGGTGTCTCATCCCTGCCACAGGGCTTTTTTTAAATTAAGATTCAATAGCTAGGCTGGGTGTGGTGGCGCACGCCTTTAATCCCAGCACTTGGGAGGCAGAGGTAGGAGGATCGCCATGAGTTCGAGGCCACCCTGAGACTACAGAGTTAATTCCAGGTCAGCCTGGGCTAGAGTGAGACCCTACCTCAAAAAACCAAAAAAAAAAAAAAGAAGATTCAATAGCTTCTGGGGGTAACTTTAGCTACTTATTTAGGAGAATTTCATTTAAACACCTTTTTAAAAACGTGTTACAATTTAAGTTGGCTTGCCAAGTAGTAGGTCTCCATATGGCTCATTCACATGTCCTTAGTTTTGGTTCATTTTCCCACCATCCCCATCCTGTCACAGAAGCTCCCAGAACTAGAGATAATAGTACTCACAAGAGGCTAGGAGGGTGGGGGACTGGTGGATATGAAGGGACTGATTAACAGGTAGAAAGTCACAACCAGATAGGATGAATCTGAACAGTGTGGTATACTGAGACACAGAATTAGGATTTTATAGTCAGCCACACTGCAGCATTGAATTCAAAATAGCTAGTGGTGAATGTTTGTGCCACAAAGAAATTAAGGTTAAGTATGCTGAGACTTTATGGTTATACAATGTAGAGTTGTACCAAATGTACACTGTACCCTGGACAGACATGCAGTTAATATCTGTCAATGTAAAGAATTTAAAACAACTAATTTTATCAAAAAACCAAAAAAGTTCATTAATGTTCTTAATGCTGCCATGCACTGTGTGTATACTGGGTCCAGAAGTAGTTAGTTCTCAGCAAACAGAAACTCTAGCCCATGGATCATGATACCTGTCTGTACATGTGTACCTCAGCATTGTCATAGGATTTGCTTTCCCTACATGGTGGGAAGTCTCTTCTTGAATCAGTTGCTCTCATGTAGGGTGCCTGCCTTCCCCTCTGCTCTGTGCAATGCCCACCATGGGAGGCAGAACACAGGACTCAGTGTGGGCACTGCTCAGGGTGTCCTGCTACTGACACAGCTGTACACCAGTGTCAGGACTCGTAATGACAGACCTGCCATCCAGCCAGCCAATGACAGTGGTGACTGTTCTCTAAATGAATGTGTCCCTTCTAAGCCCTATCTATAAGAGGTATAATCTTATGGAGCCACAGAATAGCAGAAAACACCGCATTTCAAAACTGGTCACTAAGTTTGTCCAAAATGGTACACAGATGTTTTTTTAAATCATCTCCAGCCCGGAGGGTAGAAATAAAGACCTGTAAGATGACACAAACAACCTTCAGGAGGAGTAAGGACCAACTGGTAATTTTTCTGTGGCTTCAGAGACAGGCATGGGCCAGGAAATTTCTTATGAATGCATCATGCTAACAGCAATGAACAAATAACAAAAATGGAAGGCTTTTCCTCATGTGTCACTCAGTGGTATAAATTGATGTCCCAAACAGACATCTGCACTGACTGTCAACAAGCTGAAGAGAGGATCTGAGGAATATACAGTATGTGGTAATAAATGGGCTGTGGGCAAAAGGGACCCCAAGAGTGTCTGCCATGCTGACAGGATCAGCTCGACAGAGCCCCATGCCCCTAGAATATCTTCCCATCCAAGAGCTGTCCAACTCTCCTGCCAGTTCCACATGCATCAATCATTTCTGCTTGACTAGGGCTAAAAAATGTCCTAGTTGCAGACATCCATCCTCTGGCCAAGCCAGTGCCATTCCTCTCTCCTGACGTCTGCTCTGTTTCCCTCTGACCTGAGAAGCCCCCGTTTACAACCTGAAGCACTATGGTGGTTTTAATGTAATACCCCTCCCCGACAGGCTCATGTGTTTGAACACTTGGTTCCCAGAAAAGTGGCAGTATTGGGGGAACCTTTAGGAATAGAGGCCTTGCTGGAGGAGTGTGTCACTGTGGCTGGGACTTGAGGTGGCACGGCCTGGCCCCACTAGCTGGTCTCTAGTTTCTCCCTTCCAATATGAAACAAGACGAAGGCTTCCTTCGCAGGGCTGCCATGCCTTCCCGGCTATGATGGGCTCTATCATCTGGAACTGTGAGCCAAATTAAACCTTCAAATTAAAAGTGCATGAAGTTGGACTGGAGAGATGGCTCAGCAGTAAGTAAGGTGCTTGACTGCAGTGACTAACAACACAGGTTCAATTCCTCAGTACTCATGTAAAGGCGGACGCTGTCAAGTGCCTCATGCATCTGGAGTTCTTTTGCAGCAGCGGGAGTCCCTGGCACACCACCCATTCTCTCTTCCCTCTCTCTCTCTCCCTGCTTGCCAATAATAATAATAAATATATATATATTAAATTTTTATTTATTTATTGGCAAGCAGAGAGAAATAGAAGAAAGGCAGACAGAGAGAGAATGGGCACACCAGGGCTTCTAGCCACTGCAAACAAACTCCAGATGCATGTGCCCCTTGTGCATCTGGCTTACGTGGGTCCTGGAGAATCGAACCGGGATCCTTTGGCTTCGCAGGCAAACGCCTTAACCGCTAAGCCATTTCTCCAGCCCTAAAAATATATTTTTTAAAAACTTCAAATTTAGCTGGGCATGGTGGCCCATGCCTTTAATCCTAGCACTCTGGATGCCAAGATAGGAGTTCAAAGTCAGCCTGAGACTACCTAGTGAACTGTAGATCGGCCTGGGCTAGAGTGAGACCCTACCTTAAAAAACCAAAAAAAATAAATAAATAAATCATAAGAATGTAACTGTGCTACCCACCTTTCACTAGACCCCAGGGGATGAGAAGGGTAGTATCAGGACCCCTAACAAGGATGCAAGATGCAGGGGTGTTCGTGTGTGAACCTAAGTACGTGCTATGATGGTTAACCTTGTCAACTTGATCGGGTCTGGGATCACACAGGAAATTTGTGGGAGGTTCTAGATTAGGTTAGCTAAGGTTGAGAAGAAGGCCCACTGACACTGAGGGCAACAGGATGGGGTCCTGGTTTAAATAAAGAGGACAAAGCTGATAAAATGTTCTGCCTGTTGGGACTTGAATTCTAAGCATACCCATGGCTTCCCTCCAGGGTCACCAAGCTCGGCATGACACAAGTAAGGGTGGCCTTTTCCAGAGAACGGCAAATGTCTCTGTGAGCATGTCTACGAAACCGAGGGAACGTCCCTTGGGTCCACAAAGATCTGGCGGCCCCTTTCAATGCCTAATGGGGATGGGATTCATTCTTTGGATTTATTCATGTCCCACAAAGGCTCCTACAGTTTATAAAATCGATGTATTTTAGGTTCCTGAGATGAGGCTGTGGTAGACCAGGTAGCCAAAGTCTTCAGAAATATGCCTCAAGGAAGGAGTATGGAAACCCAGAAGCCAGAAGGCCGAAGGCATCTTTATGCTACACAAGACAAGCTCACAGTTATAAAAGGCCGCTGGAGACTTCACACTCACTCTGATGACAGGACACATGGGGTCCTTGGATTCACTTTACACTCCTGTGGCTCTATTCCACGTCACATCACACCAATTTGTTTTTGTGAAAAGCCTATAACAACAGTGTGTGAGTTGTTCTGAGTTTTCTAGCATTTAATCTATTTTTCTTTGCTCCCTTCCTTCTTTATTTTGAAGACCAAGTTGTGAGTTGTCCCAGAGCTTAGGCTCAAAGCCATGATCATTATATTGCAACAATTTCCTGATGGGTTGAGTGTATAATCAGCATTACAGGCTACTCAGAAGTATATATACAGGCATTACCAACTTAATACCATCATTTTACTACACTATGATTCTGATGCATTGAAATTGAGGACAATTGCCACAAATCATGCAGTTGGTCTTGAAAGAGCAAAACGTGGAGCCAGACTCCTCCAGTCCAAGGTCAAGGCACATTCTCCTACTTCTAATCCCTGCAATGGAAGAGGATCTGGACCACATTAGCTTTCTCTCTTGTATAATATGTCATTTCTCTGGCCTTTTTTTTTTTTTTTTTTTGAGAGAGACACACAGAGAGAGGGAGAGAAGACAGACAGAGACGGGCACACCAGCAGCCTCTCAGCTGCTGAGAACGAAATCCAGATGCGTGCCCCCCTGTGGTCAAGTGCGGCATTGTGCCCTTGCACCCCTTTGCATCTGGCTAAACGTGGGACCTGGAGATTGGAACCAGCGTTCTTAGGCTTACGAGGCAGGCGCCTTAACTGCTAAGCCATCTCTCCAGCCCTGGCCTTTTTTTTTTTTTTTTTTTTTTTTTTTTTTTTTTGACTGTCTACCCTAAGACTACTGCCTGGCAAGATAAAGGTGATAGGAAGGTGATAGGCACTCTATCAAGTCTTGTTAAACACTTTAAATGGTATCCGTCTGAAATCAGAGGTAGCTAAACTGTCCTTAACCTCAGTCATGTCTGTATAACACAGAGATTGAAATTATAACGCTACCATCAATAACAAAGTAAGACACAGCATGCAGAGTTCATACTCAGCTGTGACATTCCTAAAGAACTGTAAGATGGTGTTTTACAAAGCAAACAGTCACTGCTTCAAAGAACGATTTCAAAGAGCAAATATTATATATATTACACTGGCCCCTACCCTGCTCACTATGGGGAGGTGCCTATGTACCAAAGAACACATGATAAAAAAAAATTACTCTTACAGCAAACACTGTGGCCAGCCAGACTTTGCACAATGCTCACCCAAGACAGGACAGCCTCAGCTGCCCAGGAAAAGAGATCTCAACTCAGGAGACCTCCCAGCATCTATTGCCCATAGCAGCTCTGCAACTCTGAAAGGTTTTCTGGGTCAGCTGTGGGATTTCCACATGGTCTGGTTCTGGGAATAGTTTGTTTGTGTTGTTTTGTTTTGCTTTAAATACAGAATGTGCCTTCTGGAGCCATTTTTTGGCATATCTGCTTTACTCTCATTAGAGTAAGGTTGGACCTTACTCTAATTGTTGTTACTCTAAAGGTTGTTCTAAGGCCAGACTGGCATGAAGACAAATTGGTACCATTCCCTGCAAAACCGTCCTTCAAAGTCTTCTGCCTGGTGTCCATTTGGCCAGGATACTATTTTTAATAGTACCCGTAGTGCCAACAACAGAATTAAAATATTTTTCTACTGCTATTATTTATTTTTATGGTATATGGACATGCATATAATGTATGTATGTCATATAATGCTCTGCTACCTCCCATTGCATGATGTGATTAGTCATCCTCTGGCATAAGGCTTTATGTGAGCACTGAGGAAGATCAAAACCAGCCGGCTTATAAGCAAATGTCTTTAACCACAGTCCCTACAATACAGATTTTCTATGTGCAAATCCTCTGCCATACATGTATATACAAGTTTTTCTGGGGTATCAGTTCAATAACTTTTCCTAAGGTTGCAAATATCAAAAATGTTATTTTTGCATTTTTGGTTTTTCTAGGTGGGGTTTTACTCCAGTTCAGGCTGACCTGGAATTCAAAATGTATTCTCAGGGTGGCCTCAAACTCAGAGATCCTCTTGCCTCTGCCTCCCATATCTTGGGATTAAAGAGGTGTTTAAAAGGTTTACATTTATAATTTTATATTGATAAAATCTAAAAATCACATTTAGAATAATTTCACTGGGAGATAAATTTTCTCTTTATTAATTAAATGTATATCATCATGGGGGAAGTAAATTAATTCAATGCCTAAGAATAATTAGGTATTACTTTTAACTTTAATAAAGGATATATATCTCTTCAGCTGTGAACCACAGCATGTATCTCACAACTGTGTGTTTAAGTGACAGTTTTCCTTCTGTGTTCCAAAGTTTAAAACTTTGTTTCTGTGATGCAGAGTGACTTGAGAGTTCCCATTCCAGCTTGCACTTATCAGGCTGTCCCAGTGTGCAATTTGTGCTGTCAGCTGGATCTTGAATGTGAGACACGTGGAAATATTGTCCCTGTCACTGTCAAAGATGGAAGCAATTTATCTAGAAGACACTGAAGGATGCCCCTGAAGACCAGGACATTTAATAACAATGACACCACATTGAAATTCACAGTGCCTCATCTGGCTCTGGCCAGAGAGCTGGCCTTAGGATGGTCAAAGCCAGAGCTGATCCACCCCCACAGCACAAGAACGATTTATTTCATGACAAGTCTGAAGCTTCCCTCCATGTTTCCTAATCAGCAGAGCAGACAGAAACGAGGACAGAAGTGCAGCAGCACGGTCACAAGGAGAAAAGTCACTCAATGACAAATCAATAATCAGGCGTCTGCTTGAGCCTCATGCTGAGGAACGGGCTCCAGGAGCAAAGGCTGTGGCAGGTGAAAAATGTCCCCAATTTTAATCCTTGTAGCACTCTATCAGTTCATTTTCCATGGCACACAACTCATTAGAAATGGGCCACAGAAGGCACTAACTGTTTAGAAAGAGTAATGGTGAGGCAACATTTGGGTGGAGGTAAAAACCCAAACATAAGAAACTATTGGCTGTAAGTCTAGAGCTCTTAATAGGTGACCAATGGAGGTTAGATACCACAAAGGACAGGGACACTGGACTCAATAAACATGAATGACCGTGCATTCCAGAGCAGTAAGACAGAGAGAGAGAGAGAGAATGGATGTGCCTGTGAACGAACTCCAGACGCATGCGCCCCCTTGTGAGCAAGTGCGGCATTGCACCCTTGCATCACTTTTTGCATCTGGCTAAACGTAGGACCCGGAGAACTGAACCAGCATTCCTAGGCTTCACAGGCAGGCACCTTAACCGTTAAGCCATCTCTCCAGTCCCCTAGTTCAAATGAAATTTTAATGTGAATGTTCACAGCTAAGATTGTGAAACCATCCAAATGTCTTTCTATGGGCGATAGCTGCACAGACTGAGCATCTTCAGGGTAGAGCTGGGGCTCCACTCATACCTGGATCAATGAGGCCATGGGATGACTTGGATGAATCTATCAGGAGTGTTGCTGGATGACAAGAAACCAGTCTCAAAAGGTGCCAGACTCTATGGTTCCCGGAGGTTAGGAATGGGGAAGAGCAGTGGGAGGGAGGCAGCATGTTTACAGAAGGGAAACTCAAGGAATCTTTGTTATCATTATTGTGTTTAGTGTCTTTTTTATGATGTCTATGTGAGCATGTATATACATGTTGTGTGTGTGTGTGTGTGTGTGTGTGTGTGTTGTAATTATCTTCTCTTTAATGGGATAAAGCACTGGACCAAAAGCAGCAGATGGGAGGAATGTATTTTGGCTTACAATCAAGAGGGGAAACTTCATGATGGCAGGGGAAGCCTGGCATGAGCAGAAGCTGGA
Source organism: Orientallactaga sibirica (assembly GCA_036365145.1). Classification (NCBI taxonomy): domain Eukaryota; kingdom Metazoa; phylum Chordata; class Mammalia; order Rodentia; family Dipodidae; genus Orientallactaga; species Orientallactaga sibirica. The sequence goes on from JAEOAD010000044.1 coordinate 10,413,495, forward strand.
CATCACCTCTGCCACAGCAGTTGGAAAATAGCAGCAGGAGAATGAGCTGAGCTCTGTCAAGGGGGAGCTGGCTACCACACCCCAAAGACTGCCCCCAACAACACACCTCCTCCAGTAAGGCTCCATCTCTCAAATTGCCACCAGCAGAGGACCAAGCATTCCAAACAAATGAGTTTACAGGGGACATCTGACTCAAAGCCCCACAGTTCAAGTGTGCAAGTCCATGTGTAGATGCTTGGATATGAAGCCCAGAGGAAATGCTGTGTCGTGCTCAGGAATGCCGTCCACCTCCTTTGAGTCAGGGTCTCGCATTGGTCGGGAGCTCATTAATTTGGCTAGACTAGTGGTTCGGAGAGCCCCGGGGATCTGCTTCTCTCTACTTTTCCAGCACTGGGATGAAAGGCACATGCCACCATGCCCTGCATTTTACGTGGGTTCTTGAAATTGAACTCAGTCCCTCTTGTTTACAAGGCAGACACAGTTTACATGCCCAGGATACAGGTCATCATGCTGTGGAGCAGTGGTGTCAGGACCTTTGAGGCAGCTCGTCACATTTAGTTCACCATCAGGAGTCACAGGGACGAACACGGGTGCTCAGCCCACACTCTCCTTTCTATACAATCCAAGACCCCTACCCACGGGATGGAGCGGCCCACAGTTAAGGGGTCTCTTCCCACTTCAACTCACCTATTCAAGACAATCCCTCACAGGCCTGCCAAGAGGTCAACCTAATCCAGATAATCATTCGTAGGTAATTCTAGGTCCTGTCAAGTTGACAAAATAAACCATGAAAGGAGCAAAAGAGCTCTTCTGCATAGGAGTACTTCTGCATATGCTGGTACCCTCTAATTATTTCCTTGAAGTCATTAGTAAAGTGGGGAACATGATGAGATTCCTGATTTGAATCTACCATCCTTTCTGTGACCTCAGAGGGTAATATAGTAAAAAACTTATTTATTTATTTATTTATTTATTTATTTATTTATTTATTTATTTATTTATTTTGCAGTAGAGTCTCACTGTAGCCCAGGTTGACCTGGAATTTACTATGTAATCTCAAGCTGGCCTTAACTAACAGCAATCTTCCCAAGTGCCAGGATTAAAGGCTTTGAACATACATATATACTGGGATGCCATTCTGAGGGAGAAATAGAAGAACTATTAAAATTTAACAAAGGAAAAGGAACATTATAATTTATAATAGTTTTAAAGAGATGCCAGCTTGGCTTTGGCAACGTTAGCTATATTTAAGAGCGTCAGAGTAAAATTACTTAAAATTATAGTATTTAAAGTATACTAGAAAATATATCTTTTGCAACTATTTAAACTTACGGTGAAAATGTTTGATACTTTTTTTGATAAATATTTCTAAATGTATGTTCCACTGCAATTCTAACCTGCAACAAGGGTGGAGAGAGAGAGAAAAGAAATATACACTCACTTGGTTTTGCAATCTAGAATTCAACACTATGTCCTTGGGGTAAAGAAAGAAACACTACAACACAACCCAGAATCCTTTGCTATGTTAGATTTTCAAAGCGATGCAGATTTACAATCCTGAGCCTTCTCCGCATGTGTTAAGGGAGCAAGCTCAAATAGCACATGCTGAGAACTAAGTCTCACACTGTTGGAAGTCAAAACAGAAAGGCAGAAATCTGGACACCACCCTGTGATTGGCATGGAAAAGCAGTGCTTGCATCCTTAGCTTTCATTGTACTTAGGCAGGTACTGGTACATGGGTGGGTTTAGTGTACATGCATGTGTACACATATGTATTTCTTCATTAACTACCGTTCTCCACTAAAAGGAACCAGCCCAGCCCGGAGGTGGCTGAGCCCAGGGCTGGCAGTGAAATGTCTGAGATGCTCTGGAGTACCCTGCTATACCAGGAAGTAGGGAAATTCTTAGAATGACAAAAACATGTCAGCTGGAAAGGGGTTTGGGGAAAAGCAATAATAGTAGCAGTTACAATCTAAAATAAGAACCCTGGAGTCAATTCTTTTTAAAAGTTTATTTTTTTATTATATTTATTCATTTATTTGAGAGAGCGAGAGAGGGAAAGAGGCAGAGATAGAAGAGAGGGAGAGAATGGGCCTCCAGACACTGCAAACTAACTCCAGATGCATGCACCACCTCATACATCTGGCTTACGTGGGTCCTGGGGAATCAAACTGAGGTCCTTTGGCTTTGCAGGCAAACGTCTTAACCACTAAGCCATCTCTCCAGCCCCTGGAGTCAATTCTTATATGCATGAATGGAAAGAAACAAAATGTTCTGAAATCTAATGAAGATAAAGGAGATGATGAAAATTAAAACACACAGACACACACACACACAATTTTGCAGCCACCATTGCAATAAATGTCCCAGGCAGGAAACATCAAGAGATGTTAAAACTGGGGATGACATGTTCATGAGAAACTGGACATTTTCAAAACCTCAAAGTATGTCAGTAAAGAGTCCCAATGGGCAGAGCACCACCCAAGAACACAGAAAGAGACTGTGATGGATGGGGCATGGCTTATTGCCTGCCTTCCAATGGGGACTCCATCATATAGAAAAGTAGACAGGTGGTGTTGCTTGAATCTGACCCTCACAGCCTCATGTTTTGAGCATTTGGTCCCCAGGTTGTGGTGCTGTGTTGAAGGCTGTGGAACCTTTAAGAGTTGAGGCCTCACTAGAGGGAGTAATTTACTATGGGTGGACCTTGGAAGGCTACCAAGCTCCTGGTTCATTCAGGTCTGTCTCAGCTGGGTTCCCTGTCTGCTGCCTTGGGCAAAGCATCAGGACAAGCTCCTCCTATCACAGAAGGAGACATCCCCATGGCCATGCCTTCCTGTCAGGATTCAGTGGAACCATGAAACCAAAATAAACCTTTCCTTCCTTAATACGCTCTGTTAGGTATTCTGTCACAGCAACCCAAAAGGAACCGGCACAAGGGTGCTTGTTAAACTTTAAACAATATTAGGGAAGACTAAAGGCAAGGCACATGAGACCAATCACATGACCTTGAACTGGATCCTGACCATCAGAAGTACATTAGCACTGAGCATGGATGAGCACTAACACTTTCAGGAGCTGCGGGCAGTAGGGTTAGAAGTTCAAGGCCATCCTCTCCTACACAAGGAGTTTAAGTCCAACTTGGATAACATAAGACCTTGCCTCAAAAAAAATAATAAAATTAAATGAATAAATAAGCCAACAATAAAATACATCAGTACACAGTTTTCAAATCTGAGTAAGGTATGCAGATTATATAATAGTATGCAAATGTAAAATTTGTGATTCTGATAACTGGACTATAATTAGGAGAACCCTTTAGTTTCTAGGAATTAATATAATTTCATGCCTGCATTTTTCTTTGAAATAGCTGAAAAGAACAGTGCGTGTTTATGTGTTTATGAATATATTTATGCAAGAGTGAGAAACAAGAGATTCATAGACACACACAGAGAATATGAAGGACGAAGTAAATAAATGCAGGTAAAAAGCACATATGGAATTATTTTACAATGACCTAACATAATTTTTAGATGTCTACTTCACACTAAGGTTCCAGGTTCGATTCCCCAGGAACCACACAAAGCCAGATGCACAAGCTGGCACATATGTCTGGAGTTTGTTTGCATTGGCTAGAGGCCCTGGCAGGCACATTTTCTTTCTCCGGCCCCTTTCGCTCTTAAATAATAAATAAAATATTTAAAAAATCTTTAGGAGCATATGGTGACTTACTAATGTTAATATTCTGAAGAGTAAATTTAGTTTTAAGATACATGTAAAGCTAGAGAGAAGACTTAGCGGTTAAGGTGCTTTTATGTGAAGCCCAAAGACTCAGGTTTGATTTCCCAGTACCCAGGTAAGCCAGATGCACAAGGTGGTACATGTTTCTGGAGTTTGTCTGCAGTAGCTGGAGGCCCTGGCCCATTCTCTCCACCCCCTTTCTCTTTCTCTCTGTCTCAAATAAATACATAAAATATTTAAATATATATATTAAAAAGATACATGCAACCACAGACCTGTTTGCAATCAAATCCATCCTTTCATGCTACTGTGTCAATCTAGCTTAGTGGTATAAACAGATTCCATTCTACCTGTTCTGATGTGCATGTATGTCTGAGTGTGTATGCATGCATATGCTCAGGGATTTAAGTTGAAATACTGCATGTTAAATAATGTTCCACCTGCCAAAGTAGCAGCTCTTATCAAATACCATCTTCAGCAATAATATCCATATTTACTCAAGAGCTTTCAATATTATTCTACTTGGTGTTTACAAAGTAGAGCCCAGTGAATGATGTGAAAAGTCACATTTAATGGCCAGCCTCATTATGTTTTTATAATCTTAGTATTATCTTGTAATCACAGTGTCCTGCTATGAAGTGCTGATCTGACCCAAGGACACGTCATTACCATTTGTCAGAGTTCCTGCAGTGAAGAACACTTCTTGCAAGGCTTCCCTACTGTATTTCTTAGAAAGAAAAGTGCTGTCAACTATGTAGAAAGATGGATGCAAGGCCTACACTGCACAGACTTATGGGTATTGTCTCCTTAAAGGACGAGGCTAAAACCACTGATGAGAATATCCTTAAGAGAATGAGTAAAAGAAATGGTTTTGTTTTTGTTTTCCTCATAGAATGCTTGTAAGCAAAGGAAGGAGACCCACAGGCTATTGTGAGAGGTACAAGGTATGACCACTCCAGCATACATCCTGGACTGCAGGGAGAACATGCGTGTGCAACAGCCAAGCTTTCAGGGGTTGAAGGCTGAAGGGAAAGTGACATGTGCCCTTGTGATTTTTCAATGGGTGTGTCTTGAGGTCCAGGTAGTGACATTATTTTCTTATTTCCCCACACAGTGCATGACTGGAGGGCAGTGTCGCTGCTTCAGAATTGGCTTCTATTGTCTCAGCATGAGCAAAGTGGGATGACTGGTCATCCATGGGGGAGGGGGAATCGGGTCAGGTTAGTAGAAAACACAAGCCAGTAATGCAAAGTGTAGATTCATGAACAATAGCAGAAGGGGACAAGACAGCTCCAGTCTCTAGGCCATAGCCTTTGAAGACCTTTAAAAAATGCCTGTGTGACTCTCTTTCCATATTTCAGGACTTCATACACATAAAGAAAAGATTTTAAAAAAAAACATGGCTCACAGACCAAGCCAAGAAATAGAACCTTTTTTTTTTTGAGAGAGACAGAGAGAGATGGAGAGGGAGACAGAGATGGGCGCGCCAGCAGCCTCTCAGCTGCTGCGAACAAAATCCAGATGTGTGCGCCCCCTTGTGGTCAAGTGCAGCATTGCGCCCTTGCGTCACTTTGCATCTGGCTAAACGTGGGACTTGGATATTGGAACCGCTGGAGATCGGAACTAGCATTCTTAGGCTTAGGAAGCAGGCACTTTAACCGCTAAGCCATCTCTCCAGCCCGAAAATAGAACCTTTTTAAAAAGGAACTTTATTTCTTGCTGCTTTAGAAGTGCCTCCTGAAGAAGCTGAACTGCACATGTGGCTCTTTGCCTTCCAGCCTCCCGCGTGTGCCTCTGTGAGATCACTTCCTCCCCCTACCTGATTCACAATGCTGAGGTTTCCAAGAAAATAACAGTAACACGTCTTTATGTTCACTGTCTTCTAGGGGCCAGGCCAGCATGGCTCTGCATAGGAAACAGCCTTACACATCCAATCCCCAGTGTATTTGGTACTTTTGCTTGTGACCAAGTACCTGACAAGAAATCATAAAAAAAAGAAGGGGTTTCTTTCAGCTTACAATGCTAAGGGAGTGTCCATCATGGAAGGAGAGTTATGACAGCAGGAGAGGAAGCAGGCTGCTCACGCTGAATCCACACTCAGGAAGACAGATGGAACGAGGAGTCCCAGCTAGAAGTCTTAAAGGAGTGCTTGGAGGAACCTACTTCCTCCAGCAATGTTCCTTATCTCAAATGTTCCCAACCTTTCCTAAAAGTGCCACCTGCTAGACACCAAGGGTTCAAACCCATGACTGCAGAAGGGGCCTTTCACGTTCAAGCCACGGCATGGCACGGGCATTCTTTCCTTATGGTTTTGCAAGGCTCCTGTATGTGGGCCGAAGGACAAGTATCTGTTAATTCCTAATAGAATTAGAATGCACACGAAAATAAGGTGATATAAATCAGATCACAAACTAGTTGGACCTAATAAATATAAATGAATAAAACTAAATTTACTTTCCTTAACCTCCAACATCGTAATGGCATAATAGCACTGCACGGTAATTTTAAAGCTCTTAAACTTCAGACCAGCTACACGTGAAGAGTTTGTTTTATTCTGTGATGCTGATCTATTTGTAATGGTGAGTGAAGATCAACTGACTGCTAATGCTAATTTTAAGTAATAGAATAAGTGGCTAGTGTCTTGACCCCTGAAGTGTAGCTGGCATAACACTTAAGAATCTTTTCAAAACTGAGTGTTTTTATTGATTGTTAAAAAAAAATAGGAACAGACAGAAAAGGTTGGTAGCTGCTGGTGGTTCTATGGACGTGTTCAAAGTCTCCCCGATGCCAGATTTGTATTACCTGGAGGCGGGGGTTAGTGATGTCATATATAATTTGACAGTGCTTTGCACAAAATTTATGAATATACTTGAAGCCAACAAATTAATGACACTGAATGGGCTGTCCAGAAAAACAAACAGGTTTGGTAAATGTGAAAAGCAACCTTCTATTGGTGAATACAGTGATGACGACCTTTAGAAACCCAGAGCAGGTTTCAGCCAAATGGTACATGTCTTAAGCCAAGGTGCTTCCTCCCTCCAAGGAGCATCTCTCATGGATCAGCTCGTCTCTGACATCTCATCGCCCTGTCAATCAAAATGTCTCATGTCAGGAGCAGTGAACCCCTGCATGACCCTTAGTGCGGCTGGAGTACAACCCAAAGAACTGGCTGTGTCACCTGAGCATCACTGACTGAAGACCCCGCTGACTGCCTCAAGGGCTGATGGACCAGATGAGACTTGACACTCCCCATCTCTCTTATGACAGTCATTCCATTCAGCTCCAGGCCAGTAGCAATTCAGCCTGGGGCTAAAGGGAAAGAACAGCTCTTGCAGCATCTCACATACTCCATCAAAGAACCTACAACCGCTATCAGGAACTACAAACACTGGGGACTTGCCTTTGACAACTAAACTCAGTTAAAAACTAGACATGCCAAAGGCATGCTACATGTTCTAAACCGCCAAATCTTAGCTGGAATACACACACGTATGCCTCACCCCCTTCCGATGGTGGCTAATCTTAATTGTGAACTTGATTGGAACTGGATTCATCAAAGAGACAAATTCCTGGGCATGTCTGTGAGGAAGTTGCTAGATTAGGGTTCTACCACAGCAGGCAGGGGGCGGAATTCTACCAGCTCCATGAAGGCATCCTCTGCTAGGTAAAAGTCAGATTGGAAGGGTAGACAAAAGTGGCTAATAATGTATACTAAAACCACAGCGTGGGCCAAATTCCTTTATTTCTCCAAATGCTGTATTTTTTAGCATTTTACTTATATAACATTAAATATGGAGTCATACAGATTTTTTTTTTTAATTTTTGTATTGATTTTTTCCATTTTTAAAAGACTATTTGGAGTGCTAGGGACAATTAACAGTACTGCATGCAATGCCAGGAACCAGCCTCTAGCTGGGGTTTGGAAATCACTACATGGCGTGAGCAAGTAATTCAATGTGAACTTGGTTGTACATGCACATTTTTCCAAGGAAGGCTTCGATACTTTCATGACACTCTGAAAGGGATGGGCAATGCCAAGCAAATGCTGCCGTAAAGCCTTAGAAGCCAGGGGACATGAGAGGACTGTGAGCCCAGCTAAAGTTGGGATGTTCCATTCCCGTAGCTGTGGAGAAGGCTCTCTCCAGGTGTTGCCATTTTTCATCAGTGACATTCATCATTTTATCCCCCTTCCCCAATCTGACACACAAAAACTATTCCATTACATTCTGGTTGTTAGTACAATTTTATCTTTTCACATGTTTCCCTTCAAACTGTATGGCTATCTGCATAAATAGCTCATTCAATTTCTGACCCTTTTTTTCCCCACAGAAATTGCTTTGCTTTCAAATATTTATCCTTCTTTACTTTACACCTCACTCAATGGTCCAGGATGTCCAGAACCAGGATGATTAACACTGATGACCAAGACTGTCTTGGTCAGTAGCCTGAATGTATTTGAAATTTTAAGGTCACTTTAAAACATCAGAAACACATCGTAAAAAACATAGTCACCCAAATAAATTCCTGAAACTTCTGTTTTGCAGCATAGCTGCGGATTAGATCAGGTAACTGATAACCAGAAATATCCCATTGCATAAGAGACATTGTTTTAATTTCTTTTCAAAGTTTAACAGCACAGAAATCCTGAGGTTAGTTTTCTTGCATAAAAGCTTCCTCATTGCTTTGGTGCTGTTTTTAATTCAGAAGGGAGAAATCATTTTAAAAAGTCATGTACAAAGAACACACATAACTGGAAACAATTTACCACATTACAGTCTCACAATATTGAATGGTCTTTCCCCAGAGGCATCTAATTCTCTAATAACCACCATATTTTCGTCTTACCTTGGGGAATGTTTACACATCAATATACACTCTTGTACCTATAGGTATTTATGTATACATACATCTATGTATAATAAGATAATCAAAATCCTATAAATTGTAATCACAGAGGAAAATATGCAAACATGCTCAAACAGTAATTTCCTCCTGTATAACAGCTCCTCATTCTTCAGCTTGTCTGCTGTTGTAGCTCTTAGTAGCAATAGAAGCAAGAAGAGACAGGATGCAGAACCCAGGCTGTAATGCAAATGCCACTGCAGCCATTTCTGTGAGTTCCCCATGGGATCACAAAGTCCTTCGCCTCATGTTTCCCTCCCAGTTCACAGAGGAAAATGAGGGCTGTGATGGAGAAAATCCTGGAGATTGCCTGGGCTCTTAAGGTAGGTGGCCTCTCCAGCAGCATTTAGCGCTGTAGTGGTTTTCAGCTGGGAAATGAAGGGCTCAGGGCTGCTGCTGCTAGGCCATTATTTTGAGGTAACATAGAATGTATGGAGTGGGTCATGGGCTGTGCTGGCCTGAGCCACTGTTCTTTACCAATATTTCCTTTATGTGCCCACCAAATGATGGTGGATTTGAAAAAGTCCCATAAAGCTAGGGCCAGTCTACATGAGCCTGCATACAGCAAACCTGCATACAGCACACCTGCACAGGTCTCCTGTGCAGACATCCCTGACCTGTGATTACCTAACTTAAAAGTGCCCTATCTTGAGATATTGCTGAAGCCTACGTATGTCACTGAAGTCTCTCTAGTGAAGAAGCCACAAGAAACAATTTACAATCTTAGCAGTATACTAAGAGAACAGAGTTTAAGACCAAAAAAAAAAAATTGTATGTACAGAAACAAATCATTACTCTTCATTTTCTATGAAGAAAATGACCACTAGGAACTTGTCAGACCAGCATGCATGCAGCGTAAGAGAACTGCTTGAACAGAAGCAGGTGGAAGGATCCAGTTGTTTGATTACGGTTTCTAAGTTCCTAAGTTTCTTTCACTTCTCTACACATACTGTGCTACCTCCACAATTCCTAGGGTCCATGGGAATTTTAGTCTTGCTCAGTGACCATCTCAGGTATGAATTCCTTTGCTTTTCCTTTTTCTTTGTGGATTATCATAGAAGTTTTTCACAAATTTTTATGACAAAAAAAGGACCAAGAATGTAAACAAAAAGAAAAAATAAGAGTTTTTTTTTTTTTTTAAATGAAGAACTTTATTGCATGAACATATTGCCTAGTGGTCATATTCCCATCATGAAAATGATCAAAAGCAGAATAAAGAACAAGAACAGCAACAGCTTTTGGACACTGAGATTCCTAATTGCTGAATCACGAACTTATTTAAAATAGCAAGCTGCTGGGCTGCCTAAATGCCCCACAGTCTTGGGCAACTTAGCTAATCTTGATTTCCTCATCTAGCAAATGAAGACTCAGTCAATAACTGTCTAAGTACTTATCCCCTGTAAGATCCCAAGAATACAGAAGGAAATGGGCACGTATTTGAAGTTAATGGTCCGTTATAGGAAGAAAATCGACAGTACCCCCTCTTAATCCTCTTATCAGAGGCCTTGTTTGCCAAGCTTGCAGTTACCTGTGGTCAACTATGGTTCAAAACTATAAAAGTCCAGAACCAAACAAACAAAAGTCCTTAGTTTTGCTCATTCTTCTGGGCAGTGTGACAAGATTTTGAGCCACTTGCTCTGTTTTACTCCCAGCATGAAGGATATCTTTGTCCAGTGTGTGCACTCTGTATCCACCGCCTACCTGTTAGTCTTAGAGTCCGTCTCCGGAATCCGACTGCCTGTCTGACCGTCGCAGTAACTCATAGCTCCAGGCACTGACTGGGGCTTTGGTACATTTCCGCAACAAATGGGGGAGAACACTGAAGTAATGCCTATGTTATAGAATTGTCGAGGGGAGGAAACTAAATGAGGCGCTGTGCATAGATACTCAGCACAAAGTGTGCCTCATAAAATCTCATACATGCGTTCTGATCGCTACAAACCAATGCAGCCCAGCTTCCCAGCCTTTCTTACACTTTTCACAAGTCATTTTCTCCTTCCAATCTTATAGCCTATCTCACAGTAACATAGTCCTCTTGTAACATTACCCAAATTTTATCGTGCACTGTCTAAAGTCGGCACTTGACCAGGTAGGTATCCTCTGCAAAAAGCCCCCAAAGCCGTGTGTTTGTTTCTGAAATGTACTTTAGTCTCCAGCTCCATTGAAGACAGGGAAGCCTGTGTGCTCAGAGCCCTGCAGATGCCCCGCATCCTCACAGGCGAGCTCTTCCTGACACTCCACGTGAAGGACGCTGGGGAGCTCTTGCTCTCTTGCTCCCACCTCCAGATCTTGCTAATGTGGTTTATCATCCTCATAATACCCAGTATGCAGCAGGAGGGGAAACAGGAAACGTTCGCTTTGAGTTCTTTTACTACGATGCCACGTTTACGTTTCCTGAATGCATAGTTTCTGAGAAGTCCATTTTAGAGAATTCAAAGTGAGCCATTTTACTTAGAAACCATTTGACTATGAAAGCTTCCACTTATATGTAGACCTAAGATTATAACTTCTCAGGAGAAAGTACAAAATAACATTTTTTGGTGGGTGGGCACTAGAAAAATCACCCAGAAACACGTTCTGAATATTTGTGCCAAGAAAACTTCAGACTTCTTTACCACATTGGAAATAGAAGAAAAGTCCAATTAAACATCCTACTTTAAAGTCACATTTTATCCAATTTGCCTAGCAATAAGATTCCATAAAAGCCTGACTCCTCTAGAAAGCTGCCTGGCCATTCCTAATGCTGCCAAGGACCATCTCATCTAATGGCCATTAGACAAGACGTGGCTGAGGGAGACCTTTTCTCAACAAGTGGAGATCAATAAAGCACTTGCTGCTTTTAAAGCAGATTTATGTGTTGGTCCATTTTCTCCCCAGAAGCCCTCACATATGAAATAAATGTATTGATTGGGTAATTCATGGTCTAATTTGACCTTGCAAAAGTGTTCATGTTAGGCAGGAAGAAAAGAACTGGTTTCCCAAGTACCTGGAGGCTGTCTGGCGGCCAACTGTGCAAACTGACGGGAGGGGAGATGTTCAGGAGTAATCTGGGAGCTGGCTCCATGTGGATATTGATGATAGGCCAAGACTAATTACAGCAATCAAAAGTTGAGTTTGAACCATTTGAAACTTCTTCTTATAACAGGAATTGCATGCCATAAAAGGCTCCAACACTAAAGCAGAGCTTCATTTTAAAAGTCTTATATGTGTCAAAGATAATTGCTATGAAGAGTGTATTTCAGTAAGTAAATAATTTTAAGCAACACTTTAGCTAATAGTGATTTAAAGTGACAGAGCCTGTGGCACAAAATCTAATAGCAATTCATAATTCATAAACACAAATAAGTGCAACCACTTTTGGGTATAAGACAGATTTCTATCAATTAAAACCTCTGTGTGTGTGTGTGTGTGTGTGTGTGTGTGTGTGTGTGTGTGTGTGTTTATTATAAACATTATACACACATTTTGACTCAAATCAGATTGAGGACCATTTTTCTTGACCAGATGTGACTCAGATAGCTCAATTTGTTGTCTGTGGTTTTATATTAGGGAAATGAAAAGTCTCCAATAGTATAATTCTGAAAAGACAAGTCTACCTTAATGGTCAGAGAATACAAAGCAAGCACCTGTCCATTTGAATTTAGTGAACACCTTAAATATGCAGACGCTGTTGCCTGCAAGTGGAGACAGAGAATGAATGTGCAAAACTCTGTCTTCTTGGAATAAAGAGTCTCGTCTCCTTTGTTGTAGTTGGAGAACTGAGGGCTCCCGACAGCATCGCGGCCCACATCAGCCTTTCACGTGGGATCCCCACAATGATCCAGGCTGAACAGCCTCAGGTACACCATCCTGTCCAACCTTCCAAGTGGGAGCACTGGTTTTAGAGGTAAAATAAAACTAACAGCTCCCCTGAAACAGTCTTTCTAAGGTAAGCCAGTAATGCCAACATAAGCAGTCGGTTGAAGCACAGCCATAAACAAGGTGTAAGGTTCTCCTGGGAAGAACTTAGGGCTAAGGTTCAGGTAAAGGAATTTGAAGTTTAGACAGCTTTAATAAATAAGGGTTTACCCATCTCTGTTTACTTATTCAATCATTTTTTGTAATCATACAAATGAATGGTAACTAAAAATTAGATAATCACACAATGAATACATAGCAGGTGACTTTTAGATGTCCCTAATGATATTAGACAGGTGGGATATAACAGAGAGGGGTTGGGGAGAGAGAAAGGGAAGAAAGGAAGGAATGGAGGGAGGGACAGAGGAAGGGAGTTTGAAATCAACAAGCATGAAGTGAATCAAAAAGGTAAAACACCACATAGATGGGTTGGAGATACAGACAAGATATCAGGAGATGGAAGGAGTCTTGAATAACAGTTTTGTCAGTTCCAAAGACAGATTTCTGCATTAGATTTGGCTAATGAAGCATACCATACAGACACAGAGACATTAGTTTGACTGAAGCCGTGTTTGTATTCTGGGAAGAAGTGGCCTGCAACACTGGAAATGTAAGAAGTCATAACAGACCTCAAGGAATGGTGGGAGTTCAGACTCGAGACACGCATGGCACCTGGGAACACCAAAGATGGCTTAGTGGGAGTGATGAAAAATCATGCAATTAGTGTCTGAAGAAATTGGCCATAGATATGGCCACGTCAACCAAATTGCCATAGTGGAAAATGACTCTGTCTAGGTTCCAGAGAACTTCCGGGTTACCCAACTGTGCGACTGTGGGAATATTTCACAATTCTTAGAGCATTGTTAGTTGTAAGTGATAATAGTACATGCTAATCCTTGTGCATAAATTTAAATATTCTAATGCATATTTGCTGTATGACTGATTAGAAATCAATGCTTAATACTCATAACTTTATATCTGAAAGAAATGCAGGGTTTTGTGCTTTTGTGAAAATGGTTACAGCCCTTGACTCAGGCATGTTTACCTGAGGTCAGTGTCTGTGTAAAGGGGGAGAAGAGAACAGAGTCTTCTAAGAAAATGATGGCTAGCACATGGTGACTGAGCGAGTACTCTAAGTAATACCTAAATCATGCCTTGTAGCCCCAAGCTTACCATGGTGTTCATGTACATAAAGTCTTCCAACCTGCAAGAAGCCAGGAAAGTATGCCCAAGTGCTGATACAAAAAAAAAAAAGAGGCAGTGGGCTGGAGAGATGGCTTAGCAGTTAAGGTGCCTGCTGCCTGCTAAGCCTAAGAACACAGGTTCCAATCTCCAGGTCCCACATTTAGCCAGATGCAAAGTGACACAAGGGCTCAATGCCACACTTGCCCACAAGGGGACACACACATATGGAGTTCGTTCACAGCAGCTGAGAGGCTGCTGGCACGCCCATTCTCTGTCTTCCTCTCCCTCTCTCTCTCTCTCAAAAAAAAAAAAAAAAAAAAAGAGAGAGAGAGAGAGACAAAGACCCTGGCTGAAACCATAGAGTAATTGGGAAAATGAGCAAGAATGCTGCTTTCATGGTGACCCTGGTATCAGCACAAGGGTGAAGGAGATGGACACAAAGAACACTCAACTCCTACCAAACCAGGGATCCAGAGTCACAAAGGCTCTCAAGACCTCATCACTCATATTCCCCAATCTATCTGGGTCATATGGACCCGAGATCCCAATACCTCATCACTGAAGTAGACCTAAAACAAACCCAACATGGCTCAGAGAAATTTGCAGAAGAGGAGCAGAAAGATTGTTAGAGCCACAAGTTGGGACATTACGCACAGAGACACTGCCTCTTCCCGTAACTGATTGCTATCTTCACAATGCACGACCCACATTCCCCATGGGGATGACCTGCCTCCCCAGTGAGGAGGGTCCCCTTGGGGGAGGGAGGAAGAGGGGAAGAGGCCAACATGTGCTGTTTACCACATGTGTGTTTACATAACACTAAAGAAAAAAACATAACTGCCCACCAAAAAAAAAAAAAAAAAAAAAAACCAAAAGAAAAGAAAAGAAAAGAAAAGAAAAGAAAAGAAAAAAAAAAAGAAAAAAAAGAAAAGAGAAAAGAGTCAGAGCCATTTGGTTCACTGTAAATTCATGCACATTTTTTGCAAAGCCTCCTGCTCTCTGGGCAGGTAGCCTTCTGAAGTTCCTTCCAGATACCAGCCTTTCTATCTACGGCTTAGCTCACTATTTCCACCATCCTTAAGGAGAAATGGAGTAAAACAAGATAAGTATATATAGCTAAAAGTCTTCTCCTTTTGTGCCACTAATTCAGATTTTAGAATACACTGAAAAATAACCATGGAAGAAAACATAATCAGGAAAAAGGTAAGAAATGAAGTTGCCTCAGATATGTGGCTCTTTGACTAAGCTATATGTGGTTAAGTAGAAATTGGCTATACCCATAGCTGTGAATTTTCCTTGATATATAGAAGCCAAATAAAAGGAAGCCAGGAGCTGACAGTATGGCTCAGTAGTAGGGCAAATACTTAGCATGTACAAGGTCCTGCGTTCAGTCCTCACCCCAGTCATATATGTTTAGTTTGATACATAAAATTTAGCATGTGATGAATTTAAGATAATATACTCACATTTGAGAAAACTTATAACCATATGCATATCTCCTGATTTTGTCCTAAAAGTGTGAGTACATTGGCACAGACCCTGTACTTGAACTTTCTTAGCCACACAACCCAATTTCAATACTGCAGTTCATTCATGGTGTCTTCAAAGACTGTAAAACATTCCCACACTAGGCAATCTACACAGTCCTAATCTTGTTAGTCAGGCCCTGCTTCTCAGCCCAGCAAGTTGAGATGGACAGGTTGAATTGCCTTTCCAAGTGGACACACTTGTTAAGACCTAGAATTCAAACAGGCAATCTGGCATTCAGCTGACACCTCTATAACCAGTAAAGACAAGCTGTATGCATACTGTACATAACTTGGTTGAATATATCTATTCATACATACAGCTCCTCAGTGTCTGCTCTCAGGAATCTTAAAAACTTCTGAAATGAAACCAGCTAAAGTAAGAATCCTGGGGGCTGGAGAGATGGCTTAGCAATTAAGGTGCATGCCAACAAAGCCTAAGGACCCTAGTTTGATTCTCCAGTTCCCACATAGTGGCACATGCATTTGGAGTTCGTTTGCAGTGGCTAGAGGCCCTGGTATGCCCATTCTCACTCTCTCTCCCTTTCTCTGTCTCTAATAAATAAATAAGTAAAAATAAAATCTTTTTTAAAAAGTAAGAATTCTGTGGGAAAGGCATAAAGGCCCAACCTCTGGTAGATTGACTGGATCACAATTAATGCACAGACACCTTGACATTTGTGTGCATGATATTGCTACAATAGCTAATGACTTTTCAGGCAGCAATACCATGGCCACAGATGACAGACACATGTTGTGTTCTGTTGGCCATACTACTGGCCTATTTTTTTATAGATGAATTGTCTCTCTTAAAGGAGGAGAGATATAGCTTATTAAGTGATCTGTCTTTAGCATATCAATAATGTCTGTGTAATCTAGCATAAATAAATCTCTTTAAAACTGAATACCCATTTCTCTGTAACTAAAGCACAGCATCAAATTAGTCTCTTGTTGCAATCAGGTTCACATTGCTGATAGAAATCATCTGACCAAGAGCAGCTCATGGGAAAATAGAGGTTTATGTTGGCTTACAGGCTCGAGGGGGAAGCCCCATGATGACAGGGAAAACGATGGCATGAGCAGAGGGTGGACATCACCCCCCTGGCCAACATAAGGTGGACAATAGCAATAGGAGAGTGTGCCAAACACTGGCAAGGGGAAGCAGGCGATAATACCCATAAGCCCGCCCCCAACAATGCACCGCCTCCAGGAGGCTTTAATTTCCAATTGCCATCAGCTGGGGAGACTAGCATTCAAAAATGCTTAAGTTTATGGGGGACACCTGACTCAAACCACCACATCCCACCCCTGGCCCCCATAAACTGATAACCATACATGATGTAAAAGGCAACACATTCATCCAACTTTATAAGTCCACTTTTTAAAAAAAAAATAAATCTTAATGATGTTCAAACATCCCCATACTCCAAGGTCTTTTAACTGAGCCATAAAACCAAAAATAAGCCCCCCCAAAATCGATAATGGCACAGAATAAACATTCACACTGCAAAAGATGGCATTGGGCAAAGCAAAGAAATATTCAACCAATACGAGATTTAAAACAACCCGGGCAAACACCAAACTCTGTAATTCCAAGTCCAACAACTCTAGTCAGTGATAAATCTCCAAGTCCCATGATTCTAACCAGCAACAAGTCTCTGGAATTCCAATTCCACCCCTCAAGCTAGGCTACTCACAGTCCTGGAAAACTCCATCTGGGGCTGGCAGCTCTCCTTGGCAGCCATCTCATGGTCCCAGCATCTCCACTGGGTCTCCACTGCAACCCACAGTCCATCCTCATGGCCCCATGGGATCTCCATGCAGGCATCCATTACACACTGCTACACACTGCCCATGACCATTTCCAAAATACAAGACTGTGTTGCAAATTCAATGACCGTCTCTTTCCTGCATTTCTTATACTCCACAATACCAGGTATGTGCCAATTTGTTAATCAAGGGGGGGGGATAAAGCAGACTTTGAAGAACAAGACATTCCTTTGAGTACTCAAGCCCCTTCAAAAGAGTCTACATTCTTCCTGTTGCCCCAGTGCAGGTCATTTGGCCCAATCTCAATGGTTGTAATCTCTCAAACAATTTGCAGGTGAATGGGCAGAAGTTTAGGCTTGAAGAGTTCATCTTTTCTGTGCCATCTCCCTCTGTTCACACCAGTCCATTTCTACACAATGCAACCCTGCACAACTTCTCAGGACATGGGCATAGCAGCAAGCTTCTCAAACTGCTTCTAGCTCAGTCCAAACAAAGCTCTTTCTCACCCTCACAAGCCAAACCTCACAGTCCATAGTTCTTACTGCATTCAGGTCTTTCATCTCTGACCAGAATAGTCCATCAAGCTGTACTTACAGTACTACAAGGCAATTTTTAGGCCAAGGTTTCGAATCCTTCCACATTCCTCTTGAAAATCAGCAACAAAAGGCCAAAGCCACAGTCAGGTGTCTAGCAGCAATCCCACGCCTCTGGTACCACTTCACTGTTGCAGTCAGGTTCACATTGCTGGCAGAAATCACCTGAC
Organism: Orientallactaga sibirica; assembly: GCA_036365145.1. NCBI lineage: Eukaryota > Metazoa > Chordata > Mammalia > Rodentia > Dipodidae > Orientallactaga > Orientallactaga sibirica. The sequence goes on from JAEOAD010000044.1 coordinate 10,431,279, forward strand.
CAAGAGCAACTTATGGGAAAAAAGAGGTTTATTTTGGCTTACAGGCCCGAGGGGGAAGCTCCATGATGGCACGAAAAATGATGGCATGAGCAGAGGGTGGACATTACCCCCTGGCCAACATAAGGCAGATAACAGCAACAGGAGAGCGTGACAGACACTGGCAAGGGGAAGCTGGCTATAATAGCCATAAGCCCGCCGCCAACAGCACAGGGCCTCCAGGAGGCTTTAATTTCCAATTGCCATCGGCTGGGAAGACTAGCGTTCAGAACACTTAAGTTTATGGGGGGTACCTGAATCAAACCACCACGTCCCTTAAGCAGAGCTGGCTTTCCCGCCCTTTCCAATACAAATATCAACTCATCTGATAATGGGGATGTTCACAATTTTTTTTTTCTGAAATCAGTTTCCAGTGTGAAACTTTCAGTATGCCTGAAACACTCATATTCTCTCATATTGGATATCCACCTCAACATCCTCAGTGGTCCACACTCTAATATACTCTGGGTATTAAATTAATTAATGGGTACTAAAGACCCATTTCATGTCCTGTCTGTCATACTCTAATGTGCTCTAATTAGACATCCATCTCAACATCTACACTCTAGTATACTTTAATATTAGCCGTCTACCTCAATATCCCAAGTGCTCCACACTCTAGTACACTCTAATGTTAGAGATTCACTTCAAGGTCCCGAGGGGTCCACACTCTAATATACTTCAGCATTATATATTCACACTGCAAAAGATGGCATTGGACAAAGCAAAGAATATTCAACCAATACAAGATTTAAAACAACCAGGGCAAACATCAAACTCTGTAATTCCAAGTCCAACAACTCTAGTCAGTGACAAATCTCCAAGTCTGATCATTCTAACCAGCAACAAGTCTCTGGAGTTCCAATTCCACCCCTCCAGCTAGGCTACTCACAGTCCTGGAAAACCCCATCTGGGGCTGGCAGCCCTCCTTGGCAGCCATCCATGGTCCCAGCATCTCCACTGGGTCTCCACTGCAACCCACAGTCCATCCTCATGGCCCCATGGGATCTCCATGCAGGCATCCAGCAAACCTGCTACACACTGCCCATGGCCATTTCCAAAATTCAAGACCGTATTACAAACTCAATGACCATTTCTTTCCTGCATTTCTTATACTCCATAATACCATGTAGGGTGCCAGTTTGTTAATCCAGGGGGGGAATAAAGCAGACTTTGAAAGCAGGACATTGTCCCCAGTATTATACACACTGGTATACTTTAACATTAGAGACCCACCCCAGGGCTCAACACTCAAATATATGCTAATATTTAAAATTCAAGTTATTGATTTTCATTACCAAAGTTAAAGAAAAGAAAAGAAAAGAAAAGAAAAGAAAAGCAGAATACATGTTCTTTAGGCATATAGAAGAGACAAATCTATTTCAAGGTAGAATTGCCAGCTTAATGTGATGGCATTTTTCTAAGAGATTTTTTCCAAATAAAAGAAATATATACAACTTTATCATAACAAACAGAAATGATTCTTTTTGCTGGCCTAAATAAAGATGCACTGCATGCCACTGCAGCAACATCAAAAACAAAAACAAAAGAAGACAAAACCCCACCACTTAGCAGGAGATGAGCATTAATGGCAGTACTCATGCTTCATCTGTGGTCTGTGTCGCTTCTCCCTGCAACCACGTCTTTTCCTTCTGCATCACTGACATAAAGGAACACAGAGAAAGAAGAACTGACTCAGATGCTGAAATGGCCCACAATGTGACAGCTAAAGATATCTTGGAAAACAGAATTTCACAGATAACATACCTAATGATTACATGAGAAATATCACCAAATGAATCCGAATCTGACTAAAGTGATATTACAAAATCTATTTGTTGTTATAACTTGCCTCTCTTTGGTTTTTTGTTTCAACTTTTCAGAAGATGTTGGCAGGCATTTGGGATGACACCTACGTGAAAATGCTCTTCTCTGGGCTGGGAGCATGGCTCACTTGAGGGGATCCCTGGGGCTTGCTAGATAGCTTGTCTAGTCAAATCCCTGGGCTGTGGGTTCAATAAGAGGCCCTGTTGCAAAAATGTAGGGTGGAGAGCAATAGAGACAGACACCTGATGTCTCTACATATGTCCTACATATGTGCACACATGTGCACCCACACATACAAACATATACCACATATGCCGCACACATACACACGTGCAAAAAAAAAAAAAAAACACTCTTCTCCAAAATATGATTGTGAAAAAAATGTGCACCGTTTCCTCCCATGCTGACAGAAAGCTGGAGAGAAGCAAGGGAATCTTAAACTCAGTATCAGCCTGCATTGGAAGGGAGACAAGGATGCTGACCTACACGTTTGCCAGAGAATCAAAGGGCAATTAGAAATGCAAAGCCTCTCTTCCTCTGAAACACCGTCCAATTACCAAGGTCAGCTGTGCTGAGGTGGATGAGTTTGTGTCCCTTGGTCGAAGAGTGGTCAGAATAAATCTAATTACGGTGGTTTACAAAGGGGTGCCCTGCATGAATATCTCGATGCTGGCAGCTAGTAACCTGTCTCCTTCTGCGTGGCATCACCTGGGGCAACCAGTTACCTGTCTCCCTCTGCGTGGCGTCACCTGAGGGCGAATGTACCACACTAGAATTTTGTTGGCGTTTGCTTGGGAAATTACTAAAAACACATGCCAATCTCTGTGTATTCTATGTCTTTCATGGAAAACACCGTGTCCTGAAAAGGAGATAAGTCACAGCAGCACTTCTCCAGTGGTCTCCCTTCAGCTACTCAGGGGGCCCTGTGGCAGCCGTTTGTTTTCTACAGTAGGAAGCGCCCTGTACCCTCATGCCTGGGTACCCCTTGAGTAGGTGCTAGCCAGGAGAACAAGGTGCTCCCTGGTTAAAGGAACGTTCAAAAGGGTGAGCTGGCTTCACCATGAGGGTGCTCTTCTGACAAACCTTCTTCTTGCACACAACTGCAGTCTTTCCAGCTCACACATTAGCACTATAGCTCTTTGCCAGCGACTAGCTGTCATGGGTCAAGCGTGCCCTTACACTTCTAGAGGCCTGATGGGAATGCTAGGTCAGTGAAGATGCCTTTGATTGCATTCCGTAAGCTACTTACATGGACGGGGTAATCTTAAAAACCAAGTAAGCTACTTGAGGAAAGAGGTGGAATCTAGTTTTCCTACTGCTGATTATATTGCGTTCTTAGGAGCAATTTGTTGACCCCGAAGTATGTGTGCAAAGAAAATATAAGACAAAACAACCACAACTTACAATCTAAAGCCTCAGAATCCCCTGGAAGGGAATGCAGCCAAAGGGACAGAATGCGATAGCACTTCAAAAGGAAGACAGCAGTGAAATGACACATTCGGGTGGGCGCACGGACACCACTTTCTATCAGTTTCAATGGAAATTTAATGATTATACATTTGAAGCGATTTCAAGAATTTTTTTAGGCCAAAACACAAACACAAGAAAAACATTGACCATAACAACAACAACAACAACAAACAGCAACAAAAAAAAACCCACTAGCTTGTAGAAAAAAAAAAATCCCATTTTCTCTAGTATTTTCCGTAGGATAAAATACAAATACAAATAGAGGATTGGGAGTGAGGAAATGAATGAGAAACAGAACAGAATCGATGAGAGAGAGAGAGGGGAGTTGTACAGTTAGTTTTTAAAGTAAAATGAAGACATTAAGTCAGGGTTGCTCAAATAGGTCGCATGCAGTAACGTGAAGCATCCTGGTCAACAGGAGACATTGGCATCTCTAGCTTTCATTCATGGCCATCCGTGGATGAACATGGATTGAATCCCTGCTATGTTCCAGGCACCAGATCCGAATCGTTATCTCCTGCGTTTACTCACAGAGGAAACCGGGCCTCAGAGGAGTAAATCAGTCTGTCCAGAGGATATCACCTTGGCTTTCACTCGAGTTTTTCTCAACCCAACTTTGATTTGCTTTCTCCTCATGTATGCTAAAAGACTTAAGAAGTGAACACTAAATCAAATGAACCCAACTAACAAGTTTATTCTTTCAGAGCCGGGAGGATTCCAGCAAATATAATTTGAGGCACCAACTGCAAAATATATTGAACGGCATCTTTATGTCCCTTTGTTATATTCCCCTCAGGTGAACTTTTCTTCACTGCATGTTTACATGGATGGGGATATACCTGGTGATGGTTTTCAGTACCCAGCACACCATGAAACCAAACATAGTGGTACAAATCTATTACCTCAGCATTCAGGAGATGGAGGCAGGAGGATCAGAGGTTCAAGGTCATCCTCAAACTACATAAGGATTTCGAGACTACCCCAGCTTACATAACATCCTGTCTCAAAAATAAAAGTACACTTTCACTGCGCACATGCTACATGCCAGGCACCTTCCTAGGGCCAAGGATATGAGCGGGAACAGGTCCTATGGAGCTGTGGATGATGCAGGGACACAAACATCAGCCCCAACCAATACGTCAGATCCAGCGTTAGGGGTGCATGGATGCTATGGTCTCAGAGGAAGGCTCCAAACCCAGACTGAAGATTAGGGAAGCATGCCACAGGAAGTGATTCAAAACTAAATCCTGAAGAACTAAATGGGATAAGAGACAACGTTAAGGCTGGAGAGGGGATGAGAGTGTAAGTCACATGGAGCAATATGTGCTTTACCGGGAACCCAATGGTACAATCACTGCCATGCTCCAAGTCAGCAAAGAACACGCCCTTTCATTGCAGAAGATCCATTTTGTTGCAGTGAAGTGAACGGTTGCTGGGGACTGAGGCAGGCAGACAGGGGAAGGGGTTGTTCATAATGGATAGGAGGTGCAGCCCCCCTGACTCTTGACTGACCAGCTACGCAGATCACATGGGGGACTGATGAAGAGGGGCAGATAGTGCAACTCACAAAAGAAGGAATACTTTGGGAAAGGACAACAAATTCAATTTGGAAGAAGCTATGTTTATGTACCTACTAGACAATCCAGAGCATTGGGAACAGTCCTAGACTGCATGCAAATTGTTAAGGCTTTCAAGGTACCTCTTGAATAGCTGTGAGAATTGAAATTCCTGCTTATTTAAAGTTGGTTGTGACAGGATTGATTGTTTTTGTTTTCTTTGTTTTGTTTTAATTTTTATTTATTTATGTGCAAGCAGAGAGAGAGAGAGAGAGAGAGAGAGAGAGAGAGATAAATGAGTGGTAGACAGAGAGAGAATGAGCACGCCAGGGCCTCTAGCCACTGCAAACGAACTCCAGATGCATGTGCCCCCTTGTGTATCTGGCTTATGTGGGTCCTGGAGAATCATACCGGGATACTTCAGCTTTGCAGGCAAACGCCTTAACCGCCAAGCCATTTCCCCAGCTCGTTTTTGTTTTTGTTTTGGACACAGGGTCCCATGAAGCTTAGACCAGCCTTGAACTAAGGAAATAGTTGAGGAGGAAGAGCTTGAACTTCTGACTCTGCCTCCACGTGCTGAGGTGACAATCGTGTGCCATCACGTTCGGTTTACGTGGTGCTAAAAAGGGAGCTCAGGGCTTCACCTATGCTCTGCAAGCACTCCACCCACAGAAATACCATCCCAGTCCAGTATTAGTTCTTTAAATTTGCAAATTCTGTAATTTAAAAAGTATTTTATTGATGTATTTGAAAGAGAGAGATGGAAAGAGAGAGAGAGAGAGAATCACGTACCACCTTGTATATCTGGCTTACATGGGTCCTGGGGATTTGAACCTGAATCTTTTGGCTTTGTAGGCAAGCACTTTAACTGCTAAGCCATCTCTCTGTCCCAAATTCTCTAATCACTTCTAATTTTTATTTATTTTATTTATTTGAGAGAGAGAGAGAGACAGAGAGAGAGATTGAATTGGTGTGTCAGGGCATTCAGTTGCTGCACATGAACTCCAGAAGCATGCACCACAGTGTGCATCTGGCTTACGTGGGTCCTGGGGAATCAAATTTGGGCCCTTTGGCTTTGCATGCAAATGCCTTAACCACTTAGCAGCCATACATTTCCCAAACTCTCTAATTTTTGACACAGAAAATTAGGCATGTTGTGTGGGGGAAATGAGCTGGAAGTTTATTGGTTAGTACTTGAACTAATTATTCATATTGCAGCTGTTAGCTACCATGAATGAGTTAAAATTATTCAGTGTGGCTATTCTCTTTTATGAATAGGAATTTGGGGAGGTCATGGGGCATAATCATACTGGAATCTTCTAAATGAAAGTCATGGAGTAAAAAACATAACTAAAGAACAATAAAATCTGTTTTCCTTATATGCTGATTCCAAAGAGAGCCTGCATAATGGAGACCTTTATAAAGTGCAAAATGGAAAATGCGCAAGAGTCATGGAACAGTATGGCAATTCCTTATAGTGAACAGATGGTGGCTATGAAAACTGTGAGATTTAATAAGCTGGAGTAGCCTTGTGAGTGAGCCAGGCTCAAGAGAGTGATAACCAGATGCCAATCACTGGCCCCACATCAATAGTTTGCTCTTTACTGTAACAGCTTGCACAGATGAGAGCATTCTCAGGATGCTTGGAAAGAAAGACCTTGGCTGAGTGGGAAGTACTTAGGACGTTCACAGAAACTTTGCTTTTAATTAATTACTCATTTATGTACCCACTGGGAACTCTTCTGAACATGCAGGATTCTAGAGCTGCCTTTCTTTGATAAATAGTTTTAAGATCTGACCTAATTCTTGGATGGGGAAGGAAAATCCAAACTCCTCAAAAGCAGAGTAAATGGCACGCATGTGAAGCAATTTTTGGTGACTAGTTTTCCTGTTGTGACCAATTAGGTTTGGCATGAAGGTTTAGAAAAAGGAGAAAGAACCTGTTGGCTATGCAGTGAAAGATAGTAGACATATCACAACCATATATTATTTAATATTGATTTCATTTTTATAGCAAGTTCTTTAATTCCCCCCCCACGCACACAAACACAGACAGATGCAAATACATAATTTTAACTGAAAAGAACTCAAACTTCAAGAATCCTTTTCCAAGGTACATTGAAGCCATGCATTATTTCCTTCTGAGGAACATTTCTTATTATGTGTTATTTAAAACTGAAGCTAAAGATGGTTCTTTTTTAACCTGGGCTGGGGAGATGGCTTAGTGGGTAAGGCACTTGCCCGCAAAGTCAAAGGACCCAGGTTAAATTCCCCAGGACCCATGTAAGCCAAATGAACAAGGTGGTACATGGGTCTGGAGTTCATTTGCAATGGTTGGAGGCTCTGGAGCACCCATCCTTTCTCTCTGTATCTCTCTCCCTGCCCCTGTGTGTGTGTCTCTCTCTCATAAATAAAAATAAAATATTTTAAAAATAAATGTTCCAACATTCCAACCAAGTAGAAAAAATATCAGAGAATTTTGTAAGTCATTAACAGGTCCAACAAATTCAGCTAACTGCAGCTACCATCTATATACACCTCTGGTCTCTTCTAACTATTTCCAGTGTGTTTACCAGGGGTGGATAAAAATGATCTGTACAGGGCTGGAGAGATGGCTTAGCAGTTAAGGCGCCTGCCTGCTAAGCCTAAGAGAGTCAGTTCCAATCTCCAGGTCCTACATTTAGCCAGATGCAAAGTGACACAAGGGCGCAATGCTGCACTTGCCCACAAGGGGGTGCACACATTTGGAGTTCATTCACAGCGGCTGAGAGGCTGCTGGCGTGCCCATTCTCTGTCTTCCTCTCCCTCTCTCTCTGTGTATTTCTCCAAAAAAAAAAATGATCTGTACATGTTAATGGTCAGAGTAAACTACTGATGTAAGCACAGGTCACAACTGAGACCTTTCATGGGGGCAGAAATAGTGTCATGTACACTTATAACCCAAGGAAATCCATGTGACTCATAATCTCACTACCTCTAACATCATTGCCGTTGAGAGAAAACCAGCATCTAGAACAACACTGATCACAAATGCAAATGAAAAATAAACCAAATAGAACTCAGCTGTCATCATGATTGTGACAGGAGCCGGCATATGTCAGAACCCAAGGTGCCATCATCCATTCATGTATCCATCAAATGACAAGCCTACGTTGTTCGAGATGATGGAAATCTAACAGTCTCTACCTTCAAAGACCTTCCAGTCTAGACAGGAAGATAGGTGATCGACAAGCCCAGTATAATTTGCCAATAGACAGACAGGAAGCATTCAGTGGATCTGGATAGAAGAAAAGGTGCTGCTATTTAGAGGTGATACACCTGAAGGATGTGTGGGAGGTAGCCAAGAACTGGCCAGAGTCACTTTCTGGAAGTCATCCTTGTTTTTGTGTGCATGGAAACAGCCTCAAGCACCAGCAAAATAACAGTGGCCTCCATAACCCTGCTGAAGTCAGAGACACCACAACCTGCTTTGTTGTGCTGAATCCTTTGACAGAGTTCGACACTACCTGAACTGGATTTGAACATGTGTAGGGTTTTCCACCACTGAGTCCCTGGCTGTTCAAAAACAGATATCTGAAAAAAGGTTTCATTTGGGGATCTAGCATATGCACACCGAAGTCTCCTCTCTGAATATCAAGCTATAATCTCTCCCCATTAAGTCATCATATGGCTAACACCTCTTCTCAGCAAGCCGGTGCAAAAACCTCTCATAATAAAAAGGATGGTTTGGCTAATCCACCCGTATTAGCCTCCTCCAGACACACAAACCTCTCTGTAGGTTTTATTCCAACTCCACAGGCATTGACTATGGTTGACTTTTAAAATTTATGCCATTATAATTACCTTTAAATAACTTCTTTCCTTGGCTTAAATTCATTGCAGAAATGAAGGACTTATGAAAGACCTGCATGATTTTCACTGGATTTGTCAGGTGGCCTATGTAGAGGGAGAAGGATGGGGAATGTAGATTTTATATAGGTTGATCTTTCTTCATTTATGAATTTGAGGCAACTGATGGTTCTCCATTGTAATGCTCCTTCCTCCCGCAGCCCCAGGGCAGGCCCTACATGCCCGTCATTCGCAGGGTAGCAGTGGGTTTCTACTTGGGGGGACTGGCCTCCTTGTGTCCTTCAACACCCCTCACCCTGTCACTACACATCTTCCATGAAGTCACTAGAGAACAAAACTTAAATCACCTCCCTAGTGGGAGAAAGTCTCCATTCTTAATTCCCTGGCAAGGCAAATGAGACCTTCCTTAATCTGCACCCATCTTCCTGCACCCATGTCTCTAGGGAAGGCCCACAGGAAAGCGCTATAGTACTGTCCCACCACTCTGCATGCATCATACTGCACTCTATCTTGGCCGGTTATCATGCCATTCCTGCAACTAAAGTGTTTTTTCTTTATCTCATGCCACACAATCTCCCCATCTATCTCCACACGTGTCCTTGTAAAACGAGGACAGCCTGCCCTCAAATCGCCACCAGGACTCAGTTCTCCTTGCTGTCTGACTCCCAGGCCCCACTCTCCGAACATTCAGCAGATGGTGTGTGTCTACCTTTCTCTCCCACATCTCACTGAAAGCCTCAAGATGCCCAGGTCTGTGCCTTTGTCAGCTGTGAAGCCACCTACTGTGATGACTGCCAGGTAACCTGTGCTGCTAAACCCAGGGTTGGTTATCTGGCCTTGAGAAGGGAGCCAGGTTGGAAGGGGGTAGAGGCTGTCAACACCACTCTGGGAGTAAAAAAAGAAAATCTCTGTTATGCCACGAACTCGACTTATTGTCTGTCTTTCACCATTGGCTTGTGACACCAGTCTCTGCCTTCTGCCTTTATTTGACATGAAGATACACAGCAAGAATCAAAAGGTTTTGCGGAATTACACTGTCTCATTGTTAAAGTAAGTAAAATAGACACACAGCTTGAAAGATCCCTATAGACAAACCCAGTTATACATCACACATGGACCAAACATAAGTGAAACTTAGCTGGAATTAATTTCTATAACAAATGCCTATACTAAACAAAACAGAATTTAAGGCTTGACCAATCAGAAACAGCCAACAGACCTAAACTTCTGTAAACATAATGCAGACCTTTCTTATGGGACAGACCAGATGAGGCAATGGCTCTGTCTCTGTCCTCCGGAAGTCCCTCTGTGTCCCCTTTGGGGTACCCTGAACTGTTTCTGATTTGGAGCTCTGTGATTCATCAATTGCTCTTTGCTCAAATAAAATCAAAAATAAATCTTATGGTGCCTCAGTTTACTTTTTGAATAGCTGCAATGAACACTGAAACTTATTTCTCATCCAAGATGATTTTCTTCACTATACAAGTTGACATGTAATTGAATCGGTCCCAAGGACCTTTTCAGGATCATATTTTGTCAGCTATTGGTATTTAGGCAGAAATAATATTTGTGTTTCTTTTCCATATTCAAGGAAAAATTAAGTGTAGAGCTCTCTATTTCCCCTGGGGTAGAAAGCATGTCTAGACCTAAACATAAGACTAGCTTCCCTATCTTGAGACACTGGCAGAGAGAAAACTCTGGGAACCAGAGAATTAAGTGCTATCCACTTCCCTCCTCTCAATACGCCTGCATGTGAGGATTAGAATCTCCACTTTGTGGATAAAGAAAGACACGAAGAGAGGTTAAATAAGTTGCCCATAGGGACCTGGTGTTCAATAAAAATGGGCAATTCAACACAGGATCAACCTCTGAGCTCCAAAATCAAAGCACTTTCCCTGTGTAGCTGGTGTTTAGCTAAGCCTCAGAGAGGGCCTTAAAATCTCTCACACAGCCCACTGCCTTTTGACCTCTCTCTCCCTGGAGAGGAGGTTCTTTCTCACACTAAAGAGCCCCAGCTCTAGTTGGAAAAAAAAATTCTTTAAAAAATGTTACTCTCTAAATTATAGTAGCCAAGTTTATTTCCTGTCATTAATGTGAGTTTTTTTAAGGTGAGATTCAAGAGAGAAAGTTACATCAGAAAAATTATAGGCTGGGCGTGGTGGTGCACGCCTTTAATCCCAGCACTTGGGAGGCAGAGGTAGGAGGATCGCCAAGAGTTCAAGGCCACCGTGAGACTACATAGTGAATTCCAGGTCAGCCTGAGCCAGAGTGAGACCCTACCTCGAAAAACAAAAACAAAACAAAAGAAAAAGAAAAAAAAAGAAAAATTATATGCCATCCCTTAGATTCCATTTTCCTAAAAACAAGGAATTTTCAGGTAACTTTATAATAAATTCAGCTGAAAACAGTTTTAAATCATTTCACACAGAGAAATAAGCTTTTGAAGTACTGTTAGTGAGGCAAAGAGGTGGTAGCACCAATGTCAATGTCAATGACCAAGGAGTAGTCACAGCTCTAGAACTTACTACTGATGAGACTTCAAATAATGGGAACAACCATTCTCCCACATTGTGAGACGAGTTGATAAGCAGAAAGAACAGAATGGTGGTACCTGATGACTGCTTCTCCCAGGAACAATCTACGCATGGTACACACAGTTGCATGACTTTGATCACTTAACCAACACTGACTGAGGATAGTCTGTGTGAAGCATTCTGAGAGGACAGCAGATGGGGAAATCCAGAATTCAAAAAGGTGTTGACTCTGCAATCTCAGGGATCACCACCCAGACAGGAAAAACATGCAAATATACAAATAGGGATAATTCTAACAGTCTGCAATATAAACAATCACAGAGTGCCAAGCACTGAAATATCACTCTTGCATAATCAGGGCCATGATATTTTCCCATATCTAGATATTTAAATTCTGTTATTATTTAAGCTGCTCTTTTGAAACCGGTGTTTTATCCATGAGGGAAAAAAAAATCAATAATCGTCCAAAAGGAGTGAAAGAATGGGAACCCACAGATCAAAAACATTCACATCTAAAGTTTTCTGTAAAGATCATTTATTGGTCACCTACTAGAAACCTGGCCATTGCTTGCTTGGGAGATAAAAGCCACATCAGCTAGCCTCGTGTAAAAAAGCATCAGGTTTTATTCAAGACCATAATGTACATAGTGCTGAGGATGTATGCTGCAATCATTTTGTAAATATATGTAATGTGACTGTTGACAAGGCCAGGAGAACTACCCCAACAGTGCAGCTTATAAAAATCCTAGGCTAGGTTAATATGAAAGATGTAGCAATGGCCTATAGTGCTTGAGGTCAAATCCTACTTGGCCACATACTACTTACAAGTAGTTTCCGTCTTTGTTTACCTTAGTGTTTATTGCTTGTGTTTTGTTTTTGATAAAGAAATCAAGCTTATTTAGTTCACAATTTTAAAGGCTGAAAGTCTTTTTTTTTTTTTTTTTTTTTTTTTTGGTTTTTCGAGGTAGGGTCTCCAGCCAAGGCTGACCTGGAATTCACTATGTAGTCTCAGGGTGGCCTTGAACTCACAGCAGTCCTCCTACCTCTGCTTCCCAAGTGCTGGGATTAAAAGCGTGCGCCACCACGCCCAGCTGTAAAGGCTGAAAGTCTAATGAACAGAGTGCAGACACTGGTGTGGGCTCCTTGGCTGGGTAACAACTTGGTAGATCTCATCATCTTGCCATCATTTATCACTGAAAATTGGACACTAAGAAACCCTGTATTGATGGTTGATGCGAGGAATAAATGTAATCAATTTATCCACATAAGGGACTCAATATGATATTCTGAAGGAAGTAAAGACATGATTATTGCTATTACTTTCTCTGAGAATATTTAAAACAAACAAATTCCACATAGCTCTGCTCATAACTGTATGTCCAATATTGTTGTAGCCATGCCAAAGGAAGAGGACGGGATCCACTCAAGCTGGTTTCGGGGTGAAAACCAAAGGTCACCACACAGCAAGAGGACAGGAAAAGGTTCATTCATTTCATAAAGGCTGTCTGCATGAAGGTCCAAAGCAGGACCGTAAACAGCTTAAGAGCAAGGAAAAGAGTCTGGCTTGGGGTCTTATTCTGATTAAGAGGTGGAACCAGGATGAGGGTTCCCCCATGCAGCCTTCAGGTACATGCAGGCCTTCATAATTCATGCACAGCTCACTGAAAAACGTCTGCCTTTTTAGTATGCTTCTCATGTGTTTTAATTTTCGGAGATCATTTACCTTTCAGCTGCATCAATTCCACCAGGGAAAGAAAGTGTACATATTAATATTTCTTTCTTTTCACCAGGCTCAACTTTTTTTTTTTTTTTTTTTTTTTTTTTTTTTGGTTTTTCGAGGTAGGGTCTCACTCTAGCTCAGGCTGACCTGGATGGAATTCACCATGTAGTTTCAGGGTAGCCTTGAACTCATGGCAATCCTCCTACCTCTCTGCCTCCCAAGTAGTGGGATTAAAGGCGTGTGCCACCACGCCCGGATCTGAACTTTTGTTGAAAGCAAGTAAATAGTACAGAGAAGAGTACACACGATACTTGTCAAAGAGACTTCACTAGGGCTTAAAAGTAGAAAGCTCAGAGCAAGAGGCACCACTGGGTTTCATCCACAGAGTTCCAGAGTCACAATTCCCACCTGGCACAGCGCATCCTCACCCTCAAAGTAACGCAGCATGTCAGCAGCTATACATCACAGAGCCTTTCCCGTCATGGAGGGGCCACTTTGGCACCCACTAAGTATCTTGTCTGCTACTCAGAACTGCATGTGCAATGTCTTATACCATCATGGGCTTTGTAATGGGAAGTTTTGTGGGTTTTTTTTTTTTTTTTGGAGAGAGTCAGAGAGAGAGAGATAGAGAATGGGCACACCAGCGGCCTCTTAGCCACTGTGAATGAACTCCAGACACGTGTACCCCCTTGTGAGCAAGTGCAGCATTGCACCCTTGCGTCACTTTGCCTAAACATGGGACTTGGAGAATTGAACAGGAATTCTTAGGCTTAGCAGGCAGGCACCTTAACCTCTAAGCCATCTCTCCAGCCCTGTAATGGGAGTTTTGATAAAGTCTTAAAACGTTTATGGCAATTAACTTTATATAACTATCTTGTACAAACCTAACAATAGAAGTTAGCTTCACTGGCAATCTTAGCTGTGGCTTTCTTTTAAGTGATACATTAAAAAACAGACTCTTGCATGTGTGTGTGTGTGATAAGTATGTGTGTATGCATGTTCGTATATGTATGGTTGCATACTGGGCCCAGAGGTTGGTATCAAATGACACTGATCACTCTCTTCCTCATTTTCTCAAGCAGAAACTCTCACTTGAGCCCAAAGCTCACAATTCAGCTAGCCTAGCTAGTCAGCTTGCCTAGAGGATCACCTGTCTCTGCCCCCTAAGTGCTAAGATTCCGGCTGGGCCGCCATGTCCTCCCAGGTTTTACATGGGTGCCAAGGATGTGAACTCAGTCCCTTGTCCTTCAACAGCAAGGGCTTTATCCACTGAACCATCTCTCCAACTTTAACCAGTTATTCACAAAGATTTGGCACTATGTGTCTGTTGTTTGCAAAGCCAAGGCAGTAAACACCCAGACAGGGGTTTAATCAGGTGGAAAATATCGTCACAGTATGCAAAAAGAACTTCTGGGAAGACACGGAACTTCGGAAAGGGGTTAGCATGCTTGAGAAATTGGAATCAAAGCTGAAGAGATCTCTCCACTAGCTCAACACCAAAGTATGGACAAATCTACTTATCAAGATACTTACACTAAATTGCAGAGCGTCAAAATGGGGTTATTTTTACAAACTGGGTAATTGCTGAAATCTTCAAGCCAGAGTTGGACGAAAGGGTTACTGCAGACAATTGCAGAAAATATATTGTGAAAACTAAGCTTTATTCCAAAGTAGAGTGCTTGGTTGTGATTCTAGTCCTTGCTCTGCTCTGTCATGCTAGAAGTGTTTTAGTAGATAAGCCAGCTTACAAATTCATGCTCTTCATCTTTTATGAGACTAGCCCTAACCCCAACCCTAATCTAATCCTAACCCTAACCCTAACCCTCAGTGGTCAAGAGGGCACGTGTCATCCAAACATTTAGACACTCAGTAGAATATCTGGACATCATAGACTGCAGTTGAAAAATCAGTAGTATCATAAATATCCTAACAACCTTTGAATTTAATCAAAATTAATTTAATATAACTTGCTTGATGTGGGTAAGTAATTTTTTATCATATAGGGGAATTTTGAATAAAGCCAGATATTTTAGCTTTTAACAACTTTGGCTCTTGGGAATAGAACTGAAAACGAATAACTTGTGTGTGTGTGTGTGTGTGTGTGTGTGTGTAGTATGTGTGAATGTCTTTATGCATGTTCATGTGGAAGGGTGCACATACGTATGTATGCATGTGCATGTGGAAGCCAGAGGTTAATATCAAGTGTCTTTGTCAATCACTCAGTGCTTTACTTACTGAGTAGAGTAGCTTTTTTGAACCCAGAGCTCGCCAATTGAGTTAGTCTTGCTGGCTAGCTTGTCCTAGGGACCCCCCCAGGGTCTACTCCTTCTGAGCACTGGGATTATATATATGTGACGCCCTACCCATGTGGGCACTGGGGCTCTGAATTCACATGCTCACGCTCATGCACAAAGCACTTTACCCACTGAGCTATCTCTCCAGCCCCAGAAAATAATTTTTTTCTAACAAAATTAAGTTGTATTTTATTTTAGTTTAGGGGCTACAAGATGATTCTGGGAAATCTTGTATGTACAAGTATGTTTATATACATCTGTACATACAAATAATATGATTTACATATTCTTGTAAGGAATGATATGTTCTCTAATCCAAAGTAAATATATAGCTGTTGAGTCTCCTTCAGAATAGAAATAATTTAGTCAAATGTCAGTGCCGTACAGATTGACAGCTTGTCAGAGTTTGGTTTTACAGGGCTTATGAAACAGCAGGTCAGATGGAAAACCCTGCTGTGGTGGTTTAATTCAGGTGTTCTCTATAAACTCAGGTGTTCTGAATGCTAGGTTCCCAGCTAGTAGAGATTTGGGAATTAATGCCTCCTGGAGGCAGTGTATTGTTGGCGGGGGTTGGGGGGAATGGGTATTATAGCCAGTTTCCCCATGCCAGTGTTTGGCACACTCTCCTGTTGCTATTGTCCCCCTTATGTTGGCCAGGGAGCGATATCTACCCTCTGCTCATGCCATCATTTTCTCCTGCCATCATGGAGCTTCCCCTCGAGTCTATAAATCAAAATAAACCTTTTTATCCCAAAAGCTGTTCTTGGTCAGGTGATTTCTGCCAGCAATGTGAACCTGACTGAATACCTGCTAATAAAGATGGTATAGAAGCGTCAACAAATGTTGTAATGCGTTTCCTTGGTGATGTCTAAGATACAGGATTTCTCCTCTAGGTTTACTGGGAAATTGACTCATCTCTGAAAAGCCAGAGCAAAATATACTTCAAGTGATAAATACTTCTAAAAGAGAAAGAAGGGCTAGAGGGATGGCTTAGTGGTTGAGGCATTTGCCTGTAAAGCCAAAGGACTCAGGTTCTATTCCCCAGGACCCACGTTAGCCAGATGCACAAGTTGTGCACACACGTCTGGAGGTCATTTGCAGTGGCTGGAGGCCCTGGTGTGCCCATTCTCTCTCTTTCTCTCTCTCCCTCTTTCTCTATCAAATTAATGAATTAATTAATTAAAAAAAATAAAATATTAAAAAAGGGAAAGAAGAAACGAACAGCAGCAATAGGATGGCCTTAAAATAGAGTCATGTGGGCCGGGCGTGGTAGCGCACACCTTTAACCCCAGCACTTGGGAGGCAGAGATATGAGGATCGCCATGAGTTCAAGGCCAGCCTGAGACTACATAGTGAATTACAGGTCTGTGCTAGAGTGAGACCCTCCCTCGAATCACCACCCCCCCCGCCAGCAAAAAAAAAAAAAAAAGAGTCCAGTGTAAATGAGGTCAAGATTAGAGAGGGGGAGAATAGGAAGTCAGAGCTAAATCAAATGTCATGGAAGCTTTTTTTTTCCTTTTAAATAACATTTCTATAAACTAAATTATGGTTCATTGGTGAAATCTAATATATATTTATGCAAAGAAATAATGCCCTTAGGACAAGAAAATGTTTTTTCCCTACATTAAATACAATTTCATGATCCTTCACTAATTATTCAGTTAGGCATACCTAGACCTAAGCAGAGAAAAGATGTACCTATCTTTGAGAAGTTAAGGTCGAAATCAGGATAAAATAAGTAACAGGAGATAAGGATAAAATAGGTAGTAGATCTTTTTCTTCGAAGTGACCCAAAATCTGTAAGTACACGGCAAAATGTACACTGAGTTTCAGAGTCAATTAAGCTTGCTAATGGAAAAACCTAAAAGAAAGAAAGAAAGAAACAAACAAACAAACAAACAAACAAACAAACTTGTTCACCCATTATTTTACCACTTTTTTTCAGACCACAGAGCCAAACGTGGAATGTGTAATGATTTACTATGTATACCTTGAAAGATTTCTATTTTTGTAACAAAAATACGCTAGTATCATTCTTATTTTCACATTTTCACAAAAGCCTCACCCATCTGTCATACCCAGCACATATATATAACTGAACATTGAATGATTGCTTCTATAGAAAAAGAAATCCATCATTTGAAATGTTTGAATTTTGAAGTTCAAGCCCATAAATCCAAGAAATTCTGAAATGTGACAAAAAATCATATCTAGAGTGACAGTAGTCACACAGACATGCAAATGTGCAGAGAAGCAGAAGTGCATGCTTGTTACATGCAGGGTAAGTGCACAAAGACCCCATCACAGGGAGGTCGTCACCATCTGCCGCTCATTTCAGCAGTCTCTGTCATTAACTGTCATTCAAACCCACTAAAGAACAACTCAACTCCCAAGTTCTTTACTCCTGAAATCCATTATGAGAGTGCTGGTCTCCTCTATGCCCCGCCCTCTCTGCTGCATCAGTCCTTTACCTCCACAAGCCTCTTCCCTCTGGGTTTATGTCAGAATCACTGCCAGATGCTAACTGGGGGTCTACTCCAGCATGCTGTTGTTTTTACCCACCACATTTTATTTCTTCCTTTTCACATTTCCTTCCAGAAGCCTCCGATTACAATTCAGAATCAGGAGGGATTAACTAGGTAGATATTTTCACTAATGTACACCGGACTTTCTGAATCCGTTTCTGTGAAGAGGGTACAGTAACCTATATTTTTCAAAAGTCTCCAAGATAAGTTCATTGCAAATTTTGAGAGCCACTGATTTTCTTTCCTCATCATCCAACCTCTTCTTTATTTTAATATGTTCATTTATTTACAATCAGAGAGAAAGAGAGAATTGGAAAGAGACAGACAGAGGAAATGGGCACTCCAGGGCCTCTTGCCACTGCAAACGAAGTTCAGATGAATGCACCATTTTGTGCATCTGACTTTACATAAGTACTGGGGGAACTGAACCCAGACCATGAGGCTTTGCAAACAAATGTCACTGAGCCATCTCCTCAGGCCCAAATCTCTTCTTTTCTCCCAGGTACAGTTTTATTCTTGAAACACCTTTGGCGCAGCTTCCTTAGCCTCAGTAAACTTCCCCACCATCAATCTCTAGGCATTTCTTGCCATCCCTCTCCTGTACCACCCTTCTTATTTTCATGGAACTCCTTTTTGCTCTTGGTTTCATGATGGGCACCCTCTCATCTTACTTCCCACCTCTCAGAGTATGTTTCTGGCTGCCCCCTTAACTCCTATCTATCCTCCCATTGTGTGTGCTCCTTGTGACTGAATGTTTTTTTTTTTTTTTCATCCTCTTTCATAGTTCTTTGTCATCTCTCTCAAGTGAGTCACCCTCTTGTATCATTCAAGACTTTCACACTGACAGTTCACAAATGTGTATATTCAATACCTCTGACCCTTACATCACAGTCATTAACACCAAATGGTCCACTGCTGTTCATGTGCCCAGGTTTATTTGCTGTCCCCTCCTACTATGTCCCAGTGACATTGTGATACTGTGATGGTTAGCTTGTCTGGGTGAAGCCCTTGGAGCATAAGAAATCTGTAACAGTATTTCCAAAAGACATTCTCATGTGAATGTGTGGACTTGGTAAAGCAAGTCACCTTCCCCGATATAAGTGTGTAGCATCCAATTTACTGGGGCCTAAATTGAACAAAATAGAGTAAGGCCAAATTTTCTTTCTGCTTGAACTGGAACACCCAGCTTCTCATGATGAATTTCTAGAAGTAGTATTCTTTTTCTATTTTTCTAATATTGTTTATTTCTTTGAGAAAGAAACACACCCATAGAGCAAGAGGGAGGGAGAGAGAGAGAGAAGGATAGAGGGAAGGAGGCCGTTTGGGCACACCAGGGCCTCCTACCACTATAAATAAACTCCAGACACATATGCCACTTTGTACACCTAGTTTTACATGGATAATGGGGAATCAAACCCAGGTCCTTGGGATTTGCAAGCAAGTTCCTTTAACTACTGAGCCATCTCTCCAGCTCCTGAAAACAGCATTCCTGTGGGCCTACTAGACAGAATACCATTGCTAGGGGCAACAGCTTACTCAGACAACTCAGAACTTGCCCTTGAGGACTTCATGTTAGAGTAGGAAAGAGGCTATAGATACAACACCACTGTGTAGTATAATCTAAGATCACTAGAAACACAAAGGTATAATTTTCAGAGGCAAAACAGAGACATGATCTAATAAGTCCCTATTCATGTGACAATAGAAATATGGTAATATTGAACCTACATAATTCCATGGAGGAAAAAAGACTTCAAACTTACAAATTCATCCTGTGGGATGGGTAGAAAATTGAATGTGCACTGCTAACAGATTAGAATATATTTTTAGTCATTCTTTAACATTGTTGCAGAGATTAGAATGAATTTTTAGTCATTCTTTAACATTGTTGCAGAGGAAAAAATGCTTTCAACAGAATAATCAGGAAAATTGGCCCAAAATTTGCTGAGGTAAGTATATTTTAAATTAAAGCACTTTGAACATTTGTTTAAACAAAACAAGCCATGTTAGCTTTCCAAGGTGAAATTGCCTGTAATATCAAGTGGCTGTGGGAATAAATACCAGTTCAAAACATAAAGGGAGAAAATTCATTTTCAAATTAGTTTATCCAAAGATCTTGGTGCACTTTTAAAGTCATTGTAAACCAGAAACCGAAGCAAATTTACAAATTACAGCTCACAATGAACATGGACCCAACTAAAGGGGCAAGTGGGCTGGTTTTGGAATGATTTAAGTTCCAGGAAATCTACTTTGGTGCATTTCTTCGTTGCGTGATTTGCTTTATTCAAACTATTTATTCATTAATTCTATTTATCCCTAGTCAATGGGACTTTTCAAAGGAGTAAAGACATTTTCTCAATAGAAGACAAACATCTCTATTAAACAGTTTTTTTTTTTTTTTTCAATTTAAGAGGATATCCTTTAAAGAACTGGAGATAGGGAAGCTCTGAGAAGGTCTCACTGAAATCCCTTTCCTTCTGTTGTGCTCCACCATTTTATCTTCTCTGGCTCTCTTCGGTTTCTCGACTTTGCTTCCCCAATGGTCCACTCAGGTCATGATCCGTGCTCAGCAAGGATGGTACTTGAGGCTTGTGGGGAAAGTCACAAACCAGACGTTCCTTGTCTTTTAAATTTAAGAACTATACTTTCAGCATCTTGCTTGGTCAATGCATTTGAGGCAATAAGTATCAGCATGCAAAGAAACGGGATGAGACAAATCTTTCTGTGTTCTTTTAAGGACCAATAAACCCCAAGTTAGAAGAAGAGAGCCTCGTAATAAAGCAGAGTGGGCAGATGGCTCAGTCAAACAAAGTGCTTGTGCATAAGCAGGAGGATCTGAGCTCAGATTCCAAGCATCCGTGTGAAGCCCAGTGTAATAACAGACTCCTGCAATCCCCAGGCTGGGGAGATGGAGGTAGGAGGACCCCTGAGGCTCACTGGCTAGCTATTCTAGCTGAAGCAGTGCACTGCTGACTGTGAGAGACGCTGTCTCCAAAAATAAGGTGGACGGTGATAGAGGAAGACACCCAACATTGACCTCTGGCCTTCACATATACACATGCAAACATGCACTTTCCATACACATACAAACAAGCACACATGCATAAACATACCACACACACACACACACACACACACACACACACACACACACATGCTCACACAAAGAATGTCTTATCTCACTCCTGCCATAGATCCCTCCTGGGCTCCACTCTCTCCTAGATAAGGTTCAAGACACTTTGGGCTTATTAGCTAGTCTCTCCCTCTCTGCAGCCTCATTTTCATTCTAGCTCTCAGTGCTGAACAGATTTTTGGTCCACCCTTCACATATTCCTGTTCTGATATGATAATTTAATTCATGTCTTTCTTTGGGAACCCAGGCTGATCTCCATGAGAGAAGTCATACCCTATTCTCTTGCTTCTTGCAACCAATAATACAGTACAGGAATATAGTAAGGACTCAATAGATATTTTTTAATGTTTGTACTTATCATATGTTCATTACACTTAATAATAGTTTCATGATGATTTTTTTTGTACATGTACTTAATGGATTTTGATCATTTTCACCCTTACTACTACCTCCAATTCCCAACTTGTGCTTCTTCTACTTTCATGTCTTTTTTATTTTGTGACCCACTGGGTTTCTTTAGGGTTGTTGTCAAGAGCATAGGTGCCTTCCCCTTGACTACAGTACTGAAGGAAATGTCTCCTCACCCATCCATCTGCTGTGCCATGAACTTTAACTGCTGTTTAGAAATACACAAAGGTGTAGGGCCCAATAAGTCCCTCCTTTTTACATGGTAAAATGTTACTCTCAGGCTGGAGAGATGGCTTAGTGGTTAAGGCACCTGCCTGTGAAGCCTAAGAATGCCCATTCAATCTTCAGGTCCCACATTTAGCCAAACACAAAAAGTGACACAAGGGTGCAATGCTGCACTTGCCCACAAGGGGGCAGGCGTATCTGGAGTTCATTCACAGTGGCAGAGAGGCCACTGGTGCACCCATTCTCTCTCTCTCTCTCTCTCTCTCTCTCAAATAAAAAAAAATGTTACTTTCATGCAGGTTATATACAGGTAATCACTCTGCTGTGAGTTCAAGAGTACAAAAACCATGTCATTTCTGCAGTCAGGGTTCCACAGCACACCTTTTTCCAGCTGTTGTGGTCAACAAATATGTATTAAACAAAGGGGTTGATACATACATCCAAATCAGCTTATCCAAGTTATCCTTAGTACTTACCACATGGCAGGCCTACAAGCATATGAGGTTATGAAGGGAGTTTGGCATTAAGATGCTTAGAGCCTTGCATGGAAGAACAAATATGTCAAGACATGATTTCAGTGCAATAAAGTATGCGGCACTGAGGGACATAATAGGCTAAGAAGTACGACTTGAGAGAAAATATTGAGACATTATCTGGCTGTAGCAGAGGCTCTAATGTAGGGACCAGGGAGAAATCAATTTGGCCAGAAGGTTGTAGGCTGATTTAGCAGCCACCAGAGAGCCACTGCCAGGCTCGGGAGGGAATGGTACATTGATCTGAGTGTCATTTTAGAAGAGCTGTTTGGCAGCCTGAAGAAATCATCAGAGCAGGAAGATGGTACAATGCGAGATGCCCTTTGAGTTGCCTTGTCTCGAATTACAAAATGAGGCTTTTTACTTTATAAATGTGCTTTGCTTCCTGACATTAAAGGTGTTTAAATCCTCATGGAAAGGCAAAGAAGAAAGAAAGAAAGAAAGAAAGAAAGAAAGAAAGAAAGAAAGAGAGAGAGAGAGAGAGAGGGAGGGAGGGAGGGAGGGAGGGAGGGGGGGGGAGGGAGGGAGGAGGAAGGAAGGAAGGAAGGAAGGAAGGAAGGAAGGAAGGAAGGAAGGAAGGAAGGAAGGAAGGGAAGAAAGAGGAAGGAAAAGAACAGAACAGAAAAGAAAAGAAAAGAAAAAGAAAAAGAAAAAGAAAAAGGCATGCTGCAGAAAGTCAAAAGCTGAAGAAATAACTGAACGGTGGTGTATGCAGGAGGTGGCATACACTAGAATCTACTAGAAAGTGCAGGGATATGCCACCTCATCCTCAGAGCCAGGCAAGTCTGTGGAGAGCAAGGTACATCACAAGAACTTCCCGCTGGCTTTAAAAGCAAGTGTTTAAAGTCAAATGGGGAGACACAAGATTGCAGACTTAACCTAAGAGAACATAGGCATGAAACCGCACTAGTCTTTACCAGGGTACAAAAGTATATTTCCAAGGCCGGTACTGTCATGGAATCCATCAAGCTCAGGAGTGCTGGGGAAGCCATGGCACTGAGTTTATGGCTCTGGGGTGTCCATGACTCAGACACCCTATCAAATGCTGAAGGTAAAGAGCATGTGGTGCGAAGCAGACAAGGGGTCCACGCTGTGTGATAGAATATACACAGGCAGCTGATTGCAAGCAAACGTGCAGGTGATGCGAAAGTCTTCTGGTGTTTCTTTTCCCTTTCGCCTCCTATGTTGAGCACAGTTCTAATCCTGAGATGGGTTCCCCTCCCCTCCCCCTATGTTATCCCAGTGGTTATATTATATCCCTTAGCCAAACAGCTTATGCCATTGTCTCTAAGACACTCATCAACCGGCCTTAAGAAAGGGAAATTACCCACAATACCCATGCAGATCTAATCACTTGAGCCCTTTATGCAGGGAAGGCTATCCTACTGTGGCAGAAGGGGAAGAGCTGGGGATTTGGAAGCATAAAGAGGTCTCCAGAAGCATTGTTGAACTGAGGGAACAGTGGGGGCATGTGACAAGGAATGCAGGAGATCTCCTGGAGGGTTTGCAAAACCACTCTAGTAAGGATAGCCCTAACGTTCAGAAGCCCATTCCTTCTCACGGTTCAATGGAATGCCTCCCTTTCTAATTACGATTATAAGGGAACCACCCGTTCAGCTGTGCCTCTCCTCAATCATCCATTCAATCCAGTAGGCACTTGTGTGGCTACTAACTAGACAATAGACGGAGCACCGTGCCCAAGCCAAAAGCACAAGGTCAGGAGCGATTACCTGGCTTTGCTACAATTCCTTACGGGCCATGCCAGGTTTCGAAAGAGCAGTCATATCTAATGTTACTGGCATACAGGACATGACAGGAAGGACAAGCTCCTTCCCCAAAGCCAGTCAATTTTGGCCGTAAGAGTTACTGTTAGGCCAAAGAGCTTGAGGCAAACACAAAATAAAGAATAAAATGTTTGTTGTTGATAATGTATGTGAAAAGCATGACAGCAGAGAACAAATAATTTGTATAATTTCTTCATGTGGGCAGTCAGAATCTACAGGTGTTATTACCCTTTGTGATTACCAAAGTGGTTCTGTCATGCAGAGATCTTGTGGGAATATGGGAATAAAAATGACCCAAAGATGCTCTTGGTTCTCAAGGTACATACTTATCCCAAGTACAGCTGCTGTCTACAAACCCACTGAAAATTGTAACATTCTCAGCCGCGTGCATTAGGTAAACAAACAAACAAACAAAAAAGTTCCAAAAGGGACCTGTCACAGGGGCAGTGATCAGAGCAGAAAGATGTGAAGGGCTGACTAAGCCAGGGAGGTCAACAGCCGTCGGATTTGTAAATTCTTCTCCTTACTTTATCCAGACAGGGGAGTTCAGAAAGCTACTGCACGCAGGCAGTACACGGGGGAACATGTACGTCACTGAATGGTTATAAACAGAAGGCTTGGAAACAGCTCACCACCAAAGGGACCCTGTGAACATTTTTATATCCTACCGACTGTTTCTTACCGCGCACCAAGTCAGCTCAAAGCTAAGCTCTACAAGGAAGGGCACTCGGGCCTCCTTGTCCATACTGCTGGCTCCCCCAGAGATAAGGTGACAACGTCAGACCCCAAGCCAAAGAATACATGTGTGCTGCTACTAGCCACCTCTCCATTATTTATTTTCTTCCCACCATTATTTATTCAATGCTTTGTGGCTACCAATGCATACTAAGTAGAAATAGTCTCCTGGAATATCTTAAGATATTTTAATTGTTCCTGATGCCAATAAGTGGAAGAAAAAAGTTCTTTTCTTTCTAGCCAGTAATGGTGTCGACAGCCCTCTGTTTTGTCTCCAGGTTAAACTAAAATGATGGAGTCTGAAATAACAATTTGACTGAGCTGGTAAGTTTACAGACATGTGAATTGGTTCTGTCTCATCCTGACCTGCCATGAGAAATGATTTCTTCTCCTTGCTCCAAACATAATTATGTTCCTGATTAATAACATGTGTGGGTACTCAGGCCCTCAAGCAAGGTTAAGGCAACAGATTTCTAACCACTGCTACATGTGTTTTATAACCACTGCAAAAAAGGGCTCACCAGAGTCAGAGTCAAGACGGCAAACCTTTCAAGAACAAAGGGCAAGTGGGGTCCCCTTGCACACACTACTTGAACAACAAGCGAGAGGGAAGACGCAAGTCGCTTGAGCAAAGCACATTTGTCTGGTACATTAAAGCTACATAATTCACAATGACCAAGCGGTTTATTTTTCTGGTAGGATACAGCCCAAGACAAATATTACTTTATTTTCCTTAGCAGTTCAAAGGAGATGGTTCATGTCAGTAGGAAATCTCATCATTTGTTTTTTCAAAAGATGTTTTCTTCTTCTCATTTCTTTTCTCCTTATCATTTCTAGGCTCTGAATATAAGGAACATAAGACAAAGCTTTCTAAGTCATAAGCTACAAAGAAGAACTAGAAAATTCACTAGGTAGGGAACTAAGATGATGAATCTGATTTTCTCTATAAATTAACTTTGATAAGAGCAATTATCTTGTTGTAATTAGCATTCTTTTTTAATATTTTATTTTTGTTTATTTGAGAGAGAGAGAATGGGCATACCAGGACCTCTAGCCACTGCAAACGAACTCCAGATACATGCGCCCCCTTGTGCATCTGGCTTACATGGGGTTCTGGGGAATCAAACCTGGGTCCTTTGGCTTTGCAGGCAAACACCTTAACCACTAAGCCATCTCTCCAGCCCAGTAATTATCATTCTTAAAACATAAAAAACCTGTCACCTACTCATGCATTTCATCTTCATATAACACACCCTCATAAAAAAATATAATGAACAAGGATCATCTACCTGCAAATGAAGGAAACTTACATACCTTGATGCAACTTCCTTGACCCTTCAGGAAATCCAAACAAAAACTTCTGGATTGAATATAAATTCCTCTGGCTCCATAAAAGCATGGAGCTTTAATGGCATCTCACTCATCACTGAAATCGGACCTCTGGTCAGAATTATTATACTTAAGAATAGTCAGTAACAGTGAATTGAACAATCAGAAATAACAGTCAGCTTTTAGCTTCTGAGGTATATCAGAAGGTCTGAGGTCCTTTGATGGACCATTGTAGAATCAACAGTGACATGAGAGCTGGGCAATGGATATCCATGAAGAAGAACTGCTTAGGTGTACCCACCAGATGTGTGCGAAAAGTGCTACGGAGGGCTGGAGAAATGGCTTAGCGGTTAAGGCATTTGCCTGCGAAGCCAAAGGATCCTTGTTCGATTCTCCAAGACCCACGTAAGCCAGATGCACAAGGGGCACATGCATCTAGAGTTCGTTTGCAGTGGCTACAGGTCCTGGCGTGCTCATTCTCTCTGTGTCTGCTTCTGTTCGATCTTTCTCTCTCTCTCTCTCTCTGCTTGCAAATAAATAAAAAAAAATTTAAAAAAAAAAGTGCTACAGAACCCATAACAGGCATGGGAAAGCAAAGCTCGCCTACCAAGCCTGCTCCTGTGCTCTTCCACTGCTCTCAGTTCATCGGACCACACAACGCAATTTAATTTCCACTGATCTCCATATGAAGCTATCTAGTGGATAAACCTGAAGTGGCTGGAAACGTGAGGGAGGCATTCAAAAGAGCAGCTGCTAAAAATCTACTTGGGGGAAATGTATCTCTGATTTCGAGAATGCGCGTTTATTCTCAGGTTGGAAACATTAAAAATAAGGTCAATGGAGTTGCCCACGGGCGAGTGTTTTGTAGACTTTATCATCTACATCCTGCCTAATCACATTCGCATCTGGACCTGTTCAAAATGATGGCAGATGTGGAACAGCAAGACCTTTTGTTAATTTTAAATGGTAATTAGTTTGGATGACTTTCTATTTGAAAATTCAACTGCCTTAATTTTTTTTTTCTTTTGCTTTTGTCTTGTTTTGCTTTTGTTATTGTTGTTTGTGTGGTTGCTGTTGTCTGGACAGAATCTTAGACTGGCCTCAAATTCATGGCAACTGTGACTGATGTCTTAGCCCCATAAGTGCTAGAATTACAGGCATGGGCTACCATTCCTAGCAAAATGATGTGGTTTTTCAAGGTTTTATAAAAGTAAAACAAAGGAAGAGACAAATGACAATTGCTGGACAGGAGGATGGCAAACAGCTAGAAAGATGCACAAGTTAAAGATTACGGTTTCCTGGCCTGCACGGTGACATAGAAACAGCGGTTTATAAAAGACATGTGCACAGCTAGCTCACAAGCAGAATGCATTTCTTAGGCTGGTAAGCTTCCTTCTTGCACAGCATCTGTGGGACAGAATACACTTTGACCACAATGCGGTTGTGGGTGCATGCCAGCATGCATAGACACAACACTGCTGTGCGTGCAGGTCCATGTGCATAGTCACCACACTGTCATGCCTGAGTGCCCACGTGCACAGACACGACACTGTTATGTGTGCATATCTGTGTGCACATACATGGTACTGCGATGCACGTGTGTACATATATGCAGCCAAGACACTATTGTATGTACCTGCCCATGGGCATAGCATGCTGAGATGGCAGACAATGGCTATCTTGTGTTTTCCAAACCACAAACTGTTGTCAGAATGAACACTGTATTTAGCCTGTCAAATGGCTACAAATAACCACAGATTAAGTAAAGAAGACAGCCGTTGCATTGACGGTTTCTCAGCTCATACTTACTGGGCTCAGTGGTGATGAAATAACTGCAGATCAAATTACATTCGTTTTTCTTGTCTCCCTTTGGAAGAGTCTAAGATCATGCTAATGATCATCACAGCCAATAACTACCAAAGTAAAGAGGTGATTCTTTTGTGAACTATAGCATGCTTTGAAGACTCATTGCTAAGGATATAAGGATAATAAAAGAAGTCAGACATAACAGGGGACTTGCTATGAAATTCCACTTTTCTGTAGTTCAAAAATAGGCCTCACCAGTGGCCTTCTGCAAGCATGAGTGGCTGATCGTGACTACCAAGGGCACGGAATGGCTCTTGTGGGCTGTGCTGCTCTACTCTCTGAGCTGCGTTCAGGCTGCACAGAAGTGTTCTGTTTGTGAAAAGCCATCAGGCTACACATGGATGGTTTCCACGTGAATCAGGGGTGCAGCACTCATAAATCAAGTCCCTCAAACACAGTCATGTATAGTCTATTGAGTCTCCCTTGTCATTTTCAAAAATTTGTATTTATTTCAGAGAGAGAGAATTGACACACCCAGGCCTCTTGCTGCCCACAAACTCCAGATCATACATCACTTTGTGCACCTGGCTTTACATGGGTACTGAGGAATTGAACCCAGACTGGCAGGCTTTGAGAGCAAATGGCTTTAACCAATGAACCATCTCCCCCATCCCCTTTCCTTACACATATTCATTAGACAACACTTTCAGGCAAGCAATGCACGCATCTACCTGCACTCCCATCTGCCACACAAACATATACCCACACAGCTCAACATGTACACACAAGGCACACACATACAGAACTCGGATCTACCAAACACACACCTCCAGCACGTGCTCACAGCACTCACATCCCATCTATGTGTTCTTAGTGAGAAGACTGAAGACAGGGAATTCTGAAGAGTTTTCTTCTATGGATGTTGATTTTCAAGATGCCACAACCTTAAGCATGCATAATGGAGACACACCCAAATGCCAAATATTTAATTAAGATATTCTAACTGTAACTGTGTTTCTTGCACAAGAAGAAGACAGGGTCAGGGCATCAGCAAAATTGCTGTGGCCTTGTGGAAGATTTTGAACTCAGGTTTTGCTATTCTGAAGCTGTTTGCTTCAGATCATTCCAAAACACAGTACATTTAAGTACAGAGCCAAGGCCAAGCTTTCCTCCGAGGGAGAGAGCTGTGGGACATCCAGCTATTGGTCTAGTCCCAACCAAATAGAATTTCCAGAACAGAAACTTCCCAGAACTTTTGAGCTTCCATATAAGAATAGCCAAGAGAGGGAAATAGTCCCCAGAAACAGAACTGAGCTCCTCTTACTTACAGCTTCTTGCAACTAGTTCTGGGATTTTCTAGACTCAGTATATTCCCAGGGTGTGGAAAATCAGATGGGTCTTTAGGGGAAATGGGTACGTGAGGAAAGTAAGCAGTGATTTTTTTTCATATATATCAATATATGAAATTTATATTTATATATAGCATATATAATATATGCTATACATTATATAACATATCTTTTCTCTATATTATCTATTTAACATATATAATATAAAATATTATGTATATATATATTTGTATATATCCAATTTAAAGACTCTTAAATACATATACATATATCTACACACACACACACACACACACATACACATCTCTATCTTAAAGACTCTCTTGAGGAACTATTATAGGTCAGGCCCTCAGTGAGAATTAAAAGCCAGTCATTTAGCCCAAGAATAAAAAAAGACAGTGAGTCAATAGCATTCAGATTGAGTATAACCAGTTGGGAGAGGAAATACACAAGGTGACTGTGATCCATGACGTGTCACCACTCCCTTGATTGGGCATTGTTTTCATATTATGAGATACTCCAAGGTAAAACAAAGGAGTGTGAGAGAGAGGAGACATCTCCTTGGGACTGACACCCACTGCTTGTCCACAGCTATGACTTGACTGATCTCCCCAAAGCTCTTGATATTTAATAATGTCTGAAAGTACTCATTTATAGGCTTGGAAGGCACTGGTGATGAAGTATGTCCTGTTTCTTAGAGTTTCATTAAGTCTTTCCATCATGTAAGTCCTATCTATAGGTTTACTCTCTATGATGACATTAGTTTACTGGCCTTGCAGAGATGGGACTCCTTCAGAAAGAAATGTAATAACCAAACAATTGCAAGAACTTTGATCTCTAGACTCTGGCATTCCCTCCCAGTGAACGATTCTTTGATTCTTACCATCATGCTAATTAAGTAGAAACATAAAGGCTTGTCCAGAGCTTTTCACAAGGGAACTCTGCTGGTAGGTTTTATTTTATGAAATCTATAAAATCCTAGGAGGCATATTAATTAACAGTAGTGAAAACACGAAGCACGCATAGAATACTTGACTACTAGATATGGTATATTAATATGCAAATACTAAATATTGAATTCTCAGTAAAGAGAAAAGATCTCTCTGTTTCTAGAGAAATGAAACACAGACTTGTGACCTGCAGCAGAGACTTCTGTTTTACCAGCTGGAAAATGTCAGTTATCAGCAACTGAAAGGTGTACTTCTGTGTGGATTGCAGGAAAAGCGCTCCACGGTAGATATATGAAAGTGGAGGGAAATAAATGAGAGAGAGGAAGAACAAAATTGAGATAGGCTGTGGCTTGTGGTTCTCTAAGGAAGTAGAAGACTGATTTGGTTGAAGGACCTTTGCACACCAAATATATAACATACGTGAGCAATTTCCAATGCTGTTTCCTGGCCAAAGGTTATTCATTTATCCCTGCTTAATCTGATCACAAGTGTAATTACAGTGCCAAGCTCAAACTCAATGCAAACCCTTCATTCAGCCCTACTAAAATAAAGACAAGGATCTCAGTGAATGTGCTCATGCCTCTCTCAATTGGACACAAGTTAATGGTAAACCAGTACAAAAGTAGTCAGTTCTGTTAGTTTACATCTAAGCAAGTCAGTTAATAAACTTAGAAATCAACAGGTAAGACAAACCTGGAGTGTGCATAGTCAAGACTGGTTTAATTAAATTCACCTTAACCAGCACCTTCTTATTGAGTACTTGAACAAATACATGGGCTGAAACAGGCACCGGTGAGACTTACAGCTACAGCTCTCACAACCCGTATGTGTGTGTTGGGGAGGGGGTGCATTACTTCTTCTTCAGTTGCCCGTGTCTCCTTTCCAATCCATGGAGGGAACTGGTTGTCAAGGGGCAACTGTAATGGTGACGTATAGCTTCTAGCTTCCTTATCACTACATCTGACTGTGCTTGTGCTCAGTAATAGTACAAGTAAGCTTGAATCCCACTTCTCCAGATCTTCTGTTAATTTTATGGTACCCAACTCCTTGTATGAAATATCTTTCTAAGTCGGGCGTGGTGGTGCATACCTTTAATACCAGCACTTGGGAGGCAGAGGTAGGAGGATCACCATGAGTTCAAGGCCACCCTGAGACTACATAGTGAACTCCAGGTCAGCCTGGGCTACAATGAGACCCTACCTCAAAAAAAAAAAAAAAAAATATAGGGTCTCACTCTCTATATATGTATATATGTATATATGTATATATGTATATATGTATATATATATAGAGAGAGAGTACACTTAGCACTTTTTGTATTTCTACAATTAACCCTCATAATTGCTCTAACTCAGTAAACTAGGGATAAGTGAAAGAAAAAAAGAGTCAAACCAGCTGACAATCTGGCATCAATCATCTATCCATCCACCCATCCATGCATTACATAATTTACTCAGGAAAATGTTTATTGAGCAGATATTGTGTAACTGCCAATAGTGTTGGCCTTTACAGAACCATGATAGTAAAATAGGAGTAAAGCAGAGAACTGGGAAAATCTACCCAGGTCAAGGCCTCTGCCTTCAGGCTCCTCTACTATGACCACATTTGAGATCTCTAGCAATTTCACCAATATCAGTGACTACCGTAGAGACCCAAGACCCATCAGAATGAAAAGAAAAGAAAGCTGAGTGCCTGGCACCAAAGGAGTCATCTCTATCACACCTGCCAGGGCTCAAGAAACATTACAGAGGAAGTGGCAGATTAAATGTGACTGCTGCCCTCACTGCTAAGCTGAGAAACTCCTCCATGGAGATGGTGGTAGATACTGAGGAGATTCAAAACTCACCAAAGCAGAAAACCAGAGATTACAGAGATCTCAACACTACAGGAGACTTCTAACACACCCTCCAAAGTTCAGAGAGCATTGTGGAACAGAAGTCACAAACGATGTCAGAGCCTCAGAGTGAGAAGAGCTACTCTGAGGCACTGCCCTCCTCCAGAGACTGACTGGTGCATTGTTGACCCCACAGTGGTCACTGATGACCCCACTGAAGACGGTCCTCAGTGACATGGGGGTGGGGTAGAAGCAACATGAGTAGAACCTGATCAGAATATGTCCTAGTTGCAATATGCTTATTGATTAAAGTTCTCAATTTTTTTTTTTAATTATCTAATGGCTAGTCTGCCTGTGTCTTTTATACATTCTGTCTGTTTTCTACTATAGTTTTCCTCTGACACTAAGCCTAAAGAGAGAAAATTTCTAAGCTGTCTATAAATGATTACATATGACATGCATGCTATAAAATTATATATATATATATATATATATATATATATATATATATATATATATAACACAACTTAGACACATTAAATATACTATCACTCATTTCTGTCAAAATGTGTTCTATTTCAATCATTTATTTATTTATTTATTTATGAGAGAATGGGCACACCAGGCAGGACCTCAGGACCTCTAGCCACTGCTAATGAATTCCAGATGTATATGCCACCTTGTGCATCTGGCTTACATGGGTCCTGGGGAATTGAACCTAGGTTCTTCTGCTTCTCAGACAAAAGCCTTATATGCTAAGCTGTCTCTCCAGCCCAGAATGTGTTGTTTTTCTGTAGAAAAACATAATTAAATTATTTTCTAAAAGCATGTGTGCTAAAACTCATATAAATGATTGCTAGTGACAAAAGGGGCCTGTGGCTTCCTGCAAAAGCAACAGGGTGTTAAGGAAGTCATGAATAAATAAAGGATGAGTCACAAATGAACAAGCATTAAAACTCCTTCTGGGGGAAAAAGTAATGAGGCACATCAATCCATTTTCAGCAAACTCTCTGTAATAGTTTGGATATGTGTGGCCCTTCAAAATTCTTTTGTTGAAATCCTATCCCCACCCCCCCCAACTCCCCCACCCCCACAAAGTAGTTAACCTGGGAAGTGAGCCTTTGGGAGATTATTATTATAAGGACTAGTGCCCTTATAAAAGAAGCCCCACATAGTCCCCTCACACCTTGTCATTGAAGTGATAGCAGAAAGACTGCTTTCTAGGGAGCAGTCCACATTAGCAATTTGAACTTTAACTTAATAGATATCAACACCATATGAGTGTTTTTACTTTTTTCAAGTATAGATTTATAATCCTTACATTAATACTTCAGCACCATATGTAATAATTTAGTGTCCCATCATCTAACAGTCTCCGGTGTAAGGTGATGGCACAAGAGCAGAAGGCACAGAAGCATGACTCTAAGACGTGAACACTCATAATGGTATCCAGTGGACACTCAGAAGACATGGAATTTGTCTGAACCAGTGGAAATTAAGGATACGGGAGTTCCTGCCTGGAAATTCAGCTACCTTCACCATGCAAAGGAGAACATAAGCCGAGCTAAGATGAGGTAAAAGCAGTGAGTAGAACGTCAACTAGTGGATGGATCTTCTTTGAGGAATCTTGCAATTTTACTCTAGTTTCAGAGCAGAGGAGGGGGACTGCCCCACCACAATTCAAACTGAGAAGCAGTGTGTGTCCTCATCCAATTAAAGTATGAGGGCTTTTGTGATGAGTAGAAGCCAACAGCACTGCCAGTAAGTAAATGTTCTACCTGCTCCCTCTTAGCCCAGTGCTCCCTGGGGCCTCCTGAACACACCTTCATTTTATCTACTGTTCAGATGCTTTACACAGGTGTCATGAATGTTCTTGACTATGTACAGAAAAACAAACCATCAAGACTCAGGTTCAAATATGAAATATGTCCTCTCACAGAGTACACTGCTCATGTCACCATTTCACTTTAGTATCTTTCAACCCTTTCTGTTCTTGCTTCTGGGAAAGAGCAGTCTACAATCCAGTGTCAACTCCACGTGTTCACCCTCCTCTAACTTGATTTTCGCTCAACCCTAGCATTCAGCTCCACTGACCTCCACTTTGTATCAAGTTAAGAGTGATGACTGAGCAAACGAACCCTCTACACGTGTGCACCCTGGTGCACATGTGCAACATTGCACAATTGTGTCATGTGTGTCTGGCTTCTGTGGGACCTAAAGATTTGAACATGAGTTCTTAGGCTTTGTAGGCAAGCACCTTAACCACTAAGCAATCTCTCCAGCCCTTTGGTCTTTCTTTTCCAGTGATCCTTGCATCTAATTGTTGTTGTGTAACAAAAATGTCAGAAGCACCAGAAAACATTGAATTCTCATGTGCCTATGAGCTCAGATGGAAACCTGGGGGGGTCATAGTCCTGTATCTGCTTTAGCTGCAGGCTCTGATCTGCACTGTGCTTGACCAGGACACCTTTACTGGGGCAGCTCTATATTTTATGTCTCTCTTCCTAGGGACCAGAAGCCTAGCTTGACCGTGTCTTGCTTATGGCAATGATAACAGTTTATAAGGGAAGAGAGAGGCACAAATGGTCTCTCAAGAGGTAAGTATTAGTTTCACCTTATAGAACTGACCAAGAAAGTTATAGGGTAAGGTCTGAATCAGGCAAGGAGTAGTAATCTTTGACTCCTTTGGAAGAAAAACTTTAAAATTACATGACAGAGTACAGGAACAGAGGAAGAGGTAAAACAATAGATTCATTGTTTTTTAGTCAAATTAGCCACTCCCTTTTCCATTGATCTGTATGTGTGTATGATGTGTATATGTGTATACATACGCTCACATATTCACACAAAGTGAAGCTCTTTCCTTCCATTAGGGAACACATGGCAGCTGTATTGCATCAGCTGAACATGACTATTCTGAACTAACTTTCATGAGCCCCCTAGAGTAACCATATTCCATTTTCCCTGCAGAGTTTTTTAAGCATATTACAAATACACAAAATCATTACAGAGATATGTGGAGTTTTATAATTGGACCATGGCACCAGAAATAAGTCCAGGTCTTTGATAAATTATAGATACTCCAAATTTGAGGATTTATTGTCTATCTGTAGTCATTCTGTCCCATTAATTTCAGCATGGTTTAGGGAAAAAATACTTGGTCTTACAGTTAGGTGGTCTTTCCCACTCCCAGCTACCAGTCCATAGGCCAAGCATTCAACTTCTTCCTGCCTCAGCTACTTCCTCAGTACTGTTACATTTCCAAAGATGGACATAAACATCCCATTAATTAAAATGAATGGAATTCAAGAAATATGAGTTCCTTCTAGAAGTGAGATTTGCATTTGTCTTTGGTCTAATTAATTACCTAGAAAAATTCAAAATCCAGAACTGTTGAAATCTCCTCATTTCCACCTCCCACCAACTCACTCTCATGCTCAGGACGCTCACTGCCTCCTGACAGGAGCCCCTTGCCTTGGGGATCATTTGGCATTATTAATTATTATTATAATGGCTCATAAGAGTGCTGTAGCTCCTGCACATGCTAAGCTAATTTTCCGACATGGAACAAACACTAAACATAAGCAACAGGATTTTGTTTTTGATTCATATTATTATTCTTTGATGTATTATGAGAAGAAAAAAACCTCATAAAACTACTTTTTGCTTCAAACTGCATTTAGTACCATCTTCTATCAAAGATGTTGGTTAGGTCACAGTTTAGGCCAGGTGTTATCCTATACATGTTACATATATGGTTTATCCCCATGACACTGACAGGAGAAAGCATGAACCTCTTTCTACATATGAAGACAACAATAAGTATGCTAATTACTATGCTAATACCATACAATCTGTGAGTCACAAAGCTGTCATTCCCTCCCCTATTCCATCCCAAAGACAGTGAAGCAATACTTCAACTGTAGAACAGCTCTAATATTTTTCCTAATCTGTAAACCAAACACAAGATGTTGCTGGTTTCTCTCCATAGAGACAGAAAATCAGGAAACATTTAGAATGATTAAAAGATTTGGCAGATTGTCTCCAATCTAGGTTTCTGCATCTAAAAGTCTTAGTGACAGATAAATAAAGAAATAAAATTTAGAAAGCACGGCCCAGTGGGAGGAGGCTTCCAGTTCTCTAATGTCAGAAGCTAAAGCAACACTGGGTTCTCATGTTGTAATAGGAAAACCTTCCTCAAATTGTAATATTTAAGGAAAATCACCCATTTTGCATTTGGGGACAAAGAGAACATGACCTCATTTTTTTACTGCTCAAATCTGGAGTCATTTCTGATTAACAAGTTACTTTTAAATGGCTTTTTATGCATGTTCCTTTAGAAATTCAATTATGACTCTGCTTGCATAAAATTAACATACCAATGGTTTTCTTTGCATTGATAAGCAAATTTCTTTTCTTTTCATATCAGAAACCATTGATACAAAGATGCTCACTGCAGACATTGGGATCTGTCAGTGAGTTGCACACCACAAACCCTGATCATGCTGCACCCAACATTTTCCCAGTTTCAAATAGACTCATGAGCCCTTTACTGAATGCTACAGACTGAAAACACTTCTGCATATGGGCAGAGACACAAAACGCCTTTAAATTGTTACCATGAAGTGATTATTCACTCTTTTCTTTTAAATTCACTCTTAAATGTGTGATAATTACTAGATTTTCTCAATAATTACTGAATTTGGCTTTATCAAATTTGATTTGCACATTTTGAGGTTGGAAAGAAACAAATAGCTTGCAACAAGCCAATGAAGGAGAAAGTAAATTACTGCAGCTTCATTTCAGTCCATTGGAAAATCTCCAAGCCTGTCATATGATGTTGAAGAATTAGTAATATAAGTAACAGAGAAATCCCTCAATGCCAAGCCCACAATTTTGTCTATGAGCAAAATTGTTCAATTGCCCGTAAGCAAAGTGGCCATATGTGTAACAGGATTTAACTTACAGGCTTAAGCAGATAGTCTCTTCAAGGCTGGAGCTAAGGAAATAGAATGCATTTGCCTCTTTGGAGAAACTGAATTAGGCAAAAGAAACACTAAAATGTCAGCATTTGATAATTTATTCCTTTATAATCTCATTTTACTTAGTAAAGGGCTATGCCACTTGTTTGGACAGTGTCAGCATTAGTGTCAATAATTTTTTTGAAGACAATATCCTTGCTAAATGAAGTGAAGATAATTCCGAGGCTTCACTCAAGACTCTTCACTCAGCAATTTTCTCTGAACATGACATTAATAAAAACATCTTGATCTCACTGAGTTGCAATCCACATCACACAGTAATTTCACCATAAAGAAAACATTTAAAAAGGCAGCTTGGTAAGTATGGCTCTAGTTCCCGGCAGCACGATGGTTCTTGACGTGGGCTCCACAATAATTTACCCTACGCACCTAGTGGGTCAGCGGGAAGATAACGGACTAAGGCTCCCTTAAACGGAACAGATGAATGATGTCAAAAGCACCAGAGCCCTAAATACTCAAAGGTTTCAGAAATTCAGGTCTGGCTTCTATCTGTATGGGAGGAAAAAAACCATATGTATGTGTTGGGTCAGAAAAGAAAACAGTTTCTGAGCCATGTCTCTTAACCCCTCACTAAAGATCCCACCCTGTGCCCCTGTACTAATAACCACACAGTTGGATCTCAAGACAAGGGTCCTGCTTACACAAAGGCATTCAGATGTGTCATGAAAAATAAACAAGTCAGAAGTGGAGAGCAAACTGGAAACATATGAAACACACCATAAACCCTCAGTACTGGAACTCAGCTGTGAAAATAGCCTGTGAAAGGTACCCTGCGTTTGATTAAAAAAGAAAACTTAAAAAAAAAAAAATCTCTGCAAAAACAGCCATGTTTGAAGTTCACCGCTGCCGCGAGATAAAATGAAGGCTTTAGGGAACTTTCAGATAGAAATCCATGGGGTGTTTGTGAAAACAGTTCCATTAACCTCTTGTAGGAGGCTCAACTTGAAGCTGCTATGTGGGTGAATTCTTGCAAACCTCCAAATGAAGAATCCTGACTGGATGAAAGGGTGCTGCAGAAAAAAACAAATGCTCTGCCTTTCTACTCGTCCATGCTCTTTGTCCCAAACAGGACTGCCAAGCTCTGAGTGCACTGCAGATCAGCTGACTTGACATCTAACTCGGGGTCCAGAACACTTGAGTTGAAAGCCAGAGCATATGGGTGACTACTCATCATATAGCTGTCTTAGATCATATTTTCATTTATGAAGGAGCGCCATGTCTTAAATTAGATGTTGCTAAGTTTTTTCCCCAATGACTTTCACTGCAATCATGAGAACTAGATATTACATGAAATCTACAGCTGTAACTTTTCTGTTTAAAATAACACATTTAGTTGGCGATGTCAAATATAGTTTTCCTTAATTAAAAAAAAAAAAAGTATGGGGCTGGAGAGACAGCTTAGTGGTTAAGGTGCATGCCTGCAAAGCCTAAGAACCCGGGTTTGATTCTCCAGG
Organism: Orientallactaga sibirica; assembly: GCA_036365145.1. NCBI lineage: Eukaryota > Metazoa > Chordata > Mammalia > Rodentia > Dipodidae > Orientallactaga > Orientallactaga sibirica. The sequence continues at coordinate 10,469,672 of JAEOAD010000044.1, forward strand.
TCCCACGTTAGCCAGATGCACATGGTGGCACATGTGTCTGGAGTTCGTTTGCAGTGGCTAGAAGCCCTGGCATGCCTATTCTCTCTCACTCACTTTCTATCTCTCTTTCCCTCTCTCTGTCTCTAATAAATAAAAATAAATCTTTAAAAAAAAAGGTATGGTCAAGAATGAAGCATCATTCAGAATAGTTTCCAACTCATGGCTTTACATATTCCTTAACTTTCCCATAGAAGTATTTTGACACATAAGCCTACTGGGAACATTTAACATTCAAGCCCCAATATTACCATGGAGCCCCTGAAGCATGAGTTATTCTAGCTAACAGTGAAGGAGTATAACTCTGGGTCACCTTAGAAATGAACAAAATGTGGGTGATATGCAAAACACTGGGGTACTAATCCCAGCTCAAAACTTCCAGAAGGGATTTATCTGGGACAATTACCTTTGCTTTTGGCCTATTTCCTCATTTGTAAAATAAGCAAGAGAGACAAGATTCCAAGTAATTTTCACCAATGAATGCTCGTGAAAAGAATCAAAGATGAAAGAGGTAAAAAAGAATATCATGCTTAAGTTTGCAAAACCTTGAAAAGACGAATAGTCTCTTCATGACAGAGCTCAGAGACTTGAAGTACATGTGTCCAGTGTACACTTATCAACAGCATGTGAAAATATGCTTCCGTGGTTCCCACTTACAAAGCAAGTACCCACTATGTACCCATATTTTTTGTCTCAGAAAAGAAAAAAAACCCTATATTTCTTGCAGCTCAAACAAACAGTAGCTGCTCTTTCTTAGGGTTGGGACAGGAGAAATTGGGATATTCATCCCAACAACATTTATCATCAAAGCCTACAATTGTGTTGATAAGCAAATTGGTCTAATTATTTATACATAATGCAGGTACACTTGCATTGGAATTCCACTTAAAATCTTAAGCAGACAGCCATTTAGAAATTGGATCTAAGGATGCATCATGCATTTTTTTTCATCTTATACTTTAGAAAAACTGTGATTAGGGACTGGTGTGATGGCTCAATAGATAAAGTGGTAAGGCACAAGGATGAGGACCTGAATTGAATTCTCAGCACCAACATGGAAGCTGGGCAAGCAGTGTGTGCCTGGCATCCTAGCACTGGGAAGGCAGACACAGGAGGATCCCTGGGGCTGGCTAGCCAGCTAATCTAGCATCATAGGTGACCTTTAAGTTCACTGAGAGACTTTATCTCAAAAAATAAAACAAAAGGCGGTGAGCGTACGAGAGAAACAATCAAATCAAACACACATGCGTGTACAGTTGAACACACACACAACCACACACATATAAATGTGAATACATACAGACACATACCGTGCACATTCATACACATAACACACAAGAAAAACTGTGATTAACTGGAATAAGAGAAAGAAAGACTTAGAATGTCAGTGTCTGCTAACGCATTCCATTTCATTCTCAGTTTATTTAAGACTCCGTTGCTTTCTCATTGCTGTGATAAAATATCTGGCCCACAGCAGCTTAAGGAAGCAAAGATGTTATTTTCAGCTTCCAGCTTTGAGGGAACGGCTATCATGTCAGGGAAAGCAAGGCAGGGCCAGACAGCTGAAGCACATCAGCGGGCAGTAAGCAGAGGGACGAACGCTGAATGGTCAGCTAGCTTTCTCCTTTTTATACAGTCCTGGAGCCTATCCCAAGTTAGGGTGCGTCTCCCACTTCATCTAGAAAATTCTTCAGAGGGGGCTGGAGAGATGGCTTAGCAGTTAAGGCATTTGCCTGCAAAGCCAAAGGACCTCAGTTCGATTCCCCAGTACCCATGTAAGCCAGATGCACAAGGGGACGCATGTGTCTGGAGTTCGTTTGCAGTGACTGAAGACCCTGGCCTGCCCATTCTCTCTCTCTCTCTCTCTCTCTCTCTCTCTGCTTCTTTCTCTCTCTCAAATAAATAAATAAATAAAATATTTTTTAAAAAAGAAAATTCTTCAGAGACATGAGCAGAAATTTGTTCCCATGGTGATTCTAAATCCTGTCAAGTTGACAACCAGAGATTAATCATCACAAGTAAGGAAGGGGGCACTTCACTGTCAGGACGGCTGACTCCCTAAGTGAAGACCTTTTCTCAATTCACTGTTCACACCTGGGGCTTCCTCCTGGATGACACACTTCTTCCCTTCTCTGAGCCCTGTGCTCAGGTGCCTCTCAGTGGCTCTTCATCTGCATTCTCTCTGGGCATCTCTCTCTCTCCTTCAAGTACACCACAAACTTCACGTTTCAGAGCAAGTGAGGAGTTAATAAGCTATTTATTTTGGCAGTACATAGTAATTTTCTTTCATCAAATTCATGCTTTTTTCCAGTTTCCTTTCTTCCTTTTCCCAAATGAATCTCCCTCAACGTTTTTGGCTTTTTTTTTTTCTACCGCATTTCTCTGACGCTAAAGGGATGCTAAGGACTCGCCCTTCTTTTTGCCAGAGCAAACAGGCAGAGAACAGGCCACACCCCGTGTTCAGAGGCCTCACTGGGGACACTGGACCTGCATCTGGGAACTTACAAGAACTATGTCTGCATCGTTCTTCCACTGTTGCCAGTTTTTAAAGATTCTCTGCCCCCAGTCACACACTTTAGAATCAATAAGCTAGTAAACGGAAAAGATTTTTTGAATATGCATTTATAAAAGTAGAAAATTTTAATTTTAAATTAAAGGGAGCAAAAAGAAGGAAGAGAAGGGTGCAAAAGTAATAGAACTACCTCTTATTTTTCCTCCCCTATACCACATGTTAGACAGCAGATGTTGGGTTTTTCTGTTTGTTTGTTTGCTTTGTTTGGTTTTTACCATTTTGCACAGGCAAATTTTCACCTACTGCCTTTGACAAAGACCATTTTGAGGAAAGAAACTTAACACCAGGAGGCAGAGTACCAACTGCTTAGCTTAATATACAAGGTTTCAATGAGTTTTAGATTAAATATGTATAAAGAAAAAGATGCATAGGGATATTAGGAAAATCATAATGTTCATTTGGTTATAAACTTGAAATAAACACATTAAAGTATAATTTAAGCCACATTGTTTATTTTTTGTTTTTAGACAGGACGCTTATTGGCTTGCCAAGTAGGCTAGCCTGGCTTGTGAGCTATAGGGATCTGCTGTCCCCACCTCTCTAGCACTGGAATTACACCGCACACCATCATGCCCAGCATCTTTGCATGGGTTCAGGGAATAAAACTCAGGTCGACACACTTGAAAGGCAAGCACTTTGCCGACAGAGAGCTATCTGCCCAAAGCCCAAAGTTCTACTGCTGAATGGCAGTCTGAAAGGAAGTAATAAGAAGAGGCATTTGAAACTTTAGACTTCTCCCTAGAAGCCTCTTGATCAAGTAAACATCTTGTGGCTTAAAATGATCAAATTGAAAGAAATACAAAATTGGGGAAAATCTAACTGACTACATCCACATTTGATGTAGAGAGATTCATGTTCTTTCTTCTTTATAGAAGTTTCTTCTTAAAATATAGTTGAAACATCTTTCCTATTTCTTCTGCAATGAATGTTATTCTAAATAAATAAAATATTTTTTAAAAAGAAAATTCTTCAGAGACATGAGCAGAAATTTGTTCCCATGGTGATTCTAAATCCTGTCAAGTTGACAACCAGAGATTAATCATCACAAGTAAGGAAGGGGGCACTTCACTGTCAGGACGGCTGACTCCCTAAGTGAAGACCTTTTCTCAATTCACTGTTCACACCTGGGGCTTCCTCCTGGATGACACACTTCTTCCCTTCTCTGAGCCCTGTGCTCAGGTGCCTCTCAGTGGCTCTTCATCTGCATTCTCTCTGGGCATCTCTCTCTCTCCTTCAAGTACACCACAAACTTCACGTTTCAGAGCAAGTGAGGAGTTAATAAGCTATTTATTTTGGCAGTACATAGTAATTTTCTTTCATCAAATTCATGCTTTTTTCCTGTTTCCTTTCTTCCTTTTCCCAAATGAATCTCCCTCAACGTTTTTGGCTTTTTTTTTTCTACCGCATTTCTCTGACGCTAAAGGGATGCTAAGGACTCGCTCTTCTTTTTGCCAGAGCAAACAGGCAGAGAACAGGCCACACCCCGTGTTCAGAGGCCTCACTGGGGAAACTGGACCTGCGTCTGGGAACTTACAAGAACTATGTCTGCATCGTTCTTCCACTGTTGCCAGTTTTTAAAGATTCTCTGCCCCCAGTCACACACTTTAGAATCAATAAGCTAGTAAACAGGGAAAGATTTTTTTGAATATGCATTTATAAAAGTAGAAAATTTTAATTTTAAATTAAAGGGAGCAAAAAGAAGGAAGAGAAGGGTGCAAAAGTAATAGAACTACCTCTTATTTTTCCTCCCCTATACCACATGTTAGACAGCAGATGTTGGGTTTTTCTGTTTGTTTGTTTGGTTTTTACCATTTTGCACAGGCAAATTTTCACCTACTGCCTTTGACAAAGACCATTTTGAGGAAAGAAACTTAACACCAGGAGGCAGAGTACCAACTGCTTAGCTTAATATACAAGGTTTCAATGAGTTTTACATTAAATATGTATAAAGAAAAAGATGCATAGGGATATTAGGAAAATCATAATGTTCATTTGGTTATAAACTTGAAATAAACACATTAAAGTATAATTTAAGCCACATTGTTTATTTTTTGTTTTTAGACAGGACGCTTATTGGCTTGCCAAGTAGGCTAGCCTGGCTTGTGAGCTATAGGGATCTGCTGTCCCCACCTCTCTAGCACTGGAATTACACCGCACACCATCATGCCCAGCATCTTTGCATGGGTTCAGGGAATAAAACTCAGGTCCACACACTTGAAAGGCAAGCACTTTGCCAACAGAGAGCTATCTGCCCAAAGCCCAAAGTTCTACTGCTGAATGGCAGTCTGAAAGAAAGTAATAAGAAGAGGCATTTGAAACTTTAGACTTCTCCCTAGAAGCCTCTTGATCAAGTAAACATCTTGTGGCTTAAAATGATCAAATTGAAAGAAATACAAAATTGGGGAAAAATCTAACTGACTACATCCACATTTGATGTAGAGAGATTCATGTTCTTTCTTCTTTATAGAAGTTTCTTCTTAAAATATAGTTGAAACATCTTTCCTATTTCTTCTGCAATGAATGTTATTCTCCCAACACGTTTTAAGAAAGAACATGTGGGGCTGGAGAGATGGCTTAGCAGTTAAACGCTTGCCTATGAAGCCTAAGGACCCCAGTTCGAGGTTTGATTCTCCAGGACCCACGTAAGCCAGATGCACAAGGGGGGTGCATGCATCTGGAGTTCGTTTGCAGTGGCTGGAGGCCCTGGCGCACCCATTCTCTCTCTCTCTCGCTACCTGCCTATTTCTGTATCTCTCTCTCTCTCTCAAATAAATAAATAAATAAATAAATAAAATATTAAAAAAAGAAAGAACATGTGTATTAACATTTTATTCAACTTTCTCATTAACTATTCAAAATAAATATATTTATTATAGCCAATGTATTTCCAGACAGCAGAATTAGAAAATCCACAAAGAAAACGATGACTTCCTAAGAAACCAATGCTTATTTTCCCCAGAGGATCAAGACCAAGTGTCTCACAATAAGTGCTTATTACATGCAAAAAAAAAAATGAGTAACACGTCATTGCTTTATCCTTGCTTCTGACACAGGCAATAATCCAGTAACAGGTAAACATAATCACAGCCCAGATTCGCTTGTTTCCTATCAACTGCCTCTACAGAATTCAGAGAATTCATTCTCTATGCCAGTTCATATCAACATGGATCTGAGATCCTTTGGCTTCCCAGAAGGTATCATCCATTAAAAGTCCCAATGCTCAGATACAAATCACCTGTTTTGGCAATGGAAATCCACCAAAGTTGAAGCAAAATCAGGGCTTTTATTTTGCAAGAAGTGGCCAATACCAAAAGATTCCAGGTGAGCAACCCCCTATGTGACTTGCTTCCTGCCATTCAGATGCCCAGAGGCATCTGACAGCACAGCATAGTGTCTGGCAATGAGACAGCCCTTGTTCCTTTAAGGAACCCACTGCAGCTGAGCTCTGTACTCACCAAACATCCTCAAGTGATCTGTGACCCAAGACATGGTCTGCTTTGTACACTCCCAAGAAGTTGTTGAAATTAACTACCAAGGGCTTTCAGAAGACTCTGGATCACTGGGTAGTCAGCCAGAAAACATTGATATGCAGGTTAGGATAAGATACTTCTAAAGGATTCTATGCTATGGACAACTTCGGCAGACGATGTTCCAGCTGCACCCCAAACATGCTAAATGCAATACGGGCTCATGTAGAGACCAAGCTGCAGGATGTAGCACTGTGCCTTGGAGTGCTAACAGCAATGACTCAGTCATTATTAACAGCAGGGATATTTCCCCTCACTATTGCCAAATGGTATGGAAAAAGCCTGCGTATATCTTCTCACTTAAATTCACAATCACACCGTGAGCCATTGTTATTATTGTGCCCATTTTGCCATGCAAAGGAGAATTGCCCAAGGTCACAGATGTAACACCCATGCTGCTTGGCTTATGATGGGGCTGCATCCCAACAAACCCTCTGTAAGTTAAAAATATCCGTAGGTCGGAACTGACTTGAAGCCATCTAACCTTCTGTAGCCTAGCGCTGCAGATTACCAGTGGTGTAGCCTCAGCATGGCGCGGCTGAATGAGACAAGGCTCCGTGCTGCCTGTTTGGCATTGGAAGAGAACGTCACGTATCATCTAGGGCAGACAACTTGCTCTGGAAGTGGTCACAACCCAAAGGATTGCAGCAGCTTTGGAAGCTGGAAAAGGGAAGGGCTGTTGTTCTTCCCTGGACCCTCTTAGGGAGGACTACAAGTGTGTTGGCACCTGGGTTTGAGTTGTCTGAGAGCCACGACAGACCTCTGCCTACAGATCTGTATTCTAGTGAGACTGCTTTACACAGTACTGCTATACGGACATGTTCTGGAGTAAATTTCAAAAGAAATAAATATGCAGCCTCACCAAAAACAAATAAACGAATACATAAATAAGTTTGGATGTTTGAGTCATTAACTGTGTTGTAATTTGCAACAATATCCCCAGGAAACTAAGAGTTCGACATTCAGTCAAGAAAAGTGAGAAGGGGTCTGGGGAGACGGCTCAGAGGATAAAGTGACCAGAGGAATCACCAGGTGGGTCCACAGGCCAGGAGGAAAGGAAGAGCCATAAAAAGACACTTCCTCACCCAACGGGCTCAGAGCTGGCTCGCTGTCCTCTGCAAAGAGAAGACCAACTGCCCTGTGTGGCTCTCATCACAGGAGGAGGGCTCAGTGCTTCTCAGCACGCCCCACGACCCATCAACTTAGTGACATTTACAGGAACAGGCCCGTGCAGGTCCTGTTATACTTAACAGTTGTCCTGGGAGGCCTTGACTTGACAATCACAGTGCAGGGAAACCAGGTCAGAATGCCTGGAAGGATCCAGGCTGGCAAACATATTTCCATTCACCAGGCAGCTTGTAATGCAGGACCATTTCCAAAGCAATCTTCCATAAAGGCTGAGAAAATGCCATCTCTCCAGTAAAAAGAGATTCCCAGGCAGGAAAAGTCAGTTTTGCCACCGGAAATCACGTGGCAACAGAACGCAGTCTCTTTAGGACTAGACTCCTTCCTCTAATTTCTTAGGCTGATGATTACAGAATGTGAAGTCCTGTGGCAGTAACACTTGCTCTGGAATCATAAACTCTTTTGATTATAAGAGTCTTTAAGTGTGAGAGAGACTCGTAGTGTCCACCAACTTCAGAGACCGCCACATGGGCCCGGCACTTTGCCAGACAACAAACCTGTTCCAGACAACCTTTAAAATAGATTTCCTTAGAACTGCTGCACATGTAACCTTGGACAGCCTTCATTAGCTTGATACATCAACACTTAGAATAGAAGAATTTTTTTTACGTGTGTGTGTGTGTGTGTGAGATGTGGAGAATGCACGTGTGTGTTTGTGTGTGTAATGCAGAGTATGCATGTGTATGCAGTGTGTACACATGTAGGTGCCTACGTGTCACCCCCATGTGCTCGCCTGCAATGGGCCGCACTCAACTCCTATAGCTCGAGTGCCCACTCCTCCGCTCTTCTGCCTGTTCTCATTTGAGCTGGGCATGCTGGGTGTTTGTTTGTTTGTTTGTTTGTTTGTTTGTTTGTTTGTTTGTTTTCCTGCCAGCACCAGAGATTCTTCAGTTTCTGCTCCCCACTGGGCCAGAGTTACAGATGTGGATGGCCACGCCCAGCTCTTTATGTGGCTCCTCTCAGGCATCCTGGGCCCTGGGCTTGCACAGGAATTACTCTTAAATGCTGAGCCATCTCACCCAACCAAATGCAAATTCTTTCTAGAAGTGTCTGAGACAAGCAGCATGTGGAACAATACCGCAAGAATATCGAAGTAGAATATATAGTGTTGGGCTGATTGTAAATAACCAACCAGGAATGTTTTAATTTTTAAAATACAAATTTGTGGGATGCCCATTACAAGGAGATCATATAGCAACCATCAACTGTGTTGTTCAGGTAGAATTAGTCACACACTATCCTGTGCCATCCCTCCTGTTGCTGTGAATGCATAATAAATTGCTAATGACCACAGTGAGCTTCCCAAATACATGAGCCTGACATTGGCAATGCTCACTCAGAAATGCCCGGCTGAGATTGTCAGTTCACATTCTGCCTTTTTTGTTGGCTAAGCATGGAATGTGGGAGAATCTACCTCTCTGAACTGGCTTTCTCTCCTATAAAATAGTTAGGGTATTAATGCTTAACTCCTAAGGATGGAATGAAATGAGAACTCACACAAAGCATGACACACCTTAATTGGCACACCATAAAGCTAGCCACACTCTTGTTCATAAACATCACAGGTGATGGCTTTGGGGAGGTTTTCTTCACTTAGCACTAGGACTGCGGCATTTGATGTCCCACGTGGCTGGATTTCTTCACTTAGAAAAATACAGGCAGACACAAATGTTCCTCCAGCATAACCAAGTCAAATTGCAATACTCTGACAAGTTTCCCAAACAGCAACGGGAATTTGTATAGTAAGAGTATTAAAAGATCACCACACCTTGCTAGGTGAATATGCACTGGGGACATTTTGTACACGAAGGGCTTTTCTCTCTCTCTCCCTCTCTCTTTTTAAGTCAGCCAACAGACATTTCCACCATATTCTTTTTTTATTTTTATTTTTATTTTTATTTATTTTATTATTTTTTGGAGAGAGACACAGAGAGAGACAGAGAGAGAGAGAGAGAGAGGAAGACAGAGATGGGCGCGTCAGCAGTGTCTCAGCTGCTGCGAACGAAATCCAGATGTGTGCGTCCCCTTGTGGTCAAGTGCGGCATTGCGCCCTTGCATCACTTTGCATCTGGCTAAATGTGGGACCTGGAGATTGGAACAGCTGGAGATTGGAGCCAGTGTTCTTAGGCTTAGGAGGCAGGCGCCTTAACCCCTAAGCCATCTCTCCAGCCCCTCCACCATATTCTTTTAAGTCTTTTCTGTTCTCTTTCATTCTTATATTTTTATTGAATGTATGTAACTTCTGTTCATTGCACTGTGTCCTCACATGCATGCACATGCATGCACATGCACACACCCACACGCCGAAGACTTGGGAGATAGGCAGAGGAAGAAAAGAGAGCTGCCCAAACAGGTTCAAGTGAAGGGCACTCCTGTGCTCTTCAGTCACCACACAAAGTTCTGAGGGATATAGACTCCCCAGAAGGTTACAATCACGATGTCCTATGAAATACTAGACAAAAAGGCTTCGAGGAATAGAGTAGGGCAAAAACTCAGTCCAATGCAGGTGTGCGTTTCCTTGTCCTCCTTGAGAACGCCACAGCAGCAGTGCATAAGGGCCTTCCCTGAATAGATATTGCAGAAGTTTGTCAAGAGACTCAGCGATGCGTTGTGCTTTCAGGTAAAAGAAGCCCGGGACAAAGGATCCATTGCTATAAAAAGAACTGCTAAAGTTGAGATCAGAGGAGGCTATGAAGAAATGTAAATAGTTGTGCTTAGGGGACTGTTCTGGTAGAATTATTTTAATAAATAAGAAGTTAAGAAATGTCTCAGTGACTGGTGGATTTTTGAAGTATCCTTGTGCATGAGATCACAACCACATTGTTACATGTTATAGCCTCACTTATCTTAGTTCTGGAATACCAGGAGGTAATTTCCATAAGCTAGGGAGATCAGGAGCATTTCCTTGGGCCAAGCCCCCATCTGCTCTGGGTTTACGTCACTCAGACCAGCACATGGGCAATGGGGAGCATTCTCCTCCGGAGGGAAGATTCAATCAGCAACAGAGGGTCTCCTTCCAGCTGCAAGCAGCTAAACCAATTTAGCAATTTAGCCCAATCCTTCCCCTCAGGACGGAAGGAAGCAGCCCAGCTGAACATGAATTAGGTCAAATCTCCTGAGACCTGAGCTAAAGGGAAGAAAAGAAAGTACCAATATGATTGTGGTAGCAGTGGGGTGGGGGGTGGCAAGTGAGTAAGCTCACTACCAGCCTTTGTCCTTGCTCAAATGCTCCCAGTGACTTACCTGCTCTGGGCATTGTTATTCCCAAGTCATCTGGACTCACACATGTGTGTAAGGACCAGCAGCTGTCAGAGCCTGAACTCAGAGTTCCTTGTCCATCATTTTACATCAGACTTCATGAAAGCCTGCCTTCAAACCTAGTGTTATCCCAGTAAGAGATGAGAAATCTATGGGGCTCAGACAATGATGGCAACAGATGGAGTTTACCCACTATGACCTCCAAAAGCATACTCCATCCACTAAACACCCAGCCTGGCACAGAGAAAGTAGACTTCACAAATCTCTCTAAGGCAATCACACCTCCACTGAAGAGGAAGGCAGGCGTGGTGGGTATCAAAGGCTTAGTCTGAAGGCATCTCCACGAGGAGGGCTCCTTGGAGATGGCCCTGTCAACGGCAGACCTCATCCTGGAACACTGACCTGCGCTCCCCTCATTCTCAGGCTTTCTGTATTTGTCAGCACATCTCACTACCCACACTAATTTCGTTCTTAATAATAAGGCAGAGAGCTGTGGTCAATAGCACAGTCCACTTTGCAGATATGGTAAAGAGATTTGCCTACAACAGTGCCCAATTCCTTGATGTGTGCTTCAGACAAGCTAGGGAGACCAGCCAAACTATCTAGACCACAGGAATCAGGATCCCCAGCCAGACAGAGGCAATGTGATAGGTCAGATTCATAATGTTAATATTGTTTACATCATGAGATGAAAAACGTTTTAAATTTTTTTCATTTACTTATTTATTTATTAGAGACAGAGGGAGAGAGAGAGAGAGTGTGTGTGTGTGTGTGTGTGTGAGAATGGGCGTGCCAGGGTCTCCAGCCACTGCAAACGAACTCCAGATACATGTGCCACCATGTTCATCTGGCTTACGTGGGACCTGGAGAACTGAACCTGCGTCCTTAAGCTTTGCAGGCATGTTCCTTAACTGCTAAGCCATCTCTCCAGTCCTAAATTTATTTCTTTATGCATGTGTGTGCTTGCGTGCATGCATGTGCACATGCAGGCCAGAGGACAGCCTTGGGTGTCATCCTCAGGAACATGGTCCACCTCCTTTGAGACAGGGTCTCTCATTCTCCTGGGGCTCATCAGTCAGGCTAGACTGGCTACCCAGCAAGCCCCAGGGATCTGTCTGTCTCCATCTCCCCAGTGCCAGGATTACACATGAACACCAACATGCCCAGAAACTTAAACAAGTAGTAGGGGTTGAACCCAGGTCATCATGCTTGTAAAGCAGGTATTTTACCAACTGAGCTGTGTCCCCAATCCCAAAATGTGCTTGATATATTGGCTGAAATACATGTTATTAAGTTAAGCTCAACTGGTTTTTTTTTTTTTTTCACTTTAAAAAATTTTTTTTCCTAGGGATTTTAAAATTATTTATATAGCTTAAGTTATGTTTCTACTCGGTAGAGCTGCCATAGGGAAAGTCTTGGCACATTACGTGGCATACATTTTCTACAAAATCATCCAGATAACCCTGTGACATGGAGAGAGACTCTCGAAAGTTCCACTTGACAGATGAGAAAACTGAGGCACAGAGGGCAGAAGTACTTCCTCCAAATGCACAGACCTGTGAGAAGCAGAGCCCAGATTAGCTCCAAACATATATCTCATTTTAATCAATGTAGTGATTTGAACTACGTGTCCCCAATAAACTCGTGTGTTCTGAATGCTAGGTCCCCAGCGGATGGCAATTCAGGAATCAGAGTCTCCAGAGGATGTGTGTTGTCTGGGGAGGATTTACGGGTGTTATAGCCAGCTCCCCCTTGCCAGTGTTCGGCACACTCTCTTATTGCCTTTGTCCACGTGATGTGAGTCGGAAGGTGATGTCCAGCCTCTGCTCATGCCATGATTTCCCCTGTTATCATGGAGCTTTCCCTCAAGTGTGTAAGCCAAAACCAACCCCTTTGTCCCCTCCCACAAACTGCTTTTGGTTGGGTGCTTTCTGTCAGCAATGTGAAACTAACTGAAATACTCTCAAACTCTGTAGTTTGTCTTCTGGTCTCTGTGCAATGTAACCTGTGTAGGTGGAATATATAGGAAATAAATATCAGAACAAAAAAGCCTTCTATCATTTTGCTAATGGTTCTGCGGCCTACCTACACATAAACTGAAGTTCATCTATCAGGACCAAATAATGGGAAAAATATGTTTTTCTTGGTGATGGAATATTTCATTAGTAATAAGCCTGGCATGAATCACATTGTCTCATGTTTAAAGGTAGCAATTTCAGATCACTGGATTATGGTTTAGCTGTCATTGTCCACCAAGGAGTAGATTAGATATGCCTTTCTGTGGGTAGAATTACTGTGTGGGAATCCTATCTATGCGATGATATTGATTTCTGGAAAATGTGATTTCAACCTATTCCAGACCCTGTGAACAAAGCCCAGAATACAGCAGCTAAGTGCTGTGGGGCAGCTGAGGGCAGACAGAGGGGCTGGGCATATGAAGGATTGGCGAGTCATCCTAGAAGGCATTAAACACTAAACCCCATGCATTTTCCAGTAGCTGCTTGTTAACTAGCCTGTGCTTTGGATGGCAGACCAAATTCTCCAGCTATAGCCAAAAGGCTCAAAAGGCTGGGGAAGTGATATAGTGAAGTTTCCATTCCCCCGTCTTGCTCTCTGGGAGAAGACCTAGCCACGAAGCTGAGTGATGTAAAATAAAGCTTACTTTATGCAAGGAGACTATCTCATGCCTTCTGCCAATAACTGACCCATGGTAAGTGGTGTATAGACTGATGTTCTAATCAATTGAATGAGGTTTTTCAATTTACCCTCACATTAGTCTAGGCTGCCTTCTAAGTTCTTCCACATGCACGTAGTTAATGAATAAAAATAACATTTGCAGGAACTATAATCCATATTCTTGAAAAATCCTTAAATACCTTCTGGAATGAGATGGAATAAAAATGGCATACATCTCAGTGGCTCAGCCATTTGGTAGCTGAAAAGAGAAGAGGCAAAGGAAAGACAGAAGCTGGCATAGCTTTAGAGAAATAGATAAAAAGGCAGAATGATGAAAGAAACAAATAAATAAATAAAGGCCAGTAACCTATAGAACACCTAAAAATGAGAGTCTGTCTGCAGTAGCATTAAATATCAGGTGGTGCAAGATTAAAGAAAAGCCTCCGGGTCCTCTGAATGGACTCTGTCATATGTACATATCAGATAACTTAGGGCTGGAGATATCGTTCAATAGTAGAGTATTTGCTTAGATAGGAGAATGACTAAAGCCCTGGGTTAGAAAACCCAATAGCATCCCATTGTTAATCTTCTAATTAGCTAAACTTAATGCAGAGACTATGATGTAGTTACCTGTCTATGTCCCTCCCTCGCCCCCCAACAACTGCCCATTGTTGATCCTCTACTTACCTAAATTTAACACATGGAATGTGATGTAGTCACCTGTCTAGTCTCCCCTCCCTTGAAACAGAGGCATACGACCCCTGAGCTCTGCACAGAATAGGGTATTTGTACAATTACTCTCTTCCACCAATTGATATTATCTGAGTGCTGTGGACTCCCGGCATTCGGACCCAATCTCTGATGTAAGAGTATTAAGAGATGGGACATCCAGAGGATGATGATTTCAAAAGGCACATCCATCGTTCATGTCTGGGGTTAACACTTATATTAGTTACATTTCATTTTACTGTGACAAAAATCCTGATAGAAGAATCAGAAAGAAGGAAGAATATAGTGAATTAAATAGTCTTCAAAAATATAATTGTAAGTCTAAACCCCCCAGTACCTGTGCATGTGAGCTTATCTGCAAACAGTGTCTTTGCCTGTGAAACTGAGTGAAGGATATGGGGATAAGGTGGCATCTAAAATTGGCTGGTACCCCTATAAGATACAGGAGAATTTGATTTTAAAGTCAGAGACACACAGTGGGGGAAGGCACCTAGGAATGGAGGGATAGATTGGAGCGCACTGCCACAAGCCAAGAAACAGCGGAAAACACCACAGCTGGAAGAGGAAAGCAATCATAGCACATGACCCCACCAGTGCTTATTTCTGGTTTCTGCCTGAAACCTTCAGAAACCTTCAGAAAGAAATTTCAGTTGCATTGTTTTTTGTTGTAGTAGACATGTTTTAGGCAGGTTTACCACTGCTGTGAGAAATCCCTAAGAAAAAGAACTTTCAGGAGGATTTATTTCAGCTCACTGTTTCAGAGGTTTCAGACGGGATGCGCTGCTGTGGAGCTGAGGTAAAGGAGAGTATCATGGTAGCAGAAGCATGTGACAGAAGCTTCCCACTCATAGTGGCCAGGAGACAAAGGGAGCGAATGCCTGCTTTGGAGGCTCTTTCCATTTCCCCTTCATTATCCCACCAGGTGCCTCCTAACCCACAGGATAGTGTCACCACAGGACGTGTCTTCCGCTAGGTGTGTACTTCACTAGGTCTCCTAGGAAACTCTGGTTTCTCTTTTTATTGTACCCTCTTTCATTTGTTACTAAGTCCCCTAAGCACTTCTCAATCCAAATCAAGATGCCAATCAAGATGAACCCTAGGAATTAATGCAGAGGAAGGTTTTGGACCCAATGGACAAGATTCTCTAGTATGTGGATACAAGTATATTCTTCTATGAGGATATATGGATATTTTTATTTACTCATGGAATGGGAAGCAATAAGTTAGTTTGGGGAATTCCACAAAATGGCCCACTACTCTTAGTGAAACTGCACTCCATTGAATGGGGAGATGTAACTCCACGTACTCTAAATCTGACCACTAAGAAAAGGAGCTGAAATAAATCTGTATGCAGCACACCATGCTTATGTAACTTAAACTTGCATAGATTATAAAGCTTCCTGCATACCCCCACACAGAAAATAATCAGTTTTACTTGAGATCCTCGGAATCAAGGTAAAGAGTGGCATGTTTTTATTTTCAAATTGTGAAACAGAAGGAAACAATTTTGCTTTAAAGTCTCATCTATTGGGAAAAACAAGACACTGCATGAATGCTAATGCCTCCTACTCTCAATGTGCTCCATGGCCTGTAGCATTGACTTTCCCTGAAAGCTGGTAAGAAAAGGCAGAATGGCAGGATCCTGGCCAGAGCTACTGAATCAGAATCGGCCTGAACAAGAGGCCCAGGTGTCTGATGGGCACACCAGAGTTTAGAAAGCTCTCCTCTAGGGAATTCACTATTCAACTGTTGCAACACATAATTGTGATGGCTTAAATAATCAAAATCCAAGAAATACATGTACACACAGATCACATCATGCAAGAGCTTTGCCTTTCTTAATTCTCTTGACAAGAAGTATACGCTATCTTGAAAATAAAAACAAAGTGAGTGAAAGCATAAAAAGACTAACTTTATGCACTTCACTACTCTTACCAAGTGGACTCCATTTCCATGTCACATGAAGTCCCAGAAATCCCAGGGACCAAAGCAGTGCTTTTCAAAAGTATACTTTTCACTTGTGGGTTTGATGAATCAGTAACTCTGGTGCTCCAGGAGAGCTCAGCTGGTAGAGACCCCCACCCCCAAGAACCTCTGAGCACAGCACTGAACGACATGACAGCAAGGCACTGGGAGCACAGAGTCACCGCCACTGCATGCAGAGGAAACAGAGGCATGACGAGGAGAAGGCTAGAATAGACAGAGGCCCTGGTGTCCCACAGAGCCTGTTTAGCCCCTATTAAGATCAGACAGCACTTCCTGAAGAAAATTGTGTTTCCAGAGACTTAAAAAACTGATTTATGTAAGCCTTGATAAAGAAGGTTGGAAAAAACCAGTGTAGTAGTTATCTTCTCCTTGGTAGGACTAGAATACTTACTAAACATCATTTTTAAGGGAGTGTAGCAGACAGCTTCAGGTTCGTTGAGATGAACTTCCAGACCAGGCACAGTTATGGAGGAAGGGATATTATTTATTGAAGCTTACAGATCCAGGGGAAGTTCCATAAAGGCAGGAAAAGCGACCTGCTCTCCACAGGGCCAAGCAGAGAGAGAAAAGCCAACCAGCCACCACAGCACACAGAGCAAAACAACAGCCAAAAGGTCACACAGCACACTTCAGGAACTCCTGCTAGGCACATTTGCATATCTTTACAATGGAATCTCAAACCATCACCACACCTTAAGACCGGCCCCCAGTGACCTTGCCTCTAGCAAGGTGATTGCAGATGCAAACTATAAAGTAATAAAACATTGAATATATTGGGGGACATATATTCAAACTACCACATTCCGCCCCTGGCCCCCAATATATTTAGCTCCTGGCCCCCAATAGATTGATAACTATCACACATTGTAAATTGTACTCAGTCCAATTTCAAAGGTTCTCACAGTCTTGATCAACTTAAGATAGTGAGTCCTGTAAAATCAAACAAGTTAAATACTTTCAACATGTAAAGGCACAGAGTAAACATTTTTAACTGGTATAAGGCATAGCAAGGAGAAACTAAAACAATGCAAACTCAACCACCATCAGCAGTCATCAAACTTCTGCAGTTCAAGTTCAATATAACCAGAGACTAACAGTCTTCAGGTTTTCCAATTCCGCCCCTCCAGCTGGGCAGAGTAGCCAAGGAAAACTTTGATCCTAGGCCAACACTGCACTCCATGGTAGCCCTTTTGCACAGTCCTGGTATTTCCAAAACATCTTCAGGTCTCCATGCAAACCACGGTCCATCTTCCAAAGGCTCTTTCAGCCTATTCCTGAGGGTCTTCATGCCCTGCCTCATGCCGCATCTCAGCAGCAGCTCCTGGAACCGTGTGCAACTCATGACCACTCCATGCATTTTTCATGCTTCCAAAACTAATACCAGGTGTGCAGGACACAGCCATATTCTTAATCCAGGGACAAAATAAACCATAGCCTTGAAAAGCAGGTTCCTTCTCCAGTCAGCTCTTTCCAAAAATTTGCATTTTTAACAGTCTTTCCTCAGGCATCCTCTCCATTGTTTTAATGTAAATCAAGTCTGTCCACCTTCCTTCCACCTTCCCTAAGATTGCTAATGCGTTGACAATAGCAGCTCAGTAACCTGAAACCAGGCTCAGTGCCTCTATAATTTTAACTTGCTTGAGGTTTTCCAGCTTAAAATCTTAAAATCTCAGTCTGATATCTTTAGCCAAGCACATCAGTCCATTACAAATTTAACCTTGATCAAACACTCTGGGCCTGGATAGCGGAACGTAGCCATCCCTTATGCCAGTAGCCCAGTTCCAACAAAGTCCTCTGCAGTCTTTCCTTCCCCTTAGAAACCTCATAAGCCAAGCCTCGACGTTTAGCACTATCGGCACTTAGCATTCTCAAACTCTCATCAGAATAGTCCATAAAACTTGGCTTACCACTCCAGAAGGCATCTTCAGTTGCAAGCACCAAGTCCATGCCCATTCCTCCAAAACAAAGGTTCCAAAAGACGAATATCCACACAGTTAGGTTCATCTCACCCCACACTCCTCGGTACCACTTTACTGTAGCAGACAGCTTCAGGTTCGTTGAGATGAACTTCCAGACCAGGCACAGTTATGGAGGAAGGGATATTATTTATTGAAGCTTACAGATCCAGGGGAAGTTCCATAAAGGCAGGAAAAGCGACCTGCTCTCCACAGGGCCAAGCAGAGAGAGAAAAGCCAACCAGCCACCACAGCACACAGAGCAAAAACTACAGCCAAAAGGTCACACAGCACACTTCAGGAACTCCTGCTAGGCACATTTGCATATCTTTACAATGGAATCTCAAACCATCACCACACCTTAAGACCGGCCCCCAGTGACCTTGCCTCTAGCAAGGTGATTGCAGATGCAAACTATAAAGTAATAAAACATTGAATATATTGGGGGACATATATTCAAACTACCACAGGGAGGAAGAGATTATTTCAGCCCAGTGGTGAAACAGCCCGACAGAAAGGAGACAGAGAATCACGACTACTGCCGCTCAGCCAGCGATCTCCTTTTTAAATAGTCCATGGAATGATGCCACTCACAGTTAATGCGGATCTTCTCACATCAACTAACCCCATCAAGACTGTCCTTCACAGGCATGCCCCAGAGGCTAGTCTAATGGAGACAACCCCTCACAGGTGGTTCCAGGTCCTGTCCAGTTGACAACCAATGTAAGTCACCAGATAGGAACGACATATGCAAAAGCAGAGAAGCGTGCAAGGGTCTGGGGTTCCAGCAGCCGTGAAATGTGACGCACAGGACAAAAGATGAGGAAACTGAAGCTGGAGGGGCAGGTGGAGGCCAATCCATGCAAAGAGCCATGGAGTCCATGCTAAAGAGCCTAGACATTGCTGTGTA
The DNA here is from genome assembly GCA_036365145.1 of Orientallactaga sibirica. Classification (NCBI taxonomy): domain Eukaryota; kingdom Metazoa; phylum Chordata; class Mammalia; order Rodentia; family Dipodidae; genus Orientallactaga; species Orientallactaga sibirica. Next base: position 10,488,506 of record JAEOAD010000044.1, read on the forward strand.
AGTGATGGGCAGCCTGGCTTTTGGATACTTATGGTGGGAAGAAGCAAGACCTTGAATTCTCCAGACTATCTCACAAATCACACTCAACATTGGAGAAATAAAGCTATATTTTTAATATCAAATGAGCATATAAAAATTATATTTTTAACATAAAATTCTGTAATGGTTAACTCTGTCAACTTAACCGGAGTGAGGAGCTCATAGAAGACTGCAGGGGCACAAAAGGCCAGAATGCCAATAGGAATGACCACAAAAAAATTGCGCTCCGAGGTTTCAGATATGAACTAAGATCTAGGATGCGTTTCCCTAGGATTGTTCTCACCTTGTCCACTTTTCCAGGTAAGCAGAGAGCTTATCTGCAAGGTTCTGGTTTGTCAAGCATATATAACGCAAGGATTATGTGCATGGAGGCTTCCACCCAGATTTCAGAGGAATGGTTGGGAAGCCAGACAGCATGCAGAAGGCTAAGATTCCCTGCAAGTCCCTCTTGTGAGGGCACTGGGTGATGTTGGAAAGTGAAGTCAGACATGCAATGCAGAACCCAGGAAGTTGGAGAATGTGAGACGCCTGCCTTGGAAAGCTGTGGGCAGTGGGGCAAGTCAGTCCAAGAAAGAAACCATGTGGACTGGAGCCATTAAGACCATATGACAGAGCCGGGCGTGGTGGCGCACACCTTTAATCCCAGCACTCGGGAGGCAGAGGTAGGAGGATCGCCGAGAGTTCGAGGCCACCCTGAGACTACATAGTTAATTCCAGGTCAGCCTCAACCAGAGTGAGACTCTACCTTGCAAAACCAAAAAAAAACAAAACAGACCATATGACAGGGGCTGACAAAGCCTTTTGGAATTCACATAATGTCAGCATACTGGACATGGTGCAGCAGGATTTTGCTAGGTTTCAATCTGACTTCAGTCTGATCCTTCTTGCTATTCTCTTATTCTTCTCTTTTGGGATGAAAATGTTTACTGTGTGTCATTTTATCTTGGAAGTATGTAACTTGCTTTTGTTATTTTACAAGGGTTCAGCCTTAAGAGTTTGCCTTGAGTCTCTGAGGAGATTGCAATTAAGCACTACTGGAATTGTTGAGACTCTGAGAAAGCAATATGTATACTTTCAGTTGTAGACAAAACAATTACTCATTTTAGACAGAATGAGGACCTTGTTATTATCTTGATCTGAAGATTAAGTATGGCTTAAGAAAATGTGCTTGGGTGGCAAATGCGTGTGGGATAGACTTGTGAATGTTAGTCTTGATTGCCCACTTGACTGGGTTGAGAGATGCCAGATCAGTAAAGTACAGGTCTGTGAGTGTCTTTGGGGGCATTTCCAGAGATTAGATCATGAAGGTTGTGAAGTAAACAGTGGTTTGATTTCGCCAGGGATTCAAGCTTTGACTAAACTATTGGGAGGTGATAGAACTGTGAAAAGTAAAGCCTGGTGTGAATAAGTGAGTTGCTCTAGTTGTGTCTTTCAAAGGTACATCTTAGCCCTGAACCCTTCCAGTCATGGCTTTCTAGTTCCTAGCTTCCATGAGGAAAAGAACCTCCTTTTTCCTGACCATCCACCATGATGTTCTGTCTTGCTCCAGACCCAAGAACACAGAGCCATCTGACCTTGGACTAAAAGCTCTGAAACTATGAACTAAAATAAATCTTTTATCACTCAAGTAGTTTTATTTTTCACAGAGACTAGGACAATGTCTTAAAGGCAAAATACATCTCATCAATAAGATGTTACAATGCCAAGGCATAAAACATAGGAAGTGTTTGAGTGATATCACATGATCAGTTTAGAACAATAACAGCTCCGATAATGAAATGTGATAACAGTGGAGCTCACTAATGCTAAAATTTGCATATCTTGAAAATTATACAGCAATAAAAGCAGACGGTAAATTTCATTCCTTTGAAATATTTTGTTTATAAATTAGAAAGAAAAACATTATGGTAATTTAGCAGTCAACTCACCTACTTACAGAGATTCTTTAACCTTCAAGATTAAAAAAAAAAAACAACAAACAGCACAAAGGATATTTTAAATTAGTGTGAACACAAGTCTTCATTTTTTTTTTAGAAATCTCCAACTTCTTCCCAAGACAGTGTGCATTTGAGTGTTAATGGCAAGGAGTCAGAAAAACAACATGGAATTTTCCAGGCAATTAAAGAAAGAGAATAGCCCGTGTGTCAGCCACACACTAGTTGGCATGTTAATGCACTGAAAGCTGTGGTTCTTTGTCCCAGGTGTGCTTGTCCACAAACACAAATTGCATCATTACCTCTGCCTTGGGATTATGTGCTCGCTGCCACAGATGATGTCCGGAAGAGCAGATGGATGGCGTAGGATCACAATCAACATCATCCTTAAATTACTCTGAGGACTGAAAGGGGGTGTGGAACCATCCTTATAACGTAACACTGAGGTGTTATCTTTCTTTAAATGATTTTTTCCATAACCATGTTTTGCATTTTGAATTGGAACACACACATCCAGTCTAGGGCCATATCCCTCTGAACACACCTGATCTTGTCTGATTTTAGATGTTAAGCAGGATCAGGCATGGTTAGTATATCCATGGGAGAACACATGCAGCTGATGGAAACAGATGGTGTGAACTCCACCTTGAACTCCTGGGTTAAGACAGGCAGGAGAAGAAAATCCAGTAGATCTGTATATGGCAAAACAATAGCAGATGCAGAGGTTGTCTGGCCAGGGCTGCAGGCCCCCAGTACAGAGCAGACTCAGTTTTTGCAGCAGTCTGTTACAAACCACACCTCTTCCTTTCACAACCCATTAAGATCTTCCTCATTATCATACAGAACATACACAAGATGACTCTAATTAGTTGCTTGGTAACCTAAAGTGTCATTCCAGTTGTTGCATCTGCTAGTAGCAGCTGAAAGACCGTTTCCTTCATATGTTGGTGTGGTAGTTTGAATGTGTGTCCCCCATAGACTCTGTTTCTTTATTAAATCGTGTAACTTGAGTCTCTGGCCACCTGGCTGGAGGAGCCGTCACTGGGCTCTAGCCCTAAGCTGTATGGGGGGTTGGATCTGACTTACAGCCCAAAGGTAGGCAGAGAGGTTTGAGTACTGCTTGGGTTCCTACTCAGTGCTTGCTGCTTTTTGGTGTTGCTGGCTGCTGGTGGTGGTTTTTCTCGCTGCTTTTATTTATGAATGGGAGCCATCTTCTTCCACCACTATGGAACTTCCTTTTGGATCTATCAGTGTAAAATAAATGCCTTCCTCCTCTAAGCTGTGCCTGGTTTAGATGTTCATCCAAGCAACATAGAACTGACTACCACACTTGGGCCTTTCACTCCCCAGCACAGCCTGGCTCTGCTACCTTTGAAAAGGCTCAATATCTGTTCCAAGAAGACCTTTCAGTTTACATGTTTTACAGCTTTTCCCTTTTTCTATGGCATGTGCCAAGGATGGCCACACACTTTCTTGACCATGATTTTGAGTCGTGACTCAGCCAGAAGAGGTATGGAATATTTGCATATATATAATAAGATCTCTTGGGGATGGGTTCCAGCCTAATCATGAAATATATATTTTTGTTTCATACTCATTTTATACATGTAGCTCAAAAGCAATCTGATAGTATTTTTAGTGTATCTGTGATTTATCTCTGACCCATTATATGAAGTCAGATGTGGACTTTTCTATTTGTTCAGACTTGGAGGGTTTCAGGTTGCATAACATGGACAGATTTTGGATTAGCAAATAAGGGATGCTCATCCTGCAGTGATATATTCTGACCCAGTAATCTACAATGTTTGAAATCTGTTTGTAGAAAACCTGTAACAGTGGGAGAAAGATATAGATCTAGGCAAAGGTATTCAAGTGAGATCTCTTCTGACTTCCTATGCCCCAGCTTAAATCAATAGAAAATGAATTCCTTTTCTGATCTTTCCTTGTCTGCACAAATTCAGTATGACACTGAAACAATGAAAACAGCATTCCAAACCGAGGCTTCAGAGTTTGAAAGGCCTCATTTTAAAATCAAGCCTTCTAATAAAGAGTGCATTGACTGAGAGGCAGATTAAACCCATCCTATCCAAGGGCAGCAGTGAGTCCAATAATGTCCTGATCATATGATGAGCTAAATGGTACCAATTGTGAATGAAAATGAAAGCAATTTAAAATAATTTGAAAATAATCTTGAAGATTGTCTCAAAATATCAGAGAAAAACCTCTAGCAGGGTTAGCAAAATGAGAGAAAGTACTGTCCAAAAGCATCCAAGAGGGACATCACGCCTGTGCTGCTGAGGTGGAGGTGAAGTATGATGTCTGATGTCATAAAACCCTGAGGCCTGCGTGATGGTGCTCAGGCACTGCTGCACCTCTTGAAGAACATGTGGTAACTGACTCAAGCGTGTGTACCAGCAAGGTAGGAACTTCTCGATTTTGAAGCAAATCTGTTACGTCCACACAAAGTTCTTAACTCTCGTTGGTTCACGTATAATTATAATTCCCTTATATGCAAAACAAAACTAAACAAACCTCCACCTTTGATAGTCAGGAAATTTTAACAGAGAAGTTGGTTCCACCAACCACTGCCCTGGGTTCGGCCAACAAGGAAAGGCCTCTGATGATTGTTGGGCCGAGTCATTTCTTCTTGTGTTCAAGTTCACAATGAAGACATCTGACCTTCTCTAGCAATATACTCAACTGGATCAATGAGCTTCTCACCCTGAAATACTTCTCTAAGTGGAAGATACTAGGTATTTCCCTTCCTTCCTTCCTTCCTTCCTTCCTTCCTTCCTTCCTGTCTTCCTTTATATTTTTTTTTCCTTTTTGCATGCATATGTATGGGGTGTATATACGTGGATGGGTGCACATATATATGTTTGTGAGTAGAGACCAGAGCTCAGTGTTGAGGTTTTCCTCAATTGTTCTCCCCACTTATTTTTTGAGACAGGATCCCTACTGAACCTGAAGCTCACCAATTCAGCTGGACTACATAGCCCAACAAGACCCAGAGATTCCTAATCCCCACCTTTCCAGCACAGGGATTTCAGGTGCATGCCACCACACCTAGCACTCTTTTGTGGGTTCTGGGGATCCAAACTCAGGTCTTCATGCTTATAGAACAAGAACGAACACCCTGAGCCATCCCCCAATGCAGGTGTTCCTACAATTCCAGGGTAAGATACCTAAACAATAATTAAAGTCAATTCTACAAACATCAGCCAGAAATTTAGAACTTTATGAAAATCTACACATTCAAAATCAAAATTTTAAGGAGAGAAAATAAATGATTTGAAACTTCTGAGTAGTATTACTTCCAAATCTGTGTCTTTAAAATCTTTCACCTAAGCCACGGTATGTATATTTTGCCTTATTCACAGCCAAGAGTTGAAAGCCCATCAGAGGAAACCACGGGGATATCAGCTCACAATAGTGACACACCAGATGTGTCCTGCTGCATGAAGTCATACTGGAAAAGCTATATTCAATACTTTATTACCCGAGTTCCTTGAACTTAGCAAACCAGAATCAGCCTTGACTATGTAGATTTTCTCGCTTTCCCCATATCCAGATGCCAGCTGGCCGGGTTTAATTTTTAATTGCTTCATGGGCTTCCTTCTAACCTCCAACTGGCTTTCAAGAGAATTTTTTTTAAATCTTCTTAATGAATCAAAATTCTACACAGCTCAGTAATGAGCGATTGAGTTATTAGAGTGTCTAGTCCTGAGACTTGTGGCTGTCATATTTCCCAAGGTTGAGTCAGGGGACTTATTGTGCGGTGGCACCATGCACTGTCCGTGCACGTAGCAATGTCTGCACACATCTGCCTGCGTTTTCCTCAGCTTCACACCCTCTTGGTCTTTTACTTCCACCCTGTTGTCTTTTCCCAGTATCGTCTAAAGAGTGTTTCTTCTGAGTCCTAGACAATGCCTTAAGTCTTGTTGTCCCTACCCTCATCCTTAACAAAGATGACCTCCCATAATGCATCTCTCAATGTACCAATCAACAAAACCTAGTTCTCTTTTCTTCTCAAATTCCTTGTTCCTTGATGACCTAATATTCAACCTGCTTTTATATACTTCTGTCATGTTTGGGTATAAAATGTACCCCACTTGTCTGCAGCAGGTTGCACTGACTGGTGAGTGTATTAGTTACTTTTTTATTGCTATAACAAAACACCTGACAAGAAGAAACTTAAGGGAGGAAGGCTCATAGTTCGGGAATACAGTCCATCATCGTGGGGAAGACATGGCAGAAGGAGGAAGCTGGTCACATTGCATCTTCAGTCAAGAAGCAGAGAGAGAGGCGAATGCCAGGTGTTAGACTGCCTTCTTTTGATTCAGCCTGGTTCTCAGGACATGGGATGGTGTCACCCACACTTGGGGTGGGTCTTCTCACCTCACTTAACCATATCTTGAAACTCTCTCCAGACAAGTCCAGAGTTTGTCTCCCAGGTGGTCCTGGCTCTGTGTTAGTTTGAATAGATGGCCCCTGTGGTAGTTTGAATATATGTCCCCCAATATATTCAGTGTTTTTTTTTATTATTTTATAGTTTGCATCTGCAATCACCTTGCTAGAGGCAAGGTCACTGGGGGCCCGGTCTTAAGGTGTGGTGATGGTTTGAGATTCCATTGTAAAGATATGCAAATGTGCCTAGCAGGAGTTCCTGAAGTGTGCTGTGTGACCTTTTGGCTGTAGTTTTGCTCTGTGGTGGCTGGCTGGCTGGTTGGCTTTGCTCTCTCTGCTTGGCCCTGTGGAGAGCAGGCCATTTCTCTTGCCATTATGGAACTTCCCCTGGATCTGTAAGCTTCAATAAATAATATCCCTTCCTCCATAACTGTGCCTGGTCTGGAAGTTCATCTCAGCGAACCTGAAGCTGTCTGCAACAGCCCCCAATATATTCAGTGTTTTAGTAGTTTCTGGTTTAGATCTGCAGCTACCTGGCTGAAGAAAGTGTCACTGGGAAGATCTTAAGGTGTGGTGGTGGTTTTGAAATTCCAATCTAAAGATACACAAAGTACCTAGTTCTATTTTGAGTTCCTGAAGTGTGCTGTGTGGCTTGTGGCGCTCTCTCTCTCTCTCTCTCTCTCTCTCTCTCTCTCTCTCTCTCTCTTCTTGGACCTGTGAAAGCAGGATGAGCTTCTTCTGCCATTATGGAACTTCCCCTGGATCTGTAAGCTTCAATAAATCCCTTCCTCCATAACTGTGCCTTGGTCTGGAAGTTCATCTCAGGGACCTGAAGCTGTCTACAACAGACTCCAATCAAAGTGATGGTCTATATTAACCATGGCAGGAATGTGTGGAATGGTTATGACCCTGACCTAGCTAACAGGAATTAATGGAGTCAGCCTTGAAGGTGGTGGCTTCTGGTTCTGGTCTAAGCTGTCTGCTTTCTGATAGATTAAGATATGAGGATCCTCAGCCACAAGCTGCAGCCCCCATAAACTCCACCCTGTCTTCTCAGCCATAAGGCCTGAAATGGTGAGCTAACATAATCCTTTCCTCCTTTCTGACAAGAAAAGTGTACAAACGCTCAGATATGTGCATGAACACGTACATACATGGCTTTCTTTGTATGTTCTTGCTTCTCTTCTTTTTGTCTATTTGTCAGTTTAGCTCAGGTTTCTATCCTGAGCCCTGGCTAAACACAGCTAAGTGATTTTACACATATAAACTTAGTAAGTCCAAAGGATCATTCTTGCCTTATTTCTTTCTCTGTCTACAATAAGGCAAACTTAGTTTCTCTTCTAGTTATCACCAGATAGCTTAATGAAATTAGGCAACACCACCAATCTCTCATGGCCCAATCTGGGGAGTTGTCACAAAAATTTCCCCCTTCAGGCCCCGTATCCGATGAGGTCCATCTTCACAGACTGATTCAGACATACCACACTCCTCTCTATTGCCATCCCCCCAGTCAAAGGCACCACTATTATTACATAGAAATTTCCCGATGGGCCTCTGAAACATCTTTGCCTCTATCCTTTCCTTCTCTGCAGCTGGGGTGATGATACGGCTACATGCTCAGAGCTGTATTGATAACACCCAAGTACTAGGTAACACAGATCAAACCTTCCACATTGTCTCCAAGGTCAAGACGAAAGATCATGAATGACCTCCACCTACCGCCATCACATCCTTCCTCTTTCCACTCACTCTCACTTTAAGACTCTCTGTTTCTTCTCAAAGAAGGCAAGAGTGAAAGCCTGAGGATCTTTGTGCATCCTATCTTGTCCTAGACTCTCTGCTACCAAGCCTCCACCACTGTCCCATTTCTAGTCTTAGCCAAAGAATATTTTCCCAGGAAGTCCTGGACTCCATGCTTGGTCAAGATGTCTCGTTAGAGAAGCCCATGTTATCCCATCCATCTCTTCAAGGTGTATTCTCACTGTGATCAACGCAGCCCAGAGGTTCATGAAGAACCGCTGCCTGATTTTCTGTCTATGTACTTTGAAAGTTCCATGGACTCAGGATAGCTCCTACTTTCTTCTACCTGTATCTAAACTAGAGCCTCGCAGAGAGTAAATACTTCATGCACGCTTGATGGGTAAACTCATAAATAGATGAATCAGTGAAAGAGAAATGTGTTTTGTCCGATTACTTTTTCGATTTGCTTCTGCATTCAGACCATCCAGCCCTTTCGTTTTCTACGCAGATGAATGAAAGGAAACACAATGCTGTGGTGCCTTATCTGTACCTCTCCAAATGACTCAAGTTTATCGGTGCCTCCTTCACTCAGAATTGTAGGCAGAAGCCATGTTGTCTCTGCCTCCCTGATGCAGCAGTGGATGGGTGGGTGGAAAGCCGTTTGTTTTTTGCTTGCAATCTCAAGGGCATGGCAGGGAAAAGGCTGGCATGAGCAGAGGCTGGCCATCACCTCCTGGCCAATATCAGTAGACTGTCCTAAACACTGTCAAAGGGAATCTGGCTATAACATCCTTATGACCTCTCCCCTCCACCGCAAAAAAAAAAACACACCTGTTCCAGGAAGGCTCCCAAATTACTACACACTGGGGACCCAGCATTCAGAAAACATGAGTTTATGGGGTATACATAACTCAAACAAACATACTTCCCCACTCAGAATTGCAGGCATAAGTAATAATGCCTGTGTTTCCCCTACTCAGGACTGTAGGTATAAATAGTATTATTTGAAAGAAGCACTACAATATATTTTCTGTTGTCTAGATTTAACAAAGGAGTCGATTTTTCTTATTTGCATACTTACATATCAGAAGAATGCCAAGGCCATACCCATATGAGGGATGAAAAGATCCTGGCTTTGTCACTAACTAACTCTAAAATGGAAAATAAGAAATATACTAGCTCAATGTCCCAATATGTCTTCTATGAAGGTTAGGACCAATCCTACTTATCCCAGTTATTTTTGCTTGTGTGTATTTGTGTGTGTGTGTGTGTGTGTGTGGTATATATGTGTCCATGCGTATGTATATATGTGTGGGGTGGTCATGGATCTTGACATGTGTTGCATGGGGTGGTCATGTGTCGGTGCGTCATGGATATGTGGCACATGTGTGTGTGCATGCATGTATATATGTGTCCATACATATCTTGACATGTGTTGGGGGTGGTCATGGATATGTGGCACATGTGTGTGTGCATGCAAAAGGCAGAAGTCAATGGTAGGTATTGTCTTCAACTGTTGGCCACCTTGGTTTTTGACCAGAGTCTGACACTGAACCTGTATCTCACTCATTCAGTTACACTAGCTGTCCAGCAAGCCCCATGGATCCTCCTGTCTCCCTCTCTCCAGTGCTGGGATTACAAGGATACATTGGCACACCTGGCTTTTTCCTGGGTTCTGACTATCCAAGTCCTCATGCTTGTGTAGCAAGCACTTTTCCCACTGAGCCATCTCCCCAGCCATGAATCCCATATTCTGAGATGCTGTATGATGATGCGTTGTCAGAGTAAAAGGAAAAGTTAACCCTTTGAGTATAGAAACTCCTACCCATTCAAAACAAGTAAGAAAGGACTCAACACACACATGTGATTTGCTGGCAATTCAAATAATACTAACATGTAGTTCCTGGGATAAAGTGTTAAGTGTAAAAGAATTTTAAGTAACCTATATCCAGAGAGGAAAATGTGTCAATCCTGCTTAGGGGAACATGATATTTTCCAAGGAAGCACTGCCTTTCTAAATGAGCAAAAAAGAACTTAAACTCATGGGCAGTGTAATTATGAACAGAAATCTGATGTATGTCAGGAACAAGAGTCTTGAACATACATAGGTCTTCAGCCAATGTTATGAAACTTCAATTACTTGTTCAGTGTAATTCCGACTGGGATAGACTATTTCTCAAGTTACTTCCTAATTGATTACATGCAATTCATTTTCTTTACCTGAGCTGACATTTCCCCCCATAGGGAATATTATTTGCCTGCTTTCTGCTACTAAATAATGTCAGTGGGTAGGAAGCTGGCACAGCTCTTGCATTGGGCATCTACAAAACAAAACCAACTCTAAGAATGTGTGCTATAATCATAGCATGACTATCTGCAGGTAGCCATTGGCAGAAAAACCCTTTCATGTGTATCACTTTACTGAGACCTCACTACCTGTAACATATGATGTTTTCTCTTTGATAATCAAGAAACTGTGTCACAGCACTCAGGAGGTGGTGGAGAGAGAGAGACAGAGAGATAGGAGAGAGAGAGAGAGAAGGCAGGAAGAAGTAAGGTAGCACAGAGGGAGACAGAGACAGCATGGTTTAAAGAATTTAAAATTTCTCTGAACTTGTGTAGTTCATCCATGGAAGGGCCAAGAAAGTACACTTTGGGCTGACCTCTGCCCCTCAGTCCCTCATCTCTACAGGAACAAAGCCTGAAGAGTTTAAGGATTTTAGAAGTTAGTTCCCTAAAACAGAAGCAGTCATTGGGTAAAAATAACTTCAGCGTGTATCTTCGTGATATCTATTCTTTATTTAAAGGCATCACAGATGGAATCCACTCTTGCCTCCTAAGGACTGAGGTAACTTCGTTTTTCCCCTTCATCTGAACAGAACTCCCCATGAGGACACTTGGTAGTAAGACAAGGTAACTGAGGAACAGCCCACACTGAAAAGGTTGATGACCTTAAACTCACTGAAGTTAAGTAAAACTTGATGGTTCATTGTCTGTGTCAACTTGACAGACCCCTCAAAAGTCCAGGTGTCTGATTAGATTTTATCACCGTGTGTCTGAAATCAGCATGTGGAGGAGTAGACGGAGTAAAGCCAATGGCCCTCACCTGTGGGGGTAGGAACCCCCCAATCCTTTGAGGATCAGAAGAGGAAAAGGGTTCCTTGTGCTCCATTGTGGTGAGTCAAAGGCTGGGACCCCTGCCTCCTCTTTCCTTCAGCACTCTTGAGTCTCAGACCTTCAGGCTTGGAATGCAAGATATGGCATCTCCTCTCTATAAGCCTCCACTGTGAGCTACACCAACCGCCCTCTCTCTGCAGCTTGAAAGCACCAGGCCCTGGGACTCTGATGCCAAGCTTCTTTTACTTAGTATATTTTTAAAGATCCATCATTTTTGAGTAAGTATCCATGCTTCAGGTCATTCTATTGCTACATAGATCCCATTTTATGGTTATAGCACTTGTTATATATTTAGCAGCGGATAGATATTTGAGTTCCTGGCACTTTGGGGTTTTTATAAGTTATATTACTACGTTTGTACAAGTTCTGTGGAGGCATAGGTTTCGTTTGTTTTGAGTATCTTTCTCTTAAATGTATACTTTGAGGAATGGACTTTCTGGAATCTTAGCTTAACTTTTTGCATAACTGCAAAGGAATTTTCCAGCATGGTGCAGTACTTTCCATCTCCTCCCAGCAGTACGTAAGGGTTTTACTTTCTCCACGTTCTCAATAGCACTCGTTATTATTTTTTTCTTTTTTTCTTAATTCTAGCTATCCTAGTAGGTGGAAAATGAAATCTCTTGATGGCTTGCTTTAATTTCCTCAGTAACTAATGATGTTGCATACCTTTTTATTTTGCTTACTGATCATTTGCATATGTTTTTGGGCAAAGTGTCCTGTTTAACTCATTTGCCAATTTTTAATTTTATTTTTATTTATCTATTATATGAAAGAGAGAGAGCGAGACAGAATGGGCACACCAGGGCTTCCAGCAGCTGCAAACAAATTCCAGACACATGTGCCACCTTGTGCATCTGGCTTATGTGGGTCCTGTGGAATCAAACCTGGGTCCTTAGGCTTTGCAGGCAGCACCTTAGTCACCAAGCCATCTTTCCAGCCTGATTTACTCATTTTAAATTGAGTTATTTGTTGCTGCTGTTGTTGTTTTCTCATTGAGTTGCAATATTTCTTTACATGTTTTGGATGACAAATTCCTTGCCAGCTATATGATTTGCAAATATTTTCTCCAAAATTCTAATGTATCAAGTAGGCCTGTGCCAGGAAATAGGCTACTTTCAGGCCTGCAGCTCTAGTAGGCCAAATTTCTGTCTTTTATATGTTAAACACTGCAGAGTAGCATGAGAGACATTCTCTGTGCATGTTTAATAAGTTAAAAACTGAGGCAAAACCAATGCAAAATGAAATGTTTACTCTTCAGGCATCATGCTGTGTTGATTTTATCTATCTATTTGTTTTTATCTAAGGAGGAGTTTCAAAAGGGAAGCAAGGGATTTTTCAAATTATTTTTATTTATATTATTCTAATTTTACATTCATAGTGTGACTCCATTATCCTCCTCCCTGTCCTCCGTCTTCCATAGGGACCCTCATCAATGGGGAATGTGGTTCATGCATTGTAGGCGTAGTCAAGAGCTATGGGGGGTAGGCCAAATCTCTGTGCATAATGCCCCAACTTGTGGTTCTAACATTCTTTCTGCCCCCTCTTCTGCAAATTTCCCTGAGCCACATTGGGGTCATTTTAGCTCTACTTCAGTGATGAGGTTTTGGGAACCTCTATGTCTCTGGATATCTGGCTTAGTAGGAGTTGGATGTTCTCTGTGTTTATCTCCTTCAGCCTTTTTCTGGTGTTGTGATCCCCAAGAACACTGAACTCTGGAAGCAAGGGATTTTGTGAGTGTTGGTGGCTACAGTCAACACATACTAGCCAGCCTAGCTCCCTCATCATAATTTATTCTTCTGTGTTCACGTCCCTGACTTGCAATAACTCCATTTTATTGCTGCGTTGTTCCTTTTAATTCCTCTGTGAAGATTGACAACTTACTTAATTTGGATGAAGAAAACAGAGAGGATTATAGCAAAGAAGAAAATGAATTAAAAAAGTGATAAGGTTATCTTAGATCTTCGTGTCATAAATAGTTACAAGGAAGCAAGAATTGAGGTTATATGTACTGCAATAAATTCTGAGACTATCACCTTTAATTCTCTCTAATTACATTTTAAGGTCTTTTCCCATGCTTGATATTTGTCTTTGCACTGCTCAAGAGATCATAGAAATGAAATTCAATAACCATGTCTCACATCTGTGGACTCACTTCTCGTTGATGTTTGGACTGCTAGATGTGGTTGTTGGTTTGATTTTGGCCTGACTATGTGTGCACATTTGTGCTGAATGGAGGGTGAGCAGAAGACAACCTCGGAGCCATTTTCAGGCACCGTCCACCTTTCTGGAGACAAGGTCTCTCTCTGGCCTGGAGCTCACCAAGTCCTCTACACAGGCTGATCAGTGAGTCTCAGGACTCCTCCTGCCTCTGCTTTCCCAGCGCTGGAGTCACAGGAACAAATCACCATGCCCGAGCTGTTTCCCTTGAGTGTTTAAAATGAGATGACTAAATTAAATATAACCAACTCAGAAATTATACTGTCGGTGTTAGTAACTAAGTCGGGATATCCCCTAAACTAGAAAACCTTTCCATCCACCTACTGCCAACAGAATAGTCATGCATGAGTCCTGTTCTAGATACTGTTATAAAACAATCCCTAGTCAGATGCCATTATTTTTCTTGGAGGTCAGTTTCAAATCTGGGCTTAGGACTAATTTTTTTTTTTTTTTTTTTTTTTGTTTTTGTGGAGGCAGGTAGTGAAATACCTATTATCACTAATAACCAATATCTAGGTCTATTTCTGGTTTACACAATGCTCACTGTTGACTTTTTTTTTTGATATTAGCTTTGGCCATTAAACTGTCTCTGGCCAATAAAGCCAACAAGTGCTGTTTACTTTTCTTTTGCTGACGCATTAAAGAATCCGTGACCACATTCTTTACAGTTCTATACTATACGATGGGCCTGGGTCTCAGAGCAGAGATGGCATGAATCAGAGCCCTCCAACAACAAGTATGTGATAAGAGTAAGAAATGTGTCTGCACTGCTTTCAGTTCTTGACATTTGGGGAGGGTTGTTGCTGTAGGACAGTATTGTACTCTGAATAATTCAGGGAGCTATAGAGAAGCCACTGTTAAAGTTGGTCCTCAACCCACTAAAGTTCTTTCTGTATCAATTATTGAGGTATCCAGTGCACTAAATCCAATTTGGTTTGGCTGTGTTGCCAAACCTGCCTCTCAGAGCAGGATGAAACACCAAGAAAAAAAGAGTTTAGAACATGGCTTTTACTGCACTGGTAAGTATCAGTGCCTTCTTTTCCCTTCCTCTCCTGTGTCCTGGACACACACAGTGAAGCCTCTTATCTGTGCAAACAAAAAGAAAGATGAGGGTCATAGTGTTGTCAAAAAAAAAAAAAATCATCCCATTACTTAAACTTTTTTAGGGGATACTGAGTGCCCACCACGATTGGTCTGCATATTCTGGGCACATCTATCCATGCACACGGCATGCGTGTAGGAGTCCAGCTTTCATGCAGGCAGTGGGTGTAACCACAAAAAGGCTCCCCCATGGAAGAATGACGAGCAGACTGGGTAAACTTTGGACCTTGTGCTCCTCAGCAGCAAGACGTCCACTCAGGTTTACGTGGCTGCAGACTTCAAACTCCTTGGTGTTATTGAGGGAGCAATGGAGGATGATCCACTCTCAATGCACTCAGCCGATTGGTTCCCTCCATAGTGATAAACACTAATTCCTCATCACAGCCTTCCCACGAGGACCTTAACGTGTCGCTGAAGCACAAGTGTGAAAGACTCTGAAAGAGCCACACCAGCTGCCAGATGCGACAGCAAATGTTTCAATTTTTTTTTTCTACAAACTGTTCATTTAAAGCTGCTCCCGCCCAGAGTTTCTATGAAAAATAATGATGATGCAGCCCCCCAAGGAGGGCAGGCTTTGGAGCACAAAAAATATAAAAGAAATGAATTTGGAGCTGAAGCACTGAGTTTTTTTTTCCCATTGTGCTACATGAAAAAAGAAAAAAGATGGGTCTGGAGGCAATTTAACAAGTTTAAATTACAACTTGGAAAGTAATACACTTTGGCTCCTGAATCGCCTGAGAATAGTCTGGCAAATAAATAAATAAATAAATAATAAATAAATCCCTGTGTATTCCACATTTTTTTCAGCTAAAACCCTGACGCACATGGGACACTTAGCATTTAGGAGATAATATGTGGATTCATGAATCTTCGAGCAGGGTGCAGAAACCTGAAATCACTAAATGGCATCCTGGAATATGGAAGTGCATCCCATTGAATAGAACAGCAATGAAGGGGTTCAGTGTATGCTGTGATTGCTAAACACGATTCGAACGCATGTGGGCATATTCAGATGCATGGGGCATATTCAGAGGCATCGGTTTTATAAATTTATTTGTACCCTTGCACACTCGGTTGAGTGAATTTCTACATGTAATCCCAGACAGCCACAAGCCATACTCCTCATGTCCACACTCGCCTATTTCATTGTTTTATTAATCAGAGCAAACTGCTTTCTTCCTGACCTCAGCATTTTAGTGGTTTAACACAATGTGATCCACCCTCCCTTCATGTAATTCTCAGAACCAAACGTCCTGATAGGGCAACCTTCCCCCAAGAATCATGTCAGTGAGGATTCCTCTCAGCTGGGGGTCCCACCACTTTTGAGGTCGGCGGAGCACTCCCTAACTTTGGAGTCAGGGAGAGAAAGAATGCAAGATACCAATGCATTTAATGGGCCAGATGGTCTAGGAAAGACACTACCTCTGCTCACATTTCATTGGCTGGATGCAGTCTTATAGGCTACCCAGAGACTAAGAAATGTGATGAGCCCAAAAAGAATGGGAAAGGATTTTTTGGGTATAAGCTCTCGGCTTTCTGTTCTAAAAGACAGACATAAAAGGTGTAATTGTGTTTTATTATTTCTATAACATTTTAATCAGAGAGCCAAAAAGAAGCAGAAGCAAGGTTATTAGAAAGCATGGAAATTGTTATTTTTTTTCCAAAAAATAAGTAAGTCATCAGCCACCAGCTGGAATGTCTCTTTCTTGAGTCAAGCTGCCTGAAATGCCAACTAAGCCATCAAAAGGTGATGTCTTGATTAGAGGAGTTGCAGAGGACATGGTATAGACTGAGAGGGTGTGTGTTCTTTGTTTTGTTTTGTTTTGTTTTGTTTTGTTTTGTTTTGTTTTGTTTGTCCTGATGGAGTGAGCAGGGCTTCTCGACCTTGGAAGGGCAGACATTTGGGGTCAGATCACTCTTTGATGCAGGACACCAGGGGCTGTTCAGCAGCATCCCTAGCCTCTACCCCCCGACACCATTAGTTCTTTCCCAAGTGTAAGGACCGAAAATGTCTTCAGATATTGCCAGATGTTCCCTGGGAGCAAAGCCTATGAGCCTACTACCACTCCTTGAGAATCATGGTTCTAGATCTTAACAAAGTATAACAAATTATGACAGCCAATGGCTTGGCTAGCAAACATCCCCATGCCAGAGACAATGTCTGTCTATAGGTCAGTCTGTGCCCATCTCCATCCCTTTACCTTTGCATCTCCCTCTCTGACGACCTCTTTCTATTTACCAGACATGCGGGGAGGGGAGGAGCAGCCCTTCCAAATGCTTCTCTTTGGTTCCCTTGTGCAACCTCAGCAGAACCTCTTGCTCTGAAGACTTCCCTTGGATGTGCTGCTGATGGTGAGGAGGCCACACGTCCTTCATGGACAGCAAGATGTCAGAAGGCTGTGTGTGACTCTCAGCCCTCCAGGACAGCCACGCTATGCATTTGGGGGAGTGGGGAGGAAGGTACTAAGCAAGCTTCTACCAAAAGGCAAATGAATGCAAGTTTTCCACCAAAGACCTTCAAATTTAAAATCCTCCTAACAGGTGAAGGCAGAGGCAGTGAGGCTTGATATTTGTGCGTCCATCCCAAGGGACTCATAGCAGTTGCCTTCTAGTTTCTGAGACAAAACGACATACAAGAAACAGCTTATGCAAGGACAAGGGTTGACATCTGGCTTAAAGTTTTGAGTCACCATGATGGGGAAAGGCAGACAGCCAGATGTCACATCTCCACATACATTAGGTAAGAAGAAGAAGAGAGAGAGTGAACTTGCTCTGAACTCTTTTATTTATTTTTAATTTTATTTATTTATTTATTTATTTATTTATTTATTTATTTATTTATTTATTTGGTTTTTCAAGGTAGGGTTTCACTCTAGTCCAGGCTGACCTGGAATTCACTATGTAGTCTCAGGGTGGCCTCTATGAACTTTTAGTAAACTCTGGGCCTAGCCCAAGGGACATGCCTCTCCGATCAAGGTTCCACGTCTGAAAGGCTCCACCAGCTGGCCATTAAGCATGAGGTTTAATCACGGTTACAGTTACCTTCTTGTTACTGGGAATAAAGCATCTGACCAAAGGCAGCTGATGGGAGGCAAGGATTCACTTTGGATTACAGTCTTGAGGAGAAGCGTCATGGTGTCCGGGGACAGCATAGTATGAGCAGAGGTTGGACATCACCTCGAGCAATCAGGTGGACAACTGCAGCAGAAGAGTTAGCTGAACTCTAGCAAAGGGGCGCCAGCTATAACAGCCTTAATAACCTCCCCCAACGACACACCTCCTCCAGCAAGGCCCACCTCTCAAATTGCCATCATCTGCAAACCAAGCATTCAAAACACATGAGTTTATATGGGTGACACCTGACTCAAACCACCACAATCACAAATACATGAGTTATGGGTGGCATTTTATACTCAAACCACCACAGTACCTATTCTTCATATACTCTAGGCACACACCTTCCTTAAAACTTCCTTAGATTAAAAAATAATAATAATTCTAAATCCTGGTCCAGATAACAGCATTGTTTTCCTCCCTTCAATTAGCTTTAGCATTTCAGTAACGAGGCAAAGGCTCCCTGGTGTCAGCAAAACTGCACAAAGTTCCAAGGGTTTCATGCTGAAATGTGCAAAGGGATTCATTTATTAACTTTCATTGCTGAGAGGGAAATATTTGACGCGAAAAGGGTTCAAAGCCAAAGAATCTTTTTATCTGAATACAGTGAAGTGCAGAATGACTGTGCGGCCTGGGACACCACACCACTCTAGGAATGACTGCCTTAATGATGCAGCGAGTACCGTGAGTACTTCATTTCAATTTGTGTTTAGGCTAAAACCTCCAGCACGTATATGTGTGTGGTGTGTATGCATGCATGTATAGCTTGCATATGTATGGACACATGGTGGGGGAGGAGCACATGAGGGGGCCAGAGGTCAACTGTACAGGTCTTCCTCAGTCTCCCACTATCTTATTCCTTAAGACAGTCTGATAAATTTCTGATTAATTGATTTGGCTAGACCACCCAGACAGTGAGTCTTGGGGTTCCCCTGCTCCTCCCCCCAGCATGTTTGCTCTATCTCCTCAGCATGCCCAGTTCCTGAGTATCTGAACTCAAGTAATGATGGATAAATTGTGGCCCCAAAGAACAGAGTTACTTGTTTTGAGAATGCAGAGTTTGCTGAATATAGCAGGACTTGAACCTGACTCTCCTTGACTCCAAAGCCCTCCAGCGTTTACAGATTTTCTTCCAAGTTACGACAATGCCAGAGGAAATTCATTTATTGCAAATTCCATGTTGGCAAGCATAGGAACTTCCACAGACCCAAACTGAAATGTAATGTCACTAGAGTAATAAGAGGTATAATTTTCATTTAATTGCCTGGAAGTTCTCCTCAACTGGGTAGCATGTTGGATTCTGGGTAACAAAGGTGAATTGAATCCCAGCTACTTAGTAAGCATTTCTTCATTATCATCGTGGTGTGGTAGTTTATGTAAAAGTGTTATTCTGAAGCATATTTCTAATAGCTTTACTGCACACCTCCAGCCCCCACCATTAGTTATGGTATCTTCCCTTAGAAGCGACCAGAGGGAAGACTTCTCTCATGTGGTGGTGGCTGCCTGAGCTAATGAGAGAGGCGCAGCTCTGAAGAGTAACATGCATGGCTGCACTGTGGTATTCACGTCCATTACAATGAAAATCTGCCCTGCTGTCTAGCAGCTTAAGTAACCATGGCAACCCACCAGCAACATGGCTGGCACAAATCAGAGCAAAGAAGCTCTGACTGATTCCACCCAGAAACTGAGCAGGTCACACAAAGAAGAAACCTTTCTCAAGGACACTTCACTTTGCTCTCAAGCCAACACTTCCAGTGCTGAGTCTGCTTAGAAACAATGCCAGAATCACTGTCGGCTCACTTTCGCGGGCTGCTGTTAAAAACAATTAAAGGTGATGTGGTTGAACCTTGGTACTAAGCTGGAGAGGTGGATCTCTAAGTGACTATGGTTGTCAGAAAGGGTGTGATAAGGAGTCAAGAACCAAGTGGCCCTCCGCCCTCCTGGATGCTGCACACACACCTGAGTCCTCGTCTCATGCTGAGCCTCACTGTCCAGTGCACACATCCCGGTGAGAGAAAAGCGACATCCCTGGCCTGCTGAAGGCCAGCAAAGGAATCCATGCTTTGGGTAAGGTCTAGCTTTCTCAGTATGAAGAAAAACTAGAGCTGGGGGATGGCTCAGTGGACAAAGTGCTTGCCACAGAGTGACTGTGGGGTCCCCTTTAGATCCCAGCTCTTGGGAATAGACGCAGGAGACCCTAGAGGCAGCTAAACTAGCTGAATTGGTGAGCTCTGGGTACAACTGAAAGACTCTGACTCAGTGACTACAGTGAAGAATGCGTGAGGAAGGCCCGTGATGCCAAACGCTGGACTCTGCATGCACACATGCACCTACATATGCACACCATATCCACATGGAAAAAAGAAAAGAAAAACTACAGAAGTCCCTTTAAAATTATCGTTGAGACTATCACAGAAAAGAAAGTCATTTGAACAAAAGAGTCATTGTGGAATGTGGCCAAGCAAGTCAAGAAACCAGGAGACAATTTTATGAGTATTTGAAGTTGGTGCCTAGGAACTTAGAAGGACAGTATATTAATTACCTGACATGAGAAAGGTAAAGGGAGAAATTATTATGGCTCATGGTCCAGGAGACACATTCCACCACGGTAGGGGAGGCACAACCACAGAAGCTTGAGGCAGCTAGTCTCTGTATCCACAGTGAGAGAGTAGAGGTGAATGTTGTGGTTCAGTTAACCTTTTCCTTTTTATTCAGTCTGGAACACCCATCCATGGAATTATGCAACCCATGCATAGCATGGCTCTTCTCACTGCCATTAACCCAATTTAGAAACTGCCTCATAGACACACACAATGGTCTGTCTCCTGGGTGTTTCCATATTCTGTCAAGTTAATGATCAATATTAACCCTAACAGATATCAATATATCCTACCTATATCTGTCCCACTACAATATATCTTGAGGGCTGAATTCATTTTGTATCATTGGACCTAGGTTTAGCTTCTATCACAAAGGAGATGTGCATGGTGTTAGCTGAATTCAATTAAAAATGCATTGGTTGTCATGTCTCAGGAACTACCTTCCTGAGGCTGCCATAGGGAAGCATGAAATCTCACAGTGGTAGAAGGTAGAAGTCAAAGACCAAGGTGTCAATGGACCATGCAAGGGAAGCCCTGTTCCAAGCCTACCATGCAGAAGCTCTTTGGTTTGCATTCACATATTTGTAACACCTGACCTCCTACGTGTCTGTGTCCGACACAATGTCTCCTCCCTGTATGCATGTCTATGTCCGAATTCCCTTTTTAATAAAGATAGCCATCCCATTTGATAAGGGGCTCCGCAATGTTCTCATCATAATGTGGTGCTTTCTGGCCATAATCCCCATCAGGTATGCCAGAAGTTTAGCTCACCAATAATATAAAGCCCCTCTCTCCTTTTCTGTGCTGAGCAGTGTTTTGAAAACACATTAGATTCTAAGCTAAAAGAAAGTAAACCACCTTGTCCTATTCTTATCATGACCCAGCACAACTGTGTCACTGAGTCCTATACTGGGTCATTCAGCTATCTTACAAGACTAAACCATGGGCAACTTCCCCTCCCCCACCAACAAGAAGCTTATTGTTTTGCCTCTTTAGACCACTTATTGCTTTCTGGCCATAACCCCCATCATGTATCCCAAAAGTTTAGCTCACCATAATGTAAAGAATTGAAGATGATGTCAGACTGCCTGCCATACTGTCTATAAAACCTCTGAGCTATCAGAGCTGAGCACTCAGGCTTTGGACATTATCCCCCTGAGTCCAGATCAACATGAGTTACCTTTCTGATTCTCCATTCTATCTCTGATGAGATCTTAATATGGCTCAGTTTTCCATAACAATAACTTACTACAGCTGTCACACTCCGACTTTAAAATAAAGTCAAATGTTGAGGCAATGAGATTTGGGACTTCAGTATATTAATTTTGAGAGGTCATAATTTGCTTCATAACATCTGAGCACATAATTTAAACAAATACTGATTATTTTAGGGGGAAAATCATGTGAAAAGAGTAACCAACCCCATTCACACATGACAAATTAGCATTTCAGATAGACTTTATAAGTAATTTATTTAATAGTTCAGGCAAAATGTCTATTCTCCTAAAAGTCACAGTAAAATATTCATACCAGATGCATCAGTTACTTTCTCATTGCTGGAACAAAACTCCCAACCATAGGCAGCTTTGGGAAGGAAAGGGTTTACTTTGGCTTATAGTTCCATAGGGTAGAATTCATCCTGGGGTGGGGGGAAAGCACGGCAGGAACAGGAATCCAGTGTAGAATTCATGTCATCAGGGAAGAAGAGAGTGTGAGTGCTGCATGCTCAGCTAGCTTTCTACTTATATAATCCAGGAACCCAGCCCAGAGGCTGGTGCTGACCTCAGGGTTAGTTCTCCTACATCAACTAATCTAATCTTGAAAACCCCACACTGATATGGTCAGAGATTTGTTTTCATGGTGATTCTAATTCCTATCGAGTTGACAACCACAGATTAACCATCAACCAGACTTGGGATTTTGCTAATTAATCCTATTTAGCAATTAGAAGCCACAAGCTCAGGAATTAGTAGAGTTCCAAGCAAATGACAGTTTGAGCCAAACAAACTTCAGCTCCTACGAATGTCATGTTTTCTTCAAGGGACAACAAGGCAGTCTGAGCTAAAAGTACTAAATATTAATACATCTTACAACTAGCCATTGTCAAATGACACTGATAGGAGAGACTGGTAGGAGCATCCTCGTGCATGGAACACACCCTCTCCAGAAGAGGCCCATGCCATCTTAGAAGCCGGCAGATGCTGGCTATCTAATTCCTAGGTCCAATTTTTGATGTTCAACTTGTTATTTCCATGGACAAAGTGGGCTGTTTGCATTTACTAATGGTACTTGGTAAGACCATCTCCTTTTAAAGGTGCATAGACTGCTCACTTCTACAGAATGGAAGTCTCAAAACTGGATAACAGAATGAGATGACTCACATGTCTGAGGATAAAGGACCAAAAGAGAGATAAGGCAGTTGTCCATCTTCCAGTGTCTCTGTCACAATGACCTTCTGAGAACCACAGCCCTTTCTCCTCTCCAAGGGTGTAGTAAGCAGCACAGGTCCCCTGTAAGCTCCAGCTCCACTGTATTCATGTGACAACCATCACAATTCCAGAGAAACCAAATGACCAGTCAGCACTACGGAAGTGGCTTTAGAATTGCTTAGTTATATTCATTATGAATAAATAAACATGAAAAATCGTGCATTTGGTGTCACTTTGGGATCTTCTATGAAAACTCAAAAAATCCTCAAATTCATCATCTTCCCCACCCCACCCCTGCAACGCTGGGCAGCCAAACCAGAACTTCGGGCCTGTGAGATAAGTAAGTACTCGACCACTGAGAGGCCTCCTGGCCCATGTTTACTGTGGCATTTGGTACAAAAACTTCAAAGGAAAGTTTTAAACGTTAGATATTCTTGGTTTGTCTCTAATATAAAACATTCTGAATTTCTATGAATTGGCTTTTAGTTTCAGGTTACAAAGTAATCCAGGCTCATTATGTAATTAAATGTTTGATTAGGAGCATGAATTAGCATATTATACAGAGGCATATAATTTTATGAGACAAACTCTTTATTCGCAATAAAGAGATTCACCATGGCAACAAATTATCTGACCCATCCAATTAAATATGTAATTCAAAGTGATTTTTCAAATTACCTATGAATAAAGCCATTATTCAATAGATATCACATAGTGTATGCATTCTACTACTGAAATTTTTGAAAAAACTACTCAAGCCAAAAAGAGAGAATTTTAAATTTGTTTTAAAAATGCACAGAGGACTCCTGGGGGAGAAGGGACAAAAGAAAGTATTGGAACAAAAGTATGGTCAAATTACATTATGGGGCTGGAGAGATGGCTTAGCGGGTAAGATACTTGCCTGCACAACCAAAGGACCCAGGTTTGTTTCCCCAAGACCCACCTAAGCCAGATGCTCATGCATCTGGAATTTGTTTAAGGTGGACGGAGAACCTGGCATACCCATTTTCTCTCTCTCTCAAATACATGAATAAAAATATGTTTAAAATTACATTATGTACAAGCATGAAAATCATCAATGGAAAGCCAAATTAAAAAAAGAGAATAAAATGCCAACATTTTTATAGCCAAGGTTATGAGGGTGATAACATAGGAAAAAGATATATATTTACATAATGCTTATTTAATTGTTCTGGTAATCCTGGAGAAATGGGTCTGACTTTTAGCCTTCTGCTCAAGGCATGACTTCTGGAAACCACCAGTCTGTATTAACTTACCTTAAGTCTTCAAGTACAATTGAACTTGCTACTTCCAGACCTGGGTTGACACAGCATTTCTCACAGCTGTTTCTAATTACGCCTCCAGCCAGTAATAACTAAATATTGTTGAAAGTTCTGGCAGTCACTACTTAAGGTAACCACCAGTGTTCAAGATCAGTGATGGAAAGTAACACTTTAGATACAAACCTGCACAATTAGAAGCCAGAGAAAACACACGCGGATGATTCAGTAGGTGGCACTATTCCTTCAGCCAGCACTCTCCTGGTTCTGGGAGACGTGAGGAGCCTCTTGATGGCAATTACCTTTACTAATTTCTTCCCGAGAAATCTGTGACCTGAATTAGGATCAGCTTGCTAATCCTTAAATCCATCACCTGGCTCCTTCTTGGGGCTACCCAGCCCTCATACAAAACAACGTTCCAGAAGAGATACGAGTATTTCACATCTGTATTTCATTTCAAATCCACAGATAATGAGGGGAGGGTAGTGTTACAGGTAACCTAAGGTGAATTAATCCTCCACACCCATTAAAGATGACCCAACTGACTTCACTTCTTCCGTTGATACTGGCCAATGAGTTAATTTAAAATATTTAAAGGATCCAATGATTAGGTTCCTAACCTTGGCATGAGCAATATTTATGATGGACCATTCTTTACTGGGGGAAGAAGATCCAGCCTGTGAGCAGCATCCCTGGCTTCTACCCAGAAGATGCCAACAGGACCAAGCCGCTGTGACAATGAACAATGCCTCCAGATAACTGTCGGGGGTTTCCGGGGAACTGAGATTGACAAAATCATTCCATTTGAGACTGATCATTAAATGAATGATCTTTCTTTATGCAAATCACCACTTTCTGGCTTTGTTGTCAACGCTCAAGGTATTCCCCGAGCATACTTGCAATAACAATGTGCATTACCCTTTTTATCGGAACCAGGAAGTTAATGCATGTGCATTGCAAGAAATTTTTGAAGCTAAAAAAAGCACAGTGAAGGATAAAAGCCATCAGTAATTGTCCCATGCTATGATAATGGCTGTCATAATTTCAACTGGATCACCTTGATTGTTCTGAAAAAGATGCATCTAGAATATCGTGGCACTATGTGATTTATTAACGTCGTGGAGTCACACGGTATTACTGGTTGGTGAAAATATCTTTTTATCTCTAAATATATCCCATGCCACTACTTTATTAAGAAAAACTTAGCAACTAAATAGCATTACTTTTAAGAGATACACATTATTTTAATCAATCTCTTATGTTAGGGTTTTAAAAATCAGACTCATGGGTTGATGTACATTATTTTTACCATGATGCTGAGATAAATCTCACAAGTAAGAGATTTTAGGTACTAGGCTATTTTAGATATGCCTTTACCCAAAGTGAACAAAAGAGAAACAGACACAAAGAAGGGAACATACAAATAGGAAGGGAATAAGTGAGTAGCAGGAGAGAAGGCAAAATGTAGAATGAGAAAGAAAGACAGAGAGAGGGCGGAGGGACAAACGGGAATGGGAGAGGAAGGCTTATTCTAGTGGGGGCTGGTGTAGAATGAACATGACTGACATTTCCTGCCTCCCTCTCCCTTTGGCCTTTGCATGGTTCTTGTGCCTGGTCTTCCCACAAAGATGGCCATGCCCTTGCCCACTGTTTGGAGAGCATGTACACTTCAATTATTTCCCCTCACTCAGTTCTTCCCGTGCCTAACGCACATTGGTAAAATGGTGATCAGTCAAACAAAGCAGGACACCTTGAAAACATTATGCTCGCTGAAAGGAGCCGGACGCACAAGGCCGCATATTTGTACCATTCCATTTATACGAAATATCCAGAATAGTCAAATTCGTGGAGACAGAAAGTAGATTAGTGGTTGCCTGGGGCTGTGAGGAAAGAGAAGGGAGAGAGACTGCCTAATTGGAGTGAGGTTTCCTTGTAAAATGATGAATATGATTAGGAACGAGCAGGTGGGGACGGCACAGAACACAAGGAATCTGCACTGCAGCTCACTCTCCACTGGTGAAAATGATGACTTTTAGCATATGATGGGTCATAAATGAAACAATGAAAGAAACGTTTTGAAAAGCATTAAAGTACAAGGTTGGCGAGATGGCTCAGCAGGTCAGAGCACTTGCTGAGCAAGGATGAGGGCCTTAGAGGCCCGAGACTGCCTGAGTTCGAGCCCAGCACCCACCTAAACAGCTAAGCATAGCCATGCACACCTGCAATCCAGATACCACAGAGGGCAGAGTCTGGAAAAATCACAAGGACCCCTGGTCAGCTAGCCTGACTGAAAATGGCAGCTACACGTTCGGCGAGAGACTCCGTATCAAGGAAAGAACACAAAGAAGCATAAAAAAAAAAAAAGAAAGAAAGAAGAAGAAGGAAAACTTGTGTTCTCTCCAGACTCCACATGAGTGTGCACAGGGTGCAGATATCCACACACACATGCACATACCACATACACACCACACCACGCACATGCACGCACCACACCACATGCACTTCACATACACATGCCAAAAAAGCATTAGAGTTGATGGGATTCTAAAAATAAATAAAAATAAGAAAAAAGTAAAAGCTACTATTTACTGAATAGTCAGTATGAGTGGATGTCAGCCCACACAATATTGCCAGATAAAAATTATTTCTAAGGTCCAGATGATGTAAGAGAGATCCATGATGTTAGACTCAAGGATGGGCAACTACAGCAAGTGAAAACAGAATTTGCTTCTGGCTTGAGGATGGGCAGATGCGTCAGTCAGGAACATGCCTGTTGTATGAGCATAAGGCGTTGGGGTCAGATCCTCGGCACCATGTAAAGTGCAGGGCCTGGGGACATGTGCTGCTAATCCCAGTGCCGAGAATACGTAAGGAAGAGGATCCTTGAGACTTGCTGGTAAACTAGTCCAGCAGAAGGAGTGAGCTCCAGAGTCAGTGATAAATGGAAGGGGATGGACACAGAGAACACTCAGCTCCTACCAGATCAGAGATCCAGAGACACAGACATTCCCAAGACCTCGTCACTGAAGTAGACCTCAAATGAACCCAACATGGCTCAGGGAAATTTGCAGAAGAGGGGGCGGAAAGATTGTTAGAGCCATAAGTTGGATCATTACACAAAGAGACATTGCCTCACCCCCATAACTGATGGCTACCCCCACAATGCAAGACCCACAATCCCCATGGGGGGAGGACAGGGAGAAGGGTGACGATGGAACCATCATGGCTGTATGCACACTGTATACATAACCAAGAAAAAAAAAAGAGAGAGAGAGAGGGCTGGAGGGATGACGTAGTGGTTAAGGCATTTACCTGCAAAGCCAAAGGACCCAAGTTCGATTTCCCAGGGTCCACATTAGTCAGATGCACAAGGTGGCGCATCCATCTGGAGTTCACTTGCAGTGGCTGGAGGCCCTGGCACACCCATTCTCCCTCCCTCCCCCCCTCTCTCTTTCTCTCTGTCAAATAAATAAGATACAAAGAGATTGAATAAAAAAAATGTTGACCACTGGCCTCTGCACACACACACACACACACACGCACGTGCACGTGCATGCACAAGAATTTGCTTCTGGTTCCAGTTAACTAGGTAAGAGAACTCTTAAACTGAGGCCTCACAGATGTGCAAGCCTCTTTTGTTACCATCAAGTCAAAAAGGCAAGAAGAGAGGCATCATTGGCCTGGGTGAAAGCTCTCATCTCAAAAGAAGCACTAATTTCCAACAGAAAAGGAAGCGGGATGAAAACAGGGAACAAAGAGTCTCAAGCCGTTCACAGCTGTCTGCAGGAGTACCATGAACCTCTGATTTTCCACTTCTGCCAAGTGGACACGATCAGCCAAATGCAGTAGTTACGTCCTGGGGACAGAGAGGGAACACTGTAAGACTCATAACATGGGCAAAGCTCTTCCATTGATGCTGTCAACTAAACTGCGTGAGTTTAATCAATACATCCTTGAACCCTGCTGGGGATGATGGCGGCTCCACTTGCAGAAAGACCATGTGCATCCTTACTGTGGAGTAGGAGTATATGGCCAACAAACTCATCCTCACACAGACTATCTTGTGTCAGAGGTGGCATCCTTTCTGAGTGGCACCTGAAGCAAAGCACTATATAAAAGTGCTTGGTTCTCTCTCTCTCAAATAAATAAATAAATAAATAAATATTTTTTTTATTTTTAAAGAGCTGGAGAGATGGCTTAGTGGTCAATGTACTTGCTTGCAAAGCCAAAGAACCCAGGTTCAATTCCCCAGAACTCACATAAGCCAGATAGATGCACAACGTGATGCATGAGTCTGGAGTTCATTTGTAGTGGTTGGAGGCCCTGGCATGCCCCCCTCTCTCTCTCTATATATATATATATATATATATTAAATAAAAATAGTTTTTTTAAAAAGTGCTTGGGAAGTAATTCCTGCAAACCCTGGACCAAATACTCATTCTTAAGCATACTCAGGAACCCAAAACAGCACAGACGTGGAGGTGAGGAGTGGCAGTGGAGAGTGATGTATGGCATAAAGCATTTCATTGAATCTGAAAGGATGCACAGAGTAACACATAAGACCTGGGGCAGAATGGGACATGTTTTAAGAAGAGAGAGCAGCAGGCGTATGAAATGTAGAACTCAGATTATTAATAACATTCATTTCATGATTGATGGTTAGGGATGGAATAAGATCACAAAGAACAGTCAGCATTATAGAATGCACTTTCTTAGATTTTATTTATTTATTTACTTATTTTAATGAGAGACAGAGAGAAAGAATTGGCATGCCAGGGCCTCCAGGCATTGCAACTGAATTCCAGATGTGTGCACCAACTAGTGAGCATGCGTGATCTTGTGCTTGCATCACTTTGTGCATCTGGCTTACATGGGATCTGGAGAGTCGAACATGGGTTCTTAGGCTTCACAGGCAAGTGCCTTAACTGCTAAGCCATCTCTCCAGCCCTAGAATGTACTTTCTAAGACAGTCCCTGATAACCTCACTTCCCTAAATTCATGTCCCTTTACTTGCCTTTAGTGTGGGCTACTCCTTGTTGTGACTTGTTTTCAATGTCATTTCCAAGTTCAGGTTACAATAGTCTTCTTCCTGCCGAATTCTTCCTCTTTTGCTCTCTCACTTCGCTATTAGGATGGAAACCATATCATATCACATTGCCATATCATGTGCAGCATCAGGGGAAGGCTCTGGTGACAAGGAACTGAGCAAAGCTCTGGCCCATAGCCAGCAAGGAACGGAAACCTGAAAGAAACCAAATCCTGCCAACAACCCAAGTGTGCTTGGCAATGGACCCACATTCAGGTGAGCTTTTGGTTGAGACCATAGCCCTAGCTCATGGAAACATCAGGAGCTAAGCCACACTCAGAATTCTGAACCTCAGAGGCTGTGACATAATGTTTGTTTGTTGCTTTATTGCCAAAAATTCTAGTGTGATGACTTTTTATACAGTAGATAACAATACAACAGTGTTTTCTGGTATCTTTCTAGTTAGTTAGAGAAAAAGAATCATCTTAGAAATGTAACATTTTCCCCCTTGAACTTAGTCATGTATTAATGCTTCCAGGTACGTTACCTATGCATGGAAAAAAAAGCTTCTCCTGCCTCTTTCTGTGAATTAAGGATAATGGACTATTTACCCTCCATTTAAAAAAAAATCAATTAAATATTGGCACTTTCTCCTTTTGATTTAAATCTACTGGCTGGTTATCTCCAGCCTCAGGACCACAAATTGACAAAGAAAGCTATTAGAGTTGTTTGATCCCCCGAGGAAACACAGGAAAGTAAGAATTCCCTTAAAAGTCTTAGCTCTCCTTTAACCTAAAACTACCTGTAGTATAAGAGAGAACAACACTGCAGGAACAAAGGTGACGGCTAACAGCAGTGGGGATCATTCAGGAGCAGGCTCCTGTGCCCTACACCAACATTCATCACGTATCTTTGTGGCAAACATGTTTTTCTTGAAGAAATGAGCCATAACCTGAAGTGTTGGCAGCAGAATGCTGAGCTCCCTGAAGGCAAATGGGGATTTGTCGACCACCAAGCTTTGCTTTGCACATAATGGAGAAGAAAATGCAAAGATAAGATGAGATCGGCTCATTTTTTATACATTTAAGAGCTTTAATAAATTAAGTTCATGATCCTTTCCTTTCAATCGCAAAACCTCTGCGTATGTCATCAGTTTTAAGTAAAATAAAATGCACAGGGCGATGCCCTTTTCTCATTCATCATAAGTAGCTGCTCCATTTAATACATTTGAGAGAACCCTGGGAACAAAAGAACAGAGGGAGTGGAGTGATTTCTGTCAAATGCTCTGTGCTTATTTGTGTGGGTAAGTAGCTTAATTATAACAGGTGTGAATTAATGAAAGGAATTTGAGGTCCTGAATATTGAAAACAAAGCAACTTTACTTATTCCCTGATCATTCTCTACCATAAAATATAGTAAATTTCTCACAGTAAATACAGAACTTACCTCGTTAAAAAAAAAAAAAAAAAAAGAACTAGCACTTAATACTAACTGGATTTCAAATCAAGGACACTCAGTCTTGTCTGAGGTTTCCAATTAAATATTAATGGTTTAAACAATGAACTTCCTGAACCAAGGTAGAGAAATGAACAAAGGCCTGAACATATGCAATATACTCTGGAAAAAAAAAAATCAATGGTCAGGTGCTGAGAGACTCAGAAATAAACAAGGCTACACCACAGGCAGCAGACTGTACGCTATAGACAGGGTAAGTGGGCATATACCGAATGCACCTGCCTTAATTATGCAACTTATCTAAGCTCCATACGCCAATGCCAAATGCTTTCTATAAGCTTTTCTAAGTGAAGCATTTTGAGTGGCTAATTTATGTACATCAAGACAACTGAATGTGCCCTAGATGAACTCCCCACTGTGGAAACTGGAGTAAAGCAAGGGAGAGACTTGACCAGGCACAACCCTTCCCTACATAAGACAGACAAAGCATTTGCCTCAAGTGTGAAGAAGGCTGGATGGAAACAAAGGGAGTGGATTCTCCTCACACTGAGAAAATACCTTCCTGAAAAAGGAAAGAAAGCAAGTTCAGAGGATAAGTGTCAGCAAACAAACGGCCTGGGGCTTCCATCACCAAGTCAGAAACAGCGCTTGGCTGCTCCTGAACCCTCAGAGGGAGGAGGAAAGTGCGGTGACCTGCACTAGGTGCCAAGGCTAGGACAGCTGGAACACAACCCGTGTTCCCAAATCCTCATTGCTTATCCACATGGCACTAAACTTTAACCTGGGTGGCATTTATCTCTATCCGTTTATCACCAAGATCAGACCGAAATCTCTACTCTTCAATATAGACCCTGAGCGCCACTTGCAGAATTCTTCACACATCCCCTCAGCACTCACCAGAGTATCAACTGGTTCTTGGGTCATCACTGAACGAAAAGTCTGAGGAAAATGTGATCCCTGTTGCATGCAGTCTGATGTACATGGTCACAGCAGTGAGTATCTTATGTATTAGAACGCCTGCCTGGTTCTGTGTGAGCAGACAGCATCTCTTTGCTCCTCATGTTCACCCTCTTCCCACACCTCCCAGTATACCTCACTTCACTTTCTCAGTCCAAATTTTCTGAGCAGGATGATCTGATGCCCAGCTCTACCACAGGGGAAACATTCCAGGTGACTATATTCTTCTTAAAAAAATATTATTTGAGAGAGACAGAGAGAGAGAGAGAGAGAGAAGAGAGAATGGGTGTGCCAACAGCCTCTCATCCACTGTGAACAAACTCCAGATGCATGGTCCCCCTTTTAGGCAAGCACAGCATTGTGCCCTTGTGTCACTTTTTGCATCTGGCAAAACGTGGAACCTGAAGAATCGAACGGGCAGGCGTTCTTAGGCTTCACAGGCAGGCGCCTTAATTGCTAAGCCATATCTCTAGCCCCCAGGTGACTATATTCTATCCTCCAAGCCAAAATGATTTATGCTAAGCTTGTCAAGGCATAGAATCAGGTTAGAGGACCTTCGTGTCTTTGTTGGATATTCCATTCTTAGAAGAAAGAAAAAAAAAGTGATACATAACAATTAGTAACTAGCATATAGATTGAACCTATATGCTTAGATGTTTGTAATGACAAGTAGTATTTATGTTGTTTAAGAGGGGCGTGGAGCTTTAAAAGAAAAACACGAGGCTAGGGAGATGGCTCAGTGAATAAAGTGCTCATTGCTCAAGTCGGAGTACCTAAATTCAATCCCCAAATCCAGTGAACAAGAGCCAGAACCTGCCATGACAGTCTTGTGTAATCCTAGCAAACTGATGCCGACTGCAAGATGAGAGGTAAAGACAAAAGAGTTTCCCAGAAGTTTATGGTGAGCACAGCAGAGACTAGCAGAGCAATCATCCAGACTGAGGAACCCTGCCTCAGCTGAGGGGGACAGGCAAACCCAGCCAAAAGGTGTCTTCTGAACTCTACACATACGTATGCTATGGCACACACACAAATAAAGGATAATGATAATAATTTGTTTTACAAAGAAAACCATGTGAATAGTCCATTATAGGGAATTTTGGTGACCATGAATGAACCAATTAATCTTTCAGTGTTCTAACGGGTCTTGTTCCTTCTGGAGACTCTTGGGTTCAGAATGGCTCCAGTACATAATGGTATAGGATAAACTACCTCCCTCTTCTGCCTTTCCTCCTAGGAAATAGGAGGTGACCCTTGCTAAAGAGAAACAGTCTAGCTTTCTAGTAATTGAATGTACAAAGCTTTTGCTATAGAAAACAGGTTCCTTAAATTATCAAGATAAGAATTTGCTTCATAGCAAATGTTTGTTGAGGACCCTGAAGATCCTTTCTTTTTTAAAAAATTTATTTAATTTATCTGAGAGAGAAAGATAGAGGGCACACCAGAGCCTTCAGCTGCTGCAAATGAACTCCAGATTTATGTGCCACCTTGTGCATCTGGCTTACATGGGTCCTGGAGAATCAAACCTAGGTCTTTTGGCTTTTCAGTCAAGTGTCTTAACCACTAAGCCATCCCTTTGGCACCTGAAGAACCTTTCCCATGATGTTCCTAATATCCCAGGATCCTTGGGGAGTGGGCTGCAAGGCAGGGCCAAGGAGTACAAGGAGCTCAAGATGTCTTTGGAATTGAATGAAGACAAATCAAAGAGACACTGAGTGGGCTTTTGATGACGTGGTGAGCTCTCTGATGAGAAAAGGGTGTGCATGTTGTATGACTCCATGAATGGAGTATTAGGAAAATGTCTTTGTGACCACGAAAGGCTCTTCTTCTGCCCTAACAAACATTACAGACAAAGTGGGTGCTGACATAAAGGACTTCTAGCACTATTGCCAAGTGTCACAGAAACGAATTTAAAGAGAAAGCTTTCCTCAATAAATGTGGGACAAGAAAAGCAACTTCACTGAGGTTGTGATCTCAGAAGGGAACTTTCCTGGCTCCCAGGATGATAAGTTTCATTTATCCCGATTACTTCCTGAGTAAATGATTTTATAATCCCCAGATTTGGCTTATGAAGATGCCTGGTGACTCATAAACACCCATCTGACTAATGTCTCATTTAGAGAACCCAGTATGCACAGGAGCCCAGACATCATATTTCCTGCCAACAAAATGAATGTATAATATTTTCAGTAAAAACAAAGAAATGAACAGCCATGCACCCAGGAAACATCTGCACCTGTTGTGACAGTAGCTTTTATCTTTTGCTTGCTGGGGAGTTAGGAACTGAACCACACAGAAATGTCATAAGAAATAGCTATACATATTTTAAAAGCATTTTATGACCTCTGCAGGGCAGTGGGCTATTTATTGCCACATTTCCACCTATATTTTGTTTACCACCATGTTGGCTTATAGTTCACTGACCTTTACATTCAAACCAAGAGGGTGTGAATCTCCATAGAAACAATGTTTTATTTATATAGGGCAACTCTTGGCACAAGTTCAAAGTACTTTATGAATATATGTTTAAACTTGAAATTAAGCCTCATTGTTTTCATATATATATGTGTGTGTGTGTGTGTGTGTGTGTGTGTGTGTATTCATATTCTTAAAAGGCTGGTTCAACTAGCTAACATTGATGATTTAGGAAGATGTTGGTACTTCTAAATGATTTCTAAATATAGATGGCAAGTTGTTATTAAATATTTATCTCAGCTCTCTCCTAAATCCTACTATATTGATTATGCTGGAAATGCCTAAGTTATAAACAGAAAGGACAAAATGAAAGTGAGAGAACACAGGAACATGCCAAGATTTGGAATCTATACATAGGAGCCACATCTTCCAAAGCAAGATTAGTAAAACTGAATTACAGCCTCGCTTGTATCTTGGGTCTCTATTTCTCAAAGGGTTTCCAAATTAGGATGGGGGGGTCAGGATTTTACTTAAGATTGCTTAATCTATCAGGAAACCCAAGCCGGAACTGAAAAGATTCACGGGCATCCAACTGGATGAACTGGGGCAATCCTCACCAAGGTATAAATACCTTGAAACTTCAAAGCATCAAGAAGAAAGGGAGAGTCTCAAAGCTTCCAAAGTGCACAGGGAAACCATCAAATAAAAAGGAATTATTAGTATATCAATCAAATGAGATTAATTTCCTTAAAAGTATGAGAGGGTAATAGATGTCAGTGGCTAGTACCTTCACAACTGGAATCAGAACATATTTCCAGCCTGTGTTGATCAGCTTCTTGTTACAATAAATATCTGAAATATTGCCTTATAAAAAGTGAGGGCTAGCTGGGCGTGGTGGCGTACGCCTTTAATCCCAGCACTCGAGAGGCAGAGGTAGGAGGATCGCCGTGAGTTCAAGGCCACCCTGAGACTACATAGTTAATTCCAGGTCAGCCTGGGCCAGAGTGAGACCCTACCTCAAAAAAAAAAAAAAAAAAAAAGTGAGGGCTGCTTTTGCTTCCATTTTGGGGGGCTCCTTCTACTTCTATTTGCCTTATTGTTTTGAGCCTTATGGTGAAACAAGGTATGTCAGCAGCATGTGTGCAAACAAAACCACACAACTCACGCCCAAAGATCAGAAGAGAGAAACCTGGATCCAGGGTCTTCAAGAGCATGCTCCCTAGTGACCTAAAGAATGTGCATTAGCCCTTCCCCTGATTCTTAAAATTTCACCACCACAAACCAGAACCATGCAGGGGAGCAAGACTTTACCACACGGGGCACTTACAGTCCAAACCATGAGACAATCAGTCCATATTTCTTTACTCAGCCAAGCTTTCAAACGTGTAGACAGAACAACAAAAACATGTTCATAAATAGGGAGCACGCAATCTTAGTGTGCTCCAGCATTGCAAAGAGTAAGAAAGCAGAGGAGGGGCAGGAGATATGGCTTAGCGGTTAAACGCTTTCCTATGAAGCCTAAGGACCTTGGTTAGAGGCATGATTCTCCAGGGCTCACATAAGCCATTTGCACAACGGGGCACATGCATCTGGAGTTCATTTGCAGTGGCTGGAGGCCCTGGCATGCCCATTCTCTCTCTCTCTCTCTACTTGCCTATTTCTGTATCTCTCTCTGTCTCTCAAATAAATTTTTTAAAAAAGAAGCAGAGGACATCAAATACAAGGGAGTGGCAGAGAGAAGTCCCCAAGTTACAGCAATAAAGTGGCCTAGAGACAAAAAAGTTTACTCGGTAGGACAAGGGACCCTGCAGGAGAGATCCAGGAGTTGAAAGAATGTGCTGTCATATGCTAGAGTAGATGGGTAATATATTGATAGGTATATGCCAAGTCAGCCAGGGCATGGGAAGAAATTGAAGCATAAGTGAATATAAAATGATGTCAACTTAAAAATAATGCAGATCACTTTTGACATCACAAGACAACAAATAAAATCACGGTGCATTGATAGGCCCTTATTTACAGCACGGATAATGGCTGAAGTAAACCTTCAGAAGCAATTATATAAGAAACACAAAGGAAAGAAAAGAGGCCAGGTTGTTAAGACCAACTCTCCACCTACTGAAATTGAAAGCTAAATGGTATTATCTAACAATGTGGCTGGGGCGGGTAGGTGGGGGAGGGTGCAGAGCATCCCCCAAAATAGCCGTGTTTACTTCTTTAAGCAGGACTTGGTATGTGGGAGGGGTGAAGGGAACAGCTGAAAATAGCTTATGATTAGTTTTTCATATTATTTGATGTTTTCATCTCTGCAACTATAACTTTGATACCATTTAAAACTTAAGGAAAAACACACTTGGGAACAAATTTCAAGTTCCATAGTTTACAGTTTCTAATACTTCCTTATTTAATGCCCTTTTTTCCCTAATGTACAATAAATGAAACTACCCTTAAAGTAGAAGGTTGACTATTGTCAAACATTTAGTTTCCTCTGCACACACACCTCTCATGTAAAAGGTGAATAGAACACTGGAGGGGAAAATGGTATGAAGAGCTAGAGAGGATTGCTCAGCAGTTAAGGGCTCTTGCTTGCAAGTCTGTCATTCCCAGTTCAGTCCCCCAGTACCCTTGTAAAGCCAGATACGCAAAGTGGTATATGTGTCTGGAGTTCATGTGTAGCTGTACCAGGCTCTGGTGTGCCCACCATATTAACCCCCCACCCATCTCTTTCTCTCTCATAAATAAAAATGCTTATAAAATGGCATGAATGCTAACAGAAAAATACATAAATAAGAAATCTTCTAAAAGTTAATTTCTTCTATTTAAGCATTGCATTAGAATAAACAAGATTTTGGTTTTGAGGTTGTTATAACCTTTTAAGAGTTTCTTAAGAAGGGCACACTCTCTACTGGAGGTCATAAAGCACAGTATTAATGAGTTTATACCATCTTAATTGCTTTTCTGCACAGTGTTATACTGCTAAAGAACTGAAATCTACCTCACAGGAACTACATTTGATCTGCAGAATTAATCCAGGAAAATATACAGAATAAGTAACAATTTTTCTAAATAAATACACTTTAATTTTAGATAATAATTAAACTAAATAGCTAAAATGTTAGAAGTAACCCAACAATTCATTTCAAAATCCAAACTGCCTAAACAGGAAACCATGAGGGAAAGATAACTGCCTATAAGGGACTTCTTTCAGACGTGCCATTATACTCACATTTTCCATGCTGCTTACAAAATTATGCTTAAAGCTTTTCCGGGAAT
The DNA here is from genome assembly GCA_036365145.1 of Orientallactaga sibirica. NCBI lineage: Eukaryota > Metazoa > Chordata > Mammalia > Rodentia > Dipodidae > Orientallactaga > Orientallactaga sibirica. The sequence goes on from JAEOAD010000044.1 coordinate 10,525,670, forward strand.
AAGTAGAAAAGCATGTATTCACATTCCCTCTGGTGGAATAGTAAGTGTTTTATAAACACTGTGAAGTGTACTCACTACACTGCACCATGAACCACAAATGCTCCCAATTTTGGGGAAGAAACCTGCAGTCATGTGAAATTTTGAGGTATCTGTTTTTCAGAAAATTTGATAAAGAAATGAATAAAATAAAGAAGGCCCAATCAACATGAGAACAAGATGCTCTTTCTACTAACCAATCCCTACTCACGTTTTATGATTCTAAATTGCTTTCTGAATTCCAGTGAAAGAATCTTCTTAGACTTATGAAATGATAAGCTTAACCTAAACAACTAATTGACTAAAACATTCTATATGATAAAACTGTATGTCATATTTGTATATTCAGTACACATAACACAACCAGCCCTCCCTACCCACAGGTTCTGCATCTGCAGTTTCAACCAATCACACATTGAAATACATCTGTCCTGAATACATGGGAACTGTCTTTTGACACACTCCTTTCCCAACAGTACAGAAGACAACTATTTAGGTGACAATGGATTTTATTAGGTACATTAGGCAATTTAGAGATAAAGTATTTGGGAGAATAGGCACAGAAAATATACAAATACGTTACCATTTTACTGAAGGGACTTTTGGAACCCTTGGACTTTGCTATGCTTAAGGGTACTTGGAAGCAATACCATATGGATATGAAGACTTGATCGTGAAACTGTTTGCATTTTCAGAAAAAAAAAAATACTATTATAAGGTAACCATCTGTTGTAGGCTGAATACTGGCTACTCAAACCTACTCAGAATCTAAAAATGCTATGAAGAAGTATTAGTGATTTTTCTTGTTGCTACCTGGCAAGAAGCGATGTAAAAGAGAAAGGGGAGGTTTCTGCCTTGAAGCTCAAAGAAGTACAGTCTATCAGGGCAAGGAAGGCATGGTGCCAGGAGCAGGAAGCAGCTGACCATCGTATATCTAGTTATGAATAAGAGAATGACGGATTCTGGTACTCAATCCATTTTCCTTTTTGTTCAGTCTGGAAATAGTGCTGTCCATATTTTGCCCGGGGTCTTCCTACCTAAACTAACCCTAGTTTACTAACCTCTCTTGAACAAGCCCAAAGATCTATCTCCTTGGTTATTTTAGGCCCTATCATGACAGCAATCAAGTTTTAATCATGAGGGGCATTACTGTTTTAATTAAATTGGGAATTTTAAGATGGGAGATTATCCTAGATTATTCATTGAGTACTAAATCTAATTAGAAGTTGTGGTTTCAATTTGAAATGTCCCATGTTGGCCCATGCACTTGAAGACTTGGTTGTCAATAAGGTGGCATTGTTCAGGAAGGCTGGAGAAGCAGTGGAGTGAAGCCTTGAGGAGGGAAATAGGTTACTGAGGTCTCATTTCAAGCTGATATGATAGGATATGGTACCCTGTTGTGTGCTCTGCAATGCTTTTCCTACCATGATGAAGCTTTACCTCCAAACTTTAATTGAAATTTCAGAAAATTACATAAAAAACAAGATGACCTTGTACCCATGATCCTCCTCACTTTTTAAATTTTCCCTCCTATAACCTGGTTTTGGTTAGATGTTTACAAAGGTAACTGCTACAACACTGAAAGGAAGACGGTAATGTTACAATACAGACAAAATCCAGAGTGATGTGGCCACAAGCCAAGAACTTCTACAGCGTCCACAGCTGCACGAGGCAAGCAATGTATTCTCAGAGGAGCTTTTAGAGAGAGTGTGGCTTTGCCCCCACCTTGATGACAACTCAGTGACACTCACTGTGGACCTCTAAGCTCCCTGTCTTTGAGAGAATACACTTCTGTCACTTAAAGCCTCTAAGAGGCCTTCAGAGAACCACAGCAACATCCTTTTAAATGCTTTTGAGCAAGTCTACAATTATTATGTGGAGCATTCCAGCAAGCCTGACACCAAAGAAACCCCAAATGGCACAGGAAAAGGTCACTTTCCCTGAACCTATGGAAATCCTGGTGTGGAAAGAGAGAAGAAATGAATGTCTAAGCCCTTGGCTTAAAGGGAACCATTTTCCAAAATGCTACTTTGAATAGAGTCCTTATAGATAACGTTCCAGACAAATTTATTACAAAGATTTCTTTTTCTGTATTACTTTTTAAAACCTATCTTAAAGGTCATATTTGTTTAATGTTAGATATTGTAAAAATGGGGCTGGGGAGATGGTTTGCTGCATATACATGAGGACCTGGATTTGCATGCCCAGGAGCCATGTAAAATGCTGGGCATGGTGGTTTGTGCCTGTAATAACAGTGCTGGGAGGAGGAGATAGGGAATCCCTAAGGCTCTCTGAATAGCTAGACTAGCCAAATCACTGTACTCCAGGTACAGTGAAAGATCCTGGCTCAAAAAGTAAGATGGAAAGTGATTAAGGAAGACACTCATTGTTACTCTGTCTTCTACACAAACACACATATGCAGACAGGCTAATTTTGTGTGTGTGTGTGTGTGTGTGTGTGTGTGTGTGTTCATACACAAAAGAATATGCATATACCTATGTAATGATAAACAGCCATTCACATGGAAACAATTATAAAATGAAAATTAAAAAAAAATAAAATCAAGTTTTACCCTTATCTTGGTATCCAGAAATTATTTCTATTTATATTGGTTCAGGTATTTCCTAATCTTCTAATACAAATGCCTTTGTATAATTATTTTACTTTAAATAATTTCACAAGATAGGACCCTCTAATGACATTTTGCAACCAGCTATTTTATTCACTTAATATGCTGTGGATATTTTCTACAACACAATTTCAAGAGAATTTTATTGACTGAATGCTTTCTCTGTAATCATGAAGCAAAATTTATGATGTTCTTTTAGAAAGATAGAAGATTGTTTTTCAATTTTGTATTAATGAATCTTTTCTGAACTTCCAAGAGTTGAAAAAGGCAAGAAGTGAACTGCTGTACTCAGCATCATTACAAATTTGGATATCTTGTAATGTGTCATCTTTGACAATATCACAAAGGTTAAGCTTTAATGTGCAAGTTGACTCCTTAGAGTAAAGTAAGTCTTTACAGACAATGGCCTCACAGTGGAATTAAATAGCTGGGAGGTTTTTAATCTGAAAATAAACCCATGAAAAGTCTGTGATCTAGCACAACCAGAATCAGTTTGCAAACTAGAGAAGTGGAGCAAAATGGTCACCATCACTCTAAACCCTTTCATCAGGTGATATGAAAGCAATTTTCAGAAGGAGAAGGTGTTAGGAAGAACATGACACAGGAGCTAATGGAAGACAGAATTTTACATGAGTAAAACCCACAAGGATGAGGCATGTCCGGGTGCTATCTCAACCCTCTCTCTTCTTGGGAACCCATCTCTAAGAGTGGCCAGACATCTGTAAAACACAGGTCTGCACAGTGAGGTGTACTTCTGGTTATTGCCTCCTAGTGGTTTGAGAGATAACAGGGTGGGGACAGGGAGGTCATAAACAAGAAGTCAGAAAACGGAGCCAGTCCCGTTAGGGAACGATCCCGAGCTTGGTCCGGGAATCCCAAATGACTTGCTGAGAAATGCTTAACCTGACACGACTGAGCTCCAGCCCTGTTCCCACTGACCTTACCCTTTGACCAGGACTGAACATTGATTGGCCATGACTGCCCCGATTTGCACAGTAGAGTTTGCAGCCCAACTGGGAATTATGTGCACAGTGGCTCATGCTAACTTCCCAGAACTGTACACAACCAACCTGCACTGCCCTCCACATGGCGTGGATCACATGCTAGGAAACCTCATTCAAAGAAACTCACCCTGGGCTGGAGAGATAGCTTAGTGGTTAAGGTGCATGCCTACAAAGCCTAAGGACCCCGGTTCGATTCTCCAGGTCCCATGTAAGCCACATGCACATGGTAGCACATGCATGGAGTTGGTTTGCAGTGGCTTAAAGGCCCTGGCACACCCATTATCTCTCTCTCCTCCCCTGCATACCAAATAAATAAATAAATAAATAAATAACAATAAAATCTTTAAAAATAACAAAATTTTTTTTAAAAAGAAACTCACCCTAAACCTTAAGCACTTCTTCAAAATGGAGATTTCCCATAGCCTACTGTCCTATGCTGCAGATGGTACTGCTGCTACATCCCAGGCTTCTGCCCTCCTGCAGCATATCAACTAATTATCTTTCTATTCTGGTATTGGTGGATTCATTTACTGCCTAATAGCCCCTTCCCTACTACCACAGTGGCTGCAATCACCAGGGTCAGCAGTCATGAACTCATTCTTCCTCGCCTCTCTTCCTTCACTCCTGACCATGAATTATGGGTTGTCAAAAGTTGGAACCGAAGGTAAAAAGCTCACAGACGGGGGCTAATGATTTCCTCCATGAAGGAAAACATCCTTGACACCAGAAAACAAAACCCTTTAAAGGAGAAGGTCAAGACACTTGGCCACAGATGGCCACTCTCAATTGCACCACAGAAGGGTCCCAGAATGTGGCCTATAGCTCATCAAACTTGACCAACCTCTGTTTGCAAAATAAAACAAACAAAAAGTCTGTCCGTAGGTATTTTATGGAATGGACTGAGGTTGTAGCAGGAAGCGAAAGGCAGTCCTTGCTCCACCCAAGGGCTCTGCACTTGGCTCCATGGTCATTCTTTTCACTATATGATGTACTGGTCTCACTCAATATCAAAAGTCTAGCTTATTTGTGAACATACCCTATATTCCCTCAATACCATGCCTCTACCTCTTTTTAACATATGTCTGACTTCCTTTCCCAGAGAACCTGACTCCTCTCCCAGATGCAGAGGTGGAACACTTCATCTGAGCCAAGTCATAAAGAATATTCAGTTCTTTGTGCTAGAGAGATGACTTTGTGGTTAAGGCACTTGCCCTCAAAACCAAAGGATCCAGGTTCTATTCCCTGGAACCCACATAAGCCAGATGCACATGGTGGTGCATGTGTCTGGAGTTCATTTGCAGTGGCTAGAGGCCCTGGTGCACCCATTCTCTCTCTCTCTCTCTCTTTCTCTCTCTCTAACAAATAAATAAATACATTTTAAAGAAAGAATATTCAGTTCTCCAAATACAAACCTGCTGTCAAGGTGGACATATATGTGACACACCCCATCCAATCAGGACAACTGCTTGGAGTGATAGGAGAAGCCTCCTGCAGTGTTGAAGAGATTTGTGGCCTGCAACTACAGCTTCCTTGTTAAATAAGAAAAGCTAGTCTAAGAACAAAGGTGGACATGTGAGCATGCCAAGCTTCAATGATATGAAGAAAGACCAGATGAACCATGCATGAATCCCTGGACTGTGTCTAAAGTTCAACCCTCTGACTAGAATCTACAGACGGGACACCAAACAAACTTTGGTGAGCAAAGACAATTCAAGTTTTGTTGTTGTTGTTGTTGTTGTTTTTGTTATTTCAGCCCAAAGCATCCAAAATTATTCTTTGTCTTTGTTTTTCATTACTGCAATTACCATTTATAAAAGTATGCAATGAATTCTTGAGAATGCAGGAAGAGATGAAAAAAGAAAGGCTGGAAGAAGGGAGGAAAGAGAAAAAATAAAAGAAGCAAAGGAGAAAGAGAGAAGAGGAAGTGAGGCAGGAAAGAACTGGAAAGCAAGGAAGGAAAACCTCAGAAAAATTCCAAATCTACAAAGAGTAACAATTGCAAAATAACAATAATAATAATAATAATTAAATCTTGTTCTTTATACAACAGAGGTTGGACACTGTATCAATTACAGTCTTGTTGCTCAGACAAAATACCTGAAAAACATCACTTTAAGGAAGGAAGGGCTTATTTCAGCTCCGATGGCAGGTTTCAGTCCTTCATGAAGCATGGCATGAAGAAGGCATGGCAGCGGGAGCTTGAAGCAGAGCTGCACACATTCAGTCCACAGTGAGGAAGCACAGAGGGAGGAACGCTGCTGCTCAGTCATCTCTTTTTCATATAGTCCAGGACCCTGGCTCAAGGAATGGTGCTGCCCACTGGATAGACCTAATCAAGATAATTCCCTACAGACATGCACCGAGTCTAACCTAATCTACACAATCCTTCACAGCTGATTCTAGGCGCAGTGAATTTGACAACAATGGGTAAAGAAAAAATAAAAACCTTCTGTCTAAAATGAAAAAACATGACTACTAATTAAATACATACGTGATGACACAGAATTTCTCCATAAAAATTTAAGTACAGAAAATAGATATGATATGCTATTTTCAAATATATTTAAATCCAAGTCAATAGCCTTTATCATAAGTTGGATTGCTGGAGTTCATTTCTCAGAATGGCCATGTTACTTTATGCACTCCACAGAAGGATTGAAGGATTGACTGAAAAACCTTCAGCTTGAAAATGTCTTGTTTCTGTCCCGTGAAACTATAAATCATCCAGACGCCTCCTGACACGAGAGCAGTCGATTAGTGCTGCACTTGAATATGAAGACTCTTCAAAAGAGTGGTGTACAAATTGCTGTGGTTTATGAATCATTAACTCTTGAAAGCAGTCTGATCATTTCTGCCCTCATTAATTAATGGGAAGACAGCCAAATCCTTAGATGGGGCCTCCTGCAGAGCCAGGCCAAGTGCCCCTCTGAGGGGAAGGGTGGCTAGGGAGAGTCAGGTTTCTATGCCAGAACAGGTGCGCTGCTGGAGCGGCTCTCGGTGAAGGGGAAGGAACAGCGGCTGCTTGACACTCTCCGAAGGGGTGGAAAGAAACATCACCTGCTTCAACAGTGACAACCACCACCAGTACTCAAAGCCACCTGGGTGGTGGCAAGGGCATGCATGAACCCTGCAGAGCAGACCATCCCGGATGCCCTTCACCCTGATACCCTGAGGAAACAACCGGAAAGACCATCAGGTGAATCTGTAATGGGGGCAGACAGATTCAGGTGCAAAGGGGCTCCCTTTGTCAGTGACTGCCAACGATCGATCCCCCTTCCGTCCCGCCCTGTTACCTGCCCCTCTTCCCTTGGCATTTTCCTCAGGTCAGGTCCTTCTTCAACGTATGGAAATCTTTACAGTCAGAAATGTCTACCAACCATGATCTTTTTAAAAACTGCTTTAGTTTAAACAGAAGACATATGTTGGGAGATGTGCTAGGTGCCTCCCCACCACTGTGCCTGAGTGGTATTTAATTTATAACAGCATTGCTGATATTTGACTTGAAAACTGTAAGAACCGTGAAAATTCAGACAAGCTTCTTTGGAAGGGGCTTTGCAGAGCATCTGCATGGCCGTATAGGAACTCCCTGGGCATTTTAGGTTTGATGTGTATGTGTGTATGTATATGTGTAGACATACATCTCCCTAATAATTTATATATCATGGATTTATATATTGTGGAAAAAATAGATTTTTCTTATAATGAAGCTTTTTACTGTAGACTATCCTCTTTTTATTCAAGAAAACTGAATTTGCACTGGGGTGATGACGCATTGGACAAAGCTCTTGTGTGCAAGCGGGATTACTTGGGTTCAGCTCCTCAGAAGCCACATAAAGCAAGATGTTGTAGCACGAGCATCTGGAATCCCAGCACACATGGAGTGAGAGGGAAGGCGGAGACAGCAGGACCGCCTGGAAGCTTGGGAGCTAGCTAGCATGGCAAATGCTGTGATAAAACACAAAAACAAGAGACCCTGCCTCAAACAAAGTAGAAGGCAGCGACCCACACCCAAAGTTGTTCTCTGTCCTCCACACACATGCTGCGGCATGTATGCACCCACACTCAGGCACACGAACATGCAGACATACATACAAGCACATATTGTACACACAGAAAAAGACATTAAATTTGAGAGCCTGACTGGTATGCTTAGAATAAAATACCATGATATTCTTAGCCCATTGTCCCTATGCTTTCTGGGTCCTGTAAGAAAAGATAAAATTCTATACTAATTAACAAAGAAAATCCTTGAGCTTTGGACCCTTTGATAACATTGACCTGGAGATAACATCATCTGTTTAATTTTGCTTTGGCTTCCTGTGCTTTGGGGCTTTTATTCTGTACAGCAAAAACAAAAAAACAAACAAACAAAAAAAAACACAAAACCACAGACAGAGCCTGGAGAGATGGCTTACCAGTTAAGGGCTTGCCTGTGAAGCCTAAGGACCCTGGTTCAAGGCTCGATTCCCCAGGACCCACATAAGCCAGATGCACAAGGTGGTGCATGCATCTGGAGTTCGTTTGCAGTGGTTGGAGGCCCTGGCGTGCCCATTCTCTATCTATCTGCCTCTTTCTCTCTCTGTCACTCTCAAATAAATAAATATAAACAACAAAAATGTTTTTTAAAAAAACCAGACAACCCACAAAAGGGAAAACATTCTCAAACTATTCATTTTACAAGAGATGAACATCCAGAATATATAAGGAACTGAAAAAAAAAAGTTCAATAACAAAACAGAAATACTCCACTTACAATGGGAAAATTGTATGAATAGACATTTCTTCAAAGAAGAAATTCAGATGACCATTTAAATGTATTATTATTATGAGCACATTTATGAAGCAATGTCCAACTTCATCAGTGCTCAGGGAAATGTAAGCCAAAGCTAACATAAGGTACAATTTCACCCCAGTTCGAATGACTATTATTTTTTTAAGAAGCTATTGGTGAGGGTGTGGAACAAAGATAGCTCTCATTCCTTGTTGGTAACAACATAAATTAGTGAGGCAACTCTGGAGGGATATGTAGACATAGATGTAAGGGACAATCCCATTGTCCCACTCCTGAATATATTCCCAAAAGAAATGGCATCGATATATCAAAAAGATATCTGCAAGCCATGTTCATGACGACACAAGTCACAATGGCTAAGATATGACGTCATCCGAGATGCCCGTAGCTGAACAAATAGGTGCGGACAACATGGCACAACCACAAAGCGGATAAAGATAATGAAACACTAGCTCTTGCAGCAGAACAGACAGAAAAAAGAGCGTTATGTTAAGTGAAATAAGCCAGACACAGAATGACAAGTGCCCCATGTCTTCTATTGACAGGGTGTACATGCTAAATATCCCTCATTCTTATGTGTATATGAGTGATTCCCCACCCCATGGCACTATTGGAAGGGGGTGGAAAGTTTAAGAGGTGAAACCTACCTGGAGGATGTGGGTTATTTGGGGCATACCCTGAAAGAGCACTGGGGCCCTTGGTCCTTCCTCCCATAACCCCGCTCAATTCCTGGCAACCATAAGGTGAGCAGCTGGAACCACCACACTCTTTGCCCCAGGATTACGGTGGTTTCAGTTTGACCCCCCCCATAAACTCACGTGTTCTGAATGCTTGACTGCCCACCCCCCAACTAGTGACAATTTGGGAATTGGAGCTTTGCTGGAAGAGGTCTGTTGTTGGAGGCAGGCTTATGGGTGTTATAGCCAGCTTCCCCCTTGCTAGTGTTTTAACACAATCTCTTTGTCCACCTGATGTCCAGGAGATGATGTCCAGCATACGTCTCATGCCAAGTTTTCCCCTGCCATCATGGAGTCTCCCCTTGAGTCTGTCAGCCAAAATTAACCCTTTCCTCCTACAAGCTGCTTTTGGTTGGGTGTCTTGTGCCAGCAATGAGAACTCAGCTGCAACAATGATGTTCAGTCTTAACCACAGTGCCAAAGCCACCGGGCCAGTTAATCACGACTGACACCTCTGACAGCACGAGCTGCGTTAAACACTGCCCCCTCTTCAGTTATCGGTCCCAAGTATTTTGTCCCCAAAACAGAAGGTAACATACGCATGTAATAACATGTAATTTTTTTTAACAAAAAAGCGAAGTTGAGCTGGGGAGGAAGCTCAATGGGAAAAGTGCTTTCTGGGCAAGGAGGAAGACCTGAGTGCAGAGCTTCAGGACCCACAAAAATGCCATGTGTGGTGGCATGAGCTTGTAATCCCAGTGCTTGGCAGAACGGGACAGGTGGCTCACTAGGCCTTAATGGCTATCTAATATGCCCTAATTAGTGGGTTTCAGGTTTAATGAGAGACCCTGTCTCAAAAAAAAAAGTGTGATGGACAGTGACTGAGGAGAATAACTGACCTCATTGTCTGACCTCTACAAACATACACACACATATACAAACATGCATACACACATGTAACACATGCATACACATGCAGAAAAAGTCAATTACAATGTATAGTAGTGGTGGTTTTTACCTAGGAAAGGTAAGCACAGCAGGAAAGAATGCAATGTTGGAAAACATCCAAAAAGAGTCAGAGAGAGTAACAGAGTCTAGTGTTCAGAGAACAGTAAGGTAAGCATAGTTCATAACAGCTTATTAAATATTTTATGAATAAACATTAGAGCTAAAAAGCTCAAACAAAAAGTTTGAAGATATAGAAACATTAATTAACTTTACTTGATCAGTATACATTGTATCCAATTATTGAAATGCACACTGTACTGCATATATTTGTACAATTACTATATGCTAATATACATTAAGTGGATGGAAATAGTAAATGCCCAATTTGATTATTACACAATACATACATGTGTGAACTTATCCTACTATACCCAATAAATTTGTACAATTAAAATAATTAATTTAAAAATATAGATTTGGGGGGCTAGAGAGATGGCTCAACAGTTAAAGGCACTTGCTTACAAAGACCTCTGGCCCAGGTCTGATTCCACAGTTCGCATGTAAAGCCAGGTGCACAAAATGGTGTACAGATCTAGATTACATTTGTAGTTGTAAGAGGCCCTGGCACACCCATCTTCACTCTCTCTGTCTTTTTCCTCTATTTCTAAATAAAATATTAAAAAATTAAAGTAAATTTATTTTAGCAACTTCAACAATAAGAGGTGGGTTAACCAATTTGTGTTAAAGCTTTACAATGGCATCTTGGAAAAAACTGAATCTATGGATGAATATTTCATTACATGGAAAGATGTTCAGAATTTATTAAGAGAACCTTTTCAAAATATATAGCTTGTTAAAATATGCATTTTTGTAGGCTTTTTACCCTTTAAATAAAAAGTATAATAAAATCAATTCAAAAAAAATTATAGAATTTTTCAGTGGACATAAGTTACACCTTTCAGTCATATAGAACCTGAGGTCTATAAAAGAAGTGGCTTGCTCAGAATCTGATGGGACAGCTGGCCAAGAAGTTTCCAGAGATCTGTGGAGTGATATATGGCTACTTGTCTGGGGTGGAGTGGTGCTCAAATCCAGGGGTGGCAGACACAGACAAGCGTTAAACCTGCACTCACGGGCACCTGAGATTGGTCAAGCAACTCTCCTTGCCTCGCCTGGCCCAGCTAGGATATGGGCTCTTACTGTGTTCCCATCAGAATGAAATCTTTCGATGTTTTGAAAAGTACAGAGATGTACTAAAAGTGCTTCGGTTATTGATAAGCAGCTGATCCCTAGAATCACTTCTGTATTAGCATTTTGTTACCTTTCTGGTCAGCAGCAGCAGCAATTTATGAGTGGTTTGAGAACTCTGAGGAGGAGACCTGGAAATGGGTCAGTGTGAAACAGTCCAGAGCTCCCTGGGGGTTAAGGTGGCATGCACAGAGAACATGTCTGGTGCAGAAATTCTACAGCCCTGTTCCCCCCTTACTGTCGGTTTCCCATCCGCCGTGTGCAGTCCGCATCAGTTCCAGTCAGCTCCCAAACATTCATTTCTACACATCCCCCACCTCCCAGGATGTGTGCTGTCACTAATGTTACTCTCATCACACAGTGCTCTGTGCATAACATTGTCAAGTCCCAAACATGGCCCATCCCATGTAAATTACATGGTATACTTTAAAGTACAAGCACCTGCCCTCCACCACTAACATTGAGTACTTGAATCAAAGTCCGTGAGAAGAGCAACCAAGGACTTGCAGGCCAGGGCGGAGCATATATATATATATATATATATATACTTGGATGTCTGAAATACTTGTGATTGTGATCAGGGCCTGGGAACTGGACTCAGTGGTTAAAGGTGCACACTTGAACAATTCGTGATTTATTTCCTTGGACTCTCGTCTCATTCCTTCGACTTGTCTATACACTGTACCTCCTATGATCCCTTTCCCCACGATTCCCAATTGCTGTAGGTTTCCAATGAGTATCAATTCAAGAAATGTTTGCCAATGAAGCCACTTAGGATTCCGTGATGCAGGAATCACCCCTGTAACAAAATCAGACATAGCTTATGATGCTCAAAGCTGTTCCAACAAGAATCCTAATGGGATGCAGTGGGTTCTGTGGTTTAACAAAAAAAAAAAAAAAACTCCACTCTAGGAAAAAAAGTGGCAGCAATAGAGGAGAACACACAAGGACCCAGCTGCCCGAAACGTGAATAGCCTGACAAGGCAAGCCCGCCCGGACCCGCAGAGAATACAGATCAGAGAGAAAGGAGGAATCTGAGATGGGCAAGGGTCTCAGTGGTGCCAGGCATAAGCCACTTTTAACTCCCCTCTCCTTTGTTTCTCCCTGTCTCCTTCCCTTCCCAAATCCCAACTTGAAGGCAATGAGGAAGAAAAGAACAAACTCTATGTAAAGACAATATCCCAAACACTGGCCAGCAGCTGGGCCGGGGTGACATTGTGCTCATTATTCCTGGGACGGTGAGCCCTAGAGAGCCCCTTCTGCAGCTGGTGCCCCGTGAGCCCAGTCACTCACTGGCAAGAAGCAAGAGGAAACACTGGACTCTGTTCTCAAAATGATGGGGAAAAGTTGGGGGATGTCCTGGGGTTTTGAACAGAAATATCAGAAGTTCCATGATCTAACCTCTTGCTTTTCAGCAAAGGAATCTGACTTTGAAGACAAATGTGACAGTGTCTAGAATTAAAGAATGTGACTCTAGCATATCTAGTTAAAATTTATAGGCATAAGCTGATAGTGCATAATTCGAATTGTACATGACCAGTTTCCGTCCCTCAGAGAGAATGATAATGACGCAAAGACCCTCAGGAAGTGCTGACACAGATCCATGCCTCTACCTGCATGACTGTCCACACCTCTGATCCCCTCTTCTCCATTTCTAGGGATACAGAATTCTTGAGGTTTGGGGCTTTGTTTAATAACCTGGAGGAATGCTTTACCTCAGTGCAGAAGCTCTTTCCTGAAGACAATTGTACCTTCTGAGTCCTTCTGGGGGATAATTTTGCATTTTTGCTGCGCTGGTTCAACTGAAATCACAAGTGATTTCCCTTTATCTAGCTGGTCACACACTCACTACGTCAGCCCTCAGCCATGTCAGACTAAGTTCTTACTCTTTTGCTCAATATCTTCTTTTTTTTTTTTTTTTTTTTTTGGTTTTCGAGATAGGGGTCTCACTCTAGCCCAGGCTGATCTGGAATTCACTATGTAGTCTCAGGGTGGCCTTGAACTCATGGTGATCCTCCTACCTCTGCCTCCCAAGTGCTGGGATTAAAGGTGTGCGCCACCACACCTGGCTTCAATATCTTTTTAGAAGAAAATAAATGAACACACTCTAAATTGGTTGAAAGGATGAATCTTGAACTCTTCACTCCTTTTCAGAAAAAATGATGGTTTTTATTTCATTCTCCTAGCAAATCAACCTCTTTCTCTCTCTTCCCCACCTCTTTCTCCCCCACCTTCCACCACCCATACGTGGATATGTGGATGAGAGACCTGTCATATTATTCTATAACTATGCCTTATAAATTTTCTTCCCATTTTAGATATCTTTTGTATATTCTATCAAACTAAATGAAACTCTCTCCTTATACTTGTCCCTACCAATCTTCTAAAGGATGTGCATGACCTTGATCTCGCATCACTGTCACAGGTCATCAGTATTCTTTTTCATTCTTTCTCACTTCACCAGCAGCATCACCTGGGATGGAGCGGAGAACAGTTCCACTTGTTCACTCACTCCGACCAGAGCATATCGACCGAAGCTAGTTCACATTCACTCCCTCCAGTCAGAGCTGAGCCACTTCCAACTGCTTTTAGAAGCAGAGTTGCCAGTTTCACCTTATCAGAGCTGCTCTCTAAAGTCACCTTTAACATGGAGTCAGAGCTTCCTTGCCTACATCCTCACTGAAGTCGGAGAACAAACCAGATTCCTCGGCATGGCAATAGATGGGCTGCACCGGAGCTGAACCCAACACTTACAACCTCCTCCACTTCCCAGGTACACTAATGCATTTCTTTCCTTCCCCATGCATATGAGACTGTCCTCACTTCAACAATCACAGCTTTCTCCATTCTTTCTGAGAGATGCTTCCAGAAGCTCTTCCCAGATTGGCTTTTCACCAGCCAATTCTTGTACACCTGCATTTTCTCCTCCTCTGAGTCTTACCCAGCTTTTAAAAATCTCATAAAGGGGCTGGAGGGATGGCTTAGCAATTAAAGGGGTTTGCCTGCAAAGACAAAGGACACAGGTTCATTTCCCCAGGACCCATGTTAGCCAGATGTACAAGGGGGTGCATACGTCTGAGTTCATTTGCAGTGGCTAGAAGCCCTGGTGTGCCCATTCTCTCTCTTTCTCTCTCTCTCTCTCTCTCTCTCTCTCTCTGTCAAGTAAATAAATAATAGAATATATTTTTTAAATCTCATAAAGAAATGTCCCCAATAGAATGGAGGCAGGGACGAGGGAAAAGAGGGTACCAACACATGGTGTATCCATTTGAAACATGTTGTTAATAATAATGATGATGATGATGATTAAAAAGCATTAAAAACGGAGTTGGAGAGATGGTTTAGAGGTTAAGGCATTTGCCTACAAAGCCAAAGGATCCCAGTTCAATTCTCCAGGACCCACGTATTGGGGATGCATGCATCTGGAGTTCATTTGCAGTAGCTGGAGGCCCTGGCATGCCCATTCTTCCCCCCCCCCACCTCTTTCTTTCTCTCAAATGAATAAGTACATAAATAAATAAATTTTAATAAAACATTAAAAACAAACAAACAAAAAGAAATCCCATAAAGACATTGTCTTCTTGCCCACACTCTGCCCCAGAGACTGGCAGACAATGAACATCGGGTATGTACGGAATGAGTGGGTATGTGTGAGGGTTTATGGAGACCACTGTCACCCAAGATTGCCCTAGGCTCCAACATGACCACAGCTATGCAAGAACTTCTTCCCCAAGAATACCAAATAAGCAGAAGGGTGGATCCACAAAGCTTAAAAAGAAAATCCATACGCAGACATGCCTTTCCTTCTCCCTCATAATATTTTCCCCCATTTAAATTCCTGATGACAAAAAAATGCATACAACACATTTTCTTTGTTATCACTAAACCAACTTCTATATCCACCAACCCAAGCAAAAAAGAATGGGATATAAGAAAGGATCCAAAAGCTTACCAAAATTATACATTTGTTTCTAGTTTTGTTTCCCTGTCAGCATTACAGTCTGCATAAATGAAGAGGGCTTTCTTACAGATTCTGAAACACGACTATTAGTACAAATGGTGAGAGCTGAGACAAAGCAAACATGCAAAATTTCCCCAAAAGGACTCAGAAAGGAAAATTGTTGGAAATAAAATTTTTGTCATTCTTTAAGATATGTTTTATTCAGATTGCAAATACGAAGAGGGGAATTATCATTAAAGATAACACTTTCCTTGTGAAGCCCAAAGTTCCATACATATCCTGAAGAGAAATTTTTAAAAATACTATTATATTCAAACATACTAAAAATCTATGTTTTTTTTTAATATTTTATTTTTTTTTTATTTATTTGAGAGAGATATACAGAAATAGGCAGGTAGAGACAGAGAAAAGAGATGAGAGAATATGGGTGCACCAGGGCCTACAGCCACTGGGAACTCCAGATGCGTGCGCCCCCTTGTGCATCTAGCTTACGTGGGTCCTGGGGAATCAAGCCTCGAACCGGGGTCCTTAGGCTTCACAGGCAAGCGCTTAATCACTAAGCCATCTCTCCAGCCCTAAAAATCTATGTTTTTAACTGTGTGCCCAAAAATGATGGTGAATATTCTATCATTGTCAGGGGAGGGGAGCAGGATATGAGTTCATACTACCATCATTCAATGAGCTTATTCGGTTACCCATTTTATATTTGCATTCTTAAAAAAAAAGTGTCATATTGCGGGACATAAGTGTCACACCACACATTCTCATTCTGCCCCATCCATCAGAGAAGGCCGGCTGGCCACATGTCTCTACCTTGCAGCCACTGTGAGTCCTCGCCTTCATCAGCGGTGTGGTGGTGCACAGCTCGATGGCCTCGGGCTCGTGGAAGATCACTGCTGGGAGAGGGTCCTTTTTCAGTGTGAGGACGTTCAGTTTAGACTTCAGCATGGTCTGAAAGTGCTGTGAGGCAGAGAAATAAGCCAACGGTTAAATCGCTTGGACTTGCATGTCCAAACAATTGCGCATCCAACTTGGTAGTGAGTGTCTTGTCTTATCAACTCTGTGTTAGTAAGTGACGCCAGGAGTTATTTATTAAAGGAAGAGGGCAAAATCCCATGAAGATCGTACTAAAATGAAACGGTAGGGAACAGCCAAAACTCAGGCAGGTAAAGTGGTCATTTCACTGAGGAACTTCTGTTCTGGGAAGCTTTTCCAGGGTGTCACGTGATAGACGGAACCCTAGAGGTGCAAACTCTGCAGTTTCAGCTACACCAGCAAACATGATCAGAAAGGGAGGGCATAGAAGCTCTTGGGGGAGAAGTTCATAGGTAATGTAGAAGAGAGGACGTGGCCCAGGAGACTTCCATCCTTTGCCCTCCCCCGATCTTTCATTCACTAGCTGTAAGAATCTTGGGAAACGATGTGTTTCTCACTGGACCATTTTCATCTCTCATCTCAGGCAAGAATCTTAATGAAATATTCTTATCCGCAACCAAGGTTCAAAAAGTGATCCAGGTACAGGCATATTTAACCATTGCTACCCATGCCACCTAGTCAAATGTTCCAGCTTCATTGCACCTGTTCTGACAGCACCCAAACCAGTTTCATTACTTGTAATATTTTACCTACACAGGGTATTGCCAAACAGAAGTCAAAGGGGTTCGTCTAAATTCCACATCTGGGACACCACCCCTGTGGCTCAAACTCTCTTAAGTCTTCCCATCTCTTTATAGAGAAGTCCCAAGCTGGGCTGGAAAGTTGGCTTAGCAGTTAAGGCACTTGCCTGCAAAGCCAAAGGTCCTTGGTTCAATTCCCCAGAACCCACATAAGCCAGATACACAGGGGGAGCATGCATATAGAGTTCGTGGCTGGAGGCCCTGCATGCCCATTCTCTCTATCTCTCTTTCTCTCTCTTGATCTCTCTCTCTCTCTCTGCCTTTTTCTCTCAAATAAATAAATTAAATAACAATAAAACTATTTTTTAAAAAGTCCCATGCCTTTACCTTGGCCTTTGGAGCTATACCTACTTCAGAAACCCTTTGCCTCTTTGATTTCATCTCCCACCTCTTATCCTCTCACTTGAGGATCCAGACACAGTGGCCTCCTTGTAGTTTCACAGACAGGCAACCTGTGCCATCACACAGAGCCCTGCATTCAGGAGAACCCCCTACAGATGGTGCTTCTTGCTTGAGTTCGTGTTTTAGTTAAAAATCTTAATTTTAACTTTGAACTTGTGTTGTAAAGTGAATTTCAATGATCAAGGGCGCCTCACTTATGAGTAAAGGATATTATTTTCACTGTGTCTCTCCAACGGTCATGATTAAATGTAAACTATCCCTCATAGGCGCATGTGTTCATATACTTGGTCCCCAGCTGCCAGCACTGTCGTGGGCAGGGGAGGGGAGGCTGTGGAACCTTTATGAGGATGAACCTTGCCGCGGAAAGTGAATCAATGGGAGCAGGCCTGGAGATTTTTAGTTTGGCACCACCTCCTGTTCTCTCTGTTTCTGGACCGTGGATGCAACGTGATCAGCCAGCCTCCTGCCACTGTGCCTTTCCTGCCCGGATGGACTGTGCTTCCTGGAACTGTAAATCAGAAAAAAGCTTTCCTGTCCTAGGCCGGTTCTTATCAGGTATTTGGTCACAGCAGCAAGTACAGTGACCAATGCCAAAAAAAAAAAAAAAAAAAAAAAAAAACCTTTGGTGACCATTTGCTACCCATGACACCAAGAATTCTGCAAGAGTCAAAGTGAGTCTTTGGTAACAAGTTAAGCTTGTGGCTGACTGAGCAGAAGCATCACAACACCAGAGGCCACACTCTGGAACCAGAGTGTCCTTCAAAGACACAGTGCAGTCAGCTGTGTTCAGGGAAGAATGAGTGATCAAGAAGTGCCTTACTTCACTGTATTAGGCAACCACTTACACTGAAAAGAATGGCCCAGAGGAAAAGGAAAGGTGAGGCAAACACAGTTCCTTCTCCTTTAGCTCCTTCCTTGCTCATCAGAAAGCACAAAGTGAAACAGAATGTCTCAAGATAAAAATAAAGGGCTGGAGAGGCAGCTTAGCAGTTAAGGCACCCACCTGCTAAGCCTAAGAAAGCCCATTCAATTCTCCAGGTGCCACGTTAGCCAGAAGCAAAATGACACAAGGATGCAATGCCACACTTGCCCACAAGGGGGTACACGCGTCTGGAGTTGGTTCACAACGGCTGAGAGGCCACTGGCGCACCCATTCTTTATCTATTTCTCTCTGCCTCTGATTCTCTCCAAAAATAAAAAATAAAAAATAAATTAATTAAGGGCAAGTCAGTTTCATGCAGCATTTTCAATGTTTGGAAAAAACAAAAATACCATATGAAATAGAAAGTAAAAAACTGCATAATCTTAATTATTCTACTAAATATTTGACTTCCATCTTTTCATTGAACGTGGGCATTGTATAATAGAAACATGATCTAAAAGAAGCCAGTAATAGAAATTTTTAATTTTTTCTTTACTCAGAGCAACACTAGATAGCAAGTAAAAATAACAAAATACTATGTCTTTGCTAGAAAAAAAATTCATGAACAAAGGAAAAGGCTTTTGGCTTTAGAATGCTCCCTAACACTTTTGTTCCTTTGTTCAGATTAGGAAACACTATATTTGTCTTTTCTCCATTGGATCCTGATAATTATGTAGGTAACACTACACAGATACATACTCACCACTGCTTTACCCTTCCTTTGCTTTATTATCTTATTACCACTATAACATTTTGTAATGATTTTATCTTAGTGTTTTCCATTAGAATATAAGCACCATAGAAGTAGATGCTATTTTATTCCATGGAATTCCCCCACGGACCTAAAACAGGTCCTGCATTCTGAGAAGTCTGAGGGATATTTGTGGAAGGTAATTAAACTAATGGGTTGAAAGTACAACGTGACCACAAATTCAATCTCTAAGTCAAGGTTCATAGAATGTATCAGCTTGCTATCTCATCTAAGCTGTCCTTTCTGGACGTGCTGTAGTTTATGAAACAAATGCAGGGATACAGATACACAGATACAAGCATATTCACCTAAGAAGAAATTGCCAAGACATGTCTTTAACAAGTCTATGCCTTTGTAATTCATCGCCAAACAAAGCTAGGAATTTCATGAGTCCTCAAGGTAAAGACTAGGACTCTGACTGGTAACCAATATATGAGACATCATGTACACAGTGGCCAGTTACCCTCAGTAATGACTGACAATTATGAAATCAAAATATTCTAAAAAATGTGGTATCCACATATTCAGCCAGGATCTAACTCTTCATGAAAAATAAACCAGTCAATTCACTAGCGTACAATACTGCTTTCATCTTTAAGAAATGGTAAAATTTTATGTACACTAAAAATTATTTTTTAAATAAATTTATTTATGGTTTACTATCAGTAAATACTTTGATTTGAATATCTATTTTATATACTGACCTACCCAGGGTCACATAAAAATTTCTTGCAGAAAATGGGTCAAAAGAAAGGTTTAAGAAGACTTGCTATAAAGTATGGCATAGTCCTCAAATTATCCATGACTAAAACAAGGTCCTCAGAGCTCGGCCACAAGAAGATGAATGCCAATTCCCAAGAGATGACATGAGTGTACCAGCAAGGACACTCTACTTGGTGACAAGTGCTGTAACTGCATTACCAAGGCCAAGATGTGATATTCAGATAGGTTAGAGCTCCATGGTCTTGGGCCATCTAGGTCTCAGTTTTGTCAAATTTGTCAACTCTAAACTGTGAGGCTCTGACATGTCAAAAAGTATATCACTTGTTCTTTGCACAGACAAACAGGTGCAATAGAGATAATGCTAGTTAAAGAACATAATCTGGCAGCGTTATAAGAAAGCCACAAAAAGGGGACTGGATAAAGGAGCATGGAAAAGCTTCCATCACTAAATTAAAGATGCAATGTTCCATACTGAAAATGTGTTCCTCATTTTCGAAAGGAAGCAAATAATGCAGAAAATTAGGGCACTGCCCTGGACAAGTTGGATAAAGCTAGGCTTTCTTCATTTGGTGCTTTATGGGTGATCCCAAAATAGATCTTCAAAATCAAACCCCATTATGTGGATGGGGTAATCGCCATGCCCTGTATAATTTTTACAGTTGGCAATGCTTTCTGCTTCTATTCAGACATTAATCTCTGACAGTTTAGCAGGCAGGGATTTACATATTTTACCAATTCAAATGGGGTGTATCTCACCTTAGTACTGATTCATTATCCAAAATATAAAGCATCTCTGGAAGGTAAATTCTGTAAGATGCCTGCAGCCCTACCCTGCCTCACACGGGAAGGAAGACATAATGATTTACCTCTTTGGCTCATCCTTGTTCTTGGAAGGCTGGCGACAATGGTCAGCTGTAATTGGCTAATTACTGATTCAGCAGCACCCTAATCAAGCTACAGAACTGCTGGAAACGTTCTTCTGAAGAGACCCACAAGGAGCAAGTTGGGGAGCTGGACTCACAGAAAACCCCAGTATCCCAAACAAATGGTAAAGCAAAGTTCAGTGGGGGTTGGCATTCCATTCTTCATCAGCGTTCATTACATTTCTATGGGGATATGTAAGAATTAATGAAACAAACTTGGGGTTTTCTTACACTCTGTTTTAAATAGGGTATATTCAGACTCCCATATGAGAAAAGAAAAAATGGTGATAATCCCATATAACCTTAATGAGATAGCTTGCCTCTCCTTTTAGTGGAAAATTTTACAGTTTACCTTTTAGATATTTTTGTTCTAGTGTTTCACTAAAAGCATGAGCAAGCAAAAAAAAATAAATAAATAAATAAATAAACAGCAAATAATTTGTATATAATTAAAATCGTCATAAGTAAATGAAGGAAAATTTTACTTGACTAAATATACCTTTTATTTAAATGTATTGTATGTAAAGGGCTCTGTTAATCTATTTGATTTATCCTTTTAAAAAGTTAATCATGAGACCTGGAGAGATGGCTTAGTGGTTAAGCGCTTGCCTGTGAAGCCTGAGGACCCCAGTTCAAGGCTGGATTCCCCAAGACCCACGTAAGCCAGATGCACAAGGTGATGCATGCATCTAGAGTTCGTTTGCAGAGGCTGGAGGCCCTGGTATACCCATTCTCTCTCTATCTATCTGCCTCTTTCTCTCTCTCTGTCTGTCGCTCTTAAATAAATAAATAAATAAACAAACAAACCAACAATAAAGTTAATCATGGGGGCTGAAGAGATGGCTTAGCAGTTAAGGCATTTGCCTGCAAAGGTAAAGGATCCTGGTGTGATTCTCCAGGACCCACATAAGCCAGATGCACAAGGTGGCACATGTATCTGCAGTTCATTTGCAGTGGCTGGAGGCCCTGATATGCCCATTCTCTCTCTATCTCTCCCTCTTTCTCTCCTTCAAACAAATAAATAAATAAATAAAATATTGTGAAACAGAGGTTAAAAAGGATTTTTTTAAAAATCATGGGATTTGAGGAGATAGTTCAGAAGGTACAAGTGCTTTCCCACACAAGCATGAGGGGCTGAAAGGGTTGGAGAATTCAACCCCCCAGTATGCCTGCACAGAGCCAGATGTGGCTGCACATGTTGATAACACAAGTCCTATGGGGAGCCAGACCAGAGAAGGGCTGGGGCTCAGCAAAACTCCAGCTCCGAAGTTCAGCAAGATTCACCTCAAGGAAACACACAGATAAGTGATAGAGAAGGACACCTGACCTTCTCCTCCGGCCTTCGGTGTGCATGAACACAGGACACACACATCTGCAAACACATGTGCAATATACCACACAGGCCACATCATTACATACTACATACATGCATACAAAAATTTTTAGAAAGTAAATCAGGGTGGGCTAATCTCTCCAAATCTACGAAGCAAGCACAAAATTGGACCACTTGCTTTCAAGAATTCATTTCTTAATGAAGTCTGTCAACCTAGTCCTAGAAAAGCAAGCCTTTCACGAACTTGGCATTTAGCTTTTCGCTGTAGATCATTCTAGTTAAATGTCTGACTCAAAAAACATTCAGGCTGCATTTTAAAAGCTTACACCTCAACTCTCATAAATGTAAAAGGCTGTGTATGTTTATTAAAAACACGGATATTATTAACCTAACTGAAAATACTCATGTTCACACATACGAATGAATTCATGCAGTTTTGATTATGGAGGCGTTTTGTTCTCTCAGGAGAGTATGTGGATGAAACGCAAAAATATCTTCATGCCCTATGAAAAAGTGTGTAAATGACCTCAAAGCATCAAAATGCTCACTCATTCAATTTCCTGTAGATGCATGCACATTCATAAATACTTATATATATTCACACAAGTATATAACTATTTGTACATATAAGTAGGCAAACAAATATACCTATGGTTACATGTACATATGTGTGTGCTTGAATTCACAGAATGCCCTCCCTTACTCACAGTGATGCCCAACGGATGCCTGAAACTTCAGGTAACATTGAACCTGCATACACTGACTTATTCCTATACATACAGACCTACTAGAAAGTTAATTCACAGATTAGGCATTATTGCATGAAGTTAAAAGTAACAACTAATAATGAAATACAATGATTAGAACAAGATAATGTGATTATAAAGTTATATGAGTATGGCTCTCTCAAAACATTCTACACTTTCTTCATTTTTACTTGATGGAAGCACTTAACAACTCTCTTATGCCAATGTGAGTTGCTGGCATCACCATTCTGACACTTTGGGGCTGTGGCTAATGAAATCAGCTGTGACAGTCAAGCCACTGACCAAGATGGCCCCTAAGTGACTAGCAGGAAAGCACTGTATATGGTGTGGATACTTAGGACCAGGAGACGATTTACATCCTGGGAGGGAATGAGTTCACCATGCTTCACAGAATGGAATGGAATTCATAACGTGAATTACTCAGTCTTGGAGTTTTCCATTTAATACTTTAGACTGTGAGTAACTGACTCTGCGTTGAAGGAAAGCACAGATCGGGGAGACCATTGTTTGTGTGTATGGGGGTGAGGTAACTGTTTGCATGAATGTGTATGTATTTTAATATCAGTTTTAAAAAAACCATGATGAAAGCTGGAGAGATGGCTTAGCATTTAAGGCACTTGCCTGCAAAGCCAAAGGACCACAGGTTCAATTCCCTAGGACCCACATAAGCCAAATGCATAAGGGGGCACATGCATCTGGAGTTCATTTGCAGTGGCTGGAGGCCCTGGTACATGGTGTCTCTCTCTCTTTCTCTCCCTCTCTCTCTCTCTCTCTCTCTTTCTTCTCTCAAATAAATTAATTAATTAAACTAAATCCTTAAAAAATAAAAATACTTGATGAATTCCTAGTTTCTGTTATCTTCTAAATAATTTTTCTATGTATATAAAAGTTTGAAAGCTCAGTCCAAAGACAAATTATATGCTATTTGAGTCAAAGACTGCATATGGATTAAAATTTGACTAGTGTTCAAAAATTAGACATAAATATATACATATATATAGAGAGAGATAATTAAAATATGCATTTCCACTTCTCTTTAAGAAATAGGAAGATCTGCAGAAACAGCTTACATTCCCTCAAAGTGATAATTAGCTTTTTGCTGGTTCTTTCCCTGCCCCTATTGACCTGGGGTTTTTTCCTGCAATCGACTCTGGTCTCTCAGGTCAAGATTTCTCTCCCATAATAACTATCACTGGCTTTTTAATACTCACTTTATGTCTTCCCAAATTCATTCCTATCCATTTCTTGCTGACCCTTAGAGGCACTTGTATCTGCAATTTTTTATGCAAAATATAACATGCTAATAGCACAGGGTAAAACTTTCACCCACTCATGAAAGAAAGTTCGAGTACAGCTAAATTAAATGACACCTGTGTTTCAGTTATGCAAACTCAAACAAGACAGTGTGAGTGAGTGGAGTGCAGAGAGCAGCAGTAATATAAACAGATCCGTCCTCCTCTTTGTCACGCCACTCGTGAGTATGGGTCAGGAATAAACACTTAAGAATCTCATCGGTAAAATCTTACTCTTTCTTGCCCATGATGCTATATTTGGTTTTGTCCTGAGTTATCAATTAACTACTAAAGAACAGAATTTTTACTTTTGTTTTCAGCCAGCATAAATAAGAGGAACCAGGGGATCTTTACTTTAAATGATCAAATAACCTTGGAAAACAAATGAAACAGTTTGTAAGACACTGGGTAACAGGCCATGAAGAACATGGTCTCTGGTCTCTGAGAGACAGGACACAAACGAGGGAGGCTATACAGCTGCTGTATACTGTCATATGAGCCTTTTTGCAGGGTTCTGTGCAGTGCACGGAGGACAACAGAAATCAGGACCCAGCACAGTCGGTGAGCTAAGAAGACAAAAGATGAAAGCCCAGGAAAACAAAAAGGAGAACTGTACAGAGAGATCGTTCTCTAACCCTTCCAGAGCCTTGAAATAATCAGCTGAGAGCAGCTGGGAGTATATATGAAAGGAAACGAACCCAGACAGGTTACAAACTACTGAAAGGGTGAGATATTACACTTCCCATGCCCAAACAGGACCAGTTAACCCCACCTATTCATAGAGGGCAGACTGAAAACCCTTAGAAGTACCAGAGTGGTGGGCAGAACACTCAAGAAGGCCTCGCCTCTGTGGGAGGAAGACTAGATGCTGCTCTGGCCCTAGCTGCAGAGCTTAAGAGGAAGGTTCAATAGGATTCAGATGTTTTTAAGTCATTAATGGAATAAACAACAGCAAAAAGTTGAAGGATATTTATAAGAACACACACATACATGCACACAAATCTCTAGCACCCGCAAGGTAAAATTCAAAATGTCTTACATTTAATGAAAAAAAAAAAAAAACTGCTGCACATGTAAAGCTGCAAGAAAATTAACTTATAGTAAGATAAATCAATTATAATTGGTATATGTTATAATGGATAATAACATTAATATGTATTCCATGTATTCAATATTGTACTGGGGGTTCATCTAGTGTAATAAAGCAAGCAAAAATAAAGAAAGAGGGCTGGAGGGATGGCTTAGCGGTTAAAGTGTTTGCCTATGAAGCCAAATGACCTAGGTTTGGTTCCCCAGGACCCACATAAGCCAGATGCATAAGGGGCACATGCATCTGGAACTCATTTGCAGTGACTAGAGGCCCTGGAGTGCCCATTTTCTCTCTGTCTTTCTTCTCTCTCTCTCTGCTTGCAAGAGAAATACATTTAAAAAAATAAAATAAAGAAATGAGCTCCATATTACAAAGGCAACAGTAAAACTATATTTCCAATGTGATCATCTAAGACTGTTGCACAACTTCAAAATAATACTAAATAGCTACTTGAGTCAATGTGTGAGCTTCACAAGGTTAAAAGAATAAAAGATCAATATACAAAACTTGTTTACCTGTAGTTTAGCAATAGAAAATTGGCAATGAGGGTATGTGTTCATTAAACAAATGTCCATGTTAGTTATATTTTAAATAACCCTAAAGTAAAAGCACCCCAAAATCTCCTCACATGGATGATAAAAAAAGCAGTCTATCAATATAGTGAAATGAAGTGGATCAACTTTTTAAAAAATATTTTATTCCGCTTTCATTGCCTTTTTATTTTAGTTTATTTGAGAGAGAGAGAGAAGGATAAGAGGGAGGGAGGGAGAAAGAGAAAGAGAGAAAGAATGAGCACACCAGGGCCTCTAGCCCTGTAAACAGACTCCAGATGCATGTGCCACCTTGTTCATCTGGCTTATGTGGTTATTGGGGAATTGAACCTGGGTCCTTAGGCTTTCCAGGCAAGCACCTTAACTGCTAAACCATCTCTCCAGCTCCTCCCCCTTGTGTTATTTTTTTCAAGGTATGGTCTCTCTGTAGACCACACAAACCTGGGATTCACTCTGTAGTCTCAGGATGGCTTCAAACTCATGGAGATCCTCCTACCTAGGCCTCCCAAGTGCTAGGATTAAAGGCGTGCCTATCATGCCTGGTGGATAGACTTTTGAGACACTGTACATCATGTATGAATCATGAAATAGTTACAAAGAGGAGAACATTTTGTATGGTCACATTTCTGTAAAATGCTAAGAAATATAAATCAATGTGTAGTAACCAGTATTTGTGACAAGTGATTGGCTGTAGACAGTGGGGAATGCAGGGAGAACAAGAAACATGAGGAAATCTTTGCAGTGATGGTTTCATAAAAATATAAAAATACTCGAAGTTACCAAATTGTGTACTTAAGGGTGCATAGTTTATTTTATTTTCACAAGATATCAAAAATGTAGTTTTGTGTGACCATTTATACTGTGGTTCAATTGGTGCCACATGCTTTGAGAAAAAGTTATTGTGCTGAGCACACTGAGAATTAAATCCTGATCTCTATGGTCCTATAGCAGCCAGCTTCGGGTTCGATGAGATGAATTTACAGGCCTGGCACAGTTATGCTAGAAGGGATTTGTTGAAGCTCACAGATCCAGGGGAAGTTCCATAATGGCAGAAGAATCTGGTCTGCTTTCACTAGTCCAAGCAGAGAGAGTAAAATCCAAAAGCCACACTACAGAGCACACCTCAGGAACTCCAGCTAGGCACACTTTGCATATCTTTAGAATGAAATCTCACACCTTAAGATCCACCCAGTGACACCTCCTCCAGCCAGGTGGCTGCAGATACAAACTACAAACTAATAAAACACTGAATATATTGGGGGACATCTATTCAAACTACCACATTCTGCCCTGGCCCCCCAATAGATTTAAAACCACCACACATTGTAAATTGTACTCAGTCCAATTTCAAAGGTCCCGACAGTGTTTACCAACTTAAGATAGTTCCAAAGTCCCAAGTCTCATCTGAGATTTAAGATTGTCTCTTGGCTGTGAGTCCTGTAAAATCAAACAAGTTAAATACTTAAAATAATTTTTTTGATTTAACTGCAAATGAACTCCAGACGCATGTGCCCCATTTGCATCTGGCTTACGTGGGTCCTGGAAATCGAACCCGAGTCCTTTGGCTTCACAGGCAAATGCCTTTACCCGCTAAGCCATCTCTCCAGCCCAAGATAAATACTTTTATCATATAAAGGCACATTGTAAACATTTTGAACTGGTATAAGGTATAGCAAGGAGAGACTAGAACAATGCAAACTCAACCACCATCAAACAAACATCAAACTTTGGTACTTTAAGTTCAACATAACCAGTGACTGACAGTCTCCAGATTTTTCAATTCCACCCCTCCAGCTGGGCAGAGTAGCCAGGGAACACTTCCATCCCAGGCCAACAGTGCGCTCCATGGTAGCCCTTGTACAGTCCTGGTATACCCAAAACATCTTCAGGTATCCATGCAAACCACAGTCCATCTACAAATGTCTTTGCCAGCCTATCAGGGCATCATGTCTCAGTCTGCATCTCAGCAGTGGCTCTTGGAACCGTGTACAATTCATGACTACTCCACGCATTTTTCATGCTTCCAAAACTAATACCAGGTGTGCAGGATACAGCCATATTCTTAATTCATGGATGAAATAAAGCTTAGCCTTGAAAAGCAAGTTCCTTCTGCAGCCATTTCTTTCCAAAAGAGTTTGCATTTCTATCATAGCCTTTCCTCAGGCATCTTCTCCATTATTTTAAATATAATGCAGTTGGGCCATCTACCTTAAGATTGCTAATATGTTGACAATAGCAGCTCCAGTTATTTAAAACCAGTCTCTGTGCCAGTAATTTTAACATGCTTAATGTTTTCTAACTTAAAATCTTAAATCTCTCAGTCCAATATCTTTAGCCAAGAACATCAGTCCATAACAAATTTAACCTTGATCAAACTCTCTGGGCCTGGGCAGCAGAATGCAGCCACCCTTTTTGCCAGTAGCCCAGTTCCAACAAAATCCTCTGCAGTCTCCTTCCCCTTAGGAAGTTCATAAGCCAACCCTTGAAGTTCAATACTGTCTGCACTTAGCATTCTCAAACTCTCATCAGAATAGTCCTGAATTCTTGGCTTTTTGCTCCAGAGGGTGTCTTCAGTTGCAAACGCCAAGTCCATGCCCTTTGCTCCAAAACAAAAGTTCCAAAAGACCAAAATCCACATGGTGAGGTTCATCTCACCCCACATTCTCTTACTAATTTCTGTAGTAGACAGCTTCAGGTTCACTGAGATGAACTTCCAGACCAGGCACAGTTATGAAGGAAGTGATTTTATTGAAGTGTACAAATCCAGGGGGAAACTCCATACTGGCAAAAGAGGCTGGCCTGCTTCCACAGGTCCAAGCAAAGAAAGAACAAAAAAACAAAAACAAACAAACAAAACCCACAAGCCAAAAGCAACACCATACAGCACACTGCAGAAACTCCAGCTAGGCACACTTTTCATATCTTTAGAATAGAATCTCAAACCCACCACCACAACTTAAGATCCACCCAGTGATACCTCCTTCAGCCAGGTGGCTGAAGATCCAAACTACAAACTAATAAAACACTGAATATATTGGGGATCATCTATTCAAACTACCATAGTCCTAAGAGATTCCCAAGAAATATATTTTTCACTATTTTTGATTATGAAAATTTTAATCTTCTGAAATAAGTTTTATGTCTATTAAAATAATATAAAATGAATAGTCAGTGTTCTCCCCATTGGCTGTCTTTCAGAATCAAACAAATGAAATAAGAGTATACTGTGAACCACAAACTGAGAAAGTATTCATAAAGTGATGAGAAATTTTAGGTTAGTCCTGGAAGTGAGCTAAAGTAGCTTGAAATGGCCAACACAAGATAGGTGGCATAATAATAAAAATCATTATAATGGGTTATATTCAATAAACTTTAAGAAACAGCAATCAGTAATACTGATATGAGGTAAAGAATGAAATAAAGGGAGGTGTGTTAGTCAGGGTTCTCTAGAGGAACAGAACTTATAGGATGGATATGTATTGTAAAGAGTATTAGATTAATTTACAGAATATTAGCTAGGCAGTTCAGCTGTCTGTAGGTCTGGCAATGGAGAGCCAGGTGACTGTTAAAACTGCTAATGAACTATTTAAGTGCCTTCATCCTTCCTTGTCATTATTGTTTATGCTTTCTCTATTAATTACATTGATTGGAACGTCCATCTTTTGATTGAAATCTCTATAAATTCATATATTAGTGAATGTATTCAATTTTTAAAAAAATGTTTCATTATTTGAAAGCAAAGAGAGAGAGAGAGTGAATGGGCACACCAGGGTCTCTTGCCACTGCAAATGATCTCCAGATTCAAGCTTTATGTGGATACTAGGTAATCAAACCCTGGTTGTCAGACTTTGCAAGTGAGTGCCTTTAACCACTTTTGCCATTTCACTTTTGCTGAAGTACATAGTTAATTCATTAATTGCCTTAAATTCTATTTCTGGATCTGATTAGATTGATGGCTTGCCTCTAAAAAAAATGGGCTTTTGTCTTTTCTTCCTTTTTCTTTACTTTCACTCCTCATTCTTCACATTCCTCTTCATCCCCTCCCTTGTTCCTCCTTTGTTGTCCCTCCTTCCCCTCTTCCT
Source organism: Orientallactaga sibirica (assembly GCA_036365145.1). Classification (NCBI taxonomy): domain Eukaryota; kingdom Metazoa; phylum Chordata; class Mammalia; order Rodentia; family Dipodidae; genus Orientallactaga; species Orientallactaga sibirica. The sequence continues at coordinate 10,555,478 of JAEOAD010000044.1, forward strand.
TCAATCCCATCTCTTCTTCTGTTTAGGTTATATGGTATGTACTCTCAAGCAATCAATCTAGGCTGGAATTAGGTGGCATGACTTTCATTGTTGTACCACAGGCTTTGACTGTTCTAGCCTTAGCTTGTCCTTAGACTGGCTAGAAACGACTGGCTAGAAGTTGTTGGTATGTTTAATACGATCACTTTGATGACATTTAGAAATAGCTGAACCTCCAGGTGTATCTGTGAAAGCATTTGCGGAGAATTTTCACTGAGGTGGGAAGACCCAGTCTGAATGTGAGCGGCATCATTCCATGGGCTGGGGTCTCCGACTGACCAAAAAGGAAAGAGCAAGTAGGCATCCAGAACTAACTTTTTCTGCTTCCTGACTATGGATGTAATGTGACTAGCAGCTTCATGCTGCTGCTGCCATACCAACCCCACCTGATGGACTGTGTGCTCCAGCTGTGAGTCAAAATAAACCTTCTCTCCTTTAAGGCACTCTTGGCAGGCATTTTGTCCTCCTAATGAGAACCTCTAATACAGATACTCCTCCCATATTTACTCAAATATTTCTGTGTCTTAATATCCCTGCTCTATTCTCATACTTCTCTGTATCCCTGTGACTATGGAGGACTGTCTCCTCATGTTTTCCATATCCTCAAAGTTGACTACAAATGTTGAACACTAGCTTCTTCCTACCCTACGGTAGAGAAGGGTTCTCCACGACTCCTTTCTGGACTGAGACAGGCCCTGTGATCCTAGTCTTAGAGATGGGCCTTTCCCAGCCCCAGATGTATGGACCCTCTAATGGTCATAACCAGAGTTGTTTTCCTGCCTACATATAAAAGATTTTTTTTTCCCTACCTTTTTTGTTTTGTTTTGTTTTTCAAGGTAGGGTCTCATTCTAGCTCAGGCTGACCTGGAATCCATTATGTGGTCTCAGGGTGGCCTCAAACTCATGGAAATCCTCCTACCTCTGCCTCCCAAGTGCTGGGATTAAAAGTGTGCACCACCACACCTGGTAAGAAAATGTGTAGCCCAGGCTGGCCTCAAACTCGTAATCCTCCTTGCCTCCACCTCTTCAGCAACATCCTACTGGCATGAGCCACCACAACCAGCTTTCTATCTTTTTCATTCCCCAATTTGCAATGTATCTTGACCTATGCCCTCAAAGCATTAGGATTATACAACTGAGTTCAGTCTTGTGTTCCTTAGTGAGAGGAGTCAGGATGGGTTCTGTGTAAGATGACTACCTTCCTCCAGATCTGTACCATCAGAGGAAGAATGCGCTGGTGTCTAGCCTGATCCTAACTTTTCTCCTGAGTCCTAGTGTTGGTGTGTTTAAGAAAAGGATTTTGGCCAGGCATGGTGGCACATGCCTTTAATCCCATCACTTGGGAGGCAGAGGTAGAAGGATCGCCATGAGTTCAAGGCCACCCTGAGAATGCATTGTGAATTCTAGGTCAGCCTGAACTAGAGTGAAACCCTACCTCAAAAAAATAAAAAAAAAAAAAAAGAAATAACGGATTTTGGAATAAGCCCTCCTTGGCATCTAGTTACCATCTACCCTATTCTCCCTTAGAAAAGCCCACCATTGTTCTACAAGGTTTGTTAATAATTTTAGCTGTAATTTTCTTTTCCTGATGCATCATAGGTCATGGTGACCCCATCACATTTGGTCTCTTCTTGAGATCATGTATTCTAGCTATTTCACTAAGTATATGTAGTGTTCCCCACTCCATATCCAGAAAGTCTTCAATGTATTTGAGAGAAGTGATACGATTTCATAAATTATAAAGCTTTTTCTTATTAATAAGTTGAAAGTGATGCTTTCTCTAGCTTTCTACATCCAAATCAAAAAACCAGTGAGAAAACTCATATTTTTAATGAGCTAAAAACTAAATGCATTGAGGAGCTGTTTGTTTGGAAGACACAAATAAAATGTTCTGAAGTTCCCATTAGCAGGACCATCAGAGCCTTCAAACATTATCTTCTTCCAAGTAGATAACCACGTCTTCATGGATGATGCCCACCTCTCCCTTCTTCTCCATACCTCACCTTACAGGTACATTGTCAGCACCGTCCCTCACAAGTCAGTGTGGAGACGCAAACCTGAAACTAGAGAACACAAGCAAGGTCCCAGTGACCCAAATAGCTCCTTCGTTTCTAGACCAAGTAACTAAGTTCTAAAGAACTGAAGTCCCAAGCCTAAAGTTACCCAGGATTAAAAGCTTCAGAATCACAAGGACCTCGAACTCCATACATGTGATGACTGGCACGGTTTGTGATTGCCATGGCATTCTAGGTCAATTCTGCCACCTTTCTAAAGAAGACCAAAAAAAAGGCTGCTCCATCACCTTTTGGAATTGCATATGAGACCTGATTCTGTAACACATCATAAACACATTGTGAAATGGAAGGCTTTAGAATGTGAAAATACTGTCAACCTATTATAAGAGTCGATATTGATTGTCAACTTTATAAGACATAGAATCACATGAGATGGACTGTGTAGAATAGGCAGGAGAGAGATGACAAGGCAGCAGCATTTAGTGCTCTCTGCTTCCTCACTGCGGACTCTCCATGACCAGCAGCCTCACATTACTACTGCCACACTGCCCCTACCCCTGCCGTGATGGACCGTAACCTAGGACTGTAAGCTGAAATAAAGCCTCCCTCCCTTAACCTGGTTTTTGTCCTCCATTTTGCCACAGTAATGAGAAGGCTACTAGTACACTCGTTCATCAACATACGTGACTGTGGTCAAGTAATTGTGTATATATTCTGAGTCTGTCTCATTATAAACCAAGGCTGACAATACTTTTCCTAGAAACTGACATATTGGGTGTGTGTATGTATGTGTGTGTCTGTATCCCACACCTCTCATCAAGTTCCATATTCCATGCAAGCATTATATCGTTTACATTTCCAATAATACTCTAATTAAAGCAGAGAAGATTCATTCTCTGGCATTTTAATGTCAGAGCCCAGATTTTCTTGATATCCTGAGACATTTCCCCCCATGTATACACATTACAGGCTGGAAGAATAATGAGTACACATTTACACAATGCACACAACGATATTTTTTTGCCATTTTAATTTACACAACCACTCAAAAGTGTTTGGAAGCACGGGTACTATTTGGAAACGTGGATACAAAGTATTAACAGGAGCCGGGCATGGTGGTACATGCCTTTAATCCCAGCACTCAGGAGACAGAGGTAGAAGGATCGCCGAGAGTTCGAGGCCACCCTGAGACTACATAGTTAATTCCAGGTCAGCCTGGACCAGAGTGAGACCCTACCTTGCAAAACCAAAAAAAAAAAAAAAAAAGTATTAACAGGAGCTGACTCCAGGTTGTTGGAGAGCATGTGATTTTTCCTCTTCTTTCTTCTGGCTAATTTGTACTTTCTACTACTGAAAAGAACAGTGTGCGTAAAACGTATGCAAAGGCTCATGTAAGTTACTTGTGCTGAGACTGTAGATAGGCACAGATGAAGTATGCCCATCCATGCCAGCCTTTGATAGACAGGAGCCCCGTGAAGCACAAGGCAGCCTTTGAAACCGATCAAAGTAAGAGCACGGGGGGAGCACACCAGGTGCTTATCTTCCTCCACAGGGTTAGGGTGAGAAGAGCCCAGAATGAGAACAAAACTGAGTAAACACACTATTAAAAGAATGAAAAAAGAAAAGGACAAAACAATGTACGCTTTGAAAACCAGACCAAATATTATGAGCTTGAGATTCAAGGACTCTTTCTCATACTTCCCCAAAGGACTGCATTCCAGTCTCCAAGGACAACCCCAAGGGCACCTGGTCTGTCCTCGTTTGCAATGTTCTGCGTGACAGTGTCAGTGGACACCCTGCTCATCAGAACAGCCCATTCGCACATGTTACAAATATACATTGTTAAGTCCACACACATTTGGTTCTGTCCTCATTTCATTTTTTGCTAGAGAAAATTTCTGTCTGAAACTATGTGGGATGGCCATCGTGCTGGCAGGTTGGAAGCCAACTGAAAGTAATTTTGTCCTCGGGCTTCAAGCAATCAGGAAGGTGACGTGCCAAAACCTGGGCAAGCCAGAGTTCACTGTGATAAGGGACCAGTGGAACACATGATGCTGCAAAGTCATCTACAGAGAAGTTAATTGTTAGAACTTACAACAGCAGGAGAGAAAGAAAGAAAGAAAGAAAGAAAGAAAGAAAGAAAGAAAGAAAGAAAGAAAGAAAGAAAGAAAGAAAGGAGGGAGGGAGGGAGGGAGAAGGGAGGGAGGGAGGAGGGGAGGGAGGGAGGGAAGGAAAGAAAGAAAGAAAGAAAGAAAGAAAGAAAGAAAGAAAGAAAGAAAGAAAGAGAGAAAGAGAGAAGGAGGGAGGGAGAAAAAAGGGAGGGAGGGAGGGAGGGAGGGAGGGAAAGAAAGAAAGAAAGAAAGAAAGAAAGAAAGAAAGAAAGAAAGAAAGAAAGAAAGAGGAGGGAGGGAGAAAGAAAGAAAGAAAGAAAGAAAGAAAGAAAGAAAGAAAGAAAGAAAGAAAGAAAGAAAGAAGGGAGGGAGGAAGAGAGGGAGGGAAGGAGGGAGGAGAGGGAGGGAGGAACCTACATGGACAGAAACAAGCAAGCCTAGCATTTTGCTGGCAGAACTGCCATGGCACCTACGTAACAGACTCTTCTGAATTTCCTCACCTTCTGCCCCAAGCAGAATGAATGGTCCTGCCTTGTGGCTGAATTCTAACATGCACAATAACTAGTATTCACACAGCTAGAGCACTCAAAAGCACTGTTTATATGCGGGTTCATCTTCTCTCTAGTCCCTAACAAAATGACACACATGCCTCACTGAATGAATGTTTAATAAGAAAATGAATAAATACATGAGTAAGGAAAATTACAGATGGAATTTTTAAGCAACGTCTTAAAACTAACACCTAGGTCACATGATTCTCTTCTTACATCACCCACCTTCTTCCATTCCTACTCCACCCTGGACATCACCATGGCAAGGAGTCTGGTCCAAACCCAAAATCATTCCAAGGGCGCTGGCAGCTCTGAGCATCCACGGGGCCAAGGCGACTCCATTCAGGTCTGAAATTTCTCAAAATTCCCTTGCACAAAGTGGGCTCTGCCCTTGTGGCACCAGGAAGAGCAATGTACAGGAGATGCCATCTGTCTTCTGCTGGTCTCTCTGAACCACAGTGGCGGGAAGGGCTCCCTCCCACCATGCTGGCCTGAAGTTCTAACCAGGGCAATGAGAGAAACGATGCCCTTTGAAGGGAGTACAGGGCAGCACCACCCACTCAGGAAGCGTCTCTCAGCTCTCCTCCCAAGAGACTGAGACTAGAATGTAAAGGGAGAAGCTATAGCTGATGGAGAATAACTGTCCTGACACAGTATGGCTACTGTCTTTAAAAAAATTTTTTTAATTTATTTTCACACAGAACAAGAAAGAGAATGGAGATACTGGGGCCTCTAACCACTGCAAATGAACTCCAGAAACATATGCCACTTTGTGCATTTGGTTTGACGTGGGCACTGGGGAATTGAACCTAGGCCATCAGGCCTTGCAAGCAAGCACCTTTATCCACTGAGCCATGTCTCCAGACCCAGCTTCTTATCCTCTTGAACCATCAGCAGCTGTAAATACCAGAAGGAGACCCACACAAGAATGGGCCCATTAACCTTCCATCATGGAGGGGAAGGGACTCATAAAGTCAAACCCCTCCTGAGAATTTACTGGCAGCTAATGGTTGCTAGTGGAGGGGGGGAGCTCACAACATCCCACCCCTCCCCAAAGATATACTGATAGTTAATGACTGATTGGAAGGGAGAGACATTTTCTTCAGCAGGGTAGCTGCCCATCGGGGCTGCCTGTGTTCTGCAAATGACCCCTCACCCAAGCTCTTGTAAGTAAGCCTCATTAAACTAATTGGTTCACCAAGCTACACTGGCATGGAAGCTTTTCTTTGTTTCTGTCATTGGTGCCCTGAGGTGAGAGACGTTTGTTCAGATCGCCTCAGAAAAATTCACACATCAGGTGAATATGAAATATTAATTATTGTAACATAAAGAAGAAAGTACATGAAGCAGGAAGAGGGGAGACAACTATTTGGAAATGTGTTTGGCAAAAAAAAAAAAAAAAAAAAAAAAAGTGGCAGTGGGGGAGGGCAGGATAAAATAACTACTTTGCCAGAGCTCCTATGACAAAGTTCCAACAGTTCTAGGGACTGCTGGTTGTCAAGGTTAGAAGTAGGACAGAAAGTGTCAGCAGGACCATGCTCTGTGAGGGCGCAAGGGGACAGCCTTCCCTGCCTCTTCCAGCTTCTGGTGTCAGAGCATTCACTCGTGTTTTGGGGCTTGAAGCCATAGCATTCAGGGAACATGGTTGTTTGTGGTTTGTTTACCCATCATCTTTGCCTGTGCACGTCCTAATTTCCTTTTCTGGAAGGACGGCATTCATATTGGATTAGGGCCCATGCCAGTGACCTCATTTTAACCCTATTCCTTCTTTAATAGATCTATCAGTAAACACAGGGACATTCTGATATGGCAGGAGTTGATACTTCAAAGCCTGGGTCGTAGTCGACATAGTTTAGTCCCTGTAACAGAAAGGGGAGGTGATCACCAGAAGATGCAAGCTCGTTTGAGCACAGACAGCTCACTGGTTACCATCCACCTAAATGCAACTAAGACTAAATGCCCTACGACTAGACACTCATGGAATTGGGCAGGAGCTGCCCTGGGATGTCTGAACTCAGTGGACATGAACTTGACTCTGGACTACATGGTCACAATGGCAATGGTTCAATAGGAAGCCCAGGCCTCAAAGGACAGCTTTATCTTTTGGATGGATGGTTTGTTTCCTATGGGTTCATGAGTGCCCAGGGCACCTGACACCTGTCAGGTTTCATTGCCCACTTGTGTCTTTCTTCCTTGCTCAGTCTCCCTTGAGCTGACACAATAAAGGACACACCCTCTAAATCTCAGAGCTAGATTAGTCAACCATTTCTTCACTAATCCTCTGATTTACTGAGTCAAAGACACTGTGAGTTCACAGTGTTGAGCAAGACAGGAGTGCTTCCTGTTTTCATACATCAGAACTTCCACTAGGGATGCTGACACTGAGTCTCCCGTTCCAAATTATTATTTCTGTCCCCTCTTCTCAGAGTGTTTTCATTATAAAGGGCAAAGGAAGCGTAGACACAACACTTTTGATGCCTTCTCCTATGTCTCCTATGTGCCCCAAAACCACAGAAAGAAGACGCGGGAGGAGTGGACATCTCTGGCATCTTCAATCAGTGGATGACCAAGTTACAACATTGATATCTACCTCAGCTCCCTGACCTTGTGAGCAGTTTCACTCTGAGTTGGGCTGGGGGGCATTTCCCTAAGGTCTAAGCTCCACTCACATCCTGTGGTGCTGGACTGACAGGGTCTCTCCTTCCCCATCTCCACCAATGCTTCCTGTATTGAACAAACACCTATTTATACTCAATCCCTTATCTCAAGATCTATTTCTCAAAGACCCTCAAAGGAAGACAAAGTGCAGTCACCATCTTTCAGTCTACTTTAACTCAGCCTACTAAATGTTGCCGATAGGCCTTCCATAGGTATGTGATATATGGATTCAGCATATTACTATCAGGTAAGGTAGAAAGAGAAATATCGTAGAAGCTTCTGAAATGCACTGTGGGTAGGAAAATAAAAGAGCCGCATGTGTATGAGAAGGGAATGAATGGTTGCTTTTGACTGCGAGAATTGGAGTGGGATAGGCTTTATGGAAGACAGGAAAGGACAACTGACCTGTCTTAGAAGTTAAGGATTTTCCTCAAACTTCCATCCATTATTCATTCCTTTTCTAGTGCTTTCTTAGACCCAATCCCTCCAAATACATCTTTTCACCTTTGAAATTTTAATGCCATATTTATACTTTCTATCTTCTTTTGTCCTGTGATGTAGACAGATATCTCCACTGTAATTTCCAAGGTGGCCTCCACCCCAACTCTAGTCAAGAAGGACTTTTTTCACCTATTGAAAATGCATGAAATTAATGATAATAATAAAAGAGAGGTACAAGAAAAGGAACACCGTGATAAGTGACTAAGGGTGTGAAAAGGAACACCTTCTAGTGCTAAAGAAAAACAGGTCACTCTACTGGATGTCTTTGGGGCACAAAGTCTTAGAATCCAACCACCACACCACGAGGAAGCTCAGACAACCCAAGAAGAGGCATAGATGAAGGAGAAACTAACTCAGCTTCTCCCTGATATCAGCACCAGTTCACCAGCCACGGAAAGCCACCATTCTGGAAGGAAGGCAGCTACACTAACCACTACACCCCAATGCCTCCTGAAGCTGGCACAGTGAAGAAGATCATGGGTGCCAAATGACCTGCTCCCGCTAGCATCATGGAGCTCTATCAAGAAAAAATGATTGGCCGGGCATGGTGGCACATGCTTTTAATCCCAGCACTCGGGAGGCAGAGGTAGGAGGATCACCATGAGTTCGAGGCCACCCTGAGACTACATAGTGAATTCCAGGTCAGCCTGGGCTAAGTGAGATCCTACCTCAGAAACAAAATTAAAAAAAAGAAGAAGAAATGATTGCTGATTTGAGCAGCTAATGTTGAGGGTTATTTATAATATGGGGGGGGGAGATCAATCAGAACATGTTGCTTGTGGACATGACTCAAAGCTAACCAAATCACACGGTGGGTCTACTGTACAGTCACACAGCCCAGTCTGAACCAGGCTTTGTTCATGGCCAGAAACTTGAGCTGATGCTGGGTAAACAAGGAGTCACTTCTTAAGTGACTGAATCATGAATCAGGAGCTCAAAGTCCTATTCTCTTGTTAAGTCTAATTTTTTGTTTGTTTGTTTGTTTTGTTTTGTTTTTTTGAGGTACCATTTCACTCTGGCCCAGGCTGACCTGGAATTCACTATGTAGTCTCAGGGTGGCCTTGAACTCACAGCTATCCTCTGCCTCCCCAGTGCTGGGATTAAAGGCGTGTGCCACCACACCCAGCCTTAAATCTAAATTTTAAACAAGGTTGCTCTTGCTAATGAGACAATTAGCTTGTAAATGAAGGCCTTCCTAAGTCTCCATGAACAACAGGGTTGCAGTTCCAAGATGCAGGATGGGGGGAGGACTTAGTAAACACATTTAAATGATCAATAATGCAAAATAAAAAACATGTTTAGGGCTGGGAAGATGGTTCAAAGGGTAAGAGTGCTTGCTATAAACATGAGGGTCTACCTAAAAGAGCCTGAGACGACCTAAATTCAATGCCTAAGGACCCCTGGTGGGCATGGCTAGACACATCTGTAACGCTAGACCAGTGGGAGCAGACTGGAGAATCACTGGAGCTGGTTCAGAACGAGGCTCCATCTCAAGGAAATAGGTAGATGATAGCTGGAAGGACACTCAACATTCTCCTCTGGCCTCCACACACCTGAGCACATCTGCATAATACATGCACACACAACTCACATGCATACACACTCACTCACTCACACCATACCACACATGCTATATATGCAAAAAAAAAAAAAAAAAAAAAGAGAGAGATAAGCCTAAAAGAGTAGTGTAGAAAAAAAACAAGTCAAACAGGCTACTGCTACCCAGAAATACAGCACAATGACAGGAGAAGAAGAAATAACTGATTCTCATACCTACCCACCCCATGCCACACAAACGACTGGTTTTAAAACATTACCATTTGTTCTAAAACACAATGCCCGCATATCATTGCTTCATTCTCCATAATTGTTAAGGGGAAAAAAAAGTGTCTGAACAGTATAAATGAAGCTTGCTGCATTTGTACCACAAGGTTGAGATTGAAACGCTGGATTCAACTTCTCCCACAGAAATCTTCCTCTGACTGCAACAGGACTTGCAGAAAGAGAGGAATTCCGTGATTTGCTAAGAATGCTTGCGCCATCCCAGGGCCTGCTGCCTTCCATCCTCCACTTCAAGTACAACCCAGGTTCTCTGCACTTATTCAAAGAAGTAACGTCTATCAAAGCAACAAATTCAAAACAGGTGCACAGTTAGCATGTAAATTTAGAACAGCTTTTATATTTCCTTAGCTGCATTCAACATGCTCATAAAATCTTCATTTCTGCAATTGGATCCAAAGATTCTGTAACCTTAAAAGAGAACAATTAGCAAAATAAATTATTTTTTAAAAAGGAAGATAAAGAAACTTGACTTCCTACCAGTGAGTGGACTTGGTAAACAAACCTCAAATCCACATCCAAGTGTGCATTAATTGGTTCCAGTTGGCTCAGCTCAGTCACACACCCACCCGCCTGGCTTTGCCCTGGAGGCATATGATTTCCAGTTCCTGGATTCAGCACGCATTCCCAGTGCAGCCTTCAGTATAGGTCCTTTCTATTAGGTCCTCATGTCTCCAAATTCAAAAGCCCCCTTTCTGGCAAATTTCAAAACTCTTAAAAACTAGCTGCTATTTATAATGCTAACGGTGAATAACATTACAGGAGCTTGTTCTGTGGCAGTGTCTACAGATTAGTCATGACTAATTTCAACAACTCTCAGTGAATGTCTACAACCATTATGTCATTTCACGCTGTATATGTCATCCAACCTTCCTATGAGAAGAGAAGGGCATTCTCTAAGCTGCAGCACTCAAATGCTTCACTTACGTGGCAGTCATTTTCCTGTGTTTATTCCTTAATCGTGGATGTAACAAAAGAAAGCAAACATATCTCTTATGGGGTTGGAAAATCACTCAGTTGGTAAAGTGCTTATCTTGCAAGCATGAAGACCCATGTTCTATCACCAGAATCCACATATAAATGTCAGGCATGATGGTATGAACCTACAATCCTGGTAGTGGGGAGGCAGAGACAGGAGGATCCCTGGAATTCCTGGACAGCTAGTCCAGCCTAATTGGTGAACTCAGGATAATGGGACATGGTCTCAAAAGGGGGGGTGGCTAGAAAGATTGCTTAGTGGTTAAGAGCTTGCCTGTGAAGCCTAAGGACCCTGGTTGGAGGCTTGATTCCCCAGGACCCACGTAAGCCAGATGCACAAGGTGGTGCATGCATCTGGAGTTCATTTGCCATGGCTGTAAGCCCTGGTATGCCCATTCTCCTTTCTCTCTCTCATTCTCTCTGTTGCCCTCAAATAAATAAATGAAAGAAACAAATTTCTTTAAAAGGGAAGAAAGCATTACTGAGGAATTACACTTGAAGTAGTCCACTAGCCTCCACACACATACATGCAACTGCACATACATGAACTGGTGCATGTGTGCGTGCACACAAACACACACACATACACACAAGCACACTTTCTAAACTGTTATGGACAAGAAAAATCCATACTTCTGCTATCATACCCTGGTGTCACTGGCCTTCCATTAAATTCTGGTTTCACTTCCTAACAAATGTGTGAGCTTGGAAGTTCTCTGAACATCCCCAGCCTCCGTCTGTCATTGGTAGATGACCACAGCTATGGAATCTACCGGTGAAGGGACTATCTAAGAAAGCAGAGGGTACCATAAGTAAAGGAAGAGGTACAGGTGTGGAATCAACCATATTTGGGATGAATGTACTACCATATCTACACGTGCAGTGGTGTCCACACCTAGATTCATTGTCATGTTCAGTGGAGTCCATACATAGGATCACTAATGCACAGTCAGTGGCATCCACACCTAGAATCATCACCACACTTTCTGTAGTGTCCACAACTAGAATCATTACCACACATTCTGTGGTGTCCACACCTAGAATCATTATCACACATTCTGTAGTGTCCACACCTAGAATCATTACCACACATTCTGTGATGTCCACACCTAGAATCATTACCACACATTCTGAAGGGTCCACACCTAGAATAATTATCACACATTCTGTAGTGTCCACACCTAGAATCATTATCACACATTCTGTAGTGTCCACACCTAGAATCATTACCACACATTCTGTGATGTCCACACCTAGAATCATTACCACACATTCTGTAGAGTCCACACCTAGAATAATTATCACACATTCTGTAGTGTCCACACCTAGAATCATTACCACACATTCTGTAGTGTCCAGACCTAGAATCATTATCACACATTCTGTAGTGTCCACACCTAGAATCATTACCACACATTCTGTAGTGTCCACACCTAGAATCATTACCACACATTCTGTGGTGTCCACACCTAGAATGATTACCATACATTCTGTTGTGTCCACACCTAGAATCATTATCACACATTCCGTGATGTCCACACCTAGAATCATTATAACACATTCTGTAGTGTCCACACCTAGATCATTATCACACATTCTGTGATGTCCACACCTAGAATCATTATCACACATTCTGTCGCGTCCACACCTAGAATCATCATCACACATTCTGTAGTGTCCACACCTAGAATCATCACCACACATTCTGTAGTGTCCACACCTAGAATCATCACCACACATTCTGTGGTGTCCACACCTAGAATCATTACCACACATTCTGTAGTGTCCACACCTAGAATCATTACCACACATTCTGTAGTGTCCACACCTAGAATCATTACCACACATTCTGTAGTGTCCACACCTAGAATCATTACCACACATTCTGTAGTGTCCACACCTAGAATCATTACCACACATCCTTTAGTGTCCACACCTAGAATCATCACCACACATTCTGTAGTGTCCACACCTAGAATCATTCATTCTGTAGTGTCCACACCTAGAATCATTCTGTAGTGTCCACACCTAGAATCATTACCACACATTCTGTTGTGTCCACACCTAGAATCATTATCACACATTCTGTGAGTGTCCACACCTAGAATCATTATCACACATTCTGTAGTGTCCACACCTAGAATCATTATCACACATTCTGTAGTGTCCACACCTAGAATCATTATCACACATTCTGTAGTGTCCACACCTAGAATCATCATCACACATTCTGTAGTGTCCACACCTAGAATCATCATCACACATTCTGTAGTGTCCACACCTAGAATCATCATCACACATTCTGTAGTGTCCACACCTAGAATCATTATCACACATTCTGTAGTGTCCACACCTAGAATCATCACCACACATTCTGTAGTGTCCACACCTAGAATCATTACCACACATTCTGTAGTGTCCACACCTAGAATCATTACCACACATTCTGTAGTGTCCACACCTAGAATCATTATCACACATTCTGTAGTGTCCACACCTAGAATCATTATCACACATTCTGTAGTGTCCACACCTAGAATCATTGTCATACATTCTGTAGTGTCCACACCTAGAATCATTACCACACATTCTGTAGTGTCCACACCTAGAGTCATCACCACACATTCTGTAGTGTCCACACCTAGAATCATTACCACACATTCTGTAGTGTCCACACCTAGAATCATCACCACACATTCTGTAGTGTCCACACCTAGAATCATTATCACACATTCTGTAGTGTCCACACCTAGAATCATTATCACACATTCTGTAGTGTCCACACCTAGAATCATTATCACACATTCTGTAGTGTCCACACCTAGAATCATTACCACACATTCTGTAGTGTCCACACCTAGAATCATTACCACACATTCTGTAGTGTCCACACCTAGAATCATTACCACACATTCTGTAGTGTCCACACCTAGAATCATTACCACACATTCTGTAGTGTCCACACCTAGAATCATTACCACACATTCTGTGGTGTCCACACCTAGAATCATTATCACACATTCTGTAGTGTCCACACCTAGAATCATTATCACACATTCTGTAGTGTCCACACCTAGAATCATCACCACACATTCTGTAGTGTCCACACCTAGAATCATTACCACACATTCTGTAGTGTCCACACCTAGAATCATCACCACACATTCTGTAGTGTCCACACCTAGAATCATTTTCACACATTCTGTAGTGTCCACACCTAGAATCATTATCACACATTCTGTAGTGTCCACACCTAGAATCATTATCACACATTCTGTAGTGTCCACACCTAGAATCATTATCATACATTCTGTAGTGTCCACACCTAGAATCATTATCACACATTCTGTAGTGTCCACACCTAGAATCATTATCACACATTCTGTAGTGTCCACACCTAGAATCATTATCACACATTCAGTAGTCTGTAGTGTCCACACCTAGAATCATTACCACACATTCTGTAGTGTCCACACCTAGAATCATCATCACACATTCTGTAGTGTCCACACCTAGAATCATTATCACACATTCTGTAGTGTCCACACCTAGAATCATTACCACATTCATTCTGTAGTGTCCACACCTAGAATCATTACCACACATTCTGTAGTGTCCACACCTAGAATCATTACCACACATTCTGTAGTGTCCACACCTAGAATCATTACCACACATTCTGTAGTGTCCACACCTAGAATCATCACCACACATTCTGTAGTGTCCACACCTAGAATCATTATCACACATTCTGTAGTGTCCACACCTAGAATCATTACCACACATTCTGTAGTGTCCACACCTAGAATCATCATCACACATTCTGTAGTGTCCACACCTAGAATCATTATCACACATTCTGTAGTGTCCACACCTAGAATCATCACCACACATTCTGTAGTGTCCACACCTAGAATCATTATCACACATTCTGTAGTGTCCACACCTAGAATCATTGTCACACATTCTGTAGTGTCCACACCTAGAATCATTATCACACATTCTGTAGTGTCCACACCTAGAATCATTATCACACATTCTGTAGTGTCCACACCTAGAGTCATCACCACACATTCTGTAGTGTCACACCTAGAATCATTATCACACATTCTGTAGTGTCCACACCTAGAATCATTATCACACATTCTGTAGTGTCCACACCTAGAATCATCATCACACATTCTGTGGTGTCCACACCTAGAATCATCACCACACATTCTGTACTGTCCACACCTAGAATCATTATCACACATTCTGTAGTGTCCACACATAGAATCATTACCACACATTCTGTAGTGTCCACACCTAGAATCATTATCACACATTCTGTAGTGTCCACACCTAGAATCATTATCACACATTCTGTAGTGTCCACACCTAGAATCATCACCACACATTCTGTAGTGTCCACACCTAGAATCATTGTCATACATTCTGTAGTGTCCACACCTAGAGTCATCACCACACATTCTGTAGTGTCCACACCTAGAATCATTATCACACATTCTGTAGTGTCCACACCAAGAGTCATCACCACACATTCTGTAGTGTCCACTAGAATCATTATCACACAGTGTCCACACCTAGAATCATTGTCACACATTCTGTAGTGTCCACACCTAGAATCATTGTCATACATTCTGTAGTGTCCACACCTAGAATCATCACCACACATTCTGTAGTGTCCACACCTAGAATCATTGTCATACATTCTGTAGTGTCCACACCTAGAATCATTGTCACACATTCTGTAGTGTCCACACCTAGAATCATTATCACACATTCTGTAGTGTCCACACCTAGAATCATTATCACACATTCTGTAGTGTCCACACCTAGAATCATTACCACACATTCTGTAGTGTCCACACCTAGAATCATTATCACACATTCTGTAGTGTCCACACCTAGAATCATTATCACACATTCTGTAGTGTCCACACCTAGAATCATCACCACACATTCTGTGGTGTCCACACCTAGAATCATCACCACACATTCTGTAGTGTCCACACCTAGAATCATTATCACACATTCTGTAGTGTCCACACCTAGAATCATTATCACACATTCTGTAGTGTCCACACCTAGAATCATTACCACACATTCTGTAGTGTCCACACCTAGAATCATTATCACACATTCTGTAGTGTCCACACCTAGAATCATTACCACACATTCTGTAGTGTCCACACCTAGAATCATTACCACACATTCTGTAGTGTCCACACCTAGAATCATTACCACACATTCTGTAGTGTCCACACCTAGAATCATTACCACACATTCTGTAGTGTCCACACCTAGAATCATTACCACACATTCTGTAGTGTCCACACCTAGAATCATTACCACACATTCTGTGGTGTCCACACCTAGAATCATTATCACACATTCTGTAGTGTCCACACCTAGAATCATTACCACACATTCTGTAGTGTCCACACCTAGAATCATTATCACACATTCTGTGGTGTCCACACCTAGAATCATTACCACACATTCTGTGGTGTCCACACCTAGAATCATTATCACACATTCTGTAGTGTCCACACCTAGAATCATTATCACACATTCTGTAGTGTCCACACCTAGAATCATTACCACACATTCTGTGGTGTCCACACCTAGAATCATTACCACACATTCTGTAGTGTCCACACCTAGAATCATTATCACACATTCTGTAGTGTCCACACCTAGAATCATTACCACACATTCTGTGGTGTCCACACCTAGAATCATTATCACACATTCTGTGGTGTCCACACCTAGAATCATTACCACACATTCTGTGGTGTCCACACCTAGAATCATTACCACACATTCTGTAGTGTCCACACCTAGAATCATTATCACACATTCTGTAGTGTCCACACCTAGAATCATTGTCACACATTCTGTAGTGTCCACACCTAGAATCATTATCACACATTCTGTAGTGTCCACACCTAGAATCATTATCACACATTCTGTAGTGTCCACACCTAGAATCATTATCACACATTCTGTACTGTCCACACCTAGAATCATTATCACACATTCTGTAGTGTCCACACCTAGAATCATTACCACACATTCTGTAGTGTCCACACCTAGAATCATTACCACACATTCTGTAGTGTCCACACCTAGAATCATTATCACACATTCTGTAGTGTCCACACCTAGAATCATTATCACACATTCTGTAGTGTCCACACCTAGAATCATTATCACACATTCTGTAGTGTCCACACCTAGAATCATTATCACACATTCTGTAGTGTCCACACCTAGAATCATTATCGCATATTCTGTGGTGCCCATGCCTAGACTCGTTGGCATTACCTCCTCTTTTCTGTCACTGCTTCTTATTTTTTGTTCTTCCTGTTCTCTCAATTCTTCACCTAGAATCATTGTCCACACCTCTTTATTGTACTGAATTTACCTTTTTTTTTCTTTGGTGCCCACAGGGAATCATTACCACACAGTCTGTCTCCCATGCTGAATCAGGAACTCATTCTGCATCCCAGTTCAAGAATCATTATCACACATCCTGTAGTGTCCACATGCTACAATCATGGCGCATGCATCTGTAGTGTCCACACCTAGAATCATGGAGGCCATTCTGTAGTGCACACCTAGAATCATTCTCTCTTTCTCTCTCTGTCCTCCCTAGAATCATTTCTCTCTGTCTGTCTGTCACTCTCAAATAAATAAAAAGAAATGACCTGTTTCATCATGGATGAGTTCTACAAACCATTGACAGCTAATAAAGAAAAGATTAATGGACAAAAGAATGATTATCAGACATTCTAGTGTCCACACCTGAATCTTTCAAACATTCTGACAAGTTATTTCATCACCATCACTGCCATTTTCTTGGCTTCTGTAGCTCACTGTAGAATCATTATCACACATTCTGTGGATATCCACACCTAGAAAATACACATTCCATGGTGCTATAGAATCATTAGCCCACATTTGCAGAGGTCAAAATGGAGAAGGGCACAAAGATCCCGCCCACCATGAGGAGTGTTGGCAGAATCATTATCACACATTCTGTGGACCTAGAATCATTACACATTCTTGTCATAGGATCATTATCACATGCTCTGGTAAACAATCCTCCACCATGTGCCCTCATTAAACTCAGCTGGTCATGTCCACACAAAATTAAAAAGAGACATCTAAATGTCCACACCTAGAATCATTACCACACAGGTTTTAGTGGGTGGGGGGGTCAAGAGAAGGTAATGGGTGAGGATTATGAACAAAATTCATCATATCTGGGCTGGAAGGATGGCTCTTGCCCACAAAGCCTGAGGAACCAGGTTCAATTCCCGAGTACTCACATAAAGCCAGAGGTACCAGGTGATGCGTGTATCTGGAGTTCATTTGCAGTGGCTGGAGGTCCTGGCATGCTCATTCTGTCTGTCTGTCTCTCTCTCCCAAATAAATAGATTTTTTTTTACAATTCACATTCATATTTAAAAACTTAATAAGAGGCTGGAGAGAAGTCTTAGCAGTTAAGGCACTTGGCTGCAAAGCCAAAGGACCTTGGTTTGATTCCCCACGTAAGCCAGATGCACAAGGTTGCACATGCATCTGGAGTTCGTTCTCAGTGGCTATAGGCCCTGGCACACCCATATTCTCTCTCTCCCTACATCTTTCTCTCAAATAAATAAATAAAAATAAAATATTTTTAAAAGCTTAAAAATAAAAAAATAAAATAACTTATCCCTCTTTCATGCAGCTCAATTCCACAATGCCCCAAACTAGGCTCCTTGCTTTCTCCAGGATCCACCTCTAGACTATAAGGTTGAGACTGTCCACGCTCAAGAAGTCCAACAGATGAGGAACTTTGCAAGGGAGAGAGGAGCCCATGTGCTCACTGACCACACGAAGAGCCAAGCCAGCCTCTGGGCGAGGCGCTGAGTGCACAGAGAGTTGGACACTCCCTGCAGAGATCAGATGTGAAAACTCAGTCCCAAGATAGTGCGTGTGATCTCTGTAATGCTGGATTGTTCACTGCTTACCCCTCTGCTCTACATGTGTCTGGAGAGGGAGGGTGGGACCCTCAGGCCCTTCTGGGTGCCAAGACCATCAGCAGAGCTTGCCACCCATAGTCTACATGCTGTTTCTCCTCACGCTGAGAACCTACATCTGACCCTGCTCACACTGGGAAGGCTGGCGTGCTCTGGGGTTCCCACAAGCAAGGCAAAAAAGGAAAGAAACCAACCAATGAATCCCCATTCCTCACAGACAGAGCTGTAGACTGGGTGCCACAGTGGCTTCCATGAACCCCACTGAACTTGAGGAAAGAGAACCCATCTGCTCTGCTCCCTGCTAAGACACAAGCAGATGTCCAGGCTCCCCTGGCTGCTATTACGCCTCGTTACAAAAAATGCTGCCCACCCCTAGCCGTACAGACAAACTGTTAATAATGAACCATGAGAAGAAAATACCAAAAGAAGTTGTTGGAAGCGAGGTCAGCAACACAGGCAGAAGTTTTAAAGGAAAGATGCCCTTAAACTTCTACACCATTTATAAAGAAATGATGCTATCCATTAGGGAGGCACAAAAGGAAGCTACTGTCATTACTAACCTATTAGAAATTGTATTTTCCTATTAATACAACCTTGCAATAAAACTCAATCATGCAAGATTCCAAGCCTTTATTTATAAAAAGAAAACGCTCCCAAAAGCAAAGGTCACTAGGTATAAAGCAAAGGCCAGATTGTTTCTGGCTGTGTGAGAACACAGTCGGCTGACTTACGCAAAGGCAGCTGCACCGAGGTCATTCGTTTGCCCTGAATTTAGCCCTGAACTGAGCAGAAGAAAAACACACGAGGCTGGATTCTCCTTGGCCACCAGGTCCTTTGCTCAGAAACAATCCTATCTGCCCAGACTCACCTCATCCCCGTCTGCTTAACAGAGCCCTTCACAGAATACACTCCCACCTGCCATGAGCCCCAACTGCCACCAAACACATGAACAGGGACTTTCTTCTGCAGTGCTAACAAGTGCAATGGTTGTCACCACATGTACCTTGCACACAGGCTCCAAACCAGAAATCTCCTTCCTCTCCTAAAACTCTGTTTCATCAATCTTCCAGAACCTTCAAATGCTATACTTTTTTCTAGAGAAACAAAATGATTCATGCTTATAATAATATACCCTAGATAAGGAGGCATAGAGAGATATATTTTTGACTCTTCACAGATTATGTTCAGGGCTGGAGACATAGATCAGTTGTTAAATACTTTTCTTACAAGCATTAGGACCCACATGTAATCTCATTGTTGGGGAGGTGAAGACAGGAGGATGCCTGGGGTTTGCTAACCTAACTGGCAAGCTCCAGGCCAATGAGAGACCCTGTCTCATGGAAAAGGTGGATGGGGGCTGGAAAAATGGCTTAGCAATTAGGCACTTACCTGTGAAGCATAAGGACCCTAGTTCAAGGTTCAATTCCCCAGTACCCACATAAGCCAGATGCACAAGGTGGCACATCTGGAGTTTATTTGCAGTGGCTGGAGGCCCTGATGCACCAATTCTCTCTCTCTCTCTCTCTCTCTCTCTCTCTCGCTCTCGCTCTCGCTCTCGCTCTCGCTCTCTGCCTCTTTCTCTGTCACTCTAAACTAAATAAATAAACAAAAAAATTAAAAATAAAATAAAGGTGGATGGTGTTTCTGAAGAACAACATCTGAGTCTAGTCTCAACAGGTATGTGCACCTGCACACACATGAACTTACATATACACACATGCACACATATGCAAAAAAAGATTAAGTTAGGTTCAAAATGAATTTCAAGTGTTACAGATAACATTTGTTAGAAATTAATAATCCATAAAACACCTAATGTATGTACCTATAAACAGCATTGGGTAAAAAATGATGAATAATTATTGGTTAATGAGTAGGTGTTAACATTACATTTGATGTGTGACACAAAGAAGCCTTGGAAAGGTGGAGTTTCAAAAATAGAACTGAGCAAGATCTGTCAAGCCTTTAGCATGATGGATCTCAAAGCATGTAGTCTTGACTCACAGCAGCAGGACCACTCAGAGACTCATTAGAAATGCAGGTCCCCAGGCTGGAGAGATGGTATAGGGGTTAAAGCGCCAGCCTCTTAAGTTGAAGAACACCATTTGATTCTCCAGGTCCCATGTTTAGCCAGAAGCAAAGTGATACAAGGGCACAATACCTCACTTGCCCACAAGGGGGTGCACGCGTCTGGAGTTTGTTCACAGCAGCTGAGAGGCCACCAGTGCACCCATTTTCTATCTGGCCCTCTCTCTCTCTGTGTCTCTGACTCTCTCAAAGAAAGAAAAGAAAAGAAAAGAAAAGAAAAGAAAAGAAAAGGAAAGGAAAGGAAAGGAAAGGAAAGGAAAGAAAGAAAGGAAAGGAAAGAAAAGAAAAGAAAAGAAAAGAAAAGAAAAGAAAAAGAAATGCAGGTCCCCATTCCTACCTCAGACCTACTGGATCAAAATCTTGAGGGATGGGGCCAGGTGATGCTGGCATGAGCTAATGCTTGAGACTCTCACATGACTGATTTGAAGCTTCATTTAGGAAGTGTCCTCAGCAGGGCCAAGAACGTTAGGTGAGATAGGACATGTTAACAGAAGCCAGGTTGAGGAAGCAAACCTCTGTTTAAGAACTGGCAGGCAGTATGAGTTGGATGAAACAGATAATACTAAAAGATGAATGGCAGAAGCTTAAGCTAAAATAATAGATATTCATCAGGACAAGAGATGATACACTATATTCTGTAGACTATGAGATGCCAATGTGGATTTGAGGTAAGGTATTGACACAATCCACCCTGCTAATCCACAAATATCTTTTGAAATTATAAATGCTACTATCCTATACATGGGAAGATGGCACTGAAGCAAGGAGGATACACTGATGTTATTTCCCCAAAATCCCTCTAAGATCACTGCTGACCAAAAGTTTCAAATCCATAACTTCCACATCCTTAGGACCTAAATTTTCTATTTACAAGTCATGAACCATGGAATTGCAAGAGGAGAGCTCAGACATGACATTCTGCTTTCTTTTTGTAGAAACGTCTGTGACCTAAGTGATGAAGACAAGATATACAGCAAGGAGGCTGGAGAGATGGCTTAGCACTTAAGGTGCTTGCCTGCGAAGCCCAAGGACCCATGTTCAACTCTCCAGGTCCCATGTAAGCCAGACGCACAATGTGACACAAGCACACAAGGTTGCACATGCACACATGATGTTGCATGCATCTGTAGTTCTATTACAGTAGCTGGAGGCCCTGGCATGCCAATTGTCTCTCTTCTCTTCTCTCTTCTCTCTCTGATAAATAATAAAAATATTTTAAGGGCTGGAGAGATGGCTGAGTGGTTAAGGTGCCTGCTGCCTAAGCCTAAGAACGCTGGTTCCAATCTCCAGCAGTTCCAATCTCCAGGTCCCACGTTAAGCCAGATGCAAAGTGACACAAGGGCGCAATGCCACACTTAACCACAAGGGGGCGCACACATCTGGATTTCATTCTCAGCAGCTGAGAGGCTGCTGGCGTGCCCACCTCTATCTGTCTTCCTCTCCCTCTCTCTGTCTCTCTCTGTCTCTCTCCCAAAAAAATAAAAATAAATAAATAAATAAAATAAAAATATTTTAAAAAAGAAATACTACTAGTATGCTCTAGTTAGATTTTGTAATGAAAATTAATGACTTCTGAATTGTCTGCAGAAAGAAGATTGAATGGCACAGAGAGTGATAAAGAAACACTGAGTGCTGATTACTAAGTTAAAGAAGCCTTTCTGAGAAGGCCACATCCTACTAGATGCCTGCTATCCAGCATTCTGGAGATAGTAAAGCAAAGAACAGTGGTTGAGAGAGGTTAGGAGTGAGAGACACATGAGAAAGCAAGCACAAAGGACTGTTGGAGAGGTGGCAGTAGTGTCACGCTGCAATGGTAGGTACATGTCATGACAAATGTGCTCAAACTTGTAGATGTGCAGCAAGAGTGAGCCCTCATGTAAACGATGGCCTCTGGGTGACCATGATGTGTCAAAAGAGATCCATCAGTTGTAAGCAGGCGACTCTGGTAGAAGATGTTGCAAAGGGGAAAACTGTGCATGCGGGAGAAGGGGGAGATGGAAGTTCTCTGTGGCTTCTCCCTAGTTCTCCTGGGAACCTTGACTGCTCTTGAAGTAATAAAGGAAGCTGTAGCAGACATCTTCAGGTTCGCTGAGATGAACTTCCAGACCAGGCACAGTTATGGAGGAAGGGATATTATTTATTGAAGCTTACAGATCCAGGGGAAGTTCCATAATGGCAGAAGAAGCTGGCCTGCCTTCACAGGGCCAAGCAAGAGAGAAAAACCAACCAGGCACACTGCACACAGAGCAAAGCTACAGCCAAAAGCCACAGCACACTTTGCATATCTTTACAATGGACTCTCAAACCATCACCACACCTTAAGACCGGCCCCCAGTGACGCTGCCTCTAGCAAGGTGATTGCAGATGCAAACTATAAACTAATAAAACACTGAATATATTGGGGGCCATATATTCAAACTACCACAGAAGCTTCCTCAAATAATATTAGAGTGGTTTGGGGTAACACGTTTAAAACTTCAGCAGTTGGAGAACACTGAAAAATGTCCACAGCAACAGCTCCATTCTAAGCATCCCAATACTGGCCACGAGCTCCTATTTTCCACCTGATTCTCATGAATGCCCCCATGGCATTCATCTTTACTCATCTTCAACAGCCAGTGACCTCCACCCATCCGTCTACCACCTGTTCTCTGTGACTGGCCCTCCACTGTTCCCTCAGTCTTTCTTAATCAGCTTCCTTTCCAAGGTCAGTTATCATAACAAGTCCCATCCACACACTTGTAATGACCACTGCATTAAACTCCCTTGGAAAACCAACCTTAGTGAACCATCTCCCGCTCAAGTCACAAATGCATGCGCACAGCTGGCCATGGCTGGAGGCACACAGCTGCCCATAATTGGAGAAATCCACACAGTTCAGCCAGCAACTCTTATGTGAAATTCAGAACCACAGACTCGAGCAGGCTGCAGTTCGGGTTGCTGCACAGTCTCCCCACTTCAATCGCGTACTCTCCTGCTGTCCGCATGACTGGCCTGCATGCCCATCCTCCCTGCTGAGGGGCTTTCTTCCTGTACAGGATGAACTATCTCCCAATACGTCTAAGAGTCTAGAACCTGGGTGTAGCCTTATTTGGAAATAAAATTGTCACACAGATGCTCAAGTCAAGGTGAAAAATTAGGAGATTAAGATAGACCCAAATTTGCTGGGCATGGTGATGCACACCTTTAATCCCAGCACTTGGGAGACAGAGGTAGGAGGATCACAGTGAGTTCAAGGCCACCCTGAGAATACAGAGTGAATTCCAGGTCAGCGTGAGCTACAGTGAGAACTGACCTCGTAGAGAGAGAGAGAGAGAGAGACCCGAGACCCAAATTCAATTGCTAACATTCTGTTTTTTTTAAAATATTTATTTATCTACAAGCAGAGATATACAGAGAGAAGAGACAGAGACAGACATAGAGACAGAGAGAAAGAGAATGAGTGGGCACACCAGAGCCTCTAGCCACTGCAAACTAATTCCAGACACATGTGCCACTTTGTGCATCTGGCTTTACATGGGTACTGGGGAATTGAACCTGGGTCATCAGGCTTTACAGGCAAGCATCTTAACCACTGAACCATCTCTCCAGCCCATAGAGTTCTCTTAAGAACAGAGAAATATGGGCAAGTTCGAGAATACAGCATGTAAAGATAGAAGCAGATAATAGAGAGATGTGTGTCTACAAAGCTAGGGATGTCAAGAATTGGCAGCAACCAGCAGAAGAGGAAGTACAGTTATGGAATAGATTCTCCCTCAGAGGGAACCAGCCCTGCTCAGACTTTAATTGCTAATGTCCATAAACATGAAAGAACACATTTCTACTGTCTATAAGCCATTGTGATAATTAATTTCATATGCTAACCTTACTGGGCCACAAGGTACCCAGATATTTCATCGACAGCATCTTAGGTGTCTATGAGGGTACTCTTGGGGAAGATTAACATTTGAATTCCTGGGCTGAATAAAGTAGATTGGTCTCTAGTATCAGTCACTTTATCATAAGGAGGACAAAATGCCCAACCAGAAGTAATCGATGGAAGGAAAAGGCTTTGATTGAACATACAGATTGGAGGGGAAGTTTCTTTGTGGTGAGGAAGGCAGGAGGTCTGGCAGGCTGGAATAGGAAGCCTGCATCACCGCTCACCAGAGTCAGGAAAGAAAGAGACAGGAAGAGAGAGAAGAGAAGGCTGAGGGGAAGAGAGGGAAGAGATGCTGGGCTACCAGACCCAATGACCCACTTCCTTCCGCAAGGCTCCACCTTAAAGGTTTCACAACCTGCACAAGCAGCACAGCCAGCTGGGGATCAAGGGCTTGAACACGTGCCTATGGGGGACATTTTACAGCTAAACTACTATAGCCTTCCTAAGGTCAGTGGAAGGTATGAATAAAACAAAAGGGCTGGCCTACCCACAACGACAGGGACTTCTTCTACTTGACCTCCTGCCACTGGCACAGCATTCGTCTGCTAAGTGAAGCATCATTTCTTCTTGGATCTCAAGCCTGCTGGCTTTGGGACTGGACCTTACACACTTGGCTCTCCTGCTTCTCCGGGCTTTGGAGTCAGACGAGAAGCACATGATTGGCACTCTTGAGGTTTTCCTCTTGCCAGCTGTGGATCGGGGCTTCTCAGCCTCCACCTCACACAGCACTTTTTATCTCTGAACTAATTCAGCCACCCAGTGAGCAGCACCACACAAAGGCAGCCCTAGAAACCTCCTCTTTCTCTGAAGAAATTGATACACGCAGAAGAGAGCATTTCTCAGATCAGCAGAAACATCCCGCAGTATGTGTTCCTGAGACTCTGCCTTGTCTTGTGTCCCTCTTGATGCTCCAAAGGGGCTTGATGTCCAAAGGGACAGCCATCAGTCACACGCAATATGATCTCAACTCTTAGTGCCCTCTTGAAACACTACTGCAGCCTCTCTTCCTCTGGGTCATTCACATCACCCTATAAGATGACTTCACTAAGGATCAGACATACAATTATTTCCTATGGCTAAAAAAAAAAAAAAAAATCAAAAAATTTAAAAAGTAAAAGCCTGCCTTTCCCACCCTCTACTCCACAACTATGTTCTTATTTCTCTCATCCCTTCTGGAGCAAAACTCAAATTTCTAAGTTTCCTTCATCTTCTTCTTCAGGTCCCCTTCCTCCATTCTCAAACACCTACTCAAATCGACCTTTGGCCCCCATCACTCTACAGAAATGGCTCAAAATGTATTTTCTGAATGATGCATATAGGTACCATACCATCACCGGGAACCTTTTAACCCATGGTTTGTGTTCATACCTATTCTTCTTGGCTATTAAGTCTGCCTTTGCCTCACCCATCCTGACACGTAACACAGATTGCATAGAAGAAAATACAAGTCCTCACATCCACGCAGGGCAGTGACTGGGATTTAAGTCATTTGTGTATTCTAGAACCTTCAAAAGCCAAGGCCATCATAAGCCAGGGCTGAGTGCCCTCCTGGCTCTGGCTATGCAGGACTGGCTTCCATTCACTGTCACAGGCAGTCACGGTCAGTGACATAAGGAACCAAAGCGAAAATATGTGTGCGCTGCTGACAAGGGGAGGTGTTTACTTCTTCTCTGGGGAGGAAGGATAGGAAAGAGGAAGAGAAGACAGAAGTAAGGGTAGTGCAGAAGGAGGAAAGAGAGAAAGGGAGGGAGAGAAGAACAGAAGAGTGGAAGATGGGGAGCAAAAAAAAAGTAGCACTATTCAGAACATAGTTCTGTTAAAGAAACATTGATTTTTATATCCTGACTCTATAACAAGAAATGATTACATGAAATAATTGCTCATTAAGTCTCCTTAGTCTTTAGTAATCACGCTTTTAAATATTTATGTGAAATCTTTTCTGCTTCTCCATTACATTTTTCCCAGTGACAATTACTCATAACTGCTCCTTAAGCATTCCTCGGAACAGGGAGAGACGTTAGTCATGCCTGGGAAGTATGGAGCTTCCCAGACCACTCGTACCCCATGAAGAGGACCACAGACTTGTCTCCCATCACTTCACACAGATCTTATTTGCCCTCACACACACAGCCAAGTGGCCTGTGGGAGTTAATCCTGGTGGTCGTGCCCCTCAGACAAGAGCAAATAGAGGCTGGGTCCAGTGTTCCATGCACCCAGTGTTAACTCCCCAGAGCTGGGCTGAATCCCACCTCACTAACGACACAACCTATGAATGAGCTAAGGCCAAGTGTGAACAGAGAGAACACACCTTCATTCAGGCTTGCAAATGGTCTGTGTCAGACTTGGAGCTCAGCGCTGGGTTTGCAAAGCAGAACACAGAGGCTTGAGTGGCTCATGGCTGACCACTGTGAAGGGGCAGGTGAAGGAAGGACACACAGTGAGCCAGGCTGCTTAACCAGAGTTTCCAAAATATAAACACGACCTTCGTGACACATGATATGGTTTTAGGTAGCCAGTACAGCTTTTTATACGTTTATCTCATCAAATAGTGGGAAATTTACTTCCACATGAATTCTTCAGGCCATAAAAAAAAAGTGTCAGTGTGATGCTAGTGTGACGCCGTCAAAACCCTGCGTGCTTCTGTGTCTTTTTACACAGTATATGCATGCTGAGTCCACGCCCAGGGACTGCAGCAAAAATAATTTATGAATTACGTCGTACCACGTTTACTTTTATCGTTTCCTTTGCTTTACAGCAAGTGACATCAATTTCCTGTACAAGACAATGGCATAAACATTTCATTTCAAATAAATGTGCTATCTAATAAGGCATGCCACTTTAATAAAGCCTGGCAAATATTTTGGTTCACATAGTTGAATAAAAATAGTGGCGAGGCATACAGTATCAAAGCCCTGCTGGATGCATGACGCAATGATTGAATTGGATGAGCACTCAGCTGTACCATGGACTGACTGCAGGACAGACAGGGCATGTCCGCCTAGCCTGGGTATTCCAGTACTTGGCATAACACCAAGCATATAACAGACTGCGCTAAGCACTGTGGAAACGAGTTAAGGGAATATGATATAGTCACTCCCTGGTCCACTACAGGGAACAGGAGGGCATGGAGAAAGGATGAGACCATCATTGCCTGTCTGTAAACTGTTTGACCTCAGGAAAGGCAAGAGAAACAGTGAGAACCTGTTGTTTTACCTGACTGCAAACTCGCAGTCGTGACAGTTGTCAGCGTGCTGGGTAGATGAGTTGCTTCCAAGCTTTCCCATTAATTGCCCAGGGACCTCATGTCCTTTTGCCTCTTGGAGTTTTATTGTTGATACGGTGGCTATTTTTCTGTCATACTCAGTGATGTGATGTAGCAGAGTTATTTATAAAGCTTTTACCTTACAAAGTGACCCAGTCGTAAAGGCATACATAACAGGCACCACAGTCACCTCCAAGGGGACAAAAACTGGACCTTGGTAAACAAGAAATCTTATTCTTATGTATAAGAACACAGGTTAACAAAAACTACAGTGTAGTTATTAGAGGGAAAGGTCTAGAGAGGTCCTGGGGTAGGAGATGGAATGATTTAAAAAAACAAAAACTGAGAATTCAGAAGTTGTTCCTTGGGTTTCCCAGCATGACTGCCAGGCTCCAGCTTCCTTGACTGTTACCCGGAGATGATATTTTAATCCCCCAGTAGTCTCCATTGATGAATATTTCCTGGGAGAAGGAGAGCAGTTGTTTTCCAACAAGAAGCAATTAGGCTAGAGGAAGCCCTTCCTAGGTAGCAAGGAAGGTAGCCAGCCCCCAGGCACATAGTCCAGTGGTTCTAAAAATGTTAATATGGGGCTGGAGAGATGGCTTAGGGGTTAAGGCGCCTGCCTCCTAAGCCTAAGAACGCTGGTTTCAATCTCCAGCGGTTCCAATCTCCAGGTCCCACGTTTAGCCAGATGCAGTGACGCAAGGGCGCAATGGCACACTTGACCACAAGGGGGCGCACACATCTGGATTTCTTTCACAGTGCTGAAACACTGCTGGCGTGCCCATCTCTATCTTCCTCTCTCTGTCTCTCTCTCTGTCTGTCTCTCTCTGTGTCTCTCTCCAAAAAAAAAATAAAAAATAAAAAAATAAAAATAAATAAAATATTAAAAATGTTAATATGTTCTCTCAGGTGATGGAACGAAATTTTTACATAACCAGATTCTCCTAATGGCTCTTTCCACACAGTATAGCCCAGATCCATATACAAAATGGTTCCCAAGAAAGAACATGACATGATACATCCATAGAGCTTCACACAGACCTTTGCCATGAGTAAATGGAGTGCAGCAGCTCCTATCTGGGCCACCACTAGGATGTAAAAAGACTCAGAAGTGCTTTTGAATTCACCCAACAAGTTCACACAGGAGCCTGAATTCACTCAAGCCTATCAAAATCCATAGGTTCAAAGCACCATGCACTATGTGAAACGGCCCTTTTGAATTGGATTAGGATTTCTGAATTACCAAATCAAGTTTAAGTAAAATTAATCCTGTTAATGAAAGAGAGGTTCATGGGAGTTTGAAAGGCCCATTGAATTAACACTAGCAAGGACAGCACATGCTTTCAACATTGATTCCATCTCTTACCAACCATGTGATTTTGGCAGATCAAATTATTCTTTTTAAAGAAATACTTAAATGCCGAGAGCTGGAGAGATGGCTTAGCAGTTAAGGCGCCTGCCTGCTAAGCCTAAGAACCCGGTTCCAGTCTCCAGGTCCCACATTTAGCCAGATGCAAAGTAACACAAGGGCGCAATGCCGCACTTGACCAAAAGGGGGCGCATGCATCTGGATTTCATTCACAGCAGTTGAGAGACTGCTGGCGCGCCCATTCTCTATCTGTCTCCCTCTCCCTCTCTCTGTCTGTCTCTCTCTGTGTCTCTCTCCAAAAATAAAAAAAAAATAAAAATTTAAAAAAAGAAATATTTAAATGCTTAAAAAATTAAACCTGAAATCAGCAAGAAGTCCAGGTTCAAGTGAGGCTCTGAGTTAGGCCCTTGACTCCTCTAATACCATGTCAGGATGGTCAGAATTCTGCGGTGGTTCAGCACTCCAAAGAGGGCATTCCACAAGGCGGGGGCCCAGACACCTGCTGCAAGACTTCTTCCTCATTGTTATTTGAGTAGGAAATGCCCCCCATAAAATGTACATGTCCCCCAAGGACACATGTGTTTGAATACTTAACTGTAGGGAAGGTCATGGGACATGTAGGCACTGGAGCGTCAGTGGAGGAAAGGTGTCACTGGAGGAAGGCTTTGAGCTCTTTCAGTCTGACCCACTTGCTGTTTACTCTTTTATCCCTGCTGATGTGATAATGTGATGCTCTAGCTACATTTTCCCTGACATGATGGATGCTACTCTCTGGAAAATGTAAACCAAACTAAGCCTTCCCTTCCCTAAGCTGCTTCTGGCCAGGTATTTTGTCCCAGCAAGAAAAAGTAACTGATATAATCGGCAACCTCTGAATTCCCTTACAGTCTTTTCTGTCATGTCTGGCTGACAAGTCACTAAAGCCAACCCAGATTCCATGGAAGTGGAATTAGATTCTGTCTCCCACTGAGCAATGTAGGAACATGCTCTGAGGCCTTGTTAGCCCACCACAAAGACCACATGTAAACTGGAACGCTAATATCCTTGCTCTGTGAATCAAGTCCCAGGGGTTTTAAAGAAGAGGGCTGTGTTTGTTTCTGTTGCTGTTATGCTGTGTGAATGTGTGTGAAAGATTTAATGGGCACATAATAAAAAGCATGTACTTAATAAAATTATATTATAGCCTTATTGGAAAATGACCCTTCAGAGAAGGTTTTCCAGAAAGAAAAACAAGTAAAATTGATGTCAAGTACAATTTAGTCCTGGCCAAATTAAACACCAGTTTCACAAAATGGAGGTGTGTGTGGGGGGGAGACCATATGTTATTTTCAAAGTGACTTCCCAGGAGGGCAAAAAAATCCTATGAAGGGATATTCAAGTTGCAGAATGGAAAGACACTGTCAAAGAGGAGTGATTGCCTCCATGTAGAACAGGAATAATCTTCAGTCCCTTGCCACCGAGTTATGGCTCAGAAAGCCTGATGAAAATTCTAGGAGGGAATTAAATTTAATTTGTTGTTCTAAGCTTAGAGCTGACCCACAGCTATTCCAAGGGTTTGCTGAGCCTTTTGAGTTTTTGAAAAATAATTTCAAAATGGTTAGCTAATCTCAAGTTCAGGAGTTTAAAAAAAAAAAGTCACAGATTCCCTTCTCCCCCTAAAAAAAAAAACTAATTGGATTAAAGACACTTAAGACCCAAGATCTCTTACTAAGATCTATAACTAGGGCTCCAGAGCCTCATGATTTAAGTATTTCTCTTTTAAAGGGAAAGAAAGAAACCAACCCATAGCATACAATAAACATGCTGGCCCAAGAGAAAGAAAATGCCATCCTGGAGACTTCAACACAGAAGCCGACTTTCACATAGTACTGAGTTTAGAAGGCCAAAGAAGACTTGACAAAATCAATTTGAAAATATAGATGGAATATATGATGTCATCATCTCTAAGAAACAGAATTTTAAAATTAAGGAGAATGTGAAATAAAAGAAGATGATGATAGATACAGAGAAATTTCCCATTCAATTTAGGATTATGAGGTTTATGTTTTATTCTTGATTCTTTTTTTGTTTGTTTGTTTGTTTGTTTTTTTCAAAGTAGGCTTTTACTCTAGTTCAGGCTGACCTGTAGTCTCAGGGTGGCCTCCAACTCATGGTGATCCTCCTACCTCTGCCTTCAGAGTGCTGGGATTAAAGGTGTGTGCCACCACGCGCGGCTACTTGGTTCTTTATTCACTGAAATCTAGGCTTCTTAATGACATTAACATAATCACAAGTTTATTTTTTGTTTTATAATGTAAATAGAATACAACACTTATTTTACTGTGTGTCTTCTGATTTGTACAGCAGCTCAGTAAGAGAAGCCATGATCTTGTACAACAGGGTATGTTAGGAAAAATAATGATGATTTATATTCATTACAAATACATTCATATGTATGCACATTATGCACATGTGTTACATACAAAGAACAGTTCAGAATAATGATGCCAAAATCTTTACTGTAAGATATTACTAATTGTTAATAATTACTGTAAACAATTAAAGTATCTTAGTAAATTCCATCTGCTTTCAGAAATTACATATTACATTTTGCCTTAATTTAATCTGCAGTTTTACAAACACTTAAAAGGTTCCACAACACTCCTCCCTATTTCAGAAATACTGCTTTCTATCTCTGTCCCTTCTGCCCTTCTGTGCTACTCTTTCCTTTCCCCTTTATAACTCCAATTATTGAGTTCTTTGGTTTATTTATCCTATACACACCAATTCACACATATACACACATGCCTGAAAACATAGATATGCACACAAACACACACACACATATGTATTCAAATGTTTTCATTCATATTGTCAGTTTTCTTAAGGAATATAATAAAATGCACAATCTTTCCCCATTCGATTTGATTAATAATTTGCTCAGCAATATGTTCCAGAAATAATTATTAATTTTTAAAATAATTGCTCAGTGCCCACAGCATGCCTGTTCTGTAGATCATTAAGCTGGTCATCTCCCTATAAATTTAATATAATCCCAGGCCTTTGCTAATAATGAGATAGCCTTGGTGTGATGACCTTTTATATTTTTTACCAAATACATTAAAAAGCTTTTAAGTACACCATTTATAACCATTCATATGAGTGAGCCTAATTATCTTATTAATGTTTCTCAGCTGAGGCCACACACAATAAGTGCTATGGTGCTTATAAAATTTATGTAAAAGAATAGCTCATTAATATAGATAACAAGAGCTCAGCATATATATCACCCACATTTCCTAATCTGTTTATGAATTTATTAAAAAGCGCACACTTGAGAGAAGCATCACTACTAAAAATCCAAGGATTGGGCTGGAGAGATGGCTTAGCAATTAAGGCGTTTGCCTGCAAAGCCAAAGGACCTAGGTTCAATTCCCAGGACCCACATTAGCCATATGCACAAAGGGGCGCACACATCTTGAGTTCGTTTGCAATGGCTGGAGGCCCTGGCGCTCCCTCTCTCTCTCTCTTCCTCCCTCTCTCTGTCAAATAAACAAATAAATAAAAATAAAATATTTTTTTAAATCCAAGGATTGTAGAATTGTGAGATAGGAGAACTGATCTCCAAACAAGACCAACATCAAAATGAATTTAAATATTAAAAGGTAAAACTATTTCCTGAAGTGAATGCATGAGGGAGGAGAAATAGTACCACTAAATTCCATTTTATGTTTTCAATAAATCACTCTATCACTGTAAACTTTGATGAGACAAATGTAGGTTAAGCTGCTCAAAATATTCTTCACAGGAAACCAGAGAACTCATATCTTCAAAGATAACATTATCTGTACTTTCTTCATCACTGAAGAAAACAAAATTAGACATAATTCATTAAAACATGCTGTATAAGGAAGTATGAAAGAATGACCCAAAATATCATAATCATGGGCTAAAGAGATGGTTAAGCAGGTCAGAGCACTTGCAGCACAAGCATGAGGACCTGAATTTAGTCCCCAACACCCCGATAAGAATCCTGGCTCGACCTCTCATTCCTGTGACCCCCAACGCTGAGGCAGGAAGAGAGAGCAGGACGCCCAAACTCCTGGTCAGGCAGTCTAACTAAAAAATGCGTTCCTCCCGTTCAACGAGAGATAGAAGGGTGAAGGAGAAGGCTACCCAGCATCTTCCTCTGGCTTCCACACACAGGCAAGTAGGGCCAGTTCATCTATGTATATACTACATGCATGTGCACAGACAAACCACATGCTACACACATACCCAAACAATAATAATAATAATAATAATAATAATAAAAACCATGATCAAAATGGTTTTATATCATCATGTAAATTATAACAGTATATGTAAAAGTGTCAAATTATCTTTTTAAAGCTTCTTGGTTATGGCTACATGCAATCAATGTCACGTTGCTTGCTCATAAAACTACGCAGAGGGACAATTAAGGGCAGGCTTTGAGATTAAACAGTTATCAGATTATGTACAAGTCATGATTATACTTTTAAGTTTCACTACTTTTGCACACACAACAGCACTGTGAATACCCATCAGACCAAGTTTATTAAGGATTATAAACAAATTACGTGTGTACAATGCTTAAGGTTAAACATACATTTACCCTTCATTTAAATACTATTATTAGAATATTGAGGTAACTAACGTGGATATACTGCTATAAAAATGGTTTTAAAAATATGTGAACAACCCAGTAAATAAACATTAAAACAATTATCAACTGTAAAATACAAAACAAATACATTTACCCAGCATATCTTAATGCAGGGTAAATTTTTATTTAAACTATAAAAACTATATGAAGCTTGATGTGTCAAATAACTGTCAACCAAAATACAAATAAAATGTAAGCTACATTAGAATACTCATAGAATAAGACAAATAGTACTAAGAAACACTAGAAAACCACTTTAGGTCACTAAGGAATGGAATTGAGAAGAGACATAGAAAGAATTTGAATTCTACAAATAATAATGTCAATTTGACTTATATAAACCAAAGCTAGTAACACTTCTTGGTACATAGAATTTCTCCATCATATCAATAAAATTTCTAAGTAGGGCTGGAGAGATGGCTTATTGGTTAAGGCGCCTGCCTCCTAAGCCTAAGAACGCTGGTTCCAATCTCCAGCAGTTCCAATCTCCAGGTCCCATGTTTAGCCAGATGCAAAGTGACACAAGGGCGCAATGCTGCACTTGACCACAAGGGGGCGCACACATCTGGATTTCGCTCTCAGCAGCTAAGAGGCTGCTAGCGCGCCCATCTCTATCTGCCTTCCTCTCCCTCTCTCTCCAAAAAAAAAATTCTAAGTAAAAAGAAAAGCTCCTTAGATATTTAGTTTTAAATCACACACTAGAAGTCTGATTCTTGATCCTGTGAAAATTCATTAGACATTAATATCTGTGGTGGTTTGCATCAGCTATCTCTTATAAACTCATGTATTTTGAATGCTTGGTCCCTAGCTGGTTGAATTCGGGAGGTGACACTCTACTGGAGGAGGTCTGTGGCTGGGCATGGGCTTAGGGGTTTTATAGCTCAGCTTTCCCCTTGCAAGAGTTCAGCTCACTCTCTTGCTTCTTTCTTCCATCTGCAGTGGCAAGAAGTGATGTCCAGCCTCTGCTCTACCATTCTTTCCCTGCCATCAAAAAACTTTCCTTTGAAGACCATAAACCAAAATAAATTCTTTCCTCTCAGCAGCTCCTTCTGGTCAGGTGTTCTGTCCCAGCAACATGAAGGTAACTGGAACAATATCATCATAGTCTAACTTAAAAAATATCTCTTCAGGGCTGGAGTGATGGCTCAGCAGTTAAGACACTTACCTGCAAAGCCTAACGACCTAAGTTTGATTCCCCAATACCCACATAAAACCAGATGTACAAAGTGGTGCATGAATCTGGAGTTCATTTGCAGTGGCTACAGCAGCGCTCCCATGTTCTGTCTCTCTCTTTCTCTATCTCCTTATAAATAAATAACGTATTTTAAAATTTTTCTCTTCAAAAGAATCTTAATGAGAGAATATTCAGTATACTAAGATGTCAGTATGAGTTAATAGTAATTTGAGATTATTCTTTACCTTGCTTATAAAATTATATACTATAAGTAATATATGCCTCCTTTTAATGTGTAGATAAGTGTGTGTGACAAAGTGACAGCAACATACATGTTGCATTGGAGGTAAACACAGGCAAGCTGGTACTGTGAGGGAAGAAGTGTTGCACTAAACCACAACAAAAGACAACTGAAGACACTCATGTGCTTTATATTTTAGGTTCACAGTGTGGGTAAGATGAGAATTCTGGGGCCTTGCCTAGGCTGCACATTTTTTTAAATTCTTCGAATCATAGAGTATTGATATTTATTAGATCATCATGTCTTTCCTTTTATGGCTGTGTTAAAACCATTTCAAAGGCATTTCATTCTTTTATTAAAAAACAAAAACTCAATGCTCTGAAAAGCTTAACCAATGTAACATCAAGTATTCTGGCTCAAAACCTAGGATTATAAGGTGGTGCTAGCAAGAAAACAACTGAAATGAAAATTTTCTAAGTCCTTCCTGTGAATCCAGCCAATTACTAATAAAAACACTCATAGCCTTCAGGTTGAAAGTAATAGGAGGTTAAAAAAAAATTGGCACATTGAGAAGGCATCAGTCATCCCATGATGGATTTCAAATAAATACTTACTGGAAACCATATACACAAGTCTTCCCAATTTATTATTTTCCCCTTTGTACTGTCCAGGAAATAAAGCATGTGAGTCTTGCATGCAGATTTCCTAACTTAACAGAGACTTATTTATGCACTTTAAACTTATGTTCTTGTTACAGTTTGTGCCTTACCGCTTTCAAACACGCACAGAATGAAACACACCGATGTGTTCCCAGCATCTGTCCTGAGCGTCAGGTGACAGGGTTATCCAGCTGCACATCAAGTGCAGGGAAACCAGCGAAAGAGTTGTTTTCAGACCTCCTCTCTGCCCTGGGCAAACTCTTTCAGCACTCTGGTTTTCAACCCCAGCTCTTCTCCAAATACGCCTGCCGAGGTGACACCTCCCCCACCATCTACACGTGTATACACACTTGTCTTCACACCTGTAATTCAGTGCCTGACTCGGGATCACAAAATGAAAACGGTCAAGATAGAAGACACAATTCTTTCCCCTGGAGTCCAGCTCGTCTCAATGAATGCTACCAACCTTCACTCGTTTGTTTATGCTAAAATCCTAGGCACGCTGTTTCTCTAACAGTCTACACATACCTAGTAACAAGTCCCATCGGGTCTACATTCCAAACGTATCCAAAACCAAGCACTGTTCCCTCTGTCCTCTGCCATGGCTACTGTCTCCACTGTTGACTTAGTGGGACGCTCTCATAATTGCCCACCCCCTGTCTGCTTTCTCCTTTACAACCATCCTCCATGCAATAGTCATTCTTAATGACAATTAACTTTATAATTCCTACCACCCAAAAGGTAAAATTCCAAATGTCCACCATAGCTTTATAGGATCTAACTCTTTTGGTTTGTTTGTTTGTTTGTTTGTTTGTTTGTTTGTTTGTTTGTTTTTCAAGGTAGGGTCTCTCTCTAGCCCAGGCTGACCTGGAATTCACTATGTTGTCTCAGGGTGGCCTTGAACACACAGCAATCCTCCTCTGCCTCCCAGGTGCTGGGATTAAAGGCGTGCGCCACCACGCCCGGCAATAGGATCTAACTCTTGATAATATTCCTAACCTCTTTTTCTTCCTGAGTTCTGTCCTCTCATAACGGAGTAGACACTGAGATCACGCTTATTAGGCTCTTCCAGGGGCCATCCCTTCTGCAGGCAATGTATGTCCTGACATGCACATGGCATACCCCTTATGAATATTCATGTTTTAGGGAGCACCTTCTCAGATAGTCCTCCTTTAAGTTAAAGCTCTCACCTTTCCAGCATCGTGTTGTCTCACTTTCTTTTTTGTGTAGTAGTACTAAGATTGCCTGATCTTGCACTGTTGCACCATTTCATTATGTATGTTTTAGAGTGTTTTTTTCTTCCTTTACTATTTTCCAGTATGAAATAAACAACTCTAAGAGAGCAGGAACTCACTCATTCTCTAACCACAGCTCTCTTGACTGTATTATATAGTACCATGCATAGCACCTGGCTTGCTATATTATAACAATGACATTGAAATAACAAGAACATAATGTATATATTAATGTAATAAGATTAGATAAAGGTTAATTGTGGTATACTTCCTTAAATGTGAAAATTTTGGATCTGTGTAATCTATAAATTATTTCCATGACTAAGTTCAAAGAAGATTGTCTTAATGTCCCATAGAATATACAGCTTTAGGATGAATTTAAAATTTCTAATTAAACATATAAACATATGGATTTTTCTCTAGCAAGGCCCATTTCAATAGTATTCCAACAACATTTCAGAATTATACAAGTCAGAGCTTGTCTGTATAATGAAACACATAACATATACCAAAACTTCAAATAGCGACATGTTAAATCAAATAGCAAAATGTTTCTACATATGTTTTGTATAAAGTTCATATATCTGTACACTTTAGTAATTTTAATAAGATTTAGTACTTATATTTCACATCAACACCTATAGAAAGTCAACTTGAAGTTCATAATTGCTTCTTCCTGTTCTGACATGGGCTCTAGCACTGAAAAGTGGAGCAGGAATGTTGTTTTTGTGGGCAGCTATTTGGCTTGGTGCTAACTCTGCCAGCACATTCTAGTCCCAGTGGAAAGGGAAGCGTTGGCCGATCTCTGTGGAGTTATGAGAACTCCTTCTTATGGAGGGGCATCTACCTGGCTCATCCTTCTTTATAACAACCAAATAGTCAAGTGACTAAATATGGGGAGCTGTTTTGGGAAAGCACTATCAATTCTGTCCCCTTTTACCAAAAAGGCACCAAGAACCTATTAGTAACATAACAATGGGCCTTATACCACCATATGGACACACTAAATTAACTCTCTCACCTGGGGGCCTCAAATCTGATGAGTCAGCTGCCAAGATGCTGGTCCAAACCTTGACATATCATGTAGCCCACAGTAGTATAACTAGAAGCAACTATACCAGCTTCCCCACCATATAAGCAGATCATCTAGGAGTGTCTTTCTAGCCCCACGGCTGAGCATCCATAGTGCTGTACGTCCATCCAGCCTAATGGTCTCCCTGCATGTAGGACTTCCACCCATGCTGCCTTCTTTTCCATGAGTTACTTTACCTCCAGCATTACAGTGGCATCATTTTCACTGAAACTTTGAACAGTCTTTCATATCTGTTCCCTGCCATTAAAAAATACAAGTGGAGGGACTGGAGAGATGACTCAGTGCTTAAGGCTCTTGCCTGCAAAGCCTAAGGACTCGAGTTTGATTCACCAGTACCCATGTAAAGCCCAATGCATGAGGTGGTGCAGGTGTTTGGAATTCATTTGTAGTGGCTAGAAGCTCTCGGTCACTCTCTCTCTCTCTCTCTCTCTCTCTCTCTTTCTTTCTCTCACTCTCTCTCTCTAATAAATAAATAAATAAAATATTTTTAAAAGACAAATAGAATGGAGGGTCTAGGAAAAAGGCTCATCCAGTAAAAGCACAGTAAAAGCATGGCGTAACCTGAGATTGATCCCAAACATCCATATAACAAAAGCTGGATGTGATTGCAAACACACACACACACACACACACACACACACACACACACCTCTAATCCTGTCATGGACAGAGACAGGAGACTTGCTGGGGCTCACTGGTCAACTAGTAGGACATGGTACCAGCAGGTTCAGTGAGTCTCTGTCTCAAGGAAACAGCACTGATGAGCGACAGAGGATGACGGCAACATTCCTCTCTGGTCTGCACACAGGCTTCTGGGACGTGGACACGCACAGATGCACACATAGCACACACACCACACCACACGCACCTACTAGTACTTCTCCTAACACACAAACACACACATGCAAAATTGTAAATGGAGAGATAGATGGCTTAGTGGTTAAGCACTTGCATATGAAGCCTAAGGACCCCGGTTTGAGGCTCAATTCTCCAGGACCCATGTTAAGCCAGATGCACAAGGTGGCGCATGCATCTGGAGTTCGTTTGCAGTGGCTGGAGGCCCTGGTACACCCATTCTCTATCTACCTACCTCTTTCTCTCTCTGTCTGTTACTCTCAAATAAATAAATAAATAAATAAATAGAAAATAAAAAAATTTAAATGTAAATGGAGAAATAAACATATTGTAATGGAATTATGTCAAATGACATACAGTAAACCAAATGAGCAGGTCACAAAATCCATCTTGTAAAGGCACATGGGATCTGCAGGTATCTTACAGTCAACCGAATGCAGAACAAACACCACAGTGTGAACACTGGAGTCTTCACACGGTTTGCTTTCTTCTTCATACCTTTCTAAACCTTACTGTGAAGATACTGCACTGCACCAAAAACAAACACAAAACTCCCAAACCTATGTCTATTATAAAAGCATAACATGAAGATGAAAAGGAATCCTCAGCCTGATAGAATTTTCCAGAACTATCAAGTTCAACAAGAAGAAGAAATGGACCAAGTTTTGAAATCAGTTCTAGCCCTTGTAGTGAGGACACTCTGCTTTCCGGGATCTGAATAAATATTTGTCAGTGAAATGGAGTAACCATTTCCCCAAGGTGCCCACACTGGCAGACCCAGGTGACCTGAGGTTCCACACCCTGCATTCTCATTTCAGGTATCTCAGGCCCAACAGGGTTGGAGAATTAGGAAAGACATTTAAAAAAACAAATGGTGTGAAAGCACCATTAAATCATCCCCATTTTACACATTTTTTAAAAATTGTGTCAAGATACAAATAAAGTTAAATACCTGAGCCCTGTTCAAGTATATGTTTGATGGCATTGAATACATTCGTATTGTTGTATGACCATCACCATCTGTCCTCTAAACTCTCATCTCCCCAAACTAAAACTCTTCACCTTCTCAACAAGGCTGTTTTCCACCTTCCCAGTCTCCTGGCATTTACGACACTACTTTCTTTTTTATGTTCTCATTTGCATAATATTTCTTTTTAAAATCATATCTATGGAAGGGATAGGGAAAGTAATTTCTTAATCCAAGATACATAAATAAAAGAAAAATAAATAGAACAACTACACATACACTCTGTAACATGGCTAGCATATTCTGCTACTATGATTTGGCATTTCTAGAGAGACATCTTTGTGCTTTTTTTTAATTATTTTTTTTCTTTCCTTTTTTATTGACAACTTCTATATTTACATACAAAAAAAAATGATATTTCCCTCCCCCATCCCCCTTCAGAACTCTGTTCTCCATCATATCCCCTCCCTCTCTCCATTAGTCTCTCTTTTAATTTGATGTCATCATCTTTTTCTCCTATTATGAGGGTCTTGCAAAGGTATTGCTAGGCACTGCAAGATCATGGATATCAAGGCCAATTTCTGTCTGGGCAGTTGCATTGTAAGGAGTCATATCTCTTTGTGCTTTTGACCATTATAAGAACATGATAAAAGTAGAACCATGTTGTTCTTGGATGTGTGTGTGTGTGTGTGTGTGTGTGTGTGTGTGTGTGTGTGTCTAGTTTATTTGCCCGGTGTCTTCAGGATTCATCCATGTTATAGCATAGATCAGAATTTACTTCCTATTTAAGGCTGAATTACATTTCATTGTATAACTATAACATGTTTTCTTATCCATTTATTCATCAATGGACACCTGGGTCCCTTCCACATTTCAGCCATTGTGAATAATACTGCTATAAACTGTATCATCTTATTTTTATAATTCTATTTACAATTATCAAGGAAAATCCATGTTTCTTTTCCCCATGATAGTTGCATCATTTGACATTGCCAGAAAATGTGCACATGGTTCTAATCGCTCCAAAGCCTCACCAACACTTCTATTCTGGGCTCAGGTCATGGCTATCTTAATATGTGTGGGTTATCATCCCATTCTACTTTTGATTTGCATTTCCCAAATGATAAGTTATATTCACTTTTGCTTCTATAATTAGTTTTCATTGTGAACATAAAGATCTTTCTCAACTCCACCAGCCCAAGCCCCATTATTACAGCTAGCTTACACATTATTATTTGGCCTGGGATTTCTTTCTGCCACCTGCTATTATGTGAAAAGAAAATTGAAGCTAGCATGTAATTCATTTGTTCCTTCGGTCACAGAGAGAACCTGACAATTCTGAAAAACAACCGTTAAGCATTTCAAAAGGAGACAGGAACACAGAATCCGTACAGAAAACCCACCTCCTCATTTGGCTGTCTGGAAGCATAGGAGAAAGAATGTGAGGTTCTTATCACTGTCTCAAAATAAAAATGTCTGCAGTACGAGACATTTTAGAGAATGAAGGAGAAGCACAGGCAGTGCCTGTGCTGCCTTTTACTCACTGAAACTGGGAGAAAAATTTTTCTTGGAATTCAAGTCTGCTACTCTGATAACATGATTATTTCATCTATGCTATAACCACGTCTGCCCTTTGGTTATGAATTCCTTCTTGCCATTCCATTCCTATGAAAATGAACAGCAGATGAGGGATTTGGCAGGAGTTTAAAATTTCCAGGGTTGCTGGGCTGGGGTGGCTGACTGAAGGACTGGTTCAGATGCTGAGTCATCCATCCTTAGGATGTTTGCAGATTCCACCAGACCTGCCTGAGGTGAGGCATAAATAATATACATACATAATGTAAAACAAACTTTCCTAAACATGTCACCTGCTAATTAACTCTTGTCATCACCTTTAAGTAATATTGACAAAGTACATTAAGTGGTGTTCCAAATGGAATATTTTTTTCTCAGTTTAAGAATAAAAACATTCTAATAGTGTTCATACAAATATGATTTCATGATACTGTCTGTGAATTTTCCTGATTTACCTTTCAAGAATAAGGTGGTCGTTCATTTCATACACAAGAATGGTAGATTATAAAGGCTTTATAATTCAAGCTACATCAGGAACCTCAATAAAACCACAGATCCTATCTCCAGAAAATGTGTCTACTACAAATTTAGGGGCCCAGAGGTTTTGACTATTCCTTAATAAAATCAATGTACAGAGCCCATTCTCCACCAGAATGCTCTGGAGTGCTTGCTACACAGTGAGGATTCTGGAGTAGGAAACAGGATCCGATTGCCATTTCTAAAAAAGCCACAGTGATTCAAGTGAACACTGGTATTTGAGAACCAGTGTCTTTGGAGCTCAAGATGGAAAACATTCACTCCTGATACAGAAATGGCACTAGAGGACGGGTTTCCTGTTCTCATTTGCATAATATTTCTTTTTAAACTCATATCTATGGAAGGGATGGGGAAAGTAATTTCTTAATCCAAGATACATAAATAAAAGAAAGATTACTAGAACAACTACACATACACTCTGTTCCATGGCTAGCATATTCTGCTATTATGATCTGGCATTTCTAGCAAAGTATTCTTACCTCGGGATGTTTACTGAGTTAACATTCAAGGAATGGAAACACAAGCAGGAGGAGATGAAGGAGCCCTGATTGCCATCTAAATGCAGGGAGAGAGTCCAGTTCTTCAGACTTCCAGCCCTTGCTCTGTGCATCTTTGCTTTGTGCAGCACATACGATTTAGATGTAGTTTGAATCTACCC
This sequence comes from Orientallactaga sibirica, assembly GCA_036365145.1. NCBI lineage: Eukaryota > Metazoa > Chordata > Mammalia > Rodentia > Dipodidae > Orientallactaga > Orientallactaga sibirica. Next base: position 10,598,504 of record JAEOAD010000044.1, read on the forward strand.
TGCTGACAATACTATCCCAAGTATCTATTCAACATTGGCTTTATAATAAATGTCTGGATGCTATTGTAATAGTCTAAATGCTTAGATCTATTAGAACCACAGGATCTAATGCAGTGGGCTTTTCTGGGGTCCATTATGAAAGCAAAATAGAATTTAATACAGCTAAAAGTTTGATAAACACACTTGTTTCACTTAATTCTAGAAACACATGGATCAACATTCACCATGACTACACTCTCCCTGCTGAAGCCAAAGAACTTGAGAATGGACAGATGAGGTCAAGTCCACATACATACCTGCTGATTATTGCTGAGTCTATGAGTTGGGGCTAAGGGATCCTTACAGCATCTAACCTGTGAGAAGTGTGAGAGGCCTTTAAATGTGTATCTCAGAACATCGCTGTCTTATCTTCAGTCAGGCTTGCTATATGAAAAATGATGACGATGATGATGATGATGGACACGATAATGGGAGTGGGAAACACTGTGTATTAATCTGTGATCAGTCAGGGACACAGGGGAAATAACCTGGCATGTGATAAATGACCTTTACAGGAATCATAGACCCCTTGAAGAATCAGATGAGACCCAAACAACAAAATTTATGGAAGATGTCCACACCATGTTGAACAGTTCTGTAGTTCCTACAAGGTCATCTGTACCCATCATTAAAAAAAATAGCATTTAGCAAGTTCATCCACCTGCTTGGAAGCCGTAACATAGTCAAAGGGAGGAGAACAAGAGGGATGGGGCCACACAGGGTTTGGCCAATGGATTTCCATGCAACAGAATGAACATGGAGTCTGAACCCCTGGGGATGATGCAAGGCTGAACATGGTGGCTTTATAACCAAAGAGAGCTATGACTGTTCTAAAGAGCAAGGGAGTGATCAATATGTTTAGTCTTTAGCCTTATATAGATGTCACTATTACCAAACAAATAGTATGTATTTTCTTCAGATATAAAGGAGCCTGCGGTGTGACTGTCCTCTATATCAAACCAGTGGTATAGAACTTCTCAGGGCACAATTAGAACTTTATGCAAAAAGTGAGGTTTCAATAAGATTCTATGGATGAATTCAAGTAATTCAATTCAAAGTAAAAGAAGAAACTAATCCATTTACATAAATAAAATAACATTTTCTTTAAATTTCTTATGAGAAAACATCAGCATTTGTGAAACAGCATATGTTTAAAAAGTAGCTAAAATGCACATCAGCATATCCACAAGTTACAAACACAAAAACACACGTGCATATTATAGACACACATATTTTAAATCTATGTATGTGTAGATATGTGTGTAAGAAAAGTTATACAATCTTGATCTCATTTTCTGTACTGTACTTAACAACAATTAACTCTTATCTACTAATTAAACATCATTGCATGAGAAGCCTTGGAATACCCATTTCTCCCTCCCTTGCTCCCTCCCTTCCTCTCTCTCTCTCTCTCCCTCTCTCTAATTCTTATAATTAAACAAATGAAAATATTTTTTAAAACACTGCAAGTTTATAACTTTCACAAATTAGCATGCATTTTAAAAACTCTGGTGAGTGGAGGTGTAGAGGGCTTATTTAATGAAAGATTTAATGAAATCAGTATTTTCTCACAACCTTTGATCAAGAGAGAATTGCATTCAATCCTTCAAAGGTACTTTCTCCACACTAAGTCTACAGAATTGAGTCTCAAGAGCAGCAACAGCAAGCACAGGACTTTGTGGGGTAAAATGCCACCATTTCAAATCCCAGTCAATTCACAGTAGCTACTTAAGAGATGCAAAAGGCCTGGCAAGAGTATTTATTTCCTGCAAGAATCCTGTGCAAGCAAACTGTCCATTCAGCAGTTCTGGAGGCTACTGTTTCACCATGCGACAGGCCCACTTATTCATAAACGAATCATTAACATTCTTGACATAAATCCATACTGGACCATTAACCCCAGCTATGAGAATGTTTAGTGCATGTGCTCTACCCATCATGAATAAGAGCGTTGTCTCGCAGAACCCATCCTTGACAAATAAGACACAAATTATGCCCCGTGAGAAAACTTGGAGAATGAACGGCTTACACACCAATTACCGTCCCATTTTCTGGCTGATGCCGAAATGAGTCCTGTGTGTTCGGGGTGAAATGTAGATTTTTTTTTTTCTTACTCAGAACAACAACAACAAATTCAAGTATTTACAAAGCGATTTGCCAAGGTGAGTTTTGTGGCTTGGTTTAATTTCCAGGTTGTACTCTTGGGAGATTCCTCCTCAAAGCAAATCAGGAAGTATTACATAAGAAAAATAAATCCTCGTGAACTGCAAAGACCCTCACAACTCTGCTAACCAATAGTTAATAAGGTTTGTTAGCATTTTTGTGTTCATTATATTCTACCTAAAAGTTGATAGAAAAGAAATAGGACTGGTAGAAAAACAACAAAATTAGGACAACAAAAAAAAAAGAAAGAAAGAAAGAAAGAAAGAAAGAAAGAAAGAAAGAAAGAACCTACAGATTCAATGACCTAGTATTTTTAAAAGACATTCTGTTTATAACTCCCCAATAGAATTTGAAAATAAACTTCATGATCAAAAAATGTTGGATTGAGCAGAGGTGGCTCGGCAATTAAAGGTGCTTGCTTACACAGTTTGCTGGCCCACATTCAATTCCACAGTGCCCACATAAAGCCAGACACACTAATTGGCGCATGCATCTGGAGTTCATGTGTTATGGCAAGAGGTCTTGGCATGCCCATACTCTGGCTCCTTCTGCCTCTCTTTATCTCTCTCTCCCCTCGCAAATAAATAAAAATATTTTTAAGTCAGATAAGCACCCAAACATAAGAAGTATTTTACTGCATGTTTTTATGATCTAGGCTGAGTGGATCTATTCTAGCTCTTTAACCCTGACATCCCATTTAAATAAATACACTGACAATTCTACAAATGCAACCAACTCAAAGATTCTACTCAACGGATTTCAGTCCATCTGCTGGACTGAACCCCCGACTTGTGCCTGCCGTCCGCCAGCATGCCGTCCACTCACATTGCTGGGGACACCATGGTGAGCCCATTCATCTCTCCACAGAGCATCTGGCTTCTACCAGCATGTGGGTGGGATGATGTTCCTCAAACTTTTCACATGCAGGAGGCACCAAGGGATTCTGCTAAAATGCAGGTTCTGGGTCAGTAGAGCGTGGGTGGCAGTGGACGCTCTGCATTTCTATCACCCAGGCAATTCTGTCCTGAGACCATGCTGAAAATCACGGTGAAGAAGACCATGCTGTGAGGATAGCTTGGTGTACAAATGACTTGGCTATCCTTACATATGACACAGAAACCACTTCTTCACTTTAGTTTTGCTTTTTTAATAACAGAATTATTGCAAGGTCCATAATACCAGACACACAGAATGCTGAGACAGAAGGAACACAAGTGTGATTCTATCATTCTGTTACTTAGAATGTGGGGTGATAATACAGGACTGGACTACTCTCAGCCTCAGTGTTTGGATCTATAAAGTGGGACTAGAAAATAACACTGCACAAAATTAGGATGAAATAAAGATATGAAAAATGCCTCAGCACAGCACATCTTTAATTATTACCAAGCAATAGTCAACTCTACTCCCAGATCTGGAAAAAATGAACTTAGTTTGATAAGAACACCAAGCTGGCTTTGAATCCTGGCTCTATTAGTTATTCATCTTTAGAGAGATTGCTGAGTCCAGAGGCTCTCATATGCCATAGTCAGACTGGATTATGCTGTCATCACCATAAACGTACACAGGCTGAACGACTGCAGGACAGTGACCTCTCAAAGCTGGAGGTGCCGCCTTCCTTGAATTTATCCTCATTTTACCACAATTTTGGCTATAACCGAGCCTAAGACAATTAAATTCTCAATGAAAACATCCAATCATTCTTTCCCAGCCCTCTGTGCTAGAAGGGGGATAGTTTCACTGACTCTTCCTACACATTCAGTGACTGTATCCATTCAAGATGGCCTCCAGACTCTGGCTTCCTCTAACACTTCTTGGTAAAGTTCAAGAGCAAATGCCCAGGCACTCCCGGGGAGCCAAGACATGACTAGTGCAGCAGCTTCTTTAATTACAAGTGGCAGCTTCACTATAAGAAGGGAATGAGTCTTCAGGTCACCTCTGTGCCTTGTCTGTTTGACCATTTCCCATCTAAGAAACTTTTCAAGGTTGACTCTGCATGTGAAGAGACCCAAGCAACCATGATTACAAAAAGAAATATTTACTCCTACCCAGTGATCTCAGAAAACAAAGATCCCTTTCTCAGATATAAATCTTAGGTAAAATGGAATCGGGTGTATAAAATATATTCATGCAAAAGGCAGGCTTTAAGCAGAGATGGAAGAGCATTTCCCAGCACATAAAATTCATTCTCTTGTTTAGCTCATTCTCCTTCCCACTTTCCAGCCTCCCTCCCCGCCTTCCTTCCTTCTAATAGCATTTATAATTCTATAAACTCACTAAAAGTTCTTCTAACCAACCTGAATATAATTTCCTGACTCTATCAAGCAAAGCAAATGTGTCCTAAAATTCTAATGGTATTCTGAAAAAGGGTGGGAGAAGAGAGACAGGCAGCAATGGGCTATGAACTACACTCTGCTATTCACTCCCTGAATCATTCAGGGTAATAAAGATTAGAAGAATAGGTCTGGTATAATGATGCTTGGCTTTCATGGTCAAAACTGAGAAGTGGAGGATGAGGGATGGAGGCGGTGACAAGGACTGACAAAGGAACACATGCGCCCATAGAAGGTAGATGAGGCTACTCAACTCTACACAAAAGTGGCAAGCAGTAATAGACATATACTTCTGCTAGAGTCTCAAAATTTTCATAAAAAGTACATCTTCGAGAATCACATATTATGAGAAATCTTCTGATATATATATAATTTTGGTACTTGCTATAATTTGAAAATGCTATAAGCACTGTATTGGCCAAAGGAAGTACATGGCGAAGTGAGCATGGCTTTCTGGCCAGCACTGTGTCCGCTGACCTACATAGCATCTACGACAGAGATGCTGGCTGTTCACCAGAATCTGTTTCCCTCCGTCCTGAGCATGCAGATGGACCAGTTTTCCCCACGAGCTGGGTTGAAGTGTGAACCAATGACAACATTCTAGAATGTGAGCAAAGAGAACGCTGGCCATTGTGCTTCCCTGGGTTCATCTTTGCACTTGGGCCAAGACTCATACAAGAACAAGACCGTGGGGACAATGGAAGTGCCAGGAAGAAGCCTGGATCGCTGAACCACCAGAGGGGAGACAGTACAGCTCTGTATTATGATTATGTTTTGGAAAAACAAACACCTAAAATGTTTGAACTCATTTTCTATTTTAGGGTCTATTAATTACTGCAACCTCGCTTGCCTTATTTAATAGAGCTTCTTGGATCCATCACCTTAGGCTCTGAAATACAGTGGTTTCTCGTCATTCCTGGGCTCTTTTCGTTGCATGTGAGTTGAAGGCACTTCACTTTCTGCTCCAAGAAAAGTTTATGCTTAATTGTGACTAGAATAGGTTCTCTGTGTAAATTAGTTTACTTTTTACTTATCAATTTACTTAAACACAGAAACTAGGATCTCTTGGAGCATATGATCAGACTGACTGGCAGGCTACTAGGAAAAATTACTATGGGAGAAAATGAAGAATGTTCTGGAAAATCTCTCCATATGATCACTTGTAACTTGAAAATTACAAAATACCCCCCCCCAAAAAAAAGATGATTACAGTTTGCACAGACTTATCCCCTAAATTCTTGCTTATTACCTGCTCTTATACTTCAAATGTTCTCCAAGAATGTTTACTATCAGAAAGGCAATAACTAGACTTAGGAAAATTGGTTAAAATATGGAAATGGGTACCAGGTAATACAACCTAGATTCGATGAAAGGGCACTAGAAGGAAGCTCAGGAGCCTTTAAGACAGATCTTTTACCACATAGGTAAACACACACTTCAAAAATGAAGCTTTATGTCATATCTTTTTGTTGCTGTTGTTGTTTACAGGTAGGGTCTCACTCTAGTCCAGGCTGACCTGGAATTAACTCTGTATTCTCAGGGTGGCCTTGAACTCACTGCAATCCTCCTACCTCTGCCTCCCTAGTGCTGGGTTAAAGGCATGCGCCACCACGCCCAGCTTTCATATCTTTTTATGCATATATATTCTGTTGTATAAATAGAAAAAAATGATTGAATGCTAGGTGACAATATGGTGCTGGAAGCCTCCTGTGAACTCTGTCAGCTCAGGAAGTATGATGTGTCCCTCCAGACAGGGTGGATGTCTGCCACCAGCAGCACTCCCCTCCAGGGGACACACCTAAAGCTTAGCAAAGGCTCCGTGGAAACAGTTAAGGAGGGTTAATCACTTTTTCCATTTGCTTTACCCAATAGGATTTAATTAAGTATACTTTAATTAAAATTTAATCAAGCTTCCTGTGGCTGTAGACAGCCATTGCTAAAAATTGCATTAGCTGGTATTTTCTAAAGTCCCTTTCCAAATAAAACTGCTTTGTAATGAAGAAATTATTTATTGTGATGATGTATTATTCTCTCCTCCAAAGGGGGAGAAGGGGATTGAAGCAGAGTGAAATGATTACAGTAAAGAAAGCGTGCAAAGAAATATGTGAACAAATACTGAAGACTGGCTGGAGGGAAATAAGGAGTCCTCCAATGAGAGAGTTGAACCACCAAGCACTGCTCAATTCACAACGACAATAAAGTTTCTATGTTGCTGAGAAGTGAGGTGGCCCACGTAATCTGCCATCCATCTTCCTTGGTCCACCACGCAGTGTTCATTTAACACAATTAAGACAGACACTGTGGTGGGAAGAGGGTCTGTCACAAAGGTGATCTTTCCAAATGCTACATCTTCACTTGACTGTGATGTAGGAAAACTCTTTATGCCCATGTTTGTGGTTTTCATAAACAGACTGTGTAAGTAAAATTAGATGATGATCATGGTTATTACCCATATGAATATAAATTGTTGCTGGGCCTATATAGAGAAACGCTGTCATAATCTATGGAGAAAAGCATAACTCTCTGTCCCACAGTCAAAAAGTATTTTTGATAATATGTTGGTAAACTCCTCATCTCTCCCACAGAATATGATGCAGGGCAGTGGTGAAAATCATTTGGATACCATGGCATTTTCACATATGCTTCTGGATGCACCTTGATTGCAAGGAGCATGAATGAGATTATTATGAAAGTAACTTTTCAAGAAAGAACATCAAAACAGAGCTTTGTACATACCTAAGAGCAACATACAAGAATATGTTGGGGGTTGGAGAAACAGCTTAGCAGTTAAGGTGCTTGCCTGCAAAGCCTAAGAGTGCATGTTTAAATCTCCAGGTCCCACATAGCCAGATGCACAGTGACGTAAGCATGCAATGTCACACATGTGCACGAAGGGTTGCACGTGTCAGTTTGTTTGCAATGGCTGAAGGCCCTAGCATGCCCATTCTCTCTCTCTCCCTTTCCTTCTCTCTCTCTCCCAAATGAATAAAAAATATAAAAAGAATATGTTGGGGCTGGGCATGGTGGCGCATGCCTTTGATCCCAGTACTCGGGAGGCAGAGGTAGGAGGATTGCCGAGAGTTCGAGGCCACCCTGAGACTACATAGTGAATTCCAGGTCAGCCTGAGCCAGAGTGAGACCTTACCTCAAAAAGCTGGGGATGGGCCCAGGACTTTCTGCATGCTTGGTGAACAGGTTAACACTGATCGATAGCAACAGTCTTTCACACATTTTGATTTATCAGAATTTTAGGAAAATTATATGTTCAAGTTGGCTGAGTTTCTTCCTCAACTTGAAGTTCGATAGAACTCTGACAACAGTAGCAGGCCCTCAGATGAATCGAATCATAGAAGGCCTCAAACTCACTTTTCTGGAATTTTTAAAAATATTTTATTTTTATTTTTATTTGTTTGTTTATTTGATAGAGAGAAAGAGGGAGAGAGAGAGAATGGGCACGCCAAGGCCTCCAGCCACTGCAGACAAACTCCAGACACATGCACCACCTTGTGCATCTCGCTAACATTGGTCCTGAGGAATGGAACCTGGGTCCTTTGGCTTTGCAGGCAAATGCCTTAACCACTAAGCCATCCCTCCAGCCTTCTGGAATCAATTTTAATTTTACAATTTCAAAAATACAGAATGCATAAGGCAGATTTAGTAGTCACAAAACCAGGCCCACCCAGTTTGTTTATAAAGTTAGATCTTTTCTATGGTCTCTTGGAATTTATATTTTTTTAGGAGGAAAAAAGTAAAGAAGAAATGCTTGGTTGAGAATTCTACCAATTTGTCGCCACACCCCCCCCCCACACACACACAATATTGTATTTTTGAAGCCATGTTTAAGGTAGTATCGCTCTTCAATGACTTTGAGTCAGATATCCAAACGTTTTCTTCTGGAGAAATTCATAATTCCTTTTCAAAGTACTTTTTGAAGTTCACCTGAAGGGAAGGTAGTCATCCACCAGAGAGAAGGGTTACAGCTGTCATATGTTGTGTGACTTCTTCAATTTTCCTGCCTCTATCAGAAGAAACACAGCCCAGAGTCCTGTGCAGGTAGAAGAGGGCGGTCTAGGAGGCCTCACTGAGAAACAGGGATTAGCTCAAGGCAGCCTTGAGGCGGTAAAGGGTACCAACTCTCCACAGGTGCCTTCCCCAATGCCCTAGTTTGCATTGTTATGTCTACGCAAAGATAGCTTGGTCAAAATGCTTGTAGGATAGACCACAAAGACAGACTTTTATTTTTTAAAAAAATCTCTTTTCTCCACTCCCTGAAATGTTTATTTTTCAAGACCTAGACCTAACAGTTAGTGCTGCTATCTGGGTATCTCCAGGGTCGTATAAGGGAGAGATACTCAGCCAGAAACTGTGAACACTCCACGGGCTCCACCATATTCTCAACACATAACCCTACCAGAGAGAGGGTGTTACTTCCACTGTACATATGAAGAAACTTAAGATGAGTCACTCACCCCCAAAGCCGAGCAAGAGGAAAGAGAATCACAAGGCAGGATTTATACCCCCGCAGCGCCATCATTCTCCATTCCCAAGTGTCCAAGCTGACCTACTACAAAGTGCACATCACCCCACACTGTCCCATGACCCCGGCCTCCCGAGCGCATTCTCCAAACTCCCTTCTCAAATCTTATCCCTTCCGTAGTCAACAATTCAGATTCATGATGCAAGGGGAGGGAAGTAAGGACACACTCTGTGGTTCATTAAATCACATAAAATTTAAAGAGAAAAGAAAAGAGAAACAACATCTGAGTTAAAGGGGGGGTTAGCTCCAATTCAGGATCTGTGACTTACTAAACTGGTAAGTGTCAACAAGCAAATTAACCTCTCTAAGCCTCCATTCCTTATGGATAAAAAGCTAACTTACAAAGTACCTGAAAATTAAGGGAGGAAAATGAGGGGAGTGTGGACCCAGCACACAGGGGACACCCTCACCCTACCTTCCTTGCCTGATGCATCACAGACCCATAAACTCATTCCCGTCATTTTGAGTGACATTGTTCTCAGTGGATTCCTCTGCCTACACCCATCCGTCTACCTGAAGCATTGGCTTTTTTTTTCCAATTAAGTAAATTAAGTTCATAGTATCTGAGCCAAACACAAAAGCAAAATTTAGAACTGAGAACGGCAGAGGATGTGTTGACTCAGAGAAAGGCAATTTCCACACATGAGGCTCCAGGGTCCTGCACAAGACCAACACAATGTGTTCAGTTCTTCCTCTACCAACTTCTCAGAGAGTGAAATGCTGACAACATAGTCGATTTCATGGGCAGCCCCTTCAAAGTTCCACCAGCAGTTAAAGGCACTTGCTTCCAAAGCCTGCTGGCCTGAGTTCAAGTCTCCCACAACCACACGGGTCTAGATGTAAAGTGGTGCCTTCATCTGTGACCTCAGCTCTCCTGTGACAACAAGAAGCAGACACAGGAGATACCAGACCTCATGGGTCAGCTACTGTAAGTCAATTTGCAGTCTGGCAGTTCATTTGCAGCAGCACGGGACCCTCTCTCAATGAAAGTGGAGCACAGACACCTCAGTTACCTTTAGACTAAATAAATGAAACTTTTAAAAGACTAAAAAAAGATTAAAAAAACAAAAAAATAATACAGCATAAATCATGAAATATGTTGTATTCATTTAAGCTAACCAAAGATCCTTGACAAAAAAATAAATACCACAACAATTAAAACACAATTTTAAACCATGTTGGATTCAATGCGGATGAATGGAGGCATGACATCATTAAATTTTGTACTGAAGTAGACCTTCCATCTGAGCCTAGCCATCTTCTCCATTATAGATAAGTAAACAACAAAGTGCAAGGACACAGGCATGTCTCTCATTATGAAGTTACAGAGCAATAATAACGGGTGTAATTAGGACTTTGGTCAAGGGTCCCCCTCTGAGTGTTGTATAAGCAGCATGACTTATTCACACAAGTCTATGTGGCTGCCAATGTTAATAGTCCTACCTTACATATGTGGAACAGAGAACAAAGAGTTAAGTAAACTGTCCAAAGGCCTATTGCCAGCAGGGGGCAGAGCTTGGGGGTTGCTTTTCACTAGGAACTGGTGGCTTAGGATTCCCCAACAGAAGTAAGCCTGTGCTCTTACACTCCAACCTGTCCTGCTGCTAAGAGGCCCAGACCAGACTAAGCTGTGCTTAGTTCTTATATATCCAAAAGATATGGAAAGGGGCTGGGGCGATAGCTCAGTGGGTAGAGTGTTTGCCATACACAGGGATAGACATGAGTTCTGTCTCTAGAGCCCACATTGTGAAATAAAGGAAGGAAGGAAAGAAGGAAGGAAGGAAGGAGGAGAGAGAGAGAGAGGAGGGAGGGAGGGAGGGAGGGAGGGAAGGAAGGAAGGAAGGAAGGAAGGAAGGAAGGAAGGAAGGAAGGAAGGAAGGAAGGAAGGAAGGAAGGAAGGAGAAAGAGAGAGAGAAAGAAAGAAGAGAAAGAAAGAACGAAAGAGAGAGAGAGGGGTATGATGGCTACACTTCTAATCCAAGCCCGTCATAGGCAGAGCACTGACAAGTGGACTGGACAGATTCCTGGGGCTTTCTGGACAGCCAGTATAGCCTAATTAATCAGTTTCAGAACAGTGAGAGACCCTGTCTCAAAAAAGGTGGTCGCTGCCATATTCACATGTACCCACACATATCAACATGCTATACACACACAAACACAAAATGCCAAAAACTTGAATCAGTTACAGAGCAAATCAACAAGTATTTAAAATTTAAAAGCAGAATGCTTGAGCCATACCTGGGGAAGCATTAGCACATTATGAGAAAGTGAGAAGGGTGAACTGGGGTGATGGCTCATCAGATACAGTGCTTGCTACGCAGGCATGAAGACCTAAGTTCGAATTCCCAGAAACCATGTGAGTGCCAGGTGGGTGTGTTGGCCCATGTGCAACCCCAGTGCTCAGGAGGCAGTCGGAATCCCCTGGGCAAGCTGCCTAACTAGAATTGGTGGGCTCTGGGTCCAAGTAAGAGACTTTGAGGTGAACAGCAACAGAGCAAACCCACGTGACATCAAATTCTGGCCTCCATACATCCACACATCCACACACATGAACACTCATATGCACACATACACACAGAAAAAAGGAAAAGTGATAAAGAATGGAGAGTTTTTTATTCATTACTTTTCTTATCACTATGACATCCATGCTCATTGTACTAAAGGCAAATGAAGTAAGATAGACGTCTACCACTGTCAGGGCTGTTTGTCATTTTGTCTTATTTTGCAGACATTTTCAATGAATTTACATGCAGGAGAATGCTTCTTCCTTCCTTCCTTCCTTCCTTCCTTCCTTCCTTCCTTCCTTCCTTGTTTGTTTGTTTGTTTGTTTGTTTGTTTGTTTGTTTGTTTTGGAGAGAGAGAGAGGAAGACAGAAATGGGCACACCAGCAGCCTCTCAGCTGCTGCGAATGAAATCCAGATGCGTGGGCCTCCTTGTGGTCAAGTGCGGCATTGCGCCCTTGCATCACTTTGCATCTGGCTAAACGTGGGATCTGGAGATTGGAACCAGCGTTCTTAGGCTTAGGAGGCAGGCGCCTTAGCCGCTAAGTCATCTCTCCAGCCCTCCTTCTTTGTTTTTAAATACAGAAAAATGGGATGAGGAGATGACTCAGCTGTTAAAACAGCTTTGACGCAAAGCCAGCCCAGGTTCAATTCCCCAGCCACCCATGTAAAGCCAGTCAAGGATTCTTTTGCAACAGCAAGATACCTTGGCACACCCATACACAAACACAAATATAAATAAATAATTAATTAATCAATAATTGAAAATATTTATGACTGTGATCATACCATTTGTACTACTTTACAGCTTTTTTTCTTACTATGCATTAATTGTTTTCCATCCACTGTATCATCTCTCCTTGGGTATTGCATTAAATCACTGTTCCATAATTCCACCAATAGTATATGAATACTAAGGCTATTTCTAATAGTTGAGATGTGTTACTATTATTTAATCACTGTGGAGGAGCATCCATATCTTAAGCAAGTATGGACATAACAGTATGAAAGGGAAACTATTGTGTCTTTAAAAGAGATGGTGGTCTGCATGGAAGAGTGAAGAGTCTCACTGTTGTTTCACTGCTTGACAATTCTTAAGCAAAAGGAAGCGGAACACCTTTTTTGTGTTTCCTGAAGGCTTAGTTTTCACTTTCTCTCCATGAGTAGTCACTTGAGTCTAACCCACACTTCTACCTGACTGCTCTGCTTGTCTTTTCCATAGTGGCATGAAAAGTGCTTTATATATTAATAAAAATGAATTGTTCATTAGTCAATTTTTTTTTAGAGAGAGACACAGAGGAAGACAGATAGACAGAGAATGGATGCGCCAGCTGCCAGCCTCTCAGCCACTGCAAACGAACTCCAGATGCGAGCACCCCCTTGTGGGCAAGTGCGGCATTGCGCCCTTGTGTCACTTTGCATCTGGCTAAATGTGGGACCAGGAGATTGGAACCGCTGGAGATTGGAACCAGTGTTCTTAGGCTTAGGAGGCAGGCGCCTTAACCACTAAGCCATCTCTCCAGCCCTAGTCAAATGTTTTACAATACATTTTCCTCGTTGTATCATTTACCTTTCTGTGATGTTTAGGGTAATTCTGAATAACAGTTTTAAATACTTACATAAATATAGTAAAGCACTCTTTTTTTGTTTTAGAGTTTTTGTTTTTGTTATTGTTCACTTTTTGTTTTTTAAGTAGGGTCCCATTATGTATTAGTGGCTGTCCTTGAGCTTACTGTGTATCCCAGGCTGGCCTTGAACTCTTTCCTATCTCCACCTCCCCAGGGCTGGGATTATAGTAGCCAGCTATACATCTTTCTTTATTCTTGAAAACCCACATGACCATGAGCATATTGTGGCCCTAACATGTGCTTTGGGACATTCCTGGAAGCTAGCTAAGAACTCATGCATAAAGGCTCTGCATATGGATAGGCACAGACCTGAGCTCAAAACCTCACTCGTAGTGCTTTTAATAAGGGACACACTTTACCAGGTCAACTATGTGGGCAGACATGGAATAGAGGTTGTATTATAAAACCAAGAGATAATGGTTAAACATGTGCCTATCTTCTCCACTTGAGGTGCCTGCAGATTGCCAATGTGTTAAAACATAATAATCACTAACAGAGGCCGTCATTTGTACAGCCTTGCTGTTATGGCTTCAAAGTAAGTTAGCACGGGCCACTTACCACCCAAATCTATATTGTGGTGAGACACCGGAGTCACCTCTGCCAAATGTGAAATGGAAATCACTGGTCACTAAGAAGAGGCCAGCATTCTTCCTGAAGGTGGTTGGCCCCTCAGTCACCCATCTCTTTTCAGTCTTGAAGGGTGGAGAAAAAAGCCTTCAGAAGGGGAGGTCTGTGAAGCTTGACCTTGTGGCCCTAATCACAGGTGTCTCTAAGGAGAACAAACTAGAAGTACATGTTTTCAAAACAGCAGGAGCCAACGTGATGCCTGTGCAAGGACGCCTTGACATGGTGACAGGTCAGCAGCAGGTATATCGGCAGCTGCTTTGGAGCGGCTGTCACTTGTTTACATCAGAAAGTTTCTTCTCAGAACTCAGAGATCCACAGGCTCCTAAGAACTCATCAATGAAGCAGACTTAAAATAGACAGGGAAGTTTGCAGACGAGGGGGCGGAAAGATTGTTAGAGTCACAGGTTGGGACATCATGCCCAGAGGCACCGCCTCTCCCCAATAACTGGGAGCTGCTCCCAAAATGCACAGCCCAAAACCCCATGGGGAAAACCTGCAACCCCACTGAGGAGGGTCCCCAGCAGAATGGGGGTAGGGACAAGAAAAAGGATGGTACTGACACACAATGTATCCATACTAAGTATGTCTGTAATTAATAATTTTAAAAAACTCATGGTGGGACACCATTAGTCTCCATGTGAACATCACTGTACCCCATGTGTTCTTGAGTCCTGGTCTCTCAAAATGATGGGGTGAGGAAGCCACATGGATAGGGTCATGGGAGAGGAACATACTGCCACCAAGGGCCAGCACCCCCGTGACAGCAGGTATCAGAGGAAAGATCAGAAAAATGATGAAATCAAGAGTTGCTAGGTTCACGTTTCGGATTTAAATATTTTTTAAAATGTGGATAAGTTGCCAAATTCTTAGAAAATAGTAGTTATTCTTGCTTCTGTTAACATCTTAAAGTGTTTTCTTATAGAACCTGGCATGCCACTCTTTTCAGTGATAAAACTTCTACACAATATGGAGAATAACTAAAAAAGCAAAATTCAATGATGCATTAATTTTCTTCCTAGAAATGGGAGCTCAGAGTTCTTATTCCAAACCAAAAAGTAAACTAAAAGAGAAGAAAGATTTATAGATACATACATAATTTATTTATTTTATTATTTTAGTTAGCATTCAGAGCACATTTTTAATTAGAACTTTAAAAATATTTATTTATTTGAGAGAGAGAGAGAGAAAGAAGCAGAGAGAGAGAGAATGGGCATGCCAGGGCCTCTACTCACTGCAATCAAACTCCAGACACATGCACCACCTTGTGCATGCATCTGACTTGTGTGGGTATTAGGCAATTGAATCTAGGTCTTTTGGCTTTGCAGGCAAGTGCCTTAACCACTAAGCCATCTCTTCATCCCAATTAAAACTTTTAAAAATATTTTATTTATTTGAGAGATAAAGAGAGAGTGAGATAGAGAATGAGAATGGGTGTGTCAAGGCCTCTAGCTACTGCAACTGAACTCCAGATGTATGTGCCACCTTGTGTATCTGGCTTACGTAGGTACTGGAGAATCAAACCTGGCTCCTCAGGCTTCAAAGACAAGTGACTTAACCACTAGGTCATCTCTCCAGCCCAAGAACTTTTTTTACTGAGGTATAATTTAGAATAAAATCTACAGATCTACAGTATAAATACATTCTTTTTTTTTTTTTTTAAGGCAGGATGCCAGAGTGTAGTCCAGGTTGGCCTGAAATTCACAGTGTAGTTCAGACTGGTCTCAAACTCATGTCATTCCTCCTGCCTCAACTTCCTGACTGCTGGGATTGTAGGCCTGGGCCACCCCACCAAAGTAGATTCCACTTTTAAATGGGTAAATGGGGTGAGCTTACGGCTCAGAGGTACTGGGCATGTTTAGAAATGCAGTACCTACAAAGCCTTGGGTTCTCTGTGAAGCACTGAAGAAAAGAATGAAGGTGAAATCAACCAATGCATCCCATGGTCCCTAGTCCAGGATGTGGGAACATGCTGGCCACGAGTGCCACCAGCCTTTCCATCATCTTCAGATCCGTCAGAGCACCGGGATGACTAACTCCACAGGACTCGATCCACATAGGGAAATCAGAGCGGGGAAACACTCCATCAAAGTGAATGTGTGCACAAGGTAAGCTCCAAACTTAATTTATTTTATGCTGATGAGGTTCGTGGGTCTTTGAAAATATGAAGCTCAGCTGTTTAGCATTTGCTTTGTTTGTTTTGCTGTAATTAATCGTAGTGCCTTTCTGGAGAGAAGAAATATAGTCAGAAATAATCCACCACAGCTTTTATTGCCCCTGGCTCCAAAATGAATGAGATTTGTCAGTCTCACTGGGAGTGTGTAGATGGGGGAGCAGGTGGACAGGAGGGAGGTGCCTAGTGTCAGGTTGTCAGTATACAGTTGGTAGCATTTGGAGAGAAGCCAGGATTGCTGGCCTTAGACACAGGGCCTCAACAGGTTCACATAGCTCAGAGAGAGACACCCAGAGTGAAAGTACTGACACCGATTTTCCCAAGCTCCTCATAGCACTGGCTTTACTTTATCTTCATTCCATTCTGCAGTAAGTTCCTAAACCCATCAGAAAATCTCCTCACCACAGCAAGGAACATCTGAACATGGTCCTGGATCTCTTGCCAGCTGTATCTTCCCTTCTCCTCATGCACTCAACAGCCCCTCAGGGGTCTTCAAGACCATCTCAATGCTCTTTACTCCATCTAGAATCCCCTCTGAGGTTTGGCCTTACTGCAATTGCACATTACCTCTAATGCGCACCTCCAAATCTTTACATCCCTCTATAAGAGCCCTTCATTTACGTTAAATGGTGATTATACTTCTCCTCTACTGAAGTACTACCTCGTGTTCAGCTGTCAAAAACAGAGCTTAGAATATAGCAGTTGCTTGAAAAGTAAATAGCTCAGGATGAATTAATACAAAAGCACATAACATAGGTTTATGCAAATCCTTTCATGAAATTCTTGTCCGTTGAACAGAAGTTCTCTGAGTAGGTAAGTAAGTAGGTTGGTAGGTAAATAAGTCATAGATAGATTGATTGATATAGATGATAAATGAAAGATAGCCAGGTGACAGGATGAATAGATGATTATAGATAGATAATAGATAGATGATGATGAAGACGATGGATAGGTAGATAGATAGATAGATGATAGATAGATAGATGATAGATAGATAGATAGATAGATAGATAGATAGATAGATGACAGATAGATGATAGATAGATAGATAGATAGATAGATAGATAGATAGATAGATGGATGAGAGATGACAGATAGATGATAGATAGATAGATAGATAGATAGATAGATAGATAGATAGATAGATGACAGATAGATGATAGATAGATAGATAGATAGATAGATAGATAGATAGATAGATAGATAGATAGATGATAGGTGATATATGATAGCCTGACAGAAAATAAGTAGATAGATAGATAGATGATAGGTGATATATGATAGCCTGACAGAAAATAAGTAGATAGATAGATGATAGATAAATAGACAGGAAGACAGCCAGTGATAGACAAAGGGGTGATCAATAACAGGCAAATACAAGATAGATGATAGAGAGAGATAAGTAAATGATAAACAGATGGATAACAGACAGGTAACAGGCAATAGACAGATGTAAAACAGGTAGATGATAATTATAGGTAGATTACAAATGGATGAATAGATATATGGCAAGTAGACAATAAATGGAAATGTAGATGATAGATATATAAATGACAGGTGACAGATAGATAGATAGATAGATGATCAATTGATGATAGATGATTGATAGATAAATAGAGAGCTGATAGATGACAGATAGACAGATGACAGATAGATAGATAGATAGATAGATAATAGATAGATAGATAATAGATAGATAATAGATAGACAAAAATATCATCAAGAACATCCCTGACTATCTTCCTGCTTCGTTTCCTGCTGCTCCATGAATTCCCATGCCCATTCCAAGTGGTACAAATTGCATCACAGGACAGCTTTTGATGCATGCTTAAAGCAACGTAACCAAGCTAAAACTTAGTCAGTGACCATACAGGACAAGAGAGAAGTCAAGATAACAGTCAGCAACTGCCTGGAGGGTATAAATGTTTCCCAGAGGCAGGACGGGGCAGGCAGTTCTCCAAGGACCAGGGGCCTGTCACTTGAAAGCAGAGGAGGTAATCGTGGCAGCAGATAGCACACACATCCTAGGTGTGTTGCTTGGGGCTTGGGGAATACAGGAGCACACAGGTGACCCAAAGGCATAAGCTAGACTGAGATGAGAGAGGGAAGAAGCTACGGCGACAAACAGACCAATGCAGGCACACAAGCAAACTGAGCCAAGTGTGTTCACTCGTTTGGTATAAGTCTGAACAGATCTGCCCAGAGTTTCAGCCATACTCCTTCTCTGTGGTAATCCTTTCTCAACCGGATCCTCACTTCCAAATGTCCAACGACATTAAAAGTGAGCCTTCCTCAAGCCCGTCTCACAAACCCTCTCACGACGACATATGTGTCAATCCTCAGCCTGGGCTTCAGTGAACAGTAGAGAAAATGCAATGTTCAAATACTGGAGAGATCCAGCAATCATTTGACTCAAGTCTTTTGTACAGAAAGAAATACCAGGCAAAAGACTTCTCTAGGGTAACCTCATTAATAAGAGCCTCGGGCAGAACTATTAATATTTTTTAAGTGGGGCAAATGCAGTACTAGGTGCTCCAAGCATGAGGGATTTTCAACATTGTGACGCCATTACTCTTCACACTGAGACACACAGAAGGGTGGATGGACTTCCATAGAACCAGCAACTGGCCGTGAGAGAAAGCCTCAGACTTAGGCACAGTCTGGATTTCCAAACACTGTTTTCCATTCTCAAAATACATACATACATACATACATACATACATACATACATACATACATACGTAAATAAATAAATAAATAAAAAGGTAAGTCACAGAGAGCTAAACATTACCCTGGAACCCACACCGGATGGTCATCAGGAGCCCAGGGCCTCTGCTTCCTAGTGAACCAATAAGTAATGAGGCTGGGAGCCCGTGCCAGGGCGTGACTGAAGACAGGGGCATAACCCCAGAAGGTAGCAGTGGTCCAACACAGTCGGGCAAAAAGTGACTTCAAAGTTGAGGGACTTGGGTCTTTTCTGTGACCAAGGTTCTATCAGTATTGCGTATCTTTAATCCAAGTGTTCTCGCATACTGCATAGCACGCCACCATCTCATTACTGCAAATTAATGAGGTGTTGTTACAGGTTTTTATTTCCCTTGTTGTAAAATTAAAACTAAGTAAACACTATAGTGATTGGACAACGCAATAAGGAAGCTATTTAACTTTAAACTGCCAATGTTTATACCAGAGTTTTATTTGCTGTGATTTTACTGTGTGACTCTCTAATTTTTTTTTTTACCTAAAAGAAGGTTTTGTTGTTGTTGTTGTTGTTGTTAATTGGCTTTTCTATCCCAAAATTTCACTAGAATGCTTCCACTTAAAAATAGTCTCAAGGCTGGAGAGATGGCTTAGTGGTTAAGGCACTTGTTTTCAAAGCCTAAGGGCCCATGTTCTCTACTCTCCAGATCCCATGTAAGCCAGATGCACAAAGTGATATAAGCACGCAAGGTTGCACAAACAAACAAGATGACACACATGTCTGGAGTTCGATTGCAGTGGCTGGAGGCCCTGGTGCACCAATTCCCTCCCCCATAAAAGAATACAAAATAAAAAGTTTAAAAAATAATTCCAAACTCAGTCCACAATGCTAGAAGTTCAGCTCACACTTGCTCCCGTGATGCTGAACTGTAACAGCATGGTGTACATGTACCTGGTACGCTCATTCATCTTCCATCTGTCCTGGAGGACACAGATTTCAGTTGGTATACTTTCACATGGGTATGTATGTGAGTTTGGATGTGTTTGATCACACAGGTGTGGGGAGCATATATACACATGAAAGTGTATGTGTACAGGCCAGAGACCAACATCAAATGTCTTCCTCAGTTGCTTTCTACTTTGTTTCCTTTTTGAATCGAAATCCCTGAATCTCTCAGTCCCAGGCTGCCCCCAGGGTTCTGTCTCCACTGAGCTTTTCCACTAAGACAGTGCACTTTCCCAGGGGCTCCTTCACATCTCCCACTTTACGCCCACGAGCCGGCATAGCCATGTTCCTTTCCTGACTCTGCCCTCTCTCCTGAGAACAAGAACATCTTAACTATCTGACAGAGCAAGTACCAGACATCTCCTAATGACCAGTGCCCACCTCACCCCAAATGGAGCGCAGAATCTTGCCTCTATGCATTACTCTTAAGAGGAGCTCTAACAAGCTAAGGGCATAGCAGCCTCTCTCCCCGCTTCCTCTCCCATATGCTCCATCTGAACACTGGGGATCTCCCTCCCACACTCTCCTCAAGGTTTTCTCCTCTCCATCCCCACACCGCCATGCCTGGTAGATGGGTTTCACACGTCCTGTCTGAACCACTAGAAAGGGCTCCTGAAAGGTTTCCCTCCACTTCAAAGTCTTCATGCAGTCAAAATTACCCAGACATAATTTAGTTATAACGTCTTCAATGGCTCTTCAATGCCTCTTTGGGCAAAGTGTGAATACTTTAGGATGGTATCTAAAACTTTCCAACACTTTGGACCAACTTACCTACTTAGCCTGATCTTGGGACACTCTTCTATACACTATCAGATGTCTATTTGCCCCTTGTAATCACAAACACACACACACACACACACACACACACACACACACACACCTAAAATGAGCTACTAATCTGCCTTGTCCGGTTTCCATCCTTGTTTTTATTTTTCTGTAGTTACTCCTAATGATAACCTACACATAGATTTTTTTAATTTAAATTTACAATATATAAATATAAATCAGCTTTTTATGTTCACTTTCCTAAATATTTTGTCAGCCATTTTGTCTACATGTATCTATAGGGGTGTTTCTGAATGGCAGTAATGCTAGATGTGGCAAACTGAGTCAAGCTGACTATATTACACTATGGGTGAGACTGCTCAAATCCATAGAAAACCTTATGATAAGTAAGGCTGATAAGAAAGAACAATCTCTTCTTCCTCACGTCATCAAGATGGTACACCTACCTTTTCACTTCAGAAAAGGACTCACTGGAACGTTTGCCAATCAGTTCTCCTAGGTCTGCATTTCTCTGCCCAGATTGTCATATGAACCAATTCCTTATAGTCTCCTCCCCTCTTTCTCTATCTCCGTCACACACACACACACACACACACACATCATGCTTCTCTATGGAACCGTAATACACAAAAGTCCACAATTTACCAAATCTTTTCTTTGTTGGGCTCTTTAGATGGCCGCCAATGCTTCACTACTGTAACCATTATTGCAAAGAAACTTTTCTTACACATGGCTTTTGTTGTCTTTTTAATAATTGCCTCAAGATAAATTCCCAGGAGTAGGATTGCTGGGACTAAGTGAATGTGTGGAAATTTTATTATTCCTTATAATTGTTGCCAAATTGCTTTTCCAAAGAGACTATCCACATTCCACAGCCACCACACCAAGGACCTTGTCATTTCCTAGCATGAGTCTAAAGAATTTTTTTAAATTATTATTCATTTCATTTAAATTATGTAAAATGCTATTTCATTATTATTGTGATTTGCATTTCTTTTATTATTAATCAGCTTAATTTTTTCAAGTGTGTTTACTCAGCACATTCTAATGTTTATGCAGGTCCTTTGTCTATTTATCAACATGGTGGCTTCCTGTACAATGATTAACATATTTGTTACAAAGTTTAACCCTTTCACTATCATATTTAATACAAATTTATTCCCAATTTGCTTTAGTGCTTCCTTTGCACTACATTGTCAATCATTTTGTGGAAATCTATCAAGTGTTCTATTAAAAAAAAATAATAACTTCCTCCTGTATAGTCAAGATGAAAATAAGCACAGTATCCCTGGGTGGATGGGTGTGGGAACTCAAGACAGAAAAACAAGCTTCTCTGCACTGCATCTTTCTATGCCAAAGGATCACTGGCAGGTTTCTGGGCCTCAGCTGTCTCATCTGTAAAGGAAGGAGTTGATGTCTAGCATAGGCTGACGTGAACCTTGGGTGAGAAAACATTGTTTAAACCCCACCCCCACCCACATTGTGCCTGGATTCCCTAAACACAAGACCCAACCATGCCAGTCATGTCTTGTGCATTACCTCCTGGCTGGCTCCATCAATAAGTCATTTATTTAATTGGGTTGCTTCTCTGGAATTGATGCTAGTATCTGGTATGTCATATTAATTTTTTGTATGAATTGTATGCCCACTTAGTCAAATCTTGTTTTTACTGAGGTATTATTTATCCACCCTCTTTTATACATACAATCACTATTTTTATGCTCTTCAAAATGGTTAAAGTGAAAATTAATTATACATTAGATAAAACAGAGACTGATATTTATGCACAATATCTATTCATCATATTTTAGCTTTCTATTTTGCTTGGATTTTTGATTTAACTTAATAAAACTGTCCTGTTGCCAGCATTTTCTAATTAGCAATGGGATATATTTGACTGACCAATGGATTCAGGATCAAAGGAAAATCTAAATTCAGGTGTCACTTCCGAGATATTGTCCAGTAACAATTCATGTAGCCTGATACTTTGATATTGCTGCAACCTCCAAGATCATTGTGGGGTGCCAATGAGATAATGAATGTCTGTGACGTGAAAAGCGAGGACAGTCTTTCCCTTGTTATGACCACAATTCTTACCACAGAGTCCGGTTGCCAAATTCCTTCATCATCTGGTATTTCTCTGCATCTTTTCCATGGGTAAAGAAGCCCCAAGAGTCTGAACAGAATTCAGGCTACTAGACTTGGTCAGTGACCAGATATTAAACTTAAGAAATCTGCATAACATCCCTAAGATTACTTTTTTCTTAGTAAATGCAGACCTAGTGAGGACAGAATTGGCAATGTGTGAAAGTGTGTTTCAGCCTGTACACACAAGCAGCACTGGAGATAGACAGTCATTCCGCTTGACCCTCAAAGGCATTGCTGCAGGTGTGGTGATTCGAATGTAACGTGTCCCCATTGCCTCATGTGTTTGTGATGAAGCCTCACACTTGATCCCCGATGTGGAGCCTGTGGGAGGTAAACCCTTGCTGGAACAAAGGCGTCTGGGGGCAGCCTTTGGACTGTATCATCCAGCCCCCTTTTTCCAGTGTGAGGGAGCTTGCTCTTGCTGTTTCCTCTCTGCTGATGTGACAAGATAAGATGCTCAACTGTCTACTCTGCCATCATGAAATCTCCCCTCGGCACTGCATGCCACGTAAACCCTTTCCTTCCATCAGCTGCTTCAGGTGAAGAAGATAACAACTACACTTGGTACTTCAGTCTTCACTTTCCCTGAGACTTTAGAGAGGTGTCAGGAAATGGGTAGGAAGAAAAAGAAGCAGCTAGAGATAGATATAAGGGCCTTATGAACTCTTCTGTACTTCTTCCGGGAGCAGGGTTATTTTAATGTCTGCTCTTCTGCACTCAGGAACACAACTCCCATTCAGAAACCTCTCATTCCAGACCAGAACACTTCTAGACTATAAACCATGGGGGCTTCCTACTGATGCTGGCCTTTGGTGCTGCATTATCTCTCTTTGGTCCCATAACCCTGCTCACTTTTCTGTCCATAGTCATCCATTGGTTTAATCAGAGGTTCCCCAGAAACTCATTTGTTCTGAACACTAGGTCCTCAGCTGGTGGCAGTTTGGGAATGGGAGCCTTGCTGGAAGAGGTGCTTTTCTGGGGGTGGGCTCTAGGTGTTATAGCCAGCTTCTTCTTGCCAATGTTTGGCTCAATCACGCTGTGGTAGTTCACTGACTGTGGCAGAGAAGTCTAGCTTCTGCTCACACCATCCTTTCTCTTGCCATCATGAAGCTTCCCCTCGAGTCTGTCAGCCAAAATAACCCCTTTCTTCCCACAAGCTGCCCTTGCGTCAGCAATACAAAAGTCACTGCAACGATCCTCTTCCTGGAAAGCAGCCTCACTCACCAAGACACCACCAAGGCCAATCTCTTCTTAAAGTCACAGCCCAAGTCATCTTTGAACGTATGATGTGTTTTCAGCTGAGATTCAGCTGAGATGCTGATGTGAATCTTACAAGTTCTTATTTGGTTGATGATGCAACTCCTCCCAGTACTTACCGTAAGCCCTACATGTTCTGTGTCCTTGGACTCAACCAACCACAGATGGAAATGTTTGTGAAAAAAAATTGATTATGTTCCAAAGAAGCAAAATTTGAAGGTTCCACATGTCAGGTTCTGTGCCAAATCTGCATGAATGACGTGGGGGCACACCCTTCTGTAACTTCTGTCACTTCATCCATCTTTGGTTATTCTTTAGCACTTGTTTGTGACATGTGTTGTTGATGTAGTACACAGTTAGGACTATGATGCCTAAACATGTACATTTTTCTTATCATGATCCCTAATAGCACGATGATTTACATGTCATTTACATTGCATTTGGTATTACAAGTCATCTAAAGGTGACTTACATAGGAGGTAAACAAATTCCAATCAAATGCTAGCAAACAGTACACCATTTGTATACAGGACTTGAACATTCACAGGTATTTGCTTCTGCAAGGGGTCCTGTACATGAATCTCCATTGAACACTGGAAGACGCTGCACGTCATGTAGTGTATGTCTGACATTTAACTGTCAGGGTTCATTGCCAGGGAAGTCTGTGGCCTAGTCACAAATTAGATACTTCTAATTTGTAACTTTCTACAATTAGTTTAACAGCTGCTATTAATGGTATAGAATTTTCCCTTAGAGAATTTTATTACCTTTTTTTTTTAATCACACATAAGTCAAGGCATACATTGTTGAATCTAAAAGACACGTAAGCATTCTAATTTGTATGCTAAGCTGACTTGCTGTCAAATCTTCTGACAAAACTTAGCATGAGATGACATCTCCCACATCCACGTGACTCCACCCAAGATGTCCATCTCCAAGCTCCAGTGATGTTTCCTATTAGCACATCATGAGCTTGGCCGTGTCCATCCCACCAGACCTCTGTCCAAAGAGCACTGCCAAAATGTTCCCCAACACTCAAGTGTGCAAGGAAATCGAGCTGGAAGGCCTCTCAACACTCAAAGTTTCCCGTTCTTCTCAAATATTTCTTTCTCATGAAACTTGCCAAGAATAAAATTAAATCCAAAGTAAACTCACACATCTCAGAGGTTGGGACATTTTATGGGCAAAAAAAAAAAAAAAGTATCAATAGTTTGTACAACAGCAGATCCCAAGGAAGCAAATGGTCCCTTTAAGGATCACCCTGTTCCATTGTCATTGGCATTAAACTTGTGCTGTAAAAGAAAATAGGCTGAAAAAAAATATATATATATATATATATAATTTGGTGTTAAAATTGCAACTTCAGATTAGAACTGTTCTCTCCAAGAAATCTGTTTTGCCAGAAAAGTTGATCTTTGAATTTACTACAGAAAGCAGTAATAAATATGTGTAAATCAAAAACCTATGCTGTAAGAAATATCACTTTAAAGTTGTATGCTTTATAAAGGACTTTATCTCCCAAATGCTAACCTTGTTCTCCAAAATTATTCAGATGAGAGGTCAAACTTGTGTGGTCCAAACTGGCAGTCATTTGCCTTGCCACATATGATTATTTAAATTAATCACAGACAAATACAATCTAAGAAATCAGTTCTTCAATCACAGCAGTCAAAAGCCAAGGGCTTAAACTGGGCGTGGTGGTGCATGCCTTTAATCCCAACACTTGGGAGGCAGAGGTAGGAGGATCGCCATGATTTCAAGGCTGCCCTGAGACTACAGAGTGAATTCCAGGTCAGCCTGAGCTAGAGTGAGGCCCTACCTGGAAAAACCAAAAAAAAAAAAAAAAAAAAAGCCAAGGGCTTACCAGCCACATGCAGTTAGTCACTACCATATTAGGCAATGCAGATTACTGACGTCAACTCCCCCTCGTTGAAGTCAGGGTCTCCCCATTGTTTCCCATTCCATTCTCCAGCTCTGCTGACTTGTGAGTTTCCAGTGGGTTTTCCTGTTCCTGGCTCTCTTGCCAAAGATTTTCCCGGGTTACATATGTCCACCGCAGCATCTGGCTTTGAAATGGGTTGCGGGGATCTGAACTCAGGTACTCATGCTGCATGGCAAGCACTTCATCCACCGAGCCATCCCCAAGCTCGATTTTTGTCTTTTGTTGTATAACATTTAAAATCTGTAATGAAGAGGTTCTGCACCTAAGGCCTAAGACAATGCAGGTCACTGGAACCACTAGGTCCAAAACAATCCAATTGCTAGTGACAAATCAAACGTGCATTTACTTTCATGTAAAGGGACTCATGTATTTAAGCAGATAACAGAATCACAAAATGAGTTATTTGAGATTTTTTTTATATGTCTACATAGATATTCATATAAAGCATAAAGAAACTAAATATGAGCAATATCCTAAGGAAGTTAACAAGGATTTTTGAGTATATTTTGGTAAGATTTCTCCTGCTCTGAAAGTGTTTTTCAATGGGCATAATCTTTAGCATGAAAATATGTAAAATCTATAAACATTCAAAAACATTTGCATGGCTGGAGAGATGGCTCAGCAGTTGAGGCACTTGCCTGCAAAACCTAAAGACCCAGGCTCGATTCCACAGTACCCACTTAAAACCAGATGCACTAGGTGGTACATGTGTCTAGAGTTCATTCCCAGTGGCTAGAGGCCCTGGCATGCCCATTCTCAATCTCTCTCTCTTTCTCTCTCTCCCTCCTCCCTTTCTCTCTCCCTCTCATATAAATAGATAAAATATTTTAAAAGTATAAAACTTGTATATAGAGAATTTCACACTCTTTAAATATAAAGAAGAACATATCAGTTAAATGTACGTTGCAGTTGAAATGACCTTATAGATAAACAATAAAAGGGTTACTTTATACACAAATATCCTTGGTTGGTTTCAGAAATCCAACTATAAGAAATCCCTCTAGTGCAAGCAAAACAGGCATTTTAAAGCCGGTGAAGAAGTGCAGTTCTCCTTGAGGAGAGACTGAATCCCCTGTTGGTTTTTAATGCAAGTTGGGGTGAGAAATGCACTTTCTCTCAGACACACCAGACCTTTGAAGGGTACTGCTTGGAGTCTTGTCAAAATGGAATAACAGGGACATGATCTGCTGAACTAGCCTCAGGGTCAGCCACGAGAGCCTGAGGCCACCATTAGATTTGTGTGTTTAGTAAAGGACTGACATTCACAGTAGAACTGAATGACAACTTACAAGTAAGTGAATGGAATCACGAATGACCAGCTGTCAGCCGCCCGTTTGCTCTGGGGCTGTGTATGTCTCATACAGAACCTGTATGCCATGTATATTCGAACCCCAACTTACCACATGATTGTATGTCTTAGAATAGTCCCAAATAAAGGGAATGTTTAATATCTGTCATCAATTTCTGGGGATAAATAAATCTTACATAATTTCCCTCAAAGTGTTCTGCCATACAGACAATTCAAATGTAGAGTGCCAACACACTTTCCCAAGCCTGCTTCTCCTCTGATTTCTCCCAGATATGCCACCAATATAGACCAAGGTTTCACCATCAAAACTGCCTAAGTAGGAACCCCTCTTTGCTTCATGCTTCCTACATCATGGTGTGCTGATGATACCACCTGAATTTGGCTTAGAGCAAATGTTTTATTCAATAAGTTGACTCAGGTGATCTATTAAGCTTTATTAACTCTTATATTTACACATATGGTTCATATTAAAACTTTTATGAAGACACAAAGGATGCTGGGACAAATCTCTGCTAAGATTTTATGAAGTAAAACAACTACCCCATTTGATATTGTTCTGACATTTTAATTCATTGTTTCTCATATACTTCTTTAATTGTAATGTTTAATCTCAGCCTGGGAAAGAATGCCACCCTAAAGGTGTATCCTCGAGTAAATTAAAAGTTATTTGCAACTATAATTTTGTACCTAAAACAAGTTGTATATTGTACTATGCCATGGAAGGGGTTAGCAAGGGAGAAAAAAAGGGAGGAAGGGAAGGATGGAAGGAATGGGGTGGGGGGACGTGCAAAGAAAGGAGACAACAATGAGCTTTGGCCAGTAAAGCATGACCAGCAGGGTTTAAAAGTACTGAAATCCTCTAGTAAGTTCTGTGTTTTGCAATATGAACCCTTCTTGGCCTTTACTGCACATTCAGATTAAACACCACTCAGATCCAAAGCTTGTTTATCTCTTTTACAATTGGACGTTCAGCTGTGAATAACTTCTATAAACCCCTTTGGTATAAAGCACCCTTAGGTCATTTGGTTTGTCAGCTCTACAATTTCATCATTTGTTTCATAAACTTGAACCATAATGGGATCTAAATCAACACAAGGAATTTCTCGCTGCCTTGCCTTTGGGGCCTGGTAATATTTGCTTGTGATGGTTACTGGGGATGAAAAAAAGTACCCGTTTTTCATTTCTTATATCAAATCACACTCTGCATTTCAAAGTACCACACGTTTTAATTTCCAAAGTAGTATGTTTCACATATATGTCATGTTGATGAAGCATATATGTTGGTTTGTGCTTTCAATATGTTTGTGTAACATATATTTATACAAAACAGCAGTTAAGTATATAAAATATACTACTCATTTCTCTTGCTTTTTCTATTTCATGTAACACTTCATATTATTTATTAAACACTGAAGTTTCCTAATCCCTCCTCAGGCAGTCATGGAAATCATTAAATTCCTCTCTCTCTCTCTCTCTCTCTCTCTCTCTCTCTCTCTCTCTCTCTCTCTCAGTGTAGTATATGGTGTTTGTATGATGTAAGCACATGTGTGTATAGATGTGTGTTCCCCAGGCAGGCCAGAGGAAAACACTGGGTGTCTTCCATCTTCCTCTGCTGTTCTTTCACACTGTTTCCTTGAGACAGAGTCTTACTGAACCTGGAGCTCTCGTTGCTCAGTCAGTCTGGCTGAACAGTGAGTGCCAGCAACCCTCCTGCCTCTGCCTCCCTTAGCGCTAGTTATAGGCATACGTGACCATGCCCAGTTTTTATATGGGTGCTGGGAATTGAACTCAGGTCCTCTTGCTTCAAGCATTCTTACCTTCTGAGGCATCTCCCCAGTCCCCCCTGTTGCCTTCTTCACAGCTAGAGAAGAGTACAACCATATCAGGTGCTGAGTTCTTATCCCCGCCAAAGATCTGGTGGAAGCCTAACCACCAGGGGTCAGGAGCACAGTGCAACACACTCACCTCTCTACCTGCACCTGTCCACCTGGAAACTGGATCAGAAGGCCACCAGGATCTCCACAGACCTTCACCATCATCAGTGCTACAATGAGGCCAGCCCATGAGCAGGTAAGGTCTGGTTCAAGAAGCATGCACAACCCTGAGCCCTGGCCTCAAAGCCAAACCATCCTTTCAGCTTATGGGAGACTCATTCGAGCCTAACCCTTGGTTTTCTATGACAATTTTCATAAGCAGATGGTTTGTTCTCCTTGACACAAATATCATTGTGCATGAGGTCACTCTGGGAACATGCCATCACTTGAGTCTCAAAAGCCATCAGAGTCAGTAAGTATGTCACTTCCTTTATGCCTACCAGGTCACCAGCCTTTAACACATATGCTTTTCTGACCCTGTAAGACAAGTATATTTAATCCCACTTTACAGATAATGACAGAGCTCAGGCACTCTGAGAGACCTGCCCAGGGTCCCCCCACTAGAAATGAACCCAAATTTGCCACTTGGAGCCACTTGAATTGGACTATGCCAGAGTTCCCAAACGTTGGCCAGCACCTCTCAAAATCAAATTTTTATAATGCACGTTTCTTCCAAATTGCTTCAGTGTTCTAGCTAGAGGCTGCCATTTATAGAACTCATGCCCCACATCCCTTCTTCCTTCTTGTCTTAGTCCACTTGTGCTGCTATAACAAAACACCACAGTCTAGAAAGTTTATGAAGAGGAATTTATCCTCCCACAGTCCTGCAGACAGGGAAGTCCAAGATCAAAGTATCTGCAGGTTCAGTGCTCCGATGAGAGCTGCATCCTTTGGAAGAGAAAAGTGTTCCGTCTTCACATGGTGGAAGGCAGGCCAAGTGAGAAGAACACTGTGTCAGCCACTCATCCCATTCATGAGAAGTGCCTGGTAAGGGCCTCACCGCCAAATCCCATCCCATGGCTCATGAAGTTTTTACAGCTGACGTTTAGAGCAGAAACATTTACTTCTCAGTCCATAGGGATGAAAGTCAGAAGGTAGGAAGGCATGTTCTAACACTCTTCTTTCATCCATCCTATTTTTATGCCACCAAATCATGTCTATTTGCATATCTAGTCTTACACTCATATGTGTGTGCATGTGTAACTCACACTTATAGGAAAGAAGCTGCTAAAATGTGTGAACTATGGATATGTGGGAAAATGTTTAGTTGCAAATTGAAGCAAATGAAAATCACTCTGGATTGAAATTGGATAATGTGCTTCTCAAGTCTGCTTTTCAATGTCATCACATGACCACTGAAGCAAATGTGTGCTCTATTTCTTAATAAAGCTGAGCTGTAACGGTTCAGAAGGGAAAGTGCAAAAATTATTTTATTATCAGAGGGCAAAATTGGAAAGCAACAGATTTCTTCATAGACCATAAATCCTTAGCTTAATTTTGTTACAATTTTTTTTAAAAGTGGTTAATATGCCTATATATTTTTCATAATATAATCTGAATTATTATAATCAGATTAGTTGTTCAAAGTTGGAATGAGATTTCACATGTGCAGGAAGAATGCCAGGATGAGAATCTCATACATTTTGTAATATGGAACTTTCAGAGCATAGAGGCCAGCTGGCACATTGGCACATGGCCCCTTAGTAACTCTCAGGGTACGTGAGCAGGGCTGGGGTGGGGGTTGGGTAACAGATATAAAAGTCAAGTTGATAAGTAAAAGTAAATTATAAATTATAAATTGAGGCTCTTAAAGACCAGGTGACAGTACCATGGTGCTGGGCTTGGGATGATGATTACACCATGAGGAAATGGCTCATCTCCATAGGAGCTGACTTTCAATCAGTCAGCTACAGTCACTGAGGCTCACATTGGATGAGTCTCTCTAAAAACACATCTACGTTGGGAGGATAAGACTTATACATGAAACAACGTTTGATGCCTAATAAATAAGTTGAACAGTATATGTAGCAAGACACCTGAGCACCTGGATGGGCTTCAGGGTCCAACGTAAGACTGGGGAGCACCTGACTGTTGGATTAGAAAAATGGCTTTTGTGAGTGCAAGAGGGCAAGAAGAAAACCACGTCCTTCTGGAAGGACTAGACAAATAGATTTGAAATAAAAGAAACTTCAGGAACTGTACAAGTTCAATCAAAAATGGTGTCTAAAGCTGAGTGTGGTGGCACACGCTTTTAATCCCAGCACTCAGGAGGCAGAGGTAGAAGGATCACTGTGAGTTCAAGGCCACCCTGAGACTACATAGTGAATTCCAGGTCAGCCTGGACTAGAGTGAAACCCTACCTTGAAACCCCCGCCCAAAAAAAAGTAGTGTCTGCCATTTGTCATCTTCCCTTTTGTCACATCTTTCCAAGTCCAGCCAGAGAGAGCCTTCAACATGTGATTTAGTTGGCTTGGGTAATTCAGGACAATTGCCTTATTTCAAGCCCATAAACTTAATTACCACTGAAATGTTCATTTTACCATAAAATACAATCAGGTAAGCAGAATCATATACTGTCCCCTCAAGGATGCCCACATCCTGATCCCTAAAGTCTGTCAATATGTTATATCACAATGCACAGGGGATTCAGTTTGTGTATACAATTGAGGCCTGAGTACCTATGACCAAAGGAACTGACAGAAGTCGCTTCAAGGGAGAAGGCATGGTTTTGAGTCACAGTTATAGAGGGTTCCACTCATGGTCATTTAGCTCTACACATTTTGGCAGAAGACATGGTGGGAATGTGTGAGGGAGGAGAACTCTTCACCTCATCATAGGAAATAGGAAGGAGGGAAGAAAAGTGGAGAGAGGGAGGAAAAAGAAAAGAAAGAGGGAACCAGAAATAATACATCTCCCAGTACCCACCACCAGTGACTTACTTCCTCCAACTAGGTCTGACCTCCTAAAGTTCCCAGAACCTCCCAAAATAGCATCACCACCTGGGGACCAGGCTTCTCAAATGAGACTCTAGGGGCATTTCCTATCCAAATCCTAGGAGACCAGTGTAATTACCACAACCTTATAAATACAGAAAAAAAGAGGAAGAAAACTCAGCATCAGAAAGATACTTTGTGAGAAAAATCTGATGCCTTTGAATACAGAAAGGGGCCACAAGCCAAGGAGGGTGGGGGCAGCTTCAGGAGCTGGAAAAGGCAAAGAAGTAGATCTTCCCCTGAAAGATTCCAGAAGACTCCAAGCTACAGACACTTGTATTGAGCCCAGTAAGGCCCATTTTGGAATTCTCTCCTGCAAATCCCTAAGATAATAATCCGGTGCTGTTTCAAGTCACCTCATTTCCAGTAACTTGTTACAGCAGCATCAGTAAATGAAGACTTGTAACATTCTCAAGTTTCAGGGATTGGGGCAGAACAATCAGGCAGTGAGAAACATTTGACCAACTACCGAGACGTGTTCACCCACCTGGTTGAGTGGAAAGCTGAGGGAGTCATTCAACCTGGAGGCAACCTCTCGTGGCCATGCCATGTCAAGGGACCTCTTCTGAAAGGCCATGTGTACTGCAGCAGACCGAGGAGCACCCACCATGGAGCCTGGTGCAAAGTGCTCCATATATAGTAACTGTCACTCCCACATCACCACTGGTGGCAAATCCAGAGGTCTGCATCCTGGCCATACAGTCCATCCTGTCTCCTTGGAGAACGTGAAACGCCTATGTCGTGCTGTCATCTCATATTCACAACAGATCCCTTTGCCCTGCTTGACCCTCTCCAGTCTGCCGCCCTCCGTCCTGTCTTCTAAAGTCCCAGTTTCCTCTGCTCTGTTACTCCCTCACCCTCACAGGCTCAACTCTCCCCTGAATCCCTCTCCATCCAAATCTTCATGCTAGCCAGACCCATGGAGCAGGAGGAGTTCTCCAAAGCAGTGAATCCCTCCCTCAAAGGCAAAGGGAAGCAAAGGTAATTTGAAGAGGAAATCATTGCAAAGTGCAGATGTTGTCCTCAGCTCCTCAAACGAGCAGAGGAATGAACTGCAGGGACGCTGAGGTCCTGGAATTTCCATTGACCAAGACATCAGAAGGAGGTGGCCCCCAGGACAGCATGGGACGGAGAAGGACACAGTTAATCCAAAGCAGCCAGACAGATATTTGGTGATGTGTTCACATTGACTTCCACTAGAAACACCCTTCAGCGTTCCCTGATTTTTCCTGACTTTTGAACACTTTCTTAACAAAGGTTGACATTAACATTTGAAGTTAAACATCAGAGGTGTCATTTTTCCTCCACTGATGCAGTTGCCTGACAAGTAGTCACTGGCTAAGGGCTCATGCAGTGACATTAAATGGTTGGGATGGAGAGAGAAGAGATCGCAATCCTTCAAGAGAATTCACTCGTAAGCATTGAGCTTGCAGCAAGGAGGCACAGGTCAAAAGGCCTGCATGGAAAGAGTCAATATGATGGCTTCCAGGAGAGGAAAAATGGACTCGTGCTAGCTGGACACTGGAGGCAGACTGCAGTAAAACTGATAAAGTACATGAAGGCTTTTGTTCTTAGTGGTTTTTCAAAGAATAGAAAAAAAAAATCAAAGCTGTATTTTGTAGTGCTACAGATAAAACCAACGGTAAAGATGTCTTTTACACTGAACTCCAGCCCTTGTTTCATTGAGACAGGGTCTCACCATATAGCACAAGTTGGCTTTGAACTCACAATCCGCCCCCCTCCCCGCCACCGCCTCCTAACCTGCATTTGGAGGAAATGGCATTGTCTCAGAACATGACTCCAAGAGAGCTGCTGGCAACACATCTCCAGAAGAAAACCTGCTGACTACAGATGAACATCCACGTCTACAAATGCTTTGCTCTCTGGCATCTGGCAATGACGGGCATCTTTTGGGACAATAATGATGTACTTAGATAATCACCCATGGGGTCAATTCAGAAATGAACGTTTAAGGAAAAAACTCTTTTTTTTTTTAAAAGGACAAAGATCTCCCTAATATGGGCTTGTCCCAAATAAGAGCAAGGGATAGACAGACTGGGTGAATGAAACAGGGAGACGTAAGGGCAGACCAGACAACTTCTGGAGGCTTTGCAGGGACCATGCAGCCATTTCCAGCTGGAATAGTCACTCAGAACTCCCTACAGATAGTGTTCCCCCAAGGCCACCACAATGCCCCTTCATGAAGAAAGGATGCCCTTCCACCCAGAAGTCACTTTTCTCTACTTGAAGTATAACTTTAGGAGGGTACACCATGGCTAGTTAAGAAGGCAGGAACTCAACTGCAAACACGTGGGGTAAGGAAAGCCGCACGGTTATTGTAGCAGACAGCTTCAGGTTCGCTGAGATGAACTTCCAGACCAGGCACAGTTATGGAGAAAGGGATATTATTTATTGAAGCTTATAGATCCAGGGGAAGTTCCATAAAGGCAGAAGTAGCGGCCTGCTCTCACAAGGCCAGGCAGAGAGAGCAAAAGCCAACCAGCCACCACAGCACACAGAGCAAAACTACAGCCAAAAGGTCACACAGCACACTTCAGGAACTCCTGCTAGGCACATTTGCATATCTTTACAATGGAATCTCAAACCCACACCTTAAGACTGGCCCCCAGTGACATTGCCTCTAGCAAGGTGAATGAAGATGCAAACTAAAACTAATAAAACACTGAATATATTGGGGGACATATATTCAAACTACCACAGTTATCAACAGGACAAAGAACCCCCAGAGGGTTTTCAACACATCTACAAAAGGTCCTTCAAGGAACAAGAGAGAGAAAACAGAGGCGAGCCCACTGTGACATGGAAGACAGAACTTAACAAAGACAGGCAAGAAGCAAGCCTGCAACCCACCTTGGCGTGAAGAATAGAACAGCAGCCCACAATGCAGAACAGTGGTTTGAGAGATATGGAGATCTACAGTCACTAAAATCGAGCAGGGTCAGCAAACTAGAGTCCAACCACGTCGGGCCACCACTGGTTTTACAAATAAAGATTTATTTAAACACAGCCAATCTCATTTGCTCATGCTCTGTCTATGGCTGTTTTCATACACCAGAGAACTGTGTCCAATTAAACCTAAAAGACCGCCCAACCCTTTGTGCACGCGCGCACACACACACAGACACACACCTAACAGAAAGAAATCAGAGCAAATGGGTCATATATAACCAGAAATTTATGAGTTTAAGAACTAAAGAATCCCTCTGCACCCAAAGAATAATAATAGAAACCAACTTAAAATTTTACTAAATTTGCCAAAGCATATGAGGAAATACACGTGGTTGTCAACACTTGTCAGGGTTGCAGAGTGAGGCAGTTGTCACTCAGAAGAGAGCACTGTGGCTCAGAATGCCTTATGTGGAAAAGAAGGAATACCAGCAATGGTCACGTGGCCTCCCCTGACATCCACTGAGCAGGGCCTTCTAAAACCACTGCTTCGCCAAATTAGCCTAGCAAACATTATTCTCCAGATAACACACCATTTTGAGGGAGTGAAAGCAGTAATGTGCAATAGAAAAGAAAAATTCCGTGAGTCCCACACAGACAAAGCTGTCCCCGCATTTATACCTGCGTGTGGTGCTACAGAAGAGGGAAGGGAAGCAAGCATAGGTATAGGTGGTACAGGTCCAGGTCCAGGCACAGGTACAGGTACAGGGACGTGGGGTAGAAATGAGGAGCAAGATGCTCTGGTCATTCTAAACAGAGTTTGCTTGAAAGCTTCTCATAAATAGTAAGTTGGAGTATGAGTGATGTGTCTTAAGTAACTATACGCTTTTATGTCCTGACCTTATCCCCTTCTAAACACAAGAGCACACACACACACACACACACACACACACACACACACACACACACACACACACACACACATTTCTGAATTCTTAGGAGTGTCTGACAAACTCTCAACCATTGAAGCAGACCACAGGAAGTCTAAGGAATTACTGACACTTGAGTTAGTGTATATTGACATTAAAACTAATTTATATTGACTTTCACATAATGAATCAAATCATTCCAATTTTAGTTAATGGCTTAGTCCCTTCTGCCACACAGAATCTGTGGGGTAAGAAGCACAGGGCTAGCACCGAACTAAATGGTAACTTTGAAGGTTACTCTGAGTTTTCACTGACATATTAAAATATCCTTATATTAGATGTCAATTTATTTTCTTTTAAAAGTTTATTTATTTATGAGATTGACAGAGAGAAAGAGGCAGACAAAGAGAGAGAATTAGACTGAGTATGCCAGAGCCTCTTGCTGCTACAAACGAACCCCAGAAACATAGGCTTTATGTGCATACTGGGTAATTGAACCACAGCCATTAGGCTTTGCAAGCAGGTGCCTTTAACTGGTTAGCCATCTCTCGGATGGACCCTAAACTTCAATTTTGAGATCCCCTTCATCTCTATTTAATATAGCATATCTTGGTTTAAACATATTGTTTTGTGGTTAAGAATCAAAAATATCTTAGAGATAATATAAAGCCCTCAATGACCATGAATGGAATTGTAAAAGCTGTCCTCATCATTCCATAAAGTTTCTGAAGTAGGAAGAACATAGCTCTGTAGGGGAGGAACGTCATTCAAGCATTAATTGCTTTCAAAATCATCCAGCTCTAGAGATAGTGTTTTGCTATTCAGAATGCCAAACCACAGCATCGCCCAGTTGATCTTGGAAAGCTTCAGAAAACCACATACCAGAGCCCCCAGATAAAAGGTCAGCTGAATCCATTACTTCCAGAATGAGATGAAATTTTTTTTAAAAAGGTCATAAATATTTTGTTTGCATGAACAATAAAACTTAGCATTCACTCTTATATGACCAAGGTAGCTTTGAATATTAATTTGAAAGGACAGATAAGCCACAAATGAGTGGGTAAGATAGGAGCTTATCTGAAAGTACATGAACTTTGACTCTACTTCTTGCACAGTTTTTTTTGTTTGTTTGTTTTTGTTTTTCGAGGTAGGATCTCACACTCATCCAGGCTGACCTGGAATTCACTCTGTATTCTCAGGGCAGCCTCAAACTCATGGCAATCCTCCTATCTCTGCCTCCTGAGAGCTGGGATTAAAGGCATGTGCCACCATACGTGGCTTCTTGCATAGTTTTAAAGGAAATAAACAAGCCTTTGTCCTCACAGGGGCCCTGAGGCAGAGATGGGAGAAGCCAGGGCAGAAATGGGAGGAGATAGGGCATAGATGGGAGGAGCCATGGCAGAGATGGGAGGGTTGTGTTACCAAGAGTCTTGTGGTGTCAGTGTTTGGACTACCTGATCAACATCATAATTCTGATACCGATACTAAACCTGACCTTGGCCAACTTCCATAAACCTACTTCCTCGTGTACAATAGCATCAGCATGCTGACCTCAGTAGTATTAAAGGAGAGTGTGGTGGTTTGAATTTCAAATGCCCCCCATAGCCTCATGTGTTTGTGATTAAGTCTCATCCTGAATTCCCAACTGGTAGAGCCTTTGGAAGGTGGAGGCTTGCTGGAGGAGGTGAATCATTGAGGTCAGGCCTTGGGATTCTACAGTCCAGTCTTGCTTGTCAGTGCCAGTGAGCTCACTCTTTCTATTTCCTCCCTGCTGCTGTGGATATGTGACGCCCGATGCCCAGCTGCCTGCTTTTGCCAAGCTTTCCCCACCATGATGAACCTTCCCCTCTAAATCGTAAGCTGGAAATAAACTCTTTCTTTCCATAAGCTGCTCCTGGTTGGATGTTGACGGGGTAACAAGAAGGTAACTGCTACAGAAAGGAAACATAGAAAAGATTTGATCCATAGGAAAATGTCCAGTAAATATGAAGCTCTCTTATTTATTATTGCTGCTACTAATTCTTGTTACTTTTAATTTTATTTCTCATTTCACACATGTGGATGCTGCATTTCGATCATATTCACTCCCCGTGTCCTTCTCTTGTCCCTCTTCCAATAAGCCCTTTCTCCTTCCCAAGCCCCTTCTAAATGGCATGGCTTTCAATCCATGCCAGCATTGATACTTGAACGCAGTAGGTCTGCATTCATTTACTTAAGATACTTCACTGATCTGAGAAGTGGCTCATATGTGCTGCCCGCCAGCAGCAGCAAGAACTCTGACATCCGCTGAGTGGTGGCTGAGTAGTCACCACACTGGAAACTTATCCCAAAGTCTTCCCTGCCTCAGTAGTTCTCGACGTCCATGAAGTCGAGAAGATGAAGATGCTGATGACTCTACAGCAGAGCACGCAAGAGGACGACAGATTGCTGGGCCCCACTCGCAGACTCTCATATTTACTGCACTTGTGAGAAGGGCGGGAGGTGCACTTGTGCACATTCCAGGTGACTGATGCTGCAGATCCGTCGTGGACAACAGAACCTCTGCTTTAAAGGTCATTAGGTGCCTGTGGTTGAAGGATAAAGAGACTGAAACCCCCAAACTGCTAGAGGAAATGAAAGAAATGAAAAAGAAGAGATGAATAATCACTCTGATTTAAGAACTAGACAACCCCATGAGTCCATCAGCACCCAGGATTCAACTGGCCAGGGGAGAACTCAAAGTCAGTACCCAGGCTTGAACCACCCAGGGAGAACTCAGAGTCAGTACCCAGGCTTGAAACACCCAGGGAGAACTCAAAGTCAGTACCCAGGCTTGAACCACCCAGGGAGAACTCAAAGTCAGTACCCAGGCTTGAAACACCCAGGGAGAACTCAAAGTCAGTACCCAGACTTGAACCGCCCAGGGAGAACTCAAAGTCAGTACCCAGGCTTGAAACACCCAGGGAGAACTCAAAGTCAGTACCCAGGCTTGAAACACCCAGGGAGAACTCAAAGTCAGTACCCAGGCTTGAAACACCCAGGGAGAACTCAAAGTCAGTACCCAGACTTGAACCGCCCAGGGAGAACTCAAAGTCAGTACCCAGGCTTGAACCACCCAGGGAGAACTCAAAGTCAGTACCCAGGCTTGAAACACCCAGGGAGAACTCAAAGTCAGTACCCAGACTTGAACCACCCAGGGAGAACTCAAAGTCAGTACCCAGGCTTGAACCACCCAGGGAGAACTGAAAGTCAGTACCCAGACTTGAACCGCCCAGGGAGAACTCAAAATCAGTACCCAGACTTGAACCACCCAGGGAGAACTCAAAGTCAGTACCCAGGCTTGAAACACCCAGGGAGAACTCAAAGTCAGTACCCAGACTTGAACCACCCAGGGAGAACTCAAAGTCAGTACCCAGACTTGAACCACCCAGGGAGAACTCAAAGTCAGTACCCAGGCTTAAAACGCCCAGGGAGAACTCAAAGTCAGTACCCAGGCTTGAAACACCCAGGGAGAACTCAAAGTCAGTACTCAGACTTGAACCGCCCAGGGAGAACTCAAAGTCAGTACCCAGGCTTGACCCAGGGAGAACTCAAAGTCAGTACCCAGACTTGAACCACCCAGGGAGAACTCAAAGTCAGTACCCAGACTTGAACCACCCAGGGAGAACTCAAAGTCAGTACCCAGGCTTGAACCACCCAGGGATTGCTCAAAGTGGAAGAAATGTGTTGGACTTTTAAGAAGCGACAACTAAATTGAAGAATAGGAACTGAGCACAATAAATTCAATAGAAAATAATGAGCTCTTCAGCTCCACATTCTAACATCCTCCAAGCAAGTCCATTTCACTGAGGAGCCGAGAAGTTTAAGTCACCTAATCATTCACTAAATTCAACTCCCGACACTGAAATTCTATTTTATCTCTGTGGCTTAAGTCATTTGTGATGTAGCTATACAGCCTGTGTTTGTAGCACTGATTTGCAACACTTTGTGTTTAAGCTACACACGAGAGTACACAAACTGATAAAACAGACACAGAAGGTAATGATTTCATTGTAATGCAACTCAACCTATATTTCCTGGCTCTGTGATACTCATAAAATATGCATTGAAAACCCTAGGTGGGAATTCCATTTTCATGTACACCCAAACAGTCTTACAAGATAGTACTGAACAATTCAACCCTGCTGGAAAATATTTCACCCGGGGGGAAAGCTTGGCAGACCAAATTGGGAAGCCCATGTCACATCTCAAGGGTCAGGAAGCAGAGGGAAAAACAGGACACGGAGCCAACAAGGGTTCGCCTCCAAGAACACGCTTCCTCTAGCAAGGTTCCACTCTTAAAGGTTCCACCACCTTCTGAATAGCCAGATGGAATCCAACTGTTCAAGCACATGAGCCTATGGAGGGGAGAGGGCATTTAACATTCAAGCCACCATACCCCTACAGGTACATATGTAAAGGGCAGTGACAGTATTGTGAGGTTCTGTGGATTTTTAAGATGTAGAGCACAGTGGAAAGTCCATCATTCATTGGGGTACGTATTTGAAGGATACTGTGGGGTGCACGCGCACACACACACACACACACACACACACACACACACCTGCACCTGTTTAAGATGTAATTGTGTAACAATGTGTACCAGGACTGTCCCCACCAGGACCAAGTAAACAGACCGATCTGACCTTGGATTTTCTTTTTCTTTTTCTTTTTGGAGA
Organism: Orientallactaga sibirica; assembly: GCA_036365145.1. Lineage (NCBI taxonomy): Eukaryota > Metazoa > Chordata > Mammalia > Rodentia > Dipodidae > Orientallactaga > Orientallactaga sibirica. Next base: position 10,639,050 of record JAEOAD010000044.1, read on the forward strand.
GAGACACAGAGAGACAGACAGAGAGAGAGGGAGAGGGAGACAGAGAATGGGCGCGCCAGCAGTCTCTCAGCTGCTGTGAATGAAATCCAGATGCGTGTACCCCTTGTGGTGAAGTGCAGCATTGCGCCCTTGCATCACTTTGCATCTGGCTAAATGTGGGACCTGGATATTGGAACCAGCGTTCTTAGGCTTAGCAGGCAGGCACCTTAACTGCTAAGCCATCTCTCCAGCCCTGACCTTGGATTTTGAGCTTCCAAAACTGTGAGCTAAATAAACCTTTTCTCTTTATTAGTGATCATCAATTATCTTGTTGTAGTAATGCAAAGTTAATTCTAATTAAGTAAGCAGAAATCCTTTCTGCCTTTATATACATGATGGATCTCCCCAAATGTAGAGTTGTATATATTAGAATGTTCTTCTCTTTCAGCCCTTAAAGCAAGTCACTGCCATTGTCTCCTATACTCCCTTATTTCTGACAAGTTAGTGCCATTCAGACGACTGCTCTCCTGCACACACTGTACTGTTTCACTCTGGCTGTTCTCATGACTTCCTCTTGACAGTGCTTCCAGCTTTCTGGCTGTCCCTTACCTGACTGTGCTTTAATGTGGCTGTCTCGCTGGGACTTACAGGGGTTCTGAGGTCTGCAAGTTAATAGTTTCTGATAAATTTGGGGAATGCTTTTATTGATTATTTGCAAAATATTGGTTTCTCTGTTAGTCTTTTTCTGGCCTATTTTGGACACTTTCCACATGTAGCTCACAGAGATTCATGTGTCCCAAGTTAAGGCTCTGTTTACAGCTTAAGTCTTTGTCTTCTTAATCTGGATTCATTTCTGTTGATCCATTCTTACGTTCACTGGCCCTTTCTTCTTTCATCAATCTGCTATTTAACCCATATAGAAAAACTTTACCATTTTAGATATCTTACTTTCTATTTCTAGAACTTCTTGCATATTTTTGTATTTTGTTGGTTTTTTTTTTTTTTTTTTTTTTTCAAAGTAGGGTCTCACTCTAATCCAGGCTGGCCCAGAACTCAATATGTAGTTCCAGGCTGGCCTTGAACTCACAACAATCATCCTACCTCTGCTGTGCTGGGATTAAAGGCATGAGCCGCCGTACCAGGCTATCTTCTTCCATTTTTGTATCGCTTCCACTACTCTACTGCTTCTTTTTCATTTGTTCATTTTTTTATGACAAAACCTCTAGACTTTCAGTCATGTTGATAGTAGCTGCCTTAAGGTAATTGCTGGTCCAACATCTGTGCCTTCTTTGGCTCTGTTTTTAATTGACTCCTTTTTCTCTTGTCTATATGTTTCATTTTTCTTTCATTTTTTACTTTATGCCAACTAGCATGGACAGCTTATTTTAAGGTATGTTTCTGCCGTCATGTTATGTTAACAGGTCTATGGATTTGAGTGTTAAAAGATAGGTACAGTCACTGGATAATCATCTTGAACTTGAACTGTGGACATATTTACTCTTTTGTAAGATAAGTCTGCCTCTCTTTTGCCTTCAGTCAGAAGAAAGATTCATCTTACCCGGAAAAGCTTATAAAATACTGTTTGCCTGGCATTTTTTTTTTTTTTTTTTTTAATTATTTATTTGCAAGCAGAGAGATAGAGAGATAGAAGAGAGGCAGACAGAGAGAGAGAATGGGTACGCCAGGGCTTCTAGCCACTACAAGCGAAGTCCAGATGCATGTGCCCTTTGTGCATCTGGCTTACATGGGTCCTGGAGAACTGAACGGGATCCTTTGGCTTCGCAGACAAACGCCTTAACTGCTAAGCCATTTCTCCAGCCCTTGCCTGACATTTCCAACATTAATGGTGCACACATGTCAAAACAATGGAAAAGTATGTTTTATGTGAGAACAATTTTAAAGACCTCTCCTAATGCCATAATTTTAGAAGATATTATAGCTATTTTTCCCTAAGCAGTAAATGAGCATTTCAGTATCCCCCAAATCGTTATGTGTCTAAATCAAGCTTAAATTATTCCCAAATAAGCAAAAAAAAAAAAAAAAAAAAAAAAAAAAAAGTCTTACTGGTCAAAGAAGAACCAAAATGCATCACAACGTGTCTACTATAGTGAGAATTTTTTTAATTTCTTCAGCTACTTTCCCATCAAATCTTTCTTTTTTGCAATAAACAAATATAACAATATACACTGGCATGGAGACAGACCTGGTCTGACTCGGTCCTCACTACTTTTAGAAAATTCACTAGCTTCTGTCACTGTTGATATTCTTTCCATGAAGTATTTGCAAGCACAGGAGCTGTAGCATAACACCAACTGCAGTCCTGTCACTGGGAAACAGACCTCTGCCTCTCGGTCATGAGGTGGAAAAGCAAATGTGGACTCCAACAACCAAAATGCCATTTTTCCTATTCTAACTGATAGGAGGCCTGCTGAAGTCAGAGCTCACACCACTGTCCATGGCTCAGCTTACATAACCACATGTTCTACAGGCCCACACGTGACAATAGTAGTGATGGCTCTGAACCTAAAGCCGGTGAGTTTACACCCAGCCTATCCCATGGCTACTTCCAAACTGTGCCCTGCCTCCAATACCTAGCTGGCTCCATACTTGGCCTCTGGCTCCACTCTGGTGCCCAGCCTAGGACTCAGCATCTTCCCCAACTCATTCAGGCCTCCTAACCTACTGTAGGCACATTCTACACTCTCATTAGCCTCTGCCATTTCTCCTCCCCCTTACTGGGATCCCTGTTCTCAATGATATCCTCACCCTAGTAAGTATTTTCTCTGTGTTTTAATATGTGTTCCCTACAACCACAAGAATGATTCTCCTAAGACTAACCTATCTGAACCCTTTTACTCCTTTCACCACCAGAACCTTCCCTAGGCTTTTAAAAAGTGAAGCCCATGGTCAGAAACTACCCCCCAAAAAAGACCCTTGAAAATTGTGTTTGTGTTCTACCTCAGCTTTCAGATTCATTGGCCCAGGCACCCCACGCCCACCAGCCTCATATAGTGTAACTATGACCTAAAGGAACCTACATTTACAGCTCAGCAGGGACTCTCCCTTGTGACTAAAACATGAATCTTCACCTCTCCTCTGTGAAAGGTTCTCTCCAGTGTGGAGGGTTCCTTGTTCTATGGAGGGTTCCTTGTTCTGTGGAGGGTTCTCTGTTCTGTGGAGGGTTCCTTGTACTGTGGAGAGTTTCTTGTTCTGTGGAGGGTTTCTTGTTCTGTGGAGGGTTCTCTGTTCTATGGAGGGTTCCCTGTTCTGTGGAGGGTTTCTTGTTCTGTGGAGGGTTCTCTGTTCTGTGGAGGGTTCCTTGTACTGTGGAGGGTTTCTTGTTCTGTGGAGGGTTCTCTGTTCTGTGGAGGGTTCCTTGTACTATGGAGGGTTCTCTGTTCTGTGGAGGGTTCCTTGTACTATGGAGGGTTTCTTGTTCTGTGGAGGGTTCTCTGTTCTGTGGAGGGTTCCTTGTACTATGGAGGGTTTCTTGTTCTGTGAGGGTTCTCTGTTCTGTGGAGGGTTTCTTGTTCTGTGGAGGGTTCTCTGTTCTGTGGAGGGTTCCTTGTTCTGTGGAGGGTTCTCTGTTCTGTGGAGGGTTCCTTGTACTATGGAGCGTTCCCTGTTCTGTAGAGGGTTCCTTGTTCTGTGGAGGGTTCCTTGTTCTGTGAAGGGTTCCTTGTTCTGTGGAGGGTTCCTTGTTCTGTGAAGGGTTCCTTGTACTGTGGAGGGTTCCTTGTACTATGGAGGGTTCCCTGTTCTGTGGAGGGTTCCTTGTTCTGTGGAGGGTTTCTTGTTCTGTGGAGGGTTCTCTGTTCTGTGGAGGGTTCCTTGTACTATGGAGGGTTCCCTGTTCTGTAGAGGGTTCCTTGTTCTGTGGAGGGTTCCTTGTACTGTGGAGGGTTCCCTGTTCTGTAGAGGGTTTCTTGTTCTGTGGAGGGTTCCTTGTACTATGGAGGGTTCCCTGTTCTGTGGAGGGCTCCTTGTTCTGTGGAGGGTTCCTTGTTCTGTGGAGGGCTCCTTGTTCTGTGGAGGGTTCCCTGTTCTGTGGAGGGTTTCTTGTTCTCTGGAAGGTTCTTTGTTCTGTGGAGAGTTCCCTGCTCTGTGGAGGGCTCCTTGTTCTCTGGAGGGTTCCTTGTTTTCTGGAGGGTTCCTTGCTTTGAGGAGGGTTTTCTTCTCTGTTAAGGGTTCCTTGTTCTGTGACAGGTCCTACTCTGGGAGAGGACTACCTTCTCTCTGGAGAGTTCCTGTCTAGAACAGGTCTTGTGACTCCTCCATGGCTGTTTTGATGACCTCACTTTTCACTGTGATTACTCATTTATAGGTCTAACATACCCCAAGACTGTGAGTCCCAGAGAACAAGGACTACACCCAGTACAAAATTTGACTGAGAGTGTGCTCAAAACAAATTCCTTGAAATAATAAATGACACCTTTTTGAAAATATCTATACCTCACAGGCTACAGATATGTCATTTGGATGTTAATGCCCTGAGATAAAAAATGCAATGGAAAATAGCTAATCTCACCACCAGGGAAATAATCAAGGAGATCAAGAAACAAAGAGACACAGCATTAATCTCAATCATCTTGACCTACATCCCCCCAATGCCAGGAGGAATAAAGATTTCTTATTTTTATAAGATCCAGGTTATACTTACACTGGTCAGATGCAGTGGTAGCAACTCTCAGCCTTTCCCAGCCCATATATTTTGGATATAATGCTTTCCTTTTTGATTATCTAATGCTAACCACAACAACAAAACCATCCGAACTTTGTTTTTGTCAAACAAAGATTAATATCAGTTTCATGTCTGGCAATGGGCCTTGGTAGAAAGCCACACATGTACTTTTTCTAGGATTAAGTTACTCATTTATAACACAAACACAAGAAGGAAGAAAAAACAGAATTAAGTACACAAAATATGTCACTCTTCTCAGAGAGCAGAGGATGGGTGCAGCTTCTAGTCTCACCATGTCAGGCACACTTCTGTGGCTTCCATGTGAGGCAGAGAAGAAAAGAGTCCTTGTCAAGTATCAGCATAGGCCATACTCAACTCAGCAGCTTTTTTCTGGTCAAATTTTTAAGTAGTCTGGCATATTTTTTTCCAAAAGCAGAAAATATTTCCCTGATTTTTATCATCACCCTAACAACTGCAACGAGCTGTGAAAATTAGGAGTGGGTCTCAAGTGTGCCGCTAGGGATTCGCCACGGGGTACCAAGTGTGACTGTTCTCATCAATAACTATTGGTGACCCTTTCTCCAGAAGTTCCTGCTCTGTACACCACTTCATTACACAAAAGTCCTCCAGAATCCTTTAATTTTTGTCTTCCCTTAGCTAGATCAAATTATGTAACCTCTAGGCCTCGTGGCGCAACAGTACTGAGTCTGACTCCAAATTATGTAACTTCTCATAAGAAGATCTATCATCCTCTCCTTGCTTTGGGCTTTATTTTGTATTCTACTGAATGATACATTTACTACAAATGCAAAAAAAAAAAAAAATTCTCTATCATCCCCATAGTATCTCCATGTTGTCTCATCTGCAGAAGCCATTCCCCATTTTTAAAGTAACACTGTATAAAATTCCTTCCTCACTTTCTCATGAGAACATCATGTCCAAAGCTTTGCTTTCTGAATGCCCATCAGAAGGCTCCTACACAACCCAGCCTAACCATTACTTTACTACTGCTTGTGTGAGCTATGATGTCTGACATTCTATCAGCGGCTTTGTAGCTCAGAGAACTAGGAAAGCCTCCTAGAGGATTCCAGAATCCCATAAGCAAAAGCCTCAGGGTTTGTAAAAGAACTAGTAACCTAATTTTCAGTTGCCTAAACTGTAATCCAACAGGTAGACCTGTCCTTCTCCACCACTAGACCTCATATTTCACTGCGATTACTCAGTTACAGGTGTAATGTACCCCATAAAGTTTTTCTGTACCCTTAAAAGAGCTCTCCAGACTAATGACAGCATTTGCATTTTAAAAATCCACCTGTTGGGCTAAGTTCTTCTGCATGATGGGATGTCTTGCATTCTGCTTTTTCAAGGTCTAGTTCAGAGCACTGGGTTTTCTCATCAACCCTGTCCTGTAGACACAGGTCTCTGATTCCAAGCAGACCGAGATGGGAGCCATGCTCCTTTTCACACCTACAGCCACCTTGTGCATAAATCCTCAGGTCCTTTGTCCCCTCACTGCCAAGGTCCAGAAAGAAAGGCAGTTTGTTTTTCCTTGTCTGTCTTCCTTCTCATGAGCTATCACTAGCAAGAACAATAATCCTGAAGGTGTGAAAATACCTCCCATTTTAATCAGAGTACATTTTTGCACCTTATGCTAAAACAGCTGCCAAATTCAGAGCCATCACTGGAATCTGAAATGCAAAACTGCATGTGCTACTTACCAGGAAAATGAGCAGCGGTGGTCTTTGGAGGGCTTGGCACTCCTTTAATTAGCTGATTGTGGGTTTTTTTGTTGTTGTTTTGTTTTGTTTTGTTTTGTTTAAAAAAAAAAAAAAAGAACTTGAGTATATTTTATAAAACACTATACTTATAGTATTTCACATGTACTCAGAGCTCTGTGAGGTAAATGTCACTACATTCATTTTACTGACTGGGAAAAGTGAGTTCAGAATTGTGTATGAATTGCCCAAAGTCACAAGGAGAGCATCTACGGGGACGGAAGTTTTCACAACTGACTGGTCTCTTCCCTTGCCCTTTCCCAGTGTCCCAGACTCACTTACGCCAGGGGAATAGTTAAGTCATGTTTCATCATACACTCTACATTTTGGTTTTAGTTTGATTGGTTGTTGGTTGTCTTTGGTATTTTTTTATTGTTGTATTTTGCTGACTAAATTATGACAGGCACTTTTATAGTGATTCTGGGCTTTCCCACCACAAAGAAAAACAAAACAAAACAAAACAAGAGCGAAGTTATTTGATTTCGTTTTCTGTAGGAATTAAAATAAAATTTGCATATACTGGTAATCAGCAATTCTATCTGGGCTATTTAGAGTTTAAAGAGTAGGAAGAGCTCACACAGGGAAACCCTAAATATAATCCTTTTCATTTAGGTAATTTCCAGTTATCTTTGAAGTGCATATTAGCCAAGAAAGCCATAAGCCAGCCCACCAGAGGAAACCAGGCTTCAAGCTCTAGAGCTGTCGGCATTCTGGTCATGAAATAACATTGCAGTAGAAATTATGCAAATAAATTCTGTCTTCATTCATGAACATTTGAAAAATAAATGCTTTAAGGGAAATAATGGAACACCAGGCACTACCTCTGCAAGGCCCATTTTAACATCCCTGTGGGTCCGGAAAAACACACATGACTATGCATGGAGTTTAGCGGGATGGCTTACATACCCGAATAACAATAAACAAGCCAGAAGTCAGACACTCTATTTATGTTGTGCTGTGAGCACACATACCCATTTATTATCTGCAGGACTCTCTGTGCCACAAACCTTAGTGGCAATAAATAGTTTCAAAGGAAGAATCCTCTACTGAACAAGTGAAAACATGAGTGGATTCCAAAAAGCACAAAGATGTCTAAACAAAATTCCCCAGGGAGAGCGAGTGCTTCTGCAAACCAGGTTTGAATCCTTCATATAAAGTGTTTTCTGGCAACTAGAAACAGTTAAAATTTCTGATTTTCTGATCATTCCAAGTTCTACCTCTACACATCCGGCCTCCAGCTGGGTCAGGCAGGACAAGAAAATCTCCTAAGAAAGCCAGTTCTCAGACCAATTTAGCAACTTGCAAAATGAAGGAAGTTTGCCATGGCAGAAGAAGAAACAGGGGCGGGAGAAAGAAAGAAAAATAAAAAGAAAGAAAGAAAGAAAGAAAGAAAGAAAGAAAGAAAGAAAGAAAGAAAGAAAGAAAGAAAGAAAGAGAAAGAAGGAAGGAAAACAACAAACCAAAAAGACCTGAGTATTTTCAGTTACTGTGTCTATGGCACAGACAGAATGAGAAACCCCAAAGAGGAGCTGAAATTCAATAATAATGATTTTTAGAAAGTCTACTGTATCGCTGAAGATTAGCTTCAGCTGCAAATGAAAGACAAAAACAAAGCAGTAAAGATTTAAAAGATCGATGCTGTTTTCGCGCTCACATAAATGAAGCCTGGGGTTAGAATGCTATGGCATCAGGGACCCACTGGCCTGTCTGGTGGTTCTCGCATCCTTATCACGCTTTCCTCTACACCTGGTTTAAAAGGCTCTCTGGAGCATCAACCACCACGTCCATATTCCTGACAGAACAGAGGAAGAAGGGGGTGGAGACGCAGGCGAGCTTCAGGATCCCTCAGCTCCCATCCACTGCCAACAGCTAATTTCTCACAGGACTTAGAAAGAACAAAATATTTCTTTAAAATTGGCACTTGCAATTGTGGGATGATGGATATCCACAGCTGAAGGGACATCAAAGCCCTGGATCTGTGTAACCGTCAAACAAACATTTAGAAACTACCTACTTCTGCCGGGCGCTGGGCTCGGCACCTGGGGGATAGCAAAGAACAGAAAGGCGTGGCCCCGGTCCGCATGCACAAACAGTCGTGTAACTGTGATTCCCCCAGAAGAGCTGTTGTGAGCACATATACATAACGTGCTCCTCATCAGCATCTGATTCTGAAGTGATTTCAAATTTACCAAAATGCATTAAGAACAGGTATGGTTTTACCATGCCTGCCAACCTTCCACATTGATCATGTTAGCTTATAACATATTGCCATCCTCATTCATTTACCTTCTTTCTCTTTTACTGTCTCTGTTCCTCCTTCTCCTTCCTTTATCCCTCTATTTCCCTAGCTCTTCCTTCTTTACCCTTCCTCTATATGTATTTAAGAGTAAAACAGACATCATTCCTCCTTCATCCCAAAATACTGCCCCATGTGTTTCCTCCTCAAAGCTAGAACATTCTCTTATATAATCTTAATGAACTCATGTGTCACCAACCATCTTGATGAAGTCCTTTGTTACAGACATTTCCAGGTTCAGGACCATTCACTACATTTTGATGGCATGTCTATTTAATATTGAACAGTTTCTCAGCCTTCCTTTGCTTCCAAAGCCCATCAGGAAATGGATACAACTCTAACCAAGAAAATTTCTTCATTTTCCCCCTCAATTTCCATTTATTATGAATAGCTCCAACGGTTGGCATGTCTTACATTCCTTAAAGTAAATATAACAAAGATAATGTCCCTAGTAGTAAGCAGGTGGTAACTTAAGTTTAAGAGAGATATGACATATGATATTTTGACTTAAATGATGCTATGTATAATCTTCTGGCTGGAATATGAAGGAAGTGCAGGACACACTCCCAAGAGTATGCTATAGACACAAAGGAACATGTGCTTCCCCCATTAACAGCTTTATTCTAAAGAAAATACAGTTTCTCCCTCTCTGTATCAATACAGAAATTAAACTCTACTCCCAGCATCCTTATTGATTTATGGTGGTCTGGCATTCTACGTCTTGTTCTTCCTTCCAGAGAAATTAAGAGCCAGTTAATCATAAAATATCATTAGTTAACTGAGATGCCATGTAAATAAATATGCTTTCTGGGTTGTATTGTGTTTGCAGATGGAGATATACTCCAGGTACTGTGTCAGGGGCACTAGGATGTACAATGTGAACAAAGACACAGCCCAAATTGCCTAAGGCTTAGAGCCTTCCAGAAGATGGAAGTCCACAGGTAGTTCTAATAAAAACAAAAGGCAGGATGAGCCAAGGGATTTAACTGAGATGGAAGAGAAACTATGGATGTCCAGAAAAAAAGGGAAGACTCGTCACACCTGGAAATCAGAAAACGTGCTGGCATCCGCTGTGACAGAGGACAATCTCCAGGCAGGGGGAGCAGCTACAGAAAGGGACGTTTTAAGGTAAGGTAATAACATTAACAAAGGATCGAACACCAAAGTACAAAGCAGTCTATAGTGGATGGAAGGATGTAGAAAGATGGAGGCGGTGGTACGTAAGTTTGAACCGTAGCACTAGCACACCTTCTCAGCATCTGGTAAAGGCCCTTCTTCACAAACACACCACAGAGCGGGTGGAGAGTCCCACCCAGGCACTAGCATTCCAGTTCATTTGGCCTCATTCCCTACAGTCTTCTCCCATCCCATGTACAAAGGGCTGCAGCGAGAGGAAATAAAAGGACAAGAGATGCACGCTAAACGACATTTCCCGAATAAGCAATAAGCCAAATAGTATCTGTCCAAATAAACATAAAAATTCTAAACTTCTGAGCACTCAGATGCAACATGTTTGCAATCACAAAATGTCTTCCTTTCTCAGTACACTTGGGGATTCTTAGCACATGACTTTGGTCAAAATGCTTTCACTTAACATTGGGCCAGAAAACCTTCTGATGCCAGGACAGACCCAACATCGACTGACTGCTCCATTCAGAGGCTTCTGGTCACTTCATTCTTGTCTCACCAAACCCCAGGGAACAAGCACAGAGTTCTAGACAAATAAGGCAACTCAAACTCTTGCGATGTCGCATCTTCCACATCTGTTATTAGTTTAAAATTTAGCACCTGCGCTGGTGAGCTGCCTGCTGTTTTTCCTATTGTCCTTGCAGACATAACTCAGATTCCACGGGGTGCAAAAAGCCAGGCAAGGGCGTGGGTGATGAGTCAGTCAGTAAAGTGCTTTCCTTGCAAGCATGAGGACCTGACTTTAATCCCCAGCCCCCACATAAAGGGGTCAAACATAAGGATATGCATCTGAAGTCCCAGTCTTGGGGAGGCAGACATAGGTGGACGCTGGGTTCACTGGCCAGCAAGCCTAATTGAGTTCCAGGTCAATGAGAGAGAGACCCTGTCTCAAAAAGAGGTAGACAATGTATAGCTAAAGAAAAATACCCAAGGTTGTCCTCTGGTCTCTACATACACATATACATACACATACATGTGCATGCATCTGCATACACACACACACACACACACACACACATATGTGTAAACACAAAAAGTCATGCAAAAAGTCATGCAGTTGGTTGCATGACACAGTTCTTATTTCAGAGATGTTGGGATCCTCCTTGGTAGGACTTAAAAAGCAGTTTCTGGGCTGGAGAGATGGCTTAGCGGTTAAGGTGCCTGCCCCCTAAGCCTAAGAACGCCGGTTCCAATCTCCAGGTCCCACGTTTAGCCAGATGCAGTGACGCAAGGGTGCAATGTCGCACTTGCCCACAAGGGGGCACATGCATCTGGAGTTTGTTCACAGCAGCTGAGAGACTGCTGGCACGCCCATCTCTGTCTCCCTCTCCCCTCCCTCTCTGTCTGTCTGTCTCTCTCTGTGTTTCTCTCCAAAAATAAATTTTTTAAAAAAAAAAAAAAGCAGCTTCATTTCTCAATAAAGAGGGGAAGATCATCAATGCAGTTAGAGCAGCTTAGAAGGGAAGATTTTCCCACAACAATAACTACATACCTCAAATTTGCTGGGGGACATCTTGTTATGACAAGGTGGCAGGTATCATTGGAGTCTCAGCCAAAACCACAAGGTTAGTAAACATTTTCTTGGAAGTAAATCCCATCAGGGACGGGCATGAAGGACAGATCTCAGCCAAAGTCAGTGAGGTTTTGCTCCCTGAAACCTCTGTTCCTCAAGTTGACAGTGCCCCACTCTTTCTGGGATCAATATCCTTTTTAACTTCAAAAGGTGGTTGATTCACACATGGCATCTTGAATCTCAGTGACTGGAAATCCACACGGAACCCAAAAGCCTCTAGGAATCAACAAGGACTTCTAATACGAAAGCCCGCAGGATTTGAATAGTAGTTGGCATGGCATATGCTAGATTTTCTGTCCATGGGACAGAAGGTTAACAGAGGCTGTAACAGAACTCCAGGACCCCCTTGAGCTCTAAGAAAATCTACTGGTCACTAGTTGCCAATGAGCAAAAACACTTTGGTCCGTGCCATTATTTATTCCACAGTGGGCGTCCTCCACAAAGCCCCAGGGTGGCAGTGCTCACGGAGCCAGTCTTTACTTTGCACCACAGACAAACTTAATTTACTTCTCATGTCTTAAGCTGGATTCTTCTCAAATGTACAATGTAAATGTTTATGAATGTTCACAATTATGAAATTGTTGTGCTATATAAAAATTCCCCTGAACCTGAACTGCACAAAGAAATGGAAGAGAGGATAGATCACTGCTATATCACACCCGTTCTTATTTGCCAGTAACAGCTCGAAACAAAATTGTGCTTCATATTCAAGGACCAAAGACTGAAATTATAAGAACAAAAAGCAACAGTTCCTTAACAAAAGCAGGCCTCTGCTAAGTTACAGGATAGATGTTTGGCACATATGAAATCAACAATGCAGCAACATCTTCCAGCCCCACCCCTTTCTTGGTTCCTTTTGTTCTTGTAGGGCTGGGGATGGAACCCTAGGGCCTCAGACACAGTGGGTCGGTAAGTGCTCTCCCACTCAGGCACACCCCCAACCCCGTTTCCATCTATGACTAAAGAAACGAGTTGTGATAACCATCTAAGATAAACATAATGCCCTCCTAACCATAAGCCTCACCCCAGAAACACTGACAAGGGAAAAAAGTAGCAATGGCTTTGAAGCAACAGGCAATTTGGTTTTGTTCAATTTGGTGTGACTTGCAGCCCACCAAGACCCCTCAGCTGCAAAAAAAAAAAAAAAAAAAAAAAACCAAGGAGACAGGGGAGAGGTGGTGATCCTCCTCAGCAAAGCTATTAACAACATATCTGAAGAGCTCAGCCATTCGCAAGAAAATGCAAACACAGTTAGAGATAGAAAAAACCTTACCCATTTATTGTGAAAAAAAAAGAAGAAAGAAGCAGCAAGAGAGTCAAAAAAAAAAAAAAAAACAGGGGAGGAGGGACACAGATCAAACCCACTTTAGGAACAAAGTTAGAACCTCCATAAATTAAAATTAAGTTTTCTTCCTGAAAGACTCCCTCCAAATATTCACTGAAGGCTTGACCTGCTCCTGGGTGCCCCACCAGTATGCATGTCCTCCAGTCCAGACCAAACACAGAGCTCACGGGTGAGCCCCTGTTCGGCAAAAGCTTTAAATTCTGTTATGACAAAAATGCCAATTCTCCCGGCCAAGGAGTAAAGAGATCAGCCCTGAGCCTGTGCTATTCACCATTAACGCAGCAGCGAAGGAAACATAAATTAGTAGCTTTTTAAATTCTGTATTGCTCAGTCTCAGGACTATGTTTCTTCCAGGAAACCACTGATCCGTAGTGTTCAAATCCATCAACTTTCTAAAACAGACGCTGGCCAGGCTCTATCCCTGAATATTGAAATATAATTTTCCCAAGAACATTCCTTCCCGGGGAATACTGATTTAAATTGGCTTTGGTGTGCAACACTTCCCCAAATTCGCACTTTTGCAATGCCATTCATTTTCTCTAAAGCATGAGACTGCGAGAGAACAGACAGGGGTGGGTGGGGAAGAGGGTGGCGTGAGACCTGCCAAGCTGACTGATACCATATGAATTTTCCCAGATTCAGGCAGCTTTGTCATGAAGATCTTCCTTTTGCATGAAATCAAAGTAGCAAAGCTACTCTTGAGAACGAGAGAACTGCTCTCCCCAGAAGACCGGGGCTGCCAATGACGAAGGTATTTAATTTTCTGGACTAAAGAATCTACGCTGTCCTAGCATGAACTTACCAAGTCACTCGCATGTTTTAATCAACAACTACGAATGTTTCTCCAGAAACGAAGCACAAGCAGTCTGAGACCATGTCCTCTCTAGTATTTGGACCAAAACAGCTGTTTGCATCCTTGACACCATTTCCATTCCAAAGTCAGAAACAAGAGGGATGCATTGTAGAATGTGTACCAAAATTACTTTATTTGTTTTGGATGCAGTGAAACATCATTACTTTAAATGACACTCTGCATTTTCAGTGCAGAGATTTGGCAGGAAAGCAAGACCAACGTCCAAGTTACATAACCCTTGAGATTTATAGCAGACTCATACCCTGATGAACAAGGACAGAAATCGCCTTCTCTATGTGGACCAGACCAGGGAAGCCAGAGGCCAGGAATATGGCATAATGAGGGCTATCTTTGTTCCAAGTGACTTAATGAAGTAAGGACATGTGCATAAGAGAACTTATTCATCCCTTCATGGCTCCCCAGAATCATAGGTCAGCTTTTGTGACACAGAACTGAAGACTCAAGGATGGTTCAAGGGGAAAGTACCTGCCTGTCCACCAGAGCTCGGTGGTTGGTTGCAAGCAACAGACACCAATGGTAACTCATGTAGGGAGGTCACTGGGTTTAGTGGAGAGTGGATGGAATAAGCTCAGAAAGAAGATGGGTGGAGCAGCTCTCAGGTCTGCACAGCAGGACCGTCCACCTTCACAAACGTGGCTGGCGCAATTTTCAGCTATGGCTGCTCTTGTCTGTAGTTATCGCTGTGCTCAGGAGTCCCAACTCCTGGAATTAATCTAGCCTTAATGGCATGGCACTCAGCAGACAGCCTGTCCCCAAAATGAAAGAAGCCTCCTCACTGGTGCAGGGGAAAAATACACTCTGTCAACACAAAATCAGTGCTAACACTGGAAGATGGGGCAAGAAGCAGAGCAGAAAAAAATACAGTGTCTCTGTCAGCTGTCTTCACATTCCACATTCCTATTGATTGATTTATTATTCCAACTCCCAGGGACTTCAGTGAAAACTACAATGCTATATCACTCAGCAGCTTGTGTGATGGTGGCCCATGCAGAGAATAACAGGCTGGGGATGTAGCTCCATGGTATAGCACTTAAATTTGCCTAGCATGTGTGAGGCCCTAAGTGCAACTCCCAAGAAAGGGTGGAGGGTGGCAGAGAAAGAGAGAGAGAGAGAGGAAGAAAAAAAGAATGAGGAGGAGAGATAAAGAGAGAAGGAAAAGGAAACAGGGAGATGAGAAGGAAGAAAGGAAGATAGATTAAAAAGAGGGAAACAAAGAACCACATTATGCGTTCTGACTTTTTTTTGTATTTTATTTATTTATTTGAGAGAGATAAAGAGGCAGAGAAAGAGAGAGAGAGAGAATGGGCATGCCAGGGTCTCCAGCCACTGCAAATGAACTCCGCCAGATGCATGCGCCCCCTTGTGCATCTGGCTTACACAGGTCCTGGAGAGTCGAACCAGGATCCTTTGGCTTTGCAGGCAAGTGCCTTAACTGCTAAGCCATCTCTCCAGCTCCCCACATAATGCATTCTAATCAAGACATGGCTTCAAATGAGCTGATACACATTCTTCTAATAGTGAATGAGATGAAGTAACCCATCTTATTTATCTTCTTCCTTGAGATATTAGTAAGGTCAAGAGTGAAAAGATTTAAGCCCAGCTACTCCTTTATTTATAACTCAAGTATGTTTTTATAAAAATACAACTAAACCTCTTCTTTGAATTTGTGGCTGGTGTTTGAGAAATTTAATCTTGGTCTTGTTTTAATAGCAATTTTAACACTTAAAAGAATGTGATATTTCCCCTTCTAAACCAAGAAAACAACTTTTTAGAAATGTCTAGAGGTGTAGTATATATCTGTCATTCTGAGTTTGTGCATCAGCCAGGAATTTCATAGTCTATCAACAACAATATCCGTTTCCTTTTGTGCCACCAAAACAAGAAGTTAGAGTGGAAGACTCTATACTGGATGAAGTGATAGTTACAAAAGGTGCTGTAAGGAAACAGATTCAGATAGATAGGTAGGTAGGTAGGTAGATAGATACATAGATAGACAGATAATCGACGACAGATAGTAAATAAAAGATAGATATATAGGTCATATATAGACAGACAGATATAGACAAGTTGATAGATGATATATAGATGGACTGATAGATGATAGATAATGGAGAGATGATAGATGTGAGTCTGCATACAGCGTGCAGTGATTTAGAATACTGTATGAAATTCATAGCCTAATGGAACAGGATAAAATGAAGGAAGATGAGGGAACTGCTTCAAAGCTGCATTTGACATCCCCAACCATCTCAAATGGATGATGAAAGCCTAAGAATCAAGGAAGATGTCAGCTATGCTTGCATGAAACCAGAGCAGTGAGGGTGAGAAGTCTAACTCATTGCTACATGGCTCAAGCCCCTGTGAGAGTCAACTCAAAGTTCTCGAGATGGCAAAACTAGAATCTCACAACTCCCTAGGAATGAGGTGTGGGATAGGTAAAGAAGGGCTGGGTTGGCTTGTTGTCATTTTTCAGTGGTAGCTGGGATTCTTTAAATATAAAGATGTTGCCCCTAGCATGGATGTCTTCCAATTGAGGTTTGCTGAAAGAACATTCAGGTAGTCCTTTACACAACAATAGTCTGTAAGGTTAATACTAAACCCCACCAGATTCAAAACTCTCCTATAGATTTCCCTGATTCAGACTCCATCAATTCCATTGCTTGACATCCCCCAAATGAGCCAACACAGTAGCCGTGAGAAGTTTACTTAGACACCATGGAAGATGTAGGAACTGCTGGTTTTGGTCTGATTAGAAGCAGCCACTCACTTCTGCCCAGAATCCCTCCTCTGTGTGCTGGCTTAGGCAATCCAATGAGCAGCCACACTTGGTTTGAGTGGTGGTTTGAGTTAGATGTTCCCCCATAAACACGTGAGTTTCAAATGCTTGGTTGCAGCTGGTGGCAATTTGGGAATCAGAAACTAGCTAGAGGTGTGTGTTACTGAAGGTGGACCTTGAGGTTTATTAGCCCCTGGCTTCCCAGTGTTAGTTTGGCTCACTCTTCTGTTGCTGTTGTCCACCTGATGTTGGTAAGGAGGTGATGTTAAACTCTGCCCTACCATCTTTGCCCTACCATTATGAAGCCTTCCCTCAAGACTGTAAGCCAAAATAAACCCTTTCCTCCTGTAAGCTGCTTCTGGTCAGGTTTTTGTCCATGCAATGAAAAGGTAGTCACATCAGAAAATAGGTACCAGTAGAGGGGATATCATTGCTGCTATAAACCTGATTGTGTGGCTTTTGGCTTTTTGGAACTGATTTTCCAGAGGAATGTGGAAGGATCTGAACTCCTGGACTAAGAAATGCCTTGCAGTACCGTAAGCAGCAGAGTTCGATGGGCCACTCTAGCAAAGTTGAGAGATTTAAATGCAGAAAGAATTATGGCCTCTGCAGATTTGGATTATGAGAGGAAAGAAAGAGCTTTGTCCAGACTGGGCTAGAGGCAGTTTGTGTGAAAACTTACTGCATTCTTCCTGTGTCTTGTGAATTTGTGCAGGGTTGCACTGTGTAGAAATGGATTGGTGAGAGCAAAAGGATGTGGCACAGAAAGAAGTGAATGTTTCAGAATGGAAAAAGAGTGCCCATTCAGCTGCAATTGTTTGAGAGATTACTGACACTGAGATTGGGCTGGCTGTTCTGCATTGGACCAGCAGAAAGAATGCTGACTTTTTTGAAAGGAGCCCGAATGCTGAAGGATATTTCCTGCCCTTCAAAGTTGGTTTTATTTTCCCCTGGATTAACAAATTTGGTAGCTCACCTGGTACTATGAGAGCATGACAAGTGCAGGAAAGAGAGGATCATGGCTTTTGCAACACAGTTTGCTTTTTGGAAATAACAACTGGGCAATATGAGGCAGGGTTGTTGGAGTCCCTGTGAGGAGACCCTATGGAACCATGAGGATAAACCATGGGTTGCAGTGACAATTCTAGGATTTTATTAAAATTCCAGGATTGTAGAACAGCTATCAAGGGAAATCCTTTTCTGGGATAGATTGTTTCCTGGGCATTGAGCAGCCATCTGGAGGGCAGAATTGGAACCCCAGATACTTTGCTACTGGTTACAGATGTCAGACTTGGATCTACAGAATTTGATGTTTGCCTTGTTTGTTTTTGATTATATATATATATATATATATATATATATATATATATATATGAACTGGGATTGATTTTATGTTATTTATTTGTTTGTTTTTGAGAGAGAGAGGGAGAGAGAATGGGCATACCAGGGCTTCCAGCCACTGCAAATGAACTCCAGATGCATGTGCCACCTTGTGTTTACATGGGTACTAGGGATTTGCAGGCAAGTACCTTAACAAGTAAGCAATCTGTCCAGCTCATAAGTGAGATTGAAAAAACAAGTTTGCTTATTATTTTTTAAGAATCAGGAGATCATGTGTGAATGTTTACATGGTGCCATTACGTTGCTTTGTTTGTTTGTTTGTTTGTTTGTTTGTTTGTTTGTTTGTTTTAAAGTTCACAGTTAAGAGGCCTTTGACTTTGGGCAGTTTGAACAGTATAGGTATGGAAAAAAACTATGGGGATTTTTAAAGTTGGACTGAATGCATTGCATTTTATATCATGGATAGTCCAGTTTATGGGGAGCAGGGGTGGAATGCAATGGTTTGAATTAGATGTCCCCCATAAACATATGTGTTTTGAAAGCTCCAGTCCCAGCTGAGGGCAGTTTGGGAATTGGATCCTTGCTGGAGCACTGTGTTGCTGGGAGCAGGCCTTGACATTTATTAGCTGTAGCTTGCGCATGTTTGTTTGGCTCACTCTTCCGCTCCTGTTGTCCACCCGATGTTGGCAAGGAGGGGGTGCCCAGTCCCTGCTTGACTATCATTTATCTGTATCATAAAGCTTCCTCTCGAGACTGTAAGCCCAAATAAACCTTTTCCTCGCATAAGCTTCATCCCAGCAACAAGAAGGAAACCACAACAGAACGTCAATGGTTCTCCCCTCCCAGGCACACAAATCCCAACACACAGTTCCCCCAAAGAGAGACAAGGCATCCAGGGTTATGTGGATGATGCTAAACAAGCCGCTTTAGTTACAGATTTGCTTATTATATTTTAAGAACCAAGACTCCATGCAATTTGTATATGTGAGTTACTTCAGTTGAATTTTTTTCAGTTCTGTCCATTATCCTGCAAATTTCGTAATTTCAGTTTTCTTTACATCTGAATTAAATTGCAGTGTGTAGATGTACCACATTTCCACTCTGCAGTCATCAATTGATAAACAGCTCGGTTGACTCCGTTTCCTAGCTATTGTGACTAAGTAGCAATAAGCATGGAGCGACAAGCATACCTTTCATAGGGAACAGAGTCCTTTGAGTAGATACCCAAGAGTGGTATAACTGGGTCATACATTAATTCAATTTTTAGCTTTTTGACAAACCTCCACATTGATTTCCATAGTGGCTGCATCATTTTGCAAGGCAAAAATCATGTGTTCTTTCTCATGTGCAGATCCTAATGTTTAATGCTTGCGTATAAATAAGGAGACTCAACAGTGGATATAGGATGGGAAACTAGATAGGAGAGAATGAGAGAAGAAGAGCTGGTAAGAAAGGGGAGGAAAAAGCAAACGTGTACCATGAAAGGGGGCTATGATGGGAGGAGGAAACAAAGAAATTCTTTTAAAATCATCATGAAAACTAATTCTTCATAAGCAAATAAAAATAAATAAATAAATTTGGGGAGAAGATATCAGGAGACCGAGATATATCGTCTTAATGCTAACATTAAATGAATCTGGGGTTTAATTCTCACATCAGACAGAATCACAGCTGAAGTGGAATCCAGACTCCCAGCTCAGAGACTGCAGGGACCAGTAGGCTGTGTAACTTAATGAAACACCAAGGAAATCTGGGACAAGCTGGAGGCTGCGTTCATTCCAGCCGAATGGTATAGCTGCTTCCAAGTGATCACTGCAGGATGCAAGCTCCCTGTCTGAGCCTCCCATCTTCAAAAAAACCAGTAAGTCCAGCTTTACTTATAAACTCCTCTACCTTTTCGATCCTGGACAGTAATTTGTAAAGTTTTGATTTATACTGAAAATGCCAAAATCAACATTTCTGGAAGGTGGAGCCAAATTTCAGGTCCAGGTCCACATTTTGTCTGTATTGAAGCCCCCTGGACTTTGGAATGCTGTGCTGTAAAGGGTTCCCCTAGTTTCCCCTCTCTTGACATCCCATGCATGGGCCACTTGTATTCTTTAATTTTTTTTTTTTGAGAGAGATAGAGAGACAGAGAGAAAGAGAGAGAAAGAAGGAAAGAGAATGGTCACACCAGCAGCCTCTCAGCCGCTGTGAACGAACTCCAGATTCATGTACCCCCTTGTGGGCAAGTGTGGCATTGCAACCTTGCATCACTTTTTGAGTCTGGCTAAACGTGGGACCTGAAGATTGGAACCAGTATTCTTAGGCTTGGCAGGCAGGCGTCTTAACCACTAAGCCATCTCTCCAGACCTCCACTTGGATTCTTAACAGCAATGAGAAGTTCTACACTAAGTCACCAAACTCACGCTTATTGAAATGCTGAACCATTAGTGACAAGACTTACATGAACAACTGACTGAACTCGTGTTCCAGTGTTCCATGGAATGCACTTTGGAAAACACCAAATGTCTATTACTTACTTGACTTTAAAGTTATATATTTCTCTTTTTTTGTTGTTTTGTTTGTTTTGTTTTTCAAGGTAGGGTCTCTCTCTAGCCCAGGCTGACCTGGAATTCTATGTAGTCTCAGGGTGGCCTTGAACTCACTGCCTCCCAAGTGCTGGGATTAAAGGCGAGCGCCACCACTCCCGGCTGTATATTCCTATCCCTAGTCTACCCTTGGACCTGAAGGAAGAGAACCAGATACCATGATGAGCTCGTCATGGCACGTGTATTCAGTCTGCAACAACCAGGCACTCAAGGTTTCCATACCCATTTTCAGGTTGAAGAAACACAAAACAGAGGCAATCCCAATAAGTAAGCAGACAAGATGTGTATCCATGGGTGCCTGGTGTAAATCCCTACCACCTGCCCACACTCAACAGTCCACATGAGTTCCAAGAAACCAAAGAAAAAAAAAATATTCTTGTCATCTCCCATGTACCTCAGACTGCCCACCTCTGTGGTTTTGGGGCTATTTTTATGACCCTTCAGTCTCCAGAATCTTCATGTGAAGGACACCATTGCCCTAACAGAGCAAGATTATCCACACTTGTAGTACCTAAGCAGGTGACAGCTTGTGATGGCTGTGCTTGAAGCAACACTATATTAACAAAGCTATTACCTGACATCTGACTTCCATGGAGCCACATACATGCCAGGTTCAATGCCAAGCATCGGTGTGGTGCCCTTCGCCATCCACATCCTTGGTGGGATCACTTCCTAAGCCCCTCTGAAATGGTTTGGTTCCCTCCTCTTGGATTTCCTGCCCATCTGCCATCCCTCTCCTCGACCCATTTTATTTCTTTTTTCTTTTCCTCACCCCAAAATGAGCACAGTTAGGAATAGACCATTTTGCTCGCTGTACTTAGCATTGCAACACATCCTGACTTCCAGGGGACATGACGCTTTCTGCCTGCTGTTTAGTGAATGATTAACAGTGTCTCTGTTGCATTAAGGAGGCCCCTGATAGGACAATAAGCCAAATGGCCTCGTAGACATTTAATCAGAGAGTGTTACGGTCATTGCTTTTGAGTCCAAGTGTCCATGTCTCAAGTTTTCTTCCTTGAGGGGAAAAACATCTTTAAACAACTATATTAAAGCCATTTGTGTGAAGGCTCTTGACTGGTGGTCAGTGGCCATCATTGGTAAAGTTGTTCCATTCTGTCCACATTGTTCAGTTGCCATACTCGTAAGTAAAAGGGTTGTTTCCCAGCGAGTCCTGACCCTACATCTGCTAGGCATGTTACTTCCATTTGCAAAGCAAAATTCGGAGACACTCATGGTTTCCTGATGTAGCACCGAGGTGCTTTCTGTCACAAGAGGAAGAACAGCAAGATGTCCCAGAGAGCCACAGGAGCCACAGTCCCTGAAATGTGCTCCTTCAACACAAATATGTACGCATATGCAGTGTGTAGAAACAGCGCTGGGCATTGCCATACAGGCTGCAAAGGCACCCCAGGGACCGAGGCAGCTGGGAAAACCACATGTTTGGAAGGTGCAAAGCACAGGAGCCAAGAGAAACAGGCCGTCAAGGATGAGCAAGGATTGGTACATTTGAATTTCTTTGTCTTTTTTCTTTTGTTCCCCCCAATAGATCACTATTTTGGATTCACTATGAGATCCTTAGGTAACAAGGACTGACTTTAAAATGTTACTTCAACCCAATTAGGTGGTACATGCATGAAATCCAAGCACTTAGGAGGCTAAGGCCAGAGGATCAACAGTTTAAGATCCTCCCTCAAAAACAAAAAAAAAGGGGGGGGGCACTTGCTTACAAAGCCTAAGGACCCAGGTTCAATTCACCAATACCCACATGTGTCTTCAGTTTATTTGCAGTGGCTAAAAGCCCTCACATGCCCATTCTCTCCATCTCTCTCTTTCTCCCTCTCATCTTTCTCTCCCATAAATAAAAATATTTTTTAAAAATGTAAAGACATTTTAAGAACAAAGTGAATAGAGGCTAGAGAGATGGCTTAGCAGTTAAGGCACTTACCTGAGAAGCCTAAGGACCCAGGTTCAATTCCCCAGTACACATATATGCCAGATGCACATGGAGGCACATGCATCTGGAGTTCATCTGCAGTGGCTAGTTCATCTGGCATGCCCATTCTCTCTTTATCTGCCTCCTCTCTCTCTTCTCTCTCTCTCTCAAAATAAATAAATAAATGAAAATAAAAGTAAACCAAGTAGTTAAACATTCTAAATGAATAGAACTTTATGAGAATTGTATAGAGTTCACTATTTACATTCTGGGCTAGAACTTTAATTCCTAAATTAAAGAAAATGAAAGCTACTGAGAATTCTTGGGACTCACGATTGAAGGCAAGCACCCTGAGAATGCCTTCAGCATCAAGCATTGGACCTGCCATATATTATTTTACACACACACACACACACACACACACACACTTGAAAGAAGTTCTACATAGATTTAGTTAACATAAAATAGTCATGTTAGGGCTGAAGAGATGGCTTAACAGATAAGGCATTTGCCTGAAAAGCCAAAGGAACTAGGTCCAATTCCCCAGGACCCATGTTAGGCAGATGCACAAGGGGCCACATGCATCTGGAGTTCGTTTGCAGCTGCTGCAGGCCCTGGCACACCCATTCTCTCTCTCTCTCTCTCTCTATCTCTTCTCTCTCTCTCTCTCTCTTTGTTTCTTTCTCTCCATCTCAAATAAGTAAATAAAAATAAAATATTTTTTCAAAATAGTCATGCTATTTAACATTGCTGGAGTCAGGTATAAACCCAGGATACCATGACAATAATCAAGACGTGGAACATCTTCCTCAAGCCCCTTCCTCATCCCTGCCTCCATCCCATCCTCATACAACACTAATCTGCAGTCATTCTACCTTTGCCCCAGTGTCCGGGAGCTCCAGTTCCAACCCCCTGACCCGCTCTGGCCTGCAGCAGCCTCTTGAATTTTAGCTGTTCCCATATTGTGCAGTGATGTTGCTGTGGTTCTGATTTGCATTTCCCTAATGACTGATGCTATCAAGCATCCTTTCACGTGCCTATCTGTCATCTGCACATCTGCTTGTTCAAATAATTTGCTCATTTTTGATGGGGGTATTTACCCAATTATTGAGTTTTGACCATTTGTATCTTTATATATCTTAGATCCATGTCCTTTGTTACATACATAATTTCCACATATTCTCTCCCAGCCTAGATCTTATCTTTTCATTTTTATATCCATAACTCCATTTATTTATTTATTTATTTATTTATTTATTTATTTATTTAAGACAGAGCGAGAGAGAGAGAGAGACAGAGGGACAGAGAGTGAGAATTGGCACACCAGGGCCTCTAGCCACTGCAAACGAACTCCAGACATATGTGCCACCATGTGCATCTGGCTTACATGGGACCTGGAGAATCAAACCTGGGTCCTTAGACTTCACGGGCAAGCACCTTAACTGCTAAGCCCTCTCTCCAGCCCTCCATAATTCTTAAAGAACACAGTTAAAAAAAATAATTTTAACACATGTGTGTGTACTACATATGGGATGTTGTGTGATATGTGTGGATCATGTATACAAATGTGTCTGCAAATGCACATACCTTGGGGCTGGAGAGATGGCTTAGCAGTGAAGTATGTGCCTATGAAGCCTAAGGACCCCAGTTCGAGGCTCGATTCCCCAGGACCCACATAAGCCAGATGCACAAGGAGGCGCATGCATCTGGAGTTCGTTTGCAGTGGCTGGAGGCCCTGGCACGCCCATTCTCTCTCTCTCTCTCTCTCTCTCTCTCTCCCTGCCTGTTTCTGTATCTTTCTCTCTCAAATAAATAAATAAAAATAAAATATTTTTTTAAATGCACATACCTTGTGTGCATGCATACAGAGGCCAGAACACGCTGGGCGACCTCTACTTTTTGCTTATCCATCTGTTTGCTTGAGATCAAGTCCTTTACTCAACCCAGAACTTCAATTTTCACCATTTTTTTTTCCTGTCAGCAAGCCTCAGTGATTGACCAAGATCGTCCACCACAAGACAAGGTACAGCATGGGTGCCACGTCCACATGGGTACTCAGGAATTGAACTCGGGAGATCTCAGACCCTCGTGTTCATGCAGCAAGTGTTGCCACTGAGCCATCTCCCCTGCCATGAAGAAATGTGTTTAATTTTGATAAAGTCCAGTGGTTTTTTTTTTCTTACTGATGGTGTTTGGTTCATTGTTCTATCAAATCTCAGCCTCATGTAAAGGAACTTCTAGAAGTGATGCAATGTTCTCTATCTTGATAAATGTTTGCATGTACCTGCACAATGGCTTGTTACTTTCTTGAGATTCCCCTGGACCCCACAGGCTGTGTACAAAAAAGTCACTCAAAAATCAGTGGCTGGGGGTGGGGCTGGAGAAATGGCTTAGCAGTTAAGGCGTTTGCCTGCAAAGCCAAAGAATCCCAGTTCGATTCTCCAGGACCCATGTAAGACAGATGCACAAGAGGCACATGCATCTGGAGTTCGTTTGCAGTGGCTAGAGGGCCCTGGCACACCCATTCTCTTTCTGGCTGCCTATCTTCCATCTCTCTCTCTTTCTACTTGCAAATAAATGAATAAGAATTTTTTTAAAAAATCAGTGGATGGGAACCCACCAGGCCTGATGTAAGGTCCACCAGAGCAAAGGTATACAGGTCTCCATGTTTTTCTAAGTATCAATTTAGGTCCATGATCCATTTTGTGGTTAATTTTTATATACGGCATGAGGGTAGGTCTTAATGACTGATTTTTTTTCCATCAGCAAACCTGGCATAGTTGAAAACATCTTCCCAACACACTGAATACACTTGACCTACCAAACGCCATGGCTTCGTCTAGCCTACTTTAAACTTTCTCAGAAGACTAAAATTAGCCCACAGTTAGGCAAAATCAACTAACAAACTTAAAGCTTATTTCATAGGAAAGTCCTGACTCTTGTGTAACTTCCTGAAGGCTGCACTGAAAATGTAACACCAGGAGTGTTGTGTGGGTAAGCGGTCCCAGCACTATAAAGTCAAAACACCCCCATGCTGAACCACTGCATTCAGGTTTGTTGTCCTTGCTGTTCCTGTGTTTTGCATATGGATATCCAATTGTCTTTTCCTCATTTCCTGAAAATACTACTTTCTCTGGTTGCTAAATGGCTCTGTCCCTTCCAAAGTTCATGTGTTGAAATCCTGAACCCCAAGGTGACAGTGATGGGAAGTGAAGCCTTTCCGGATGTGAACAGGTCACTGGAGCTGAGCCCTCGGGGATGGCTTTAGTGGCCTTACCCAACAGGTTCAAGGGAGCTTGGCTACCCTTCCACTGTATGAGGACACAACAACAACCAAAGGCAGCATTTCCGTGAACCAGACAAATGGGCCCTCATCAGACAGTATGTTTTCTGGGACCTTGATCTTGGACATTCAGTCTCCAGTACTACAGGAACTAAACTTCTGTTGTTGATAAACCTCCCTTTCTATGGGGTTATCTTGTAGCATCCCAAGAAGCCCAAGACACCAGTGAGCCATCTGCTTTGTAGCTTTCTCAAAAGTCACATAGGGGCTGGAGAGATGACTCAGTGGTTAAGAAGCTTGCCTGCAAATCTAAGGACCGGTGTTTGATTCCCCAGTATCCACGTAAAGCCAGAGGTACAAGGTGGCACATGCTTCTGGAGTTCATTTGCAGTGACTGAAGGCCCTGCCATGCCCATTCTCTCTTTCTATCTGCCTCTTTCTCCCTCTCTCTCTCTCTCTCTCTCTCTCTCTCATAAATTTTTTTTTTTAAGTCACACAAAAAGTAGCCTTTTCAATACAGACCTTCAAGGCCAGCTAGCTACTGAAGTCTGGAGTAGGCACATTTGAACCCCACCCTTCCAGCTCTGGAAATTCAGTGTGAAGAAATGTAAGCACATGCGTGTATGAATATTCACAAGTTATTATTGAAGTTCTGTGCAAATCTAGGGCTTCACACATGCACATGCTTCTCAAGCACGCTAACCCTCAACTATAGACGCAGCACAATATACACAAAATATTTTCCTTTTCTTCTTTGTCCTTCTTTTCTTCTTTCTTTCTTTCTTTCTTTCTTTCTTTCTTTCTTTTTCCAGAGACGAGGTTTCTCTGCATAGCCCTGGCTTTCCTTGGAACTTGGGCCCCTCTGTAGTCCAGCCCAGACTGGCCTTGAAACTTTGGGTGAGCCTCTTCCTCGTCATGCTTCTACATGCTGGTTCCATGGGTGTGTGCCACTACAGCTGGCTCACAAGTGTTTTGTTATTGTTGTCTTTCTTGCTTTGAGTGGTTTATGTGTGTTTGTGTGTTTGTTGGCACACGTGCGTTTCAGTGAGTGCACACTTAGGTCTGAGTAGGGGCCAGAGGTTTTTTTTATTTTGAGGCAAGCCCAACAGACTGGCCTTTTGTTTATTTGTTTGTTTGTGTTTCTGTTTTTGTTTTTCAAGGTAAGGTCTTGCTTTCGAGCCCAGGCTGACCTGGAATTCACTATGTAGCGTCAGGGTTGCCTCGAATTCACAGAGATCCTCCTACATCTGCCTCCCAAGTGCTGGGATGAAAGACATGAGCCACCATGCCCAGCTCTGACCTTTTTTGTTTTTTAATGCAAGAGAGAGAGAAGGAGAACAGAGGGAATTGGTATGCCAGGGCCTCCAGCCACTGCGATCAAACTCCAGATATGGGCACCACTTTGTGCACATGTGTGACACTGCACCCTTGCGTCACTGTGCATTTGGCTTAATTGGGACCTGGAGAGTCAAACATGAGTCCTTAGGCTTTGCAGGCAAATGCCTTAACTGCTAAGCCATCTCTTTAGCACTCCACCTTATTTTTTGAGATAAGATCTTTCATTAAGCCTAGAGCTCACCAATTCCACTAAACTAGGTAGCTAGTTAGTCCTGGAGATCCTCCTATCTCCACATTCCCAGTGTTGGGATGACAGACACCTGCCACCACACCTGGCTTTTATGTGGGCACCGGGGATCTGAACTTAGCATCTTACCCACTGAGCCACCTCCTCAGCCCCACAAAATCTTAAAACAGTATTATTTACAAAAAAAAAAAAAAAGAATGTGGGCAAAACCCAAACCCTCCCTTACAAAGCTGGGAGCTACATGCAGACCAGAAAAGGTACCCAGGGAACACTATAAAGTGAAAACAAAATAAAGTTAAAATACATTGGAAAAACTTAAATATGAATTTAACTTCTTTTGGGACTAAACTTGGACTTGGGATAGGGCCCAAGATTATTAACTCCTTTCAGACCTCTAAACCAACTAATCTCATCCAATTTTTAATCCAATCAAGGATAAAACAGTAGCCACAGCACACAGCAGATGTAGTTTTCCATTTCTTATTTGCACTGTCACTTGAGAAAAAGTTCTCATTGCCTTTGCTTTCGATGGTTCTCCAAGCAGGAAGAAATAGATCAGTATATGGCAGATAGTCCAAAGTCAACCTGACACTAAATGTTATGGCTTATATCACACACAGTCATGGGGGAAAATGTCCTATATTGAAATCCTAACCCCTAGTAATTTAGAATGTGACCTTATTTAGAAATAGCGAGGTTGTACATATCACTAGTTCAGATGATGCCATACTAGAATAACTTGGTCCCCAGATCCAATAAGACTAATGGACTTTTACAAAGGGGAATTTGAACACAAATACACACACAGGGACAGCACCTGTGAAGACTGAAAGTGTGCTGCCACAAGCCAAGAAATGCCAAAGATGGCCAGTGATTATCGGAGCTAGAGAGAGGCCGGGAGCAGATTCTCCCTCACAGCCTCAGGGTGAAGCAGTCCTGCTGGCACCTTGATCTTGGAGTTCCAGCCGCCAGGACTGTGAGACAGTATTTCATTAATGTTTAAACTACCCAGATTGTGGGACCTTGTCGTGGCAGCCCCAGCAAAGGCATCCCAGAGCAGCCAAGATCTCAAGTCCAAAAGCAAACTAGGGCAGTCATTAGGACCACATCCCAGAGGCTGCAGGAACAGCCTGAGGAGGGGTAGTGAACGGTGGCACTGCTAGGCTACCCTGCAATACAGGTGACTTAAGCCAGTTTACACCACACCTGGCACCGCTCACTGGAAGGAAGTGGGCCTGTGGGGCCACAGACAGAGGTTCATGTGCGGGCCTGGAAATCAGTATTCAGCCTCTGGCCACAATGAGAGAGCTACCTTGAGAAGGGATTGTTATAGAATCTAGTCGTGCGAGAGTGTAATGGTGAATCTTCATTGTCAGCTCGACTGGATTTAGAATCATCTTTCAGAGACAGAAGACCCACCCTGACTGTGGGTGGCACCATCCTAGAGGCTAGAGTCCAGAGTGTGTGTGTGTGTGTGTGTGTGTGTGTGTGTGTGTGTGTGTGTGTGTTTCCCTCTGTTTCCTGATCCACTCATATGTGAGCAAGCTCACACCACCACAGAGCAGAGGAACTGTTCCTATAGGGTCACGGCCAAGCCCAGCTTCCATGATGAGCTAAACTCCTTAAACCATGGGTCAAAATAAATCTTTCCTCCCTTAAGATGCTTCTGGGTCATAATTGGTTATAATGAGAAACTTCATGGAAGGAGTGTGACAAGGCAAAGCCCCGTGCTCCTGGTGACACACCATCCGACCTGTTCCTAGGCACAGAGGCAGTATCCACC
The DNA here is from genome assembly GCA_036365145.1 of Orientallactaga sibirica. Classification (NCBI taxonomy): domain Eukaryota; kingdom Metazoa; phylum Chordata; class Mammalia; order Rodentia; family Dipodidae; genus Orientallactaga; species Orientallactaga sibirica. The sequence continues at coordinate 10,668,053 of JAEOAD010000044.1, forward strand.
CCCGAAGAGGAAAATGAAAAGCCAGATAGTGCTTAAAGCTAAATGCCAGCCCGCAAGGAAACAGAGGCTGGAGAGAAAGCTCAGCAGCAGTGCAGACCCCTTGCCCTCAACCCTCATCTCCTTACCCCTCATTCGTCACCCCCTCGCCTCTTACCCCCTTACCCGTCACCCCTCATCTCCTCATTCCTTGAGTTGGAAGATGATGGCTGTGTCCCTCGTGGCTACGACACCTAATGGATGAGCTTGCCCAGTGAAGAATGACTCCTAGTGATGCTTATTTTTGTCCTGAACTTGAGCTCCAAAACAAGAAGTGGTCCCTTATCTTAACTGACATAGCAACTGGAAAATCTAACACAAAAACTAAATATGACACCAGATATAGCCAATCTGACAATACAACCAGGGTGTCCCGGAGACCAAAAGTAAATGTATTTATTCCTTCTTGAATACATTTTCCTAGTCTGGAGGGGGTGAAGTACAGGGGATTGCTGCCCTATGCTACCAAGACTGAAGACAAAATCCTAAATCCTCGTCTTCCCTTGGGATTGGTGTGTTGGCAATCATTTCAGTGAGACCCTCCTCAAAGCAACCATCAGACACATCTCTGATATCAAAATCGACTCTTTTCACTTGGAGGCACATTTTTCATATTTCACTATAACCCTGTTTTCACTAGTTTCAAGTCTAAAGTAAATGTGTATTTATCTTCATAAAGTAGATGAACATCACCCCCCCCCCAGGACATAAAAGCTGGGACAGGCAAACTGGCAGCAGTGGTCTGAGGCAACAGTGAGCGGTGACAGGATCTCATTAGGAAACTTGCTCCTAAAGGCTCCAGTGACAGATCGCCATGAATGGGTAGCTGAAAACAACAGTATTCCCTCACAGTTCAGGAGGATTACAGTCCAAGCCTAAGCTGTTGCCTGACCATGCTCTATCCAAGGCTTCAGGGAAAAATACTTCCTGGACTTGTCTACCTTCTGGTATTTTTCCAGTGAACCTTGGCATTCTGGCTAGCAGCTGAATAACTCCAGCCTCTACATCCACCTTCGTGTGACCTTCTTCTGTTTTTCCCATGTCTTCAAACCTCTCCTTATAAGGATACCTGTCATTGGCTCAGGCTTGTGCTAATCATTATAATCTCATCTTCAGTTGAGTACATCTGTGCATTTATTTTTCCAAATAATGTCACATTCACAGGTGCCAGATGTTTAAAATTTCAATATATCTTTTGGGAAGAAACAATTGAACCCACAACAATGAGTAAAATACGGAGACTTAACAGTGAACTTGAATTTTGGCTCCTTGGTATCTGTGTCAGTGATATAAATGATGAAAGTTACAAATATAAGCATAATTCAGCATATATGCTCAAGCAAATTTCCAATAAGGCAGTGTTTGCAGTGTAACTTTTGATTTGGAAGAACTATTAATGAATGTCAACCCAGCCTCCTTAGCAGATTGGGGTTTTAGCCTCATCTTCTGTTGTTTCAGAATCACACCATGGTTGTGGCAATATCAAATATCATATTCATGCTTAGGGAAGAAAGAAGAGAGGAAAGGGAGAAAGGTTATTTCTCAAGAAGCTTCATCTGGGAGGCTGGGAAAATGGCTCAATGGATAATGTGCTTGCCAGGTAAGCATGACAACCAGAGTTCAGATCCCCAGCATCTACATAATGTGGGGTAGACATGAGCCTGCTTATAAGAGGAACATTGAGACAGGGCGGGAGTCCCTGGGCAAGTTGGCTAGTGTGGTAGTTTGAATATATGCCCCCCAATATATTCAGTGTTTTATTAGTTTATAGTTTGCATCCTCAGCCACCTTGCTGGAGGCAATGTCACTGGGAGCCGATATTAAGGTGTGGGGGTGGGTTTGAGATTCCATTGTAAAGATATGCAAAGTGTGCCTAGGGGGAGTTCCTGAAGTGTGCTGTGGCTTTCAGCTGTAGCTTTGCTCTGTGTGCTGTGTGGCTGGTTGGTTTTCCTCTCTCTGCTTGGATCAGTGAAGGCAGGCCAACTTTTTCTGCCATGATGGAACTTCCCCTGGATCTGTAAGAAGCTTCAACAAATAATATCCCTTCCTCCATAACTGTGCCTGGTCTGGAAGTTCATCTCAGTGAACCTGAAGCTGTCTGTTCCAGCAGGCTAGACCAGCAGAATCAATGAGCTCTGAGTTCAAATAACAGACCTTGACTCAGTAAAATAATAATAATAAAATAATGGAGGAGAGAAATTGAGGAAGACAATGTCAACTTCTGGCCTGAACATACACATACACATGCACATACACTCACATTCATACAAAACACATACATGCATATACACCACACACACACACACACACACACACACACACTCACATCCATACAAAACACATACATGCATATACACCACAAACACATATACATACAAAAACAGTTCATTTCTTACTCCAAAAGGTAAGCCACCCCTAGTGGACATTCTTTTGTATTGCCATGGTTAGACCATTTTTTCCTGATAAATTTTGGACTCAGTTAGCAATGGAAAAGGCTGTGGGCCTGAGGGTAGCTAATGGAATCAAACAAAAGCTACCTATTGCCTCTGCCCATCCATTCCATCACTGTAAAAAGGAGGAAATATCTCTGACCTTTAGAATTTTCTCAGGGATTAAGTCTACTTTCCATATAAAGCACAGTATCTGCTGGAGGACATGATGCAGTGTGTTTGGAGTGCCAGTGCTGTAGCCAGCAAGACAGAATCCCAGCTCTTCCCCTGAGGGTTGCTGGGAGGGTAGGGAAGTACCAAGAACATAGTAGGTTAAGTAAAACACTGGCTGCTGGTACTATTCGTTCTCATTATTAATAGTAACATTGATTATTCTCATGTTTCTTGACTTTCTCCATACATGAATTTAGCCTGGCAGCAACAGGAAGTATCACCAACAAGCCATATGGCAAATGACAATTCAGTAGTGAGCAACTCTGAAATAGAAACACCCGGACCACGGCCCCTTCTTTTTGAGCATCAACATCCCCAAGAACACTTGGAGCCTAGGCCCTTCCTTCTGTGAACAACTGACAAAAAACTGTGGATCCAGTGGCCTTTAAAATGCTTTAATTAGCTGAACACTTCTCTCGTAGCAGTGCACTCTCAACCCACACAACTTCCTAAGCATCTCCTTCATCAGGACTTCCTTGGAAATATCTGCCTTGAAAGGAGAACCCTTCACGTGGACCCAAACCGTCACCTGTCAGGAATCTCAGTACAGACCTGTTCACAACCAGACGCCTTTAAGACAGGGATTCAAGCAGTCAAGCCACAAGATGTGTGACTCCCCAGCGTCAACACAACTCCTAGGCCCACCTTCACTACCGGATGTGTTTGAGTGACAAACCTGAATGCTGAACCCCCTGCTCTCCACACCCCTCCCCCAGTTGTGAAGATAATCCCATGTACTGACTCACATTTCCCCGTTCAGAAGAGCTTTGCCAAGTGCAACAACACAAGCACCGGCTGAATCCATAAGGATCACTTAGTTTCTGGCGTAGGGAACTGAAGGACTTGGAGTTTGAAATGGTGAAGGCTGTGTTCACACTAGAAGACATGATCTTAAACCTAACTTGGAATGCTGAGGGACTTAACTAGGTCCTCTAAGTGTAAAATGCTGCCCTTCATTTCTCCCACCGTCACCCTATAAGGTGCTTGGTACACGTTCAATAAAGATGAATGGAAAAGCCACTGGTATTACACTGCATGCGTTCTGGTAAGTGATCCCCACATATGCTCATGCAGAAAACTCTTATTAAACTCAATGGGCCAAGTAGACTCACAAGAAAAAAAAGACATCAAAGTAAAAAAAAAATAGACAGGAAACTAATTAGGAAGAAGAAGGGGTTCAGTGGAAGGGGGATAGGAAGAATGGTCAAGAGAAGGTGGTAGGAGGGAGTTACTATCAAAATGCATTATATACGTGTACAAAAATTGCCAATTCAAATATTTAAGGGTTGGGCGATGCCTCAGAGGTTAAAGGTGCTTGCTCACAAGCCTGACAGTCCAGGTTTGATTTCCCAGCATCCACATAAAGCCAGATACAAGGGATCACATGCATCTGTGATCCCAACTCACCTACGGCAATGTGAGGTGGAGCCAGGAGAACCGGGAGGATCTCAGGGCAGCTCGACTAGACAAGCACACATGAAGCAGAGGTCAAAACAAAGTGACAACACGCTTACTCAAGCAGGGTGAGGGAGATGATAAACACCCCAAGGTTGCACTCAGACTTCCACACAGGCACCGTGGCATGCACACATTCATGTACAAATGCATTATAAACATCCACACATACATATAGAGACACAAATATAATTTTTAAAAAATTTTAAAGATCAATGGGAGAAGGCACCATAGCTCAGACACACATTCAGTCAAAGTACTATTTCTAAAGTATCCAGCCTCGACAAGCTTGTTCCTCTCCAGTGAGCACATACTGTATACCAAAAATCTCCACAAAGTGAATGCTTCCATTGTAGACAGGAAACACAAAGCTCAGAGGAGTTAGAAAAATACACTAAACTGCTAGTAAGCAACCAAGTTTGTGTGTGTGTGTATGTGTGTTTTAAGTTAAATGATGCCTGATTCAGGAAATAACTGGCTTAAAAATAAGGTCATTACTGGTTTGTTCCTTTTCAAAGTGAGACCTCAGTACAAACAAAAGAGAGTAGAAGAGGCTTGGGCCATCAGAAATAAGAAAGGAGACCTTGGCCATATGAGGGACCCTGTCCCATATCAATCCAGTATTCGGGCTGGCTGAGACAGTGGGCACATTGAAAAATGCCAAAAGTGCATTGCAACTGTGTTCCTTTTCCCTGATGCTTTTCTTTCCCAGTCCTTGGGCTGAGCGGTTGGACATGCAAATACTCTGTGGGGCTTCATCATTAATTAGTAGCTTCGCTGGGCTCAAAACTTGTTCCTCAGTTAACAAAAAATGATAGTAAACAAATTCCACGGACATGAAGGAAGTCTGTGGACAAACATCTCAACTGTTTCTTCTTGCTCCACTTCTAGAAAGCCTCCATTTAGACCAGGGCCCCTGGGGACTAAGAAGCATACTCTAGTGATTGAGTGTTTCTGGACCAGTTTGATGTGCTGACCACTAATGAGCCCCTGGCCCACTGCTATTCAGGGACTCAAACAGGAGTTTTGTAGAAGACAGCCTAATCCTTGACATCTTCAGAGCTGTAGGTTGACCCCACCAGTCCTGTCCCGACCTCCCCGCCCCACACATACCCATGGCTAAGCGACGGGTAGAATGGAGTCAGTGTGCAGGGCAGGGGGGAGAGCTCACCTAGAACATCAAACAAAACACAAGAGTTGCCCAACACTGAAAGATAACCCAGGACAGTCAATAAGAAACAGCCATTAGGCAATAGACAGCCAGCGCACAGGGAGTTTTACAATTCTTGTGTTTGGCAAATACTTGGTGGGGATTTTGCTGAAGAACTCGGAGAAAGTCGAGATACAAACCAGCATTCTCACTGTGAGGGAAAGGAATTAATGATAGCTCCGAGTTTGCTTCATGACACAGAGGCCAGTACTTTGCGCTTACTTGACTGTAAGAGACAAAAGAAAAAAACAAAAAAAGGCAGCAGATCTAGAATGAATGTGGTGGGGAAAAACAGAGCTTCCATAGGAGTGATGGCTGTTCCTTTCTAAACAATAGCTCTGGAACTCTCCAGCCACCTCGGCCGCCATACCCCCTCATGTGTTATCTGAACTCTGACCTCAGGGTGACTGCATCAGTGCCTGAGCCTGACTCTGAGCTTTCAGGGGTTCCAGTTCTAATAAATGCCATATGTTCTAGAGGGAAAGAGTTTTAAAGGAAACTTGGACATTTCACATATGACCACATATGACCCAGAAGTTTATTTCTCCCAAAGACTTGAGCCAGCAAAGCCATGGCAGCCCTAGGTTAATGACACAGGCATCCACACTGTTCCAATAAGAAACATAAGAGCAAGTCAATACTGGGGGCCAGACTGCGATCCCAGCTACTGAGAAGGCTGAAGCAGGAGGACCATGAGTCCAGCCTAGGCCACTTGATTTGACTAGGTCTCAAGATAAAAAGTAAAAATAGGGCTGGAGAGATGGCTTAGCGGTTAAGGCACCTGCCTGCTAAACCTAAGAACCCAGTTCCAATCTCCAGGTCCCACGTTTAGCCAGATGCAAAGTGACGCAAGGGCGCAATGCCACACTTGACCACAAGGGGTGCACACATCTGGATTTCGTTCACAGCAGCTGAGAGACTGCTGGCGCACCCATTCTCTCTGTCTCCCTCTCCCTCTCTCTGTCTGTCTCTCTCTGTCTCTCTCCAAAAATAAAATTAAAAAAATTTAAAAAGTAAAAATAAAGGACTGAGGATGCAGCTTAGTGGTGAAGTGCTTGCCTCACATGGGTAAAGCTGTGGTAATCCCTCAAAACACACATGTGCACATACATGCACACACATAGAACACATATACATACATGCATGTGCACACGTGTGAGCACACAGGAGAAATGTGATAAAAAGTTTAGCTTCTCTAAGCATCATCTGTGTCCATAACCTCAGCAAACACATGTGCACAGCACCACCTTTTTGTCTCACCTTTCCTCCCAACAAAGAAATGGGTAGGAAGTGAGGCTTGCCACCAAACCACCCAAGTTAAACTCTGGCTCAGCTCATTTCTTGCTGCCTGACAACGGGCAAATCATTTCAACTTTCTGTTCTCCAGTTTCTTTATCTATAAAGTGGAAGTAGAAATGGTTATGCGGAATAAATGAGCTACATAATTCAAATAAAACTCAAAGTAGTTCCACACACAGAGCACAGCACATGCCCCATAAAAGCAGGCTACAGTTATCTTCCCCTCCTCCTTCTTAGTTGCTGTGGTCAATCTGGTCTGCCTGGGAAAGTGTCTGGCACGCCCAAGGTTTCAGTCTGCCTGATAAGCCCAGTCGAATGGTCTCCAGTTGCTGTGTTAGAGGGTTCTTTAGTCTCGTTTCTCAGGAGACAAGTGAAATTGGTAGAATAATGGAGAAATTGATCTGGAACAATCCACTCTAAGTCAAGTCAAGATATGCCAGATGTGAAAGGCAGAGCAAAATCAAGACAGTCTAGGGAAAGATGTGTTCTCCCACTCCACATTCCTCAACTAACATTTAGTGAAGAACTTTGTTATGATTCGGATGTGAAGTGTCCCCCATTTGTTTGAGTATTTGGTCCCCAGCTGGTGACGCTGTATTGAGAGGTAGGGCCTAGCTAGAGGAAGTGAGTTGCTGGGCAGAGGGTCTTGGGGTCTATATTGTGGCTCCACTTCCTGTCCTCTCTCTGCTTCTTGCTAACCTAAGATGTGAGGAGATGAGGAGTCCCATCTCTGTGTGCCTCCCAACATGGAGCTATCTGCCAGCGTGCCTTCCCCACCATGATCAAGTGTATCCCTCAAACCATGGGCCAAAATAAATCCTTCCTCCCTTAAGCTGCTTCTATCAAATATTTTTGTCACAACAAGGAAAGGAACTAATACAAACATCGACTCTTAATGGCCAAAAGCTGAACAGGAGCTCAAAAGAAAGGCCTTCCCCATGTTTCCTCATTTCCCCCTCTTCTGGAAGTACCCATACGTACCCACTGGGCGAAATCACAGTGGAAAAGAAAGAGGGGACCCAGTCATGGCTGACAAATGAAAATCCATCTTCAAGGATGAAATGTGGGATGGAAGAATTGTCATCCCAGGAAAGACAAACAAATGGGTAAACTGCAGCCTTGATGGCAGACCTCATAAGAAGATGGTTTACACAGTCGCATAATTAGCATTTTCCCAAGCTTATTCCCCATACAATTCTATGAATATGTTCTGCTCTATCCTCTTAATGATCACATCCCTAAGGCTGTGTTAGCTTCTTTTGTTTTGAGCCCAGTCTTATGTCACCTTTGTCCCACTCTCCTTCCCTAAAAGGAAAGCATGTGAGGGACAAGGATGCCCAAGACATTCGCTCTGGGAAGATGCACATTCCTGTGTTTAAGTCTCCTGTGCTCCTGTGTGCTTGGGTTTGTACTTTCAAGGGATCCACCCAACACAGTTATTAAGTCAATTGGGGAACCTAGACAAATTTTGAAATATCAAGATGAAAAAATACTCTCATCTCTATTTGAAAAAAAAAATAATAATACTTAACCTTTTTCTACTGAAAAGTCCCCTTTACTTGTATGCAAAGAGCCTGTTTCAAATTTGCCTCCTTAAAAATGTATGACTCTCCCAGGCCTCTATAAGATTTAAAAAAAAAAAAAAAGTCAACTGTGTAGAGGAGAAAGTGAAGAGAAGAGGGGGGAATCCATACTCAGATCTTGGAATATTGGGAGGACAGCTGAAGTCTTTGTGTCGCTTCTGATCCTATTATAGTTTTCACCGCAGAAGTGCCTAGCAGAGCTTGAGTGGGACACAACAGAAGTTTTAACATTCAAGGGAGCAGATGAGGTGGCCACAGTTCTTGTGACTGAATGAGAAATGACCCAGCTCAGGCCTGCCCTGGGCAGCAGGTCCCTTTGCCTGGACTGGATTTGGGGCAAAGAACTACATTTCAAATCAGCACATATCGGCAGCATGTTTTTTTTGGGGGGTGAAGCAAACAGATAATGACAATGATAGTCCGAGCAGATCAGAGATTTCCTATCCTTGTCACGTCACATTCACTGAAAAGACAATTAGTCAGAAGGCAACTGTCTGCTCTCAGCAAAGTTGAGCCCCAGCCCAGGCCCTTGGAGCTTGCAGTGTGTGTGTCTTTTTATAGGAACTGATAAAATAAGTTAAGACAGGACACAATTCTTGGCTTCTTATCCCTTTTGTTATTTCTAGGTATTTCTACAGCCAGTTGATTGACTTGGTCCTGTTAGGAAGCTCTGGAGACACTTCCGTGAAGCATTTTCAGCTCATCCTTATTAGAGTGTTTCTATTGAAAATTAATGAGAAAGATGTGAATGAGTTTATGTGGCATGATTAAACAATATTTATGAAAAGAGAGCATGGCTCAGACTGTGCTGAGGAGCAGGGCTCATTGTCTGCTTCTCCATCCAACACCATTCACTATCACACTGATGGCCTTGCCATCTGGACGTGGAAACATACTTACTCGTGAGAACATTTCTTTATGATCATGCCTTGTGGGCCAAAGAGGGATTGAAAAAAATATCCCAGATGGCAGAGATGTGACAAAGATAGCCACAAGAAATAGACATATAATGTTATCACAAGCAGCTCTCTCACCACCTCTCCCTCAAGAGCTTCCTCCTACAGAACAAAAAGTAAAAACACACAAGTACTACGTCTTCAAAAGGAGCCCAGCGCCTGTTTGGGAAGAAGCTATGAGTATGAACAACACGCTTACCAATTTGGCTTATGTTTAGAATCTCAAGGCTTGAAAGAGAAATGGGTTCAATGGACTGATCGGGGACCGACCAGCAGTGGGGCTGGGAGTAAATAAGTACTTTCCAACAGTGAATGGGTTTTATTCAGTAGTGAGGTCTGTTCTCCATTGCCTAAAGCCCAGGCCGTTTCAACATGGCACCATGACCTAAAGCAAACTCGTCAAAAACCCACCTTTAAGAAACTAAGCTCGGGCTGGAGAGATGGCTTAGTGGTTAAGCGCTTGCCTTTGAAGCCTAAGGATCCTGGTTCGAGGCTCGATTCCCCAGTACCCACATAAGACAGATGCACAAGGTGTCACATGCATCTGGAGTTCGTTTGCAGTGGCTGGAGGCCCTGGTGAGTCCATTCTCTCTCTTTCTCTCTCTCCCTCTTTCTCTCTCTGTCTGTCACTCTCAAATAACTAAATAAAAATAAATAAATAAATAAATAAATAAATAAATAAATAAATAGAAAAAGAAACCAAGTTCAAGCCAAAATGCCCAAGTGCCTGTTTCGGTCATGGAACAAACTCCACAGAGATGCGAGCCAGACCATTTGCCTGCCCAGGGTCACGTGCCACGGAGCAGAGCAGAACAAAAACCGGGTCAGTAGGAATAAGTTCAATAATGGACAATCTACAAACTCTTCAGAAGCAGAGCACCAGGCGATAAACACCTCCTCAAGGGACTGTGATCACATCTCTGAAACGACGTCCAAGCTCTGCTTTCAGCACTTGCAGGGAAACTACCACCTCACCTCAATCTCAGTCATTTTACTTTTTTGGAACTGAATGCGGTGGGTCTTGAACTAAAGAAGAAATTCAAATGTAGCACTGACATCTGCTACCACTGCCAAAATACGCTTGCATCACCTTGTGCCAATCACCCCTGGGATTTGCTGATGTTCTCTTAATAAGCCAGAGAGAGGGTCAGAAGGCTGAGTACCGCTCCTCACGTCTAAAGTTAGCTGCAGGTTTCCTTGTTTGTTTGTTTAATCTGTTTGAGACTCCCAGTAATTGACTTGGCATCCAAGTTCTGGAAAAATGAACACTCTCCCCAACCCCACATTTGCAGCCCTGGGGAGACTTGGAAAGGACCTAGTGGATTGGGGAAGGAGGAATCTGCTTCTACTAAATGCAATGCCCCCTGCAGGTTAAGCCATAGGATGAAGGTTGGACTGCAAAGCAGGCTTTGCCCAGCATCAGAGGGACTGTTTGGGTTCTATGGAGAACCCTCCCCAAGTCAGCCAGGCTCCCGGCCTCACAGTCAGTCCTAAGTCCCCAGACACGCTCAGCCTCCAACCTTGCTGTATTTCACCACTTAAATACTTCTTCAAAGTTTACTATACTACAGTGTGTCTCTGAGTCTGCCAAAAGTTTAGCTGCAGGATTGAGTGCAGGGATAGTTGCTGTGCCCCTGAGGAGTATTTGTGAGCATAGGCCAGTCATCCAACCTTCCAGCCGGGGAGATCCCAAGGCCTGACATGCCTCTGATGAAGTCTATCCGGAAACGGCTTCTCTTTCTTCCCTACCCTTGTCCTCAGCTCCCTGACTGCAGCATCCAAATCAGAGGCAGTGTGACATGTCAGAGGGAAGCAAGCAGTGGAAAAACAAAAACTTTGGGTGGGATGACCTGGGACATTATCTTTCCAGGCTGAAATTAACTTTTGACTTTCAAGTATCTGGGGGAGCTTTGGAGTCAGGGAAGCTGAAGAGAGACAGGGCCAATGAATAAGGGGAAAATAAAATAAGTAGAATACCATGACCAAGCCAAATCAAGCTTGACATTTCCAAAATACATTGGCAAGTGGATACCTTCACAAATCATTTGTCAAAAAAATAAATAAATAAATAAATAAATAATAAATGGGGCGGGGGTGTGGTGGTCTGGATTCAAATATTCTAACCCCACACCAGTAAATTGTGTCAGTGGAATGCAATCTACAATGCTGTTCAAAAAGTGCAGCGTTATTTATACCAACACGCGCACGAACGCCTCCAAGCCAAAAGTTGCAAGGCTTGAAAAGTGCATTTGTCAATTTCATCACTCCCTGACCCTCCCTGGGTGCCCCGGCTCTGGCTTAAGCACCACAGCACCCAGTTCCCATCCGTGCATCTTATAGGATCTTTTTTTTTTTTTTCCGGGAGGGGGGTTGGGAGGTAAATTCTTGCAAGTGGGCAGACGCACCACCTTAGCTCTTGCAGCCAGACACCTCCTCCTGGTCCTCGTCCTCTTCCTCCTCCTCCAGGCTGCCCCTCCGGCCGACCCCCCTCCCCGGTGCCCCTTACCTGCAAGCGCTCGGTGGCCGGCTGCCACATCTTCCAGCCGTGGGGTTTGGCAGAAGAGACGCCGCCGGCGAGACAGTGGATCGCGCCCGCGCCCGCGGGATGTGTGCGAGGGGCCGCGGCGCCGCTTTCACATCTGGGGGTCCGTGTGGGCGGGATGTCGCCGCCGCGGGTGGGCGCGGGGGCCGCGGGCTGGAGGAGGCGGCGCGGTGCTGCCGGCGGCCACTTGCGGGCTCGGGCGGCGGCGGCGCGGGCGGGCGGCGGGGAGCACGGCGGGGAGGACTGCGCAGCTCCGCCCGGGCCCGAGCGCGCGGCGGCGGCTTAGGCGGCCGCTCCCTCCTCCCCCCGCCGCCGGGACCTGCGCGCTCTGAGCATGCCCGGGGCGGGCTGGGCCCCGGGAGCACGCGTCCCGAGCCGGGCGGGGGGGGGGCTGTTGTGAGCACCCCAGACCCTGGCGAGGGACCAGCGCATAGGCCAGAGCCTCCCCCACCCCTGCTGAGACAGGAATCGGAGAGGGGACACGAAGTGGCCACACACACACACACACACACACACACACACACACACACACACAGGGTCCCAGGCTGGCCTTCAGCAGGGCTCTCTGAAGCGCTGAGTGACCTGTCTACTAAGGTGCCTGGAAAAGACATTTCTCATCCTATTATGAGCCAACCCTTTGCTGGGCTTCCAGGATAGCCCAGGATAGTAATGGAGAGGAGAAAAGGTGTACCCCACTTCTGAGCCTGCATTACAAGGTGGAGACAGACAGAAAACTCCAAAGAGAGTTGGTGCCATACCACCCTGTGGTGATAAATGTTACGGAGAAAGTCAGATAGGGCTGATGCGCAAAGGGAGGAAGAAAGAGATCACCTGGGACAGGGTCCTGAAGACTAGGCCTTGGTGTGAAGCGGGCAGTGTGTTGGGCAGAGCACCAGGGGGTCTTAATGGGGGTCCTCATCCCCAGATCTGCCAGGTGCTTCAAGAACTCACAAGGAGCCCAGGCCTGGAGGTTCCTGAGCTAGTCAGCGCTGACCATTCCAAAGAATTGTCTTTCCTATGCAGACTGGCTCTCTCCATCCTCTGGACACCTCAGCGACATAAATGTTAACATCCCCAGCATGCGGGTGAGATAAATGAGGCATGTGGAGTTTGAGTCACTTGTCCAGGTCCCAAAGCCAGTAAGTGGCTAGGAGAATGCACACTCAGATGTCACCCGAGTGGGAGTTCTTGACACTGGCCTGCCAGGGAGGGCAACCATCTGAGTTGGGAGCTTGACGGGGCAGGGATGGGAAGCTGGGTCTGGAGGGCTCAGGAATGCATGCTAGGAACACTTCCAGGGCAGGACAAGTAGAGAGAAAGATGGGAGAACACAACACGCCAGAAGAACAGGGGCCCTGAATGCATCTCTGAGACGTCCCGCATCAGCCTGGCTTCTGAAGACCTGAGCAATGTCAAAACTAGGCCTTGGTCTGAGAGGAGCTGATGTTTTCCTTATCCAGCGGTGATTTCCAGAGAGCAGAGCACTCCAGAATGCAGCGCTCAACCCCCCACATTTGCCAACAGCTCCCACAGTAACAGCCCCATCACCCAGGGTAACAGCCCCATCTCCCAGGGTAACAGCCCCATCTCCCAAGGTGTGCAGATTGGCCATGCACCACCCGGGGTTCCAGACAGTTCCTTTTGGGCCTCTAAGTCACTATGTGATACACTTACCCCCAGACAAGCTCAGGACTTCAGTGTCCCCAGAGTCGCTAGCAAAGCCACAGAGCTGCCACAGGCTGGCCTTTGTCTCCCCTGGACATCCGCCGGGCCTCTCTGTTTGCTTGGATCTTCTCCAGCACCGGTTTCTCACTCCAGACAGGTTCCCATCAGTCCCTCCCCATGGCATGTAGCTGCCTGAGTTCTGTGTGGAAATGTGACTCCTACGCTCGCTGGTGTTGGTCCCTACTTTAAGCTAGTTTTTCCCCCTTTGCTAATAACTATCTCATCTGGCACACTTACCACACCTAGAACAGTCTTGTTGAAAATAGACTTTCTCAGCCCCCTACTCTCTCTTTTAGATTCCCAAAATCAAAAAGATGCACTTATTAAAAAAAAAAAAGTAGAAAATCCAAACATATGAAACTCCTCAGGCAGCTAAAACAGGAATATTGTGCTGCCAGGGATGTCTTTAGACAAGCTTTGAAAGCAGCCTTCCTTGCAGATGCTTCCAATGGAAAGTGATTTTGTTTTAAATACCAGTGGGATGAAATAAGGGCCTAAATTCGAATCACATTAGAGCATTAAATCCTGTCTTCTCACCTCTGAATGTAATTAATTGTTATGACTCAGTAATACAGCTTCGAGTTGCAAGCGCACTGTGTTACTTAAAGAGAAAACGGCTTGTCTCTAGGAGATTGCTTTCATACACCATTTCCCATTTTGCAAACAGATATGGTTTATTTAAAACTCCAATCACACTCGTTCCAACTTCCTGTATGCAGGGAAACAGGAAAGTTGGTGAGAGGAGTTGAGGAAGGCTCAGGTGAAGAAGCCTGGTGGAAAGTGACAAAAGAGACCCTTGGGTTTTGTTCCTAAGTTTTCCCATTCAAGAAAAAAACTGCAGTTGGAGGGTGAATGAAATAGAGACATCTACTGGCCAGAGGTGGGACATGCATTTGGATCCCTCCCCAGCAAGTCCCTGAGACTCCAAAGCTCACCCCTCCCATTGATTCAGGAAATGCCACTTTACTGAGTAAACAAGTTCCCTGTAGGAGCAAGAAGCCTGTCCTGAAGGAAGCAGGAGACGCTCGGGTGCTATGGGCAGAAGCCCTAGACACATGAGTACGTGCATCATTTCATGCACTGACTCTTCAATTATCTACGCGGGTCTAGTCTTGTTAGTAAATGCCGTTTCAAGGAAAAGGACAAAGGACACAGAAAGGAATGGCAAGACCAGGATGAGTTAGAAACACAACATTTGGCCCACAAAAATAATTACAACCTCCTTAGAATTTTTATTAAGCCTGATTTAATCTAATTCATGGTTCTAAGCCCTTGCATAAGCCATCTAAGATGTTCAAATCAGGCAAATGGTGATTCAAATTATGGTCCAACATACAAAAGAGTATTTTAATATTAGGCAGCCATTACAAGAGGACGATTGTGAAGTAGATCCACTGGGGGAAAATGTTAGCAATATGTTCTTTAAGGCAAGTTGAAATGTGCATGATTTTAATACATAAATAATATATGGCAAAATAAAGATGGGAAAGCAGTTAAAGACAATGGGAGGCCTCAGGTTGAATCACGGCCTCTGTTTACCTTCATGACAGGTTTTGACAAGCCACTGATCTTGTAGAACCTCAGATATTTCATATAAAAAGAATAAGAATACTTCCCTGCAGTTGTGACTACTGGGAGCAGCACCATGGGAGGGATACAGAAAGCATTAGTTTTACCCGTAATCATGTTTCTCACCCCCTTTCTTATTGAAGGAGTCAAGTTCTTGTGTAGTCTCCCTTGCTTCCTGGGGTTGTCATTTCCACTTGGAAAATTTGTGGATTTCAATTATTTGATTCAGTTTCTTACACAAAAGTGATAGGCCACATAAAAACTTATTTGCAATTCTGAGGTAAGCAGCCAGCCAGCAATATTTATTAAAGTTGTATATTTAGTCAAGTGAATGGCAGAAAGTCCTTCCTATGACATCATCAACCTTATTTCACAATCACAAAACAGCTGTAGATAAGCAATATGAAAAGGTCTCAAAGTTCATTGAGCCATTTAAACCCCCATGCAGTGACAAAGCCACGGGCTTTTATTACCCACATTAGGGATGAGGATTTTATTCAGATGTTAAGATGGTCCTTTTCTTTCCTTAAAAGGAAGTTTTCACTGTCCTTCTTTTCAAATGTGACTTCAAAATAAAGGGCACAGGACTGTTGATATGCATGGCCGCAGTGTAACTCTGCTACTCATGGCTTCTTAGTCCCTCACCAGCTCAGACATCTGAGAGATAATCCCCAAGGATGGCCACAGAAGTTGGCCCTGTGACTTGCCTGTTTCTGTCATCATGAGGTGAAATCTGTCTCACTCCTTCACTCTGTGTTGAACATGTGACCTCGGTGGCTAGTAAATGCTAGATATATGACCCCGGGAAACTTCCAAACATGAAGCTCAAGAGACCTGGCATCTCTGCTAACCCTTTTTGAATCCATGACCATCCCCAGACTACCGTCATTACAATGGGAACCAAGAAGGGCACCTACAGCCAGACATGTGAACAAGCTCCCCTTAGAACACCTGGCTCCGAGCATCGGACAGCAGTCACACAGGTGACTCCCAAGGTGTGCAGAGGAAGAACTGTGCCATTGAAATAAGCCCAAACCATGGCACCAAATATAGAGCCTTTGATTATAATCCATCCAGTTTAGGAAGACTGGGGAGGTGGTGTAGACAGCTAATAGAGAAAACACCACTAACGCATGTCCGTCTTTCCCATGAAACCTCACGTCCTTCTCAGCATTTCCTAACAACCACTATAAGAGAACTGTCAGTTAAAGACTACAGACTCCAAAAGAAAGATTTGCTTCCTCTCTTTGGCTTCCTTCTCCTCTCCCAGCAACCCCTCCCCCCATCCACACTGCAATAAAAAATGCCCAAGAGAGACCACTTAAAGGAGGAAAGATTTATTTGCGTTTATGATCCCAGAGGTTCAGTTCACTGGCACCTGGCTCCTGGCTCTATTGCTTTAGGCTTGAGGCAAGGCAGAGAATCATGGCTGGGAGAGCATGTAGTGGAAGAGGCTGCTCACTTCCTGGCAACCAGGACTCAAAAAGAGAGCCCAAAAAGAGCAGAGGATAGGATATACCTCTAAAAGAGACCTACTTCCTCTCACCCATTCAGCTTTAAAGTGATCAATAGATTAATCCATGGATCATGTCATCCCTGCCCCCCCATGGTCCAGTCACTTCTCAATAGCACCACCAGCTGGGGACTGATCCTTTAACACGTGAGCAAGCCAAATACCTTCCTTCTGTGATTCCTAGGGGTTGGCTCAGGAAGAGGCAATTCTGTGCAGACACTGTTCTCTACAGACCAGTTTCTCTCTCTGTCCTATTCCTGACCAACTGATTCGCCCCATGATCCCAAATACATCCTCCCAGGGACCTTTGTGAAGCTATATCTTTTCTGTCTCCCATCTCATCACTTCTCTGTGTGAGCTGATTTCACACACACACACACACACACACACACAAAACACCAATCTCTCTTTGCTTCTATTTTTTCTCTCTTCTCACTTCCATTTTCAAAGCCAAGAATTATTTATTCTAAAGTCTATAGGAATGTGCTGGGTATAACTTGTGGAAATGAGGTTGTCTGGAAAAAAAAAATCTCCAACATAAGAAATGTGCTCTCTGACCTCCACTAACCTTTGTCTGATTCCAAACCTCTGTGCGTGCAGTACTGCAACACAAGACCTGTGTGGCTGAACCAACAGCCCTGGCCTGCCTATTTCCCTTGTCCTTTCTTCCGCAAGGTTATCCCTACATTAAACAGAAAGGAGTGGTTTATGCAAGGCTTGTGGGCGGGGCTTCGGAGAGAGCTAATCTGCATCTGCAGAACTATCTGGAGCTGCAGGTAGAGCATGACTGACATTCGGTGCTTGGTGCTCTATTTTCATTAGTCAGGCTGCAAGCGGCAGAGAATAAAGGAGCCAGAAATCATCGCAAACCTCTTGAAGTGTGGACAACGTTCAGCATCTGTTCCTAGCCCTACAGTGGGTGTTGCAGTGAAGAACCCCTTCACCAACACGCAGCTTTGTCTTAGCATCAGGAGTATGAGAAGTTGCTGAGTCCTGAGGATGCCATCAGCCAAAAACGATGATGTCCTGCCCACTGTCAAGCCCCCTCCTTTGATTCAGCCCACTTGTAAATATTGGTTTGGGGGAGCAGAGGCCTTTACAGGGAGCATGGTGGAGGGCCATCCCTGCTATAGCCTCCAACTGAATCAGCCGTCTCACAGGTCAACTTCTTTTCTCCATATTTCACTTGCTTACAGGATTTAGAGATTTGGGAGCCAGACCACCCACTGGATAGCAGTAAATCAAGTACTCTGGAAATCATCTCTGGAAGCAGTAAGAGAGCAACTGTTAAAACCTTCACAAGTGAAAACGTGAGATGGAACATGAACGGAAGGGATATGCTGACGGGCGCAGTGTCTCAGGCGTCAGAGACTGCAGAAATCGTAATTATATGGATATGGAATCTGCTGTTACTGCTGAGTGCTATGGATGTGTTGGAGAAAGACAAAGAACTGCTGGTGGTGATTATGGTGAGACATAAAAGCCAGGCTGCATCTTCAAAGCACAGACAGCTTGGTGTGATGACGCACTCCAGTGATGCTAGCAATTGAGAGGCCGAGACCGAGGATCAAAGATTTGAAGCCAGCCTGGGCTAAATAGTGAGTCTTGGAAAGTGTACACCTGAAAACAGTCACAACAGCAAAAGACATGCGGAACCTCTCTCCTCCTGCCTATGGATGATATGGAAAGCTGAGAGTCCAGCTGAGTTTTCACTATACAGACAGTGGAGCTCCTGAGAATGAATCCACCTCTCCAGGAAGTGCTGGGTCAAGTTCAAGACCCTTGCTGGGAAGGAGTGAGACCCTGGAGCTTGGGAACACAGTTCAGTGTCCTTGGAAACCATGTCCTCTGACATCGTCTAATTCCAGAATCATGGCCCGCCTCTCTAGCAAGAGAAATGCTTCTCTTTTCACTTGTGATAAATGAATCATGTTCCTTAAGATAACTATTTTAGTTTCACTGATTTTATAGAACAGTGCATACAATGCCAGAATGCCCATTCTTCAGAAGGAAACACCAATACAGACTAATCTGTCACACAAGTGTCAGTAACTTTAAAAGAGCTGAACACATACAGAATAGCTTCTCTGACCACAGCAAAGACATGCCTTAGAATACTCACAAATATTTAGAAATTAAACATATATATATAAGCATATATACTGCTAAATATCCTGAAGTTCAAAAAAATTAAAAAGTAAACTAAAATATTTTATTAATAATAGCTGGGCGTGGTAGCACATGCCTTTAATCCCAGCACTTGGGAGGCAGAGGTGGGAGGATCACCGTGAGTTCGAGGCCACCCTGAGACTACAGAGTGAATTCCAGGTCAGCCTGGGCTAGAGTAAGACACTACCTCAAAAATAAATAAATAAATAAATGAATAAAAACAAAATAAATAACTAAATAAATAAATGTCAGCATCTGAAAGTAGTTGTATACCGTAGAAGCCGCATGAGGAGAGGGATATGTAACATTGTTAGCGAAGATGTCTAGAGTTGATTAGCTAAGCTTATCCCTTGAGTGTCTAGGGGGAAAGAGTGTGGGCCGTCTGGGATATTATGGCATTACTGCTTAGAATATAAATGCCACAGCCATTTCAGAAAATAGCTTGGCAGTTTACTGTAGAGTTGAACATATGCTTATCCTCTGACCTAGCGATCCCACTTCTAGGTATTTACGGAGGAAACATCCGAGCATGTGCCCACACCGGTTCCTAACTGCTTAGACAACTTTACTCATCACCACAAGCCAAACTGGAGTCCACCCACATAGGAATCAATAGGTAGGTGACTGGACAGATAGTGGGATATCCTTACAACAGAATGCTTTTCAGCAATAAAAGGGAAAAACTACTAGCATATGCACGAGCACGGATTACTTAAAAATACTGTGTTGAGAGCTGGAGAGATGGCTTACAGGTCAAGGCGCTTGCCCGTGAAGCCTAAGGACCCATGTTCAACTCTCCAGTTCCCACGTCAGCCGTGCATACAAGGTGACTCAGCATGCAAGATCAAACACATGTGCACATGTGTTTGGAGTTCAGTTGCAGTGGCTGGAGGCCCTGGTACACCAATTCTCTCCCTCTCTCTCTCTTAATTTTTTTTTTTTTAAATACTGTGCTAAGGGGCCAGGGAGGTGATTAAGTGGTTAAAAGCACTGGCTTGAAAGCCTGCCAGGCCAAGTTCAATTGTCCAGGACCCAATTAAAGGCAAATTTAAAGTGGTGCATTGGTCTGTGATTCCACTGTGCCTATGCCAAGGAGAGGCAGTCCAGGAGAATCCAGACGCTCACAGGCCAACTAGACCGGCACACGTGCAGAAGCAAAGACAGTGCGGGAGACATTGTCTCATGCAAGGTATCAAGAGATGCACAAGCATGTCCATACATACACATTACATGCGTGCACACACACACACACACACACACACACACACACACCTGTGTTGACCCAACAAAGCCCATGCATTTTATAATACAATTACTATTAAATTCCAAAAAGAAAGGCTGGAGAGATTACTTAGTGGTTAAGGTGCTTGCCTGCAAAGCCTAAGGACCTATGTTTGACTTCCCAGGTCCCAAGGAAGTCAGACGCACGAGGTGATGCAAGCGCAAGGTCTCACATGAACACAAGGTAGCATATGTGTCTGGAGTTCGATTGCAGTGGCTAGAGGCCCTAGAGCATTCTCTTTCTCATAAAAATAAGCTTTAAACAAATAAATAAATTCCAAAAAAGGCAAAACTTAGGTACAGTCATAGTGATGGAAAAATGTGTCATATATACAAGAAGAGCTTTCTGGGATGATAACGTTGCCTTCTTTTGCTTGTGGTGGTCATGAATCAAAACATCGACTTATGCATTTGAGACATTTTCATCTAATAGTATACAAATCATACATTTTAAAAGTTAATTTTCTGGGCTGAGGAGATGGTTCAGTAGTTGAAGAGGATGCTTGCAAAGCCTGCCAGCCTGTGTTTGATTCCCCAGTACCCCAGATGCATGCACAAAGTGGCACGTGCATCTTAAAGTGGCAAGAGTCCCTAGAAGGTGCTCATTCTCATTCATATTCTCTCCCTCTCTCTCTCTCTGTGTGTGTCTTTCTTTGCAAGTAAATAGAAAAATGAAATGATATCCATGCTGAGGTATTCTGAGTCCATTACCAAGTCCATTAGCAACCAAAGGAAGGATTCTCCTGCATTTCCAGGCAGAGGCAGGGCAACTCTTGCACGGGGAGGCAGGGAAGGATGCACGCATGTGGTGTGCTAGAACACCCTCCCCAGCTGCTAAAGTAAGCAGGTGAAAACAGCAGCAGTGACTGGGGAAGGCCCTGATGTTAGGATTGAACTCCCTTCAGGTGGGAAGGCATGATGGTCTAAATAATCAAGGGGGCCAGGAAGACCAGGAAGTCTCCAGCTGACACAGAGTAAGCAGCAGAGTAGACAGGAAAGGAGGTAGGTGACCGGTACCACTGGCTTTGGCTTGAGGTACACTGAAGCTGTAGGTAATCCCACTAACCTCTCTTTTGTAAGCTTGTACAGGAATTGTGCTGAGGCTCCCTAAAATGAAGGAGGCTATATGAACAGACAAGGAGCAGACTGTGGTGACGCTGTGCCACACCGTTACCTTCTTACTGCTCCTTCAGCCATCACTATGGACTGTTGACAGTTCTCAGCTGAGTCCTTCTACCTGGGGGCTTTTCCCTCAGCCAAAGGAAACTGGCTTGCCAAAGTTGTAATTCCTCCCTGGGGAAGTTCCTATCTAACGACTCCATTTGTCCAGGATTAAAAAGATCCCATCATAAAAGGTTGCCCATGTTGGCTTTTGAATATCAAAAAATATAGAATATCATCAAGGAGAAAGTAATCATGTCATATAATCTGTTTTAGAAAAAGATTCTCTTCATTTAGCATCTTGATATATTTCTTTCTAGGCATTTGGACAAGTAAAACAAGCAGAAAACGAATTCACACTAAGTCAAGCATTGCTTTAAAGGCGGGCTGTGTTCCTAAAATGCAGAGTGAGCAGTTTTGCGGCAGCACAATCAGCTTTCCCCAAGCCTACACGGTCCAAGTCTGTCACTCAGTGTGGCCTCCTGATGGTACGTCAAAGAAGATGTATGATGTTATGACTGGAACAACAGGGAATACTTTGGGAAACTTTTTATAAGTAGTACACTCTAAAACAATTATGAAGTAGAAAAAGTTCAGAAGCCAGAAACATAATTGTGTATTACTATTTTTTGTACTATATTTATAATTGCACTACTAAACTCAGCTGTTATATGACTGGGGACACAGTAGGCTCACTCCAGCGACACCACAGATGCATGAACCCTGTGGCATGTGCAACATAGCAGTCCAAGCTCTAGTCCATCTTAGGGGCCCACTGACACATGCAGCCCATCACTGAGTCAAATTTCGTTAATGGTACAAGTTTTACATTCAGGGCTGAAGACATGGCTTAGTGGTTAAGGAACTTTGCCTGTGAAGCTTAAGGTCCTAATTTCAATTTCCCAGAACCCACATAAGCCTGATACACATGGTGGGGCATGGGTCTGCAGTTCATTTGCAGTGGCTAGAGGTTCTGGTGTGCCCATTTTCTCTCTCCCCTCTCTCGTTCTCAAATAAATAAATAAAAAGTTTTACCTTGTTTTTGAACTGTGCCCTTCTCCCTTACTCTGTATTCTCCATATGAAAGGTGCGTGTGTTCCTCTGCAGAATATGGACAGGGTAAATGCAATAGCTTCTCCTTGTTACAGAGTGGACCCTGAAGAGGAAGAGAACAGTCCTGCTCCAAAAGTCACATGTACTTCTGGGCAATTAGTCCATGGAAAAACACAGTTCCAGAATGTTAACTTCTAACGATATTTTTCCAAAGCTTTTTTCCAAATTGTGTTTGCTTTTATTTGTAATAGCTAAAACCAAATTCATACTCAATGTGAAGAAAAGGTTAAGAATTACAGACCATTACCATATATTCTCGGTTAAACTCAGAAATGCAACCTGATGGCGGTGGCTGGGAAAACTGTGGGGCAGGTTTGACTGGAAAGTCAGGAAAGAAACACAAAAAATGAACATGTATATGTCATTCATTGCCTTCTAGGCCAGCACTTGAGTTTCTCTACTCACCATAACACCAGGATTACAACCTGTAAATAGGGTGTGACATCTTAGTTAATCATGTCAATGTTAAAAGAAATTATATCCAGTTAAAAAATAATAAACATTTGGGCTGGAGAGATGGCTTAGTGGTTAAGGTGCTTGTTTGTGGACCCTGAGGAACCCAGGTTCAATTCTCCAGTACCCATGTAAGCCAAATAGATACATAAGGAGGTGCATGCATCTGGAATTCATTTACAGTGGCTAGAGGCCCTGGAATGCCCTTTGTTTCCTTCCTTCCCTCTTTCTTCCTTTCTTCCTTCTTTCTTTCTTTCTTTCTTTCTTTCTTTCTCTCTCAAATAAATAAATAACTATTTCATGGAGCTTTTTTGGTTGTGTGTGTATGTGTGTGCTGCATGTAGCATGCCATGATACAAAATGTATTCTTACTAAGTGCATGAAAGCTTGTTCTTTCCCAAAGTCAGAAGCCCTGGTGAAAAGCACCTTCAGAATGTTTAGGCATTGACAGATGGCCATTGTCTACAGATCCCCTACTACACACACACAAATGCACGCACACACACAAGCTTGTGCACACATGTATTCCCTGGCTTTCATTTATGGTTTTACTAATCTATGATTTTGAAAAAATATACATGTGTAATAGAAACAAAGAATAAGCTTAAGGAAGGGGGTAATGATAGAGAAAGAGACAGCAAAAGTAATTTTAAAGTCAAGGAAAAAAATATCAAAAGAGGTCTGGAGAAACCAGGCATGGTGGCACAACCCTTTAATCCCAGCACTCCGGAGGCAGAGGTAGAAGGATCTCTGTGAGTTCAAAGCCACCCTGAGATTACCCAGTGAATTCCAGATCAGCCTGGGCTAGAATGAGACCCTACCTTAAAAAAAAAAAAAAAAAAAAAAAAACACGAAGAGGACTGGAGAGATGACCAAGGTTTGATTCCCCACGTAAGCCAGATACACAAGGTAGCGCGTGTGTCTGGAGTTTGTTTGCAGCAGCTGGAAGCCCTGACACTCCCATTCTCTCTTTCTCTATCTGCCTTTTATCTCTTTCTCTCATAAATAAATACATACATGCATATATATGTATATATATATACATATATATTTTTTTAAGTATCAAAAGAAGGGAATTTGGATTGGAAAGATGGCTCAGTGGTTAAGGTGCTTGCCTGCAAAGCCTAACAACCCAGTATTGATTCCCCAGGAGCCCCGTAAAGCCAAATGGACAGTGATGCATGCATCTCGAGTTCATCAGCAGTGGCTGGAGGCCCTGGCATACTCATTTTCTGTCTCTCTCTCTTTCTCTCTCTCTCTCTCAAATAAATAAATAAAAATATTTTGGGGGAAAAAAAAACAAAGGAATCTACTAAGCTGTCATAATGGCCATCTCTTGGGAATGGTCTACGGATGACTTTTAATGTGTCTTGGATTTCTATAGTCACTACAGCTAGCAGATGAGAGCTTATACTGCAAACTCCGGCACACCTAGGCTTCATTATGGTCCCCAAATTCACCAAAAATGAAAACCTCAGAATCAGCCCCATCATCTGTAATGTCCATAATGATCCGTGCTTTTTTAACGTTTTAAATATTTTTACGTAAGATCACATTCTCTCCCACTGACAGTACATTAATTAATTGGACTTTGGATTCTCCTTGTTGCCATTGAAATGGTTGCAGTCTGACTGCTGAGAGCTGCCCATGCTTTTTCTGGGCTACCTACAGGAACGTAGTGTATGTGTTTTTTTAATCCTCCACCTTCGTCTGTAACTTTTCAATATGACTGAAAGTCAGATTTTAGAACATCGCGCTGAATTAAAGGCCACCGAGAGCAACGTGTCTATGGTTTTGGCCTCTGGTGAGTTATTGAGCTGTTAAGTATTAAGCTCCAGGGCTGATATTCATCATGTCACAATGTAAATTTTCCTGCCACCACCACCCAAAGTCTCATTAATAATTAATAATGGCAACAATGTGTGGGTCTCGGGCTGTGGGTCTCCTTCTGTTCCCATTCCCCAGGGTGGTTGGCCACAGACGTCCCGGGCAAGGGAGAGAGCTGCAGGGTCATCTGGCTGGGCGGGTTAGTGCGTATGAACACATGACGGGGCAATGAGCACCCGGGAGACCTTCTGATGGACAGCACTCATTTATTGAAAGGGTAGGTGGGTTTATAAACACTTGGGGAAGGTTGAGATGGCACGTACACACTGAATGGCAATCAGATGCATAGTTTATGGGCTGTTATCTAGATAGAGGAAGGACTAGTAACTTCAAAGCTATGGGGGAAGGATAAGGGAAGGTAGGGGGAAGGGCAGAAGAGATTAACAGGAGCTGTGACTTCAGAACTGTGGGGGGTGAGAAGGCTAGGTGACTTTAGCCACATGAAGGTCTCTTGGGCAGCTAGCCACAGGTCAGGAACTGTGGGGGGCAAAGTCTGACTTATGGAATGGTCATAGCCTTTCGGGTCTGGGGGAGCGCCTTGCCAGTTTTGCCCACTCTGGGCGATGACAGCTCACTATACCCTACAACATAGGGAAGGCGATCACCGTCTCCAGGGACCCCTGACAGAGGGCCAGCTTCGACCCCACAGCCCAGGGCCCCTGGCCATGTCCAATAGTTCAGGCCAGCCTCCACCGGTCCAGCCTGTTACTAGCGAGGCCCAACAACAATGTCCTTGATTTTTCTTGCAATATATTTCACATAAGCTAAAAGGCCTCCTAAACACCTCTTGTTCCCTAGACAACAAGTATTCAGTGATGTCTTCATGAAGCCTAAGAGACTTAAGGACTCCAGACAGGGACAGCAACGTGTTCAGAGTCTAGGACTGTGTACCAGCTCCAGCCCTACCACTAAGCCAGCTGAGTGACTTTGAGAAACTTACTTAACCTCTCTCAATCTCATTTTCCTCATCTGAAATAAATGATTTGGACTAGCTTACCTATAAGCTTTGTTTAAATTTTGATTATTCTATCCTTTGGCAAATGATCCCATTAAAAGCATATAATGTAGAACATCAATAACACTAATGGGGTTCTTTAAGCCCTCTGACTGCTTCTGATTTATCCACCATTACTCAAATCTATTTTTAGAATGATGTATGTGAGCTGCCCTTGGGAATCTCCAGCGCCAAGTAGAATGGGGATGTGGAAGAATGGAGAAGTGCAAAATGAGTGGGGTTAGAAGATACTTGAGTTCCTCATACGTTGGTGTGAAGTTATCTAATACATTGTTGCGTGGCAAAGCGGTTACTGCGCAGCCTGTAACCTGCTGACTCTTCAGTTGCTGAGATACATGTTTGTCACACAGGTGATGGAGGGAGCATCTGTTCCAGCAAGTTCCCCTGGGACTGGCAAATTCCAAGTACATCATCCCGTTTCAGTAGACTTCCACCTGGTTTTTCACGAATGAATCTTTTCCTATTCCCCCAAATGATTTTGTCACCTTTGTCCCTTATTGCTGCCCCACATGCACATCCCCTCCCTCCAGCCATGACATAAAAGTACAGTGAATGAGCTTTGAGAACAGTCACCCTATTTTTGTACCAAAAACGCAAGTATGTTAGGATCATTCAAAATTCTCAAGCTACCTAGTAGCAAGACGTTGGCTTGTAAAATATTAGAAGTGAATTCCCAGCACAAATTATAATGTATGTGTGCAATAAGTAGAGGATTTGAAATCTGAGCAGTTCCTCTATTTCTAACATCTTTGCCAATGTGAAAAATAAACCTGTGAGGGCTGGAGAGATGGCTTAGTAGTTAAGGTGTTTGCCTACAAAGCCAAAGGACCTTGGTTCCATTCCCCAGGACCCATGTAAGGCAGATGTATGTGGTGCCTGCTCAGTGATCTCTAAAGCATATGACTACTTCCTGGAAAACTGGAGGTAAGGAAATGGACCCTACCGTGTAGTCCAATGGACTCCTATACTTCTAGGATGTGCACACCCCATCCTGGGGATGGATCCTAGCACTGGTCTTCTGTCATTGTCCACTTTCTCCTTTTCTGTGGTTTAGCACTGGCTACAGAATGGCCTCCAAGCCACTTCCAGAATACTTTGCCACTGGAGCATTTCCTGCTAACCTCTTGACAGAAATCTAACAGTATGCAAAAATAATAATAATAATAATAAATAAAAGAAAAAGAAAAAGAAAATTATCCCCCAATTTTCAAATGTGTGTTACTCAAAACATGTTCCCCAAGAACTATGAAAATGCTATGAATACTTCATGCTTCCTGTTGGATATTGCAAAACTGGACACGTGAATGAAAATTTACAGTTGAAAATAAATATGGAACTATCAAAGCATCATGAGTATTAGGTATTCTCACTAGACTCTATTAGAAAACTAAAAAGCTTCATTGTTGTAGTTTATGTGTAAAATGGAAATTTTTCTCTTATTAAAATATCCATACTTCTTTTGTATGTTTTCCACATATTTCTTTAAATTATATGCTTTTAGATTATATCTGCTTCAGATACATCCAAAAATGCATTCATTACTACATATAGTACATGTTAAATCTCTTATCTTTATGATATTTTCTTTTTCAATTTCCAGTCTGAGTTTAGTTATTAGTATGGATTAATTTTTTTGTTGTCTATTTTTCTTTCAACCACCCACTGAGAACATTTCTCCACTGTAACAATTTATTTGTTTTAAAATTCCCAAATATAACAAATAGCTTTATACTTTATTATGGAATGTCAAAAGCCCATAATGGTATACTTTTTCTGATTATATTTTTATACATCCTATACATTTTTATTAGAATGTTCTTCAAGATTATATAAAAACACATTTATTTAGAAAGCATTTTAGTGCTTAGGTTGTCAAGATAAAGTTCCTATGATTCATTTCTCTTATATTGTGCTACAATAAGATAATATTCTAACACTATATGTTACAGTGAAATGAAATTTATTGGTTTTATGTGTGAATAAATGACCTATTTTAAAAATGTTTCATAAATACTTAGAGAAAAACAAATTTTCATTCATTGGGATACAGAATTTAAAATATTTTCTACTATGACTTTGTAATTATTTAATTGTTCTATACCCTTATCTTCCAAAATTACTTTTAAAATTAAACTGTCCTATTTCTATAATGTTTATATCACTTTACATATTTATATCACATATATTTCCAGCAGTGTATCATAGAAAATTTTGTAGTTCCATTCTTGGTATATCACAGCCCAAGCTCCAGTTATTTTAATTGTTGTTCTAATGTTAATTATTTAAAATAATTTACTATAGTATGTCAAATAATTTTATTATTTTCTACATAATGACATTGACATCTTGTCCTATTTTACTTTCCATGCATGTACACATGTCACACATTCCCTAGTAATGCATGTACATATGTCACACATTCCCTAGTAATGCATGTACACATGACACACATCCACTAGTAATCCATGTACATGTCACACATCCACTAGTGATTCACGTATGTGTGTCGCACACTCACTAGTGATGCATGTATGTGTCACACATTCACTAGTGATGCTTGTAGAAATGTCACACATTCACTAGTGATGCTTGTACACACATTACACATTCACTGGTGATGCATGTACGCGTGTCACACACTCACTAGTGATGCATGTACCTGTCACACGTTCACTAGTGATGCTTGTACATGCGTCACACATTCACTAGTGATGCTTGTACACATGTCACACATTCACTGGTGATGCATGTACACATCACACATTCACTAGTGATGCTTGTACACATCACACATTCACTAGTGATGCATGTACACATCACACATTCACTAGTGATGCATGTACACACATCACACATTCACTAGTGATGCATGTACATGTGACACACATCCACAAGTGATGCATGTACACATGTCACACATTCACTGGTGATGCATGTACACATCACACATTCACTAGTGATGCTTGTACACATCACACATTCACTAGTGATGCATGTACACGTGACACATTCACTAGTGATGCATGTACACGTGACACATTCACTAGTGATGCATGTACACGTCACACATTCACTAGTGATGCATGTACACATGACACACATTCACTAGTGATGCATGTACACGTGACACACATCCACAAGTGATGCATGTATATGTCACACATTCACTAGTGATGCATGTACACGTCACACATTCACTAGTGATGCATGTACATGTCACACATCCACTAGTGATGCATGTACACATGTCATGCATTCACTAGTGATGCATGTACACATGACACACATCCACTAGTGATGCATGTACACATGTCACAGATCCACTAGTGATGCATATACACACGTCACACATTCACTAGTGATGCATGTACACACGTCACACATTCACTAGTGATGCACGTACATGTCACACATTCACTAGTAACATTTCAATCATTTTCATTTTCTTGCTTTTACCTTAAATGTTGCATCTGTTTTTTTCATGCACTCAGTAAATTAATCCTGAGTACTATAATAGTTGTATTTCCATGTATTTATTATTTATTTTCAATTTATTCTTTTAAAAATATTTTATATTTATTTATTTATTGATAGAGAGAATGGGTATGCTGCAAATGAATTCCAGATGTATGTGCCCCCTTGTGCATTTGGCTTACATGGGTCTTGGAGAATAGAACATAGTTCCTTTGGCTTTGCCAGAAAGCACCTTAACCACTAAGCCATCTCTCCAACCCCAATTTTATTCTTGATACTAAAGTTCCTTTCATTAATTTCTTAGAGATGGTTTTCATTTTCTTCTGGCTAGTTTTTGAACATATATATATATATATGTATATATATATATAGCTTTTAAATTCTACTTGTAATTTCATAAAAATATGTTGGTACATTTTCAACTGTATTTATTTCATTTTAAGAGATAATGATTTTTTTTCCATTCCCAATAAACTGGGAATCTAGTAATAGACATAACATGTTTTGTCCTGACATTCATCAGATAGTAACTGTGTTCGTTACTTTTCTCATTACTGTGACAAAACAGCTGTCTGCAGAAGCAACTGAAGGGAGGACAAGGTCGTTTCAGCTCACAGTTGAGGAGCAGACAGTTCACCGTGGCAGGGAAGGCCTGGCAACCAGAGCGACTTGATCCGTGGCCGCAGGAATGGGTAGTGCAGCTTGTTCACATTTTGGCAGACTAGGAAGTAGACATAAGACCATGGCAGGGCCAGGCTGTAACCCCCGAGACTCTCTACTAGTGGCCTAGGCTTGCCTACCTATGCCCTCGAGTTCTATTACCTCCCAAGACAGCACTATCAGCTGGGGACCAAGTTCTCAAACTCATGATCCTGGTGTAAGTCAACTAGCCCAATCCCTATGGACAGGAATATTTACCACGACTGTAGATCCAGATGCCATTGACTCTGGAGTACTATTTCTGGGGTTCTATCTCAAAGATAACTCTGGAAAAGTATGGAAAGATAAATGAAAATCATTTCTATCACTGGAAAAGCAAAGAAGCAAGTCAAAAAGTCATGAAGATGGGATTAATAAACTACTGTGTGCCCAACAATACAATACTGTGCAGCTGTAAAAAGCCACAGCCACCATGGGGACAATTCTACAGTGTTCTCCAGTACACTGTCAGATAGGAAAGAGAGTGAAGGCGATAACAGTGTGGT
This sequence comes from Orientallactaga sibirica, assembly GCA_036365145.1. Lineage (NCBI taxonomy): Eukaryota > Metazoa > Chordata > Mammalia > Rodentia > Dipodidae > Orientallactaga > Orientallactaga sibirica. Next base: position 10,698,362 of record JAEOAD010000044.1, read on the forward strand.
GATCATTGCATACAAATGGGTAGGCATGCATGGAAGGACACATATGTACATATGTGCTTACATTTTCAAGGACTATACATCAGAGTTTTTTAATTTTTTGTTTTATTTTTATTTATTTATTTGAGAGCAACAGAGACAGAAAGAGGCAGAGAGAGAGAGAATAGGTGCACCAAGGCCTCCAGCCACTGCAAATGAACTCCAGATGCATGTGCCACCTTATGCATCTGGCCTACGTGGGTCCTGGGGAACTGAGCTTCAAACCAGGGTCCTTAGGCTTCACAGGCAAGCGCTTAACTGCTAAGCCATCTCTCCAGCCCCTACATCAGAATTTTTAATAAAATTTACTGGGAAAGTGAAGGAACAGACGTAAATTAGGAAAATTTTCATGATACGTATGGTTTTTCATATCTTTGTGTCCATGTACATGTTCCATTACAGTATATGTAGCTTAAAAGTCACATGAAAATGAAAAAAAAATCTCTAAATATTAATTTCTTTAAAATTGAAAATGCTTTCTATCTTTTGGTATCCCAATAAGAATGTGATGAATAATTGCAAGTGACATTGAAATGACACAGTCTAAGCAGGGTATGACGGCACACACCTTTAATCTCAGAACCCAAGATGCTGAGGTAGGCAGGTCTCTGGGAGGTGGAGGCCAATCTGAGGGCAGAGTGAGTTTCAGATTAGCCTGGACTGCAGTAAGGCCTTCTCTGAAAACAAAACAAAACAACAACAACAAAAAAAAAACATGAGGGCTGGAGAGATGGCTTAGTAGTTAAGGCACTTGCCTGAGAAGCCTAAGGACCCAGATTCAATTCTCCAGATCCCATGTAAGCCAGATGTACATGGTGGCACATGTTTCTTGAGTTTGTTTTTAGTGGCTAGAGGCTCTGGCATGCCTTTTGCTCTCTCTCTCTCTCTCTCTCTCTCTCTCTCTCTCTCTCTCCCTCTTTCTCAAACAAATAAATAAAAATATTTTTTAAAATGAAATACTCGGGGGCTGAAGAGATGGCTTAGCAGTTAAGGTGTTTGCCTGCAAAGCCAAAGGATCCCAGTTCGATTCTCCAGGACTCACGTAAGCCAGATGCACAAGGGGGTGCATGCATCTGGAGTTCATTTGCAATGGCTGGAGGCCCTGGTGCACCCATTCTCTCCCTCTCTCTCTCTCTCCCCTGCCTCTTTCTCTCTCTCAAATAAATAAAATATAAAAAAATGAAATACTGCAATCTTATTGTTAATCCCTAGTAGGATATGCTTGAGACAAAAAGTTCAAGAAATCTTAAATAAGAATAATATTAATAATAATACTTTATACTTATATATACAAACAAGTAATTATGTTAATAATACTGAAATCAATACTTTTGGCATGTAAAATCAAAGCTATAGTTTACCATCTTAAATTTGCATTGAAGTCATGGTTTTGAACATCTGATCAGTTTTTTAGTTCTGTCTGCCACAAAGCACCCAGAAACAGGGGTTATTTCATAGCAATGAATAGCATAGTGTCCACATTGTCATTTCTAAGTACCATTTGGTTTTGAGACAGGGTCTCCCACCAACCCAGACTGACTTGGAACTACACTATAGGCCAGGCTGGCCTCAAATTCAAAGTGATTCTCTTACCTCAGCCTTCCAAGTACTGGAATTATTGTCATGAGCAGTCAGGCCCAGCTTTCTAAGTACCATTTGCACCTGAGGCAACAAGAGCCTTTTAGATAAATGGCTCATCAAGGCACTACACAAGCAGAGCCTGGGACATGATGTCATACCCAAAGGGAAGGATGATATCACAAAGACTTCACTTGTATCAGAATGACATAGGAGCTACTGGTGGGAAAATTTTCATAGTCCAAAAGTGGTACACTTAGAACTGGAGAGATGGCTGAGCTGTTAAGCTGCTTGCCTGAAAAGTCAAAGGACCCAGGTTCAGTTCCCCAGGATCCATGTAAGCCAGATGCACAAGGTAACACATGCATCTGGAGTTTGTTTGCAGTGGCTGGAGGCCCTGGCACATCCATTCTCTCTCTCTCCCTCCCTCTGCCTCTTTCTCACTCTCTCAAATAAATAAGTAAAAAATTAAAAGTTTAAAAAAACAGTGCAATTAGAACATTAACAATGAAGTAACTATATATCAATTACATTTAAATCCAAGTGTACAAAAGTATTTTTAAAATGTATATTTTTTAAATTTGTCATGGTTTATCTTGGAAGATGCCTCAACTACATTGGTATCTGTTTGTGATGCTGAATGAGCTATTTAATGTGGTTGTGGTAATCATTTCTCAATGCTATTTATGTGTACTGAATGCTTGATTTGTATTTCTTGAATGCATATAATTCATACTTGTCAATTATATTTCAGCAAAACTGGAAGAAAAACAAAAACTGGAAAATAACAAGAAATATTCAAGCATTTCTGTTGATTATACAAAATGCACTAAGTTTAAAAATACTTGATCTGGCTGGTTTTCTCTTTTTAAACATTTCAATTAATAAATGAAAAAGAAATGGTATATTATGGTCTCTAATGAAATGATAGATCTGGAAATATTTTAATTTCTGTTAAAAAGCCTTAGGTGTAGGCTAAAGAGATGGCTTAGTGGTTAAGGCACTTGCCTGCAAAGCCAAAGGACCCAGGTTTGATTCCCCAGGACCCAAGTAAACCACATACACAAGGCGGTGCATGTGTCTGAAGTTCATTTGCCATCACTGGATGCCCTGGTGCACCTATTCTCTCTCTCTCTCAAATAAATTAATTAAACACTTTTAAAAAGCCTTAGGTGTATTTCACTTTGTTAGTGCCTGGTTCCACCAAATCACTAAATATCACAATAGAAAGATCTTTTATCCTTTTATATAGAAGCTCACAACATCAACCATGAAGTATTCCTTTAGCAAGTTAACAAGCAGGCTGGAGAGACAGCTCAGCGTTTAAGAGCACTTTCTGTGCAAGCATGAGGGCCTGAGAGAACACTTGACTTCAATCCCCAGGATCCACATAAAACAGTTGGGCATGGCCACACGTGCCTATAAATCCAGTCCCATGCGGAGCAGAGACCAGAGAATCGCCAGAGCGGGCTCTCGAAAAAAGTCAAGCTCGGAGATCGGTAAAACTCTGGATCAAATAAGAGTAAACCAGAAAGCAATGAGCTAGACGCCCAAAGTCCTGCTCTGGCCATCATAGGCCAGTGCACCCAGCCAAAGGCTAGTCCATGGGGCACCCATGGGCACATATACATGCATACACCACACACACACATACACACACACACACACACACACACACATGCATGCAAAAAAATAAAGTTATTAGAGCCACAAGTTTGGGCATTATGCACAGAGACTTGGCCTATCCCCCATAATTCTTGACTACCCCCACAATGCATGACCCACATTCCCCATTGATGAGGGTCCCTTTGCAAGAGGGAGGACAGGGAGGAGGATAATGGAGTCACCATTATGAATGTAAAATTAGAATAATATAAATAAAAAATAAATTATTTTTTAAAAGTTAACTTAATTCAGACAAAACATTTAGATACACACTATACAATAGGACAGCCAATAGACACACCCTAAAAAGTAAACTAAATGTGAAAAATCAAAATTTATACCTATTACAAATTAAAATATACATTGGCTTTTGAACACTTAGTGTGTGTGATGGCTAAAATCTCTGATTGTCAGCATAACAGGATTTAGAAACATTATGGAAACGACTCTCTGTGCTACATTATGTTAATTGAGATACAAAGCCCACTGCACCATTCTATGAGCCAGGGTGCTGGACTGAAAAGGGGGGGAAAAAAAAAACAAAGAAAAGTGAAAGGTAGCTGAGCACCAGGCTTTGTCTCTTTCTTTCTACTTCCTAACTGTGGATGCATTGTGACCAGCTGCTTCGTACTCCTGTCAACTAACTTCCCACCATGATGGACTATAACTTTGAACTATAAACTGCAGTAAACCCTTCCTTCTTGAGTTGTTTCTTGTCAGGATTTTTATTATTGCAAGGAGAAAGCAACTAATTCAGTATATAGTAGAACATTCCATTGATAACTTTTACTTAAATTTTATTTTTTTTTAATTTATTTTTGGAGAGAGACACAGAGAGAGAGGGAGACAGAGAATGGGCGCGCCAGCAGTCTCTCAACTGCTGTAAACGAAATCCATATGCGTGTGCCCCCTTGTGGTCAAGTGCAGCATTGTGCCCTTGTGTCACTTTGCATCTGGCTAAACGTGGAACCTGGAGATTGGAACCGGGTTCTTAGGCTTAGGAGGCAGGCGCCTTAACCGTTAAGCCATCTCTCCAGCCCCATTGATAACTTTTAAACATGTATGTTAGACTAATATCATTTTGTATGAAATAAGTTAGGTAAAATATCACATTAAATTTTATTTGATTTGCAGGAGGTAGGGATATCAAATGACATACCCACTTTGGAAAACCAGCTGCTTTAAATCTTCCACACCTGTCATGATTTTAACCAAGGTTTAATAAAGTTGCAGGTCAGAGTCTAAGTTTTTTAAGGTTGGGCTTTAACCCACCCTCTCCAGTGTCTACTTTTCAGATGCTCCCCCTATACTCCTATTGAAGGTTATACCTTTTAGTCTACCTCCAAAGAGAAAGGTTTCTATGGTTACAGTTCATTTTGGGTTTAGTTTTTTGTTGTCTTCCCCACAGCCTCCCCTTCCTCTCCCCCAGACCCTTCCATCCCTATTGTGTTGGCTTCATGTTGCCCATCGTATATGCCAGCAACTCAAGCTGATCCAGGTTAGCAAATGCAGATGAGAGAGAACATATGACATTTGACTTTCTGTGATTGTGTTTGATGAGTACGATCTGTGTTTTAAGTCCATCCATTTTCCTAAATACTTCATTGCATCATTTTTTCTTACTGCTGAGTACAATTCCACTGTGTATATGTACCACAACTTAGTTATCCATTTGTCCAGTGATAGACACCTGGGTTAATTGAAGTTCTTAGCTATTATGAATGAGCAGCTATAAACATGGTTGAGCAGATGTCTCTGTAGTGAAGCATGAAGCATTTCATATAAATGCCCATTAAGGGAGTAACTGATTCTGTTGGTAGCTCTGTATTCGTCTTTTTCAAGAATTTCCATGTTGATTGCCATAGTGGTTACAAGTTTGCCTTCACACCAATAGTGGATGAGGGTTCTTCTTTCTCCCCATCCTCAACAACATTGTTGTCATTTTCTTTTTAATAGTTGCTGTCCTTACTGAAGAAAGGTGGAATCTCATAGTCGTGTAATTTGGTGGTTAGGGATGCTGAATATTTTAAGTGTGTGTTAGCCATTTGTATTTCTTCCTCTGAGAACTCCCTACTCAGTTCTCTGCTCCATTTTTTGAGTGGTTTGTTTCAATTTTTATCGTTCAGTTTTTTGAATTTTTTATAGATTTTAGATATTAGGCCTCTATCAGTGGTATAGCTGGTGAAATTTTTCTCCTGTTCTGTGGGTAATCTATTGGCTCTGCTGATGGTATATTTGTCTGTGCAAAAGCTTGTTAGCTTTATGAGATCCCATTGGTTGAGCAATTATTTAATTTCCTGTGCTACTGGGGTCTTGTTTAGGAAGTCCTTCCCCACTCCTATATCATAAACAGTATCTCCTAGTTTTGGTTCCAGTAGTTGAAGAGTTTCAGGTCTTATATTGAGGTCTTAAATACATTTGGAGTTGATTTTTGTGTATGGTGAGATGAGTGGGTCTAGTTTCATTTTTGTACATATGGTCATCCAATTTGTCCAGTACCATTTGTTGAAGATGCTATCTTTTCTCCAGTCTACATTATTGGCACCTTTGTCAAAGAACAAGTATCTGTAATTCCCTAAGTTCTAGGTCTTCAATTATATTTATTGGTGTATATTTCTGTTTTTACTGTGCTGTTTTTGTTACTATGGCTTTGTAAAATAGCCTTAGATTGGGTATGGAGATATGTTCAGAGGTGTTTCTTTTACTGAAGATATGTTTGGATACCTGAGGCCTATTGCCATTACACGTGAATTTTGAGATCATTTTTCCTATTTATGTAAAGAATGATGCTGGAATTTTATTGGTATTGAATTAAATCTGTATATTGTTTTTGGTGGAATTGCCATTTTCACAATATTAATTCTACTATCCCGGATCATGGGACATCTTTCCATCTGCTCAAATCCTCCTCAACTTCTTTTTTGAGTGGTTTTATGTTTTCATTATATAGGTCTTTCACATCTTATTTTAGTGTTGCTCCAAGGTATTTAATTATTTTTCTTACTATTGAAAATGGGACAGCCTCACTAATTTCTTTCTCCATATATTTGTCCTTTACATAGAGAAAGGCTACTGACTTTAATGTGTTGATTTTGAATCCTTCCACTTTGTTGAAGGAATTAATCACTCTTAGAACTTTTGAGATGGAGACTTTTGGGTCACTTATGTACAGGATCATGTCATCTGTAAATAGGCTAATTTGAATCCCTTTTATTTCTTTCTCCTGTCTTATTGCTTGGGCTAGTACTTTTAGTACTATGTTGAAGAGCAGTGGTGAGAGTGAGCACCCCTGTGTGGTTCCCAATCTCAGTGGGAACTCCTTGAGTCTTTCCCCATTAAGTATTATTTGGGCTTTGGGTGTTTTACATATGGCTTCTATTGTGTTGAGATATAAACTGTCCATGCCTACTCTCTCCAGTGTATTGATCATGAAGTGATGTATTTTGGCAAAGGCCTTTTCTGTATCTACTGAAATGATTATGCATTCTTGTGATTAAGTTTATTTAAATGGTGTATTATGTTAACCAATTTAAGGATGTTGAAACATCACTGGGATTAACCCTAATTCATCAAAGTAGATAATGCTGTTGATGTGTTGTTGAATTCAGTGTGTGAGGATTTTGTTCAGGATCTTTGCATCTAAGTTCATCAGGGATATAAGCCTATAGTTTTCTTTTCTTGTATCTCTGTCTGGTTTTGGTATAAGGGTAATACTAGCTTCAAAAAAAAAAAAAAAAAAAAAGGAGTTGGAGAGGATTCCCTGTTCTCCATTTATGTGAAACAGTTTGAGAAAACTTGGTTTCAGTTCTTCAATGAAGGTTTGATAGAATCTGGCCAAGAAGCTATTAGGTCTTGCACTTTTCTTTGAGGGAGATTATTGATTAACTTTTCAATCTCAATGAATGTGATAGGTCTGTTTAGGAGATTAATCTGCTCTGAGTCTAGTTCAGTAGGTGGTATGTGTCTAGGAATTCATCCATTTCTTGCAGATTATCCAATTTTTTGGAGTAGAGGTTTTGGAAGTATGTCCTGATGATTCTTCCAAAGTCATTGATGTGTGTTGTGACCTCTCGTTTTTCATTTCTGATTGTGTTTATTTGAGACTTCTCTTTTTTGTTTGATCAAATTAGCCTAAGGTTTATCAATCTTTTTTATGTTTTCAAAGAACCAGCTCATCATTTCATCAATTTTCTTAACTGTTTTCTTAGTTTCCAATTCATTAATTTCTGCTCTGATCTTGATTATTTCTTTCTGTCTGGAGCTCTTCTTGTTTTTTCAATGCCTTTGGGTGGGTTGTTAGGTTATTGATTTTGGATCTCTCTGTCTTTGTTATGAAGGCATTTAGCACTATGAATTTTCTGCTTAGGACTGCCTTTATTGTGTCCCCTAAGTTTTGGTAAGTTGTGTTTTCATAATCATTCATTTCTAGAAATTTTACAGTTCCTTTTTTCAATTTCTTCCCCAACCCATTCAATGTTTAAAAGCATGTTGTTCAGTTTCTAGGAGCTGCTGGAGTTCCTGATGTGTCTCTTGTTGCTAATTTCTAGCTTTAAAGCCTTGTGATCTGATATGATGCAGGAAGTTACATCAGTTTCCCTGAATTTATGGAGGTATGCTTTATGGCCTAATATATGATTTATTTTGGAGAAGATTCCATGGGCTTCTGAGAAGAATGTGTATTCTAGAGAATTGGGGTGAAATGTCCTGCCGATGTCTGTTAGGTCTAGTTGATCTATGGTGTTGTTGAGCTCTATCATTTCCCTGTTGATTTTCTCCTTGGATGATCTGGCTATTGATGATAGTGGAGTATTGAAGCCCCCAACCATGATGGTGTTGGTGTGTATTTCTGTTTTGCTGTCAAGTAAGTTTTGTTTTATAAACTGGGTGTATCTGTGCTTGGTGAATATAGATTTATGATTGAGATATCCTCATGCTGGATCATTCCCTTGATGAATAAGAAGTGGCCTTCTTTGTCCTTTTTGATTACTTTTTATTTTTATCAGATATTAACATACAACACCTGCTTGTTTCTCATTTCCATTTGCTTAGAATATCATTTTCTACCCCTTCACCCTGAGGAAGGTGTCTGTCTTTAGTAGTGAGGCGGGTTTCTTGAAGACAGCAGAGAGAAGTGTTCATTTTTCTGATCCACCTTGTTAACTTGTGTCTTTTGATGGGTGAGTTAATACAGTCAATATTTTAGGTTATAACTATGAGGTTTAATTTAATCCCTGCTATGATAGAGTGCTTTATGGGGTTTGGTGCTTTCTTGAACTTTGTACTTTTGTGAACATGCTCTAATTTTGGTTATTGTGATTTTCTTCTAGGCTCTTGAGATTGTTTGACTCTTCTGTGTGGATTATTCCCTGAAGTATTCCCTGTAGATTTGACTTTGTATTCATATAACTGTAAAGCTGACATTTTTTCATGGAAAATTTTCCTTTCAACATCTATTATGAGAGATTCTTTCACTGGGTACAGTAGCTTGGGTTGGAAGCCATAGATTTTTAGACTTTGAAATGTTCCATGACAGGTCCTCTGGCTTTCAGGGTTTCCATTGAGAAATCTGAGATAATTCTAATGGAACTGCCTTTGTATGTAATGAGTTGTTTCTCTCTTGCTAATTTGCACTCTCCTTTGTTTTCATTGTTAATAGTTTTGACTGTGATGTGCCTTGGAGAGTTTCTTCTTTGGTCCTGTATGTTTGGTGTTCTGTGAGCTTCTTGTATCTGAATGGGCCTCTTTTGCTAGATTGGGAAAATTTTTTTCAATAGCTTTTTGAATATTTTTCCATGTTTTGGGTCTGGATTTCTTCCCCTTCTAATATGCACAGATGTTTGGTCATTTTAGTGCATCTGGCAGTTTTCTCATGGAAACTGGGAGGTGGGGAACTGGGAGCACAGGTCTACACACTCTATTTACGGGCACTCTTCTACACAGAGGAACTAGGGGCTGGGGAACCAGGAAACTGGGGAGCCAAGGGCAAGAGGCAATCTCCCACAGTGACCTGTGCACCCTCTGACTCAGGGGAACAGGGATTTGGAGACCAAGGGGCTAGTTAAGCAGGAAGTGGGAGCAAAAGGCCTGCTTCCACAGCACACATACAGAGTCCGGGCAGCCCCAAACCAGCAGCAGTGGTACTGGGACCAGGGAACTGAGAGGTGAGGAATGAACCAGGAGCTCAGGCCTAACCACTTGGCATGAGCACCCCCTGTAGCAGGAAATCCTGGACTTGGGGACCCAGGGACCATTCACTCAGGAAGGCAGAGCAAGGGGCCTGCTTCCCCAGCACACATACAGGGTCCAGGCAGCCCAAGCCAGCAGCAGGGGAACCAGGACCAGGGAACTGGGAGGTGGGGAATGAACCAGGAACTCTGGTCTACTCACTCTGATTGTGCCCTCTCAATACATTTTTTTAAATGTAAAACAAAACAAAACAAAAAAAAAGGTTTATTTATACAACCATCAACATAGATGAACTTCAAAGTAATGCAGAGTGAAAATATCAGATAAAATGAGGATCTTTTGAGATTCCAGTTATATAAAGTCTAGAAAATGCAAGCTAGTCTACAGTGACAGAAAAAAATCAATCATTGGGAACAGAGAGAAGCAGAGGGGCAGAGCAAGGGATTACACAAAGGCATCAGGAAATGTGTTGGGGTGATGAGCCTGTTCAGTATCTTGACTGCTGTCATAGCTACAACTGTTGCTTTAAATGTCTTCAGTTTATTATGTGTCATTTATCCTCAATAAAGCTATCATAAAATTAATCCCATCTGTTTCTTAGTACTTTTTAAGGCAACTACCAGAAAATATAAAATTACATATGTGGCTCAAAAATACATTTTTATTAGACATTTTGCAGGAAAGATATAGAAGAAAGAACTGCTATGAATTCATTGGAATTTAATCAACAAAACTAAAAACATGAACATCTTAGTACAGAAGATCCTGTTTCTTCAGCAAGCACGCAACAGAGAAATTGACAGAAAGTGATTTGTGAAAATTAGCAACACATGACTGAAAACTTGATGTGACTTTGCAAAGAAATGGGACTTGGGATCCATTAATAAATTACTTAGAAGTGCTGGTGGGAGCAGACTGTCTCCCCTCACCCCACCTGGGAGAACAGCTCTGCTCCCCACCACATACATGAATCCATCAGTCACCACAAACGACCAAGTCTCTGTCTTCCCAAGATACACACAGGCTGTTGGGTAAGAGCTAAGGAAAAGAGACATCACCAGGCCCAGTAATCTTGACGAATTCAAGCCCAGTGAACATGTGGGAATCACAGGCAGCCATGGGCTGTTACCAGGGACTAGACCACGGGTCTAGATGCAGCAGCAACACTGGTCACCTCCTCCTTCCTTTTCCTTTGCCTCTTCCTCCACTTCCTTCTCTGTGGTCCGCAGATATTAAGTTCACTCTTCCCTGGAGTTATCATTTTTGTCTTTGAAATGAAACCTATGCATTCAGTTTCTTCCACCCCAGAACAGCTCTTTTATTCTGTGCCATGTGAAATCTAAAGCAAGAATAAATATTTTAAATGAAAAAGTATGAGAATTCAAGAAACGGCCATGACTGAGTTACCCTTCATCTTATTGGAAAAGTGAATGAATTTGCCTCTGTCCCTTTATCAACACAAGCCCTTTAAGTAATGTGCTCTAGCACATTACTACCCGCCCCCCCCGTATGGTCCACAGTCAGACCAGTCCAGAAACTGACTGCATGCATTTAGATACTCTTCACAGGTTTGCAGCATAATTTTGAATCTTTTAAATCACATGAAAATAGAGATTGTAGCCAGGCATGGTAACACACGCCTTTAATTACAGTACTCAGGAGGCAGAGGTAGGAGTGTGTAGCAGACAGCTTCAGGTTCGCTGAGATGAACTTCCAGACCAGGCACAGTTATGGAGGAAGGGATATTATTTATTGAAGCTTACAGATCCAGGGGAAGTTCCATAAAGGCAGGAGAAGCCGCCTGCTCTTCACAGGGCCAAACACAGAGAGAAAAACCAACCAGCCACCACAGCACACAGAGCAAAACAACAGCCAAAAGGTCACACAGCACACTTCAGGAACTCCTGCTAAACATTTATTTATCTTTACAATGGACTTCAAACCATCACCACACCTTAAGATTAGTGACCTTTTTTTAGCAAGGTGATTGCAGATGCAAACTATAAAGTAAAACACTGAATATATTGGGGGACATATATTCAAACTACCACAGAGTGCCATGAGTTTGAAGCCACCCTGAGACTACATAGTGAATTCCAGGTCAGCCTGGGCTAGAGTGAAACCCTACCTCAAAAAAAAAAAAAATAGAGATTGTGTTTATTGTTAAATATTTATTTTCCTTGTGATTTTATTTCCTTCTTATTAGTCCATTTTTTCCAGTTTTTGGATGAAAGCCTTTACCTGTGTTGTGTTGATAAGGTTTATCATATGGTCTATATATTAACTCCTTATTAGATGCCCTGCCTCTGTGGTTGATCCTTCACTTTTTAAAATGCTTCTTGGCTGTCAGAATCATTTCAGTTTAATATAAGAAACTGCACAGCTTGAGAGATGGTTTACAGTTAAGGTGCTTTTCAGCAAAGCTGAAGGAACCCAGTTCAATTCCTTAGTATCCATGTAAAGGCAGATGCACAAGATGGTACATGCTTCTAGAGTTCATTTGCAGTGGCTAGAGGCCTTGGCATGCCCATTCTCTCTCTCTCTCCCTTTCTACCTGCCTCTTTCTTCTCTCTCTCTTAAATAAATACATAAATAAAATCTGAATCTTGGTGCTGGGGAGATTACTCAGTGGTTAAAGGTGCTTGGTTGCAGAGCCTACCAGTCCAGGTTAAATTCCCAAGCTACCCCATGCCATATGCAAAAAAATTAGCACAAGCTTCTGATGTTCCTTTGCAGTAACAAGAGGCTCTGGAGTGCCCACCACCATACACACAAATGTAAATAAGTATTTTTTTTTAAATCTGCATTTTTGCGAATATTCTTTGGTGATCCCATGTATAGTGTCATCTGAGAACCAGTACAGACCGGCCCTATCCAATGGAACATTCCAGAACAACGGAAATATTCTGTGACTGCACTGTTAGCTCCGTAGTCACTCAGCACATGTGCTTATGAAGTACTTGTTATATACTGTGTATGACATAGGACCTGAATTGTAAATTTCAATGAGTTTTAATTAAGTTAAATGTACATCACCACGCGTGGCTCATGGCCCCTGTCCCCTGTCCCGGGAGGACAACCCTGAGGCCTCATTTCTTCCCAGCACCCATGGGTTATAGGGGAGTGGAGGGTGTGGGGAGAAGCTGCTGCACATGGACACATGGGTTTGGTAGGTTCTGGAACTATACATGATTCTGCCTTTAATAGACAAATAAGCCTAATCATAGATGCTGTCAGCTCCTGTCATAAATTGGAAAAAAAAACCCACATTCACTATATTCTGCTTACATCATGGCTTAGCCCACCCCACATGTTTGGAACACTTAAATTAGCCTACAACTGAAGAACAATGTACTTCTTATTGCTAGCCTGGGAAAAGGTCAAACTTCAAAACTCAAAGTTCTCTTTCTACTGACTGCATACAACTTTCCCAGCATCATACAGTGGAAAAATCATAATGGACCACCGTAAGCCTAAGACCGACACATTTATTTTCATACACACACAAATTGATATTAGGTCATTAGGAGATTTGAACTTGTAACTAGATTCACAGAAAGAAGTAAACTCCATACCAAACATGGATACATATGTCAATGTGCCCAGCACTGGGCAGGGAAAGGAAAGATGACTATAAATTTGAGGTCATTCTGGACTACATAATGAGATCTTCTGTCCAGAAAGACAGATGATAGGCAGATAATAAGTACATAGATAGACAACAGATAGATGAATAGATAGCCATATAAATAAATGATAGATGATAAGCAACTTATAGATAGTTGTTTGCTCCTGTGTGTGAATGTGGGCTCATTTTGTCCATAATTAGACATTTTATTTAGCTGCTAGCTATCATTAAAAATGATAAGTTAAAACATGTGCTGTTTTTCATAAATTTGAAATTGATTTATGTTGTTAAATCTGTTAAATTTGTTAGGCTGGTGGGGGAAGTTTAGGCTGGGATATTAGGGTATATGTGGATCTACCTCAGAAAAGACATGGAGAATCTCATCCCATCTGCTGCTAGGTTTGGAAAAAGTAGATATCATATGTGTAAGCTATTCCTCTAAGATAATCCTAAATTGGGCAGCCGGAAGTCCCTAGCAAATACCAAAGAAATCTGCACATTTATAAGCCTTGAAATTGGGATGAGAAGATGAATGTGAAAATAACATTCCTTACCCACCACATGCTACAAAGAAGAAAATATCCATTTTAATATTTTAAGCTGTTACTGTGACAAAACACCTAAGATAATCAGTGTATGAGGAGGAGAGATTTATTCTGATTCATGGTTTAAGTCCAGTGCTTTTGTGCTTGTGGTGATTGGTCCATGGTGGGAACAAATAGTGAAGGAAAACTGTACCTTGTGACTTCCAGAAAACAAAAACAGAAAGGAAAGGTCTGGGATTCAAAAATCTCTTTCAAGGACCCACCCCCAATAACCTGACTGCCTCCTACTAGACCACCCTTAAAAGTTCCACCATCTCCCCAAAGCATCACAAGTTGGTAACCAAGCCTTTAACACATGGCCATTTGTGGGACACTTATCCAAACCATGACTATATTCCTAAGTCTATTCTCAGAATAGGAAAAAGTAATGTGTGGGTAAGGAAAACGGGGTTGCTAGTGGTTTCAGTTCCTTCCCAGGGGCTTTCAGGCTAAGAAAAAGAGGAAGCACAGACATGATGCCCAGAGTGATAGAGAGGTTTATTCAAGAGGATTCCTTTCCTGAATGAAATAAGAATTTGAAATATGCTAAGTTAAAGTGTGTACAGCAATGTTTAATGTTGAATTTGCTGGAAATAGTATACATAGAGTGAAACTGAAAAATACCTAGAGGTCTAATACATGCTCGTGTGTAGGAAACCTCAGCACTGTCAAGTTGTCATTTCTGCCCAATTATATGCAATCTCAATCAAAATCTCAGTGAGTCATTTTCCACATGTCAGCACACTTGAGTCTAAAATCTATGTGGAGAGGCAAAAGACCTTAGTGGCTAACACAATATAGAAGAAGAATGAAGGTGGAGGCTGAGGATACCTGGTCCCAAGATTTATGGAGCTACAGTAATAAAGACAGTGCAACACTGAAGTAGCAATGTGGAAGCTTTCAGAGAACATCCACTTCTGGTCTTCTTGATTGATTTTTATTTGGAAATTTCTAAATCAGATCATGTAAAAACAATTTGTGAGAAAGAAAAGAGGAAAGAAGCAGAGGTACAAAGGTACTTTAGGAATCTTATGTTGGGTATAATTTGTGTGCATTCCCTCCATGGACCCTGCCTAGGACACTCTGAAGTAGGTATCACCTACTTACAGACTAAGAAATTCAACTTTGGTAGAAACAAAAGTCTGGTTTATTCCTTTTTAAGTACATGTGCACGAATGCAGATCAATGCACTGTTTACTTTTTATTGTGAGAAAGTCTTCTTATGAAAAAACATCCAATGAACTAATTAATGTCCTTGGGATATGCCCTTATCTTACTTCAAAGTCAAAACAAATCATTCTCAGAAAAACAGCTTTTTATGCTCCAATCACATCGAGTAGCACACTATAAAAAGGATGATACTGAGAATATGAGCACCCTATGTAGACAAGCCTTAGGCAGGTTACATAAGTGGAAGAGGGAGTGGAGAGAACAGAAGAGCCAGAGGATGGGGTGGAGTGTTGTGGAATGCTGTCATCTAGATATAACATGGCCATTGCACACATAAGCTCACAGCAGCTGTGGTTACTTCAACAATGACATTGGGCTCATGAATATTTTTAAAATAAAAAGATATTTTCTAATTAATACAAAGATAGTCATAGTATTTATAGTATCCTCTGTTCTTAAGGATATTAAAGATCATATTTAGTATACACATTGGAAGGAATAGATGCAAGAAGATGCATTATTATACAATCTGCTAAGATCTCCATTGCTAATGAGCTTCACAGCTTTAACTCGATAGCCTGTGCGCTCAGCCAGTGCCTACCACTGCCTTTTGAAATTTTCTCTGTTTCTCTAAGGCACTGTGACTATAAGTTTGATCCTACCTACAATTTATCCACAACTTTTAAAATTTGTACACAAGCTATAGTTAGTACGGAGAGAAGCAACATTGTCTGATTCAGATAATAAAAAGCATCCCTGGGGTATCAGGGGACCCAACAAGGGACGGCTGACCTTCATTTTCACC
Source organism: Orientallactaga sibirica (assembly GCA_036365145.1). Classification (NCBI taxonomy): domain Eukaryota; kingdom Metazoa; phylum Chordata; class Mammalia; order Rodentia; family Dipodidae; genus Orientallactaga; species Orientallactaga sibirica. The sequence goes on from JAEOAD010000044.1 coordinate 10,714,014, forward strand.
ATGTGCTTTCTACATGGCCAACGGGAGGGGAAGGCACAGATTCCTTAAGACACAGTTGAGCAGGGCAGTTGTTGTGCCTCTTGAAAGAGTGTCCTCCACTGACATGTCATCGAGCAGATGGAGTTGGCCAACCTCAACATTCCCAACTAATAGTGATTTTGAAAAGTGAATCTTGTGTCTCCAGTGAAAAAAAAGCAAAGAAATAAGGACTGAAAACTCCATCCTGGCCAATGAGTGCACCTCTTCCCATGGATTGAACAGCCTCCCACAGATTGCACAAGATGTGGCTGGAATGCGACCACAATAGGGAGTTTCGGATATTTTATGATGAATCAACTAGAAAGGACAATTTCATTACTCATTGGCAGAGCCAAAAAAGAGGGGCTGCCTGGAAATTCTCCTCTTCATTACTTTCTTTGTATGCTTCTGTTTATAAAAGTTCCACCCAGTAGGTTCTGGAGGTGGCACCGTGATGCATGTTCTCTCTCTTCAGATTGTTTGGAGGTTCTAGCAGGGGAGTGCAGCTACTCATAGACCCTTGACCGAAGACCATTTCTCCTCTACTCAGGGAAGGTCAGCCTCTTTGACCAAGCACACAGGTTTGGGAGGGATGCACATGGAGTGGTGAGGGATGGAGGAGACACTCACTTAGCTCGCCAGATCAGCTGAGTCAACCCTGGAGATCCATGGGGTGACAGATGTCACAGGAAGATAGCCCTCACATCCTATTCTCGCTTCTGCAAAAGGACGTTCATTCTAACTTTCAATTTTCACATTTCACTTCCTTCAGCTTTTCCAAAAATTTCATCTAATGCTACAGGCCATTTGAGCTGATTTCAATGAAAATAGAAGCAAGTAACTCAAAAAAAAAAAAATAAATAAATAAACTCTCAATTTGTTTCACATCTTGTATTTCTTCATCCAAAAGGTCAGTGTTTAATCCATGTCCTTATCTTGCTTTGGATCCAAATCTCGTGTCTACTACTGTCAAATGAGGTATAATTTACACAGATCTCTCTTGTTGAAATGCAGGATGCCTGTGTTCCTTTCTTTTTATTCAAACAACAGCAATTTGTTTCTGTTCATTAGCATTTTTTTTCCTTTTCAGTGTTTTCTTTCAGAATATTTTTAATTAAATTGAGACATCTCTGGCCAAGCTAAGGTTTTGACATGCAGGCTAGGCCTTCTTTGCTGAGGTCTCCACCAGGGTCTGGAGTTCTCAGAAGTAGGCAGAGAGTTCAGAAATAATTGTGGCAACAAGACCATGATAATGACATGTGAGAAACATGGTGTCAAAAAGCAGATCAAGGTGTTCAAGTGAAGCCTTAATGATCTTCCTGAAAGTGCATCTTGTCAGACTTCCAGAAAACACTGTGATTACAGTTCTGTGTAATCAGGTCATCACCTGTCTTCTTGTGGCAGAGCAGACATAAAAGGGCATCAGTGTGCTTTCATTCACTGGCAAACTCAAAGAGACAGAACCAAGGGATAGAGTGTAAAATTAGACAAAAATATAGGGAAGATATGTTTATAGTTAACCCATAAATGATCTGTAATAGCAAAAAGGGTTATACAAATGTTGGGGTGAAGGAAGCCACAGCCTTAAGCCAATCTTAACCCTCAGATCACAACATTACCATCAATAAAAGTTACTGGAATGTATGAGATTTCTTCTCAAAAACTGTTTCCCAAGGTCATTTTGGTATACATGTTTCTTGAGGAATATTTGGAAATATTTTTACCACCCAAAGAACTGCCTACACATAACAGTTTGATGGCTTTCTCTTTCTTTATTCAGAGACATATGTAACTGCTAATCAGAGCTTCCAATCAGCAAGGCAGGAGCAGAATTAACACATTAAGCTGATAAAGTACTCGCCAAAGGCAAACAAGCTTATTTTGGTTTGCTGCCATGATCTTATCATAGGAAAATGTATGGTTTCTGTTAAGTTCTGAGAAAAACTGAAATTAGCTATGGGCTCTCCATGCTACGTGGGCTGATCATGAAGGTGCAATAGCTCGTTATCACAATCTCCTTCCTGGAGGATTTCTGAAATACCCTAATTCTTCTATTCTGGTCAAGTTGGATAAAATAAATAAATGAAACTTGAATAAAGTATCACAGTAGAGGGAGGATGTAATGGTCAATGCTACACTATCCCCTCTTTCAAGTAGACAAAATCATAATCTTATTTATCAATTCATAACAAATTTATTTTTATAAAGGTTGAAAGGCTAGAGATAATAGTCTGCCTCACAGCTTTCCTATGCTTTATTGCACCCATCACCCCTGATAAGCTAAAGGACAGTTCAGAGAGAAACTTGAGCTTTTAAGTTGTCACAGTTGGGTGATCCTTGAGATTATAAGCAATCAATCAAAATAATGTGTCAGGAATATACTCATGCAAGACACAGAGCTGAGTTCCATTCACCCTGTGCTGTCAGGGGTAACTCACTGCTGGACATCAGCCATGTCCCCAGCCCACCCTAACTCATCTCCAGATACCTCAGCCATTAGATATGAAACTTAAACTTGGTTTGTCAATCAAGGCTCTAGCAATCCAGCTTCAGTTCAGTCCAACTGAACAAATGTTGACAAGTGCTTTCTTTGTGCCACATCCTATCAGGGAAAATAAAGCTGCAAAGTAAAACACTTTCCTTGCTCAATAGATGATCATAGCCTCTTATTTGGGAACGGGGACTGTTAATGCAGATTAATCAGAAAACATCGTAGATCCTCCTTACACTGATGTGAAAGTTGAGATAACTTGCATAAGGGAATCTGCACCATGTTAGTTAGAGATGGAGTGATAGGTCTCTTGTGAATGATTTTGGCTTCCTGCTCTTCACACACCACCATAAGACCAACAGCTCATTGTCCTGACTTCCAAACATATTTAACCACAAAGTGTATTTACAAGTGCTGTATAGAAAGTTCCTCCAAATTGAAACATTCCCTCCTGAAGAGAAGAGGAAGGCTCAAGAGTTCAAAGTCTAGGAGAGCTGAAACTTAAAAGGTCACAAGACCACTCCACAAGGTGAACAACGGACGAGGGGCCAACTCTGACCAATGTTGTGTAGTAATTTTCTCCAAACTGCAACATTCTCTCCTTGGGGAAGGATAGATGCTTCAGGAGATTCAGGAGGTCAAGTCTGGGGGAAAATGTTGCAAGATCCCACCCCAAGGTTATATAAATGGTAAACAACCACTTGAGGAGGGCCTCTCTGACCAGCCCAGCTGCCCATAAGTCATGCAGTGTGCTCCAGAGAAACAAGTTGTGTAAATTGTCACCTATGCTGGGTTGGGCTTTTTGCTGAGTTTTGAGTTATCCATTGCTCTTGTAAGCAACCCCAATAAACTCCCTGGTTCACCAAAGCTGGTTTTGTTACAGTCATCCCATCTGGGATGAATAACAGGGGTTCTCTTTTCTTAAGGAAAAACAAATTCATGTGATATTTCACATCTGAACAGGGATGTGACACTTGGTATTCAACATGGGACATGGCAGAACCAAAGATGAGTTTGGGAGAAGCGATTGCATGGTTCTGGCTATGGGTAGCCTGGGTACTTATCAACCATTCTGTTGACAATGAAAAATAACCATCACAAAAATCTTGGCAAACATTGTTATCCTAAGGGAAAAGATTGCTTTGTTCTAAAGTACATAGTCACACTGCACCACCTACAGCCAGCCACCCAGCAGATCTGCCATGTATCTCATCTAGGGGGAAATTCTAGTAAATTCTAGTAAAACCCAAACAGTAATGAGCAATTCCCCAGCTTGTCTAGAGGCTGGCTCTCTGTGTTCCATGTCTGCTTCATTTGGTATCCAAGCCAAGCTAATAGCAAGATGTTCCTTGTTTCAGATAATGGTTATTAATGATAATATTTACATGAACAAGCTTCTCATTGTGCCAAAAAGATCTCAATGTGCTTCAGGGGCAGCCTGCCACAAATTCACAACCAGGTGTACCGGAGAGAAGTATCCAGGATGATCCCAATAATAGCCAACAGATACTTGGCAGAGAGAGCATGACAGAGAGGAGACACTTCCTGTCCACAGGACAGTGACTTCCTGTCCACAGGACAGTGACTTCCTGTCCACAGGACAGCATGAGAGCACCAGCTGCCAGTTGGAAGGGAATATTCATTGTAAGGGATGAACATTAATTAAAGCAGAGGGGGGAAAGTAACTGTGGTGCACAAGCATAATTTCCTATAAAGACACTACTAGTGGTTTTGTGTTGCCTTATGGCCACCAACTTTCCTCTTTTAAACAATTACATGCCTCAGTACCTTGATGTCACCAGGAAGGGATGGGCAGTGAGCCTCCAGAGTAGTGACCCCTCCTAGGACTTGCATCATACACGAATGATGTGAAGATTTTAAAGCTGATAAGCTTCCTCAGCAGAGCTTTGAGTTTGCCAGGACTTCCTACACCAAGACCCTTTGAGTCACCTACCTTCTCTCCATCATATAGTTCTTCAGTTACTCTTGAGGCTTGTTGTGCTTTTGCTGTTTAATCTTGTCATCTCCCCACAGCTCTCTTAAGGTTGTGTGTGTGTGTGTGTGTTCACTTTAGCCAAAGCACATGTATATATTCTGACATAAGGATGGGAGTTCAGTACTTCACGAAGTAAACTTAGGAGCTATTTTACTCATACATTCTGGACTGCATTGATATAAGACAGTATGCATTGGGGGTTAATATGGGTCTGAACAAAGGAGAACAATAGAGTAAAATCAGAAGTTCAGGACCATAAGCATTCGATAGCCAGAGACAGTAACTGGTTTTATGGCTATAGCAAACCTTTCTTGGAGTTTCTTCTCCTTTATCCACATACTAGATCAAGAGATGGAGGTTAGCATTTCTCTGACACCAAATGGGAAAAGGTATTATAAGAGAAGAAAACTACAATCCACATGAACATGGAGACAAAAATCCCCAACACAACTGTAGAAAGCCAAAGAAAAGAAAAGAAAAGAAAAGAAAAGAAAAGAAAAGAAAAGAAAAGAAAAGAAAAGAAAAGAAAAGAAAAGGAAAAGAAAAGAAAAGAAAAGAAATGAAAATAGCTTAATGTGAATTATGGAAGAAAGAATAGAGAACAGAGTAGAAAATCAGAGGTGTTTCCACAAGAGATAGAAACCAGAGACAGACCAACACAGAGGCAAGGAGAGGGGCTTTCAAGGTAATCTGGTATGGGTAGGACTGTCACTCATCCACTCCATGTAGCAGTTAAGGAACACAGAAGGCAATGTTAATGACTAGAAATAAAACAAAAAGCCCAGGCTGGAGAGATGGCTTGGAGGTTAAGGCACATGCCTGTGAAGCCTAAGGACCCAGGTTCAATTCTCCAGTTCCCACATAAGCCAGATGCACATGGTGGCACATGCTTCTAGAGTTTGTTTGCAGTGGCTAAAGGCCCTGGTGTGCCCATTCTCACTCTCTCTCTCCCTTTCTCTGTCTCTATTAAATAAATAAATAAATAAATAAATAAATAAATAAATAAATAAATATTTTTTAAAGCCCAAAGCATCTAATAAAAATTTTCATAAAGGTTATTAAAAGTTACAACATATATTAACTTTTACTTGATATTTAAACAAAAATAGGTATGTCCATTATATTAGTAAATATAACACACAAGTTAACTGGAATTCTGACCATTGTTTAAACCTTGGCCAGTGTCTTTAAATGACACTCAGAGAGAAAAAAAAAAAAGAAAAAGAAAGGAATCCAGACTAAATGTCACATGTAGTACACAGTTTTGTGCCAAATCTCAAAATGTTTACAAGTAAAAATACAAGGGAAGAGATCCTACTGCAAGCAAACGTGATTATACTGATTGATGTGTCACACGGCCGTGCTAACTCCCTTCTGATGAGTCAAACACAGCTAGCTAGCTCTAAACTGTGGCCCAGGGTGAGGCGTGACATCAATTTAGCCAAACTGAGATAATTCGCACTACTGTCTGCCTCTGTAGACTTCCATCCATAACCTGTATGATCTACAAGTGTGATGGTAGAGGGGCCGAATCAGTCATACCCAAGACATCTTGTAATGGGCTGTTTCTTAGCAGGAATTATTAGGTGTACAGTAATCAGCCTCCTACTTCTCTTTTTGATTGACTTTACTTATTGACAATGTATGTACGTATACATTTTATCACCTCCTCCCATTACCTGCTTTTGTCTCCTTCTCCAACCTCTCCATTGAAGCCCTTCTTCCCAACTGGTCCCTCTTTTACTTCGATGTCTTTTTCATTTTCTTGTGTATCTGTGGGACCCAATGAGTTTAGTCAAGTTTGCTTGTATGGACATGCATGGGGGATTACCTGCCAGAGCACATCTTTCTACTTTGATTTCAATTTAGTTTTGCAGCTATGAGGCTTACAGCATGTCCTTCCCCAGATGTGTAAAGCTGTGCATCAGGGCTGGAGAGATGGCTTAGCAGTTAAGCGCTTGCTTATGAAGCCTAATTCGAGGCTTGATTCCCCAGTACCCATGTAAGCCAGATGTACAAGGTGGTGCATGCATCTGGAGTTTGTTTTCAGTGGCTGGAGGCCCTGGTATATCCATTCTCTCTCTCAGTCTCTCTCTCTCTGCCTCATTCTCTCTCTATCTGTCATTCTCAAATAAAAAATTAAAATTAAACAAAATTTAAAGCTTGTGCATCATGGTCTAACACTGAAATTGCTATTGTCCTGACACATCTTCTTGGACAGACATTAAGTGATTTTTTTTTTTCAGGCTGACGTAAATATTTGGAAGGGTGAAATGAATTACTGTCATGGGGACAGCTTCCTCATTTTCAGTACAGTTCCACAGCATACCTGGTGCTGCTATTTGATTCAAAAACAAATAATCTTTTGTTAAAACTAATTTCACTAAACTGATGCTTTGAAGCAAACTTAAACAACATGATTCTTGGTCAATTTTATGATGGCAAGAGCAAGCATAACAAACTCAGCAGGTCCATCTGCACTCAATGAAACAGACAGAAAGCCAGTAATCAATCCATAGAAAACACAAATTATTTTCTCAACACATACTTATTCATGGGACCTAGCCATATTGAAATGAACTTTCAAGTCTTTCAGGACATAAAAACAATGGGTGGCATTTCCTTCAAGCACAAAAATTGCAGAACCTAAAAATATTTTTCAACACTTGCCCCTAAGGATCATGAGGGCAGTAGAGTTGTGAACACCATTTGGGGAAGTGAAGTGGAGAACAGGCGTGTTCCTCTACCAAAAGGAGAAATGGACAGATGACTCACACATATAGGCAGAGTCGGCCTCACCTGCAAATGCTTCCACTGTTCTGGCTTCTCTAGGACCTGGCTTAGAGTTCACTGGTCATAAGATCAGAAGAGTACTGGGTAAAAGTTCCAGTAGGGTTCTGAATTGTAGCGGGAGTGAGAAACTACGCCAAGAGCTTCTATAGGCCAATCCTCTACACTCCTAAGTAGCCAACATGTAGAGTGTTGGTTGACTGCACTATGGGAAAAACACAAAGGGGTTGGCAAGAAGTCCAAAGGTAACAGCCATAAAAATTCCTATGTCTTTTACCACTTACACCACCAAAGATCAATGAAAACCACATGCAGGTCTCCTCAGATGGATATATTGAAGGGGCTTAATGATGATGAAGAAGTGTGGCCGGCTCTGCCTTCAGTGTGGTGGCCATTAATGACTCTGTATTTATAGAGCAAAACTAAGTAAGTAGGTGTCAAATAAATAAAACAGAATTGAAACGAATCACTGGGTGGCAGGCTACTAAGACTTTCATGAAAAGGTAAAATAACACATGTGGCCTTTAAAAGCCACTGATTTCATGAAACCATACTAGAAAATGTCTCCCTTTTAATAAGAACTTTTGAACCAGGAGTGGGATTCTTGGCAAATATCAATACCTTCTTCCCTGCCCTTTAGCCATGCCTTCTTCATGCCACCCTACCTCACTATACATACTGCTTAGTTAGAGTCCCAAGAGATACAAGTAACAAAGAAATGAACTACATGGCAAACCCAGTGAAAAGGGGTTGGAGAGGAATGTGAGGGCAAAAAGTCTATTAGCCAGTGTTCAGGGGAACAGCATCGAAAGTGTTTTAAATGGTCAGAGAACATGCTGAAAATGTCAAAGATGTTTAAATAATTGACTGATTCTTTGAGCCTTTAGAGGGAGCCCCCCTTCACCATTAGGACATGGCACCCAGAGACTCACACGGCAGAGTGCTCTTGCAGGTTGCTCTTGCAAAATCCTTTCTCCATCCTTCCTTTCCCAAAGCCGCCTCATTCAAGGCTCTTTATGGTATGAGGAAAGTCAAAGCTAGTGGTTAAACATGTGGTCCAGACCTACATAGAGTTGACTCAATTTCTTGGACCATCATAAGGATAGATAGTTGACGTAGACCATCCACTAGGAATATTACCTGGGCTTTTCCTGAAGATTATTAGGTAAGAACTGAAAGTCATGGTGAGACTTTGAGGAATCCTACACCCCCTGAAGTTAGGTCACTTGGCTCCTGCTCCTAGAATAGGTGTGAAACAATTCAGAGAAGTAAGCAGTGTGGCTGTGTCTCTGGAACATCAGCTAAGTTCAGTTTCATGTGACTTGCATGACTGGGTTGCCTGTCACAAGTCTGATCTGCCTTCCTCCCTCAGATTATGACTGTCTTTTTTATTATTATTATTTTTAGAGAGAGACAGACAGAGAGGGGGGGGAGAGGGAGACAGACAGAGAATGGGCGCGCCAGTAGTCTCTCAGCTACTGTGAACAAAATCCAGATGTGTGCGCCCCCTTGTGGTCAAGTGCGGCATTGCGCCCTTGCGTCACTTTGCATCTGGCTAAACGTGGGACCTGGAGATTGGAACCGGGTTCTTAGGCTTAGAAGGCAGGCGCCTTAACCGCTAAGCCATCTCTCCAGCCCATGACTGTCTTTTGAAGCAGAATGTCCCCACTCCTGCAACTTTCCTCCTGCACCACTCTTGGCAGAACCCTCATCCATCTGGACGTTATCTCTACTTCAAGGTATACATTGGTCAGCACATGTCTCAGTTAAACTATATTTTCAAATATATTTTATTTATTTATTTGAGAGGAGAGAAAGACAGGGAGGAATAAAGAAGCAGATACAGAGAGAGAAAGAGGGGGGGGGAATGGGTGTTCCAAGGCCTCTAGCCTCTGCAAATGAACTCCAGACACACGTGCCACTTTGGGCATCTGGCTAACATGAGTCCTGGGGAATCGAACCTAGGTCTTTAGGCTTTGCAGGCAAACACCTTAACCACTAAGCCATCTCTCCAGCCCAGTTAAACTATTCTTGTTAGTGTTTAATACAGAGCATGTGATTATGTCACTATAATTCTATTACTGGTATTCATTTTGAGCAGTCCCTATTCTACATCAGCCTTGCTTCTTTATGCCTTGGTCCTAAATCTACATTTACAGCCAGCCTAGGAGAGGAAAAAGATTGAGGTACATTCAAATATTGCATCTGACCTTGAGATCAAATGTTATAAACCAAGACCCACCCAGAACTCAAGTTCAGAGTGAATCATTGAGACGTCCTCCGTGCTGTCCAGTAATGTGCAAATCCAAATGGAAAAGTGTTGAGCTGTCAACTCAGGGACACAGTCTAGGAGAGACTAGAGACCAGGGCCATGGAATCCAGGAGAACAGGGAGGTTCTCCATTATGGGGGCCACCGTATAAAGCAATGTTATTACTTGCAGCCCATCTAACAGCATAACTGAACATTCGGATTAATGATTCATTAGATTCCTGCCTAAAGCCAGAGTCTACAGCCCCAGTAAAGAAGATGAAGAGGTATGACATCTGGGCAGGTCATCAACATTCTGCGTCTGTGAAGTTCCAAGTATAGAATTTTACATTTGTCCTCATTAAATTTCGTCTTGCTGGTTTCTGCCTAGTGATCTCAATGTCAAAATAATTACGAGCCTCAGTTCTTGCATGTGTCACATCAGCTCTTCTCGTGCTCCACTTGTGTCCTGCAACGATGATGTGGCTTTCGAATGTCCTCAGCCAAGCAATGGAAAAGACGTTCAAGTTGGCCAAGAGCACGTGGCATTGCTCATCAGCTTTTCCTCTAGTTAACACTGACCTATGAACCACCACATCTTTGGGAAGTAATGCTCAATGAGCCACAACCTCCCCTGACTATCCCAACACCCAGTCAGTATTTCATTATTGTATCATTTGTATTTCAAAAATGCTCTGTTGAAATCAAGGCAAGAATTCCTAAAAAAAAAAAAAAAAAAAAAAAAAAAAAAAAATCCCAATCTTCTCTGCTCTACCAATCTAGAGGTATAATATTTTACAAAGATGATGATTGTGAGGCCGGGCATGCCTTTTCCTAATGAGTCATTGTTTCCTCTTCTCGGTGTTCACGAGCCGCCTGTTTAATACACTGTTTTAGAAGCTTTCCCTAGACTGAAACCTCATCTCCCGATGAATACTCTGCACAATTCCTTTCTCAAAACTGGAAAAGTATTTATTCACTACCAATCTCCTGGCCCTGCTTTCATTTCTTCATGGTCAGAGAAGCCAAAGATTCTTGAAAGGGACTCTGAACTCACGTAAGACTTTCTCCTCTTTACCTCTCATAAAACAAAACCATCGGAAATTCCAACACACCCTTATCATTCCCAAACATATCTGTAGTTTTTCTTCCCATCAGATGGTAACACCAAAGAATAATCTCGCTTATTACCATCCTTCTTGTGGGGACAAGTGCATTCTTTGTCACCTCGTAAACTGCCCAGGCCATCATTCCTTGCCCAGCCTGTTTTGCACTAGAAGTCACAAACACGCTCTGTCCATGCACCCACTCACACCTCAGCAAGCTCGCACCCTTCGTGTCCCGTCAGGGCTGGGCAAGTGCTCGCCGCTCATCTACCTCCTTTGAGTCCTTTCAACTCTGATTCCACTCCCAGGCTTGCCATGAATCCCCAGCAACCCATGCCCTCAACTCTTCTGAATGGCCCAAATTCCTCTTTAGAGTTCTCGTCCTTCCCAAAACAGCAGGACCACCGCAGTACAAACCTAATCTCCAGGAGCTTCTCAATTCCTCTTTGGTCTCCCACCATCCAGAGGCAGGGGCAGTCATGTCACAAACCTGCTGGGGTTATTTGTGTTGGTATGTGACAAGAAATATAGCAGTCACAGCCTCGTATCATGCCCAAGAGGCTCTTCCTTCCAACCCATTCTCTTTCCCATGATCTCTTCTCAAGCAAAACCCCATCTCCAAAGTGGGAGCTTCCAGGATTGTTGCCCAATTCTTAACCATCTCTATTTGCAGGGAGTTCTCTTCATTTCAAACCATTAGCCTGAGGAGACAGTACCGCTCCTGGGGCCAGACGAAATGTCTCTGTACCTGGTTTTTAATTAGAACATCTGCCAAGTTCTCAGCTCATGTGTGTGCTGTGACCTCAGGTGCAGAGTATTTCAGTACTCTCTTCTTTATAGAGCCTGCATCTTCATGCAACTCTTTGACCCACACATGTTCCTCTAAGTCCTGTAGTTCTTAATAGATTTACTTTCTCATCACACAATCCATAGAACAGCCTCAAGCTTGAATGAAAATGTTACTTTAGCCTTATATGCCTTTCAACTGAATACATCCTGTATCTTAAATATCAGTTATATTTACCCTTCTCCATTTGGTATATTTCTCTTCTGTCAATACTACCTTTCATAAGTAATTTGAATCAGATTCTTTAAAAAAATGACACTTGACTGTAAATACTTTCCCTTGCATTCACTTGTCACAAGTTATCCTACTTAATGAAGAAAAATGAATATATTTTATTTACCCTATCAGTTGGCAAAATGCTATGTTCTCCTGCAGATGTCTTAAACAAAATAATAGGTATTCAAACTTTATCATTTCCTTGCATTCTGGGTTGAGATAACTCTGATTTAATATGCATTTATTTGTACAGGCGCTTATGAACCATGGTCACTACATCAGGTATTGGGGTTTCAGGTATGAAATTGAAATTTCCCCTATTTATCATTCTTCAATTAGGAGATCATTAGGATGTATTTTTGAAGGCAATACTCCAAATAAATATATATTTAACACCTAGAAAATGTGGGTATCATCTGCCTTTGAATCAGAGTACCCTACCGTTATGAAAATAAACATTCTTAAAATTTTGATGAAGATGCTACCTGCTTTGCCCATCAGTCTTGCACAACTGTAATCAAATGTTTCAGCCACATGCATTCTATTATTGCTGCTCTTCAAGCTTCCAAGCCTTCCCCTGTTTTTAAAAATATTTTATTTATTTAGCTGAGAGAGAGAAAGAAAGAGAGAGAAAGGACACGGCAGGGCCTCCAGCCACCTCCACACATCTGTGCCACCTTGTGCATGTGGCTTTATGTGGTACTGGGGAACTGGACCTGGGTCCTTTGGCTTTGCAGGCACTGTAAGCACTAAACCATCTCTCCAACCCCAAGCCCTCCCCTCTTATCTTATCTTTATCCCTTCTTTATTTGAGCTCAGTGTTAACCCCTGTATGGTTCTTTCTTACATCTGTATGTCTTCCTATATTTTTAGTACATTCCTCTCCAGGTGACTCTGAGTGTATTTTGACTCTCCATTGCTCTTGAAGGAAGAGCTGTGTTTTCCTCTGCTTAGTCATTGTATGTGACCATCCATAGGATGGGACACCATATCACTGTCTCTGCGAAGAGACCGTGACGATGCAGAACTTAACATTCTGCTGATCTGACCCCAATGCCCTTTCATGAACCGCTAAGCTAAAGCCAGTTTCACAAACACAGGTAAGCACACCACGTGCTTCCCACCCCCGTGTGGCTTCTGGCTATCTGTGAACCTTCTTCCTCCGACAGGCTTATGGCAACCTGAGTGCTTAGACAGCCATGTCCCTGATTCTCTGGAGCAGATCTGCAGGCAGCCAGGCCTCCCTCACCCATTTATAGCTTCACTGGACCTTCACTGGAGTCAGCCAGCTAGCCTTCCTGGTTTGAGGGCAATAATAAGTACTTGAAAATATTTTACAGTCTAAATCCAGCATGGTGAAAGGGATTAGGTTTTTTTTTTTCCCCTAAATAAACTGGGCAAAATTCATTTTACTACAGACTTTGCCATCTGCCCCTCTCCCCAGATTTCATTAAATGCCTTTGAACGATGGCTGGTTTCTCTCCAGGGAGTCTTCCTAGCAGCTGGCAATGAGCCCATGTACTCTAGCAATAAGCCATTCCCAGTAGCTCCCAACCACCCAGATGCTTCTGGGTGATTACAGTGAACCCTCCATTTCTTCTGCTGTCAGAATAGTTCAGAGGACTCGCAGCCCCCTCCCACCTTGTTGTTCCTGTTTCCAGATCTCTATTTCTTGTTTTCATTTATCTGACGTCCGTATTTTCACTCACAGCCATTTCATCGTGTCTTATGCTCTGATGCGCCCTCCACACAGCTATTGGTAAAGCTTCCCTGACTGATGATAGGGGACATCAGACACTCACAGGACATAAGATTTGGTTAATAATTTGATTTTTGTATCATCAAATTTACTTCTGAACCTCTGATACTTGTCTGATCTATGACAGCTGACTCTCTCAAGCTTTTCAGAAAAAAAAAAAAAAAAAGGTTGATCACTACCTTATACCACAGACATGATCATGCAACCTGTACCACTTTGGGGGAAAGTCTAAAGTCTAGACAATGACATCAAGGGCCTTCCAGGACGGTTAGTGCAAATCTCATTAGCCTGATTTCCTGCCACTTCTGTCTGAAGACCCACAGTTGCAGTCATGTCCTTTCAATGTACACAACAATCTGCTACATAACCCTTTGAATTGTTCCTATGTCAAAAATCCCTTTCTTACTTCCTAAGAAGGAAAAGACTTCATCATATTTCAGGACCAGGTTTGAGCCTCTCTGTACAATGTTTGATGATAATTGAAAGACAGATTTAAAATAAAACTGACTTCCATAGAATGGAAAGAGCAGAGAGAGAATGTGTGGGAACGGGGAGGAGTGAAAAGTAGAAAAGAAGAGAAAGCCATTGCTACTTCTAAGATTCTAAAGGGGGGGGAGAGCAGAGTACCTTTGATATCTATCAAACACAGGAGATCCAGGTATAGGAAAATATTCCCTAAGTGGTATTGGAGCTGAATTACTTTATGAAAAAGCATACTTCCACTGGTAGCCATCATGTAGTTATTGGAATTAAATTCGTTCTTCCTTTGTGAATAGATAGAAAGCTGGGGAAATATGTCAAACTATTGTTTTTCAGATATTGGACAACTGGTAGCAAAGGACTATGGTTCCAGGAGAAAGGACTGCCCTGGCTTTCTGCCTGGAGAAACACTGGGCCCAAGCAGAGCACGGGGCTCTAGAGAGTGAAGGAGACAGGATGTAAATGTGAGGAAGGGTTGGAATGTGTCAAGATTGATACCTGAAAGAAAGGAGCTGAGGGAGACAGAGCACGCTTTAGATGTCATTACTAGATGGCTCTAGAGTCTGTGGGTAGAAACTAAGTTGCCTAGATGGAGACTGATGCTGGACAATAATCATCCCCAGAACGGGAATCTGAAATTGTTCCAGAGCATGCGAAAGGCTTAAGACAGGTGAGTTCCAGTAACCACAGAGGAGATGCTGCGTTAAACAGCACGAGCATTCAGTGGAAGGGCTATGCAATAAAAGCAGGACAACTGGAGATGACGACCAAGTCATAATGTTTTCACCATTAAAATTAAAAATTCTCAGCTGGGCGAGGTGGCACACGCCTTTAATCCCAGAAGGGAGGCAGAGGTAAGAGGATCACCATGAGTTCAAGGCCACCCTGACACTACATAGTTAATTCCAGGTCAGCCTGGACCAGAGTGAGACCCTACCTTAAAAAAAAAAAGTCTCAATGGGCTGGAGATATGGCTTAGCCAATAAGGCACTTGCCTACAAAGTCAAAGGACACAGGTTCGACTCCCCAGAATCCACGTAAGCCAGATGCACAAGGTGGCACATGCATCTGGAGTTTGTTTGCAATGGCTGTGGAGGTCCTGGCATGCCCATTCTCTCTCTCTCTCTACCTGCCTATTTCTGTATCTCTCTCTCTCTCTCTACCTGCCTATTTCTGTATCTCTCTCTCCCTCTCTCAAATAAATAAATAAAATATTTTTTTAAAATCTCAAAAAGTTTTTAGAAAGCAGGAACAACTAATATTAAGGCAAAAGACTATCCTGAAGTCAGCCTAATCAATCTTTAAAATCTCTGTCTTAAGCCAGGTGTGGTGGCATATGCCCATAGCCCAAGTCACATAGCAGGCTGAGACAGGAGGGTTACCTGAGCCCACGAGTTCAGGGCCAGCCTGAATAACACCGTGTGGATGTTTGAATTTTAAAAATTTCCCCATGCCTCTAATCCCAGAATTTGGCAGGTAGAAGTAGGAGGATCGCCCTGAGAAAGTGAGACCCTACCTTGAAAAACAAAAACAATACAAAAAAGTCCCCAAAGCTTCAAGTGTTTGTGATTAAGCTTCCTACTTAGTCCAAGGTGGTGGAGCCTTTGAGAAGTGGAGCCTTGCCGGAAGTGGTGTGTCATTGGAGGTGGGCCTTGGCATTTTACAGCCCAGCCCACTTGTCAGTGCTAGCAGACTTTTACTGTTTCCTCCTCAGGGAGCTGTGTGTGATAAGACGTGAGGCCCCTGGCTACCTGCTCTGCCATGCTTTCCCCAGCATGATGAAACTTCCCCTCAAAACTATATGCTCAAATAAGTTCTCTCCTCCCATAAGCTGCATCTGGCCCCTATTTTGTCCCAGCCATGAGACGGTAACTGCTACACATGGTAAGACCTATCTTAAATACATACATACATACATATATACATACATACTTTCAGGAGGGCAACTCCAGACATACAAATACTGGACACACACTGAAGAAAGAAAATGTGACTCATCAATAGAAGAAAGTAAATCAGTAGAAATGGATTCAGAGTGATGAATTAGTGTACGAGAATGTTAACATAGCTACAATCCATGTGTTTGATGATTTTTACAAAACATGAACACAGGTATCTAAGGAAAACAAAGTATCTGTTCTCACACCACCATAATCGCCACTGGAGACTTCCGGGACCTGGTGTGGTGTGGGAAATTCTTCTAACCAGCTACCAAGCAATGCTGCAGCAGTGGGCACACTAGATGTCCCCTGATCTGATCCAGTTCTGACACTGTCTACCTGGAGTTGGCCTCAGACCCCACAGACTGAGGGCACATCTCTACTCCTGGTAGCTTCATACGTCAGTGGCAACCCCCAGGTTGCCTTACCTGTACTTTGATGGACTGGCTATAAATCATGGTTCTTATGAGCACTGCTTAGACTCAATTCACGTGCTAGCATAGCAACAAGTTTCCATTTCATAAAAGGATCTGACAACATGTAAAGAAGAAGAGATGTTTCAGGAGGAGGGGTGGGGGGGAAGCAGGGCTTCCCTGACCTTTCCTGGAGCCTCCTCCCTTCTAGAATCTCCACCTGTTCTACCTCCCTGGATCTCACTGAGCCCTGGACCTTTGGGTCTTTCTGGGGACTTTATCGTATGATAACAACTACTAATAAACTGAGTGGGAAGCTCTGTGAAGTCTGTCTCTTCACAGTACTTCTGGCCTCTGTGTGCAGCATCCTTTCTTCTGGGGCAGGTGGCACGACCACCTATGACTTGGGGAGGGTGCGGTCTTATCACCAGAGAATTTCTTTATGGCTAAGTCCACGATAAAAGGGTGGCAGATGATTAAAGTGTATTTTTAGTTTCTCTAACCCACTTTGGAAAAGAAGTTTCAGTTTCCACGGCCTGCCTTGTGGAACAAAAGGAAACTATGAAAGGTGGCCATGAAAGGTCAGAGGGAAAGAGGGAGGAAAAAAACCCAAGTGATAAAGTGAGAGAGATTAATTTTACTTCTCAAGGTTTTCTAAGGTCAAAGCACCCAAATATTCTACTAACATAGGGCATTAATAACAATTAATAGGGGAGTAATGAGCCTGGAACCATGGATGAGAACTAAGCAAAACAAAACAAAAAAGAGAAACATTTATCATATTGCAAAATATTAACAAGGAGAAGATAATAAAATTAACTTATGTAATAAAAAACATAATTTGAAATGAGAAATTCAGTACATGGTACAAGTTAAAGATTACCCTGCTCAGATTAAAATGTTGTAAATTTAAAGGCCCAGTAAAATTATCCAAAATAACACACAAAAATAAACCTAATGCATAAATTCATCCGTAGTGACCTGTGAGAAGCACAAGTGTAACAGAAAAGAAAGAGGGAGGGAGAAAGGGAAAGAGGGAATGAGGAAAGAAAGAGGGAGAGAGGAAAGGATTGAGGGAAAGAAATATGAGCAGAAAACAATATTTGAATAAATGCCCAAATTTTCAAAATTGCTTAATAATTATAAACTCACACATTCAAGAAGCTGAAAAACACCCAAGCAGGATAGGCTTATATATATGACACATAAGCCACATATTCAACTTGCTAAGACCCAGTGGAGAAAGAAAAAAGACTCATACAAGAATAAAGGAAAACTACATTTAGAAGAACAGAGATAATCTCATGGCTACAAATTTATCATTTATGTACTATAAAAGCCTGGATTCCAATAGAATGGCATTTCACGTGCTTAAATAAAAGCATGCTATCAAGCCCAAATTTTATATATGGTGAAGATTTTTTCAAAGGTAAAGGTATTGGGCTGGGGTGATGACTTAGCAGTTAAAGCACTTGCCTGTGAAGCTTAAGGACCCAGGTTCAATTCCCCAGTACCCACATAAGCCCAGATGCACAAGGTGGCTCATGCTTCTGGAGTTCGTTTACACTGGCTAGAGAATCTGACCCATTCTCTCTCTATCTATCTATCTATCTATCTATCTATCTATCTATCTATCTACATATCTATCTATCTATCTACCTACCTACCTATCTATCATCTACCTATCTATCTGCACCCCCTCTGTTGAATAAAAACAGTTTGTCCTGCAGTATGAAAAGTGCTGGAGGAACTTCTTTGGCTGGAAGTGAAAGAAAACCAGGAAGAAAATTGGACCTATGTAAAAGAATGTGGAAAGTCGAAAGTGGGAAGTGTGGATTATTATAAACAACTTCTCATTTTAGTTCCTTTCAAAAGGTAATTAATGCTTTAAAGCAAAAAGATTGATAACGTCTTGTGAGTTTAAACATATGGCAGAACTAAACTGTATGTCAATAACAGCACAAAGCATGGGTGACCAAGCAGAAATACACTGTTGTAAGTCTCTTCCATGAAATATCTGTACCTGTGCATTGGAAAGTGGAAGAGCATTTCATAAAAGACACTTAGCATACCTTCAAATAAACAAAATGCATAAGATCAGAGATCAGAAGGAATGCTAGGAAATACTTGATCAGTCAGGAAGAAAGCAGGAAGGGTGGGGAAACGGCTCAGTGGATAAAGTGCTTTTCATACAAGAGTGAGCAGCTGAGTTCAGATTCCCGGAACTCATGTAAAGCTAAATGCTGTAGCACATTCATCTGCCCCAGTGACAGAAAGAAGGGAGGTTGAGACAGGAGAATCTCAAGAAGCTTAAGGCCAGACTGGCAAATGCAGTGGTGGGCAACATACTCTGCCTCAAACAAGGTGGAAGGTGAGTACCAACACCCAAAGTCGCCCCCTGACCTCCACACGCACACCATGACATGTGCACACCTGCGCGCAAGCACACACCATATGCATAGACACACAAAAAATGAGAAAAAAGTAGGAAAAAGGGAAAAGGGTCAAGTCATGAATGTATAGACTTTCAACTTTATTATGATTACACTAAATATGAATTCTTAAGCATTTCAACCCAGGGGGAGATGGTTATATTGAATAAAAAGGGAGAACTTGCCCACCTCCTTCCTTCTGGGTTGCCTGCATGGACAGTGTGTGGGTGAGTGCGTGGATTCAGAGTGAGTAGGCCAGACCCCTGCTTCTGGGCTCCTCCCACCTCCCTGGTCTGGGCTCCTTGCTCTGGTCTGTGTGTTGGAGGGTGCTGCATGAAGTAGGCCAGATCCCTGTTCCCTTGCTACTCCCAGTCCCCTGGTCCTAGTACTTCCCACTGTGCCTTGCTTGGGGAGGCCTGGTCCCTCTGTGAGCTCTGGAATCAGGCCTTTTGCTCGGGTATCCTGACCATCCACTGGGTACCAATATCCCTGCTCACCTGAGTCAGAGGGTGCATGGGCCAAAGGACAAAAACTTGCTTCCTCCTCAATAAAATAAAGAGTCTTCCTAAAATGGGTACAGAACAGTGAAAACAGCCAGAGAAAGTCAGAAAACTGAGAGCTCTCCACTAAGGATGCCAATCTTATAATAGAAGCCTCCAATGAAATCAGAGGACTCACAGAAATTCATTCCCAAATGAAAACACAACAACCAATGAGACACTGATCAAAAAAAAAATCGCTGAACTGGAAGCAAACTATCAAAGAACCAACAAGTGTATAAATGAAATTGAACAGAATTGTCTTCTAGAGCATTCAGCTTTTGACAGTAGGCTTAACTTGATTGAAGAAAACATCAGAACCCTCCAAGGAGATATGAATAAATTGAAGGTAAGTCAAGAAATGAAAGATTTCAATAACCGGCTGATTAAGCTTAATGAAGACTTGATCAATTGCAAGAATGAACTCCAGGAAGCATCAAGAAAATCAGAACTCAAACTGAAATCGTATCTCAAAAAAGAGATGGACATGATACAAAATAACACAATGGAAAACAAAAATCTAATAGAAATTATAAAAACTTCTCTAGAACCCCTCACCAACAGAGTCACTCATGTGGAAGACAGAACTTCTGACCTGGAAGATAAGACAGAAGAAATTGATCAGGAGGTCAAAAACTTTGCTAAGTTTAAAAAATCAATTGAACAGAATATGAGGGAACTGTGGGATACCCTAAAATGACCAAACATCTGGATCACAGGTATACCACAAGGTGAAGAAATCCAGGCCAGAGGTATAGAGAACATATTCAACAAAATTATTGAATAAAATTTTCCAAATCTCTCAAAAGAGAGTCCCATCCAGATGTAAGAAGCCCACAGAACACCAAACAGGAACAAAGAAGAAATTCTCCAAGACACATCATAGTTAAAACTCTTAAGAGTGCAAACAAAGAGAGAGTGTTAAAAGCAGCAAGAGAGAAGCAATTGACAACATACAAAGGCAATCCCATCAGAATTACATCAGATTTCTCAATGGAAA
Source organism: Orientallactaga sibirica (assembly GCA_036365145.1). Lineage (NCBI taxonomy): Eukaryota > Metazoa > Chordata > Mammalia > Rodentia > Dipodidae > Orientallactaga > Orientallactaga sibirica. The sequence continues at coordinate 10,734,290 of JAEOAD010000044.1, forward strand.
CACTGGGCAATAGGGAGGGTAGGCCTTGGGGGAAGGGTGGGGGAACACAAAACTGAACCCAAATTGAACTGGTACCATAGAATCCTATATCCTGGAAGTTAGACCAAATGGTGGAACCCTCAAGAGGACCTTAGGAGGAGCACCAGAAACAAAGGGCCCTGAAGAGGGTCAAACTTCCCCTGTTTCTTCTCTGTCTTCTTCTTTTTTCTTTTCCCTTGGTGCTGGCCTGTAATTCCCAGTACCAGGCTGTGGTCTACATCCACAATGAGCTGTTGATCAGAGAGACCTACTAGATCTCCAGAAACAAATAAGACAGACTTGTGTCATAACACTTGATTACCCACCAGAAGTTAATGTGAGACCCTACTGCTGAAGACACCATACTCTGTCAGCACAGACCATGGAGAGACCTGGATGGAATCCAGAGGAGAACCAGTCCCCAGACAATTAGCCCATCTAATGCTAGAAGGTGTTACCTGAGTTACCGGGGGAAACTGACCAACACCTGTCCAGTCAACTCAAATTCTACGTGACTCAGAAGCAAACAACCTGACATGATGCTCACACAAGTGCAACAGTGGCACACAGCCATGGTAGGTAACCAACTGCTCTTGGACTGGCTAACAGATCTGCTCAGTGGAAAAGAAACCATATCTGGAACTGGGAACTAAGTCAGAACCATATCCAGATAATGATTCTGCTTTTCATTGTCAAGCTCCCACTAACCTTGGACACTCTCCGTTGGAGAATCTGCTTCTCTTTTTCAGATGGGAGCTGGACCTGAGGAGATAAACTACCCAGTGCACTTCACCCCGGCCCCAGCTGAAACCACAGAGGAACTAGGGAAATGAGCAAGAGAGCTGCTTTCTCAGTGATTCTGATATCAGCACAAGGGTGAAGGAGACAGACACTGAGGACACTCAACACCTACCAAACCAGAGATCCAGAGGCTCCTAGGAGCCCATCACTGAAGTAGACTTAAAATGCACCCAGCATGGCTCAGGGAATTTTGCAGAAGAGGGGGCGGAAAGATTGTGAGAGCCACAAGTTAGGACATTTTGCACAGAGTAATTGCCTTCCCCTTCCCACTCCCCCCCACATAATGTATGTCCCACAATCCCCATGGGGTTGACCTGCATCCTTAACAAGGAAGGCCTCTTCAGAAAAGAGGCAGGGAGGTGGGCAAGGATGGTACCAACATGTGTTGTTTACCTACTAAATATGTCCATATCTAATAAAAAAATGAAAAAAATAAAACCTTAGGGGGGCAGAATGGGTCTATGAAGAGTGTTGAGGTGGAGAGAAACAAAAGGAAAAACAACCTTAAACAGGGATCTTACATCCCTCCTTTGTTTTCCTTTGCTTTACTCTTCTACTTTAGAATATTGTCTTACAAATCCTTGAAAGGGATCAGTGAGGAAAGGCTGTGGTACCTGACCTTGTTGAAATCATGGCCCAGCTCTGTATTACAGGCAGGCCTGTTTACAGATTAGTTGCAGTGAATTGAATGGGAAAGAGGCTTCACCAAAGAGGTTCTTTCTGTTGTAATTATTTTAAGAATAATCACACCAATTTTAAGAACATTCCTGTGGTGGTTGGATTCAGGTGTTCCCCATAAACTTAGGTGTTCTGAATACTGGTCTCCGCAGCTGATGGCAACTGGAAATTAAAGCCTCCTGAAGGCAGTGTATTGTTGGGGGTGGGTTTATGGGTGTTATAGCCAGCTTCCCCTTGCCAGTGTTTAGCACACTCTCCTGTTGCTATTGTCCACCTTACATTGGCCAGGGGGTGATGCCCACCCTCTGCGCATGCCATTGTTTTTCCTGCCACCATGGAGCTTCCCCTTGAGTCTGTAAGCCAAAATAAACCCTTCCCCCTTCCCCCTTCCCCCCCCCCAAAAAACAGAAAACTCAATGATATATTATGTTCACTTGAAAGATAATTTTGTAGATAAGCGAAAGGTTGGAAATATATATTACAAACTCTAATGGCTATGGATTGAATATTTTTCTCTTCTCAAATTTACTTGTTGAAATTCTAACCCCCAAGGTGATGGTGGCAGGAAGTTAGCCTGAGTGGTGATTAGATTACATTAAATTAGATTAGGAAGTCAGAGCCCTGATGAGTGGGTGAAATGCCCTTGTAAATGTACCCCAAGAAAGTCCCCTCCTCAAGTGAGGCAGCAGGGAGCTGTTGGCCAGGGAGTAGGCCTTCTGCCAGGTCATTATGCTCCACTTCCAGCCTCCCAACAGGAGAGAAAGGACTTTCTGTTGGCTGCAAACCCTTCAGTGGGTGGCATTTTACCACAGCAGCCTGAACAAACTAACATGCTAACCGAGAGAAAGCTGAGGCTAGATGAACAATGACAAAGGGTATACAAAAGATTATTATCAGGAGTAAGAACGGTTTCCATAATGATAAGCAGATGCAATCCATTGAGCAGACATTTCCATCCTAACGGTGTATAAATAGAACTAAAGAAATCCATCATACATGAACCAAAGCTGACCTCAACGGGGAAGTGAGGTAACCGCAGTAACCACTGAGCTGCTTAATCTGTCATCTCCATATCCGGGAGGACGGCGGCCTTACATCACTGAGAACAGGTTCATGGAGCAACTTGACCTAGTGACGTCTGCAGAACACTTCCTTTAACAGCAGCAAAACGAACATTTTCTTTTCAAGTACTTATGGAAAATTCACCAATATAAGACCATATGATGAATCATTAAAAATTCCAAATAAATATTATCTGAACACAAAGAAATGAAATTAGAACTCTATCAGAAAATAACTAAAAATAAAATATTTAGAAAAAAGAACTCTATCAGAAAAAAAATGGGAAACTAATCTCAAATCCTATGAAAATTAAACAGGAACAGGAACAAATAAAAAATAATCAAAACAAGAATTTTTTTTCTTTCCCATTGATGTGTCTTTTGTTTCATTCCCTTTTTAAAAATTTTGGATTTTGATAATTTTATACATGCATATATGTTGTATTTTGATCATATACATCATCATTACCCTCTCACTCCACTGAACTGCTTATTCTTTCTTGTTGTAATTAAATAAACACATTAACTATTAATTAATTAATTAATCCATTTAATATTATGGAATACAATTGAAATAGGACAGTTATACCTTTAATTGATTATACTGGAAAGAAATGAAGACATAACATCAAATATCTTATTATACCTTAACAAAAGTAAGTAAAATACAGAGATTAAAAATTAATGAAAATAAATAGAGAAATAATAAGGAAATCTAGTTAAAAGAATTTAATGATCAGGAGGCTGGAGAGGTAGCCCAATGGTTAAAGTTGCAGTTGTTTGAAAAGCCTTATGGCTCTGAGTTCAATTCCCCAGGACCCAATGTAAAGCCAGATGCACAAGGTGGTGCATGCATCTGCAGTTCATTTGCAGTGGCAGGAGACCCTGGTGCATCCTTTCTCTTTCTCTGACTCTCTCTGTCTCTCTTTCATTCCCTCTGTTTGCAAATCAATTAATGAATAAATAAATAGTATAAAATTACCTTGAAAAAATAATTTAATGATCAGAATCTGACATACTTCTACTAAAGCATGGTTCACAAGGCGTTACTGTGCACTTGATTCAACAGGGATGCTTATTAACACAGGTTACCAGACTCCCTCCCAAGCACTCCTAAATCACCATGTCTGGTGTAGGGCTCAAGGATTTTTAGTTCTCATAAGTTTCCAGGTGATTCTAATACATGTTAATACATGTTAAGAACTACAGAGCTAAACTAATCAAGAAAAGAGAGAAAAAGTTACTACTAAAAGATTTAAAAGGGGGGACATCACTATAGACCCTACAAATATTAATAAGGGATACTGGTTGTTATGATTTGATTGTCAATGTTCCCATGAGTGTTTTATGTGTTTGAATACCTGGTCCCAGCTGGTAGCACTCTTTGGCACACAGGCCACTAAAGGTGAACATCTTGAAGGTTATAGCCGGGTACAGCTTGCTTTCAGTTTAGCCTATGATTCCAGATCCAGCAAGATGTGAGTTGTTCAGCCACACATTCCCACAGCTATGGGTGGAGCCCCCCACAAGCCTAAGGCTGCAACTTTCCCATCATGATGCACTGAAACAGTGAGACAGAATGAATCTTTCCTTTTCTCATAGTTATGAGAAAACTCATCAAATTACACTCTTGCATCTTGTATGTAAATTGTGCTACATTAACACTGAGTTTGACAAATGTTGAACCTGACTTGATTAAGAAGGCTCTTGAGGAAAGGTGAGTAGCAACATGGAGGAATGTAGCAATCTCCTGAGAAAGGTGGTGGTGATGAGAGGGCTGGAGGTAGGACTTCATACGCATAGTCTTTAAGGAAGGACTTAGTCATGCTGTATTTCGAATCATTTACAAGTAAAGCCCATGCTCATAGTCTATACTAAATTCGGCTATACCTGCAGATGCCCTCAGTTAACAGCTGATTTTCAGCTAATAACTAAATAGTCCCATGAGATTCTGCCATCCAGGGCCAATTGTGACTGAAGATGGTTCACAAGAAAGCATTATCTTTTTTTAAAAGAGAAGCAAATTCTCCTTAATATATTATTTATTTATTTACTTATTTTAGAGAGAGGGAAAGAGCCAGAAAGAGAGAGGGAGAGAGAGAGAGAATGGAAGCACCAGGGCCTCCAGCCACTGCAAACGAACTCCAGACATGTGCGCCCCTTGTGCATCTGGCTTACGTGGGTCCTGGAGAATCGAACCAGGATCGTTTGGCTTTGCAGGCAAGTGCCTTAACCGCTAAGGTGTCTCTCCAGCCCCAAAGCATTATCTTTTAACATTCTTCCTTGCTTGTGTGAAAGCTGTTTTGTGGAAAAAGCTGAACTCCCTTTCTAGGTCTTGGTTGAGCAGAGACAGGAAAGCCATGGGAAGCAAGACACTGTCACTGGGTCTGATGTCCGTCAGCTTCTCAGTGTCCAAAACACCACGAGCCCCCGAGACGCTGGAACTCCATCGAGAATTTGAGGAGCTCAGTAGCTCCTGCCCATCAGGAGCTAAGGCGCTGGAGTCCTTTGTGTCTACATTTCAACGACAGTGTGTACGTGAGCTATGCCTTCATTGACCACACCAGCTATGAAATCACTTCCTTCCTAATGGCATCTGTGCCTTGTACTGTGAGTTGTGATGGCTCCACAGCTTGGCTGTGACTGTCTGGACTGAGAGTAAACCGAGGTCCAGTTAATCATTATATCCTAGTACCTGCCATGATTTGACACGGAGGGGCCTTCACCAAGGGCTTGCTGAGATACCCTATGGCTGAGACTGCCCAGAGTTTACCACGCCCTGTGTAACTATCACCAAGACCCAGATCAGGACTCATTTCCACACTTCCTCCTCCTCTGGGCGGGCTTCCCCATTCCTTTATTTGTTCTCCTACATCTGGTCTTCCTGTTTCACTTCCTATTCGGTTTATGAATTCTCTGTGCAGAAGACCTGGAGGCTGAAGGGATGAATGCTAACAGTGCGTAATGGCTGGGTGGACACTTGGCAATTCTCCCCTGCACCTCACTGAGTGCTGCTGTCCAGTTGGGTGGATCTAGCACACGAGGGGTATGAAGAGGCGAATGTGCTGCGTGAGAGAAGTGCCGAGGAGACTCTGAGCCCTATCTCTTATCTGCTGACTCTTGAGATTATCACCCGGCCCCTTACCTTCCGATGGACTCAATCACCTTGCCTCCTGAATAGCTCAATGGCCCCCAGACACCCCAGGTTTTTTCTTGGTGTCTCAGGGCAGTGTAAGTTCATACCTTCTGTGCAGTACTGAAGGAGAAGATTAAGTCAGCTACGCCTGGTTCAGAAAAACTTAGGTGCCAGTTCTATAGCTGAGTCACTGAGAATGGTGGCCCTGTTGTCTCCTAAGGAGTTTTCTTTCCTGCTTTGCTATGAGGCTCTTCAGTAAGAAGATCCTCCTACTGGTGATGTGCCCATAGGCCTTTTGTGGGGACCTGCTCTGGGTCCATGAGCTACTGAAGCTTCAGTCACCCTGGACCCTGACATGACAGACTAGGTCATGGTCACCTGTCCCATTAGCCATCACCACTTTGTGTAGAGCCCCTCCACTATCTCTGCCTTCACACTGCACCTCCCCCCCACTCAAGACCAGGTGGTGTGAGGAGACATGGAAGGCCAGGTCTCCCCAAGTCAAGGTACCATCTTTGAATGTTTATACCCAGTCATACTTTCACTGAAAGCTCCTTTTCTGACAACTGGGAGTTCCAAAGAGGAACGTTCCCTTTCCCTCCTCCTCCATAAGAGGTAAATCCAGTGAGCAAGGGAGTCACTCATCTAAACACGGGATTGGAAACCTTCATTCACACGCTCTCAGAGTGACAAGGGAAAAGACTTGGGTTTTATTGCTGGTGACGGGTTGTTTTTGTTGATTTTTCAAGTTAGAAATGGAAAATGGTTCTCCAGTTGTCACAGGCACTAGGCCAAGTATTGCAAACACTTACAAATACCATTAGATGATGGTACTTACTGGCAGTAGCACTCACTAATTGCGTGCGCAGGGAGAGGGGCCTTTTAGAGCAGTCTGAATCATCTCGACACTGATGCAAATCCCTCTTATCTGCCTCACAGAGTGACTAACCACACACACATCCTTCCTGAACACTGTCTTCTGCAGCCTCCTCAAAAATTTTAAAAAATTTTAAAATTTTTTTTTAATTTTATTTATTTTTGGAGAGAGACACAGAGAGAAACAGATAGAGCGGGAGAGGAAGACAGATAGAGATGAGCGTGCCAGCAGTCTCTCAGCTGCTGTGAACGAAATCCAGATGCATGTGCCCCCTTGTGGGCAAGTGCGGCATTGCATTTGGCTAAACGTGGGACCTGGAGATTGGAACCGCTGGAGATTGGAACCAGCGTTCTTAGGCTTAGCAGGCAGGCACCTTAACAGCTAAGCCATCTCTCCAGCCCCTCCTCAAATTTTTAACCACCCCCCGCCTCCCCTACACGACAAGGAAGGGTCCCATTCAGTTCTACTAACATTATGGCCAATCCTGTGGCTGTGCTGGAAAGACAGAAAGACAAGCAACGTGGAGTCCAGTGACATGTGCAATGGTAGAAACATAGTGAGGCATGCATGCTCTGGGTAATCCAAAGATGTTGCCCAGAGAAGGCAATGTCTGGGCTTTGAAGGATGAATAGGAGTTCAGCATTCAAATGGCTGCAGAAACAGTGTTGCTAATGAGGGTCCATGGCCAGTCTTCGTCCACATCCCCAGCCCTGCTTGACCAAGCAGACCTAGTACCCTAAGGAGGTGGACCACAAGAGGACAGAATGACTGAGACAATTGACTCTGGAAAAAGATGGAGCTACTAGCTGTCGAAAGGTCAGATGGGGTGGATGACAAGTAAAACCACCAGTGAACACATCTGGCACTTACCATGTTCCAGGCATGGTTCCAAGCTTTTTACCAGCACTCACTCATCTAATCTTTGGCCCCTGGGTTAGTTACTTTTCCCATAGCTGCAACAAAATAGCCAAGAAAAGCAACTCAAGGAAGAAAGGGTTTATTTTGCTTCGCCATTGAAAGGTGCAGTCCATCATGGTGGAAGGAGCATGATGGCGGAAGCATGAAGCAGCTGGTCACATTTGATCTCCGGTCAGGAAGCAGAGAGAGAGGAATGTGGGTGCGTAGTCAACTCTCCCCTTTTATTCAGCCCGGGACTGCAACCCACAGAATTGTGCTGCCCATACTTAGGGTGGGTCTTCCAACCTCAATTAACCTAATCTAGAAGCTTTTTCACAGACATTCCCAGAGATTTAATTGATCCATGATTCTAGATCCAATCAAGTGGACAATCAAAGTTATTCATCACATTCCCATGCTTTGGGGGCTTCAAATACCATAAGGAGATTCCACACTGTTTAGATAGGTGTAGTGAGTGAGATGAGAGAGAAGATGGCGAGGAGGGAGCCTTGTTCTAGGAATGGGTGGTGGCTTGTGTGTGGACATGGGCAGATCATGGTGTTTGGGGAATTCCTCAGTAATACATGGAGACAGAATTAATTTCAATTTCCATTTCTTCTAGATTCAACACACCAGCTACTCATATAGGCCAAGAACTCGAAGATGTTACTAACGGCTCCTTCTAAGCCATGGTACATCTTTCCAATTTAACACCCGCCATTCAAAATGATAACAAGACTGCCTCCATTACTGCATTCCTGCACTACTGCACGCACAGCTCATTTCCAAAGCAATAAGCCATACCACGGCATTTTCGTTGGTGTGTGTCGGGAGGGGGGCACAACCTTTCTAAATTAAAAGTGTTATTAGTATTTATTGAGCAACATTCGGATCAGAAACTATCAGTTAAAAATTCGCACTGCAGGAGCAGAGGCTGTCTGTGTGGAGGTCCGTTCCACTGTCCACAGGCCAACAGACAGCCCATTCCCAGGATCTGTGTTTGCTTCTATGCGTGTGTTTACACATTGGTTTCTGGCAAGGGCAATGTGTTTGCTTATGACCTTGAATAAAATGCAGACATCACCTCACTGGGGCTCATCAAAAGCAGAACTTGTCCTCCCATTCATCTTTGTCAGACCAGCAGCAGCCGGCCAGACTAGGTCACTCAGGGTCGCTGTTTTCTTCCCAGGGGACGTGAAGACTGTGTGCTTCATTCTGCTAATGAGGCTCGAGGATGTGTCAGCCCCCCCACACTGCTAATGATCCATTCACCCTCAGAGTATCCCTGTAGACCGTCTCTCCCCGGGACCGGGGGAGCGACACGGACTATTAGGTGAGTGAGTCTGGAATTGGTTTTCAAGGTTGATCATAGGTCGCAGTCCTAGGCTTCTTTTTCAGGAGTCCACCTTCAGTTTAGATCCCAACCCTGCCCAGGGTTCAGGCTGCCAGGCTGTTGGACCCTGCTCTGCGGTCCATCAAGCATCCTTGTTCTCTCCAACAGGGTGGCTTTCAGGATACTGTGAAGTCCAAGGAGACTCCACAGGGGCTGCTGCCAGTCTGAAAGGCTGAGGAGAACTGTTTATCCTGTTAGCAAAACCAGCAGAGCCTCGCCTCACCCTCCACTGAAAATTCCCTAGGGCACTGGACAGGCTATGGCAAACTGTTCTGGAAACTGCTAGAAGACAGGGTCTGTTCAATGTTATTTACAGTTCAGTAAACCCTAGTGATTCCCTGGTCTAGCCAATTTCCTAAGTGACCAGACCAAATTCTGCAAAACTTTTCTATGCCCCAGCAAACATAAGCAGCTCACACATACTCCCTGAGGTGCCAGCGTCTGAGGCCAAACATAGCCATCACGGCCCCAAGTGACATACACACATCTGGCAGTCCTGATTCTGTGGGGACAGACTCGGAGGAGTGTGCAGACACAGGATGGTGTAAGAGTTGGGGCTGACACACGTCAGAGAACTTGTGGAACTGGGGTGCCAACAGCAGAATTAATTCAAGTCCAGTCTGCTTTTCAGTTCTCTGAAGAGAAACAGAACAGACCATAGATTAAACTCTAGGCAGGATTAGAATAATAGTTATAGCAAAAATATGTCTATAACCACCTACATTTTAGGCAATTTTTAAAAGACTATGATGTGCTACAATAGTAATATATAGTGATAGGTTTACTTTAATAATTCAGTCATCTGCACCAATGCTTTTTAGAATTTGATCTCCACTCCACTCTGAACTTAAGAGCAATTTATTACAGATAATGATTGACAGTGTTCTTCATGACATGAACCTGTTTCTAAACCCTTGCCTAAAGGAGAGGAGGCTGAGTGCTGGTGTAATTTACCGATACAAGGCAGCTCACTACTTAAAGCAGATCCACAGTGCGCTCTTATTCCACAAGATCAAAAAACAAGAAGATCTTTGCAAGCCGAGAACAGTTTATAAATCACTGCTGCAGCCCCAACGTTGTCAAATCTTCCTTCATGTTAAAATGAATAGAGAATCTGTTACTCTCCTCAATTTTCACAAACTGTTCTTTAGGTAGTTCTTTAGGTAGGGTCCAGACATGAAGATTTATTTTTTCTTTCATTTCCCAGCTGACTCTAGTGTTTCACCTAGGGGTACTAGATCCAGCAAATAAAAGTACAGGAGGGTCAGTTAAAATGGAATTTCAGGCACTTCAATTTGCATTTCCCGGGTGACTAAAGATGTCAAACATCTCTGTGAGTGAGTGATGGCCATTTGTATTTCTTCCTGTGAGAATTCTTTATTCAGGGCTCTGTCCCATTTTTTGACTGGATTGTTAGATTTTTTTTTTTATAGTTTAGTTTTTTGTTTTTTGTATTCTTTGTAGATTCTAGATATTAGACCTCTGTTGGAGGTACAGCTGGCAAAGATTTTCTCCCATCCTAAAGATTGTCTATTGGTTTTGTTGATGGTTTTCTTGTCTCTACAGTAACTTTTTAGTTTCATGAGATTCACTGAGTGTTTGTCTTATTTAGAAAGTCTTTCCCCACACCTATATCTTGGCGTGTTTTCCCTATCTTTTTCTTCCGATAGTTTTAGGTCTTTTGTTGAGGTCTTTATTCCATTTGGGGTTGATTTTGTGCAGGGTGAGAGAAGTGGGTCTTAATTCATTCTTCTACAGGTGGCTATCCGATCTCTCCAGCACGACTTGTTAAGATCAGGTAGTTGATCACACTTAAACCAGAATCTTCTATTCCATTCATCTATATGTCTGTTTCTGTGCCAGTACCATGCTGTTTTTATTACCATGGCTTTGTAGTAAAGCTTGAAATCAGGTACAGAGATACATCCAGAAGTATTTCTATTGCTGAGAATAGTTGACAGGTAATGACACCTGACTGCTTTCTAGGAGACATGTCACCTATACCATAGCTACCAGGGACCAGGACAAAGTTTCAGAGGGAACAGCAACACAAGCATTGCTCCCACTGCTAGCTTGACAGCCAGCTCCAGGGAAGCAGTGACAAACACAGTGTTTAATCAAAACATATCAATGCTGAAACCCAGAGGTTACAGAGAACTCAGCACTAAGTCAGACTGCTGACAGACCCACCAAGGCTCAGGGAACATTGTGGAAGAGCAGACAGGAAGATTATAAGAGACTCAGGGTGGGCAGAAATTTCCTGAAGTACAGCTTCCCACCACAGAGATTGACTAAGGCCTTAAATACCCCACACTGAATGCCAATAACCCCACTGAGAAGAATCCTGCAGGAAAATAGGCCCAGGGGAGAGGGGATATAAGACTATAACCTTTGTAAAATAAAGAGAGAGAGAGAGAATAAAAGTGGAAAAGATGGAATTTCAGGTAACAGCTAATACATTATTTGTATAAATATATCCCCAATACTGCACAGGGCATGCTAAAGAGATTTTTTGTTGTTTATCTAAATCCAAATATGAGTGCTCGAGCTAGGCATGGTGGCACATGGCTTTAATCCCAGCACTTGGGAGGCAGAGGTAGGAGGATTGCCAAGAGTTTGAGGCCACCCTGAGACTACAGAATGAGTTCCAGGTCAGCCTGGACTAGAGTGAGACACTACTTCAAAAAAACAAAACAAAACAAAACAAAACAAAAAGGGCTTGAGAGATGGTTAAAGGGACTTGCTTGCAAAGTCTGATGGCCCAGGCTCAATTCCCCAGTACCCACATAAAGCTGGATGCACAAAGTTGCATATGCATCTGGCCTTTACAGAGGCCCTAGACCCTGGCATGCCCACTCTCATTCTCTATCTACTCTGTCCGTTAATAAAGAAATAAAAACACTTTTTAAAAAAAATTAACAGAAAAATGAGATCTCTGCTGTGACTAGCCATGATTATAAAATCTGTGAAAATGATTGTCAGGAGAAATTTGGTAGATTTTTGTACATACAGGAAAGAAAAATCTAAGATGCTGTGAACAAAGCTTAATTGTGATTCCTGTGAGGGATCAGAAGACCAGAATGCCAGTAGAAGTGCCAACAGCGAAGACTGGGTTCATGATGTTCCTATGGGAACATGGACAGTGCTGGGAATTAGACTAGCAGCTGCTTCCATCACAGTCTGGCAAAGAATTTGTCTATACTTCCTACATGTCCTGAAATCTTGAGAAATTCTGAGTTTAAAAGTGATGGGCAAATAAATTTTGTGAAGGAATTTTCAAGAGAGCATAGCATTCAGGCTATGTCATGTTTATTCCTGGCTGCTGTTTAGTCAAGCTTATAGTAAGAATTGGTAAGCAGGGGTGGGGGTGCTGGGAAGCAGCACATAAGGATGTTTTAAATGTGTGATTTATCCAGAAAAGGGTCAAGTTAAAAGTTGAAGATGCCAGGCGTGGTGGTAATCCACCGGTGGTAAACTCGGGAGGCAGAGGTAGGAGGATCACTGTGAGTTCAAGGCCACCCTGAGACTACATAGTGAATTCCAGGTCAGCCTGGGCTAGAGTGAGACCCCACTTCGAAAAAAACAAAACAGGGCTGAAGGAATGGTTTAGTGGTTAAGGCGTTTGTCTGCAAAGCCAAAGGACCCAGGTTTGATTCCCCAGGACCCACGTTAGCCAGATGCACAAGGGAACACGCACATCTGAAGTTCGTTTGCGGTGGCTGGAGGCCCTGGCGCATCCATTCTCTCTCTTTCTTCTTCTCTCTCTCCCTCTGTCTCTGACAAATAAATAAATAAAAATATATCAAAAAAAAGAAAAAAGAAAAAAGAGGGCTGGAGAGATGGTTTAGCAGTTAAGGCGCCTGCCTGCTAAGCCTAAGAACCCAGTTCCAATCTCCAGGTCCCACGTTTAGCCAGATGCAAAGTGATGCAAGGGCACAATGCCACACTTGCCCACAAGGGGGCGCACACATCTGGATTTCGTTCACAGCAGCTGAGAGACTGCTGGCGCGCCCATCTTTATCTGTCTCCCTCACCCTCTTTCTCTGTCTGTCTCTCTCTGTGTCTCTCTCCAAAAATAAAATAAATAAATAAATAAATAAATAAAACTTAAAAAAAAGAAAAAAGAAAAACAAAAAAAGTTAAAGATAGGAAGGCTGTGATGTTACAGAGATTAGTGCCACTAAAGAGAAGCCAGTCACTTTGCACTGGGACAATGGAAATTGATGGCTCTAGATTGTAAAGTTTTAAACTCATTTGAAAGACTTTTTCTTTTCAGAAGACACTTTCCAGGGCATGCTACTTAAACAAGGCCAAGTAAGAAAACAGTTTCCTAGACTCAGCCACCCATGCAATGAGAGGCCACTGAAACTGTGGTTGGTGTGGACCCAGCTACTGTCAGAGCTGTCTATCAGGGGGCCTAGGCATCATATGACGGGTGTTGGATTTGCAGGCATGGAGGCCTCCACCAAGAAGGCAGCGTGAAAAGCAAGGGAATTGCAGTAGCTGCATTAGATTCTCTACGAGGAGCCCCTGGCACAGTGATGAGTGAAGCTGAGTAAGAAGTCTGTGCTGCATGGAGACCCCGGCATGTTTGCGGTGCCAAAATGTGTCACATCTACTGGGGAAAACTGCACAATCACCAGAGACAGCTAAGAGACGGACTGTGTGAGCCACAAGCAGTGAATCTGTAGGTGTGGGGTTTCCCAAACCCATTCAAGCTTGGATCACACCAGCAAGTTCCCCAGATACTGGACATAGATCTACAGGATTTTTTTTATTTTGTTTTTATTATTTTATTTATTTTTGGAGAGAGAGACAGACAGACAGAGAGGGAGAGGGAGACAGTAGAGATGGGTGTGTCAGCAGTCTCTCAGCTGCTGTGAATGAAATCCAGATGCATGCGCCCCCTTGTGGTCAAGTGCGGCATTGTACCCTTGTGTCACTTTGCATCTGGCTAAACGTGGGACCTGGAGATTGGAACCGGGTTCTTAGGCTTAGCAGGCAGGCGCCTTAACCGCTAAGCCATCTCTCCAGCCCAATCTACAGGATTTAATATCGACTCTGATACCATTTCTCCTTTCTATACCCCCAATTCTTCCCTTTTGGAATGGAAATGTTTCTTCCCAATATTAATGTTTCTATTGTTATTTTGGAAGTATGTAGTTTGGTTTTGAGTTACTGGAGTTCAGAGTTAAGAGAGTGTCTTTAATCTTAGCAGAGACTCTGAATTTGGATTTTAAAATGATATTGGAACTGTTAAGACTTGGAATTCATGCAGATGGTCTTCATGCACTCTGGATTGTGAGATGGACGTGAGCCTTTTGAGAGGCCAGCAGTAGAATATTAAAACTTAATGTGAGTTGGGTGTCAAATTGACTTGTAATAGTTAATGTTTGTTGTCAACTTGATTGAATTTAGAATCACCAAGGAGATTGAGGCATACCACCAGGTGTGTCTGAGATGGCATTTTTAAAGATCATTAGCTGAGGAGGATGTCTGTCCCTGAAAATAAATGCCACCACCCCATGGCTAGGGCCATGGAAGTAATAAGGGGAAAGAGAGAGAGAGAGAGAGAGAGAGCAAGTTGAGCATGGGCATTTCTCCTTGTTTTCGATTTCTTCTCAGCCATGCCTTTTCCTTAATAATGGACTGACCCTTTGAGAATGCATGTGAAATAAACACGGCCTCTTTTCAACTGTTTCTGTCTTAAATTTTTGTCAGAGTGACAATAAACATAACTGATAGGTAGCCCTCAATCCCACAGGTGTCCAGTCAGAGACAAGAAATGAAGGAGGTGGTATTGTTGCTGGATTTGGATGTTCAGGAGGGGGTCCTCCAGAATGTATGAACCCCAAGTTTGATACTTTATTAAAGTATTTAATAAAGAAGTAATAAAGACTGACTCAAGAAGGATAAATTATGAATTATTAAGCTTGTTTAGGGGGAAATTAAAAATTAAGAGGCTTATTTAAGGGAGATTGGCATTTAAGAGAAAGTGAGGCCTTCAAAGAGAGACAGCAGTAGAGCTGCAAACATGTGGAAGAGGAAGTGAGGCCTGTAGAGAGAGACTGCAGTGGAGCTGCAAGCATGTGGAAGAGGAAGTGAGGCCTGTAGAGAGAGACTGCAGTGGAGCTGCAAGCATGTGGAAGAGAAAGTGAGGCCTGTAGAGAGAGACTGCAGTGGAGCTGCAAGCATGTGGAAGAGGAAGTGAGGCCTGTAGAGAGAGACTGCAGTGGAGCTGCAAGCATGTGGAAGAGAAAGTGAGGCCTGTAGAGAGAGACTGCAGTGGAGCTGCAAGCATGTGGAAGAGAAAGTGAGGCCTGTAGAGAGAATGACTGCAGTGGAGCTGCAAGCACGTGGAAGAGGAAGTGAGGCCTGTAGAGAGAGACTGCAGTGGAGCTGCAAGCACGTGGAAGAGAAAGTGAGGCCTGCAGAGAGAGACTGCAGTGGGGCTGCAAACATGTGGAAGAGAAAGTGAGGCCTGTAGAGAGAATGACTGCAGTGGAGCTGCAAGCACGTGGAAGAGGAAGTGAGGCCTGTAGAGAGAGACTGCAGTGGAGCTGCAAGCATGTGGAAGAGAAAGTGAGGCCTGTAGAGAGAATGACTGCAGTGGAGCTGCAAGCACGTGGAAGAGGAAGTGAGGCCTGTAGAGAGAGACTGCAGTGGAGCTGCAAGCACGTGGAAGAGAAAGTGAGGTCTGCAGAGAGAGACTGCAGTGGGGCTGCAAACATGTGGAAGAGAAAGTGAGGCCTGTAGAGAGAATGACTGCAGTGGAGCTGCAAGCACGTGGAAGAGGAAGTGAGGCCTGCAGAGAGAGACTGCAGTGGAGCTGCAAGCATGTGGAAGAGGAAGTGAGGCCTGTAGAGAGAATGACTGCAGTGGAGCTGCAAGCACGTGGAAGAGGAAGTGAGGCCTGTAGAGAGAGACTGCAGTGGAGCTGCAAGCACGTGGAAGAGAAAGTGAGGCCTGCAGAGAGAGACTGCAGTGGGGCTGCAAACATGTGGAAGAGAAAGTGAGGCCTGTAGAGAGAATGACTGCAGTGGAGCTGCAAGCACATGGAAGAGGAAGTGAGGCCTGTAGAGAGAGACTGCAGTGGAGCTGCAAGCATGTGGAAGAGAAAGTGAGGCCTGTAGAGAGAATGACTGCAGTGGAGCTGCAAGCACGTGGAAGAGGAAGTGAGGCCTGTAAAGAGAGACAGCAGTGGAGCTGCAAGCACGTGGAAGAGGAACTGAGGCCTGTACAGAGAGACTGCAGTGGAGCTGCAAGCACGTGGAAGAGGAAGTGAGGCCTGTAGAGAGAGACTGCAGTGGAGCTGCAAGCATGTGGAAGAGAAAGTGAGGCATGTAGAGAGAGACTGCAGTGGAGCTGCAAGCATGTGGAAGAGGAAGTGAGGCCTGTAGAGAGAGACTGCAGTGGAGCTGCAAGCACGTGGAAGAGGAAGTGAGGCCTGTAGAGAGAGACTGCAGTGGAGCTGCAAGCACGTGGAAGAGGAAGTGAGGCCTGCAGAGAGAAAGAGAGACTGCAGTGGAGCTGCGAACGCATGGAAGAGGAAGTGAGGCCTGTAAACAGAGAGACTGCAGTGGAGCTGCAAACACGTGGAAGAGGAAGTGAGGCCTGTAAAGAGAGACTGCAGTGGAGCTGCAAACACGTGGAAGAGGAAGTGAGGCCTGTAAAGAGAGACTGCAGTGGAGCTGCAAGCACGTGGAAGAGGAAGTGAGGCCTGTAGAGAAAGACTGCAGTGGAGCTGCAAGCACGTGGAAGATAGAACTTAGGAGCTTGTGTGAGGAGATTTAGAAAGAACACACAGCATCCACCCTGAGTTTCCCCATGGAAGAGAGTAAAGAGGGCAAATGGTGATGACTTAAGCAAGAATAACAGAGAAAACATATTCAGATGAGAAATGAGCAGTAACCCATGGTTATCCGAAGTTTAGAGAAGTCACACAGGTGCTAAGCCTAGAGCTGCTGAGAGCACTGAACGTGCGAGATCTGGAGTGTAAGCTGAGTACACAGGTGGTAGATTTGGAGACCAGAGGAAAATTATACAAATAATTAAAGTAAGAAGTTATTTCAAACTATAAAACAGAGGCAAGCAGAAAAGTTCAGATCAAGAAACAAGGTTATGTTCTCCCCCCAGGCAAGCTGGGTGGGGGTAGAGGCCAGACTCACATTTGTCTGAGCAGAGTGAGAAGGCACACACACACACACACACACACACACACACACACACACACACACACACGGTCACATCAAGAGAGAGGGAGGGACCAGAAAGTCACAGCATTTACAGCATCAGATTCAGGTATGCAAGGGGAAGACTTGATTGGTGTATAGATTTGGAGAGCAGACCACAGGGTCAGCCCATCTGGGTAATTTTATTTTTATTTTTATTTTTGTATTATTTTAGAGAGAAAGAAAGGGAGAGAATTGGTGTGCCAGGGCCTCAGCCCCTGCCATCAAACTCTAGACGCTTGGGTCACATAGTGGGCATGTGTGACCTTGCACTTGCCTCACCCTTGTGCATCTGATTTATGTGGGATCTGGAGAGTTGAACATGGGTCCTTAGGCTTCACAGGCAAGTACCTTAACCACTCAGCCATCTCTCCAGCCCCACCCGGGTCAGTTTATTTAGATAGTGTGCTAGACTGTGGGCTGCAGGGGGCTCTGTAGATCAGTCTCAATCAAGCATGAGTCCCATTCCTGCCAAGAGTTCCATTCTTGTGCCAGGTGAGGTGGCATGTGGAGTGTCACTTCCTGCTTTGCTTTGGGCCTCAATCTCTAAGTGAAACTGCCTTTAAAAAAAAGGCTAGGTTTCTCCTATCCTCCTTCAGTATATTCTGGACTTTGACTAAAGGCCAAATATTTGTGACTTTTCTCCACAAACAGGAACAAGCTATTGCTTATTGAAAGGTGAGTGAAGTAGTGGTGGATATGTGTAATTCATGATATGACAGCCCATAGCTTACAGCTTGTTTGAGCATCTTTTCACTTGATTTTTGAATATTATAGACAGAGTAAACACTTGAGGCCCCAAGCAAACTATGGCAAAGGCTTAAATCCACCCAGCAGAACTAAGTTTCTTCCCCTAAGCATCCATCTCCTGTCATAATCTGCTCAGCTTTCTCTGAAAATGATCTATAGCATATTCTGCAACTCTTCTCCATCCAAATTCTTGTCACCTGGTGAACAGGTCCCCGAGAAACCCTCTGTCTTCTGCTGAAGTCTTTCAGGATTAAAAACAGCCAAGCCAACAACAAACTGATACTGATTGTTCGTAGGAGCACCAAGCATTCAAATGATGAAAAGAGGCAAGCCAAACCTGGCGCCAGCTGCTTTCTTCCCAGAAGAGGGAGGCCAGGTTCCCAGGTAAAATTCTGACAAGTTGTTTCCGTTGGGAACTCCCAGGACAGAAGCTGCCATTGTCATCCTAGGGAATCATTCCACAGGCCTGGCCCCCCAGAGATCAAGAACATCTAGACAGGCCTGCGCTTCGCAAACGAGGCACTTACTACCAGGAGGGATCGCTGTGTGCCATAGCCCTGCTTGACCTTGTAACCCACAGTTCCAAGAACAGAAGGTCCCTCCCAGCATGCACATTTATTTCCCTGATTGGTTACTGTTGCCTTCGGGTTTCCAACCCGTAAATGGTAGCCATGGAAAACCCACCTTGCGCCATTCAACCAAGACAGCTCATGTTCAAACAGACCTCAAATCCAAGACAAGCAATGTGTGGGTGAGAGGAGGGGCGAATGGTGGCTGGAACTTTCGTAAGAGCTCATGTGAAGGAAGTAGGAACAACTCTGTGTGTCCCAGGCTCCCAGCCAGAAAGACAGCCAGATGCCTTGTTTCCCTTGTTCTCCAACAGTGACAGAGATTTCAGCCTCCACACACACACACACACACACACACACACAGAGAGAGAGAGAGAGAGAGAGAGAGAGAGTTTAATCAACCCCCATTTTTTCCCCTGGTACTTCTCTTCTAGCCCCATGATCAATTACAGCCCCAGACGCTCTTGCATTGCGTGTAAGGTCAAGACTATGAAATCTGAGTTCTTCACTGAGGACCCCTGTGAACCTTAGAAGCCATAGAATTCTTCCCTGGGCAAATAGCCCAGTTCATGCGGTGGCCTGCGATCTCTGGCAACAATCAGTAGCCACAATGACTCATGCGGCAGGCGTCCACCCATAAGGCCTCCAAGTGTGAAGACACCATCTGGTCACCAGGAACAGTGTCACAATGCCAGGCCACCCTGGAAGGATGATGAGACAGCTGAGCTCCCAGGAGTACAAGGGTTCCCCTTTCCCCTCTTGCTATGCCGCAGGAAGTCACCAAGCATTTTTTGATACATTCTGATGCAATCTGAGCCCCACGCTGAGCAATGTGAGCCCCACGTGAGAAGGGAGACAGACTCGGCCCTCAAAACTCTTAAAATATGTGAAGAGAAAGAAGAAAAATCCTCCTGAAAGTAAGGTATACTGCCCAGAGCAAGGCAAAAGGATGCCTTTGACATCTGGAAGGGCCAAGATGTGACCAACATGGACGATGACTCCATGCTGGGAGCCTTGGTGTCTCTTTCTAGCAGAATCATATCTACAGAGTTGACCAAAGGCTTTTCAGTTAAATTGGAAAAGATATCCACAGAGGTGACCATTACAGGTTTGCTTATAAAAGTGAGAAGTTGGGGATCCCTTGATTTCCTAACCATACCTATACAATGAAAAGTTCAGGCAGTAGTCATTTAATAGCTAATTATACAGTATTAATCCTACCCATTTCTTCATTCATTGAGAACCCTCTCTGTGCCAGTTCAAAGTCTACTCCTCAGGACACTGCCATGAGCAAAGCACACATTACTAGAATACATATGTGCTCCATGCAACTTTACGTAAGCCAATCAGAATGGATTTTGTTGATAAATAGACTGAAGACCAATGGTCAGAAGGCTGTTGGAGAAAGAAAGGCTAAGAAGAGTATCAAAGCCCTTGTCATGATTTTCAAATAAATGCCAAGTTCTCTGCATGATGGTACAAGGTTATTTTGCCTCAGGAACGAACACTTGTTGTTAAAAAAAAAAAAAAAAAAAAAAAAAAAAACATATCGACCCTCTACCCTCCCCTTCTATGTTCTACCTGTCCTCTACTGACTCTTGCTTTAATTTGCAAAAAACAAATCTAAAAATCTGAAGTCATGATCTTTATATGAGAGAGAACACGCAGTGCTCGCCTTTCTGAGTCTGGGTTACCTCACTAAGGATAATGTTTCAGAGAGCCACACATTTTCCTAAAATTACATATTCTCATTTTTCTTTTCAGTTGAATGAAGTTCCATTGTGTGTGTGTGTGCCACATCTTCATCAGGCATTCATCAGTTGATGGACTCTAGGCTGATTCTATTCCCTAGCTATTTGGGACTAGAGTAGCAATAAACATGGATAAGCAAGTGTCTCTAGAGTGACGTGTACAGTCATTAGGGTACACCCACGAATGGCTGAGGTGGGTCATATGGGAGACCTACTTTTAGTTTTTTTGAGAAACTTGCACACTGATTTTCACATACCTGCTACAATTTACACTTCCACCAACAGTGAGTAAGGTTTCCTCTTTCCCTACACCCTTGCCAGAATTTATTGTCATTTGGTTTTTCAATGATAGCCATTCTGACAGGAGTGAGCTAGAATTGCACAGTAATTTGAATTTACATTTCATTGATGGTTAAAGATGTTTTTTAAAATATTTTTAAAATTATTGGCCATTTATATTTTTTTCTTTTGAGAACTCCATGTTCCGTTCCATAGCCCTTTAAAACCCATCTACACTTTATTTATTTTAGAGAGGGGGAGATGGAGAGAAAGAGACAGATAGGGAGAGAATGGGTGTGCCAGGCCCTCTAGCCACTGCAAACAAACTCTAGACACATGTGCACCATGTGCATCTGGCTTATGTGGGTACTGGAGCATCAAACTTGGGTCCAGAGGCTTTGCAGGCAAGTGCGTTAATCACTAAGCAATCTCTCCAGCCCTGCCATAGGCCATTTTAATCTGGCCCTGTGTTTGTTATTGTTTAGTTTTTTAGTTCTTTGTGTATCCTAGCCATTACTCCTCTGTCAGATGTATAGCTGGAAAAGATTTCCTTTCATTCTGTAGCTTGCCTCCTGACTTGGCTGATAAGTTTTTTATCTGTACAATAGTTTTTTAATTTCCTGAGTTCCTATCTGTTGTTTGTTTACCTTATTTCCTGGTCCAACAGTGTCTTATTCAGAAAGTCCTTTCCTATCTCAAAATGTTCTCCTTACTTTTTCATCTGGCTCTTTCAGGTCTTACACTCAGGTTCTTAATCCATTTGGAATAGATATTTTTTAATCTTTTTAAAATTTTTATTATGTATTTATTTGAGAGAGGGAGGAAGAGACAAATAGAGACAGAGAGAATGGACACACCAGGGCTTTGAACTGCTGCAAATGATCTCCAGACACACGTACCACTTTGTGTATCTGGCGTACATGGGTCCTGGGGAAATCAAACCTGGGTCCTTTGGCTTTGCAGGCCACCACCATATCTAGTCTAAGTTATCTCTACAGCTCTGTGATGTATTTTTTTATGCAGGGTGAGCAATAAGGATCTAGTATCATTCTTCTACATGCAGATATCCGGTTTTTCCAGCAACATTTGTTGAAAATGCTTTTATCCAATGTGTGTTTTTGTTTTCTTTTTTTGGCATCTCTACCAAAAATCATGTGGCTGTAGTTACATAGACTTATGCCTGAATCTTCTGTTCTCTTCCATTGATCCACATGTCAGTAAAACTGTAAGTAGAGGGTCAGCATGATGAGGGTAGAAAGGCTTAAGTGGAATCAGGGCGGGAGAATGGAAGACAGGGGTGGTGTGGGAGGGTCAATCAAAACTAAAGACATGATTGAAAAAAGCCATCGGGAAACACACTTCTTTGTGAACTAATTAAAAATACCATTTATAGCCGGTCGTGTTGGTTCACATGTTTAATCCCAGCACTCGGGAGGCAGAGGTAGGAGGATCACCGAGAGTTCAAAGCCACCCTGAGACTACATAGTGAATTCCAGGTCAGCCTGGGCTAGAGTGAAACCCTACCTTGAAAAAAAAATTATATATATATGATTTATAAATATATATATATATATATATAATTTATAAATATAAGGAAAGTTAGAGCTGTAGGACAATAAGAACAAAGACCCCCAGAACCACCTGTATGCTGAGAAGCTCCCAGAAACCCCTGCTGAAAGCTGGGGACCCATGTGAACAAACTGCAGGTCCAACTTTCATCACGGTTGTCCTGCCACCCATTCAGGAGGGAGGAGGGTTCTCCTGAAAATAAGAGCAACAGGGTGCTGTTGCTGTGGGGCAATCAAAATGGAAAAATAGAATCCAAGGCCTCACCCATACCAGGAACATGCGCTAGCTCCGGGCCACACCCATAGCCCAAATCCTTTTCACTGCCTGGCACAAGAGAAGCGGATCAGAGTAGAGACTGCAAATGCCTCCCATGTCCTCCAATTTGTGGATTGGTGATGCAGTTCTCAGCTACCAGGGATCCTCCTTGAGTCCGACAGAGGATCACTCTAGAAAATCGTCTTGGGTTGGAGAGATGACTTAGTGGTTCATGCGCTTGCCTGAAAAGCCAAAGGACTTCCAGGACCCACGTAAGCCAGATGCACATGGTGGCTCATGCATCTGGAGTTCTTTTACAGTGGCTGGAAACCCTGGCACGTCCATTCTCTCTCTCTCTCTCTCTCTCTCTCTCTCTCTCTCTCTCTTCCTCTTGTCCTCTCTTAAATAAAGAAAGAAAATAGTCTGTTGCTGCTGTCTTTCTCAGTTTATTTCCTTGACATTAAAGGACACAGAGTTGTTTATGTTCCTTTGATAACATTTTTAACATCTAAGTTTATTTTTAACACAAATTAATTAAGAGTCCAATTAGCAGATTAAGTGTCGGTAACTGAGAATTTGAAGTTATTTTCCATTACAAGATTCACTTGTGTAGCTATGCCACAAAAATGATCCAATTTACTGAGCCTGTCTTTGCACCAGGTTCTTTTCAAGAGAGAACGGGGGCCTTGAAGGTTCACAGCTCAGTACAGATTTTTTTGTGTATGTGTATGTGTGTAGGAGTGGGAGCAAATATGTGAGTCTATGCTGGTGTGTGTGTGTGTGTGTGTGTGTGTGCGCATGTGTGTGTGTTTACACATGTTCACACTCACACACACTTCCTGAAGCCAGAGGACAACCTTACTGTAGCAGATAAATTTGGGGTTCTGAGGTGCTAATGAGGGAAGTTTGGGATATGACACCCTAGGAAGCTCAGGGGCCTTCAAGTGAGGAGCCTTAAGGTCAGTAGTTAATGGGGGTTGTTCTAGGCTAGGTCTCTTAGCAGGGTAAGTAGTCTCCTTAGGAGGTGTCTCCTTAAGAGGCTTAGAGTCAGCATCTCTTGAGGTTGGAGGATTCGGGACTGTTGGGCTATAAGCAACAGCTGGGGTGATCGGGCTCAGCTGGCAGTCAGCAGCCCATTCAGGGTGGTCACAGAGGTGAAAGAATAATTGTTCATAAGACACCTCTGTCCATTTTTCCTATACAACCAACCCTGTTAGAATATTGTGCTCTACTTAAAACTATCCTGTGGTGCCATTTCTCTCCGTCTCCTAACGTGTACTTTGCCAAGCCTTTTGACCAGAGAAACCCAAAGGCTCTTTCCTGAAACTTAGTGGATCTAAAGGAGCCCAGTCCTCAAGGAGGCAGGCTACTGGAGACTGTGCGAGTATTTTGGAGGCTGATTGTCCCATCGAAGATGAAATGGAGGAAAGAACATCAAAGAATCTAGAGTCAAGTTATGTCCCATCCTGTCTCACATCTTCTAGTTAGAGTGGTTATCCCTCCAGAACTGGATTAGCGAGAAGAAATTAGGTTTGGGTTTTTTAAATCTCCTTCCTATAGGAGACCTAACCCAAATTTCCTGGCTTCTCCCTCCCCCCATCAGAAGAGGACACATAGTGTGGTCCGTGTGCCTCCTGGAGCAAGGAAGGGCTGAGATAGGCTGTTCGTGCTCACCCTACAAAGCCAGCTCCCAGGCTCGGGCTCCCTCAGACCTGCGCATCTCTTACATCATGGCACATAAAGAGTGTCAATGGCATTGTAGGCCCAAGTGCAAAGATTTCGGCTCTTACTCCTGTCTTGATGTCCTAAAGCCCTTCTAGGGGGCGTCTGGAACCCCTTACCTTCTCTCCTCGGTGGGAGCCTGGGGTATGAGTCTCACTCCTAGTCTCTGAACGTTTCAGAACGGTGTAGGCACTAAAGGGTTTGTGTTCTTGTTTTAAAGGTGACCTCTGGTTTTATTACCTGAAGTACAGGGATTGGAGGTGTGACCTTTCACAAAAGCAGATCATCTTTTAAAATATCAAGTGTTGGGATATCACATCCAGCAAGATCTTGTCGTTTTTAAATCTTTTAAGTAGTTTAGAGGCCTTAAAGTCTGAGCTAGGGAATTGGGGGTGACAGGTTTCAATTAATTAATGTCCTCAAAAAGGAAATTAAAACTTTTTATCTTATGTTTTCAACATTTTTTCCCATTTATTTAATGTCTTTCTATCATCCTTATAATGTCTTTTTATAATCTTTTATTTTAGATTTCTCTTATAATCCTTCACCCCACAAAACTTTAACCAACTTTAGGAGCATTAAAAGAAACCACACCAGCCAGGCGTGGTGGCGCACGCCTTTAATCCCAGCACTCGGGAAGCAGAGGTAGGAGGATCGCCGAGAGTTTGAGGCCACCCTGAGACTACATAGTTAATTCCAGGTCAGCCTGGACCAGAGTGAGACCCTACCTCGCAAAACTAAAATAAATAAATAAATAAATAAATAAAAATAAAAATAAAAGAAACCACACCAAATTAATCTATTGGTATTGTTAATACTATCTACCAATATAACACTTACTATTAGTCTTAAATTTAAGTATCACTGAAATAATTTCTTCTTATTAATCCTATGACATCCAACATTTATAATTTCCCCTTAACAGCTTTATACAGAATGCATATTAAAACTCCAATTTAAAAGGCAGAATTCCATAAAGAGAGAAAAGAGAAAAAAATCCATTTGTTTTTTTTCTTTTTATCTGTTTTTTGTTTTTGTTTTGTTTTTGTTTTTTCGTGTGTGTGTGTGTGTGTATGTGTGTGGTGTGTGTGTGTGTATGTGTGTGTGTGTGTGTGTGTGTGTGTGTGTGATATCTATGGCACCAAAAAGCTTCCTTAATATGGGGTAGTATAGAAAAAATAGTAACAAATTATGAAAATTAAGAACTGTTATTACATGTTGGGGGTGTCACCTTTGCTGATCAGGAGCACAGCAGCTCCTGGTGTCAGCCGCTGGTGTCCAGCTTCTTGCCCGTCAGTACCTCAGAAGCTGTAAGCCTGGAGCCGTCTCAGTGGCTCCACCCTCTTTGGTTTATCCAGTTTCCTTGTTATTTATTTATTTATTTATTTATTTATTTATTTATTTTTAGCCACTATTGGAGTTGATTATTCCTGTAAAAAATATACTACATTGGTTATTAGAAATTATGAAGTCAGGGCTGGAGAGATGGCTTAGCAGTTAAGGTGCCTGCCTGCAAAGCCTAAAGAACACCGGTTCCAATCTCCAAGTCCCACGTTTAGCCAGATGCAAAGTGACGCAAGGGTGCAATGCCACACTTGCCCACAAGAGGGCGCACGCATCTGGAGTTCATTCACAGTGGCTGAGAGGCTGCTGGTATGCCCATTCTCTATCTTCTTCTCCCTCTCTCTGTCTCTCTCTGTGTCTTTCTCCAAAAACAAAAATTATGAAGTCAGGGTACAGAAGAAGAACCAATTGCCCCATCTGGGGAAATTGCATGGCAGGTGCCATCTTGAATTACAGAAGTCCCCATGGTGGCCACCATCTTTGCTCAGGGAAAGACCACATGGCTGATGCCACTTTGAATTATGGAAAGGAGCCCATGGTGACACTATTTTGATTTGAACATGTGATCACTAGTATTGGTTAAGACACACATTTTAATGTACCAGAGGGGAAAAAAATCAGGGTTACATTCTAACACTACATTTAAGAAAAGAAGAAAAAGAGAGTCACAGTGAGTCCAGAATCACCCACAGAGCCATAGCACTCAGCAGAACTGTAAGCAGACAGTTGGGAAAGAGACAAAGTGGAAAGCACACACCCCAAGTATGAGTTCTGTTTGATTTCTCCCCTGGTGGGACATGTCAATTTCTTCACTCCAGAGAAGGTTGCCTAGAAGAGGCATTTTAGAGTCCCCGTTGTTTGCTCTCCCAGAAACTGTTGAAGCACCGAGCTACGTGTCATTCTTTCTCTGGGTGGGGAGAGGTGGGTGTGCTGATGGAAGCATCGGTGGCCACTTTTTGTTGTTGGCAGCCCATAGATGTTTTCTTAAGGGGAAATTGAATAAGAATGTGGCCATTTATATAAAAATCATTCTTAAATGATCTCGGTGGGACCTCAATATGTTAGGGATAAATTTGGAGTTCTGAGGTGCTTCCTAGAACCCCAAACCCTGAGTTCATGTTTGCAAATTAACCAAAGAATTGGCAATCCAGTCTCAAAAAAAAAGATTTTTTTTTTAAAGAATCAAATTTTATTCAAATATCACAGGGATGTGAGGAAGGAAAAGAGCCAGTGAAGGGAAGATAAAGTGGAAAAAGAGGAAACGCAACACGTGGTTCAAGAGCCCATGTAAATGAGCATAGGCCTCGAGAAAAAAATATATAAAAGGGATTAAAAAGCAAATGTACACTTCCAAAAAGATTAAAAGTAAAAACAATAATAAAAAGTGCCCTCTCCCACCCCATGCCAAGGTGGGAGTGAAGGATAATCTTACCAGCACGAAGACCCAGGCATGTTACTGTGTGTAGCTCCAGAGAGGATAAAAAAGAAAAAATACTGTCTCCAAGAACCCCAAAAGGCCATACTTTAGAGTCCTTGCTCAGCACACCTGGACACATCTGCACCAGGTATCTCAGCCAATCGGCCCAGGCTCTAGGCTCACACCTGGGGGTGTGTGCTGAAGAGAGATCTGACTGTGTCAGACAATCAAACGTTGAATCTCACAGCTAAAACAGGTGGGAGAGCTGAGATAGGCAGAGTATAGAAGCGGTAAGTGTGTGATGTTAGATCATCCAAAGATTCCTTCTCTTAAGAGCCAATCCTTTCTGCCTGGTCCATTAACTATCTGCCTGATCTGGTCCCCCACATTGCGTTTTGTTCCTCTCAGGTGCTGCCCACCTGGTATAAGACTTGGTCTCTCACAAAGCAAGCTGCACTGGCTGATCAGGAAGCCCCAGGGATGGACCTATCTCCTCGTGCCCAGTGCTGATATTACAAACGTAAGCCACCACACTCAACTTTTTCCAATGAATTCAGCTTCTCGTGCTGTGAGGCAAGTACTTAACTAACTGAACTATTTCCCCAGCCCCTGAAAAGTTTCCTTTTCCAGTGAATTGATAACAGCTAAAGGCACTGGTGGGGTTGGTGAACACAATAAGAACGAGAGCACAGATAGACATCCGACAGCCAATGTGTACTTCCTGTTCTCTCCAGGAGATGTCTTCCTGCCTCAGACTGACACAAGGCCCTGCTTTTGGAGTAGACTCAATCTCAGGCCCATGGAAAATGGTATCTGGCATTTCTTCCTTCTATCCTCTGCCACCTCCTTTCTGCAGGTACCCAAAGCCTTCAGTATTCCTTTCCCCATGCAGTTCCTTACAGACAGCCATCCTGAATCAACACATTCACCCTAGCTGTGAGAATATGAATGAGTCAAAGCTTACCCTAAGCAAAACAGATGTTTATGGAATCAGGGTTTCATGAGGAAGGTCCTGGAACCTGTTCTGTTCACAAGCTACTTAGTGAGGTTTTTAAAAGAAAAATATTTCATTTATTTATTTGAGAGAGAAAGAGGAAAGGGGCAGAGAGAGAGGGAAAAAAAATGGGTGCGCCAGGGCCTCTAGCCACTGCAAACACACTCCAGATGCATGCGCCACCTTGCGTATCTGGCTTACATGGGTACTGAGGAATCAAACCTGGGTCCTTAGGCTTCTCAGGTAAGTGCCTTAAATGCTAAGCTATCTCTTCAGCCCCTAATTAGTGAGTTTTGTGACTAGTAATATCACAGAACTGATTTGGAATAAAAGAGATAAAGGATTGGACGAAAGGAAAGTGGTGGGAAGAGGTCACCGTGCAGATGTCACGGATGGGAAGAGGCATGTCAGAGAAATTGAAAGTCGTCCAACAAATAATGACTATGTCCAGTGAATGACACATGGCTGAGAGATGGGTTTCTCCCCTGAGAGCGAGCATGCTGTCTAGCAGAGTAGACATGTCTGTGCCCTGAGAGCAAAGGATTTGGGAATGGCTCTTCCCTGGAAAATAATAGCTGGAAATTGGTCCTGCTTGGGTTAAACAGAGATTTCCTTCAAGGGAAATATTGCAAAGAATGGGTGCAATTCTCTATCTTAATGGAAGAGATCTAAATAGCTATTGCCTTCAAAGAAGCCCTAACGCTCTAGAACCCTAAAATGAAGGCCTTGAGAATCAGCCAGTTAATATGCACAACAACCACCCATTTAGCATTGCCTCAGGCATGACCTCTGTGTCCGAAGCAGTCAAGTCCACAGTCAAAGCTAAGAGCACTGCAGTTCTTTCTTGATTACATCATCATTTCTCATCAGCAGCTTAGGAAACCATTTGAATGGCAAAGCAAATGCAGCACACCTCGACACTCACGTCCCGAACAAAGCCCACGAGTCCCGTCCACACTGGCTTGATTTAAGGCACAGACGCCTTTGTACTTGAACTTCATCCTGTGCTGGAGGCTTTCTGCACTTGACCCTCTGAATCCAGAGCTGAAGCGCCATGAGGCTATGAGCTGAGTTGTACTGACATGGTCATAAGTTTAACGACAGAGTTAAGTCGTCTCTCCAGGGACCCCTTCATCATCTCCTTCTATCTCTCTCTGTCTTCCACGCACCCAGCTGTGTGGCCAATGAAGCGCTCACGAGGAGGGTTAGAAGGAAGAATGACTGATTTATGGGTTGTAAAGTGTGCTAGGAGATGTGCTCTTGGTTCTTCCAGCTACCCTAGTAGTTGAATCCCTTAGTTGTGTGTGTGTGTGTGTGTGTGTGTGTGTGTGTGTGTGTGTGTATGCATGTTCATTTGTGTGTGGGTATGTGTGTGTGCATGCACATGTGTGCACATTCTTGTGAAAGCCAGAGACCAATGTGGAGCGTATTCCTCAGTTGCTCTCGACCTCATTTACCGAGATGAGCTCAGTACGTCAGCCAGCTTGTACCCCAAAGATCCAACTGTCTCTACTTCCCAAGTACAAGACTGTGGGCATGTGCTGCTATGCGCAGAATTTACGTGACCTCTGGGGATCCGTACTCAGGTCCTCACACTTGTGTAGCGGGTGTTATTACCAACTGAACCATCTCCCCAGTCTTCCCATTTAGTTTTTTCAATTTATTTACTGACAATTTTAATGCACATATTCAATATATTTTGATCATAAACACCTTCTATTACTTTCTCATTTCCCTGCCTTCTCACTGAACTCCTTCTTCTTCCCAGATAGTATCCTTCCACTTTGATCTCTCTCTCTCTCTCTCTCTCTCTCTCTCTCTCTCTCTCTCTGTGTGTGTGTGTGTGTGTGTGTGTAACCCACTAAGTTTAATTTCACCCTTATGCACATTCTTTGGCTGCCATGTGGCAGGAGAGGCCAACAAACAATCAATTGTCACTTTTTTTCTACTGGCTTCACTAAAAACTCGAGTGCTAAAGAGAATGTTCACAACAAAATAAAACCCAAACCCTCTTATGACTGAACAGCCTGTGTGAAATACGCTCCGCATGACCTTTCCTTCTTCCTGGGTCCCTAGCTGATTTGGAAAGGGAGAGTGGCATCAGTCCTCTCTGCCCACAAGTCAGTCAGTATGCATCAGCGTGAGATGCTGTACCAGCTCCCTGAGAGACACCCAGCCTCTGCACACACAGCTAACACACACAGCCTCTGCACACGCACACACACAGCCTCTGCACACACAGCTAACACACAGCCTCTGCACATGCAGCTAACACACCCAGCCTCTGCACACACAATCTCTGCACACCCAGCTTAGGGTCAGCTCATCTCTTTGTCTTCTGAACTCAGCCAGGCTTCTCTGTACCCAGAGAAACAGAAAAGCCCCCCAGAAGAAATGCAGGACAATTCCTATCCTAGCTGCTGCATGGCATTCTTAGCGTCCTTCACAAAGCAAATTTGAAAAGACAGGGTGCAGAGGAACATTGCAAGACCATAGTTGGTGCTCCATGAAGATCTATTCACTGGACGCGTTCAGGAAGGTTGAATGAAAGGCATAGGGGTTATGGGTATTATGAACGAATGGAGCTCTAACTAGTTCTGTGTCTTTAACGCTGTGGAGCCTTGGAACATGATTTCTATCCTCTAAGACTTCATTTCCCCACCTTTATACAGGCAGCAATAAAGATTTCTATCACGTTACTGTGAGGACTGAAGGAGAGAAGTTGCATAAATTGCTTAGCACTTTGGCCACCATATAGCTTGAATAACTGTGAAGAACCTTTAAAGGAATTGTGATTGTAAGCCACCTCCCTACAAAGGAAACCTTGACTGACTCTAAATAATGAAGAGTCGAGGAATTTACAGAGCTCAAGACTTTTGAGTTAGCAGTACACTCTTGTCACCTACGCTTGGACCCATCAAGCCACACCACTCCACAGGTCACCAGGAGGCACTTGAGAAACTGACCTGCATGGCACAGAGTTGGGGCTCCAGGCAGATCTGTGGTATTGTGGTGACTTGACTCAGATGTCCCCCACAAACTCATGTGTTTTGAATGCTTGGTCCCCAGCTGATGGCAATTTGGAAGGTGGAGCCTTGCTGGAGGAGGTGTGCTGTGGGAAGTGGGCTTGGGATGGTGACAGCCCACTCCTCCCAGCCAGAGCTCAGCTCCTATTCTTGCTGCCAGCTGCTATGGCAAGGAGTGATGCCCAGCCTCTGCTCGCCCAGCTTTTCCCTGCCATCATTTGAAGCTTCCCCCTTATGTGGCAAGCCGAAATAAACCCCTCCCTCCCATCGGCCACTCTGGTCAGGTGTCCTGTCCTGGCAGTGAAGGTGAATTTGACAGATATGACTCAGGTGGACAGAAGGAAATGAGGGATCAAATGAAGGAACGAGGGACAGACAGTAAACAAAAGAGGCGAGGAGGGAAGGACAGCTTGTCTGGTCAGGTGTGACTGAGGCTCTTTGGCAATCTCTGCAGATAGGTTTGGCTGTCTCAACTCAGTCCTCTGGTAGCTAGTGGTTATCAACCCACTAGGGCTCGTCAATCAGCCTCTCAATGTGCAAGATGGCCGTACACTGAAAGAAGATCCAGTCAAAGTGTTAGTGGTGCAGTGCCTGTGAAACTCTGATCTAACTTGTTGGTTTTAAAACTGCTTCTCCAGCTTCTTCATAGAATCTAACCTCTCTCTTTTTCTCTCTCTCTCTCTTTCTCTCTCTCTCTCCTTTCTTTCTCTCTCTGTGTATATGTCTGTGTCTTTGTATGCATCTGTGCATACACATACAAATGTCATAGAAGGGGGTAAGTCTGCCTAAAATTCAGCTCAAGTAAGGATCATTTTATGTGTTTACTCTTTAAGTCAAGGGATCCACGGATGTATCCCTGTGGGAAGGGTCATGCTCCCATAAGTGAACTTGAAATTGCCCGTGGAAGTCACATTTCGGAAAGCCTGTTTGGCTCCTGTATGAGGGAACCACAATATTTGAATTTCAAATTGTCCAGGGGCTGTTGGGGTTGAGAAAGCAGGAAATCGCCTTATTAAAAGATAATTTGCCATGGAGTGTATTCCACATAGGCTGTTTAATCATAAGAGGATTTCAGTTTTGTGAACATTCTCTTTTAACACTCGAGTTTTCAGTGAAGCCTGCAGAAAAAAAAAAAAAAAGATAGTTGAATGTTTGTTGGCCTCTCCTGCCACACAGCCCCCAGGAAATGTGCATAAGGGTGAAATTTTAATCTATAGATTGGAAAATTTTAAGTTTCATGAAAATTCATATGAGCAAAACCTACATTGCAAAACCAAAGGGGCTGCTGATTCGGTCCTCGTAAAACACCGACTGTATTTTATTTCTGCCCAAAGCCCTACGCCATAGCCTTCCTTGCTTGCATTTTGTTCTTCCTAGCGTGAGAGACATGTGGTTATTTTAAGAGCCACTCCTCAGCCCGAGCTGAGCGGAGGCAACCTTGAATTATAACTTACTTTCTTACCTTCGTGTCTTCCTTCCTCACCCTAACCCCTACCCCTCCTGCTGCAGAACAACTTGCTGTTGCTAGGGAAACCCTGGTCCATGTGGGTTATGGCCTTTGATCCTATCTAGTACCTCTACAGATGCTAGCACAGAGACCACGCACATGGAGTAAGACTGTCCCTCCTCACCCGAAAAGTTATAAAGGCAAGCAGCTTCTTTGTCCTTGGGAAGCTGAAGCCCCTCTCTGGCTTCAGCGACCCAGCATGCTCTTCCACTGTGTACCATCCTCCTCTAAGAAACATTTCCCCCCAAAGAAACAAATGGGTCTCAGCCATTCTCTCTTACTAAACTTTTCCTTGTTTTTATTTTTTTAATTTATATGAATTTATTAATTGGCATCAAAACATTCCAGGGAATTTCTGACCTGAGTTAAAAGAATTCAGCTGATGTTGAATTCATACTTCGACCCTTATTTTGTCAATTATGAACTGGATTGTATAAACACATTGTGTGTTGTCACACACCCATCCATTTATCCTCTTGCGTTCTCTCTCCCCTACCCCCATTCTCCTGAGGGCGCTGTTCAGTGGACTTATTGGTATTCACTGAGGGGTCTTGAAAGCGCCAGTCTCCCTTTGGAGAACAAGGCTTCAGGAGCCTTCTTCCAGCCCAGGAGCTCTCTCGTAATCTGTTTGTCTCCCTCTTCTGCAATGTTCCCTGAGCCTTGAAAGGCATATTATAAGTCTCTTTGAGTGTTGAGCTCTCTCGAGGCCTCCAATTTTCTGATTTGATGTTTTGAATCTCCTCAGTGTGGCCACCCCCTCCCTGGAGGAGGTTCTCATGCTAGCCTTGAGAGCAGCACTCATACTCAACGCACTGCTTCCTCTGTATTGTCTCCTGGGCCCTGGCAGATGTGATAGCGTCACCCAGTGCTGAGTAATCAGCTGTCTTGTCTTGTCATACTGATGGATATTGTGTCTCCCTGGTATTTACTGCAGTCTGTAAAGAGCAGAATCTCCAACCAAGAATGAGAGCAGTATGGATCAGAGGGGATAAGTGTACACATTTGAAAGTCTTCTTGACAGCCATACCTTCTCCTTTTTGCTGAAGTACAGTGGGAGCTCCCTCTAGAGTCTATGATCTTCCAAGACACAGGCTTCTGACTTGGTTCTCAGTACCAGGTATGAATTCCCTCCTACCAAGCAGGCCTCATACCTAGTCAGAGAGCAGTCATTTACCCCCATAACCTGTGCACCACTATTGAGTATGGACGTGCATCTTGCTTGGCAGGTTGATTGGCCCTCATTCTAAGTCAGGTTTTTTTTTAAATACTTTATTACTTATTTATTTATTTGAGAGAGAGAAATACAGAAATAGGCAGGTAGAGAGAGAAAGAATGGGCACGCCAGGGCCTCCAGCCACTGCAAATGAACTCCAGATGCGTGCGCCCCCTTGTGCATCTGGCTTATGTGGGTCCTGGAGAATCGAGCTTCGAACCGGGGTCCTTAGGCTTCACAGGCAAGCATTTAACCACTAAGCCATCTCTCCAGCCCTCTAAGTCAGTTTTATTAGCACCTATACCAACCTCCCCATGGAAGTCCACTTGTCTTAGCCCATCCCTCCGTCTTCAGCCTACTCACCCTCTCTCTCTTGAATTGTTATGCTTGTTCAATGACTTAATATTTATATGTAATAAACTTACAGATCTAAAGTCTATGGTCAGGTGGCATTTGACAAGTATATTTTCTCTTGTTGTGGTCACTTAAATCTCAGTGTAGACCATTTCCATCCCACAAGCATTTCCTTTACGATGTTATCCCAGTGCCACCCTCTGTATCCAGAAGCGACTTTGTTATTTATTGTTTTCATTGCTGGAACAAAACGCCTGATTTGGGGAAGAAAAAAAAACAGTTTCAATGAAGGTTTAGTTCAGCTTACAGTTTTCAGTTCCAGTCCTTCATGACAGGGAAGGAGGTTTGGGGACAGGAGCACGAGCAGCAGGCACATCACATGCACACTCAGGAGGCAGAGAGGAAGTAATGGATTCTACTGCTAGGCTAGTTTCCTCCTTTTTAAAAAAAATTCTTATTTATTTGTGAGGGGGAGAGAGAGAGAGAGAGAGACAAAGGGCCTCTTGCCATTGCAAACAAATTCCTGATGCACACACCACTTTGTGCATCTGGCTTTACATGAGTACTGGGAAATCAAACCTGAGCTGGCAGAATTTATAAGCAAGTGCCTTTAACCTCTGAGTGGTTTCCACAGCCCTAGCTTTCTCGTTTTTCTCCAGATCAAGACTCAGTGGCTTAAATGGTGCTGTTACAGTTGAGGAGGGTCTTCATGCCTCCATTCACCTAATCAAGCTAGTCCCTCATAGGCATACCCAGCGGCTAACATCATTTAGATACTTCTTCACTGGTATGCTCAGGAGCTTTTTTCATAGGTGATTCTATGACCTGTCAGGTCAGGTTGGCATTCAGAATAAGCCATCACAATCACCATAGTTGGATTATACCCTATGGTGGTTTGATTCAGGTGTTCCCCATAAACTTAGGTGCTCTGAATGCTATGCCCCCAACTGATAGCAATTGGAAATTAATGCCTCCTGGAGGCAGTGTATTCACTTTTTGTTTGTTTTTAAATATATTCTTTTTATTTATTTATTTGAGAGGAAAAAAAGGCAGAGAGAGAGAGAGGGAGGGAGATAGAGAGAGAGAGAGGGAGAATGGGCCAGAGCCTCCAGCCACTTCAAACAAACTCCAGATGCATGCATCCCCTTGTGTATCTGGCTGGATCCTGGAGAATCAAACTGGGATCCTTTGGCTTTGCAGACAAATGCTTTAATCACTAAGCCATCTCTCCAGCCCCAGTGTATTCTTGGGAGTGAGGTTATGGGTGTTAAAGCCAGCTCCCCCTTGCTAATGTTTGGTGCACTCTCCTGTTCCTGTTGTCCACCTGATATTGGCCAGGAGGTGATGTCCCTCTGCTCATGCCATCGTTTTTCCCTGCCATCATGGAGCTCCCCCCTCCAGCCTGTAAGCCAAAATAAACTTCTTTTCCCCCACAAGCTGCCCTTGGTCAGGTGATTTCTACCAGCAATGCGAACCTGACTGCAACATGCCCAATCTGGAATCTAACACTAATGCAATCATGCCTTCTGTACTTGACTGTGAGCAGCGATTTTGGTTCAATGTTTGTCTGCAGGGCTTGGATATGTCACTGCATATTCCAGAAGTTCTCTCCTTGTTCATTTTTGGTGGTACTGTAACATCTTGGGGTCATCATGAATACGCTAGTGTGAAGCTCCCCTTTTTAGCACATGCTTTTCTTTCTCTTAGAAAGCAGGAGTTGCATCCTGCAGCCGCGCCTATGTCTCCTGACTTGTCATGTTGATGCTGCAACCTGGCTCCATTCTTTAGCTCCTCAGACATGCTCACTCTGTGGTCTGAGACTTCACGTAGCCCCCTTGCTCCCACAGTTCTTGATTTCACTATTACATGTTATGGAAACATCCCTCACCTCTAATATCTACCTGGATCTTCCTGTGAGGATTTCCTGTAATACCCTGTTAGCAGGACCTGAAGCAATGACACGTTTCTGGCGTCTGCCCTCAGTTCCAGCCTCTCACATCACCATGTCCATGTAACTGTCAGCTGGTAATTACATCTGATGTCCTTGACTGCCAGCCCTGCCTCACACTGCTGAGCGCTCCATTAGCACCTGCTGGACAGGTGGATGGAGAGATAAAGGGCCTCCAGGATAGATTAGCTAACCAGAGATTTTCTGAACGGCCTATTTCAGGATGCCTCTGTTTGATCAAGTTCCCTCAAAGGCCACTGGGGTTTGGGGCACAGGCAGGAGGGATCAAAGCGACTGGGCCAGAGCCCCTAAGTCAAGTTCAGTAGAGAATCTTATTTATTTTAATCTCTTTTATATAACATTTCTGAGGTAGGGGTTTTTTTGGGGGGTTTTTTTTTTGTTTTGTTTTGTTTTGTTTTGCTTTGCTTTGTTTTTTAAGGTAGGGTCTTTCTCTAGCCCCAGGCTGACCTGGAATTCACTGTATAGTCTTAGGCTGACCTGGAACTCACAGTGATCCTACCTTGGCCTCCTGAAGCCTGGGATTAAAGGTGTGTGCCACCACACCCAGATTTCTGTGTAATATTTTATAAGAAGACAGTAGATTTTTATCATAAATAATTTTGAAAATCATCAGCCTAGTTCTGTGCTCTCAAACTTGAATGTCTCAAGGTCAGTAAAGACAACATAAATCCTTTGGCTTGGCTGATGGTTTTGTGTATTAAACACATCCACATAGTCTTCACTTCCATGATCAACTTAAAAACTCTTCCTTGCAGCATCCACCCATTCAGCACAATGCTCACTTACCTGTGTGAGCAGTGTAGCTGGAGAGCAGTGTGTCTTCCTTCACAGAGGAGACTAGAGCAAAAATGAATAAAGCTAGCTGCTGTGTAGATAGCGTTAAAAGTGGGGACTTACATTTATTTTTAGAGCAGTGGGACAGCAGGGGGTGGTGGGCATTGTGCCCCTGCACCTAGTAGGGGCAACGCCAGTTCTATTTCAGCCACTTGCTGCATGTGTTAATATGGACTGTGTAACTTTTCAAGCTAAACTAGAAAAATTGATTTGCATGAGTGTGTGTGTGTGTGTGTGTGTGTGTGTGTGTGTGTGTTGATCAGAAGAAAGATAAAGCTTAATTATTTTTTAAATTTTGGGTTACACACATGATATATAACAAAAATCCACCTGCACATCAAATTCCGACTAACACTGACACACAACCGCAGACCAAACGCTCAGTGGTAAAGGTGGCACTGCACAGTCCCACAGGGATAAGTGAACCCCCAGCCTCATTAGCTTGTCAGAGTAGGAGCTGGACTCAGAGTCCAGGCTAGAAAATTCCCCGGCCAGTGTCTACCTCCCCTTCCTCTCTGCTCACTCCCTTACCTACTGTAGCTGAGAGAACATTCTAGGTGACCTATGGGCTCATTTTCCCTTCCCCCTATCTCGGTTTCACTTCAGTTTTGTTCAGGTATTTCACTCACCCCATCCCTCACTGCACATCCCAGACAGTTCCAGAGTCAATGGCCCTTCTCCCGGCTCCAGGATAGTCCCATGGCCCTCAGCAGTGATAGGTTCATAGAGCAGGACCTTTGCCAGTGCATGTGTGACATTTAACTAGCCACAAGGGATTTTTTCCACAATTTGCTTATGATCCAACTAGGGCTAATGAGTTTATGTAGACATTTGGAAAGGCAACTCCCTGGGTCCTAAGAGTAAGCTCCTGAGTCAATTGTTTTCCTCCTTGGAATGTCCTGGCATTCATGCGTTGAACAATTCATGCCAAGCACTGATCTAGAGACCAGTGATACAAAAATGAACAAATGTGAAGAAAAAAATAAAAGAAGCAGCAACTTAAAAAGTAGCTCAATGTTATGTCAGATATGAAGGAAATATGGGGGAAACAACAGCGCAAGGTAGATAAGCTGGAGCACAGATGGGGTGACTACACATTTCTGCAGTATAGACTGAAGCCGTCATGGCCGTTCTGCATCACAGTGAAGCAACCTTCATCCAGAGGATGGTGGGATGAAGGAAAAGGCAGAGCAGTGGGATGACAGCTTCTCAAGCAAGCTAATCCTGAAGCTGCCCCTGATCCAGAACCTCCCGATACAGCATTGAGCTCCTTACAGTTTTCGTCAGTGTGCATGCTGTGTGTGTCCCATCGGGGGCACCCTAGCCTGGTTAACTCACTAGATATATGATGAACGTAATCATTGGGGGGTGTTTTCCCTGGGAAGTCCTTTCAAAAGAAGAGACCAAGATTTGATTGGAAATATATCTGCATTTGAGATAGAAGGGACCTTGAGGATGAGAGCAATTCGTCTGCAGTGACTTTGATTATTTTTCAAGAGATGGAAATGAAAGCAAGAAAACAAGAGTAGGGACAAGTCTGTGTATGACAGAAGGCCACCTACCCCAGGCAATGTGATGTTTCTTGGAGATCATCACTTAAGCTCAAGTAAGGCCTACCAAATCCCTCTCAGTATAGTTTTGTGAGGGAGCATAATAAATTGAAGCAGTTGAAAAGGAAATCTCAAGTAGTGGCCTCAAATGCCCATCCCAGGCCAACCCATGTGAAGAACCGAAAAATTGCTGAGGATTTGCAAATAAATGTGTACAATGCCTTAGCACGTTCCCAGTGGGGCCATGTTACTCTGGCTACATAGAAAGACCCTGACATCCTGACTCTTCTACACTCGATCCTGTCTCTCTCCTTCCTCTAACCTATCTTCCACCGTGCTACTCAATCAATTGCAACAGTAAAGATGTGCTAAAGGTCAGTCACATGCCAGGCACTACTGTGATAAAGGCAAGGAAGACAAAGTTGTTCTGTGAAAGAATTTGCCATTCCAGAGGGAGGCAGACAAATACATCGTGTGAAACATGTACTCTCAAAGTACAAGCACTGTGCCAGCTCTGAGGAGTGGAGCTTAATCTGCACCATGGAAACTTGCTCTAGGCAGAAGTCAGCCAACTTTACAAAGGTCCAGATTGTTTTTATTTTAGACTTTGCTGACCAAGATATGAACTCAGACATGTTGTACAAATGCTTATTTATGAGAGAAGAAACAAATTCCTTTCAAATGTTTATCAATGAATCGCACGATAATAATTAAATGTTTTTTTCAATATAATTCTGCTAAAGAAAATAATTCTCCAGGCAATAGGAGACAGTTTTGCTTAATGGAGTGCAAAGTTAGCGTTTGCCACTGTCAAATCAATTTCAAGCATTCATCCATACAAACCACTCTCACTGCAGTCAAAAGAGAAATGGCTGATTCTAGGCTCAGGCAAAAATAGGTAAGATGGACCCTGACCACCTTTATTTTGCAGGTATGTGTTTGTTGTGTGTACAGGGATATAAGTGTATGGGTACACATACATGTGCACATGAAGACCAGAGGTATGTCAAGTGTCTTCCTAAATCTGTCTCCACTGAACCTAGGAATTACCAATTTGGTTAAACCAGCTAGCTAGCCATCAAACCCTAGAGAGCCACCGTTTTTGCTTCTCCAGTACTGGGCTAACAGACACGCACCACCACACTCAGCTCCTGCTTAGGTACCAGAGATCTGGGCTCAGGTCCTCGTGCTTATGTGGCGATCACCTTACTGGCAGAGCCATCTCCTGACCCAAGATATTGACCATCTGGTCATGCTGGCAAATTAGTGCAACACACACACACACACACACACGTGCACACGCATGCACATGCCATGATAGGGACATGTCAAAGGAACATAGCAGCCAACTAAAAGAGCTCTAAATTGTCAGATAGAAATTTTTGGTCAGCAAAATTGTTAGTCAATGTTGTATTATACTTCAAAATGTGAATGACCATGAATCCATACTGGTACAAATAAATAGAGAAAAAAAAAAAAAAAAAAACAGAAAAACCTCCCAGGCAGAATTCCAAATCATTCACATTGAAGCCACCTCTAATGAAGAAGAATGTAATTTTCCATTCCTTAACGTGGCCAATGCACCGTCAGTTGCTTCCACAGTACAACAGGGAGAGAGGGAGAAGTAGAGTGAATTCATGGTGAAGTCTAGCGAGCACTGCTTTAGCAGGTAATGAAGACAGACCACAGTGATGGTGGCACCCTAGACGCCATGTGACGCTGGCAACAGCATCTTCTCTGTGGTCGTCCTTCCAAAACCCAAGACGTCAGGAAGATCATGAGCAAAACATCAACAAATCTATGCAGAGGGACTCTCTCCAAAGCACTTGTCAATACTACTCAAGGACAGAAAACAAGGCATATTTGATGACGGAAGAGAAAGCACACTTAGCTTTATCTGTCCAGGATGCCAATACTATTCAAAACCGTTAAGATCATCAAAGGCAAGGAGAATGTGAGATCCCATCTCGGCCAAGCGTTGACTCACAAGGCCTGAGGACTGAATCCTTTTGGCGTCCTTGATGGGCTCTTGAAACGACTAAAAGGAAGACAGTGTGTGTTAGGTAAGGAAATCCATCCTAAGCATGGACTTCAGTGAGTGATAATGTATCCATGTTGGTTCATTATCTGGGGTAAGCATGCAACATTCATGTAGGATGTGAATATGAAAAACTGAATGTGAAAAACATCAAACTTGTAATGTCTTCACAATTTTTCTTGAAAACCTATTTTAAAATGAAAGTTTATTAAAAGTTAATGTGTACACACATTCTTAGCCTGAAGGCTGTATTCAAATAAACTCTGGGGATTAAGGAGATGAGTCAGTGGATTTGAGTGTTTACTGTGCAAGCATGAGAACCTGAGCTCCATCCCCAGCACCCACATGAAAAGCCAAATGTGGCCACACAGGTCTGTAACCCCATCGCTTTGTGGAACTCAGATGGGAGTATCACTGGGGCTCCCTGGTCAGCCAGTCTATCCAAATGATGGCCCAAAGCTCCATTTTCAACAACAGACCCTGCCTCAAGGGACTAAGGCAGAATAGTCATAGAGGATTGCACCCAATGTGCTCCTCTGGCCTACACAAGTATACACACAGGACAAATGCATCTGTATACACACATGCATACATCACATGCACACACACACACACCACCTACAATATACATACAATTTAAAAACATCTTTGGACTGAATTTTGTACTTTGAGCTATAGTTTACCAAAATTCTAGTCTATATTAGCTACTTCTACTCTTTTCAGTTTTGGTGGAAAAAAATCTGAGGATAAGGAGTGTAGCAGACAGCTTCAGGTTCGCTGAGATGGACTTCCAGACCAGGCACAGTTATGGAGGAAGGGATATTATTTATTGAAGCTTACAGATCCAGGGGAAGTTCCATAAAGGCAGGAGAAGCAGCCTGCTCTTCACAGGACCAGGCAAGAGAGCAAAGCCCCAGCCACACAGCACACAGAGCAAAGCTACAGCCAAAAGCCACAGCACACTTCAGGAACTCCTGCTAGGCACATTTTGCATATCTTTACAATGGAATCTCAAACCCACCATCACACCTTAAGAACCACCCAGTGACATTGCCTCCAGCAAGGTGGCTGCAGGTGCAAACTATAAACTAATAAAACACTGAATATATTGGGAGACATATATTCAAAGTACCACAAGGAGTAATTCTAGCTGTATAGGACTGATGGATCCTTGCTATGAAGAACACCAAGGTCTATGCATTTTCCCATTTTCTCCCTCGTACAAGCAACAGGATTCTATATTAGCCCCATCACTCTCTTTGAAGGTGAAGTATTTTGGGCAGTCCCAGGAGGTTTCCTTCAAGATCCCACCAACCACAGGCTCAGCTCTAAGAGCAAAGGAAGCTGAGAAAGATGGTGTCTAGTGTCTTGAGTTCTCTGGTGCACAAGGAAAAGGGGTTGAGAAATAGTAGGGGTAGAGGCCGCCTATGGTGTCTATAGAGTGATTACTACTTAAAATGTTATAATTATCATATATCTTTCTTTGCTAGAGTTCTTAATGTCTATCCTTATCAGCAATCTGTAAAATCCTTTATCACTTAAAACTGTGGTTTCAGAACTGGGGAGATAGCTCAGTAAGGTACTTGACTTGTAAGAGTAGACTTACCTGAGTCAGTCCCTAGAAACCACATAAAACTGCCAGGCACGGTGGTGAGTGCCAGAAATCCTAGCGCTAAGGAAGTAGAAGCAGCTGGATCCCTGGAGTTTACTGGCCTAACTGTTGGGCTCAAGCCAGGGAGAGACCTCACCTCAAGAAGAGGTGGATGGTGTCCCTGAGGAAAAGACCCAAGGATGTCCTCTGCCCTCCAAAGTACACAAGTACCATATATATGTGTGTGTGTGTGTGTGTGTGTGTGTGTGTGTGTGTGTGTGTGTGTGTGTGTGTATAGCCACATGGATGAAATAGAAACCACCAGGATCAAATCCCTATCACTGACAGATTACAGGGAGGAGATTTGAGGACAGGGGTCCTATAATGGTTAATCTCTCATTATCCATTTGACAGAATTGAGACTCCTCAGAGAAACAAATCTCTCCCATCTAAGGGAATTTCTAGGTTAGGTTCGTTGAGATGGGAAGGCCCATCCTAAATGTGAGTGGTGCCAGCCATCCCATGGGCTGGCGACCTGGGTGATATAAGAAGGAAGAAAGCTAGCTGAGTATCAGCATCCTTCACTTTGTTTCCTAACTAGACACCACGTGAGTAGCTGCCTCAAACCCTTGCTGCCAGGCCTCTCCAGTGATGGACTGTAACCTTGAACGGCAAGCCAAAATCAAGCCTTCCTTCCTGAAATTGCTCTCTGTCAGGTATTTCGTTCCAGCCATAAGAAAATAAATAATGCAGGTTCCACGCCTCTCTGTGCTAAGTGGAAACTACACACATGTCAAAGAAACAAATTCTCAGTTGTTAAGTCCCCTGGGAAGTAACTTATCTGTGTGGGCCCTTCACTGCAAGAAGGCAGAGATAGGAAAAAAAAAAAAAAAAAAAAAAAACCTCTCCAATGGGCTGGAGACCCCGCTGCACCGTTTGCAGACGTCAGCGACCCTTGTCCTGACACACAAGACGTTGGCTTACCTTAGTAGAAGACGGCTAACTTGATTCTGGTAAGACGCCAGCAGCATGTCAAGTGGCCCTGAGCCGTTACCCTT
The DNA here is from genome assembly GCA_036365145.1 of Orientallactaga sibirica. Lineage (NCBI taxonomy): Eukaryota > Metazoa > Chordata > Mammalia > Rodentia > Dipodidae > Orientallactaga > Orientallactaga sibirica. The sequence continues at coordinate 10,777,172 of JAEOAD010000044.1, forward strand.
ACCAAACACTGATTTCACAGGTGGTGCAGAGTGACAATTGTGAAGGGTTTGATGCACTGAGGTGTTCCCTGCTGTAGCACGTGAACACACACAAGACACACTGCAGTTGGCAGGCATACACCATCAAAGTGGGCATGTTAGCCTACTTAGTGATAATAGCTGCCTCTAAAAATAAGAACCAACAACAATAACAGCTACGTGTGCTTCACGCTTCATGAGCACTGGAGGTGGGCTATGCAATTTACATGCAGCCTGCTCTTTAATTCCCACGATGACCCTCTTATCATTATCCTTAGCTTTCAAATTATTAAGTTTAGTCCCACACAGTTATTTACCCAAATCCATTAGCAAGTAAATTATTAAAGCAAGATTCTAATCCACTCTGATATGAATACACTGCCGCAGAGCAGAGTTCACCTCTCCTGCACCATGCCCTTTAAATATACACTTACTAGATGAAGGTCTGGTTCAAAATAAGCCATGGACTGGGGAGCCAGGATCGTTTCCTGTGGCTCGTCTTCTGTCCCTAGATCAGGGCTCAGTGAGAGGGGTTCTTACCCCAGAAAAGCCAGTGAAGGAGCAATGGTTTGCAAATGTTGTGTCAGACTGTCAGAGGCTCAGTCTTATGATTAAAAAAAAAAAAAAAGTCAATTTTGATTTTCAAACAAGCCCTTTAAGGCCCATCACATAAAATGAACTTAAGAATTGGGAAGAGTGAAAATTACCTGAGAGGGGAGGTCGCAGTTTCCACACGAAGATCAAGCAAAGCAAACATGGCCGTATGGATGTTTTTCTGGAGTCTTTGTCCTGGGAATGTAGAGAAATCAACAGGAAATGGAGTTCTGTTCTGGCCAGCATTGTCAAGCCCGTTCTCGTCATCTATCCGGGAATCAGTGTTCCATAGGACCAACACGGTCGTGTGTGTGCGTGTGTGTGTGCGTGTGTGTGTGTGTGTGTGAATGTGTGTGGACTCCCTTGTGTATGCAGAGACACATGCACGTGTCTGCACAAAGAAGACAGAGGTTGATGCTAGGTGTTTTCCAAACTGTTCTCTATTTGTTGAGACATGGTCTCTCACTGAACTCAGAGCTCACAGATACAGCCACGCAAGCTACCCAGCTTGCCCCTGGGAGCCAGCTATGTGCCTCCCAAGCGCTGGCATGACAGGCACATGCTATCATGCCTGACATTTATGTGGGTTCTGGAGAACTGAATTCAGTTCTTATGTTTGTGTTGTTGGTGTTTTACCCCACCCCCAGGCATCTTCCGAGTCCCTCACAAGTTCTTTTACAAGCAGATCACACAAGGTCTGCAGTGTGTTTCCAGGGCTGCTTAACCGGCAGCGTGAATACTTTGTTTTTAGTTTACATTTAAACACCTAGGCTAACAATTTAGCATATTCCATGGTACTGGTTAGTAAGCAGAGTGTAGGTGTATTGCTATTCATTTGTAAGATTAGGAACAGATGTTCTGAAGGCAGGGAGGGATGGAAAAGCATTTAAATTACCTTTTGGTTTTTTTTCCTGAAAGCCCTCCCTTGCACCTGATTTAAGAACTTCTCTTGGCCTTACCAAACAATGGCTCCACGTGAAGCTAAAAATGCATTTTTGAAAATTACTCTGGGACTTTGTCACAGCATTTGGAGACGACATGAAATTGACTGCAGTGTGATTCCTGACTGCCCTTGGGTTGCTAAGGACCAAGGAGCTGCTGGCTGAGGCAATTTCATTTGACCTACAAAGGAATCAGCAGGGAAGAGATTTCCTGAGGCCACAGGTGCCTGCACATCACACAGAGGATCAACTCTGGATTTCGGCACTAACTGGTTCCTCCTGTCACTGGCAACTTTGGATGTTTTAGAAAAGAATTCTTGTGATGTTTTCCCCACCCTTCATGTTGACAAGCCACATTGACCATCAGGAAGAAAGGAAATCTCCCAGAGGGCCAAGAAATAGTTCTGGAAAACACCAAGATGTTGTATTAGTGCCATAGCAAATGACCTAATGTAGGCTAATTTTCTAAAGGAATGAGGCGTCTATACCTCATAGTTGCCGAGATTCAGAAGTCTAAGATTGGGTAGCCTCTGGCGAGTGACGAATGGTGAGTTGCAATGGTGACAGGGACTGTAAAAGAAAGACCATCGTGCCAAAACTGAAGCCACAATGAGACTCGGGCTTGAGCTGTCTTCTAATTATAAGAAGTACCTTAGTCCCTTTCAAAGGCAGCTCCCCAGTGATCAGTGATCTCAGAGCTTCCCAGCAAGCCCCACCTCTTAGAGGACCCACCACCTCGTATATTGCAATGCTAGGGATGAAGCTGAAAAATCCAACCAAGGACTGTTGGTTCTGCTGAAACCCAAAACCTCCCTATTACGTGGAATAGGTACTAATAGTGCAGTAGGAGAAGGGGAACTACAAACAAGAAAGCTCAACTATAGCAGGGCAGGGAAAGAATGCCCTGGGGGGGGACCTAAGCCAGTGATAACACTAGGAGACGTAGGGGAAAAGGACTATGTCTCAAGCCCTCTACCCATTCCTTAACCCCCTCCCTCCTTCAGAAATACTGTGAAACAACTTTAGATCTAAAACCAGAAGAAACCCTTCTAAAGAGCCCGCCTACCACCTGGTTTGCATGTACTAATGGTCTTACTCCCTGCATAAGTTTAGAGTTTTTCAAAGACCCTAATGAGCTATGTATACTGACCCATATTAGCCCCCACGTCTACTTGTATGATGGAACATGGGTTTGATTTCCACTGTATCAGGGAGGGCCAAGAGAGCTGCCCCAATCCTGGTACCACTCTTGACAGGGGCTGGCATTGCAGGATCAGCTGCCTTAGGCACTGCATCTCTAGTCATAGGGGACAAAAATCTTAGACTACTTAGTGACCAAATAAATTGAGATCTCAGCCACATAGAAAACTCTATACCCCAATTGGAACAACAGGTAGATTCATTAGGTGAGGTTGTGTTACAAAATAGAAGGGGGCTGATTTAGTCTTCATGAAACAAGGGGGGGGCTATGTATGGCCCCAGGTGAAACTTGTTGCTTTTATGCTAACCAGTCTAGAATAATCAGAAACACCTTAGCCTTAGTCAGAGAAAACTTTAGAAAAAGAGAACTCCAAAGACAGGCTACTGGAAACTGGTTTCAGTGTATGTATGATTGGTCTCCATGGTTAATTACTCTTACTTCTGCAGTTGTCGGCCCCCTTCTGTTAATATTGCTAGGCCTTACCATAGGACCCTGCATTATTAATACTTTGGTCAGACATGTTAAAAATAGAATTCGTTCTGTTAAGCTTACCCCCCTATCTGAAACTGAACGAACCATTATCCCTCCCGAGTCTAAGGTTTGACCCAGTGCCATATCTGAGGGGGGAAATGTTATTATTTCTTTACAACAAGCTTAGAGAAAAATAGAAGTCACTTCCTTGTAGGAGCCCATAAAAGAATGGAATGAAATACTTGCTTGAACAGATGGGGATGGTAGGTAAACAGGATGTTCTGCTGGTCTGAACAGCATTACCCTGGACCTGCATTGTTAAGCAAGCTCCTAAAGGGCAGGTAAGCATGGCGGATAAGCAGGACACTTGGAGACTGTTGGTCACAGGTGTACTTAACACTCCTAACAGAACTATTCACAAATTTGCTTAATCCTCTAGAATGGAATGCCCCTGCCATAATGCAAGTTCCCCTTTATGTTTAAAAGTTACTTTTATGACTGTAACCTGTGAATTGTGATTTATGGTCTAACTCCCATCCTGTTTTTGCAATATGCATCTTGTTTTTTGTTTTCAGAATAAAAGCTGATACTCTACAATGCAACTGCCCAGACAGAAATTGGCCTTGATATCCATGACCTTGCTGTGCCTAGCAATACCTCCGCAAGACCCTCATAATAGAAGTAAAAGATGATGACATCAAATTAAAAAAGAGACTAATGGAGAGAGGGAAGGGATATGATGGAGAGTGGAGTTCTAAAGGGGAATGGGGGGAGGGGAGGGAAATACTATGCATTTTTTGTATGTAAGTATATTTTGTTGTCAATAAAAAAAAAAAAAAAAAAAAAAAAAAAAAAGCTGATACTCTGAGCAAGCCGGAGATGCCCTCAGAGATCTCTCCCTCTGATGTGCAGTCCCAGGACACGTTGGTTCACACCCAGCATTTTGTGAGTCAGTGGTCTTACTCGTGCGACACCAGACCCCATAACACACAACCCTCTGAGGACAGTCAAGCTACATCTAAGTCACAGCAGACACGCTCCTCAGACTGTTGCAGGTGGGATTGTTTGACAACCAATATCAAATGTGAAATGCATTACAGAATTTTAAAAGAACGAGACAAGTACATCCTTGACCTGCTAACATTTATTCAATATTCTTTGAAATTAGCAAGAATCATATGAAGCACATTTCAATCAAATACAGCCACAAAAAATCTCTTGGATATAAATAAAGATTCGCTATGTGAAGCACTACCGAAGGAACCAGTACGCTCTTACATTTTACTACCTCTTAGCAATGAACAATCGAATGCAATTTAATTCACTCACAATAAAAAAGAAAACCTCGACTTAAAAAAAAATACAGGTTGAAAAATCAATCATAAGGCCCTTTTGTTATGTATGTTCTCAAGGCCAAGTTTGACGACTGTTACAAAAGAATGACAAAAACAAACTTGAGAAAATGTTTCCGCAGAGATCAACGAAACAGTGCAGAAAAGAAGTTACTTACCCATGCACAGAATAACGCAGAGGCTAATTTCATTCGGGTTAGGAAGAATAAATTTAACTATTTTCTTTTTCACAAAACAAACATCTCAGACTTCTTTGTAAGTTAACATGTATACTGTATTATGTGTCATACTCTACTTGACATATTTTCCTAACTACTCAGAAAGCCGGCACTCACACGTCAGAAAGAAACTTCTTGACTAGACCTATTCTGCAACAACCACAGAAGCTCATATGGGTTCGTTGTGAAGGGAGCACATACTAGAAGCATTACAGTGTTGAGAGCTGAAAGTACATTAAAACATAGTCTATGGATTTCACAAATTCTGTTTTTAAAATATTTTTTTCCAAACTAAAAGCTGCAGAAAATTAGTTCTTCGATAGTCTACTGAAAACTCTTGAGCAGCTAACGTTTTACATTTCTTAAGCTTTTTAATTTTCTTAAAAATATTTAAATGATCTTAGTATCCCATCTTTTGAAAAATAATCAAAAAAAAGATTACAAATCTTTTGTTTTAATCAGTGTCACCAAGGGCTTGTCATCGGGACTATAATCCTCACAAGCAATGGGAGTAACGTCGTACATCGCGGGCCTGGATTTCTTTCCAAACCTGAAATCACAAAGAGAGAGGGGACACTCTGGTCACACAGATATTGGATCCCAAGTCCTATTGCAGGCAAGAATAATTTATATTAAAGAACCAAATGGAAATATAAAAATACTCTAAAATATATTCAACAAGTACAGAAATTTAAGGCATCTTGTTATTAACAATGAAAAAGAATAAGCATTAGTCTTTGGTCCAGGAGGCAAAATGCATTTCACAAAACACAGAGCCCAAATTAATGCTGAAGCTTCCAGGTTAAATCTTGGTGATTCAGTCAGGCATGACGGCTCTACAACAGATTTAAGAAAGCATGGATCGATTTGTCTTTTTCTCCCAAGGCTCGCTGTATTGTACATCCATTCAAGTGCCTAGAATACAGAATGAGTCAGTGGCCCTCAAGTAGCTTGCACACAGCCTCTTCACTGGGGTTTGGGAAGAATAAGCTGTAAAGACTCAGGTCATCTGATACCGCAGCACAGCACAACGGAACACCAAAACCATGGAGACATTTGTCCACACACCCTGCCGGCACTCACCATCAAATTCCAGCCACCTGTTCCCTCACAGCTCTCTTGAACACTCAGCCATCATTTCTCTCTGAGCACCAAGCCACTGTCCCAGCTTCTGTGTACATGTCTAGATACCTCTGGAGCAGGACTGATGCCCAGAAGCCACAGGAGTCAAAATCCAAGTTTAAGATCTTCTTTCAAACCAGTCCTAAGTTATTAAAATATGGGACTGACTGAGGCCTTCACGACCCCATAGTGAAAACCATAACCCCATTCAAGAGAGCCTCCAGGGAAAAGGACAAAGGACAAGGGAATAAAAGAGTATAACCTGATATATTATATATATATATATATATATATATATATATATATATATATATATATAAATATGGCCAATTTAACTAGGTGGTCTCTTCCCATTCAAGACCTCACCTTTCCCACAGCCTTTGGAGAAACACGTGATTTAAGCAGTCTTCCTCCATGTAAACCCATAATCACTTTTCCTGCTAATAGGCAGCATTTTTAAATCTATTTCACTTCCAACAAGGCTTATTAAAAAAAAGTAATTAGAAAACAACACACTTAAATTTTGAAAAGATTGTTCAGAGGAGACCCCAAGGAATTAAAGAGGCATATTTACCATGGCGTCCATCCCTTCTCTCCTCTTTTCTCTTTCTTTTCTTGATACCTTTTGAACATCTCTGCCTTCTTAGATGAGAAGTTCATATGGGAAGTGAGAAAATTTTGAGGGGAGGAAAATGGCTTGAGACAGGGTCTTACTCTGTAGCCTAGCCTGGCCTGGAACTCACTGTATAACTCAGGCTTGCCTTTTAAACTGTGCTAATCTCCTGCCTTAGCCTCCCAAGTACTGGGATTTAAGGTGTGAGTCACCACACCTGGTATGATATTGGATTTTTAACCCTTTATCCATCTTTTATTCTAGTGAACTGGAGTTCAATAGCACAAAGGCATAGAGCATGCTGGAGGGGCCCCAGTATAAATACAGGGTTAGGGTGAAAGCATTCGGCTGCCAAGCCCCACAGATAATGCTGCAGTACTGAAAGGGTCTTCAGGAGAGTTCCTAAACTGTGCTCCTCACCGAAGAGCCACAAGTGTGTTGGCCCTGATGTGGGTCTGACCACAGCCTGGAGGTTGGGAAACTGTCTGAATGAGGCCTCTGTCATCTGAGAACAGGAAACAGTAGCACGGTAAAGGCTCATTGGATTCCACACACTTCCAAGTCTGAATATGTAAGAGGCTACTCTGAGGTATGAAAATGTTGACCATTTCTTTCTCATAAAATAGCTAGATACACTGGTAATAAAATTCTGAGAAATCTAAGCTAGGCGTGGTGGCACACGCCTTTAATCCCAGCACTAGGGATGCAGAGGTAGGAGGATTGCCGTGAGTTCAAGGCCACCCTGAGACTACATAGTGAATTCCAGGTCAGCCTGAGCTAGAGTGAGACCCTACCTCGAAAAAAAAAAAAATTCTGAAATTCTCCCAACCCAGTGAAAAAGTTCCCCATATCCTGGTGTCCATGGGATGGTTTCCTGTGGGAACTTTGCTATGAGGACTAAGGGATCATATTCACTAATTGACTAGTTAAAATCAAGCAACTGAACAGATTGAATTCATCTTTCAAAGGCCTCCATTTTATATGTTTTCATAGCTTGGAGAAGAATCTGTTTTCATAAAATCTGCAAAATTAGATGTCTGTCATTTAGGCTATCCACCCACAAGCAATAGATCAAAGGACTGTGAACTGAAGTGTTCCCATGGAGCCGGAGATTGACATGTCAAGTTTAAGGATACATGTTGCACTGAGCATGACAAGGCAAGGCAGAGCCCACTCATCACCTGTACATGTGCAAAGTGGACTGGCAACCAGAAAGCGCGGCCTTGTGTCCGTCCAGCGTACTTGGCTATATGATGCAATGGTAGTGAAGTCTAGCCAGAATGGGTCATAAAATATAAATATTTGATCGCCAAAGCACTTGATTAAAGTCAGATTAACATGCCCGAGACTAGAAAAGAGGACAGACAAGCTTGGAGCTGGGAACCCTGTATCTCAACTTCTAAATAAGCACAAATCCTATTTCCTTGAGTGGGTTACAGAGGATGCCAGAACCATGGCGTGTCCGTTAAGAAAAGCCGGAAGCTCAGGATAGAGCTGGCCCAAGAGAGAAGCCATGTGTGCCACAGGCAGCAGAGCTGGATGGATGAGGCGACAAGAACTCTTAGGACCCAGATGACGAGTCCCAGATGCCAAGCACAGAGCCTCAGGATTTGGTGTTTGCCCTGCTGGGTTTTGGGTTTTGGGTTTGGTGGTCCAATCTTTTCTTGCTATGCTTCCATTCCTTCCTTTTCAAAGGGAAAGATTACTCCATTATATGTTGAAAGGTTTGTTGTTGTTGTTGTTGTTGTTGTTGTTTTGTTTTCGGTTTTACAAGGGCCGAGTCTCGGAAATTTGTATGTGGGAGTATTGAAATGTTTGAACAGTGCTTAGATGGGTAAAGACTATGGGAACTAACGAAACTGGGCTAAATGCATTTTGCATCATCATGAGATGACCATGCTCCCACGGGGGTAGGGGGTCAGGGCAAGGCTCTATGGTTTGGATGTGACAGGTCCCCCTGAAGCTCACGTGTTTGAACACTTGGTCCCTTGCTAGTGGTGCTGCTTTGAAAGGTTGTGCATTTAGGAGGTGGAGCTTTACTACAGAAAGTGGGTCACTGAGGGGAGCCTTGAGCTTTTATAGCCTGGCCCCACTTCCTGCTCACGCTGTGCTTCCTGGCTATAGCTGCAACCTGCCCACATGGCCCCTTGCTCCTCTTCCACCATGCCTTCCCCTCCGTGACGGACTGTGTCTCCTCAAACTGTAACCCTGCCTGCCTGCCTGCCTTAAGCAGCTTCTTGTTAGTTTTGCCTATAGCACTAAGTAAAGTAACCGCTAGAGGTTCCAGCCATAGTGCAGTACCTGCCATATGAAAGCCAAGACACTTTGCCTGATAGAAACGCTGTGGTTCTTAAACACCCAGGAAAGTGAGACAAGACACGCCTAGAATCTCCTTTACCTCTCACAAGGGCAGGCTCAGGCTTTGTGATAAGTGAAGTGCATTTGTATCCAAACTGAACATGCTAACTTCTATGTCTCTTCCGTGCCTCAGAACCGGATAGATGTTAAGAAATCAATCAGGAAATTCGGGAACTGAACCAACATAAAGAGGTCGCCTGTGTTATTGCAGGAAGGTTTATGTCAGTATTCTTTTTGTTACATAACACAAACGTTTCTTCAACAGAAAGGTTCATTTTTAATTGTAAAAATAAACTAGTGAAAGCTCAGAAAAACTATAATGTATAATGTAGAATAAACTATTGCCAATTGTTTAAATGAAGTTTTATTGAAATATAGCCAAACCCATTCACAGTATCTCTGGCTACCGGGGAATCATCATAGAACAGACCAGTTGGCCTGAGAAGTCACTCTAAGCTATTTTGCAGGCCTCAACAGTACGAATCGCCCTAAGGCGAGTGTGGTGATTTGATTCAGGTGTCCCCCATAAACTTAGGCATGCTGAATGCTAGTCTCCCCAGCTGATGGCAATTGGAAATTAAAGCCTCCTGGAGTCAGAGTGTTGTTGGGGGCGGTTTTATGGGTTTTATAGCCGTTTTCCCCTTGCCAGTGTTTGGCACACTCTTCTCTTGCTGTTGTCCACTTTATGTTGGTCAGGGGGTGATGTCCACCCTGTGCTCATGCCATCGTGAAGCATCCCCTCAAGTATATAAGCCAAAATAAACCCTTTTTTTCCCCCCAAAACTGCTCTTGGTTGGGTGATTTCTGCCAGCAGTGAGAACCTGCCTGCAATACTAGGTGTGAACAATTTGTGAATTTAATCTCTCCATCCACTGACCCCCTGCATCCTTTGACGTCCCCTGGCAAATACGTATTAAGCATCTCTGAAATTGCCATATACACTATTACACAGTATGACAAAACTGAGACGTTTTTTATATTGTAACCATTTCTCCTCACTGTTTAATGCGTTTGTTTGTTTGCTTACTTGTTCCAATTTTGGTGGTGCTGGGGGGTTGAACCCAGGACTGGACATGATGGGCAAGTGTTTTACCATTGAGGCACATTTCAGGTCCCCTATAAGTAAATTTTTCACGCAGTACTCCGTATACTCCGTTTTCTTCAGTATATATTCTTATTAAATTCAAACTTGTCATACAAGTTAAGAACATTAACAGAATGTTGGAGAGATGGCCTGGGTTTTCAAGTGAACAGTTTCCTCTGCCCTCACTGGGTACATGGAGGAGCATGCCAACTGGGCATTAAATAATGCCTATTTTGATAAAAGTAGTCACCAGATGTGGTGGTTTGATTCAGGTGTCCCCATAAACTTAAGTATTCTGAATGCTAGGTTCCCACCTGATGGCAATTTGGGAATTAACGCCTCCTGGAGGCAGAGTATTGTGGGGGCGGGCTTATGGGTGTTATAGACAGCTCCCCCTTGCCAGTGTTTGGCACAGTCTCCTGTTCTTGTTGTCCACCTTATGTTGGTCAGGGGGTGATGTCCACCCTCTGCTCATGCCATTGTTTCCCCTGCCATCATGGAGCTTCCCCCTCATGCCTGTAAGCCAAAATAAACCTTTTTTTTTTTTTTTCCCCACAAGCTGTCTTTGTTGGGTGATTTCTACCAGCAGTGCGAACCTGTCTGCAACACCAGATAAGCAGCAAATTTGGAAATACTCTCACATCTCTTGTTTCCTACAAGGATAGTCAGTTAAGTATCTTCCCTGTGGTGGAGGGAGGGGCATGGACAGCAGGCTCCAAAGCACCCCTCTCAAACTATCCTGGGACTGAAACACAATAGCACCCCTACACTTAGGACCCAAAGTATCTGACCTACACATGCCCCTAGGATGGGGGAATTGATTTCTTGGATCTCCCAACACATAGGGTATAGACATGGTCCCCTCCTGCCTAATGAGCTAAGAGCCTCTTCCCTTAGGTTGTTTCTATCAGGCATTTGGTCACAGCAAAGCAAAAGTAAATGGTACAAGAACAGCAGTAGGAGAGGTAAATATAGCATTATTGAGTTATACAATGCCTCAATGTCTGTAGGTTAATATGGCTATCAGAGATTTCCGTGGAGGCACACTTATCCCTATCCAGGGATACTTTGAGGGAATGTTCGTGAAAAGAGTCAGGGAATAGGGGTGGTGATATTTGCTATCACGTCTCAGGTCCTGAACCTACATTGCACCGGTGACACCAATCCAACTCCCGTCTTTCCTCTAGAAATTGACACTGCATTATGAAACACAAACTCTACGCACCCAATGTCCGCTATTTGTCATTATTTTGGTAGGCCCTTCTGTCAAAGGGATTTGTATTCATGTTGATTACTTGAAAATCAACATAGTTAAAGATATTCCAGGGGCTGGAGAGATGGCTTAGCAATTAAGGCCCATGCCTGCAAAGCCAAAGAACCCAGGCTTGATTCCCCAGGACCCACGTAAGCCAGATGTACATGGTAGCCCACGCGACTGGAATTCACTTGCAGTGGCTGGATGCCCTGGTGTGTCCCTGCTCTCTCTCTTTCTCTCTATCTGCCTCTTCTCTCTCTCTAACAAATAAATAAAAATATTTTTTAAGAGATATTTCCAAAAGAAATCATCAAAAAATGTTCAAGGGCTGGGGCTGTAGAGATGGTAAAAGTATTTGCTGTGTTAGCATAATAACCTGAGAATGGATCCACACAGCCCACACAAAGCCAAGTGCAGTGGCAGATGTCCAGCCCTCCTGTGGCAAGATGGAGAGAGAGAATCCCTAGAAGCTCACAGGCCAGACAGCCGCACGAGACCCTAACTCAGAAACAACTAGGTAGAAAGTGAGGACTGACAGCCAAGATTGTCCTGTGACATCCACATGAGTATCATAGCATGTGCATGCCCGTGCTGACACATATGAACACACAGACATTTTTAAAAAATGTTCCCATGCACAGTGATGAAGTGTCAGGCAGATATGGTATCAGTCACTGAGCAACACAAGTTAAATAAATGCATGCATTCGGTGTAAGCATAACTAGCTGCCAATCACAAAGGGATTAACCGTGAATTGCCTGGGGTGCTTATGTGGAGCGTGGGTTTGGTTCTTTCCGACCCCTTCCTTTGTGGCTGTCGAGGCTACCGATGCCCACGTGTGAAGGCACCCTCCCTCCCCCCAGTCTCTGGAGCCTACCTGGCATGTCGGATGGAGGCAATGGCATTGCTGAACTCGCTGTCGATGCTGCGGCAGTTGTAGAACTCCTCGTAGGCGGGCCGCGAGGAGCCCTGGTACTCTATACGGCTGATGCGGCAGATCCCCACGATCAGGATGATCAGCATCAACACGAAAGCCACGCACAGGGCTCCAATGATGATGTAAAGCGAGTGCCGGGGCATGTTGGTGAGGCTCTCGGCCATGTGCCCGGACTTCCACTGCAGGTCTGAAGGCAGAGACACGCAAAAGGCTGAGCAGTTGTGGTCTTTAGCATACTGAAGTCTTTCCTGTCCTTCTACCAGTAACTCTGCTTTTAAAGATCAAATAAATGGGGGACTATTTTCTGTGAGTAATCCAGGATGAGGACCAATATAATATTGATCATATATAAGAACCACTTAAAACGGGTGAAGAATGGGCTGGAGAGATGGCTTAGCAATTAAGGCACTTGCCTGGAAAGCCTAAGGACCCAGGTTCTATTCCCCAAGACCCATATAAGCCAGATGCACAAGATGACGCATGCATCTGGAGTTTGTTTGCAGTGACAAGAGGCCCTGGCATGCCTATTCTCTCTCTCTCTCTTTTTCTCTCTCTATCTGCCTCTTTCTCTCTCTCCCCCAATAAATAAATAAATAAAATATTTTTAAATGGTGAAGAAAAACCAGGAATATACCACAGGGAGGAAATGGACAAAAGGGGCTGGGAGATGACTCAGTTGGTAAAGCACTTACCAGGCAAGCATGAAGACCCAACTTTGGATCCCCAGAACCCACATAAAATTCCAGGCATGGTGATGTGGGCCTATAATCACAGCCCTGCAGAGGTAGAGGCAAGCAGATTTCTGGGACTCACTGGCTAAGCTAGTCTAGCAAAATTAGTCAGCTTTATGTTCAGTGAGAGACTCTGTCTCAAAGATTGAGTAAGATACCAACACGCGCCTTTAATCCAGCGCTTGGGAGGCAGAGGTAGGAGGATCACTGTGAGTTCGAGGCCAGCCTGAACTACATGATGAATTCCAGGTCAGCCTGGGCTATAGCAAGACCCTACCTCGAAAAATAAAACAATATAAAAAAAGAGTAGGTAAGACACCTGACATTAACCTTGTGCACGTGCACACACACACACACATACACATACATACACATACATGTGAACCTATATACATATGAACATGTATATATGCACAATGCAATACAAGACACACACACGTACAATAAAAAGAAAACATTTAAAAATTGCAAAGGATATAAAGAATAATTCATCAAAGAAATGCATTAAATATTGTTTTGTTTCATAATTACTTTAAACATGTAATTATTCTCCCTGATTCAAATTATTATTTTTAACGTGATGAAAGCCGCAGTTGACAAGGGTCCAGAAGGGAGGATGGAAGTTGGATACATAACCTTCCTGTAGACTTGTTTGCAGAACTTAACTCATATCTTCCCATTTTAGAATCTGTCCAGGGAAAATAGCCCTGTAAAGAGGCTGGGCATGGTGGTGCATGCCTTGAATTCCAGCACTGGGGAGGCAGAGGTAAGAGGATCACCATGAGTTCAAGGCCACCCTGAGACTACATAGTAAATTTCAGTGTAGCCTGGGCTAGAGACCCTACCTCGAAAAACCAAAATAATAATAATAATAATAATAATAATAATAATAAATAAATAAAAATAAAATAGCCCTGTAAACACACAAAGCTCTACATACAAGAATATTTACCTCAGTGTCACAACAGTTAAGGGTTAAATGATCAGCTATCACACATTCAAGAAAGGCTCAACTACACATGAGTCTCATATATTCACCTCGCAGAGTCAACAAATGTTAAGATTTTGTCATATTGCTTCAGATTTTTATTTTTATACATATATATGATTTATTTATTATTTGAGAGAGAGAAAGAAAGAGGCAGAAAAAGAGAGGGAGAGAGAATGGCTGTGCCAGAGCTTCCAGCCACTACAAAGGAACTCCAGATACATGTGCCACCTTGTGCATATGGCTTATGTGGGTTCTGGGGATCCTTAGGCTTTGCAGACAAGCGCCTTAACCATCTCTCCAGCCCCAGATTAAAAAAAAAAAAAAAAAAAAGAAATAAAATGTTACAGGTATAACTAAATTCCCTACTCTGCTTTCTCTCATCAACCCACCAACACCAAAGCAATTTATGAAAGTCAAAAGCAAAGGGACGGTTTAAATATTCACCTCTTGGCGATATGGAAAGATATTCATTACATGGTAAAAAGAAAGACGTTAATTCTATCATATAAGACTTTTATACTACCATAATTTGGGTCTCATAAATGAGTTTTAGATATTTACCTAAACATTGCAAAGCTCGGAATCTATCCTAACAATTCCAAGCATAGGCTGCTTTCCTATGGAGGGCCACGCTCTTCAGAAACAGTTCGTTTAATAGTGATCACCAGGAAAGATAAGATTCCCACCCCCTGGGGAGAAGCTGCCTTGGAAACCAACATTCTCTGGGCGGGAGCAAGCCCAGAGCTGAGACCTGAGCTTGCAGAGTGGCACCCTAGCGGTCACCTTGGGAAGGAAAGATGACAAGTTATTCAGCTTCTTCTTTGAGTTCCCATTGCCGGTTTTTAAGAGAACGGTGCATTCTATTTAGAATCAAAAACGAACAAAGGGTTATTGGTAGAACAACTCATAGCCCCTCCCATCATCACACTTGGAAGATGGCAGGCCTTGGGATCACACCAGTCTTACTTTCAATCCCAGCTCCCAACATTTTATCCTCCTCCTTCAGCTTCAGTTTTTCATTTGTAAGATGAAAATAACAAATGTATACCCCCCATGTGTTTGCTGTGAGAATGAGCTAGAAAACAGGTTTTAAAAGTAAAGCAAGAAAAGGCACATGGTGGGTGTCCCTAAAGAGGAACAGCTGACATCCGGAAGGGGACAGGACGATGAAGAGAGCACTGTCCAGAAAGGCAGATGCTTGAAGATGAGGACAACAGAGCCCCATCCTTGCTCTTCCTAAAAGACCCACCCTGTATGAGCAGGGAAAAAAATGAAAGGACGGGATGTCACCTCTACAGTTGGCTTTGGTCAGTAATGTTAAATTAAGTCCTATTTGCAGATCTGTATGCAAATGAAAATGACTAGCTAAAATGAACAGGATGTGAAAGGAAACTGCAAATTACACAGAGCAGGTCAAGACCACAGAAAAGCTGAACTCGTGCAAACAAGAAGTCCTTCTCCACTTGATTCATACCACCGCCACCACCATACCCTTCCAGGCCGTCACCTTCATGGTTAGGATGCCCCGGTGTCTGGATACTGATTCAGAGAAGGGTGGGAACAGGAATGAATCTAGGCACAGTTCTCACTGTTTATTTTGGGTGAGAGTATGTGGCTTCTGGACACCGTCACTCGGCTCCATCTTCAGTGATCCTGGGATCTGAGAATAGTTACAACCTGAAAAACAACACTGGTCAATACCCAGCGAGGGGCTAAGCCTGCAGTCCTATTTCCTAGAAGCCCAGCAGACAAGGGAGCTCCGGGATGCTTTGTGAGAGACTGAGAAGACAGGATAAATACAGGGACTTCTGAGTCTGTGTCCAGATTCTCTCATTCCAGAATAGCTCATGGAGACTGTGAGGCCTGGTTTGACCATCCAAGTCTGCCTAACTGGCCAGTGTCCTCAGTGCTCCTACGAGCCAACACACACAGAGACAGACTGAGCAATGTAAATCACTGCCAATAAACAGTCCGCAGAAGGGAGAAGGTGTTCTGTTAAACCAGAACCCAGGCTGCATCCCCAAATCGGCAGCCCTTTCTTTTGGCAGTACCTGCTATATGCTGAGAGAGATGTCTCGGCTTTCTGGCTGAAAAAGTATGTGTGATTCACGTTATTTCCAAGTATTATAACACTCCCTTAAAAAGAAAGAAAGAAAAAAAAAGTTCAGCAGCAGGCTGAAGTCCAAAGCTCAGCAGAGTGTTATAACAGCCCGTTAGCATCAACATGGGGGCGGCCAGTGCTGTCTCTGCTCCAGCTCTGTAGAGTGTTCAGATCTAGTGAGCAGGGAAGAGGATCACGTGGTCTTAGTGGACTCTCTGGGTCTACACACACACACACACACACACCACGGAAAGAACTTATATGCCATTTTGACTATACACACAGCAAGTGTACAACCACATGGTCACTGCTGTGAATAATAATAATAAACCATCATATGTATTCAGCCCAGCATTACATCCCAGGTCTGACGAGCTGCCCACACCGTCTGCATTTCTCTCCATCTGCTGCAAATATCTGTGTTCCAAGCTGCTCGGACGGTAGGGGGAAAGTTACCAAAATCTCTTCTAACTTCTCCCCCTGCCCTCTTCTTTAAGTGGAGGTTCCACTTGGCTGTCATCTCAAACCTTTCTGACAGACGTGAAGGTGGCTGCTCAGCAGGCTGACTGGTTTAAGAGCCAGACTGGAGCTGAGTAATCCAACACTTGGTCTGAGAGGCAGCAAAAGCATCTGCACCAGGTGGCTGCAAATGCCATCTCCCAGTCCAGGCTCCACTGCCGTAAGTCAGCGCTTTGACGCATCCTGGAAGTCCCATCCCGTGAATCATTTACTCTGCTGGCTACAGCTCAGTGCCAAGAGCAATCTTGAACCAGAATGGGATGATCTCATGTGCACCCGGCAGGTGCACAACCAGGAACATGAGCTACTCGAGGGAAAATGTGGCAAATGTCTCATTTGTAAGTCTCGGGGATCTTTTGCATTTTTGTTTATATTTGTTTGTGATTTTATATTTTCGTGTTTTTTTTTTTTTTTTTTTTTTTTTTGGTCATTGTTTTGCTTTGTTTTTGTTTTTGAGGTAGAGTCTCACTCAAGCTCAGGCTGACCTGGAATTCACTCTGTAGTCTCACGGCGATCCTTCTACCTCTGCCTCCCGAGTGCTGGGATTAAAGCATGTGCCACCACAGTCAGTATAGTTTTGTATTTTCTAAAGTGCTTTTGCACTGAACATTTCAGCTGCTCCAATCACCTAGAACTGGGCCGAGGTGCTAGGTTCAGAGAGGCTGCTCGAGGTGAAAAAAGCCATTGGTTTCAAGCAGAGAACAAAACGGAATCCCAGAAATAACCTCCACTCCACCATAATAGTCTTAACTGATTTGCAAAATTTATTCTAAAATAGGGCTGGAAAGATGGCTTAGTGGTTAAGTGCTTGCCTATGAAGCCTAAGGACCCTGGTTCGGGGCTCGATTCCCCAGTACCCACATAAACCAGATGCACAAGGTGGCACATGCATCTGAAGTTCGTTTGCAGTGGCTGGAGGCCCTGGTGTGTCCATTCTCTCTCTCTTTCTTTTTTTTCTCTCTCTCTCCCTCCCTCTTTCTCTCTCTGTCTGTCTGTTGCTAATAAATAAATAAAAATAAAACAAAGACTTAAAATAAATTTCCCATATGTACTTTGTCATTTATCTTGGTGAACATAGCTAGACCAGTTAATTGACTCTCCTCTGGCATTTCAAAGGGTGCAAGTGAGCGTGTTCTGTGATAATGTCACTTAACAACCAAATGGTTTCTGACGCCATTTTCTGCCTAGAACAACTGCAAATGAGACTTCAAATTACATTGTGTTTTCCATTGCGACAGGCTAACTGTACAATCAAAGCATGAAAAAAAGAGACTATGAAAAATTAGCAACCATTGCTGATCGTCAGAGGATGACTAGGTAAGAAAAGGAATTGAAGGAATAGATCATCTCCCTCATAAAGACCCATTCAGGGAACATGTGGATTAAGCACCTATGTTCCAGGTGAAGGAAAGCAGAGGGAAATGAATTGTTGGAGGCCTGACTCTCAATGGATAAGAAATAAACAAGTGTTCACAAAATAAATGTGAAAGTATGACTCTACTAAGTCAGGGAGGGACAAGTGCTGCCGAGAAGTGGGGAAAGCGAGCAGAGCGTTTCTTCTGAGCGGCAGGAGTACCTGCACCGTGGGAATTCAGCAGGGTGGGCAGCGCTAAGTGGGCATGGGGAAGAAGCACAACTGGATAAGCCCAGGCTTGTAGAAAAAGTTGAGGGACAAAGGATTAGAAGAAGCTAGTGTGATGTTGAAGGGGCCTCTCGGAGGAGAGGGTGCCTCGTTGCAGAGGAGAGAGGCTCACACAGGCCTGGAGCACTACTATGACTTTGTATTTTTAAATATTTTTATCTTCATTTATTTACTTGAGAGAGGAGAGAGAGAGAGAGAGAGAGAGAGAGGAGAGAGAGAGAGGCAGTCAGAGAATGGGTGCTCAGGGCCTCTAGCCACTGCAAAGGAACTCCAGATGCATGCGCCTCCTTGTGCATCTGGCTTACATGGGTCCTGGGGAGTTGAACCTGGGTCCTTTGGCTTTGTAGGCAAATGCCTTAAAGGCTAAGCCATCTCTCCAGCCCGACTTTGTATTTTTAATAGGAGCCAGGCATGATTGGGGCAGGGGCTGGGGGGCTGAGAACTCTGTGCTTCTGTCTTCATGTGAAGAAAGGGCTTGAGAGGTGAGCATAGAAGCAAGTTTGGGGGGACACTCCAGGGATGGACATGATACCCACAGTGTGGGGCAGAGCTCAGGGGGTCTTGCCCTGGGTGGCAGGATAGACAGGCAGAGGTGAATGAATGTGGGTGGAATGGTGGTGGAGTTGGAATTAACCTGACTAAATACAACTTGTGCAGGCCAGTGCGTGGGAGGACATGGCAGAACCTCACTGGTCTCCTTGGCTGTGCGGTTGGATAAGGAGGCGCTGTGGCTGAATACAGAACATCTCAGCGTGACCAGACGCCACTGGAAGACGCTTAGCTTTGTTTTGCAAGTAACGAGTTGGGGGTGCCTTTAAGACATCACAATGGTGACATCAAATATTTGTACTTGGATGTTTCAGTCCTTGGTAAACAACAGCTGACATTATTGACAGTTCACTGGATGCTGGCCATGACTGTGAGCCCTGCAGGTGTTTGCTCCTTTTACAATGCTATGAGGTGGACACTGTTAGCATGTCCATTTTTGTCATCACCTCCATCTCTTTTTAAATATGTATATATTCCGGGCATGGTGGCGCACGCCTTTCATCCCAGCACTCGGGAGGCAGAGGTAGGAGGATCGCCATGAGTTCAAGGCCACCCTGAGACTACTTAGTGAATTCCAGGTCAGCCTGGGCCAGAGAGAGACCCTACCTCGAAAAACCAAAACAAACAAACAAACAAACAAAAATAAATATATATATATATGTAATATTTTATTTATTTATTTGTCAGAGAAAGAGGAAGAGAGAGAGAGAATGGATGCACCAGAGCATCCAGCCACTGCAAACAAATTCTAGACATGTGTGCCCCCTTGTGCATCTGGCTAATGTGGGGCCTAGGGAATCAAACCTGGGTCCTTTGGCTTTGCAGTCAAATGCCTTAAACCTCTAAGCCATCCTTCCAACCCTAAATATATTACTTATTATTTATTTAATAGAGAGAAAGAGGCAGAGGGAGAGAAAGAGAGAGAGAGACAGAGAGAGAGAGAGAGAATGGGCATGCCAGGGCCTCCAGCCACTGCAAATGAACTCTAGATGCATGCACCCCCTTGTGCATCTGGCTTACATGGGTCCTGGAGAATCAAACCAGGGTCCTTAGACTTCACAGGCAAACACCTTAACCACTAAGCCATCTCTCCAGCCCTCCATCTCTTAAAGTACAATGAGTTACCATCTCCAGCTTGTATAGGCAGCAGCTGAGACTCTACAAGAGGGTGACTTGTGCAAGGTTATGAACATGGTACCAGGTAGCGCCCGGGTTTAAGCTGCTTGTGCTGATTGAAACTTAGAGCTTCAACTTCAAAGGAGAATCAGTAAAGTCAACCCAGCAAGCTGTGCTCAGTTTGTGTTCTCTAGTCTGTGCTAAAAGTATGCTGTGGAGATAAGTCTCTTCAACAAATGGTACCAACTCCTCTGGCAGCCAGGAAACCCCATTTTGTCATCATCTTGAGAGACAATCCATTATTAAAAACTGAGCTACCCCTGGGGCTTGAAAACAGGGAACATTCACAGGTTTGAGAAGCTCCTCGTGGTTGCTATTGCCCCTGGGTGAGGGAAAGACCAGAGAGGCGGCCATACAGAGTAGGAATTCCAGACACTGACAAGCCAAAGGGTGTAGGCAGCAGGTGTCTGGCTCAGTCTGGGAAGTGCATGGGAATATATAGCCCTGCCCTTGGTGGCTGGGAACAGATGGCATAAACCTAGAATAAATCTGCAGTTTGGTTATTCTGAGCCAGAGGCCAGTAGGTAGATCAAACTATACAGCCATGTGTCCATTTTCCATGGCTGTAGAGCCCAGGAACTCTGAAGTTCCAGGGGTGTATGTGATACCCACAGATACGTCTCTCCAGCAGAGTGATTCTTCCATAGGCTATCTTAAAAGGATAAAGACAGATCCTCCATTTGTACCAGTCTCAGTTGGGACACACCCTTTGGCTAAAACAGCCATGGGGGGGTATGACTGGGGAGTCTAAGGAGAGTGAGAGACTCTGCCCAGGCCACAGAATGAAAGCTAAATTTGGTCAGCAGAGGCCTCTGGTAGTCAAAGAAAGAAAACCACCACTGGGAAAACAAGTCTGGCAGACATCAGACACTTGTCCAATGCAGACTCAGTAATCAAATAAAGCATAGGAAAGCAACGAGACTACAAGTGCAGCCAAGTCTCCCACACTCACCTCCATGCACATGACTATCAGTGTCCAGTTGTTTAAAATTTATGTATTTATTTATTTGAGAGAGGAAGAGACAGAGAGAGAAGGAAGGAAGGAAGGAAGGAAGGAAGGAAGGAAGGAAGGAAGGAAGGAAGGAAGGAAGGGAAAGAGAGAGAGAGAAAGAAAAGAAAAGAAAAGAAAAGAAAAGAAAAGAAAAGAAAAGAAAAGAAAAGAAAAGAAAGGGCATGATGCCAGGGCCTCCAGCCCCTGCAAGTGAACTCCAGATGCATGCGCCACCTTTTGTAACTGACTTACATGGGTCCTGGAGAATGGAACCTGGGTCCTTTGGCTTTGCAGGCAAGTGCCTTAACTGCTAAGCCATCTCTCCTGTCCAGTCTCCAATTTTTGAGGACCCAGAAAGAAGCTGGTCCAACACCTCGTCTTTTGTTCTTTGTTCTGTTCATTTAAAAAAATTATTTATTTACTTGAAAGCAGAGAGAGACAGAGGGAAGAGAGAGAGACACACACAGAGAGAATGGACAAGCCAGGGCCTCTAGCTGAGGCGAACAAACTCTAGATCCATGTGCCACTTTGTGGTGACTGGGGAATTGAACTGAGGTCGTTAAGCTTTGCAAGCAAGCACCTTAACCCCTGAGCCATCTCTCCAGCCCCTTTTTGTTAGTTTTTTATCCTTGTGATTCTGTGTTGTTTTTTTTTTAATATTATCTGTTTAGCAGGTGTATTAGTTACTTTCTCATGGCTATGAACAAATAACTTACCAGACACAACTTAGGGAGGAAAGCATTTATTTTTAGCTAATAGTTTGGAGGATTTCATGGTGGAGAAGGTTGGTGGCAGAAGTAGGAAGCTGGCTAAAGACATCAGCAGACAGGAAGCAAAGCTGGTTACCTTGTGTTCACACTCACAAAGCATCCAGCAACCAGAAACTTGGGGAGGGGCTATAAACCGTATGACCTGCCCCTCAGTGACGCACTTCCTCCTGCAAGGCTTCACCTACTGAAGTTTCCGAACTTCCCCAAACAGTGCCACCTGCTGGGGATCAATATTCAAACGCATCAACCTATGGGGAACATTAAAACCCCCAAACCAGGATTTTTATTCCCTTCATAGTGTCATCTAATTCTGTTTATGCATTTTTCCCATAGGGGGGCAATGTTTGTTTTCTTTTCTTAGTTTCTTTTTTATCCCCTGTGTTTCCTCCTATCCCCATCTCTACATTTAGTAGTATTTTGACTTTCCCGTACTGATTTTTAAATACTTACTTTTAAATTCTCCTTCTTACATCCCTAATTTTGATTGTGAACCTTTTCGTTGTTAGGAAATATTTGTTATTTTTATCACATTTGAATTTTTTTAATATATAAGTTTTTTTTCTCTGACATCCTTCTCCTCTGCTCTTCTTTCTTCCATCACACACTCATGTACCCTTGCTTCTCCCTGACTTCTTCCCCTTTCCTTGTGTCCTTCCTTCCCTTTGTCTCACTCATTTACCATTTCCATATTTTAAAGAGCTTTTTTTTTCGAGGTAGCATCTCACTCTAGCCCAGGCTGACCTGGAATTCACTATGTCATCTCAGGATAGCCTTGAACTCCAGGCAATCCACCTACCTGTGCCTCCCAAGTGCTGGGATTAAAGGCATGCACCACCTCACCCGACTTTAAATAGCTTTTAATTTCATAGCAAATTTAATAGTAGGTTTGCCATTTTCAGTTTTGTAATCATTGATGATGTACTATTGCCCAATAATTGATTTTTAAGAGTATTTCTCTATGGTTTAATGCTGTTGCTGCTACAATTTTTCTCCTTGTCATGTGGTGATGGAGATCGAGCTGTTTAAAGCAGACTGATCAATAAGAAGTTCCCCCAAGTAATCTCAGAAGACTGTAAATTGCAACATAGAAACATAAGAAACATGAAAATTCAAGACAATTATGACTCCAAAAGATCATAACTCCTCAGCAATTGAACTGAAGATGCCAAAACAGGTGAAGTGTCAGATGAATATTTCAACAGTTTTCTGGCAAAAAAAGAAGAAGGAGGAGGAGGAGGAGGAAGAGGAGGAGGAGGGGAAGAAGAAGAAAAGGAAGAAGAAGAAGAAGAAGGGTGACCTGCAAAGCAAATAGCAGGTGACCTGGAGTGGAAGGTCAGCGATACAAAGGGAACATTAGAATGGGGGAGAAAATCAGCGATGTGGATGAAAATTTAGTCACCAACCCAAAGGGAAAGTTCAGCAAGGAAACTGAGATTTTGAAAATAAAATAAAATAAAATAAAATAAAACAAAACTGATGTGTGGAGTCCTCTGATGCTCTCTAGCCATCTAGGGATTTCAGGTTCATTCCTTAGAGCTAACAAAGAATTGGATGTCTTGGGACAGAAAGAAACAAGTTTGAAGATGCAGAGAAAGCAATGGTAACTAGATTATTATGAGCAAAAGCTCCCAGTTGGTGACCTGTTTGGGAAGGTTGTGGAACCTTTTGGAGGTGGGCCCTTGGTGGAGGAAGTATGTCACTACGGGGCAGACATTGAGGTTTGCATAATCCATCCTTGCTCTTCTCATTGTACTTCCTCCCTGCTGATGGTGTGGTGCCAGTTTCCTGATGTTGCCATACTGCCCTCATCATGATAAACTCAACACTCTGGACCTGTACACTGAAACAAACTCTACTATCCTAAGATGCTTCTGGATGAGTCTTTTGTCTCAGCAATGAGAAACAGACTACTGACACAGAGCCCAAGTAATTAGAATTTCCCCAAATTAAAGTTTTAAATTAAAAATTAAAATTAGAATTTTATGCTGGCGGAAGAGAAAGGCTGAAGCCCTAGTGCCAATCAGAGGAGGAATGTATCTCAAAGATTTCATATAGTTCTGGCAACTTGTAAGACCATCTTGAGGACAGGCTGGAGCTAAGACAATAACAAGTCAGTGAACAAACTGCTTAGTTATGCAAACCTTTTGCCCTCCATCTAAACCCAAACCCAATGTTGGTACCACAAAGAGGATGTTGCAAGTCACAGGACCTCTTCATGTGTTGTTCTTACCAACATGGCTATACTGAATAAATTTCCTCTTTCTACTTTTCACCAAAAAAAAAAAAAAAAAAAAAAAAAAAAAAACTAAACTAAAATATCACCACATCCAGCAAACTTATCTTGTAAAATTGACAGAAAGTAAGGACATTTCAAAACAAGCAAAAATAAGACAGTTCATGACCTCCACACTGACACTCTCTAAAGGAATACTGTATAAATATATGAAAGAAAGATGGTCTTGGGCTGGAGGAATGGCTTAGTGGTTAAGGCATTTGCCTGCAAAGCCAAAGGACCCAGGTTCGATACCCCAGGACCCACATGAGCCAGATGCACAAGGAGGCACATGAATATGGAGTTTGTTTGCAGTGGCTGGAGGCCCTGGCATACCCATTCTCTCTCTCTTTCTCTCTTCCCCCCTTTCTCTGTAAAATAAATAAAAATAAAAAATATTAAAAGACAGCCTTGATCACCAGAGCACAGGAAAGAAATAAATTCATAAGTGTAATAACTGAGCAAAGGAGAGCTAGTAATTAAACCATCATGTTCAGCAAAGTAAACCAGCAAACCCTGAATACTATTAGAGGACAGATTTAAAAAAAAAAAAATCTAATCAACCAGAAAACAACCACCAAAATTAAAGGAATTAGTAAACATCTCTCACAATAACCTTAAATATAAATGGTTTCAGCTTCACAATAGATGAAGACTAGTGAGCTAAGTTAAAAAGCTAGGTCTGACTCTCTGGTGTCTCCAAGAAACACACCTCTCTGGCAAAGACACTCACAGAAGCCCTTCCTCCTTTAAGTTGCATTTGTCAGATATTCTGCCACAGCAATGGGAAACATGACTAATAAGCCTGTATTACGTGATCTTACAGGTTTCTCCAATTGTTATTACATGTCATCTATTTGGGGAGAAATAAGCCCAATAAATCCATCTGTACATCTTCTTTGGCCCAAGAGAAGTTACACTTCCCTTCTCTTGGCCTGAAGTTCCCTATGCAGTGCCTTACAGCAAACTCCCACAATGCCTTATGACCACCCCTTCATGCTCCTGAAAGCAGGGTCTGCCTGCTTCACTAATCTTATACCACAAACACTGTATTCTGTACCTGACAAGGAAGAAGCCTGATTATTAATTAAATGTACAAAACCAAGATTGCCTACTCACCTATTTCTCAAATGCAAAAGAGAACTAATTCAGTAATTTAACCATAGATTAAGCTGCTTAACACACAGAATTGGCCAACTCTCATCAGAGACATTGTCTGTGATTCTAACTGTAAAAGTATTACAGCTCCAACACAGACCACATGAACATATCACTATGAAAATATTTATAGGAACTTTAGTTGTATACCTTGATTCAAAAAAAGGCACTTTCATTTATGAAGACTTATTTGTTAAGAATGTGATTAGTGCTAAGCAACTTAAAAAAATAGCAGAGAATTAAAACTGCACCAAGATTGTCTGTTAATTTCCAGCATATGTAGGTATTTGTATTATCTTTTAGGATGATCCTGAAATAATTTTTGTGGTAATTTTGATAAATTCCACATAGTCCAATAGATTTTTGTTCCTGTACTAATTAGGGACCAGATAATAACACCAAAAGGGTAAAGCCCTAAAAAAAATGATATTGGGACAAACACTGTGGACAGGAGGTAATTATGGAGCAGATGAAATGACATTAAATTGCATTGAGTTATATATATATAATAACCACTGAGGTTTCAAAATCTAGTGCCAGCTAATGAGAAAGTTGATTCATTTCCACCTTGTGAGCTCCTCAGTATGGGGACTTGGTTTTCAAGTTATTATGAGTATCCCATATATATATACTTTATACTCATTTTTAAATGCATAACAATAAACTTTCTGTGATGTTTTGTAAAGAAAAAGGTAATACAAAGTCACTATAGCTTGGGCTTCCTGGCATACTATGATTTTATTTTGAGAGTAAATTGTATAATCCTAGAAAGATGAAAGCTTGAATACTCTTCATGTCATTTATTCTCTCATTTTAGGGATGAAAGCTCTAAGCTCCTGGGAGGTAAAATGACTTGCCTCCATCTTGTGATTGGTGGTAGGAAAGATGGGTATGGAACCAGCTCCCGGTGCTGGGAGCACAGAATGTGTTCTACTCACTTCCTCACTTTCCAGTAGTGTAAGTCATATTTCTGGAAATGACTCATCATAATGACTGGAAGAGCTCAGTGACAGGGAAAGTTGACTCCAAATCATCCCTAAGTGACAGGGACAGGGTGAGCACAGTCCTGTGAACCAAAGCCTGGAATCACCTCTACCAACAGATCCCGCTTGACCAGAATATAATATTTTACACCAAATTGAACCCGTTAGCCTCTTTACCATCAGAATCCTTTCCTACCTCCATCATCTCTTCAACATGGAGGACTTCTACTCATCTCTGGAATGGAAAGTTGGTCCTAAGGTCATTCTATACAGGAACATTTGGGAAGATTGAAGGGGCAGCCTAGAAGTAATTACTTTGTTTTGTTCATACCCTGAGCCAAGAAGAAAGACAAAGAGTGGGAGGATAAGAGGGCAAATAATGTGTTTGCAATTGGTCAAGCTGATGTGAGAGAATGTATTTCATATGTGTGTGTTAGAGAGTGTCCCAAGGCTGGCTTCCCCCACTCAGACACACACTGAAAGTGACACATCCTCATTGACTGTGGGCAGAGCTATACCACCAGGAAAGCACCTGATAATGTAATGCTTATAGCATAGAGGAGAAGGACCAGTAATCAGGTCATCTCAATACAGCAGGCAGGCAGGCAGACAGACAGAGGCTATGCATCCTTGACTACTTCCTCCCAAACTCACACATCTAATCATGTATTCTTATCGATCAGAGTCAGAGGTAAGAAGGACCAGGAGAGGTATTTACAGGGCACCATTCCATGAAGCATCTGGCATGGGGAAGAAGCACCCTTCCTGCCCTATTTAAATCAGAAGAAAATACCTTTCACCATTGAATATGTAAGTTTCCAAAACAGCTGAAAACACAATTCCATGTCAGCCCTCGTGCACACCTGCATCTGGGGAGCTACACTGTTTTCAGTAGATCAAACCTTGATTGTGACATTTTCTAATTTCTGTTAGTTCACTTAGCTGGAAGCAGCCTTGAATATTTTTCAGCTTTTCTTTTAAGTTCATCTGTGCTGAACTTTTCTTCAGGCAATGGAAGGAACATAGTATGTTTCAAGACACTTGAAAATATAAATGCAAAGCAAATTTGAATTCTGTGTTGCATTCTATCATTTCCTGCACAGAGACCAGCCTTCCTGATATGATTTTAATGCTTGTCTGTGAAGCATAGTTTTTGGCTGCCTGAGTAGCAGTGAACTCTGGATGACATGTGAAGATTTTCATCCCAGTGGAAAAGCTGGATGCAATCTCAAAAAGGAGTGGGGGTGGCAGGAAGCAGAGGACTTGGGAGACAGGGTGACTAGGGTGTCCCTGTGGGCCTCACTGCCTTGTGGTCAGTGATGTGAAGGCTTTCTGGTTAAGTTGGCAAATCTTCTTACTGGAGGAAAAGGTCATAACAAAATACTTACGGATTTCACAGTTTGCTCCCACCCAGCCATGGGGACAGTGGCAAGTATAACCATTAGGCTGGTCCAAGCAGGTTCCGGCATGATGGCAAGGGTTGCTGTCACATTCATTAATGTCAATGTCACACTCTTCACCTGAAGGAAGAAAAAGAAAAGTAACAGTGAAATGGCTGCATCTACAGCTCCTATCACATCTTTGGGGAAAAAAAAAAGAAAAAAAAAGAAAAAAAAAAAACAAGCTCCAAGGCTGGTGGCCATGATCTCCTATTATTTGTAGAAAGCGTGGAACTCTCAGAGAATTTCAGACAGGGGATTTTTTTTCACTCAAGTAAAACTAAAAAAGTACAAGTACTGCTAAGATCCCTTCACTGAGTCCATGAACTAAATTCCCACATCAGAGTAAACCATTTGAAGTAGGTCAGAAAAGCAAACTTAGGCTCTTGACTTTTTATTACAATTACTGTATTATGGATTTGGGAAGCTGAATCTCATTTATTTTTCTGAATTCCCAAAAAGCCAAAAGCTCTCAGTTTATAATTATTTTGTAGCCAAGAGTTTGAAGCTAACCAAGTGGACATGAACTCTTTTTTTTCTGGATGTGGCTGTGCACCTAGCTTGAATGCATGGTGAAAATGTATTCCATGTTCTAAATCTCACCATATGCTTGGACGGGGGTGGGAGTAGAAACCGCAGGGAGGGCACAATCCCGCCTAAGGCATGGGGTTAGCTCAAAGCTGACCCAATCTTCCCTGGGCAATGATGGCTCAGGGGAACACTCACATTCGCTCTAGGCTGTCCTGTGCCCACAGTAAAACACATGACCTGAATGAAGCTCCTGAGAGCCAGCATTCCGGGCACCATTACCCATCTCAGAGAACCTGCTGTGATGTTACAAGCCAGAACACAGGGTTAATGTCACTTTGATCCAAACATCAGCTTTCAGAAAATAGCTAGTTGTCTAAATAGCTAGTTATATAAAGCTCCGGGAACAAAGTGGTCCTCAAGTGATTTTACAACTATCACAATGAGCCACTGCAAAATTATTGTGCTTCTTAAATCTAAAGGCATCTTGTCAGGGTGCTGAAAAGGCTGCTTCAAACTTAGGCACTTTCTCTTAAAAGTTGGAAATGAGAAAAAGAGTTTCAAAATCAGCCCTCATTTGTTTGGATAAATGCAGAAAGTGATTGGAAAAAAAAATAAAACTTCCACCAGTGTTATAGTCATTAACTAGAAGCAAAATCAAATATTTTGTTCCTATCTTCAGAAGACAATATTTCAGTACATTCAGGTAATTACTTTCAAACTTACTTAGCATTAAATTGCTTTTCTGTCTGCTATTGGTTTACTTCACATTTATAAAAACTACCATATGTCACTCACAGACCATTTTGGGAAAAAAAAATCTCACATTAAAATATTTCATGTCTGCTCCATTTCACACTCTTTATGTACCTGGCATCTTACTATTTCATTTTTAAAGGAAAATCTGTCAGATGAAACATTTACTATTTCTAGGTCAGTCATGTCTGAGTGAATTTGTTTCTTGCAATAAATATAGTCATTTACATCAGCAGAAAGGACGTGAAATTGATTGCTTCCTACTAACCTATTTAAGATGTGGTCTCTATATTAATGGGGCGATCACTGTGAGTGGAAAGGGTATTGACTTCACTATTACAAATGGCGTTACATGGTAGAATGGTTGAAGAGACATAGAAACAGGAATGTGCTAAGAAACGTTCAAGGACACAATCAAAGACTTTGGCAGATAAACATATCAACACAACTTACTTTCCAACCCTTTAGGAAGACAACCTCAATTGAGATATTTACTAAACAATAGCTTTCTTTACCTGTTCATCTGAACATTACAAAAAAAAATTTGGGGGGAGGAGAGACACAGAGAGAGGCAGAGAGAAGGGGAGAGGAAGACAAATAGAGATGGGCATGCCAGCAGCCTCTCAGCTGCTGTGAATGAAATCCAGAAACATGTGCCCCCTTGTGGTCAAGTGCGGCATTGTGCTCTTGCATCACTTTGCATCTGGCTAAACGTGGGACCTGGAGATTGGAACCAGCATTCTTAGGCTTAGGAGGCAGGCACCTTAATGGCTAAGCCATCTCTCCAGCCCTGAACATTACAAATTTTGAAATAAGATTCCCATTAACTGCCCAGCCATAGCAACAGAAATGGCCCACCTCTTCCCTGACTTTACAACCTGGCAAAGCCAATTCTGTTCTTTGAAGTGCAATGCCAATGACAACCCTTCTATCCCACCCAGCAATCTCTAGTCACAGATTCTCCAAGGAGATAAAAATCCAAATTTAAGAATAAGAACTATTTAGGGCTGGAGAGATTGCTTAGTGGTTAAGGCACATGCCTGTGTGCAGGGGGGCCAATGCCGGGGGCCAAGGCCTTAGCCTAATTCCTCATGAAAGATTAACAGAACATCTTGATAACCACAAGTGAAGAAACAATTGTGGGTGGAGATAACATCTTAACCACCAGTCCCAGGAACTAAGATTAACACCTGGCCACTGGAATGTACCCCACCCTCATCTCCCCCATGACCCCGAATGAACTTCCTCATTGTTACAGCTTAAATTGTAGCTGCGAAATAAACTTTTTCAGAGCTTGATCAGACAACCTGTCTTGCTCTTGTTTCTTTGTGTCTCTTGTCCCCATTCATTCTCTCATCCCCTACCCCAGGTCTCCGTTGATAGACCCCGCGGGCTGGGGCACCTGGCACCCAACGTGAGGCTGGTTGTAAGGCTTGGATCCGAGAGAATGTCGCTCTCAAAGAAGGGTCAACCACTAAACATTGGATCGCCACTTCAGCAGAGAAGTGAGAGAAGGTCCGCATTGTGATCGCCACAGAGTCACCCGTCTGTGAGACTGATCCGTTAGAGGTAAGAAAGAGCGACACAATTATGGGACAAGCATTGAGCAAACATGATTTGTTTCTTAAGGGTCTCAAAGAGTCCCTCAAGACACGAGGAACTCGGGTTAAGAAAAAAGATCTCAAAAAATTCTTTGATTTTGTCAATGATGTTTGTCCATGGTTTCCCTTAGAGGGAACTATCGACGCAAAAAGATGGGCCAGAGTAGGAAATTGTCTAAAAGATTTTTATGAAACCTTCGGCCCTGAGAGGATTCCCATCCAAGCCTTCTCTTACTAGAATCTAATCAATGACATACTTAAGGTCTATAAACATTGTCCTGATGTACAGGGAGTCATGAGGGAAGGGGAAAAAGTCTTACAACAATAATCCCGACCACCCTCTATTTGTAACTCCATTTCTATTCCCATGCCTGATTCAGACCTTCCTGCCCCCCCTCCTGAGGGTGCCACAATTGTGGCGACACCTGATGAGACCCCTCCTATTAAGACTTACCCCTCTTTAACAACCTTGAGACCCCCCACCAAAAAGGGGCCTGATGAAGATCTCTCTCCTGAGGAGGCCTCCTCTCTAGAGGAGGAGGCGGCCAAATATCATAATCCTGACTGGCCACCCTTACGCTCTTCCCTAACCGGACCACCTCCCTATGCTACCGCTCCTCCATTTTGCACCCCGGTCCTCGACTTAGACGATGCTGCCGATTAGACTACTAAGGCCAAAGCCCAGCTTGCACAAAAAACAGCCTCCCTTAGAAAATTAATAGAAGAAAAACGGGAACATTTACAATTAGTCAAAGAATTGCGAGCTCTTGATTCGGCATTAACTTCCCTCTCACTGGCACCCTCCCCGCCCAAAGCTAAAGTAAAAACAAAGTCTCAAAAACCTGTCTTGGCTTTTCCTGTCACTAGGAGTAAATCCATTGCCCCTCCAGATAGCACAAGTAAAACCATTGCTGCTCCCTCTGAGGGAGAGGACAACTCCTTGGAGGGGGAAGATAATGAGGAAACAACTCGTTCCGACTCCGATAATGAAAATG
Source organism: Orientallactaga sibirica (assembly GCA_036365145.1). Taxonomy (NCBI): domain Eukaryota; kingdom Metazoa; phylum Chordata; class Mammalia; order Rodentia; family Dipodidae; genus Orientallactaga; species Orientallactaga sibirica. Next base: position 10,808,538 of record JAEOAD010000044.1, read on the forward strand.
AAGCCCAAAGAGGCTCAGAAAATGAGGGAGATACTATAACAAGTCAACAGTATCGCCATCTAGGGTTTAAACATGTAAAAGATCTAAAACTGGCGGTGACAAATTACGGCCCAACAGCCCCTTTTACTATATCCCTAATTGAAAATCTAAGCGAACAATGGCTTGTGCCCAATGACTGGTATTTTCTGGCCCATGCCACCCTCACGGGGGGTGACTATATGCTTTGGAAAACTGAATTTGCTGAAAATTGTAGGGAAATAGCACTCCGCAATTCTGAAAGCAAAACTTCCTAAAAAATGGACCAGAGAAAAACTCCTGGGAAGGAGCCCTTATGATACCAATGAGAGACAGGCCCAGTTTTCCCCCGGCCTCTTAGCCCAGATTCAATGCACGGGTCTCAAAGCCTGGAAACGGCTCCCCCCTAAGGGGTCGGCAACCACTTCTCTTGCCAAGGTTCGCCAAGGTCCTGATGAGCCCTAGAGCAGTTTTATCACCCGACTTACCGATGCGGCTGAGAGGCTGGTCGGCCAAGATGAAAATGAAAGTGGCTTTGTTAAGCATCTTGCTTTTGAAAACGCAAACCCCGCCTGTCAGGCTGCCATACGCCCTCATCGTAGAGGTGCCGACATTTCTGATTATATCAGACTGTGTGCGGGCATTGGCTCTGCCCATGTGATGGGATTAGCTATTGGCGCTGCCCTTAAAGACTTCACACAAGGCAGCCAACCCAAAACGTGCTTTAATTGCAAACAGACAGGTCATTTCTCCCAAGAGTGCACAGCCCCAAAGGTGGCTCACACACCGCCCAACACTCTTTGCCCTCGATGTAAACAAGGAAAACAATGGGCCTCTGAGTGCCATTCTAAGACAGATGCCCGTGGTAATACTCTCCCCGCAAAACAGGGAAACTTCCAAAGGGGCCAGCCCCTGGCCCCAAACATGAGACAAACCCCTGGGGCTATCAGGTTTGTCCCCCAGACTCAGATGTTGCCACTCTCCCCCGAGCCACCACAGGCAGTGCAGGATTGGACCTCTGTTCCTCCACCAACACAATACTAACACCCGATATGGGAATTCAGGTCTTACATATTGGAGTCTTTGGCCCCCTGCCTCCTGGTACCTTTGGCCTCCTTCTTGGTCGTGCTAGTTCAACTCTCCAGGGCTTAAATGTTTCTCTGGGAGTGATTGATAATGACTATACAGGGGAAATAAAGATTCTAGCCTCATCCACTTCTGGTCCCCTTACTATAAAACCAGGACAAAGGATTGCTCAGCTGTTATTGATTCCCCTCACTCACCCCAATAAAAATTTTCTCAAAAAATCCAGAGGCATCGATAATTTTGGCTCCTCAGATGCCTATTGGGTCCAAAAAATTACTCAAGATAGACCTCTCCTCAAATTAAAATTAGATGGTAAAACTTTTAAAGGACTTATAGACACTGGAGCCGATGCCACAATAATTTCAGACAAAAATTAGCCCTCCTCCTGGCCCCTCACGGCCTCCCTGACTCATCTTAAAGGTATTGGACAAACTTCCAACCCAAAACAAAGTTCCAAAATCCTTACAGATGAGGAAGGTGACACTAGCACTGTTCAACATTATGTTGTACCCGGTCTTCCTGTTAATCTTTGGGGAACACACATCCTTGCACAATTAAATCTTATAATGTGTAGCCCAAATGAAGTTGCCAGATGTTAAAACAGGGCTTCCACCCTGGACAGGGTTTAGGAAGATTCTCACAGGGAATAAAGGAGCCTATCCCAGTTGTTAAGAGAAATGACCGCTCTGGATTGGGTAGAGAAAATTTTCCCTAATGGCTATTGACATTCCTGTACCCCACGCAGACAAAATTACTTGGAAATCTGACGAGGCTGTGTGGGTTGATCAATGGCCTTTGACCTCTGAAAAATTGGCTGCGGCAACAGAGTTAGTACAGGAACAACTTGCTGCTGGCCATATTGGGCCTACCACCTCCCCTTGGAATACCCCTATTTTTGTTATTAAAAAAAAGTCTGGCAAATGGAGACTGTTACAAGACTTGAGAGAAATTAATAAGACTATGCATACTATGGGGGCCTTACAACCTGGACTGCCCACTCCTGTGGCCATTCCTACTGGGTTCTTTAAGATAATCATTGATCTTAAAGATTGCTTTTTCACAATTCCCCTACATCCTGAAGATAGGCAGCGGTTTGCCTTTAGCCTACCAGTAGTTAATTTCAAAGGGCCCATGTCACGCTTCCAGTGGCGGGTCCTCCCTCAGGGCATGGCCAATAGTCCAACACTATGTCAAAAGTTGGTAGCACAAGTGGTCAATCCCTTTCGCGACTTGTGGCCTTCCATTTATATTGTCCATTATATGGATGACATCCTTTTAGCAGGACCCAATGGTTCCCAACTACTTTACTATTGTCAAGAACTTTCACAGAGGTTGGCGGATAGAGGACTCCAGGTTGTCCCTGATAAAATTCAGCTCAGTGATCCTTATTTTTATTTAGGCTTTGAGCTTTGCCAACAAAAAATTGCCACCCAAAAGCTTCAACTCCAAGTAGGCCATTTAAAAACACTCAATGATTTCCAAAAACTATTGGGAGATATAAACTGGATCAGACCCTATCTTAAACTCACCACTGGAGAACTTAAACCGCTTTTTGATATTCTTAAAGGGGATTCCAATCCTTCCTCCCCTGTGTTCCTTGACCCCCGCAGCCATAAACGCCTTAAGATTAGTAGAAAAAGCCATTCAAGATCAGGGAGTCTCCTTTATTTCCTATAAAACACCACTTCTGTTTGTCATCTGTGCCACTTCGCATACACCCACAGGAGTTTTTGGCAGCATGGCCCTCTCCTTTGGCTTCACCTTTCAGCCTCCCCCCCTAAAGTACTCACCACTTAAACCTCCCTACAAGGCTTATCCACTTAGGGCACAAACAGAGCTGCCAGTTTTTTGGTAAAGACCCTGAAAAAATAATTATACCATATTCTAAAAATCAATTAGATTGGCTCATGCAGACCACAGATGAATGGCCTATAGCCTGCTCCTCCTTCTTGGGAGAAATTGATAATCATTACCCCACTGATAAATTGCTTCAATTTGTTAAGATTCATCCCTTTATCTTTCCAAAATACACTTTCCCCCACCCATTGTTAAATGCTCCCTTAGTATTCACTGATGGTTCCTCTAATGGAATGGCAGCATGTGTTATAGATGGACAAGTTACTCCTATTTGTTCCCCCTTTAAATCAGCTCAGCTTGTGGAGCTTTTCGCAATAATACAGGTTTTTCAAAAATTATCAGATCATCATTTTAATCTGTATACTGATAGTGCCTACATTGCTCATTTGGTTCCCATCTTTGAGATGGTACCCTATATCAGACCCTCCACAAATGCCGCCCCTCTCTTTTCTTATCAGACATCTTCATGCTCATTCCGATCTTGCAGGCCCCCTTCAGAAGGAAATGGTTCTGCAGATACTGCCACCCGTTTGACCTTTCCAGTATTGGTGGGTTCTATAGAACAGGCCCAAAAGAGCCATGCCTTACATCACTTAAATGCTCAGACCTTGTGTTTACTTTTTAAAATTACTCGTGATCAGGCTCGCCAGATAGTTAAACAGTGTCCCGCCTGTGTCACACTTTTGCCCACTCCCCACCTGGGTGTTAATCCCAGAGGTTTAGTCCCAAATGAAATCTGGCAAATGGATGTCACACATGTTCCTGAATTTGGCAACCTTAAGTATCTTCATGTCACTGTGGATACTTTTAGCGGATTTATCTTTGCTACACTACATACTGGAGAAGCATCTAAAAATGTTATAGCCCACGTTTTAAATTGCCTTTCTGTCATGGGCAAGCCTAAGACTATTAAAACTGATAATGGCCCCGGCTATACTGGACAAAAATTTCAAGGGTTTTGCAACCAGTTACAAATTAAACACATTACTGGCATTCCTTACAATCCTCAAGGACAGGGCATTGTCAAACGTGCCCATCAAACTATTAAAAACACCCTCCATAGGTTAAAAAAGGGAAAATTGTATCCCCAACAAGGGTCTCCTAGAAACATTCTCCATCATGCCCTATTTGTTATCAATTTTTTAAATTTAGACGTCTATGGTAAATCTGCTGCCAATCGCCTCTGGCGCCCTGAAACAAATAAAGATTATGCCACAGTAATGTGAAAAGACCCTCTTACCTTCAAATGGAATGGCCCAGACCCAGTCCTCATATGGGGAAGAGGTTCAGCTTGTATTTATGACATCAAGGAAGGAGCAGCTCGGTGGCTGCCAGAATGACTAATAAAGTTGATTGATAATAAAAGTAAATCCAGGGAACAATGTCTTCCCTGAGGATATTTATCCTTTTCTTTTTCAGAAACATGTCTGGGCTCAAAATACCCCCAAGGCTCCTGTGGATGATCCTTCTATACCAATGGACACCTACATTGGCATGTGATAACACAGGAATCACCTCCCCGTTTGCCTGGCGTTTTTTCCTGACGGAGAACTACACCAACTACGCCAAGACAAAAACTTATGGTCATCTTTTAGCTACGGCCGATTGTCCGCCTACAGGGTGCTGATCTGCCATTTTGCTAAATTTTACAGATTTTAAGGCTCAGCCCAGAAAGGCTGTCCCTGCCCTGTGTTTTCTATTTGATCAGCATTACTCCTATTGCACAGACAGATGGACTGAGGAGAGCGTTGGCTGCCCCTACCGCTCCTGTAACATCCATAATGTTGAGACCTTAAAAAATAATGAAGTTATTGCCCAACTCCCCTATAATAGTCATAAGTTTTTCCGCTCCCCCACAGGCTATACATGGGTTGTTTGGGATCCTTGGAATCCCCGCTGGAATACACCAGTTAAGGGAGCCATGTATATGACCAAGGACACCACCTGGCCCAGCAGCCATATTTATATCTGGTGTGCCCTTGTTCAAATTCAAACAACTCTTCACACGAGATTCAAACACATGAAAAGGAGATAAACACACAGCTCTCCGCCCTGTCTGCCCCACACCCTTTCTCTTGGCTATCTCTTTTAAGAGAAGGCCTCGTGATTGCCAATATCACTGGCCTTGGCAATGTTTCTGCGTGTTTTCTTTGTGCCACACTAGGACGTCATCCTTTGATGGCAGCCCAGTATCCCACCTCATTAAATACCTCCAGTACAGCTAACAAACCCTTCTCTCCTATTTTTGAAGTCCCCTTATTCTTACCCCCTGAACAAATACAGTTTGAGTTTTGTTACTCCACTGCTAGTACTAAGCTATGCAATCTGACTGCTTCACCTACAAAGAGTCTTTTTGCCCCTGATGGATTTTTCTTTTGGTGCAATGGCACTCTTTCAAAAAATCTTTCCAACCAAATAGATGAGAGACTATTATGCCTTCCTGTTACCTTAGTGCCCCAACTGACTCTGTTTACTCCTGCCGAATACTTAGGCTGGAACACCCCTTCGCCCGTAGAACAAAGCGGGCTGTTGTTTTTATCTCTCTAGTAGCTGGCATCTCTCTTGCGACTTCTGTTGTGGCTGCTGGTCTAGCTGGAGGAGCCCTGGGTCATTCCCTTCTCACCTCTACCAAGCTTTCTCAACAGTTCTCGCTGGCCATGGAGGCCTCGGCCGAATCATTGGCCTCCCTACAAAGACAACTGACCTCCCTTGCCCAAGTAGCCTTACGGAATCAGCGAGCCTTGGACCTCCTGACCGCAGAAAAGGGTGGTACCTGCTTGTTTTTAAAAGAGGAGTGTTGCTTCTATGTTAACGAATCGGGTCTAGTAGAAACCATGGTTCAACAGTTACATAAGCTCAGTGTTGAATTACAAAAACAAAAAATTTCCACTGCCGCCGACAATTGGTAGAAATCCTCCATGTTCTCCCTTTTAATGCCCCTTATGGGACCCCCTGGTCAGTCTCTTGCTAGTAATTACCTTGGGACCATTTATCTTTAATAGGCTTACTGGTTTTATAAAACAACAAATTGACTCCATGGCATCAAAACCCTTACAGGTATATTACCACAGACTTGATTTGGTTGACAGAGGCTTGGCTGAACCTGAAGCTGATGGACCTCCTTTAGGAGCTGCATAAAACTCAGATTTATGTGTGCCAGCCTTGGCGTGGTGTGGGCACCAGAAAGGGGTGCAAGGCTAAGCACTGCAGGGGGAGGACCCTATAGTCTGCTTCTGAGTCCCCCGAGAAGCAAACCTGATGGCATAGAGGTTGCTGTTAAATTCTTGTTTCTCAGGATGGCCAGTTAAAACAGTCAACATCCTTCACGGCCATAATAGCCCTCTCCTCCCCCAAACAGACACCGTTTCAAATGACTCCGGGAGGATCAGGTCAGTGCTTCCCCCTCTGGTTAAGGCCCATTCATCTATTGATGAGATCCCTTATTCCTCATCTTCACTTGCCTGCCTTATCTAAATTGTAAAAAGGGAGGAGATGCCGGGGGCCAATGCTGGGGGCCAAGGCCTTAGCCTAATTCCTCATGAAAGATTAACAGAACATCTTGATAACCACAAGTGAAGAAACAATTATGGGTGGAGAAAATACCTTAACCGCCCATCCCAGGAACTAAGATTAACACCTGACCACTGGAATGTACCCCACCCTCATTTACCCCATGACCCCGAATGAACTTCCTCATTGTTACAGCTTAAATTGTAGCTGCGAAATAAACTTTTTCAGAGCTTGATCAGACAACCTGTCTTGCTCTCGTTTCTTCGTGTCTCTTGTCCCCCTTCATTCTCTCATCCCCTACCCCAGGTCTCCGTTGATAGACCCAGTGGGCCAGGGCACCTGTGAAGCCTAAGGACCCAGGTTCAATTCTCCAGGTCCCACGTAAACCAAATGCACAAGGGGGCACACACATCTGGAGTTCGTTTGCAATGACTAGAGGCCCTGGCGCACCCATTCTCTCTCTCACTCTCTCTCTTTCCCTCTCTCTGTCTCAAATAAATAAATAAATAAATAAATAAATAAAAAATCTTTAAGAATAAGAGCTACTTGGTGCACAAATTATTTTTCACATCACTAAGGGGCTTAAGTAGAATCAGGACAAGTCTCAGATCCCTAAAGATATCTGTTCCTGTGACTCATGAGACTGAAAAGACTTGAAAAATATTAAGATGTCAGGAAAAAAAAAAAGATACTAGGAACTCCTTCTGCAGGCCTTTGTCAAATATCTGAGATCCATAACTCTAAAACGTAAAGCCCAGAGAGAGTGGCACACCCATATCATTCTCAACACCGCAGTGTCTTTGGAGCTGCACGAGGCTCAGCTGACAAGGATCCCACTCCACGGACTCACTAGCAGCTCATGGTGTAGCGTGTGAGCGTGTGCAAGGCCCTGGAGTGACACGGGCCTCATACCCCTTGACAGGCACTGCAGTGGCCCACTTTACAGGCCAGCACCCCCTCATTTCCATGGCTCTCAGTTTTGAGATGGTCATTGTCTTCTCCACAGCTGGCAGGAATGCTGGAGGGTTTGAAAACGAAGCCATCCAGGTAGTTTTCAACCATGAGATGCCCGAGGATGGCTACTGCTCTGTCTTACAGTGATGGGGGAGCTCTGGGTTCAAGTGAGAGGCCTCAATAAAGTAAAGACAGCTATTGAGTAGGATGCCAGACATCAACCCGTGTCCTCTACACACACACACGTGTGTACACACAGGCATACACACATGTATCTGCAAAGATACACAAATGAAGAACTCAAAACAATCCTACAAATATGACCAACTGATTTTTTGACCAAGGTTCAAAAATGATTTAATGAAGAGAATCTATACAGTCTTTCAACAAATGATGCAAATTTGAAAAGAAAAAAATTAATAACTAGTTAAAAGATCCCATGAAAGAATAGTGTGTGAAAAGCCAAGGCAACTCTGTAACAGTCGCATGAGGCAGCCTCAGTAAGGGGAGGGTCTATGGTAGGATTGGTGCTGCCCTCAGTCACTTTGGAAATGAACATTAAGTAAGTGCTATGGTCAAGTTGGCAATGTTATTTCCCAGAAAGACCCAAGTTAACCATTTTTTACACTGAAATTGAACAATTAAATCAAGGGATGTTGTAGAGTAGAATCCAGGTGCATAGCTATGGGTGTGGAATAAGCAAGAGAGGACCAAAATGATTCCTGTTGTGATGGATTTATTTTGGAAACACTGATATGAATTCATGTTAAGTTTTTTTTTGTTGTTTGTTTTTTTTGTTTTGTTTTTCAAGCCCAGGCTGACCTGGAATTCACTATGTATTCTCAGGATGGCCTTGAACACACAGCAATCCTCCTACCTCTGCCTCCTGAGTGCTGGGATTAAAGGCGTGCGCCACCATGCCCGGCTTCATGTTAAGTTTAATATAGGTATAAAGAGCTATATAGTGACATATGTGTAGATTAATATATGCACATATAAGTCCCTGATCTATAAGCTGAAAGAACCTAAAACCAATGACATCCCAATAGTAATAAATAAACATGTTTATTGCCAAGACCCTTCCCAATACTGTCCAATAAAGAACCAGGGATCCCTTGATAAAATGGATGATTCTGACTGGGGCAGGAAATGTGCTTGATGAGATTAGAGCAACTTGAAGTGTCAGAAAGTATACAAGGGCTGAAATATAAAACAAACCCCCAAAACAGTAACAATACCCCCTCAATAATGGGGCTATGTCACCAGGGCAGAGGATCCAACTGAAAAAAAAAAGAAAGCTCCCAATGTCCAACATTCTGAGCAATAGACTAGAAAGTATTACAGTGTAACACAATGTGTAAGATAGCAATGAGATATATTTGACAAAGGCCAATATGATTCATTACGGTGAGACCTCTCAGACTTTCAGTATGTGAGTATTATGGATCTCCACATGGAGTGTACTAGGTCCCAAGTCTATCTGGCCACAGAACCTGTAATCCACGGGGCTTCTCCTGAGACCAGGGTCAGTAAGACACATTAGCAGTGCAATTTCCCGAAGGGCTTTCGCAATTATTCTGTGGTTTTTACCAGGCTGAAAACCTAATGTGTGCTGATTAGATACAGACATTTGTCCCTTTCAAAAATCAGGTACAGGGCTGGAGAGATGGTTTAGCGGTTAAACGCTTGCCCGTGAAGCCTAAGGACCCTGGTTCGAGGCTCGATTCCCCAGTACCCATGTTAGCCAGATGCACAAGGTGGCACATGCATCTGGAGTTCATTTGCACTGTCTGGAGGCCCTGGTGTGCCCATTTTCTCTCTCTCTCTCTCTCTCTCTCTCTCTCTCTCCCTCCCTCCCTTTTTCTCTCTCTCTGTCTGTCGCTCTCAAATAAACAAAAAATTTTTTAAAAAATCAGGTACATTGATGTTTGAACCTACCTCAACCTATTGTTTCCCGTGACCATGTGGCTACCATAAAGATGAACTGCTTGGGTCCTAGCTCAGTGGTAAAATGCTTGCTTGGTGCTCACAGCTCTGGATTTCATCACATAACCACAGAAAGAAAGAAGAAAGAAAGAAAGAAAGAAAGAGAGAAAGAAAGAAAGAAAGAGAGAAAGAGAGAAAGAGAGAAAGAGAGAAAGAGAGAAAGAAAGAAGAAAGAAGAAAGGAAGAAAGAAAGAAAGAAAGAAAGAAAGGAAGGAAGGAAGGAAGAAAGAAAGGAAGGAAGAAGAAGAAGAAGAAAGAAAGAAGAAAGAACAAACAAAGAAAGAAAGAAAAAGAAGAAGAAAGAAAGAAAGAGAGAGAGAGAGACAAAGAGAGAGAAAGAAGAAGAAGACAGAAGAAGGAAGAAAGAACAAAGAAAGAAAGAGAAAGAAATAAAGAAAGAGAGAAAGAAGAAGGAAGAAAGAACAAAGAAAGAAAGAAAGAGAGAGAAAGAAGAAGAAAGAAAGAACAAAGAAAGAGAGAGAGAAAAAGAAAAAGAAGAAAGAAGAAAGAGAGAAAGAGAGAAAGAAAGAAGAAAGAAGAAAGGAAGAAAGAAGAAAGAAGAAAGAAAGAGGAAAGGAAGAAAGAAAGAAAGAAAGAAAGAAAGAAAGAAAAGAAGAAGAAGAAGAAAGAAAGAAGAAAGAACAAAGAAAGAAAGAAAGAAAGAGAAAGAAGAAGAAAGAAAGAAAGAGAGAAAGAAGAAGAAAGAAGAAGGAAGAAAGAACAAAGAAAGAAAGAGAAAGAAGAAAGAAAGAAAGAAGAAAGAACAAAGAAAGAAAGAAAGAGAGAGAAAGAAGAAGAAAGAAAGAACAAAGAAAGAAAGAGAGAGAGAGAAAGAAAAAGAAGAAAGAAAGAAAGAAAGAAGAAAGAAGGAAAGAAAGAAAGAAAGAAAGAAAGAAAGAAAGAAAGAAAGGAAAGAAAGAAAGAAGAAAAGTCTAGGATAAGCTTGTTGTTGGCTGTGTGGGTGCAGTCGAGGTGGATGGAAGACATTCAAGGTGACTGAGAAACAGAAGTCAAAGGCAAAGAACATTCCTGGGAAGAGCCTGGTGTAGAGCACGCAAAATTCCTTGGCTATAGGGACCAGAACAAGGACAGAATGGCTGGATGGAACCTGAATTTTCAGGTCTTGATGACCAGGCTACAGACGGACCTTTCTCTTAAGGACAAGACGCTCAACAATGGTCTTAGGTAAGGAACGACAAGATCAGGATTATCATGGCACCTAGTTTCCTCAAGGTGTAAAAAGGATCTGGCTACAATGAAATAGGTGTGGGGGACCTGTTGGAGGGGTCCCCTGGTGCAGAGCAGGAAGAAAAGACAGCCCTGTCACGATTCTATAGTGTGAGAGAATCTAAGAGGAACTAAGTCTCCTTGGCAGTTGTATACAGATAACCAGGAAGAAGAGGGAGGTATCAAAATGATCCCCAATTTCTAGCTAGCTCAACTTAAACTGGGAGCAATACCATTTAAAGAGCTAGCAAATATTTAAAGAAGAAAGGAAAAGAGAATGTATGAGCTTGAGGTGTGCTTGAGACATCCAGAAGCATATGCCGAGTAGGTAGTTGGAGATCTCAATATTCTGGAGTAGAAAAAGAAATCTATTTTCTCTCTCATAAGATACCAAAGTAAATTTCAACTGGATCAAAGATTTAAATGAATAAAATGAACTCATATGTTATAATATAAAGGAACATTAATAAAGCCTGGATAGATAGAATCTTTCATGAAACAAGAAAAGAAGCTAAGGGAAAATATCAAGATTTAATTAGGTAAAATTGAAATATGATATAGGTAAAACAAAACTCTACACACATTTAAAAGACAAATGACAGGGGAAAATATTAATTAGCTTGCTGGAAAAATGTAATATGCTTAAAAGGCTCTTTCAAACCAAGAAAAAAGGTTAGTATGAATGCTCAAGCAGGACAAGAGACGAAAGGTGTGAGCATGGTATTGATAAAAGAAGAAATGCAAATGACAAGAAATGTCACTTTAAAGGTTTTAGCCTCTCTATTCATTAGATCTACGAATTAAAACAGAACTAAAATCGTCCTACTGCCTGTCAAAATGCCAATTTTGCTGTATGTGTGTTAAGATGAGGAAACAGTCTTGTCACCCTTGGCAGGAGTCGTGAAAGTAAGTCAAATGCTTGTCCCACCCTCGCCTCCCTTGGAGAATAACATGCAAGTAGGTGTCTGTTCTCCTGGACCCTGGGGTCCGATTCTGAAAAACTGTGCCCAAAATCATGAGATACGCCCACCCAAGAAGATCCCTTTCAGTAGTGTTTATAGAAAGGAAAAGTTCTTAATTGCTCAAAAATCAAACTGAATATGAACTAAGAAGTGATCATTCATATCATTGGCCACAAGGCAGCCAACAAAAATGATAAAACAGAGGCATAATTCTTGATAAGGAAACACATTTATGATGCCTATGTTCTAAGTAAAAAGTGGGCCACAGATAGAGTATGTGTTGCATGACTCCCTGTGTGTCCAGATGCGTATGCATTCACGCTATGTATGCACTGTCTACTACTACACACAGATGTTCAGGGAAATACCTGGACATCAAGATGTATTAAAATATTAATAATGTTGTTTCCTAATAGTAGGATGGTAGGTGGTGACTTTCTTCCATAATCATACATTTTCTATTTTTTTCTTCCATACTTCTTTTATTGCCAGTAAGCTGAAAATACCTGGAAAGGACCCAGGAGGCTTCCCCAATATTATTTTTGCTCCCACTGACTGACATATAAATGTCTGTGTGTTTATAAACCATCTGCAAACCATTTTCTGGGGCAAGCCCACGTCTCCATCCCAGGAAAATCCAAAAATAAAACACAGGATGTGACACAGAAAAAAAAAAAGAAAGAAGATGAGAAGCTGCTTCTCCTCCATCTTCATGCTTCTGGTACCATCCCCAGGAGCACAGACGAGACTCCCCTGGGATGGTCCAGGCTCTGAAACATGCCCCAGAGTCTGGAGGTGCCTATGGTGGCTCAGAAAGCCGAGGTGAGCACAGCCAGGGGCTCCTTGGCTCAGGAAAGCACGTGTTTTTCCATAGCTCACCCACCCGCTTCTTCCATATGCAGCCTCTAAACCTCAGTGTAGTCGAGTCCTTCTGCCTCTGTTAGGGGAAAACAGCACTGAAAAAAAATAGACCTTGTCTTATTCTCTAGATTTCATGGCTCCCCAAAATTGGGGATTCGTAAGCTGCCTGAAGCTCATGAGGGCAGCATTGGAAGATGAGTCATGATAGCCTGGATTCCCCAGTCTGGAAGCAATGACCTGGCAGTTTTCAGTGGCCACAAAGATCCAGTCCAGTCCCTGTACACCCAACTCTCCTGGCCCATGCCTGCTTTCCCCCTCCAGTCTGCCTGCCTCTACACTCCCACTCAGTCCTCAACATTTCCTTCCCACCAGCACCAATTGTCTTCCATTTTCAAAACTTTGTTCTTTATATAGAAGACACATTCAGGCCTTCATGCCCATTCTGACTTACTGTAACACTGTCATTTTCCTGTGTTCGCATAATGGCTCATTTCTTTTGCTTCAAAGCACCAGGTCTGGAAATGTACTACAATGACAGTTTCAGCAAATCTAAGCACCAAATGCTAGCTTCATTGACAACACAGTCGGCTGCTTCCTGACCTTTCCCAGTGGCATTCCCATTTTGCCATCATGGGTGCTGGAGGGTTTGGGTTCCATACCCTCTGCAATGGTCGGGATTGTGCGATGAGTCTGAAAACTCTGCTCACGGATCACTCACCTGTGAACCCAGGTGCGCAGATGCAGGTGCCATTCAGGCCCTCGCTGTCACAGGTGCCTCCATTCAGACAGCTGACGTTAGCACAGGGGTCCTTGTACAGCTCGCAGTGTGCTCCTGCACAGAGGCAGACAAGGAAAGGTGAGTGATCAAGAAATCTCACCCCCAGAGCCTTCCACCAAGCAAAGGGCGTACACAACTTGGGATGGTGTGGGGGCAGATTTCTGACCTGTGCATGAGCGTGTCCATTCACTTAGGGACACATGTATGCACATGGCCACTTCTGACTTTCGACTGCTGTAAAATATATCTTATGAGAAAGTAATAAATTTGATCACTGCCCATAAAATCTTTTATCTGCATTTTCTCTGACTGCATATCCCAAAAGTCGAGGACACAAAAACCTTTTCAATGGCAAATGCTTTTGAAATGTCCAAAAGAAACAGAAAATATCTAACCAGTCTGAATAAAATGTCCACATAACGCCAAGCATTGTGGCTCATGCTTATAAACCCAGCACTGGGGAGGTGGAGCTAGGCGGATTCCAGGAGATGATTGCCTACCTAATGTAGTCTAATGGGTAAACCCTGGGCCAGTGACAGACCCTGTCTCAAAAACAGGTGGGCAGCACCTTAGGATAACACCTGTCCTCTGGCACCACACACATGTATACACGGCGTGCATGTGCTCCTGCCCGTGCAGGTATGACACACACATGCAAAAAGAAGTCAATATAACTTATAAACAGGTGAAGATTTGGAGTCAGCTGTTTCTGTGAGTCTCAGCTCTTCTCTGGAGACTGCAGGAGAGGGGAGCTTGTGGGGGTTTGATTCAGGTGTTCCCCATAAATTTAGGTGTTCCGAATGCTAGGTTCCCAGCTGATGGAGATTTGGGAATTAACGCCTCCTAGAGGCAGCGTGTTGTTGGGAGCGGGCTTATGGGCTGGTGTCCCCTTGCCAGTGTTTGGCACACTCTCTTCTTGCTATTGTCCCCCTGATGTTGCCGGGGGGGGGGGAGGGTGATGTCCACCCTCTCTTCATGCCATCGTTTTCCCCTGCCATCCTGGAGCTTCCCCTTAAGTCCATAAGCCAAAACAAACCCTTTTCCCCAAAAGCTGCTCTTGGTCAGGTGATTTCGACCAGCAATGTGAACCTGGCTGCACTAGATCCACACCTTGATAGAGTTTCTACTCAAAGTCAACCAGTGCACCACGTGCTAAAGTGCCCAGGTGCTGCGGCATCCCGTGCCCCAGGTCCTCACTGTCCTCGTGTCTAATTTACTCCTCAACATGACACCATGAGACAACCATGCTCATTCCCTCACCCCACAGGGAGGAAAGATTCCAAGTTTACGGCTGGTGAAGGCGCTGGTATTCAAGGCCACCAGTCATTCATCTAGTCTCCCCAACTTTACAGTGCCCACTTAACAAAGAAGAGGCATTAAAAATGAGTAATAATAGAAAATGTCCTATTGGTGTAAAAAATAAAAGGGGGGATGTATGTTTACATTATGCACACAAATGTCTGAAATGAGGCTGGAATGCATCCAGAATAGATTCCTTTGGCTTTGACAGCTATGTATTTCTATTCTGCTCACCTGTACTCCTCCTGACCTACAAGGAATATGCATTATTTTATAAGGTTTTAAAAACATTAAAAACCCAATGCTATTGGCGAGGCAGGATACCTGCTGAACTTATTCTGGAATTCAAGGCAAATGAGCAGAATAGACTCTCTCTCTCTCCCCTCTCATTCTCAGTCCCTCTCTCTCACTCCCTTACTCCACACCCTTTAGAAGGGAAGATAAACAACATTCTGATCTGGGTAAGAATGTAAATATGCCCTTCCTTCCCAACAGCCTCAAGAAAAATAAGCACAAAGCAAATAATAACAGAGTGAGACTTACTTAATTTGCTCTCCACTTCTTAGCTCATATTGCACAAGTGACTGCCCCACCCAGTGAGTCATCCTGCAGGCACTGACATTATCCTGAAGGGCCTGTTCCCTCTTTTCTTTCAATGCCTTAAGAAATAGAGCTCAAGAAAGGGGCTGAGAAGGAAGAAACCAGAAACAGAATTGCCTACTGTGTTCACATGAGCGACTTCCTGGAGCCACGCACTTCAGAGCAGGTGGCATTTATTCCTGCTCTTTCCCCCTCCATCCTCGCTCTATGGACAACGTTCTGCACTGATTTCAAGTGCTTTCTCTGTCTTCAGGGCCTTAAAGGGAACCTTCTGACTAACTTAAAGACCAGCACAACTCTCTGAATTTTTCCACATTTGAGTATGCAAAGCCCATTCCTCTGAAGTATCCATTTTTAGTTCCCCACTGGTTTCTTAGTAGCACAGACTCAAATGAAAAATTAAAATGCAGAAATGGCATATCTATTTCAAAATATTTGTGTCAAAATTTCCATGGGGTTGACCAACAGGGACCAGGTTAAAAAAAAAAAAAAAAAAAAAAGGCTTTCAATTGCACTGGGAAAGTCTAGAGATGTCTGAAACCTACCCGATAACATCCATCTGGCTTAAAGTAGGAGCAATGCAATGTGCTACCAAGTGTAACCAAATCATGGCATTTTGTAAATCAGGCTATAAACCAAATTCTCCACCAAATTTATAATCATGGTAACTTTTCAAAGTCTACAAAAAATAGAGTTGATGAAAGATCAAAAGTATCACGATTTTAACATTTTGCATGCTTGGGCTTGTTTTTCTTTGGCAATATTTTAAGTTTTGTATCATTTCCCTTTTTAAGAAAATAGGCCTTCTGTCACTTGAGCATCGAGTGAGAGGTATTTTTTGTGGAAGAACGACTGTACAAAGGCAAATCTTCACAGAAAGAATCACCATGGCCTTATAAGTCTCCCGTGAGCACTTTGGTCTCTCCCATTTCCATAGTGTAACCTTCTGTAATCCCTACGTAAGAATTATTTTTCATATTATTCTGATGGTCAGTGGGGTGGAATAACATGAGCCTTCAGTTGTGGATGTAGAAAATACATAGTCATGGTCTTTTCTGAAGCACCCAGATACCTGTTGCTTAAGTCCTTCTCTGGGGCCTCTGGGGACCACCTTCCTGCCCTCCTCACCATTCCCTGGGGGTCTTGGAGCCCCACTAGACACTGTTTTGGACATCCTGTTTCCCTGGCTAAATATGCCTTCCTCTATTCTCTTCTCCAGCTGGACTTCACAGGGCATAGTTGAACTCATTTGTCAAGACACAAGGCCAATGTCCCTTCCCTACAAACCTAAATGTGACTTTCCCAGGATGCATTACTCCTGCAGCTGTGGGTTAGGAGCATGTTGAGATTTTCAATGTTGAGGAATTCACAACGTCAACTCATACCTTATCTGTTCTTCTATATGCTCCTCCTTCAGGTCTCTGAGCACCTTCAGTGTATCTTAATGCAGGGATAACATTATGGCTTCCACACAAGAATCCTGTCCTTTTAAAAAGGATGATGGGGTTGGAGAGATGGCTTAGCAGTTAAGGTGCCTGCCTGCTAAGCCTAAGAACCCAGTTCCAATCTCCAGGTCCCACGTTTAGCCAGATGCAAAGTGACGCAAGGGTGCAATGCCACACTTGACCACAAGGGGGCACACACATCTAGATTTTGTTCACAGCAGCTGAGACACTGCTGGAGCACCCATCTCTATCTGTCTCCCTCTCCCTCTCTCTCTGTCTCTCTCTGTGTCTCTCCAAAAATAAAAAAATTTTTAAAAAAGGATGACGGACAGCTAGTGTACTTTGGCTGACACACAGGTAGGATTGCCAGATGAGAGCAAGAAGCCATTCCAAATTTCAAATAGACCTCAAAAACACCCAATTTTGTCAGGGAAAACCAGGTCCATACTTCAAACTAAGTCCAGGGAATGACACATGCATCGCCACTTGCAAAGGTCGGAGCACGCACCGTTATGAAACTTATGTTTAGTCTCAAGCAAAAATAAACTGCAATTTAGTCAAAATGAATAAAAACTCCTATTTCTCATATTAGGGGATAGAGAAGCGATGTTTCTGAAGAGATTCCTATTCCAACCGGCTCTTCCCAAAGTTAATTTTAGAATTAAAATGCACAAGAGTGAAAAGAGCTGAGTACCAGTTAAACATTTCTGTCATTATTCCAAGTTGGTCACAGTTAATATGTAAACCCCAACATCAATATCTCCCAGGAAAGTGAGTGACATAAGAGCATTCACTGAACACGCTCTTGGGCTTGTGGTCTCACTTTCTTACTGTTTTCTGTTTTGCAACACTGGGGAATGAACCTAGGGCTACACTCTACATCCGAGCTGGATCCCCAGCATTGCAAGTGTTCTTTGTTCTTAAATTCTGCTTTAACATGTCATCTTCTTTTACTCAAATTCAACTTTCTTCATGAAAACTCTTCCAGTACTTAGTTGTCACAGAGCTCAACGTGTTCTGGACTGTTTCAGAAATCACCATCGACATCTCAACTGCCCCCTCATGAGACCTTGAGTGTGCCAGCCTCAGCTGCTCTTCCGTGAAGGCAGGGGAGCCTTGACTTTACCTGTCACAGTGGCTTGCAAAATACCCAGAAATGCTTGTCACTGATTAAGTAGAACTTAACAGCAAAATAATTTTATAGAACAGAAAAAGAATTTCCTTTCAACAGTAAATATATATGGCCTCTGAAAATAAACAAATAGGTACCCATAACCCAGATATGTGATATACCCCTGAAAAATAACTCAGAAAGTATGAAAATTATATGAATATTCATCCCAGGCTCATTTATCCTAGTCCCCCATCAGCTATAGTAAGAGCAGTCAGTGGATCTTAGTACTGAGGGAAATGGATAAACATTCCCAATGGGTGGACTGCATATATAATCATATTGAGTGAGGGCAAATAAAAATTACACATATGTTCAATTATTACTATGAATAACATGATTTTTTTTTTTTTTTTTTTTTTTTTTTTGGTTTCTCGAGGTAGGGTCTCACTCTGGTCCAGGCTGACCTGGAATTAACTATGTAGTCTCAGGGTGGCCTCGAACTCTCGGCAATCCTCCTACCTCTGCCTCCTGAGTGCTGGGATTAAAGGCGTGCACCACCACGCCCGGCTATGAAAACATGATTTTTTTTAAATGACGGGATACACACCAAGTGTTTGTCTAGTATGCATGAGGCCCTGGGTTAGATCCCCAGAACCACATAAACAGGGTGTGCTGGCACATTCCAATAATCCCGCCACTGGAGAGGTGGAGATAGGATCAGAAGTTTAAAGCCATCCTCAGCTACATAGTGAGCTTGAGACCGGCCCGAGCTACATTAGATTCCGCCTCAAAAACAAAATCAAATCAAGGTGGATATTCTAGTAGTTATTATTGCCCTTGTGCTATGTTGTAAAACTCACAGCTACTTCGAATTTTCATTTTGCTAAAGTGTTATTGTTGGTACATTATTTTCATAATGAAAAATTTCAGTCTTTTCTAACTTTTGTCACCAAAACTTCCACATAGGTATATGGTTAATCATTTAATTTATTCTGCTAGAGGTAAAAATGAATCTAATGTGAGGTTCTAGCTGGACTTACTGCACTCTAAAGTTATGCCCGTAGGACATTCTATGCAGCTGTATTTCTAGCACTTCACTTGGTGAAGACGGTGAGGGCAAAATCTCACATAGAAGAGTAATAGCGAGGCTCAGATTACAGGTGAATGATTTTACCACTTAAAAAGAGAAAACCTGCCTCGTGAATCCTACCATAAACGCAAGGATTTTTACAGCTTTACTGTTTTGAAGCACATTCACTGGACTAATTCTGCTACTGAAGAATCTGAAAACCTCTTTAAGCATCGCAGTCCTTGCTTTACACAGAGAACAGGAGGCGCAATCAGCTTGAGAGACTCCTCCAGACCTGGCAGGAAGCCTGGGCAAGATTAGGATGAGCCAATTGGATTACTGGACTTACTGCTTTTTGTTGTTGTTCTTTCGGTTCCAGAATTGAGTGAAGTCTCTAGTTCTCAGCGCTCTGATAGACCTGGAGCTGAAAAGCCGTGCGGATGAAGCCAGCCCATGTGCCCTTACTTATGTCTCGGTTGTCACAGGACATCTGAGCATCCCATTCCAAAAGATGCAGCAGATGTGCTGAGTTTAAAAGACCTAGCCCAGCATCAGGCTATCCATCTAGAGAACCTCAGCAAGGGAGGGAGAGGCTAAGTGAGACAGCTAAAAGCATTCTTTTTGTTGTTGTTGTTGTTTATTCTGAGGTTGGGTTTAGCTCAGGCTGACCTGGAATTCACCATGTAGTCTCAGGGTGACCTCGAACTCACAGCGATCCTCCTACTTCTTCCTCCCGAGTGCTGGGATTAAAGGCGTGTGCCACCATACCCGGCTAGCTAAAAGCATTCTAACAGTCTGAAGCTACTGGCCTTGTGGCTTCAAGAACTGTGTACAGGAGTTAATAAGCAGCTCTCCTGGCACAGCGCCATCAGAGGGTTTCTGGGCTTAGATGCAGCCACACCGTCCACACACCATGGCCAGAGGCCAAGCATGGGCAGAAGGAAGACTTCGGGGACGATGCGTGTCTCATGAGGGATAACTCTCCCATCCTCGTGGGGCTGCTCGCAGGATTCAACGACTTAACGTACTGAATGCTTACAACATGGTCCTCGCACTGGAAATGACGCATCAGCGTCGGCTCTTTTTTTCCAGAGTGACATTAACAGGCATCCAATCAAATGAACTAGCATTGTCTTCCCATCTGACTCACTAAATGAAAATTTGCTTCTTTGCTGGGACGTGAGGTTCCACGCCTGCCTCCCCATTGATTCCCTGTCTGTCCAAGCCATAGGGAGGGACACAGTTTCCTGCCTCATTGTTCCCAGCCCAGTTTGGCTTGTGCCAGGCCATCTTAACACCCCTTGTGCTTTTCAGCCTTTTACGCATTCAACAGAAAAGAGATCTAGATGCAAGAAATTTCAGTTTATCATGAGTTCGCCTGAGACCTGTAAATTGGCCTCTCTGGACCCATCAACCATCCGGGCTTCAGTATCTGATTTGGATTCTAAACCAATTCATGCTCCAGTTAGAGACTGGGACTAAGGTTGCAAACTCCATGGGGTCATTGAGAGCCACCTTGGCACAGGGAGGCCAGCCAGCTGCTCACCTTTGTATTCTGCCAGACACACACATTCGTAGCCATTAACGAGGTCCCTGCACGTGGCAGCATTCAGGCAGGGAGCAGACAGGCACTCGTTGTATTCCTCCTCACAGTAGAGGCCGTGGTAACCTGAGGGACAGAAAGAAAGGTCTGCTGTCAGATGCACCCCACGGAAAGGAAGGTGGCCGGGTATTCACTGAGAAGTATGGAGACGGGAGGGATTTAAGGAGATGGGTCCTTGAAATGAGGATGATGGGGACAGTGGAGAAAGTTTGTTCTTATCACACTTTTTCATGATCCCAAGGACAGAAAAGGCCATCCCATTTAGCCACTGAATGTGTCTGTCGTGGCTTTAAGAGGCAGTAAGAGTAGCAGGACTTACTATGTATGAATGACAACTCCTTTCAAGGAAATTAACCACTCTGCTCTTACCTCATCTCGGCAAGAAAAGTGTATTTAACTAAGGGAAGCCTTAGGAACGTAGGGAAGCCTCGATGTGTTCTGTTTGTCTCACAGGGAAAATGAGCTTAAAGAGCTTGACTGAAATTCCTGTTGAAATATGAGTTTGCTTCGATGCTCTTTGTTTAAAAATACAATGACAGAGCTGGAGAGATGGCTTAGTGGTTAAGGCATTTGCCTGCAAAGCCAAAGGATCCCAGTTCGACTCTCCAAGACCCACATAAGCCAGATGCACAAGGGGGAGCTTGAGTCTGGAGTTTGTTTGCAGTGGTTGGAGGCCCTGGCACGCCCATTCTCTCTCTCTCTCTGTCAGCCTCTTTCTCTCTCTCAAATAAATTAGTAAATAAATAAAAAAATACAATTACATACATTATAATAATTCAAGTTGCACATGAATTTGTAATTACCAAAGCATAATAGGAACGAAGGAAAATAAGTCAACAACTGGACAAAGGCAGCTTTTATGGTCCCCTTTGCAAAGTAGGTGTTTATTCTAAAAGAACAGAAGACAACATTCTGTGAGATTCACTCCTGTCTGTTAGGCTGTTTTTCAACTTTCAAAAACATGTGTTAGTGCCAATTTGCTGTGAAACCAGGCCATTTTTGTCTGGCCCTGTCCAAACAATGAGAAACATGTGAGTGCTTTCAAAAATCACTCTGCCTGTGTTCGTTCTGAATTCAGATAAGCAGAAAAAAAAATAAACCCATACACAAGTGGGAATTAGAACTGCTGGAGCTATTTTTCTCCCCTAGCTTTTCCAACACACAGAGGACCCTCAAATTCAGAATGTCCCATTAGAACATGCTAACGCTTTGTTTCATGTGCCTATCACAGAAAGAAGTAGGTTAAGCTCATATTTGCATTATTAACAGAGTGCTTTTCAAGTGTGTTGCCACTGCAGTTATTTTTGAACTGCATTCCAAATTTAGGCAGCGATAATGGCCCCTCTGAGGCAACCTTGACCTACCTAAGGCAAATATACCACGGGTTTTTATTCTCCTACCTTATCCTACTTTTTGTAATTTTAGGGAAGCCATTCCTATAACTCTTTATCAGATCAAGCCAATTATCTAGATAAGAGGTGCTAGCTAGCAGTGATTTTTGTCCCCAGAGAACATGTGTCAGTGCTTGTAGAGACATAACAACCAGGATGAGGAGAGGGGGCTGTTACCAGAATCTTCCGAGGAGAGCCACCCCCCCCCCAAAAAAAAAAACACTACTCAACAGGCAATCACAGAGCAGCCCCAACAGCAAAAGATTCTCCAGCAGGAAAGGAAGGTCAGTTCAGCAGGTTGCTCTCACTCTGCTATAGGCCAGGGGTCAGCAACCACAGTCTACAAGCCAAATCCATTCTAGTTTGTTTTTACAAATAAAACTTTATTGAGACATGGATGCCACACATACCCATGTACTACTGGCTGTGGCTGCTTCCACACTGTAACAGCAGACTAGGGAGTTATATCAGAGACCTAATAGACTACAAAGGCTAAATAGTTATATTATAGAATATAAATAAATATACTGTATATAGTATTAAAAATATATAGCATATAAATAGTATACATAATACCTTTTATAAGTATATTATTTATTTATTTGCAAGCAAGAGAGAGAGAAGGAAGGAGGAAGAGAGAGAGAAGGAGAGGGAAGGAGGGAGGGAGGGAGGAAAAGAGGGAGGAAGAGTTCAGGGGCATGCCAGGGCCTCTTGACATTGCAAATATCTCCAGACTCATGTGCTACTTTGTGCAACTGGCTTTAACCACTGAGCCATCTCACGAGTTCCTTGGCTGACACTTGACAGAAGAAGTCTGCTACTTCCTGATCTAAAAATCAATGGGAGGGCTTCATTCTACAAGAGTTTTGGGTAGAAACTTCTAGGCAATATGTTACTTGCAGATATTTTCTTATAGCACACATCCTGCCTGCTTATACTGTATTGATCATTTCCTCTGCTGTGCAAAAGGTTTTCAGTATAACACATGACCTTTTGCCCTTTTATTTTGATGTCATATCCTGGAAACCATGATATCATATCCCGGAAACCATTGCAAAAAACACTGCTGTGCAACATTTCCTCTGTGTTTTCTCCCAAGAGTTTTATACTTTCAAATCTTACATTTAATTCTTTAATCCATTTTCCTCGACTGTTTTTACAGGTCTATGAAAGATAATCAGCACTACCCATCAGGGAAGAGAAAATCAAAACTATCATAAGACCTTACCTCACACCTGGTAAGATGGCCATTAAACACAGAAAGACAACAGAGAATAGCAAGGATTTTAAGAACTTGGAGAAGTTGGAACCCTTTATGCGAGGTTGTTGAGATGTAAAATGATGCAGCTGGTGTGAATAAGAACATGGAAGTTCCATGAAAAGTCAAAATAAAATCACTGTGTGATTCAGCAATCCCGTTTCTGCGTATTTATCCAAAAGAACTGGAAGTAAGAATCGCTCAGAGAAATATTAGAACCTCCTATACCCACTGTAGCGTCAGTTACAACAGCCAAAAGATGGAGACAACTAGATGTCCATCATCAGCTTAGTGGATAAAAAGTGTGGTATGTACACACAGAATATCATTCAAGCTGTAAAGTAAAAGAAGTCCATGGGCTGGAGAGATGGCTCAGCAGTTAAAGGTGCCTGCTTATAGGGCCTGATGGTCTGGGTTCAATTGCCAAGTACCTATGTAAAGCCAGAAGCACTAAGTGATGATTCAGTC
The DNA here is from genome assembly GCA_036365145.1 of Orientallactaga sibirica. NCBI lineage: Eukaryota > Metazoa > Chordata > Mammalia > Rodentia > Dipodidae > Orientallactaga > Orientallactaga sibirica. Next base: position 10,832,021 of record JAEOAD010000044.1, read on the forward strand.
TGGAGTTCGTTTGCAGTGGCAAGAGGCCCTGGTGCAACCATACACTCTCTATTATCTATATCGATCTATCTATCTATCTATCTATCTATCTATCTATCTATCTGTCTGTCTAACTACTTACCTATCATCTATCTATCTCTCCCCTCTCTTCTCTCTTTCTAAAATTTCTCTATCCCACTCTCAAATAAATAAATAAAGCTATTAAAAAGAACAGGAAGAAAACCCTATCCTAGGCTGCACCGTGGATTAACTCATCGGAACAATATACGAGGTGTCACAGCGCAGCCAATCCTGAGCGATTCTACATATGGAGGCGAAAGTCACGGAGATAGCAAGTATACGAGTGGTTTCCAGGACTGTGAGAAGGAGAAACAGGGAGATGTTAACCAGTGTGGAGGGAGTTTCAACTGCGCATGACTTATAAACTTAAAATGTGTCACAGAGCAGTGTATGCAGAATGAACAATGCCCAAATACACCTTTAAAACTTTAAGAAGGTAGATTTCATGTTGTGTGTTCATCACATGAAACATTGCATACATAAAGAACTGTCTTGATTATGAGAACACGTTTATGGGAGCTGAGGATGTAACTCAGTTGGAAGAGCCCTTGCCCTGCAGCTTTGAAGTCCTGAGTTCAAACTCCCCTCCCCCACAAAGAACCTTTTCTATGTCAGTGTGGTGCACCATCGTGAGCAGCATCTTTTCAACTGTTTATTACCTGGAAGGATCCACACACCATCTTTGACCTCTGATTGGAGGTGTTATTTACATAGACAAAAATTCAAAGCAAATATCATGAAATCACCCACAACTGTTTTGCATTTCTGAAAACAGTATCATTATTCTTTTTCCAGCAACAACATGAAAAGCTAAGGAGGAAGTTATTTTACAGAGATAATTAAGCTAGTGATGTTTTTCTTCCTTGGGGAGGAAAGAAAGATAAAGGTTTCATATTCTAAAACTGTTTCTTCAGAGCCAGTAACATTTAAGTGCCTTTATGGAAATGTCAAGGAACCCTTTACACTGGATGCCAGAGTACTAAATCGGACTGTTTGAACAAAAAGGCATTTCTTCCGAAAGAGAAGAGCTCTGTGAAAATGAGGCGGGCCACCCCATGCTGATAATTAATTCAGACAAACAAATTAGCTTAGGGCAGAGAGCCCAGGGTCTGAAAAAGTAGGCTAGTCCAAAGGTTTGTTTAAAAATAAAATAAGAGGGGCTGGAGAAATGGCTTAACGGCTAAGGCATTTGCCTGCAAAGCCAAAGGATGCAGGTTCAATTCTCCAGGACCCACGTAAGCCAGATACACAAGGGGGCACATGCATCTGGAGTTCGTTTTCAGTGCCTGGAAGCCCTGGTGAGCCCATGTTCTCTCTCTCTTTCTCTGCCTCTTTCTCTCTCTCAAATAAATAAATATTATATATTTTTAAAAATGAAATAGGAGAGCAGAAGGGTAGGATGAGAGTGCAGAGCACTGGTCCTCAGGAGTATTCCTCCATCTCTCTGGATTTGTTCCTCAACATTCAGCTCCAATCACTGCACCAGACTGGAGAGAATGTGCAGGGGACAGCCATGTCTAGGCTGAGTGAGTGACTGGTGTCCTTAATACAAAGAGGAAAACAGGCTTAGAAGAAAACCTGTTCAACTTGAGACAGGCCTACCTTGGGGCTCAGGTGGAAAGACCCAGGTGGCAGTTGGAAGTGTAGGTGAAAATGTCACAAAAAGAATATTTGGGGTTAGCTGCCCAGAAGTGTTATTGATGTTTTCAAGAAGAGAATGAAAGGAAAAGATCAGAGAAAAAGGCCGCATCCTCCCTTAAGGCAGTTACAGAGTGCTGGAGGAGGGGAGACATTCTCTCCAGTGATACAGCCACTGGTAGATAGTGGGGGAGAAAGGGGATTCAGCTGGAGTGGGTGGGATACAAAAGGGGAGTAGGAGTATATATGATCAAAATATACACATGTATGAAATGACCAAAATAACTTAAAAGAAAAGAAACAGAAAAATAGTCATAAGATAAATTAACAGTCACTTTCTTTCAAAGACAGAAAGAACTAGAGCTGCTTTCTGAATGGGGACTGGGTGAAGGACGGAAGAGGCTCAGGCCCACGATGTTGTAGAAGACTTGGGAGGAAGAAAATCGAGGAGGCTGTTAGCAGTGCTGAAGACTGCAAAGAACAACTGGGCTGGACGGGCAGAAGGTCACTGGAGACCCTCAATGCCATGGTCTTTGATGGGCCTGGACTGCCATAGAGAGGAAATTTCAGAAAGCTGGGGTAAGAAAACTTCTTATCTCAATGACTGGAAAAGTCTACTAGAATTTGGTGGACAGTCACCAAAGATAATGAGCATCTTTGATCAGGAGATTCCTGTAGAACAAAGAAGGGCCCAACACCCTTTGTAACTGTGGGCTGTGCTTCTGGATGTCAGGGGAGGTGACGCCTGTCCATCTGCTTCCAGGCCTAGAACCTGATTGCCATACGTGAACGGCACAACCGTGAGACGCACTGAGCTGTCCTGAAATCGGCTCCTGGATGATCAGGTACCAAGAGCCGCTCACCATTGGGGAGACTACTTAACAAGAGCAGGAGTTCCAGTGGGAGTTCAGGCACCAAGGGTGTGTGTGGGGGGGGTGAACTGTATTAACAAAAACAAAAGTAAAATTCATGGCATCAAAGTTTCTCCAGTGTGTGTGAAATAGGTCCCCTGCACTTAACAGATCTCTAACAGCACACATGAAGCTGTCTGAAATCATATTTCCAGCTGAGCTCTTTCTTTGATTATCATTTCTCTTCCTCCACTACAACATAGACTTGAAGGCGAAGCCTGCAACCAAGAGCTTCCAGAAAAGCTACTAAATCATACAGGTTGAATCTGCACCCAGAATGTTCCTGGCCCACATGTAAGGTGTGCCTGTGGTGGCCCGGGAGTTCCATGTAGCTCAAGAACAAAACCAAAGAGTGGGGTCTCCACGTGCAAGGATCTCATAGCCCAGTGGTCAGTTAGGAGCGGCGGCTTTCTGTCAGGCCCTTTGAGTATCACTGGATCTTTAACAAAACCCAAAAGACTGGGCATGACTAGTTCCAATTAACAGAGGAAGAACTGAGAGTCAGAGAAATAAAAAAACAATTGGTCAAGGCCATCGAGTCTATCCTGTGTGTTCTTCCTACTTCCACACTGTTGGCCCCAAAACACATCGTTTACTATGTTAGTCTGCTGAGGTTCTATAACCAAACACCACAGCCGGCTTGAATTAAACTACAAAAGCTTATTTCTCACAGGTCTGCACGATGGACATCAAAGACCAAGGGGGCAGCAGGCTTGATCTGTATGAAAGCCTCTCACCTTGGCTTGCAGATGGCTGCCTTCTTGCTGTGTCCCCACATGGTCATTCCCTATTGTGTACACCACTGGGCTATTTCCACTCCTTCTCAGAACACCAGTAGAGCCCCACCCCCAAGACCTTGCTGAACTTGAATGGCCTCTTTAAAGGTCCTGCCTCCAAAGTCAATCACACTGGGGGTTAGGGCTTCAGCACATGAATTTTGAGAGGAATGTAGTTCAGTCCACAGCGTCTCAAGTCAATGGTTCTTGATTGTGATGCTACCTCAGCCTCCACATATCTCATTTGACTTTCTGCAGGTTCATTTACCTACTGTAAAATTGCAGCCTGAAAGCTTGAAATGGAAAGTTCCAGAAATAAACAATTCATAAGTTATAAATTACACGCCCTTCTCAGTAGCATGATAAAACCTCACACCATCTCTCTCCATCCTGGGAGGGACATGAATCATCCCAGTGGAGCCATCTGTACCCTAGGCGCACACAGGGAACCCACAGTACAGGCCACTCTCTAGCTCTACATACGTGAACTCAGCCCACTGTGGCTCAAAAATATTTGGGGGAAAAGAAGTTACATATGACTGAACATGAACAGAATTCTTTCCCTGTCATTCTCCCCTAAACAATACAGTAAAATAACTATTTACATAGCATCTACATAGCATAGGAATGTAGAGCTGATGTAAATATATAGGAAGATGTATGTAGATTATATGCAACAACTCCATCATTTTAATAAAGGGGACTTGAGCATCTACAGATTTGGGTATCAACAGAGTGGTGTGTGCGTGTGTGTGTGCATGTGTGTGTTAGAATCATGTCCCTCAGATACCAAAGGATGGCCACACAGAGGGAGCATGGCACAGTTCATGCCGTGGGCATCCAGGGAGGGTCTGTAGAGTAGGTCTCCGTCCTGTGCACTGTAGGGTATTGGGCAGCATCCACACACTGAGTTCTACTAGCAACTCTACCTCAGTTGTCATGATGAAACTGTTTCAGACTTTGTCACATGTCTTTTTTTTTTTTTTTTTTTTTTTTTTTTGAGAAACGCTTTCTGTCCCAGATCTTTCCTATAAGAGTAAGAGTGGCCTCAGAGGAGGGGATTGAGAGCATGCAGTTTGCAAATTGTTGCTAAGACTGAACATAAATTAATCAGGGAAAAAAAGAGATTTCTCAGCAGTGCTGAAGGAAAATGTGCCACTGAAAGTTTGCTGTAGAATTCTCTCTCCAACGGTGCTATGTCATGAAGGGGGGCAGGCGGGGAGGCAGTGGATTCACCTGGGACTGGCTTGAACCAACAAATGGAATAAAGGTGGGAGTGAGGAAAGTGCCCCTCACCCTGGGTGGTTTTGACCCTTTCACAGTTCTGCTTCGGGGCTGGATGAAGTAGTTAATCACCAGCTTGACAAGGCTGAGAGATGCCTGCAAGAATGGTGAAGCACACTTCCGGGTGTGTCCTTTGAGGGCCTGTCAGAGATGACTGCATGCGGATAGCAAATGAGGGGGACGGTCCAGCCATGAGTACAGGTGGAGGCCCGGAGGGAGTAAAAGTGGAAGAAACCCAGAGTGCACGAACTCCACTCTTCCAGAACCGATCCTGCTGCTGCGGTCACCTGTGGACGTCCAACTGCAGCTTCTTCAGCCTTTCAAAGCAAATACAGACCAGCAGCTCTCCAGGAACCTTCCAGGCCTTTAGCCTTGGCCTGTGGCTGTGTCATTAGCCTGCTTGTTCCGAAGCTTCTAGCTTTGTGGACTGAGAGTTCTCTGCCTCTCCAGAATGGCAACGACCAGCTTGGGTTATCCACCCTCTAATCACACAAGCAGATCTAACAGATCCTCTCTGATAAATACATGTGTGTGCACACACACACACACACACACACACTGCTGGTTCTGTGCCTCATGTGCACACTAATTCACAGGCACTCCTCCAACCTCACTCACCTCAGCAAGTCTGCAATGGAGCTGGTTTCCGGGAGGTGCTATCCCCCTCTTCAGATGAGGAGACCACAGCCTGGTGTGAGTGACACACTCAGAAGCTCAGCACTAGTGTGAAAAGAAAGGTTCCACCCAGGAGCAGGCATATGTGTGTCCCTAACGCTTACTACTCCACACCAAAGCGGCACTTATTTCCACTCTCCCCACTGGGCCTCCCACGGCCACTTCCTCTTCTTTCCACACTGTCTCACCACCATTTAAATGCCAGAGTAAGGCTGGATCCAGCCCATGCTGTGTTTACTCCTGAGCTCTTTTCCTTGCCTGGCCCATCACGTTGTCACACTCAGAAGACTCCAAACCTGTAAGACTGTGGTTATAGCCAGATGGCTTTCACACGTTCTGTGACAAATTCCAGCAGCTCATCCCTTCCTATCGCCTCTGGAGGGTGATCCAGGCTTCCTGCTGCATCAGAGCAAGAAGCCCAGGTGGACCTTTGAAACCCACCATCAGTACTCTGGACAACATAACCAGGACATCCCGCTCAGGCCCCAGAACAGCCTGAATTCTATCATTTGCTTTGCTTGTTTTTACTTTGCCAGCAGCTTGAAGAAAATGAGAGGTGGAGAGCAGGCCCTTTAAGGGTACGTTACATCTCCGAGGGTGCTTTTCACTCTTTTCAGTATGAGTGGATGAAAAGTTAACACTTGTGATTCTCATTCAAGTCTAGGCTAGGCCAGCCTTTGAGAGATCAAATACTCCACCTCACCCACAGTGGTCAGAGATGTGGACACAAACAACATAATCCTATGACATTAATGTGACTGTCTATGAGCTTTCAAAATTTTGGTGAAAGGCACAGATGACATGGAGTTCCCTGGCACTTCAGGGTGCCTTCATTGTACTGTACAATGCATCATTTCAAGAAGAATTGAGTGGTCTGTCTGTCTGTCAGTTCTCTCACTGGTAGGCTAAAAATAGGAATGTCGTTAAGAATAGAAAAATATACTGGCAAAAATCTCTGCTACATTTATCCTGCCAACTGTCCAAGGGCTCAATGTGAAACAGACCCATGTGCAGACTTCCACTGAGTAGCCATGTCCCAAGTCTCGCACACAACAAAGCAAGAAGACAGACGTCAGGGAACACAGAGAAAGTTCTGCGAGTCAGTCTAGGGGGGTACTTGGTGTGTATGTGCCGGGGAGTAGTGGGTGTGGAAGTTACTGTCTTCTGAACTTTTTTTTTGCATATGTGTGTGGTGTGCTTGCATGTGTGGATGCATGGTTGTACCCATGTGAATGCACATGGGTATTTAAGTATACATGCATGCATGTGAGTTGTGGTTTGATTCTGGTGTCCCCCATAAATTTAAGTGTTTCTGAATGCTAGGTGCACAGCTGATGGAGATTTGGGAACCAACACCTCCTGCAGGCAGTGTATTGTTGGGGGCGGGCTTATGGGTATTATACAGTTTCCCCTTGCTAGTGTTTGACAAACTTTCTTGTTGCTATTGTCCACTTTATGTTGGCCAAGGGGTGATATCTACACTCTACTCATGCTGTCATTTTCCCCTGCCATCATGGAGCTTCCCCTAGAGTCTGTAAGCCAAAATAAACTCCCCTCACCCCCACAAACTGCTCTTGATTGGGTGATTTCTGCCAGCAATGAGAATCTGACTGAAACAGTAAAGTTGGTCCCAGAGGAGTGGGATTGTTGCTAGACACCTGACTATATGGCTTTGGCTTGTTGGAGCTGATTTTCAAGAGGTATATGGAAGAATTTGAAACCTCGGCCTAAGAGACACCTTGAAGTGCTGTAAGTACAGCTTGATGGACTATTCTGATCAGAGGTGAAAGACCTGAATGCAGTAAGAACTATGGACTGTGAGGCCTGGCTTATGACAGTGAGAAAGAGCTTTGCCTGGACTGGGCTAGAAGCAGTTTGTGTGAGAGGCTTGCTGTTATGCTTGTGTCCTGAGACGTTGTATAGGGTTTCATTGTGTAGAAATGGACTGGTGTGAGCAGAGGGATATGGCACAGACAGAAATGAAATCTTTGGGCTGAAACTTCTGCCTGTTCAGCTGCAATTGTTTGAGAGATTACACCCTTTGAGATTGGGCCAGCTGACCTGCACTGGGGCAACAGAAAGAATGTAGACTCTTTTGAAGGGGCCTGAGTGCTCAAGAAGTGTCCTGTTCTTCAAAGTCTGCTTTATTCTCCCCTGGATTAACAAATTGGCACCCTACCTGGTATTGTGGAGTATAAGAAATGCAAGAAAGAGAGGGTCATTGAATTTATAACACAGTCTTGTGTTTTGGAAACAGCCATGGGCAGTGTGAAGCAGATTTGCTGGATGCCTGCATGGAGACCTGATAGAGCTGTGAGAATGAACTGTGGGTTGCAGTGGAGACCAGTGGAGATGCCAGGACCATGAGATGGTTGCCAAGGACAGCTGCCAGCCCCAGATGAAGTTTTCCAAGACTGTGAGTAGCCTAGCTGAAGGGGCAGAATTGGAACTCCAGAGACTTGTTGCTGGTTAGATTATCGGACTTGGAGATTTCTCACTGACTAGAGTGGTTGGACTTGGAGCTACAGAGTTTGATGTTTGTCCTGGTTGTTTTACATCTTATATTGGCTGAATATTTCTTTGCTATGCCCAGTGCCATCATTTGCAGTGTGAGCATTTATTCTGTGCCATTATGGGTTTAGGGGGGATTTTTTGGTATTATGGCTCAGTTAAAAGACTTTGGATTATGGGGATATTTGAACATCATTAGGATTGATAAAAACTATGGGGACTTTTAAAGTTGAACTGACTGCATTGCATTTTACATCATGGATGGTAATCAGTTTATGGGCGCCAGGGCAGGAATGTCATGATTGCACGGCCATCAAGCCTACTGGCTTTTATGTGGGGGCTCAGGATCTAAACTCTGGTCCTCACGTTTGCACAGCAAGTAATTTACCCACTGAGCCATCTCTCCTCCAGGACCCTCCGATTTGGCAGGGGAGGCAGAGGAGACAGGGTTTTACATTTCCCTGCAACTCTTGGCATTCATCCTGCCTCAGCCTTCCAAATGCAGGTGTGGCCTACCATACCTACCTACCCTTTCCTTCCACTTCCTAATTCCCCATTCTTTCCCTGCTCATGGCACCTGGACCTGTAACAAAAACAGATTCGAAGAGTGCTAAGTCAGTCAATGAAAACATATGGTTCTCAAAAATATTGAACTGGGCTGGGTATGGTGGTGCATGCCTTTAATCACAGCACTTGGGAGGCAGAGGTAGGAGGATCGCCATGAGTTTGAGGCCACCCTTGAGACTACATTCCAGATCAGCCTGAGCTAGAGCAAGATCCTAACTCAGAAAAAGGAGAAAGAACAACAACAAAAAAAAAAAACTGGACAGGCTAAAGACATAGGCTGAAGTGTTAGATTAGGAAACCTTCCTGTCACTTCCATGTTACTGATCCAGCTCCCTCCTTCCCCAGGCTTCTGGAAGGATGAATGGCGCAGTCAGCTCAGAGCTCATCCTAACTCTTCCTGCTATACATTTCTGCTCTGCTTCGCTGTAAACACTCGAGGCCCTTCCGAGCCACAGGTGGATGTGGATGATCCTGAGTCTCCTATTTGCCTCCTCCACGGATTCATCCTTTAATTCAACATGTACTTACCAAATGGCTGCTTTATGCTCATTGCTGGGCTGTGTGGTGAGTGAAATGCATGTGGGGCTCTACTGGGCACTAAAGAGAGAGACACCAATCAGCGCTACCAAGCCATAGAAACTTCCAGCTAGGTGGGGCTGGGAGCAGGAGTGAGCAGAAGTTCAAGACTGGCTGGTCACCAGGGAGAAGCCATGAGGAAGGGCAGTGAAGAGTGCTGTGCACAGAGAATCCATGAGAAAATTCAAGATGGGAGGAGCGGCAACATGTGCAGAAATCCCCTGTGAGGTGAAGGACAGGACCGCCCCCCAGCTGGCTGCTCCTCGTGGTGTTAGAAGGAGCAAAAGGCAGAGGGGAACAAGAGGCAGGCAGGGGGTATATTGAGTGGAGAGGGGATGACAAATCTGACTTAAATTTCACAAAGATCACTCCAGATCCCTTCTGGAAAACGGAAGGAAGAGCTGCATGAATTGATGCAGAAGAAGTCAGAGAAGAGGCCACCGCCATGGACCGGGGAAGTCACAGCAGAGATAAGGGTGGGTCAGTGTGCATGAGAGGTAACATGAATGGCTTTTTGAAGGAGAACACCTGGTGCTGAGGATGTGAAGCAGGTGAGGTGAGGTGAGGAGGAGGTAGGGTCACACCAGGCCCCTGCCTTGTTTTATCCCGAGTTATTGCAACCTCATTTCAGGGAACATAGGAAGTGACCGTTACTGAGCACCTTCAAATCCACCAGGATCTCTTCCTAAGAAGGGGCTGCAGAGGGAAAGTAGTAGAAACACTTACTGAAGCTGACCGTAAGGGAACAAGAGGAACTGACAAATGCCTGGAACATGGAAGAGACTGAAGTAAAATCAAGAGTTGGATTAGCTGAGTCTTTCTGAATTCTGACTCAGTTTCTAAACGCTGAACTCCACATGGAGGAGAAGGATCATGCTGTAGCTTATGGAGACAGGCACTGTGTAAGAACAGGCAGCCAGGGTGGAGGACGGGTAAAGAGGGAAAGAGAGTAGAAAAAGAAGGGTGCATGGGAGCCCAAAGAAAGAGGGAAGCACAGGCCCAAAGGTGTCAAGATAGAGCCAGGAAACAAAGAAAATGACACAGAAAGAAAAGAAATATCCAGGAACGTAAGATAGAAATTAGTTCAGGACATAGTGGAATTAGAACAGACAGAAGCAGGGGCCCCCAGGGAGCCATATTACCACCTGGTAGGATGACCTGTGCCACTGCCCATGGAAAGTCACCAAGGTAAAGGAGCAGGTAAGGGGGCCACTCAGTTTCAGAGACTGAGAGCATGGAACACCGTGCGGATCTTGCTTCCCAAGTCATCCTTTAAATAGTACTTGACAGCCTTTTCCCTTCCCTGAGTGTTCTCTGTAGACTAGAATCAGGAGTGCCCATGGGTGGAGAAGTCCAGACCACACAGGCCTGTGGGTGCAGCTCAGTGCCAGTGGGTGGCATCCTCCATCAGGGTAAGTCATGGGAACATGCAGCCACAAAGGGAACTTATAAATGACCTCAAGAAGACGTGCATTTGACCTTGCCCATGAGCTAGCAATGCAAGGAAAGCATCCAGCACTGTGTCTGGCACACAGTAAGCGTTTGATCCACGTGCTGTGCAGTCACATTGTCCAAGGCGCAAACATGATTTAAAAACCTGCTTTCAGGTCCACTCTCACTGTAAAGGCCCTGAGCATGAGAATGTTAAAAGTTGCTGAGACAGGGCAGGAGAGACGGCTAAGCAGTTAAGTGCTTGCCTGCAAAGCCTAAAGACCCAGGTTCAATTCCCCCGAACCCATGTAAGCCATTTGCACATGGTAGCACGTGTGTCTGGAGTTCATTTGCAGTGGCTGGAGACCACTGGTGAGTCCATTCTCTTTCTCTCTCTCTCCCTCTCTCTCTCTCATAAATAATAAATTTTTTAAAAAAGGGAAGAAAACAGTTGCTGAAACAAATCATCACAAGAGCAGCAAAGACCCTTTTCTGTAAAACAGATTTTACCCCCTCAACACTTCCACTAGACACAGCTGGTCAGCACAGCTCTCACGCACCAGCAGCCCAACGACCTGGAGTTTTCTAATATGAGACATGCCGTTTATCTTTGACTTTTCAAAAACCTACCCTTTCTCCATTCTGTAGCCTCATCCCATGAGACTAACCTCGGGGCTGGATCTGGTTTCCTGCCTGGAAGTAAAACTTGACTCACTGCTCAATATTTGATCCCAAGGTCTGCATTTTCTGTATAACAACAGTCCATTCTCTTCTCATTTCCTTAACACACAGATTGGAGAATAGAGAAGACACTTGATCAAATTGGGTGAATTGAATTTGCAAAGAAAACGAAATCACAGAGTAACCTTTATCTTCATAAATGCAGAAGAATTCTTTTCTTTACAAACAACTGGCTTGTGCAAAAATTCACAAAAATGCCTGAAAAAAAATATTTTCCAAAACTGACATTGGTTCAGTTAAGGACTAATTTTATATATTTAAATATACGTATTCACATTTTATAATTTTCCAAATGGAAATACTCAGCTTTTGGTGTGATACAGAGGGATAACATCAGCCATGCTTTATGTACATCAGATTTGTAGAGTCACAACCCCAAATCACGCTGCATGTTATGAAGGAAACGATGGTCATATTCTATGCTGAACCCCTGGTTAGACAGTAAGGAAATGGGGCCGTCGAGAAAAGGCCTGGCTTCATTATGGACTCGCTAGGGGATGAGATTAGAGCAACTCCCAGTTTATCAAGGGAAAGACGAGGAGGAGCCACGACAATGAGGAATGCGGATGAAGAGATGCTTTAGAGGCTGGGGAGGGGCAGCAGATAAGAGTGCTTATCTTGTAAGAGGAACTGACAGGGTCAACAATCCCAGCACCCATGTAAAAAGCCAGTTGTGACTACACAGGCATATAACAGCAGTCCTGCAGGGTTTGGGGACAGAAGAATTGCTGCGGCTCACTGGTCAGCCAGTCTGACCAACAGTGGAAGCTGCAGGTTCAGAGAGACTCTGTCTCATGGAACCTACGTGGAGGAGCCGTGCACAAGGACGCCAGTGCTCTCCTCTGGCCTCCACACACGTGTGCACGGGGTTTGCACATCTGAATACATACACACGTGCATAGACTGTACACACACATGCCACACATTCTATGCATACACACCAAAAATGAGAAGTTGCTTGTAAAATAGGAAGTTTACCATTTCATCTATAGAAAAGAAAGCCTTTGTCCAAAATCTAAAAGCTTCTCTAGTTTTATTACATGGATAAATCATAATTAATTGATATTTGCAGGGGAAAAATGTCAGTTACATGGTAGAAAAGCAAACCACCACTATTCCTCTGCATGTATTTACAGGTAGCATTCTCCTTCAGAAGACATTTAAAAAGAAATGGAGACCATGTCATAGATGACATGGTAGCTGACAGATAGAGCTCTCCCCTAGGCTTGTGAAAACAGTGAACTCAACAGTGAACCTTCTTTAATAGCACTTGCGTATTTAAAAGTATTTGACCTTCAACTTGACCATCATCTTGGGAATTTTTCTATTCATGTTGTTCTAATCATTTCTGAAGCACCTTCTCTTAGGATCGCTTTCAGAATGAGGTTGTAAACTAGGCACATGAGAGAACATTCCATCTCTTCATAATGCTTTCAACCCTTTCTTTCTTTCTTTTTTTTCATGTTGCTTTTAGCCACTAGAGGGTGGATTCTACCTATGATCTATACCAGCTAAATGAGGGGAGGAGGGAATTATTCAACAATTGAGCCACAGAGGATTCTTTAATGCAAAGAACTATAAGGAGATGCAAATTAATCCACCAAGTTATATTTAAAGAAGAAATACATTTTCTTTGACAAAAAAGCTAGACACTCCAATATTCCTTTACTGTTCACAAACAAAATCACTCATATTGTGTGAACACATGGTCTCTCGGCTAACGTGAATCATTGCATAGCGCATCATTCATCTAAACAGATCATTTTTAAATGGAAATGCTGATAGCGCCACGGTCAGAGCAGCAGGATTAATGAATGAGCCTCATGACAAGAGAATGTTTTACTCATTGATTGGAGAGAAGATTTGATGTGACTTGGTTTATAATTGAAGCAAGGAAGATGGTAAGAAAGAAAAGGTTGCCTCAGCCCCTCACATCCCAGACTTTTCTCCCTGTGGAGTGCACCAGAAGGGATCTGGGCCAGCACAGACAACAGATGGAGGTGGGAGAGATTAACCTGCTATTCCCAGTACTTGCAGACAGAATGAAACCCACTTGATGAGTTTTATACAAATAGAGATATAGAGATACTGATGGAGAGAAATTGTAAATGTTTATGGCACAGGGAAGTTTTTTTTTAAATGTTTAATTGCTTTTGATTGATTCTACAAACCACTGTTTAAATTTTATTTTAAGTTATTGACAGACTGAACAGTCCTCATCTTAGAATCTGCGACCTGAAATGCCCCAAAAATCTAACACGGACTCAGGGTCAACATTTCACCACAAGTGGAAAATTTCCCACCTGTCCTCATGTGACTAGTCACAGGCAAGATGCACCAAATTATTAAAAATAATGGCAGATGTTTCCTTCACTCTATGAACGTAAGGTATATATGAAACAAATGAATTTTGTGTTCACACCTGGGTTCCACCCTAGCAACATCTCATTACCTAACTGAAAATATTCAGAACTCCAAAGGGCCCAGCATCTAGGGTGAGGGATATGAGCATGCCTGCATCCACCCACGGGAGCAGACACCAACTGTCTGCAGGAGTTATTTCCTACATGTTCCTAACCCTTGCCTGATCAGCTGACAAGTTTAGTTGGGACATCTTCACATCCTTTCAAATGATCAAAGATTATACAGGTTTTGTTTTCCTCGTCCTTTCTCCTCAACTTGGCTCTTACATATTGTGTGTGAACTGTGTGATGTTGTGTAAAATAAAATACACTTTGTCAGCTCAGCCCTGTGACTTTCTCAGACCAGTGGAACACTAGCAAACTAAAAAAGAAGCTCTGGGGATGGAGAGATGGCTTAGTGGTTAAGGCGCATGCCTGCAAAGCCTAAAGACCCTGGTTCAATTCTCCAGTTCCCATGTAAGCCAGATGCACAAGATGATACATGCATCTGGAGTTTGTCTGCAGTGGCTAAAGGCCCTGGTGCACCCATTCTCACTCACTCTCTCTCCCTCCTCTCTCACTCTCTCTCTCTAATGAATAAACAAATAAAAATAAAATATTTAAAAAACCAAAAAAGAAAAAGAAAAGACGCTCTGAAGAAGAGCAAAGAGATTGTACCTGGTCCTGTGCCTTGAGTAGCCAGCTGTAAGGTGAGAGACTCGGAACTGAACTGCTGGACAATGAGAGACGTGTGGTCAGTGCCCCATCTCTCCAGATTACTGCTAATAATGTGAGAAAGGTCATGCAGGGAAAGCCAGTCCCTGGCTGACTTGCCTGGTGACCACAAAAAGCACATGTTAGGGCTGGAGAATTGGCTTAGCAGTTAAGTCATTTGCCTGCAAAGCCAAAAGATCCTGGTTTGATTCTCCAGGACCCATGTAAGCCAGGGGGCGCATGCATTGGAGATCGCTTGCAGTGGCTGGAGGCCCAGGCATGCCCATTCTCTCCATCTCTCTCTTTCTCTCTCTCTCTGTCTGCCTCTGCCTCTTTCTCGCTCTCAAATTAATTAATTAAATATTTAATTTTTTTTTTAAAAGTACATATGGGCCCTCACTGCTGTAAGGACAGAACACACACCCCAACTACATTGTTTCCAAATTACTGACCCACAGGACCAGCAACAGGAAATGGATGCTTTCAGACACCAAGTTTTTCAGTGGTTTCTAAACAGGGGCTACATCTAAGGAACAAAACCACCCAGGAAAATAAAGTTTTAGGTGTCAGAGAGCTTGGAGGAATGGTATTTTGGTATTTCTAGACAGTACCAGGTTAAGGAGAGTGTTTCCAAGACCATAACATAAAGCACCACATACTTCTTATTCCAGACCCTTTCAGGTGGGCTTATCCCACCAAAAGCAGCACCTTACCAATGAACTAGACCTGGGCCTGTTGCTCTATGGTGGGTTTTGATCTGTGACTTAAAAAAAAAAAAAAAAAGTCCAGGGCTGGAGAGATGGCTTAGCCGTTAAGGCACCTGACTGCCAAGCCTAAGAATGCCCATTCAATACTCCAGGTCCCATGTTTAGTCAGACGCAAGGGCACAATGCCGCACTTGTCCACAAGGGGGCACATGCATCTAGAATTTGTTCACAGTGGCTGAGAGGCTGCTAGTGCACCCATTCTCTATGTCTCTCTTTCTCTCTCTTGCTTGCTCTCTTGCTCTGTATCTCAAAAAAAAAAAAAAAAAAAGTCCAGAAAACTAAAACTGAAACTCGACCATGATCATTAGCAACATGTCATTAAGATGTCAAAGCAACCACTACAGTGTCTCTTACTCAACCCCAGAGGACTGCGTCATGCATGGGAAGCATGGAGCGAGATGTAAGAGGTCATGATGTTCTTCTCCAAAGTCTGTGCCTGCTTTAAGCTGACAACATGCTATAGTTTAAAAAGAAGAAGAAGAAAAAAAGGTCATATATCCAAAAATGCCAAAAATATTAATTGGAGAAAAGATAGCCTCTTTAACAAGTTGGTGCTGGGAAAACTGGACATCTGTATGTAAAAGGATAAACATAGATCCTTGTCTTTCTCCATGCACAAGAGTCAAGTCCAAATGGATCACGGACCTTGATATCAGACCTGAAACTCTGAAACAGCTAGAGGAAAAGGTAGGGGAAACCCTTTAACACACTGGCATAGGCAAGGACTTTCTGAATATAACTCCAATTGCTCAGGGAATAAAACCACTAATCAATCACTGGGATCTTATGAAACTACAAAGCTTTTGTACAGCAAAGGACACTGTGAATAGAGCAAAAAGACAACCTACAGAATGGGAGAAAATCTTTGCCAGCTATACATCTGACAGAGGATTAATATACAGAATATATAAAGAACTCAAAAAACACAATAATAAGAATTCAAACAACCCAGTTAAAAAACGGGCTATGGAACTGAATAGAGAATTCACAGAAGATGAAATACAGATGGCATATAAACATTTAAAAAAGTGTTCCACATCCTTACCCATCAGGGAGATGCAAATTAAAACCACTTTGAGATTCCATTTCACTCCTGTCAGAATGGCTACCATCAAGAAAACAAATAACAATAAGTGTTGGCGTGGATGCGGAAAAAGAGGAACACTTCTACACTGTTGGTGGGAATGTAATCTGGTACAGCCATTGTGGAAATCAGTGTGGAGGTTCTTGAGACAACTAGAAATAGATTTACCATATGATCCAGCTATAGCACTCCTAGGCATATATCCAGAGGACTCTTCTCACTACCTTAGAGATACTTGCACAACCATGTTTATTGCTGTTCTATTCACAATAGCTAGGAAATGGAAGCAGCCTAGATGTCCCTCCACAGATGAATGGTGTGGTAGTTTGAATATATGGCCCCCAATATATTCAATGTTTTATTACCTTATAGTTTGCATCTACAATCACCTTCCTAGAGGCAATGTCACTGGGGGCCAGTGTGGAGGTGGGTTTGAGATTCCATTGTAAAGACATGCAAAGTGTGCCTAGCAGGAGTTCCTGTAAGTGTGCTGTGTGATTTTTTGGCTGTAGTTTTGCTCTGTGTGCTGTGTGGCTGGGGGCTTTTGCTCTCTTGATTGGTCCTGTGGAGAGCAGGCCGCTTCTTCTGCCCTTATGGAACTTCCCCTAGATCTGTAAGCTTCAATAAATAATATCCCTTCCTCCATAACTGTGCCTGGTCTGGAAGTTCATCTCAGCGAACCTGAAGCTGTCTGCTACAAATGGATAATAAAGATGTGGTACATTTACACAATAGAGTTCTACTCAGCGGTAAAGAAAAATGAAATTATGAAATTTGCAGGGAAATGGGTGGATCTGGAAAGGATTATACTAAGTGAGGTAACCTAGGCTCAGAAAGCCAAACGTCACATGTTCTCTCTCATATGTGGATCCTAGCTACAAATGTATAGACTTGTGTGTGAACTGGAACCAAAAATAGGTACCAGAAACCAGTAAGCTGGTAAAAGGCTATAAGGAAGGGAGGAAAAGGAAGTACTTAAGTGTATGGTATTGCACATATGTAAGTAGAAGAACTGATTACAGGGAGGGGAATGGCCTAAGCGAGGCCATGGGAAGAGAATGCATAAAAGAAGGGCAGGGGGAGGGTCAATCTAAATTCAAGATATTGTGAATAAGACTTATGTACAATTACTTTTTTGAATAATGACACATCTAGAAGCTGTAGACTGTTACTAGAAAATTTTCAGTACCAGGGATGGGATACCTTCCAGTGAGTTGTTGGCCAAGGAGGTCCCGGTAGCCTCCAAAACATTAAAGGCTTTTTGCCAAAGCCCTTGGTTTCCCTTGAGAAACAGATAGTAAGACCCTATTGCTGAAAACATCTCTTGCCTGAGAGGCAAGGTCACTGAGAAAGCAAGCTGGTGCGGAGCAGAAAACCTTCTCCCTGTAGACCAGCCAACTGAAAGCTGGAAAAATCTGCACTGCATGCAGCGTATGGGAGACAGAAGTCATCAGCAGTGAAAACAGTGGACGCTGGATATTCAAGCTTGGCCAGACAGGCCCAATGACTGAACGGGTGCAATAGTGGCATGTCTACTCTTGGGATAACCAACTGCTCCATAATTGGACTGAAGGCCCCCTCTACAGGAGGGAATACATGCCTGGTACTGAAAAACCTAAGCAAAAGTCTATGGCAGGGGAGGTCATGAGCCTTAGGGGTATAAAGCCTGCTCTTGTCTGACTAAATGTATATATTATTCCCACCAAGCGGCCCTGAAAATACTACACTTCATGTTCATATTCACATATTAATGCTACTCTCACTTCTGGTTAGAGAAGCTTCTCTTTTCAGATGGCGACGACCACTGGGATGACCCAAAAGGCAACATAGTGCTAAGAAGAAGGGATGGAGGAGTGCCCAGCACTGAAACACCTCTGTCACACTCTCCAAGGCTCAGGGACCATTGCGGAAGAGGGGGCGGATAGAATGGAAGAGCCAAAGGAAGGGTACGACTCCTTACAATGCAACTGTCCAGACAGAAATTGGCCTCGATATCCATGACCTTGCAGTGCCTAGCAATACCTCCACAAGACCCTCAAAATAGAAGATAAAGATGATGACATCAAATTAAGAGAGAGACTAATGGAGAGAGGGAGGGGATATGATGGAGATTGGACTTCTAAAGTGGAATGGGGGGAGGGGAGGGAAATATCAGGTGGTTTTTTTTTTTTTTTTTTTTTTTTTTGGTTTTGCAAGGTAGGGTCTCACTCTGGTCCAGGCTGACCTGGAATTAACTATGTAGTCTCAGGGTGGCCTCGAACTCTCGGCGATCCTCCTACCTCTGCCTCCCGAGTGCTGGGATTAAAGGCGTGCGCCACCACGCCCGGCTGAGGTGGTTTTTTTTGTATGTAAGTATAAAAGTTATCAATAAAATAATAATAATTTTAAAAAAAGGTCATATATCAATCTCATTCAGCAAACCTAAAAGCTGTGAGTCCTCATTCAGAGCGATTTTGTAAAAGTGCCCCTTGAGTGCGGCAGCTTTCACGATGTTCTCTCACATGGAAAAGTACTGGGCATGGTGTAGCACCAGGGAGGAAATACAAGGCATAGTTCCAGGTTCTTATACAAATTCCGATCACTGAAGAGTTGACAAGCACATTCAAGTCTAGGAAGCCAGAAAAAGAAAGGAAATGCAGACGAATGTCCTCGTGGTTGGCTAACAGGAGCTCAGAAAGCAAGCTATGGTCAGTTACGGGGTATCTTGGAAATTGCCGCCACCCCTGCTCATTGCCGCAGGGTCTCCAGTGCTGAAGTTCTGGGGCCCCACAGATCCTCTGTTACTGACAAGGATGGCAATCATTTCT
This sequence comes from Orientallactaga sibirica, assembly GCA_036365145.1. Classification (NCBI taxonomy): domain Eukaryota; kingdom Metazoa; phylum Chordata; class Mammalia; order Rodentia; family Dipodidae; genus Orientallactaga; species Orientallactaga sibirica. The sequence continues at coordinate 10,850,965 of JAEOAD010000044.1, forward strand.
ATGGTGCCAGTCCCATGGGAAGGAGAGCTACTGAAAGTGTGGAATAGCAAAGGTGTCTCAAGGCAGAAAACTAAAAAAACCAAAAGTCGAGTATGAAAAGCACATTTCAAGGACTATATTTCCATGGCCAGGTGAAAAGAAGCAACATCAAAGGAGCCGTGGTACACCATAATCAATACAAGAGGCTTTCAGGGATTCCGGTGGCAAGAAAAGTTGTTAGGACGCATCAAGGATTCTAAAAGTGAGAGGCACCGATCAAGAGAAGCTACCAGAGCCGAAGGCAGCATGGTTGCCATGTAGCTTGGACTGTATTTCTCCTTTGAGCCCTAGGAAGAGTAATTCCTTTAATTAGGTGCATCCAAAAGACATCAGGTCAAACGCAATCATGAGCCTGCATCACAGATAGCCCTGGGTATCAAGTTCAAAGCAGCAGGGTGAAGCAAAGACAGCAAAAGGGCTGTGCCTGCTCACAAGAGCTCAGCTCCCTCCAGCGTTAGACTCGTAGACCCCTGTGCTGGGAAGTAAGAAACTTTTACTGTGTAAGAGTCTCTCACTGAACCACAGTCAAGGTCACCTTCAAGTATGGTGTCTACGTGCTCAGTGGAGCAGTGCTAAGACAGGGAAGTGTGAGAACTTGTTCTCATGACTGTGAAGAATGAGAGGCCGCCGGGCATGGTGGCGCACACCTTTAATCCCAGCACTCGGGAGGCAGAGGTAGGAGGATCGCCAAGAGTTCGAGGCCACCCTGAGACTACATAGTGAATTCCAGGTCAGCCTGGGCTAGAGTGAGACCCAACCTCAAAATAAAAAAAAAAAAAAAAAAAAAAAAGAATGAGAGGCCAAGGTCACCCCTACTGGGGTACACAACTAGGCTTCCAAGAAGTTCAGCCTGTTAGTAAAGATCAGGGAGTCTGTATCTCAAATCTGGGTTACAATTGGGGGCTCCATCATGCCACCTTCTGCTGTCTGGACTTTTGATACCTCAGTTTCCATATCCTTACATAAAACACTAGGACTATGCTAACCTGGGAGTAAGAGAAATATATGCCACGTGTTGGGTACAGAATCAGATGCAGTAAGTTCTCAGAGGTGGAAAACACTGGAGGCCATGTCAGCCTGGATAGGGTCACACTTCCGCTTGGTGAAGCTGCATTGTCTGACTGGAGATTCTCAATGTACTGTGATAATTTGAGGTAGCTATTGAGCTAACTGCCACTTAGAAATGTTAAATTCTTCATTTTCCCCTATTGTTACCCTCAACGAATGAAGGTGGCGGTTTGAGTCAATTCCTTATTTCTTTGGAGGCAATGAGGTACCTAAGTGCCTGGGTTTCAATCCTGGCTTCATCCGTGACTAGTTCTGAGCCACAGCGGGAGACACGGCAGCCATGGGGTCCCGCGGCGTAAGGACTTGTGGCGCTTGAAGAACCACGTCCACTTAGAGAGCTGGGCCCAGCATCTGGACCTTCACACCCCATCCCCTCTGTCCTAAGTCAGGGTCAAGGCTGCAAAGCCACCCTTAGTCCCTGGAGGCATTGTATATTTACTAATCATTCCATAACGCCCCCCAAGGCCCCACACGAAGATAATCTGAGCACACATCTAATCATCCCCCAATGGTCTTTCCCGGGTGGATGACCATCCGTATCTCATTTGAGCTTCATCACGTGGTTACACGAGTTCCCATTTTACAGAGAGGAAAGCCATGCTAATATCATGGCTATTCACAGAGAAGGCAAGAACTGCAATTCGGCTCCTGACTGTAAGCCAGACTCCATACTGGCTTCCACCCCCAAGACAAGGTAAGAGTTGGTAGTTTAGTGATAATATTTTCAGATAAGCCCCCCCCTCCCCGCCGGCCTCCAGGAGCACAGTCTGGGTGAGACGTTCTGTGAGTGATGCGCACTGCTGCTTTCTGCAGGGCCGTCCTCAGCCCTGCGAGGGGAGGCATATAAGCTGCTCTCATTCCCAACAAGACGATGTCACATGACACCAAGTGACTTCTGCCGTCTTTGCGGACTGAAGTCCTATTTTTAGTAGGTCAATCTCACAGTTTCTCAGTATTCACCCAAGAGCAGGTTCTGAATGATTTGAATTTTGCAAAGAAATTGGAAGGGGTGGTGGCGATTAAAAAAAAAGTCCTGTGTTAAATCAAGTTCATGAGCACTTTCCTGCGTATGTACTGGACATTCAAAACAAGGTTAAAAGTAGCCTTGTGAAAAGAATGTTAACATGAGGCCTCACATAAACACCCCGTGTGCCCCACCAAATAATTCCTTCCACTCATTTTCAGTGTCCTTCTGTCCTCTGTACTGGTTCTTCGAGAAGCCTCAAGAAGGCAAATACCGCAAGCTCCTTGGCTATGGTGGTGGTTCTGAAGCACCTTTGGCATACATACATTCCTCAGTGTCAGTCTGGAGAAGTCTGAAACTCCCCGCAATATGAACAGCCCCTCACATCCTTCTCTCCTTCCTCTCATGAACGTCCATGGCGTTGTCCACAGTCCACGCCCCCCTCATCCCCTCTACCATCTTTGGCTGCTATTTCTACCTCTTACCTCAATTCAAGCCCTCTCCAACGTTCTCCCTTTGATACTCTCACCTTCGTCGATTTTAACAACTGCCAGGGCTGTTTTCTAAGCAACCAAATGGGAACCCTGTGCTGATTCACCTGATTTCAGCTGCCCTCCAAAGCTCTAGCCCCACGTAGCCACTATGGCTTAGAGCCCTCCCCTTGTTTGGCCTACTATACCCGAAACTCCCCTTGGCCTTCTCTTCAGTTACATTAAAGTCTCAGAGATTATTTGAGCCCATCTTCACTTTTGTCCCCCAACACTCAAATGACAACTAAATTCTTTTTTTTTTTTTTTTTTTGGTTTTTTCATTTTTCGGTTTTTCAAGGTAGGGTCTCACTCTAGCCCAGGCTGACCTGGAATTCACTATGTAATCTCAGGGTGGCCTCGAACTCATGGTGGTCCTCCTACCTTTGCCTCCCAAATGCTAGGATTAAAGGCATGCGCCACCATGCCCGGCTCAAATGACAACTAAATTCTGATGGTTTCCCCTCCTCAAATGACTGTTCAGTCCTTCCTTTCAACCCTCCTACACAAGTTCCAAAAACTACATCTTCTCCTGTATTCCAGTAGAAGCTCAATGTCCAGTTCATGAGAAATTCTGATTGAACAACTGTAATATGAAATGTAACAATATAAATATTAATATGAAAATTCAACCAAGTGTCACCTTAATATTTTGAACACTTTTAGTAATTGAGCCTTATTTTCTGTCGGGGATCTATCTGGAGTCAAGCAGCGTGACTTTATTACTTCATTGTGGCACTGGAATCATGGGCTGATGGGTGTTTCACTGAGAAGGTGTTGATAAGACTCACCACAGGATTTGAACTCTGGCTGGGTAATTTGGGAATATTCAACTTGAAAATCAATGGTGTCAGAAAAACAAAACCAATTCTATACTTAGACATCTCAATAAATCTTATCTGCAAAGGGAAGGAGAGGACATGGCTCAAGCTGTCAATTGAGTTAGTATTGGGAACGGGGAGATAATCTTATGGATAATCTTGGAGGCTTGGGGGTTTTGTTTTTACCTTTGCATACTAGAAATTGTATCTGGGTTCTCTTACACATTAAGAAAGTACTCCGCCACCAAGCTATGGCCCTAGGCTTCTTTTTACTTTTTATTTTGAGAAAGGATCTTAGTAAGTTACCTGGGCTAGCCTTAAATTTGTGATCCTCCTGCCATAGACTCGTGGGTAGCTGGAATTACATACCTGTGCCACCGTGCCTGATTTCTGATTATCTTCTTGTGTCTCCGACAATATTATGAAGTGGTCTTGTTTTGCCCGACTTTGTCACAGTCTCTGAGTGGCTGTGTTTGATCTCATTCCTGGGACTGTGCATGCCCTTAGGTTCAACAGCAGTAGTTGGGACCCAGCTATGGGCTTCAAGCCACCTCCTGACAGGCCCACAGTCTACCTGTAAGTGACCAAAGCTCCAGATGCCAGTGTTTGCTCTTCTCTGTCCCAGTTCTTAGTGTCATCTGCATGTCATGCATATATTTATAGAGCTTTTTTGGGAAGAGTACAGGTTGTAAAGAGCGAAGTAAATCTCCCTGGATACAGCTGCAGCTGAGTAAATAAAACTTCTCTTTTGAAACCAGATGGTTAGAGCAGGCATCATATTTTGGAATATGAAAGAGAAAACGTATGATAACAGGATCGGGAACCGAGGAAAGGAAATAAAATATTCTATGCAATGTCCACTTCTCAAGAACCATGAGATATGCAGACCAGAGCATGTGACGCACAAGAATTGCCATCATCCTGAGGAAGCAGATACTGCTCCCTGGTGAATAAGAGGTGAAAGAGACCCCGCTGTTCCGATCCAAAACTCAGAACACGTGAAAGCCTTCACTAGCGAGCTGAATGCTGTCGGTGTGCTAATTTCCTTACTGCTGCTCATTTACTCTGAAAACCCTCACCATTAAGTCGCCTCTTGAATTCAGCTTCCAGGAGGCACTGTCTGAGTAGCGACAATGCCGACCTTGAATAGAGCAGTAGGAAGCACTACCAGCTGTGCCTCACAAGCTAACAGGCCAGAAATAGACCTGATCGGTAGGTAAGATAAATGCAAAAAACAGGAAACACGGTATCTGAAATTCCTATAAGGATGATTGCTTTTAGAAAAGAAAAGGTTTTATTTAGAAAAATCCTAACCTTCCTTTATTTTATAGGTTCCTATAGATCTGGAAAACGTAACTGAGTGACTGGCCCCTTGGTACAGAATTGGCTGAGGAATGTGGCTGACAACGGCCCCAGGTCTAGTCTTAAATCCCAACTGTAGTTGAATTGATGGGCAAACACATTATTCATAAAAATAAAATTGGATATATGTATTTTCATGGAAGTTACTCTAATGCCTTGCACCGGAAATTCCTGAAGTTAGTTATAATTAACTATAATTAACTTCTACAATGGCAGAGCTGGCTTAATCCAACAATTCAAGTGCATTAGGGACCCTGAACTGTCAACCCAGATGAACTCTGTCTCTTCCTCCAGTTTGTATGTCCAGTCCTGGTCACCTACAGCATTGACTCCCAAAAGGCCATCTCCAGATGTCACCATTGTGCTAAGGACACATGAACTCCATGGCACCACCTGCAGGGGTCACTGTACACCCCTGACAAGTTCCCACCTCATGTCTGCAGCCGTTCCAAGCTCTCACTATCTTATTAAATATTTTACTTATTCATTCATTCATTTATTTATTTATGAGAAAGTGAAAGAGGCAGAGAGAGAGAGAGAGAAAATGGGTGCCCCAGGGCCTCTAGCTACTGCAAACAAACCCCAGACACATGTGCTACCTTGTGCATCTGGCTTTACATGGGTACTGGGGAATCAAACCTGAGTCCTTTGGCTTTGCAGGCAAGTGTCTTAACCACTAAGCCATCTCTTCAGCCCACCTCTCACTTTTAATTTGCAATCTTTTAGAGAACTGGGTGGCTTGTCACTGTGAACTGTCAGTGGAAGGTGACATTTCAGTGATTACTTGGTGCTGACATTTGATTATTTAATATTAAAGCCCCATCAGAAATCCTGGGTCCGATGTACCAATATAGAAGCTGAAATAAAACACCTGACAGTTCTGATTTGTAGGAATCAAAATGGCATTTTTTTCGGATGGGAAATAATGGCCAACCCAGCATGATTTCAGCCTGATGCTAGTTACGAAATGGGATCTGTTTACTCTCTGTAAAGATGACTGGGCCTATCACTCTGCAGCTAGACACTCAATTTCACCCATGCTTACAAGATCCTTCTATTATGCAAACGAGTGGTGAGGCAATTACATGCTCCAAAAGATTAAGACGAGAAATTTCACATTCACAGACTTGTCATGTTCACCTCTTAAAATGTAAATTCTTACCAGATGTTTAAATGTTTCTTTTTTAATTCCATAGAAAGACCCTTAGCCATCTGAGAGTATAAAGTTACCTAACCATCTGGGAGAGAGAATAAAGACACCTAGCCATTCGGCAGCATTCCCTGGAAGTGGCAGTGTCTCCTAAGCTTGATGAGAAAGAACCAATGGAAGCCCAAGGCCTAACAAAGGCAAGCTAACAAATCAATCTTGGAATGTCAGATGTATTTCTTGAGATTTTTTTCAAGAATACGTAGAGCTAGTGCTGGGCCATAGGCAACTACCAAATTCAGTGATCCAGATGGACATAGATGAAGTCTTAGCAGGAAACTGAGGGAGAGAAGGTGGAACTTAGACGGGAGCATCTCAGTCCCCTGCCTTGATGGATGCTGCTGGAATCCCTGTGAGTGGAAAGAAAGGCAAGAATCTTCTAACACTCCGTGTAAAGGGCTGTGCACCCGCCTCTCATTGAAGGTCAAATACAAACCTCCTCTGTTTTCTGCCTGATGAGGAAACTGAGGCCCAGGGAGATGTCCTGCCAATTTCCCAAGTTCACAGTCAATAGATGAGAATCTCATAGATGTGTCACGTTACTGCTCCTTGATACCTTCCCCAAGTCAGAGGAGAAACTTCCAGGCCGTAAATGTGTCTTCTTAAGACCACCTAGGCCCTCTCACTCTACCTGGTATTAAGAAGCAACATTTATCTTTAAATAATTATAGTCAACTTAAAGTTTTGAAAATAAACCAACTAGGGCTGGAGAGTTGGCTTAGCAGTTAAGGAGCTTGCCTGCAAAGACTGACAACCCAGGTTCGATTCCCCAGAACCCACATAAAGCCAGATGCACAAAGTGGTACATGTATCTGAAGTTTGTTTGCAGCAGCTAGAGGCCCTGGCACACCCACACTTTCACTTTCTCTCTCTCTTCTTCTTCTCTATCTCTCTCTCTCTGTCTCTCTCTCTCTACTTGAAAATAAATAAAAACATTTTTAAAAATAAACCACATAAATATAACAGAAAATTTAACATAGTTTAGAAAGGAGGGCCTAGAAAGATAGCTCAGTTGGTAAAGTACTAACCTTACACACATGAAGACTTAGTTCAATACTCAGAACCTTGGAGGCATATGCCAAGTCACCTAGTGCCAGGGAAATTGAGACAGGAGGCTATTTGGGGCTCACTGGTTGCCAACCTAGCCTAATTGGTGAGCCCCAGCCCAATGAGAAACCCTCCCTCAAAAAAAAAAAAAAAAAAAAAGGTGCATGGCATACCTGAGGGACAGCACCTGAGACTGTCTTCTGGCCTCCACATATATGCACAACCACACATACATACACATGCACCTACACATATACAAACTCAGACACACACATTTTGGGGGAAAAAGAAAGGGGTTAGAGAGATGGCTCTGTATGGTACAATACAGGCCTGGTTCTAGCCAGACCACATGGCAGAAGAAAGCAGGAAATGGCTTCTGTGAACATGGCGTTCTGCGCAGGCTTGGCGTGACAACAGCTACAGTCCCATGCTCGCGAGAAACCTGCTATGAGATGACCTGTCCAGAGACAGGCTGTCATTGGTCACAAAAAGGGGACCACCCCATACAATGATTGGCCAGCCAAGCCCCTTAAAACCCATCTGCACTTCCTCAATAAACAAGTTTTGTGGCAGCTCACTTCCCGCTTTCACCCAGCTCCCAGAGTCTGTGTCGTGATTCCGCGCTGCTCACCCCAACTCGGCAGAGACCCTACCGTCCCTCCTGGGCTGGCCTTAGGGGGGACCACAACATGGTTCAGCAGTTAAAGGCACTTGCTTGCAAAGCACTATGGTCACGGTTCAATTCCCAGTACCCACCTAAAATCCATATGCACAAAGTGGTGTATGCATCTGGAGTTCGTTTGCAGTGGTGGGAGGCCCTAGCACACCTGTACACTCTCTCTCTCTCTCTCTCTCTTTCTCAAATAAATAATTTTTTTAAAAGCTATGAAAGCAGGGCTGGAGAGATGGCTTAATGATTAAGCACTTCCTGTGAAGCCTAAGGACCCCAGTTCGAGGCTCAATTCCCCAGGACCCACATAAGCCAGATGCACAAAGTGGCGCATGCATCTGGAGTTCGTCTGCAGTGGCTGGAGGCCCTGGCGCTCCCATTCTCTCTGTCTCTCTCTCTCTCTCTCTTCCTCTTTCTCTCTCTATCGCTCTCAAATAAATAAATAAAAATAAACAAAAAGCTAGGAAAGCAGAGGAAAAAGGGGAGAGATAACCAAGCTGTTTTCTGGTCTTGTACTCTGTGACTCTTCTCTGGGGCTTCATGGAGGGAAACGGAATTTCAGAAGACAGGTGATGAAGCATGGAGTAAATTCCTAACAGAAAGATTTCATGCTCGGCTGTCTCTGAGGGGAGTTACCCCACGTGGTATAGCATCAGGAGAGACTTTGCTCACCCTCCACACACCGGCAGCTTGCTCAGTTCATGAACACAGGGTTCTCCTAGGGATCTGCGTTCCCAGTAGGGAGGGGCACAGTCCTGCTCTTCCTCAGCACATGGCTCCATGGCACAAGCATCAAGATGCACGTGAATGAAAAAGAGGACCTGGCCGGGCATGGTGGCACACGCCTTTAATCCCAGCACTCGGGAGGCAGAGGTGGGAGGATTACCATGAGTTCGAGGCCACCCTGAGGTTACATAGTGAATTCCAGGTCAGCCTAGACCAGAGTGAGACCCTACCTCAAAACAACAACAAAAAAAACTCCCCCGCTGGGGAGGCAGCTTTGTCTTCTTCTCTGAGGCTCTGGCACGAGCAGATGGTGGAGACCCAGAGAAAACCCCAATGCCAGACATAAAATTCCAAACGCTTTGCTCCAAGGCTTATGAGAAAACCCTAAATATCACTTTGACTGTTAATTTCATGCATTCCCTAGACCAGGCAATGGCACCCAGATACTTGCTTAACTGATAACCTAGATGTTGAATTGAAGATATTTGTTAACTGAGATTAATGATTAAGTCAGCCGTCTTTGGGTCAAACAGATGATTTTCGATACTGTGAGTGGGCCTTGTCCAAGCACCTGAAGGCCTTAAGAGCAAAACCTCAGGCTTCTCCCAGAGGAAGTTATCTATGTTCAAAGCACAGCACAGAAATCTTGCCTGAGTTTCCAACCCGCCAGCTTCTCCTACAAATTTTAGTCTTGCCAGTCCCCACAATTGCACAAGCCAGTTACTTAAAATAAATCTCTGTGCGTGTGTGTGTGATCTGCCTGTGTCTCTAAAGAATCCTAACACTGTTACCAAGAAGATTAAACAGCCCTTCCTGTGTGTTTCAGAGCAGAGAAGAATTTGGCAAAATATCAACTGCTTAGAAAAATCAGAGATTTAAGAGTCTGGGTGAAAAAAAAGCATCTCAATGTCCTCCAAAAGCTTAGCTGCACTTCCCCCTGGCTCCTTCAGTTGATGTGCGAGTATGAGATGTGACCTATGGGCTAGGCCCTGGGGTCTTGGAAGAAGAGACATTGATGTTGAAATCTAGTCTTGGACTCTATTGAGTGTGGGGCCACAGGAAGTGATTTTCCTCCTGAGGCATTTCAAACCTCTGTGTAAGTGTGACCAGGAAAAGACCTAAGATGTGTTGGACTGAGCTGGAAATCTAGAGGGCTTAAACTACTCACTCAGAGACCATGCAGAAGTTCTGTGGATAAAAAGCTTTTTACTCACACACATGCATACATACACACACACACACACACACACACACACACACACACACACACCTTCCTCTCACCCATTTGGGTAGAGATTCACATACCAGGATAATTAATGTATCACATGTCATGTACAAATGGAGATGCCTCCTAAGGAGTGCATTGCTGGGTGATTTCATCATTTGGCAAACATCACATGTTCTTACACAGCTAAGATGGCTGTAATGTCAGGAGGCTTTCTAAGCCTAGGGACCACCATTGTATGCATGCTCTGTTATGCACCAAAACATTCCTGTGAGGTATGGGATCTTAGCATGCTCTCGATGTGATTCAAGTAATGAAACTCAGTGTCAATCCCAGAAGAGATGGGGGACAAGGAACAGACGTCCGAGGACCAGAGCAAAGCAGGGTGTCAAACAAAACCAGGTCCTGGTCAGCCACACTGACTGGTCGACATACATGGGGACTGGTGTTGGGAAACATTCTGAAGACGTGGTCAGCCACACTGACTGGTCGACATACATGGGGACTGGTGTTGGGAAACATTCTGAAGACGTGGTCAGCCACACTGACTGGTCAACACACATGGGGACCAGTGTTGGGAAACATTCTGAAGACGTGGTCAGCCACAATGACTGATCGACATAAATGGGGACCGGTGTTGCGAAACATTCTGAAGACATAGCCCATACAAGGATGGAGTCATGGACAGAAGAGAAATGAAAAAAAAAAAGAGTTGCCCGTGAATTCTTTTGAGATCCTATCAGTAGAACGACCCAAATTAAGATCAGTTCCAAAACTCCCACAATTAAAAATCAATGCCACAAAGTGAAAGGGGTTTGGAAAATAATCAATGGAGCTAATGGTTGGTGGCATAGGAAGTCACAGGTGTAACACACTGCACAAGAGTGAGAATTTCACTAGAAAGCATAGCTCTGAGCAGACTGCATTGGGCTTTTCATGCGCATTCAAATGGAAAAATGTATTTTGTCAACTTAAAAGAAGTGTCATGGAGTAAAAGCTCTTGAATTGCCTATACTAAAGTGCCAAATATAAACTGTGTTATGAGATCAAGCCCATTGTAACTTTCTCCATTTTCCTTTCTTATATTTTCTAACTTTGAATGAACAATGAATATGAGTTTTTCATGTAAAAAAGGAAAAGGTGTTTCTAAAGCCCTTTGAGGGTAAACCTAAAGATGAGTGTGCCACAAATCAGTAGAGTTCTCATCTTTTTACAAGTGCACCACATGCTGCACGTACATTTGCTCAGATGCAAAACGAAAGCCACCAGTCTTTTGAGAGCGGTGGGAGAGAGCACTGGCAATCTTCAGGATACCCACCTGGATCGCAGAGGCACTTGTAGCTGGTGCCCACGCTGCGGCACATGCCGTGAGCACACGGGCTGAGGGCACAGAAGTCCACGAGCTGGGCACAGGTGAGACCCGTGAAGCCTGGGCTGCAGCTACAGGTGAAATGCACCCCATCCACATAGCAGGTGCCATTGTTCTGGCATGGTGATGATATGCAGGGATCCACCTTCTCCTCACAGGCAGAACCAAAATACCCTGCAAGAAAATGCGAAGGGGCTTTAGGAACTGAAAGCACGTTTGTATGACACACAAATGTGTACAGAGAACTCCGCTTTTCCTCCATTGTAAGTAGATGAAACAACAAGTCCATCAAGACTGTCCAGGTATGTCACAAACTAGAAGTTACTAAGATTGTTTTTCTTAGTTTTGTAACCATGTGTTGAAATGTTAAACCCTGTGATAACGTTCTTACTGAAATATGTATAAGATATATGACCGCTCAGGAGTGCATAAAAGAAGTCTGCACACATAGTTTGATGCACATATGTGTAGGTAAAATCTAGAAGTTGTCAAAAATAAATAGACCATGATTACTTAAAGGTGTAGTGAGACATAATGCAAACTTGTACAAAGCAAAAGCATATAAAATAACAAATAATGAGAACACCACCTCACTGGTCCTTATCTCTGGAATATGTACTTTTATTTTTGATGTATAAATTTTATTGATGACTTCTATACTTACAGACAATAAATCATGATAATTCCCTCCCCTACTTTCTCCATAACTCCACTCTCCATCATATTCCCTCCCTCTCCCCGTTAATCTCTCTTTTATTTTGATGTCATAAACATCTATTCTTGTAACAGGTAAACCATGTGGTGCTGTACCTTCCAGTGCAATGCCCTCAGAAATGAAAAGTCACTAAGCACTAGCATCTGTTACAGCGTGAGTGACTGACCAAAATGCCATGTGACGAGAAAGAAGCCAGCTCCTAAAGCTCACACCACATATCACCCACTGACAAGAAATGTCCAGACCAAAGAAAATATAGAAATATGGAAAGTGGATGTGTGATTGCTGTGGCTAGAGTGTGAGGAGAGACTACGCATCATGGGAAGGAGTAGCTGGTCTCTTGCTTTGAAATGGACTGTGGTGATGGCTGCACAACTGTATAAATTACTAGAACAATGAACTGTATGTACACTTTGGAAGAACGAATCATGATCTTGATATTTATGTTTAAGTGCATGTTATGGCACACTATTATGCAAAGCTGTTACATATTTTAATTTTTTATTTTAATTTAATTTTTTTTGGAGAGAGACAGAGAGAGAGGGAGAGGGTGACAGATAGAGAATGGGTGTGCCAGCAGGCTCTCAGCTGCTGCGAATGAAATCCAGATGTGTGCACCCCCTTGTGGTCAAGAGTGACATTGCACCCTTGCGTCACTTTGCATCTGGCTAAACGTGGGACCTGGAAATTGGAACCAGCGTTCTTAGGCTTAGGAGGCAGGCGCCTTAACCGCTAAGCTATCTCTCCAGCCCTAATTTTTTGTTTTAGAGAAAGAGAGAGAGAGAATTGGTGCACCAGGGTCTCAGCCACTGCAATCGAATGCCAGACGCTTGCACCACCTAGTGGGCATGTGTGACCTTGTGCTTGCCTCACCTTTGTGCATCTGGCTTACATGGGATCTGGAGATTTGAACCTGGGTCCTTAGGCTTTGCAGGCAAGTGCCTTAACCGCTAAGCCATCTCTCCAGCCCACATATTTTAATTTTAAATTGGTTCTTGTATAGGTGATTTGTATCCTGCTTCTTGTGTATGAGTCAGCATTTCTCAAGCCAAAAACGTACACACACATGCCTGTGTGGATCTCTCATCCATGTAGGCATGGCCTGTGTTTTCAATGGTGCTTCTGATAACCCTAAACTTTTTAAAAATATTATAAGAGTAATTTGAAAAATTCAACAAATATTATTTAATTTTAGAAATTAAAGTTAAATAAATTTACAAAGTACACTTTTGCTTGAATATTCCATTGCACTTTTCTTTCTATGTCTAAGTTTATATTACATCCACACAGTATCTCTAAGCAATATTGACAGTTTTTATAGTTATCATTAAGGACATAGTAAATACATAAAACAAGCAAAATAGTCCCTGGGATTAATTATCTAAAGCACCACTCATCCATTTGAAGAATCAGCTTGGAAATACACTGAGTTAAGTTACAAAACCTTAAATCTAGGACTGGAGAGATGGCTTAGTGGCTAAGGTGCTTGCCTCCTGTAAAGCCTAAGGACCCAGGTTTGATTCTCCAGGTCCCACATAAGCCAGATGCACAAGGTGGCATATGCGTCTAGAGTTTGCTTGCAATGGCTGGAAGCCCTGGTGCACATACTCTCTATCTGCCTCTTTCTCTCTCTCTCAAATAAATAAATAAAATATTTTTTAAAAAAACTTACATCCAGCCAGGCGTGGTGGCATACACTTTTAATCCCAGCATTCGGGAGGCAGAGAACAATCTCTGTGAGTTCAAAGCCACCCTGAGACTACATAGTGAATTCTAGGTCAGCCTGGGCTAGAGAGACCCTACCTTGAAAAAAAATCTTACATCCAATGATATTCAACATTTTATAAAACTACTGATACCTTTCAAATTTTAGAACTCATGTAATAGATGTGCCGTACACTCAGCTTTGACAAAGCTTGAATCCTCTAGCATTCTGAGGCACCCTAGAGTGGAATGCTACTTTGTTGTTCATGGCAGGTATTCCATTTTACTCTGATTGAAGATACTTAAACACTAATCGACATAGGACACTGCTATAAGTCATTTCTAGTTGGCATGTTATTTTCCAACACTAGGAATTATATTTTTAATATCTTAATTTTAGAACAAAATTAAATTAATTGTTCTGATCTGTATCTTAAAAATGCAGCATAAGCCAGGCATGGTGGCGCATGCCTTTAATCCCAGCACTTGGGAGGCAGAGGTAGGAGGATCGCCGTGAGTTCAAGGCCACCCTGAGAGTACATAGTTAATTCCAGGTCAGCCTGGACCAGAGTGAAACACTACCTCAAAAAAAAAAATGCAATGTAGACATCTGAAATATTAAAGATTCAATCTGCCCATTGTATGGGACACTAATAAAAATAATTAAATCTTTTCCTTAATCTGAAGAGACAGGTTTGGGAAATGAATTGACAAAGTCAACAATAAGCTGCACTCAGCTGGTCAGAGGCTCAGAATGTTATCATATAACTTGAGAAAAAGGAAATATGGGACTCTCCCACCAAATGGCTTTTAAAACTGACAAATGACTTCAGTGGAGTGGCAGGATGTGAAATCAACATCCAAATTCAATATCACTCTTTTATACACTGATGAACCTGCTGACAATGAAATAATCAAAAATAATCTTATTCAATCCAGGCGTGGTGGTGCAGGCCTTTAATCCCAGCACTCAGGAGGCAGAGGTAGGAGGATTGCCATGAGTTTGAGGCCACCCTGAGAATACAGAGTGAATTCCAGGTCACCCTGTGCTAAAGTGAGACCCGACCTCAGAAAATTAAAAAAAAAAAAAAAAGTAATAATAATCCTATTCACAATATCTACAAGAAACTTAAGAATAATTGTTCTTTCTTTTCGGCATGTGTGTGGTGTGTGTGGTGAGGCCAAAGGTCAGCACCCAGCGTCTTTTTTAATCTTCTCCACCTTCTTTTGAGACAGAATCACTCACTGAACCTTGAGCTCACCAATTCTGCTAGTCCAGATAGTCAGCAAGTCCCAGGGATCTTGCCTCTGCCTTCCCAGCACTGGGGCTGTAGGTACATGCCATTGTACCTGGCTTTTATCCTGGCTTTTATGTGTGTGCTAGGAAACTAAACTTGGGTCCTCATGTTTGCAAAAGAATTACTTTACTGACTCAACCATCAACCCCACTCCATAAGACTAAATGTAACACAGGGAGTGAAAGACCTCTACTGTAAAAATTATAAAACATTAATGAAAGAAACTGAAGATGACAAAAAATGGAAACACTTCTTATGTTCATTGACTGGAAAAATTAGTATTGTTAAAATGTCTGTACTACTCAAAGTGACTTTCAGATTTAATACACCCCCATGAAAATACCAATGGCATTCTTTACAGAGTGATTATAAAAAAAAAAAAAACCTCTTAATACTCATACAGAAATACAAAAGGCTTCAAATATCCCAGGCAATCCTGAACCTAAGAAATGAAGCTGGAGGCAACACAGTTCCTGGTTTCAAGACAGGCCACAGAGCCATCATAGCCAAAACACTATGGCACATGCATAAAAGCAGAATAGTATCCCCAACAGAACCAAACAGAGCTTCCAAAAATAAAACCACATATTGACAGCCAACTGACTTTCACAAAGGCACCAAAAGACATACAATAGGAGAAAGGACAGCCTCTTTCTGAAATGCTGCTTATATCCACTAGATATCCACATGCAGAAGGGTGAAACTTGACTCTTATCTCTACCCTGCCAAAAATATCAACTCAAAATGGATCAAAGACGTAAAGGTCTGATCTAAAACAATGACACTACTTGCAGTGGTTACCTTCTCACTGCTGGGAAGGAAAGGGTTTATTTCACCTTACAGTTTCCAGCAGAAACTTCATCGTGGCAGGGAAGGCATGGCAGGAGCAGACAGCAGGTGTCACAGCTCCACAACAACATGCAGGACGAAGAGAGAAGGAGCTCACCAGCGCTGGCAAGTGGGGCTTGACTATAAAATCCCAAGAGCAGCCTCCAGGGACACACCTCCTCAGCAAAGCTTCACACCCTCTCTGCCTCCCCTGACAACCTCCACAAAGGCTCCTCCCCTTTCCTGAACAACACCAGTAGCTAGGTGTAAAGCAGTCAAACACCCGAGGCTGTGGAGGACATTTTGCATTGGAACCACCAAACTATTCAAAGAAAAAATTGAGGGAAAAAAAAAAACACGTCAGACACTAGCACAGGCAATGATTTTTATGTGACCCTCAAAGCACAGGAAATGAAAGCAAAACTAGTCAAATGGAATGACACCAAACTAAACTGTGTCTCTGTACAGCAAAGGAAGCAATCAACAAAGTGAAGAGATACATAAATAGGACAAAATTAGTCATATGACAAAAGTTGAATCAGAACATATAAAGAACTCAAAAATTTAACCACAAAACTAAGTAATCCTACTATGTAATCCAGCCAGATCACCTTTCATATACAAAAGAAATGAATTCAGCATGTCAATGAAAGACCTTCACTCCCTTCCCTTGTTTTCCTGCAATACCACCCACAGGAGGTAAGATACCAGATTCAAAGATGAAAAAAATGTGACACACACACACACACACACACACACACACACACAGGAACATTATTCAGCAGTACACAGTGAAATTCTACCATTCCCATCAAAGCAGACAGAAGCAGAAGACACTGTACTAAGTGAAATAAATCACACAGGAAAAACAAATCGCTATTTCTGTCATGTGTACAAGCTAAATATAATGACCTGCATGTAAAATAGTGACCACCAGAGGGGAAGGTAAGAGGAGGGGACAGGAGAGAGAAAGAATGTGTTCCCAGCACAGGGGATAACTGGAGTTCACGATAACCTATTGTGTGCCTTATGAATATCTAAATAAGAAGAAGGCAAGGGTTCCAAGTATAAGGAAACGATAGAAGCGTGGAGCGTCACTTGTTCTGATTTGATCACTGTCCATTTATGCATTCTCTGTTGAAATATCTGTTGGGCCCTAAGAGGCCCGGGTGTGAGGCCTAGTGGAACTTCCTGAGCCTGACTAGAGTTTGGTGACCTGTCTTTGGCCTACTCCCGCTTGGGAGTGACTCAGCAAGGCCTAAGCCAAAACTGCCTCCACCCAGCTACTGCTGACGTGGTGAAACACTATTGGCCCTTACACCTTTTTCCCATCCTGAGACCCACCCTCTTTCTCAAGGCTATATAAACACCTTCCTACTACAATAAAACGAGTTCCTGCCTCGACAAGACTCCTGGCCCAGTGTGTTTTTCTCTCCGGTGTTTTAGAGGAGGGGGTCTGGGTCGCTGACACCCATCATCCCGCTCAGCCTCAAGAGGAGCCGCTGGACTGGCTCTTTCTTCAGCCCTACCTGCCGGGGTAGGGGACCGGCAATATCAGACAGAGCCATTTTATATATGATTAATACAACTTGGTCAAATTCAAATTAAATCAAGAAAAAGGCTAGGGGCTTGGGAGATGGCTCAGCAGTGAAGGCACTTGCTGGCAAAGCCCAGGGACCCAGGTTTGATTCCCCAGTACCCACATAAAGCCAGATGCACAAGATGGCTGTGTCTGGAGTTCATTTGCAATGGTTACAGGCCCTGTCATGCTACATCCTCTGTCTCTGTCTGTCTGTCTGTCTGTCTGTCTGTCTGTCTGTCTCTCTCTCTCTCTCTCTGTCTCTCTGTGCTTGCAAATAAATAAATAAAATATTTTTTAAAAAAAGAAAAAGGCTAGGGAGCCTACTGAAATTATTTTTACAAGAAATTTGGGCTCATAAAAAGATGCAAATCCAAAATTAGATTTGATTCTTTAATGTTCAGCAACAGACATCAAGCTCAAGAGGAAAAATGACCTTTCGAACAGTAATCATTCTCATTTCTTGGTGATTACACTCAACTGTAAATATTATTATAATGCATAATTATGCTCCAAATACAAAGGAAAATAGGTGTAACGAAGATATAAGGGGTCAGGACTTCAGGGACAGCTAATATCTCAATAAGTGAAGAAAGGACACAAAAATGAGGGTGTAGGTTCAAGGCCAGCATATGATGAACTCATGCGTCACACTAAGAAGTTGGTGTTGAATTCTGAGGCTGCTGGGCACCATCTACAATCGTTTGCATTTTTATATCTCCAATTGCAGGAAATGTGGAGAAGCAGTCCCAGGAAGTAGAACCTAGAGGTAGGAAGCCGACTGTTGACCAGAGTGAGGGGTAGTGAGAACCAACTGGCAGCTGTAGGTTAAAGAATCTACTATAACTTGGGGAGTGATTTTTACAAATGGCATTTCCAATCCAAGGACCAGAGGGACTGCAGAAGGATGAAGGCTGAGGCAGAGCCTGTGACAATACAACAGGGCTCAAAAACCTAAATGCCAGCAAGAGTCAGGTTGATGAGGAAAGTGAGCCACGTGCAAGATGGTGCAATGGCAGGGACGGCCACAAACTAGAGAAAGTGTGTCCCTTCCAAAGAAGGTGGCCACATCTTACCTGTAGCCAAAATGAAATCTGAGGCCACATACCAGATCTCCCACTTTCCAAAAGGGGTCTAAGTCTAGACTCTTAACTTGGTCTTTCTCATTCTTGAGTGTAGACTGATCTGTCATTTCCCTAGGAAACACAACTTGTCTGTGGGCACTTTACATGTGGCTTCCTTGTGTTACTTTAGGGCAAAGAACACAGGCTGTGGAAACAAAAAGAACTGGGTTTATCTACCACCTCGGCCCACTAAACTGTGGAACCTGGGCTGATACCAGATCACTCTGACCTTCTTCTGTGGCACTGAGCGGAACCCGGATGTTAATGCCTACTGTGTATATTCCTCATGAAGCTCAAATGCAAGCACTTGGCACACTCACTCTTCAATAGTAAGTGTTCAGTGGTTCTGGAAAACACAAGAGGGGGCTCCGTGTGGTGAGTCCAGCACTGCTGTGTGTTGGGTTGAGATAGGTTTGCAAGTATTCAGTAGTGAGCTCTGTTCAGGACAGAGGAGTAATTAACTCGGGGGACCAGGAACCTCGTCAGGAGCATGCAGGTGAGAACCGACAACACTCAGATACACAGGCCACCACTTAGCACAAGGAAGGTCAAGGCTAAAACTCAGGAAAACTGAAACACTGAGGAACACAAGGAAGAAGAGAAAGCTGAGTCAATTTTGAAATTGCTGTTGCTCTGACTAGTAAATTCTCTGTGTCCTTCGGTTGCCCAAGTCATTGTTATCTTCTTATTCATATGAAATCCTATTGAAAGTGACTCACATCTTCAGCCGTGTGCTAGATGAACTTCCTAAGAGAAACACGAGCAAGATTTCATATGACTGAACGCAAAGACAAACACTCAACAGTCTGAATCATCTTACTAGCTATATGTACGCATTTTTAAAAAAAAAAAAAAAAATCATTTCATGGGCTGGAGAGATGGCTTAGCGATTAAGGCACTTGCCTGCAAAGCCAAAGGACCTCAGTTCAATTCCCCAGGACCCACACAAGCCAGATGCACAAGGTGGCACATGCATCTGTAGTCTGCAGTGGATGGAGGCCCTGACATGCCCATTCTCTCTCTCTCTCTCTCTCTCTCTCTCTCTCTAATAAATAAAAAAATAAATAAAATTTTAAAACTATAAAAAAGAATTTCATTTACTTATTTGCAAGCAAGAAGAGAAACAGAGAGAATAGGCATGCCAGGGCTTCCAGCTGCTGCAAACAAATTCCAGATACATGCACCACTTTGCACATCTGGCTTTATGTGGGTACTGGGGAATTGAGCCTGGGTTGTTAGGTTTAGCAGGCAAGCCCCTAAATCACTGAGCAACCTCTCCAGCCCCCACATGTCTTATCCAGGTTCCTTACTAGAAAATGGTGTGAAGTCCTACTATGTGAGACTGAACAAAATGATGCATGGTACTCATTAAATGTCCGACTCGTCCGCCTTTAAGCTGTGATCCTGGGAAGTTTCAATTTGACAGGATAGTCAGTTTATAGTAAAGGAAATTGGAAGAAAGCTGGCCTGTCAGCAAATCTGAGCAAAGTGATCAAATTTCACATTTTCAAGAGTCCCTCAGGGTTGCATCCCAGGACATGTCTGAGAAGGTGTTCTCTGGGATCAGGAGGTGGCCACACACTGCTCTTTAGACACATGTGAGGTTTTGGGGGCCTCCCTAAGAGATGAGCAAATACTTAGACAAATAGCTGTGGGAAGAGGTAGAGGAGGAGCATTCCTGAGAATGGCTCTTCAGGGGCTCAAAAGAACAGTCTGCTGAAACTATGGTTGCTGGTACAAGAATCTGTACATATCTGACACTGTTCTAAGGGTTTAATTATATTAACTCATTTAGCCCTTGCACAAACACTAAAGTATTAACATTTCTTCATTTTCAAATTGGGAAGTAGGCACAGAACATGAAGTAACTTGCCCAAGGTTGCACAGTTCAGTGAAAGGCGAAATTAGATTGGAACCCAGGACTAGCAAGCCCAAGCTCTGCAATAACCTTCAACATCTGAGTGTTTATCAAAGCAGCCAAGAATGAGAAGAAAGGGGTTCCAGGGTCTGTATGAACAATCTCTTCCTGGCTGTTCAGCAAACAGGAGCAGAATCTGCTTTGCCCCTCCCTCCACCTCCCATCAGATCATAGAACTTCTGCTCACATAGCTGCGCAGAACCATCACTATGCCAGTGACCAGCCCCTGGTGCAGGTATATGTAGACTTGTGATTCCATGCTGGACAGGGAGGTACAAGTGCAACTGACCCAAGACCACCCCTGAGAACTTCTATTTAAAAAGTAGTTGAGGGGTGGGCTGGAGAGATGGCTTAGGGGTTAAGGTGCTTGTCTGTGAAGCCTAAGGACCCAGGGTCAATTCTCTAGGTCCTACATAAGCCAGATGCACAAGGTGGCATATGCATCTAGAGTTCATTTACAATGGCTAGAGGCCCTGATATGCCCATTCTCTCTCTGTCTCTCCTCTGTCTCAAATAAAAATAAATTTAGCCGGGTGTGGTGGTGCATGCCTTTAATCCCAGCACTCAGGAGGCAGAGGTAGGAGGATCGCCATGAGTTTGAGGCCACTCTGAGGTCAGTCTGGGGTAGAGTGAGACTCTACCTCAAAAAACCAAAAATAATTAATTAATTAACTTTTAAAAAGTAGTTGGGGCTGGAGAGATGGCTTAGAGGTTAAAGCGCTTGCCTACAAAACCTAAGGACTTGAGTTTGATTCCCCAGTACCCATGTGTTGTGGTCCTCCCTAAGGCCAGCCCAGGAGGGTCAGCAGGGTCTCTGCCGAGTTGGGAGTGAGTAGGGTGGAATCATGACACAGACTCCGGGAGATGGGTGAAAGCGGAAAGCAAGCTGCCGCAAACTCGTTTATTGAGGAAGTACAGGAGGTTTTAAGGGGCTTGGCTGGCCAATCATTGTATGGGGTGGTCCCCCTATTTGTGACCAATGACAGCCTGTCTCTGGACAGGTCATCTGGTAGCAGGCTTCTCATGAGCATGGGACTGTAGCTGTTGTCACGCCAGGCCTATGCAGAACGCCATGTTCACAGAAGCCACTTCCTGGTTTCTTCTGCCACACGGTTTGGCTAGGGCCAGGCCTATATTGTGCCACAATATCCTCCTTTTTGTTTTTATTATTGACAACCCTGAGAGGTATGTTTTTTTTGCCAAGCCATTGTTGAACCCAGGCCCCAAGGGATCATCACATGTGACGGTGCCTGTCTTAGGTTGCCCCATGTCATGGAATCTTACCTGTCATTGGCTATCCGCCATCCTGGTGAGAAAACCCTAGGGGTGTGGCCTGGTATGGCTTTTAGCATGAGGTCTGGCCCTACCAGACCTACATTGTGCCGTACACCCATGTAAGCCAGATGCACAAGGTGATGCATGCATCTAGAGTTTGTCTGCAGTGGCTAGAGGCCCTGGTGTACCTATTCTCCCTCTCTCTCTCTCTCTCTCTCTCTTTGTCTCTCTCTTTCCCCCTCTCTCTCTTATAAAAAAGTAACAAAATGAAAAAGAATAGAATACTTTACCCTTTTGTTGAGGTAGGGTCTCACTTTGATCTAGCTGATCTGGAATTCAATCTGTACCCAAAATTGGCATTGAATTCACAGAGATCTTCCTATTTCAGCTTCCTGAGTGCTGGCATTAGGGGCATGAGCCACTATGCCTGCCAAGAATATTCTTGTATATGAAAAGTAAGCATTGTATCAGGAAGCTTTAACTGTCTGAAATGTGTAGCCATCTAATAAAGGGGCATCAACTACTACATGAAAGAAAAAACTTCTAAAGAAACAGAAACCATCAAAGGAGGTCCCTTTCTTAGTACTTAAGAGAGCGAAATTACCATTGAGTTAGTGTATGCAATATTTGAATGACACATTCCTTTTTAAATCACTGGATACAAGCTAATCAATAGATATAGAAAAACTATGCCAAGTAAAAAAGATTTCACTTTCTTCATGATTAGAGGGCTTGTACTAAAAACTTATAGATAACATTATGATTAGAAATATAATATTAAATATTTCCTCCCATGAGAGAGAATAAAGGAAGGATTCTACCTTCAGCACTTATAGTCAACATTTTATGGGAAGTTCTTTATATCAAATAAGACAATAGAAAACATAGAGCATAGAAAGGACAAACTAAGATTCTGTTATGCATCAATTTATGATTTTATGCAAAGAAAATCCCAAGTAATCTACAATAAAAAGCATGAAAAGATAAATAAATGTGTGACTATCAAAGCATAACAGCCATATATAAAAATCAATTGTATTTCTATATACTAGTAATAAGCAACTAAAAATAAAGAATTTTAAATGACATTTACAATATTATCAACATACGATAAAATAGAAGTTTAACAAGAGATATTAGAAGACTTCTGTATTGAAAACTATAACATATTATTTAGAGAATTTTTAAAAATCCAAATAAATGAATAGATGCACCATGTTCATTGATTAGAACACTAGATATTATTAAGATGTAAATTCTAATAAACTCAATTACTGTGATATCAACTATTCGGAGTGTCTAATCTCTCAAACTGAGTCAAATCCTAATTGGAAGACTATGTAAGTCAGCTTCCTTATTTGTAAAAGATAGAAATAATGGGAAATTTACATGTAGCAAGTGGTTTTAGATGCATTAGTAGAGCGATGAGGGGATAGATAGAGGAATTAGATTAAGAAACAACACAGTAAATATTAAGTTTATATCAAACACAATGCTGAGCAAGCAGTATTTATATTGACTTCATTAATCACAAATCACTGGCTCAAGTCTGCAATCTTCCACCTTTACAGAAGACTTGAGGGCTTAATGAGCTGGGGAACTAGTCTAGGAATATTCAAGAGGTAAAAGTGAAATTCAAAGTGAGGTCCTTAGCATTCCAAATCTGGCTTTTCAAGTCCCAGGATGCTTGCTGCCTCACACAGGCAATCCTGTGTGGAAGCACTTGGCAATTTTAAGGTGCTAAGAAAAGAAATAATGATTCGACCGGGCATGGGATTTATGCTTGTAATCCCAGTACTCAGGAGGGTGAGGCAGAAGGATTGTGAGTTCCAGGCCATTCTAGGCTACAGAGTGAAACCCTCACATAGGAAAGCCTGTATAAAAGCATTTGGGGGCTGGAGAGATGGCTTAGCGGTTAAGGTGCTTGCCTGCTAAGCCTAAGAACCCGGTTCCAATCTCCAGGTCCCACGTTTAGCCAGATGCAAAGTGACACAGGGCGCAATGCCGCACTTGCCCACAAGGGGGCGCACAAATCTGGATTTCGTTCACAGCAGCTGAAAGACTGCTGGTGCACCCATTCTCTATCTGTCTCCCTCTCCTTCTCCCTCTCTCTCTGTCTGTCTCTCTCTGTGTCTCTCTCCAAAAATAATTTTAAAAAAGCATTTGGCAATTTGAAGGTGAAAGTAAAATATATATATATGGTTTTATCAGCCATGGTGTTCATGCATGTAATTTCAGTACTCAGGAAGGTGAGGCAGAGGGGCTGTGAGTTCCAGGCCAGCTTGGACTGCATAGTAAATTCTAGACTAATCTGGGCTACACAGTGAAATCCTGTCTCAACAAAGAGTGGGGGAAGGAAGAGAAAGAAATTCTGGTTGGATGGATTCAACCTATCACTATCGTAAATTCTACAACTTAAAGCAGCTTCAGAAAACTGAAATTCTTAGCAATTACACAGTTTGAGCTATGCACTTGCATAAATGTTCTGAGCCTGATGTGCCTCTTGATTTTCTGAATGTCCAACATCATGTAGATGATATGAAACTTTAGTATGAAGGAGCATACATATGCTACCAACTCCCTGTCAAATTAGAAGTCATCTTTAAAATTATGTAAGCATCAAATTAAGAGCAAGGATGACAGTGGGTACAGACCTGACCTACTGCTGAGCTAAGCCAGGTGTCAGTTGATTCCATGGCCCTCTGCAGGTTACCGATGTGTCTATGTACTGCATCTGAATCTGCCAGTAAGAATGCATTGATCTCATAAAGCCTGAATGATATAAGCATCCTAGTTTCAAAAACTAAGAGCTGGGCTGGAGAGATGGCTTAGTGGTTAAGGCACTTGCCTGCAAAGCCTAAGGACCCATGTTTGACTCTCCAGATCCCATGTAAACCAGATGCACAAGGTGTGAAATGTGAGTAAGGTTGCACATGCATACAAGGTGGCACACACATCTCTAGAGTTCAATTACTGTGATTGGAGACCCTAGCATGCCAATTCTCTCTCTTGCTCTTACTTGCGCTCTCATTCTCTCCATTAAAAAGGGGGGGCCACTATGTGGGCTTGCCTCAATAAATAAATAAATAAAAGTTAAACTATGAGCATCATATATAATGTTTTGGGAGCCAGACTTCCCCATGTTACAAAAAAAAAATAGATGTCCAAGGCTCAAAGCTAAAGCAAAGATTGGAATAAAAGTTATCTATAGCTAAAAGTCAGGCAGAACACATTTCACCTTTTTAAGAAACAATCTAAGAACTAATCAAGATCCTCATTCATCATTCTTTCATTCTGTTTTCTCCTCTCCTTCTGTGATGTCTTAGAAGTGAAGTGTTTGGGTGTCAAGATTACAATGGATGGGTTTGTGATGATTGCTCTTCACTGTCAACTGGACATGGTTTAGCATCTCTGCAGAGACACACCTCTGGGTATGTTTGTGAGGGTGTTTTTCAGGGTGGTTTAAGAGAGGAGGGAAGCACACTCTGAGTTTGGGCTATGGACCCAGACTGAACAAAAAGCGAAAATAAGCAGGAAAGTCTGATGAACATCAGCTTGCATCTGCCTCTCCTTCCTGACTATGGTCCCAATGTGACCAGCTGCCTCATGTTCCCAGCACCAGGCCTTCACCACCATGATGGGTTATCCTCCTAAACTGTGAGCCAAAATAAAAATAAATCCTTCCTCCTATAAATTACTTGTCACAAGGCCCTTGGTTGCTCTTGAGAAACAGATGGTAAGACCCTATTGCTGAAGATATCTCTTGCCTGAGAGGCAAGATCACTGAGAAAGCAAGCTGGTGCTGACCAGAAAACCTTCTCCCTGTAGACCAGCTAACTGAAAGCTGGAAAAAGCTGCACTGCATGCAGCTGTATGAGAGACAGAAGTCATCAGCAGTGAAAACAGTGGACACTGGAAAACTCAAGTTTGGCCAGACAGGCCCAATGACTAAATAGGTGCAATAGTGGCATGTCTTCTCTTGGGGAAACCAACTGCTCCATAATTGGACTGAAGGCCCTCTCTGTGGGAGGGAATACATACCTGGTACTGAAAAAACCTAAGCAAAAGTCATGAGTCCAGGGGTATAAAGCCTGCTATTGTCTGGCTAAATGTATATATTATTCCCACCAAGCGGCCCTGAAAGCACTACACTTAATGTTCATATTCATGTATTAATGCTACTCTCACTTCTGGTTAGAGAAGCTTCTCTTTTCAGATGGCAATGACCACTGGGATGACCCAAAAGGCAACACAGTGCTGAGAAGAAGGGACAGAGGAGTGTCCAGCACTGAAACACCTCTGTCACACCTTCCAAGGCTCAGGGCCCATTGCAGAAGAGGGGGTGGAAAGAATGTAAGAGCCAAAGGAAGGGTATGACTCCTTACAATGCAACTGTCCAGACAGAAACTGGCCTCGATATTCATGACCTTGCAATGCCTAGCAATACCTTCTCAAGACCCTCATAATAGAAGAAAAAGATGATGACATCAAATTAAAAGAGAGATGAATGGAGAGAGGGAGGGGATATGATGGAGAGTGGAGTTCTGAAGGAGAATGGGGGAGGGGAGGGAAATATGTTTTTTTTTGTATGTAAGTATAGAATTTGTCAATAAAAAATATTTTTTAAACAAACAAAAAAGTAGGAAAAGATGATGTCATCAAAAAAAAAAAAAGAGACTGATTGAGAGAGGACGAGATACAATGGCGTGGAGTTGCCAAGGAGAATGTGTGTGGAGGGGGTGAAAATTACCATGGTTTATTGTCTATAATAAATAAATTAATTTTAAAAGTTAAAAAAATTACTTGTCACAGCAATGAGAAAAATGGCCAATACCCTCTCTTCCTCCTCACTCTCCCTTCAATATATCCCTTCAAGATATAAGTACATACACCATACACAAGGAGTTTCAAAGCCACTCCCCAGTGCTAGGAACCCGCATGCTCTGCCCTGTGCTTATATGCTACAATTAGTCCAAAAGAAATGATTATAGCCTTCAGTAAGGTTGCTTTTCTTATTAACATAACTTAAAATGTTTGTACTGGTCAGTCTGTCAAGAATGACCTCAAAAGGTAAACTGTTCTTGCTGAATTCAAATTAATTATGGTAGCAAGGCAATAGCATTGAAAAACAAACTTCGGCATTCTGAAGACCGAACACGCTCACATCCAAAACAAAAGCCATGACGGGCTATGCACAGCAGAACAAAAGGCACACAGTTTGGTGGGGGCCTGCTGCATGGCTGATAAAGACAGGAACATGCTGCCGAAATGCCCCAAGATTAGTAAGGTAAACTAGAGGAATCATGTAGAGTTCCAACTGGAAGGTAATGGTAAAATTACATTTGGATTTACAATCCTCCTTTGAGAACGGAAAATGAAAAACTATTTGGGGGTTGGAGAAATGGCTTAGCAGATAAGCCATTTGCCTTCGAAGCCTAAGGACTCTAGTTTGATTCCCCAGGACCCACATAAGCCAGATACACAAGGCACATGTGTCTGGAGTGTGTTTGCAATGGCTGGAGGCCCTGGCATGCCCATTCTCTCTCTTTTTTAAATACTTTATTTTTTTTATTTATTCATTTGAGAGAGGGAAAGAGATAGAATGAAAGAGAGAGAGAGAGAGAATGGGCACGTCAGGGTTTCCAGCCACTGCGAACAAACTCCAGATGCATGCACCACCTTGTGTATCTGGTTTATGTGGGTACTGGGGAATAGAACTGAGGTCCTTTGGCTTTGCAGGCAAATGCCTTAACCACTAAGCCATCTCTCCAGCCCCCATTCTCTCTTTCTGTCTATCTGCGTCTCTCTCATTGTCTCAAATAAATAAATAAGTAAATAAAATATTTAAAAATAAAAAAGAAGAAACTATTTGGAAATGTTAACCAACAAGTACAGACCAAGCCAGGTGTGGTGGTGCACGCCTTTAATTCCAGCCCTCGGGAGGCAGAGGTAGGAGGATCACCGTGAGTTCGAGGCCACCCTGAGACTACGGAGTGAATTCCAGGTCAGCCTGGGCTAGAGTGAGACCCTCGCAAAACCAAAAACGAAAAAGAAAAGAAAAGAAAAAGTACAGACTGAATGATGGGCACAGCAGTATCTCTTGTTTGGAATAGTTTATTTCAAATGGTTCACACTTTAGCTCACGGACATCAGGAACTATTGGAAAGAACATATAATAGCTCCAGAGAAAAAATCAACCACAAACAGATGGAAGCAATATCAGCAGACAAGAGATTTAAAACAGCTGATTGTAACAAGGGCAATGCAGAGAAATCCAAAGGATGCAAGAACTAAAATGGGAGTTAACAAAATTAACTGCAAAAGAACCCTACAAAGGAATGAGGGGTAATAAGAAAGTTGTAATTTAGCTGGTTGCCTGTCCCTTCCAGTGTTGAATTTGAATCAATATTTATATGAATATGCCTGATGAATATTTATTATGCAAATAAAAAGAAAACACCCTTGAGATCCACACATTATGAAAATCAGATATTTGAAACCGAAAGAAAACATTTCTGGAAGATTTTAAGCTGCAAGACAATGAAGTCATTCTGTGTATTGTCAGAAAGCTATCTAAATGTCACAAATTGATGCAATATTTATAAGGGAAAATATGAAAAAAAAAATGCCAGCAATTTTGCTGACAGGGTAAAGACAATTCACATGAAAGAAATGGCATGTGTCGGCATGTAAAATTTAACTCATGGTTTTGTTGCCTTAGTGAGGGGGTCAGGCTGTGTGTGTGTGTGTGTGTGTGTGTGTGTGTGTGTGTGTGTGTGTGTGTGGTGCACATATGTGAGAAAACATGCTTGCAGGCACATGGAGGCCAGGGGGCAATGTGGTGTCCTTCCTCCATTGCTCATCTGCATATTTCCTTTGCAAGTGTCTATTTGAATGTGGAACTGCAGATTTTGCAAACCCTAGAAATTCTCCAGTCTCTGTTCTCCACAGGACTGGGGTTACAGACGTGTTTGGCCATACCCAGCCATCTACCTAGGTCTTGGGGAGTCAAACTCAGATCGGCTCAAGCTCTCATTCTCACAGCAAGTGTTGCTAACCACTGAGATGCCTCCCCAGCCCCTTATTTTTTTCCCCCTTTCTTAACCCTCATATCCAACCCATCCATCACAGACCTTGTAGCTACTACTCCAAAACAGATCCTGACCTCAAGCTCTTTGTTTCCTGTCTGTTGCCACCACCCCGGCCACAGTCACAAAGACCTCTTCCCAATACAACATTTTCCTCTGGTGAGACTTCCAGGTTAGTTAACTGTACAACCAATTCTCTAAACAGCAATGACACGAGGTTTCTTAAGAAGCATACTTCGGGGCTGGAGGGATGGCTTAGCAGTTAAGGTGCTTGCCTGCAAAGCCAAAGGACTTCAGTTTGATTGCTCAGTACTTACATAAGCCAGATGCACAAGGGGGCGTATGCATCTGGAGTTCATTTGCAGTGGCTGGAAGCCTTGGCATGCATCCCCCTCTCCTTCTTTCCCTCTCTCAAATAAATAAGTAAATAAATAAATAATAAAATATTTTAAAAATAAGTAAAAAAGAAAAGAAGCATACTTCCCATCATTCCTAGAACAACACGTGATCTTCTTTCATAGGCAGCGCTATGTGTGCATGGCTCTGGCTCACCATTCTACCCTTTGAACTCTAGCCCCTGACCCCCAGTGTCTTCCACTCAGTTCCAGAAACAGTTGGCCATTCTCACTCTTGCTCCATGTCTTGAAGTTCCTGCTAGATCATTGTTAGCTTGTCATTCTTGGCTTACCTATTAGATATGCCTCCCCTAAATCCCTCAAGTCTAGGTGGGCATCCCTTTGATTCTGTGTCACAGTAACCTGTTTAATGCCATTAGCATTCCTATTTATTGATAATGACCTGCCTTTACATTATCTCATTCCCCCCCCCCATCTGCCTCCAATACCCAGTGAGATCACAGGCTTCCTAGAGAAGGCACGTCCACTGCCCTTGTCACCGAGACTCAGCACCCCTAGTACGTGGGCTATAGGAGGCATTCAGTAAATGTCTGTGGAGTGTAGGAGTGTAAGAATGAACAGACAACTGATAGGGCATGTTCTAACAGAGTCATAATACAAGAGTACTTAGAGAAAGCAGATTGACAAATATGGACTAGCTTCAAGGAGTTACAAATGAAGGAACATGAAAAGGTTGAACATTACTCATTTGCTATTGTGATTACAGGTCTGTAAGGGAATCATCACTGAATCTAAATGAAGGTAGAAAATGTTAGTTCTGACTGTTCTGAGAACAGTCCAGTACCACAGGGGAAAGGGAGAGCATTGGCACTAAGAAAGCTCACTCTAGTGGGAGTGTCCAGAAGGACATATCTGAGATGCTAAGAAAGCGAAGTGGGCCACTTTTTGTGGTTGTTTTTTCCTACAGACTCTGAGCTGGTTCAGCTTGAAGAGAAGGGCTGGAGGGACAGCCCAGGCTGGGATTCTGGGGTCAGAGGGTGGCAGTGATTCAGAATATGGGAGAGTTAGGCTTTGTGCTGAGCCTGAAAGAAAGCCTAAGATTTGGCTCAGCAGGCAAAGAAAAAGAATGATGTTGGAATCAAAAAGGGGGGTTGGCTGAGGCTTATGGAAAAGTTAATTGCAAGCACATTTGTTCTGCTTCTAAGAAAGCAGAAGTTTAAGATAAAGAGAGAAGAGAAATTTCTAGGAAAAGCAGTTACAAAACCATCAGATATAAAAGATTCCATAGGAATGCAGTTAAAATGTGACTTGTAACTGGGTGTGGTGACATGTATGTGGACTCCCAGCTACTTGGGAGATTAAGAAAGGAGAACCAATTACTTGAGCTTGGACAAAATGGCAAAATCTCTTCTATATAGACAGAGAGATGATAAGGATGGATCAATAGATGGTAGATAGTTGATAGATAGATGATAGGTAGGTAGGTAGGTAGATAGATAGATAGATAGATAGATAGATAGATAGATAGATGATGGCTGGATGTGACTTTAATTCTTAAGAAGATTCATTTGAGAAAGGAATAAGAGAACTTACAGACTGCCTATAGCATATAAGAAAGACAATCTAGACCTAAGAGAGGAAAATGAAAAAATAAGAAATACAGAAACGCATCTGGGGACATAGTTGGCAGAGTGCTGGCCTAGTATGTACAAAGCCCTCCAGAAGTGCATCAACTATACTTGGTGGTACACACCTATAATTTTGAAACTTAAGAAATGGAGGCAAGGGACTGGAGAGATGGCTCAGCTATTAAAGGCATTTGCTTGCAAAGCCTGACAGCCTGAGTCCAACTCCCCATTATGCACGTAAAGCCAGTCGCACAAAGTGGTGCGTGTCTCTGGAGTTCATTTGCAGTGGCAGAAGGCTCTGGTGCACCCATATTCACTCTCTGGGCTTCTCCTTTCTCTCTCTCTCAAATAAATAAATGGAGGCAAGAGGATCAGAAGTTCAAGGTCATCCTTTCTTCATAGCAAGTTCAAGGGCAACCTGGGCTACATGAGACCCTGTCTTAAAAACAAAAGAGGTCAGGGCTGAAGAGATGACTTAGCGGTTAAGGCGCCTGCCTGCCAGACCTAAGAACGCTGGTTCCAATCTCCAGATCCCACATTTAGCCAAATGCAAAACATGACGCAAGGGCGCGCACACGTCTGGAGTTCATTCACAGCGGCTGAGAGGCTGCCCCCCAGAGGGCAGTTCCCAAGTCATTGGTGGGTTTTTATGTTATTGTTTTTTTTTTGTTTTTGCTTGTTTTGTTTTTGGTTTGGGGGGTTTTGTTGTTTTGTTTTGTTTTGTTTTGTAGGCTCAGGCTGCACAGTGGGAAAGGAGATGGTAGTAAGAACTGAACTGAAGCCAGACAGGTAGTCACAGACATGTTGGCCCTGGACCATACTTTGGTTGAAATCTGCCAGTGTTGAGAGGCAGGGAATAAACACGTCATCTTCGTTTTGAGATGGATCACTTCTCCACACTTGTTTCTCACAAAGATGCTTGCCACACAACGGTGCCCTCATACATCAAAATGGCTAACACGCGCGGAAAGCTGTCTTGCCTGCTCCATGGCCTTGTCCCTCTGTTACAACCACACCTACGCACCTCACTCCGTCTCCATTGCCACCACCATTAGAGCTCATCTACATCTTTGTAACAAATTCCTAGCAGGTGTGGTAATTCTTGTCCGCCTTCAATCCATTCCTCCTTCTTTAGACATAATAACTTCTTCCAGGTATTAAAATTCTTCCCTTGCCTTGCCAAACCATCCATCCTGCCCTCCTCCATAGTCCTGGATGACATCCAGTCCTGTTATCGTAGTGCTTAGAGGGCTGTCTGCGCTGCCTGCTCCTTATCTCTCAGCATTTATCTTCCCTCCATCACATCCTGCATGTGCCTCGGCTTCATTGGTTCTTGTTTTTCACATCTCTCTCCCTCAGCCTTCACATGGCTGCTTAGACTCTCTTCTCTGCCTACAGCCCTGACTTATACATGGGGTTGTTCTCTATCCTGCCAGCCAGTCTGGACATTACTTCCTTGGCAGCACGTCCTGATGCTCACCCCTTGGCCAAGCTGGCTGAGTGGACCCCTTCTCTGACACATGATCACCACAGAAAAGTCCCATCCCTTCCCTGGTCATACTGGGCACACTGTCTCTCATGATCAATATTGGGTGAGAGCCACAGGCTGGAGCTGCATCTGTTTTATAACTGCCACAGGTAGGAAACCAATGAATCCTATGCAAATGATTTAGTCTTCTATTAAGTGTATTATGTAACATTTTCATATGATGGAATAAAGCACAGACATTGATAATGATTCTTCAGAAAAATAATTGACAATGCAGGAGAACATTTGAAGCACATAATTCAGTTAAAGAAGCTCAATTTCAGAATAATAGACTGCACAGTAAGGTCCAAATTTAGTTTCTCTAAAAAGGACATTTAAAAAAGAGGCTTCAAAGATATCCATCTAAATTCAAAAGTGATTCTCTCTTGAGGGTAGAAGTACAAGATGCTTTTTCTTTATAATTCTTTTGAGCATAAATTTCTTTGGTAATCCATGGAAAATGCTAAAAATTTGTTTTGTTTAATTTATTTTTTTGAGAGAGACAGAGAGAGGGAAAAGGCAGAGAGAGAGAGAATGCCAGGGCCTTTCAGCTTCTGTGAACTAACTCCAGACACATGCGCCTCCCTGTGGACATGTGCAATATTGCATGTTTGCATCACTTTTAATCTAGCTATACATGGGACCTGGAGATTTGAACAAGTGTTCTTAGCTTCACAGGCCTTAACTGCTAAGCCATCTCTCCAGCCCATTTTATTTATTTTTAAATATTTTTCTTTCTTTCTTTTTATTTATTACTTTCTTTATTTATTTGACAGAGAGAGAGAGAGAGAGACAGAATGGGTGTGCCAGGGCCTTCAACCACTGCAAATGAAGTCCAGATGCATCTGGCTTATGTGGGTCCTGTGGAATCAAAACCAGGTCCATAGGCTTTGCAGTCAAGCATCTTTACTGCTAAGCCATCTCTCCAGCTCTAAAAATTTATTTCAAGTGCTAGAAACATCCTAGGCTATCACAGAAAAGAAGACCATAAGCAAATGAGCTGAAAATGACTAATGGCTTGTAATCCCTTGTGGATGCCCTTCGTCACAGTGACCAGGGAAGACTTGGATTTGAAAGTAACAAAAGGACTTCAAATAGGACAAATTCTTCATATAAATTATAATCATATAAAATGGGGCAATTCAAAAGACCATTGAGAAAATTCTTAGCTCAAAAAATAGCTTTGAATCAAGATGATTCTGTCATAAGAAATGAGAAAAGTTTTCAATTAGCAATAATTGCGCCTCGGATAGACCTCATTGGCTACAATACTGCCACTGCACAAAGCTAAGAGATGAAATTAAGTGGGAAAAATGGAGTCCAAAAAAGATTTATTTAACCAAAAATAAAATATGTTAAGGTGATTAGCAGAACATTCTTTCACTTTCCCAGTGTTATGTTTGGTCAACTTTATCTAGATGGGGTCTCAGCATGCTATCTTAAGAAACCTACAGGACTCAGACCCTGAACACTTCAGAAGAGGACCTGGGACTATGTCATAGGACAGTTTGCTACAAGTAGTTCAAGGCATAAATTTCACTCCATCTTTCTCCATTGCCATATCTTACAAAGAGCAGGTGTAAACAGACAGCTTGTGATACAGGAGGAAACAAAGGGGACATTGACTTCTAGGATATTGTGGTTCTGCTGTGAAGGATCATCGCACGACACTGGAGAACAATGGTGTCCACATTCTGCTTCTGGTGTGGAGAAGGAAGCCCCTAGAAAAGAGGCCTTTCCACAAACCACAGCTGTAAACTCCAGGCCAGGACTAAGACAACAACTGCAGGAATGGGGGAAGTGAGGAGGTCAAATTGCACACTGGCAAAAACATGAGGTGCATTTGGAGTTTGGGGAGCTCCACCTTGATGGTGGCTACGGGGTCAAGACGCCAGCTTTAAAGTTGCTCCATGTGGGGCTGGAGAGATAGTTCAGTGGTTAAAGATACTGCAAGCATCCCGAATTGCTGGGAGCAGGAGCTCAGGATAGCACAGCACCAGGAGAGAAAAAGAGCACTGGGACTGTGGGAGTCCCCAAGCATGCCAGGGTCTCTGAGTGACACCAAAGCATGAGTGGGGCACAGGAAGCAGCCAATGAGGTCCACGCCTTCCTCCTGGCTGCCATTCTTGAGTTGGTCATCTGGCCAGGAAGAGCCACTTGTCTGCCTGAGCAAACACTGGTTAACGCACCTTCATCGCATAGGAGATTCCTCCACGTAAAGAGTGACTGTTGGAACAGTTTGGAGATACTCGTTCATTCACTCACTCGCTCACTCCCTAAGTGTCTCATTGCATCCCTATGTACTAGGTGCTCTAAGATACAAAACCACTCCGTGACAGTGCTCTTGGTGGCCACAGAGCTCCCTGAGGGGGACGGATGTAACAAGAGCCACCACAGGAGGAAGAAGGTGCCAGAGTATATTGTGTGTCCACCAAGGCCAGAGAGTCTCAGGATTCATCTGTAAAATGGCACAAGATGTCAGCCTTGTGCATTATTACAGGGGACAACAGACATGTCTTATTCACTTGTTCTGTTAAGCATTGTTGTCGGCACTAGAAGATCAGAGTTCATTAATCCTTCGGCCCTTTTAGGTAGGCACTAATTCTACCTTCACTATGTAGGTGGGAAAATGAGACATGGAGAATTATGGTTAACTGTTTCCCCAGGGTCACTTGACTAAGCACACAGAAGCAGCAACACAGACCCAACGCTCAGCTTATACCTGCCAGATGGTAGGAACTTCAAGTACAAACAGTGCTTAACGCACAGTAGGCACGCAACAAAGTCACAGGACAGCCATTGTGGCTGCAGTGGCTGCAGCAATCACTAGGAGCCACAAGCGTTTGAAACATAAACCCAAATTCTCCTTGCATGTTACTTACTTTGTATTTCTTCTTTTATTATATGTGTACATGGGTGTGCATGCCACGGTGCATGTGCAGAGGTCAAAGGTCCGCTTCAAGGTGTCTGTGCTCCACCTTCTTTGAGGCAGGGTCTCTTTCTGGGACCAACACATTGCCAGACTGCAAGCACATGTCATAGTAGCCAGCCAGTGTCCCTTGGACTCTCCTGGCTCCGCCTCCCATTGGCACACGGTCATTGTAGCATCTAGATTTACATGAGCACCAAGGAGCTGGACCCAGGCTGACAGGCTTTGCAAGCAAGTGCCTTTGATCACTGAGCCATTTCTCCAGCCCCAAACTCGAACTTTTTACTTTTTTATTTTTTTATTAGTTTTTTGGAGAGAGACAGAGAGAGACAGAGAAAGGAGGGGGGAGGAAGACAAAGATGGGCGCGCCAGCAGTGTCTCAGGCTGACAGGCTTTGGTCAAGTGCAGCAAGTGCCTTTGATCGCGGGACCTGGAGATTGGCCATTGGAACCAGTGTTCTTAGGCTTAGAAGGCAGGCACCTTAACCCATAAGCCATCTCTCCAGCCCCAAACTCGAACTTTTAATGCCAAAAGTTATATAAATCTAAGTAATTGTTGGGTGTATATCTGGAAAGGAACCTTAAGAAATTGAATTTGGGTTTATATGCCAGGTAAATTCTACCTCTTCTTGCAAAGGAAAATGTAAGGACATCATTCATTCATTCATTAGATGGTCACTTCTGGCTGCCCCCTGCTAGCTGTGAGCTGCCCATCAGACAGCAGCCTGCATCCCTTGGGCAGAGAGAAAACTGAGACGGTGCCCAGCCATTCACTAAACAACAGAAGAAAGAAAACAACAAAAATTCTTTAAACTATTTCTATTTAAACAATTACAAAGACACTGGGCAATACATTAAGAGGGGGAAGGGAAAAATCTCAGTTATAAAACAAAAATTAATAAGCGCAGACCAAAGAGAAATCAAATTTTGCTCTCTCTTCATAAGTCTTAATAAATACTGATTTGTTTCCACAAGGGGAAACAACACACAGCGCTTGCAACACCAAGGATCTCAGCTGCTACGATTCCTATGTGGTGTGGTGACTTGGGGATGAAGCCGAATGTGAGGGAAGAACCATATTCTCTCCCAGCCATTGGATTTATGAGGACATATTGCACATTTCTTATGTAAATACATGCAGTTTTACGTTCTTAAGAGAACACTTCACCAAGCTGTACACACCAGGACACTATACACAGCAACCAAGTCCCAGACCTGCACGACACCTAAACCCATATCAGGTAACAAGCTTAGGAGCTGTCACGTGACATCACATCATCTCACAGATAATTTTGTGTGTGGTTACTGCCTGTACATACCATTAAGATGAAAAGCATTACCACTGAAGTTTGAGTTGGGCAAGAGGAGTTTTATGGATTAGTCAAGGCTATAAAATGCAAGAAAACAAAATAGTTTGGATAAACTCTTGGAGCAATGCTGCAGTAGGATTAACCTAAAGGACCTTTGGGCCTCCACAAACGTATAGATCCCCGGCCTCCCTAAGTGACACTTAGAGAAACAAGATGGATTTCTGCATCCAGCAAAGGGTTGTGAAACTCATACACTGCAGCCAAAGACTTGGAGGTAAGGCAGTCATCAACTGTCGCCATTTTATAACCAAAAGATATAAAAAATTACGTGACTCGGGCTGGAGAGATGGCTTAGCGGTTGATGTGCATGCCTGCGAAGCCTAAGGACCCAGGTTCAGTTCTGCAGTCCCCACGTAAGCCAGATGCACATGGTGGTGCATGCATCTGGAGTGCATTTGCAGTGGATAGAGGCCCTGACGTGCCCATTCTCTCTCCTCTCTCTCTCTCATCTCTCTCCCTTTTTCTCTGTCTCTAATACATAAATAAAAATAAATCTTTACAAAAATTATGTGACTCAAAGTGATATGGCTAATTAGTACTAACTAAAACAGCTAATTTATTCAGCACTTATTACTTCCCATGCACAGAGCTGAAGGCCAGTTCTGTTCTTCACATCACTTGACAAGATTGTGCTAAGACCATCCCTACTTTAAAAACAAGGAAATGAGGGCTGGAGAGATGGCTTAGCAGTTAAGGTGCCTGCCTGCAAAGCCCAAGAACGCTGGTTCCAATCTCCAGTGGTTCCAATCTCCAGGTCCCACTTTTAGCCAGATGCAAAGTGATGCAAGGGCGCAATGCCGCACTTGCCAACAAGGGGGTGCAAACATCTGGATTTCATTCACAGCAGCTGAGAGACTGCTGGCATGCCCATCTCTGTCTGTCTCCCTCTCCCTCTCTCTCTGTCTGTCTCTCTCTCTGTGTCTCTCTCCAAAAATAAATAAAAAATAATTTTAAAAATTAAAAAAAAAAAAAAAAGGAAATGAGCCTCAGAGAAGCAGAGTGTGGCAGACAAGATGTGTCTAGACATCAAACCTGGGCAGTGTGGCTCTGAAGGCCACATTCGAGGCCAGTGGGCTCTGTGCCTTCATCTTCAGAGGCAGGCTTGGGTGTCCAGTTCTCTAGCCAGAGAAAGACAGTCTCTGTGCCAGCCTATGGGCGCTGCTGAGCTTCCAGGTTATAAGAGCCTTACTTAGTATCTGAGCAACTCAGCGCCCCATTCCGAGTGTCCCCGCACTGGGTTCCCCAGCACAGTACTTGTCTTCTTCATTACGGTGCAAGTGTGGTTTACACAAATGCTCCAGACCTGTACTTATCTACAGAAAGTGTTTAATGTGTCTGGAGGGCTGGGGAGATAGCTCAGCAGGTAAAGGGCTTGCTACACAAGTGTGCGAATGGGAGGTAAAGATGATGGCTGCAGAGTAGCATCCAGATTTTATTTGCATATGTGTTTAAACATGCCCACACATGTAAATGTCAGTATGTAGTGAGAGTAAGTATATATAATCACAACCCTTCATGATTAACATTCATGAAGCTTAAAACGGAAGGATCTCAGGTTTCCAAACCCCCACACATGAGGACACTCTGAGCGGAAGCACGTGGCGCAGGCCACCACACCAGGCTCAAGTTCTTAGTCACTCAGAAGACAGACGGGAGAAAACACTCGGGATGGTTTGGCCTTTGTTTCTTGTCGCTCATACTGTAATCAGAACGTGATGCTATTCTTCCCAAATTGGACCTAGAGAAAGGTAAGTAGGAAGAGTCCCCTCCCGTCAGTGTGCACAATGACAAGCACACAACTATCTCTTCACTGACTTAGAACTTTGAGAAAGGGGTTCCAGAAGGCAGGAGTCCAGGCTGGAGAGATAGTCCAGCAGTTAAAAGTCTTGTTTGCAAACCCCAACAGCCTGGATTCAATTCCCCAGCACTCACAAAAAAACATACACAAAGTGGCACCTGCATCAGGAATTCACTTGCAGTGGCAGGAGGCCCTGGTGCACCCTTTCACAATCTCTTTTTCTCTCACTCTCCTTCTCTCAATCTCTGTCTCTCCACCCCTGCTTGCAAATAAATAAATAAAAATATTTTAAAACAAAAGAAAGCACGAGTCAAAGTGACAGTTCCCAGGAAGGGGAAAAGATGAAGGTGACGGAGTTGGAAAGCACCACAACATAAGCAGGCAAAACTCCCGTCTGGAAATCCCAGTTTTAAAAAATTTCTGGCCTGGAAAATACTGTTGTTGTATATGAATTCTATTATACTGACCAAATAAAGGAAAAATAATTAATCAATTAATTATTAATTAGGAATTTAAATAATAGGGACATTCAGAAGCTGTAGAACAAAACAAACTGAGTTTATTTCATTCATGTTTATGGTTCTAAGATAATCTTTAAAAATGAACATCTTGAGATTTACTTCAAAGAATACGTTCAGGTTTTGATTTCTGGCTCTTTGTCCCCTTGCGCCTCAGTTTTCCAGCCTGTTGCATGGAAATATGTGCTTCATAGTGAGAAACGAACTAGTAGACAAAGCAAATAAAATCTAAGTGCTGGCTTTTATAATTGGATTATTTACCAAACACTCGTCATCCTCCTGGTAGCATAAAACATGATCTGCAGGCAGGGTCTTGGGAGGGCAAGAAGATAACCAAGATGACATTTCTTCCTACAAAAGGTAATTGGGCAGGGCATGGTGGCGCAGGCCTTTAATCCCAGCACTCGGGAGGCAGAGGTAGGAGGATCGCCGTGAGTTTGAGGCCACCCTGAGACTACATAGTGAATTCCAGGTCAGCCTGAGCTAGAGCGAGACCCTACTTCGAAATACAAAAAAAAAAAAAAAAAAAGGTAATCGGGAAATGGGTAAGAGCTGGCTGAGAACTCCAAAGCATTTGGGGATTTCAGGTACTTTCAAACTTGTTGGCAGGGTGTGGCTGGTGGGGGAAAGCACCTGGAATACAGGCTCTTGCCAGTGGGCAAAGTGCTCCAGTGCGTCAGTTACAATACCAACCACCTAAGAAGAAGGGCGGCCAGGAGAAGGCAAGAGTCTGTCACATGCAGAACTATGGATGGAACCAGAGGGGAGCTCATTACGTTAGACATGTCAGACTTAAATATCACAAGTTCAGAATCTTGCTCTCGTCAGCAAAATCTTGGCTCAGGTAGATGATAGATTTAGACAGAAAATAGATAATAGGGAGGCAGATAGATGATATAAAAGTAGAAGGGGTGAAGGTTTCCAAAAGGCTGGGGCTGGGAAGACCTCCTTTGTGCACCTACCTGTTGTTCATCATTGTGTGCAGTTTGTACGGGCACCTCGGGAAGGTCCTCCCAGCTTCTCTAACCACTGCACTAACACTACAGGGCTAGCACAGCACCTGGGGAGCAGCAAGTGCTCAGAAAAACCTCTGTGACAGGAAAAGGGAAATTCCTATATTCCCATCCAAAGGCCTCCTTCATTTCTGGAAGGATTTTGTTGCATTCTCCTCTCTCTGGGCCTGTGGGGTCTCCCTGTGACTTCTAGTAAAAATTAGGGGAGTAACAACGAAAGCACTCAGGGGACGTTCAAGCTCTTGTCAACTTGACAGGACCTTATCTAAATTAGGTTAGCCCCTGGGCTGGCCTGTGAGGGATTTTCTAGATTAGGTTAATTGAGGTGGGAAGACCCACCCAAACTGTGGGCAGCACCATTCCTTGAGCCAGGGTCCTGGACTGCAGGAAAAGGAGAGAGCTGGCTGCCAAGCAGTCTTTATCTCTCTCTGCTTCCTCTCTGGACTGCGTGTGAACAGCTCTGCCCCAAGCTCCCATTGCCATGCCCCCCCACACACACACAATGATAGATCGAAGCCTGGAACTGTGAGCTGAAATCAACCCTTCTCCCCTGGAGCCGATTTTTGTCAGGTGTTCTGTCTCGGCAATGATAAGGTCACTAAGATATTATCAGTGCTATAATGACCTTCAAGTCTGCCCTTGACTGAAGGAGGTGACACGAGGCTCATCCAGGGTGGGTCAAAGCTTTGAGAAACTGCAGAGTGTTTGCAGAGGACTGACAGTGGTGTCGCTTGCTCAGTCATCAACCCTGGCGGTGCCTCCAAGCTTTTCTATTGGTTTGTCTCATTGCCAAAGAAAGATAAGGGGGCAGGCTCATAAAGCACCTGGGACCCCATCACTATGGTAACCACATTCATTACCTGCATGCAGCTGCAGGGAGACTGAAAAGCGCAGGCCTCAGCCACCCTGCCCCTGCCTTTTCCCAGGTGAGCAGAGATGGGAAACAAGACTATGGCATGTCACGGATCCCAGGACAGCTCATGAAAAGCCCGGCCATTCAGTGCACCCCACCTCCAGGCCGGGGACCCTTGA
The DNA here is from genome assembly GCA_036365145.1 of Orientallactaga sibirica. NCBI lineage: Eukaryota > Metazoa > Chordata > Mammalia > Rodentia > Dipodidae > Orientallactaga > Orientallactaga sibirica. The sequence continues at coordinate 10,891,690 of JAEOAD010000044.1, forward strand.
AGGTGATTCGGAGCTCTGAGATGTTCCCTTATGCAGCTAGGCTCTGAATTTCACCTCCGCAGAAGATATAGCTCTACATAGTTGTCAATGTCAGGCCTGGGGATGGGAGCTCACGCGATGGTTTTAAGGGAAAGAAGGTCTAATACCATGTTATTCTTACGACATTAAAGGTTTAACGTAATCCTCTCACAGCAGAAATGGGAACAAAATTTCTTCCAAGTTCAAAATCATTCCTAACACCTGGTTCTACGTGTGATTACCTGCTTCTTTTCTAGCACTGAAAGTGGCCTTAAAATAAAAGTAGCCCTAAAGCTATGACTCTCCCGGTGGTTGAAATTCCCTAAGGCATTATAAAGTTGATGTAAAAGCCAAAACAGATAAGCGTTATATTAATGGTTTTGTGTACTGGTGTAAAAAAAAAATTCAAACAAAATAGAAATGTTATGTGAAAATTCGCCATTACAAAGAATCCAGTTTAGCCAGGCATGGTGGTACACACCTTCAATCCCAACACTCAGGAGGCAGAGGTAGGAGGATCACTGGAGTCTGAAGCCAGCCTGAGACTACATAGTGAATTCCAGGTCAGCCGGGGCTAGAGTGAGACCCCACCTCAGAACAACAACAAAAAGAATCTATTTTATTATGCTAATTTCATTTTCAGTATATGCACCACAATTTTGTGTTGTGTCTAATATTCAAATATAATGGTCAAGTTATTCTAGCATAGAGCTTAAAAAGAGATTCTAGGCTGAGCATGATGACGCTGCCTGTGATCCCAGCCCTTGGGAGGGTCAGGAGTTCAAGGTCATTCTCAGCAACACAGTGAGTTCCAGGGTATCCCAGGCTACATGAGAGTCTCTTTCAAAGACGGGGTATCTTCTGGTTTTGCTTTGTCAATGAAACAAAATAGAAAGTTCCCTTGTGTAGAGTTTATCAGAAATTAGAAATACCAAACTGATCCAGTGGACTCATGATTTAAAATGGAAAGTGAAAAGCTTTCCGGTGGTGGGGGTTGGGGGTTAATGATTGCCATTTTACCTTCTGGACATTGGCAGGTGAATCCACTGAGGCTGGAAATGCATGTGGCTCCATTTCTACATGGGTCAAGGATACAGTAATCGATCTTGGACTGGCAAAGCTCTCCAGTGTAACCTGCAGAAAGAAAGATGCCCATGGTGTAAAACATGTCATTCTAAAACTAGCGTGAACCTCCCCAGACACTCAGCCAAATGCCACACCCAGGAGCAACAGCCTTGAGCAAGTGCCCACCACCCCTTGACCTTCTGTATTTTGAGAACCAGGAACAGTCATCACACCTGAGAAACGTGATTCAAAATTCATTCACTTTGTTAATTCTTTTTTTTATTTTTTTAAATTAATTATTTTATTTGACAGCCACAGACAGACAAAGAAAGAGAGAGAGAAAGAGAGAATGGGTGCGCCAGGGCCTCTAGCCACTGCAAATGAACTCCAGATGCATGTGCTACCTTGGGCATCTGGCTTACATGGGTCTGGGGAATCGAGCCTTGAACCGGGATCCTTAGGCTTCACGGGTATGGTAGTTTGAATATATGTCTCCCAATATATTCAGTGTTTTATTAGTTATAGTTTGCATCTGCAATCACCTTGCTAGAGGCAATGTCACTGGGGGCCAGTCTTAAGGTGTGGTGATGGTTTGAGATTCCATTGTAAAGATATGCAAAGTGTGCCCAGTAGGAGTTCCTGAAGTGTGCTGTGTGACTTTTTGGCTGTAGTTTTGCTCTGTGTGCTGTGTGGCTGGTTGGTTTTTCTCTCTTGCTTGGATCTGTGAAGGCAGGCCAGCTTCTTCTGCCATTATGGAACTTCCCCTGGATCTGTAAGCTTCAATAAATAATATCCCTTCCTCCATAACTGTGCCTGGTCTGGAAGTTCATCTCAGCGAACCTGAAGCTGTCTGCTACAACAGGTAAGCACTTAACCGCTAAGCCATCTCTCCTGTCCATCACTTTGTTAATTCTTTACTTTGAGTGCCACCTCATAAGCTGAAACTGAATGTCATTTGGACATTAAATCCCAAGGACAGCTTCCTTCTGTCTTACAACTTCCCCTGTTGCCCTGGGACCAAGTAAGATGAGGGCCACCTTCCTTGGGTGACCACAGAGCTCGCTAACAAGATGAGGAAGACATCTGGGTATTAAACTTTTTAATTGATATTCTTTTAGAACTAGAAGAATCCATGTGTTAATTCTGGGACCTATACCTTCATTATAAAGATAAAGAGATTGAAGCACGTAAAATGCTAAGCACATTAATATATTACCCTTAATACTTATTTGAGGCATAAATCCAACTGCACGCTCTCTGTAGAGCCAGCCCCCCACGGTGGTCTTGCTGGATAGTGACATAATCGCGTGTGAGTGATGAAAAACTAAGAATAAAAATCTCCTCCAACACCTGGGTGGCCAAAAGCCTTAAATAAATCCCAGAATCTTATTAATTTTGAAAAGGAAGCCCTCCAGGGACAAGTTTAAGGAAAACAACATACTAATATGCTTCACATTTTAAAGTGGGCAATGGTTATGAAAAAAAACTTGGAAAATATAAGATATAAAACAGAAAGGAAAAAAAAGAGGCCTGGGAAATGACTCAGTGGATAGATAAATCACTTGCCACACAAGTGGGAGTGCCTGAGTCCAAATCCCCCAAACCCATGTAAAGATAGACACTGTAGCCGGGTGTGGTGGCACACGCCTTTAACGCCAGCACTTGGAAGACAGAGGTAGAAGGATTGCCGAGACTACATAGTGAAGTCCAGGTCAGTCTGGGCTACAGTGAGACTCTACCTTGGTGGAAAAAAAGATACTCACTGGGCTGGAGAGATGGCTTAGTGGTTAAGGCACCTGCCTCCTAAGCCTAAGAACGCTGGTTCCAGTCTCCAGTGGTTCCAATCTCTAGGTCCCACGTTTAGCCAGATGCAAAGTGACGCAAGGGCTCAATGCCGCACTTGACCACAAGGGGGCGCATGCATCTGGATTTTGTTCACAGCAGCTGAGAGGCTGCTGGTGTGCCAATTCTCTATCTGTCTTCCTCTCCCTCTCTCTCTCTATCTCTCTCTGTGTCTCTCTCCAAAAAAAAAAAAAAAAAAAAAGATATTCATTGTGGCAGTATGGTCTATGATCTTAGCATGCTCAGGACAAGAAGGGAGGCTGAGACAGGAGAGTCTCCTGGGAGCTCACAGTCCAGGTGAACACAGCAGTGAACAACAAGAGACCTTGCCTCAAGTGTGATGGAAGGCAAGAACCAACATCTGAAGTTGTCTTCTGACCTCCACACACATGCAGTGCCATGTGTGCTCCTATACACACACACACACACACACACACACACATGCACAGGCATGCCCCCCACACACATACACATAGCCCAAAAATAAAAAATAAATTAAAAAGTTGGCTTTAGTCATAATATTTGTGTGGCAGGACCATCATAGTCTGATGGTGATTCCTATCTTAAATTTGTATGCAGACATTTTCTACACAACTATAATCATACTGTAATGTTTCAAATATTCCTAGGATGGTTTAACTACATAGAGACTTTTCCTTCTGCATTATTACTTTTGAAGGACTGTCAACTCTTCCATCTGATATTTGCAAAAATAAGTCAATGATGAGAGATGATTTGCTTGAGCTTTGATTTCCTGCCAAACCACTATAAATGACGGACTGAAAGAGCCGGGCAGGCACTCTACAACTCTATTCGTCCTCACATGCTTCAGAATAATCTAGAAGATTCTAGATCATTCATGGGTATGAGAAAATGATAGGTCAAACCTGTGTTGGACTAAAAAGTCTAACACCAAGACAAAAGGCCATTTCAAAATCCCAAAATAGGGCCTAGGAAGATAGCTCAGTTGGCAAAGGTTTTGCTGCATATGCATAAGGACCTGATTTTAATCCCCAGAACCCACTTTTTAAAGAGCCAGGGTAGGTATAATGATGCACATTAATAATCTCAGTGCTGGGGAAACAGAGCCAGGCAGATCCCTGGAGTTCTCTGGCCAATCAATCAGTCTAGCCTATTTGGGGAGTTCCAGGCCAATGAGAGACCCTGTCTCCAAAAGGAGGGGGAGGGAACTGGTGAGATGGCTCAGTAGTTCAAAGCCCTTGCTTTATCTGGTGTTCCTTTGCAGTAGCAAGAGATCCCCTGGCATGTTCATACACAATAAATAAATAAATAACTTTTTTTTTGCGGTAGGGTCTTGCTCTAGCCCAAGCTGACCTGGAATTCACTATGTATTCTCAGGCTGGCCTCAAACTCATGGCAATCCTCCTACCTCTGCCTCCCAAGTGCTGGGATTAAAGGCATGTGCCACCATGCCCTGCTAATAAATAACTTTTTTAAAAATGGGGTGGCAAGGCATCTGAGGAACAGCACCCAGGGTTGTCCTCTGGTTCCACATGAACCAATCCACAAACATGCATACACAAACACACACAAAGTTCAAAATGTAATAGTTCCACATGATAGTATGTTAAAATATTTTCAAACAAAAGCTCTCAATTCAAAGCATAGGAAACTGAATTGTTTCCAAGAGAGTGATAGCTACAAACAACTTTTGGCTAAAAACAATGGCTACAATAGAACCGTTTTAGGATCACTTTCAATGTTTGTCCCATTTACAAATTTAATTAAACATTGAAGCTATATTTATTAATATCAAATTTTCCTTTTAAAGAACTACAGTTGTGTGATAACATATAAATATTTCCTTGCATGTAATTAGTTCTTGTAGGCCTAATAATCTAAAGCTATAAGTAAGGTGAATCTGACGTGCTATTTGATGCTCCAAAATTGAATGCAAACTGTCAAACATTTGGCTTTGGCTTGTAACTCCTAGTATGAGAAATTGGTTACAATCCATATTGAGCTGTTGATCAGAGAGACGTACAAGGTCCCCAAAACAAGACAGGCTTCTGTCAAAGCATCTGATTACCTGCCTGAGGTGAAAGGTAAGACCCTATTGCTGAAGACACCACAAGCTGCCAATGCAGGGAATCAAGAGATCTGGCTGAGGGCTGGAAGGAAGCCAATTCCAGATGGTTAGCTCATATAGTGCCAAAAAGCACTACCTAAGCTTCAGGGGGAAAATGACCAACAATGTTATGAACAAGCAAGGAACACTGCTATATGAAAGAAAATAGCCGGACAAGATGTGCATACCTGTGCAATAGTGGCACCCAGCCTTGGTGGTTAGCCAATGGCTCTCTAATTGGCTATAAGATCTGCTCAGTTGAAAGAAACCCATACCTGGAACTAGAAACCAGTTCAGAATCCTGTGGAAACCAAGATTATGGACTCGAATGAGAAGATCCAACCAACCTTTGTCCAAACGTGAGGAGACACCCTTCAAAATCTCTCTAAATCAACAATGCTTATCCCCTTTAGTCTATCCTGCTCTCACTGGACACTGGAAAGTCTGTTTTTGTTTATCTTTTTCAGAAAGCAGCGAGAACTGAGGACAACCAAAATCTATCAACAAGATAAGGATAAGCTGACTCTCTGGCAGGAAATGAACCACCCCTCGCACAGGAGCCAGGGCCCAGGTGAAACCACAGCGGAACTGGTGAGATGAATGAGTGCTGCTTCCACAGAGAGCCAGACAACCTGAGCCAGGTTGATGGAGACAGACACTGAGGAGACTCAAAACACACCACAGCAAAAATCCAGACGCTGCTGCGAGCTCAACGCTAAATGAGACTTAAAGCACACCCACTGAGGCTCAGGGAATTTTGGAGAAGAGGGACCAGAAAGAATGTAAGAGCCACAGGGTGGGAGGGAATATCCAGAGGCATTCTTCCCCACCCCAATGACTGACTGCTGCTCTCACAGCTCATATCCCACAATCCCATGGTGAACACCAGCAATCCCACTGAGGAGGGCCCTCCGTGGAGTGGGGAAAGGGAGGAAGGAAACTGTGGTACCCATATATGATGTGTCCAAACAAAGTTTCTACTTAATAAAAAAAATATTTAAAAGTCTATAAGTCTAAGAGGTTAACTCACATTCTTAATGTGTTTAGTGACTGGGGTTCCCAGAGTGGATGCACAAGGTGGCACATGCATCTGGAATTCGTTTGCAGTGGCTGGAGGCCCTGGCACGCTCGTTCTCTCTATCTATTTGCCTCTTTCTCTCTCTATCTGTCACTCTCAAATAAACAAGTAAACAAAAAAGAAAGAAAGAAATGAAGAGTCAGGACATAAAGATAGCAGAGGTTAGAAGTAAAATGTTCCTGCAGTGGTTTGGATGTACTAGCCTCCTCATATCCTTGGGTGTTTAGAATTAAGTTTCTCCATTAGTCCTCAGTTTGGAACACTAAGGAGGTGGAGCCCTGCTGGAAGAAGTGTTCACCAGGGTGGATCCTGAGAAGGAGTCCAGCCCTAAGATGTGTTCTGAGCCAGCTTGAGCTCTGGCTGTTCATTTTTTCCCCCTAGTCTCTGCTATGGATGTATGGAAGTGAGCCAGCTCCTTCCACCATGATGAAGCTTCCCTTAGAATCTGTACCCGAAATAAACCCTTTATTCCCATCATCTGTTTCTGGTCAGGTATTTGTCTTAACAACAAAAAAGTAATTACAGGGCTGGAGAGATGGCTTAGGGGTTAAGGCGCCTGCCTCCTAAGCCTAAGAACACTGGTTCCGATGTCCAGCAGTTCCAATCTCCAGGTCCCACATTTAGCCAGATGCAAAGTGACGCAAGAGCGCAATGCCGCACTTGACCACAAGGGGCGCACACATCTGGATTTCGTTCACAGCAGCTGAGACACTGCTGGGGCACCCATCTCTGTCTCTCTCTCTCTCTCTCTCTGTGTCTCTCTCCAAAAAAAAAAAGTAATTACAACAGTTACATAACAGATTAGAGTACCTAACAGGAGGCCACTAAGTCAACTCTAAAATCAGGTAGAAAGATGTGAAAATGTCTTAAGAAAGCTTTGAAAAAGTAAAATCCAATTGTGTATGGAAAGAACTAATTATCTGTAACCATAGTGGGGGTTACAGGTAAAATCATAACAGTGAGTCAAAGCTGTTTCTCGAGTCCAGGGGCCATGAGTCGTGAAGCAGAGCACATGGGCTTGGAGCTGTGTGCTGTTGGACGGGACCCAGGTGAAGGCATGGTCTGCAGGTGTTCGTCTCCTTGACCATTATTTCCCGGGACTGCTCAGGTCTTGTGAGTGAGCCAGCTCTATTTCATTTGTGACAAGAACTGAAAATAGAATAATAAAGCTCTTCTGTTGATGGCATGAGTTTTAACCACATACGAGGCAGAACTGTGTTGTGTTTTACATGTAAAATGTCCCAATAGGCTCATCTGTATGAACTTACGGTCCTCAGCTGATGGTGCTATTTTGGAAGTTTGTTGAACCTTTAGTAGGCACAACCTCAATGGAGGAAGTTAGTCACAGGAATAAGGCCTCGACGACGCTGACAGCCCAGCCCTGTTTCCTGTCTCCTCTCTGCTTTCTGAACCACCAAGACGTGGGGAGGTGAGGAGTCCCAGCTGCACGCTACCATGCAGCCACCTGCTGCCAGGCCTGCCCATTAAGACGCAGGGTGATTCTTGAGCTCCAATGAGCATCTCAGTGTCAGTAACAACCTCATGTGTTAACTTAAAGCCATTAATCAAAATTAAATTACCCAACTAAACATTTTAAGTGGAATCCTGTCTGATAGATTCTCCCTGGCACTACATCCTCTCAGCTGTGATGCATTCTGGCATCCCAACTTGCAAAAAATAACCAAATATAAATACCAAGTAGCAACACCGTGAGTTGAGCCTACACCAGAGGGAACTGCTCTTCCACGGAGCAGAGTGGCAGCATGGGAGGAACACTGACTAGGCAGAAGCCCAGGGCACGTGTATAGCTGCTGGAAAATTCAAGACCATTTCAAAGTACTCTAAAAACCGCAAGCTCCTGAGGAATTTACCACTGTGATATTCTGCACAGAAAGTGATCCAAAATTGGTGACTTGAAGATACTAACCAGAAACCACAGGTTCTTATTGTTTCTTTGGAAACCATTCTAATACAACAAACATAAGAAAAACTATGACTCAGAGTAAACATAAGAAAGATGCCTTTTCAAGCATGTGGAATAATTGGGGAGGCTCTAACCTGGCCTTGGTGTTTTTAAAGCAAACTGACCTAAGCAATGATATTAAATGAAAGAGGGGGCAGGTTACAGCATGACCCAGCAGAGAGATCCAGTTTGTGAAACAGGCACCAGGCACAAGATGAGCAGATGCCTTTAAGAAAGGCATTAAACCATAAATTCATTCAGTGGGCATTAGCAGACTAGATTTTGTCTAATGCATTTTTAGAGGGCTTGATTTGATACACTGTTATATTTGGGTAAGGATTATAACTTAATAGTGCATAGAATGTGGACAGAGAATGGCTAAGTGTCTCTATCACTCTCAGAATGGATGAAAACTGCACCCTTGGGAGTATCTTTTGGTTTCAGACAGCATAACAAAGAATCTCACACACACACACACACACACACACACACACACACACTCACGTATTATTAATGACCCTGCCTGGATGAAGGACCCTTCAGATGAAAGAAAATCCTTTGATAGGTCAAGGACAAAGGACATGACATGTGAGAGAAGTTGACTACATGAGTTGCGTATTTTTTAAAAAAATTAATCATTTACAGCTTTAGAAAAACATACTTCTTCCTTTCCAACACCTAGGTTTGTGTATGAAATGCATTTCACATTTCTTTTACTGAAATGAAAACTATTCCCCTCCATGGCTTTGGCTCTGTGAAAGAGAATCTAATTGTTTCTTTGCAGCAATGTCCTGAAAGCTTCCAAGGTGGGAATTGTAGTGAGAGCTATTTTTAGAGCTCCTGGTCTTTTTATAGCCTAGCCTGTGCAGTGAGGTGAAGCTACTGGACTTGAACAGAAAGCCTCGTGATGCTAAGAGAGCCCACCAGCCTCAACCCTCGCCCTTGGGGATTTGAGCAGATGGTGCCGCCACTGCTGAGATGAAGTGACTAACTATTAGCACACTGGAGCAGGAAACAAATAGCAGGAATCTGTGCACCATCAAGATACCCCGTCTCTGCAGGGTGGGAAGTGGGAAGGCAGACATTAGTCAACAGGAACATCAGCTCTGCTGGCAAGAGAAAACTACACTTGTGGACAGATACAAGGACTAACACTGAAGACCTATTGCCGAAGGTAATCCATAAAACATAATTAAAATGGGAACACGAAACATGAAAAGATAATGAGAGAGATGGAAATCAGCAGACTCAGAAAGCTTAATCTTAAGGTTGGAACAGAAGTGATCACATTAATAACCAAATACGCAAGCAGTACAGTGGAAAGGACAGTGGTGGGGAATCCGAGTAATGGACGGTTCAGCTGAATGAGCTCATGGAGGTACTAACTTGACCTTCGTCCCCATCGCGGGTGAAATGAGGACAAGTCCAAGCAGCAGGCAACCATATCAGGCAACTGTGCCCTTGAACCCACACAGCAACTCACATCGTGCCAACATCATTTTTTTTTCTTTCAGTATGACACAGGAACTTCAGGACAGTGGTCCTCAAAGCCTGCTCCCCCAGACAGTGCCCTCAGCAGTGCCTGGTAACATGTTAAAAACACATGTTTCCACTGAAGAAGACTTAAAACACATCCAACATTGCTCAGGGAACTCTGAAGAAGAGGGGGCGGAAAGATTGTAAGAGTGACAGGTTGCGACATCATGCCCAGAGGCATTGTCTCCCCCCAACAACTGACAGCTGCTCCCACAATGCATAACCCACAACCCCATGGGGAATACTTGCAACCCCACTGAGGAGGGTCTCCAGCAGAATGGGGAAGGGATGAGGGAAAGGATGGTACCAACACAAGATGTATTCATACTAAGAATATCTGTAATATTCTGAACAAGACATATGTAAACCTACTTTTCTGAATAACAGCACATCCAGAAGCCATAGATTGTTACTAGAAAAATTTCAGTGCCAGGGATGGGATACCTTCCAGTGAGTTGTTGGCCAGGGGGGTCCCTGTTGCCTCCAAAACATTACAGGCTATTGTCAAGGCCCTTGGTTTCTCTTGAGAAACAGATGGTAAGACCCTATTGCTGAAGATATCTCTTGCCTGAATGGCAAGGTCACTGAGAAATCAAGCTTGTGCTGAGCAGAAAACCTCCCTGTAGACCAGCCAACTGAAGGCTGGAAAAAAAAAAATTACACTGCATGCAGCCATATGGGAGACAGAAGTCATCAGTGGTGAAAACTGTCAACACTGGAAACCTCAAGTTTGGCCAGACAGGCCCAATGACCAAACGGGTGCAATAGTGGCATGTCTGCTCTGCAAGAAATCAACTGCTCTCTAATTGGACTAGAAGTCTGCTCTATGGGAGGGAATGCATGCCTGGTACTGAAAAACCTAAGCAAAAGCCTATGGCAGGGGAGGTCATGAGCCTTCGGGGTATAAAGCCTGCTCTTGTCTGGCTAAATGTATATATTATTCCCACCAAACTGCCCTGAAAACACTACACTTAACATTCATATTTATATATTAATGCTACTCTCACTTCTGGTTAGAGAAGCTTCTCTTTTCAGATGGAAATGACTACTGGGATGACCCAAGAGGCAACACAGTGCTGAGAAGAAGGGATGGAGGAGTATCCAGCACTGAAACATCTCTATCACATCCTCCAAGGCTCAGGGACCATTGCGGAAAAGGTGGCAGAAAGAACATAAGAGCCAAAGGAAGGGTATGACTCCTTACAATGCAACTGTCCAGACAGAAAATGGCCTCAATATACATGACCTCCCAGTGCCTAGAAATACCTTCACAAGACCCTCATAATAGGAGAAAAAGATGATGACATCAAATTAAAAGAGAGACTAGTGGAGAGAGGGAGGGGATATGATGGAGAGTGGAGTTCTGAAGGGAAAAGGGGGGAGGGGAGAGAAATATCATTGTTTATTGTCTGTAAGTGTGGAAGTTGTCAATAAAAAGAAAAAGTTTAAAAAAAATGTATGCTGGTGTTTTCCTTCTCCCACCGAAGCAGCTCTGGATCAGTCCTCACAAGTTGAAGATCAAGAAGCCTCCAAATGATCCCAAGGCAAGCTATGCACAAACCTGGTAGACAGCCAGCAATGATTTCCTTAAAATCAAGCATTATAATTACTACTCGTCTTGGATTTTATATATTCAGATGATGGGGGGAATCAGAGGCCAATGAATCCTTAGTAATCACACTGGTAAGACGTTGTCTTCATATATGAGTGTCCTTTAGCCAGTTATTACTCCTGGCACTGCAATCTCCTCAGACTTAATTCCCCATTCTTTAAGGAAACTGGGCATTGGTTTCTCAAGCCCCTAGCACCAAATCAAGGTCACAAGAGATAACTCGTTATATAAGTAACTGCATCCAGACATTGCTGCTGATGGAAGAGAGGTTCCGATAAAGCTCTTCTTACTAAGGAAGTCCTGGAGACTATCCTGGAGAAATTGCAATCAAAAGGGAGGGATGGGGGTTACAGCTCAGCTGGACAGTGCTTGCCTAGCATGCACAAGGCCCCATGTTCCAGCCTCAGACCTGGAGAGAGATTTTTAAAAGTTGAATTAAAAATGTATGCCATGGGCTGGAGAGATGGCTTAGCGGTTAAGGCGCCTGCCTGCTAAGCCTAAGAACCCAGTTCCAATCTCCAGGTCCCACATTTAGCCAAATGCAAAGTGAAGCAAGGGCGCAATGCTGCACTTGCCCACAAGGGAGCACACACATCTGGATTTTGTTCACAGCAGCTGAGAGACTGCTGGCGCGCCCATCTCTATCTGTCTCCCTCTCCCTCTGTCTCTGTCTGTCTCTCTCTCTCTGTCTCTCTCCAAAAATAAATAAAATAATTTTAAAAATGTATGCAATGTAGGGCTGTGGAGCTGATGGCTCAGTAGCATGGGAGTTCAGATCCCCAACATCCATGCAAAAGCTGGATGCAGTAGCACGCTTACGTCGAGTGCCTACAGTGAGATGGGAGGTGAAGACAGGAGACTCCCAGAAGCTCCTGGGCCAGCTAGCCTGGCAAATGAAACAGTGAGCAAGAAAAGACCCTTCCTCACCGATGAGGACTGACACACCGGAAGTTGTCCTTTAACCTCCACATGCACATCTGCACTACACAGAGGGAGAGGAGAGAGAGAGAGAGAGAGAGGATGAAGGGTTGGGCAAAGCCTGTGGAAACAGAATGAGGACAAAGAAAGTTCTGTTCCTTACCTCCTCTCTCATTCATGTCCACAGCCAGAAAGGGATTATATCAGTTACTTTCTCGTTGCTGGGACAAAGCGCCCAAGCAGCAGCAGCTTAAGGAAGGAGAGGTTTTATTTTCAGTTTACAATTGCAAGAGGAAGTGCATCATGGTGGGGGAAGCTTGGCAGGAGCAGGAAGCAGGAGCCACATTGTCACACCAGCATGGAGGAAGGAGAAAGAGCGAGAACAGCAAGAGAGGCTGGACTATAAAACCTCAAGGACTGCACTCAGTGACACTTCCTCCAGCAAGGCTCCACCCCCTAAAGATTCCACAACCTTCCTAAACAGCATCAACAGCTGGGGATTAAGTGAGGAAACACACAAGTCTATGGAAGACATTGTACATTCAAACTACCACAAAGGTGTCCTTTTAAGATCACCTATTCTGGACTAGTGTGTCCATGTGTGCATGTATACATATATTTGTGTGTATTGTGCATCGCTTCTGTGTTAAGTGCATAGTTATGCATGTGTGTTGTGTATGCAATTGTACATACATGTATAAATATTTAATATATAGTATATAAACATGAATATGTGTGCAAATGTTTGTGTATGTATGTAGTTTTCTCTTTTATTCTTACCAGATCAATACTATCACTCTGTTTCATAGATGAGAAAATCTGGGGACTGGAGAAATGGCTGTGAAGCCTAAGGACTCATAAGCTGACCAGATAAGCCAAACGCACAAAGGTGAGGCAAGCTCAAGGTCACACATGCCCACTAGGTGTTGTCTGGAGTTCAATTTCAGAGGCTGAGGCCCAGACATGCCAATTCTCTCTCTCTCCCTCTCCCTCTGTCTCTGTCTCTGTCTCTGTCTCTCTCTCTCTCTCTCCCTCTCTCTAAAATAAAATAAAATAAAATAAAATAAAATAAAATAAAATAAAATAAAATAAAATAAAACAAGAAAATCTGGGCTCAGAGGAGCTAAGGAAAATTTGTTGGAGACTCTGGCCTTCTGGTAGGATGGCAGACTACAAATTCCTGCTCGTAATTGTCAAATGTCCTTTCTTTTCCATGAAGATCATATGAGAAGATCATAAAGGCCAAGCAAGGCCAGCCTCGAGGCCAAGGACAGTAGGCAGGGCTTGGTCCCTCTCAAGTCTGGCTCTCCTATGAACATAGCAGAGGAAACTAGAGGCTCTGAAGATAACCATGTAGTCCATGATGGCCACAAAGAGCTGAAGCCAAAGCTCTGGGCACAGGCAGTGGCGGGGGCACCTGCAGAGCTTCAGGCTTTTGGTTGCACAACAGCAGTAGCAGCAGCTAATGTTTGTGAGTGCTTGCTGCGTACCAGATGGGGCCTCTCTGAGCACCACAGGGATAATCACACTGAATCTTTAGGATAGCCCCTGGACTGTGGCACATCCAACACCACCACTCACCCCCAGTGTGGAGAGACAGCTAAGACCCAGTGACAAGCCAACTGCTCAGCCCAGTCAGCCCACAGCTCCACAGTCAGCCCAAGCCTGCGCCTTGCAAACATCACTAGCAGCAGGGGGCAAAGCAAGGCAGAACGCAGAGAGAGAAACAGGCTGCTCAGCATCATTTAGGCATCAGATAATGATGGCTTGAACCAGAACCTTCATGATGGAAAAGGAGGAGGGGACAGATGGGAAATCATCATCATAAATAAGGCAGACTTGGTGAGTGGCCAGTGATAAATGAGACGTGGGCAGACCCATCATGGCCCAGCATCTAGCCTGAGTGACAGGACACTGACAAGCACCACAGATGGAAGCTGGAGACAATGAACATCCGGCTGGAGGTCTGTGTGGGAGGAGAGAGAGGCCAGCCCTGGGAGAGGTGGGTAGATGCATCAATGCCAAGTCCAATAATGGTTCCAGAGCTGAGGTGAGAGGCCAGGCTGGAAGGAGGGTCTGGAAACCATCTTTATGGTAACAGCTTGAGATGAATAATTGCTACCAAACACCCAGGAAAGCAGGAAAAGGGAGGGATGGGGAGAAAGGTGGGGAGGACTCAGGAGAATGGACACAGTATGGTAGGAAATGCTTCTGAGGAGATGACCATTGTAGGCAGGATGAGGACAAGGAAAGAGCCCTGGAAATAAGCAAGAAGGATGCCACTGCTGCCCTTGACCTTGAAGAGGCAAATTGATGGAATGGATACAATGTGAGAGAGAAGGTAGAAAATTATCAGTTAGATACAAATGAGTGTGGGGCAGTAATAAAGAAAGGGGAGAGGGAAAAAAGGAGAGGAAACCAGAGGCTAAGAGGAAAGAAGAGAAAGGTGGAGGAAGAAGAGGAGGGAGAGACCGTGAACACATGGAGGCACCGGTGAATTACCACATCCTTGTGTGTGAAGGTCAGTTTTCAGACAGACAAGACCTAAGGATCCTTGAAGTCAGGATACAGGAGGGGTGGGGAAGGACATAGAACATAGCAGAGGAGAGAGAGAAAGAAAGAGAGAGAGAGAGAGAAGGAGGAGGAGGAAAAGGAGGAGAAGGAGAAGACTGCCCTCCATCACAACAGCAAGTTGGAAGCACAAGACCCTGGCAGGAGGACCCAAGTAAGAAAACTTCAGAGTAAGTCACAGCAGTGTTGTCCATTGTAACCTACAGGTGGAAGCCACGTCCACCTGGGCATGAACAGATAACAAGGCATGATGATGTAGTCAAACAAGGGAATGCTGTGCAGATATTATATGGAATGTGGCACCAATACACACTATGCCATGGATGACCCTTGGAAACACTGTCCTAGACAGAACAAGACAGTCCTAAAAAGCTACCGATCACATAACTAAACGTCCATGATGCTCAGAGGAGGGAAATCTATCGAGGCGGGAAATTGAGTGGTTGCCTGGGCTTGGGATGGGGAGGATGGGAGGTTGAAAGGGTGTGAGTTAAAGAGTAAAGGCTTCTTTTATGGTGATCAAATGTTTTAAATTGCCTGTAATTATAGGTATGTAATTCTAAAAAATAATAACTTAAAACTGCTGAACGATACACTTTAATGGTATACTAATTACATTTCATAGGCCATCCACCACTCTCCGTTACCACACACGGCTCTCCAACTCTACAGCAAATGCCATCAGCTCTGCCTTCAGAGACCCCCAACACTTCCACAGGCAGTGGGTCAGCTGCAGGGAAGGCCAATAACCTCAGTGGGCTTAGAGAAGGCTCCTCCTTCCATGGGTTCAGAGTGGTCTTTTCCTTAGAGATATCAGGTGGCTCACCCCAGCTGTCCCCTCTGTGGCTCCCATGGCTGCTGTCCCTGCCCTTCCTCATCCGGCTTACCTGGCCCAGCATCTAGCCCTTGCTCGCATGCTCTGTGCTGCCCCACCGCAAACGCTCCAGGCACATTCCTGCCCCAGAACCTTCCATGTCATTTTATCCATTTAGGCTGCTAGGACAAAACGCCTCATGCACTACAAATGTAGCTCACAGAGCTGAGGCAGGGAAATCCAAGTTCTCGTGAGGGGCTCGTCCTCATAAACTGTGCCTTGTTTTTCTTTGTAATTTTATTTATTTATTTGCAAGCAGAGAGAGAGAGAGAGAAGAGAGAGAGAGACAGACAGAGAGAGAATGGGCACACCAGGGCCTCTAGCCACTGCAAATGAATTCCAGACGCATGTGCCCCTTGTGCATCTGGCTAACGTGGGCCCTAGGGAATCGAACCTAGGTCCTTTGGCTTTGCAGGCTAACACCTTAACTGCTAAGCCGTCTCTCCAGTCCAACTGTGCCTTCTTTATACCCTTTATACACACATGTACCAAAGAACACACACACTTGCATACTGTTTGTCCATCTCCCTCCCTCACCATGACCTCCACAAGAAGGGTGGCTCTGCTTCTTAAATAGTCCTGTTATTGGCACCCAGAGAGCATCCAGCAGGCAGCAAGCATTTCATCAATAACTACTGGTTGAAAAGATGAACGAGTGATGGGATGATCTTTACAGCAGCCTTGATTTTAAAGACGAAGAAATCCTTGAGGGTTTAGGAAGGGTTTGGAGGGTCACATAGCTGATAAGCCATAAAAGCTATATTGAGACTATTGAGTGCCGTGTTATAATTTTGGTTTTGTCCACCTTAGGCCCAACTGATGCTATCGATGGTCCTAAAAGAGAATCAATGGGTCTGGATGCAAGGCATTCAAGACTATTAGAACTGCCCACACCTTCTACTCTATTCAAAAGTAATGAGAAAAAGAGGAGCCGTTGATGTTTTGCAGCAGAAAGCACTTTGACTCAAAGGTGGACACAGAGGCCAGGGCATAGTAGAGCAAGCCTTTAGTTCCAGTGCACAGGAGGCTGAGGCAGGAAGATCACTGGGAGTTCCAGGCCCAACCTAGGCTAGAGTGAGACCTTGCTTTTAAAAGAGTGGGAGGGCATGCTGGAGAAATGGCTTAGAAGTTAAGGCTTGCCCGAGTCTAAGGACCCAGGTTCAATTCCATAGTACCCATGTAAGCCAGATGCACAAGGTGGTGCATGGGTCTGGAGTTTGTTTGCAGTGGCTAGAGGCCCTGGCACACCCATTCTGTCTCTATCTGTCTCTCTCTCTCTCATATAAATAAATACATAAATAATAAAATGAAATTAAAAGATGGACACAGAGTGAGAGGGCCCACATCTCTATTTTTCCCATGAGCTTAGTGGCCTGTATTATGTCCCTCACCCCCAAGCCTCACACATGAAGTTCCTTCCAGCCCAAAACTCTGAACTAACCTGCTTTTTGTCCACTTTCTTGCATGTGTACGTGTGTACTATGCATCTGTGCATGCATGTTCCTGTGTGTGGTTGAATGTGTGTGCATGGAGGTATGTGTATGTGTGTGTGCTCATGCATGCTCATGTGTATATGGTTGCATGTGTGCAGAGATGTATGTGCCTTGCACATGGGCGTGCATGTTCATGTGTGTGGTTGTATGCGTGTGCATGGATGTATGTGCACATGTGTGCACATGACGGGGCGGAGGTAGATATTAGCTGTCACCTATCAGTCTCCATTTTATTTATTGAGACGGGGTCACCCATTGAACCTAGAGTTCACTGATTTGTCTCCTGGGCACTGGGATTCAAGGCATATGCCACAACACCCAGTATTTGTGTGACTTCTCGGGATCCAAACTCAGGTTCGCATGCTTGCGTGGCAAGTGCTTTACCCACTAGCCATCTCCTCAGCCCATGAACTAAGCCATTTTTAAAGACAGCAGCCTGACCCATTCATAGGAGCACACACTTCTCAAGTTGAGTGTGGCCAGGCGTGAGAACACACGGCAGATTCTAGTTGAGATTTGTCCCAGGAGGAAGTGACCCACCTCAGCCTGACCACTCACAAGCACAGGGGCTTTCTCAACCGTCAGAGTTTCAAAGGTAAAGCTAATGGGAGCACGTGCTACATTCCTTTTGCCTCAGCAGTGATGAGTGTTTAAAAATAGGCTAAAATCACCAATTACTCAGAACAATGCAGTGCTTTGACGTTGGAAAAATGCTTCACATAATGCTAATAATATTTTGGCAGTGGCAGCTCTGAATGCATATCACAGCTATTGTTTTCAGAAGAGGAACTCGCTCCTTTGAGGAAAAATTACATTCCTTGAAATTAGAAGGCTTTGATAAAATCACTCCTGATTAAAGAAATTCAGTTTCATCTTAGTCATGCAGCGTGTCTGCTACCAACGTGCTTGGCAATGGTGATGGAGAGGTAGCTGCATGTGCCCCTGCCCTGAACCAGGCCCACTGCAGATCCCAACGAGCTGAACTTCCAGTTCACGTGTCAAGGCCCATAACAGGGCCCAGCAGTAGGAAATGACCAAGAACTCAGACAGACTTTCATTCAATTCAATCCAAACGCAAAGTTGCCTGTTAGGAAATCCTGGTCTATTTGACATCTTTTATAATTTTCTTTTCGAAAGTATTGTAAGACAGTTCCAGGAAAAATATCAATCATACTTAATAAAATTTTCCTCATGTAATAGAAATTTTGACAATAATATATACTCCATGCTATGTTGTTCAGACATGCATATGTCTTTTCTCAAACTAAATGGCATTTTTTTCAACAATGAGAGAACTCGTGCTTCCAAGCAATTATTATATTTTAAAAAAATCAAATGAAGACAAAAGAAAAGAATTTGTTAGTGAATCAATTCAAAATCTAATACACTTTATTCATGCTCTCTACAATGACTGTGAACCAAAACAAAAAGATATTTGACATCAAAGCTAAAGCAAAGTGTTCCAAATATTAACAAAATTGAAGTTCCCTATTCTCTGCTGAAATTGATATTTTCACTTATGAAGAAATGTTCTCTCAAGAATAATAAACACAATATCAAGATACCTCCATGAAGAGTCCATTGGGGGTATTTTGGTCCTCTAGTAACAACCTTGCTTGAGTTAATTCATTCCTCAAATAAGATAATTGTGCATGATGAGACCTGCTATAATCAGAGCACAGTAGGGCCACATTTGTTTAAATGTAGCTATCTCACTGCATGAGATTCTTAAGTACGTATCTGATACCTCAAAGATCCATTCACTGACGTTAATAAACTTGTAAGTAGCACTTTTACAAAAGAAATGTAGTTTTTCCCAATAGAAAAAGTAATTTTCTTAAGGCTATCCGAGTGAAATTAAGTAGAAGATTCTTAGTTTTAAGCAACCAGGCCCATTCCTTTTTTGGTAAAATACTGTACTCATTTACCTTGTAAGAGATCATTCTGACTTGGAAAATCTGAAGTAACCACGGATTTGAACCACTAGTTTGTAACAAGAAAGGCCCCTTGGCAGTTCGTGTGGGTACATACCAGAAAGAGGGTAGTGTAAGATCAGTAGTATGAAGCCAGCGGAGGACCTAGGTCCAAGTCCCGGAAGTCACAAGAGCATGCGCCCAGCATAACAGAGGCAGCAAGAGGTGCTCCCGAACTTGTTTCCCCTCCCTATCAGGACCTGTAGTTACTCAGTGGGGGACTTCTGGCAAGTGGCAGGTGATAGAAGAGGTATGATACTCAGACAAGGCATTGCCCTAAGAAAAATCACACAGAACCCTCGAAGAAATTACTATTGTTTTTGGCTTGATGTGGGTTTTTTGACACAAGGTCTCATGTCGCCTAGCTTAGCCTCCAATTCATTTACGTAGCCAAGGATGATACTAAACTCTAGATCCTCCTATCTCTACCTCCTAAGTGCTGGGATTATAGACAAATGTCACCACGTCCAGCAGGAACAGCAGCAACTATGGGATGTGGAACCTTCCTAACGGAAGGGACTTGGACCTCTGAGACATGTCCTGAAATGTGAGCAGCGTCACCTGACTACAAGACAAGTAGAAATTAATCTTTTCCTGGAAGTCATCATGCTTTGGGTCTTGCAAGTTAGCCTAACCTAATGTTCCTCTATTATTCTTAGCCAAACTACAAAATTCCTAGGCTTCAATATTCTCATCTATGAAATCAGGTTAACTGGGATAGCTTACTTCATAGATGTTCTAGAATTATCTTTGGAAAGCACTGTGCAGGTCAAGCACTTGGTGATTATTGAGTGTTGACTACAAGTACAGTAAAATGATTATTAGGAAACAGAGATAAAAGCTAGAAGGGATAGCTGGGCATGGTGGCGCACGCCTTTAATCCCAGCACTAGGGAGACAGAGGTAGGAGGATGGCCTTGAGTTCGAGGCCACTCTGAGTCTACATAGTGAATTCCAGGTCAGTCTGGGCTAGAGCAGGACCCTATCTCAAAAAAAAAAAAAAAAAGAAAGAAAGAAAGAAAGAAAGAAAGAAAGAAAGAAAGAAAGAAAGAAAGAAAGGGAAAGAAAGAAAAGAAAAAGCTAGATGGGAAAGAGAGACATATGGGACACAGGTGCTACAGAGAATAAGCAACTGCAAAGAAAAAGTCTGCTTAAGAGAGCTGCCTGGGGACAACCTGTCTGGACAAGAGAATGTCACAGTGTCAATGCGACCAATGCCATTCTTCCAAG
Organism: Orientallactaga sibirica; assembly: GCA_036365145.1. Classification (NCBI taxonomy): domain Eukaryota; kingdom Metazoa; phylum Chordata; class Mammalia; order Rodentia; family Dipodidae; genus Orientallactaga; species Orientallactaga sibirica. The sequence continues at coordinate 10,911,951 of JAEOAD010000044.1, forward strand.
GTCTCCCCTCCCTCTGACCAGGGCTGATGGAGCATAAGGAAGGACAGAGCCCAGGGAAGGGGAACATCTTGCAGACCCAGCTCTACACAGTGCAGGGAAGTCACTGGCAGTCAGAGAGACCTGGATATCGGAAGGGGAGCTGACAGACCCCCACGGATGGAGAGCTACCTTGGGATGAAGACGCAGGGGAGAACACTAACAAGATAACAAGAGAGCTGCAGATGCTAGGAGAGCAGAAAAGAATGCCTAGGACAATAATTATTTTTAAATCCTTCCAACTCTGTGCATGTGGGATCCTTTTCAAAAATGGAGCCATCCTCTTTGAGATAAGATCTGGATCCAAAATCATTTCCATTTGAACTTGAAAACCTCCACGTCGTAGACTAGAGATCAAGTATCCCTTACCCAAATTCTTGGAACCAGAAGGATTTCAGACTGTGAAGTGTTTCAGGCTGGGAATACTAGCATATTTTCTTTTTTTACTTTAGTGGTTGAGCGTCCCTAACCAAAAATCCAAAATCTGAAATAAATGGGCATGATGCTCAGAAGCATCTTTACCAGGATTTTTAAATATATTATTTATTTATTTATTTATTTATTTATTTATTTATTTATTTATGTAAGAGAGAGAAAAGAGAGGGACAGAGAATGGGCACGCCAGGGCCCCCAAGCACTGCAAATGAATTCCAGATGCATGCCCCACCTTATGCATCTGGCTTATGTGGTCCTGAAGAATTGAACCTGGGTCCGTTGGCTTTGCAGGCAAGTGCCTTAACCGCTAAGACATCTCTCCAGCCCTTTCACTAGGATTTTTAAATTAAGGAGGTGCAGCAAGCATTTGCAGAAAAGTATTTGCTCTACCATTGCTTATGAGAGCAAGCTTGTAAAGACCCATCAATAGAGAAATGATTGAAAACATCAACCCACATTTACGCTCTTTCAATAGCTCATCTTATCCACATCTCAGCTGAGCATCCATTTTTCTGTCCAGCACTTTGGGACACGAGGATAAACAGTATTGATGGGGACCTGCTCTCCTGGGGCTTAACTCTGATAGAAAGACAAGCAGTAATCAAAGAGTCACAAACACACATGTGTACTGAAAACAGCAGCTGCATAGGAAAGGAACACAGAGCTGGAAAGAGGAAAGTGGAGGAAGACCATTTTCAGCATTTAGCCAAGATTTACTGGAAAAGAGGGCATTTAACAAAAGTCCATAACAGATCTGGTGGCGTTGATGGAGGGTAGGGGGCAATTAACCAGGCAGAAAGAAACCAGAAAGGAAGGGCTATCCAGACACACAGAAGAAAGGGCAGAATCCGCAGCAGAAGGAAGCAGTTAGAGGTGAAAGGACAGTGTGGCTGGAACCCAGAGTAAGGGCGACACGGGGGTAAGAAGGACCTTGAAGGGCAGCCAACAGAGATGTCACAGCTGAGAATGAAACGAAAGATTCTGGTCTTTATCCAAAGAGCAGTGAGAGGAAGCGGCTTGAACAGGGGAGCAACCACATCAGATATTCACTGAAGGTGCTCACGTGCAGCATGGGGACAGTAGGGGACACACAGGCATGAGTGTATCAAGGCACATTTGACCTGATTACTCTGCTCCAGTGAGAGCAGAGTTAAGAGCAAATAGGAAAAAAAAAAAAAAAAAGAAGAGATGGCTCAGTGGATAAGGTGCTTGCTTGCAAAGCTTACAGGACCCAGATTTGATTCCCCAGTACCTACATAAAGCCACATGCACAAGGCAGCGCATATATCTGGAGTTCATTTGCAGCAGCTAGAGGCCCTAGCATGCCCATTCTCTCCTTCTCTCTCTCTTTCCAAATAAATAGATAATTTAAAAAAGAAAAAGAAAAAAACTGTATTGGGCTATCCCAGTGTTACAGACAAGGAACAAGGCAGCTGGCCTGGAGTTGTGGGTAGAAGCTGGTGGACTTGAGAAGCCTGTAGGTGGTTCTGGTTTGGATAGGAAGTGTCCACCAAAAAGCTCCTGCAGTAAATACTTGGTCCCCAGCTGATGACATTAATAAGGGATGATAGGGTGATAACTTCATCGTTAGATCAAACCATTGAGTTCATAATTCAATGGGCTACGAGGAGGTAGAACCTAGGAGATGTGCCTTGAAGCATACAGCTATTCTCAGACCTGTCCTCTATTGCTCTCTCTGCATCCTGGTCATCAAAGGAAGCAGCTCGTATCTTCAATAAACTCCCACCATGATGTTCTGCCACACCACAGTCCAGGAACAATGGAGCCAAGGGACCATGGATCGCGTTGCTGAAACCAGGAGCCAAACCAGGAGCCTTCCTCTCTTAGCTTGTTTTCCTTGGGTATTTTGTTGCAGCAAAAACATACCTTGAGGGGCTGCAGAGATGGCTTAGTTGTTAAAGTGCATGTCTGTGAAGCCTAAGGACCCACGTTCGATTCTCCAGATCCCACGTAAGCCAGATGCACATGGTGGTACATGCATCTGGAGTTCATTTACAATGGCTGGAGGCCCTGGCATGCCCATTCTCTCTCTCTCTCTCTCTCTCTCTCTCTCTCTCTCTCTCTTTCTCTCTCTAATACATACATAAATAAAATCTTTAAAAAACAACCCTGACCAGCACAGGTGGTAAAATAGAAAATAACTGGAAGTTGAAAGAATGTGGACAGAGAAGGGCCATCTGGAATGACCTATAGCAGCCTGGCCAGTAGAAACGGATGGGGTACTGGAGGACAAATTGGGTGGGGTTGGGGTAATGAGCCTAACTGATTGAGCTTAAGTCAAAAGTCAAAACTAGGAAGTCAAAACGGAGATGCTAAGTAAGCATGCAGATGAGTGGGTTTAGAGGAAAGCCAGACCTAGAGATACAAACACAGGAGGTGCCATGCAATGGCTCAAATGAATGTGGCTGTTCATACACACGGGCATGGAAGGATTTCTGACCAGCAAGCCATAATGAAAAAGCAAGTTAGGGCTGGAGAGATGGCTTAGTGGTTAAGGCGCCTGCCTGCAAAGCCTAAGAATGCTTGTTCGAATCTCCAGGTGCCACATTTAGCCAGACGCAAAAGTGACACAAGCATGCAATGTTGCACATGTGCATAAGGGGGCACATGCATCTGGAGTTCGTTCACAGCAGCTGAGAGGTCCTGGCACTCCCATTCTCTCTGCCTCTTCCTCTCTCTCTCTCTGTGTCTCTCAAATTTAAAAAAGCAAGTTATAGAACAATATGTATACTATGATCATATTTTTGAAACACTGAAACATACTTATCATCTGATCTTCAAGCAAACATCCATACACGTGCATACACACAATCTGGAAAGAATGTACCAAAGTATTTACTGGTTCCTACAATTTGATTCAGTTTGGATGGAATAAATAAGTGTTGTGCTCTCAGTTTTTAGTTCATAAACTTCAACATGGTTGGGTCTGATTTCTTATAAAAAGTACTTATTCTTCACAAGTTCCCATTTCCTCCAGCCCTTCTGTATGATTTCAACTTCTGCCTCATCCTGACCCTGAATCTATCCCCAGAAGCAAAAGCTGCCAACAGGGTGAGAAGCACAGGTAAAAGATGGTGTGAGTTTTGCATGCTATTTGATCATAGAAAGGGAGAAAGTTGGTATTTTTATTTCAAAGTGCATCAAAACAGCCAGATGTTCAAGTGCACAGAAGATTTCAAAGTCTCATGCAACATCCAACAATACTGTAAAAGATGTGCCCCATCGTGGCGAACAGCCTGCCCAGCACTTTGACTGATACACACATAAGCATACATAAACAGGAGGTCGAGTGGCTGTGTAACCACCAGTGTAGTTCATCCCAGTCTGTCCTTAAATCACTTAACATGATTGCCCAGCACAGTGTCAGTCCATCTCAGTACGTACATGTAGAGTTGTTTCTGAAACACCCAGGCCTCTAGTTGACTAAGAATACCATTTTCCCAGAACAATAATGGCAGAATGCCAAAACAAAGCATTCTAGCATCAGAAAGTAAGCCAAGGGACATGAACATCTCCATATACATAGCCTTCTCCCACTCTTCCATTCCTTGATGACATATAGACTGCTAGATTCAAATGAGGTCTCGGGGTTGCTTTGTTTAATCACCTTTAATTAATAAGCATGTGTTCTACAGAGAGAAGTCCACCAACTGTAACTATGGAAACCATACCAGGAAGGCAAATGCAGGTGAAATTACTCCCATCCTGCTTCTCATTTGCATCGACACAGGTCGCCTTGTTCTGACAGGGTTCCCTCTGGCAGGCATCAAATTCTTCACAGAAAGTGCCGATGTACTGGTCCTCACAGGTGCAGGAAAAGGTTGCCTAAAACACAAAAACCCAGAGTGGGTTATATCTGAGGCCTCTGAAGCACATGCCTTGGGTGAAACTGAATGTTCCTATGCTTTTTATCATGCTCCCAGTGCTGAGCAGTCGAACCACCTCACTTGCATCGTTATCTGGTTGAAGTCACAGTGTTGTTATGAGAAATAGTGTGTGATTCGTGGCTGCTTAAATTTGGACATTTATTTTCATAGCTTATTCATATTTATCCTAACCATTTTTAATCTTCCTAAAATAGAAATGGAAAGAACAACTTGTTTGAAACTAAAAATGAAGTAAGCTGACCATGGAATTGGAGTTTTGCAGGAATGGATATAGTGTGCTACAGTCATCCCATTAGATATCATGGTAACAGGTCCGATCCTCGGCCCAGGCTGTGCTCACAACCAAAATACCACCTGCCTACAAGGCCATCTTTCCAGAGCATTGGAAGAATTTACTGAATCACTTGACAAATCAGCTTCCATGTAGAGGCAAGCAGGTTGTCAGAGGGCAAGTGAAAAGATGAGGAACCGATTCTAAGAACGACTTTTTTGTTTATTATAGTAACATGATCTTAGTAAAATGCCATAATTCAAACAGACCCACAGAGACTGACTCAAAGCTTTATTTCTGAGACAGTTGTAAAATCCAAATTAAATTAGGCCATCCTACCCCCTTCCCAATGCACGCATGATGGTTAAAGTTTTGAGAAAAACACAAAGCTGGCTCTAACGCCCATGGAAAGCAATGTAGACCATAGAAAAGATTTTCCTCAGTAAGAGGAGAGAGGCAAAGACATTAATTAACACCTTGCTGCTCAAAACAAGTCTAAACAGTGGGAGCTGGGTAGATGACTCAGTGGGTAACTTGCCAATCACCCAAGCAAGAGGAATTGAGTTTGGATCCTCGACATCCATGTGGAAAAAATCTGGGTGTGGTGTCATGGTGGCAAACTCCTGTAATCCCAGCAGGAGAGAGGTAGAGACAGGACAGCATGTGGTGGCGTGTTCCTGTAATTCCAACAGTGGAGAAAAGGAGGAGAGGATGTGGTGACAAACTCCTATAATCCCAGCAATGAGGAGGCAGAGACTAAAAACTCCACAGAGCTTGCTGGCTAGCTTGGATAACAGAATTGGGGAGCCCTGGATTCAGTGAGAGATCCTGCCTCAAGAAATTGGAGGGGCTGGAGAGATGGCTTAGCAGTTAAGGTGCATGCCTGCAAAGTCTAAGGACCCTGGTTCAATTCTCCAGTTCCCATGTAAGCCAGATGCACATGGCGACACATGAGTCTGGCATTCGTTTGCAGTGGCTAGAGGCCCTGGCGTGCCTATTCTTTCTCTCTCCCCCCCACCTTTATCTATCTCAAATAAATAAATAAATAAAACATTAAAAGATCTTTTAAAAAATTTTAAACAAAGAAAGAAATTAAGATGGAGAGGAAGACATCTAAAGTTCACTTCTGGCCTCCACAGACATGTGCGCAACAACACACACACACACACACACACACACACACACACACGGAAGGAAGGGAAAGGGAGGGAAGGAAGGAAGGAGGAAGGGAGGGAGGGAGGGAAGAAGGGAGAGAGAGAGAGAGAAAGGAGGGAGAAAAATGATAGATCTAAAGTTCCTCATCGCTCTTTCCAGGCCATCCACATGAAAAGTGAGGCTTTCCCCCTTTCCTCCATATTCTGATCTTTACCCAGTCCCCCCTCAGCACAACCCCGTACCTTCCCTCTTCCTGAAAGACGAGAGGGTGCTCTATGGCCTGTTCTCTTCCCAGCACAACAAGATGCCAATGTAAAGTGCAAAATGTTTTCACCTGGTAGTTAGACAACTTTGTTTAAGAACCTAGAACCCCCTCCCCCCACCTTCCCCTCAGCCTCTCCCAATGGCCATAATCAAGATTTCAAAGGTTTTGCTTCCCCACAAGAGGTCCAACCAACTTGGCAACTGACTGTGGACTCCACTGGAATTTTCCAGTTCATTACCAAATCTCGTTTCACAGACTCTTCCCACGCCTCACATTCCCTCCCCCAAAGGGCATAGAAGTCTTACACCTTTGAACCTTGTATGCCCTTCACTCTCTCTCTCCTTGACTTTTTCTATTCTAAGGTGCAAGCCTCTCTCTCTCTCTCTCTCTCTCTCTCTCTCTCTCTCTCTCTCTCTCTCACACACACACACACCTCCTTCCTCTCTCTTCTCTCTTTCTCTCCTTTCTCTTTCTCTGTCTCTCCTCTCTCCCTGTCATTCTCTCCTCTCCCCATGCCCCACCCAAGGTTTAGCAGTCCTTCTACCTGTCCCCTCTCCCTCTGGGTTCAGGGTTCCCTCGGAGTTTTCTTCTTTTTCCTTCTGCTCCTTTCCCATCTCTGTCCCCAGCTTCAGAGTTACCTGCTACCCAGAGTTCACTACCATTCCCATCCTTTATCCCAGCCACCCTCCCACCCCATCAGTCTCCCTTTCCAAGAAAACCTGTCCCTTGCACATGATCTCACTTTTTACATCATCAGAGGATGTCCCTTGCAACAAGTGACTAGGACCTCAACCACAGCCAACTAAGCAAAAGGTCAGACAATAAAACCTTGACACTGAATTCGAGCACACTGCCAGGATGTGTGCAGGTGTTTCTTCTGTGGATGAAGCGTATTTTTGTTAAAGGAACATGATGAGTGTTTGGGGTGGTTTGCATAATCGAGTCTTCAGTCTAAAAAGTGTCTTCAAGTAAGTCTTAGGAATGGGAACTGCTAGAATACGAGAAAGGAGCTTTCTTCTGGAGTGAGAGCTGTACCTTCTGCCTTCTCTGTTTGCCATCGCTCGGAGCTCTGCCTGCATTCTCGCAAGAGTTTGATGACCCATCTGGTTTTCCATGACACTGTGTTTTCCTTTTATAAGTGTTTGCAGAGAGTTTGTAGCTGGAGACTGGTTGTTAGTGCAGTGACAACTATTAGAACTTGAGCCTTTAAAATGGAAAGCTCCTTTTTGAGAACTGTCTTAAGAAAAATCTTGTCCTTGCTCCAATATTGCCACAAGAGAGAACACACTTGATATTTTCAGTAGCTGTGTCTGGAGCCCTGTGTGCATGGAAGACTTGTGGCCACCTTTGATGTGTAAACACCCCTATGCTCACAATTCCAAAAGTGGCCTCCTGTAGTGGTAAATACGTCATAGGTTTGGATAACAGTCTTCTAACATTTACTTGGTTTGCGTACAGATATTCCATGCTGCAGGTAAATTGCCTGTTATTTGAAAGATGCATTTTGCATATAATTGATCTAGTGAATGCCATGGAAATAGTTTGCCTGCAACATTATTAAATTATTAAAATCCCCAAATCAAATATCATTGAGTTAGTTAGCTTTGACTGAATTTAACAATAAAAGAGAAGCCACACATTTTGTGTTGTTTTAAGCAGGAATACTGAAACAAGTGCCCAAAACTGCTAGAGAAAGTGTCTCTGATGAAGCCAACATGGAATAGATTCTCTAATGTTGATTGATGAATGAGGAAAGAGATTAGCAGATGTTTATATATGCGTATCCATAAAATTTCTGGTTAAACCTTTCTGTATTCTCTAATGTGCCATCCATAAGGTGAGATTTCTTGTAAGAACAAAGAACTTTCCTATGATATTAAAAGGTTTGTTTTGATAGTTTCAAGAATGTTTATTATAGGAAGCTATGTTGGTTTATTTTTTATGAAAAACTGTTTAATCATTGAAAGTATCCTTGAGAAATTTAATGTAGCATCTATGCTATCACAACCCTGGGTACAATTAACTCTAGAAGCATATGAGACAAAACACACTTGAAGTCAGCTAAATAACAGAATGATACTTCCTTGTCAAACTTTGTATATGCACAAGTAAATGTATTTTTTGAGTAAAATGAAAAGTGACCTTCAGAGACTAATTTTAAAACTCAATATAGATTCTCAATTTTCCTCAACAGCTTGAAGTTAAATATTTTATTTGTACCCTCGTGAAATTTTCTCAGACGGGGGTGAGAAACTGACTTTGAAAAGTTCTAGGTTAAAAAGTTTTCAACAATATATGTATTCACTTACAGAGTACCAGCTCTATTCCAGGATCTGTCCTAGAAGCGAGGGCTATGGGTGTGGACATGATTCATGGTGATTATATGCTCATGGGAATGACTGGTGAAAAACAAAACAAATGAGCAAATGTAGAAATCAATTAGATGAAAAGTGCCATGGGAAGGATAGACAAGGGAATAAAGTGGGTTGGATGGCAAAGAGTATAATTTTAAAGAAGATGTGATGGCATGATAGCAATTAGAGAGGGTGACTTGGTAGAGATGAGGGAGTGCTCAGAGGTCATTTCTGAGGGAAGAGACTCCCGAGAAGGAAGACTTCAAGGGGAACTGCCTTGCACATTCAGGAAAAATCCAGTGGCCAGTGTGGCTAAGACACAGCAAATGAGAGCATGGTGAGACACCACAAAACAAAGAGGGTCGTGTATGGCCATTGTTCTCAGCTGAGGGCAGTTTACCTCACAGGACACATTCAGCAACTTCTGGAACCATTTCTGGTCATTACAACTGCAGACTTGCTATTGGCATTTAGTGGCTCGAGGTCAGGGATGCAGCTAAATGTCCCCACAAGATGCCACAAGGAATGGCCCAGCCCCAAATGCTAATAATGCCAAAGCTGAGAAGCTCTGACATAGGTAGTTTTATCAACTCTGGGCTCTGGCTTGTTAGAAAACTCAGGAGAGGACAGTTTGTGTTGTCAAAAGAAACCTAAAAATTAAAGAGAGGAGAGGTGGCAGAAAGAATGTCAAAGCCAGAGGATGAGGGGTGAGTGCTTTGGAACATCCTACTTGGGACACTCAGTGGCTACAGCATCCAGGACCTCATGGTAGCTGTTGTTACCTGCGCGACATTATGCCCTTGAACGTGTCATTACGGATGATGAAGAAAGGCAAAAATAAAGATCCAACTAGTAGAGAGAGTGGTTGGAAGGAGAAAGGAATTTGGTGGAAGGGGATGAGGACGTGGGAGCAAGAGAGAGTGATGAGAAGAAAGTATGACCAAAATACATTTTGTACATATATAAAATCTGTCCATAAAAAAAAAGGTTTTAAAAAAAAGAAACCCCAAAATACATTGTAATGTTGCCTTACATTATATTGCCTTCGTTACTATCGTTATTTTATTAAGCTTATACTCTAACCATAAACCAAATGACCCCACAGGCATCTCAGATTGGAAGCTAGGCAGCCACTTATTCAAGCCAGTTTCGATTATTTCTGTTTTCTACTATCCTGGGTGCTTTTCCAAGCACATATAGTATCTTTACTCCACATTATAGAATAGCTTGCTCTTACTAGATCATTTAAAGAAAACTGGATGTTGTCTAAGAATCTTGGACAAGTAATCCACTCATTCATCAAGCACGCTATGAATTCACCATCTGCTGAGAGATCCAGACACTAGAGATGTGGTGAAGGACAGAAGAAAATAACACAGGTTTGTGGGGCTTATATTAGAGTTAAGGAGATGGACACACTCAGTGGGATATAACATCTTAGAGTAACAATAAGTTAGCCCTTGTTACATCATTTTAAATGCTATGAAGAATGACAGCGGGGCAAAAATTGACTTTGATCTCAATCAATGGCTACTGGTGAGGACAATTGCCTTTGAAGAATTTGTACACATAATAGAATTCAGCCAGACATGGTGAATCACCACAGTACTCAGGAAGCTGAGGCAGGAGGATTACCAGGAGGTTGAGCACAACATGGGTGACCATATAAGACCCTGCTTCAAAAAGAAAAATATACAGACCAGGTGATACACATAGAGACAGGAGAATCAGAAGTTCAAGGTCATCGTTGGTTCCAATAACAAGTTCAAGGCCAGCTTGGGCTATTGGAGAGTGCTTCATAAAGCAAAAACAGGGCTGGAGAGATGGCTTAGCGGTTAAGGCGCCTGCCTCCTAAGCCTAAGAATGCTGGTTCCAACCTCCAGCAGTTCCAATCTCCAGGTCCCACATTTAGCCAGATGCAAAGTGATGCAAAGGCACAATGCTGCACTTGACCACAAGGGGGCGCACGCATTTGGCTTTCGTTCACAGCAGCTGAGAGACTGCTGGTGCCCATCTCTGTCTTCCTCTCCCTCTCTCTGTCTCTCTCCAAAAAAGCAAAACCAAAATGAAATAATAATTCAATCCCCACTTGTCATAGGACTTTCCTGTACACCCAAGTCATGTTCAACCTACAAAAACTGAGTCCTGGGCCACATTCTCCCATTCACTGGGTTGCTATTTCACCTCCCACAATCAATGCATATGGAAGCATTCCTATTCAACCTGTAATTGCATTTTCCATAAGAATGTTGTTGAGAACAACATATACCACGTGATACCCCATTGAGCAAGACGATTCATCCATCTAAGTGTCACCTGTGCTACGAGTCCTCACAAATGAAGCTTCCTAGGGAATGGCACAAAACACATGAGTGGCCATTGTTCCCTTTTGAGCTGCTGCTGGAAACTCAGAACCTACTGGAAATTCAGCTTTGACAACTATATAGAGTTCCATGCCTGTGTGGCTGGTTTCCCTTTTCTCTTGTCTATTGCCGTCTAATTTACTCAGGCCCCTGACTTGTTTATCATTATTTTTATTTTCAATATGTTGTGAAATACAAAGCTACATGACAGACACAAGTGTTCTAAGGAACTTTTTTTTCTCTTTTTAAGAATTAGAGAGCTGGAGAGATGGCTTAGCAGTTGAGGCAATTGCTTGCAAAGGCTAAGGACCCTTCTTCAATCTCTCTCCAGATCCCATATAAGCCAGACTCACAAAGGTGTTGCAAGGTTGAGGATGTGCACTAGGTGGAGCAAGGATCTGGATGGAGTTTGATTGCAGTGGCTGAGGCCCTGGCACACCCATTTTCTCTCCTTCCCTCTCTCTCACGCGCAAGCATGTTATCTCACTCTCTTTTAAAAAATAATTAGAACTTATAGGAGCTAGAGAGATAGCTCACTGGTTAAGGCACTTGCCTTCAAAGCCTAATTACCTGGGTTCACTTCCCCAGAATTTAGAGTTTGTTTACAGTGGCTAGAGGCCCAGGCATTCCATTTTCTCTAAATAAATAAATAAATAAATAAATAATAAAATTTTTATTGAAATATTAGGAATTTCAGATTCTATTTTATTTTCCTCTTAACGACAGTATACAGAAAATATACTTGGTTTTATTGTCCAGGGATCCCAGTGTGAACATAAAATTCCCAAGTGACTACACATTGAATTTCATTGTTCATTAAACTTATCCACCTTACTGGTATTCCTCACATGTCAGGTGTATATGACTAGATCCACTTTATGAATGGAGAACAAACTCAATAGACAGGTCAGGTGAGTTATTTAAGGTGGCCCCGATGGCAAGTGCAAGGTTAATGTTCAAACCCGCTTTGTCTGATTCCAAGTCCTCATCCATTCACAGCTTCATTCTGTTCTCTTGCTGTCATAAAGGTCGTTGATGTGGGGACATGCTTCACCCCCATTCTGAAATAACCCCCATTCTGAAATAACCCCCAGCAGTGGTAGCATTTTAGTCCTTGCTCCAGGTTTCGGTGTGCTGTCTCCTCCTTTTCTGCCAATGTTGTTTCCTTAGCCCTGTCCCCTTCAGGTCACTGATCCCACTCTCCTGTCATCTTGAGAAAAGCCACCAAACTTATTCAACTAAGGTGTCAAAGTAAAAGCATCCTTGCTAATGGATAAAAGGATCACATGCATGTCAAGTACCTAACTACTGAAAAATAGACTTTAGGGACTGTTATGGCTGGATGTGAAGTGTCCCCCTAAAAACCCTCAGGTTTGGTCCTCAGTACAATGTTCAGAGGCTTTAGAAGTAACTGGACCATGAGGGATCAGTTTTCATTTATGGAGTGACCCATTTATGGATTCATAATTTGATATCATTATTAGAGGTGGTAGAAACTAAAAGGTGGGTTATTTGGAGAAAGTAAGTCACTGGGCATGTCCTTGAAAGGTCCACCTTGTCCCTGGTCTCTCTCTACTCTCTAGATCTCCCCTCCTCTCCCTTTCTTCCCGACTCTGATGAGGTAAGCAGCTTTCTTCCCTCATGTCCTTCCATGGAGGGCCTAAAAGCAATGGAACCAGTGAGCCATGGACTGAACCCTCTGAAACTGTAAGCCAAAATAAATCTTTCCTCCTTTAAAAAATTCTCTCTGGTGTTTGTCACAGCAATGAAGTGTGACTTTCACAGAGACTTTGGGCTATCTTTTGTCACAACAGTAGGTTCTTGAAGTGTATGGGTAAAATCACACAATGGATGTTGGGATGCTTGTTGAGTTAATATGACCATGTAGACTTTAAAGGTGATCTCTATGTAGACATGGGTCCTCTTCTCTTGGCTACTTCTCTCTCTCTCTCTCTCTCTCTCTCTCTCTCTCTCTCTCTCTCTCTCTCTCCTTCCTCCCTCCCTCCCTCTCAGTCTTGGGGTTTGTTACAATAACATCACAGATAGTTTCAGAATCCTTGACCACATGTTCATACAAAGACCATAACTGGACTGAGGACGAGGAGGGATATCCTGAACCACAGGGTGACTCAAAGGTCCCCAACCCCATCATAATGCCATAAGGATTATCTGAGTGCTCCCCTCTGAAGGATTCTCCAAGCCAATCATGATTTCCACCAAGTGCCAGCAGGATCCCTAACATCTGGGCTGCTCACCATTAAATGCCTGGACATTGACAAGGTCAGAACTCTGCCTAACTAATGAGTTGATGACTGCGAAGCTAGGTGACACAAACGGGTGTGGAGCCAGATAACTCTCTGTACTTTTATATATCCTGAAATGTTCCATAATAAAAAATGTGTTGCTTGTATTTTAAGAACCTGGATACAGATCAAGAAAGGGAAGACAAAGTGTGGAAACATTAGAACACACTTCAGGGCCTTGTGTCCAGCTCACCCCTGAGGAATGCTGTGTTGCAACTGCTAGGAGACATTGTGTGCCCATCACTCAGTCCCCATAAATGCAGCCCCACTCCAGAAATTCATTTCATATCCCAGTGCCAGCAAAGGCTCTGCCTGCCCTAAGGAATGCACGTGTTTCCACCCTCATGGACATGAATATTTCCCTGTAAAAACCAATGTGTCTGAAAAGAGGGGTCGACCTTTCCTATGCCAAGTGAAGGCCTGGCCAGTGCTCAGCCTCCCCCAGCATGCATGGGTCATGAGTGGGACACACTGAACCTGGACCTTGGCTAGAAGAGATGAATTCCTGCTTACTGGACCTACAAGTAAAATTTCAGAAGACTTCTCTACGCTAGCTGTGGCAGTGAGACGTACAGTGTAGAAAACTGGAATTTTCTTGCTCCTAGTGTTAGTTTTTGGTTTTTTGTTTTGTTTTATTTTTGTTTTGTGTTTTTTTTTTTTTTTTTTGAGGCATTCCAGGATCCATTGTCTGTGAAGACAATTCCAAGAATGAGAGTGTTCTGAAGCCCCGTTTGCAGAGAGCTCGTGTTCCTCTAAGAAGACATTAGGTTAGGAGCCGGTGAGTTCTGACTAACTCACATTACTCATTACACACAAAAGCCCATCAGCAGCCAGATTCTAGCCTGAACTGACCCACAACCCCAAAGGCACTAGCCTGAATCTGTTGGGAATGAGAGCCCCACAACTCTGTCCTGATAACTCTCATCTGCGAGCTCCTAACCCAACCCCTCCATGTGGGAACCTGACTGGGTGGTCCCACTGAGTCTGAAATTACACAGGTGGAAAATAATAATACAACCAAGGCACAAAATTATGAGCATCACACCTGGTTCTCTTTGATGAAGCATTAGTGAGCTATAACCAAAAAGGACCAGAAGGTCAGTCTAGCATGCCTACACTAGTCAGAATTTAGCCTCTGGAAAAAACCCAGGCTTAGTATTATATGAGGCAAAAAGGATTATTTGGATACAGAATTTAAAAGACTTCTCTTTGTAATGTTTAAAATGCCTATAAATGAATGTGTTTCCCTGATCTCAGGCCACACAAGAACATCTGGAACCCAGCCGCAGAGACAAATTGATGCCTCCTTGGGGGAACACAGTGCTCAAAGGAAAGAAAGCTCACTCTGAGCTGCATATTTTCAATTTCTGTCTATTGGCCAGGTCTCTCTGTTCTGGGATTAATTGCACATGTAATTTTAAAAACATATTGTTCATAGCTCATAATTTTACTTTTCCATTCAACTTAGACACCATTGTATTTCTATTTAGGTTGATTAATTGCAAATACTAGCTTAATTAACAAAAGAAAACCTGAAACATGGACTAACTAACCATGATCTCAAGACTTGCCTTTCATGAATTCATAGAATTCATTCCTTTGGCTTAAATGTTAAATTTCAAATAAGCGTAACAGTAATGAGAGCCCTGTTCTTTCCTTTGAAAGGATAATGACGTGTACTTTATTAGTCAAGGGAGGAGAAAGTTAAGTGTCTTTCAGGAAATGTTGTAAAAGACTTTCTTCCTAAAGCGAGATGCATGCATTCCCAGAACAGAGATATTCCAGAGTGTTTTCTAGTCATAGCCTGGCAATGGCTGGGTTCTTGGCACTCATGGGATGGCTAGGATTAGGCATGAAATTTCCATGTCATCTGCCTTGATCTTCAATTCTTTCACAACTATGTATTTATCTACTGCCACACTCTAATCCATTAATGAAAGTAGTCTGACTTTAAAGGGAAAAGTCACTAAAAATTCATGCTTTATTGAATTTCCCTGAAAAAAAAGAAAGCTTGATCACATAAGTGAATGCACACCACTCTATTTTCTGATCTTAAAATCCCATTTAGTCTCCTAGTCATTTTCCCCTTGCTATAGCAAAAGTAAATGGTAAGAACAAAAACTTTAAGACAATGGAAATCTTCATGTAAAATTATTAATGTAAAGGGATTGTTGAAGAATGGAGATCCTCCCTGCGCTTACCAGCAAGGGAGCAAAGATGCTAAGCCTGTGGGAGCTTCTAAAGATAGAAATTCAAGAGGGACAAGGCAGGGACCAAGCTTCCATCCAGTGGAGAAGACCCTGCCCTGTGTCATGTATCATGTGAGCATCATTTCCCTCAATCCTCCCAATATTCGCGGCTCACAGAGGAAGACAGTGTGAAGAAATCCTGACAACTTAGAATACTCAGCAATGCACTGAATGACGCTCAGACACAGGGTTCGAGCAACATTCTGAGAACAGTGCGGAAAGGAGTAATTGTGCACTGCATGGAAATCTGAAGGGGATGACCTCCCAAAGTGTCCCTGAGCTTGAGTGTACTCACTGTACAGGAGACTTTACATCACTCTAGGGTGCCAGCAGCCCCCGGATGGGTCTCTTTCCTGCTCCCTTGCATCTCTGCCAGGGCCACAATAAAACAGTACCACAGTCAAAGTGGCTTTGCTGATCTCTCACAGAGCTAGGGGACAGAAGTCTGAGATAAGGTGTGAGAAGAGCTAGTTTGGCCTGACTCTTCCCTGCGTGGCTTGTAGAAGTCCACCTTCTCCGAGTGTCTTCAAACGGCCCTCTTTCAATGGACTGGTGTGCTAATATCTCCTCTAACGACGATGGTGGGTCTACTGAAGAAGGCCTACCTTCATAGCCCCATTTCACCTTCATAACTTCAATATAGACCCTATCCTATCCTATCACATTCTACGGCACTGAAGGCTGAGGCTCCAGCATATGAATGGAGGGCAGTCAGTTCAGCTAACGGGGTTCTCGACCCCTCTATGCTCCTTCCTACAGCTATGTTCAGAACAACCTCCCTCGAATGTCATCTTCAGTCCTTCACAATTTACTTGATGCTTTGCACAGTCACCCCATTATCCTCTGAGAGCACATGCTGTCCATTGAGCAGTAGCTGTGTGAAGAGTGAAGAGTGAAGAGGCCGGCCTGACGGACCCCAAGGTGTATAAGATATGGTCCGTGTGCTCCAGGGCCAGTGACCTTGTTAGCGAAATCAACCTCTGTCACTGTCCTCATCACTGTGTCCTTCTCTTGTAACACTCACTGAGCATGCAGTAAATGCCACACACCATCCACCATTACACTCAGAGCTACCTCAGAGAGCCATTATTTGTATTTCAACTTTATTTTGGAAGAAAATGAGGCACAGATAGGATCTCTCTGGATCTGCTGGCTCACAAGTTGAAGAGCCATAGTAAAGGACGGCCCATAGATGACAATGTAGAAAGAGTGACAGAAAATACATCAAAACTTGTTAAGGTTCTAGTCCCGATTCTGCTCTTTTTTTGAATCTGGGCAAGTAATTTATATTATTTATTGCTCATTTTCCAGCTGGGCTTCACTTCAATAACAGCAAACAATAAAAGAAGATATGTGAAATCATAAAGATGCTATTATTTACATTATACTTTTAAAATACACTAAAAGAGATAACATAATGCTGTAAATTAGTATAGGCATTATGGAAAACAGCATGTAGTTCCTCAAAATATTAAAAATAGAACTACCGGGACAGAGAGATGGCTTAGCGGTTAAGGCGCTTGCCTGCAAAGCCTAAAGACCCATGTTCAAGCTCTGTCCAGATCCCACACACAAAGGTGAGGCAAGCGCAAGGTTACACATGCCCACTAGGTGGCGCAAAAATCTGGAGTTCAATTGCAGTGGCTGAGGCCCTGGCGTGCCAGTTCTCAATCTCTCTCTCTCTCTCTCACTAAAAAAAAAAAAAAAAAAAAAAAAAAAAAAAGAACTACCAAAAAAAAAAATAGAGCTACCATCTGCTCCAGCCATCTCATTACTGGGTATACATCGAAGGAAATGAAATTTGTAGAGTAAAGAGACGGTGGTGCCTTCATGCTTACTGAAGCACTGGTCCCAACAGTCAAGACACAGTCAGCCTCTTTGTCCAGTGACAGATGAATGGATGAAAAGAATATGCTGCAGACACCACATGGAAGGTAATTCATCCATAAAATGGGATCTTTATATTCACAACCACGTGGTTGAGCCTGGAATAAAACTGTTAAATGAAATAAGCTGGACACAGAAAGACAAAGACAACACGATTGCATTTACATGAGGAACAAAAATGTTGCTATCATATAAGGATAAAGTAGAATGGTGGTTACCAGGAAGTGTCTGGGGTGGGAAAGATGTTGACCAAAGGGTATAGCATTGTAGAGAGGTAGAGAGAAAAAAATAGAAAGAGGGGCTAAGAGATGGCTCAGGGGCTGGAGAGATGGCTTAGTGGTTAAGGAGCTTTCCTGAGAAGCCTGAGGACCCAGGTTCAACTCCCCAGAAACCATGTAAGCCAGATGCATATAGTGGTGCCTATTGTCTGGAGTTCATTTGCAGTGGCTAGAGGCTCTAACATGCCCATTCTCTCTCTCTCTCTCTCTCTCTCTCCCTCAATAAATAAGTTAAAATAAAAAAATAAAAATAATAATAAAAAAAAAAAAGAGAGATGGCTCAGTCAATAAAGTGCTTGCCACACAACTGTGAGGGCCTGAGTTTAGATCCCAGCACTCATGTAAATGCCAGACATGGCTGAATGCACCAATAATCCCAGTGCTCCAGAGGTGGAGACAAGCAGGTCGCCACGGCAAGGGAGCTAGCTAGACTAGCCGAACTGGTGAGCTCTGGGTTCTGGGAGAGATCCTGCCTCACTAAATAAGATGGGGAATGACTGAAGAAGACATCCAGTGTCAAGCTCTGGCCCCCACAGGCATACACACACACACACACACATGAACATGTATGCAAACATACATACACATGCAAAAAAGAATAGACAACAATATAGAGGTGGAAGTAGACAGATGATTATCTGGGAAGGGGGAGCTGATATGACAGGCGAGAGGGAATCGGAAGCCTCGACTAAAGGCAGCAAAAGCTGTGATGGTTGTTCTACTCTGTGGACTGCTTCAAACCACTGTGTTACTTAAATAGGTAAATTGGTAAATTGTACGCTAATTGTATGACATCCAAATTATACCTCAATTCATCTATTTTTATGGGAAACAATACAAACTCAAGGTCATTCATCCAAAAACAAAGGGGTTCATTGTAGCCACTCACTAATACAATTATTATATTAATGACACTAGAAGGTGGGTAACTGGTTGGCCTTCCCAGTGCCTGCCTGAGTCAGTTAGGAAAAATTAACAAATCAAATCACAAGCTGGATTTAGGGACAAGGATGAAGGTGGAGATTCGAAGTTTGCCTCCAAGTGCTCAGGCTTCCGCGGGACAGCTGTGTCAAGGGAACATTGCCGAACAGTGGGCAGAAAGAATTCAAGAGCTGGAGGGGAGGAGTGGTGCTACGGGACTAAATAGTCTAGACACGCCAAGGTCATGCCCCTCTGAACTCAGAGCAGCTGTTACCTGCAGAAGAACTACACAGCATTGGACCCATCAACATTCCATCAAGAATGGCAGAGGGCCTCATGACCCTTCCCTGAGTCACCACTGGCCGTCCGTGGCTGCTGGGAAAGGAGAAGTATTGTCTGCAGTGGTGTGGCCACTGGTAAGTTGCCTATGCTCCAGTAAGTAATCCCCCACCCTAATAAATAGGGTGCAGGCCACCCTAATAAAACTCGGTGAGTCACTAAAAGCAAGAGACAGACACCAGAGTAAAAGTGGGATTAGTTGGGAAGAAGTGGATAATTGGAGTGGGAGGGGAACAAGAGAAGGTCATGGGGAGTGAATGCGATCAAAATATATTATATATGAATAAAATTGTTCAAGAACTGCTTTTTGTTTGTTGGTTTTTGTTTTTCGAGATAGGGTCTCACTCTAGCGCAGGCTGACATGGAATTCACTATGTAGTTCCAGGGTGGCCTCGAACTCACAGCGATCCTCCTACCTCTGCCTCCTGAGTGCTGGGATTAAAGGGCGTGTGCCACCATGCCTGGCAAAGAACTGAAATTTTAAAAGAAAAAAGAAATCCCCATCTTTTGCCAACAAGTATGCCCCGGCCATTTACATGTCTTAAAGACAGGAGGGGATCAAATGCTCAACAGATGTGGGTACCAGGCAGCAGCCACACCAGCACCTGTCCCAGGTCAGGGGCAAGCACTGCATCCTGGGTAGAGACAGGACCCCATTCATGGACCCTCCAGCTCTCTGATTGCTCTGTCCTACGGACAATTCTGAGTGCCAGATTTTGTCACTTTGAGGATGAATCAATGAATTCTCAGGATCTTTGACACCAGCTGAAACTCAGGACCCCAAGGCAGGAAGATAAACAGGAAAAGCTCTGATGAAGAGGCTGTATCTCAGAACACCACCTGGCCTATGGCCTGCTGCCTTCTGTCCATCCGACATGCCCATCTCTGTCTGTCCTCATTTGCTCTTTTCAATGTGTTCTATAACATCACAAGGCCACAGCTGGCGTGTGTGTGTGTGTGTGTGTGTGTGTGTGTGTGTGTGTTACCTATCATTAGCTATTATATAGGCCTTCCTCTGAAAATGTATGTTTACCCCAGTTCTTTATTTCTATTTGACTTATAATTCTCTTTCACCTTTGTCTTCACATCTGTTTTCCTCCTGTAGGCAACTTTATAGTTTATGTACTTTCATGGATCACCTCAAATAAAATACAGAAAGACTATAAAGAAAGAAGGCAATAAAGCTGATATAAAGGTTTAGTTGTCTTCCTGTGAGATGTGAATGCTATTTTTTTCTTCCCACTGTTCTGTAGAAACAAGAGTACATGCTTAAACAGAGAATTAATATCAAAGTCTAAATGCTAATAGGTTTATATAATTATAGATATTATGGAATTTGGTTGAACACATTTCTTCAATATTAAATAAAAACAACCTCTTTGGGGGCTAGGGAGATGGCTCAGCTGGTAAAGTCCTTGCCTTGCAAGCATGAGGACTTGAGTTCAATTCCGAGTACCCATGTACAATGCTGGACATGGTGGTATGTGCACCTGTAATCCCAGCGCTGGGGAAGCAGAGTCAGGCAGATCCCTGGAGCGCATTGACCAGCTAGTCTAGCCTATGACAGACACTGTGTCAAAAAGACGTGGATAGCATTCCTGAGGAATGGTACCCAGGGACATCCTCTAGCCTCCACACTCATGCATACACACATATGCATACACACAAATGCATGCGCACCCACACACAGGTGTGCACCCATCCCCATGAAAAACACACACACACACATGCACATCACACATATACACCGTGTATTAGAAAATGTTTTATTTCTAAGGAGTCCCTCATCTAATCACATCGCCTGCTGTACTGATTTTATACCCACATAGTCTGAAATAACAGCAGCAGGTGTAGGATGGTGCTATCACTCTTTGCATTAAATCTGACCTCCTTAAATGCTTGTCGCTCTCTTTTCCAGAATAATTGAAAATGAATAATTTTAGTATTCTCCAGAAGAAACCAAAGAGTGAGAAAAGTTCACAAATAAAATGCACCTTTTACTTTCTAACTATTTGTATCTACTGTTAATCTATAACATTCACTCTTTTTACAATATATTTTATTTATTTATTTGAGAGAGAGAGAAGCAGAGAGAGAGAATGGGTGCACCAGGGCCTCCAGCCACTGCAAACAAACTCCAGATGCATGTGCCCCTTGTGCATCTGGCTTACGTGGGTCCTGGAGAATTGAACCTGGATCCTTTGGCTTTGCAGGCAAACGCCTTAACTGCTAAGCCACCTCTCCAGCCCCTGTAACATTCACTCTTGTGATCATCTAATCCTCCAGTTCTGAATGGAAAAAATAATTGCAGACAATAGTGCCACTGCTCATATTGTCCTTCAAGCCTTTCTTGGTTAATTCATCATCCTTTTTATTTTTTCTTTTTTGTATGTATATGTGTGTGTGTGTATATATATAGTGTGTGTGTGTGTATATGCATTTGTATGTATGTGGCACATATGTGTGAGTGGCTGCATGTGCCTGTGGAGGTTGGAGATCAACATCATGTACCTTCCTCCATCACTTCTCCCTTTATTTTTACAAGAAAGGGTCTCTCAGCAAACTAGAAACTCACTGTTTCAGCTACACCAGCTAGCCATCAAGCCCCAGGGAGCCTCCTGACTCTGCCTCTCCAGTGCTGGAGTTACAGGCTCATACCACCACACCTATGATTCAAATTCAGGCCCTCACACTAGTGCAGTTAGCCATTTACCCATGAGCCATCTCTCCAGCCCCTAATGCATCATCTTTTTTTTTTTTTTTTTTTTTTTTTTTTTTTTTTTTTTTTTTCAAGGTAGGGTCTCCACTCTGGCCCAGGCTGACCTGGAATTAACTATGTAGTCTCAGGGTGGCTTCGAACTCTCCGTGATCCTCCTACCTCTGCCTCCTGAGTGCTGGGATTAAAGGCGTGTGCCACCACGCCCGGCTTTAATGCATCATCTTTTAAGCACTATGAGCTGCCAGTTCCCTTTCTACCTAACCTGACTCCTCGATGAAGACTTCAGAGCTAAGTACGTGATTCAGAGACAAGGGAGCATGCTTCATGTCCAGCATGTATTCCATTGGATAATGAGAATGATGTCAATGCCTACACCCCAGGGCTGTGGGGTGAGGAAGTCTTAAGCCAACACAGGACCACTTAGGACCCTCACTGATGGGCACGGCCTCTGGCAAAGGCCCAGTGTGCCTTCCTCAGTCCTCAGTACAGGGGTCAGTCTCAAATCTTTTTTTTCCTAATAATTTTTTTAGAAGCTTGTGTTGAAATGTTTCAAAAAGAATGTTATGAACTGGCCCAAATTCCTGTCTGCTCCAAAGGTTACGTAATAGGGCCTTTGCTGGGGAGTGAAGCTTGAAGCCATTCATGAGAACTTCTCCTATAGCTTCCCAGGCTCCTCTGCCATGGAAGTCCTTGTATAGTAGACTTAACACCCCCAAGGAAAGGCTCACACACCATCAGCCCTCCACACATAAGGCTTACACGTCTGTCAAATCTCACCTCCCTAAACCCAGGGCCTTGGCTGTACCTGCCTTCTAGACTGAAACCAACCCCTGATGATGCAAAGTTATTCTGGTTTTAATGATGAATGACATCCTAATGTGCTACCATTTTAGTGACATTTGCATTTAAATGGGAAATCATGCCTTTATTGCAAAGAAATTAAGCTAAAAAACTAGGGCTCTATGCATCCTGCCAGGCTGATTCCAAGGAAATTTGAGGTAAAGGGGTCTCCCTAGGCAGCCTCTGATCTTACACCAAATGAGTTGTCTCTTCCTACTGCCTTCTCCACAACAGCAGGGCTACTGGGGTCAGGCCAGAATGGAGTCACTTTAATTTTTTAAACTATTTTATTTATTTAAGTGAGAAAGAGAAAGAGGGAGATAGAGAAAGAGAGAGAGAGAGAAGAGAGGAGAGGAGAGGAGAGGAGAGGAGAGGAGAGGAGAGGAGAGGGGAAGGGAGGAGAGGGGAAGGGAGGGAGGGGGAAGGGAGGGGGGGGGGAGGGAGGAGAGGAGAGGGGGGAGGGGAGGAGAGGAGAGGAGAGGGGAGGAGAGGGGAGGAGGGAGGGAGGAGAGGGGAGGAGAGGGGAGGAGAGGTGAGGAGAAGGGAGGAGAGGGGGGAGGGGAGGGAGGGAGGAGGGGAGGAGAGGGGGAGAGGAGAGGAGAGGGAGGAGGAGGAGAGGAGGGAGGGGAGGAGAGGGGAGGAGAGGGGAGGAGGGGAGGAGAGGAGGGAGGGGGGGAGGAGAGGAGAGGAGGGGAGAGGAGGGGAGGGGAGGAGGGGAGGAGGGGAGGGAGGGGAGGAGGGGGGAGGGGAGGGGAGGGAGGAGGGGAGGAGGAGGGGGGAGGAGAGGGGAGGGGGGAGAGGGAGGAGAGGGGAGGAGGGGGAGGGAGGGGAGGGAGGGGAGGGGGGGAGGGAGGAGGGGAGGGGGGAGGGGGGGAGGGAGGGGAGGGAGGGGAGGGGGGGAGGGGAGGGGAGGAGAGGAGGAGGGGGGAGGAGGGGAGGGGGAGGGGGGAGGGGGGGGGGAGGAGGAGGGGAGGGGAGGAGGGGGGAGGAGGAGGGAGGAGAGGGGAGGAGAGGAGGAGAGAGAGAGGGAGGGGGGGGGGGGAGGGAGGGGAGGGAGGGGAGGAGGGAGGGGAGGGAGGGAGGGGGAGGGGGGAGGAGGGGGGAGGAGGAGGGGAGGGGAGGAGAGGGGAGGAGAAGGAGGAGAGGGGAGGAGAGGGGAGGAGAGGGGAGGAGAGGGGAGGAGAAGGGAGGAGAGGGGAGAGGAGGGGGGAGGGGAGAGGAGGGTCACTATGTAGTCTCAGGGTGGCCTTGAACTCACAGTGATCCTCCTACCTCTACTTCCCAAGTGCTGGGATTAAAGGCGTGCGCCACCACGCCCGGCTTAACTTTTTAAATATGTCTTTGTGTTACGTGGCTGCACGTGTGTGTGCAGGCCTGTTTGCTCAAGCGTGTAAAGGTGCACATAGAGGCAAAAGACCAGCCTTGGGTATCATCCTCTGGAATACCATCCACTTCCTTTTAGGCAGGGTCTCTCCTTGGCTTGGAGCCCACCCATTAGGCTAAACTAGCTGGCCAGCAAGCCCTAGGAATCCTCCTGTCTATACTTCCCCAGCACTAGGGTTACACGCGTGCCACCACACCAGCCATTTGTACGTGGGTACTGAGAATATAGGATCCCTACACCTGTGGGGCAAGGCCACTGGTCACTGAGCTGTGGGCCAACTCCACGCTTGTATTGAAAGGTCCGTGGAGAGGGCTGCACGGCTAAAGTCATCGCTACATAACTCTGAGTACCTGGCTTAAGACACCAGACCTCACATAAAAGCCAGAGACAAGCTGGGCATGGTGGCACACGCCTTTAATCCCAGCCCTCGGGAGGCAGAGGTAGGAGGATCACTGTGAGTTTGTGGCCACCCTGAGACTACATAGTGAATTCCAGGTCAGCCTGGGCTAGAATGAGACCCTACCTTGAAAAACCAAAAAAAAAAAAAAAAAAAAAAAAAAAAAAGCCGGACGCTGTGGCAGGTTCTGTAATCCCAGTGTACCCACAGGGAGAAGGGAGGCAAAGACAGGGGAATTTCCAAAAAGCTTGTAAAGGAAGCTGTGAATAATAAGGGATCCTGCCTCAAATGAGGTAGAAAGCAAGGATGGACCAGAAAATAAATGTCTTCTGACCTCCACACACGTGTCATAGCACACATGCATGTGCACACCCACAATCACACGCACACAAACATTTAATTAAATAAATAAATAAAATCATTTTCAAAAACATATTCTGAGCCAGGCATGGTGGCTCACAGCTGTCATCCCAGCACTTCAGAGATTGAGGTAGGAGGGTCACGGTGAGGTCAAGGGTCATGGTGAGGTCAAGGCCAAACTAGGCTAGAGTAAGACCCTGCCTCGCAGAAAGTATATTTTGATTATTTGAGTTCAGTCTGGGCCACATAAGTTCTAAGCTAGCCTGTGCTATATGATGAGACCTTATCGCAAAAAAAATAAATAAAATATTAATAATTAATGAGTTTGTGGGGAAAAAGTAATTCTAAAGTGTGGAACTTCAAGATAATATTTTCTTTTTTGTTGTTGTTTTTTTTGTTTTGTTTTGTATTCTTCTGTCATTACTGCCAGCTGGTAATTATAATAGCTTTTGCTAATTTTTTTAGACTCATGTGTCAGGTTTTTTTTTTTTTTTGGAGAACAATTATATAAACTCATGGGTATTTCTGGCTAAAATTGCCAACACTTACTTTTTAACTCCAAAAACTAAAATACAATTAGCTGAGTAGGGCATCGAACGAGTGAGAACAACAACTAGCTAATTGCACATTTCTGTGGCCAGTGACACCAACGCTTGTCACAGCACAGGTCTTAAAAAAAAAAAAAAAAAAAAAAAAAAAGCCAGCAGATGGAGCATGTGCTGCTGTCTCGGACTCAGAAATTCAGTCAGCCTCCAAGGAGAAAATCAAATGTAAGTCGAGCCCCAAATGGTTTCCACTGAGGTCAAGTCGAGTAGCTGTGCTGGCCGGAAGTGCCCTGAGTGCTTCAAGGGAGGAGGAGTGGCAGCAGAAATGCCTGGGAACTCAGAGTCAGGATGCCAAGCAGAACAGAGGCCA
Source organism: Orientallactaga sibirica (assembly GCA_036365145.1). Taxonomy (NCBI): domain Eukaryota; kingdom Metazoa; phylum Chordata; class Mammalia; order Rodentia; family Dipodidae; genus Orientallactaga; species Orientallactaga sibirica. The sequence continues at coordinate 10,937,330 of JAEOAD010000044.1, forward strand.
CGGAAAGGTGAGTGTGAGCAGAGGGAACAAAGGCCACACTCAGTGGACTCCGCACTGTATAGGTGGTGCCTTTCAGTCATGAAGCACTTTTTGTTTTGTTTGGTTTGGTGTTTCGAGGTAGGGTCTCACTCTGGCCCAGGCTGACCTGGAACTCACTATGTAGTCTTAGGGTGGTCTTGAACACAACATGGCTATCCTCCTTCCTCTGCCTCCCGAGTGCTGGGATTAAAGGCGTGCAACACCATGCCCAGCTGTAAATGAAGTCTATTTTCTTTTCAAGGTAAGGTCTCACTCTAGCTCAGGCTGACCTGGAACTCACTACGTAGTCTCAGGGTGGCCTCGAACTCACGGTGATCCTCCGACCTCTGCCTCCGAGAGCTGGGATTAAAGGCATATGCCACCAACATCCAGCTTCATGAAGCACTTTTTTTTTTTTTTTACCTGTGACGTCTGACTTCAGCTGCCACAAGGTTGTTTGTTCGGCATTTATGTAGATTTTCATGACCCAGGGTTATCCATATACCACAGCCCTGTGACAGAGACATTTGCTCCATTCTCATCTTTGGATAGGGCTACTGCGGCTCTCGGGAATTGAGTGATGCAATCTCAGTGAATGCTGGTGACTGACCTTGAACCCCGAACTCTACCCCAAAGACTGCTAGCCTCTACTGGGGTGCAAAGTCTCATACTTCATCAGACGGTCCTGCACCAGCATGGAAGCGCATGCTGACATTGCCTAGACCAAGCAGCAGGGACAGCTCTCCTCAAAACAAAGGTGTTAGCCAGCATGTGAGGCCTATGCCTGTACCCCAGCACTTGGGAGCTAGAGGCAGGAAGATCAGAAGTTCAAGGCCATCCTCAGTGAGATTAGCAAGTTTAGAGATAGCAAGAGCTGCATGATACCCTGTCTCAAAATAAAACCTGTGCTGGAGAGCTGGCTCAGTGATGAAAGGGGCTTTCTTGTAAAGCCTGAAGACCTGGGTTCAATTTCCCAGTGCCCATGTAAGCCAGATGCACAAAATAATGCATGTGTCTGAAATTCCGTCACAATGGCAACAGGCTCTGGTGCACCCATACTCTCTCTGTCTCTCTCCTGCTCTCTCTCTCTCTCTCTCTCTCTCTCCTTCCCTCCCTCCTTCCCTCTTTCTTTCTCTCTGTATGCTGGCAAATAAATAACTGCAACCAGTCATGGAGGGGGTGGAGACAGGAGCATTTTTGTAGGATGACAGAGGAGGACTTCCCAGATTCTCCTTGAACCTCCTCACACATGCTCACTGGGTATGCACATCTACACACACACTACATCATGCACACATCACACCACATACACACACACATGCCAAAATATTAAACTAAAATTTAAAAAAAAATAGTCGTTTCCCGTCACCATGAATTTTTGTTGTTGTTGTTGTTTTCACTTGTAGGCTGGCGTCACCGTCAATTCTCACTCAAACAAAGGTAACAAAAACAAGACCTTCATCTACTTCTTCCTGAGAAAAACAAATTTAAAAAGGAGAGGGCCTTTGACTTTATGTGGGGAGTTGGAAATCAAGCCCTGAATGATGGGTTTTGAGGACAAGTGCCTTTAACCACTACTGAGCCATCTCCTCAGCCTAGGATATTGGAAAGTACTAAAATTTCTTTTGCTGTAAATGTTAACCCTTATTGAAATCGTGTCCCCTAATTCCCTATGTTACTAGCATTTCTAGGGTAAAATCCCGCACCCCATCAGCCCAGCAGGCTAGGCTCAGCTGTCTGCCCCTAATACTCCAACCACTGAGACAGTCGTGGAAAGAAGAGGAAGATGTGTTCACTGTAACGACATGAGGAGGAGCAGCACGGGCTCCGTGACCTCGTCCCCAAGTTCATCTTCTGGGTACTGACATGAGATTCAGGCTTAAGAAGAAGGCAAGAGGTGTGAGTGAGTAAGCAGTCCTGGCCAAGCTGTGATGCCACCCATCGTCCCAAAACGGTCTGACAAGTGCCCAGCACTGTGTGAAATCTCTTCTTGGGAGGCAAGTGCCTACCCCGGCTGGCACCAGGCTTCAGCCAATCCCTGCGCCCAACATGAGACTCCTGAAGAAATGTCGGTTCTTTGAGGTCCATTGATTCACTAGTCTGACAGCTAACGAGATGCCTACAGACAGCTCTCTTTAGAGTCTTCTCTCCTGCAGGGAGGGTTATTCCGAGAGCCTTAACTTTTCCACACAACAATATGAGTGAAGTCAATGTCTGTGCCACAGGGCCACCTTCCTGCAGGAGCACAGCAGGGGGCAGGGGCACAGCTGGAGGGCAGTGACGTGACGTGTCATGGGCCTCCCGTGGCTTTAGATCTAGCCATGTGCAGTGGAGTATAATAGATGAAGTTGCAAAATGGATTGTTCCTGTGGTAGAAAATGGACGAATAATGCCGTGCTCATCTAAATATGGAAGTCCTACTTCTCACATTGTCATTTATTTTAGCGACTTGAAAAAGCCCTTCAGGCAAAAGTCATATTTGGCTGGTCCTCTTACTTTAGACACTACAACTTATCTTTATTTTTAAAGCACGTGTGTGCAGTTCACATGGGCTGGGTGTCCCTGTGTGTGCAGACGAACCCACAGGACAACCTCGAGTGTCATCTTCAAGGACACCACCCACCTTTATTTTATTTATTTATTTTTTCTTTTTTGGAGAGAGACACAGAGAAAGGGAGAGGAAGACAGATAGAGATGGGTGCGCCAGAAGCCTCTCAGCTGCTGTGAACGAAATCCAGATGCGTGCACCCCCTTGTGGTCAAGTGCGGCATTGAGCCCTTGCGTCACTTTGCATCTGGCTAAACGTGGGACCTGGAGATTGGAACCGCTGGAGATTGGAACCGCTGGAGATTGGAACCAGCGTTCTTAGGCTTAGGAGGCAGGTGCCTTAACCTCTAAGCCATCTCTCCAGCCCCACCCACCTTTATTTGAGACAGGGCCTCTCATTGGCCCAGCACTCAGCAACTCTGGCTGGCCAGGGAGCCCCAGGGATCCTCTATCCCTCCAGCACTGGAATGACAGGCATGCACGGCCACACCCAGCATTTTTTACATAGGTGCTGGGGATCCAACTCTGGTCCTCAGGCCCTCGCAGCAAGCACTTCACAAAACTGAGCCATCTCCCCAGTTGACCGTTTATCCTTTTTTAACTCTCTCCTTTTTTAATCACAAAACCCTAGCACATGGGAGGGATACTAACAATAGAGGAGCAAGCTTTGATTGAAAAATCAATTAAACTAGTTCAAGTTTGGAGAAAGGTAAGCTGACTCCACTGCACATTCAAGGTGTTGGGCTCAGCTCCAACCACGGCCACCTGCAGGCTCCTCAGAAGACAGCGTTCCTGTCACGGCAGCGAGTGGTTTCATGACGTCCAACTCACCCCTTCACTATCCTATTTCCCACTGAATATTAATGCTTCTGCCATCAGTGCTTAATTTACTTAATTTATATGAATTTGCTCAACTCTGTGTTACTCACACCTGCCTTTCTTACCTTCCCTGCACTGGTGGATACATGAAATCACAGTGACACCAGAGAACTTACAAAGAAAAATAAAGATGAAACTAAAATGTGAAGAGTCTATAGGGAAATGAAAAAGGTTAAGGAGAAAAGCAAGAAACAAAAACATTCTAAGAAATTTAGAAAACACTTACTGAACAGTAATGTATTTTTAAAAAAACACTTTTTGAGGTTTTTTTTTTTTTTTTTTTGTAGATACAGACCTAAAAGGTCATGCATTGTTACATGTAAGACATGTAAGTTCTACTGCATAGCAGCCACAAAGGAAAGTAGCCTCTGTTTGTTTGCTTTAATTTTCTCATGTCTAGCCAAAATTCTGAATTCTGGACAACTCTGGAATCTTCCACATTTGTTGAGCCCCCTTCTGGTCCCCTAGAAGGTTGTCATGCTACAACCTCTGAGCCCTGCCTTCTCTACTCGAGCCCTAAACAACAACCCTCTGCACATATCATATAACTAAATAACAACCTCGGCTTTGAGGCACAGCTCTGAGTTCCTGCCCAGAAATTGCGTGGAAACCAACAGCAGTCAAACAGCAGAGCAGAGTGTATTCGTGGCAATGGCTCAAGAAGGTGGGAGTGGGGGGATAACCTTCTCCATCACTCAGCAGCTGCTGTATCCTGGGCAGAGATTTCTCCTTCCCTTCTGGAGACAGCTTCTCCATCCCCTGTTGACTGGGAAATCTCCTGTTGAACCGCAAAATCACCATTACACTAGAAAGTCTCTGCCGGGAGCTTGGAGAGGAGGAATGCGAATGTGGCTCCATGAAAAGCTGCTCAAAGCACCCATTATGTGAAGGAGGTTAGTACAGAAAGATCTCCCTGTTGCTGGTAAGTAACAGACCAGCAGGGCTGGACCAAATTTTCTGGGATTCCCGCCACCCCTCCTCCCTGGGGTGAAAGAAAAAGCAATCCAGTAGAAGAAACCCATAGGATGGTCTTGACCATCTGGCAGATAGTGGCGGCCAGTTCACAGCTAAGGCAGCGGAGGGCGCCATCGTCTCTGGGTCCGCCTCGCTTCACCTTCCAAAGGAACCAAGCTCCTGATAGACTTTCTGGGCAAAGATCACCTGGCACAGGGGCTGAGCAGATTCCCAGCTCTGACCTAGCCTAGACCAGTGCTCCACACAGCTCCAGCACGTGGAACCATTTGCCACCAAGACGGATGGAACCCAGAAGCCGCTGCTCTCAAGCAACCAAGCAAAGGAGTCTTTGCCCTTCTCCACCCTCATGACCTGGCTCTGCCTCATGCATTGCAGGCTGGGCTTGGATTTACTTTAGATGCAGAAATTCAAAGTGTTTTATCCAAAGGTATAGAGCATATGTGTGTGTATAGTTTATATGGTGCCTTGTATGTATACTGTGTATGCACACGTGTGTATAGATGGGCACACCCTGCATGCATCCACGTGGCACCCAAATGTCAGCGGTCCTCATCTATCACTCTTCCACATTGTTTCCATGAGACAGTCTCACATTGAACCCAGAACTGCCATTTTTGGGTTTTTTAAAGATTTTTTTTTAATTTTTATTTATTTATTAGAGACAGAGAGAAGGAGAGTGGGCACACCAGAGTCTCTAGCCACTGCAAACTGCATGCACTAACTACCATGTGCATCTGGCATACGTGGGAACTGGAGAATTGAACCTGGGTCCTTAGGCTTCACAGGCATGCACCTTAACTGCTAAGCCATCTTCCCAGCCCCCCATTTTTGGTTTTGAGAGTATCTGTTTGTTTCTGGATTTTGTTTTGTTGGAGTTTTTTGGTCAGACAGGTTGACCAGCAAGCCCCAGGACTGAACATACAAAAGTGGCATGGCCACACTCAGCTTTCTACTTGGGGGCTAGGCATCAAACTCAGGTCTGCTCAGCTCCTTATCCTTGCATGGTGAATGTGTTTACCCTCTGAGCTATCATATTTTTAAAAACAATAAATAAACTTGATTTATGTTTGATGAACATTAATAATCATTTGAGAGGTATACATCAAATCTGCAGTGAGATACCTCAGATATGGCGAGATGATTAGAATCAAAATAACAATACTAGCCGGGCATGATGGCACACGCCTTTAATCCCAGCACTCGGGAGGCAGAGGTAGGAGGAGTGCCATGAGTTCGAGGCCACCCTGAGAGTAGAGTCAATTCCAGGTCAGCCTGGGCTAGAGTGAGACCCTACGTTGAAAAACCAAAAAAGTAAAAATAAATAACAATACTATTATCAATATTCTTGCTAATGAGAAATTAGCACTGATACTTTGCTGGTAGGGATGTGAAGTGATTTGCTCACTGTGGAAAACACTTTGGCACCTCCTCAAAATTTCAAGGGCAGGGCTGGAGAGATGGCTTAGGGGTTAAGGTGCCTAGCTCCTAAGCCTAAGAATAACAGTTTGATTCTCCAGGTCCCACATTTAGCCAGACGCAAAGTGATGCAAGGGCACAATGCCACATTTGACCACAAGGGGGCACATGTGTCTGGAGTTCATTCACAGCAGCTGAGAGGCTGCTGGCGTGCCCGTTCTCTATCTGCCCCCCCCACCCTCTCCAAAAAAAATTTCAAGGGCAGAATCACCTGGGAGACCTAGTCATTCCTCTCCTAGGTGGACAGTTAATCACCTGCAGTGTTATGCACCACAGCCAAAGGTAGAAGCCAAGCAAACATCAGATAAACCAACTGTGGTCCAGGGTGAGCATGCATGATCAGCAGATACAAAATCCAAAGTGCTCCAAATTCCAAAACCTTATGAATGAACACTAACAAGGATTCCCCAAATAAGAAATTCTACACCTGAGTTCATGCAATAGGCTGCACTGACCTTTACAACTATTTAAAATATTATAGAAACTTGCCTTTAGGAGCTGTATTTAAGGTATAAAGGAATATCCTATTTAGATTTGAGTCTCATTCCCAAGTTAGCTCATGGTGTATATGCAACTGTTCTGATCCCTCTAACCAAAAAAGAAAAAAAGAAAAGTCCAAAGTTCAAAACTACATCTGGTCACAGGCATTTTGGATAAAGGATACTCAACTTGCATATTCCTATAATGGATTATCATTCGGCCATTAAACATGCTACAGTAGGAATCAATAGGAGACAATATGCCAAATGAAAGCAGCCAGAATTAACAGGCCTTATCTAGAGTAGATGAGTCCATGGAGACAGAATGTAGAGTGGTGGTTGCTAGGGTGGACTAGGGGTCATGGGTGCTTGATGGATTTGGAGTTTTATCTTGGGTGATGGCCGCAGGACATGGGAAATGTGCCAAATAAATGGTCAATTTATGGTTTTTGAATTTCGCCCTACTCTTTTTTTTATTTTTTTATTGACAACTTCCTTAATTGTAGACAATATCCCATGATACTTCCCTCCCCCCCCACTTTCCCCTTTGAAACTTTACTCTCCATCATATCCACTCTCTCTGTCAATCAGTCTCTCTTTTATTTTGATGTCATGATCTTTTCCTCCTATTATGATGGTCTTGTGTAGGTAGTGTCATTTAAAATGTCTCTGTCCAGTCTGGAGTCTGACATCACTTGCCTCTGAGAAGAGGCCTCTGGTCCTTTCTTCCCAAAGTTTTCCTCATCCCTCTTAATTCCATTTCTTTGTGGCCTTCGCCCCTCCCCCTCCCCCACACACCCCAACTCATTTCCTCTGCTGCCAGTTTCTCCCTGACCTATTTCAGGAAGAGAAGACCCTTGTCTCTCACTCCCTGTACCATCTCACCTTGTCCCTCCCTTCAAAGCCAAGCTGGTCCAACCAGCGAGCCACCCAGGTTTCCAGCTCTCCCTGGTCCCTATGATCTGGCTTCCTGCCGGATCCCATCATGGTCTCCTCAGCGGCAGACCCAGGGGAGCTCCCAGGCCTCTCCTTGGAGGAAGCCGCGAGCCACCGGTAGAGCTCACAAAGAGAGACTCCCTTTCCTGAAAGCTTCCTGGTCCCCGTCTAGAAAGTTCCCAGCAATCTCTAACAAAAACACTGATCTTCAATGCATTAGAAGGTTCCCATCATTTTAATTGGCTTTCTTTTTCTCTTTTGAACAAGGATTTGAGAAATGTTGAGTTTGTTTCTCCTCTGACTCCCTGTTGGCAGCTGATGGACCGAGGGGAGAAACATGTCTGCCTTGGGTGCCACAGGGAGAACAATTCCTGTCCCAGTGCACACAGGGTAGAGAAAGGCCATAAGGTCCACACTGACAGAGAAAGTGTCCTACCAGCTGTCAGCAAATTGACCCAGAGCTGCTCCCAGAAGGCAGTCAAAGGACAACCACAAAAGGGACACAAAAGCTACAAAGTGATTTTCAAGGTCAAGCCATCCAAAACTAACCTCGGGGGTGTTGGAGACCCTCCTAGGGCCAGCCCCAGAGGGACGGCAGGGTCTCCGCCGAGTTGAGGGGTGAGAGGCATGGAGTTGGGTGGAAGCAGCAGAGGGCGAGCTGCTGTAAACTCATTTATTCAAGGAAGGGTAGAGGATTTTAAGGGGTTTGGCTGGCCAATCATTGTATGGGGTGGTCCCCTTCTTGTGACCAATGACAGCCTGTCTCTGGGCAGATCATCTCACAGCAGGTTGCTCGTGAGCATGGGACTGTAGCTGTTGTCAAGCCAGGCCTGTGCGGGATGTCACATCCACAGAAGCCACTTCCTGGTTTCTTCTGGCATGAGGTCTGGCTAGGGCCAGACCTGCATTGTGCCATACATATCCTCCTTTTTGTTTTTATTATTGGCGACCCTGGGAGGCATGGTTCTTTGCCAAGCCATTGTTGACCCCAGGCCCCAAGGGATCATCACATGCGATGGTGCCTGTCTTAGGTTGCCCCATCTCATGGGGTCTTACCCATTATTGACTACCCACCATCCTGGTAAGAAAACCCGAGGGGTGTGGCCTGGTTTCTTTTAGCATGTGGTCTGGCTAGGGCCAGACCTGCATTGTGCCATACACGGGGGGAATGGGAAAAATAGATTAAAGGAACAGAAAGTTTAGGAGGAGGAAGGGTGAAGGGAGGAGAAACAGGGAATGGGGTGGAGAAAAGGAAAAGGTCCAGGAGAGAGGGGCAGGGGTTGAGAATGTCTGGACACCTCTCAAAATGTGGTCTCCAGGCCTCCGGGGAAAGGGTGCTTCTGAGGCCCTTTCAAGAGTTCCATGAGGTCAAAGCTGTTTTATAATACTATTAAGACATGTTGACAAAACAAAAGCGAGAAAGACAATGCCCAACTCTTCACAGTAACCCAAAGCATAGCTTTGTACTGGAAGACTCCATCCACCAGCATCGGCAGAAGATCAGGTCCACTCAGTGTCCTCAGCGAGGCACAGTTACACTGCCGTGATCTCTCAGCCCTCGGGTGAATGTCGTAACTCCGCTAGATCAACAAGAAACACACCAGAAGCTAGAAAGGGGATATAAAGAAAATAGACAAGGAGGGGGGACTTACTAGGGTGGTATTGTATATATATATAAGTAGAAGAACAGATTAACAGGGGTGGGAAGGCCTAAGTGACATCAGGGGAAGAAATTGGAGAAAAGGAAAGGTGGAGGGAGGGCTAATCAAAATCTAAGAGGGTATGACTAAGTCATACAGAAAACTACTTTTTGTGGACAATAAAACACTCAGAAACCATAGATTGTTATTAGAAAATTTTAGTGCCAGGGATGTTCCAGTGAGTTGTTGGCCAGGGATGTAGCTGATGCCCCCAAAACTTTATACAGACCATTGCCGAGGCTCTTGGTTTCCCACCAGGAATAGATGAGAAAACCTTATTGCTGAAGACTCCACATACTTAGGCCGCAGGGTCACTGAGAAATCCTGCTGGAGCTGAACTGAAACCCTCCCCCATGTGGGTCAGCTGACAGAAAGATGGGAAAAGCTATGCTGCATGCAGTTCAATGGGGGAGAGAGAAATCACCAGTGAAGATACTCAACAGTGAACACCGCAAGCCTTAAATTTGGCCAGCCAGGCCAAATGAGCCAACAGGTGCAATAGTGGCATGTCTGTTATGGGGGAAACCAACTGCTCTCTAATTGGACTGGAGGTACACTCCATGGGAGGGAATACATTCCTGATACTGAAAACCTACAACAGGGTAGTCATGAGCCCTAGAGTATAATATCTGCTGGTGTCTCGCTAAATGTATATACTATGCTCACCAAAATGCCCGGTAAGCACTTCTCTTCATGTTCATACCCATATATTAATGCTACTCTCACTTTTGGTTAGAGAAGTTTCTCTTTTCAGTTGGTGGCAACCTTGGGATGACTCAGAAAGCACCATGGTGCTGAGAAGAAGGGACAGAGGAGTGTTCAGCACTGAAACATCTCAAACCCATCTTCCAAGGCTCAGGGTCCATTGCAGAAGAGGGAGCGGAAAGAATGTAAGAGCCAAAGGAAGAGTAGGACTCCTTACAACGTGCTCCTCCAGACACAAAATGCCCTGGATATTCATGACCTTGCAGTAACACTACCTACATAAGACCATCATAATAGGAGGAAAAGATCATGACATCAAAATAAAAGAAAGACTGATTGAGAGGAGAAAACATATAATGGAGAGTAGAGTTGCAAAGGGCAACGTGGGGGGAGGGAAGGAATTACCACGGGTTATTGTTTACAATTATGGAAGTTGTCAATAAAAAAATAAAATAAAATAAACACACCTGATATTTGCTGGAGTCCAACGGTCACTTCATTAGACCTTTTCTCTCTAATGTACAAAGTAAACCTGTCACCTAGAGGGAATAACCTATGTTTTGTTGTTGTTGTTGTTGTTGTTGTCAGTAAAAATTGTGAGCTTTCAAGGACAAATCTGAGTTCTGACCAGCCTTTTATCTGCCATTAAAAGCTTAACAGATTCCCAATCCTTAAAGACTTCTCTCTTAGTATGGGTGATAACAAGCACAGATTTCGTTTATATTTTTGGTGTGTAGGTATATGTAAGGTGTGCATGTGTGTCTACAGATGCACACGCCTAGTGCACACATGTGCAGAGATGAAAGGAGGACATGAGGTGTTCGCCTCTGTGTCTCTTCCACCTGACTTCCCTGAAGCAGGCTCTCACTCAATCTGGAGCTCATGCAGCTTTTCCATTAGAGTGGCAGGCAGTGAACCCCAGAAGTCCTCCTGTGTCCCCCTCAGTGATGTGGCCACACTCAACTTTTCACATGGGTGGTGGGGATCAAGCTCAAGGCCTCTTGTCCACCAAGTACCTTTACCCACTAAGCCACCTCCTCAGCCCCAGATGTGACATTTTGATAGTATATCATGAAATATGCCAACCTGTAGAAGCTCCGTCTAACTCTGGGAGGCCATATTTCCCTTATGACTGATGTGAGATGCTTCAAAACCCATGTATGGGTTGGTGATTCCAAAAATAGACCAATAGATTGTCAAGCAACAGAAGGCAAAAGTTTACTGACTCAGTTTCGGATTTAGTCCACAATCAGTTAACCTTTAAGAATATACCACTTGTTAATTTTGGAGTGTCTTCAAGAATATCCACAATTATTGAAAAGACTATTGAAACTTTTCTCCCTTCCCCGTCTAAATGTCTGTATGAGGCTGATTTCCTTCCCAGACCTCAACCCAAACAACACATTGCAACAGATTGGATCTAAAAGCAGACGTAAAACTCCAGCTGTCTTCTTTGAAGCCCGGCCTTAAAGAGCTTGGTGAAAATGAAAGCTATGCCACTCTCTCACTAACTTTTTTTTTTTTTAAAGAAACTCTGACCTTTATTTATTTATTTATTTGCAAGCAGAGAAAGAGAGAGATAGAAGAGAAGCAGACAGAGAGAGAATGGGCACGCTAGGGCCTCTAGCCACTGCAAACAAACTCCAGATGCATGTGCCCCTTGTGAATCTGGCTTATGTGGGTCCTGGAGAATTGAACCGTGATCCTTTAGCTTTGCAGGCAAACACCTTAACTGCTAAGCCATTTCTCCAGCCCCTCACTAACTTTTTTTGTTTGGAGAAATACAGGTATCTTTCACTTAGATGGTATTGTTTAAGGTAACCTGTGATGAGATTATTAATTAAGTGAATTTTTAAAAATTTTTTCTGATTCTCCATTTAATGCAGCAAGTATGAATAGGTACAACTTTCTACAAAAGCTCCTCAGAGTTCTCACTCATTTCTAAAAACGTAACAGAGTCCTAAGACTAAAAATTTGAAAACCATGGTATTAGGTGAAGCCAGACATTTTCACAAATAAAATTACCAAATTGGCATCTTAGTGGGCCTATCTCCAAGGGCGTTCTCTTTGGTCAGATGGCCAGTAGAATTCAATGACAGTCACGTACTGCATCATGTTGCCTTTGCCTTCTTTTGTTTTGTTGTTGTTTGGGTTTGTCTTACTTGGTTCTGTTTTGTTTTGTTGGATTCTATTTTATTTTATTTGTTTTGTTTTGTTTTGTTGTTGCGATAAGATCTCACGATGCAGCCCAAGCTGGCCTCTTACTCCCAATCCTCTTGTCTCTAATCAGAATTACAGGTGTACAACGTGACACCCAGCTTCCACAGTGATGCTTCAGTCAAATGGGTTGCATGTGCATTTACCACAGTGTTCCCATTTTGACAATAAAACTGTCTTCAGGGGCTACTGAGATTGCTCAGTGGTTGGGGACACTTGCTTGCAGAGCCTGATGGCCCAGGTTTGATTCCCCAGTACCCACATAATATGAGATGCACAGAGTGGCATACGCATCTAAAGTTCTTTTTCAGAGTCAGGTGGCCCTGGCTGTGACTCGCTCTCTTTCTCTTTCTCTCCTTGTAAATAAATAAAAATACTTTTCAACAAAAATTATCTTCAGGGCTGCAGAGATAGCTTAGTGGTTAAGGCGCTTGCCTGCGAAGCCTAAGGACCCAGGTTTGACTCCCCAGAACCTAAGTCAGATGCACATGGTGGCACATGCATCTGGATTTCATTTGCAATGGCTAGAGGCCCTGGCATAACCCATTCTCTCTCTCTCTCTCTAATAAATAAATTAAACATTTCCAAAAAAGGACATTAAAAAGTATCTTTTAAAAATTGTCTTAATAGCCAGGCATGGTGGTGTATGCATGTAATCACAGCACTCAGGAGGTAGAGGCAGGAGGATTATCACAAGTTCAAGGCTAGTCTGGGGGGGGGGGCAGCGAACCTGTCTTCATTTGTGTGAGCAACCTGTACTGTGTTCTGTGGTATTCAGATGATTACCAACATGTGTCTCAGCACACATCCTCACCAGGAAGTGGAACACCATAAAGACAGCCTCCAGTTCTGCCCACCCGGTAGACACCACAGAAGCCAGTGCCAGAACCTATTGGTGGTTCTGTCCTGTTCTGGGAAAGTTAGGCAGTTCTGCGCCCTGACAGCAGCACACTCAAACACAACAGTCATTTGGAAGCCCCCTAAACCCCTTGATTTAGAAGGATGTTTAGAATCTGAGACAAGGTCACAAACTAAATGTCTAATTGCATCAGCCTCAGGGAACACAGGTGGGTCCACTGATATTTAAGGTCACCTGCAGCTGGAAAGGTTGGCAAGAGCAGAAGATGATGGAGCAGAAGTGACAAGGAGGTTCCTTTCACAGACTGGCAGAAGCACCAAGCTGTGAATGGCTAGATGCATGACTGGAGGTGAGAGCTGAGGAGCTTGATAATGTCTGGGGCCATCTGACAATGTTCTCATTCAAGGACTTCTAACGCCAATGTCAGGAACGTGAGCATCTGACAGACAGGGACCACATCTAACACCTCGCTGATGCTTGGTTGGGATGCGGCTCTGGGCCTGGCACATGCTCAATGCCCATAACACACTGGCCGAGGGAATAGAAGGAGGGGGAGGATAAACGAATATGCCAAGGTGACAGGTGTATTGAGCACTGCTCTGGTGCCAAGCACTGTGAACAGTTCTCAGTCCCTACAAAGGAGGGGTGGATGCCCACCAAAGGCACAGCCTCTGTGCTACTCCATTCTTTGGCAGGATATGCTGTACCGTGACCTACCGGCAGAAAACCAGGACCAAAGAACCAGCATTTCAGCGACTGGATAAGGAGGAAAGCGGATCCACTGGGCTTCACAGTGAGGTATTGTTATTGTTGTTGTTGTTGTTGTTGTTGTTTTAATCTCTTAGACATAAAAGTCTAGTCAGAACTTTATTATTGTATCTTAAAAGTTAGGAATTAAAATCTAAGCATTATAGTTATATCTCCAGCACAGTTCTGAAAGGAGTATCTCTTCTCTTTGTGGAGCCCAAAGTCGTAACAGAAATGGATAATAGTACAAATCGACATTTTCTCAAACTTTGCTCTCCAGAGAGGTAAGTCCTTGGTGCAATATATGCGACAGACAATCACGGAATAGGATTGCTGGATCTCCTAGACCTTTAAGAAGTCATGAAAATAGTGTCTTCCATTCTTTTTTTTTTAAAAAAATTATTTATTTATTTATTTATTTGTTTATTTATTTATTTATTTGACAGGGAAAGAGGGAGAGACAGGGAGAGAATGGGCACTGCAAACGAACTCCAGACACATGTGCCCCCTTGTGCATCTGGCTAACATGGGTCCTGGGGAATCGAACCTGGGTCCTTTGGCTTTGCAGGCAAACGCCTTAACCACTAAGCCATCTCTCCAGCCCGTGTCTTCCATTCTTGCTTTCCTATCTTTCATCCCCAGGCCAGCAGGGATGGCACCCCTGCATGTCACCACAGGCACCATCTGAGACCCCTGGCACATGAATTCTGGAGAATTCTGCATCCAAGTGTCCTGAGACAAGACTAGCAAGCAAACAAAACCTGCATTTCTCCCTGAGGCCTGGTCTTCCTTGCAAACAGTTCAATTGATCGGGAGGACATTGACCCGGTAATACAGGTGGTGATCATCTGAATGTCCTAAGAGAGGACATGTAAGGCTGGACACTGTGGTGTACACTGGTAATCCCAGAACTTGGGAGGTGGGGGTGCACAGAGAGCAAAATGTTAGCCCATAAAAGAACAAAATGAACCTTGAGCAGGTGGGGGCGGTAAATCAACAGGATGCTCTGCTGGTCTGAATACCCCGGGGCCTGCATTGTTGAGCAAAGTCCTTAAGGGCAGATAATCGGACATTCTTGGTGGCAGACCTACCTCACCCCCCCACCCCCAGGCACTTCCTGTAACTGACCAACAGACCTGTTCACAAGTTTGTTCTGTTTTTTTCTTCCCTATAATCTTCTAAGAATGTAAGTTGTGATTTATGGCTTAACTCCCATCCTGTTTTTGCAATAAACCTTTTGTAGTTTTTTTCCAACAAAGACTGACCCTCCAAACAGTTCTGCGCTGCATCCTGAGAATGTGCAGATGTCGCCCTGGTGTGCACCAGCTTTCCTTATTTTTCTTTTCTTTCTTTTTTACCCATTCCGTGAGTCGGTGATCGTACTTGTGCGACACTGGACCCCGTAACAGAGGCAGAAGGTTCAGGAGTTCAAGGTTATCCTTTGCTACGCAGTAAATTTGAGGCTAGTCTGGGCTACTTGAGACTATGCCACAAAAAGAAAAACAAAAAGGGAAAAGTAAATTTGAGACAGACACACAAAAAGACAGAAGGGATGAGATATGGCCCAGCATTAGCCCCAGGGAAAAAGTCCGGACACTTCCCTTCACATTTCTGCCTCAGCGGTGAATTAGCCTTGAACAGGTAAGTCTATCTTTCCTGAGGTTTCTGGTATTTAAAATAAAACATCACCTTGCACTCTAAGTTCTATGGCCTTGAACGCATCATCATTGACAGAATGCTCACCCAAACACGGCTGAAATGCCTCCAGCATCCCACAATGCCTATTACTATTACCTGAGAAGATACATTTCAGCTTTCTGTAACATACAGATTCCAGATCGGAACACGGCGAAATGTCTACTCTTCGACATATAATTTTAGAAGTATGGCCTTAAATAATTCACAATAAATGATTGAAGCCTGCTGCTGCATTGTTTGAGTAGCAACAATGTGCCCAACCTTCTGTTCTGTAGCGTCAAAGGCAAAGATGGCTTTTTAATTACATTAGCGCACAGAGTTAGGTGTAATTCAAACCCAAATCAATGAAATTCTAGATGGCTTATTCTTATCCGTTGAAAATAGTAACAACTGGACCATGCTTGCTTTTATTATCTCTGTATGTAACTAATGTGCTTCTAATACATGCGTGTGTATGTGTCTGTGTTGTATGTGTGTGTCTGTATGCATGTGGGTGGAGGCCAGGGGTTTATGTCTGGGGTCTTCTTTAATTGTGCCCCACTTTTTTTATTTAATCTAGTTATTAAAGAGAGAGAGGCAGCTAGAGAGAGAGAGAGAATGGGCATGCCAAGGCCTTCAGCCATTACAAATGAATTCCAGAAACATGTGCCACCTTGTGCATGTGCCTTACATGGGTACTGGGGAATTGAACCTGGGTCCTTAGGCTTTGTAGCAAGTGCCTTAACCATTAGGCCATCTCTCCAGCCCATTTTTTTTCAGATAAAGTCTCTCACTGAACCTAGATCTTACCAATTCATCTAGACTAATTATCCAGAAATCCCTAGAGAGCCTCCTGTCCCCTCCTCTCCAGCACTAGGTTTATAGGCGCACAGCATCATGCCTGGCTTTTTTTTATTGACAGCTTCCTTAATTGTAGACAATATCCCATGGTACTTCCTTCCCTCCCTCCCCCTCCCCCCGCTTTCCCTGTTGAAATTCCACTCTCCATCATATCTCCTCCCTCTCTCAATCAATCTCTCTTCTGATTTTGATGTCATGATCTTTTCCTCCTATTATGATGGTCTTGTGTAAGTAGCATTAGGCACTGCGAGGTCATGGATATCCAGGCCATTTTGTGTCTGGAGGAGCACGTTGTAAGGAGTTCTACTCTTCCTCTGGCTCTTACATTCTTTCCATCCCCACTTCCGCAATGGACCCTGAGCCTTGGAAGGTGTGCTAGAGATGTTTCAGTGCTTTCCGAGTCATCCCAAGGTTGCCACCATCTGAAAAGAGAAGCTTCTCTAACCAAAAGTGAAAGCAGCATTAATATATGGGTGTGGACCTGGCATATTTTGCCCAGGTCCTCATGCTTGCTTGGTAAGCACTTTACCCCTTGAGCCATCTCCCCAGCACTAGATTTTAATTATTCATAAAGGTGCTTGCTCTCTGAGGCCCATGAGGGAGCGGCTGCCATGAAATCTGAGAGATCATGTTCTTCCATTAGCTAATAAATGTGTCTCGGGCCTTAAGTACAAAGCATCTAATAGAGAGTGCGCAACAGCGCGCGGCGAACACTGCCATCAAGCTCTGTACTCTAGAAAATGATAAAAGGATTCTGCCTCTCTCTTGCAAACACAGCGTCTTAGAATAAATGAGCCTCTTCTTGTCTGGAATGCTACCTACTACTGGCTCATCAGGCTCGTATGGGTCACTCGGGGCCCTCTCTGCTTGCGTCTTGTTCCCTACCTCAAGAAGAAATTTCTCCAGAGTTCTGTGAGAGCCATGGGAACTAACGCGCCCGCGCGCGCGCACACACACACACACACACACACACACACACACACACACCCCACATGCATGCACAGCAGGACTGGTGAAAGGCATCTCCACTGCCAGCTGCTGTTCTGCTGCTGAGCCACACCGTCGCTGCTGTCCCCTTGGTTCTTCATAGGCTCCCGCATCAACCCTCCCATCTCTTTCTCTCTTGGCACCCTACTAGGTCAGAGTGTCTTTGTTCCCAAGTCCTCACGGGGGCCTCTGCATTGTACTAGTGTTGTGGAAGAATTTGCTCTCAGTGGACATGGCATCTATTCCTACCCTTTGCACATTGCCGTTGCCAGCTACAGAAAAGTCCACCAGCAGTTTTGAAACTATCAAGAGCTTGACATCAAATTCTTTTGATCTGTTTCTTTCTGAAATGATGGGTGAAGGGTTGGAAATGTTTAGAATGCTCCTACATACATTTACAAATTACAGCTTTCTGGATCCTGCTAACTAGGAGATGGATGGCTTTAGATCAGAGAACACTTTTTTTAATTTTTTTGTTTGCTTATTTATTTATTTGATAGAGACAGAGAGAGTGAGAGAAAGAGGCAGATAGAGAGAGGGCCTCCAGCCGCTGCAAATGAACTCCAGATGCATGCACCACCTTGTGCCTCTGTCTTACGTGGGTCATGGGGAATTGAGCCTCGAACCGGGGTTCTTAGACTCCACAGGCAAGCGCTTAACTGCCAAGCCATCTCTCCAGCCCCCCAGAGAACATTTTTGACTCAGTATTTTCTGAACTGAATTCGCCATTCATTTTCCATGCTTCTCCAGTCATCAAATTTGGAACTCAGATTCCAAGTTGTAATAGTTAATCACAACTGTCAATTTTTAGATCAGGAATCAAGTAAAAGACATGCCTCTAGGAAGGTCTGAGACAATCTTCTGGAAGGAGTCACTGAGGGGCAAAGACCTTCCCAAGAGTGTGGCCCAGATACAAAGAGGTCTGAGGAAAAGCAGAGCTGCTGTTGTCTTTGGATCCTGGCTGGTGAGGGCATCTGCCCTGTTGCTGCCATCGCCGAGGACATCAGAACGCAGCTTTTGTGCCTTGAAACCCTCCGGGGCTTCAGTGCATATTGGGATTCCTGAGGTATTAGCCTCGTGGACTAAACAGCTACCCCAGTCTCAGCCTCTCAAGCCTTCAGACAGCCTTTGTTGGTCTACCAGGCTATTGAATGGATATATATATATATATATATATATATATATATATATATATATATATATCTCAGTTCTGTTCCTACAGAGAACCCTGACTAATACATACACCTACCTCAATGCTCACAAAACTGGTTTCCATCATATTGATGTGCTTGCATTTATTTTCTTCACTCAATTCATAGAGTTTTGTAGCAGCTCCTGCATGGGAAGGGTCATTCCAGCTGGTACATTCAGTACAGAACGATCCAGACCTGGCTGCCAATGCCCTCGAACCCACCACTGAAGACTCCTGGGAATGCCTCTGAGATCTCACATCTGTCATCGCTGTTTCCCTGAGCTTATAGAACATGCTTGAAGAGCCCTCCATGTACATATCATGTGGGTGTTCCCCCTAAGCTTACAAAGCATGCTGACAAAGGTCTCCATACACACATCACACTGCTCTAATCCATGAGCCTCTCCTCCACTACATTGGCACCAAGGCTTTCTGGCTCCTTCTAGATAGGCCATGTCTTTACAGACCAACTCTGTGGTCCCCAGAAACCATGGAATTGCCAGGCACAGGGCAGGTGTTCATGCACTCAGTAAAGTGGATGCACATAAATCATAAAGGAAGTAAAGAAGTACAATCACAAATCAAAAGGCCTATGTTTCATAAAACAGAGGAGAGGCAGAGAAAGCTACTTTGCCCTGGAGGTTAGGGAAAGCTTTTGGAAACAGGGAGATTTGGAGATCAACCTGAAATATAACTGGGGAGGCTGGAGCATGGGAGGCAAGAGTAAGTTAGGCAGGTTAATCTTCAGTTGGGGACAAACATGAGCAAAACCACAGAGATCTGAGGTGGCCAGAGAGCCACAGAGGTATAAAAGGTGGAGGCAGGGAGCAGACGCCAGAAAGTTCTGCCTGTGAGAGCCCAGCGCTGCTTTGGGAATGAACAAACCCAAAACGTGGAATTTACTGGGAACGCTAACAAAGAGGTACAGGGTTGCATAGCAGGAGAAGGGAGCTGCTATTAAGGCATGCAAGGCCCTGGGACGACACTGTCTCCTACTGAGACCATGTGGGCAATGGAACAAGGCCGGCAGGATGTCAAGAACGGGGAAAAGCCACTGATTCAGGTGAGACACCTTCTCAATAAACCAAAGCCAAGGGACAGGACCCCAAAGAGGTCAAAAGAGCAGAACACCTTGGAGCCACAGGCTCTTCTTTCTCATTTCAATGTTTATGAACAATTTTTCTACACGTAAACACTGAATTTTTAAAATCATAATTCCTCCCTTACCTTCCCTTGACCCCATCTCAATCCTCCCACTAGTTTTTCTTCTACTTTGATGTGTGACCAGCTAAGTAGCCACAGGGCTATGAACATGGGTGAGAAATTATATCATTGCCCAGGAAAATCCCAGAGAATACAAAAACTATTGCCAACTTTTGATCCATTTACATGTCCCTCACCAAAACCAGTAACCTGGTATTTGGTGAATTCAAGGGCCTCAAACTGCAACTCTTTTTGCAACCTTCCCTCTGCAGGCTTCCCCCAGAGAGCCAGGGCTCACCAAGGACTCTACAGGGGCAGGAAGCCATTCCTAAGCTCATCCTGTTGGTTCTTCCTCCCTGGAAAATCATAAGTACTACAAACCTCTGGACACTAAGAGACAAGGCCTGTGCACTCTAATTTGGGTCTAAAAAGACTTAAGACTCAAGCCAGCAAGCAGCTCCATTCAGTGTCTCTAGTACTCACATACAAGACAGACGAGACGGAGAGTGGTGTGGAGAGATGTCTTAGCAGGTAAGGCGTTTGCCTGCAAAGCCAAAGGATCCCGGTTCAACTCTCCAGGACCCATGTAAGCCAGATGCACAAGGTGGCGCATGCACCTGGGGTTTGTTTGCAGTGGCTGGAGGCCCTGACGCACCCATTCCATTCCCCCCTCCTCTCTCTCTCTCTCTGCCTCTTTCTCTCTCTCAAATAAATAAATAAAATATTTTTTAAAAGATAGCCAAGGGATCAATTATTAAATAGGTAACAGCTGTTAGCTTGGCAATCTTGGTGACAAAGATCAAAGAGAGAAGCCATGGTCAATAGTCTAGTTACTTTCATAAGGAGGAAGATGAGAGTCAACCTGCTCAACAAAAGCAGCTTTCAAAAATGGACCATAAGGGCTGGAGAGATGGCTTAACGGTAAAGGCACCTGCCTGTTAAGCCTAAGAACCTGGTTCCAATCTCCAGATCCCACGTTTAGCCAGATGCAAAGTGACGCAAGGGTGCAATGCCGCACTTGCCCACAAGGGGGCGCACACATCTGGATTTCATTCACAGCAGTTGAGAGGCTTCTGGCGTGCCTATTCTCTATCTGTCTCCCTCTCCCTGTCTCCCTCTCCCTCTCTCCCTCTCCCTCTCTGTCTATCTCTCTCTGTGTCTCTCTCCAAAAAATAAAAATTTAAATTAAAAAAAAATGGACCATAAGCTGGGGAGATGGCTTAGAGTAAAAGAGCTTGCTGTGCAAGCATGAAGACCTGAGTTTTTATCCACATTTAAAAAAAAAATGTTGGGCATGGTAGCACACTTGTAATCCCAATGATCAGGGAGTGGAGAAAGACAGATCCCTGGGAGTTGCTGGCCATTCTAGTCGGCTTAGCATGCTCCAGGCCAGTGAGAGATCCCATCTCACAAAAGGTGGAAGATTCCTCAGAAACAACATTTGAGGTTGTCCTCTGAGCTACACACTCGCGCGCACACACACACACACACACACACACTCAGTGGAGATCTCATGCTGCTGTAAAAGCAAACACTTAAAGACCCTTCCAGGAACAGAGTGGCGTCCAAGCTCAGTAAGCTTAAGCTCCGTCGTGGGCGCCCATCGACACGGAATCGAGAAATATCCCCTCACTGAAGTACATCTGACAGGAACGAAATAAGTTCCATTACCCAATGAGAGTGGTGTGGAAATAACAGAATTGCTTTTTATTTTGATGGATCATCTAATAAAAAGATATAAAAATGATTAGAAACAATAAAATTAAATCACCAAATACAGTTCTATTTGTTTTGTGTGACGGAGTGGATTCTTGCATGGGGTGGAAGGTTCGACTCTACGACTTCTCATTTCAGGAAACAGTAAAAAGAAAGAAACTTGATGACAGGGGTCTCTTTGCTGGCAGCGACTCCTAAGTCACCATAAATGCCCTGACGACAGCCACAAAAAGCCACAGGACTCAAGAAAACACACACAAAAAAAATGATAAGCCATCTTTCCCATCCCTATGTTCCTGCCAGAGCTAGCCCAAGCCACATGGCACGTTTCTTTCCAGCTAACAGTGAGATCTGAGGTGGTAGGTGCTGGTTCTGATAAGGTGAGTGGCGGCAATGCCCTTAGGTTTACTGACAGTAACTGTGGGCCCAGCAACAGCAGAGACTTCATGACGAGCCAGGTGCTGGGAGGTGAGCAGCGAAGAAGAGCTCCAAGGTGCCCGAGGCTCTTCAGAGAGACCGACGTCCCTAACGAAGATGAGCTCCTCTTACGTGACCTGCTGAAGGTTTGGAGTCATTTCACATGATGGGCAAGGTTTGCCAAGGTACCTGCCAGGTGCTGAAAGCCTTTCCACTGATGCTGACTCCTGGCAGCGCCTCCCGGCTCCAGTTCCCTGCAAGGAGCTCCCCCCACCCCCGCATGCTGGGTGCACCCACAACATGCAGGTATTATGACAACGTGGTGACTGCTTGATAGATTCAACATTTCTCCCAAAGGGCCATTAGGAAAGAGAGCTCACCACAAAGTCTATCGCCTTGCCAGTCGAAAATGTCCAGAGCAGCCCTCTTGTTCATTCCGTTTGCTTCTCTTTCCCTGACGCTGTCTTCCAGAACCAACCAGGCCTCCAAGTGATTCACTGGGAAGCCTGGGGCAGCATGTAGGGGAGGTCCCGGGTCTGGTCTCTGCAGACCCACGTGGGTGGAAGGTTCCATAACCTCTCCCTCTTCATCTCTCCTGGGACGTCTTTGTCAAGTAGGTTCTGCATTGCTTCGTCATCGTCCTTCCTCTTGTGTTATCCCTTCCAGCTCTCCCTGACCCAGAGAAGCACCCAGTATCCTTTTTCCTCCAAGACTGTATTGATACAAGAAGTTTCTGTTTGGAAAGGGAGCAGACTGGCCTGAGTGGGCAGAGATGGAAGACCACAGGATGCTTCACTGTCAGGCTCCGCTGCCTGCGCCCAGGGCAGGGTGAGAGAGCAGTGCCTTTCGTTTACATTTGTGTCCATTTTCAAGAACGTAACAGAAATGATCATTTCCACATTCTGCCTCTTCCTGGGACTCTCTCCCAGGAAAAAGGGTGCAATCTTCAATCAACTGCAATATCATATGTAAACTGCAAAACCACAGGTTTTCCTATGACAAGCAGTATTGGAATGCTTCTTCAAACATCACTTTTATCAGCCCCCATTCCCTTCCCTTGTCCTAGTTCATGCCAATGCTACCGACCGTGTCAACATTATCCAAGAAAACTCAGCTTTGCCTCCTTTAAACCAGGCAAAAATAAATCACACTCTTAGTATTTGGGGGACCCACTTTCACTTTACCCTGGTAGACATATATGTGTAATTAGACAGAGGAACAGAAAAGGTAAGATTCTAAGATGGAAGAGGGAGTGGTGAAAGGAAAGGGTGCCCTGGTGACAAGTGCCTCCCTCTGCACGACCTTCAGGTGGTTTCAAGGAAGCCCATAACCGCCATGTTCCTTTCCCAGTCTGACAACTGGATTCTGTCAATAACTGAAAAACAGAAAGCACTAGAAGCTGTCCTTCCTCCAGCCCCGGCCTCTTGCCCACGTGACCCAGCCCCATGCCCCACATGTCTGCAGTTACTAAAGAAAATGGGGACCAAGGCTCAGACCTGGCAGCCAGCGTTCATGACCCTGGCTCCTCAACCATCACATGCTGTGTGACATACTCTCATCTCTGCCTCTTCTCCACAACCTCTTTGACTTTTCTCTTGCTTCTGTAACTCTCTTATCATCACTAGGGAAATGTGAGGCCTCATGGGGGGGATTACCTCAGTAGCAGTCAACAGTTCCAAAAACAAAACAAGCAAATGACTGCACTTACCTTTTCTTCCTTCCATTTCTCTTGATTCTACTACAAGATGTGACTCTGACTTCCAACCAATGAAAGATCTGTCCCTGCATGAGCTTACTCCAGTGACTTTAAAAATCACAGTGGTCGGGCTGGAGAGATGCCTTAGCAGTTAGGTGCCTGCCTGCGAAGCCTAAGAACGCCCGTTCGAATCTCCAGGTCCCACATTTAGCCAGACACAAAAAAAGAGACGCATGGGCACAATGCCACACTTGCCCACAAGGGAGCACAAGCATCTGGAGTTCACAGCGGCTGAGAGGCTGATGGCACGCCCATTCTCTGTCTCTCTCAAATTAAAAAAAAAAAATCACAGTGGTCTATATATCTATATGTTGTACATTAAGACATAATAGGCTTTTTAGCAAAAGAACTTGGTTTTTGCTCTTTTATCCCTGCATTCTATGCACACATACCAATACATGCGGGTTTCATTATGTAAATACATATTCTCAAGCAACCAAGTAGCTCCTTACCTCTGATGGCTTTGTGGTACATTTCCCTTTTCCAGAGCACTCCAAGTCATTAGCGTGGCTGTCCCCAGGCACGCAGGAGCTGGCCTTCACTACCAGAGTTAGGCGCAAAGCCACAATAGATTTAGTAACGGAGTCATTCACAAAACCTGAAAGGAAACAGGGCAATAGGAGACGTTAAGAACACTTTACCAACAGTCTTCTAACAAGAGCATGAATTACATCAAGGCAACACTCGAGTCTGACAAACAAGACAAAATCCAATGATGTGAAGGAACAGAGCACACAGCCACTGTCCACTCAGATCCCAGCTCTTTAGGATTAACCAGTACTCACAAGCATCATGGGAACTTCCCAAGGACAAGACATATCACCAGCTCAGACGCTGTGATCTGCTTCTGCCCTTGTCCTGTAGAACCACTTTGTCTCTCAATCCCATCTCTGTGCTCCACCGTAGAGTTCTGTCTCTGCTTCTGAACCCCACTCTTCTCTCACAGAGCAAATGCCTGTATGGACCACCACATCCCCCTCCTGAGTACTCTGGATGGTCACGAGCACTGGGAATTACCAAAAGGCCCCACCTTGTTATCAGCCTGCCCCAGCAGCTTTCCTAGGTCAGCATGCAAATTGATTAACGAAGATGTATTTGATCACCAATCTAATTTCATGTTATCATTTTTATCTGTTTAGTAAGAGACATAATTTTGGCCAACTAATTAGACAGGATTAATCATAGTTGAATAGTAATTGCAATACTGTTTATGCAATATGTTTATCATTGAGCAACATTTATGTCTAGTGCAGCCATTCACATATAATAAGTAACAATAAGGATAGAAAAGTGATGATTAATTACAGCCTCTAACTGGAATGAAGACATGAATGCTTTCCATTAGGAACAAGTTATCTCAGAACTAAACATCTTTTTCTAGTAAGAATACTCATTTGTCTCTATTTTTTATTTCAAATTGATTTTATTTTACTAAAACTCATAAATATGACAAGATATTTAGTATAACACATTCAGCTCATTCAAGAGTAAAGTGAGGGACTGGAGAGACTGCTTAGCAGTTAAGGTACTTGACTGAAGCCTAAGGACCCATGTTCGATTCCCCAGAACCCATGTAAGCCAGATACACAGGGTGGTGCATACATCTGGAGTTTGTTTACAGTGGCTAGGGGCCCTGGCGCACCCATTCTCTCTCCCCATCTCCGTCTCTCAAATAAATAAAAATAAAATATATTTTTTAAAGAGTAAAGTGAGAGCTAGAGAGATGGCTTAGTGGTTAAAGGCTCTTGCTTGCAAAGCCTAAAGATCTGGGTTTAATTCTCTAATAAACACATAAAGTCAGATGTACAAAGTGTACGTGCATCTGGAGTTTGCTTACAATGGCAAGAGGTTCTGGTGTACTCATTCTCTCTCTCTCTCTCTCTCTCTCTCTCTGTGTGTGTGTGTGTGTGTGTGTGTCTGTCTGTCTGTCTGTCTGTCTGTCTCTGTCTCTCCCTCCCTCCCTCTCTCTCTCTCTCTTTCTGTCTCTCTCTCTGCTTGCAAATAAATAAATAAAATAATTTTTAAAAGAAAAAGGTGAAATCCAAGAGTCTTAACATTAGGAAGCCTTATCCACAGACACTTTTATGATCAAAGACTTTTAGCATTAATGTGACACCAGGGATAATGGAGAGGGCAGGGATAAAAGAGAAAATGATTAATTTTTAGAGCAGGTAAAATGAATTCTATTGCTGTGGAAAAGTGTATTTGAATTCCTACTTCAATTTAAAAAAAATAAAAGCTAAATGTAGATAAAAAAATTTTTGTACTTACCAAGTGAAAAATACAGAAGGTTATTTCACTGATTGAGGGGTAAGGTGTTTATTAAACAAGATATAAAAATAGTAACCCCTACAAAATATAGATCAATTAACTTCATTTTACCTAAACTTAAATTGCACATAAATAGCCAAGATTAAGATGGTAGATGAGATACAGATTTGGAGAGGACATTGATAGTGCACAGAACCAGAAAATAATTGGTTACAAGAAGACACGAGATGGCTTAGTGGTTAAGGCACTTGCCTGCAGAGCCAAAGGACCCAGGTTCGATTCCCCAGGACCCATGTAAGCCAGATGCACAAGGGGGCGCATGCATCTGGAGTTCATTTGCAGTGGCTGGAGGACCTGGCGTGCCCATTTTCTCTCTCTCTACCTGCCTATTTCTGTATCTCTCTCTCTCTCTCTCTCTTTCTCTCAAATAAATAAAAATAAAATATTTCTGAGAAGAAGGGACAGAGGAGTGCTCAGCACTGAAACATCTCTAACACACCTTCCAAGGCTCAGGGTCTACTGCAGAAGAAGTGGCGGAAAGAATGTAAGAGCCAAAGGAAGGGTAGGACTCCTTACAACGTGCTCCTCCAGACACAAAATGGCCTAAAACAACCTACATAAGACCATCATAATCAAAAGAGAGACTGATTGAGAGGGGGACGGGATATGATGGAGAGTGAAGTTTCAAAGGGCAAAGTGGGGGGAGGGAAGGAAGTACCATGGGATATTGTCTACAATTAAGGAAGTTGTCAATAAAAAAGAAATTTAAAAAGGTTTTCTTTTTAAAGTATTTCTTTCACTTGCTTTTTTTCTCAATATCATTCATATTTATTTAACTATTAAAACCTGCATGGCAGCAATAAGTACTGTTATGCATATTTAGACACAGTCCAAGTATATAAAGAGGCCTGAAAAGAAACAAACCAGCCTCAAAAGGGAAGAAGAAACAACAAGAGGGCAGAAAGAGAGTTTCTGGCTGTGTGTGTGTGTGTGTGTGTGTCTGTGTGTCTGTGTGTGTGTGCGCGCGCGCACAGGCTTGCATGCGTCATGGCACATTTGTGATCAGTGGACAAGCTCCAGGGTCAGTCCTCACCTTCCACCTTGTTTGAGGCAGGATGTCTTATAGTTTAGCTTTGTGTGCACCAGACTCACAGGTGGGTGACCTTCTGCGGATTCTCCCGACTCCTCCTCCCATCACCAAGGAGAGCTGTTGTTACAGAAGTATGCTCCTATACCTGGTTTTAAGTAAGTTCTAGAGATCTGCACTCAGGCCCTCATGCATGTACAGTAAGCACTTTACCCACGGAGCCAACTCCCCAGGCCCGGATTTCTTTTCTTTATTAAATACGTATCTAAAGAAAACATGCAAAAGTTATTGTCTTGTGAATCAATAAGCCCAACATTCATTTTACAGTCATATATGTTTCAAATATTGTGTAACCAATTTTAGGGCAGTTAAAATTGTTTATTATACTTCAGGAATCAAAACTTCGTAAGGCTGTGTCAGGGGTGATGGTTCAACTTGACCGGATCACAGACATCTCGGGCAGGTCTATGAGGGCATTTCCAGAAGGATTAACGGAGAGGAAGACCCTCCCCCAAGAGGGCAGCCCCTATGGTGGCAGCCCAGGTACACAGAGTCTAGAGAAAGCCCAAGTTGCTCCTTGCTGGTGAGTGCTCCTGTCCTTACCGCAGCCACCCTTCTCTGGCATCAGAACCCAGCTTCTTCAGCCTTCCAGTGTGGACTGAAGAGCAGCGTTTCTCCAGGATGCCTCCAGGCCTCCAGTGCCGGATTGAAATCGCTGAGACATCCGACCTCATGGACTGAGCAGCTACGGGATTCTCAGCCTCTCCAGCCTGCAGACGGCCACTGTTGGCCAACTCTGACTGTATCATGTAAACCAATCTAAGAAATCTCTACTGTGAGATGCATTCTTTCTATCACTTCTGTGACCCTAGAGAATCCTGACAAATACAACAGGCTAGAAAACATACAGTGTCCTGACACCTAGCATGCACAGGTCCAGAATGACTCTGTGATCACCTTTCCAAGCCTTTTCAACAATGTTTCCCTCGCCCTGTGTGATGCGCAGAGAATGCAGTTACACATATTCTGACAAGTACATTGCATTCAAATGAAATTGAAAACGTGAAGGAGAAATAGAACCCCTCTGGAGTTTCCTTGCTCGCAAGGGAGCTGTACCAGCTCATTAAGTGATAGTCACTTGTGAACAGACTGATTCTGTTCATATGAAATTAGCAATTCTCTGGATAGTTACAATGCTATCACTTTAAACTTCCTTCTACCCTGTAGTGCTGTACATTCCTAAAGCCCATTATCATGGATGTGTCCAAAGTGTTCCATTTCATTCTCTTTTTAATGATTTTTGGTTAGCATACACTGATTACATGTAACCTATTTTGGTATGTTTCCACACATGCATATAGCATCATTTTGATCATAGTCACCTACGTTCGTCTTGCTTATGGTCCTCCCGCTGCTGCTGACCCGCTTCCCAACTAGTCTACTTTCTACTTTCCCTTCCTACTTTCATGTCTTCTTCCTCTCCTTCTTTTTTTTCCAATTGATTATGAATTTTATTGTATGACCTTATTGGGTGCTGGTCACATTTCCATCAGGCTATACTCATATCTTCCCTCCCCCGCCCCCAGGCCACTGAAGAGCCTCCTCGGTGGGGTTATTGGTGTTGCCTGTGGGGTCCTGAATGTTCCAGTCAATCTCTGCCAGGGTGAGGGAAAGGCAACTCCCCAGGACACTCCTTCCCACTCTGTCGCTCTTACAACCACTTTTTTCCTTTTTTTTTTTTTTTTTTTTTGAGAGAGAGAGAGAGAGAGAGAGGAACAGATGGAGAATGGGCACTTGTCAGCAGCCTCTCAGCTGCTGTGAACAAACTCCAGACACGTGTGCCCCCTTGTGGGCAAGTGCAGCATTGCACCCTTGCATCACTTTGTGTCTGGCTAAATGTGGTACCTGGAGAATTGAATGGGCATTCTTAGGCTTAGGAGGCAGGCGCCTTAACCCCTAAGCCATCTCTCCAGCCTCTTACAACCTTCTATCCTCTCTTCCACAATATCCCCTGAGCCTTGATGGGTGTGTTATAAGACTACTGTAGTGTTAAGCTCTTGGCAATCTCTGAAATTCTGCTTTGAGGGTTTTCTCTCAACCTGCACAGAAATCAACTCCAAATGGATCAAGGACTTCAATCTAAGACTCATAATTCTAAAATTATTAGAAAAAAAAGAAAACTCTTCGAGAGATATAGGTGTAGGAAAAGACTTTCTGAATAAGATCTTAATAACTTGGGGGAATTAGACAAAATCTCAACTACTGGGACTTCATAAAACTACAAAGCTACTGAACAGATAAGCAAACCATCAACAGAGTCAAAGACAACAGACAGAAGAGGAGAAAATCTTTGCCAGCTACATCTATGACAGAGGTTTAATATCTAGAATTTACAAAGGACTCAAAAAACTAAACAAGAGAAAAAAATCAAGCAATATACTCAAAAAATGGGGCAGGGAATTGAACAGAGAGTTCTTAAAGGAAGAAATTCAAATGGCCAATAAACACCTAAAGAGTTGTTCAACATTTTTATCCATCTGGGAGATTCAAATTGAAACAACTTTGAGATTCAATCTCACTCTGGTCAGAATGGTAAATTAAAAGTCAAATGACAATAAATGCTGGCGGAGGTGTGGGTAAAGAGGAGACCTCATCCACTGCTGGTGGGAGTGCACGCTTGTCTAGCCACTCTGGAAATCAGTACGGAGACACCTCAAAAATCTGAAAATACATCTACCATTTAGATCCAGCTATACCACTTTTGCGCATATACCCTAAAGATGCTACTATAGAGACACTTGCTCAGCCATTTTCTTCACTACGCTATTCACAACAACTAGGAACTAGAACCAACCCAGATGCCCATCAATAGATGAATGGTTAATGAAGATGTGGCACATATTTGCAACGAAATTCTACTCAGTGGTAAGTAAAAATGCAATAATGAAATTTGCAGGAAAATGGATGGATCTGGAAAAAAATCACATTCAGCGAGGTCACAGGCTCAAAAAGACAAATAAAAGATATTAATCGTTAATAAGAGGGATGGGGATCATCCAGTCATAAGGGCCCTATAGAGGGTAGAGAGATTAACCCTAAGCACTGGTAAATCCCACGGCCAGAACACCCCATAGTGAGCTGTTGGTAAGAGAGACCCATGAGGTCTCCAAAACAGTGCAGGCCATTGCCAAAGCACTTGGTGTGCCCATCCGAGCTAAGTGGTAAGACCCTGTTGCTGAAGACAGTGCACACCATGCACACCAGACAGCAGGAGATCACACTGGAACCTAGAAGAAAGCCAAACCCCTGCTGGCTAACCCTCAACTGGCGGGGGATAATGGCTACTAACGGTGCAAGCTACTAAACCAGCCGAGAAAGATGGGCCTGCCTGTGCAACAGTGGACATAGCCAACGCAGGTAATCGATGGCTATCTTATTGGCTATGAGACCCACTCTGAGGTAGAGGACTCATACCTGATACTGAGAGCCAAGCCAGAACACCATGGATAGAAAAGCTGCAGACTCCAGAGAGAAGCTCCCACAGGCCTTTGGCCAAGAAGAGTGGCTACACCCATCCCCCAGCCTCCTAAATGACTACGCATATCCCCTCTAATCCACGCTGCTCTCACTCTGTTCTCTTTCTTTTTTTTATTTTTTTAATTTTTATTTATTTATTTGCAAGCAGAGAGAGTGAGAGAGAGAGATAAAAGAGAGGCAGACAGAGAGAGAATGGGCACTCCAGGGCCTCTAGCCACTGCAAACGAACTCCAGATGCATGTGCCCCTTGTGCATCTGGCTTATGTGGGTCCTGGAGAGTCAAACCGGGATCCTTTGGCTTCGCAGGCAAACGCCTTAACCACTAAGCCATCTCTCCAGCCCCCTCTGTTCTCTTTTACAGAAATCAGTGAAAACGGGGAAGGACCAAGATCCAACAATACAACAAGAAAAGGTAGATGACTGCATAGCACACAATGACCCACCTCCCTCACAACTGCCAGGACCCAGGAGACATTGCCAACGAGGTGACGACCTAAATATGAGTGCTGCTGTCAAAGACTAGCCCGACAGCCAGCTCCAGAGACAGTGATCTGCGCTCAGAACACCTCAAAGCCTTTCCATTCTTTTAAAATGCTAAGTGGAGGTCAGTCATGAAGCAAAACATGAAGCAGGCCTTGAACTGGGGGAATGAAAGGAGTCAGTGTTCTAGTGGCCAACAGGCTGGGATTCTGAGGCATGGTGGTTCTCGGAGTCCCTGTCGGCACCAGTAGATTAGCAAGAATGCTGATGAGGCCCTCGTGACTCCAGAACCGCTTTGAGCAGCTGTGGGAAGATAGCTTCTGAGTTTCACCTTCATGTTCCCTGCTCATCCAGGCAAGTCTCAAAAGAGAGGCAAATTCCCCACATGCTGCATGGACCGTGGTGAGGAGTGCCCCGGCCCAAAGACAGGGAGTGTCAGCTTAGTGTCTTGAAGGCAGAAAGCACATTTCTGATGCAGAGTGGTGTTTTATGTCCATGGAGATCAGGTTACTTTCTTCCTAAGATTTCTTACTGAAACCTTTATTATAAATGGGCTTTGGGAGGAAATGGTTGGCTTAGCGCATCAAGCCCCTGCACAATGTGAAAATGCCCGGCTCATCTCAACACTGTCAATATTTCCAGGCCGCGATTGCCTGGAGGACCCCTCTTCCTCAGTGGCAGATAACCACAGAGATCCAGCTCAGACTGCATTCGCAAGCATCTCCCACTATTCGCGCCCACTCAGAGCTCTGCCCTGACCAGTGTGCTCACGCCTACAACAACAGCAGGTACCAGTCCCAACTATTCCATCCTGGATGGCATGTGCACCACCTTACTGAAGCTTCCTTGATGGCAAAGAAAAAGTCTTTGACACAGGATGGGTAGGAGGACCAGAAAGAGGTACATGTCAAATCAAAGAGGAGCTGTCAGAGCATCCTGCACACTGTGCGCTATGTCTACTTCCAGAACATCCTGCACACTGTGCGCTATGTCCACTTCAGAACATTCTACACACTGTGCGCTACGTCCACTTCCAAAACATCCTGCACACTGTGCGCTATGTCCACTTCCAGAACATCCTGCACACTGTGCGCTATGTCCACTTCCAGAACATCCTGCACACTGTGCGCTATGTCCACTTCCAGAACGTTCTACACACAGTGTGCTATGTCCACTTCCAGAACGTCCTACACACTGTGCGCTATGTCCACTTCCAGAACGTCCTACACACTGTGCGCTATGTCCACTTCCAGAACATTCTACACACTGTGCGCTATGTCCACTTCCAGAACATCCTGCACACTGTGCGCTATGTCCACTCCCAGAACATCCTACACAATGTGCGCTATGTCCACTTCCAGAACATTCTACACACTGTGCGCTATGTCCACTTCCAGAACATTCTACACACTGTGTGCAATGTCCACTTCCAGAACATCCTGCACACTGTGCGCTATGTCCACTCCCAGAACATCCTACACAATGTGCGCTATGTCCACTTCCAGAACATTCTACACACTGTGCGCTATGTCCACTTCCAGAACATCCTCCACACTGTGGGCTATGTCCACTTCCAGAACATCCTACACACTGTACGCTATGTCCACTTCCAGAACATCCTACACACTGTACGCTATGTCCACTTCCAGAACATTCTACACACTGTGCGCTATGTCCACTTCCAGAACATCCTACACACTGTGGGCTATGTCCACTTCCAGAACATCCTGCACACTGTGCGCTATGTCCACTTCCAGAACATTCTACACACTGTGCGCTATGTCTACTTGCAAAATGTCTTACACACTCTGCTCTATGTTCACCTTGAAGAACAGCAATCATTTGTATATACAAGCCTGTTTCCTAAAATATAATTAGTAATCAACTTACAATTAGCCTGGTTAAATAAATAGAAGCTAATAGAATGTTAAGATGGTTTCAAAGATTTTATTACAAATGACACTGCTGCATAGAAATCATTGAATAAAGCACAATATCGGTCATTTTTATAAAAGTGTTTTCCAGACTGCTGTCTTGTTTTTTAGCTTCCCCCACTGAACAACTTTACAAATCCATGTCATGTCTGCTCACTAGACACTTATTAGACCATGTAATATTCTATAATCAGTGGGATAAACTGAGCTTTCTTCCAAAGGTTATTTCTAAGTCTATTCAACTATTAAGTTTACTTAGTCAGCAGTAATTCAAATGTCTGCTTACTCAAAATATACAAGGTATGGCTTTCTAGAGAATTTTCTTCCATTTCCTCAATGAATATCAGCAGCGCTCCCTTCTACTATTGAGACCCCGTAGCAGAGAATTAGGGAGCAAAGACGAGTCACCCTTGGTTTCTGTCGCTCTAAACATTCCCATCAACACTAGTGACCAGTGGTTGTTAACGTGTGGAAAGTAGTAGCTTCTGCGGAACCTGGTAGTACAGGTCTATGAGCCCAGCTTCTGGGGATATTCAGGCAGGGGATGAAAAGATTAAAGCCTGTTGGGCTTCAGAGTGAATCTAAGCCAGCCTGAACAATTAATAAGACCCTGTTTCCAAACAGGAAGTAGTAGGGTCCTTGCCTGGCAAGCACAGGCCATGGGTTCAACCCCCAATATCATGATGAAGGGGAAGGAAGAGGAGAGGGAAGAAAAAGGAGGGAGGGAAAGTAATAGCTTTACATCCTGGAAGGAGCTTCTTGAAATATTCCCAGTCTCTAACACACAGGACTCAGAATTGATGGTCTGGAATGTGCCCCTGGCAGGCATGCTGTTGAGAAAGATTCCCAATTAGAAAAACAAATCTAAGCCAGGTCAGTAGTATTATTGAGGTAGCGATTATTTATGAATGAGAAGCATCCGTGTGAGCCTCTCAAAGCTCAGTTTATTCATATATTTTTGTTTTTTATAAAAGATTTTATGGCTGGGGGTGGTTGTGCACGCCTTTAATCCCAGCACTTGGGAGGCAGAGGTAGGAGGATCGCCATGAGTTCAAGGCTATACGTAGTGAATTCCAGGTCAGCCTGAGCTAGAGTGAGACCCTACCTCAAAAAACTAAATTTAAAAAAAAGATTTTATTTTTTTATTTATTTATTACAGACAGAGAGAGGGAAAGAGAGAAAGTGAGAATGGGCGTGCCAGGGCTTCTAGCCACTGCAAATGAACTCCAGATGCATGTGCTCCCTTGTGCATCTGGCTTACATGGGACCTGGAGAATCGAACTGAGGTCCTTAGGCTTCACAGGCATGTGCCTTACCACTAAGCCATCTCTCCAGCCTATTCATATATATTTTAAAGCCAGGTGACTAATCATGTTAAAGTCCCAGACTCTGAAATTCTCAGAGTCAACTTTGAAAAGAAAGTTCTGTGTTAAGTTGTATTTGCTTAATAAAACCATGAGTATGTTGGCCTTAAAATCTCCATTTTTAGGGATTAGGAAGAGATATGAGTCAGTCAGTGCTTATCACATAAGAATGAGGATCTGAGTCTGGACACCCAACATAACGTAAAAAGCCCGGCATGGCAGCATGTGCCTGTAATTGCCTCTCTGGAGAGACAGAGACAGGAGGATTCCTGGAGCTTGCTGGCCCGCTAGTCTAACCAAATCTGTTAGTCCGGGTTCAGTGAGAGATCTGTCTCAAAAACTAAGGTGGAGGGGCTGGAGAGATGGCTTATTGGCTAAGACACGTGCCCGTGAAGCCTAATGACCCAGGTTCAATTCCCCAGGACCCACATAAGCCAGAGATGCACAAGGTGGTGCGTGTTCTTTTGGAGTTCTTTTGCAGTGGCTAGAGGCCCTGGCACGTCCATTCTCTCTATATCTGCTTCTTCCTCTCTCTCTCTCTCCCTCCCTCAAATATATATATATATATATATATATATATATATATGTTTTGGTTTTAGAGATAGGGTCTCATTCTGGCCCAGGATGACCTGGAATTCACTATTTAGTCTTAGCGTGGCCTTGAACTCACGGGGATCCTCCTACCTCTGCCTCCGAGTGCTGGGATTAAAGGCGTGTGCCACCACGCCCAGCTATAAATGAAATATTTTTTAAAAAATAAGATGGAGACATGACTGAGGATGACACCCAGCATTAGCCTCTGTCCTCCACACACATGTGCATATGTGTGCACACACACATGTGAACATGTATACATGCATGCACACATACACACACGAAAGAAAGAAGAAAGCAGAAAGAAAAGAAAGAGAGAGAGGGAGGGAGGGACAGAGGGCGGGAGGGAGGGTGGAAGGAAGAGAAAGAGCCACTGGGTCAAAGCAAAAATGCCCTCAGGAAATTCCACAGGCCAAAAGCAAGAGCAGTGCCCTTACAAAGGGCAGCAGGAAGAATCTAGAATGAAGTAGGGTTCATTCAAAAGGTGGAGGGCTGCATACGTGGTCATTTGACAGTTGCCAGGAGACACTGTGATTTCTGTGACACTGCCCTCACCCTGACGGGCACTCCTAGTGTAACTGCACATACATGAACAACAGAGCCCATGGCACGACTCTCCTCCCCTAGCGGCAGGAACTCCGTACAGGTTCCTGATGCAGTTGTGCGCTCAGGGTCAGCTCTCCAAGAACCCCAGGCCTCAGAAAAAAAGCAGAGGAGGGGCTGGACAGATGGCTTAGCGGTTAAGGCGCCTGCCTGCTAAGCCTAATAACTGGGTTCCAATCTCCAGGTCCCAAGTTTAGCCAGATGCAGTGATGCAAGGGCGCAATGCTGCACTTGACCACAAGGGGGCGCACGCATCTGGATTTCATTCACAGCAGCTGAGAGGCTGCTGGTGCACCCATCTCCCTCTCCCTCTCTCTCTGTGTCTCTCTCCAAAAAAAAAAAAAAAAAAAAAAAAGCAGAGGAGTGAGGAAGCTGTGCGGCCGCATCCACAGCGCGGGCATTCACTTTAGACTCTGTGGATGCAGAGCAGGCACCAGCAGGCCTCGGTCAGCCCTGCATGTTCCATGGTCTTTTCAAAGACTCAAGAACTCACGGCACAGGAGGCTATGAAGGTGTGTCAACGAAAGCTTGATGTAAATGGGAGAGAAAAAGGAAGAAGAGACAGTAGAAAAGAGGGCAGGAGAGAGGGAGGAAGACTGGAGCCTTTCTCAAAGGCTGGATATAAGGTGTGAGGGAAAGGCAGCAATCATTCCTAGGTAGTTGAAGTACCTTCGTGGGTGGTGGGAGCGGGCCAGTGAAGCAAGATTTCTACTGTGACTATGGCAACTTTGAAAGGGAGCCATTAAGTTGGTGGTTAGACACAGGCTATGGGGAGAGGGACACATGAGGAATGGAGATTTATGACTGTAGAATTCATCTGAACGTGGGTGGTGCGGAAAACGTCGAGAGCAGGTAAAGTACACTCGAGGAAGGGAAAAGGTAAAGAACAGGGCTCAGAGCCGAGATCTGAAACACAAAATGATTGCATAGACAGAGTTTTCATAGATAGTAGTCCATAATCGTACTAGGAAAGTAAGCTGACACAGAAATAACTGTGAGACTTTCTCATAGTGGAATTGGTAAGAAAAGATAGGATTTTTTTGTTTGTTTGTTTTTTGAGTTTGAAGGAGGAGTTGTTTTGTTTTGAGTGTGTGTGTGTGTGTGTGTGTGTGTGTGTGTGTCTACACATGTGTGGTCAGAGCACTACTTCGGGTGTTGCTTCTCTCCTTCCATTTGTTTGACACGGAGTCTCTCTTGTTTTGCTGCTGGGAGGTCAGGTGAGTCAGCCTGTGAGCTTCAGGATTCTCCTGACTCCACCTCCCACTGCGGTCATGCGTTGGGATTACGGACACCTGTACCTGTACCACTTGGCATGGAGCTTTATGTAGACGCTGGGGTTCCCAACTGCAGTCAGCAGGTTTGTGGAGCAAGTCTCTAACCAGAGAGCCACTTCACCAGCCTTTGTTTTGACTCTCGAGACAAGGTCTCACGGTGTAACCAGGCTGGCCTCAAACTCACAGCATACTTGTGCCTCGGCCTCCCAAGCGCTGAGATTACAGGCATGAGTCGCCTGGCCCACCAATAAGATTTCTTAGTGAATGTAAAATGGTACATGCTGTCAGATCAGATGGGAGACCATGTCTCCATCAAGGGACGGGGAAGGCTTTATTCCATGAGGAGCAAAGTTATCTCAAACACTTTAGACTTCCACTCAGCATTTAGATGTTGGAAAAGGAAAGGAGAGGAGAGGGTGCGAGGGAAACAGATGTTGGCGGGCTGGAGAGGCACGTTTCTGTTTGGTACATGACTGGATAATTTCCCCAAAGAGTTTTGAAATGGTAATGAAGGAAAACTTTCTGCCGAGGTATCCAAGGATCTGTTAACACCCCCTGAGTAACTAGTTATGGTGACAAATAAAAGCTGGGGTTCCTTCTCTCGCACCCATTTCTCCTCGCCTGCTCCCCCTCCCCCAACACACTCTGCTCTTGCCTCTGCCAACAGAGTACTCATTAACACAGCGGGGGGAAATGTTCTGTAATCATTACAGTCTTTTTACAACAGTGACTTTGCCCAACTCTCCCCCACCCCCACCTGGTAAAATGAGAAAGGAAAGAGTGCCCAGCCATTATCCTTGGAATGCAGTGGTCAAGCACTAATTAAAGCACTGGGACCAGCTGGCTCCAGGCCATTAGCTGTTTATTTCACTGCTTGTCTGTAATATTAACGCTAAAGAGTCTTAAATGGACTTTGTAGTTAACACCTCATTGGGATTAATAGCAAATGGGATTTGCACATCTCACTCCAGCCATTTGGTTAAAGGCTATTTTCTTGCCTCTTAAAAGGGAAAGCACACATGGAAAATACTAATTATGACCGCAAATTCTTGAGCACTAGACATTCAAAAC
The DNA here is from genome assembly GCA_036365145.1 of Orientallactaga sibirica. NCBI lineage: Eukaryota > Metazoa > Chordata > Mammalia > Rodentia > Dipodidae > Orientallactaga > Orientallactaga sibirica. The sequence goes on from JAEOAD010000044.1 coordinate 10,974,892, forward strand.
AGAGTGTATGGCACTTTCCTATGAAGACTCAGGGAGCCATTTGCCACAAACCTATAACCTATGAATATTGTCTGTAGCCCACGATGTGTCACAGCTGGCCCCCAACAGGAATGAAGGGTTTCAACATCACAGACTCCACCTCCCATTACAGACCCAGGCTCTGGCATTCACTTGAAACACTGAGAAGGTAAACTTAAAATTCCCATGTCTTGTTCTAGAGAAGCAGGTTGAATGGCACACCTGTACCAATTCCTCAGAAGGCAAGCTAGGGTTGGGAACAGACCTTAAAAAAACCAATCAGATTTCATCTGTATCTGTGACCTAACACTTGTAAACTGGGACAAGGCCACGCCAGGCCAGGAACAGAAGGCTACAAGGAATGAACTTGAAGCAAGGCCAAGTTCAAGGCCTTCTGCTAATAAGATTTATTAACACTCCTCAACCGAGGAACCCAGCTAATCTTCCATCATACAAATAGGGAAAGAGAGAGAGAATGGATGGACCAGGGCCTCTAGCCCCTGCAAACGAACTCCAGACACAAGCACCACCATGTACGTCTGGTTTATGTGCCTTGACTGCTAAGCCATCTCTTCAGCCTCTAAATGGACATTTAAAAGATGTCATCCAGGCCTGAGGAGATGGCTTGGCCTGGGAGAGTGGTGGTGCATGCCTTTAATCCCAGCCCTCAGGAGGCAGAGATAGGAGGATCACTGTGAGTTCAAGGCCACCCTGAGACTACATAATGAATTCCAGGTCAGCCTTGGCTAGAGTGAAGCCCTACCTTGGAAAAAAAAAAAAAAAAAAAAAAAAAAAAAGATGGGTATGGAGCTTGGTGTAGTGGTGCATGCCTTTAATCTCAGTACTCAGGAGGCAGAGGTAGGAGGATTGCCTTGAGTTCAAGGCCACCCTGAGACTACATAGTGAATTCCAGGTCAGCCTGGACTATAGCAAGACCCTATCTCAGGAAAGAAGGAAGGAAGGAAGGAAGGAAAGGAGGGAGGGAGGGAGGAAGGAGGGAGGGAGGGGAGGGGAGGAGGGGAGGGGAGGGAGGGGGGGGAGGGACGGAGGGACGGAGGGAGGGGAGGGAGGGAGGGAGGAGGGAGGAGGAAGGAAGGAAGGAAGGAAGGAAGGAAAGGAAAGGAAGGAAGGGAAGGAAGGAAGGAAGGAAGGAAAAGGAAGAAGGAAGAAGGAAGGAAGGAAGGAAGGGAAAGGACAGAAAGAAAGTTGGGAAGGAGGGAGGGAGGAGGGAGGGGGAGGGAGGGAGGAGGGAGGAAAATGGGATTGGTTGGGCATGGATTGGACACCTCTTCCTCAGCCATTAAAGGCACTTGCTTGGAAAGTCAGCCAGCCTGGGTTTGATTCCCCAGCACCCACGTAATGCCAAATGCATAAACTGGTGCATGTGTCTGGAGTTCATTTGCAGTGGCAGTAGGTCCTGATGTGCCCATATCTTTCCTTGCAAATAATTAAATAAAATCATTTTTATTAAGTTGGGCATGGTCACACATGCCTGTCACCCTGGTGCTGAGAGAAGATCGCTGGGGCTCACTGGCCAGATGATCCAACCCCTTTATGCTGCTAAATAAATGATGAAATGGTCCTCTAATTGCCCTCAGTAGGAGACTCTGTCTCAAAGAAATAAGGTAGAAAAGAGAGAGAGAGGGGGATTCCACATCCTGCTTTGACCTCCTCACACGTACACATAAGGTGCATGCATCTGCATCTGTGCACACACATGCACATAGACACCATAATACTACACAAGTTAGAAGTGTCACACACACGAATACAATTGTGACTCGCTGAAGAGCCTGTGACCACACCATCAACTCAGGACCTCATTTCAATTCTTTCACCTTCTCTAAACAAAGCTTTCTATCACTTTCCATCTGAAAGGCTGCGGATAATGGCATTTGTTTCTTATTTGCTGTAAGGTTGTGTGTGCGTGGTTGTGTTGCATGTTGTTTTGCTTTGCTTTTTGAGGCAGGGTCTCCTGTAACCGAGGCTGGCCTCAAACATATGAAAGTGAGGATGACCTTGAACTGCTCACCCTCCTTCCTCCACCTCCCATGTGCAGAGATTACAGGTGTGTGTCACCACACCCACTTTTATTCAGTTCTGGTAACAAACCCAAGGCTTCGTGCATGCTTGGTAACTACTCTGCCAACTGAGCTTCCTCCCCAGCCTCACTTGTTAGTGCCATTTTGATGTGTAAAGAAGTCACTTGGTCTTTGGGAAAGTTGCCCAGACAGAGGACCTTGTTTTCTGTGAGGTGCTGAGCAAGCTATGGCCAAAAATGTTCTCTGAATTAAGAAACACAACAACACCTAACAGCAACAGTCCAAATAACTTTACCTTTATTACTCATGTAAATCTTCAGGCAATTGCAACTAGCCAGTTGACTATGAAATTACATAGTAATATTAATTGCTCAAAAGGAAAAAAGTTAAAAGAATAACATAAACCGGACGTGGTGGCGCACGCCTTTAATCCCAGCACTCGGGAGGCAGAGGTAGGAGGATCACCATGAGTTCAAGGCCACCCTGAGACTACAGAGTGAATTCCAGGTCAGCCTGGGCCAGAGTGAGACACTACCTCAAAAAACCAATAATAATAATAATAATAATAATAATAATAATAATAATGTAAAGACATTGTAGGGGGGAACTGCAATAAATATGCCATCACCCAAAAATAGATTTATTCTCAATAAATATTACGGTGATCCTAACTGCCACCTTCCTACTTGAGTTGTCTGCAGTATCCTCTACTCATCCTGAAGAGGGAAATCAGGAAATTCTTCTGTTTTAATGTTCTGAATTTTGAATATTTTCATGTGTGTCTGTGTGTGGAGGGGTACACACATGTGTGAAGGTGAGAAGACAACCTCTGCATGTCAGCCCTCTCCTTCTACCTGTTTTTGAGCTAGGGTTTCTGTTACTCTGTTGCTGCTGGATAAACCCAGGCGTTCCTCATTCCCCTGGCTCTGCCTCCATTGCCATAGGTGGGTTGGGATTATAGGTGCAATGGTACTTAATATCCAGCTTTATGCGGGCGTTGGGGAATTGAACTCGGGTCAGCAGGCTTGCAAGTAAGTACTTTTGATAGCTGAGGCACTTCCCAATCCAGACCTCTGAAAATTCAATGGCAAAGTACAGATTTAAAGTTAACCAAAGGTCCTTCCCAGATTAGCCTCCCACACATCTCCAGTGCGACTGGCTTCACTCCCACAGCAAAGGGTGGCTAGCCTGGCTGCAAAGCTACACTTTGTCCGATTGCTTTTCAGTAAAGTATTCAACCTACGTATATTTGTTGTTAATACTGTATAAAGTTATTTGTTCTAAGTCATACCTGAGAAACTGAATTTGGGGGAAGGGGACAGCTACTTCCTGCTGAGAGCCTGTAATCTCCCACAATCCTCTAGTAACAGAATTTAGAGCTTTTACTGGGAATCAAGCCGCCCAGCCAACAGTCACACTTCTCACTGGCTCAGCACAAAGCTAGCCACACCCCATGCTGTGCACTGGAGAGGCCTGAGCGCGGGTCCCTTGGCTCTTACCTGCCTTTCTGTTGGCTGTCATGGCAACGTGAGGGCTGCATCTGGAGCACTCTGGCTCTAGAGATGGACTTGGCATGCCCTGCTCCTCCTGGCTCGACTATCTCTAGTGCTCAACGTGAGGGAAAAGTTCACTGGTAACTTGTTTTAAGCCACTGCCTTTGCGGTCTTTATGACAACAGATCTGCCCATTCCACAACCAACACAGACCTACAAACGACCCAGCGTGTGCCCTCCACCACCACAGCCACCTGACCAAGAGGAAACCATCCTTCAGCTACTATCTAGCATCACGAATTCATAAAATACTCACTCCATCCTACCCCCTCACCCTTCCTTTCAGTGTTTGATCATCAAAGTAGATCGCTTTCTAGGGAGCAGAAACAGAGTAAAAGAGACTTTAAGGACCTTTTGTGCCTTGAACTCATTTCTGAAATAGACATAACAACACTACCTATTTCTTGGGTGGTTGTTTGAACATACGGTCTTCATATGGACAAAGATTTTATTGCAGTACAAACACATGATAAGAATTTTTGTGTGTAGATGTGTGCACAGGTACGCATGTGTATGCATGTGAACATGGGTGTGCAGCTATGCATGTGCCTGTGTACATATATGTGTGTAGAGGCCAGACACTGACATCAGGTGTCTTCCTCAATTGCTCTCTGCCTTATTTACTTGGAAAGGGTCTCACACTTGAACCCAGAACAAGCCCACTAAGCTAGTCTAGCTAGCCAGCTTGCCCCAAGCTCACCTGTCTCCTTAGCACTAAGATTACAGACAGGCCACCACAACCATCCAGCAGTTACCTGAGTGCTGGGGTCCCAAATTTAGGTCCTCACACTTGTGCTGCAAGCCCTTCACTAACTAAACCAGCTCCCCAGTCCCATATATGGTAAGGATTTTATAAATTACCATCATCACCTGCATCACAATAACTACCATCGTGGTCACCCCCACCATCAACAAGAGCATCCATGGCCCTCATCTATGTACAGTGAGGTCTGTCTCAGTGCTTGGGCTGCTGAGCAAACCACCAGTAATTGTTGACTTTTGACCAGAACTTTATCTCACTGAGAAGTTCAGAATGCTAGACAAGTTGGTGTTTGGTAAGGGCCACTCCCTGGTTCATAAACGGTCATCTTCTCACTGTACCCTCACATGGAAGAAAGGATGGGGTGGTCTCTTGGGCCCCCTTGGTGTGAGTGACAACCCCATTCATAAGGTCTCTAGCTACACATTCTCATCGCCTCCCAAGGGCCTCACTTCTGATGCCCAGTTGAGAACAGATTTCCACATATGAATTAAAGGGGACAGGTCCTGAATGGTACTGAGAGTCTGAGGAGAACATTCTGGAAGAGTATGTTCCCCTGAGAAAATGGTAGTGCCAGGATTCAAATAAAGGAAGTCCAACTCAGACCTCTCAAGTCAAAGCTTGGAAATGGAATGTTTGATGATTATTTTTAATATGATCAATGATTTTAAAATAATATCCAAATCAAAGTTTAACTCACAGCCATAATGCAAATAAATGGCTTTTACTAACACCACGTTGAATAACTGGTGTCTAGGCTTTACCTTAAAAATCATAAGCTCTAAGCTTTACTTAAAGCTGCAAAAATGTGTGTGTGTGTGTGTGTGTGTGTGTGTGTGTGTGTATACAAGGTATACCTACAATTCATAGGATTTAAAAAGCATCTTCACCAAAGGACAACAAGTACCTAATACAAGAGAACCCGTTAGTATGAAGGACATAATGACATTAAAAGCTTCAAATTATAAAATCCTTTTTGAAGCAAAAATTTATAATTAGGCCTGTCAAATCTCTCTCCACTTTCCTGTTCCTGACATTAGATCGTCTCCATTTAACAAGTGAATAATGTCCATCTCTCATTTCATGTGGAAAACACACCTGAATCAAACATCTTTTTTATGCCAGTCCCGAGTACTCATTACGAGAACATGAAAATTAATTTGTACTTTCCTTTGAAATTCTTTTGGGCTCACACAGAACATACAGCTGAAATTCTTCATGTCTTTAGCCTGCATCTGAATGTCTATTTGATCACCTTTTCATAATTAGTTAGGATTATATATCACTTAGTCCAACTCTTCCATTCGGGATGTTGGAACTCATCAGACCCTGGCAACACAATTGTTAAGTGGCCGTAGCACTCATACACAGTTGTCATATGTCCAGTCATTAATATCCAATGAATGCTTCCTGATTGATGGCATTACTGTGAATGCCAAAATAATTAATCACTTCTCCGTGTGCATGTGAGGGAGATTATAAATGGACACCTAATTGGGCTGGAGATGATTTCCAAATGTTAGGGAGTCAGGTCTCCAGATGAGCTAAGAGGAAAAGCTACCGGCTGGCGTGTTTACTTTCCCCACTGTGGCAAACACGGTGAAGACAATCTTTCAGTTGCCTTTGTTCTGTAACAGCTCTTTGCTCTGCTTTGATTCAAAATCCAGGTCAAGTGGTCTCCAGCAACTTCGAGGTCCTATGAAAGAAGCCACCTAAATCTACCAGTGTCTGGTGAGGTCTTTTAACTTGGCATGGATTAGGTTCTTGAATTTATTCACAATAGCTTAGTTTTCTGTGCATAAAGTTATTGCACTAAATACAGAACCGGTGTATTTCAGTGACACCCCCATGGTGCACCAAGACTTGAGAGGGTGGGAAAATCACGGAGGAATGAGGAGGTTGAGTCTGATTCAGTGGGACAATTTCTAGTTCAGGTTACACCAGAGCTGTCCTACCCTTGGCCTCGAGCCTCAAGAGGCTGCCAAGCAGACTGCCCTATCCGCTTCTTGTCAAGTATCTGATCCATGTAACAAGAAAAGTCTGGTGAAGAAAATATTAAGTATGAGGGGAACAAGGTGGAAGAAATACACAGGAACCCAGAAATGTAAGTTAGCGTGATGAAAACAAACCCTAGCTCCCAGCTCCAGTACAGGCAGTAAACGATAACAGCTGTGCCCAGGAAACAATGCACTTCAACCTCAGCCAGGGACTCCCTGAACATGGAGTCCAGACCAACCTGGATGGGCTAGCCTGGGTGGGCTGGGATGCCCAGAAAGCTTCGTTGTCCACTGGCCCTGCTACAGACCACAGACACCACAGTGGTCCTGGTGGAGGGATTCCAGAATAAGAATGAGTTTCCTACTGCCCGTGTTTCTACTTTGCCCTCCAAATTAAATCCTTCTGTTCAGTGTGACCAGCTCAGCAGGCTGAAAAGGGTTTTGTTTATCTGTCAAGAGCTGATTTTATGTATGCTCAATCTTTACAAAAGCCTTAGGTCTCTTATTTGACCATTGATCCTTTCTGTAATGGTCAACTGGCAAAGTAAACATTCTATTCCTCTTCCTTCAAGACTTTAGAGTCCCAATTCCCCACCTGACTTTGTTTGAATAGCCTGCCTTCTCTGTTAGCATATCTAACAGGAGTCATTTCATGTAAGATGGAGGTCCGAAAACATTTTCTTTCTAAACAATGAAAAAACATATATAAGACACATAAGGTAGATCTCATTTTTTTATGGATTCCATTTCCAATATTAGTGAGCAGTTGACCCAGCTTTACTAAGCTGTCCATCACCACAGGCAGAGAACCAGCAACTGACATGAAATGTAAGCTGCTGATTCAGGCTTCTTTCCAGGAGTCAATTCCACATTAACAGTCTACAGGGAATGCTCTTCAAGTACAACTATCTCATTCATAGAGAATGTATTTGTTAATTAGCTAACTGTTTTGTATTCAAGAACATTGGCTACACTATACCCATGACAAATACGCTAGCACGATTTCCAGTTCTAAAAGTTCTGCTTATTGGAGCTGGGGAAATGGCTCAGCAGCTAAAGGCACTTGCTTGCAATCCAGCCAATCCAAGTTTGATTCCCCAGCACCCATGTAAAGCCAGACACAAAGTGGCACATGCAGCTGTGATCTCAACGTGCCTACAGCAATGGGAGGCAGAGCCAGGAGAAGACAGAAGTTCGCAGGAGAGTAAGGCTGGTGCACATGAAATGGCAAAATCAAAAGAATAACAAGGTGATCCTGTCTCAAGCAAAAAGTAGAAGGAAAGGATAAACCTCCATGTGTGTGCCATGGCGCATGTGCACCTATATACACACACACATCATACATAGTCACACATACATGCAAATATACACATATGTAAAAAAAAGTTCTTCTTCTTCCCAAATCAATTACCTTATGTTAAACATCACGATCAACCCATACACACACTCATGGGGCTTTGAATAGTAACAATTTATAATGATCTGCTTATAAAATCCTTTACATGGTGTGTGTGTGTGGTGTGTGTGTGTGTGTGTGTGTGTGTGTGTAGATGTCTGTGCCTCTCTATACCTGTGGATCTATGTCTGGGTGGATATCTATGTGCATGTGTGTATGCAGATATGTGCAGATAGACATGGACAGATAGAAACATATGCACCTATGTACTTCCACAGCATATTATAGAAAATGAGATCAAATGCACAAAATCCATACAGGTGTGTCCAACCACTTCCCATTGGCCAGATATGTCCCAGGATAGCTATGAATTCAGGCCAACACAAAATCATGAACTATTATAAAACATAACATTATGAGATGTTTTACATTTTTCTGTAACTCAGTTGCAGTTTTTGAGCATGAACTGCACAGAGGACAAGGTCATGTCACTATGAAGTGTGGGGAGGACTGACATTTTTTCTTCTTTTTTTCTTTTTACAGGGTCTCGTTATGTAGAATTCCCTGGCCTGATACTGGGGTGGCCTCAAACTTGCAGTCTTGCCTCTTCTCCCTAAACACTGGGATTGCAGGTGTGTGACAATTCCTTGCAGGGAACTTGTCAGTTAACATTGCTATAATTCTAACTGAAAGAAGACCTTCCCCTAAGAAGACTTTTGCCAGCCATCTTTACTTATTGGGCTTTGGGCTTTTTTTTTTTAAGTGGGGTGTGTGTTGGATGGTGTAATTATTTGAATCAGATGTCCCCTATAAACTCATATGTTCTGAATGCTTGGTTCCCAGCTGGTGGCAGTTTGGAAGGGGAGCCTTACTGAAGGAGGTGTGTTGTTGGGAGCAGGCTTGTGGGCTGTTATATCCAGCTTCCCCTTGCTAGACACTGACTCACTCACCTCTGCTCATACTCTGCCATTATGAAGCTTCCCATAGAGACTATAAGCCAAAATAAAATAATTCCTCCCATCAACAGCTTTGGGACAGGTGCTTTGTCTCTGAAACAAGAAATGTAACCACAACAGTAAATTGGTACCAGAAGAGTGGGGTCATTGGTGTGAAAAACCTGACCGTGTGGCATTTGGTCTTTTGGAACTGATTTGAGGGAATAATGTAGACAAAGAGATGCCTTGCTGTGTTTAAGACCCACTCCTGGTCTCCACTATGTTTCTATTCTAGCAGGAACCATAGGCAATGGCTATAGGACCCTACTCTCCATTAAGAAGTGATTACCAGGCTGGAGAGATGGCTTAGCCATTAAAACACTTGCCTCCCAAGCCTAAGGACCCATGTTCCACTCTCCAGGTCCTACATAAGCCAGGTGCACAGGGTGACACAAGCACAAGCACACAAGGTTGCACATGAGCACAAGATGGTGCACACGTCTGAAGTTCGATTGCAGTGGCTAAGGCCCTGGCATGCCAATTCTCTCAATTCTCTCTCTCTCTCTCTCTCTCTCTTTTGCCTCTCTCTTTCTCATTCTCTCTTTCATAAAGGCATGTGCCATCATGCTCAGCAAAAAAAAAGAAGAAGAAGAAGAAGTGATATGCCCCATGGAAGAAGAATAGAGTACCTAGGCATGGGGCACTAGGGTGTAAATAAGAAAAAAAAGAAGTTGCTGTTTTACAGACCAGTGGTCACACTGGATTAGTGACAAGGATGCAACATGTGAAGCCAGCAGGGATGAGCTCGATGGAAGATGCCTGGAAAGTTCTAGTGGAAATGGGAGTAAGCAGAGAAAAAAAAGCAGGAGCATATTACAGACTTAAGGGGCAGACATGTCTCAGCTTCCACCTTGAGGAAACCAAAGACAGTGCAGAACTGTGAGCAGAAGAAGACATAAAATCTTCCCGCACCCCCAATATGTCCCAGCAATTGGAGGCAAGGGTAGGAGCAGGGAGGCCAAGCAAGGAGATCTAAACAGCCCGAGTGAGGAGACGAGGACTGGACAGGCTAGCAGGCATGGAGGTGGAAAAGGAAGGGCAGGTGGGATGCACTGAAGTCTGACCCTAAAGGGCTTCCTGATGAATGGGTTAAGAAGCAGAAGAAAAAGGGAAATGATGCCAAGGCCTGAGCCTGGGTGACTGAAGAATAAAACTTCCTTTCACACAGGGAAATGAGCCTGCTCCCAAACCCTCCCGATTTGCATTTCTCTCCCACACCTGTCTCTCTACTTGTCTCTGTGCCATGCCTCTTCCTTTACTCTACTCAGCCTGGCTCCAGTTTTCCTCCCACGTGTCACACACAGATGCATGTCACCGTGACCCTTTCCCCCCACACCTCCTCCTCTCCTTTTTTTTTTTTTCGAGGTGGGGTTTCACTCTAGCTCAGGCTGACCTGGAATTCACTATGTAGTCTCAGGGTGGCCTCGAACTCATGATGATCCTCCTACCTCTGCCTCCCAAGTGCTGGGATGAAAGACATGCACCACCACACCTGGCCACCTCCTCTCCTTTATAGGCGCCTTCCTTCCAGTCACTCCAGCGCTAGCCTCCAAGCAAACGAAGACCAAGATCCAAGATACAGTGTCCACCACCCATCCCGTGAGGTTCTGCATTATAGACGCCTGTTGAAGACCAAATCTAAACTAAACGCAACCACTCTTCAACAGTCTTCTTTCTAACTTGGTGTGTTTCCACTAGTAAGAAAACACACACCCACAAATACACACACAAACATGAACACATACACACACATCTCTGTCAACTTGACTGGATTTAGACTCACCTATGGAATTAAACATCCACGTGTGTCTGTCGGGACGTTTCCAGAGAGATTTAACTAAGGAAGGAAGGCTTATCCTCAGTGTGGGTGGCACCATCCCATGCATGTGTCTGGTCCCATTCAAGCTAGTCCCACCACTAACCCTTCTCCACCATGGTGGACTGTGGCCTTGAACCCTCAGCCAAAATAAACCCTCCTTCCTGGAAGTTGCTTCTTGATAGATATTTGGTCACAACAGTGAAAAAATAAACAATTACTCTTCCATTCTGGATTCATGTAAACTTTAAATTAACTAATTCTCTAATGTTTAATATGCATGCCCTTATCTTTCATTTGCCTCCATGTATGACATCATCTCAAAATCATTAACATCTTACTAACAAAGTAATTACTACTGTGTGAATATTGACCATCTCCTCCTACGTCAGCTGTAAGTAGGAGGAGTTCTTGCTTGTGGGTTAGTTCCCAGTCAGGTTCTTTGCAGGAGAGAATCCAGGCCATGGACAAGAGTGGAGAACTAAAAGCAAATAAAGGGACTGGAGAGATGGCTTAGGGGTTAAGCACCTGCCTGCTAAACCTAAGAACGCTGGTTCCAATCTCCAGCGGTTCCAATCTCCAGGTCCCACGTTTAGCCAGATGCAAAGTGACGCAAGGGCGCAATGTCGCACTTGATCACAAGGGGGCGCACACAGCTGGTTTTGTTCACAGCAGCTGAGAGACTGCTGTCGCACCCAGCTCTATCTGTCTTCCTCGCCCTCTCTATCTGTTTCTCTCCGTGTCTCTCTCCAAAAATAAAAATAAATAAAATAATTTTTAAAAAGCAAATAAAGGCCAGGGAGACTGCTTGGATATAGAAATGATGAGCCGAAAGGACAGGAAACTAGAAATGAAGGAAAGCTTCACAGCTGGGCTTGAACATGCAGTAGACGTGAGAAGCAGAGAGAATTCCAGAAAGCATGTGCCAAGCACACGGAGCGTATCAAGAGAGGGGTGAGAGGAGAGTGATATGGTCTGCTCCTGCGCAACAGGAATGCATTTCCCATTGTCGTACAATCCCTCAAGAGGACAAGTCAAGATATAAAGTGTGTTCATTCACCTTTTGGCTACTGGGCTGCATTTATTTGAATGTGATTTGATTATATACAAGCCTGCACCACGGGACAAGATCTCTCTGGGTTATGTAGTGAACATATCCTGTCTGCCTCAAGCTGAAATCTCTCAAGTCAGAAATCAGCATCTTCTATTTCTTTGTGTCCCCAGTGTGTCAATGGTACCCTACACAAGACAGTCCATGAGCAGATGTCTGCGGTGCTCAGCAGGGTGCAGGTAGACATGTGGATGCTGTGGGTTCCGTGTCTCATCGGGGTAGTGTTACAGGAGCTGTCACCCGTTATTAACCATCTTTCCCAGCTATATCTGTCAATGTGTTCATTTAAGGAGATTTTTCCATTTGTCTACCATGCAAATATAACTTGTAGGTCAAACTCATAATTACAGCATTAAAATAGGACATCCACAGAACATTGCTTGTTAAGCATACATGTGAAAACCAAAAATATCGTGGCATTCAGAAACCCAAATGTCAGCGAGAGCCTTAGAGATGAGAAGGCAAGAGAGTCCTTTTGAAATTGCATCCTAATTATTTGCATTTCTTCCCCGAAACTGTACAGTTTTCTTATGGCATGCTCTACTGCACTTCATTTACTTTCTACCCCATGTTTTATACCCAAAACCTTGGCAAAAAAAAAAATTAACAAGGACAATGACTTTGTGTGGAAAAAATTCAATATTCCTCTCGAAAGCTTCTTAATAGTTTTTCCTAACATTTGTGGTGAGTTTTTTTTCTTTTCTTTTTCTTTTTTCCCCATTCTCCTGGAATAATTCTGACCTCATAAAAGGTTGGTGACAGGACAAAAAAGAAAACACTAAAATATCTACCTTTGGGGAAAAGCAGTGGGAAAACAATAGGAATGAGGGGAGCAGGAAACATGCTGTTCTGGAATACCAACGTCCAGTGTGTAACATTCCATGAGGACGCATTCCTGGAGCTGGACAGTGCAAGGGAGATGGTGAGACAGCAGTCACTTGCTTAGCCCTGTGCTCCCCTTGACATGTCACCATGACAATGCCATTGTTCTGTGGTGCACACGTGATGTCGTGACTTAAAGCACAAGATGTTTCCTCTGGAAAGGCTGTTATGACTGCTCGCCTTCTGGAGGAGCCCCTCAAGTTAGGTGAGATGCTCAGAGGCATGGGAGAATGCTAGTCTAGTTAATCCAGATAACAGCAGCTAGCTAAATATTTATAGAAAAGGAACAATGCTTACTGTCCTCAAAAAACTGCCTATCACGAGTGGAAATTGGGAGAAAGTTATTGACAACTTCATGACATGTAGCAAAATCTGTTGATCCAAAAATTACCATTCCAGGCTGGAGAGATGGCTTAGCGATTAAGGCATTTGCCTACAAAGCCAAAGGACCCCGGTTCGATTCCCCAGGACCCAGGTAAGCCAGAAGCACAGGGGGTGCATGCATCTAGAGTGCATTTGCAGTGGCTGGAGGCCCTGGTGTGCCCATTCTCTCTCCCTCTTTCTGCCTTTTCTCTCTCTCTCTCTTTCTCTCAAATTAATTAATTATTTTTTAAAAAAAACCTACCATTCCTGGGAATTTAAGCAATGAAAGTTATCAGAGAAGATGCAAAGATGTGCTTATGAGGAGGCCTGAGATCTGTACCACAGATGCGGAAAGAGGAAAGGGAAGGAATTGTATACTGATTAAATAAACTATAACATGTTGATTCAACAGACCACTATACAACCATTAGAATACTGCTATAAATTTATATTTATATGAACACACCTGGCATTCATAAACCCCAAAGCTAGGGGAGAGCCTTAGACATTCCTTTGTGGAATCACATTAGGAATATCATGAGGTGAGAAAAGCCGATAACCAGCCCAACACACGAATGTGGTCTCCTTTCCAAAACTGTGTCTACGCACACCTACTGCCACACAAAGGAAGGTGGCTGCCAGCAAATGTCACAGAATGCAAACATGCTTGTCAGTGGGGAGGCTGCAGGAAAGTAAATTTCAGTTTTGTTTATCTTTCTTCCACCTATACCTTTATAATAATAAATAAATAATGCAGTATTTATATTTCTTAAAATAGAGTGAATTGGAAAATTACCTTCTCCCAGTTCCCAGATAGTCTGCCCATATAGTGCTGGAAAGGGCTGCTGGAGGAAAATGGACAACACTGTGAGCAAGCAGGGGACACTGCTACTCAAAAGCAACCAACCTGACAACACATACACACCGGCACAATGGTAGCACCCAGATTAAGCGGGTATTAATGGCTCTCTGATTGGCTAAGAGGTCCACTCGGTGGAAAGGAATCCATAGCTGCAACTGGCAACCACATGAGAATCCTATGGAGACCAAGATTATGGACTCCAATGAGAAGCCCCCACTATTTTTTGTTTTGTTTTGCATTTGATTTTTTTGTTTTATTATCTATTTGAGAGCAACAGACATACACAGAGAGAAAGAGGCAGATAGATAGAGAATAGGCATGCCAGGGCCTCCAACTACTGCAAACGAACTCCAGATGCCTGTGCCACCTTGTGCATCTGGCTTACATAGATCCTGGGGAATGGATCCTCGAACTGGGGTCCTTAGGCTTCACAGGCAAGCACTTAACTGCTAAGCCATCTCTCCAGCCCCCCCTCCCCACTATTTTTTGCCCAAAAGAGCGGCTACACCCATCAAAATCTCTCTAAATTAACAGTGTTTATCCCCTTAAACCTATGCTGATGTCACTCTCCATTGGAGAATCTGTTTTGCCTCTCTGGCATAACTGATGGCTACCCACATAAGGCAAGACCCACATAACCCGGGTCGGGGGGAGGACAGGGAGAAGGCTAACAATGGTACCATCATGGCTGTATATATACTATATACATAACTAATAAAAAATACTTTTTAAAAGGCAGTGAGAATGGAGTGCAATAACAATCTATCAGCAAGACAAAAATAGAGCTGACTCCTTGGTAGGAGATGAACCGGTGAGATGAGCAAGAGGGAGCCTGACAGCCTGTGCCAGGGTGATGCCCACAGACACTGAGGAGACTCAAAACACACCAAAGCAGAAATCCAGAAGCTGCTGAGAGCTCAACACTAAAGGAGACTTAAAACACACCCACCATGGCTCAGGGAATTTTGCACGAGGGAGGGAAGTAATATCTGGAGGCATTGCCCCCCCCCATGACTAACTGCTACTCTACACCTCATAACCCACAACCCCATGGCAAATGCCAGCAACACCACTGAGGAGGGTCCTCAGTGGAATGGGGACAGGGAGGAGGGAAATGATGGTACCCACATAAAATGTGTCTATAGAAAGTTTCTACTTCATAAAAATAAATAACTGATTTTTTTTTCAAGGTAGGGTCTCACTCTAGCCCAGGCTGACCTGGAATTCACTAGGTAGTCTCAGAGTGGCCTTGAACTCACAGTGATCCTCCTACCTCTGCCTCCTGAGGGCTGGGATTAAAGGTGTGCACCACCACGCCCGGCTTAAATATTTTTTAAAATTACTTTCTCCCTCTAAAAGAAAGCCATAGTCTTGTAAGTGTACATATTTGGCACCAAGAAACATTTCCCCCTGTATCTGTCCCCCTCCCTTCACCCTCTAGTCCTCTGTGTCCCTCCTCCACCACACTGTCACTCCTTCCTCCCCTTCTCTTTCTCCATTCCCTTAGAATAAGAGAGACAGGGGCTGGAGGGATGGTTTAACATTTAAGGTGTTTGCCTGCAAAGCCAAAGGACGTAGGTTTGATTCCCGAGGACCCACGTTAGCCAGATGCACAAGGGGGCACACATGTCTGGAGTTCGTTTACAGTGGTTGGAGGCCCTGGCATGCCCATGCGCGCTCTCTCTCTCTCTCTCTCTCTCTCTCTCTCTCATAAATAAATAAATAAATATAAAATATTTTTAAAAAAGAAAGAAAGAGAAGAGAGGTTGTACTGGAGCATAAATTTGGCCATAAAAGAGGCAATTTTAAAAACTACTTCCTTGGTTCAAATTTGCACTGGCCAAAGCAAAGAAAAGCTTTTAATGGGAAGCTGGCCAAAGCCCCAAGAAGATTTGTCTCTGAGTTACAAGGTTTTAAAAAATGTTCTCAGGCTGGAGAGACGGCTTAGAGGTTAAGGCACCTGCCTGCTAAGCCTAAGAACGCCGGTTCCAACCTCCGGGTCCCACGTTTAGCCAGATGCAAAGTGACGCAAGGGTGCAATGCTGCACTTGACCACAAGGAAGCACACACATCTAGATTTTGTTCACAGCAGCTGAGAGGCTGCTGGTGTGCCCATCTCTATCTGTCTTCCTCTCCCTCTCTCTCTCTCCCTCTGTCTCTCCAAAAAAAAAAAATGTTCTCATCAAGACCTGCGGGGAAGTCACTAGCACTGATTACTCAATAAGGTATTTCTTTCAAGAGTTAATAAAAAGTCTTTTTAAAAATATTGTATTTATTTATTTGAGAAAGAGAGAGAGGCAGAAAGAGTGTAAAGAGAATGGATGTTCCAGGGCCTCTAGCCAATGCTAATGTACTTCAGACTCATGTGCCACCTTGTGCATCTGACTTACATGGGTACTGGGGAATCAAACCTGAGTCCTTAGGCTTCACAGGTAAGTGCCTTAACTGCAAAACCATCTCTCCAGCACCCCCCCCCCAAATTCTTTAAAATATAAAAATAATTCTTTATTATTCACTTTTCCAAATGAATCTGTAACTAAATTTCACTATCTTTATTTTTTTTAAGTCAAAGGCTGAGAAAGAAGGAAAGAGAACAAGGCAGAAAGAAAGGTAAGAAAGGGAAAATGGATGATTTCAAAGCTATTCCTGTGTTTGCTTCAAGAAATCAAGAAAGTTTCTCCCTGGTCCACTCAGCCTAGAGTTCAGAATACTTGTCTACAGCCAGGTTGTTCCATGAAATTCTGGAATGGAGGCTCAGATACTGCAGACACAGAACATCACCATACACAGTTGACCTTACACGTGGACTCAGACTCTACCCTCACTCTACCATAGGGTTGATGAGTTCTTGGAATTCCCACACATTTAGGTGTGTTAATCACCAGCGGCATTTGTATATAAACAGAGCTACAGGTCTGAGGAAGACCAAGAATGCACCTAGGAGCCTGCTTCCCGGGACTGTCTTGGAAGAGAAGAGAAATGTTTCCCTCATCATTGACCGTCTGTCCCAATCCCACCACAGTGGGGCCTGGGAAGCTCAGCCTGCCAGCTCATAGGCGTCAGTCACGTGCACGTGGGACATGCCCCTCATCACTACGTATGCTGACCATGGCAGTGGTTAGGAGAGACAGGGCTGAGACAGGAAGTTCAAGGCTAATCCCAGACTCATTCAAACCCTAATTTCATTAAACCCAATATTCAATAATAAAAAGAAAGCTTAAAGAGTTCTGATCGCTGATCACATTGAAATGTGGTTTCAGTTGAAAAATAAATTGAATTTCATAAAAGCCTTCTAAGTAACCAAATGCTCACGGAGAGAAGGTGCTGTGTTCTTCTCGGGACGGCTCTGCACATCCTCTGCTTCTGTTTGTTTCTGGCTCTGACTTTTCTATCTGAACAGGTCCACGTTTGGGGATTTTTTTTTTTCTCTGTGTTATAAAAAGCTCAAGAGACTTTATTCAGCCATGGTTTTAACACGACCATGAAAAGGTGGAAATTTTGCATTTTCAGCTCTATATCTGAAACTTTCATCAAAAGAAGATGTTAATAAGCCGATAGGAGGTAATTTCTCCAAAGGGTCTTCAATTGTTTTACCCTTGACCTCCAGAGCAACATACCAGCAAGGACAAAATGATGTAGCCTTCCCAAAGGAATAATGAAAAGTTTCTTTCCTTTCTTTTCTTTGCATTTGATCTTCTAAAATACTTTTAATGTAATAAAAGGGGGCATTTAAATGTCACAGAGGTGGGTTATGAAAATTGACAAAGGAATCTTAAGATTGACATTTTACAGCTGGAGATTGTCTTTGCATGACATTTACTGAGTGCTACATGACCAGAATGTCATCAGCAGGTAACTGTCATATGGTTATCACAGTTGTGAGAAGCTAGGCTCTGGTCCCTTCCATCTAGACATGGGCAGACATTGCATGAACATGCCAGAAGCAGAATGAAGGGCATGAAGAGCCTCATTGTCAAGCTGTGGTATGCCTGCCTCCCCGTGCAGCTATCAGGGGGAACTAGAGATAAACCATGGAGGAGCAGAGGTTGTATGAAAGAGCTGGAAGAGGGGCTGGAGAGATGGCTTAGTGGTTAAGGTGCATGCCTGCGAAGCCTAAGGACCCCAGTTCAATTCTCCAGATTCCACATAAGCCAGATGCACAAGGGGACACATGCATCTGGAGTTCGTTTGCAGTGGCTAGAGGCCCTGGCACTCCCATTCTCCCTCTCCCTGTCTCTCTTTCCCTCTCTCTGTCTCTAATAAATAAATAAAAATAAAATCTTTAAAGAAAGAAGGAAAGAAAGAAAGAAAAAAGAAAGAAAGAAAGAAAGAAAGAAAGAAAGAAAGAAAGAGCTGGAAGAGGGTCTGGAGGATGGATGGCTCAGCAGTGAAAGGCACTTGCTTGCAAAGCCTGTCAGCCCAGGTTCATTTCTCCAGAACCCACATAAGTTGGACACAAATGTCTAGTGTCCATCTGCAGTGGCAAGAGGCCCAGGTGCATGCACATATACACACACATACACACACACATGCATAATTTAATTAAATATCTGTATTTTTTTAAAAGAGCTAGAAGAGGCAGGGGTCGGAGTTGGGGAAGATATGCAGAGAACACATACAGAACCTGCAGGGCTGGGGCTACTGAACCTCTAGAAAGGCTGCCAGCGATGCAAGCACAAGACTCAGAGGCTGGAGAGCCTCATTCCCCATGGGGCTAGCACAGACATCTACGATCCAAGACAGCTCCCAGGCTAGCATGAGGTAAGACTCTGGGGCAGAGAGCGGGACTGCCATGGTGCAGCAATCAGAAAGGAGAGCAGCCATACAGGTGGGAGTAGGGACATTGTGATGTCACCCTTGAAGGGAAAGATACTGGAAGCTGGTGTAAGCTTATAAGTGTGCGTTTAGTCACATGCACGGTCAGAAGACCAGCTGGATCTGGATGGTACAGTAAGAACCTTCTTGGAAGAGCTACTAGAGATCCCAGGCTTGCTCACGAATGGCCTGGGCCCTGAGGTCTGGAGAAGGAAGGCCCAGTGCCACGAGAAAGAACAAGGTAGTTCTGCAGAATGATCCGCCAGGCAGCAATGTTCACACATCCGGCAGAGTCAACCTAGCTTTTCTGGATCAGAGCTGGGATGCAATGTCCGTCTGTATGTTACCAACGGACCTAAACACCATAAGCAAAACCACAATGTTGTCAAGGGATAGTAAGGGCATTTTCCATTTAAGTGTTCAGGCCACTGTCTTATCTCTGTGTGTGAGTGTGTATGTGTGTGTGAGTGTGTTTGTGGGGGGGGTGTACACACACGTGAGTCACCATGCACATGTGGAGGTCAAAGAATAACTTCAAGGAGTCGGGCCTCATCTTCCACCTTGTTTGAGAAAAGATCTCTCTTGTTGTTGGCCAGCAAGATCGGGGATTCTCCTGACTGCATTCCACAGCCATCGGTACATTAGGGTTCCAGACGTGTGTGCTACTTGCAATACACCTTACATGGGCTCCGGGGATCTCGACTCTATCTTCAGGCTTATACAGCAAACACTTTTAACCACAGAGCCATCTCCCCGGCCCCACTGTCATATTTCCTTATGTCCTAACATGTTTTATAAGATCTAAGATCTAGGGGCTGGAGGGATGGCTTAGCCATTAAGGTGTTTGCCTACAAAGCTAAAGGACCCAGGTTCAATTCCCCAGGACTCACGTTAGCCAGATGCACAAGGGGACACATGCATTTGGAGTTCATTTGCAGTGGGTGGAGGCCCTGGTGCACCCATTCTGTCTTTCTCTCTTTTTTTCTGTCAAATAAATTTTTAAAAAGATCTAAGATCTATAGAAAATGCATGCCATTAAATGACAAAATGTGAATTTAAGTGGACATCAGAAGCAAGGAAACCAGGACCACGAGTAAAAGTGTATATAAAAGGGCTGGAGAGATGGCTTAGTGGATAAGGCGCTTGCCTGCAAAGCCAAAGGACCCAGGTTCAATTACCCATGATCCACATAAGCCAGATGCACACATCTGGAGTTCGTTTGCAGTGGCTGGAGGTCCTGGCATGCCCATTCTCTCTCTCTCGCTCGCTCTTTCCCCCTGCCTATCTCTGTATCTCTCTCTCAAATAAATAATATTAATAAAATTTAAAAAAAAAAAGAGTGTATATAGGGCTGGAGAGATGGCTTAGCAGTTAAGGCACTTGCCTGCGAAGCCTGAGGACCCCGGTTCAATTCTCCAGGTCCCATGTAAGCCAGATGCACATGGTGGAGCGTGCATCTGGAGTTCATTTGCAGTGTCAAGAGGCCCTGGCGTGCCCATTCTCACTCTTTCTCTCTCTCTCTCTCTCTCCCTCCGTCTCTCTGTCTCTAATAAATAAATAAAATAAAAATAATTTTTTTAAAAAAGAGTGTATATAAAAGAAACTATAGGAAGTCAGTTGTCAATTTGGCCTTTATCTCAGAGTAGCCTTTCCACCAGGAAGAAAACACATGCTGGTCATGTGTCAGCCCAGATAGGGATCCTTCCTTCTGATGTGTCCCCATCTGTCCCCAGCCCCTCCCTCCTCTCCTGCTGCCCTGCCACCCTGACTGTCCCATAGAGAGCTGGATTCGGGCTGCTCCACATGGCACTACCCATGCTGGGAAGTGGTCTGAGAACATCAAAGCCAGCCAGTGACAAGGCAGAGACCCTGGGAAGGTGGGGCAAGGCAGGGCTAGCTTTTGAACAGCTCGGCAGAACACAAAAGGACTCCTCACAGTATGGGTGAGATTGAGAAATACTCATCTGGATCCACAAAGAGCAAATTGTGGAAATAGACACAAACACCACAAAAAGGAATACTGGCCACTGTGCGTGGCTTCAGGAGCATCCGCCAAACCAACAGGTCAGCAGCACCTCCTGTCCCTACTGTCCACTGTCCTTACACCCACACATGTATCCCCATTGTGACCTTCTCTCTATAAGTCCTTCTCTCTATAAGCATTCAGGATGAAGCTCCCAAACTCCACCTATGTTACTTTTGAAAGCTGTAGCTTGAAAAAAAAAAGACTTACAATCATAATTTACTCAAAAGGAAAATAAAACACATTTTCCTGATTAAAGATATAGAGATCTATTAAGAAAAGCCAAAGGACCACTTTAAAATACACATCAAAGATCAGAAGAGCCATCCTTTTCCTTTGGTACATGAACAACAACAAAAAAAAATAAGCCCAAGAAATATAAATGCTCCATACCCAGAGCACCCAACTTTCTATCAGTATGCCAGATCTACAATGCGAGGTGATGAGGGTGGTGGGACCTTCAAAGCTTCTGTCATGTGCTCGTTGAAATGAAACATTTCCCCTTGTGCAGGCCACTAGTCAATCTCTAGCAGAGTCCTGGGCCATGGATATGCTGTCCTTTGTACACCCATGGAGGATGCTTTGTCTGCCCTTCCCTCCCCCGCAGATCAGGAAGCTTCTTCCTTCAAGTCCTTCAGCCACTTAGGCATGTCCCTTGTCTGTGGCACTCACCCTGCCTTTGTCACCCCACCCACTGATTACATTTTCAGACTAGCACAGTGCCTGGAAAATAGGAAGCACACGCTAGCTATTCTCTACACTGATACAGAACCAAGTATCCCCACAATTCTCCACGGCACTGCAAAAGGAGGACAGTATCCCCCCATTCTCTCTGGATCCTACACGTGTGTGTATGGAGCATGCACATCTGCACACAAATGTGCATACACTATATAATACCACATTACACACACACAAAGGGTGGGGTGTGAGCAAAAAAATAGAATGTGAGAATAGGAAACAAAAAGGCAATTGTAAAACACAGGACCACTTAAGACCCTACTGTTGAAGACACACACGCTGTCGGCACGGACCATGGAGAGACCTGGTTGGAACCTGCAAGGGAACCAGTCCCCAGACAGTTAGCTCATCTAGTGCTGGAAGGTGCTACATAAGCTATCAGGGAAAATGGCCAACATCTGTCCAAGCAACTCAAGATATGAGATCACATATTTTCAAACCAAAAAGATAGATTATGGAAATAAACAGTGTTTCTCAAAGTGACTATCTCCTCATAATAACCTTAAGTATAGTTGGGGGAGAATTCTTTAATTGTCATTAATATATGAAATTTTTTACATTATTTCTCCTAAGTGATAATGTATTTCAATCAGAAATATTGTTTTGATGAATGCTTTTATTAGCAAAATGAGTTCAAGTTGTATATGCATTCCCAAAATTTCTCCTATCTCAAAAGAAAAAGAAATCTGTGTTAACACTGGGAAACCCTCCCTTGCCAGTCCCACCCACACCCTCAATGTCAGTCTAATTAAACTTGAAGATCTCCATAAGACAAAATGATTTACACAATCTTTAAGCTATTTCTCTTTTAGATAAGTTGTTACAGCACATACAGAAGTAAAGAACAGTTCCCTAGGAAGAACCAGGGGATAAAATTCAGACTCACATCTTGACAATACTTCCTCACAAGAACTGTTTCTCTGGTACCTCTTGATAGCCAAACCCTGGTCTGAAGGTCAGCGTCCTCCCTCTCATTAGTCACCTTCATTCAAAAAACAGAACCAGGCTGGAAAGATGACTTAGTGGTTAAGGCGCTTGCCTGCGAAGCCTAAGGACTCTTGTTCAACTCTCCAGATCCCACATTAGCCAGATGCAAAAAGGTGAGGCAAGTGCAAGGTCACACATGCCCATTAGGTGGTGCAAGAGTCTGTAGTTCGATTTCAGTGGCTGAGGTCCTGGCATGCCAATTCTCTCTCTCTCTCTCTCTCTCTCTCTCTCTCTCTCTCTCTCTCTCTCTCTCTCTCTGTGTGTGTGTGTGTGTGTGTGTGTTTCTCTCTCTCTTTCTCTCTCTAATGTTAAAAAAAAAAAGATCATTCTTTACCTCTCTCCATCCAATTAAAATCACTGTTTCTCCCAGTTGTATTTCCAAAGCTTGAAAAAGGGCTCCTCATCAGAGGACAGTGAGACAAGCATAAAATGTAATCAGGACTTTATAAAACTGAATATTCTCGCTTTCTTTTGCTCATCATTTTAATATCTGCACCAAACATATGCCTTGCAGAACTTACATCTCAATGCATATTTTTCATTTATTTTAAAAAGTACTTAGTATGTTTCAGAAAAAAAATTGAAAAATCACCCTGGAATAATCTCTAACATTTGTAACTCATAATTTCACATCCATCATCTAATTTAACCCTCCTCACACCTCCTGAGAGACAGCTGTGTCATACCCACCCCATGCTCTAGTGAAAGACTGTTGGAGCCTGTGGTTGGACAGGAGGAGATACAACAGCAGGAACAAGAAGTGGCTTGGGTGCACTAGACTGTGATGGGTGGATTCTGAATCTGAACTTGTGTCTCCTTCTTGAGATACAAGATGGAATAAACTCTAATAAACTTCTTAGTGATATCAGCAACATTAACAAGCTAGAAATTATAAGTTCCAGCCCAAAAGGCTTCATCTGGGTGGTAGATGAAACCTTCTGGCAGGATACAGTGTGGATGCTAAAATCCAGAGGGCGGGGGGCGTCCTTTGGAAGAGGGAGGAGCAGGTAAGGCTGGAGGAGGAAATACTGAGGACTTCTCTTCTGAAAGCTATTTCTTCTCCAGGGCAGATGAATTTGAAAACAACTCCCCAGATATATGGTAGCTCAGGGAAGGTTAAATGGACAGAGACAGGCCTGGGAAGATGGTTCAGCAGTTAAAGGCACTTGCCTGCAAAAAAGCCTGCCAGCCCCAGATTCCCTAGTACCCACATAAAGCCAGATGCACAAAGTGGCACATGTGTCTGGAGTTTGTTTGTTGTGGAAAGAAGCCCTGACAAACTCTCTCTCTCTCTCTTGTTCTCTCTCTCCCTCCCTCCCTCTTTTCTTTCCTTCCTCCCTCAAATAAATAAATAAATAAATAAATAAATAAATAAATAAATAAATAAAGTATAATAACTTGACAGAAACCAGTTCAAGAGAGGGTGACAAGTTAAGGTGACACTAGGAGAACAATGATCCTGGGAGGAGGGAATCCCAAAGAGACTGTCATCACCCCTTACTTCTTACTTGTCAGGCAGTAGCTCAGAATACAGTCTCTGATTCCACCCTGGAAATGCTACGCTAGAACACAGCTCTGGCTAAGTCAAGCCATTCCAGAGATGGAGGGAAGAGCACCAATATCCTGAATTCATATCATCTGGGAAGAATTCCCTATCGACCACATCTAAACATCAAACCTGGCTTGCGCTGAATCAGCTGTGGTATCTGGAGGTTTCTGCGACTCACCAATGAAGTGATTGGGTCCCAAAGCCAGCATCTCCTCTAAGAGGACAAGACCACCGGAAGCCTGGAGAGGTGTCACGCTTCGTCCATCTATGAGGGAGCACTGCTGAAAGCCCGTGGCTGTGACCTTCCACAACAAGATCAGTGAAGCGGTGGCATCCTGCCGGATTCTGAAAACAGGAATAGGCATCAGTAGTAGGTCTCTTTGGGAAAAATCTGTCTTAGAATCACCTCATCAAGTTCAAAATAACAATAAAGATGACCTGCACATTCACAAAGGTGTCTGGAAACTAAAGGAATGGTTACATAAGCAAGCACCCTCTTTGCACATGGCCAGGTAGCCTCGTTTGCTGGGAACATCTACCTCCCATGATGACCAGTGGTTCAATACCTTGCCTTTGGCCACCAATGATAGTAAATCATAAAGCACATTGAATTCTTTTACAGACATACCCTCCCACAGCGTCACAAAGTAAAAAGAGCCTTACTTTAACATAAAGCGTAGTATATCCCAGTCTGCGGAGCTATGCAACCAAAGTAAGGTAAGTGTGCTGTTGTGCCCCTTGCTTCAGGCCTCCCCACTTCTCATGGTTTGCAGGATAAAATCCAAAAACTGGAATGCCTTCAAAGGCCAGTCACCTCCACCATCTCCCTCTCATCTTCAGCTCTGGCTCCTGAATCCCACCACCCAGTGGTCCAGCAACTAGAAGCTCTCTACCAATCTCTTCCAGCTATTTCTCCACTGCCAAGCTTCCCACTCTCCTTCTCCTCTGGGGAATGCATCCTAGCCCACCCAGGATCTCTGCTCGGAGACTCTAACTCACTTCCCAAAGTGCCGTCAACTGCCCATTCTCCTTGTTCCCCTAGAAGACTCCATTTCTACCGTCCACTGTCAGCAGGCCTCAGTATTTTCTGCACACAGCTTGCTCCGCCTGCATGACCTCCTACCTTGCAGCAGAGGGCTTAATAATGGTTTGATAAATGCCTTGGATTTATGAATTAACAAACGTATAAGGGGTCTAGGAATGTCCACATGTGAATTTGGGGAGCCTGCCAATCAGTTAGTATTCTCATCTCGCTAAGCCTGAATCAAACTGTGGTTCCTGTCCACCTAAGACAGGTCCGGAGAACACTGGGTTTGTGGAATGCATTTGGGCGGGTGGAGGACCAGTACCCTTGGGGGTACAGTCATGTGATCCAGGCTGGGCATGGCTGCAGAAAACTAAACAAAGAAGCTATGTGGTAAACTATTGCTGCTCTGTGCTGTGCCGAAAACAGGCTCCACAGCTTTGACTTTGGCTGGTTTCAGAGCACTGCAAGACTTAGGACGGGGGTCCCCCTGCTGGTAGAGCTGTTTGAGGCTCACATACCACCTGCTCCTGTGGGAACATTCCTGTAAGTCCAGGAACTTCAGTGGTCTTCCAGGCTCTGCCTGGTAGATATTAAGGCTGGGGAAGGGCGATGCAGGAGGGCTATAATGAAGTCACTCACTCTGCCAGACACTTTCGGTGAGTCTGCTGTTTGGAAAGCTAGGCATGCAAAACTGGCCTGTATGCATGGAATAGGCCAGTGCACAGAGCTGGCTGCTCAAGGCCATGTGTCACCAATTTTCTAAAGTCCCCTGAGGCTGCTTGGGACGGAGGCTGGGGTGGGGAGGGTGGCAGTTGCGGGCAAGCAGACTTTCCGTGTTTCTGAAATACTCCAGTGCTCCCTCCATCCCCTCACTCCCAGCTGCGTGACCCTGAGCAGCTGCCATCTACCCAGACCCCACGTGAAGCACCTATGCATATCAGGTGCCCGCTCAGCCAAAGCTGCTTTCTTAGCCTCTTCTCCATCTCCCAGGGGACAACTGGCAGTCTGTCGCTTTACAGAGTTTAAATTTAGAACCAACCACTCTTCTCGCCTGCTTGCTCTTAAAGAGAAAGTTGTAAACCAGGGATTCTTTTTTTAAAATTGGGAGTAAATTACACAAATGAATATAATCCATGGCTCATTTAAATCATAAGAAGCCAATAACTTAGGAAGCAAACGTCATCTGGGAGATGCAGCAACACACTCCAGGTCTTCCTGGATCTCGGGGCTTCTTCCCTCCTGTCAGACTCATCCAGTCCAACATGCCCAACCAGGGAATGCCTTCCACTGTGAGCCCCTCAGAGAGGCCTTGCTTTAGTCTTCAAGTGGCATAGGTCACATCCTTATGTGGAAGTCATTTATAATCCCCTCTAGATCAGATAGCGACAGACCAGGGGTGCAGCAAAAACCATCCAGCATACGGGGTCATAGCGTCATGCTTCACTGGGTTGAGTGGAGGAAGCTCTTACTTTACGGAGGTGTTCTGTGGCACTTCGAAAGATACCAGGCGGCCACCTGCAGAGCTGTTGGAACTGGCATTCCCACAGGCCACATCAGGGATCACCTGGATGAGAGCAGACGTGTCACCAGAACGGAACCGTGGCACCAAACAGCATAACAAGACAAAAACACATGCGCTGCATCCCTGCTGATCCATTCAGTGACGGAGTGTCTGACCAGAACAGGCACATGCAAAAACCTCTAGAAATGAGAAGAAAAGGCAAACTTTGCCGACTGGATTTTATGAAATACAGCTTTCCTGGTGCAGCCTGCGGATTCCTAGAGTCATGAGATGATAAGAACTTATTTCTTTTCCAGAATACCCTATGGTTAGTGTGGCTAAAACCTAGCACCTACACTCAAAAACATGTGTCCACCTTCTTAAATGTGTGCGATAGGCAACGGTTAAATAAGCATTTCGTTCTCTGAGGCTCCAGTCACTTTATGCTTCCAAAGCATTATCAGTTCATGGAAAGAGGAAGCCCAAGCATTATTCCAGCGATTTCCACCGCACTTTCAACCTGCTCCTTAACCAGCCCAAGAAATAAGGTGTGACAGAAGAATGGTGTTTTTACACTTTCCAAGTGCAGACTCGCATGACTTTAAATAAATAGATTGAAGTGGCTGGCTGGGGAGAAATTTTCTTTACAGGATACTTCCCTGAGACACTTGGAACCAAATCTAGTTCTCACTCAAGAAGTAAGTCATCCTCCAGACAGCTGTTAAAATCACAGGAAGTGACAGCGTAAGGAAGAGACTATCACTGTACGGACAGAGGGCCTTTGGAGGAGCTTAGATCCCTGCGACAGAGCCCTGTGAGTAGGATTGGTGTTCTTATACAAGACACCTGGGAACATTGCAGGAGAGGACAGAAGGACTGTAAGAGCCACAGGGCGGTATGGAGTGCCCTGAGGCACTGCCCCCCCCCCCCCACAGAGCCTGACCCCACAGTGAATAGCAATAATCCCACTGAGGAGGGCCCTCAGTGCAGTGGGGATGGGGGAGAGGGGATATGGGAATGTGACCAGCATGCAATCTGTTCAGACTGTAAAGCTCACAATTAATTTTAAAATGATATAAAAATAAGAAGAAACGCCTGGGGGATTGTTGCTCCCCACCCCTTGAAACACGGGGTCACCATAAGAAGGTGGATCTAAGAAATAGGCCCTTACAGGACTCTGAATCTGCATTGATATTGGATTCCCAGCCCACAAAACTAGAGGACTATACATTTACTATTTAAATGTCATACAGTCTCTAAGGTTGTCTTCATCACAGCCAGAACTGACTAATTAACCTGCTCCAGGAAGAAAAACGGAACAACACTATGGGGTCCCGCGCTATGCATCTTTGCTTGACTCTATGGTGAGCTATCTGCTCCCAAATCCAAGACTAGCTCACAGAAGTGTGTGTGGAAATCATTTCAGGAAAGAATTTAATTCACTGTGAGGATTTGTGGACTACTTACTTTTTCCTCACAAAACCATCATACAAGCTGAATGCTGCAATCCTAACTACCCAGGAGGCTGAGACAGGAGAATCACAAGTTAGAAAGCACACCTGAGCTACACAGTTATTTTGGTGGGACCATCTATCTCAAAATGAGACAGAAAGGATGGGTGTGTGGCTCAGTAGAGAGTACTTGCTTAACACATGGAACTCCCGGGGTTCAGCCCTCAGAGCTGAGTATAAAACCATTATACACACAAGGACAGATGGCAGTGACATCAGACACGTAGTGGTCCTCAGTGGGTAGCCTTACATGCCTTCTGCCTTTACTGCTCATTTTAAAACCACTGGTATTATTTTAATATTTCTGCTTTCCTATGTAAAGATACATGTTACTATGTTCTCACCTCCACTTGATCCCATCTCATTTCTACAACTTTCTGCCCTGTTTTCGGCTGCCAGGTTGGCGGTGTCACCGTTGCCTGAGAGCGGGGCAGGATAATGTCAGGCTCCTGGGTCGCAGGGACAGGCTGAAGCTGTCTGGGTGCCATGGATTCAGTCCAGCCAGAGGCTGGGACACTGGGAAGTGCCTGTTCACAATGGAAACCTTCATAGCCCTCATCACAGAGGCAGAGGTAGCCATCGCTGCTGCTGATGCTGCTGCTGCTGCTGCTGCTGCTGCTGCTGCTGCTGCTGCTGCTGCTGCTGCAGTTGCCATGGTGACAAGGGTTGCTGGCACAAGGATCTGCAACAAACTGAAATGAGACCATCAATGGGTCAATTATTCCCTCACAAGCAAAGTGGGGATATTGCCCAGAAATTCACTCCATCTTAGAGCTCCTGAAAACTCTATCCCTGTAGAACACATGCTCTTACCACCTTGTGTCCCCAAGGTCAACACATCATCAACCTGACAGCAGGTGCCCAGCAAGAGAAACATGGTTGAGAACAGCCTGCCTCATCCTCAAAGCCTAAGTCACCCTGATTTCAGAAACTCATTATTTAGAAGAATTTTCTAAGAGGAAAAATTTAAAAAAAAAAAAAACTTAAAATGAAGTTCATTAGACAAGAAAGAAAAACTCTGACATTTTTAGCTGCCAATCATGACAAATGGTAACAGAATCTAAATTGGAATCTTTCACAGCCTGGACTTTCGTAATGTTTTGCAAGAAAAATGACCAGCCAACTTCTCCACCCTCTGGATGGTCTCACCTATGTCTTACAATTTCCTGCCTGATTAGTGATCCCTCTAATGAATCAGGTTCCCAAAACCATCTGGTCACGTGACAATTGCTAGGTGGAAGTCAGTGCAGTGGGAACTTAAGAACGACTTTATGGAACTGTGCACGTGTGTGTTGCATAAGTGTGTGCTCATGTGTGTGGAGGCTAGAGGACAATCCTGGGTGTCATTCCTCAGTGGCCATCCACCTTTTTTTAAGACAGGGAACGCACCAAATAGGCTGCAGCGGTTGGCCAGCAAGCCCCAGGAATCGTTCTGTCTCCACCTCCCCAGTGCCAGGATTACAAGCATGCTACTTTTTCACGTGGGTTGGGGGATTGAATTCAGGTCCTCATGCTTGTGAGGCACGCACTCTGCCAACTGGCTATCTCACCAGCCCCCTTATGAAACTTTCTATCTCATTATTTTGGAGGACAATGACAGAAGGATGTGTGAGCCCGCCAGATAGGGAAGATGAAATTCAGCTATGTGTCTTTACATCTGGGTCCATATTTATCTCTAAGTCTCCACTGCTGACCTCCGAAGGGCCATTTTTTTGGTCCTTGAAGACACTCCACAGAGCAGTGCCACAGAATCCCGTGCTCCTCTCGAGATGATAGCACAAGGGCTCAGGCATGTGCTCAATGCTATTCAATTACAATTTGTTTCTGCTGTAAAAGAAAATGAGATCTCAATTGCTGTGTCCCTGCTTCTCAGAGCTGATTGCGGAATAGAATTCGGTGCAGAGTCTATGACAGAGAACGGGATCTCTATGCCCAAGCTTGTGGCCGGGATCCTGCATGGTAAGATGGCTATTGTTCTGCTCATTGTCCTCATCAAACAATTGCAAAGACTCCTTCAGGGATCAGAAAGGACTGGGGATTGAATCAAACGAAGCTCCAAGAATACTCCATTAATGCCATGTCATCACTCAGAGATTCCTTCTCAGAGCCTCTGGGAAGAGCTGACGGAGCAATCTATGGAGAGAATATTAAAACAGCCAATAATTTAAAATAGTTGCAATCTAGCAACCCAGAGTAAAGCCCACACTGCTTCCACGGAAGACATAGCCTCCCAGATCTCGACCCTGCCTGCCGTCCGAGATCTCCTCCTCCAGCCTGCCTTCCCCCTTCCCTTTTTCTCCTGACCCTGGACAATACCAAGTCTTCTCCCAGACTCTGCGGCTTCCTGCCTCGTTGCACTTGGTTCTCTACTCGGGAACCATCTCCAAGAAGACTTCCCTCACTACAAAATCTAAAATAATCCCTTTTTCTCTGTCCCACAGAAATGTGAGCCAGGCGTGGTGACGCACGCCTTTAATCCCAGCACTCAGGAAGCAGAGGTAGAAGGATTGCCGTGAGTTCAAGGCCATAGTGAATTCCAGGTCAGCCTGGGTTAGAGTGGGACCCTACCTAGAAAAACAAAGAAAACGAAAAAAGAAAAGAAAGAAAGAAAAAGAAAAGGAAATATGAGCTCTGTGTCTGAGGGCATTTATCTGCTCTGCTTGCTGCTCTGTTCCCAGTATTACAGGGTTACAGGAGCGATGGTGGAGCTATGAAAAATGTTGAAAGGAATAACTATGGATGGACTGATTGATATTTGGACAGTGATGTGTGATAGAGAATGGATGGGAGTCAGTCATGATGTTAGCTCATTTCTGATTTATTTTAAGGATGCCCTCATGGAAAGAGTGCCACCTCAAAAAATTGACAGGAAGAAGAAAGAATTTAATTAGCTAGAACAAAGGAGACAATTAAAGCCATGTTTCTAAAAAAAAATCAACTTTTAAATCATCTGGAGTCGACCTAGTCACAAATCAAAATTTTAAGACATGCACAATAAAAAGCAGAAATACATTTAATTCAGAAGGGATCAATACAAAAATTAATTCTGGAAGCCAAAGCTGCTAACAAGCAGCTAAGAGAACTAGCATTGTCAAGATGAAGACCACCATTCTGAGAGACCCTGTTGCTATTATCCACCTTATGTTGGCCAGGGGTGATGCCCATCTTCTCTGCTCATGCCATCATTTTCCCTGGCATCATGGAACTTTCCCACAAGTCCGTAAGCCAAAATAAACCCTTTTTTCTCAAAAGCTGCTCTTGGCTGAGTGATTTCTGCCAGCAACAAGAACCTGCTACATATTTATGCATATCAAAAAGGAAAGAGGAAGGACAAAAGGAAAGAGAAAGATGGGAGGAAAGGGAAGAGAAGGGGAGAGAGGGGACAGGAAGGAAGGATGGAATGGAAAGGCAAGAAATACTTACCTAGATCAGCCACCATGAAGGGAGACCACAGAGAGACATCACCGTCCCACCTTCCCTTCCTTAGAAGTGTGGAAATCCTCCCCTACCCTCCCACCCATCAACTGAGCTAAATGATGAGTGATGGGCAGCCCACTGCAGAGCCTAAACACTGAAATACATGGAACCCAGGAGAGATGAGTAGGACAAAGGGGCCTGGACGCGGCAGGAAATTATCTACCTATTAATTTATAGGGAGCTGTGAGAAGGGGAACACACCAAGGTGACTTTGGGGAATGTGAGAATACACAACGGCCCCTCTTAGTACCACTGCAGGAGAGAGAAAGCCTTGCGTTCTGTTCACATGTGTGAGGGACCCTGGACAAGGCAAAGAAGTGTCCAGGGCTCAGTGTCCCCCGCTTTCAAAAGAAGGGACAGGACTAGAGAGCTCTAATGTCCTTTCATGTCTTTGTATTGCATTTCTGTGCTAGAGGAGTTGTATTGGTTATAAATGTCATCTTCATGCTGAAAAGCAAATGAACAATGTTGGGGTCCAATTATCACAGTATTGTTGTCATGAAAAGAAAATTTTTTCCCACTTTCTTCAGTAAAGATCTCAACTGTATTCTAACACCAACTGCTTCCCCATGAGGAGGAAAGGGCTGAAAAACACATCACTTCAGGATATATGCCAGGAGCACATTCAGCCAAGAATGACGTCCCAAAAATTTATTTTTCCAAATCCGAATAATAAAAACATTCATTCATTTTACTAAACCAGGAAGTACACATCTTACAGAAATCCATAGCCTCATGCTTCAGTATTTCCTTAGTTCTGTTTTAGGGACTCTGATCTACTCAGAAATTACCCCAAAATTAAGCTAGACAGTTGATGACTCTGAGTTAACTTCCTTGAGACAAGCCTGTCTCCACTGATGTGTCAAGTTTCATTTGTAAATA
This sequence comes from Orientallactaga sibirica, assembly GCA_036365145.1. Taxonomy (NCBI): domain Eukaryota; kingdom Metazoa; phylum Chordata; class Mammalia; order Rodentia; family Dipodidae; genus Orientallactaga; species Orientallactaga sibirica. The sequence continues at coordinate 11,007,200 of JAEOAD010000044.1, forward strand.
GGCTAAAATAAAACTGCAAGCAGAAAGCAAACATGTGAGTATGAGCTAATCCATTAAAAATAAACTCTTAGGACTGGAGAGATGGTTTCGTGGTTAAGGTGCTTGCCTATGAAGCCTACGGACCTAGGTTCAATTCCCAGTACCCATGCACAAGGTGGCGCATGCATCTGGAGTCCATGGCTAGAGGTCCTGGAGTGCCCATTGTCTCTATTTGCCTCTTCCTTCCTTTCTCTCTCTTTCTCAAATAAAAAAATTAATAAAAATAAACTCTTAAATAGATGAAGTTGGGTGCTCAGTGCTAAATGAGACATCTCCACCAGGCCCCCAAGTCTCAAGGACCATGGCAGAAGAGAAGTCAGAAAGAAATGTCCACTGCACTCATAAACTCACAGCAACTGCTGTGACCTGCGCAAAATTGGACCCATCAACATGTCATCATAGATGGTGGAGAAGAGGTAAATAGACATCAATGTAGAAGAAGGATTAGTTAGAAAGAAGGGATTTAAAAGCCGGGTGTGGTGGCGCACGCCTTTAATCCCAGCACACGGGAGGCAGAGGTAGGTGGATCGCTGTGAGTTCAAGGCCACCCTGAGACTACATAGTGAATTCCACGTCAGCCTGTGCTAGAGTGAGATCCTACCTTGAAAACCAAAACAAAAGAAAGAAAGAAAGAAGAAAGAAAGAAAGAGAGAGAGAAAGAACAAAAGAAAGAAAGAAAGAAGAAAGAAAGAAAGAAAGAAAGAAAGAAAGAAAGAAAGAAAGAAAGAAAGAAAGAAAAAGAAAAAGAAGGGATTTAGTGGAAGTAAGGACAAGAGAAGAAAATGGGAAGAGATTATGATCAAAATACACTATGTATGTATGTGAATTTATCAATAAAAAGTGATGTCACACACCTTTAATCCCAGCACTTGGGAGGCAGAGATATGAGGATCATTGTGAGTTTGAGGCCAGCCTGAGACTACATAGTGAATTCCAGGTTAGCCTGGGCTACAATGAGATCCTACCTGTGGTGGTTTGATTCAGGTGTCCCCCATAAACTTAGGTTTTGTCAAAGACAGTCATATATGCTAGAAAATTCTCTTTATAGAATCATCATGCAGCCAGGCGTTGGTGGCACACACCTTTAATCCCAGCACTTGGGAGGCAGAGGTATGATCACCATGAGTTTGAGGTCACACTGAGACTACATAGAATCACCATGGGATGAATCCATGCAAGGAAGGTGAACTTTTGCCTAGGACAGCCTGGGAATTAACCTTCCTATGAAGAACATGTGACCATCACAACAATGCAGTGAGTCTTGTTAAATTTGACATCCAGGACCCAGGACAGAAGACTCAGCCCACAAGGATTAGAAGGACTCTCTAATGAGCCAGGCGTGGTGGCGCACGCCTTTAATCCCAGCCCTTGGGAGGCAGAGGTAGGAGGATCACTGTGAGTTTGAGGCCACCCTGAGACTACATAGTAAAATCCAGGTCAGCCTGAGCTACAGTGAGACCTTACCTGGAAAAAAAAAAAAAAAAAAAAAAGACCCTCTAATCTGTTAGAGAGTCTGAGAAAACCCTTCAGCAGACATGGTATTTCTTTATTGGTGAAACATTGGAAGGGTTCTCTCTGAAGCCAAGAATAAAAGAGAGTTTGTTGCTGCCACTGAACAGTACACGCTGCAGCCACAATGCAAGGAGGCAGAAACAAAAGGAGGCAGCAGATTAAACAGAAAGATAAGCTATCATAAGCCACAGACTACTCCCCTATGGATGCAGGGAAAGTGTCAAAATAGAGATCTTCAGCAAGTTTGTTACATACAAGGTGAATTTTTTAAAACTGAGAAACCAATTAAATCTCCACAAGCAGTAATTTTAAGGCCATATATATATATTCCCAATCAGATATTTAGGAATAACTCAAATGAAATAAATACATGGGTCCAGCAAAGAGAATTTTTAAAATAACAAAACAGTGTTGAGAAAAATCAAACAGTCCATAAATTGGGGTATATTCTGGTCATGGATTAGAACCCTTGGTATGACAAAGACATATCTTCCACCAGAGTTTTCTACAGATTCAAAGTAGTTGCTATTTCTTGTTGCTATTGTTGTATAAAATGGCTCAAAATAGCCCTGACCCTTCAATACAGACAATGTCAGAGACTTAGTCTTTAAGAGACTAAGAATTTTAAAGCTGTGGTCATTATAAGAGTGAGATGTCAGTATAAAAATTAAGGAGTAAACTATGAAATGTATAAGAAATAGAAGTGGCAGGGCTGGGAAGATGGCTCAGCAGTTAAAGGCATTTTCTTGCAAAGCCTGCCAGCAAGGATTCAATTCCCCAGTACCTACATAAAGCCAGATGCACAAAGTGGCACATGCACCTGGAGTTCATTTGTAGCAGTAAGAGGCCCTGCCATACCCATACCCATCCTCTCTCTCTCTCCTCCCAAATAAATAAATAGAATATTTTTAATTAGGGTTAGAGAGATGGCTCAGCAGTTAAAGTTGCTTGTTTGCAAAGCCTGAAGGCCTGGGTTCAATTCCCCAGTACCCATGTAAAGCCAGATGCACAAAAGGGAACATGTGTCTGGAGATTATTTGCAGTGACACTTGGCCCTGGTGCATCCATTCTCATTCTCTCATTCTCTCTCTCCCCTTTCAAATACATAAATTAAAAATTAAATAAAGCTAGGTTTGGTTGGAATATGTGGTATGATTCAGGTGTCCCCTACAAACTCAGGTGTCCTGAATGCTACGTTCCCAGCTGATGGCGATGTGGGAGTTAATGCCTCCTGGAGGCAGTGTATTGTTGGGGACGGGCTTATGGTTATTATAGCCAGTTCTCCCTTGCCAGTGTTTGGCACACTTTCCTGTTGCTGTTGTCCATCTGAGGTTGGCCAGGAGGTGATGTCCACCCTCTGCTCATACCATTGTTTTCCCCTGACATCATGGAACTTCCCCTCAAGTCTGTAAACCAAAATAAACCTTTTTTTTCCTGACAAGCTGCTCTTGATTGTGTGATTTCAATGCGAACCTGACTGCAAAAAGTTGGTACCGAGAGTGGGGTCGTTGCTGCTAGACACCTGACTGTGTGGCTTTTGGCCTTTTGGAGCTGATTTTCAAGAGGAATTTGGAAGGATTTGAAACCTTGGCCTAAGAGACATCATGCGGTGCTATAAGTACAGCTTGACAGACTATTCTGGTCAGAGTTGAATGACCTGAATGCAGTAAGAACTACGGAATATGAGGTTTGACTTGTGAGGGTGAGAAAGAGCTTTGCCTGGATTGGGCTAGAAGCAGTTTATGTAAGAGCTTCCTGTTATGTCTATGTCCTGAGAATTTGTACAGGGTTGCATTGTGTAGAAATGGACTGGTGTGAGCAGAGGGATACGGTACAGAAAGAAATCTGTGTGCTGAAACTTCTGCCTGTTCAGCTGCAATTGTCTGAGAGATTACAACCTTTGAGATTGGCCCAGCTGACCTGACTGGGGCAACAGAAAGAATGTAGACTCTTTTGAAGAGGCCTGAGTGCTCAAGGAGTGTCTTCTTCTTCAAAGTCTGCTTTATTCCCTCTGGATTAACAAATTGGCACCCTATCTGTTATTATGGAGTATAAGAAATGCAAGAAAGAGAGGGTCATTGAATTTACAACACAGTCTTGTGTTTTGGAAATGGCCATGGGCAGTGGGAAGCAGGATTGCTGGATGCCTACATGGAGACCCAATGGAGCCATGAGGATGGACCGTGGGTTACAGTGGAGACGCAGTGGAGATGCCAGGACCACAAGAAGTCTGCTAAAGAAAGCTGCCAGCCCTAGATGAAGTTTTCCAGGACTGTGAGTACCCTAGCTAGAGGGGCGGAATTGGAATTCCAGAGACTTGTCAGTGGTTAGAATTATTGGGCTTGGAGACTTGTCATTGACTAGAGTTGTTGGACTTGGAGCTACGGAGTTTGATGTTTGAATCTTGTCTTGGTTGAATATTTCTTTGCTATTCTCAATGCCATCTTTTGCAGTGTGAATGTTTAGTCTGTGCCATTATGGGTTTTGAGGGGATTTTTTAGTATTATGGCTCAGTTAAAAGCTGTCATACCATGGGAATGTTTGAACATCATTACAATTGATTAAAACTATTTTGAAGTTGGACTGAATGCATTGCATTTTACAACATGGATGGTTATCAGTTTATGGGGGCCAGGGGCAGAATGTGGTGGTTTGATTCAGGTATCCCCCACAAACTTAGGTGTGCTGAATGCTAGGTTCCCAGCTGATGGATATTTGGGAATTAACGCCTCCTGGATGCAGTGTATTTTGGGGGGCGGGCTTATGGGTATTATAACCAGTTTCCCCTTGCTAGTGTTTGGCACATTTCCTGTTGCTGTTGGCCACCTGATGTTGGCCAGGGGGTGATGTCCACCCTCTGCTCATACCATCATTTTCCCTGCCATCATGGAGCTTCCTGTTGAGTCTATAAGCCAAAATAAACCTTTTTTTGCCCCAGAAGCTGCTCTTGCTTGGGTGTTTTCTGACAGCAATGCGAACCTGACTGCAACAGTGAGTGTAGTATACGTGGTTTGTGCACACAGTGCATGCATACATGTGTGTAGAAGCACACAGTGTATGCACTCACGTGTGTAGAAGCACACTCCCTGTATACATCCCTGCAGAGGCCTGAGGAAGATGCCAGCTGCCTTCCTCTACCGCTTTCTGTCTTCTTTCCCAGAAGCAGCCTCTTTCGCAGAGCCTGGTGTTCCCCATGTCCTGGTTGGGCTGCTGACCATAGAGCCTCAGCAATCCTCCCGTCTCTACCCATCTCAGCACTGGGGTTACTGGCACTTGCAGCCATCCCCAGCTGTTTACATGGGAGCTAGACATCTAACATAGCAAGTTCTTGGGCTTACACAGCAAGTGCTCTTACCTACTGAGGTGTCTCGCCAGCCCCCAAAATAGCTTTCGTATATCTATTGTATTACAAACTTAGCTACTAGGAAGTTTGAGGTGTTTTGTTTTTTCTCTACTAGGATATTGAAAGCACAGGACAGGGGCTGGAGAAATGGCTTAGCAGTTAAAGCGCCTGCCTCCTAAGTCTAAGAACGCTGGTTCCAATCTCCAGCGGTTCCAACCTCCAGGTCCCATGTTTAGCCAGATGCAAAGTGATACAAGGGTGCAATGCCACACTTGACCACAAGGGGCGCACACATCTGGATTTCATTTGCAGCAGCTGAGAGGCTGCTGGCGCGCCCATCTCTGTCTTCCTCTCCCTCTCTCTCTGTCTCTCTCTCTGTCTCCAAAAAAAAAAAAAGCACAGGACAGGGCTGGAGAGATGGCTTAGTGGTTAAGGCACCTGCCTCCTAAGCCTAAGAACACTGGCTCCAATCTCCAGCGGTTCCAATCTCCAGGTCCCACATTTAGCCAGATGCAAAGTGACGCAAGGGTGCAATGCCGCACTTGACCACAAGGGGGCGGAATCATCTGGATTTCGTTCTCAGCACCTGAGAGACTGCTGATGCGCCCATCTCTATATGTCTTCCTCTCCCTCTCTCTCTGTCTCTCTCTCTCTCTCTCTCTCCAAACAAAAAAAAAAAAAAAAAGCACGGGACACTCAGAACAGCCTGTCCAACCTTAACTCTCCACTCTCTTCTCTTCCACTAGGTTAGACACCTTGTTACTTACACCTAAACCAGTGCTTCATACACTGAGAATCCTGACTTTATATGATCATAACCACAAAAGCTCTGCTATGAAGCTTAGAATTTTCTGTCTTCAAATAGAAGGTAGTTTTTGTTAATTAATAATAATAGCTACCTCAAGCCTTGCTATACTATGGGACGCACTTTTCTAGGATCATGACCGGCTTTATGAAAAAGGGTTGGGGGCCAGCCTGGATTCAGTTCCCCAGGACCCATGTAAAGCCAGATGCACAGTGGCACATGTGTCTGGAGTCGTTTGCAGTGGCAGGAGGCCCTGGCACTCCCATACATACTGTCTCTCTCTCTCATAAGCAATTTTTAAAAAAATTTTTGAGGTAGGGTTTCACCCTAGGTAGGTCAGCCTAGAATTCACTATGTAGTCTCAGGGTGGCCTCGAACTCATGGCAATCCTCCTACCTCTGCCTCCCTAGTGCTGGGATTAAAGGCATGTGCCACCAGGCCTGGCATCATAAGCAATTTTTTAAAGAGCCAGTTCTGAATTCCCAGCATACAGGGGCAGGGATATATTAGAAAATAAAGAGGAGGAACATCAGGGCTAGGAGGGGTCAGTTAGAGGAGGCAGGAAAACATCAGCATGAAGGAAGAAACAAGGTAAGGAGCAGAGGTAACATCACAGCACTGGGCAATTTAGAGGCATGAACTCAGCAGGGCCTGGCTCGCCAAAATCACCTGCAGGGGTCACAGCCACAATGTCAGCCCAAGATGGGCTGATTGCAATTTTGCCTCTGTCCTCTGCTCTGCACAGCCTCTTTATCACCTGATGCTGAGATGTGATTTTGGAGAGGGTGCAGCTAACAACCACTGAACCCCAGATTTGGACAGCTCCAGGGCCAAAAGCTACCATCTCCTGAGACCAGGAGAGGAGGATGGGATGCTTGGGGAGACCTGGCCCCTCTCAGCTGGGGAGGACATCAGGCTAAACAGACCACAGGCCCTGGAAGTCTCATCATTGCTTTAAGCAATATGGCGAGAGGTCACTCCACTTAGCACGAGGCATTCCCCAACTACAGGGCCCTGGCCATGTTGTACTGACTGACCAGTCCCTCTCTACCACATGGACTAGTGATGACATGAGTGTGAGGAAGCGACGCAGGCAGGTGGAGAGCGGGGAAAGGTTTCCTCCTGCACTCAGATAAGCACTCTCCAGGCAAACATGACTTCTGGGAGGAAGTAGCTAGCCGCTGTGTGAGCCACAGAATGCCCACATTTCAGGAAAGTCTGAGCCCCAAGACCATGAGCACATGGAACCACCTCTCACATCAAGAGGAAAGAGCAGAGGGCACCAAAGTGGCACACCCATCAAAGAGTGCCAAGGATGAAGGGACCTCAGCCACTCAGCCCTGGTGAGAAGATAGAGGGTGGGGAGCTGGCCTCCCACTGTCTCCTGGCCTGGCCGCATGTGAAGGCCCCACGCCAGCAGGAAAGGAAACACAGCAGCTTTCTTGTCACTTCCTCTTCAACCTTCTTCTACTGTCTACTGTGTAGACAACCAATGAGTGGGGCAGGGTATGACAGCCCCCAGCAAACCTTCCTGTCATCATCACACTGTCACCGTGTTCTGAGTTTCCTGCACCCAGCTTCCCCTGTCTGAAGGTGTTGTGGAGCTGCTCACAGAGATTAGAACATTCTTTGTTGTCATCCGCAGCACCCCCAAGACTCACTCCATGAAGACTCCTCCAGCACAGCTAGAAGTCCCAGGGACCAGAGTAATCAGTAGGAGCCAAATACATGGGCCCTGCCCCGCCCCCGTGCCGTGTTCCTCTGATGTGCTGGCCTTTGTCCTAGAAGCTATGGAAAAGCAATGGAACAACCCAAAGTGGGTGGGAACTCAGGTCAAAGTAGAACTCTGAAAAGAGCCTCCTTTCACTCTTATGAGGAAACCCAAAGAGAAGGAACCCTGACATCTAGATGTTTCCGGGTTTTTTAAAATATATTTGATTAATTAATTTATTTATTTGGGAGAAAGAGGCAGAGTCAGAGAGAGAGAATGGGTGCGCCAGGGCCTCCAGCCACTGCAAACAAACTCCAGATGCATGCGGCCCCCTTGTGCATCTGGCTTACATGGGTCCTAGAGAATTGAACCAGGATCCTTTGGCTTTGCAGGCAAATGCCTTAACTGCTAAGCCATCTCTCCAGCCCTCAGTTCTTCAGTTTTTTAATCAATATATATAACACACGACACTAAAGTACAGTTGAGGGGAGCTAGAAAACACTCTGTACTATGTATAGATGCATTCCTTCCTTCTAGACTGTTCTTCACTCAGAGCAGCTCTGCCAAGAAACCAGGTAAGAAGGAAAGAAGCAAATCTGGAGCCACTAAGAGCAGGCCCTGGGTCTCCAGCAGCAAGTGTTTCTAAAGGAAGGCGTGCTCCTGTACAGGGGTCCACCAAACTACGTGCTCACGTCAGCTGCCTGGTGTGTGGGAGGAAAGACGTTCCCTGACCATCTACTCACAGACAGAGGTTTTCTCATGAAGAATCTGGCAAAAATAACACAACTTTTAAATCTATTTTCAGAGTGTTTGTGTGTGGGTGGGTGGGTAGGTGTGTGTGTTTGTGTGTGTTGTGTGTGTGTTTGTGTGTGTGTGTAGGTAGTAGTAGTAGTAGCAGCATGTGTGTGCGCATGTGGTGTACTCATGTCTGCACAGATATTTGTGCCCTGTGCACATACATGCAATGACCAAAGAAACAAGGCTCTCTCTCTCTCTCTCTTTCCTTCTCTCTCTTTCTCTCTCTGGAGCTCTTTTTTAGCCACACTGGCTGACCAGGAGCTCCAGAAATCCTCCTGGCTCTGCCCACAATAGCACTGGGATTACAAGCATGCACAGACACTCCCAGCTTGTTCGGGTTGGGGTGGGAGGTGCGGGTGACAAGCTTGGAGTGCAGGCCCTCATGCTGGTACAGACTACTTCTACCCACAGAGCCATCTCTTTGTCCCTCAAAACCCTTTCAATCTTTTATTTTTAATTTTTATTTATTTGAGAGTGACAGACAAAGAGGCAGAGAGAGAGAGAGAATGGGTGTACCAGGGCTTCCAACCACTGCAAATGAACTCCAGATGCATGTGCCACCTTGTGCATCTGGCTTACGTGGGTCCTGGGGAATCGAGCCTTGAACCAGGGTCCTTAGGCTTCACAGGCAAGCATTTAACCGCTAAGCCATCTCTCCAGGCCCCCCTTTCAATTTTTTTAAGAGAAAAAGAAACAAAAGAAAAGAATTAAAGAATATAAAAATGGGCCTGAAAATGGAAGCGGTCATGCATCCGAGGCAGAGAGAGGCCACCTCCACCAGGACAAGCTTATGTCAGGAGAGAGCTGGCACTTGTAAAACTATGTCTTTCAGGACACAGCCAGTGTACTCATGAACTAACAAGAGCCTTGGTCACCTACATGAGACCAGCACATGTGACAGGGCCTGTCAACGTTGCCTGTGGATCAGGGAGCAGGTCATGAGATCTCACCACTCCAGGAGGAGCGAGTGCCAGTTAGTGATTGCTGGGAAACGGGGTGACTCTCTCTTCAGTCACATCTCCACTATTGATAAGTGGTGGGAAGAAAAAGGGGTCCAGCAGAAGTGGGAGGGGCAAAAGCGGGTAGTGGGAGTGGTCTATAGGATTAAAATATCATATATAACTATGAATTTGTCAAAAAGCAAAAAATAAATTAAAAGGGGAAAACTGATAGAAACATGAAGAATTCAAATGAGTCATTTGGCAAAATCAATGAAAACCCTGAACATTAAAAGAAAAAAAAAAAGGTAGGTTTTTTTTTGGTTTTTTTTTTTTTTTTTTTTTTTTTTTTTTTTTTTGAGGTAGGGTCTCACTCTAGTCCAGGCTGACCTGGAATTCACTATGTATTCTCAAGGTGGCCTCGAACTCACGGTGATCCTCCTACCTCTGCCTCCCAAGTGCTGGGATTAAAGGCGTGTGCCACCAAGCCCGGCAAAAAAAAAAAGGTAGGTTTTTAGGGCTGGAGAGATGACTTAGTGGTTAAGAAGCTTGCCTGCAAAGCCAAAGGATCCTGGTTCGACTCCCCAGGACCCACGTAAGCCAGTTGCATAAGGGGGCCACGTGTCTGGAGTTCGTTTGCAGAGGCTGGAGGCCCTGGCGTGCCCATTTTCTCTATCTATCTGCCTCTTTCTCTGTCACTCTCAAAATAAATAAATAAGCAAACAAAAAAAATTTTAAAGCAGGTTTTTAAAGTCAAACATAGATGTTGCACGAGGTGAAGAATGTTTTCTCTTGCTGCCATGTAAATTGTCACACAAACAAGCAACCTCTGTTAGCACAGAGTCCCAATAGTAATCAATATTCTATTAAATAAAAGGCAAAGCACACTATTTTCATTTAAAAAAAAAATTCAGATATGAGAATGTAACAAACCCAAAGAATTCATTACACCTTTCAGAATATGACTGAGTGGACTGGAAAACTACAGTGCCTGTTATCAAAGACAGGAAATGAAAAAGCTAAATTGAATTTGTTGAATCAGTTTTAAAAACTATGCCTACAAAAGCAGTCCAGCAGAGGTAGGAACTTTGAAGACACTTTACAATACTGCTCCTCCAAATTATCTCTTTAAAAATGCAAATATTTAGCATTTCCAATTAAGGCATGAAATTAGAAGGCTAGAGAAGCCCACTGGGAAAACTGGCAGCAAAGCACAGCCACACAGAACTAAAGGCTTTTTAGCAAACTCGTTTCTGAGACTAGAACATCCTCTGAATTGTTTTAAGAATGTTGATGAGACCAATTTCACTTACTAACGCTTGCCAACTGAGACTATGCAAATTGTCAGTGTATAAAGATTACAGACATGACTTACTTTGCCTATGCAAATTCTGTAAGCCTCCATAAAATAAAAACTTCATTTTCTTCTATCAAATAAAAGTTCATATTTTTTTCTTTTTATAGTTATGTTTTCCATGACTTAAAATTTCACTATTTGGCACTTTTATGATTGAACGGATAGGCCCTTCTCAGTTGAAAAATGTATCCTTAAAATTAGATAAAATGTTGTAATTTGGGGGTGAGTTTTAAGAAAAGTTGGGCAAGGGAGAATCCTCAAGTTTTAAAATGATACAAGAATTTACTACAGAGCATTGAGCAGGAGAGGACGCAGCATGGGCCACACAGGTTACGGGCTGGGGATTTTAGTCCTAGAAATCACGTGAAATCATGGGAAATGTTACCTCCAACACAGGGAAAGAGGAGCAGATACAGTGAGCCCACAAATAAACGCTCTCAGGGTTCCCTGTCTACTTAGAACAAAGGACAGTGGGGAAACCAGGCCTGGAGAAACAGTGACACAAAACCCATCTTCAGATGAACAGATTCTCACGAGTCATCAAACCTCTCATGTGGCCAGCAGCATTGCCTAGATGTGATGGTAGAAGTCCGAAAACCAACATCAAAAAGTGACCCTTTTCATAGAACATGGCACAGAAAACTCACACCCATGCATGTACAGTACACACACAAGCATTTATAATGAGTTCACAAAACAAATAATTACAATACTATGTAATTCCAGCACGTAAAATTGTAGATAAAGGGGCTACAGAAGTTGCTCAGTGGTTAAAGGTACTTGCTTGCGAAGCCTGATGTCCTGGGTTCAGTCCCCTAGTACCCATGTAAAGACACAGGCACAAAGTGGCACAATCAGTCTGGAGTTTGTTTACAGTGGCAGAAAGCTCTGACACACCCATACTCATCCTCTCTCTCTCTCTCTTCCTGCCTCTTTCTCTGTCTCAATAAATAAATAAAAATAAAATGTTAGGGCTGAAGGAATGGCTTAGTAGTTAAGGCATTCATCTGCAAAGCCAAAGGACCCAGGTTCGATTCCCCAGGACCCACATAAACCAGATGCACAAGATGGCACATGCTTCTATAGTTTGTTTGCAGTGGCTGAAGGCCCTGTGCACTATCTCTCTCTCTTTTTTTTTTTTCCTCTCTCTCCCTCTTTCGCTCTCTCTCAAATAAATAAAATAAAAATAAATTTAAAACAATAAATAAATAAAATAAAATTTTAGGTAAAGTGCCAACAGACTTCTTTCCCCTGCTACACTCATGCAATTTAAGGCAGATATGTTGCTTAAAGTTGTGGGAAACTCTGAGTCCCCACTTAGCTCCTTTGATGAACTGACCTGATTAACTGTCTTGATGCCTTGGATAATAAGAATTCTACAAAAGATTATTAACAGCTAATAATAGCTAAGGATCCTGAATGCTTCCAATGCACCCAGCATAGTTCTCAGTACTGCCCCTGTGTTAACCCATTTAACCTTCACTCTAACACAAAGAGCCAGCTGCCATTACCTATCTGCATATGCTCTCCTAGACAGAGTAAAGTTGCTGTGGCCCTCAGCTGGCAACATGAGTTCTAATAGGAAAATAATTCCAATCAAAACCAAACAACACAATTTCCACTCAAAATCTTATATTCCAGGCTGGAGAGATGGCTTAGCAGTTAAGGTGCTTGCCTATGAAGCCTAAGTACTCATGTTCGGATCTTCAGGTCCCATGTAGCCAAATGCATAGTGACACAAGCGTGCAACGTTGCACATGCACACAAGGAGTGCATGTGTCTGGAGTTCATTCCCAGCGGCTAAAGCCCTGGCACACCCATTCATTCTCTCTCTCTCTCTCTCTCTCTCTCTCTCTCTCTCTCTCTGAAAACATAATAATAAATAATAATCTTATATTCCATCCTTTTCCTAATTTATCAAATTGATTCAAAATTCACACAGGAGACCAAGTATCTCCAAAAAAGTTTGAAGAAAAACAAAGACTTGCTTTTCCTATGTGGTATAAAAAATGTCATATTATAATTATAGCTTTTAATAGTAGCATAGGAATAGACCAATTAAACATCCAAAAAGAAAACAGAAGCCAAGCATGTGGCGCATACCTTTGATCCCAGCACTCGGGAGGCAGAGGTAGGAGGATCACTGTGAGTATGAGGCCACCCTGAGACTACATAGTGCATTCCAGGTCAGCCTGGGCTAGAGTGAGACCCTACTTTGGAAAAAAAGAGAGAGAGAGAGAACACAGATTCACTGTATATAGAAACTTATATGTGACAGGAAAGCATTAAAATTACCAGAGGAGTGACAAACTTCTTAGTAAGTGATACTTGGATAACTTCTGATCATGTGTCTAACATAAACACGTCAATATCTCACTCATTCCATTCCTGCATACTCATACACAATTCCAGCTGGATTCTGAATCAAAAAATTCAAAATACAACCTCAGACCTCTTGAATCACGGGCTTGCAAACTACAACGTATAAACTAAATGTGGCCTACCACCTTGCTTTGTAAATAAAGTTTTATTAAGACACAGTTGTCCATTAGTGTAACCCATGTGTATGGCTGTCTTCCCACTGCTGAGAACTGGAGACATGCCAGAGAAGGAGTGGCCTGTAAAACCAAAACACAGTGTCACACTGTTCCATTGTGTTTCCATCAGCAATGGACCACAAAGACCCAGTAGTCCCAGAAGACTGTGACAGACCCCGACAAGGGATGTGCAGGGAAGCAGAGAAAAGGAAAGTGAAAGGGCCCTCAGTAGACGCAGAGTGAGGGTCCTGCCAGGAACCTCTGCAGAGCTCAACATAGTCCTCAAAAAGCCCCAAAAGGCTTTTGTGGAGAGAAATGTCCATGGAGCCTTATCTGCCTACTAGAAAATCCTCCAATGAGAAGAGTTAGAATCAAAGCAGTCAACACCATGAACCTATTTCTGGAAGAGCAATACCTGCACAGAAGGAGCCTTCAGGAGGTCCTTAGAAGGAGCCAGAAGAAGGCCTACTTGTCTCCATGGTGGCACCTCCCAGGGGAACAAGATGCAGAGATGGGAAATGGCATGGACAATAATGACCTTCAGAGGCCAAGGCTTATATGTGTTGTGCTTTTGTGTTTAACAAGAAAGATTCAAATTTAAGAAATGAAATTTTATATTTTATATTAAGGATAAAAATCCATAAAATAAAGATGGAAAGAATATACTTTTTCAACAGCTGTTGTTATATGTTTGTATTTTCAAGCTAAGTTTAGTTTAAGAGAGTCAAACATAGTTCATTTGAAAGTTTATAACATGGGCTGGAGAGATGGCTTAGCAGTTAAGGCACTTGCCTGCAAAGCCGAAGGACCCAGGTTTGATTCCCCAGGACCCATGTAAGCCAGATGCACAAGGTGGTACATGCATCTGCAGTTCGTTTGCAGTGTCTGGAGGCCCTGTGTACCCATTCTCTCCCTCTCTCTCTGTCTTTCTCTCCCTCCCTCCCTTTTCTCTTTCTCAAATAAATAAATAAAAATAAAAAATAAAAATTTTATATACTAAGCAAGATGACTCTGTTATTAAAGAAACAAACACACTTTGCACAGACTTGGTGTGGCAAAGTGCACAGCCTCTATAAAGCCTGCATCGAGTCAGGAAGGCCTCCAGCACTCACAGAGCAACTCCAGTCCGCACCCTCCATTCATGGGATACACCCTACACCAGCGCACCATCTTGCACCCTCCATTCATGGGATACACCCTACGCCAGTGCACCATCTTGCACCCTCCATTCATGGGATACACCCTACACCAGTGCACCATCTTTATCATTTTAGTCCCATTTTTCTGTGCCTTTCTGAGTTTACATACACAAAAGCTTCTCACCATGTATTTTAATTTTTATTTATTTATTTATTTGCAAGGAGAGAGAGATAGAAGAGAGGCAGACAGAGAGAGAATGGGCACGCCAGGGCCTCCAGCAAATGAACTCCAAATGCATATGCCCCTTGTGCATCTGGCTTACGTGGGTCCTGGAGAATTGAACCTGGGTCCTTTGGCTTTACAGGCAAACGCCTTAACTGCTAAGCCATCTCTCCAGCCCCTCACCATGTTTTAATCGCTAGGATGTCTAGTGTTCAGTGCAGTCATGGGATATTCAGGATTGTAGCCAAAAAGCACAAGCCACACCCACTAGCCCAGGTATGCATGAGGCTCTGCCAGCTGGGTTGTGTAAAAACACACTTCACACTTGTCATTACAAAATCACCCATTGTTATTCCCATTGTTAAACACTGTGTGACTGTGTTTGTTCTCTGGACATCTTCAGAAAGTTTGCAGGCTCCTGCTCTAGATGGAGGAGGCACTCCGCATGACGTCATGACAGGAAGGACACGGCTCAGTGGGTTAGAACACTTGCCACGCAAACACAAGAACCTGAGTTTGATCCCCAGCACCCGTATAAAAAGCCTGGCATGGCTAACCGCTGCTGCAGCCCCAGCACCGCACAGGGCAGACAAGAGGATCACTGGGGCTGGACTCACTAGTCAGCCAGTCTGACTGAAAAATGGCAAACTCCCGGTTCAGCGGGAGACTCCATGTCTAAGCTGGAAGAGCTGTAGAGGAGAGCACCTGACACCTTCCTCTGACTTCTGTGCGTGTGCACACACCACCCCACACAGGTCAAACCAAACCCAGCACACGCACAAAAGCAAAGAAAGGGAGCAGGGACTCTTTTGAATAAGACTCATAAAGCTAATTAATCACAATTAATGAAAACTTTGATAAGTGGACCAGAGCTACGTGTGAACACCACAGGCAAACGGCAGGAACACACTGTGAGCAGGAAGCAGCGAGCTGTGGAGGGACCATGTCGTGTCCTCTTCTATGCACACATTGTGCCTGTTGTACAAATACAAAAACCACAAGCAGAAAGTCTACGTAGCAATTCTAAACAGCAGCCAGACCTGAGCAGAGAGGGTAGAAGACGGGACCAAGGAGGAGTACAGAACCACAAGGAGTAGGTGGGTTTCCACTGAACTTGGCTACTTTATTGAAGAAAAAAAAAAATTCTGAAGTTAGTATGGCCAAAATATGTCAGTGGGATGTCAGTGATAACAGCCGATCATCTGATGCCCTGTGTGTCACGTTTCTAATGGAATATGCCCCCTATAGACTTATATATTTGAGTACTTAATCCTCTGCTGATGGTGCTGTTCTAGAAGGTTGGAGACCTTTAGGAAGTGGAGCCTTGCTGGAGGAAGGGTGTCACTGGGGGTGGGCCTTGAGGTGTCACAGCCCAGCCCCACTTGCTGGTCTCTCTACTTCCTTGCAGCTGGTGTGACAATGTGGTGCCACCTCTCTGCTCCTGCCATGTTTTCCCCACCACAGTGGGTTCTGCCCTCTGAAACTGTGAGCCAAAATATACACCCTTTTCTTCCTTAAGATGCTTCGGGTCTGGTATTTTGAACCAGCAACAAGAAGGTAACTGATAGGCTCTTGGTCCCATATTGAACTGGAGGTGGAAGAGGCGAGTCCGGTCTCAAAATGGAGGGCCATGATCCAAAAGAACCAGATCGGTCAAGGAAGCTTTGAAACTACAGATGACAGTTTGAGAGAATATTTCGAGAAATGGGGTGCACTCACTAATTACATGGTCATGAGAGACCCCCCCAAACAGAGCGTCCCAGAGGCTTTGGCTTTGTGACTTACTCGTGTGTTGAAGAGGCGGATGCAGCAATGTGTGCTCAGCCACACAAGGTCAACGGGCGTGTCGTGGAACCCAGGAGAGCTGTTTGTTTCTAGAGAGGATCCTGAAAAGGCTGGTGCCCACTTCACAGTGAAGAAAATTTTGACTGGCGGTATTAAAGAAGACACAGAAGAGGATAGTCTGAGAGACTGCTTTGAAAAGATTGAAACCATAGATGTGATGGGAGACAGGCAGAGTGGGAAAAAGAGAGGGTTTGCTTTTGTAACTTTTGATGATCCTGATACAGTTGATACAATTGTTGTTCAGAAATATCACACTATTAACGGGCATAGTTGTGAAGTGGAAAAGGCCCTTTCTAAGCAAGAGATGCAGTCGGCTGAGTCACAGAGAGGTCGGGGAGGTGGATCTGGCAACTTTATGGGGCATGGTGGAAACTTCAGAGCTGGTAGAGGTGGCTATGGTGGTGGAGGTGGTGGCAGCAGAGGGAGTTATGGCGGATATAATGGATTTGGGGGTGATGGGGGGTCCTGGTTATAGTTGTAGAGGAGGCTATGGTGGTGCTTGGCCAGGAAATGGGAACCAAAGTGGGGGATATGATGGTGAAGGTGGAAACTACAATGATTTTGGAAATTATAGTGGACAACAGTTATGGACCCATAAGGGGGCAGTTTTGGTGGAAGCAGCTCTGGCAGTCCCTGTGGTGGTGGTAGATGTGGTGGATGTGGTGGCAGAAGGTTTAAAACAGCAGAAAAGGGTTGAATGGGAGCCCTTCTTGCCTAAACGAGGAACGTCTTTCCTACCACCTTAACTGCGAAGGTTTCTGGCTGGGTAAGATTTGTAGCTCACAGTAAAACTGATGACAACCATTTATTTCCCTCCAAATCTATGTGAGTTTTAAAATACCACCCAGCTTTAGCAGGAACGTGGACAAAATTCTCAAGCTGAAATTTGTATCTTGGTACTACATTCAACTCATTTAAAACTTTAGAGGGTTTTTAAAACTGGCCACGTGTGAGTGGTCATCATGAGCCAGATAATAGCTTCTTCGTGTAAACAATTCATTGGTAAAATCTACTATGGCAAGTAAGTAAGAAAAAAAGAAATGTCAATTTAGTTAGAATAGTTTTGCAACACACAATGGCTTCTAACATCAAGCTGCCCATCCTTACCCTTAGAAAGCTGCCTTCAGCTTTGAATTTTGACAATGAGATGACAGAGATTTAACAAAGTTGTCTTCCTGAGTTCTCTTGCATACAAATTCTGGGATTTATTTGGAACAAAACATTTTTTTGTTTTGGTTTACCTTTTTAACCAGAAACAGTAGGGACTTAATTTATATTTATGCTCTTTCTTTAAAAATATACTTTTGCTGGGCGTGGTGGCACACACCTTTAATCCCAGCACTCGGGACGCAGAGGTAGGAGGATCACTGAGTTCGAGGTCACCCTGAGACTACATAGTGAGTTCCAGGTCAGCCTGGGCCAGAGTGAGACCCTACCTTGAAAAACCAAAAAATAAAAATTTTAAAAAAAGATACTTTCCTAAAGAGCAATTATTGTATTACTACCCATACCTGTTACTCATTGTTTATAAGGGTTATTTTCTGCAGCCACAACTGGGCTGCTTTAAAAATTATTTAACTTATTTTCCTTTTTTTAATAGTTTCAGGACAGATAGCCAAAATTACTAGCTACTAAATTGTAGGTCAGCTTACTACAAGAACAGGATTAACACTGTAAGCAGAAATAGTTTACCAGAGTATATTCTCAGGAAAATGCTGGCTTTTGCAAGTGAGGACTGAATTTCCACAAGGTAGAATTGTTGAAAAAGGTTAATAGTCTTTTAGTGACAAAAGTCTTTGACATGTGTTGGAGAGACACATTTTCTAAGACAGGAAACACTTCTTTAAAAGCATTTTCATTCCATTTTGTTTGTGAAATAAAGTGATTTTACTTTTTTAAAAAAAGAAGGTAATGGATAGGCTATGTTTTTCTATATACTTGAAATATTTCCTAACAATGAATTCAATGCAAAGTGCATTCATCATCTTTCAGCATGTGCTCCACCACAAGCCAGGCCTTAGCTGGGTTTATGTGTGTGCAGGAGTACCCTGAGGCACAGTCCCCTCACTACCACACTACACAGGGACGGAGTAAGGCCTTCATGACCCTACAGTGAATACCCTAACCCCATGAAGGAGGTCCCCCAGGGCAGCATGAGCAGAGGCAAGGAGATAAAGGAGTGTATGGCACAATACAGGCCTGGTCCTAGCCAGACCGCATGGCAGAAGACAACAGGAAGTGGCTTCTGTAAAAATGGCGTTTTGCACAGGCGTGATGTGACAACAGTTACAGCCCCATGCTCACGAGAAGCCTACTACGAGATGTTCTGTCCAGAGACAAGCTGTCATTGGTCACCAAAAGGGGACCACCCCATACAAGGATTAACAGCCCCTTAAAACCCATGTGCACTTCCTGAATAAATGAGTTTGTGGATTCTCGCTTCCGCTTTCACCCAACTCCCGGAGTCTGTGTCGTGACTCCGCACTGCTCACCCCAATTCGGCAGAGACCCTATCGTCCCTCCTGAGCTGGCCTTGGGGGGGACCCCAACAAAGGAGCGTCCCTGTTATAATATATAGAAAATAAAATCTTGGGGATACGATGGAGAGAAGTTTCAAAGGGGAAAGTGAGGGGAGGGAGGGAAGTACCATGGGATATTGTGTACAATTAAAGAAGTTGTCAATAAAAAATAAAATTTTTAAAAAAGAAAAGAAAATCTTACAAAATAAATTTTAAAAAAAAAAGCTCTGGCCTAGAGCACCAATGCAGCCCAGCACCACCGCTGCACACCCACAAGGTCAGGATGATGTTTATATTTTGGTAAAGGTTGAAAGAAATACAAGGAAGGTCAGTGTTTCACATCATGCTGAAAGCTCCATAAAAGTGGCCTTGATATTCACGGCCTCATGGAGGCCGACACAACCCACACAAGACTGCATAGCAGGAGGAGAAAAATGATGACTTCAAAATGGATGACGGGCTGGTCGGGAAGGAAGGAAGGAGTCAGTGGAGGACAGAGTTGGGAGGGGTAAATAGGGGCTGTGGGAGAGGATTATGACTATGGTATATTGTCTATGGAAATTGTCAATAAAATGTTATTTAAAAAAAGGAAAGCTCAATAAGATTCACATTTTGGTGCTCATCAATAAAGTTTCACTAGAACTAGACCAAGCTCATTCATCGATGCATAGTTTGACTTCCTTTACATGATAAGGGCAGAGCTAAGAATATTAACTCTCTGGCTCTTACAGAAAAAGTCTGCTGACCTTGTATTAGGCCTTGGAAATGGCCCAAGCCTCCCCCCTCCCCCTCCCCAGACTGGCAGAAGGACATAATGGTGATGAATGCCACAGAAGTGTCGTCACACATTGTCTGTATACACGTCACTCGTGCAGGAAGGAGCAAGGATAATTGCCCTGCATGAATTATATGACCTGCTTTATACAGCTTCGATAAAAAGGGCTTAAACATTACAAAGCTCCCCCAATGAGGCAGGAAATACTTTTACTATCTTCTTCCCCCAGAATTATGTCACTGATTCAACTCATTGGCTAGAAACATTCAGAACATGAATTTTATCGCTTCAGAAATTTCATGAAAGAAATCAATCCATCCTGCCAAAACTACAATGGAACTTCAGGTGACCACATCCCTTTATAGGTGATTGTGTAACTACCGTGTGTGCCACCCATTGGTTCCAAGTGAAACACGAAATCTGCCTGGCGTGACTTGCTGAAAATCAATATGAAGATTGGGTGTCCTTCATCCGTGAGGACTGTGAAGGACAGAGAAAAGGCAATGTCTGTGGCCACTGTGTCACACTGCGGAAGTCAAAGGTGACACTACAGTCACCTCCAAGTCAATGACACTGGAGATGGGTTCACTTGGAAGAATTCAGGCGGGCATCCGTTCTGGGCTCTGACGGGATCCGTATTCAGACACGCGTGTCTGCATCTTACACCATCCCAGGGAATGCTGTGTGGGCAGCCAGGCTCACGGAGGACACCGGGCTCGTGTTTGTGTTTCTTCCAACTGATGAGGCACATCAGTACAGCATCCCCTTGACCACTGACAGCTTCCTAGAAGACCACTGGCCAGAACCGGCTCCCGCTTGACGTCTTTTCATAGTGCTTATGTTTCTTGGGCCATCCCAAGTCCACTGTCATGCACACACTGCTTCCAACTAAGATTCCCATCGTGTGCCAAAGTACCATGGTGCCGTGCAGAAGGCACTCAGGCACCATGGACTATGCATATTTTTCCATTTTTAGGAGACACAATACATGCAGTCTACTATGAGAAAGTCTGAGAACCTCTGTTCATATCAAAATCACTGTGCTGATAAAATATATTTTTAATATTTTATTTATTTATTTATTTTGACAAAAGAAAAGGAAAAGAGAGAATAGGCGCACTAGGACCTCCAGCCACTGCAAACTAACTTCAGATACATGTGCCCCCTTGTGCATCTGGCTAACGTGGGTCCTGGGGAATCGAACGTGGGTCCTTTGGCTTTGCACACAGACACCTTAACTGCTAAGCCATCGCTCCAGCCCATGAAATATATTTTTAACTCTTCATAAAGTATGTTACTTTGTATTTAACTCCCACATGAAAAATTTAAAGTTTTGTTGCTTAAAATTATAGAAATCTTGGGCTGGAGAGATGGCTTAGCGGTTAAGGCGCCTGCCTCCTAAGCCTAAGAACCCGTTCCAATCTCCAGGTCCCACGGTTAGCCAGATGCAGTGATGCAAGGGTGCAATGCCACACTTGACCACAAGGGGGCGCACACATCTGGATTTCGTTCACAACAGCTGAGAGACTGCTGGCATGCCCATTCTCTATTTGTCTCCCTCTCTCTCTGCCTCTCTCTGTGTCTCTCTCCAAAAAATAAAAAAATAAAAATAAATTTAAAAATTTTAGAAATCTCAGCTATTTGAGAGCACAGCTATCCCACATCCCTCACCTTCTAAGAGAGATGAAGAGCTTTTATATCAAAGGCCCAGGAGGCCCACCACATGGAGACCAGATCAGTGAGACATGCCATCAACACAGGCACCTCATGCCCTGAAGCCACGCTTGGGAGGTTGGCCTCCATTCTCCCTCAAGACGGATTTCACCTCTGCTCTTCATGAGGGAAGCCAAGGTCCCAGGAGGTTCTGTGAGTATTTGAACTCTATGTGACTAATCAAGAGTAAAATGGCTTAGCGGTTTAAGGCACTTGCTTGCAAAGCCTAAGGACCCAGGTTCGATTCTCCAGGTCCCATGTAAGCCAAATGCACAAGGTGGTTCATGTGTCTTGAGTTTGTTTGCAGTGGCCCTGGCACACTCATTTTCTATCTCTCAATCTATCTCTCTCTCCCTCTCTCTGACTCTAATAAATAAATAAAAATAAAAACTTAAGGGCTGGAGAGATGGCTTAGCAGTTAAGGAGTTTGCCTGCAAAGCCAAAGAACCTTGGTTCGATTCCCCAGGACCCACATAAGCCAGATGTACAAGGGGGAGCATACATCTGGAGTTCATTTACAATGGCTGGAGGCCCTGACGCTCCCATTCTCTCCCTCTCTCTCTCTATCTCTCTCTGTGTCTCCCTCTTTCCCTCTCTAGCTCTCTCAAATAAAGAAAGAAAATTTTAAAAATAAAAACTTAAAAAAAAAAAAAAGAGTAGGGCTGAAGAGATGGCTTAGTGGTTAAGGCATTTGCCTGCAAAGACAAAGGACCTTGGTTTGATTCCCCAGGACCCACATAAGCCAGATGCACAAGGTGGCACATGTGTCTGGAGTTCATTTGCAGTGGGTGGAGGCCCTGATACACCCATTCTCTCTCTCTCTCTTTCTCTCTCTCTCTCCATCTTTCCCTCTCTTGCTCTCTCCAATAAATAAATAAAAAATTTTAAAAAGAGTAAAATCCAGTTCCCCAACCCTGTCTCCTTCCATGATACGCATAGGAAACCATACATAACACAGATGGAGAGTTGCCCAGTCTGCATAAATGCCCATCCTCCTAAGCCCTCTTCTTCAGTGTGATGACTAACTTTTTATTTTTATTTTTTTAATTTATTTTATTTTATTTTATTTTGATTTTTCGAGGTAGGGTCTCTCTCTAGCCCAGGATGACCTGGAATTCACTATGTAGTCTCAGGGTTGCCTTGAACTCAAGGTGATCCTCCTACCTCTGCCTCCCAAGTGCTGGAATTGAAGGGGTATGCCTCCACGCCTAGCTGTGATGACTCATTTTGATTGTCAACTTCATTGAATTGAGAAGCACACCTCTGTGTGTCTGTGAGCATGTATCCAAAGAGGATTAAGAGGCAACGTGTTCCCTGAATGTGTGTCATACCATCCCATAAGCTGGGGGCCCATATGGAATAAAAGATGTAAAGAGAAAGCCCAGAGAGAAATGGGCATTCTCTCTCATTTCTCCTTTTCTTTTCTTTTTCTTTCCTCTTCATCTCTCTCCTCTTCACTTCTCATGATCTTCTGACCTTCTACCATGTAGCAAGAAGGCCCTCATCAGATGCCAGGTCCTTACAGACTTCCTAAGCTCCAGAGCCATGAGCAATCAATTTCCATTCTTTGTCCAAGACCCAGTGATAGTCTGTTATTGTAGCATAAAATGAACTGTGATGATTTTCGCATTAGTAGCCTGTCGCTTTCTCCTACCATGCGTGGATTTTGGAGGCGCACTGGACAGTGTGCATGGGGCAGGCACTCAATGAAAGCTGAAGACAACGGACTCTGGCGTCCAGCACAATAAGGACTGAGCCCCAGTCCAGCCAGGTCATAGTCCTGGAGGAATTCTCATATTCAAATGGGGATAATGTTTTCTGTTGGGTACTGCTAATGATTGCCAGAGAAAATCTGGGTCTCACATACAGAATTCTGATCGATACAGTTGGGACCCTGATGACTCAGACAATATATCAGGCTAGTAGGCCATAAGCTGGGGATCAGATGTTACCAGCATTTCTGACGCACCAGGACACCTTAATGGATGCCAACCCCAACACCAAAAGTCAGCAGGGACTCCTCCTTGGTCAAGAACAGCTCCAGGAACAAAGCATCAGCTGACATTGGACTTGGGCTGACCCAGCTGTCCATAGCAGTGCCTGCTGAGAGAGCTGTCCCTCCAGAGATCGCCAGCCTCCCTGTCTCTTGCAATGGCTGGGGATGGATGCCATTAAGCATTGCAGCTCTGGTTCTATTCTGACCAGTTCCCAACAATAAGGAACTCTAAACCAGTTCACTTTGCTGTTTCTGTCCTTAACTCTGCACACCGTGAATAATCAATGACTACATCTGCGTCCATATGGAGGAAGAACTGGGTGAATTAATAAGAAATCTTAAGGTAATGCAAGCTGTCTTACTATGTGTTATAAAGCAAGAACTTGCACCAATATAGCGATATTATTTTAGACTAAAATGTTTTCATTTTGAAGGCAAATGTACAAGTAACTTGCTAAAATAAAACAATGGCTTGGCTCTATTTAAAATCCAATCACATTCTTGTCCTCATTAAAACATTTGCATTGTAAAATGTCTGACACAAGATAAAGTCATCAGAATTTCTGTTTCTAACTCTTCAGGGAAGATTTTCAGCCAACAAAGCCGATAAAAATCTAATTTCACTGAATACAATGTAGATTAATTACTGGCTCTTCTATAAATATCACTTCTAAAAACAGAAGTTTTGCTGGTAAAGAAAAGACATAAAATCTAAACAGCATTACCAATTACTGCCATGGCATTTTCAGTGCTTGGCAATCAGTGCCTACAACTGCAAAGAGCAAAACCAAGCCTTCCGGTATGTGACCACGACGTTCCCCTGAATTACAGTCACATCAAACTCAATTTATGAACTGTGACACGTCCAGTGTATTGTGCAGAAAATGAGATTGGTGATAGAAATTCTCATGTCCTGGGCGAGTGTTCTGCAGCCACGTTCTGATCACCACATGCATCATTCCCCCATCCCAAAAACACCTCTGGGAGGGAGGTTGAACCAACTGTGTTTTAGAGGTGAGAAGTTGAAGAGGCAGAGGAGTTACTACACAGCACAAACATACTACTGCGTGCTAGAGGAATCTCCCAAGATTGTTTACAGTAACCTCCTTTCCAAAAATAAAGACTTGCTCAGTTTTCTGGGTGTTTGGGGGGCAGGGGGAGTCTTAGTGTTTTCCTTTAATCCTTCATTTAATCCCTGAAGAGCACTTCTAGATAACTGACTCTAAGCACACACATGACGACAAGGGACTCCACCCATGATTAATTCTCGCTATCACTAGTCTGATTCAGCCTCCATCCACAGCCCTGGGCTTTCGATTCCCAAGTAGATGCTTGGCACATGTGAAACGAGTTAGATACAAAGTTGAAATAATTTTATGTTCACTGCTGCAAGGAACCCGGGTTTTGTATCTGACGATCAGAAAAACCTACGAAACTCAACTGAAAGGAACAAAACAATTTCCCAAGCTGCCAGCCCCCTGAACTCCACTCCCCTGGGAGAATAAGGACCACTCCAAACACAGACTATGCCTGGCCTTCACTCTGCCCTCCTTCCTAATTGGCAGGGTGACAAATGCCTGGGCCTGGAGATCGATCTATAGATCCTGGAGATCGATCTATAGATCCTGGAGATTGGGCTCCAGTCTTTCTGCAGCTGGAACAGGCCCGCCTCTAAGACACAGAGATCAGAGCTGAGGGCAGGCTCGGGGGCTCAGGTTCCAGCTCTGCCTCCCCTGACATTTGTCCATTGACCCTTGAGTTTATTTCCTCATACCCAAAAGGACGCCTGGGGAGCTGGTCCAGGGGACAAAGCTCTTGCAGCACCAGCATGAGAACCGAAGTTCAGATCTCCAGCAACCGCATAAATGCCAAGCAAGGGTGGCAGTCACCTGTGATCCCAGCCCTTGAGAGGCAGAGACAGGGACCCCTGGGGAAAGCTGGGTCGCTAGACGAGCCAGATCATCAAGGTCTGAGTTCAAGTGAGAGACCCTGCTTCAAGCAAGGAAAATAACCAGCATCAACCTCTGCCTCTACATGCACTTGCACACACACCCACGTACATGTGCAAAAAGAAAACTACAAGGGGCTTGGGCTGACCTCAGTGGCAGCACCTATCTGACATACAGGATGCGGGAGGCCCTGGGTTCCAGCCGCAGCACAAAAGGGAAAGGAAGCGGGGAGGGGAGGGTTGAGTTCCCAGCTTCCTCGCAACTCATTAGGGAAATTAAATGTACAGTGCAATCTTATCCTAAATGATCATTATGAAGTTGTATTAACTTCACATTCCCCAAGATACAGTCACTTGAAGGCCAACATTGTCCGTAGTTGCTTAAGACTTCCTTAAGACAGGAAACTAGCAGACTATTGACTAAGTTCAGCAGTAACAGAGAGCCTGAAGGGATCCACTGCCCAGGCATTTTTCCAAATCTTCCAATGTAAGAGATGTTTAAAATTGTTCTCTAGGGCTGGAGAGATGGCTTAGCGGTTAAGGTGATTGCCTGTGAAACCTAAGGACCCAGATTTGATTCTCCAGGTCCCACGTTAGCCAGATGCACATGCATCTGGAGTTCATTTGCAGTGGCTAGAGGCCCTGGTGCACCCATTTTCTCCCTCTCTCTCTCTCTCTCTCTCCCTTCATTCCTCTGTCTTAAAATAAATAAATAAATAAATAAATAAATAAATAAATAAATAAATAAATAAATTGTTCTGTAGATCACAAAGTGTAGGATTCATTTATTACTTAACCACCCACTATGATACTGGTAGCCAACAAAAATGTCTCCTTAAATCATCTGTAATGCACATGGCCACAAGAAGAGAGGGTGAGGTTGGCAAGGTCTGGTAAGATTCTGGACTTCTAATGGGTTACAGTTCCCATGGAGGGAGGGCATGAAAATCTAAATGCTAGTCAGCATTTCCCGGCATATTTTATCAAGCTTTATAAAATGAAATTTCCACTTTGTAGTAGAAAATTTTTGCAGACATCTGGTATTGACTAAAATTGAATTTTTTATTCAGAGTGAACTTTTTTTGTATTTAAAATGACAAGACCTTTAAATTAATACAATGCTGTAGAGAATATTGTGTTGTAGCATCAGCTGGTTACTCCAGGATGGCTCCCTTAAGGTTGCCATGGAGTGCCACCACAGTGGGCCACCGCGGGCAGGCTGTGTGACGCCGAGTCTTCAGCATCTTCTCACTCTACTCTGAAACCTTGGTCCTTCTGTCCTTCACTAAAGGGCAAACCCACCATTTACTCGTCACTGAACTTTTGCTCATTAGAGAACCCTGCCATAAATGCATGCAAGCCTCACTTCTCACAGGGGTGTTCCACGAAAGACTGATCACATAGGGTCTGGTGCGATGGTAACATGAGAAGAACACAAACATTACACATTATTTCAGCCAACTCACAGACCCCCCTCCCCACATACACACAGAGCACACACTCATGGACCATGCACATGTCCTTCCTCTCACTGTCCCCAGAAACATTGCTAACAAAAGAACATTAGCCCAAGGAGCCAACAGAACAATGGGGATTTCCATCCAGCTCTGTGAGTCACGGCTCCTCTCTGGATGTCATGAGTAAAATGGGTCAGCAGGCTAGAGTCTAGACAAAGCCGAGGGCCCTTGGAGGACCACCTTTTATAATGCTGTTAATCTCGAATGTTCTGGGGTAGTGTTAGGCTGAGTGGGACAACTTCCTAATGTACCTTGAATCACAGGGTCCACCTGGACATGGGGCTGGTTTCCAGCTGAGGCAGATAGCATGTTGACATAAATGATGGGCTCTGACAACATGTTCAGAAAGTTCCTGAACACAGCTAACAACACAGGCAGCAAGAGGTGAAAATCAGGCTTTTCAAACTTTAATTAATTCCAAAATATGAAAAATAAATGCAATAAATAGAAAAGCCTTTATCCCACTTGGTTTTATTTATCCAAGTCCAACAAATGAAAATCAAGATTGAGGGGCTGGAGAGATGGCTCAGTAGTTAAAAGTGCTCACTTATAAAGCCTGATCACCTGGGGTTCGATTCCCCAGTACCCATGTAAAGCCAGATGCACAAAATGGCACATGAATCTGGAGTTCATTTGTGGGCAGAAGATCCTGGCACTCCCATTCTCTCTCTCTCTCTCTCTCTCCCTCCCTACCTCCCTCCTTTCCTCTCTCCTTTTCTTCCCTCTATCCTTCTCTCTCAAATAAATAAAAATACTTTTTTAAAAAAACCAAGGTTGAAAGAACTGGTAGAAAGGAAAGGAGAGAGAGAAGGAGGGAGGGGAAACAACTCCCTTTCTTGATTTTATAGCAACAAATTTGCATTTGCTCACACAGATTATGACACAGTTATAGTTTCCAGTATTTAGATCCAATTTATTCAAATAATTGCAACCTAATTATACAGAGCTATTTTAAATACTGATTTTCTTTCAATTTAATTTAAAGCCTTGTCACCTGTGACTATTATTCCAAGTAGGTTCCTCATAATTTAGACAATGGTAAATTAATTAGGATTTCTCTAATTAGTGTTGCTGAGATAGAATTATTCTTAATGACCTACAACCTTCTGCAAAAGGCTATTAAAGATGCGCCCATCAAACATACTTGCTAAAACCCCTACATTTCAATTTTTAACCTGAGTTTACACTTTTGTGATATTTTAAGTCACTTATTTCTCCACCTCATAAAGAAGTCAAGAAAGGAGAACGTGACATGCTTTCGAGCGTGAACAGCGGCTCATATCAGAAATCCAGCCCCAGCCTTCTGATTTTTACATAAGTTGCCTAACAAAAATATTCTTGTGAAAAGTAGGACTGCACTAAATATCTTAATCTTGGTTCTGTGCGTGTGTGTGTTATGTGCATGTGTACGTGTGTGTTCACATGTATGTGGGCACATGTGTCTATGGATACACATGTACATCTGTTCATATGCATGTGGAGGCCAGAGGTTGACTTGGGGTGGCTTCTTCAGTTAGTCTCCCCTTGATTTGCTGAGGCAGAATCTCTCACTTGAACTCAGGGCTCTCTGACACGGTATACCAGCCAGCCAGCTTGGCCCAGGAATCTGTCTGCCTGAGGAGCGCTATGATTACAGCCAGGCTGCCACCCCCATTCAATATTTATGGAGGTGCTGAGGGTATGAACTCAGGTCACTGAGTGATTTCCCCATCTCTTATTGTGCTTTTGTTTGTTTGTGTGTATGTATGTGCATGCGTGTGTGCGTGCGTGTGTGTGTGTGTGTGTGTGTGTGTGTGAGATATGTGGGGGTGTGGTATGTGGTGTGTGTGATCAAGCACACCCTTGCAGTATCCCATGCGCCCCCCTGCAGCAGGGGTCACTCACCTGTGATGGCTGGAGCGGAACATCGGATGTCCCACTCCATTGCCCTTCTGCCTGGTCTTGGTTTTTTGGTTTTATTATTATTATTATTATTATTATTATTATTATTATTATTATTATTTTATTTATTTGAGAGACAGAGAGAAAGGGAAATAAACAGACGGGTGCACCAGGGCCTTCAAACGAACTCCAGATGCATGCCCCACCTTGTGCAACTGGTTTACGTGGGTCCTAGGGAATCGAACCTGGCTCCTTTGGCTTTGCAGGCAAGTGCCTTAACCGCTAAGCCATCCCTCCAGCCCTGCCTGGTCTTGTTTTAAGCATGAGCCTCCTTTACTAAATCCGGATCTTAGGGAATCTGATGATCCTCACGTCTCTGCTCCGACCAGGGTGACAGACAAGCATGACCACACCCAGATGTTTATGCGACATCTGGAGATTTGAATTTGGGCAGTCTCAGGGCCAGCTTAGGCCCTCATGCCGCAGCAGGAAGCACACTTAACTGCGGAGCAAATCTCTCTAGCCCCCCTATTGTGTTTTGAATATGTGATTACAGATGGAAGGCTGGTGCTTTTCAACTCAAACTCTGTTGTCTTTATGAAGACCAGTTTCCCCTAAGGTCTTTTGGGGACTGCATACACAGATGCATTAAAGGTACTAGCCGAGCGCATGTTACAGAGTGGACTCTTAAGGGTATTAGCAGGGATTTCAAGGATTTGGTGCCAGGGCACTGAATTTACCATAAGTCATAACTTTTCCTGTCAATTCTCTCATCTCGTGGGTCTTTCCCCGCCTGCTCCACTATTCTACCCTCATCTTTGTTTTCGAACAAGGAAAAGCCTGGGAGGGTAAGTAATTAAGGGTTCTTTTATTGTTATGAAATTGAGAGGAAGAGAAAAATCACCAGGGTGGCATTCCTTCACACTTGGGAAAGCAGATTGCTAGGGCTAATATGGATGTCAAGGGAACTGTGTTCAGAACGGAAACCATGCAAATGGCGTCTCTCAGCCTGTGCCTGCTACAGGGCAGGACCCTGCACCTCCTCAGCCCCCACGGGGCATGGGAGGAGCATTTTCTTCAGAAACACAGTGGATAGAAAGAATAAGGGGAAAGAGATAAATCCAGAAAGCTATTACAGAACTGTCAACAGGAAAGGTTGAGCAAAACCAGGTATCAGCCTTATCATTTAATTTCTTTCATGTATATTTTTTTGGTTCAAATTACTTTCATATCAGAATTCTAATTATGTGTATCACGACAATGCACATTGATGCTTCCTCTGTGCTTGCCTGTTAATGTCATCCCTTGAACGTCAGCCAGCAATAGCTCTTTCAAAAGGGTCCTGTCAGCCACTGTGCCTCGCTGATGAAATGAGCTAACGTGATAGGAACAAACTGATCCATCCATCTTTTCAACCTTGTAAGCCTTTGAATGCTGTTACACCCTCAGCCCAGCCCCACAGGAATACAGAGGTCACCATCTTTACAAGCTCCTGATCCTGAGACACGAGTTAAATTGCTTTCCCCAAAAAGACACTCATAATCTCCAGTACCTAGAGTGAGAGCTTATTTGACAATAGAGTCTCCAGGGAAGTAATTAGTTAAGATACAGTTATGCTAATTAGTGTGAGTCCTAATTTATTATTATTATTTTGGTTTTTCGAGGTAGGGTCTCACTCCAGCTCAGGCTGACCTGGAATTCACTATGTAGTCTCAGGGTGGCCTTGAACTCACGGCTATCCTCCTACCTCTGCCTCCCGAGTGCTGGGATTAAAGGCGTGCGCCACCACACCACCTTTTTTTTTTTTTTTTTGTATGATGAATTAAAACTGGCATCCTCCTAAGAGGAGGAGTAACAGAGAAGATGGCCTTGTGAGATGCAGTGATATAGACACAAGCCTCTGAAAGGAACTAATCCTGCTAACATCTGACGTCAGACCTGTGGCTTCCAAGACCATGAGAGAACAATACATTGCTTTTGTTTAAACTGCCCACTTGGTAGCACATTGTACCATGGTTCCAGAAAACTACTGAGAAGGAAAAGAAGGCAGGAAAGATGGCTTACCAGTTAACACGCTTACCTGAGAAGCCTCAGGACTCATGTTCAACTTTCCAGGTCCCACGTAAGCCAGACACACAGTGACACAAGTGCACAATGTCCCACATGCACACAAAGGCATGCACAGGCCTGGGGTTTGATTGCAGTGGCTGGAGGCCCTGATGCACCAATTCTCCCTCTCTTTCTCTCTCTCTCTCTCTCACTCTCTCTCTCTCTCTTACATAGAAAAAAGAAGGAAGAGATGTCTGCTCAACTATAGGTTCCTGTGATCCACCCCTCCTCTTGCTCCCTTCTAGCCCTGTGTGGCCTTCCTTGGGAAGGAAAACTCCTTTTTGCCTGCCCTTTGATCCCTGTGCAGATCTGGGGTAGTGAGGCGGCCCTTTGCCTTTGTAACCGTCTCCTCTCTTTACTGCAACAGATCTTTCCAATAGTCTCTCCTTGCCTAAGCCTGGGTTTGTTTTTCTACCTGGAAAGTTCTCTGGTCCCTAAATGATTAAGAACCAGTCTTCCTCTGGACTAAGCTCTGCCCTCACTCTTTGCAACTTACCTAAGCTCCACCTCCTACAAGGTCATTTCCCCAAAAGTCTTACCTGTTCCCTCTCTTAGTAGAAGAGAGAAGTCTTTCCAAGGTCACCTTGGGTAAATGGATGTTAATGAATTAGCTAACTGGTTCCCTATCCCCCAAAACTCCTTGTGTTACTTGGTCCTAAAGAAAGGCAGCTCCTGGGGGCCAGAGAAGGAAGACACAGAATCATGACACGGAGTTGCTTTGATTGCAGTACAAAGGATGGAGCTCGGACGTTGTGCTAGGCAAGCACTTTGCCACCGAGCCCTACCTTTTGACTTGAATCGAGGCATCTGAGTTTCAAATTCCATGATATAAAGATGACAGAAAACACTTGGGCAAGTTCTGCATCATTCCCTATAGTGCAGGCTGCAGAATGTCTCCATAGCCTGGCCAGAGAGGCGGGCCCAGAACTGCTTTCATCTGAGTGAATTCTGTTGGAGTTGGGACCTGGAGACACTGCATCCCACTACAGTGAACACTAATGGTGCAAGGGTCAATCACAGCCAAAGACCCAAGGGGCTCTACCAACAGCAGCCAGCTGCCCCCGCCCATCCCTGCTTCCTGCTTCCTGCTTCCTGCTTCCTGCTTCCTGCATCTTAGGAATCAGAAGGTTAGGTGTTTGGTATTGGGTGTTATTGCACATGAACGAGGACCACTGGACTTCACACAGATAACTAATGGGACCTCAGGGAACAAAAGGGATTCTGGGTTGTGATGGATTTTGAAAGTCTTCAAATCCAACTTTCCAGCCATCTCAGATGTTCCTCAGACAATGCTGACAAAGGCATCTCATGAGACTAATGAGTCTATTGTAAAAGGCTGGTCGGGCAGTCATTCTCTGAGCTCCCACTAAAGAGATGGATTAGGAAAATGAAGGAATAGAGGAACTTCACAAAGGGACCACATTGGGCAAGTTAGAAGTGGCATTAAGAAAACTCTGGAAAATGGCGCAAACAGATAAATAACTGACTGCTAAGGGTTTAGGTGGTATCTCAAACCTGTCGCTCATGGACAGGAAAATTCTGCAGCAACAGAATGCTAGAAAAATGTCACAGGAAACTAAGTCATTTCTCTCTTCAAAAACATCTTAACCTACTTTTTATTATTTGCAAATAAAAATGAAAAGGCATGTCTGAAATATTAAAGCAAAAAATGATAATAGAAGAATATCTTTAAGAGACTTTCCAAACTTTCCCTTATAATCAAAAATACTTTTTAATGTCTTCTTGTACCTCTAGCAAATTAGCAGCATATAAAATAGTCCCTGTCTCAAATATAGTAACGTGTCCCTATTTCAACAAGATCAGGTATGCTTGCCTGCCTGCAGCCAGCAGTTTCCACCTATTACTAAAATAACCTGAAATTGGTACTCTCTCTGCTTTTTAGGCTGTGATATTCGTCTTTACTTCCAGGCAGTCTTGACAGAGCCAGACTTGAGCTACATAACACCTCTTGTGTTTGTACATTTCTGGAAGCTACACTAAATTATCATTTCAAGTCTAACCCTTACTTTTATTCTTGCTGAAGTTAGCTCAATGTATTTGAAGACTTCAATTTTTTATGACTTCTTTCTTAGTCAGTTTCATGTGATTTCCAATATATGAGCAAATCTGCTAACGTCCTTCTATGTGCATGTGAGAATCGTACTATTATTTAACTTTATTATACTAAGGATAAATAGGAATATATGAGAAATTTTATAGGATGATGGCATTTCTTTGAAATAGACCCCCTAAGCCCAAGGCTAAGTAGAAATTGCAACCAAACCAAAGAAAATCACACAAAGCAAATTCAGAAAAACCTATTTCCTCAATGTCATTCTCCTAAATTTTATTTTCACAGAAAATCCACTGGGGTTGGGAGTAAAGGAGAGAGCGAGGACGGAGTATAAAGAACTGAATTCGTGGCTGAGATCACTTCTTATCGATGGTTGTTTTCCCACCTAATCCCACACTTCCTCCTCTAATCCCCAGCTCCCCTACTCTACTTCCTCCCTGGCAGCTGACTGTCCTCGCTCCTCACCAGCATCTCCCCTGTCAAGCCTACCCTGACCCCAGTACAAGGAGACAGAGCTGTCAGAGCCAGCACAGACCCTGAAGGCCATTGCTGGACTGTGTCAAAGATTGGAAGAGGCACCACAAGAAGGGTTCAGCAGTCTGAGGAAAACTCCAGGACCAACCAGGAGCCTCTTCTCAAAAGTTTATGGGGTAGAAGTATGTGGTCAGCTAGAAACTCAAATTCTTAGGGCTGGGGAGCTGGCCCAGTGTGTAAAAGTGATTGCTATGTAAGCATGAGGACCTGGACTTAGATTCCCAGAACCCACGTAAAGTTGGCTGAATAACATGTGTCTGTAATGCCAGCAATCCCACAGCAAGATGGAAGGTGGAGATAGGAGAAGGGTCACAGGCCAGCTAGCATGGCAAAGGACACTGCCTCAAAAAAAGTGAAGCGTGAGGACCAATACCCAAGATTATTTTCTGACTTCCATATACGTGTGCCATAATGTGCAGAGAGAGAGAAGAGAGGGACCGAGAGAGATTAAGAAAAAAGAAACAGAGATGCTTGAAGAAATGAGTCCGAGTTTGAGGAAGAGGAGAACCTATGGGGATGGGTAGGAAAGTGATTCTAACTACATGAAACAATTTACACAAGGTTTGAAAGCAGGAACTCAAGAAGCAGCACAGACCAGCAGCAACCAGCTTAAGTTTGTCTGGAAAGAAAGTGTTGAAAGGTCGGTAGAGACCAGAAGCTCAGAGTTCTCAGAAAGTAGGAGCTTCTGTCATGTAACGTTGATGACAAAGGTGGCACCAGAAGCTTCCCTCAGTCCAAAGTCCCGAGGGAGGTGCTGAGTGTTGGAGGAGTGCCATCAGCGAATGAAACCACTTCATTTCCACTCTGAAAGGAACGGCCCGGGCTGGGGAGATGACTCAGCAGTTAAAGACACTTGCTTACAAAGCCTGCCGGCCTGGGTTCAATTTCCCAGTATCCATGTAAAGGCAGATGCACAAAGTGGCACATGCATCTGGGGTTTGCCTGCAGTGGTAGGAGGGCCTGGTATGCCATACTCACTTCTCTCTCTCTCTCTCTTTCTTTCTCTCTCTCCCTCTTTCTTTCTCTTTTTCTCCCTCTTTCTTTCTCTTTCTCTCCCTCTTTCTCAAATAAATAAATAAAAATATTTTTAAGATTTTATTTTTATTTATTTATTTATCAGAGACAGAAAGAGGGAAAGAGAGAGGGATACTGAGAATGGGCACGCTAGGGCCTCTAGCCACTGCAAACGAACTCCAGACGCGTGCACCCCTTTGTGCATCTGGCTTATGTGGGACCTGGAGAATTGAACTGGGGTCCTTAGGCTTTGTAGGAAAACGCCTTAACCACTAAGCCATCTCTCCAGCCCAATATTTTTTAAAAGAATGATCATGGGGCTGGAGAGATGGCTTAGCAGTTAAGATGTTTCCCCGCAAAGCCTAAGGACCCAGGTTAAATTCTCCAGTACCCACATATGCAGACAGATGCGCATGGTGGCACAGGCATCTGGAGTTTGTTTGCAGTGGCTAGAGGCCCTGACACACCCATTCTCTCTCCCTCTCTCTCTTTGTCTTCCTCTATCTATCTCCTCTATCTATCTATCTCCCTTTTTCTCTCTCTCAAATAAATAAATAAAAATTAAATTAATTTAATGAAAGAATGATCAAAAGCCAATATATAGCTTTGAACTGAGCAAATATGTATGGACAATTTTTAATCATGTGGAGAAGAGAGCTAGATCTAGCCCAAGCTCAACAGCATTTCCTGTTTGTTCATGCTGTCATCACTTAAGGCCGTTCCTTTAGACCTTTTAAAAAATTCAAATACATCACTGAAAGCAGTTGCAGTGAATCGAGCAATTACCGAGAATCAATATCCCTTCTATTGGGAGAGCCTCATAGGAGAGCCGGGTGGAGCTGAAATCAGAGAAGACGCACCATTCTCCTCGCCCACACTGGCCTGCTTGGGAAATAGGGTCCGCATTCCCCGTTTGAAGGTAAATCGATAAGTCAATGCAGTCGGTAGAAAGGCAGCAGGCGTTGGCATAAGACATTTTCATCGATGCGCTCTGAAGTCTGGACTTGTTCCAAGTTGTCTGTGCATTTTAAACAGACACAGAGCATGTGTCTTCTCTATGTTAACAAAGCTCGTGCAGACGTCCACTTGAATATAAAACATGTCCAAGGGAGCATAAGAGTTTAATCTGATGGGAATATGACCAATATGTAACATATTCATACAGTAAAAGTTACAATCAATTTTTTTAAATAAAAAGAAAGAAAGAAAAAAAGAAAAGAAAAGAAAAGAAAAGAAAAGAAAAGAAAAGAAAAGAAAAGAAAAGGTGCCCAATGAAAACTGTTTTCAAAAACTTACGGCTGACAGGAACTACTACAGAGCTCATAAGCTGAAACGCATGATCAATCACACTAGCACATGGACTGTGGACAGGTTAAGTAGCTCACGCCAAGCCCCCCACAGCAAATGACATGGTTTTTTTTCTTCCATTAAATGACACTGTCCGGATGAATTTACCAGGTGTCTCTGAGTATTCCAAGCTGATTGCTCAGGTTCCTCAGCTTGTACTTACTTTCCCTTCAAACTAGCCACCAGAAAGACTGCCTGGGACCAGCCTCAGACCAGCCTGTGATATCACCGTGAGCCTTCCCTCTTTCCATTCTTTCTGCACCACAGGGGCCTAAAAGTGCTTACTTCAACTACCTACAACTTAACAAACACACACCACCCTACATTTTATAAATATGACTCGCTACGGACTAGAAAAATAAAACATCACAATATAACTGGTCCCTAATATCAAATTTCACAACTTTGGATATAACAGGGTTCAGTTTATAAGTCTTTTCCCTAATTTTTTAAAATATTTCATTTATTTGAGAGAGAAAGAGAGAGTGAGTGCACCAGGACCTCTAGCTGCTGCAAGCAAACTCCAGATACATGTGCCACCTTTGTGCATCTGGCTTACTTGAGTACTAGGGAATCCAACCTGGGTCCTTTGGCTTCATAGGCAAGTGCCTTAACCACTAAGCCATCACTCCCAGTCCCTTTTCCTAATTGTAATAAACAGCTTAACCATTGGGTACCCAGCCACTGAGATTTTGGTATGGTACCAACTCTGGTGGAAGGTTCTGGTTAAATAGTTGAAACAGTTTAACAGGTGTTTATTGCCTTCTAAAAATAATTTTTAAAAAACAAGGGAGGAACAAAGACCCAAAAGACTGAATGGAGAAAGCTGTGACTCCCGGGCGGCAGTGTGGCGAAGCAGTGTGAGAAGCTGTGCTTGATTAAGCAGCTGATGAAGAAAGAAGTCCACTGGCAAGAGTTGCTTTTTTTTTAACCAGTGGCAGCCTGTTTGCTCAAAAGACAGGACACTCATGAAAACAAACTACAATC
This sequence comes from Orientallactaga sibirica, assembly GCA_036365145.1. Taxonomy (NCBI): domain Eukaryota; kingdom Metazoa; phylum Chordata; class Mammalia; order Rodentia; family Dipodidae; genus Orientallactaga; species Orientallactaga sibirica. The sequence continues at coordinate 11,043,861 of JAEOAD010000044.1, forward strand.
AGTCGGAAGACAAGTGGTGAGATGGGGAACCTTCTAGAAACCATGGGTATGCCAGTGTGAGCAGCAGGTTGTAAGCAGAGCAGTCAGGAAAGAAGAGAGGCCCTCATGAGCAGGGGCAGAAAGAAGAGCTACAGAATCTGAGAAGCAAGTGGGAGGATGTCCAGGGATTAAATGTTGAAATTGCATCCGTGGCCCACAGGTGTCAGTGGCAGTGAGATGAGACAGATTCAATTTTCCAAAAGTGGCACAACAATGGCGCCCATCCCATGTCTTCTTCTGCAGTGTGACTTTGCCACTTTCCTGTCACGAGGTGGAGCCTTGTCCTCCAGCCCTCTGGATATGGGCAGGCTCCTGACTGCTTTGACAACAGAGGAGGGCAGAAGTGACAGCCCAGCAGATTCAAGGAACTTTACCAGGACTGATGTCCATGGCTTCCAGGTGCCTCTGTAAGGCAGCCACTGTGCTGGAAATGCAACTGTCCAGAAACTGCAAGCACTAAGATTCTCTCGTGTGGATGGGGACTGCCCTGGAGCATGAGACACCAAGTGGGGGCGGGGGGCGGAGGAAAGAAGAAACATAAAACTGATTTGGAAACACTGGCCTTGGAGGGAAGGAGTTATGTTACAGTGGACCACAGTCCCAGGCATCGCAGCTCCCACTACACAGACCAGAGACAAATTCTGAGCAGGGCGCTTCCCAAATCTCCAGCCCAGAAACCTGAGTAAAATAAAATGGCTGTCTCAAACAAATGAGTCCAGGGAATAACTTGTTACACAAAAAAATAAATACCCAAAACACAAAAGCACAATAGTACTGAATCTAACGGGAACTATTTCCAACGGATTTTGAACTGATGGGCTTTTTGTATAAAAGTTATCTTATTAGGGATCCCCCCCCCAAAAGGGAAAGTTTCTGCGATTTGGTGGAACACAGGCAGAAAGAGTTCTGCCCTGAAATGCTGTGTGAACTAGAACTGAGGCTGGTCCTGTGACCCCAACAGAGAGGACCACAGGACATCGCCATGGCAACCCAGCTTCCCAGGGAAACATCTCTTTTACCTCAGGAGCTATGCTGCTGGGCACATAAGCCTATAACCCTCCACCTCAGTTTTCTTGTATTCCAAAGAAACAGGGAAACAGAAATTGAAAAAGGAAAATGAATTTGTTTTCAATTTGACTCAAACTGCTACAGGGAGAAAAAAAAAGTTATTAATTTCCTTCCCTGCCCCTTGCCTATGGCCGTCTTCTAGCCTTCAGACAAAGGCTGGGACATATGTAAACTTGACTGTGAGGTGAGTTAATTAGTGCTTTCCTAGAGGGAAAGGGCACCAGGTTCATTATTTTGAAGGTTATTTTTTAAATTTTTTTTGGGGGGGTGGGGGTTGAGGTAGGGTCTCGCTCTAGCCCAGGCTGACCTGGAATTCACTCTGTAGTCTCAGGATGGCCTTGAACTCATGGTGATCCTCCTACCTCTGCCTCCCGAGTGCTGGGATTAAAGGCATGCGCCACCACGCCCAACTTTGAAGTTTTTTTTTTTTTTTTTAATTCAAGTCTAGGCCCAAGGCAAATGAAGTCATCAAGATCTTCAGTTTGGGGCTAGGAAAATGATAGCTCAATCAGGAAAGTACCTGCCTTGCAAGTATGAGGACCTGAGTTTGATTCCTCAAGCCCATGTAAAATAAATATATATAATATTTAATATAATTATATAATATTATGAATACACACACACACATACACACACACACACGCACACACACACACACACACACACGCACGCACACACACATAGGCATGTCAACTCATGCTTATAATCCCAGCCCTGGAGAAGCAGAGGTAGATAGATTGCTGAGCTTGCTAGCCAGACAGGCTAGCTTAATGGGCAAGTCTGAGGCTAGTAAAAGTCCCTGTTTCAAAGGAAGTGGGCAGTACTTGAGGAACAACACTCAAGTTTGTCCTCTGGCCTCTATATGTGTGTGTGCACACACACATTCACACACACATATTTCTAAAACAGGAGAATCCTAGGGTTTCTGTGGAATGTAAAATCCCCTCCCACTCAGCCTTGCACTTTTGTTCCTAGGTCCGTTCCCTGGGTGGATGGAGAGTGGAAGCCATCCTCCATTTTAACAGATGTCCGTGTAAAAAGCTCGTTAAGTATTTATGCATTCATTCAAATATGCTAAGAGAGACCCAAATAGTATTATAAACATGGAAAATAAAATCCACTGGTCTATGCTTAAAATGTGCATCGTGTACTTACACATAGATGATACAATAACATAAATTTGGAAGAAGAATCATATTAATAGCACCTACATGGAAAACTCGTGGAAAACCACTGGCTTGCCAAGAAAAGATCAATCAATGACAGAGTGTTCCCCTGCAACAGGGTGGTGACTGTAACAGCATTCCCACCATTTTCTTGTTTTGGAGGTGTTGGTGCAAAACACAGCTCTTACCTCAAAGGGAATAAGAGATAATTTATTCTTAAGATAAATATGAGTGCCCAAATATGAGTCTAAGACCATGAATTCAGGTTGCCCCAAAGACCATGTTCCAACCTGAAATGGTTTCATGAACTTTCACAGCTACAGAACAAAAGAAAGTCACCAATGAAGGTGTTTCAGTGCCTTGATGGAAACATCAGACACAGGTTATAGCAAAGAGAGAAATCTCTGCTGTACATCTCAGATGCTAGCTCATAACCTCCTTAGCTTTTAGGTTCACGGAAGCTAGTGGCTCTGTTAATACATTCTGAAAGGATTTGCCTGATAGCCACAGGATGTTGGGTTAGACACAGAGTTAGGGAAACAATAGCTACTGAGGGGATTAAAAATAATTTCACTCTGGTCTGCAACATTGCACCCCGCCACAATCATGACGTTTTGGTTAGCTAATTGGTCTTGCAGAACCTTTACCATAGGTGTGGCTTTTTTTTTCTGGAAATTGCAGTTCACAGGGGCCAACATAGGGCATCTGGAAGAATACCCTCATTCTAGATTACACACACACACACACACACACACACGCATACACGCATACAAACACATACACACGCATACACACACAGACACACATGCACACACACACGCATACATACACACATACACACACAGACACACATACACACACACGCATACATACACACATACACACACACACACACACACATACACACACACACACACACACACACACACACACACACTTCCCCCTGAAAAATGGAAATGCTACTTAGATATGGAAATAAAATTCCTGATGAACTTTCTTGGGGAGGAAAATCGACAGGAAGAAAGGAAAATGAGAGGCTTCTTGTGTTATGGACATCCCACTAAGTTTTATTGTTTTTATGTTAAAAATGTATATCAAGAATTACTGAAAGGCTGGGCGTGGTGGCGCACGCCTTTAATCCCAGCACTTGGGAGGCAGAGGTGGGAGGAGTGCCAAGAGTTCGAGGCCACCCTGAGACTACATAGTGAATTCCAGGTCAGCCTGGGCTAGAGTGAAACCCTACCTGGAAAAACCAAAAAAAAAAAAAAAAAGAATTACTGAAGCTGGGTGTTGTGGCTCATGCCTCTAATCCCAGCACCTGGGAAGCTGAGACTGGAGGTTCACTGTGAGTTCAATGCCAGTCTGGACTCCATAGTGAGTTCTAGGATAGCCTGGGCTAGAGTGAGAACTTACTTCAAAAAAAAAAAAAAAAAAAGAAGAAGCCCTAGGAACCAAGACCCATCCCCTCACCCTGACTGAGCACATCCCTAACCTCAGCAGAAGACAAGTAACATCATATAAATAAACTAGTTAATAAATTAATTTACTGAGATTTTCTGGGTTCTGATTTTTCTTACCTGAAAAATAAAAGCAATTATTATATGATGACATGACGCTGGCTCCTAAGTTCCACACCAGAAATGCTTCCTACACAGCCAGTTACCAGAATGTCCATTCTTCACCTCAGAGAAGAACAAATTGAGAAGGAAAAAAAAAAAACTGCTTCACCTGCGTGCTTCAGTTTCTGCGTAATTTCTTCATCTGGGGAGTATGAATCGCCCTCATGAGTATGCATGCGGTACCTGTAATCTTAGCACTCAAGAAACAGAACGCAAAAGGTTTGCTACAAGCTTGAGGCCAATTTGATCTGCATAGCAAACTTCAGGACAGCCAGGGCTATATAGCAAGATACTATCTCAAAAATTTAAAACAAAAGGGGGGGGGCTGAAGAGATTGCTTAGTGGTTAAGGCACTTGCCTGTGAAGCCTAAGGACCCAGGTTCAATTGCCCAGTACCCACGTGGGACAGATGCATCTAGAGTTCGTTGCAGTGGCTGGAGGCCCTGGCATACCCATTTTCTCCCTCTTCTCTCTCCCTGCCCCTCTCAGAGTCTCTCTCAAATAACTAAATAAGATATTTTATTTTTAAAAGTTTTTAGCCAGGCATAGTAGCACATGCCTTTAATCCCAGCTCTTGAGAGGCAAAGGTAGGAGGAATGCCATGAATTCAAGGCCACCCTGAGACTGTATAGTGAATTCCAGGTCAGCCTGAGCTAGTGTGAATCCCTACCTCAATAATAATAATAATAATTTTAAAAGAAGAATTAAATGAACTAACAAAAATATTTGGCAAGGACTGGGGAGTTGGCCCAGCTGTCAAAGGTGCTTAAACAACCTGCTAGCCTGAGTTCCATTCCCTAGTACCCACATAAAGCCAGATGTACAAAGTGGTGCATGTATCTGGAGTTTATTTTCAGGGGCAAATGGTCCTGCCATGCCCATTCTCTAATTCTCTCTCTCTCTATCTCTATCTCTCGCTCTCTCTCTGTTAACAAATAAATAAATATATTTGAAAATAAAAATTGGCAAATCAAGCTCAAATGTCATTTTTATTATAGTCTTTCCTACTATTTATTTTATGTCAATCAATAAATATTTGCATTATTTTTTCTAGTCCTACTAAAATAGGTACTATAGAACTTTTTTTGTTTTGTTTTTCAAGGAAGGATCTCACTCTATCCCAGGCTATCCTAGGACTTATTATGGAGTCAGACTGGCATTCAGCCACTACGTAGTATCAGGCTGGCCTTGAACTTCCAGTGATCCTCCTACCTCAGCCTCTGGGATTAAAGGCATATGCCACCATCTCGGCAACTACAGAACTTTAAGAGATAACTTAAATTCTGACAAAATAAGAGAATCTCTTGGTGTGGTGGTTTGATTCAGGTGTCCCCCAAAACTTAGGTGTTCTGAATGCTAGGTTCCCAGCTGATGGAGATTTGGGAATTAACGCCTCCTGGAGGCAGTGTGTTGTTGGGGGCGGGCTTACGGGTGTTATAGCCAGTTTCCCCTTGCCAGGGTTTGGCACACTCTCCTGTTGCTAATGTCTACCTTATGTTGGCCGGGGGTGATGTCCATCCTCTGCTCATGCAATCGTTTTACCTGCCATTATGGAGTTTCCCCATGAGCCTGTAAGCCTAAATAAACCTCTTTTTCCCACAAGCTGCTCTTGGTTGGGTGATTTCTGTCAGCAATGAGAACCTGACTGCAACAGTAAAGTTGGTACTGAGGAGTGGGATTGCTGCTAGGCACCTGACTGTGTGCCCTTGGCCTTTTGGAGCTGATTTTCAAGAGGAATGTGGAAGGATTTGAAACCTTGGCCTAAGATGCCTTGCAGTGCTGTAAGTACAGCTTGATGGACTATTCTTGTCAGATTGAAAGACCTGAATGCAGAAAGAACTATGGACTGTGAGGTTTGGCTTGTGAAGGTGGGAAAGAGCTTTGCTGAAACTGGGCTAGAAGCAGTTTGTGTGAGAAGCTTGCTGCTATGCCCGTGTCCTGAGAATTTGTGCAGGGTTGCAGTGTGTAGAAATGGACTGGTGTGAGCAGAGGGATATAGCACAGAAAGAAATCTTGAGGCTGAAACTGCTGCCTGTTCAGCTGCAATTGAGAGATTACAACAATTGAGATTGGGCCAACTGACCTGCATTGGGACGACAGAAAGATACACACTGTTTTGAAGGGAATTGAATCTGAAGAAGTGTCCTGGTCTTCAAAGTCTGCTTTAGTCCCCCTGGATTAACAAATCAGCACTCTACCTGGTATTGTGGAGTATAAGAAATGCAGGAAAGAGAGGGTCATTGAGTTTGCAATGCAGTCTTGTGTTTTGGAAATGGTCACAGGCAGTGTGAAGCAGGTTTGCTGGATGCCTGCATGGAGACCTGATGGAGCCATGAGGATGAACCGTGGATTGCAGTGGAGATGCTAGGACCATGAGATGGCTGCTAAGGAAAGCTGCTGGCCTCAGATGAAATTTTCCAGGACTGTGAGTAGCCTAACTGGAGGGGCAGAATTGGAATACCAGAGACTCGTTGCTGGTTAGAATTATCGGACTTGGAGATTTGTCAGTGACTAGAATTGTTGGAGTGGAAACTACAGAGTCTGATGTTTGCCCTGGTTATTTTAAATCTTGTCTTGGTTGAATATTTCTTTGCTATGCCCAATGCCATCTTTTGCAGTGTGAATGTTTATTCTGTGCCATTATGGGTTTTGGGGAGAGATTTTTTGATATTATGGCTCAGTTAAAAGATCTTGGACTATGGAGATGTATGAAAATCATTGGAATTGATAAAAACTATAGGGACTTTTAAGGGATGGAGAGATGGGTTAGCAGTTAAGGCGCCTGCCTTCTAAGCCTAAGAACTCCGGTTCCAATCTCCAGGTCCCATGTTTAGCCAGATGCAGTGATGCAAGGGTGCAATGCTGCACTTGCCCACAAGGTGGCGCACGCATCTGGATTTCATTCGCAGCAGCTGAGAGGCTGCTGGCGTGCCCATCTCTATCTGTCTTCCTCTCCCTATCTCTCTGTATCTCTCTGTGTCTCTCTCTAAAAACAAAAAAGGGGGACTTTTAAAGTTGGATGAATGCACTGCATTTTACATCATGTATGGTTATCAGTTTATGGGGACCAGGGGTGGAATGTAGTAGTTTGATTCAGGTGTCCCCCATAAACTTAGGTGTTCTGAATGCTAGGTTCCCAGCTGATGGAGATTTGGGAATTAACACCTCCTGGAGGCAGTGTGTTGTTGGGGTTGGGCTTATGGGTGTTATAGCCAGTTTCCCCTTGCCAGTGTTTGGCACACTCTCCTGTTGCTAATGTCCACCTTATGTTGGCCAGGGTTGATGTCCACCCTCTGCTCATGCAATCATTTTCCCTGCCATTGTGGAGCTTCCCTCTCAAGCCTGTAAGCCAAAATAAACCTCTTTTTCCCACAAGCTGCTCTTGGTTGGATGATTTCTGCAGCAATGTGAACCTGACTGCAACCCTTGGGTTAAAACATTAACACCAAATGCGACAAACATCACTTAACACAAGATGACGCCGCAGCAATGAAAGGACAGTCATCACTGCATCACTGCGTCATACTGAAGACCTCATCCAACACCCGGGAGGTTCCAGAAGGCACTGCTAAGGAAGACGGCGCAGTTCCAAGTTACTCGCGGTTTCTGTTAGAATGCTACCCAACAGGAAGCAGGAGACATTCACTCGAGAGTGACAGAAGCACTCCTGTGACATGGCCCTTGCATATAAAGAGGAAGCTTTGTGGCTGAGGGGATAGAGCATCTGAAGAACTCGGTGCCACAGGCATTCACCAGGGTTTGTTTCCTTGACACAGAACTAGCCAATCTAGAAATATCTGTGTTCCCAACGTTAACAACAGCGTTAGGCATGCACCAAGTTCAAGCAGGAACTTGGGAGTGTAATCTGGAGTGGAGGCAACTCAGCAAGCAATTATAAATTTCACATAAAAAGGTAGAAGATGGGCTGGAGAGATGGCTTAGCGGTTAAACGCTTGCCTCTGAAGCCTAAGGACCCCGGTTCAAGGCTTGATTTTCCAGGACCCACGTAAGCCAGATGAGTAAGGAGCACACACATCTGGAGTTCATTTGCAGTGGTTGAAGGCCCCGGTGTGCCCATTCTCTCTCTCTACCTGCCTGTTTCTGTATCTCTCTCTCTCAAATAAATAAATAAATAATAAAATATATTTTTTAAAAAAGGTAGAAGATGAGGGCTGGAGAGATGGCTTAGCAGTTAAGGCATTTGCCTGCAAAGCCAAAGGATCCTGGTTTGATTCCCCGGGACCCACGTAAGCCAGATGCACAAGGGGGCGTATACATCTGGAGATCATTTTCAGTGGCTGGAGGCCCTGACAGGCTCTCTCTCTCTCTCTCTCCCTCTCTCTCTCTCTCTCAAATAAATAAATAAATAAAATATATTTTTTAAAAAAGGTAGAAGATGAATGCATACAATCCTGAAAGAATTACAAAAACTAGAATGTTTAGGATGTGTTAACACAGGAAGTCTAATTCACTGAAATAGACACAGTGATGTTACATAGTAAACAAACTAGCATTTGGAGCAAAATATTACTTAAACAGCATGAAAAGGGCTAGGGAGATAGTTCAGTCAATAGAAATGCTTGTCTCAAAAAAACACGAGAACCCAACTTGAATGGCCAATACCCTTGTAAAAATGCCAGAAATGCTGGCATGTGCTTGTGCTCCCAACGCTGAGGAGGTAGAAACAGGAAGATCCCAGGGGCTCACTGGCCAGCCATTCCAGCCTAACTGGCAAGCTCCAGGCCAATGAGGCACAGCGTCCAAAAAGAGGTGGATAGCATTCCTGAGGAATGACACCCAAGGGTGTCCTCTGGCCTCCACATACATACACATGCAGTCATACACACACAAACATGCACATATACGTGACATACACACTAAAAACACATCATACTAAAAGTATTGTGCCCAAATATTCAAAGAACCAAAAAAAAAAAAAGATGACTTATCAAATAAAAGTTCTAAAAAGGGAGAAAACATAGGGAAAACCTTGTGCCAACCAGTAACTAAATACATAAACTGAAATAAGCTCTCTGCTTTCCATATTATGATCAAAAGTAAATGAATTATTCTATGACATATCAGCAAGTGTTTGGTGAAGCTGGAGAATAAACAGGACTGGAGATGCAGCTCAGTGGTAAAGATGTTGCCTAGTATGTGAAAGACCCTGGGTTCCATCCCCAGCACCACAAATAAATCAGTAAACAAGAAAACAAGCATAGGGTTGTACTTTAAAAACACATATATAGACTACTGGCTGTCTGGCTCAGTGATTAGGGTGTTTGCCAGCAAAGCCTAACGACCTGAGTTGTATTCCCCAGTACCCAGGTAAAGCCAGATGCACAAAGTGCCACATGCATCTGGAGTTCGTCTGCAGTTGCTGGAGGCCCTGATATACCCATTCTCTCTCTCTCTCTCTCTCTCTCTCTCTCTCTCTCTCTTTCTCTCTCCTTGAAAATAAATAAGGAAAAATATTTTTTTTATTGGGACTAAACAAAATATATGAGTAATGGTGGTATTCCAGATCATTTTCATTTTTGTGTGTCTGTGTTGGTGGTGCACATGAGTATGTATATGTATGCTCATGTGAGTGTGGCTACACATGCACAAGCGTGTGCATGCACATATGTGTATGTGCACATGTGGCACATTCATGTGGCGGCCAGAGGTTGACGTCGGCCATCTTGATTGCTTGCTGGCTCTCCACCTTCCTTTCTTTTTTCTTATTAGTTTTTTTTTTGGTTTATTTATTTATTTACTTGAGAGAGAGAAAGAGAGATAGATAGAGAATGGCCACACCAGGGCCTCCAGCCACTGCAAATGAACTCCAGATGCATGTGCCACCTTGTGCATCTGGCTTACGGGAATCCTGGGGAATTGAACCTAGGTCCTTTGGCTTTGCAGGCAAGTGCCTTAACCACTAAGCCATTTCTCCAGCCCATCCACCTTCCTTTCTAAGGAATAAACTATAAATGCCAACACAGCAGGCTGTGACTTCGTCCTCTGCTAAACTCAGCCTGAGAAAGATGAGAACGAAGGCTCTGATTTTACTAGTGAATATGAGAAATATTCTCCCAAAACAGGGAAACCCGGAGGGAGGGTGGGCTAGTTCATTATACAATAATATAGTTACATCTGTACTGCGGGCTTGGTGAATTATTTTCTTTCTAGATCTTAATGATGAAACGTTAGAAGAGAAACCACAGTTTCTAGAAGAAAACAAACTGACATTTGTTGGTATTTCACAGTCTGGGCAGGACCGGGAACTGGGGACCAGACATCTTTTCTACTGGGGTGCCTTCACAGTGCTGCCAGCCCAGGGATCCTGCTGTCATCATGGGAACCTGGCACAGCACCCTCCTGAGGCCAGCAGAGGGGCTGCCTCCCTTGTCGAGCTCACACCAGTGACTGTCCTCCAACCTCACCTGAAGTGGCCTTTCCACGTCAGGGGAACCCCTTCCGAACCCAAACTACAACCACTTTCCACAAGGTCTTCACTATGACTCTCTACAATGTGGTGACTCTTTTTTTGAACTGTGTCTTGTGACATTTGACTGTTAGCTAAGTTTTATCTCCAGCTCCAGTATAGCTGGTGGCAGTGTTGGTGTTGAAAGTGACTCCATGTGGGGCAAATATTAAGCCCATTTGCACAACGACAGCTAGCAATGATTAACATTGGGAAATACTTTCCTTCTTCTACATTCTCCCAGCAGCCCCAGTACTACACTCTCTCCCAGCTCTGCACTGCCACAATCCCAGAATTACAGAGCTAATGCCTGGCATATCACAGGACCTCCAGCCCAGTCCGGGGGTCAGCTTTGATTGGTTCAGCATCAGATGTTAAATGTCTTCTATGGAGACTGAGAGCCCACAGGGAAAACTCTCCCATATTGATTATCAATGTCTTCCAAGGGCATGGAAGGCAGAAGACGGGCAGATACGCTTACATCATGCTCACCTGACCATGTGCATACAGCCTTCGGCTTAGCATTTTAGCATTGCCACGTATACCAATGTCTTGACGTTTCTGATAGAGAAAGAGGCTGAGGAGGAATGAAATAAGAGGACTAAGATAGCAAGGATGAGACAAGAACACTTGTCATAGCATAATTGGAAAAGTTTTGTATTACTTATGAATGGACTGTGCTGCACGATTTTTGAACCAGTTGCCAACTATAAAGTTACCAGATTGTGACCGTCACTTCAACTCAGCATACAACCCAAACACCAGTACCCTTTATAGCATTTACCACACACTGAACTCTATTCTGGGCACGCTGCAGGGATTTGTTGACTGAAACCTCAAATATTTTGAGAACTACATAAAAAAATATTTCTAGGGGCTGGAGAGATGGCTTAGCAGTTAAGGCGCTTGCCTGCAAATCCTAAGGACCCATGTTCGACTCTCCAGATCCCATGTAAGCCAGACACACAAAGGTGAGGCAAGCTCAAGGTTGCACATGCCCACTAGGTGGTGCAAGCATCTGGAGTTTGGTTGCAGTGGCTGAGGCCCTGATGTGCCAATTCTCTCACTTTCTCTCCTCTCTCTCTCTCTCTCTATCTATCTATCTATCTTTCTCTCATGCTCACTCTAAAAATAAATAAATAAAAGTACTTTTAGGGCTGGAGAGAATGCTTAGCGGTTAAGGCACCTGCCTGAGAAGCCTAAGAACACCCATTCGAATCTCCAGGTCTCATGTTTAGCCAGATGAAAAAGTGATGCAAGCATGCAATATCGCATATGCGCACAAGGAGGCGCGTGCATCTGGAGTTCATTCACAGCAGATGAGAGGCCCTGGGGTGCCCATTCTCTCTCTGTGTGTGTGTGTGTGTGTGTGTGTGTGTCTCAAATTTTAAAAAATTATATTGCAGATTCACTTTACATTATTTTATCTGAAATTTATAGAGGATGAAACTGAGGCATGGAGAGATTAAGTAAGTAGATCAAGCACATGCTCTGAAAAGGGCAGAACTGAGACTTACCCCCAGGCTGTCTGGCAGAGGCTAAATGCTTCCACGCACACTACAATTCCTCTAAGACATTGCTGATGAGCAAAATGATTGCACCAGCACATTGAACTTGGCATTTTCCTGACTAAAGCAAAACTGAGAACAGCTTCCTGGAAAACTCCTAAACTACACTGCTACCATTCTCCCCAGACCCAACAGCTGCATTCAACTCTGCCAGACCCCTGAGTCAGAACACCCAGTGCTCCATGGCCCTGGTCCCATCCAGACAACTGAAAGACCTGCCAAGTCATAAGAGACCAGGGTTACCCTAGAAAAATGGGGTTCATGCCAAGATCAATGTATGTACCCCCAGGAGACCAGAGGACAGAAGAGAGAAAGGAAAATGCTAAGGGGGAAGGGGAGTGAATTAGCTTTGTCACAGAACTACGAAGGACCCACGCACAGCTCTCACATCTTGCGACAAAGCCCAGAGAACTGGGCTTGTCCAGGAGACCATAGCTCATAATAAAACTTTTCATTTCAACACTTGCCCAATTGCTCTGCATGAGGACAGCTGAGAGGTAAGAACTAGCCTCCATACAGGTGTGTGGTCACGTGGCTGAGGCAAGTCAGTGGAATAGAGGAAGAAGCAGAGGCCAGGCCTAGGCACACCAACTGACCTTGCTGTCTGCAAGTGTTTTGTCTCCTTCAGGTTGGACAGGAAGAGGCCGCCATGTGACCTTGACAAAGGTGCAAAGCTATCTTAAATCCGACTCCTGCATGTCTAACTGAAGCAGACAGGTGAAAAGGGTAAAATGAAATCAACAACATCCTTTGAAACTGCCTTATGAGCTCACCACCAAGAGTTAGGAAAACAGTGCAGAGACGCCACAGATTGGGGTCAATGTGTAAGAAGCTCAACCCTCCCACGCTAACTAAATGACAGCTAGATATTCATTTCTAGCCAAAGAGGCAGAGCTATTTCCTGCTTTAGGTATTTAAATAAATTGGTAACATGCAGGACTTGCTTATCTATCAGAACCTGCTACACCTGTGGCCAAAACCCTAAAATAAAAATACTCACTGGGCGTGGTGACAAACGCCTTTAATCCCAGCACTCAGGAAGCAGAGGTAGGAGGATCGCCATGAGTTCGAGGCCACCCTGAGACTAAAGAGTGAATTCCAGGTCAGCATGAGCTATAAAATGAGACCTTACCTCGAAAAATGGAAAAAAAATACTAATAAGGGCTGGAGATATGGTTCAGAAGTTAAGGCTCTTGCCTACAGAGCCTTACAATCTGGGCTCGACTCCCTAGTATACACGTAAAGCCAGGTACACAAAGTAGCACATGCATCTGTAGTTTGTTCACAGTAGCTGCAGGCCCTGGTGCACCCATTCTCTCTGTCTGTCTCTCTTCTTTCTCTTTCTCTCTCTGCTTACAAATAAATAAACAAAAATAGTTAAAAATAAAAATAAGGGCCTGGTTTAGCAGTTAAGCACTTGCCTGTGAAGCCTAAGGACCCTGGTTTGAGGTTCGATTCCCCAGGACCCATGTAAGCTATCTAGCACAAGGTGGCACATGCATCTGGAGTTCATTTGCAGTGGCTGGAGGCCCTGGCACACCCATTCTCTATCTATCTGCCTCTGTCTCTGTCTCTCTGTCACTCTCAAATTTAAAAAAACTAAATAAATAAACAAAAAAAATAAAAATAAGGCCAGGCGTGGTGGCATACACCTTTAATCCCAGCACTTGGGAGGCAGAGGTATGAGGATTGCTGTGAGTTCAAGGCCACCCTGAGACTCCATAGTTAATTCCAGGTCAGCCTGGGCCAAGAGTGAGACCCTACCTCGAAAAACAAAAACAAAAAAAAATTTTTTTTTAAATAAAAATAGGGCCAGAGGGATGGCTTAGCAGTTAAGGCACCTGCCTGCAAAGCCAAAGGACCCGGATTCAATTCCCCAGGACCCATATAAGCCAGATGCACAAGGTGGTACATGCATCTGGAGTTCGTTTGCAGTGGCTGGAGGCCCTGGTGTACCCATTCTCTCACCCATTCTCTCTTCCTCTCTCCTTCTTTCTGCCTCTTTTTCTCTCTCTTTCTCTCAAATAAATAAAAATAAAAAATATTTTTAAAAAGTAATTAAATAAAAATACTAATAAGAATGAAATGCTTTCACTACTAAACTATCCAGTCCCCAGAGACAATCTATGAACTTGTCCAGCTGATTCCTTGAAGTGGCCTTTCTACCTCCAAGGGAAGCCTTCTGGTCCCAAGTCACAAGCATTTTCCACAAGGCATGCACGCGCGCACACACACACACACACACACACACATTTAACTTATAGGATACTAATATATCTCAACTTCATCAGTTTAGAGCTGCTGAATCAAGAACTTAAAATTACATAGCACAGTAAGTTTCCTTTTATTTTGTTTCAATTGACAATTAACTAGTCACCAGCTCACTTAGCACAAAACATGCCCTACTTTCCTCCTGCCCCCAGTGCTGTAATGAAGCTGGATCATACTGGCTTACCTAGCGTAAAAATTTCCAGGAATTGTCCAAGCTTGCAGTCATTATTAAAAGCTAAACACAGCCGGGCGTGGTGGTGCATGCAATTCATCCCAGCACTCGGGAGGCAGAGGTAGGAGGATCGCCATGAGTTCAAGGCCACCCTGAGACTACATAGTGAGTTCCAGGTCAGCCTGGGCTAGAGTGAGATCCTACCTCGAAAATCAAAAAAAAAAAAAAAAAAAAAAGCTAAACAAACTTACAATTACATAGTATTCCCAGAAAAGGTACTATGTTCTTAAAACGCCCATCTCTTCCTAAATATTTTGCTGCATTTTACAACTGTGCTCTTGAAATTGTTTACTGCCGTTGGATCTATACAACAGGAACTTAAATAATGGTGCTCCAGTGCTTATCTACGCCTAGGGTGAGGGACTTACCACCGTGGTGGGCTGAAATCAGCTACCATAGGAGATTTTACACCAGAGAAATTGCCAGACTACAAATCACGGGATCATCCCTGTTGCTGTCTTGGCAAAGTCAGCTGTTAAACAGCTATGACTGCCCCCAAGGGAACAGCAGGCTCGAACTCCATCCTCAAAGCTATCTGGAACAGACGTGGACATATTCCATCTTTCTGTTAATATGGGAAATCAGCGCTTTTGATCAATTTTTACTTGATTTCATTGCTTCCAAAATTTACTAAGCAGCTTTAGGAAAATGACTCAACGTTCTTATTACCAAGGCAATAATCAGAACAGATGCTGCATAAGGCACATTGGTAGAAATTTGAACTCTCTTTTTCATATTTTCATTCAGAATACACATCTGCTAAGCAGGATTTCTCCTCTTGAAATTATGAACCATGCTGCAACACTGAAGCTAAAAAGGCAGGGAGTAAAACTGTAGCAATTTGCATGTCTGTCCTCTCTGGAATGTTCCACAGACACTATACAATCCTAGCAGGCTTTTTCATAGGTTGTGAAAACATTCAAAAGCATATGTGGAAATACACACACACACACACACACACACACACACACACACACACAAACCTAAAAGAGTTGATTGTTTTTTGAAAAAGAATGAGTTAGAGGATTTTTACTACCTAATTTTGGAACTGCAGTCTAGTAGAGATTGCCTACAGTTGTCAGGGCTATAGTACTGGGCTAAAAGCAGACAACAGAATGGGTAGAACCAAATCTAGAAATAGACACAGACAATTGATTTTCTGCAAGGGCGCCAAGTCCACTTAATGGGTAAAGAATACTCTTTACAGCAAATGGCACAAAAAAAAAAAAAAAGATATCCAAATGGAAAATATTTCCTTGGTGTTCAAGTCCTTTTTTCTTTTAGTCTCAGGGTGGCCTTGAACTCTCGGCAATCCTCCTACCTCTGCCTCCCAAGGGCTGGGATTAAAGGTGTGCACCACCACACCCAGCTATAAATCCTTTTTTTAATCCTCACATTTTGCCATGCAGCATGTGTAAGTGGAAAGACAGGAGATGATAGCTAAAATGTGTATTTTCCCTAGTGCTGGGGATTGAATTTCAGTCAGAAGATGCAAAGGCATGCCCTGCCCTGCTCAAATTACATAAATAAATTAATAAAGTGTAGGACACATTTATCTACCAAAGCCTGCTAAACCTGAAACCAAGAATCAAAACTAAAAATACTAATAAGAATCACATTCCTTCGCTCTTTAGTTACTGTCATCACAAACAACCCACAAGACTATGTTGGTGAAATTATCAATTCAATCTACACTGCAGATTAAGAAAAGAAATTCCCTCGGGGCTGGGGAGGTGACTCAACGATTAAAGGTGAGAATTAAAGGTGAGTTCTTGCAAGCTCTGCTGTGCACGTTTGATTCTCCCAGTATCCACATAAAGCCAGACCCACAAAGTGGTGCATGCATGTCTGAAGTTCATGTGCACTTGCAAAAGGCCCTGGAACACCCATATATTCTCTCTCTCTCCTCTCTCACAAATAAATAAATTAAATTAAAATATTTCAAAAAGAACCCCCAAAGCAACAAGGTTACTATTTTAAAGAACTTGAACTCTAGGGCTGGGTCTCCTGGTTGCAAGAGAAGCCGCTGGGCTCCCATGCGTTCCTCAGAGGGTCTGTGACCACCTTGAGTTGTCCGAGGCAGTCACCTGCAGACCCTAGGACTGAGGAGGGCTGGATAGGTGAGCTCAACACTCTGAGTACCCTCTCTGAGTGGCACCAGTGCCCATCTCTACAGCCATTATGTGGGTGCAAGAAAAGCACTGAGAAATGAGGCAGGCTAAAGCAACCAGCTTTGGGAAACAAGAAGATGGCTTATTACAAACTAATTATTTTGAGCCTAAAATTATTTTCCCCTGACAGTTTTAAACATTTTGAAATGTCTTGTTTGAATACCACTCTAAGATATTCAATAATGAATAAGAACATTAATTCCTAAATGCATTTTGATGTTTAATGTTTTGAAGGTTCGTGTTTTCATCTGGAAGTGACTAAGGCCAAAACTGGTAAGACCAGAATTTCAGTCCCAAATTCTCACAAAATCTGAGCAGTTGTCCAGGAAGGGAAGGACCCAGGAGGAAAGCTGGGGTCCCTCAGGCTCCACGTCCCCAGGAACATCCTTCCAGAGAAGCTTTCATATGGGCCCCATGTGGGACTTGGGAAGCCACAGAACTTCCACAATGCCACCAGGAAACCTGAAATGCACCTTCTGGCTTCCTCCTTCCAGAGATAGTCTCCTGTGTGAAGTGGCATAAATGCATAAAATGATCCCTTGATTTAAAAAAAAAAAAAAACCTACATTGAGGGCTGGAGAGATGGCTTAGCTGTTAAGGCATTTGCATGCAAAGCCAAAGGGTCCTGGTTCGATTCTCCAGGACCCACATAAGCCAGATGCACAAGGGGGCGCATGCGTCTGGAGTTCACTTGCAGTGGCTGGAAGCCCTGGCATTCTCTCTCTCTCTCTCTCTCTCTCTCTCTCTCTCTCTCTCTCTCTCTCTCTCTCTCTCCTCCCTCCCTCTTTCTTTCTCTCAAATAAATATATATATTAAAAAGAAAGGAAGAAAGAAACTACATTGAGAAATACCTCAGAGAAGCCCCTAACCTCCAATGTCCTTTCACAGCTAACACAAGCACACTCTTCAAACCCACCTTCTAGGTTACAAACGTTTGAGAATGCTATTTTAAAAGGCCACAAGGCTAAGGAGACAGCTCAATCAGTAAATTGGTTGTGTTGCAAGCATAAGAGAGTGCTCTTGATCCCCAGAACCCATGTTAAAAACAAACAAACAAAAGTCCTGCAGGGTGGCATGCCTATAATCCCGGTGCTATGGGGGATAGGGAATGGAGGAGGGGGGATGAGACAGTCGATCTGGAGAGCTCACTGGCCAGCCAGTCTAACCTAATTGACAAGTTCCAGGCCAATGAGAGACCTTGCGTCAAAACAAAAAGGTGGAGGGCATTCCTGAGGAACAATATCCAAGGATGTCCTCACGCCTCCACATGAACAGAGACCCATGGGCATACATGCACACGCACATATACACGAGGAAAGGCAATGACACAAACCCAAACAGAAACTCTACAAAGCTGATATCAGCTCTGGTGTGCCTTGTGAAGTGAGTTCACCTTCTCTCTGAGTGTTGTGGCAGGTCTCTTCTCCTCAGCTCAGAGGGCTCATTTGCATGTTTCAGGATTACACTACAATGCGGTTCTTCCCACTCACGGAGTCAGAGCTTTGTTGAAAAGATTAATATAGAAATGTGCCAAATTATTTATAGATATATGAATAGCGAGCAAAACATTATCATCAGGTGGTAATGAAGAGGAAAGTGGCTCTGTACATCCTGCACAAAAGAACTCCGTTTTCTCTGCTTGCGCTATACAAAGAGTTTGCATATGTGGAGCAACTTCAAATAGCTGCAATAATTTCTGAAATGAGATATTTTAGGATAGCCAAGTGTGGTGGTGCACATCTGTAATCCCAGTTTACAGGAGGCTGTGGCAGGAAGATCACAAGTTCAAGGCCAGCTTGGGCTATATAATAAGATCCTGTCAAGAAAGAAAGAAAGAAAGAAAGAAAGAAGGAAAGAAAGAAAGAAAGAAAGAAAGAAAGAAAGAAAGAAAGAAAGAAAGAAAGAAAGAAAGAAAGAGAGGGAGAGAGAGAGAGAGAGGGAGAGGGAGGGAGGGAGGGGGAAGGAAGGAGGGGATGGGGGGGAGGGAGAGAAAGAGAGGGAGAGAAGGAGGGGGAAGGAAGGAAGGGAACAAAAGAATGAAAGAAAGGGAGAAAGAAAGAGAGAGAAGGAGGAAGGAAGGAAGGAAGGAAGGAAGGAAGGAAGGAAGGAAGGAAGGGAGGGAGGGAGGGAGGGAGGAAGGGATTTCACATTGCTTGGTTTTACAGCATTCTTCGTCATGGGAAACAGTGACAGAAAGCAAACTACATGGAAACTCATATGTAAATGTTGAAGTAGGTTCCTTCCTTGGAGCAATATGTGCACCATGGGACTGAGCTAAGGCAGGGAGCCACATGTTGTCAAGGGCTCAGTGAAGCCATGGAAGGGACGCTGGGCAATACTGAGGACCCAGCTAATGCTGTAGACCACAACGGTGTTGTGACACAGTGATTTCCAAAATGAATGGTTTTCCCACAACCTGGCTTTTGGGGACAGATACAGCAACACCTGAACAGGTCTGGGTCACCAATTTGCTGAGCAGTTTGGTGGGGCTGAATGTCCAAAAGGGGAAGAGAGACTATTGGTTGAAACCAGCAAGCGGGATTAAAAACACAGGAAAGTGCCGCTGGTGGTTTGCTAAGGCGTTGGGTGAAGAAAGATGAAGCCTTACAGGCCCTGGACACCCTAAAGTTAAAGGACAGATATGGTGGCTCTGGGGTGTGAGGAGCTGGGGGCAGAGTCAGGGATGCAAAGGACACTGCAATCAGCTCTCAGAATCCAGAAGCTACAGAGCTGACTTTGTCTAGGTCAGACATGGTCAAGGGCAAGAAAGGCTGAATGCAGCGAGGACTAAGTCAGACATGGCTGGGGTGACAGAGCTACGGTGAGACTTGAGAGTTAGATGGTTCTTAAACTCTTTATTGACAGTTTTCATGTGTACATATGGTGTGTGTGTATGTATGCATTTTGATCATAACCCCCTCCTGTCACCTTCTCTTGTATCACTCCCTCATCCTCTTTCCTTTGAACCTCTTCTTCTTTCCAACTAGACCCTCTTCTACTTTGATGTCTTTTTATCCCTCTGTGACCTGGCGCACTTTGTGCATCTGGCTTACATGGGATCTGGAGAATCAAACATGAGTCCTTAGGTTTCGCAGGCGAGCGCCTTAACCACTAAGCCATCTCTCCAGCCCTCTCTGCTATCCATGATGGAATGTTAATGGGCCCAATATTGTGACAGCCACTGTGAGATCTTGTAGGTGGTGTTTCATAAGGATGTTACATCAACCATTACTTAGGGGAGAAGAAGGAAACTAAATCAGACGTGAAAGGTTTGAAGGAACATGGAGATGTAACAGAGTGGGACTCAGAACAGGAAACACTGCCAAGAAGTAGAACTCTGCACACAGATGTCAAAGGGCAAAAGGTTCAAGTTATGCTAGGATTCTAGAAGAATGCCTCTTTCTTTTAGTCTTTCTTTTTCTGTGTCTTTCTCTCTGTGTTTCTCTCTCTCTCTCTCTCTCTCTCTCTCTCTCTCTCTCTCTCTCGCACACACACACACACACACACACACACACACACATGTTACCATCAGGTTCCAGGTTATGAGATCCCAGAGGCCTTTTTTTTTTTAATTGATTTATTTGAGAGAGAGAGAGAGAGAGTGGAGTGAGAGATAGAGAGGGAGAGAATGGGCGTGCTAGGACCTCCGGCCACTGCAAACAAACTCCAGATGCATGTGCCACCTTGGGCATCTGGCTTACATGGGCACTGGATAACTGAACCTAGGTCCTTTGGCTTTGCAGGAAAGCAGCTTAACCACTAAGCCATCTCTCCAGCCCCCAAAGGCTTTTTAAACCAAGCAGCCCCCGGGCTGGGAAAATGGCTCAGTGGTTAAAAATCACCTGTTGTGCAAGTCTGACAACCAGAGTTCAGATCCCAGAACACAGATCAAAGCCGGACACAGAGGAGAACACATCTATTATCCCAACCTACGTACAGCTAAGGGAAGTGGAGCAAGGAGAATCCAGAAGCTTGGGGGCCAGAAGCTTGGGAGGACTGACACCCTGAGGTTGCCCTCAGACCTCCATATGCATGCTGTGATGCACACACGCACGCACACGCCAGCCCCACTAGGTAGTCTCCTGATCCATCTACAATATGCCAACCTTTATGCTGGGGATAATAAAACAGATGAACACACACTGTATGAACAGTCCTCTAGGAACAGAAACGGCATCAAAAAAGGAAACACATGAAAATGTTCCACCAGCACACTTAGAATTTCCATTAATGAAGCCGGGTGTGGTGGCGCATGCTTTTAATCCCAGCACTCGGGAAGCAGAAGCAGGAGGATCGCCATGACTTCGAGGCCACCCTGAGACTACATAGTGAATTCCAGATCAGCCTGGGCTAGAGTAAGACCCTACCTCGAAAAACCAAAAATAATAATAATAACCAGAATTTCCTTTTAATGGAAGTGGGAAATGTCAAAATTCACCACTTTTTTTTTTCTTCATTCTTTCAAGGTAGGGTCTCGCTCTAGCCCAGGCTAACCTGGAATTCACTATGTAGTCTCAGGGTAGCCTCGAACTCATGGCGATCCTCCTACCTCTGCCTCCTGAGTGCTAGGATTAAAGGCGTGCGCCACCATGCCCAGCTAAGCCACTTCTTTAAGGAGCCAGTTGATGTCCCCTTTGCTACCTAGCTCCCTCTGGTGGAATGTTGCTTTTCGTGGCAAGTCTTGTGAGATCAATAGACAGGCTGGCTGACCATGTCACTCAAAGATGTGATGTCAGTGGGTCAGGATGGGAAAGAAAAAAAGAAGTAGAGAAGTGAGAAGAAGTACAACAACTGTGAAAGAAGCCACACCAAAAAAAGAAATATGGCTGCAAAAAAAAAATCACACTTCTAACACTTTGGATATTTTTGTATTACATATAGGTTATTATTCTATGTTACAATACTGTCATACAACTAACTCATCATTAAATGTGTTTTCTCACATCAGGAATCAGGTTAGATACAAAGGCAAAAAGTACTTTGAGAATTTTGCTGTAGAGTTTCTAGAAATCACTAGCATTTTCTTAAATTTGGGGTGGGGTTGTTTGTTTCTTGGGTGGTTATTCTTGTTTTATTTTTGTGTTTTTTGTTTTGAGTTTGAGTTTTGAGGGGTTCTGAGGAAGTGGTTCATGTAGCCCAGGCTAGTCTACCCCCGATCCTCCTGCCTCTACTTCCCAAACACTGATACACCTGAGGATGCATATACCACCACTCCCAATTCAAACTGATACACCTGAGGACGCATATACCACCTCTCCCAATTCAAACTGATACACCTGAGGACGCATATACCACCTCTCCCAATTCAAACTGATACACCTGAGGACGCATATACCACCTCTCCCAATTCAAACTGATCAACACCTGAGGGCATTTTTTTTTTTTTTTTTTTGGTTTTTACCACCTCTCCCAATTCAAACTGATACACCTGAGGACGCATATACCACCTCTCCCAATTCAAACTGTGTTTTCTCAATCCAAACGTTATTTGCATTTTTAACTCAGAAACAATTTCACCAAAGGGGAGACACATCCTTTGTCAATGAGAAGGGCAATTTTTTTAATTATTATTTTTTTATTGACACCTTCTATACTTACATACAAAAAACATATGATATTTCCTTCCCCTCCCCATTCCACTTTAGAACTCCAATCTCCATCATATCCCCTCCCTCTCTCCATTAGTCTCTCTTTTAATTTTATGTCATCATCTTTTTCTTCTATTTTGAGGGTCTTGTGATGGTATTGCTAGGCACTGCAAGGTCATGGATATCGAGGCCAATTTCTGTCTGGGCAGTTGCATTGTAAGAAGTCGTACCCTTCCTTTGGCTCTTCCATTCTATCTGCCCCCTCTTCCGCAATGGGCCCTGAGCCTTGGAGGGTGTGACAGAGGTGTTTCAGTGCTGGGCACTCCTCTATCCGAGAAAGGCAATTTTGACAGTATTCACAAAGTTTTCTTTTGCAAACCACACCTATTCCTCCACAGCAACAAGCACCAGTTGAAAATACTATGAGGAAAACCCAAGTGAACTGGTTTAGACCCTGTTGGGCATGAAGGTCAAGTTTTAATGAGGTCAGTGACTTCAGAAAACACACCATAACAGAAACTTCCTCACAGAAAAATACTTCTATCCCCGGCTCAGAGAATATCCCCAGAGGAGAAGCGTTTGAGTCTTCCTAGTCCACAGAACACCATCCACTTAGAGTTATCACACAAGCTGTAGTGAATAGAGAAGCCTTGAACCAGGGGCTGGTTCGGCTGAGAGCTCAATTTTTTAGTTCTGTGATATGTGAGGAGACCCTCAAACACAGTGGTCACCTGCAGGCAACAGCTAC
Source organism: Orientallactaga sibirica (assembly GCA_036365145.1). Taxonomy (NCBI): domain Eukaryota; kingdom Metazoa; phylum Chordata; class Mammalia; order Rodentia; family Dipodidae; genus Orientallactaga; species Orientallactaga sibirica. The sequence goes on from JAEOAD010000044.1 coordinate 11,066,797, forward strand.
AGGTTCCCAGCTCTGTTGGATACTGAAGTTAAGAGAGGAACGAACGCTAAAGAGATGGTCATGGGTTGGAGAAATGGCTTAGTAGTTAAGGCACTTGCCTGCAAAGCCAAAGGAACCAGGTTCAATTCCCCAGGACCCATATAAGCCAGATGCACATGGTGGCGCATGCATCTGGAGGTCCTGGCATGCCTACTCTCTCTCTCTTTATCTATCTATCTATCTCTCTCTCTCTCTCTGTCTCTTTCTCTCACTCTCAAATAAATAGATAAAAATAATTTTTTTTTAAAAAAAAGAGATGTTCATGCTGAGCTCATGACTCCAGCTTTTTAAATGCAGCAGGCATGAGGGTGACAACTGCCAAGATTCTCTCAGATCACCATCGGCTTCCTACGAAATGAAGGCAAGCATCAGCGCGTGTGGTGGTTTGAGTCGGGAGTCCCCCGCCCCACAGACTCATGTGTTCTGAATGCTTGAGCCCCGGCTGACGGCAGTTTGGGAAGTGGGGCTCTGCTCAAGGAGGTGTGCTGCTGGGGGTGGACCCTGATGTTTTATTAGCCCTAGCTTGCCAGTGTGAGCTTGCAGCAGAGGGGTGTCCAGCCTCTGCTCACACCATTCTTTCCCTTCCATCATGGAGGTTCCCCTCAAGTTTATAAGCCAAAATAAGCCCTTTCCTTGAGCAAGGCGACTTTGTGCCAGTGACACAAGGGTAACTACAACAGTGTGGCAGTGTGACTGTCAAGTGTCCCTGATGGCTTCATGTGTTAGTGATTAAGCTTCATGCTTAACCCCCAGCTGGTGGAGTCTGTGAAGGACGGGGTCTTGCGGCAGGAGGTATGTCATGGGAAGTGGAACTTGAGACTTATTAGCTCTGCTTGCCTGTGTGGGGGCTCATCTCACCTACTGCTACCCTGCAGCTGCTGCGGCAGGATGTGACGTCCAGGCTCTGCTCTGCATGCCATGATGAACCTTTCCCTAAAGACTGTAAGCTGAAATACACCCTTTCCTCCCGTGGGCTGATTTTAACCGAGTGGCCGGGCCCAGTAATGAGAAGGTGACTACTACAGTCATAGCCTTTCGGGGTCTGAAGAATGTGTTTATTGTTGACAGAAACACAACTAACCCTAACCCCCCAGTGTAGTGCTAGTTTGTTGAGTCACAGTTGAAGGAACTTAAGCAGGAAAAAAAAAATTAAACCACTTGATACTGAACTATCTGTCGAATGAGCAAGAAACCCAGATGAGCCGGGTGTGGTGGCGCACGCCTTTAATCCCAGCACTCAGGAGGCAGAGGTAGGAGGATTGCTGTGGGTTCAAGGCCACCCTGAGAATACATAGTGAATTCCAGATCAGCCTGAACTAGAGTGAGACCCTACCTTGAAAAACCAAAAAAAAAAAAAAAGAAAGAAAGAAACTGGGCTGGAGAGATAGCTTAGGGGTTAAGGTGCCTGCCTGCTAAGCCTAAGAACGCTGGTTCCAATCCCCAGCGGTTCCAATCTCCAGGTCCCACGTTTAGCCAGATGCAGTGACACAAGGACGCAATGCCACACTTGCCCACAGGGGGCGCACACATCTGGATTTCATTCTCAGCAGCTGAGACACTGCTGGCGTGCCCATCTCTATCTGTCTCCCTCTTCCTCTCTGTCTGTCTCTCTCTGTGTGTCTCTCCAAAAATAAATTTAAAAATTTAAAAAGAAAGAAAGAAAGAAAGAAAGAAAGAAAGAAAGAAAGAAAGAAAGAAAGAAACCCAGAATGTCTGCTATTGTTGTAGTAACTTGTAATAAACAGAGGACCAGAATCAAAGTTGGACTACATGACACTATAGTCCCATTCTGCCTGTACTTCAGGGATAATTGAAGCCTTTTAGGCCCTAGAAATAGGACACACATTTTGTACAAATTGAATTGCACCTCCTTGTAGCTACTTGAGATTCATTCACTAGTCTGTCAATAAGACCTTTGATGTAAGATGACAATATAATTTATCACCAAGGCAAATGCTTTTAAGGTAAAAAAAAAAAAAAAAAAAAAAAAAAAAAAAAAGAGTGCTACCAGCAATTATCAGGAAATGAATCAAGGACCAAGGTCACCCTGTGTGAATGTTGGAGTTAACCCAGCCTAGCCCCGTGGGACCCTTTTACTGTAGCGTCTTTCCTTCCATCAGTTTGATGTTTTCTGGGGCATAGACAAAGGACTGGAGAGAATAGAGATGTATTGACCATCATGCTAATGCCACAGACCCTTATCAGGATGCAGAGAGAGCCATCAGGAGCATCCATGAGCTGATTACCAAGTGTAAGCAGCTGACACAATCGGCATAGATGCTGTCCTGAGACAGGCAGAGAACGGAAGCCGCTCCTCCCTCAGGTACCCAGCCAGACACAGGTTATCTGGGGGAAGCTAGTCTTCAGGACTGTGCAAAGAGCCCAGGTGATGGGCTAGTACTCAGCAATGTGGATTCCAGTCCTCTATTGGTTGTGGCCTGGATCTATGACCTCAGACAGTGCTCTATGTATCTATCATCTCTCTGGCTTTCCTTCCAAACCGTTCAGGGAAGCTGCAATGTGTGAATGTAACAGAGGATATGCACCAGAAATCAACCCTGCATGGGGATCCTTTTCATCTTCTATCATCTTAATACAACATGGTATGAAGTTTGAAGACTAAAGAAGTCCCAATAAGCCCAGATTAGTATATTGCTTGGATTGCTGAGAAAAATCTGTATGATAAATATTAAGATAGCTAAAAAAAAAAAAATGTGACCTAGAAAGGTAATGAAAATACAGATGGTTTATAACACGAAACAAATAATTAATACTGGCTTGATTCTGCATCCCAAATACCAACACTAGTAAGTCAAAAGGCCATGCTTTATTCCTGTCTCGCTATGTTGTGCGCGTGTTGTCTGCACTTATCTAGGCGGTTGTAATTCACAAGCCAAGGCTAAGCCAGCCCTCCCTGACTTACTAACAGGTAGACTAAACACCTGACAGATGTTTGTTAGGCAACATTACACTTGGGGTTTCTGAAAGAAAAAAAAATAAAGACTAGGAAGGCAACTAAATGCCACACGAATCTTGGCTATCCTTTGCTGAATTCTCCACCCAACATCTGTCTGCTGAGCATTGTCTCTGTGCCACACACACTGGGTACCCAGGGTGTACATCTCACCACACACAGCAGCCTGAGACCACAGAAAAGATGTACCACGTTTAGATTATCTTACTATTAAAAGGCATTAGGCAAGCAATAACAAATCTGTGATGCCAAACAATACTAGTTCGTAATAAAAAGAAAACTCAAATAGGATCAGAAGTGGTTGGACCAAGTACAGTGGTACACGCCTGTAATCCGTGCACCCACAGGTGGAAGCATGAGGATCTCAAATTAAGGACAGCTTGAGCTACAGAGAACAGAGTTCCAGGCCATCCTGGGACACAGAGAGAGACTATCTCAACAAAAAGGCTGGCAGTGTAGTCCAGTGGTAGAGCACTTGCCTAGCATGCATACATAAGTCCTTGGGTTCCATCCCCACTGTGGAGAAGGCAAAGGAAAAGGGAAGGGAGGGCCTGGAGAGATGGCTTAGCAGTTAAGCGCTTGCCTGTGAAGCCTAAGGACCTTGGTTTGAGGCTCAATTCCCTAGTACCCACGTAAGCCAGATGCACAAGGTGGCACAGGCATCTGGAGTTCGTTTGCAGTGCTGGCAGCCCTGGTGTGCCCATTCTCTCTCTCTCTCTCTCTCTCTCTCTCTCTCTCTCTCTCTCTGTCTCTCTCTCTCTCTGTCTCTCTCTCTCTTGCATGTGTACCTCTTTCTCTGTCTGTTGCTAATGAATAAATTAAAAGAAACAAATTTTTTTCTAAAAGAAAAAAGAAAGAAAAGGAAAGGGAAGGGAGGAGAGAAGAGAAGACTAGCTTCTTGGGAGGCTGAGACAGGAAAACCACCAGCTGCAGAGTTCCCAGATACACATGAGAGGAGAGAGAGGCCCTGAACGAGTCATGAAGACAGCGACCACCAGCACTCGGGAGGCTGCAGAAGCAAGAAGGCCGTGACTTCAAGGCCAGCCTGGACTGCCCATCAAGACCTTGTCAAAAAGAAAGGCGGGGGCTGGAGAAATGGCTTAGCAGTTAAGGCGTTTGCCTGCGAAGCCAAAGGATCCCGGTTCGATTCTCCAGGACCCACATAAGCCAGATGCACAAGGGGCACATGCATCTGGAGTTTGTTTGCAGTGGCTAGAGGCCCTGGCATGCCCATTCTCTCTCTGTCTGCCTCTCTTCTATCTCTCTCTCTCTCTCTCTCTCTCTCTGCTTGCAAATAAATAAATAAAAATTTTAAAAAAGAAAAAGAAAGGCGGGGGAGGGAGTCAGAGTCTAAACTGGTATGGAAAGGACTTCAGCTGGAAATCTCTGATATTTTTATATGCACATATAAACTATTTTCTAGGGCAAATATACTAAAAAGTGATCATTTCGCATCTGAGTTGGGAGATTCCAAGTGACATTTTCTTTTTTACTTCACTCAAGATTCTAATGATCCCACATGGGGCTTGATTTACATTTATAAGGAAAATACAAGTAAAGTAAAAGAAAAGCATACTTTTATATCGGCAGCCTTTTTAGATTATTTTAAAAGCAGCTGCATTTCTTCTCGACAAAACTTAAAGTATCATTTTTAGTGCTGAGGAGGCTCCGAGCTCCTCCCCTTCATCCTTTGTTTGTATTTTCCCTCATATACGTTGCTGAGGTTTCCAGCCCATCAAAGTGCATACAGGACCATAATCAGGGTCACTTTGCATGGTGAAGGTCTGGCATGGATGTGGTACACAGTGGATGCTCAGTGAAAACAGGTGAGTCATGTCAGTCACAAGGTCAGAGCCATTCGCTCTGCTACTCAGAGCCAAACCATCCATCTACTGTGTTACTGATGATCCTGGTCTTGGGGTTGGGTCAGCGTGGTGATGAACTGTAAGAACAAACGGTGGTTACGACCTATGGGAAAGAACTGGGAATAGTTCTTACAGATCTTACAAATGGCTTTTGTGATATTATTGTAGTAAGATGCTGAATTCCTTACTGACAGCTTGCTCTGAAGCTAATCTTACAAATGTGTAATCCACCTGCTAAAAAAATGTGACTAGGGCCTGGAGAGCTGGCTTAGCGGTTAAGCACTTGCCTGGGAAGCCTAAGGATCCAGGTTCGAGGCTCGATTCCCCAGTACCCACATAAGCCAGATGCATAAGGCGGCACATCTGGAGGCCCTGGTGTGCCCATTCTCTCTCCCTCTCTCTCTCTCTCTCTCTCTCTCTCTCTCTTTCTCTGTCTGTCTGTTGCTCTCAAATAAATAAATAAAAATAAATAAATAAAAAAAAAAATAAAATAAAATAAAATAAAAGCTGTGACTAGGTTTCCTCTGCCTTGGTGTACCTTTGTCCCGAACAGCACAGATGACCAACGTTGACAAGCGATGTTTAGAGATGCCGACTGACCTGCTTTGTGCTCCTCTCCTCGGAGGCCTCTCGAGGACTCTCGACTCAGAAGAAACATACATGCATAAGAAGCGCTGATCATAGCACTGAAGACAGTTGAGGCCAGTGACTACGGGCCCACAGATCTGGTGAAGGCAACAGGTGGACTTAATGTGATCACTCTTGTGATCAGAGGGTGTGTGTTCTGGATCAGCAGAGTCACACCCCTAAATCCCTTCTTTCACAAATGTTTAATGATTATCCAAAGTTGGAAGTTTCTTACCTTTTGCTCATGTAATGGACTACTTGTTCACATATGACTGGCTTTTCACTATTAAATAAAAGTGTTGAGGACTGGAGAAATTGCTTAGTGGTTAAGGTGCCTGCCTGCTAAGCCTAAGAACCCGGTTCCAATCTCCAGGTACCATGTTTAGCCAGATGCAAAGTGACGCAAGGGCGCAATGCCACACTTGACCACAAGGGGGCACACACATTTGGATTTCGTTCACAGCAGCTGAGAGGCTGCTGGCGTGCCCATCTCTATCTGTCTCCCTCTCCCTCTCTCTGTCTGTCTCTCTCTGTGTCTCTCTCCAAAAATAAAAAATAATAATAATAAAGTGTTGATGAGTGCTTGTATGCAGAGGAAGCTACAGCCGCAGTGACAGCAGATGCAGCAGGTTTACTAATGGCTTAAACTAAACTTTTCTTCCGTTGCTTTTTCCTCTGGGGCCTCCAGGAGTCAGCTCTCTCACCTCCAAGGCTCTGCTCCTAGAAGCAGGTTACCCACTTCTGGATAGAAAAAGCTACGGAGGTTAGTCTTTCCTAAATCAGGGCTGTGTGCCCTAAAATAGTACGGGACTGAGCGCGCACTCATCCTGGACAGGGCCTAGCCGTTCAGCATTCTGATGGAGCGCTTAGAACTTTCTGAGTGCACAGCTTTTGAATGCCAGAAGTAATTCAGAACTTTTGCTGTTTGTGAGAGCTAAACTGAACCTGCCCAAAGTCACTATGCCATTCTATTTCTCCCTACCTTTTCTCATTTTACTTCACCTTACAAAGGTCAGATAAGGGCTAGAGAGATGGCTTAGCAGTTAAGGTGCTTGCCTGCAAAGCCAAAGGGATCCATGTTCAATTCCCCAGATCCCACATAAACTAAATGCACAAAGTGACACATGTGTCTGGAGTTTGTTTGCAGCAGTTGGAGGCCCAATCTCTCTACCTGCCTATCTCTCTCTCTTTCTCTATCTCTATTTTTCTCTCAAATAAATAAATAAAACTAATTTTTTTTTTTTTTTTTTGGTTTTTCGAGGTAGGGTTTCATTCTAGTCCAGGCTGACCTGGACTTCACTTTGTAGTCTCAGGGTGGCCTTGAACTCATGGTGATCCTCCTACCTCTGCCTCCTAAGTGCTGGGATTAAAGGCATGCCCCACCACACCTGGCCATTGATTTTTTTTAATTAAGCCATCAAAAATTAGTTTTATCATTATGGAATCTTAAGTGTGAATTCCTGTGTGCCACCATGCCTGGCTAAAATATTTTTAAAATAAAAAAATAAATGTCAGATGACTTAAATGGGTTACAATGTCCAATTTTCTAAAGAATTTGATGGGTGTTCTTACCATCTTTATTCTTGTATTGGGAATTCTAAGCACACACCATAGCCATTGTCATAATAAGAGCAAGTTGAGCTGACAGTAAATGGTAACTATCTGAACATATGTACCAGAGAACCTCCAACCTGATGGTTGGTTCTCCCTGACTTAAGTACAAAAGCTAACAGACACTTCTCTGAATCATATGTTTTGCCCCAGGATAACTCATTGTCTCTACACTCTGTTCCAAAACATGTGTTTTTTTTTTAATTTATTTTATTTCATTTATTTATTTGCAAGCAGAGAAAGAGAAAGATAGAGAGGAGATAGACAGAGAGAGAATGGGTGTGCCAGGGCCTCCAGCCACTGCAAACGAACTCCAGATGCATGTGCCCCTTTGTGCATCTGGCTTACATGGGTACTAGAGAATTGGCTTGGGTCCTTTGGCTTTGCAGGCAAGCGCTTAACTGCTAAGCCATCTCTCCAGCCTCCAAACATGTTTCTTTTTTTTTTTAAAATATGCATGCTTTTTCTCTTATTGAAAATTTGCTTATAATCACAGTAGGCATTCGCACGCCCAGTGATAATGTCTGCAAATCTGTATCATGAGACCAAAAATCCATGAAAGAACCTAAGGCTGTTCTGGACTCATTGAATTTCACAGGTAATTGACCCCTCTAAGTCTTTCTAGTAATAGAACCAGAAAAATGAGGAATGAGGATAAGAGAAAAATGTAGACAACCACAGCAGGTTAAAGGGGTCTCTCTCTACAAACTCTCTAGTATAGCAACACACCATCATTTCAGCTTGTGTTCCTACTATAGCCAAAAAACATTTTCCTGTCTTTTTTTTTGTTTTGTTTTGTTTTTGTTTTTTCAGGGAAGGGTTTCACTCTAGTCCAGGCTGACCTGGAACTCACTATGTAGTCACAGGGGTGGCCTTGAACTCTCGGCAATCCTCCTACCTCTGCCTCCCGAGTGCTGGGATTAAAGGCATGCGCCACCACGCCCTGCTTTAAAGTATTTTTTTAAATTTTATTTATTTATTTATTTGATAGAGAGAAAGAGACAGACAGAGAGAGAGAGAAAGAAAATGGGCACGCCAGGGCCTCCAGCCACTGCAAACGAACTCCAGATGTATGCGCCACCTTGTGCATCTGGCTTACGTGGGTCCTGGAGAATTGAATCGGGACCCATTGGCTTTGCAGGCAAACGCCTTAACCACTAAGCCATCTCTCCAGCTCTTTCCTGTCTTTTTTTTTTTCTTTCCTTAAGGATCAAGAAATAGATATTGACAGCCAGACCTGATGGTACATACCAATAATCCCAACACTCAGAAGGTAAAGCGGAAAGATTATGAGTTCAAGGTCAGCCTGAACTATACAGCAAGACACTATTTCAAAACAAAAATGAATGTTAAAGTTGATACTTTGGGAAGCTTTATTCATTTTTTTATTAATTGGAAACTTTATTGCATGGATAACTCACGTGTTGGTCCCGTTCTCCTCATGTTATCCTGATTATACCCCTCAGCCCACCCTCCCACCGAGGGCTTTCCTCAGTGGATGGTCGGTATTCATCACAGGTGACGAACGCAGCAGTCAGTCACGGGGAGCGGAGCAATGCTTCTTCCCACATTGTGCCTCTTACGGTCTTCCCACCCCTCTTCTGCAATGTCCCCTGTGTTCATCAGAACTAAATACCCTCCCAGGAGAAGAGCAGACGTGCAATGCCAAATCCTATCCCCCGGAAACACACACATCTCCATGCTAAAATCCAGCCTCAGGTTCCTGCCACCCACCCTCCTCCCCAGCGGCCCTTCTCCATGGTGTCATTCCCTAGAACCCATGACTGCCAGAATGCATGTTCCCTGCTTGCCCAGGATTACCCTGGCACGGTGCGACATGGACGCTTATATCACCCAAAAGAGTCTGCAAAGCTTCTCTTCTCCATGGGGCCATTTCATGGCTCATTCGGAAGGGACCCATTGGTATGGACAGATGGGAAATGGCTGTCTGCAGACCTCACGATCCTGAGATCCATACATCGGGTAGGGAACACATCCATTGTGCTGCCCTCTCCTCTGTTTGCCCTTCATCTGGAATAAACACCAAGATCCTTCTTAGGGAAACATAGAGAAACTGTTCATCAAGGCCTGCCTGAAGGTGGCCCATGACACAACCAGTCCACTCAGTCCTCCCTAATTCCAGTCATGAGTCAAGTGGGGAGAGGACAAAGGCTGACTGTCCAAGGGTAGCCCAGGAGAAAGCTGATCTCCACTTCCTGCTGTCAAGAGCCACCATAGTACCTTCTTCTCAAGGTGGATCTTCCTTCTGGGTGCCAATTAATGTCTTTTTGCCTAAACTAATTGAGAGCCCATGTCTGTTGCTTATATTCCTTTTTATTTATTTATTTGAGAGAGAAAGAAGGAGAGAGAGAGAATGGGCACACCGGGGCCTCCAGCCACTGCAAACGAACTCCAGATGCATGTGCCTCCTTGTGCATCTGGCTCATGAGGGTCTTGGAGAGTCGAACGAGGATCCTCTGGCTTTGCAGGCAAAAGCCTTAACCACTAAGCCATCTCTCCAGCCCCTATTGCTTATGTTCTAACCAGCATAAACACACCTAGGGGTTTCTGGTGGACAGATTGGCAGGGGATAGTCAAGCCCTCTCCATCAGTGTGTTTTCCTGTAGTTCTCACAGTGGAATGTCAGCACAGATGCCCTCCCAAGCTCTGGGCATGAGTAAGCTCTACAATCATTCTATTTCGCCTTCTTCAGGGCCCCAAGACATGACCTGGGCATCAGAGAAAGTAAGAGTTTCAGGAGGAGACATATTCTAGAAGCTGGGCGCAGAGGCACGTCAGCCAGAGCTCAGTGTGGGGCAGATGAGGATAAAGGACGGCACGTGGGAACAGGTTACAGATGGAAGAGTCTTGCACTTCCAGACAATGAATTAGCACAATATTAGCCAAGGGGACCGCAAGGACTTTCAGTAGGTGACATCTTTGTCCCAGGTTTCAGAAGGGGAAGCAATGAAACAGAGGCTAGTCCCCTCCAGCAGACGGAGTCAAGCACCTGAGGGCCAATAACCGGGTCTCTTTGAAGCCATGCGGCAGGGGTGGAAGCAATTAAGTCAGGCACCCTGGTGACCGAGAAAAAGTCAGTGGGGGGGGGGTGTTAGATAATGAACTTGTCTCAATTAGGAAAGAGAAACGACATCATACCTATTACTGGCCACGGTAGCATTTCAAAAACGGAAAACCGACTCCAAGGAGATTTGCTTAGTAATAGAATCCAAGAACAAAAAGAAGGATCACAAGGAAAATGGCATCCAGCCCTCACTATGGAGAACGGTTTGAGATGAAATTAACAAGCCAAAAGCAACAGGCGACTCAGAAGCTGGGTTCCGACTCAGATTGTGCCTAGACACCCCACCCTCTTTCTTCATCTGTAAAATAAAATAAGATCACCATGTGTCATAATTATTCTGCAGAATAAGTGAGATAGCATGTGGAAACAATCTAACACTTAACTGAGTCTCCTTATGACCCAGCAAGCACACTAAACTTATATCAGGGCACCCCAGAGGGAAAGCAAACCTGCCCTGTGTGCACATCCGGATACAACGTGCAAACGATCAGCACACCATCAACACTGGGCTTAAAAAAGAGACATAAGAGCAGAAGAGAAAGAACTGCTGCAAAATGCCACCAAGAAGGCGATGACTGCTGTCCCCCAGCATCTGCCTAAATGACAGAAGGGAGCGTCAAGCAGGAAGCAGCAACGTGAAAGCCCTTCAATCAAAATTCACAAGCTCAGGAGCAAACACCAAAAAAAAAAAAAAAAAAAAAAAAAAAAAAGTCAATTTTTTTCAGCCTGGCATCTTGGGTGTTTTAGGTATAGAGCGAGAGTCATCAGCATTGACTTTCAGAGCGCCCAAAATAGCATTTCACCTGCTGCCTCTTTTCCATGGTGGCAGGGCTATTGTTCATTACAGCAGATGGAGAGATGCTGGGAGAAGCTTCTGGCTGGCGCTGAAGGAGGCGGAGGCATGGGCAGTATGCTAATGAGCTGGGTCAGGCTGATGAGCTCAGAGGCAAACACAAGAGCATTCTTCTCCCGGAATTGTCAGAGCTCTGTTCCATGGGCTCTGGCGCCAGCGCGCTCATTTGGCCGTGCGTCTAGTGGGCACAGCAAAGAGCATGCTTCCATTAAGCGGAGTTTCCAGAGACATTTGTAGTCTTTGCCAGCCCCCTGAAAATTGAAGCTTTGATGGTATGGGGGACCTGACACCTGAGAAGCCCTCCAACAGCGACCACCTTCTGGCCATGGCTGCTGGAACACAGTATGTCTTCAAGGGACCACAGTAGAGAAGACATTCACTCTCTGGGCGCCAGGAGTCCGCTAAGCAGATCCCACTGAGAACCGTCCGTCCCCAGGCAGTTGAGAGCTGTTTGCTTCTGCATCTGAGAAATTCAAATGGACCCAGTTGAGGAAGAAAGTAGGAGTCTCACAAGACCACCTGTGTGAAAAGGGAGCCATTCAGACGCCCTGGCTCTAAAGGGGCTTCTGTCCCTTGATTTCTAGGAGGTGAGTTGTTTGGGGTTGAAAGGTGGTGGCTCCAAGATAGAATGCTCGCAGCATAACCCTAAAACCTCTCGATGGTGACCTGATTTGGAAGAGGGATCTTCTTGGCAGATGTAATGAAGGACCTGGAAATGAGATCATCTGGCTTGGGCGGCCGTAATCCAGCACCAAGTCCCGAGAAGAGAAAGAAAGGATGAAATGGGCAGGACTTAGGAAAGAGGGTTCTGTGTACAGCCACTCGAAAACGCAGCCAGTGCTTCCAGACACGCTACACCAAGACTAGTGTATTAGTCAGGGTTCTCCAGAGGAACAGAACCGCTAGAATGAATTCTAGTTAAAAAGGAATTTATTGGCTTAGCTTACGGTAGTCCCACAGCAGTTGCAGGCTCGAGAATCAAGGGACCGGGTAGCTGCTCAGCCCACGTGGCCAGATGCCTCAGCAGTCCCCATCCCGCACAGAAAGCCTGGAGGAGCCACTGCTCTTCGATCCACGTGGGTCTTCAGTTGATGTTGGTCTTCGGTCCATGCTGGAAGGCAGCAACAGCTCGGCAGCCAAATGGAAGGAAGGGGCTCTTTTACCCAGAGCTTCCTTAGATAAAGCCCCCCTCTGACAAAGCCCACCCGCTCTGGCGGAAGGACTTCCTCCTTCAGTGAATCCTTCCTGGAAGCAACCTCAGAGACCCTCCCAAAAGGGATTTCTGTGGATTACTAAACAGATCAAGTTGACAACACCTTAACCATCACAAGTCCACCCCTTGTCAACTTGACACCAAACTATATCTCCTTACATCATACTTAATTTCCAAATGAAAACAGTAACAAGCTCATAATTCCACCTAACATGGCATAACTTACCCACGTACAACCAGAAAGGCAAAATCTTCCCCCAATACAAACAAGCTTCCGTGAGGAATGCTTAGTCTCTATTGTAATAGGTCTAATATAAATTCAACGCTTAGCTAGTGATATAATCTTAATATTGGTGTAGATATGTACAAACACTCCATATCAAGGTAGGACAGAAACATTGCAATTACAGTCCTCGTTTTTGTAAATGGCACATGGCCTTAACTGGTATTTGTCACTGCCTTCTTCTATTACCCATTCTGTATTTCCTCCACCTTCAGCAAGCACCTTAGCAGGTCTTGGTCCTTTACCTGTAGGGGTGACCCACACCTTCCTTCTTGAAGGATCGGGGCCATTTATCACAGTGCCTTGGTTGGGTTGTTGCAGTTGTCCAGTGACTTTGATAACAAGGCATGGGAACACAAGAGATGCCCTGAAGGATCTCCAGCACTCCAGACATACTCTTCCTTACCTCCATTGTGGAGGAGCAGTCCAAGTTCCCCCTGGTAGTCTGGATTAATCACCCCTACTAACACTGTAACTCCTTTCTCAGCCTGTGCACTCAAGGGCATAAAGAGCTCCATCCAAGTGGCTTCTAGTTCAATGGAATGTTCTTTGTGCCTCCTGGAGAAAGCACTCCCCCCTCTGGAACAAGACCTCTAGACCAGCAGACCATAAGGTTGGGGGAAAGGAAGCAAAAATTTGGCTAATGGGTCACTTGCTAATGGTAAGTGGTACCATTCCCATTTCCACCCCTTGATTCCTGGACCCCTGAATCCCGGCTATAGGAGAAACAGCACCATATATAGGACGCTGGTTCAGAGCATATACAGCCTGCTGGAGGACACGCCCCCAGCCCTCCAAGCTATTGCCACCTAGTTGGCACTGCAGCTGTTTCTTTAAAAGCCATTCCACCACTCTATCAAGCCAGCTGCTTCAGGGTGGTGGGGCACATGGTAAGACCAGTGAATTCCATGATCACGAGCCCACTGCTGTACTTCCTTGGTTGTGAAGTGAGTTCCTTGGTCAGAATCAATGCTGTGTGGAATTCCATGACGGTGGATAAGGCATTCTGTAAGCCCATGGATGGTAGTTTTGGCAGAAGCATTACGTGCAGGAAAAGCAAATGCCTACCCAGAATAAGTGTCTATTCCAGTAAGGACAAAACGCTGCCCTTTCCATGATGGAAGAGGTCCAATATAGTCAACTTGCCACCAAGTTGCTGGCTGGTCACCCCAAGGAATGCTACCATACTGGGGGCTCAGAGTTGGTCTCTGCTGCTGGCAGATTTGGCACTCAGCAGCAGCAGTAGCCAGGTCAGCCTTAGTTAGTGGAAGTCCATGTTGTTGGGCCCATGCATAACCTGCATCCCTGCCACGATGGCCACTTTGTTCATGGGCCCATTGGGCAATGACAGTGGTGGCTGAGGAAAGAGGTTGACCACTGTCCACAGACGGGTCAGCTTATCTACTTGATTATTAACGTCATCCTCTGATGAGGTCACCTTCTGATGAGCATTAACATGGGACACAAGGATCTTCATATCCTTTGCCCATCCAGAGAGCTCTATCCACATACACCTTCCCCAAATATTCTTCTCACCAATTTTCTAGTTGTGCTTCTTCCAAGGCCAGAACCACCCAGCCAAACCATTGGCCACAGCCCATGAATCAGTGTATAACCACACATCTGGTCATTTTTCTTTTCAAGCAAAATGCACAACCATGTGTACTGCCCGTAGTTCTGCCCATTGTGAAGACTTCCCTTCACCACAGTCCTTCAGAGTTGTCCCAGAAAGGGGCTGTAATGCTGCAGCTGTCCACTTCTGGGACGTGCCCGCATAGCGTGCTGAACCATCTGTAAACCATTCCCTAGTCTTCTCCTCCTCAGTCAATTAATCACAAGGCACACCCCATGATGTTATAGGTGCACGCTTGGGGACAGAAGGCATTGCAACAGAAGTAGCAACCATAGGCATTTGGGCAACTTCCTCATGTAACTTACTTGTGCCTTCAGGGCCTGCTCGAGCCCGATCACGGATATACCACTTCCACTTGGTGATGGACTGCTGCTGTGCACGTCCAACTTTATGGCCTGGTGGGTCAGATAACACCCAGATCATAGTGGGCAGCTCAGGTCACATAGTAACTTGATGGCCCATTGTTAAACATTCAATTTCCACTCAGGCCCAATAGCAGGCCAAGAGTGAGCTCTTTTCACCCAGAGCGTCCTTATAGAAAGTTCCCATCTGAGAGGGGCCAACGGCTCTGGGGGAAGGGCTTCCTGCTTCAGTGACTCCTTGCTGGAAGCAACCTGGGAGACCCACCTGAAAGGGATGATCCCCACTTTGGTGTTAATTCCCAGGCCTAAGGGGGGGTCTGTAACCAACTGAGGACACAACCTCAAAGACCCAGCTCCTCCTTCTCCTCTCAACCTAAGTACCTGGCAAGTGACCCCATTGTGATGGGCGGCTTTGCCCCATCACATCCTGATCAAAAGCTCTTAAATGTGAGTCCAAATAAACTTTTTGTTCCCCCTCAGAAGCTAATGATCTCATGTGTCTGTTATTAAGGAAGCGCTAACAGAAAACACTGAGCAGAAAAGGAAGAGGCAAAGAACGTTTCCCCTCCCCCGCCTGGTGTGCTCAGAAGGAATGTGGCCCTGCCCATAGCTAGATCCCCAGCCATGGCTTCTGGGACTGTGAGAGTTTAAATCTACTATCTGAAGCCCCCTAGGGAGGAGGGGAGACCGGCTTTACTACTGCAGCCTTGGCTATTCATGATGTAACCAGGCAAAGCCGACCTTCTCTATGGTGTCTGGGGAAAGCAGGTGCTTTGATAGCTAGATGCAGAAGCTTTGGGGTTAAAAAGATGTCGCTCACTATGTGGCCTTGGACATGTTTCTTGACTTCTCTGTGCCCCGTGTCATCTCTACACAGGGGCTGGTGAGGACAGTCCCTGTGTGAGGGTGTGGCTGAGAGTGAGAGCTTCCCCCCACACATACACACACCGGAGAGGAGCACGGCCCAGGGCAGACATTTCCATGGCCACCACCAAGCAGCTCTGAGTTTCAACAGTGTGCTCAGGAGCTAAGAAGCAATAGGAGGGCTGGAGAGATGGCTTAGTGGTTAAGGTGTTTGCCTGCGAAGCCAAAAGACCCAGGTTTGATTCCCCAGGACCCATGTAAAGTCAGATGCACAAGGGAGCACATGCATCTGGAGTTCGTTTGCAGTGGCTGGAGGCCCTGGTGTGCCCATTCTCTTTCTGTTTATCTCCTGTCTATCTATCTCTCTCTGCTTGCAAATAAATAAGTTAAATTAAATAATTTTAAAAAAACAAACAAAATTGTGTGTGAGATTGACAACTCACTTGTCCATCCACAAGTGCTAAAACCCCACTCAAAGTGGCTTCTCTACCAGCAAGAGCAAAAACTGAGCCCAGTCAGCGGGCAGCCCTCCCACACCGGGAGTGGGAGATGATCCCAGGACCACAGTGACCCACGGACTATGCACTTCCCTGAATTTGAAGCATGCCTGCATTTCAAGGAAATTTCACAAGAGATGATTAAAAGGTGGCCCCTTCTTATAAGTTTAGAAACATTGACAATTTCCCAACTTTACAATTTTCCAGGACACTGAGGTAGAAGGATCACCATGAATTCAAGGTCAGCTTGGGCTACATACAGAGTGGAGTGGAGTCCAAGTCAGCCTGGGCTAGAATGAGATCCTGCCTCAAAATAAACAACAACAAAAAAAATCCTTAAATCAATGATTTGAGGGTAAGTGGAGAAAACCAAAGAGGCAGGTTACAACTGATGCAGTGGTTCATTCCCCACAGTCCCCGCACGTGAGAGGCCAAGGCATAAGCATCACTGAGTTGAAGGGTAATAAGTCTAGGCCAGCCTGTGCTGCAAAGTGAGATCCTGTCTCAGACAAAGAATTGATGAAAGATGACAGACAGACAGACGGATGGATGGACGGACGGATGGACAGACGGATGGACAGACAGATAATAAAATTAAGCACAATGCCACTGAAGTCAGACATAAGGGAGTAGTCGGTCTAAAGTACAGTTCTAGAAAGGTCATTAACATTAAAGCTGGGAAAGGGTCATATTGCCTTATTATCTGGTAAATCTAACTCTAACAGGCATGCCAACTGGAGCTTAGAGGTGTCTGGCTGCATTTAAAAGTCCCCCTCATCTAGTTCTCTCACCTGTCTGTGGGATCTGAAGATCCACAAACATTCCCCTGGTGTCTCCAGAAGCCAGCACTCTCTCACTGACCTGCCTGAGTCTGCTCATCCTGCCACAAGCTGCCCTTTCTGCTGAAGGGCCCTTGGGAACCCTGGTACACACACCATCCTTGCATAGTTCCAGGGTACCCATGCAGGGCCAGTCTGGTGTGATACCCTGCTCAGCCTTGGCGTGGACCTCCCAAGAATCCGCACACATTTTAAATAAAGGCACAATTTATCTATTCAGCCAGGCTTTACTGAGCACTAACAATTTCCCCATGGTTTAGGAATATTTTGAAAGGGAGTGGTTTTCATTTTCCAACTATCAGAAAGACCATGGGTAAATAGATGCATTTTACCCCTTTATCTGATTGACAACCAGTGCAAAGACTCTGTACTCAGACACCAAAAATGTAATCTCATTTTGCCTTGATCCCTTGTTTTTCTAGGTTTGGGAATAAATAGAAATATTCTTGCTCTTTTCTAAGGCTATCCAGGTGAAAATGTGGACATAGCCTTTGTAGGTCAGCTGGTACAACACGTCCTTGGAAGAGACATTGTAGTAAGAGGTTACAAAGTAGACCTACCTTGTGGCTGGGGAGATGGCACAGCAGATAAACCGCTTGCTGCACAAGCAGAAGGACCCGAGTTCAGATGCTCAGCACCCACAGGAAAAGCCACGCATGGCAGCCGCACATGCCTACAACCCCAGCTCTGAGCACAGCAGACACAGAGGATCGCTGGCACTCCCTGGTCAGCCCTTCTGACCAAAGAAAAGGCAAGCTCCTGGTTCAGTAAGAGACTGTCTCAGAGAAATTAGGTGGAAGAGAGACAGGAGGGTACCCACGTCTCCCTCTGGCCTCCATCCTCATGCATGGGGCATGTACATCTGCACACACATGTATACACTGTATACATCCATGCACATGCACACCCCCCCACACACACCACAAAATACTAGATCTTCAGCCAGGGAGGGTGACCAAGCCTGTAACCACAATATTTGGGAGGCTGGGGGAGGAGATTCATGAGTTTGAGGATGGTCAAGGTTATGTAGTAAGAGATGTTTCAAAGAAAAAAAGTAGATCTTAAAAAAATAGAAATTACAAAATTAGTTCTCATTCTAGTGAAAGAAATATAATACTTTTCTTCTAATTTATCACTTCTCCATATCTGAACTTTCTTGTGAAGAATGTGCTGACTTGGATGGAGCTGACATTGGCTGTCAGAATTCTGTAGCATGCAGAGCTGGCGGCCACTAATGAAGCCCTCCACACAGCTGCAGAGGTTAAGCACAAGGGTATCTGTCTTTCTTTCTGTCTGTCCATCTGTCTGGAGTTGAGCATGGGCTATCCTGTCAAGGTCATGGAAACAAGGCTGTAATAAAAACTTAGAAGCAGTCGCTATGCAGAGGAACTACATTCTTAAGCCATTAACTTTTTAAAAATCAAGTTAGTTTACTCTTTTCAATACTTACTATAGACTCACCTACAAATTACTACAAAGCTCAACAACATCCTGAAAATCTCTGCTAACAAACTCACATGTGCATGTTCAGAATGGACAGCTTTCCCACTGCACTGGGTAGTTGGCCTCAGCTCTGCATATTCAACACCTCCAGTAGCAATTGCAGAGAACAAAATCTTTCCCCTAAGTCAGCCCCATCACCACCTAAATGTTTCTAATCTATAGTCTGGTCACACGATCTGAGCTGTAGGACAGGATCTGAGCTGACAACAGCTATGTGACCTTAAATGAGTCAGGAATTCCCTGATTCTCCATTTGTCTACCTCTGAGATCTGCTTCCAGAGCATTTATATTTTTATTGATTGATTGATTTGCATGTATGAGGATGTGGGGGTGTATGCATGCAAGGGTCCCTTGCCACTGCAAATAAATACCCACTCAGCTAAGGGTGACTAATGGGTGGCTAAGGAATTGAACCCAGACTGTCGGGCTTTGCATGTAAGCACCTTTAACCACTGAGCCATTTCCCCAACCTCTCCAGAGCATTTCTTTCTTAATTTTATTTATTTATTTAATTTATTTGAGGGGGGAGCATGCAGAGAAAGACAGAGAGAGAATGAGAGCACCAGGACCTTCAGCTGCTGCAAACAACTCCAGACACATGTACTACCTTGTGCGTCTGGTGTATGTGGGTCCTGGGGAATCGAACCTGGGTCCTTTGGCTTTGCAGGCAAGTGCCTTAGCCACCCTCCAGCCATCCCTCCAGCCCTCCAAAGCCTTTCTTAAAGAAAATACTGAGACTCTGCTATAAGGTACCAAGGGTTCATGTAAGCACTGATGTCTCTGAGGATGTTGAGGACACCCAAAAGCAGTCCCACGTCCCAGGTGAAGACAAGTGACCTAAAGTGTCTCCATGTCCTTCCTGACTTGAGCTGAGACTTGACAGACCACTCGATGCCTGCCTGTGATATGTTACACATGTACACATGCCACTCTACACTATGGCATACTACGGACTGTGTAGTGTTAACAGGCTACAGTCGCCTCATTATGCCAACATCTTACTCCAGCCATCATCACCGGGCTTGTGCCTTGGGTATAGACACAGATAGAAATGAAGCCATGAGGCCAGGCTCTGACCCACTTCTAGTATGGATGACATTCTTCAAGGACTTACTTTAAGGGAATGTAAAGGTGTTCCTTAAGTGACTGAGCAATTGATCTCTCCCATTTATGAACTGTTCGGAGCGCCTGCTCTTCAGCCTGGTGGAGCGGGGAGAGATTACAGACGGGGTGGGCCGAGGAGGAACTAATGAAGACAGTAACCTCAAGTCAGCCTAACCAGTGATGGCACTCTCAGAGCCTGTGATGCTGACGCGATGCTCTGGGATCATCAGCCCAGAGTGACAATCAAAGGGGCTGGTCCTAGCCCTCAGTCAGGTGTGGGGTGCTAACTCTATTAGCCTTGACTGAGGAAACTAAACCAGCATTCAGAAATTTGAGACCTCCAAAGAGGAAGACCTTCCCCAAAGAGGAAGATAGGCCTTAAAACTGCTTCTGCAGCCGGGCATGGTGGCACATGCCTTTAATCCCAGCACTCGGAAGGCAGAGGTAGGAGGATCGCCATGAGTTTGAGTCCACCCTGAGACTACAGAGTGAATTCCAGGTCAGCCTGAACTAAAGTAAAACCCTTCCCCCTGCCCCCCAAAAGAAGCTGCTTCTGCAGTTTATTAAAGACTGAAACCTATCACAAATAAGACTGATAACATTAAATGAAAACAATTAACTAGGGGGAAATGAATACTGAACTAACAAGGTAAGACTGCTACTGGCAACCTTAATTACTTGATTTATTGCTTTGCTCCAGCCACAACCTCCTCACCCATTTGTCTCCTGTCCCACCCTTTGCTCAAATGTTAAGATCCATCTGCAAAAGCTTTAGCCTGCTTTCATGCTACCGAGTCCTGGCGTACGCCTGACACATCATACCCTCACTGAAAAAAACAAAACTAGGTTCTTTATCCACGCAAAGACACCTCGGGGTTCTGAGTGGTGCTCCATCACATACACATCCGTAGTAACTTAACTGTGATAATGAGGCAGGAAATGAAAGACTGGCTCCAAGATCTTAAGTACACCAGCCTGACAAACAGCTGCCCACTCCGTACACTGCTCACTGTGGCTGCCCACTCCACACAAGGCTCTCACTGTGACTGTCCACTCCGTACACGGCTCACTTCAGCTGCCCACTCTGTGCAAGGCGGGACCATCACCTTGAACCGTAAACACTAAGATCATCAGCTACCCAAAGCAGGGAACAAGAGCTGATTTTAACTGCCCATTACTTACTGTCTGCTCAAAGAAAGGTGACCACGACCATGTCCTTCAGCAAACATAAAGTGTCACAAAGATAAAAGAGAAAGTTTCCTGAGAAACATGATCAAGAACAGGAAGCGGGTGAATGCATGATTCATAAAGGCAGCATCAGTTCAAGTGACTGAAGGTAGGCCTTCAATTCAGAGCAGCAAACATATACAGTGGGAGAGCCTGTTTTTGTTGATGGTGGTGGCGGTGGTGTGTGTGTGTGTTCATATGAGTGGTGTCATACATGTACAGAAGTCACAGGACAACCTTGAGTGTCAGGCATCACCTGCCACTGTGCTTGAGACAGGGTCCCTCATTCACTGCTGCATGTGACACTGCACTCACCAAGCTAGCTGGCTTAGGAGCTCCTGGAAGATACTCTACCTCCATCTTACCACAGGTATGCTGGGATCACAGATGCTTGTCCTATACTTCTGGCTTTATGTGGGTTCTGGGGTTCTAAACTCAGTTCTTTGAGCATACACAAGAAGCACTTTATTCCCTGAGCCATCTCCCCAGCCCTGAGCCTGCTTTTTAAATGCATTGCTTTCTTGAAATATTCAGATGCCATCATTTCATAATGACCTCATTGGAAAATGGGAAGAAATGCTGTCCCAAAGCATGATTGATTGGAGTTGGGATTCACGATTCAGAACTAAGACAGAAATAAAAGTCCAGGGCTGTGTCCTCATGACCCAAAAAAAAACAAGATCCAGTGATAGAAACCCCAGCAGACAACCATGACAAGGCTTTTCTTACCCATTACATCAAATACTATGTTTGATTAATTTTAAGTTCAGTTAACATTTGGCTTAGCATCATCTTGTCATTGGAAAAGGCTAATCATAACCTCTAGCACTAAACGGAGTCGTGTTTGTGTCCATCCTGAAAGAGCATGTCGCCTCCCAAGCGCTGGGCTGACACAGAAAGTCAATAATAACCCCAGTGGTTAGGGAGGAGCATAAAGTCACCAGAGGAACTGGGACAGAACTTTCAAAGTCAGTGCAGCAAAGCCGTCCAAGGCCGCTTCACCAGTGCAACCCAGGCTATACTTAGTCCATTGATTTTTCGTCTCCGAGCAGCCTCAGCCAAGAGGGCACACATCTCGACAGACGCAGACAGAAACAGGGAAGAGACTGACAACCCAGTTATCTGTCAGGTGCCCGCCTCAGGGGCTTCTATGTAAGAAATTAATAACGTCGCTCCCATCTTGCAGATGAGGCAACTCAAGCATAAAAAAGGCAAAATGATTTGTTCAAGGTCATTTGTCAAGTAAATGTCAGAGCCAAGACCCTGAGCCAGGAGGTCTGGGAAGAGAGGCCGTCCCCTCAACCACCCACGGAATGCATGTGCCCCAAAAGAGAATAGATGACGCTTCGTCTCTTCTCTCCCCTTCGAGCATGCAAGCTAAGGTGCTGTCCTTACCTAGAACCAGCCTAGTGCGCACATGCAACCGCTTCAAGACACCGGGCAGGGGCTGCTCGGAAGGGATTTAACCACTCCCCCATGCTGCCGTGGCTCTGGCTGGCTCTCAAGCCACAGTCCTCTCCCCACTGCCACTGCTGTGAGCAGGTTGAAAGACAGAGCCGAGGCCAACCAGACCCCTATTGCCAAGGGTCTCAAGACCACGTGAACTATGGCCATGGCCTTCCTGACTCCCCCGGGGTACCTCCCCCAGAAACCTTTAAGAAGGAACACCTGTACTCAGGAGGCTGAGGTAGGAGGATTGCTGTGAGTTCAAGGCCACCCTGAGACTACATAATGAATTCCACATCAGCCTGAAATTTGAGCGAGACCCTTCCACTGGGTGTGATGGTGCACGCCTTTAATCCCAGCACTCAGGAGGCAGAGGCAGGAGGATCACCAAGAGTTCAAGGCCACCCTGAGACTGCATAGTGAATTCCAGGTCAGCCTGAACTAGAGACCCTACCTCGAAAAACCAGAAAAAAAAAAGGAAGAGAAGGAGCACCTCACGCTATTCCTTAGAACCAAAGCCTGACCCTCTCTCCTTCCCCTGGGCTTCAGGACCTCAAGGTACCTCGTGGTATGTATGGTTGTTTCCAAATAAATTATCCACAGCATAATAACTTACCCCCTTAAAAGAGATCCATCTCAGAGTCTTTTTATCAAACCTGGTCCCAGAGGCTTTGTTTTAAAATCTTATACTCGGGACTAAGGAAGAGCTCTCTAGCCTCTGCTCACCAGAACAGGTATACCAGGCCGGCCTGATCAACACAGCCAGACCAAACCAGTGTTTGAACGACCAAGCTTTCAAAGCCTGCTGAGTGGAATGTAAATCAATCCACCCATGAAATCAGGTAAATGTGTCAGAAATGGGAAAGCAATGAAGAATACCAATGTGCTGACCCTGAGCTGAGTTATAAGAAGCTGGACTAATGACCCTTGTGACCTGGAACAAATGTTGGCTTCAACAGCATGAGCCAGACACAGTGGTGCATGCCTGGACCTGGTCTGTGTGGCAAGACCTGTCTCAAAATGAATACTAAACAGTGGCTGGGAGACAGCTTGTCTCAAAGCATCAGGACCTAAGCAGGATCCCCAATACCCATGTAAAAATGCTTGGCATGGTGGCACATGCTCGTTAATTCCAGCACTGAGGAGGCAGAGACAAAACGATCCCTGGGGCTCACTGGCCAGCCAGTCTAGTCTAATTAGTAAGCTCCAGGCCAATGAAAGACCCTGTCTTAAAAAGAAATGGGAGCTGGAGAGATGGCTTAGTGGTTAAGGCACCTGCCTCCTAAGCCTAAAGAACGCTGGTTCCAATCTCCAGGTCCCACATTTAGCCAGATGCAGTGACACAAGGGCGCAATGCCGCACTTGACCACAAGGGGGCGCACACATCTGGATTTTGTTCACAGCAGCTGAGAGGCTGCTGGTGCTCCCATCTCTATCTGTCTTCCTCTCCCTCTCTCTCTATCTCTCTCTGTGTCTCTCTCAAAACAAAAAAAAAAAAAAAAAAAGAAGTGGACAACATACTTGAGGAAAGACACCTGAGGTTGTCCTCTGGCCTCCACACATGCACAGTACCCACATGCTTGCACTCCTGCATACACAGGCACCCACACAAATACCAACACACATACACATATGCATGAAATACACACAGAAATTTTTTTAATTAAAAGATAAAATAATAGGGGCTGGAGGGATGGCTCAGCAGTAAGATACTTGCTTGCAAAACCCAACGGCCTGGGTTCAATTCCCCAGTACCATGACCAGATGCACATAGTGGCACATGTGTCTGGGGTTCTTTGCAGCAGCCGGAAGCCCTGGTGTGCTCATTGTCTGTCTCTCTCTCTTGCTTGCTCTCTCTCTTCTATCTCTCTATGCTTGCAAATAAATAAAAATATTTTTAAAAGATAAAATAATAAATAAAAAGGAAATAAGTTGCATGAGCAGGTTAGGCCATTACTAAGGTTCCCTCCTATCCTAAAACTGTCCCTGGTTTTCTTCAGAGCAAAGCCATGCCAAGGCTTTGAATGAGGAGACGTTGAACTGATGTAAAAGCCACTCTCAATGCTGTTGTCTCCATCAGAGCTGTAGCCTTGATCCAGGAAAGTGAATGGGAATGATCCACACAGCTTAATCCTTGGCTCTCCTTCAAGGAGCTGAGAAAAGAAGTGGCATGGAGAATAGACTGTAATAGAAAATGCAAGCTTTCTCCCAATCAAGCCACCATTTTTTGATATTGAAAGCAAATGCATTCAAGTCACTCCAAAGACAATTTTTTTTTCCATGATTCAATTCAATCCTAGGACCTATGTGGTCCACGCTTCCTGAGCACAAGAACAAACCAAAAGCATCATTATTCCAAACAAAGGGATGACTATATTACATTCAGGGGGGAAATATAATCTGACATGCTTGTATTCTGCAGAGGCAACCTAAGGGAGTGCGAAATCAAATACCCGTTTTCTAAAAAGAGATTTCAATTTTCATACCTCAATTCAGTATGGCATTTTAAACAAAGTCTACCAATAAGAAGAAGCCGCAGTTCACCTGTGCAAAGCTGAAGTTCTGTATGTGTACACCGCATACTCCAGCAGGTTTACTGGCAGTGTGTAATGAGTCGTTTGTTGTAGAGACGAATTGGAGCCTTGGGAGAGTGTTGGAACAGCAGCAGATACAAAAGGCTAAGCCAGGGGCTCCAGGAAGTAGAAGGCAGTGTGCAACGTTTCTTGAGCAAGGCATTAGGATCAGCTCCCACTCACTGTCGACTTAACTCCCAAGTAGACCCATCCTGTATCCCACATGTACTACAGGCGCGATATAAGTGCCCATTCGGAACTTGTCTATGTGATTGTTTCCATATAAATTATCAGGAGTGATCCACACCAGCTCTGGGGCTAGCTAAAGATCTTCCAGTTTTAATCTCTGTATTCAAGATGAATCTGATGTTCAGGAAAGGCCTTGACTGGCATGGTGCCAGAACAGCCACTACTTCTCTACCCTCCAACATTCGCTCTAGTTTTGAGGAAATTCAAAAACCCTTTGCATTTTCCTTTTTAAAAAATTTTATTTATTTATTTATTTGAAAATTGGGGGAGGGAGAGAGAGAGGAAGAGGGGGAGGGTGACGGGCATGCCAGGATCTCCTGCCATTGCTAGCCAACTCCAGACACTTGCACCACTTTACACATCCGGCTTTATGTGGGTACTGGGGAACTGAACCCAGGCCATCAGGCTTTGCAAGCAAGTGCCTTTAATGGCTGAGCCATCTCTCCAGCCTCATCTTTCTCGTTTTAACTCCAAAATACTGATCTTTTCCCTAAACAGAAGAGAGAATCTTTCCCATCCTAGTAAGCATTTTGCTCAAATTTAGTGTTCAGAGAAAAATTACCAAAATAAAGCCAGGCCTTTAATCCCAGCACTCGGAAGGCAGAGGAGGAGGATCATCATGAGTTTGAGGCCAGCTTGAGACTACAGAGTGAATTCCAGGTCAGCCAGAGCTAGAGTGAGACCCTACCTCAAAAAACCAAAAAACAAAAAATTACCAAAATAAATATAGTTTTTACTTAAGTATATTCTGTGTATACTAGAGATAGGACAGAATAGCATCCAAGACATCCAGGACAATGAGGTCAGGAACAGATGCCAGTAGACAAATCTTTGGTGTGGGGTGGGGCGCACTCCCATTCTAGAAGCAGCATGGATAACGGCCCAGGCACTGCTCATTGTGCCCGTGCGCACTTCCCAGATGAGCAGATGAACAGAGACGCTACGGAACTAGACCATTCATTCGTAAATCAAGGAGCTTGGATTCGACCTCAGAGACCATGACTTAATCTATTTCATGCTGTTTTCATTTTCAAAAACATGGTGTAAAAAGTCAAAACAAGGGCTGGAGAGATGGCTGGCTTAGTGGTTAAGTATCTGCCTGTGAAGCCAAAGGACCCAGATTCGATTTCCCAGTACCCACGTAAGCCAGATACACAAGGAGGCACATGCGTCTGGAGTTCGTTTGCACTGGCTAGAGGCTCTGGTGTGCCCATTCTCTCTCTGTCTCCTCTCTCTATCTCTCTCTCTGCTTGCAAATAAAATACATAAAAAATATTTTTAAAATATTTTTTTAAGTCAAAACGAGACACTCGCCAATGATGACTTTTACTTGGGTAAAGGAATAGGTTCTTTCACAGGCTATTGGACAACACTATGGAAAGGTAGTGTATGGCATGAGTCAAGTAATTCACTCTTAGAAACATTAATTACTTGGTTTTAGATAGCCTTATCATTAGATAAGAAACTAAACTTCTAATGGTGTGCAATTCTAAAATTACAAAGAAACGGGGGCTGGAGAGATGGCTTAGCAGTTAGGGCGTTTGCCTGCAGAGCCAAAGGATCCCGGTTTGACTCTCCAGGCCCCACATAAGCCAGATGCATAAGGGGGGGGTGCATGCATCTGGAGTTCGTTTGCAGTGGCTAGAGACCCTGGTGTGCCCATTCTCTCTCTCCCTCTCAAAGAATTAAATAAATTAAATATATATTAAAATTACAAAGGAATAAAAGGAAAAATTGGACCTTATGCAAAACAACAAAAAGATTTGGATAACTATTTATTTTAGGGAATAAACTTTAGGGTTCCTTATCATGAGAAATAAATAGCCCCCCATTTAATCAAATCACTCAAACAAGCTTCAGGTCATGCCCTTCAACTTGTGAAATAACTACTAAAAATCAGTTGATCAGGCCACAAATACTTGTGTCATACAAACTTCATTAATTTCCCCTCACAGGAAATACAATAGCCAAGACGAATGTCCATCCAGACCTGACTTGCAAGGCCTGAGCAAACCAGAAGGAGTGTGACCTCATGACCTAGGGCCAGACCCCAAGCAAAGACATCAAGGTAAAAAAAAAAAAAAAAGGAATTCAAGATAACGAATCTTTCAGACTCAGCCCACACTAAGGGCAGACCCAGTGAAAGAAAGTCATAGTGCCAAGGGATTCCAGGAAAGCCAGTCTCTGTTCCAAGGCTTGGTCACCAACTTTACCAGTGTCCAAGCCATAGGAAAAGATGAGCTGGCCAACCCCATGGCTCCACAGAGAGCTAAAGACATGGGCAGGCAACAAAAAGCAGAGATGTAAGAGCTGGAGAGATGGCTTAGCAGTTAAGGCACTTACCTGCAAAGTCAAAGGACCTCAGTTCAATTCCCCAGGACCCATGTAAGCTAGATGCACAAGGGGGTGCATGCGTCTGGAGTTCATTCACAGTGGCTGGAAGCCCTGGCATGTCTATTCTCTCTATCTATCTATCTATCTATCTATCTATCTATCTATCTATCTATCTATCTATCTCTCACTGTGCCTCTTTCCCTCTCTCAAATAAACAAATAAATAAATAAAAATAAAATTTTTAAAAAAGAAACAGATGTAAGTCAGATCAAAAATACTAATAATGAACATTTTTAAATAATTCTATGAAATGTCTATTTTAAAATATGCTATTGGAAAGAAACATCACCACCAATGTAATTTTTTAGATATTTGAATATATGAGTAAATGTTGACCTCAACTACTTATAGCCCAACATGTCAAGAAGAAATTGCTGATATTGTTTCCCCCCATTTCCAAAAGCACTTTGATATGGCTCACATAAAAAGCACAGTTGCAGAATAAACCCCAAAACAGGTTTTATTATTTACCCAAAGACAATACACAAATAATAAAGGTGAAGATGGGTGAGAATCATATTGTTTTGTTTCTTTTAATATTTTTATTTATTTATTTGCAAGCTGAGAGATAGAAGAGAGGCAGAGAGAATGGGTGCACCAGGGCCTCCAGCCATTACAATCGAACTCCAGACACATGCACCACCTTGTGCATCTGGCTTTACACGGGCATTGGAGAATCAAACTTGGGTCCTTAGGCATTTCAGGCAAGCTCCTTAATGGCTTAGCCACCTCTCCAGACCAGAGAACCATATTTTGAAAAACTAACTTTATAAATTTTCTACAATTAGGCACCAAAGTTACCTCTAAGCTTCAGGGTAATGGAGGCCAAAGAGAAAGATGACATAGTAAGTACTTTTATCTCAGTTGTATCATATGAACTTATCGTAGATGTTCAATATCCTCAGCTTTGAACTGCAAGGAAATTTCCATGTGTAATGTTATATTAAGGACTTTTAGCAGCATGGTGGGTAATGTGCCTATCAGCTGTTCTATAGAAAGTATAAGCCCATATAGCTATTTCTCACCATGACCCTCAGGAAAAAGAACTGAGGTATAATATTAGCTTTAATCAATTAATGCAATTCTGTTGGGAGCCGGAAAGATCCAGGTGCACTGTGGTCCTGGGACTCGGACCAAGAATAGCTCCCGCCACTCTCTGCTGTTCTACCCAGATTTCTGAGTGGAGCAGTATGTCCAAAAATGCAAAATGGAGACTGAGGAGACAGCTAATGGGGAAGAATGCTTGCTAGGCAAGCATGAGAGTCTGAGACAGCCTAAGTTCAATCCCTGGCACTCACATAAAAAGCTAGATAAGGGCTGGACAGATGGCTTAGCGGTCAGGGCACTTGCCTGCAAAGCCTAAGAACACTCCAGGTCCCACGTAAGCCTGACGCACAAGTGCACAATGTCACACATGCATACAAGAGGGCTCACATATCTGGAGTTCAACTGCAGTGGCTGGAGGCCCTGGCATGCCAATTCTCTCTCTCTTTCTCTCTCCCTCTCTCCCTTCACCCCTCCCTCTCTCCCTCTCGCTCTCTTTCTCCTTTCTCTCTTTCACATAAAAAACGTCAGTCTGTTGCTGTAACCAAAGTCCTGTTGGGAGCAGGGCCTAGAGGATCACTGGGCCTCACTGGTCAGCAGTCTGAACAAAAGTAGCAGCTGCAGGCTCAGAGAGAGACTTTGCGTCAAGGAAGCAAATGGAACATTGACAAAGGACACCCGATGTCCTCCTCTGTCCCCAGCACACACACAACACGTGCATATGCCACATGCATACCACAACATACATATGCAAAAATAAAAAATAAAAAAAAGCAGAAAAGAAAATGCAAGCTGGAAGCCAGCGGCAATGACTGAAGGGAGCTGACCACATGCTAGTCCTCTGAGGGTGAAGCTGGTGAGGGGATGTTTGGGCAGGAAAACATAAGAGGCACTCTGACAGCAGCCACCTAATGTCCCCAAGGAGAAATACCTCAAGAAACACCTAAGAGTAAGCTAAGACCATCTCTGAACAAAGGCTGCCTCAAGCATGCCAAGCTGTCCTCAGTACTCCCCTGCCCGTGAAGCCTTCCTCGAGGTCAAGGTCACAGGCATAGGAAAGACTCCATGGGTAGAATGATCCCAGCTGTCACAGAGGCCTAGAACGTGGCTCCTGTCCAGTCTTTCCTGTCAGCAGGAATACAGGTAGAGCAGAGCAGCCCACCAGGATTCACCAGCAATAGCATGCCCACAGGGCAGCTAATGGGTTGAAAGCCTGGCACGGCACGCCCTGCATTGCACACATGCATCTGCCCAAACTATCACTCTCAGGTGAGCCTTCTACAGAGTGACGTGTAAGCCAGGCGTGGTGGCGCACGCCTTTAATCCCAGCACTTGGGAGGCAGAGGTAGGAGGATCACCAGGAGTTCGAGGCCACCCTGAGACTACAGAGTTAATTCCAGGTCAGCCTGGGCTAGAGGGAGACCCTACCTCGAAAAAAAAAAAAAGTGATGTGTAAAAGAAGTGAGAAAGAAAGCACTGTGTGAAGGGAGGAGAATGTGACAAACCAGTTCCTCTGAGAATGACAAGCCTGGTATTGTAATCAAAAGATTATTGAGAACAGAGCAGACCTCTTTAATGGCTATTATATAAATTACCCAGGATCAGGGGCTGGAGAGATGGCTTAGTGGTTAAGATGTTTGCCTGTGAAGCCTAAGGAGCCAGGTTTGATTCTCCAGGTCCCACGTAAGCCAGATGCACATGGTGGTAGATGCGTCTGGAGTTCATTTGCAGTGGCTGGAGGCCCTGGCATGACCATTCTCTCTCTATCTCTCCCCCTTCTCTCTGTATCAAACAAATAAATAAATAAAATCTTTTTTTAATTTTTTATTTACTTATTTGCAACCATAGAGGGGGGGGCGGAGAGAGAGGGAGAAGAGAGGCAGACAGGGAGAGAGAATGGGCATGCCAGGGCCTCTAGCCACTGCAAACGAACTCCAGATGCATGTGCCCCTTGTGCATCTGGTTTACGTGGGTCCTGGAGAACCAAACTGGGATCCTTTGGCTTCGCAGGCAAATGCCTTAACCATTAAGCCATTTCTCCAGTCCCAATAAAGAAAATCTTTTTAAAAAATTAAATTACCCAGGATCACATGGGGGTACTACCGTGTACTACCAGCATTCTTGTTCTTATGTTTCTTTAGGGTTTTTGCTTTGTTTTGTTTCTCTTATTTATTTTCTTTCAGAATTTGAGGTACAGTTACCTGCTATCATTTGCCTCAACAAATGGCAGCCATTTCAGAGCTCCATGTCCCCTCAGCTAGTGGCTACCCCAACACACTTTACAACATAGCACTCTTCTTATGACAATGGTGTGTGTGTGGTGGTGATACACGCTTCCACCTGCAACCACAGGGCTTAGGAGGCTGACGCAGGACTATCACAAGGTTGAGGCTGTCCTAAAGCACAGAGTGAGTTCCAGGGCATCCTGGGCTACATAAGGAGAACTTGCCAAAAAAAAAAAAAAAAAACCAGATAAGAAAATGAAAGATGGAAAAAGAAAAATGAAAGATGGAAAAAGAAAGAAAGAAAGAATTGGGGAGAAAAGAGAAGGAAAAGGAAGGACAAAAGGACAAAAGTTCCATGCATCTTAATACTTTCAAAAAGAATATATTTTTAATTAAAAAGATAAAATAGGAGCTGGGGAGATGGCTCAGGGGTTAAAAGGCTCTTGCTCACAAAGCCTGCTGGTCTGGGTACAGTTCCCAAGCCACCAACATAAAGCTGAATGGACATTCATTTGCAACAGCAAGAGAGCATGCTTGCTCTCTCTCTAACTCATTAATTAATTTTCAAAAATAAAATGAAACTTTAAAAGGAAGAAAATAGAGGAAATAGGAAGGAAGAATGAAGAAAAGCAGGAGGGAAGGCAGAGGGGAATGGTCCTTTAGTCTCAAATAGCCATGCGCTGCAGCCGACAGCTTGGAATATGACCAAGCTCATAGGTTAATTTGGCCATGGAGGAACCTGTGGTGGTTTGAATCTGATGTCCCCCATAAACTCATGTGTTCTGAATGTTTGGTCCCCAACCAATGATAATCTGTGAGGCGAAGCCTTGCTGGAGAAGTTGTGTTGTTGGGGTGGGCTTAGAGCCAGCTCCCCCTTGCCAGAGTTTGGCTCACTCTTCCGCTGCTGTTGTCCACCTGATGTTGGCAATGAGGTGACATCCAGCCTCTGCTCTGCCATGTTTTCCCTGCCATCAGGAAGCTTCCCCTCCAGACCACAAGCTACAGTAGAGAGCCCCCACAGCGGCTTTGGGTCGGGTGCTTGGATCCAGCAATGAGAAGGTGACGACAACAGGACCCACTGCAGATTTCTTGGCAAGGGTCAGGCCTTACTGTGGCTAACAAAACAGATGTATTGTAACCAAGGCCGTTTTCAAAGCCCAAACACATACTAAATGCAGCCTAAGACATCATCTGGGCTTAACTGAGGTCACAGGATGGAAAGAATTTTAAGGTCACACTTCCATGAGTGTGTCCACCACTATTCAGACATGAAGGTCTCATGCCTGCAAGGACCAGCTGTGAGCTGCTGCTCTCTCCTTCTGCACCTCCTAACCGAAGGCTTCCTGAAGGTCTGGCTGAGGGATGACGTGCATTCATGGCATGTTCCCATGACCTTCACCTTTCTGTCTGCCCAAGGAAAGAGCATCGTCAGGGACACTGTGCGCCTTGCTTTGTGGCCCAGATGTCACAGGAGGGAGCAGCCTCTAATAGCTTATCCAGGAACGGTGCACATTGTTTTGTTTTTGCGTGTGTGCATAGTGTGTGTGGTGTGGTGTGTAGTGTATGCACTGATGTGGCACCCCATGGGCTCACATGTGGCAGCTGGAAAAGAACATCTGGTACCCCCTCCATCACTCACCCACCTGCTTTTTCTGGCAGTGGAATCTCTTACTGATTCTGGACCTTGCTGCTCGTGAGCCCCAGTGGTTCTCTGGTCTCTGCTCCCCACAGGACTGGGGTTACAGATGTATGTGGCCATGGCCACGCCCCGCTGTTTACATGGGTTCTGAATATCTGGATATTCAGACTAAGGCTGTCTTGGGCTCCCTCAGGCCCTCATGCTGGTGCAGGAAGCACACTTTAACCACTAAGCCATCTTCCCAGACTGTTTCTAGTACATTCTTAATACAAAGCAAGTGTATCTTAGAAGTTACTGAGATATGAATAGAAAAAAATGATGATAAAATGTTTCTAAATAAATAACATGCTGGGGGCTGGAGAGATGGCTTAGTGGTTAAGACTCTTGCCTGAAAAGCCAAAGAACCCAGGTTTGATTCCCCAGGACCCACATAAGCCAGCTGCACAAGGTGACACATGTGTCTGGAGCTCATTTGCAGTGGCTGGAGGCCCTGGGGTACCCATTCTCTCCACCCCCCCCTAATAAACAAATAAATAAAAATGAAATATTTTTAAAGTAAATAAATAGCATGGGTGGAGCACGTCCTAAGTGTAAGAGCATAAGGACTGTCCTCCAGAGCAGTGACAAGCAGCGGAAGCGCTGGTCCTTGCGGGGACTGCACAGTGGCACTCACATCCTTCTCCAGAGAAAGATGCTCAGCCAGACCCTGGTGACAGAAAGGCCCCTGTGGACCTGGCACCAGTCACAAACCATGAATGTTCCTGATGCCCTCAGCAACAATCCTCACCAGCTACCAGCAAATCATGACTATTTACAGACAGAAAACAACAGCCATTCAAACTATCCAGGCCCTGCTCATGGCAAGTTATGTGAAGGGCTCTGTAAATGGCCCACATCCAGAGTAGAAGCTGACTGGTCTGGTCCCATCAGGAAAATGCCCTCAGTTTGTCTTCTGCAAGGTCAAGGTTAGTGAGAAGCTCCTTGCCTTGTGTGTTGGGGGTAGTGTGTGGGTGTGATGTGTGCACATGTCTACAGATGCACACTCCCTGTGCTCATACATGCAGAGCCTAGAGGAAGAGGAAGACATCAGGTGTCTCCCCCCCCACCCCATTGCTCTTCCACCTTATTTCCCTGACAGAGTCTCTCAGTGAACCAGGAACTCCCTGATTTTCACTTAGACTGACTGAGGCACCCCCCGGATTCTCTTGTCTCCACACGCCTCACCCGGGTTTACAGACACGTGAGTCCATGCCCAACTTGTTATGCAGTTGCTGGGGATTGAACTATTGAACTATGAAGGTGGGAATGTGTTTCCTTTCTGTCTACAGGGTGGCCACCAACCAAGGCAGTGGTCTCCAAGCACTTGAAAATTAACCACTGTGAGGAAAGGACTAAACTTTTTTATTTGAATTTTTTTCCTAACTAACTTATATTAATTTAAATTTCCACATGTGCCACATCATTGACAAAACAAGGAGAAAGGGGCTTAGGAGATGGCTCAGGGGTTAGGAGTGTTTGTTAATGCAAGCCTAACAACCAGAGATCCTGTAAAGCCAGGCCCACTAACACATGCCAAGAGGCAAAATGGAAGACAGAGATAAAAGAATGCTGGACATTCGCAAGCCCGCCAGCCAGGCGCAGGCGAAGGCAAACAAGCTCCTGCCTCAACAAGGCAGAAGGCAAAGATGGACACCCCTAGAGTGTCCTCTGGCCTACACACAGACACCATGCCATGTACACATAAACACATACAAAGAAGGAAGAAAGAAAAGGAGGGAGGGAGGGAGGGAAGGAAGGAGGGAAAGAAGAAAAGAAGGGAGGAAGGAATGGAGGGAGAGAAAGAAGGACCCATATTCTCACATGCACACAAAACATGTACATATATGAACACACACACACACACACACACACACACACACACAAAATCACTGAAGAATGAGGCAGATTCCAGACCACACAGCATAAGCCGTCAAAGGTGCCTCTGCTCCTGGCAGACATCAGAAAGCCTGTTGAGGGCTTCGGAGGATTCAGTGGAGGAGACTTTCCTGAGCTGCTGTAGATCCTATAGGATGAACTCTCATCACATGCCTTCTTTCCAGAAACGTCTATTCTGACAGATCATCTCTGCTCCTGGTGCCACTGGCACTGTGGATGAGTTCAGAGAATGCATGGGCAGGACACTCATCGGAGCTATCACTTTCATATTTGTTACTCTTCAGCAGCTAAGTGGACTTAAAGGTGACCCAGACCACAAAGACCCAGGAGCAGTTAACCATTGGCAGACACCAGCCTCCTTGGTTTCTCATTGCTCAGAACACCCCTGTAGATCAACCATCTGGAGACCATCTTGTCCTCTTCCCAAAGGGAGGCTCCCACGTCCTGCACCAGTGAGCTCAGTTCCC
Source organism: Orientallactaga sibirica (assembly GCA_036365145.1). Taxonomy (NCBI): domain Eukaryota; kingdom Metazoa; phylum Chordata; class Mammalia; order Rodentia; family Dipodidae; genus Orientallactaga; species Orientallactaga sibirica. Next base: position 11,101,348 of record JAEOAD010000044.1, read on the forward strand.
ACCTCCAAGAGTCAAGACCACCAGGCCCTGTTCTGGCCACGCTCTGTCTGTTCCTGCTCTTTATTTGCCCTGAGGCATCAATGGGTCTTTGATGGCATTGAGAACTGGTTCCATCCCCACCAGGTCTGATGGGTCCCAGAGCTCATGTCTAGCTTGCAAACAGACCAGTGAGATCCAGTGTGAACCAGTGGAACCATGAAGTCCTTCCAGGAGGGGCCTACACAAAGAGCCTCTGTGACACATGGCTTCCAGGGCTGCCAGTTGGTACTTCAGGGGCATATCAGGAGGGTTATAAACTGAAGCATGGTGACAGATGGCTTTGGGAAGTAGTGCTGCTGATGGTGTTGGGTCCCCATTTCCCATCCTCATTGCTACTATCACAGAGATGGCCTCAAAACCTACTGGCCTTGACTTTGGAAAATAACTGTATTGCCTGAGCTACAAATGATGGTATCCCAGACTTATATTCGGAGAGGAAGGCTTGTGCTAAAATCTCCCTACATTGAGAACCCAGGCAAGACACTTGGCAGTGAGTAGATTCACCTGCCTCAGAAGGTGGTTCTGTGATTAACTGCCTCTGGAAATATATCTGACATTTGCTAAGCGGTAGCTTAATAAGGTTAAAAGCATGAAAAGTCACAAAAGTGCATATGCTGAATGCTGGTGGTAGGGCTTCTTTGACTGTTTGCATGCTGCAGTGTTGTTGGGTCTTGTTTCTTGAATAAAGGACTTATCTTTAGGTCTCTTCATCCCACTCCTATTTTCAGCCATGTGGTAGTTTGAGCATATGGCCCCCAATGTATTCAGTATTTCATTAGTTATAGTTTGCATCTGCAATCACCTTGCTAGAGGCAATAACACTGGGGGCTGGTCTTAAGGTATTGGTGGTGGGTTTGAGGTTCCATTGTAAAGATATGCAAAGTGTTCCTGTAAGTGTGCTGTGTGACTTTTTGGCTGTAGTTTTGCTCAGTGTGCTATGTGCCTGGTTGGCTTTTCTCTCTCTGCTTGGCCCTGTGAAGGCAGGCCAGCTTCTTCTGCCATTATTGGAACTTCCCCTGGATCTGTAAGCTTCAATAAATAATATCCCTTTCTCCATAACTGTGCCTGATCTGGAAGTTCATCTCAGTAAACCTGAAGCTGTCTGCTACAAGCCACTTCAATACAGCGCTCTTCTCTAAGACACACAATTGGAAAGATGTTTTTGAACAGAACATAAGACACATATCTCCCAAGGAGAACTTCCACGATGGTCCCAAGAGCTTTCCAAGTCACGTGTATGTGTAATGAACAAGGACCAGCAGAACATCTGCACACAGGAGCACCTGGGGCTGATCTCGGATGAGACTGCCCTCTCTCTGTGTCTCTCTCCCTGACATTATCACAAAGAACTCTCCCTTTCCATATCATAAACAGTAACACAACTATGTGGAGAATGGCACTGAAGAGATGGCTTAGCAGTTAAGGCACTTGCCTGTGAAGGCTAAGGACTCAACTTTGATTCCCCAGGACCCACATAAGCCAGATGCACAAGGTGGCTAATATTCCTGGTAATATACAGATACATGTTCCTGGAGTAGTACACAGGTACATGTTCCTGGTGTATTACAAGGGTACATGTTCCTGGAGTAGTATACAGGTACATGTTCCTGGAGTAGTACACGGGTACATGTTCCTGGAGCAGTACAAGGGTGCATGTTCCTGGAGTAATACAAGGGTGCATGTTCCTGGAGTAGTACACGGGTACATGTTCCTGGTGTGGTGCACAGGTACATGTTTCTGGAATAGTACACGGGTACATGTTCCTGGAGTAGTGCATGGGTACATGTTCCTGGAGTAGTGCACGGGTACATGTTCCTGGAGTAGTACAAGGGTGCATGTTCCTGGAGTAGTACACGGGTGCATGTTCCTGGAGTAGTACACGGGTACATGTTCCTGGAGTAGTACACAGGTACATGTTCCTGGAGTAGTGCATGGGTACATGTTCCTGGAGTAGTGCACGGGTACATGTTCCTGGAGTAGTGCATGGGTACATGTTCCTGGAGTAGTACACAGGTACATGTTCCTGGAGTAGTGCATGGGTACATGTTCCTGGAGTAGTGCACGGGTACATGTTCCTGTAGACGGGTACATGTTCCTGGAGTAGTACAAGGGTGCATGTTCCTGGAGTAGTACACGGGTGCATGTTCCTGGAGTAGTACATGGGTACATGTTCCTGGAGTAGTACACAGGTACATGTTCCTGGTATATGGGTATGTTCATGGGTACATGTTCCTGGAGTAGTACACAGGTACATGTTCCTGGAGTAGTACAAGGGTGCATGTTCCTGGAGTAGTACACGGGTGCATGTTCCTGGAGTAGTACATGGGTACATGTTCCTGGCATGTTCCTAGTACACAGGTACATGTTCCTGGAGTAGTACATGGGTACATGTTCCTGGAGTAGTACACAGGTACATGTTCCTGGAGTAGTGCATGGGTACATGTTCCTGGAGTAGTACACGGGTACATGTTCCTGGAGTAGTACAAGGGTGCATGTTCCTGGAGTAGTACACGGGTGCATGTTCCTGGAGTAGTACACGGGTATGTTCCTGGAGTAGTACACGGGTACATGTTCCTGGAGTAGTACACGGGTTCATGTTCCTGGTGTATTACAAGGGTACATGTTCCTGGAGTAGTACAAGGGTGCATGTTCCTGGTGTATTACAAGGGTACATGTACCATGGAGTAGTATATGGGTTCATGTCCCTGATGTAGTACATGGGTACATGTTCATGGAGCAGTACACGGATGCATGTTCCTGGAGTAGTATACGGGTTCGTGTTTCTGATGTAATACACAGGTAAATGTTCCTGGAGCAGTACACGGGTACATGTTCCTGGAGCAGTACATGGGTGCATGTTCCTGGAGCAGTACATGGGTGCATGTTCCTGGAGTAGTACAAGGGTGCATGTTCCTGGAGTAGTACACGGGTGCATGTTCCTGGAGTAGTACACGGGTACATGTTCCTGGAGTAGTACACGGGTGCATGTTCCTGGAGTAGTACAATGGGTGCATGTTCCTGGAGTAGTACACGGGTGCATGTTCCTGGAGTATGGGTGCATGTTCCTGGAGGTACACATGTTCCTGGAGTAGTATATGGGTTCATGTTCCTGGAGTAGTACAAGGGTGCATGTTCCTGGAGTAGTACAAGGGTGCATGTTCCTGGAGTAGGCACATGTTCCTGGAGGGTACATGTTCCTGGAGTAGTACATGGGTGCATGTTCCTGGAGTAGTATATGGGTTCATGTTCCTGGTTCATGTTCCTAGTATACGGGTTCATGTTCCTGGAATAGTACACGGGTGCATGTTCCTGGAGTAGTACATGGGTACATGTTCCTGTTCCTGGTGCATGTTCCTGGAGTAGTACACGGGTGCATGTTCCTGGAGTAGTACACGGGTGCATGTTCCTGGAGTAGTATATGGGTGCATGTTCCTGGAGTAGTACACGGGTGCATGTTCCTGGAGTAGTATATGGGTGCATGTTCCTGGAGTAGTATATGGGTGCATGTTCCTGGAGTAGTGCATGTTCCTGGAGTAGTATATGGGTTCATGTTCCTGGAATAGTATATGGGTGCACACGGGTGCATGTTCCTGGAGTAGTACATGGGTGCATGTTCCTGGAGTAGTACATGGGTGCATGTTCCTGGAGTAGTACAAGGGTGCATGTTCCTGGAGTAGTACACGGGTGCATGTTCCTGGAGTAGTACAAGGGTGCATGTTCCTGGAGTAGTACATGGGTGCATGTTCCTGGAGTAGTACATGGGTACATGTTCCTGGTGCATGTTCCAGTGGGGTGCATGTTCCTGGAGTAGTACATGGGTGCATGTTCCTGGAGTAGTACATGGGTACATGTTCCTGGAGTAGTACATGGGTGCATGTTCCTGGAGTAGTATATGGGTGCATGTTCCTGGAGTAGTACACGGGTGCATGTTCCTGGAGTAGTACATGGGTGCATGTTCCTGGAGCAGTACATGGGTGCATGTTCCTGGAGTAGTACATGGGTGCATGTTCCTGGAGTAGTATGGGTGCATGTTCCTGGAGTAGTACACGGGTGCATGTTCCTGGAGTAGTACACGGGTGCATGTTCCTGGAGTAGTACACGGGCACATGTTCCTGGAGTAGTACACGGGTGCATGTTCCTGGAGTAGTACACGGGTTCATGTTCCTGGTGTATTACAAGGGTACATGTTCCTGGAGTAGTATACGGGCACATGTTCCTGGAGTAGTACATGGGTACATGTTCCTGGTGTAGTACACGGGTACATGTTCCTGGAGTAGTATATGGGTTCATGTTCCTGGTGTATTACAAGGGTACATGTTCCTGGAATAGTACATGGGTACATGTTCCTGGAGTAGTACACGGGTGCATGTTCCTGGAGTAGTCCATGGGAACATGTTCCTAGAGTAGTACACGGGTACATGTTCCTGGAGTAGTCCACGGGTACATGTTCCTGGAGTAGTACACGGGTGCATGTTCCTGGAGTAGTATATGGGTGCATGTTCCTGGAGTAGTACACGGGTGCATGTTCCTGTAGTACACGGGTGCATGTTCCTGGAGTAGTGCACGGGTGCATGTTCCTGGAGTAGTGCATGGGTGCATGTTCCTGGAGTAGTGCACGGGTGCATGTTCCTGGAGTAGTGCACGGGTGCATGTTCCTGGAGTAGTACACGGGTGCATGTTCCTGGAGTAGTGCACGGGTGCATGTTCCTGGAGTAGTACACGGGTGCATGTTCCTGGAGTAGTACACGGGTGCATGTTCCTGGGTAGTGCACGGGTGCATGTTCCTGGAGTAGTACGGGTGCATGTTCCTGGAGTAGTACATGGGTGCATGTTCCTGGAGTGGGTGCATGTTCCTGGAGGGTGCATGTTCCTGGAGTAGTATATGGGTGCATGTTCCTGGAGTAGTATATGGGTGCATGTTCCTGGGTAGTAGTGGGTGCATGTTCCTAGAGGGTTCATGTTCATGTTCCTGGAGTAGTACATGGGTGCATGTTCCTGGAGTAGTATATGGGTGCATGTTCCTGGAGTAGTACACGGGTGCATGTTCCTGGAGTAGTATATGGGTGCATGTTCCTGGAGTAGTACATGGGTGCATGTTCCTGGAGTAGTATATGGGTGCATGTTCCTGGAGTAGTATATGGGTGCATGTTCCTGGTGTAATACAGGGTGCATGTTCCTGGTAGTAGCATGCTGGAGTAGTACATGGGTGCATGTTCCTGGAGTAGTATATGGGTGCATGTTCCTGGAGTAGTGCACGGGTGCATGTTCCTGGAGTAGTACACGGGTGCATGTTCCTGGAGTAGTACATGGGTGCATGTTCCTGGAGTAGTACATGGGTGCATGTTCCTGGAGTAGTGCATGGGTGCATGTTCCTGGAGTAGTATATGGGTGCATGTTCCTGGAGTAGTACACGGGTGCATGTTCCTGGAGTAGTACACGGGTGCATGTTCCTGGAGTAGTACACGGGTTCATGTTCCTGGTGTAATACAAGGGTGCATGTTCCTGGAGTAGTACACGGGTGCATGTTCCTGGAGTAGTGCATGGGTGCATGTTCCTGGAGTAGTACATGGGTGCATGTTCCTGAGAGTGCACATGGGTTCATGTTCCTGGTGTAGTACAAGGGTACCTGTTCCTGGAGTAGTACATGGGTGCATGTTCCTGGAGTAGTCCATGGGAACATGTTGCATGTTCACAGGTACATGTTAGTACACGGGGCATGCATGCATTCCTGGAGTAGTGCACGGGTGCATGTTCCTGGAGTAGTATATGGGTGCATGTTCCTGGAGTAGTACACGGGTGCATGTTCCTGGAGTAGTGGGTGCATGTTCCTGGGTGCATGTTCCTGTTCCTGAGTAGTATATGGGTTCATGTTCCTGGGTTCATGTTCCTGGTGTAATACAAGGGTGCATGTTCCTGGAGTAGTACATGGGTGCATGTTCCTGGTGTATTACACAGGTACATGTTCCTGGAGTAGTGCACGGGTGCATGTTCCTGGAGTAGTACATGGGTGCATGTTCCTGGAGTAGCATACGGGTTCATGTTCCTGGTGTAATACAAGGGTACATGTTCCTGGAGTAGTACATGGGTGCATGTTCCTGGAGTAGTGCATGGGTACATGTTCCTGGAGTAGTATACATTGCTGCATCTCTTGCACATTTGAGGCATTTCCCTCTGACTGGTCAGGAGATTTTCTGCTGCCAGTAGATCTTGCAACCTTGCACTTTTTTTTTTTGGCCTTTCTTTTTCTGTTGGAGATGGGAATCACTCAGTAGTTCAAACTGGCCTAGAACTTGCCTTGGCCTCCCTAGTGCTGCAATTACGGCCACCAAGCCCAGCTTGGTGTCTTGCATCATCCAACATATCATAGTTCACTTGTCTTCCCACAACATCTTGAGCTGGACCAGTGGCATGCTCTCAGAAATGGAGGTTCCCATTCAAGATCTCCCATCACCACAGCTTTCAAGTATTTTCAAGGTCCCAGACCCAAAATCTTGACTTATTTTATACATAGCACCAAAAACTTAGAACTGAAAGAAGGGAGTCAAGCTATGTATGTATTCTCTCCCATAGCTTTGGGAAGCTGTAACTGAACAGCAGAGCTACTCTGATCATCTCATGAATTCACCACCTCTTGCTCCACTCTTTAGGGGACATGTGGCATCAAAATTGTTTTGTTTTGTTTTTTTATATTTTTTTGGTTTTTGTTGTTCTTTTGTTTTTTGTTTGATTTTTTGTTTGGTTTTTCTTTTTTTGTTTTGTTTTGTTTTTAAAATATTGACAACTTCCTTAATTGTAGACAATATCCCATGGTACTTCCCTCCCTCCCCCCACTTTCCCCTTTGAAATTTCACTCTCCATCATACCCACCCCCCCAATCAGTCTCTCTTTTCATCTTGATGTCATGATCTTTTCCTCCTATTATGATGGTCTTGTGTGGATAGTGTCAGGCACTGTGAGGTCATGGATACTCAGGCCATTTTGTGTCTGGAGGAGTATGTTGTAAGGAGTCCTACTCTTCCTTTGGCTCTTACATTCTTTCCACCCCCTCTTCCGCAATGGACCCTGAGCCTTGTAAAGTATGTTTGAGATGTTTCAGTGCTGAACACTCCTTTAATTTTCATTTATTTATGAGGGAGAGAGATAATGGGCAATCCAAGGCCAGTAGCCACTGCAAGGTTTTTTTTAAAATCAATATTAACTGTAATATTCAAAAAAAGAGTCCCTGAAAAGTGATGCGCATGCTCTAGTCTTCAGTACACACACACAAAAGACCGCATTTGGAAATAACACAAACATCCTCTACATCCTCTCCATGTTCTCAAATTTTCAGACGCATTGAAATGATAACTAGATAACTGCTCCCACCTTGATTCTTTCAGAGGTGACAGATGAACGCTATTAACTACCTATGACTTTCCAGTTTGCAGGCTCAGGGACTTAGCCTAGTTTTCTACTCAAGAAGGCCCACTTAACTGACAACTGCTGTCCTGCTTTACAGCTCTTGGCACCAGGGGAAGGGGTTTGCTGACCCTAACACGCATCAGTGTGCTCACACTTACTCTTGTACTAAGACCATTGGGGGCTTCGACATCCTTTAATGAGCTGAGTGCACAAAGCAGCCTCTGTCAAAACCCACACACGCCAGAATTCACCATGCAACACCCAGAAGACAAGGATCAAGCTCGTACAGTCCCAGCTTAGACAAGTGACAGCCCTTTGCTCCTCCCTCATCGTTTACTAAGAGACTCGGAGGCTGTGGTCTCTTCATTCTACACAACAGTGACCCCTGGAGTCCTTCTACCAGACTGGGAAATAAGGACAAGGGCCTCCTTCAGTGGCGTGTTACTATCACGGGGAAGGTGTTAAGGCTTGAATGGAATCCCCTCAAAATAATATGCTGATGTCCTGTCCATCAATACTCCAGAATGTGCCTTCTTTGGAGTCTTTGTAGACATAATCAAGTGAAAAATGTCAGTAAGGTGGACTTCATTCCAATGTGGCTGGTTTCCTCATAAGAAGAGGACAGTGAGACACAAAGATAAGCACAGAAATGCAGGCACCCAAAGAAAGGGCCATCTGAAGGCAAAGCGAGACGCCTTTAAGCCAAGGAGGGGCCAAGGTGGCCAGCAGCCCACTGGAAGCGAGCACACAGACTTCCTGCAAACCTCAGGAGAAACAGACCCTGCCAGCACCTTGACTTAGACTTCTGGTCCCAGAACTGGGAAATTTAAAATTTCTGTGATTTCAAGTCACCTGGTTTGTAGCCCTTTGCTACATCAGCCCTAGGAAACTAGCAAGGGTGTCTTGTCTTCATGTTGATCTTGTTTGCAATGATTGAAGCAAAATCACTGTTCGCGATCTTATAGCTGACCTTGGAGTACCATGGTAGAGTCATGCACACACCCAGTGATTCCAGTTTCGTTGGTCTGGCTTTGACAGCCCTGTGGGATTCTGACATGATTACAATGTGCTCAGGCTACTGGGGACCCTCACACATAATGGATTCTTTTATAAAGTAATATTGCATCTAGAAATCATCAAATTGCTGCATTTTCAGGTTCTTCCTGATGAAAAATGTCCCCATAAAGGATATAACATATGTATATAACATTGGGGAGTACAATGGTGACTGAAGCAACGTCGAGTAGGTAGAGTTGAAGAGGTTTGGCAGATGAGGAAAAGAAAACCAGGTCAGCCAGGATGCCCTAATGAGCTACTTACGTGTTGTGGAAGTGACACCGTGTCCTTCAACTGTGATGCATCAAATTCTCTCCAGCCTTTCGATGGGATCACAGGCATATGTGACATCTCGGCACCACCAATCCAGACCCAGATATCTCTCTCTCTCCCTCCTCTCTCTCTCCCCCTATCTCTGGAGTTTAGAGCCTCAGAAGTACATTAACCTGTCCCAGTACCTACAGACAGTCAACATCACGTGAGTTCTCGGTATTTTCATAATATGGGAAATCCTAACAAAACAGGAAGTGATTGACAGAGAAATGCGAAGAGAGAATTGGCAGTTGTTACAGCTGTGAAATTTACTGCATAAGTGAGTATGTCTGAACACTTGGTCCCCAAGTGGGGGTACTGTTTGGTGAGGTTGTGGAACCCTGTGGGTGTGGGGCCTAACTGGCAGATCCATGAGGTCCATGGGGACAGAGCTTATAGGTGGTAGCTCAGTCACACTTTCAGCTCAGGCTCTCTGCTTCCTGGATGTCAGCACATCATAACCAGCCACAAGCCATTTCCCCCACAATGCCTTCCCCACCATGATGGGCTCCACTTTCTCAAACCACGAGCCAGGATAAATCCTTTCTCCCCTTCAGTTGCTTCTTTTGTGAATTTCATCACAGCAATGAGAAAAGTAACGAACGTGGTCATGTTTTATAATAGACCACATGGAAATGTACGTCCATGCCCTCCCAGACAGACCCGCACAGGAAGGGACCACACATGTGCTCAGAAGTGGAGGAGAAGGCTCTCCTGGTACCTCAGGGCTCCCAGCACAGTCCTCTGGGGACTTTACTCTGACACCCATGCACAGCAGGAGGAAAGAACTATGCACCGATGTGCGCCCTAGAGGCTGGAAACATGGTAACGTCACAGTCTGTACACGAGGTGACCTCAGTAAGAGAACCAGGACCTGCCTGAGGTTTAATCCTGAACAAGATTAGAGGAGAAAGGAGACAAAAATAATTACTATGGTATTTAAAGATGTAACTCACCTTTAGCAATAAATTATCACTAATATGTTCCAAAAATCAACTTCACCTCTTACCTAAGTAATAATGTATATAAATACATAAAATGAAAAGGAGGAGGCAGGCATGTGACTATAAAACGTACTGAAGGACTATTTTGAAAGGCATTTTTTTAAATTTATTTATTTGTTTGCAAGCAGAGAGAGAGATAGAAGAGAGGCAGACAGAGAGAATGGGTGCTCCAGGGCCTCCAGCCACTGCAAACGAACTCCAAATGCATGTGCCCCACCCCCGTGCATCTGGCTTACGTGGGTCCTGGAGAATCGAACCTGGGTCCTTTGGCTTCACAGGCAAACGCCTTAACCGCTAAGCCATTTCTCCAGCCCATTGAAAGGCATATTTAACAAGAAAGTACCATCATAAAAAAAACTGCCTCACCTTTCAACTTCACTTGTGCAAACTTTATCTTCAGAACACATCTCTCCACTACTCTATGCTCTATTTTTATAGACTGAAAACAGAATTACAGTCATTTACTTTAGCACCCAGCACTGTCTGACAGTCAAATGGTAGTCTCAAAAGAGGCATTGTAACTGGCACTTCATCAACCTTCCCTCATCAGCCAGCTCCCAGCCCAGCAGAAACGTCTCAGTCCATGAAAACCTCTCAACCTGCTCTACACGCACGATGGTTCCTTTGGCATTGGGTTATATTTTGAAGTCCTCTGCAGTTTCATTCACTTCTGGCTTTTCTGCTTTTGCTTGCCTGCCTGTCACTCACTGTGAAATCACAGGGCAAACAAGCACACTGGCCACCTCTCCCAGCACCATTCACACCAAGCCTCAGGCTGATCTCATCACTCTAAGAACACAGTGAGCCCGAGCTATTACCTTAAAGCTAGGGTGACTCATTTCTACTCCGGAGGGACATCATGTGCAACTGCACAGTACTTGCGTGTGGTAAAAGCATCGTGACTCATCTGGAAAGGGATCTTAAAGACAAGTTCTCTCCCAGCTGTAAAGAGTCGGAGGCTTCTGATCTCAACCTACACCATCATGAACTTGTGATTCTGGATTCCACCCTTTGCCCCTCACAGTACAAGACAGAACCAAAGACAGATAGACATTCACAAAAAGCAACTGTGGTATGAATTTCATTAGCTTAACATGTGGTCAGTGGCTTAGAAGGAGACCTACATAGTCATATGGCTCTGAGTTATGGATGGCTTCTCAGAAAGGTCTAGCCTGGGGTTGGGTAGATGTTTCTGGTTTAAGTCACTTGCTTGCAAAGCCTGATGGCCAAGGTTCAATTCCCCAACACCCATGCAAAACCACATGCACAAAGGGGCATGTGTGTCTAGAGTTCATTCGCAGTGACAAGAGGGCTTGATGCTCCCATACTGACACTCTCTATATGTTTGCCTCTCTCTTTCTCCTCCTCCTCCTCCTCCTCTTCCTCCTTCTTCTTCTCTCTCTCTCTCTCTCCAAAAATAAGGAAAAGGCTGGGTGTGGTGGCACACGCTTTTAATCCCAGCACTCGGGAGGCAGAGGTAGGAGGATCACCATGAGTTCGAGGCCAGCCTGAAACTACATAGTGAATTCCAGGTCAGCCTGAGCTAGAGTAAGACCCTACCTCGAAAAAAAAAAAGGAAAAAAAATTAAAAAGCCAGGTGTGGTGGCGCACACCTTTAATCCCAGCGCTCCAGAGGCAGAGGTAGGAGGATCGCCGAGAGTTTGAGGCCACCCTGAGACTACATAGTTAAGTCCAGGTCAGCCTGGACCAGAGTGAGACTCTACCTCGAAAAAAAAAAAATAAGGAAAAATATTAACCTAGGTGTGGTGGTACACACCTTTAATCCCAGCACTTGGGATGCTGAGATAAGAGGTTTGCTATAAGCTCAAGTTCAGTCAGGAGCTACAGAGTGAGTTCCAGGTCAACCTGGGCTACAGTGAGACCCTACTTCAAAACAAAAAAATAATAAGCTGGGTGTGGTGGTGCATGCCTTTAATCCCAGCACTTGGGAGGCAGAAGTAAGAGGATCACCATGAGTTCAAGGCAACACTGAAACTACATACTGAGTTCCAGGTCAGCCTGGGCTAGAGTGAGATGCTACCTCGAAAAACCAAAATAAATAAATAAATAAAGGGTTAGCCTGTAAAGCTCAATAAAGGAAGAGAACGTTTAGGATCCTTTTAGGATCCCATTGGCCAACTCCTGTGCTAAACAGAATCCTGGTCTCTTCCTGTCAGCATTCCTTTGTTCCTGCATGGTGCACCTGATGACTCACATTAACCAGACAAGCATCATTGACCCAGGTGTCCATATAGCCACTTCATCCTTCTTTGATGAGCAGGTGTCTCACAAGCACAGGAACTCACTGGTTAGCAACTTGGTCTTGGGCTAGCATGTCCAGAGGGAGACCATAGCTTGTAACTTCTCCACCAAAGATGAACAAGCAAGCTGTGCACAGACTTTTAAGTAACCCCACATATTAATGAATAATCACGAAACCTACTTATTTTATAAGCCAGATGCCATTAAGTAATATCACATATTAACAAATAATCACATGACCTACTTATTTTATAAGCCATCTGACAAAACTTTGCTGTTGTTTTTTCGTGTCATTTATTGTCTTAGACTAACTTGATTTCTATATCTGAATATCGCTGATTACTTTATGAAAACAATACTTTGTTCCACTAACAATTTGAAGCATTAGAAGTCAAACTCAGGGGAACCCACCTTATGAGAATTCTGCAGAGTCCCAAAACAGTGCAGGGTATGACGTGCATAAGACAGAGTGTCCCAGATCAACTCTTCTCCTCTTGCTATAAAGCCACAAGGTTTATGGGGTTAAAGCAGCACCTTTATGGCCACATTTAACTTTAATCACCTCCCAAAGGATCCACTTTTTAAAAATATGTCAAATAAAGTTTCCACCCTCATAATACTTCACAATGGAAGCTAAATTTCAATGTGAGGGTTTTTTTTTGGGGGGGGCAGGCATCAAAACTACTTCACTTACCTTTCTCAACAATACCATTTTTCTTGAAATTAGTAATTGCATAAATTCCATTTGTAGCAAGCCTTCAATCTGTAGAATGTGTAGAGAACAGTTCTAAATGACATGGTGACGGTTTGAATGTAAAATGTCTCCATGGCCTCAAGTATTTGTGAGTAAACCACCTTTCCACCAGTGGCTCAGTTCAGACTAAATCCTTTCTTTCCCTGCTAAAACCTCGTAAGCATTCACAGTCCATACATCTTTCTGCATGTAGGTCTTTTTCAAACATTCGCCAGAATAGGCCATCAAGTTGGCTGTGTTCTGCCCATGTCCTGAGAATTTGAAGTAATGGACTGGTATATTTGACAGAAGATGAACATGAAAGATGTAACATTTGGGACAGAAGGAAATTTAAGCAAATTTGAAGTCTCAGGCAGAGACTGGGTTTAGGCCACTTAAGCTGCAATTGTTAAAGAGAGTACCAGCATTAAAGATGAGCCAAAGGTTTTGCATTGGGACAGTGGGAAAGATGCCCTAAGGGTGACACCTAACTCAATGAAGACTCAGGTTAGTAATAATGCACATTATATTGAAAGGAAGGAGCCAATAGAGTGCTGAAGGTGTATCCTCTTCCTTAAGGTCAAGTGTTTCCCTCCAGATTTATAAATTTGTCAATGTTGCCCCACCTGGTATTGATTTTGGAAGCATGAGAAATCCAGGAAATAGAATCATGGAGTGTAAATCTTTCTGAAGATGGTGATATGAGCCAGGGTTGAAATGCCTGCATGAAAACCCTATGAGGCCATGGCCTGGAGCTGTGAAGGTAAATTATGAGTTGCCATGGATATTTCCAGTATGTTAGACATGCCAAGATTGTGGGATGGGCACCAGGAAAAGCTACTCACTCTGGCTCAGGTGAATCTGCTCAGAAAGCAACAAAATGAACGGGCCCAGAGGACATGGTGGCTTCCAGATGGCAGCCATGGAGCTGCAGGATTTGATGTGTGCCCTGCTGGCTTTCTATCTTTCTCTATCATGCTATACCTTCTTTTTGCAATGGGAATGTTTACTCTGTGCCATGATGTGTTGGGAGTGTGTAACTTGTGCTTTGATTTTACAGGGCTCTCTTAATTGATGAGAGCGTCTTAAATCTTAAATGACACCTTGGACTTTTGAACAATGCTGAGAATGGGCAAGATTATGGGGAACATTGTCAGATATCATTAGTCTATGGGGGCCGGGGCAGAAAGTGGTGATTTGAGTGTAAAATGTCCCCCATCACCTCAAGTGTTTATGACTAAGCCTCCTGCTTAGTCCCTAGCAGGTGGAGCCTTGCTAGAGGGGGAGTACCAATGGGGGTGGGCCTTCAACTTGATTAATGCAGCCCACTGTGTGTTCAGTGCCAGCTCACTCCTGCTCTCTCTCTCTCTCTCTCTCTCTCTCTCCCCTCTCTTTTCTTCCTGTCTCTTTCTCTCCCCTGCTGCCAATGTACAAAGATGTGAGCTGGTTGCCATGTTTTCTCCACTAAGATAAAACTTCCCCTCACAACTGTAAGCATGAAATAAACTCTTTCCTTCCACAAGCTATTTTTGGTCAGGTGTTTTCTCCTTGGCAATGGGAAGATAACTGTACAGATTCAGCCAGCGAATATCTATTAAAGCTTCCCGATCCACCAGGCACTAGGTTAACAGACAGGGATACATTAGAGAAGGCTGCTTGCAAACACAGCCTAGCTTTGTCGAGGAATGGGAGTGGGGAGGAAGATAAGCAAATGTAAACCACATAAAACCATAGTGCCAGAGTGAACAAAAGACAAGCCTTCAGAGTGATGTGCCAATAAAAGTCTAACAACCCGCTCTCTAGGAACAAGGGAGCTGATCATAGCCTTTGCCAATTTCCATGGTAAAAGCAATCCCATCAAGGCTAATTTCAATTTACCCACATCACACCAAATGGCTTGTCTAATTCCAATTTCTGAAATTTTAATAATTAGTTCGTAGAAGACTGGTACAAGCTGGCATCTGAGCACCCACTGTATCAGAAGAAACAGACACAGCAGGCTTGAGAAACAATGGACAGATCCCAGGTTTGAATACTAAATCATAGAAGCCAAACATCTCATCTCTAGCCGCAAAACAGCATGGACTGGGAGCCAGGGCCACAGTGGGTAAAGTGTTTGCCATGAGAGTAACGAGGAACTAAGTTCAAATCCCAGAACTGACAGAAACGCAGATGCAGTAATGATCCCAGCACTCCTGTGGCAGTCTGTGCAGTGGACATGCGAGAATCCTCAGAAGCTCATGGGCCAGATAGCCTGGCATACACAGCAGTGAACCAGAGCCCATGCCTCAAACAAGGTGGAAGGCAAGAGCTGACCCATAAGTTGTCCTCCGAACCTCCTTGCAGGACATCTGCATTCATGCACTAACACACATATATACACTCAATAAATAATAATAAAGTTTAAAGGGTGAGGGAGATAGCTCAGTGGCTAAGAGCACTTGCTACTTAAGCAAGAGTATCTAGAAGGCCAGGACAGGAGCATGTGTGTGTGTGTGTGTGTGTGTGTGTGTGTGTGTGTGTGCATGCATGCACACTGTCCATCTATCTGTATGTATACCAAGAGGATTTCCACCTGGAGGTGATGGTTGAGCCAAACCTTGACAGATGAGGAGAAACTGGCAATGTAAGCAGTTGGGTGAATGGGTTTCTATTTCTGAATTCTCTCTCTTCCATCCTCCATTCCACCCCTAACCTCTTTTTTTATTATTATTTTTTGTTTGTTTATTTGAGAGTGACAGACAGAGAGAGAAAGAGGCAGATAGATAGAGAGAAAATGGGCGTGCCAGGGTCTCCAATCGAGCCTCAAACCGGGGTCCTTAGGCTTCACAGGCAAGCACTTAACCACTAAGCCATTTCTCCAGCCCCCTCCCCGCCGCCCCAACCTCTTTACTGGCTCTTCCTTCTCATCCCACCGTGTGACAGTTTGTGCCTCCTTTGTGATCACTGTGTCACGATACAATTGTCAGCTTTTCCTTTCTATCTCCGTTTTTCTCTGGAGACGCCCACAACTCTAAATCCAAGCTGACCTCCCTAGTAAGCTACAGAATATCACCTCCAGGAAGTGCAAATATCTCATTTGAATATCTGCTGAGCTCCTCAGAATGTGCGTATCCCAAACTGAACTTACCTTCGCCTTCGATGCTGGAAATGCCACCTGGAATTGGCCACTCATCCCGGCTTCAAGCTGGAAGTTGGGGAAGCTTCTTCCTGCCTCTCTGACCTTCTTCCCATCACTAGCAAACAACTCCAAGTCCCGTCACTTCTCCCACCCGAGCACTTCCTGCATGCTCTGCATCTTTCAGCCGCCTCCCTCACCTCCAGGGCATGCCTCCTGCTCCAGCTTCCACAGCACTGTCCTAAAGTACAATTCTAAGCGCATCGCTATCTTCTAAACCCTCACGACCCCTTCACAATGTGCCACCTCTTCTTGTCGCCTCCTTATCCTTCCATTCCCAGTTTACACTCTTCCCTTCAATTCCAAGTTTGTCCATCATTTGTAGGTATCCCACCTCAAACCTTGATCCTCAGCTTCCTTATTTATTTATTTATTTATTTATTTATTTATTTATTTATTTTTGCTGGGCATGGTGGTACATGCCTTTATGAGGGGCATGGTTGGTACACCAGGGTCTTCAGCCACTGCAATCTAACTCTAGATACATGCACCCCCTTGTGCACATGAACGACCTTGTGCGTGCATCACTTTGTGTGTCTGGCTTATGTGGGTCCTGGGGAATGAATCGAGGTCCTCTGGCTTTGCAGGCAAGTGCTTTAACCACTAAGCCATCTCTCCAGCCCGAACCTCAGTTTCATGACCACAACTTATACCTTGTTGTTGCTTCTCAAATCACAAAGCCAAGGTGGAATGTCCTTAGAATACATTTCCTGCCTCTCACTGTTATTCCCACCAGCTTCCTCTTTGATACCATGGAAGCATGACACAAAGAGACGTGTGACAAGCCTCAGCCCTTGTATATATCCATGATCAGCAGCTGTCAATCAGAGGCAAGTTGAAATGCATAGGTAGATTTTGAACTGTCACAACACATATGCACTGGGATAAAGATGGAGTCATTTAATCCCCAGAGAATGGGAAATTGGATTCTGGTAATACACAGGACAGTTGAGGTGGACTGTCACTTCTGAGGGTGTCAGTGACCCACAGGTCCTATGCTTAGGCCCTTATGTAGACTCCTTCCTCTGGAATATGCAGGGTAGTGCTGTCTCATTGACATGCAGAGGACAGAGGAAGTAATGCTGGGAAGCCAGCTGCCTTGTGGAAAGTCCACCTACCTCACAGTCCCCCATATGAGAAGCCCATCTGGTCACAGCAGAGAAGTCCCATCCTCGGAAGCAGAGGTCCTGGCCCACAGCCCTGGCAGAGCTTCCAGCCAAAAGCCAGCACCAGCCAGTTTTCCATATTAATCACATCAGCCTGGAAATGGATCCTCCAGCCCAGTCATGCCTTCCTACCCAGAGCCAGGTGCCCCTTTCCACACTGCCAAATCACAGGTCCATGAGCAAACAAAGGAAATGATGATGGGTTTCGACTACAATATTTTAGGGTGATTTGTTTCTCAGCAATATGTAACAAAAACAATGGCTCACGAGCCCAGAACTCAAATGATCCTCCACTTATCAGAGGAGGAAGATGGAGCTGTATCTCTCAAATGCTCCAAAAGTATCCCAGGGACCCTTAAACAAAGTTCCCGTCATCTGACAACAGCCAGCCTTTCTCCTTACACCTACTAGAGCAGCCTGCCCACAAAGGGGCTCTATTCTGTGGATGCGAAGAGCAAGGCTCCCGGAGCCTGCTCTCCACCACGCACGGTGGTAAGGCACAACCGGTCTGCCTGCCTCCAGACAGAAGTGCTGTCCCCTGGCCCATTTTTCCCTGGCCATGCTCTGCAGTAAAAATTCCTAGCAAGAAACTGGAGAGAGAGTTCAGTCAATAAAGTGCTTGCTATGTAAGCATAAGGACGTGAGTTTGATCCTCAGAGCCCAAAAAACAACAGTGGGGGGAAGGGGGGGCTTGTAATCTCAGCAGGGAGGATGTGGATCACTGGGGCTCCCTGGCCAGCCTGACTACACTTCTGGGCAAGTTCCAGACTAGTAAGAGACCCTGTCTCAGAAAAGGTGAACAGTACCTGAGGATGGACACCCAAGGTTGTCCTCTAGCATACACACGCGCACACACGCATGCACGCACGCGCACGCACGCACACGCATCCCACACACACATGTACACACAAAAAATTTCCTAGCAAGTCTGGCCTTCATGATTATGGCCTGGTTTCAGGCTATAGTTCATACAAAGCACAGAACAGTGTGCACTGTTTTCCAGCTGAAACTATTTTACAGTCATTCACTTTTTTTTAACATTTTATTTATTTATTTGAGAGAGAGAGATAGAAAGGCAAAGAGAGAGAATGAGAGAATGGGAGCGCTAGGGCCTCCAGCCCCAGCAAACAAACTCCAGACGCGTGCGCCACCCTGTGCATCTGGATTATGTAGGTCCTGGGGAATCGAACTTGGGTCCTTAGGCTTCACAGGCAAGCGCCTATACTGCTAAGCCATCTCTCCAGCCCATGATTCGCTTTTTCTTTAAGAGTTAGAATGAGAATTCAGTTAGAGATAATTTCCATGAAAGCTGTTCTCGTGACCTGTAAAACTAAGGAGGCGGTGCATGGTCATAAACCGGCTTCTCAAGAATACAATCTCGATAATCACCAAATTATTAGAATCACTCTGAGGCACATTCTCTATCTTTGTGTTTTTTTTTTTTTCTATCCACTGGGACTGTGGTTCTATAGTAGTAACACAAGTTTAGGGGACTCTAATCTCAAGTTGCTTAGCAACCTACAGCTTTGAAAAGAATGAGGGATGAAGGGTCCATGGCACAATGATGCTGTTTGCAATTCAACAGTCATTTCAAAGTTTTAGAACTCTTGGAAGTGCTCTGATGAAAGTAGGAGTATGCAAATGAGTGCCTCGCTGGGTCCGCCATCATGTTGATGGTTGATGGTCTGTGGTAGTTTGAATATAGAGCCCCCAATATATTCAGTGTTTTATTAGTTTATAGCTTATATCTACAGCCACCTTGCTGGAGGCAATGTCACTGGGGCGGATATTAAGGTGTGGTGGTGGGTTTGAGATTCCATTGTAAAGATATGCAAAGTGTGCCTAATAGGAGTTCCTGAAGTGTGGTGTGGCTTTCAGCTGTAGTTTTGCTCTGTGTGTTGTGTGACTGGTGGCTTTTTTTTCTCCCTCTGCTTGGCCCTGTGAAGGCAGGCCAGCTTCTTCTGCCATTATGGAACTTCCCCTGGATCTGTAAGCTTCAATAAATAATATCCCTTCCTCCATAACTGTGCCTGGTCTGGAAGTTCATCTCAGCAAACCTGAAGCTGTCTGCTACAGGGTCAATGATTGCCTAGGTGACACATATTTACTAATCTGAACAACGGAAAGATGATGAGAATGGCGTTTAACAAGCTCTTTCAATGGCAAAGTGCCATGGTTCCTTCCATAGCCGAGCTCATAGCGTTGTTGGGAAAATGAAACGAAAAACATGCATGTAAATGACAGAGGATGCTGGCCAGCTGCTCACACACGCCCACTAAACATCAGCTGTCAAAGGCACCATCATCATTCCTACACCAAGAGGAACAGATAGACCAACTTAGGAAGACGTCAGCAAATGACACACATTCCACACTCCTGTGCATGTTGCCGTTCATTCATGACTGTACATGTAAAGTCAGTCAGCGTGCTCCCCATCATCTGTGTTTGTTTTCTTAGCAACTCAGGTACAGAAAGAACATCTGGAACCACAGGAGACCTGCAGTCCATCCTTGTCGGCTCTCTCCGGGGCAGAGACATGTAAGTACAGGCCATCGCTAGAACTGGGAAGGAGGCAAGCAGGAGGCTAAGATCAGTGCCACTTGGCCACAGGAGATGACATTTGATGGATACCTCAAGGAAAAAGACATCGGGTATAGGGAGGTGGAGTTCCCGGAAACAGCAGCACAGTGCCCTGAATGAAGAATAGTTCACAGAAGACAGTGCTGAGTGGCCTGGGACTGGAGCAAGCAAAAAATGGCAGAGGTAACCCCAGAGATTGGCAGACTGTCACATCCTGACCCTCACTACACCCTGACTGCTTCTATGGACCACCAGCCCCACCTCTGACTCTGATCTCACTGGGTCCGCCCTCTGTGGCTGCATGTCCAAAAGCTCTGACTCAGAAACTTCACTGGGTCCGCCCTCTGCATGTCCACAAGCGCTGGATACTCCCATTCAGCCAGCACTCACTTAGCAAGAACCAATTCCCCTTAACGGAGTAGTGATTGAATGCACATTCCTATGCTAATCATCTAGGCACAGACCTTCCAAACATCCTTAGAATCTTAACACAAATGCATGACTAAATGTAAAACTGGTGGCAGCTGGGAGATGATGGTGCGGGGGCAGTATAGTGACTGCTGTGCAAGCAAGAGTTTGAGTTTAATCCCCAACACCCATGTACAAGCCAGTCCTGGAGGAACATAACGTCAATGCTCAGGAAATGGAGACAGGAGGATCCCTGGGGTTTACCAGCCAGCTAGCCTAGCACAGTTGGCGAACTCTGAATTCAGTGAGAGAACCTGTCTCCAAAGGTCGGGTGGATGGGCTGGAGCTATGGCACCTGCAAAGCCAAAAGACCCAGGTTTGATTCCCCAGGACTCTCATAAGCCCACAAAGGGCACATGTATCTGGAGTTCGTTTGTAGTGGCTACAGGCCCTGGCATGCCCTTCTCTCTCTGTCTCTCTCTCTCTCTCTGTGTGTGTGTGTGTGTGTGTGTGTGTGTGTGTGTGTGTGTGTGTGTGTCTCTCTCTCTCTTTGCAAATAAATTTTAAATTTCTTTTAAAGTCAGGTGGAGATGCACACTACACACACATATGCACCCACACATATTGAGGAAGATGCCACACTACAACATAGACCTCTGGAACACTAGCCACACATGCACGCACACAGCACACTACACACACATATGCACCCACACATATGAACACATAGCCACACATGCACGCACACAGCACACTACACACACATATGAACACATAGCCACACATGCACACAGCACACTACACACACATATGCACCCACACATAAGAACACATAGCCACACATGCACACAGCACACTACACACAGGATAGATAAATAAGGAATTTCTAGTCATATCAATATGAGGGGGAAGAAGTGTCTTGTGGACTTTGACAACTCCCTGTGGATCCCAATACTGTGTCACAGACACCTACAAGTAGAACCAAAACCTTTCAGTCACTTCACGATACAGGTTCTCCTACATGGTAAGACCCTAAAAGACCCTATTAGGGAAGACTCCATGTGCTTGCGCTGTACGTTACTGAGAAATCAAGCTGGAGCTGAGCTAGAAGCCACTTCCCTGCTGAGCAGCTGTCAAGATGCTGTAAAGAGCCATGCAGCCTATTAGGGGAGAAAAGTCATCAACAGTCTTAATCAGAAATGGATCCTGCAAAGCTCTATGACATGCCAGCCAAGCCAAATGCACCAACTGGTACAACAGTGGCATGTCAGGTATGGGGGAGACCAACTGCTCTCCGGTTGGACTTGAGGTCCTCTCTGTGAGAGAATTCCCACATGGTACTGAAAGCCTCATCCAAAGCCTATATCTGGGGGAGTCATAAGCCATAGGTGGGAAACTACTACTGTTGTTTGAATATATTATGACCACCAAAGTGCCCTGTAGACACTTGTGCTGATGCCCACAGATTAATGCTACTCTCACTTTTGGTTAGAGAAGCTTCTCTTTTCAGATGGTGCTGACCACTGGGGGGACTCCAACCTCACCAAACAGCTGTGAAGAAGTGACAGTGGAGTGGTCAGTACTACATGACATCTCTATCACACCCAGCAAGGCTCAGGACATTGTGAAAGAGGTGGCAGGACGATGGTAAGAGCCAAATGAAGGGGAGGAGGAGTGCTTTGCAATACGGTCTTCCAGACACAAAGTAGCCGTGGCACTCACGACTTCACACTCTCCACACAAGATCTGCATAAGGAGAAGAAAAATATGACATCAAAATAGAGGAGAGACTAGTTGGAAAGAAGAAGGGATTCAACAGAGGGAGGATTTGGGAGGGAAAAAGAGAGGGTGGTGGGAGGGAATTATAGTCATGGTATACGATGTATATTTATAGAAATTGTTAATAAGGCCTAGAGAGATCACTTAGAGGTTAAGACGCTTGTCTGCAAAGCCAAAAGACCCAGGTTCAATTCCTCATGACCCACATAAGCCTCTTTCCCTTTTTCTCTCCCTCTCTCAAATAAATAAATTAAATATTTTTAAATATCAATAAAAGTTTCAAAAAAACTCAGTCCATATATTTTGTGGCAAGAAAGTCAACAAACCAATTAAATTCATGAGGAAAAAGTCTGAACAATTATAAATTACTTTTAAAAAATAAAAAGATCTGGAGAGATGGCTTAGCAGTTAAGATGTTTGCCTGTAAAACCTAAGGACCCAGGTTCAGTTCTCCAGGTTCCACATAAACCAGATGCACAAGGTGGCACATGTGTCTGGAATTTGTTTGCAGTGGCTAGAGACCCTGGCATGCCTATTCTCTCTCTCTCCCTCTTCCCCTCTCGCTCTCTCTCTTTCTCTCCTTCCCCCCTCTCTCTGTCACAAATAAAAATTAATTAATTAATTTTAAATTAAACAAAAAGTGGCCTGAAGAGATAGCATAGTGGTTAAGGAACTTGCCTGCAAAGTCTCAGGACCCAGGTTCAATTCCCCCATAAGAGATTCACAAGGTGGTGCATGCACCTGGAGTTTGACTGCAGTGGCTAAATGCCTTGGCCCATTCTCCCTCTCTCTCTCTCTCTCTATCTCTCTATCTCTCTATCTCTCTATCTCTCTCTCTCAAATAAAGAAATAAATAAAATATTTTTAAAATTAAAAATAGGGCTAGAGAGATGGCTTAGCAGTTAAGGCACCTGTCTGCCAAGCCTAAAAACTCACATTTGATTACCAGGTCCCATGTTTAGCCAGACACAAGTGATGCAAGCATGCAATGCTGTGCTTGCCCACAAGGGGGTGCATGCACCTGGAGTTTGTTCACAGCAGCTGAAATGGCCCTGGCATGCCCATTCGCTCTCTCTGCCTCTTCCCTCTCTCTGTTTCTCTCTCAAAAAAAAAAAAAAACTTAAAAAACAAAAAGGGGCTGGAGGGATGGCTTAGCAGTTAAGGCGTTTGCCTGGAAAGCCAAAGGACCCAGGTTCGATTCCCCAGGACCCATGTTAGCCAGATGCACAAGGGGTGCACACGTCTGGAGCTCATTTGCAGTGGCTGGAGGCCCTGGCACACCCATTCTCTCTCTTTCTTTTTCTCCCTCTCTCTCTATCAAATAAATAAATAAATAAATATAAAGTATTTTAAAAAATAATAAATAAAAAGCACATTACCTTACTAATAAAAGGGTTTTTTTTAATTTTTATTTATTTATTTGAGAGAGAGAAAGGCAGCTGTACATAGACAGAGAATGAGCATTCCAGGGCATCTAGCCACTACAAACAAAGCCCAGATGCACACGCCCCCTTGTGCATCTGGCTTACATGGGTGTTGGGGAATCAAACCTAGATCCTTAGGCTTTGTGGCAAGCGCTTTAACCACTAAGCCATGTCCCCAGCCCTTTTTATTTTTTTAAAGTAATTTATAATTGTCCAGACTTTTCTCTTGAATTTAATCAGTGTGGTGACTTTTCTGCAACAAAATATATGGACTGATTTATTTTCTTTTTTAAAACTCTTTTATTGACATTTAAAAAATATTTTATTTATTTATTAAAAGAGAGAGAGAGAGAGGAAAGGAAAAGAGGTTTACGTGACTCATGGGGAATCAAATCCAGCCCATAAAAGTATTTTTTTAGGATAATATCATCAAATATTCCCCAATAAACTTTCATTTCCTCAGCTGCATCATCAGGATAATGCCAAATTAAGGGGGAAAAAGCAAGTGTAAAAATCACTATTTTGTAAAAGTTTATTTTAAAATACAGATTGAGTAATGTAAAAAAAAAAAAAAGATGCTGGTTCTAGTTGTTTTCACTAAGTCAAAAAAGGGTGTAGCTGGGCTGGAGAGATGGCTTAGCAGTTAAGGCATTTGCCTGCAAAGCCTAAGGACCCCGGTTTGATTCTCCAGGTCCCACATAAGCCAGATGCACATGGTGGCACATGCCTCTGGAGTTCATTTGCAGCAGCTAGAGGCTGTGGCATGCCCATTCTCACTCTCTTTCTCTCTCCTCCTCCTCCTCTTTCTGTCTCTAATAAATGAATAAATAAAAGTAAAATCTTTTTTAAAAAGGTGTAGTCCCATCCAAATTAATTTTATGCACCTTAGCATAGCTGTTATTATAGCACTAGTTCAATTTTCTGTTATTTAAATTATTTTCATTTCATCTCATAAGAGCAAAAGTTGTCTTGAAAGACTTGTTTTACACAGACCATTTAAAATTCTATTGTCGAGATGTGCCATTTTTTAAAACACTCTTCTATTATGTTGACATTTAGAGCTGTCCCATTTGGGGATTGTCATAAATAATGTTGTGATGACTATGTCTACTTATAAAACTGTTCAAATTCCCAACTGCTTCCATTGAGTAGGCTCCGAAAAGAGGTATTGCAGAGTGAGAGCCTTTAGGTGGCTTGATCCGTATTGTCTAATTGCTTTCCAGAAAAATGAACCAATTTTCACATTCAGCATTGCTCTAAAGGCCCATTTTGCTTCAAGGGATATATTTTTAATGCAATTTGAAATTACTTTGATCTGTCATAATATTTTAATGCCAGTAGCTGCCAAATGCAGCGAGAGGACTAATGGAGTAATTTTGCACAATATTTCTCTATCTGGCAGTCCTTAGCCGTAACGGTCTCCAGATGGATTCTAAGTCAGCTTTACTTTACCTGCCATATTCCACTCCTTCCTGTCTATCCTCCTCATCTGGCTGGTAATTAAAATTGGACAAATGTTTGGCGAGCTTCAAGTGGGACATAGAATCAGTGCCGATCCTCTGTGGAGGCAGATGCACAGCAGCAGACACACCTGCTGGGAAACCCTTCCTCTCCCAGCAAACCTCCTGAAGGACAGTCATCTCTCACAGGCTACTACAGGGAAGCAGTCCCGGAAAGACTGGGCCTCTCCACTTGACGGTGGTCAGAGCCATGTCACCTTGAAACCCAAACTTACCTTGGGCAACTCACAGAGGTCACCTCTGCCCACCCAGGCTTCTCTGAAGCCATCAATGCAGGCCCATGGTACTCATGCGACTTCAGGGCTGTGTAGCTTCGGCCACGTGGCCCAGGCCGCTCCCCTCCCATTCAATCATGGAAGCGTGTAGAGAGGCATTTCCGTGAGGACTGGAATGTGGCACCAGCCACTCTCCACCATATGCCAGGTCTGTAGTGTGACAGACACACCACTAGATAGTAGACTTGATTCTCTTCAGGACCTTGACCTTCTAGGCGACAAGGTGGCCCCTTCATAAAATGCCACACGAACTTTAACAGGACAGAGGAGGTTTTAAACCCCCAACACTGATTCCTGGAGACTCTTTTTAAAATCACATTACCTGAGCACATATTTAAGATGAACTCAAGAACCTAAGCTTATAAAAGGCTATAAGGGAGGCAGGAGAGGGAAGGATTTAAGTGTATGGTATTGCACATATGTAAGTAGAAGAACAGATTACAGGGAGGGGAATGGCCTAAGCGAGGCCATGGGAAGAGAATGCGAAAAAGAGGGGCAGGGGGAGGGTCAATCAAAATTCAAGATAGTGTGAATAAGACTTATGTAAACCTACTTTTTTGAATAATGGCACATCTAGAAGCTGTAGACTGTTATTAGAAAATTCTCAGTGCCTCGGATAGGATACCTTCCAGTGAGTTGTTGGCCAAGGAGGTCCCGGTAGCCTCCAAAACATTAAAGGCTATTGCCAAAGCCCTTGGTTGCCCTTGAGAAACAGATGATAAGACCCTATTGCTGAAGACATCTCTTGCCTGAGAGGCAAGGTCACTGAGAAAGCAAGCTGGGGCTGAGCAGAAAACCTTCTCCCTGTAGACCAGCCAACTGAAAGCTGGAAAAAGCTGCACTGCATGCAGCGTATGGGAGACAGAAGTCATCAGCAGTGAAAACAGTGGACGCTGAATATTCAAGTTTGGCCATACAGGCCCAATGACTGAACGGGTGCAATAGTGGCATGTCTGCTCTTGGGGTAACCAACTGCTCCATAATTGGACTAAAGGTCCTCTCTATGGGAGGGAATGCATACCTGGTACTGAAAAACCTAAGCAAAACTCTATGGCAGGGGAGATCATGAGCCTTAGGGGTATAAAACCTGCGCTTGTCTGGTTAAATGTATATATTATTCCCACCAAGCTACCCTGAAAGCACTACGCTTAATGTTCATATTCACATATTAATGCTACTCTCACCTCTGGTTAGAGAAGCTTCTCTTTTCAGATGGTGATGACCACTGGGATGACCCAAAAGGCAACATAGTGCTGAGAAGAAGGGATGGAGGAGTGCCCAGCACTGAAACACCTCTGTCACACCCTCCAAGGCTCAGGGACCATTGCAGAAAAGGGGGTGGAAAGAATGTAAGAGCCAAAGGAAGGGTATGACTCCTTACAATGCAACTGCCCAGACAGAAATTGCCCTCGATATCCATGACCTTACAGTGCCTAGCAATACCTTCGCAAGACCCTCATAATAGAAGAAAAAGATGATGACATCAAATTAAAAGAGAGACTAATGGAGAGAGGGAGGGGATACAACGGCGATTGGAGTTCTAAAGGGGAATGGGGGGAGGGGAAGGAAATATCATACATTTTTTGTATGTAAGTATAGAAGTTGTCATTAAAAAATTTTTTCATTAAAAAAAAAAAAAGAACCTAAGCTTAACGCACAGGCCTTGTACCCTGTGACACGTGCAGTCTTCCCTTGGCCTGCCTGCCACCAAAGGCAGGCGGTTAATTTGTTTCTACCAAAGCTATTGAGTGGGTTGATTTAGTAGAGCTACCCTTCCTAGTGAAGCAAAAATTTAGGCATATGTCTCCTGTTGAAACCAATTAAATATACGCAAAGTTTAAAGCCATTTAAAATATGTTTCTGCATACAATTTTAGCTCAAAAGTATATGGAAGAGAAAAAGGCAAGCTGAGAGCATCTATGTCCGTATACTAGAAAGCAGCTTGGAAGGATGTCAGAAAGAGAAAAACATGTTGGACCTGTTGAACCCACATTGGATGGAGAGGAAATATCACCACCCACCCGTGTGAAAATCTCTTGGTGCTTCCTACATTCTGAAAGCAAGTACACACACACACACACACCCTTCGGTTAGGGTGCTGGGGAAGAGAGAGGGGCAGCAGATCAGTGGTCCTCCACGACTCCATAGGAAGAACTTCAGAACTTCTATCACTACAGTGACCACAGCCTTCAAAACACACAGAGAGGGTTTAAGAGATGGCTCAGAGGTTAAGGTGCTTTGCCTGCAAAGCCTAAGGACCCAGGTTCGATTCCTCAGTGCCCACGTAAGCCAGATGCACAAGGTGGTGCATGTGTCTGGGGTTGGTTTGCAGTAGCTAGAGGCCCTGGCACGCCCATTCTTTCTGCCCTCCCCCCACTCTCTCTCTCAAGTAAATAATAAATATAAAAATATTTTTAAAAAATAAAAATAAATAAAAATATTTTTTACAAACACAAAGAACCTTCCAGACTTCCAGCATACTGGTGACATAGCCAAGTCCCAAAAGATTTTATGACTTGCCCAAGGATCTCTTTTTCATGCTGTGATGAAGTCTGTCTTCAGGATGCCCCATCTAGAGTTCTCTCTAGCATAACACTCCAACACCCAAAGGTAGTAACACTTAAAGGCTTGTACTTCCATTCAGGGGAAAGATTCCTAAGCACGGCAATCTTTAGCAAGTGTAATTTGTGCAATTATATCTGAAGGCTGCAATTATTTCCCTTCAGTGGGCCATTGTTGCCTCAGACTGTTTACGAATAAATCTTCCAAATGACTGACCCCACCTGCAAAGTTTCTTCTCTGCTCTCAAATACCAACCAGGTCTTCAACTATGCACCGGCTCCAGAATGTCCCCAAAGAAGGCTATGCAAAGCAAGAATGCAGCTTGTTTATGGGGTGTTTGTCAAGTTCCATAGAAAATAATGGAAAGAGGAAATTACAAAACAAAACCCAACTGACCTGATCCAGGCAGTGTAAGAAATGTCTTGTTTTTTCTCTAGCAACAAACACTAAAGTGTGGGACACATTAAAGCAGTGGGTTCAGGCTGAGGCTGGTGAAGGAGCGCATTACTGGTCATGTGCTTCATAGCAATGTGCTTCATAGCAATGTGCTTCATCTGTATGTTGGATGGGGTGGGACTCATGAGGCGCCACCTCGCCCTGCGGAGCTATTGGCAGTTAATGGATGCTGGGAGAAAGGAAGCCCCTGGTAAGGTGCCCATGCTCTGGTAAGTAAACTCCCACCCATGCACACGCAGGCAACTGTAATGAAGCTCAGTGGGTGCCACACACAAAAGACATACAAGCAGAAAGGGTTCACTGAGAGTGGGGACAGTGAATATGACCAAATTACAATATAGACGTGTATTAAATTGTTAATATATAAATAAATACTTTAAAGCTTCATTTTTAGTATAAAATTGGCCTTTATGACATATCTGAATTCACCAATCAGAGGCCAGAACTGTTCTTAAGAAGATAGTGAAGCACGAATCTCAGATTTCGATCTTAGCTTGAAGACCCCTGGTCTTCCACTACAATGGCTCTACACTGAGCTTAGTTCCACATAAGGGAAACAGGCAACAACAAAACCCATGTTCACCTATCTGTTTCAGAGACCCCTGCGTAGCTCAGTGAGTTTTAAAACTACTTTCCTGTTTTCAGATGGAAGCAGGACCTGAGGAGAGAATCAGCCCCTCGCACTTCACCAGCTGAAACCACAGAGGAATTGGGGAAATGAGCAAGAGAGCTGCTTTCTCAGGGAACCTGGTATCAGCACAAGGGTGAAGGAGATAGACACTGAGGACACTCAACACCTACCAAACCAGAGATCCAGAGACACAGAGGCTCCCAAGACCTCATCACTGAAGTAGACCTAAAACCAACCAAACATGGCTCAAGGAAATTTGCAGAAGAGGGGGCGGAAAGATTGTTAGAGCCACAACTTGGGACATTATGCACAGAGACATTGCCTCTTTCCCATAACTGATGGCTACCCCCATAATGCACAACCCACAATCCCCATGAGGATAACCAGCATCCCCAACGAGGAGGGTCTCTTTGGGGTGGGGGGGCAGGGATGAGGGTAAGGATGGTACCAACATGTGCTGTTTACACACTGCGTATGTCCATAACTAAGAAAGAAAAAAACTACTTTCCTAGCTTCTGTTAAGGAGCTCATACTAAAAAAACCAGAAAAGGGCTGGAGAGATGGCTTAGTGGTTAAGGCGCCTGCCTGCTAAGCCTAAGAACCCGGTTCCAATCTCCAGGTCCCACGTTTATCCAGATGCAAAAGTAACGCCAGGGCGCAATGCCACACTTGCCCACAAGGGGCGCACGCATCTGGATTTCATTCACAGCAGCTGAGAGACTGCTGGCACACCCATCTCTATCTGTCTCCCTCTCCCTCTCTGTCTGTCTCTGTGTCTCTCTTCAAAAATAAATAAAAATAAAATAACCAGAAAAAAAAATCTTCTCAGATGCCTCATTAAACACAGAATCCCAGTGTGGTGGTGCATGCCTATAATCCCAGTATTTGGAAGATTGGGGCTAACCTGGGCTACGTAGTGAGACCTCACCTCAAAACACCCCTCACAAAGCCAGGCATGGTGGTGCATTCCTGTAATACCAGCCCTTGGGTGGTGGAAGCAGAAATCAGCCGTTCAAGACCATCCTTGGCTGTATAATAAGGTAAAGGCCAACCTGGGCTACATGAGCCCTTATCTCAAGTGTGTGTGTGTGTGTGTGTGTGTGTGTGTAAGTCTGCAAATATGTGTTTGTGATGTTAGAAGGTGGGGTCTTAGGGAGGCCATTAGATCATTAGGGCTTAGTGTCTTTATAGATAGAACCCCACAGATCTCTCTTTCCCTTCTTCCATGGCGTGAGGATTTAACCAGGAAGAGAACCTTCACCTTACAGCTTTCATGTCTATGAGAAATGTCTTTTTAAAAAAATATTTTATTTATCTATTTATTTGAAAGAGAGAGAGACAGAATGGGCACGCTAGGGCCTCCAGCCACTGCAAACAAACTCCAGACACATGCGCCCCCTTGTGCATCTGGCTTATGTGGGTCCTGCAGTATTGAACGGGGATCCTTTGGCTTTGCAGGCAAATGCCTTAACTGCAAAGCCATGTCTCCAGCCCCTGTGAGAAATTTCTGTTGCTTATAAGTCACTCAGTCTATGATCATTTATTATAGCTAAAACCATCTACCAGCACTATAGCAAAATGTGCAAAAAATTTTTTAATTTGGGAAATTCTTCACTGTAGTGAGCAAAAGGGAGAGGTGGCAAACAGCTTCTGTGCTCCTTGAAGCTCGCTATTGCCTGGGTCATCGCTGTCCCCCAAAGGCCCACATGCTGAAGGGTTGATTACCAGTCTGCAGCACTACTGGGAGATGATGGAATCTTTAGGAAGGAGGCCTACTGGAAGAAAGTTAGATTGTTGAAGACATGCCTGTGAAGGGCACCATGCTGGCTTTTGAAGAGGAATATTGGGACCCTGGCCCCTTCTCTCTCTACTTCCTGGCAACCATGAGGTGAGTGCATTTGTTCCAGAATGTGCTTCCAGCCATGATGTTCTGGCTCAACACAGACTAATAAGCAATGCAGCCAGGGGACCATGGTCTGAAAATCCAAAATCACAAGCCAAAGAGGCCTCTTCTTAAGTTTCTTAGTTGCTTTTCTTAAGTTGTCTGTCATCCAAACAGACACTGATAGGATGCATTATCACCCACGTGACTCATCAAATCCTTCATGACAAACAGAAGAGACATTCTGTATTAGGCTCAATTTCAACATGAGGTAAATGAGGTTCAGAGCGCTAAGCAACTTGCACCAGCCCAGAGTGCCAGGATTCAGTGACAAAGAGAGTGCTCCCTCAGAGTGGACAAAAACAAAGACAGGACAATATGAAGCAATTGGAAATTGGGATCTGATCACTGCTAACTCAAAATAAACTAAAAATAAGGTGTGGGGGAACTCAGTGTAGAGTGCTTGTCAAGCATGTGTAAGGCTCTTAGTCCATCCCCAGTTCTGCAAAATGGGAAGAAGGGAAGGAGTAAGGGAAGAGAGAAGGGAGGGAAGGAAAAGAAGAATTGATGCACTGTATAAGATTTTACATCAGAAAGGTTACATGGCCATTTTTAGTACCAATTTTAGTCTTTTTTAAAAAAATATTTGAGGGAGACAGAGAGGAAGAAGCAGAGAGAGAAAGAGCATGCTAGCAGCCTCTCGGCTGCTATGAATGAATTCCAGATGTGTGCGCCCCCTTGTGGTCAGGTACAGCATTGCGCCCTTGCATCACTTTTGCGTCTGGCTAAACATGGGACCTGGAGATCAAACAGACATTCTTTAGGCTTAACAGGCAGGTACCTTAACCACTAAGCTATCTCTCTAGCCCCCAATTTTAGCCTTTTTTCTCCTGTAAAGTTGAACCTGGCTGTTTTGACTAACCATCCTGCAAAGAAATGTTACAAAGCTAAACAAATATTATCTAAAGAACCCTGAAGGGTATCCAGCATTTGGAGAAGGCTTTTCCTCCAGGGATGTCTGAATTTCCAAAAGATGCAAAATAGCCAAGATATTAAGAAACTATTATGACAGTTTCACCAAACTAAGAAGACGAATGTGGGAGTTCCTGGTTTTCAAAAGGGGCACCGAGTAAGGTCCTCCCACTCATGGCTAGAACCTCAAACACTAACAGGACAGTTCAGAGTGAACCAGAGGCTGTGGGGAGGTAGCTCAGTGAGTAAAGTGCCAGCCTTGCAAGCATGAAGAGCGGAGTGCAATTCTCACCACTCATGTGAAAGGTTGAGCTTGTCAGTATACACCTGTAATCTCAGCACTGAGCACATACAGACAGGGCATCCGGGGACGTACGCTAGCCTAATTGGTGAACTCCAGGCCAATCTGAGATCCAGTTTCAAAAAAGGGTAGACAGTGAGGAATTCTGTCCCCTTGTTTTCACATACATGTGTCCCCACAAGCACACAGAAGCCTACACACCTGTACACATAGATGCATACAATTTTTTTTGTACATACACGTGCAAAAACAATAATAAAAGTAAAACAAAACTGCAGTGCAATAGAAATAAACCCAATTATGTCAGTATGTAAATATAAAGAACTTCATCTTCCTATTGAAGGACAAATACCATCCAACTGAATAAAATATGAAATCCAACCATATGATATCAACAATATAAAGGTAGAAGGTTGTGGATGCAGCTCAGTGCTTGCCTGGCAGGTGAAAACCCTATATCTGACCAAAAAATAATAATAGTAATAAACAGAAAAAGAAATAAGAAAAGGAGGAGAAGGAGGAAAAAAGATAGACCACAAAACAACTGGAAAAAGACATGAAACACTAACCAAAAGAAAATTCCTAAGTCTGTGTCAGCATCAGATGAAGGAAATTTTTTTAAATACGATTTTTTAATTTATTTATTTGTTTATTTGAGAGAGAGTCAGAGGGAGAGAAAGAGAGAAAGAGGGACAGAGAGAATGGGCATGCCATCAGGCTTTGCAAGCAAGTGCCTTTAATTGCTGAGCCATCTCTCCAGCTTAAATGTCACTTTATATATATATTTGAGAGCGACAGACAGACAGAGAAAGAGGCAGTAGATAGAGAATGGGCATGCCAGGGCCTCCAGCTACCGCAAACGAACTCCAGATGCATGTGCCACCTTGTGCATCTGGCTTACGTGGGACCTGGGGAATCAAGCCTGGAACCAGGGTCCTTAGGCTTCACAGGCAAGCACTTAACCACTAAGCCATCTCTCCAGACCCTTAAGTGTCACTTTTTAAAACTCAATTCATCTTTATAGTTTTCATGTAAATTAAAATATATAATCATTTTTAACACAGTTATTTCCTAAAGTATTGGGGAAACACCCTAAAACAAAAAGAAAACTGTTTCTAATCTAAATGAAAATAATTGTGCAAGTTCATCTTAAGTTAATGGCTTGCTCATCAAAGACATTTTAGTTGCCAAAAAGTAAAATGATGCTATAAATGCAATCAATATTATACTATTTTAATTCATTCTATACTCTTTAACCAAATGGATTCTATCTGAGGGCCTTGCTCAACATCTTGTATGCAGAATTTTTCTTCTGTCACAGGGATGAGTAGAGTAGATAGCTGTGGTAATATGAGGAAAGCCCTGCCTGTGCACCCCAAAAATCCCAGTCTCAACCCATTTGCAGTATGACTCACAGAAAGTCACCAAGCCCTTGATCCATTTTAGTCTCATCTATTAGGTAGGGGAAATGCCCAAGAAAAATGTGAGGGCTCGTTGGAGATATGGCTTAGCGGTTATGGTTGAGAAGCCTAAGGACCCATGTTTGACTGTCCAGGTCCCATGTACGCCAGGCGCACAAAGGTGAGGCAAGCGCCCAAGGTCGCACATGCCCACTAGGTGGTGCAAGCATCTGGAGTTCAATTTCAGTGGCTGAGACACCCTGGTGCACCAATTCTCTCTCTCTATCTATCTATCTCTATCTCTATCTCTTTCTCCAAAAAAAAAAAAAAAAAAAAAAAAAAAACTTTTTTTTTAAATGTGAGGGCCACACACATAATGTGAGGGTATGAACTGGGCATGTATCCACTATGTAGAGAACTGAGTGCTTCACTCCACTCTGATATCCATGAGAACCCGTGTGAGAAGTCCCCAACCACACGCACTCCCTGCCAGTATATCTTCAGAGCCTGAAATGTCTGGACTTCAACACCTTGATGGAGAGAGCCCTGGATGGCTATGAGTTCTAGTGCTGACTATGACATCCATCAAGTTCACCTTCACTTCTGCAAAGTAAGTGACCTGATGGATCCCAGCATCCCTCCCGGCTCTATGAAACGCGCTGCCATCGGAGCCACCGCACAGTAGAAGAGTGAGACCCCCGGGGAGGTCACCCTTGCACTGGAAAACACAGACTTCCGTCTCCTCTCCGCAGTATCTCATACAACCAAACCCTTGAGGGTCGCACTGGTGAGCGGGACGGGCCTGTAATACTCCCAGTCACGGGAATGGAGGGGCCGGGTGGGAGGCAGGCACTCCTGTGGACTCTGACTCCTGGGTGCAATTTGCTTTGTTTAAGATTCTCTGGGCCTCAGAGCTGCCAGCTGCCTGGGTGTTGTTGCTTGTTTGTTGCGGGGGAGGGGAAGTCTGCATAAGAAGCCAAAGGGAGCTATGAAACAGCCCATTCACACTCCTTTCCAAGCCTCATTGCTAAATCTCACTGTCCAAACCCCAATCCCTGTGGAATTAACAAGGATCAGACTGTAGGAACCAAGGAGCCTGGCAGTGGTGGTTGCTAGGCAACCAGGAATCTCCATGCCTTTAGCCCACTCGGGCTCATCAGGAAATGCAGGAGGTCCCACCCCCAGCCCACTCGGACCCCTCGTTGACACTGAGCTCATTAAAAAACCTATAACGTGAGCGCTCTCCACTAAACCATGTGAGCTAGTTCCCTAATGACCAAGCAGCTGAGAGGGTGTTACAGCCCACCATGACCACTGGGGAGGCTCTACTTCTCCCCTTGAGGTATTGAATGTACCGGATGGGTGCCAGGGCTTAGGAGGGGGGGAACTGTTCAGGGTCTCTGAAAGCCACCAGATCAGCTGACAAAGCCTGCTCTCCAGCCCTGCGCAGCCACTTATGACCTGGATGACACTGTAATTCCACCCCCCATCAACTTTCTAAAGACACAGGAGGTCATTTCTTCTTTTTATTTTAAATGATTTGTGTGTGCCCATGCTCACACATATGTGTGCGTAAGTGTGGGCGCACGCACGCCTGTGCAGATCAGAGGACAACTTTGGGTGAGTCCTCTGCCTGTGCACCTCATTTGAGATTTTCCACTCTGCTTGTGCTCTGCTGTTGTTCGTTGCTGCGCTGGCCACGAGCATCCTGGAAATTGTCCTGTCTCCGCCTCCCATCTTGCCATCAAGGTCAGCTTCAGTGGGTTGGGCTTACAGAAACCACCAGTTTCTGCCCTTTTTTATGGGGTCTGGGCATTGAATTTGAGTACTCCAGCTCAGTCAGTGAGCCATCTCTCCATCCCTCTAAGTTCACTTCATGGTAGCCTCAGTGTCCCTGGCAAAGTCTTCAGTGTTCCCAGGGACCTTAGCAAACCACAAGAAATAAAACGAGGCAGCACGTATCAACAGAGATGATTTGGGCTCAGGGCTTCAGTATGTAGCCCAGGCTGGTCTTGAACCTGTGGTGATCCTCCTATTCCAGCCTCCCAAGTGCTGGAATTATAGGCATACACTACCATGCCCAGCTCGCCTCCCTTACTTTCAAAGGACTTGGACTCCACAGATGCTTTTGTATGCTTAGAAAAGCTCCTCACCCAACCATCAGAGTGCATGAGAATTTGAGGGAGACCAAGAGCCCCCTTCTCCTAACCCAGCTCTTCCTAGCAGCATGAGAGTAGCCCTTTGCTTGCTCTCCCGCAGTTACAGAAACATGCTATCTGAACGGTGTTGACAGAGAAATGTGGCCCAGGAGAGGAAGGCCAGCGGGGGACCCGTGTTGGTGGGATGGCTGGGATTAGAGCCACACCTCATTTTCCCCTTTCTCCTTCCCTGGGTGCCTCTGGAGGTTCTAGTCTCAGTAGAATATGGTCTGTTTTTGCCACATAAATGTGAAGACCCACTCTTAAATGCACGGTGTGGTGATTCTCAACAGGCAGAGGAGGATGATTCCCTGGGACAAGCCAGCTAGGTAGGCTTGCCAAATTGGTGAGCAGAAGTTCAATGAGAGATCTGGCCGCAATCAATAAGGTGGAGAGGGAAAGAAGATAATCTGACACCAACCTCTAGCCTCCACAGGTATGCACACACACATGCATGCCTACATATACAAGAACATGCATCACACATGAACATGTACACATTTGTTTTTATTATTTTTATTATTATTTATTACTTTATTATGTATTATTGAGACAGAGAGAGAGAGAGTGAGTGAGTGAGAATGGGTGAGCCAGGGCCTCTGGCCACTGCAAACAAACTCCAGATGCATGCACCACCTTGTGCATCTGGCTTACATGGGACCTGGAGAATCAAACCAGGGTCCTTAGGCTTTGCAGGCATGCATCTTAACCACTAAGCCATCTGTCCAGCCCCATTATATATATATATATTTGAGAGAGACACAGAGAGAAAGAGAGAAAGGGGGAGGAAGAAAGATAGAGATGGGCGCACCAGCAGGGTCTCAGCTGCTACAAACAAAATCCAGATGCGTGTGCCCCTTGTGGTCAAGTGCAGCATTGAGCCCTTGCGTCACTTTGCATCTGGCTAAACGTGGGACCTGGAGATTGGAACCACTGGAGATTGGAACAGGCATTCTTAGGCTTCGGAGGCAGGCGCCTTAACCACTAAGCCATCTCTCCAGCCCATACAAAATATATTTTTAAGAGAACATAGGTCCTGTGGATCTGCCTGGGATGGAAATGCCGTCTGGGTTAATGAATCACGGGGGATTCCAGAGCCATCTCCTGCCTGCTGCAAGACAAACAACATCCTCTCATGCCTCCAATTTCTCTAATGCACTGGAGTTGGAGCCCTGAGAGCATAGTTCTAGAACTTTCCCTTGCTCCAGGTTTCTGGTCAGGAATGTGTGTCAAGAGGCAAACAAGTCTGTGTTTGAAGCCACTTGAAGGAAGCAGGTACTGGTGAACTCTGCCAAGAACTCACTCCTCTTTCTGGGAAAGAGATCCATTTTCTGAAGACAGGAAATTGTTGGGCATTGCTAAAAACAGGCTGGGGCCGGGCATGGTGGCACATGCCTTTAATCCCAGCACTCGGGAGGCAGAGGTAGGAGGATCGCCGAGAGTTCGAGGCCACCCTGAGACTACATAGTTAATTCCAGGTCAGCCTGGACCAGAGTGAGACCCTACCTTGCAAAACCAACAAAAAAAAAAAAAAAAAAAAAAAAAAAAACAGGCTGGGACTCTGAGGAGGCTGGCGTGAACTGTTGGACATGGCCAGGGACCTTGGGCTGTGGGGTTGCAGCTGGCCCTATCCTCAGGAGTCCCTGGTGACGGTGACTGGCCTTCCCTACGTTGTAGGTTGTAGTGAGCTGTCATCGCCCAGAGTGGACAGAACTGGCGAGGCCCTCCCCCTGGACCCCAAAAGGCTCTGACCATTCCATAAGTCAGACTTTGCCCCCACAGTTTCTGACCTTGTGGCTAGCTGCCCAAGAGACCCTTATGTGGCTGAAGTCATGTAGCCTTTCCACCATCTCTCTCACCCCCACAGCTTTAAAGTCACAGCCTTCCACCATTCCCCTTATCTCTCCTCACAACTCCCCCCCCACAGCTTTGAAGTTACTAGTTCTTCCACCACCTAGATAACAGCCCATAAACTATGCATCCAATTGCCTGTACATGCCATCTCAACCTTCCTCAAGTGTGATAAACCCATTCCCCTTTTGAATAAACGAGTGCTGTCCATCAGATGGTCTCCCAGGTGTTCACTGCCCGTCATCTTCATCGTCGCACTCACCCGCTGCTCCAGGATGGACCCTGCTTCCCCCCAAACTCCTCCCTCCCTCACCCGGGATGTTGGTGGCCAACGACTCAGGGAAACGGTAACAGTAAAGACCCACAGGAAATCTCCAGGAGCACCCAAGGAAGGGAAATGGAGAAGGGCGGTATGGAGGTCAACCAGGCCATCCCTGCCTCCACTGGTCCCCGCTGCGCTCGCTCTCCCAGATGGCATTTCTCTGTCAACATTGTCAAAACAGCGCATTTCCAAGGAGAGCCAGGCGAGTAGAGGCTCTTGGTCTCCCTTAATTTACCATCGACGTGGGATAAGGGGGAGCTTGTCTGAGCAGACAAATGATCTGTGGAGTCTGTCAGAAGTAAGGCAGGCAGGCCAGGCATGGTAGCTGGGACAGGAGAATCATCATCACAGGTTCAAGGCCAGCCTAGCTACATAGTGAGAACTCATGAAAGAAAAAGAAAGGGAGTAAAGGGGAGAGAAAAAGGAAGGAGGAAAAATGTGTAAAGAAGAGAAGAGAGGGCAAAGGAAACCTTGTATAGTATCAACTTTTGATTGTTTACAAGGAGTCATCACATACTATTAAAGATGGACATAAGACTAGCAATTCCCACCACCACCACCACCACCCCGAAAACAAAAGATTGACACCCTTGGGTGGATAGAATGGAAGAGCCAAAGGAAGGGTATGACTTCTTACAATGCAACCGCCCAGACAGAAACTGGCCTCGATATCCATGAGCTGGCAGTGCCTAGCAATACCTTCGCAAGACCCTCATAATAGAAGAAAAAGATGATGACATCAAATTAAAAGAGAGACTAATGGAGAGAGGGAAGGGGATATTATGGAGAGGGAAGGGGAGGAAAATATCATGTGTTTTTGTATGTATAGAAGTTGTCAATAAAAATAATATTAAAAAAAAAAAAGATTGACACCCTTCCTATCAGTATAGTTCCAAAATCCCTGCCCTGTCTCTTCCTACCCTCCCTTTGTATGAGAAAAAAATATATTAAATTTATTTCTTTCCAGCTGAGAGTTTATTTTGGGCCTCATAGAAATGCTAATATTAGTTCTCATTTTTATGTCTCTCCTATTATTTCTCTCATTATGAGGCTTTTCTGCAGAGATAAAAGAATTCCCTTTTGCCCAACCGAAAACAAAAACAAACAAAAATGGCCCATTTCAGAGAGCGAAAATGAAGATAGAGCAACGCAAAAATCCCTGGTCAGAAGAAGGAAGGCTGTTCTCAAGGAGAAAATGGCCAAAAATACAATGTGGGGATTAAAGTATAAGGACATTTGCATTCTGTGAATATTAGGCCAAGCTTGTTCCCGCCCAAGCCTGGAGAAGGAACACTTTCTAAAATCAGACCATTATAACATCAAAGACGATTAAGAAATGCTCTATTATCCAATA
Source organism: Orientallactaga sibirica (assembly GCA_036365145.1). Lineage (NCBI taxonomy): Eukaryota > Metazoa > Chordata > Mammalia > Rodentia > Dipodidae > Orientallactaga > Orientallactaga sibirica. Next base: position 11,140,414 of record JAEOAD010000044.1, read on the forward strand.
ATGCCATTAAAATTAACTTGGTAATTTTAACAGAAGACTTAGAAACCCAGGCCACTTATTACAGGGGAAAAAATGTGCTGAATAGTTCTTTTTGAAAAAGAAAGAATCCTGACAAAAATGGTTTCAGTATTCTAATCTTAATAAAAAGCCAAGACAAATGAAAATATGTAAATATGATTTATGGCAATCTCTCTTAAGAGCTATGTCAAATAGGTGTGCTAAGAAGATGAAAAGATTAGCTCTAGCATTAGAAATCAAATACGTGAGGCTGGAGGGATAGCTTAGCGGTTAAGGCACTTGCCTGCAAAGCCAAAGGACCCAGATATGATTCCCTAGGACCCACATCAGCCAGATGTACAAGGTGGCACACACATCTGGAGTTTGTTTACAGCAGCTGGAGGCCCCGGCACGCCCATTCCCTTTCTCTCTCTCTGTGTCTCTCTCTCTCAAGTAAATAAATAAAAATAAATTAAAAAAAAAAAAGAAATCAAACCGGTGTCCAAGGAAAATGAAAGGATCAGATCTATCATTAGAAATCTTGTCCAAGGGCTGAAGAGATGGCTTAGCGGTTAAGGCACATGCCTGCAAAGCTTAAAGGCCCAGGTTCAATTCTCCAGGTCCCACATAAGCCAGATGCACATGGTGGTGCTTGCTCCTGGAGTTCCTTTGCCCTGGCTAGAGGCCCTGGCATGCCCATTCTCACTTTCTGTCTCTCTCTCCCTCTCTAATAAATAAATAAAAGTAAATCTTTAAAAAGAAATTTTGTCCAAAATGAAATTCTTCAAAAGCATGCTCAGTGCAAAACAGAATTCTCAACACTCTAGGCATGCAGTGGTTTGGATCTGATGTCCCCCATAAACTCATGTGCTGTGACTGCTTGGTCCCAAGCTGGTTGCAGTTTGGGAAGTGGAGCCTTGCCTGGGGAGGTGTGCTGCTGGGAGAGGGATGCTGCTGGGGAGGCTTCAGACTGTTACAGTCAGCTGCCCTTTGCCAAGAATTCCGCTCGCTCTTCTGCTGTTTCTTTCTTCTCTGGCAGAGGTGATGGCCAGCCTTCTGCCCATGCCATGCGTTCCCCTGCTGACATGGAGCTTCCCCTCCAGACTGGCAGCATAAATAAAAACTGTCCTCCCATCTGCTGCTTTTGGTCAAGTGCTTTGTCCCAGCAACAAGAAGGTGACTCCACCAGTTCAGTATGGGGTCATAAGGAAGGAGTACAGGAGAATGGTAGCTTTTAACAGGCAGTTAGGGCCAGAAACCCAAAGAAGGAACAAGAAGATGCCACTCTGTCCACTTGAGCAAAACTGGAACTCCAGTCTGACCCTGCCCTCTTCAAGACGTCTACCAGCCACATTGCCCAGCAGGAACTTCCGGCTTCGTCCTTAGCTCAGCTTCTCTGGTCAGCCCCTGAGACCACACGCCAATCACATCTTGGCACCGCCCCTGGTCCATGAGCCAATCAGGTCCCTCTTTTTGGACCTGAGTCTAATAACAAGATTGTCTGGTCTATAGGGAGAAGGTTACCCACGGAACCCAGCCCTCTCCTGGTTTCCCTGTGAGCTGGCCTGAGCACACGTGTAACTTTGGTCCCCTCCCCAACCTGGCTGGAAAGGATGGACCACTTTTCTCAGCCTGGGCGTTTCCTTGCTCCCCTTCTACCTGTGTCTCTCTCTGGGGTTAAACACCACTTTGATTTTTTTCTTTAATCCGAGTCCTTCACTATTTCTTTTTATTTTATTTTTATTTGAGAGAGAGAGAATGGGCGCGCCAGCAGCCTCTCAGCTGCTGTGAACAAACTCTGGACGCCTGTGCCCCCTTGTGGGCAGGTGTGGCATTGCGCCCCTGCGTCACTTTACGTCTGCCTAAATGTGGGACCTGGAGAATCAAAAGGGGGTTCTTAGGCTTAGCAGGCAGGCACCTTCTATTTCTTAATCCTCTCTGGTCTTTTACTTGAAAGGGGAAAGGTAACTCGGACCTCTCCTCTCACCTCTCTCTTCCACGGGCGATCTGATTGGCCTGTTTCTTTTCATCTAAATCAAAAGAGACTCTCCCCTCTCTCAGTCTGCTAGCAGTGGGCTCCATGACCTGTCTGTGTACTGTTCTGTTCGTTTCATACATGTGCTGTTTCCAAATACCTTTTTAACTTTGTTACGATGTAATTCCTCTAAGCTCTGGGTCTGCCACGGGTGTAATAACTCTCTTGGCTTTCTTCACCACTCATTTTTCCGGCGTCTGAATTGTCCAGTCTCTGCTTTGGTACTTTCCCCCGTAATTCTTCCTTAAGCTTCCAGTCCACCACCACTTAATCTCTTAATTTCTTCCTATGTGGAGTACAAGGCTCACGCATCTTGCTCCCAGCAAGTGTGTGAATGTTCCCTCTAAATCCTTTAGCATGGGCTTCTAGGTCCTGCCTTCCAGGTGCATGTGTAACTGCTCTAGCCTATTCCTAGATACCGATTCTCCCCCAATAAATCTCACAATTCACAATTTCTCCCTAAATTAACTCAGTAATTCATAATTTATCCTTCTTGAGTCCATTTTTATCAATTCTTGTTAGAATAAGGACAAGGACCCAAAATTGGGGTTCACAAGTCTGGGAGACACCCTCTAAACCTCAAAATCTTGCACCCCTACCATGCTTTACAATCTAGAGCTCTACTAAATCACCTCGCTAAGGCTCAGAGAATATCCTGGAAGAGGGGGTGGGAAGAACATAAGAGCCAGAGGACAGGGAGGAGTGTTATGAAACTGTCTTCTGGCCACAGTGTCATTACATGTAGGATCTCACAGCAATGGTGGTTTTCTGTCAACATTCCATCACGGATGGGGGAAACACTCCAGAGACCCCATCGCTGTAGCCTCGCGGGTTTTGAATGCTTGGTTCCCAACTGATGATAATTTGGAAGGCAAAGCCTTGATGAAGGCAGCGTGTTGCTTGGGTGGGCTTAAGGGTGTTACAGCCCATCTACCCCTTGTCAGAGGTCAGCTCACTCTTGCTGCTTCCTGCCAGCTGCTGTGGCAAGATGTGATGCTCACCCTCTGCTCTGCCCAGCTTTCCCTGCCATGATGAAGCGTCCCCTCAAGACTGTAAACCAAAATAAACCCTTTCCTCTTATCTATTGCTTTTTGTTGGGTGTTTTATGCCAACAATGAGAAGCTAACTACAACAGACAGTTACTCTAAAAGGTCCCATGAAAAATGTAAAACTCTGAGTCCATTCTATATTTTAAAATGCATTCTAATAAAATATACCTTGTGTAATTATTTGACAAGAATTTAGAATGTCACTGACTAGCCCTTTAGAAAAAAAAAGCTGTAACCAGGTGTGGTAGTGCTCACCCTTAATCTCATAAAAAGTTTAAAATGTTGCTGGGTGTGGTGGCACACACCTTTAATCCCAGCACTTGGAAGGCAGAGGTAGAAGGATTACTGTGAGTTCAAAGCCAACCTGAGACTATGTAGTGAATTTCAGGTCAGCCTGGGCTAGAATGAGACCCTACCCTGAAAAAAACAACAACAAAAAAAATCATTAGCCGGGTGTGGTGGCGCACGCCTTTAATCCCAGCACTCGGGAGGCAGAGGTAGGAGGATCGCCGTGAGTTCGAGGCCACCCTGAGACTACAGAGTTAATTCCAGGTCAGCCTGGACCAGAGTGAGACCCTACCTCGCAAAACCAAAAAAAAAAAAAAAAAAAATCAAACTGAAAAGAGAGACTAATTGAGGGGGGAGAGGATATGATGGAGAGTGAAGTTTCAAGGGGGAAAATGGGGGGGAGGGAGGGAAATAATATGGGATATTGTCTATAATTAAATAAGTTTCAATAAAAAATGCAAATAAAAAGAAAAGAAAAGAAGTTTAAATTGTTAAAAAAATTAAAATCTGAGGGAAAAAGAAAGAAAAACGTTGAGAATTAAAGGAAGATCTATCTAGTCTTTGTGGGTAAGACTGCTGGGCTTTGCAAATTAAAATGCAAAATTCCTTGCTAAATTTAAATTGTAGATAAATTATGTGAAGTATTTGGAACATGCATTATTATATTTATATTTATGTTTACAAATAGAAACACAACACACACACACACATTGTTTCTCTGAAATTCAAGCCTGAGAATCCTGTATTTAATCTGGCAACCCATCACCTTGGGCACTTGGTACCTGCCTCCGTCCATATCCAGAAATCCCCATCGTGTTATCCCAGCTTTTTCTTCCTCCCTTCCAGTGGCTCTTTTATGGATGAAGAACGTATTTGGTTTGGCTTGGTTTGGGTTTAATCGGATCTCACTCTGTAATCCAAGCTGATCTCCATGTGTTGGAATTATAGACATATGTTGTGACACCCATTTTATGGGTGGATAGTTTCTTAAAGAATAACAGAAATCTGGGGGTGTGGCTCAGTGGTAGGGATACTTGAAAACACACCTCTCAGGAAATCCATTCACTCTGCAAAACCTCTACACGAGCTTAGATTCTGAGTCTGAGTTCTACCTCAGTGTAAAACGATCCTGTTTTTCCAGAATTCTCGTCACCTCAATAGTGTTTAGGACAAATGTGTGTCCTCAGCTCACTCTTCTATGCTATTCTAAAAAAGCAAGCTTCAAGAGATCTAGAATAGTCTAAACAATCTGGCAGATTTAGAGGATTCACAATGACCTAATTTCAGAATTACCATAAGCTATGGTACTATCAAGAGAGGATGAGACTGACAAAAAGATGGGATTCTATTCAATGGAACAGAATAGAGTTCAAAAATAGACCTACACATATGTGGCCAAATGACTGTGGACAAAGATGACCAAATAATCTAGTAGAGACAGACAGTGTTCTAAACAGGTTTCTGGAATAATTAGGTATATGCAAAAAAATGATCAAACACTACCCACAAAAATGAAAACTACTAAACTGTATGCAAACATAGCAACGCACAATTGCTATCTCAAAATGAATCAGGGCTTAGGAGATGGTTCATATGTTGAAAGCACTCAGAATGCAACCCTGATGACTAGAGTTCAGAACCCCAGAACCCATGTAAGTAGCACTTGCACCTGTAATCTCCCATCCAAGTTCTAACCAGGCTCAACCCTCTTAGCTTCTGAGATCAGATGAGGTTGGGTGCGTTCACGTTGGAACGTCCATAGATAGCATCTGTAATGTCAACATGCCTACTACAATGGGAGGCAGAGTCAGGAGAACGTCAAAGCCTGTGAGCTAGCTAGTCTTAGGTCCATGCCAGCAGAAACAAAAAGGAGACCCCATATCAAGCAAAGGAAGGTAAGGACCAACAAACCCCACGATTGTCTTCTGCCCTCCACACCTGCACCATGGCACACAGGCTCCCATACAAACAGACACACACATGCAAAATGGATCACAGACATAAGTATAAAACCCAAAACATAATAAAACATAGGATGGGCTGTAGAGATGGCTTAGCAGTTAAGGCACTTGCCTGCAAAGCCCAAGGACCCATGTTTGACTCTCTAGGTCCCACATAAGCCAGACACACAAGGTGATGCAAGCGCCCAAGGTCATTCATTCGCACAAGGTGGCGCATGCATATGGAGTGCGACTGCAGTGGCTGGAGGCCCTGGTGTGCCAATTCTGTCTCACTCTTGCTCTTTCTCTTTCTCTCATTAAAAAAAAAAAAAAGAGGACATTTTTGTGTCCTTGGGTTAGTAAAGCTTTAAGTCAAAAAAAAAAAAAAGAAAATAAAAAGAAAAATTGATAAATTAGACTGGGGAAATGGCTTAGCAGTTAAAGCACATGCCTATAAAGCCTAAGGACCACGGTTTGATTCCCCAGGATCCATATAAGCCAGATGCACAAGGGGCGCGTGCATTCTGGAGTTCGTTTGCAGTGACTGCAGGCCCTGGCATACCCATTCTCTCTTTCTCTCTATCTGCCTTTCTCTTCTCTCTCTCTCTCTCTCTCAAATAAATAAATAAAAATACATTTAAAAAACTGATAAATTAAACTTAGTCAATATTAACTTTGAAAGACTCTCATGAGCCAACAAAAACACAAAAATGTAAGAAAATAATTGAAAGGCACTTATCAAATCAAGGACGTGTATCTGAAAAATGAAGGAAAAAACTCCTGTAATTCATTTGAACAGACACTTCATCAGAGGCATGGGTGGCCAATAGCACATGAATAGAAAGATGCTAATCGTTAATCACTGTGCAATGCAAATGAAAGCCACATGAGGTGGCATAGTTAAAATCTAATCATGAACAACACGCTAAGAACTGACAAAGCGCACAATGAGCTAGACCCCTTGTCTTTTGTGCTAGGAACACAATGATAGACATCAGGGCAGTTCTTACTAAGCTGAAGTGCATTGTTCCATGGCTTAGTAATTCCTATGAATTCTAAATATTTTGTGAAGAGAAATGAAGTGTCTACTCAACAACTCTTACTCATATGTTCATGGCAGCTTCATTCAAGATCAGCAAAAAAGCTAGAAAGCAACCAAATGCCACCATTAGGAAAAGGATGAGAAAATTGTGGTGAAACATACAATGGGATAGTGGTCAGCAAGAAGAAATAAATTGCTGTTATGAGGAAGCACAACAGTCGTCCTCAGAAGTGTTAGATGCGCGGGGCAGGGTGGTACACACCTGTAATCCCAGTATTTGGGAGGCTGAGGCAGGAGAGTTACTATGAGTTTGAGGCCAGCCCTGGCTACTTAACAAGTTTCAGGTATATCTGAGCTACATGGTTGAGACCCTGTCTCAAGGTCTCAAAATCACATATGCAGACACCAGAAGAAAAAAAAACTATTCTAAATGGGTGATTATTAATCTAAATGGGAAAAACACATGTGCATTTTTGTTTATATGATCTTCAAAACAAGATCAATGCACAGTAAGAGAAATCAGACCAGTGGCTACCTGGGATAGGGCTGGGAAGGGCTGAGTATAAAAGGGGAGGAGGATTTTTTGATGGTAATTGTGATTGTAATTATGCAACCTCATGTCCTGGAAATCAATGCTTAAAAGAGTTAGTTTTACTGTATATGAATTATATGTCTTAAAAATCATAAAAGAGGAGCCAGATGTGGTGGCACACGCTTTTAATCACAGCACTCAGGAGGCAGAGATGGGAGGATCATAGTGAGTTTGAGGCCACCCTGAGACTACATAGTGAATTCCAGGTCAGCCTGGCCTAGAGTGAGACACTACCTTGAAAAACAAAAAAAAAAAAAAAAAAAAATCATAAGATAGGACTGGAGAGATGGCTTAGCAGTTAAGGCACTTGCCTGTGAAGCCTAAGGATGCATGTTCAACTCTCTCTATATCCCATGTAAGCCAGACACACAAGATGACGCATGCACAAGGTCACACATGTGCACAAGGTGGCACATGCATCTGGAGTTCAATTACAGTGGCTGGAGTCCCTGGGGTGCCAATTCTGTCTCTCTGCGTGCCTCTCTCTCTCTCTCTCTCTCTCTCTCTCTCTCTCTCATAAGAAAGGGCCAGTGTGTTGGGCTTGCCTCAAAAAAAAAATCATAAAAGAAAGAGTCTGTAAGAAGTAATAGGGAAAGTCAATTTCAATTTGGAGATCTTGGGTTCACTCCATCGTTCCTATCTTAAATCTTCCCTTCCGAGGCTAATACAGGATGTGCCTAATGTTCTCCCTGTCCTGATACATTCCAATGTGCTTGAAAACTAAGCATGAGATTTTGCTCCAAACGACATCTTGCAGAAAGATGAGCAGACTGCGCTGGGAGTCCGTGTATTTCCACTGTCCTCCACGCAACCCCTGCCAGCTTCTGATCTCCCACGGAAACCAGGAGCTCCACGCATTTCCTCTCTTGCCACAACTCCTACCCCAGGAACTCCACAGAGGAGTTTCAACGTGCCTCTAAAACCCAAAAGCAATTACAAAGTCGAGTTTACACAAACTGCAAGGACCAGTTAAGTGTCAGCGGTGAAATTCTCAAGGATATGTTGGCTTTGAAGCCATGAGGAAAGATAGAATGCAGGCTTCTCCATCTAAAAGCCTTTCTTTTAAGCGCTTTTCAAATCCTTGCTTTTCCAAAAGCTCCATTCCTTTTCTTTTGCATTAAGAAAAATAAATAAATAAACGTTAACTTTCACCAGCTTAAAACATCCATCTATACAGAAGCTAGAACCACCAGACTCGGTACCATTTCTCCTTTTTCCTCCCCATTCTCAGCCACACTCACTCTGAAAAGTCCTGAAGCAGGAGCTGGTCAAGGGATGGGCAGCACAATGAGAGTCAAGATATACCCAGGGCAAATTTCCTTAGCTGTAAAATGGGAAATCATATCCATGTATAGAAATATCGTTTGAGGGCTGGAGAGATGGCCCAGTGGTTAAGGTGCTTGCCTGCAAAGTCTAAGGACCTGAGTTCAGTTCCCCAGTACCCACCTAAAGCCAGATGTACCAGGTGGCACATGTGTCTGAAGTTCATTTGCAGTGGCTAGAGGCCCTGGTGCACCCATTCTCTTTCTCTCTCTCTCTCTCAAATAAATCAATCAATAAATAAAGTATTTTTTAAAAGAAATAGCATTTTTCATTCATAGATGGTAAATCTTTGCCAGAGATTTTGCAAGGGATTCTCTTCCATCTTCCCGACCATCCATTAATGAAGGATAAAATGTCTTTTAGGGGGATGAAAAGACTGACAGCCAGGGTTAGAATTTCTAGTACCCACATAAAACCAGATGCACAAAGTGACACATGCATATGGAGTTCACTTGCAGCAGCAAGAGGACCTGATGCATACTCGATCTCTCTCTCTCTCTCTCTCTCTCTCTCTCTGTTTCTTTCTCTTTCTCTCCTTGCTAATAAATCATATTTTCAAGTGGTTTTGAGGAAAGCTAGCGAGTTGGGATTCTCACCCATGCCCAAAACCTTTCCACTGTTACTTGCATTCTGACTAAGGGCAGAGGAAAAACAAACTTATGGTCTATCCTGGAAGACTCTAACAATTTAGCAGTTTGAAGGCAAAGACTTTTATTTTGTTTTGTTTTCTCTGAGACAGGGTCTTGCTATGGTAGCTCCAGTTGGCCTCCAAATTTATGACAGTCCTCCTGCTTCAGCGCCCTCCTAAGTGCTAGGATTACAGGCATGAGCCCCACACACAGCCAGGGAATCTGCTTTTCCTCCTGTATGTCAGCCCTAGTGGCCAAGCCTGAAGTCAGGGCTAGAGATAACCATGAAAAAGAAGATGAGCGGGGACATGACTCAGCAGTTAAAGGCACTTGCCAGATGCACAAAGCGGCACATGTGTCTGGAGTTTGCTTGCAGTGGCAGGAGGTCCTGGTGCACTCACACACTCTCTCTCTCTCTTCCTGCCTGACTCTTTCTATCTCTCAAATAAATAAATAAAAACAGAAAGAAAGAAAGAAAGAAAGAAAGAAAGAAAGAAAGGAAGGAAGGAAGGAAGAGAGAGAGAAAGAAAAAGAAGGCTTGGGAAGGGAGAAGAAGGAGGAGACCTTAGCTAAGCCAAGTAAATCAAAATGAAACAATAAACTCTTTCTACAAACATATACAGAAGTACTTATGAAAGGGTTAGCAACCTTCTTCCTTCATGAGGGGCCAGGTAATAGATGGTTCTAGCTCTGTGGGCTGCCAGCTGTGATAACTGTTCAGTTCTTCAACTGGACTTTATAACAGCCACAGACAACAAACAGCCTTATGAACAGACACTGGTGCTTAATTTCATGTAATTTTAATGCATCATAAAATAGTATTCTTGGCCTGGAGAGATGGCTTAGTGGCTAAGCACTTGCCTGTGAAGCCTAAGGACCCCAGTTCAAAGTTCGATTCCCCAGGACCCACGTAAGCCAGATGTACAAGGTGCCGTATGCATCTGGAGTTCATTTGCAGTGGCTGGAGGCCCTGGCGCCCATCTTCTCTCTATCTATCTGCCTCTTTCTCTCTCTGTCTGTCTGTCGCTGTTAAATAAATAAATAAATAGTATTCTTTGAGAGGTTTCTCAGCTACTTTAAAAAATGTTAGCAAATACAGTAGGTCATACATATAATCTCAACACTAAGGAGGCTGAGACAGGGGAATTGTTGTGAGTTTGAGGCCAGCTGGGACTACAATATAAGACCCTGTCTCAAAGAAAGAAACAACAAAAAATGTTGAGGCGTGGAGAGATGGCTTAGCAGTTAAGGCACTTGCCTGCAAAGCCTAAGGACCCAGGTTTGATTCCCCAGGACCCACGTTAAGCCAGATGCACAATGTGGTATATGTATCTGGAGTTCGTTTGCAGCAGCTAGAGGCCCTGGCATGCCCATTTTTTCTTTCTCTCTCTGCACCCCCTCAAATAAATTATTTAAAAGAAAGCTATGTTAAAAATATAAAATTCTCCAAAAAAAAATTCTTCCAAAAAATTTTGCACTTCCCAGGGCAGACTGGTGCCAAGAGAAACTATTAACATGCTAAATGTCTTCATGCAGTAACCTCCTCAGTACGGTCACTGCCCATGTGCCCAGGATCTGCCCTATGGACCCCACAGCTGCACCCCACCCAAACCAGATATTCGTGCAGCTATATTTATGATGCACCTCCCACGACCAAAGAAAAGCCTGAGTGTTCAACCATTTAGTCTAGATTTAACCCCCTGAACCTGCTCACAGGCAGTTGCTTTTAGTTGACTTCAAAAATTTAAAAAGGGTTCAATATCCCTAACCATCAGGGAAATGTAAATCAAAACAATTTTGAAATACCATCGTATCCAAGCAGAATGGCTATCATCAAGACAAGAGACAAATCATTGCGGAAACCAACTGTTCTCTGATTGGACTTGAGGCCTGGAATTCACTATGTAGTCTCAGGGTGGCCTCAAACGCACAGCGATCCTCCTACCTCTGTCTCCTAAGTGCTGAGATTAAAGGTGTGTGCCACCACACCCGGTTTACTCTCACTTTTGTGCAGTAAAGCTTCTCTTTACAGAATCAGCAATCACTGGGGACACTCAAAACTCATCAGATTGTAAGGAGAAGTGACAGTAGAGAGTTCAGCAGTAAGCGAGACATCTCTTTCACACCCTCCAAGGCTCGGGGACTATAGTGGAAGAGGGGGTGGAAAGAATATAAGAACCAAAAGAGGAAGAAAAGTGCTCGGCAATTCCGGACACAAACTGGCCGTGATATTCCTGACCTCACAGTGGCTGGTGCTACCTACAAAGACCTGCACAATAGGAGGGGGGAAAGGTTGACATCAAAATAAAAGAGACTAGTTGGAACAAAAAATTGATTCAGTAGAGGAAGGGTTCAAGAGTAGAAAAAGGGAGGGTGGTAGGAGGGGGTTATGATCACAGTATATTGCATATTTGTTCAAAGATTGTCAATAAAAAGTTTTAAGAAAAAGAAAACAGACAAAAAGTGCTGGTGAGGATACAGGGAAAGAGGACCCCTCATCCACTGGCAGTGGGAGTGCCAACTCATACAGCCAGTATGGAAATCAGCACTAGGGCTGGAGGGATGGCTTAGCGGCTAAGGCACTTGCCTGCAAAGCCAAAGGACCCACGTAAACCAGGTGCACAAGGTGGTGCATGCATCTGGAGTCTGTTTGCAGCAGCTGGAGGCCTTGGCATGCCCATTCCTCTCTCTCTCTCTCTCTCTCTCTCTCTCTCTCTCCTCTTTCTCTCACTCAAATAAATGAATAAAAATAAAAATAACAAAATTTTAAAAAAATTAAAAAGAGTTAGAAATAGACCTTCCATATGCCCTAGCTGTGCCACTCCTGAGCATATACCCTAAGGACTTAACACTACTCTAGAGATACTTGCACATCCATGTTTATTGTGCTCTATTACAATAGCCAAGAATTGAAATCAGCCTAGATGCCCATCAATAGATGAATGGATAATGAAAATGTCATATGTACACACACACACACACACACACACACACACACACAGGAAGTCTATTCAACAGTGTGGGAAAATGAAACTTGCAGGAAAATAGATGGATCTGGAAAGAATCATATTAAGTAAAGTGACTCAAACTCAGAAAGTCCAAAACTGCATGTTCTCTCTAAAATGTAGGTCTTAGTTTATATCATCTACAAGAATGTACATATAGGGTACAAATGGGAATAAAACCTGCACAAATGGGAATAAAACCTGCACATCTGTTAAAACTTTAATAGTTCATTTGTCATTTTTAAAACATACGTTGTAACATAATTCAAGAAACCCACCCAATAGCCAGCAAACATGAACTGCCAGAGCTCAAAGTGATCTCTCCACACCTTTGGGCTGGAATTCCAAACCCCCAACACACCTTAGGGCTGGACCCCAGGATCTACTCCCAGCGTGACACCTCCTCTAGCCGACTGCAGGAGACAAGCAGGAAGTTTATAACCTTAATCAAAAATACCTGAGGCTGGGCTGCAGAGATTTCTTAGTGGTTAAGGCACTTGCCTACAAAGCCTAAGGACCCTTGTTCAACTCCCCAGTAGCCACATAAACCCAGACACACAAGATGGCGCACGCATCTGGAGTTTGTCGGCAGTGGCTGGAGGCCCTGGTGCGCCTGTTCTCTCTCTGGGTCTCTTTCTCTCTAGCTCTCAAAATAAATAAACAAAATCTTTTTTCAAAAAATACCTGAGGCTGCCAGGCATGGTGGTGTATGCCTTTAATCCCAGCACTCAGGAGGCAGAGGTAGGAGGATTGCTGTGAGTTTGAGGCCACCCTGAGACTATAGAGTGAATTCCAGGTCAACCTAAGCTAGAGTGAGACCTTACCTTGAAAAAAAAGAAAGAAAGAAAAAACACCCTGAGGCTAAGGCTATGGCGGACATACATTCACATACAACTGCCACAGTGGCATGACAGTTATGGGGGTAGCCAACCACTTCTGGATTGGGTGGATCTGAGGTCCAGTCCACAAAAGCTGGTGAAAAGTCCATGGCTAGGGAGATCATAAGCCCTAGGGGAGAAGCAACTACTGCCGTTTGGCTATGTTGTGTCCATCAAAATTTTCCAGTAACCCCCACCCATGCTCATGCAAGCAGCCCTAATTAAACTCAATGGGTCATACACACACAAAAAAAAACATTCAAGTAGAAATGGCACCAGCAGGCAGGATAGGAGGTCTAGAGAAGGTCATGGGAGAGGGGTGTAATCAGAACACATTATGTGTGTACAGGAATTGTCAATAAATTAAATAAACACATAAAAATTACTTTCATTGGTGTCTCCTATGGCACTAAGCTAGACTTGTCTAAACCGTAACCATCTTCAAGGCTGGCATCAGAATCCCATCTTCATAGACAAGAACATCTAGCCTCAGAGGGAAGAGTTACTACCCAGAGGACACCTGAGACAGGTCCCAACTCAGGTCTCACCCATCCCCTTGCATGCCTTCTTCTCAAAGCCCCCTTGAGGAGTCATATCCTTGAGGAGAGTGTCCAGCAACTTCTGGGCTGAAAAATTGACACTTGGGAGTATAAATGACCAAGAGCAGATATGACTGTTGACTTCTCACTGCCATGTTGGCAAACTGTGGGGGAAAATGACATGGAGTCGAACGGGATCCTCTTAACACTGGTGACACTAAAATCACCCAGACAGCATCTAAAATTACCAGGGCCCAACCCATCCCAGATTAAATTGGACTCGGGGGGAGGGGAACAGTAGGACCCAGACCCTGGTATTTATTACAGTCCCATGTGATTCTAGCAAGTAGACAGAACTGAGCATGGGTGTGGGTGAAGTGGGGAGGGGGAGACATGAAGACGTTCTGTCTACAGAAGCACCATGCTGGTGGATTTTGCATTAGAGGATTCCGCAGCCCTGGGTTGAGCCGCTCTGACCACAGCTGTCTCTTGAGTTGGGAAGGATGTCTAAAAATACAGCTAGACACTCTGCTTTCTGACTCAGATGCCCTTCAACTTCAGACGGTTTCCATTCTCTGTGGATGCCAGTGGAATGAGGGCACAAACAAAAGCACCTTGGCTGGCAGGGACCATGTCACGTGAGGTGCTTAAGCCAAGAAGCTAAAGACGGGAAATGTGTTTCTGTCAAGTGGCCAAGCTGAGAAATTGATGTTCCCTGTCAATGACCAAGAGTACCGTGCACAGCCGGGCATGGTGGTGCATGCCTTTAGTGGCAGCACTCGAGAGGCAGAGGTAGGAGAAGATTGTTGTGAGTTCAAGGCCACCCTGAAACTACATAGTGAGTTCTGGGTCAGCCTGGGCTAGAGTGAGATTCTACCTCGAAAAGCCAAAAAAAAAAAAAGAAAGAAAGAAAGAAAGAAAGAAAGAAAGAAAGAAAGAAAGAAAGAAAGAATACCATGCACAAAATAAGAACATCTGTTATAATACCAGAAAATCAACTGTTTCTGCCTTTTCTGAAAACTGTTACAAGAACTTTGACACTTTCTCTTTCATTTCAAAAGAAATGACAAGTCACTGAAAATTTCTCTGAGAAATCATTTATTTCCAAGGAGCTGCACATCTGTTAAAACTTTAATAGTTAATTTGTCATTTTTAAAACTTACGTTGTAACGTAATTCATCGTAGCAGAAAGACAAGCTTGAATCTGTTCATTAAAGGAAAACAACCACAGATCCTGAATTAACTAGTATAATCAGATTTCATACAAAAAATACAGTCATTTCCTTATATACCTTGTAAGTGTGCAACATTTTACATTTTTTCAAAAGTTTTAAAATTTCCTTCTTATGCCAAGCATGGTGCATATCTGTAATCCTTGCCTTGGGAGGCTGAAACAGGACAATCACAAAATTCTCTCCTTCTTTCTCTCTCTCTCTCTCTCTCTCTCTCTCTCTGTGTGTGTGTGTGTGTGTGTGTGTATATATATATATATACATATATACATATATACATATGTATATATGTATATATACACATTTAAAATGAAAAAAATCTTATGATATTCTCACTCATGGGTTTCATCACTTCTGGAAAGAAAATAAGCATTTGAGAAATATGACCACTGAGGCTGACGGATGGTCAATGCCTCTCTCACAGGTATAAAAAATTAATAGAAGAGCAATGTCCTTTGACACTGAAGTTGAGACCTGACATTTCATGCATACCACAATAAGGAGTTAGGGGTGGAGTGGATGTAAAAAGTTGTAAAGAGGAAGGAATCTCAATCTCTAATGGGTTTGTTCATCTGAAGCAGAACCATTGTTTCAAGTAAGCATGTTTAATCTGGAGAGGATTCTAGAACCAGCTTAATGAGCAGTATTAACTTGCATTTTAGAAGCTATAAAGCCCCTTTCTTTCATTTCATCCAAGCGCTGAAATCAACACGTTTTTATTATAATTTCAAAAGAGAAGATCCTTAGGGAATGTGTAATAAAATAATATCAGGTATCTGACTGCTCAACTATTTGGCAAAGAATCTTTCATTCATATGAAAGAAACTTCACAAAAACAAACAGTACACATTAAAATAATTCCTACCTTTGATGGTTAGCCCCGTAAGAGGGAGGAGTTTCTATACCATTGCCAAGAGGAATACTGGCCAGGTCCCTGACACCTGACGCCCACCTGCTTCCCCACTGAACTAGAAGAGTACCAGCAGCCTTTGGGGAGGGTCACTCACTATGTAGCCCAAGCTGGCCTGGAATACATAATGATCATCCTGCCTCGGTTTCTGGAGTGCTGGGATTACAGATGTGAAACACCACGCCTGGCTTATTTCTTTTATTTAGTGTCCATCTGCTTGCCATCATGGTAAAATTACAGAGCCTGTAATCCTAACGACTTGAGCGAGTAGAGAGAGGAAGGAGAACGGCCTGAGGAGTTAGGGGTTGGCAGTTAGGGAGCCGGACTGCAGGTGATAGTGTTTGAATCTCACACAAGCACCACAGGAAGGGGCACCCTGCTCTCCCACCAGCTTACCTGGAGGTGGAAGGGGGCAGCATGGGGAGGAAGGGAGAGCTGTCAACCGACCATCCAAGAATGGAGCTGGCCAGTCTCTTCATGACAAATGCAGTGAGGTGGGTTTTCAGATACAAAGGAAACAGATCCAGCTAGCTCTGGTCACCTGTCACCACAGGTTTAACCTGTGTGACCACAATTTTCAGATCCTGTGAGTTTCTGTCACTGCCCTGACCCAGGAGAGCTGAAGGCAACGTGGATCCACCTGAACCCTGACTAGTGGTTCATTGCTTTCTTACGTTCCTCCATATAAAATGAAACCTCCAGCCTAAGTTCAAATGTCACCATTGTCAGCATCTTTGTCTTTGCAGATGAAAAGACTCTTCATACACAGGTAAAATGCCATGGCCTGCTACACAGTGAGCCTAAGGTTTCATGTCAACATCCCCCTTCAGCACGGGCTCACACCCCTCCCCTTACTGCCACCAAATGTGTGTAGGTTCCTTTTTTGCTTGGTTCTGGCTTGGGTTTTTGTTTTGTTTTGTTTTGTTTTTTTTTTGTTTGTTTGTTTTAAGACAGGGTTTCTGGCAGCCCAGGCTGGCTATAAACTCACTATGCAGCCAAGAGTGACCTTGAACTTCTGATCCTTCTGCTTCCACCTTTTCATGCTGGGATTACAGGTATGTACCACCACATCCTGCTGTTGGGATTACAGGTGTGCTTCACCGCATCTGGGTATACCTTTCTGGTGTTTCTGTTTCTCTCTGTCTTTCTTTCTTTCTTTTTCTCTCTCTCTCTCTATCTTCCACCCCCCCCCAACTTCTCTATTGAGGTTGCTTTTTGTGTATTACTTTCTGTTCCCAAAGCAAATGAGAGTAAAGAGTCTAACTGTGAGCTCATGAAAGGTTCAATTAAAATCATCAGGAATCAATTTTTATGAGCTATGAAGCTCTGCACCATCGCTCGGTAAGTTCCACTCAGTAACCAAGTCGGAGCAAGTTCCTTCAGAGTCACACAGCTACGCCAGCTGGTAGGAGCTCCCCTGGGGAACCCGAGTCTGTTTTGAACCATTTGGTTCTGGAATAGTGATGTCTTCGTTCATGATTCTTCTAAATACACTTCCTGGGGTATCAAATCACTGTGGAGAACAAATCAAAATCTGCGCTTCTCTGTTCCCCTTTCTTGAAGATTCCTTGTATCTGTTTTTAGAGTCACACACACAAAAATCTCAAAGTAGTGTTAAATGCCTGATGCCTGGCTATCCTTCTCATTTACCTAAACCGAAATGTACTGATACCTTTTTTCCATGTATTCCCACTGCACCTAGATCCAAATCACTTGTATTTTTCAAAGAAGGAATTCAGGTGTGTAATTGAATCGGCAGTTTGACAATTCCATTCTTCAGGAAGTCATCATCAACCAGAAGGGGAAATGAGAGGTGAGTCTAGTCTCTGACTGTTTTTTTTTTTTAATTTGCAATTCTTTTCAATTTTTGCAGAAGCCAGATTTTGTCCGAATGGCTAGGATGGTTCCACTAAGGCATTTCCCGTGGAGTGCTCATGCTGCCACACTAATTGCTGACACTCACATCACACATTCTCCATCATATCATCATCGTGAGGAGATTGAAACCAGTTAACAAAGAGAAAGACACCAACAATAAAGGGATGGATTCAGGCTCAAATTTTTTCTATTACAGAAAAAAAAGATAATGAGTAAATTAGCAAAAATTCGGTCTGTCAAGGTCAAGCTTTTCAGTTGCACTTACCTCTATTCAAAAAAAAAATTTTAAACCTGACATACAGAAGGGGTGGCCTTCTTCCCCTTTGAAAGAATTCCTTAGTGCGTTCTCAAAGTAACTCAATTATTTGTATCATTTTATAGGCAACAAACTCCTCCACCCAAAACGTAAGAAAGTATGTGATCCTAAATCTGATCCACTTTCACATGGTTTAATCCAGTCGCTTCAGATCTATGCGTTACTCATTCCTCCCCCGGAATAGGCTTGCTGATGGATCCACTACCCGCTGCTCACAGGGCACTACCCACCTGTGCATTGAAAATGTTCATAGGTTTCACCGAGCTGTATGTTAATGCTTGTAATAAAAGCCCCTTTATTACTTATTATATTTCTTTTTGGAAACCCCAAATTCAAGGACAGCGACTGGCCACCTCCCGTCCCTCACACCACAGCTTTTTGACTGACCACACCAAGACAGCGCCTGGAGGAGTGTCCAGCCAGAAGGGCGACGTGGCAAGACCCAGCGTGATGCCCCCTAGAACTGCTCCGCTGCCCGTTCCAGCGCCTCCACCTTGCCAGCTCAGAAAGGGCTGGCAACAGGCCCAGGGAAGCAGCTGCCCCTTTACTCTGGCTGCCTGGTCAGTCTTAGGGTGTGGAGGAAGGGCAGGGAAGTGCCCCACCACCTGGCACGGGACCCACCATCATCTGCCTTCCACACCGTGTACCCTGGACATACACAGGGTCCAGTGGGTGGGGACCAAGGGACAGGTGGACGGTGACCACCTCCCAGGGGACTCCTGGGAGCTGACACGGGAACCTTGCTCTAAGCCCGCCTCGGTCTGGGCCAGGAGGGGCGGCCACTAGGTGGCCAACCTATAGTGCCAAGGGTAGTAGGGCTGGGGTGCGGCACGCCCCGAAATCATTACGAGGGAAGCCGGTGGGCATCTGAAGGATGGACCCTGGAGTCCGCATCTACGCATCCCCTTCCTAAAGTGGCAGGAGCTAGCTTCGAAGTGCCCCGCGGCGGCGGTGGCGGCGGCGCCAGCGGAGAAAGGCTGAGTGTAGCCGGCAGGCCGGCCGGCCGGAGCATGCCACCGCGCTGTCCACTCACCTGGCAGTCGGTGCCGGAGACTCCAGCGGGGCAGGTGCAGCTGTAGCCAGGCTGTTCGGCGGGTCCCGGGTGCTCCGGGCCAGGCACAGCTCTCGGGTTGCACACGCCCCCGTTCCGACAGGGCTGCGCGGCGCACGGTCCCGGCTCGGGCAGGGGCGCGGCGGGCAGCGGGCTGGCCAGGCAGGCTCCGCGGGGCCCGGCTCCGAGCAGCAGCGGCAGCAGGGCCAGCGCGGGCAGCAGCGGGGCACGGGGCGCCGGGGCGCGGCGGGCAGGCATGGCCGGCCGGGGAAGCGCAGCGCAGGCAGGAGCGGGGCGCGCTGGAGACGGCGGCGACGATGGCGGTGGCGGCGGCGGAGACTGGGGATGCTCGGCGGGACCGGACGCCTCCTGCAGCTGCGGGAACCGTGGTTCCCCGGGAAACCGTGGGCGGGGACAGAGGGCGGGGCCGGGAGGCGGGGCCCCTGGCCCAAGCACCCGGGAGTTGGGGCACGTGTTGCAAGGAGGCTGTCCTGGATCGCCAGCCCTAAGGGGCTCAGAGTGGCAGCTGTGTCCCCCCCCCAAAAGAAGACCCGAGGGCGCGGGCCTGGACCCGAGCTAGGAGATGCTCGGGATGCAGGGAGAAGGGCGGGGAGGTCCGCGCAGACCGCTCGCAGCGGCTTCTTAGCGCAGAATCCGTGACACCACCGCGGGGACCGGCCTGACCTCGTTCTCCGGGGTGTCCCCCCACTCACACACACACACACACACTCACACCTGCCCCTGGTACAGGCGGCTCCCGTACCACCAGCGAACTCAGCGCGAGAATCGAGCTCGCGCAAAAGTGACCTTGGTCTGCCCCGAGGTCCTTGTCCTTGGTGCTGACCGAGCAGAGGCCCTGGGCCCGCGCAGTCCTGAGCGCAAGATCGGTGACTGTGGCTCTGCAGAGCTGAAAGCGGCTGGCAGGGGGACGGGGAGGGGAGGGGGGATCCGAGGATTTAAACTCGTATTCGAATCGGGCAAGAAACGGAGACCCAGGCCTGCTGGACTGGAAGCCTGGTGGGTCATTTGAATCCCCTTCCAGAACTCCGTGGCAACTCAAAGAACTGATGTGCAGGTTTGCAAAGGCCCTGACAGCCACGATGCTGGCCACTGGCCTCTGCGTGACAGGAGCATTGACCTGACCCGCTTTGGGTCTAAACGTCCAGGCCAGGCTGTTGCTGCTGGGGCGACCACGGAGGCCAAGGCTCAGCCCGACTTGTCCCCACCCCGTCCAATCCCATCTATCCCAGCTTCTGCCTTGGGTAGACTACCTAGAACTTTGTTGTTGTTTTTTCGAGGTAGGGTCTCACTCTAGTCCAGGCTGACCTGGAATTCACTATGTAGTCTCAGGGTGGCCTCAAACTCACGGCGATCCTCCTACCTCTGCCTCCCGAGTGCTGGGATTAAAAGGCATGTGCCACCACGCCCGGCTCACTCCCCGGAACTTTTACACTGTCCACGCAAGAACAAGGTGAAGGAGAAAGAGTTGAAAAGGAGGGAGAGAGAGAAGAATGAAAGAAGAAAAGAATGAAGGAAGGAAGGAAGGAAAGAAAGAGGAAGAAAGAAAGAAAGAAGAAAGAGAGAGAGAGAAAGAAAGAAAGAAAGAAAGAAAGAAAGAAAGAAAGAAAGAAAATGGTGTAGCCAGGCATGCTAGCTCATATCTGTAATCCAGCTATTGGGGTGGCTGAGGCAGGAGGATCAGGAGTTCAAGGCCAGCTTGGGCTACATAGACAGTTCCTAGCCAACAACCTGGGCGGCATAAAGCACTGGAGATAGCGAAGAGGAGAGGAAGGGGAGGAGGGGCTGGAAAAGAGAGGAGAGGCTGAAAAGTGACTCCTTTAAGCAAATTTCTTAGGGAAAATACAAAAGAATAGTGTCATAAACGAAGGACTAAGGAAGAAGAAAGTAGGCTCCCGCGGATGCTCACGGTGCCGCACAGGGCCATTCAGTCATCCAGTGCCTGCCCTCTGCCCGTCCTGTTCAGACTCAACAACAAACGCGCTTAGGAGAGCCTGAAACACATGTGGCCCTTGCAAGATATCGCAGAAATGCACCCGGTTCTGCAAAGCGCAGGGGTGATTCGGGCCTCAAAGTGCAGGGCATCAGCGAATTCATTTCCCCTCCCACCTGCTGCCTTTCATCGCAGACCTCCTCTTTTTAAAGTCTGACTTTTGTGCCACGCTAGCGCCCTCTGCTGGCCCTAGTCCCATCATTCAGGTGGTTACTGCACTTGACCACAAAGGCTCGTCCCCACCCCACTCCCCAACTTCTAAATCCTGAAATAGTGCTGCTCCCTTCCTTCCATCAGCACACACACCAATCCAGCAAAATGAGTCAGTAAAAGGTTCTATGATAATTAAAATTACACTTCAGTTTACTATATTTTGTCTATGCAATCACTCTTTAGATTTCATAAACTTGAAATAGTAAGAAATTAACAGCAGATTTTTCTAAGATGTTGATTTCTGAATTTTCCAGATAACGCCCCCTTAAAAAAAACAGCCCAGGTGTGGTGGTGCATGCCTTTAATCCCAGCACTTGGGAGGCAGAAGTAGGAGGATCGCCATGAGTTCAAGGCCAGCCTTAGACTACACATGAATTCCTGGTCAGCCTGGGCTAGAGCAAGACCCTACCTTGAAAAAAAAAAAAAAGATGGGCTGGAGAGATGGCTAAGTGGTTAAGGCACTTCCTGCGAAGCCTAAAGACACAGGTTTGATTCCCCAAAACCTATGTAAGCCAGATGCACATGGTGGTACATGCGTCTGGAGTTCATTTGCAGTGGCTAGAGGCCCTGACACGTTCATTCTCTCTCTCTCTCTCATAAATAAATAATTTTTTTAAAAAAAACAGCTTTAAGCATGCTCCAGTGAAGCAATCGATTAGCGCGTGGTACTTATAAAAAAAAAAAAAAAAAAAAACAGCTTTTAAAAAGTGCTCTTGGTCTGGAGAGATTGCTTAGCTGTTAAGTCATTTGCCTGCAAAGCCTAAGGACTCATGTTCAACTCTCTATATCCCATGTAAGATGCACAAGAAGAGACAAGCGCAAGGTCGCACATGCCCACTAGGTGGCGCAAGCATCTACAGTTCTATTTCAGTGGCTAAGACCCTGGTGGGTCAATTCTCCCTCCCTCTCTCTCTCTTTCTCTCTCTATATAGTTTTTTTCTTTAAAAAAAAAAAAACATGCTATGGGGCTGGAGAGATGGATTAGAGGTTAAGGCACTTGGCTGCAAAGCCAAAAGACCCAGGTTCGATTCCCCAGGACCCACATAGCCAGATGCACAAGGTGGCACATGCATCTGGAATTTGTTTGCAGTGGCTGGAGGCCCTGACATATCTATTCTCCCTCTCTCTCTCTCCACCCCCATTCTCTCACTCAAATAAATAAATAAAAAATCTTTTTAAAAGGTGCTCTTGTCTTTAATTTTTAAAGGGTACATTATGGTAAAAAAAAAAAAAATCATGCTTATCCTGGGCTAACATGAAAAATAAGTCTTCCCTCCACATACTTGGGCTGCAAGGTCACTGAGAAATCCTGCTGGAGCTGAACTGAAAGCCTCCTCCATGTGGACCAGCTGACAGAAAGCTGAAAAAAGTTATGCTGCATGCAGTTCAATGGGGGAGAGAGAAAACACCAGTGAAGATACTCAACAGTGAACACTGCAAGCTCTAAATTTGGCCAGCCAGGCCAAATGAGCCAACCAGTGCAATAATGGCATGTCTTTTATGGGGGAAACCAACCACTCTCTAATTGGACTAGAGGCCCCTCCATGGGAGGGAATACATCCCTGATACTAAAAACCTACAACAGGGGTTGTCATGAGCCCTAGGGGTGTAACGTCTGCTGGTGTCTGGCTAAATGTATATTCTATGCTCACCAAACTGCCCAGTAAGCACTTCTCTAAATGTCCACACCCATATATTAATGCTACTCTCACTTTTGGTTAGAGAAGCTTCTCTTTTCAGATGGTAGTGACCTTGGGATGACTCGGAAGGCACCGTGGTGCTGAGAAGAAGGGACAGAGGAGTGCTCAGCACTAAAACATCTCTAACACACCTTCCAAGGCTCAGGGTCCATTGCAGAAGAGGTGGGAGAAAGAATGTAAGAGCCAAAGGAAGAGTAGGACTCCTTACAACGTGTTCCTCCAGACACAAAATGGCCTGGATATCTATGACCTTGCAGTACCTGATGCTACCTACACAAGACCATCATAATAGGAGGAAAAGATCATGACATCAAAATGAAAAGAGAGACTGATTGAGAGGAGGAGGGGATATGATGGAGAATAGAGTTTCAAAGGGGAAAGTGGGGAGAGGGAGGTGTGGTAATTTGAATTGATGGCCCCCAATATATTCAGTGTTTTATTAGTTTGTAGTTTGCTTCTGCAGCCACCTGGCTGGAGGCAATGTCACTGCATGGATCTTAAGGTGTGGTGGTGGGTTTGAGATTCCACTGTAAAGATATGCAAAGTGTGCCTAGCGGGAATTCCTGAAGTGTGCTGTGCTGTGCTGTGTGGCTTTTGGCTTGTGGCCTTTTTTCTCTGTGTTTGGTCCTATGAGAGCAGGCCAGCTTCTTCTGCCATTATGGAACTTCCCCTGAATCTGTAAACTTCAATAAACATCCATTCCTCCATAACTGTGCCTGGTCTGGAAGTTCAACTCAGTGAACCTAAAAGTTGTCTGCTACAGGAGGGAAGTACCATGGGATATTGTCTACAATTAAGGAAGTTGTCAATTTAAAAAGATTAAAAAAATGTCTTCCAATTTACATTATAATGCATGGCTTTAACTGAGGAGATGTAAGGAAACATTTACTCACCCCAGATATAGAAAACACTGACAGACAAGGAAAGGATTCCGTCCAAGTGCACAATAGTAAAGCACCAAGTTTACAGGTTGCTCCCAAGAGCACAGGCTACCCGCAGCTACACCTCCGGGAAGTCCCCTGGACAATTTATGGACAGTTACACCAAGAAGTCCCACCCCACACATTTCTTTACCTCTTATATGGTAGCAGTTGGGTTCTCTGGGAGGGGAAGAACCACACCCTTTCTCTCCATGAGGGAATGACTGCCTCTGCTCAGCCAACTCTCTCCTCTTCATACAGTCCAGAAGCCCAGACGGTGGAATGGTGCCACCCACTATAAATGCGGGTCTTCCATCTGGTGTATAGCAATTTCTCTCAAGTGAAGTAGTCCCTACTGAAGGAAGAAGGAAAGCTCAGAGGAATAAGGAGGTCAAGCCTGGAAGAGGTAAAAGTTAAAAGGTCATTCAACCACTCCCCACGGTTATAGGCTCAGTAAACAACTTCAGAGGAGCAGACTCTGACCAATGCTGTGGAGCAATTTTCTCTTAATTCAAACACTCCCTCCTAAGGGGGCAAGGAGGGAGGCTCTGGAGAGTCTGGATGTCTTGCAAGACTCAGCCCTGAGATTATATAAAGGGTAAACTACTGCTTGGGAGGAGACTCTCTGACCAAACTGCCTACCAGTCCAGCAGTGAGCTCCAGAGATGCAAGTTTTGGGCAGGGGGGGGGGAGGTTGTCGCCTATGCTGGGGTGGGTTTTTCGGTGATGCAACTGCCTTTGAGTCACACATGCTTCTTTAAGCAACCCCTCCCCCTTGCTCCGTAAGCAACCCCAATAAACTACTGGTTTTAGTGCAACCATGCTTTGCTCTGTGGTCTGAGCACTAGCTGGGATGAAGAGATGCGTGATTGCCTCTCCCCAGGGAAAATACTCTCACGAGGCACCACCTCAATTAGCCTAATCTAGATAATGGTCACAGGTAACTCTAGGTCCTGTCAAGATGGCAATCAATATAAGCCATCTCAACCTATGATGGATAAATTAGAGAAATGGGGGCTGGAGAGATGGCTTAGTGATTAAGCGCTTGCCTGTGAAGCCTAAGGACCCTGGTTCAAGGCTCAGTTCTCCAGGACCCAAGTAAGCCAGATGCACAAGGGAACCATGCATCTGGAGTTTGTTTGCAGCGGCTGGAGGCCCTGGCGCGCCCATTCTCTCTCTCTATCTACCTGCCTATTTCTTTATCTCTCTTTCTCTCTCAAATAAATAAATGAATAATAAAATATTTTTTAAAATAAAAAATAGAGAAATGATGTATCCTGATTTTAGGAAAGATTGGACTGGGATTTCTTATAATCACCTTATGGAATGGCTATGTAAATTTCCATTCTGTAGATAAGGAATCATGTGACCACTGCTGACAGCTGCAGTGCGTCATGGGGGCAGTGCACCACTACAAGGCTAGAGGAAGTGTCTAGGCAACTAACATATAGACTCACATTTTGGCAGTGAACATGATGCAGACTGCGGTAGTTTGAATGTTTGCTCTCCTGCCCTAGACTCAGGTGTTGTAACTTGGATGTCCAGCTGCCTGGCTGGAGGAGTTGTCACTGAGGGTGGATCCTGGCATCCAGCCCTAAGATGTGTTTGGGGAGGATCTGATTTCCAGCCCAAAAGTATGCAGAGCAGTCTGAGCTCTGGAAAGGGTCCCTGCTGTTTGCTGCCTGTTTGTGCTTGTTGCTTTTGGTGTTTGCTGGCTGGTGATGCTTTCTCTCTGCTTGGATGTTTGAAAACAGCTTCTTTCACCACTGACCGAACTTCTCCCCTGGATCTATAAGCCTGAAATAAATTCCTTCCTCCCCTAAACTGTGACTGGTTTGGATGTGCATCTCAGCAACATGGCGCTTACTGCAACGCAGACCTGTATGTTCCCTTACTGTCCTGTCTTGTTCAAGTCTTTCTTTATCCCATTTCAAGATCTTGGTTAGATTTACAGTTTTCCCTTAGTGTTATTCAGTTCAATTTGTTTAATTTTTTGTTTATTTCTATTTATTTATTTGAGAGCAACAGAGAGAGAAAGAGGCAGATAGATAGAGAATGGGTGTGCCAGGGCCTCCAGTCACTGCAAATGAACTCCAGATGCATGCACCCCCTGCATCTGGCTTACATGGGTCCTGGGGAATCGAGCCTTGAACCGGGTCTTTAGGCTTCACAGGCAAGCGTTTAACCACTAAACCATCTCTCCAGCCCAATTTTTGCATTCTGTTCTGACTGGAGAAAGACACTTTCCCAGGCCAGCACAGCTTCATAGATAGCCATTTGGGGACCAGAGGCCTCTGAGAGGAGCACTCCTATTTATTATAAGGAGGTTTTCACACTCTGTGACCACTCTGTACACACAGTGGACAATCCATACTCAGAAACTGATCTTTCGAAGGAATGGCAAAGGTTACAGGGTTTGAACTAAGCGCCAAACGGGAGCACTTGCAAGGGTGATAATGAAATGCCACACACACCTCTACGAGCAGCTAAGTTTCCCGCAGCCGTTGACACGTTGACACCCACAAATGCCTGTCAACAGCGATGCCATTTCTGCTGCCTTCTCCCACAACTACTAAGGATGCCAGGAAGCACTCTAACCAAGCCTGAGTGGGCTTGGATACTGGACTGAGGCTGGATCACCCTGAAAAAGAAAGTCACCCACACAGAGAGAAGTGATAAATTCTCTGGGGATAATTTTCTTCCTCAGAGGACAGTAACAAACAGCCTCCTCTGGTCCGAGCAGTTCTATAAGGTGGTGGTACACGCCTTTAATCCCAGCACTCAGGAGGCAGAGGCAGGAGGATCATCTTGAGTTCAAGGCTACCCTGAAACTACATAGTGAATTCCAGGACAACCTTGACTAGAGTGAGACCCTACTTTGAAAAAAAAAAAGACCCATAAACGCATTGGGTAAATTTACTCAGTCTCCTAAACTTTGAGACACCACATAACATGGAGCTAAAAGTCCCTACTACATAGAGCTTGTTGGGAGACTTCAATGAGACAAAATGATCATCAGAGTGTTTACAATGGGCCACACATTAGTATGAATAGAGCTTACACGTCATATCATCTAATCATAATGTGCCAGGACTTATGGTAGAGCTGTCACTGTGCCTAACTGAAGGAAAGAATGTAGCGAAATGAGCTGTAGGAAAAAGTCCAAAATCGCCCAGCTTGCAAGTGGTTAGCCAAGACTTAAACCTGGGGAGGATCTAGCTGAGGAGCCCTGCTTGAGCTTCCAGCCTGTGTGCTAGAAGCCGGGGGTCTAAAGCTTTTGACATTGCATCATGACGTCGTCATGCACAAGTGTGTTGGGCCATCCCGGCATGGATGCAGCCTGCAGGTGGCAGGTTAGACACACCTGTCGACTAGAATAGTCTCTTATAGGGGAGAGCCAGATGTTAGCAGACAGTGCACATGAGACAGATGTGAGGCAGAGCCTGGTTCCTCGTAGATACTGTGTATCCCATAGTCTTGAGTCTGGAAGAATCCTCACATGACTCATATAGATAGAGAGAGAAACAGAGATGGACATATATATACATCCATGAACATATGTATGATGTATACATTACATACAGCTGGCTCCCTGTTTCTACAGGTTCTACATGGATGAATTCAACCAATGTGGACCAAAAACTTTGGGGAAAACGTATCTTTATATATACAAACTTCTTCCTGTCATCATTCCCTAGATAGGAAAGTAACATTATTTACACAGCATGGACACTGTATTGGGGACTGTAAGTCATCGAGGGATGATTTAAAGAACATGACAGAATGGAGTAAGTTAGATGCAAATACTATGTCGTTTTACACAAAGAACTTGAGCATGCTTGGGTTACAACATCCATGGGAGGCCTGGATCCAATTCCCTATAGACACCAAGGGGAAGATGTGTGTGTATGTGTGTGTCTGTGTGTGTGTGTGTGTGTGTGTGTGTGTGTATCATGTACAGGTGTGCAATGTTAATGGTCTACATGTAGGTATGGTGTGTTGGTAATATGTACATGTGCTATGTATGTGTAGATGAATATATTCTATGCCACCCAGAACCTGCTGGGGTCTGGTTTATTACCATGAGAAGCATTTGAGGGCTTCCATTTGCTCATCACTTTTTAAAAAATATTTTATTTGTTTATTTATTTATTTGACAGAGAGAGAGGTAGGGAGAGAGAGAGAGAGAGAACAGGCATGCCAAGGCCTCCAGCCACTGCAAACGAACTCCAGATGCATGTGCCTCCTTGTGCATCTGGCTAACATGGGTCCTAGGGAATTGAACCTGGGTCCTTTGGCTTTACAGACACATGTCTTAACTGCTAAGCCATCCCTCCAGCCCTGCTCATGGCTTTCTTTAAGCATTACTTTTCTTGTTATGACAAAATACATAACAGGAAGCAATTAAGAGAGGAAGAGCTTCTTTGGGCTCACAGTTTAAGAGGACAGGGTCCATCACGGTGGCAAGAGTGTGCGGCTGGGACTCCTCATCTCCTCTTCCTTTTCCTTGGTGGAACAGGAAGCAGAGGACAGGAAGTGACCCATCTCTGGTGGCCAATTTCCTTGACTGAAGCTCCACTAGATGGGGCCCAAATGTTCAAACACATGAGCCCGTGGGGGACATTTCACATTCAAATCAGAACACTTTATAAGGTGACTGCTACGCAAGTGTTGGATTTTGGAATGCCAGAACAGGGTGAGGCTGGGAAGATCTTTTCCAAGATGAGGCCCCGAGGTTAACCACTGGCTGGGCTGGGCTGGGCTGGGTCAGAACAGAAGCACACCGAGCCCTCATGCCACCAGACATCCAGCTCATGTTCCCCACTCTCCTTTTGTACCTCTTTCCATGTCTCCAATAACCAGTCAAGCCAAAAGACGGCATAGAGATAAAATACAGGACTGAGAGATAACCAGTGGTCAAAGGCAATTGCTTGCAATGCCTGCCGGCACAGGTTCAATTCCCCAGTACCCACATCAAGCCAATTGAACAAAGTGGCATGTGCATCTTGAGTCTGCAGTGGCAAGACTCCCCCTTTCTCTCATAAATAAATTTTAAAACAATTTTAAAAACATAAAAAATAAAGCCGGGCGTGGTGGTGTACGCCTTTAATCCCAGCACTCGGGAGGCAGAGGTAAGAGGATCGCCGTGAGTTCAAGGCCACCCTGAGACTACATAGTTAATTCCAGGTCAGCCTGGACCAGAGTGAGACCCTACCTCGAAAAACCAAAAATGAAAAATAAAAAATAAAAATAAAATAAAAATAAAAAATACTGCCAGGCATGGTGGCACATGCCTTTAATCCCAGCACTTGGGAGGCAGAGGTAGGAGGAGAACCATGAGTTTGAGGCCACCCTGAGAATACAGAGTGAATTCCAAGTCAATCTAGGCTTGAGTGAGACCCTACCTCAAAATAAATAAATAAATAAATAATAAAAATACAAAAAAAGGCATGTGGCAGTTTCACTGGAGTTTGCAGTGGCAAGACCCCGCCTCTCATAAATAAATTTAAAAACAATTTTAAGAGAAATGAAAATGCAAAGAAAGCATGTGACAGATTCACATATGTATGAAGATCTTCACAAAAAATGAATGTGATTCACGTACATTACAGCCACAAGCACTACCACAATTGTCTTCTTCCTGTAGTGTCCTTAATAAACTTAGTCATCTAGGTGTTTTAGCACATATATTCAGGTCATTTCATTCCGCGTTGTCACTGAACAATTTCTTAATGCTTTTTGAGATAGGTTCACACTGCCCTCCCCCTAGGCTTGTTCTGATTTGAATTAAACCACTGTTCTAGCAGCTGTTTAAAATAGTTGTAATTTCTTTTACATTATCACTCTCATATTGATTTGATCTTGGGCAGGTTCAAATGAGAAGTCTTGAATATAAAGACTTCAAGGAAGCATATCTTCCCTACATAAATATTTCATAAAGCACTGGAACTACCACCTAATGGAAATCAGATCTTTTAGACTCCTGAGAACAGGAGAGTTATTTTAAACTCAATAACTGTTTTTATTATGAGAAATGTGCCTTACAAGAACACAGAGTCTTCTCAGGCTGGAAGCCCCTCTGGTGGCCTGTGGAGAAGAGGCTCCATTCAAGCCCACCTCCACCCCATGTTCCTGAGCTCCCTCTGGAACCGTGATGTCCAGGGCCACAAACTAGCTCTAGTTTGTGTTTTCCATGGTGACACAAATGCTCCCATTGGCTTTGGTGAATTGCAAAACAGATTGTGTTTTTAATTTCACATGGGAGGGGTTTCCACTAATGGCTTAAACAAATGAGGGATTTCTATATCCATAAGAAGTCTAGAAGTTGATGGTTCAGGGCTGGTGAGAAGAAACTCCCTTCCTCCAATGCAACCATTTGAAGTATCAAAGCTGAGCTGAAGAGATGGTCCAGTGGCTAAAGATAAGTGTTTGAAAAGCCTGTTGGCCTGGTTCAATTCCCCAGCACCCATGTAAAGCCAGATGCAAAGTGCTGCCTGTTATGTGTGTGCCCATACACAACATGCGTGTACACACTAATTAAATAATATTTTTAAATATTTAATTAATTCATTTATTTGAGAGACAGGCAGACAGACAGAGAGAGAATGGGTGAGCTGGGACCTCCAGACACTGCAAACAAACTCCAGACGCATGCACCACCTTGTGCATCTGGCTTATATGGGTCCTGGAGAATTGAACCAAGGTCCTTTGGCTTTGCAGGCAAACGCCTTAACCGCTGAGCCATCTCTCCAGCCCTTGATAATATTTTTAAAAAGAAATATCAGGCTGGAGAGATGGCTCAGCGGTTAAGGCACTTGCCTGCAAAGCCTAAGGACTCACATTTGACTTTCCATATCCCATTCAAGAGCAAAAGATCACACCTGCACTCAAGGGGGCACATGAAGTGGCTGGAGGCCCTGGCATGCCAATTCTCTCTCTCTCTTTCTCTCTCTCTCACACATAAAAAAAAATTGTTGGGCTTGCCTCAAAAAAAAATTAAAAAGGCCGGGCGTGGTGGCGCACGCCTTTAATCCCAGCACTCGGGAGGCAGAGGTAGGAGGATCGCCTTGAGTTCAAGGCCACCCTGAGACTACATAGTTAATTCCAGGACAGCCTGGACCAGAGTGAGACCCTACCTCGAAAAACAAAAAAAAAAAAAAAAAAAATTAAAAAGAAATATCCAGTCTCTGCCTGAGGGACATCTGTGAGCTTCATCACCTTCTCTCCTCTTGAGTACGTCTTACTCTGGAGCAACCAATCCCATTGTGTTCAGCCCATGTGCTCTGATCAAGTGGCCATAAGACAGAGGACTGAACATTCCCCTGACACAGGTATTAACTCAGAGATGAAGTGTTTTGAATGTAAATGTGTCCCCCATAGACTCATGTGTTTAAATACTTGGTCCCCAGTTGGTGGCATTGTTAAGGAAAGTTCTGGAGCCTTGGGGCCAGAAGGTGTATCACTAGGGACTGATCTTTTGGTTTTTGTTTATTTGTTTATTTGTTTGTTTGTTTGGTTGGTTGGTTGGTTGGTTGGTTGGTTTTTTGAGGAAGGGTCTCACTCTAGCCCAGGCTGACCTGGAATTCACTATAGAGTCCCAGGGTGGCCTTGAACTCAGGATGATCCTCCTACCTCTGCCTCCCAAGTACTGGGATTAAAGGTGTGCACCACCACGCCCAGCTTTTTAAAGTATTTTTAAAATTTTATTTATTTATTTATTTGATAGAGAGAAAGAGACAGAGAAAGATAGAGAGAATGGGCGCACCAGGGCCTCCAGCCACTGCAAAGGAACTCCAGATGCATGTGCCACCTTGTGCATCTGGCTTACGTGGGTCCTGGAGAATCGACCCAGGGTTCTTTGGCTTTGCAGGCAAACACCTTAACTGCTAAGCCATCTCTCCAGCCCCTGATCTTTGGGTTTTTTTTTTTTTTTTCATTTTTCAAGGTAGGGTCTCACTCTAGCTCAGGCTGACCTGGAATTAACTATGTAGTCTCAGGGTGGCCTCGAACTCATGGTGATCCTCCTACCTCTGCCTCCCAAGTGCTGGGATTAAAGGCATGCGCCACCACGCCCGGCTCATCTTTGGGTTTTATAACCCAGCCCCAACTGCACTGAGCTTGCTCTAGCTACCGCCTCTCTCTGTTGATATGATGTGCTGCCTTGCTGTTTGCTCCTGCTATCATTTCCACACTGTGATGGGGCTTCCCTCACAACTCTAGGATGGAAATAAACTCCTTCCATAAGCTGCTTCTGGTTGGGTGTTTTTTCCCCCAACAATGAGAAAGTGGCTACTACAACCTCCATGATATTTTCATAAAGTACTCATTCCATCAACACCAAATATTAATAAATCTAGCATCATATGTAACACATGATACAAATATCCTTTAAAAGTTGCAAAATAATTTACAAATTATTTTAAATTTAACATATATTTATCATGCAGAATTTATTTCTACCATTAAATGTAAGAAAAGAACCTTTAATTGTGACTTAAAGAGAAAGTCCTGGACTGGAGAGATGGCTTGGCAGTTAAGGCATTGCTGGCAAAACCAAAGGACCCAGGTTCAATTTCCTAGTACCCACGTAAAGTCAGATGTACATGGAGTTCATTTACAGTGGCTAGAGGCCCGGGTGTGCCCCATTCTCTCTTTCTCTCTCTCTCTAACAAATCAATAAATAATTTTTAATTTAATTTAATTTATTTATTTGAGAGAGAGAAAGAGAGACAGATACAGAGAGAATGGGCACACCAGGGCCTCCAGTCACTGCAAACGAGCTCCAGATGCATGTACCACCTTGTGTATCTGGCTTATGTGGGTCCTGGATAATTGAACCTAAGTCCTTTGGCTTTTCAGACAAGTGCCTTAAGGGCTAAGCCATTTCTCCAGTCCTAAGATATTTTTTTTTAGGAAGAGAAAGTCCTATGGATGCATTAAATAGACAATTTTCGAGAAAGAGGACAGGATCCTGACATAGACCCAAATATTTGTGAGAATTAGCCAAAGCTAAGAAAGAGTTGCCTAATTATACTGAGACAAGTGAATCACATTTGTGTGGGAGGATGTGTTTGTGCAGGTGCACATATGTGTGCGTAGAGGCCAGAGGCCAATGTATGTGTCTTCTTAATCACTCTCCACCTTACTTGGAAGATGGGGCCCCTCTATGAATCCAGAGCTCACTGACTGGGCTGGACGAGCTAACCATAACACCTATGGGAATCCTTCTGTCCCCACCTCCCCAGTGCTGGGATTGCAGGTGCATGCCACCACACCTGGCATATGCTACGGATGCTGGGGGTTGGAACTCAGGTCCTCATGCTTGGGCAGCAAGCATTTCACTCAGTGAACATTCTCTTCAGTCTGATTTGTTTCTTGAGACAAGGTCTCTTGTCGCCCAGGATGGCATCAAACTTGCTGGGTAGACCTTGAACTTCTGATCCTCCTGCCTTCACTTCCAGAGTACTGGGATTGCAGGCCTGTGCTCCCAAGCCCAGTCTATGCAGTGACAGAGACTGAGCCCAGGGCTTCTACATGAGAGGTTAGCACTCTACCTACCAACAGCCACACTCCCAGCCCAGTCTTTTGATTTTAAAAAGTTACACAAGCCGGGCATGGTGGCACCCTCCTTTAATCCCAGCACTCGGGAGGCAGAGGGAGGAGGATCACCATGAGTTCGAGGCCACCCTGAAGCCACATAGTGAATTCCAGGTCAGCCTGGTCTAGTGTGAAACCCTACCTCGAAAATAAAAAATAAAAATAAAATAAAAAATAAAAAGTTACACAAATGTAAACATGCATACACACCACATATGTAAAAAAATTCAAAGGATTATATTCTTCTCTAGAGAGAACCTCTTTATGCATTTGGCATTGTTTGTTTTAGAACTTCTTTAATCAGATAATTTACATGCTCCAAAGACCTCCCCAAATGTGCGGAGTAAGACAACAGCTTCCTTGGACACGGGCAAATTGACTAGATAAATGCCCATAGGTGACCTTGTTCATTGTTCAGAGCAGGTCCCTGCATTTACAATTTGAAAAGACCTTGTCAGGCTGCCTTCCTTAGAGATGTGACCGATTCACGTTCCCTCCATCAACAGGTGAGGTTTCCCAGTTCCCTCTCTCTCCATCATAAGGCGTTGCCAACCCTTTCATCTTCAAAGAATCGAATGGGGGAAAAGGTTTTGCAGTGTAGTTTCTTTGGGGGAGTGCAGTTAAGACAGGGTCTCATGTAACTGAGGCTGGTCTTGAACTCCCAGTCCTCCTGGGTGCTGGGAGTAAAGGCATGTGCCATGCCAGGCTCTCTGTGGAGTTTTCAAATGCCCTTCTCTTGAATCAAAGTGAGCAGCTGGTTTTTATCTACTTTGAGGATATTAGCATTTTCTTTTCTGTAGACTGTCTGTGCAAAGAACTGAAACCACCTACCTTCACCCTCAGCTCTGACTTTGGGCAGAAACTACACACACATACACACACACACGAGAATGCACACATATACACAGGTATGTACCCATGCACACTGCCAGCAGTCTCCACAGTGAAGTGTCTACATTAACACCACTGTTCTGTTGCCTTCTCTACCATCTCTTTACTATTCCAGGACACTCTTGCCAGGCAAATAACTTTTGTACTCATTACATGAACTTCCCAGAAGACCCAGTGACTCTTTAATAAAAGCTAACACAGTAAGCCCAAAAACACTTTGCCTCAAAATTTAAAAAAAAAAAATTCACCTTACCATTTCCATGCCTCCAAACCCTCTTGCTCACTATTTGGACTGGCTCCTCACTGAGCAGCTGCACGGAAGGGCCTGCCCTCAGCCCCAGGAAAATACAACTTTGCCTTCTGGCTTAGAGTCGTGGCACTCAGACTGCACCACTGCTTGGTTTCTGTCATGTTAGTAGTCAGTCTCTCTCTCTCTCTCTCTCTCTCTCTCTCTCTCTCTCTCTCTCTCTCTCTCTCTCTCTCGCTGACCTGTAGAGTTGGTTCATCAACCTAAAACAAAATTAACCCTTGGTTCTCACCTTTGGACAGAACCAAAGCAAAAAGGGCAGCTGACAAGGAGCTGGGCTTCCATCATGCCGGCTCTGGCCACATCCAGAACTTGGAGTTTTTTGTTTTGTTTATTTGTTTGTTTTCTGAGGTAGGGTCTCACTCCAGCTCAGGCTGAGCTGGAATTCACTATGTAGTCGCAGCTCAAACTCACCGTCCCGCTCCTACCTCTGCTCCCGCGCTGGACGCCGGCGGCGGCTCCAGGCCCCACGTTTAGCCCGACGCAAGCGCACTGTCGCACATGCGCAGAATGGGGCCCACGCATCTGGAGTTCGTGCACAGCGGCGAAATAGGGGGAAACTACTGTCCTTGTCTGGCTAAAAGGATATATTATGCCCACCAAAACGACCTCCAAACACTTAGGTTTATGGCCATATATTAATGCTACCTTCACTTTTGGTTAGAGACACGTCTCCTTTCAGATGACAGTGACCCCTGGGGTGACTCAAAACTTATCAAAGTGCTGAGAAGAAGTGACAGTGGAGTATGTTCAGCACTAAGTAAGACATCCCTATCACACTCTCAAAGGCTCAGGGTCCGTTGCAGAAGAGGTGGCAGAAAGAATGCAAGAGCCAAAGTAAGGAAAGAAATGCTTACAATGCTGTCTTCCAAACACAAAAGTGGCCATGGCATTCA
Organism: Orientallactaga sibirica; assembly: GCA_036365145.1. Classification (NCBI taxonomy): domain Eukaryota; kingdom Metazoa; phylum Chordata; class Mammalia; order Rodentia; family Dipodidae; genus Orientallactaga; species Orientallactaga sibirica. Next base: position 11,175,653 of record JAEOAD010000044.1, read on the forward strand.
CGGCCTCACAGTGGCTGACACTGCTACACAAGACCTGCATAACAGGAGGGGAAAAAATGATATCAAAACAGAAGAGAGGGCTGGAGAGATGGCACTTCCCTAAGGACCCCGGTTCGATTCTTCAGGTCCCACGTAAGCCAGATGCATATAGTGGCGCATGCGTCTGGAATTTGCAGTGGCTATAGGCCCTGGTGTGCCCATTCTCACTCTTTCTCTGTCTCCCTCTCTCTGTCTCTAATAAATAAATAAAATAAAAATAAAGACGTGCTCCACCACACCCTGGAAAAAAAAAAAAAAAAAACAGAAGAGACGCTGGGTGTGGTAGCACATACCTTTAATCCCAGCACCCTGGAGGCAGAGATAGGAGGATCACCATGAGTTCGAGGCCACGTTGAGACTACATAGTGAATTCCAGGTCAGCCTGGACTAGAGCGAGACCCTACCTTAAAAAAAAAAAAAAATAGAAGACAGCCAGGAGTAATGGCTCATGTCTTTAATCCCAGCACTTGGGAGGCTGAGGTAGAAGGATCACTATGAGTTCTAGGTCAGCCTGAGACTAATTCCAAGTCAGCCTGAACTAGAGCAAGACTCTACCTCAAAAAAAATAAAATAAAAAAATAGAGCCAGCAGTGAGTGGCACACACCTTTAATCCCAGCACTCGGAAGGCAGAGGTAGGAGGATCACCGTGAGTTAGAGGCCACCCTGAGAATACAAAGTGAATTCCAGGTCAGCCTGGGCTATAGTGAAACCCTACCTCGGAAAAAAAAAAAAAAAGGCAAAGAAAGCATTTGAGGAGGAGAGGCACCAGGCCATTAGAGGCACCAGCCATGGGGTCTGACTGAGATAAGAGAATGCAAGATGATAAAAGATGGCTCCAAAGCTGGGATGTGCACAGAGCAATGCATGGACTGGGTCATGAAGTGCACAAGGTTCCAGGCATGAAGTAGGGTGTGATGACCTTGAAAAAGAGGATAGTGGAGCCATTGGAAGATGGATCATGGTTTGCTCAGAGACCCCAAGATTGTTTGGATATACTGGGACCATGCAAAGGCTACCACGAAGCACTGTTGGCTCAGGATGGAAGATTTCCCTGGCTACTCAATCCAGCAGAAGGGGTGGAACTGGAAAATCCAGAGACTTGTCAGTGGTCACCGGTTATGGATATCGGACTTAAACTGCAGATATTTGCCTAATGGTTGCTGAGTTTGCATTGGTCCAGTCTCTCCTTGTTATGCCTTCTAGTAACAGAAATGTTTACTCCATGCCATTATATGCTGGAACAATGTAACTTGTTTTGATTTCACAGGACTCACAGTTAAGAGACATTCTAAGATCTCAGTTGAGACTTGGAACTTTGAGGGTTAATGAACCACTGACCTCAGTGGACCATAAAACTTTCCTGGACCATAGCATGGTAAGGGACATTTGTTACAAAGCAAGGCCAGATCTCACCTCAAGAGCTATCAGACCACCTGGGGGACGGCCTTAATCCTTCCACTGGCGCTCTCAGTAGGCAATTAGTAAACCAAAAAAAAAAAAAAAGAGGGCCTTATCTTCCCCATTCTTCACTCCCAAAGAAAAACAAACTCAGCAGGCAAAAATTCAACAAAAAGTTCTTTAAATTCTACCCCATCCCTGGCCCTTTAAATCTCCAGTCCCACACACTCAAGGATGCAGACAGCTGCCCCTCACAATTCTTGGCTCCAATGAAGAATCTGTGCTGCTGGGGTCGGCTCTTCTCTCTTGTATTCCTCATGTCGCCCTAGTCAACCTGAATTCCAACTGAAACTATCTTAAATTGGTAAAGACTATGGGGACCTTTGAAGTTGGACTAAATACAATTTACAATGAGAGCCGGGCGTGGTGGCGCACGCCTTTAATCCCAGCACTCGGGAGGCAGAGGTAGGAGGATTGCTGTGAATTCGAGGTCACCCTGAGACTACATAGTGAATTCCAGGTCAGCCTGGGCTACAGTGAGACCCTACCTCAAAAAAAAAAAAAAAAAAAAAAAAAAAAAAACACCAGGGCTAGAGATATGGCTTAGTGGTTAAGGCACATGTCTGCGAAGCCTAAGGACCTAGGTTTAATTCTCCAGGTCCCATGTAAGCCAGATGCACATGGTGGCACATGCATCTGGAGTTCGTTTGCAGTGGCTAGAGGCCCTGGCATGCCCATTATCTCTCTCCCCTCTCTCTGTCTCTAATAAATAAAAATAAAATCTTAAAAAAAATACATTGTGAAATGGTTGTGAGTCTATTAGCAGCCAGGGATGGAATGTGGTAGCTTGAATCTATGTCCCCCAATAGACTCAAATGTTTTATTAAAGCTGTAACCTGAATTTCTAGCCACCTGGCTGGAAGAGGTGTCACTGTGGGAGGATCCTGGGTCCAGGCCCAAGGTGGTACTGGGGGTGGATCTAAATTCCCAGACTTAGGTATACAGAGTGCTTGAGTTCTGCCTGTGGTTCCTGGAATGTGCTGACTTGTGGTCCTATTGGTGGTTTTCTCTACATGGATTTAGTAAAGAAAGCCAGCTTCTTCCCCCAGGAACTTCCTCTGGATCTAGAAGTCTAAAATAAATCTCTTCCTCCCATAAATTTATAAGTGTGTGTGTGTGTGTATTTATATATGAGTATGTAAGTCATAAAACTAGAAAGACAGAAAGAGACCTAAGGGAAGTGGGAAGTAAATATATATGATAAGAAAGTGGAAGCTGGGCCTAACTGGAGGAAGAAAGGAAACAGCAGGGGGAGCATGGAGGAGGGCAGTGAAGCAGGAGAATGAATGAGAACAAAGGATAATGAGCAGATGTATGAATTTCCATGATGAGAGCCAATATTTTGTCTACACACCTAAAAACCAATTTAAAAAGAGAAAAATACATTATTTCTAACTAAATGGTATCTATGGAGTAGTTAACTGCTTTTATTTTATTTTATTTTTAAAAATTTTATTTATTTATTTGAGAGAGAAAAAGTGGCAGAGAAAGAGAGAGAGGGAGGAAGGGAGAGAGGGAGGGAGGGAAAGAATGGGCATGCCAGGGCATCCAGCCACTGCAAATGAACTCCAGATGCATGCACCCCCTTGTGCATCTGTCTTATGTGGGTCCTGGAGAATCAAACCAGGGTCCTTTGGCTTTGCAGGCAAGTGCCTTAACCACTAAGCAATCTCTCTAGCCCCGCTTTTAATTATTATTTATCAATAAGGACATCCAAATAGTTATTTAAATGGTCTTTTTCGTTTTGTTTTGTTTTGTTTTGTTTTGTATTTTGTTTTTTAAGGTAGGGTCTTGCTCTAGCCCAGGCTGACCTGGAATTCACTCAGTAGTCTCAGGGTGGCCTTGAACTCAAGGCAATCCTCCTACCTCAGCTTCCCAAGTGCTGGGATTAAAAGCGTGCGCCACCACACCCAGCACCAAGTAGTTATTTGAAACCAACAAAATCATTTTTCATGCATGTAGTACATTCTTTAAAAAAAATTATTATTTAAGCTGGGTGTGGTGGCGCACACCTTTAATCCCAGCACTTGGGAGGCAGAGGTAGGAGGATCACCATGATTTCAAAGCCACCCTGAGACTACATAGTGAATTCCAGGTCAGCTTGAGCTAGAGTGAGACCCTACCTCGAAAAACCAAAATATATACATATATATATTTGAGAGAGAGAGAGAGAGAGAGAGAGGTAGACAGAGAGCAAGCATGAGCATGCCAGGGCCTCCTGCCACTGCAAACGAATTCCAAAGGCATGCGTCACTCTATACATGCAGCTTTATAAGGATCCTGGGGAACCAAACCAAGGCCATCAAGCTTTGCAAGCAAGCTCCTTTAACTGCTGAGCCCCAGGCCCATGTCGTGCATTCTTACTATACATTTTCCATGCAGTGACACCACTTGAGCTGATGTCCTTGCACAAGACTTGTGCTCCTTCTGAAAGGACAGCTTGTCCCTTCACGTGTTCACTACAACTCTTCCCAGAGAAACTAATGAAATAAGAAGATGCTAGTTTATTTTATTTTTTTTTTTAAGGACACAGAGAGAGACAGACAGAGAGGGAAAGGGAGACAGATAGAGATGGGCGTGCCAGCAGCCTCTCAGCTGCTGCGAATGAAATCCAGATGCGTGCGCCCCCTTGTGGTCAAGTGCGGCATTGCGCCCTTGCGACACTTTGCATCTGGCTAAATGTGGGACCTGGAGATTGGAACCACTGGAGATTGGAACCAGCATTCTTAGGCTTAGGAGGCAGGCGCCTTAACCGCTAAGCCATCTCTCCCGCCCAGAAGATGCTAGTTTTAAAAGGAACTGGAGCCCGGTCGTGGTGGCCCATGTCTTTAATCCCAGCACTGGGGAGGCAGAAGTAGGAGGATCACTGTGAGTTCGAGGCCACCCTGAGAATACAGAGTGAATTCCAGGTCAGCCTGAGCTAGAGTGAGACCCTACCTCAAAAAACCAAAAAATTAATTAATTAATTAATTAATTAATTAACTCAAAAAACCCTTAGGTCTAATGGCTCTCCAAGCAGAATGAGGCTCTTCGAAGACTGCATGTTCAGTTGTTGCTAAGAGTGCCCTGGGAAACGCAGCTGCATTTAACGGAATCCAATTCAACCACAAGGACAAACTAAGAGATTGGAAACCAGCAGGTTTTCTCCCTGGTCAGGCCTTCAGCTTTCCCAGGCTGCCATGTCACCCTGCCTGGTGATTCGCTGGAGCACTGGGCCTGCATCACCACCAAACGCGATCCCAGCATCATGTGCCGTCCTGGTCGGGAGGATGTAATGTAAGCTTTCTCCAGAAAGCACGCCCAGAGTGCTGAAGGAGCTGTCTGCGACCCACGCGCCCTGCAGCCATTAATCCCAAGATGAAGCTCATTTCTTCCCGCACAGATGTCACCAGCTGATTAAAAACGACTCAGTAGCATGTGCTGCCCAGGTGAGAATGAATAAACACGCAGCAGACAGCATTTATACACGTGTCACGGCAGGCGAGTGGGGCGCAGCACTCCTCCAGTCTCCATCAGCCTGGTCAGCCTGCCCCTGCTCTGCGGGCTCCCTAAGTGAGAGCACATCGTTTCAGGCCCTTTGCTCCCCTGTATCACTAAGCTCTCAGGACCTCCACCCGCTGGCGTATTTATCAACCACTGTGTGTTCCTTAGGAAGGAACAGTCACTCCAGAGGATTTTTTTTTTCGATTCTAGAGGTGGGGGGGGCGGATGTTAGATTTGTTTATACTGAATCATTCTTACTTTCCAAGAATAAAACCCAGAAGCCATGGACAGAAACAGTGGCTTTGAAACTGGGAAGGACCGCCAGAGTGAGGGATTTCACCTGCTCACAAGCTACAGAAGCTAAAAGGGGGTGGGGGCAGGGGGTCAGACACAGTAGCTGGGCAGGAGTCCAGGAGCAGAAAGGGGTAGGGAAGAGGCATGCCAGATGAGGGTGCCAATGCTGGGAGAGCCCAGGGCTGTGCATCCCACAGCTCCGGACACTGTTGAGCGTGACCAGATCTGCACCTTTGGTTCCTGTTATCAGAGCTATCGCTGGACTGGTGAGCTGCAGCACTCATCCGGGCTTGAGATTTGGCTGGGCCAAAGATGGTTTTGCTTTTTTTTTTTTTTTGGTATGTGTATGTATATAGTGTGAGTGCCTGTGTTACATGGGTTTGTGTAGGTGTTTGTGTTATATGTGCACACGCATGTGGAGGTTAGGGGTTGATGTCAGGTGTCTTCTTCGGTAATTTTCCACCTTATTTTTGTGTGTGTGTAGAGTAGGTGTGTGGTGTGTGTTATTTGTACACGTGCATGTGCAAGTGTGTGTGCCCAATGTGTGTGCATGCAGAGGCCAGAGGTGAGTGTCAGGGGTCCTTTTCTTATCACTCATTCAAGTATTTCTTAGAGATGAAGTCTCTCCGTCAACCCGGATCTGCTGTAGGTCAGCAAGCTCCAGCAATTCTTCAGTCTCTACAAAGTGAATTCCAGGTAAGCTTGGACTACAGCGAGATCCTACCTAGAAAAAAAACAGAAAGAAAGAGAGAGAGAGAGAGAGAGAGAGAGAGAGGAAGGAAGGAAGGAAGGAAGGAAGGAAGGAAGGAAGGGGAAGGGAGGGAGGAAAGGGAAAGGAAATGAAAGAAAAGAGAGAGAAAGAAAGAAATAGGAGATGGTTTATACTGGGGCTTGGGGAGGGTAATCAGTAAAGTTTGAATATTGCACTTGAAATGAAGATTTTTTTAAAGGAGCTATAAAAAGTTTATTCAAAAGGTTGAAAAGGCCAGGTGTGGTGGCACACACCTTTAATCCCAGCACTCGGGAGGCAGAAGGTAGGAGGATCACTGTGAGTTCAAGGCTACCCTAAGACTACAGAGTGAATTCCAGGTAGGCTTGGGCTTGAGTGAGACCCTACCTTGAAAAAAAAAAAAAAGTTAAAAGGAAAGATATACCAATACCTAAAGGAATGTTTAAGAAAAGTGACTCATCAAATAGGGAATATGGAAATTATGAGGATAAAATCAGAATTTCTGGGGTCAAAAAGTTCAGTAACTGAAATAAAAAGTCTCACTGGAGATTGAGAGAAACTTAGAAGCACATTTGAAGAAGCAGATTAAAGAATTAGTGCACTTGAAAGTTGGTCAATTGAAATTATCCAGCCTGAGGAATAGAGAGGAAAAGGAAGAAGAGAGAAAAATTGGGCAGAGCTTTTGAGACCTTGAGGCACCATCAAGAGTACCAGTGTTACAGAGGAGAAAAGAGAGAGATGGGAAGACAGACTATTTGAAGGAATATTGGGCTTAAAACTTCTCAAATTTGGTGAGCAATACTGAACTACACATCCAAAAAGTTCAACAAACTGGAAACTGGTGGAACTGAAAGAGATCCACACCCAGGGGCAGCAGAAGTGAACTTCCCAACAGCTGAGACAAAGAATATTGAAAGGCAGAAGAGAAACTCCTTTACATACAAGGGTTCCCCGGTGAGGTGAACAGCTGGGTGTCTCTCAGTGCTGCTGTGTTAAAGGCTCAGTCCCCAGGAGGGCTACTGTTGAGCTAGTTGGTGGCACCTTCAGATGTGGAGCCCAAGTCACCGTGGATATGTCACTGAAGAGGATTTTCGGGTCCCTCGCGCATCCAGCCATTTACACTTTGTTTTCTGGCTCATGATGTGGGCAGTTCTGCTCGGCCCTGCTCTCCTTACCACTGCCATCCACTACGCATGACCACCAGAGGCCCGGCACAATGGGGACACCCAGTCTTAGACTGGTACTTCAAAAACTATGAGTCAAAATTAAGCATTTGAGCTGGAGAGATGGCTTAGCAGTTAAGGCACTCACCTCAGAAGACTAAGGACCCAGTTTCAATTCCCCAGTACTCACATAAAGCCAGATACACAAAGTGGCTCATGCATCTGAAGTCTTTGCAGTGGCTAGAGGCCTTGGCATGCCCATTCTCTTTCTCTCTCTCTCTCTCAGTCTCTGTTTCTCTATGCTTGAAAATAAATAAATCAATAATTGAAAAAAAAAAAAAAAAGAAAGAAAATCAAGCTGAGCGTGGTGGCACACGCCTTTAATCCCAGCACTCAGGAGGCAGAGGTAGGAGGATTGCCATGAGTTTGAGACCACTCTGAGACTACATAGTGAATTCCAGGTCAGCCTGGGCTACAGCAAGATCCTACCTCGAAAAAACAAAAACAAATAAAAAGAAAATCAAATCATGACATCTCCAGGAAAATGGAATTAACTGAAAATCATTATGTTAGGTGAACTATGCCATACTCAGAAAGATGCATATTATATGTTTTCTCTCATTTACAGATTTATATTCTAATGTTTATATATACATGTGTTTGTGTTTTTGTGTATTAGTGAACTAGAAAAAAAAGACCACAGAAAGAGAATAAAGCGATCTTAAGGGAGGAGAATTAAAAATACATGTGATGGGCTGGAAAGCTGGCTTAGTGGTTAAGGCGTTTGCCTGCAAATCCTAAGGACCCTGGTACGGAGTTCAATTCCCCAGTACCCACGTAAACCAGATGCACAAAGTGGCACATGCATCTGGAGTTCATTTGTAATGGCTAGAGGCCCTGATGCATCCATCCTCTCCCGCTCTCTCTCACTCTCAAATAAATAAATTTTTAAAAATTTAAACAATAAATAAAAAAGAATGTGACATGAATGCAGAATGGGAGGGAATAAGGAGACAAGTTGGAGGGAGGCTAGCAAATGGAAGAAATATAAAACAATGTACATGTAAAATTGGTCTAATGAAATCCATCACTTGATATGCCAATTTATTAATTAATAAGAAACTAATAAAAAGAAATGTAAAAGAAAATTGAAATAAAATGCCTCGGCATGCCTATAAAGAGGCCAAGGCAAGAGCATTATGTGTTCAAGACTACCCTGGCCTACATAGAAAGTTCCAGAGCATCTGGGGCTATGTAGTGAGATACTATCTCAAAAGGAAAGGGAGAGCTGAGGAGATGGCTCAGGGATTAAAGGTTCTTGCTTGCAAAATCTGTCAGCCCCATGTACTCATGTAAAGCCAGATGCACAAAGGGGCGCATGTGTCTGGAGTTCATTTGCAACAGCAAGAGGTCCTGGCATACCCATACTCTCTCCTCACAAATAACTAAATATATTAATAAATAATTAATAAATAAATAACTAAAAATATTTTTAAAAAAGAAAAGAGATTCCTGGCATGGTGGCACAAGCACCAATAAGATTCAGATCAGCCTGAGCTAGAGCAACACCCTACCCTGAAAAACCAAAAGAAAGAGAGAGAGAGAGAAATAAGATATTCTTTAACATTAAAAAACAAGATAATTTAAACTGTTCATGGTGGCGCACACCTTTAATCCCAGCACTGGGGAGGCAGAGGTACATGGATCACGGTGAGTTCGAGGCCACCCTGAGATTACGTAGTGAATTCCAGATCAGCCTGAGCTAGAGGGAGATCCTACGTCGAAAAACAAAACAAAAAAGAAAATAATAGTAAGACAATTTATCATATATATTAAAAAAAAACGAAAAGACATCATTGGAATGAAATAAAAGAACACAAAGCAGGAACTCAAATCCATACACAGAAACAGAACACTGATCAAAGGAACTGCGTGGGGGAACGCTAAAGACAGCATCACTCTTCCAGACCACTGCATAGTCAACAGCATGACTCAATAACTAGATGGGCTTATAGTGTATAAAGATGCAATCTGTATAACTATAATTGTGCATAGGAAGGAGAAAAGTTATATTGAAACAAAGTTTTCATATGCTATTAAAATTAAGATGTTATCTAAACAAACAAACGTGTGTGTGTGTGTGTGTGTATGCATATATATGTGTATATGTGGTGGTTGTGGGGGTTTTTTTTGTTTTGTTTTGTTTTGTTTTGTTTTTTTGGTTTTCTGAGGTAGGGTTTCACTCTAGTCCAGCTGACCTGGAATTCACTATGTAGTCTCAGGGTGGCCTTGAACTCAAGGTGATCTTCCTACCTCTGCCTCCTGAGTACTGGAATTAAAGGTGTGCGCCACCACGCCCTGCTCCATTATTTGTTTTTTTGAGGTAGGATCTCACTCTAGCTCAGGCTGATCTGAATCTCACTCTGTAGTCCCCAGGCTGGCCTTGAACTCAGAGTGATCCTCCTATCTCTGCCTCTCAAATGCTTGGCACAAGCACACTTGGCACAAGCTATTATAATTCTAAGTGAAAATATTAAATGTAATTCCCAAGGAAAACACTAAGAAAAGATCTCAAAAATATACACTCAGCAAGATAATAATAGAATTAAAATACTGACTAAAAGTACTCATTTAACACAATATAGGGCAATAATAAAGAAATAGAGGGGGAAATAAAAATAGGAAGCATCTAGAAAAATGGCAGAGAGATGCTACCATATTGGTAATCACATTAAATAAAAATGAGCTAAATGCCACAAAGAAAAGACAAAGACTAGCGGAATGGATGTTAAAAGAAAAAGCATGAGCTAACCACGTGTGTGTATACGAGACACTTTACACCCAAGGACACAAATCAGTTGAAAGTAAAAGGATGCAAGAAAATAGGCTATGTGTGGTAGTTTGAATGGCTAGTCCCAATATATTCAGGATCTGATTAAAGTTTGTAATTCAGATTCCCAGCCGCCTGGCTGGAGGAGGTGTCTCTGTGAGCAGATCCTAGGGTCCAGCCCTCAGGTGTGGGGGTGGACTTGGAATTCCACTCTAAAGATATCCGAAGGGCTGGAGCTTTGCCCGGAGTTCCTGCAGTGTGCTTGCTGTGCTGCTGGTGGTGTGACTTTTGGCCTTTGGGTGGTGGCTTTTCTCTCTCTCTGCTTGGTCCTGTGTAAAGGGGGCCAGCTTCTTCTGCCATTATGGAACTTCCCCTCTATCTGTAAGTTTCAGGAAATCCCTTCTTCTTCCATAACTGTGCCTGGTTTGGAAGTTCATCCCAGCAACGTGAGGCTGACCACGACACCATATTCACAGTAACCAAAAGAAAGCAAGATTGAAACACTCATGAGTCAACACAGACATTTAAATATTGTTGTGGGGGCTGGAGGGATGGCTTAGCAGTTAAGTCATTTGCCTGCAAAGCCAAAGGACCCAGATTTGATTCCCCAGGCCCCACGTAAGCCAGATGCACATGGTGGCACATGTATCTGCAGTTTGTTCACAGTGGCTGAAGTCCCTGGTGCACCCATTCGCTCCTGTCTCTCTCTCTCTTTCTGCTTCTTTCTAGCTCACTCTCAAATAAATAAAATCAAATTTTTAAAAAGATTTGTTTGTTGCTACAGACAAAAGAAATTTTGTAATGATAAAATGGTCACTGTATCAGGAAGACATAACATTATAAACATCTATGCCTCTAAGAGCTGAGACCCAATATATGAGGCAAAACTGATGGGATTAAGGGAGAACTAAACAATAATAGCCAGGGACTTTAATACCCTTCTTTTTTAAAAAAATGTATTTTTTATTTAAGAAAGAAAGAGGCAGAGAGAAAGAGGGAGAAAATGGGCATGTCAGGGCCTCCAGCCACTGTAAGCACCCCTTATGCATCTGGTTTATGTGGGTACTAGAGAGTCAAACCAGGACCCTTTGGCTTTTCAGGCAAATGCCTTAACCGCTTTAATACTCCTTACAAAGTAGATAAAGCAACTTATTCAGAAGATCAGCAAGGAAAGAGAAGCCCTCAGCAGCACACACATGTGCATATTCCACACATCACACACACACACACACACACACACACACACACATGCAAAAAGAGAGAGAGGAACCTAGCCTTCTACATTATGCAACTTATACTGGGTGGTGAGGGAGTGAAGGGCCTGGGAGAGTCTAAACCCACAGCAAGCAGAGGGAAGGAAGCAGTCAACGTTAGAATGGAAATAACTGTTTCTGTGTGTGATCTGTCTCGGAGAACGTGAGCCTGGGAGAGAGACAATAGTGATTGTCACAAGCGCTGTGTCCAGGCATTGACAGTTTCGTTTCGTGCTCAGCCAAGAAGTCAGGGCATCACATTTCCACGGAGCATCACTGTTGCAAAGGCAGCGGAGCAAGTCGTGGGCCAGGCAGGTGATACGGAATAAAGGCCTAGGCCGTGTGTTTCCTACCCCAGAGCTAAAGTACCGACTCCATGTTCTGGTAGGTCTAAGGCAAGAGAGGTCACAGCATAGATTGCCCTGCCTGCCTTCCAGCACATGGCTATTGCAGGCCCCTTTCACTTTGGGCCGTTCTAAGAGATGACTTCCGATTCTCTCCCAAACCATCAACAAATACCTGGACCAGCAGACACCTGAGACAAGACACCCTGTACAGAGAGAGCTCTGGACCTACAGGTGCAGCAGCAAAAGCTGGGAAGGAACCAAGGGACACGTTCTGCAGACCAGTGAGGACTCTGGAGGAAGGGAGCAGCTGGACGTGCCTCCAGCTCTGCACACTGAATGAGGAGCCCCAGGCTCGGGAGTCTTGAGCTCAGACACACTAGGACGCTGGGACCATGTTTCCAAATCTCTCTGCACTAAGGGGCAACAAGGACATAGGAGTCTCTGCCTTACTAAGAACTGCCTCATCCACTCCACTAGGACAGGTTCTGGAACATTCTGGAGTAGTAGAAGCCATCTTTACCACAGCTCTATTCACGCATCAAGACAAGGGTTAAGTACCCATCATTCCTGAGCTCCTAGCGTTATTCCCCCAGATCGGCTCTCCCATTGGAAGCCAGCCCCGTTGTTTCCTTTATCATTAAAGAAGGTAGACCATCATCTTCTAAAATGTTTAGAAGCTGTTTATAGTTTTGCTTTTGTTGGTACCTTTACTACTTTTCCCTTATTCTTTTTTGTTTGTTTGTTTTTGTTTTTCGAGGTAGGGTCTCACTCTGGTCCAGGCTGACCTGGAATTCACTATGCAGTCTCAGGGTGGCCTCGAACTCATGGTGATCCTCCTACCTCTGCCTCCCGAGTGCTGGGATTAAAGGTGTGTGCCGCCAGGCCCGGCTACCCTTATTCTTTTTGTTATTATTATTATTCACCCAAAGAAAATTCTGAGTGGAAATTTCTCTCCGTCTCCATTACAAAGACTCCAGTCAAGACAGAAGAGGTTCCCGTTTTACTTCCCGGATTAATCCCTCTCAGAAGCTCGACAAGGACAGATTAAAAGGATTACCACCCACTGAACTTTGTTTAGAACTGTATTCTATTGATAATAGAAAACAAAGCATTTTTTTTTTAGTTGAAAAAGAGCCAAAACCATTTATGAAGTTTGTAAGTACAGGAAAATTGTAGCCAAAATAGAGAGAAATTATATCATTAAATGAAGCAATGTTTTTAACCCTCCAGACAGAGGGGAAGCCTCAGTCAAAAAAAAAAAATTAGTTTCTCTAAGCCCCTCCCCCTAAAGTGCAAAACAGGGAAAACAGTGTGTGGGGGCGGAATAGGGGTTCAGATATTCAGCCAGGGAGGTTGAAGGACTCCCCTGCTTCTGGTAATTCTAGGGTTAACTACAATGACAAGACAGGTGGCACAGATCAGCTGGAGTCACCAGGACAGGGGCCATAAAGTATAGACACGTTTGAATTACAGCAGTCACCCCAAGGACAAGTGATCAGCTCTCTTAAACTTTTATTTAGTTTTATTTATTTATTTGAGAGACAGAGAGAGAGTGATGTGGGCACATCAGGGCCTCCTGCCACAGCAGATGAAGTCTAGACACATTCACCAGTTTGTGCTTCTGGTTTTACATGGGTACTGGGGAACTGAACCCAGGCCACCAGGCTTTGCAAGCAAGCACCTTTAACTGCTGAGCCATCTCTCCAGCCCATAGTTAAACTGTTAATAAATAATCAGGGACAGTCCTAACTCCCCCTTTAAACTAACAGCTTAATTTTTTTGCAACCTGTTCATCACTAAAGAATTTCATGACTATGCCCCTAAAACATGTTATCTTAGAAACTTGTAGCCCACGGTGATGTAAAAGACCCAGGGTGATGTCAGACTGCCTGCGAGACCGCCTATAACAGAAACAGACTTATCATAATTGGGGGCTGAAGGCATTTTAGAGCACAAAGCACACGTTAGTGCCCCCTGACGAAGCAACGCTTGCATTTCCCACTCACTCAAACCCTTTTCTGCAGCAACATTGTTGATTTGGATTTACTGGAGAAAATTCAGTTTCCTCCATTCCCCACCATACTTTTAAAAAATTTTTTTGGAGAGAGACACAGACAGAGAGACAGACAGAGAGGGAGAGGGAGACGGGTGCGAATGGGTGCGCCAGCAGTCTCTCAGCTGCTGTGAACGAAATCCAGATGCGTGCGCCCCCTTGTGGGCAAGTGCGGCATTGCGCCCTTGCATCACTTTGCACCTGGCTAAACGTGGGACCTGGAGATTGGAACCGGGGTTCTTAGGCTTAGCAGGCAGGCACCTTAACCACTAAGCCATCTCTCCAGCCCCACACTTTTTTTGTTGTTGTTTGTTTAGAAAGGGTCTCATCTGGCCCAGGCTGGCCTCAAAGTCTGTATGCAGCAAGACTGGCCTTAAACTGCTCCTCCTGCCTCCAACTCCTGGTGCTTGGGTTCCTACCCTCCCCTGTACTGAATGCTTAGCTCTAAGGGAGAGTCTTCACGCATGCCTGACAGAGGCCACTGGGAAGGAACAGGAAGAGGGCAGAATTCAGAGCTATGAGATATGTGCTGGATGGATTCCTTCCTTTCTTCATTACCTTCTTTCCTTCCTTCCTTCCTTCCTTTCTTCCTTCCTTTCTTCCTTCCTTTCTTCCTTCCTTCCTTCCTTCCTTCCTTCCTTCCTTCCTTCCTTCCTTCCTTCTTTCCTTCCTTCCCTTCCTCCCTTTTTCCCTCTCTCCCTTTTTTTCCCTCCCTCCCTTCCTATGATGCTAGGGATTGAATCCAGGATACTTGTGAGGCAGGTGATTGAACCACTAAGCTACATACTCAGCCCAGGACCCACTTCTTTCTTATGGTGGGTTTTTTTTCCCCCTTGAGGCAGAGTCTCACTCTGTAGCCCAGAATGGCCTTGAATTTGTGGTGATCCTCCTACCTCAGCCTCCTCAATGCTGGGATTAATGATGTGCACCACCATGCTCAGGTAGGTCCTACTTCTTTGTAAATGAGTCTTTTTTATATAGTTTTTTTATTTTTTATTTTATTTTTTTATTTATTAGAGAGAGGGAGAGAGAAAAAGAGTGAGAATGGGTGCACCAGGGCCTCTAGCCACTGCAAACTAACTCCAGACACATGCGCCACCATGTGCATCTGGCTTACATGGGACTTGGAGAATCAAACTGGGGTCCTTAGGCTTCACAGGCATGCGCCTTAACTGCTAAGCTATCTCTCCAGCCCTTGTAAATGAGAGTCTTTTTAAAAAATATTTTTACCACCAGATGTGGTGGTACACGCCTTTAAATCCCCCCAGCACTCAGGAGGCAGAGGTAGGGGATTGTCATGAGTTCGAGGCCATGCTGACACTACATAGTGAATTTCAGGTCAGCCTGAGCTATAGCAAGACTCTACATTGAAAAACCAAATTTATATATATGTGAGGAGAGAGAGAGAGAGAATGGGTGCTCCAGGGCCTCTTGCCACTTCATCTCTAGATGTGTACACCACTTTGTGCATCTAGTTTTATGTGGGTAGTGGGAATTAAACCTAGGCCAGTAGACATTGCAAGCAAGCACCTTTAACTGCAGAGCCATCTCCCCAGCCCTAAGTGAGAGCCTTCAGGCCTATCACCCTTTCAGAGCTTCCAGAATCTGCACAAATTTCTCTCTGCATCTTTCACATTTGTTTATATTATCTGTTTTTCGTCCCACGGCGATGGCTGGCTAGTGATGTGTGAGAGCTTAATTTGGACAACTAGAACTATAGCCTCGTACATTGTTTAAAATTATTTTTTAAATATTTTATTTATTTATTTGTAAGGAGTGAGGGAGAGAATGGATATGCCAGGGCATCCAGCCTCTGCAAACAAACTCCAGACACATGTACTACTTTGTGCATCTGTCTTTATGTGGGCATTGGGGAATCAAACCCAGGTCTGCAGGCTTTGCAAGCAAGTGCCTTTAATGAATGAGCCATCTCCCCAGCTTGAGCCTCTTGTATTTTAACAATGAGAGGACTAAGCCTTTTGTTCTAGTGTAATTGACAGCATTTTTCCACTGACGGGAGAGTTAACTGGCAGAGAAAGGGTATGATCCATCTATTGGGGAAACTTCTACTCATAACTAAAAATATTTGATGGAGCTGGATGTCTTCTCAAGTCTCATTTCCTACAAACAGTAAAATCACCTAAGAGAATTACCCCATCACCACTGCCTCTCAGACGTGAGCGTACTTGACAGTACATGACATGAGCAGTTTCCGCTGCCTGGCTCTGTCCTGAACTCTGTGGGTTCCTAGAATTTAAGTCCAAGGCTTAGGGCTAGGGATGGAGCACCAGGTGGTGTATGCCTTTAATCCCGGCACTGGGAAGGCGGAGGTAAGAGGTATACCATGAGTTCAAGGACACTCTGAGACTACATTGTAAATTCCAGGATAGCCTGGGCCAGAGTGAGAAAGAAAGAAAGAAAGAAAGAAAGAAAGAAAGAAAGAAAGAAAGAAAGAAAGAAAGAAAGAAAGAAAGAAAGAAAGAAAGAAAGGAAGAAAGAGCGAGAGAAAGGGAGGGAGGGAGGAAGGAAAAAGAGACAGAGAGAAAAGAGAAAAGAAAAGGAAAGGAAAGGAAAGAATAGAAGAGAAGAGAAGAGAAGAGAAAAAAGAAAAGAAAAGAAAACAAAAGAAAAGAAAAGAAAAGAAAAGAAAAAAGAAAAGAAAAACAGAGCAGAGTGCGGAGCATGTCTCTACTCCTTCCATCAGGACCCAGCCGAGGCTTGCTCTATGTTGGTCCCTAACTGTCCATTCATAGCCTGCTGTACATTCATCCAAAAGCCCAGGCAAATGTGAGCTGTGACCCTCTGTGTGTTAAAAGTATCTTTTGTCTATTTATTTATTTGAGAGAGAGAGGCAGAGAGGGAGGAGAATGGGTATGCCAACTTCAGCCACTGCAAACCAACTCCAGACACATGCACCACCTTTGTGCATCTGGTTTGCATGGATCCTAGGGAATTGAATGTAGGTCCCTTGGCTTTGGAGGCATGCGCCTTAACCACTAAGCCATCTCTCCAGCCCTGAACGTATCTTGAACTTGGGCTGGAAAGATGGCTTAGTGCTTAAGGAGCTTGCCAGCGAAGCCTAAGAACTTATGTTTGCATCTCCAGTTCCCACATAGTCAGATGCACAGTGATGCAAAGCATATAATGTCACACATGCACACAAGGGGTTGCATGCATCTGGAGTTCGTTCACAGTGGCTGAAGGCTCTGGCACATCCATCCTCTCTCTCTCTCTCTCTCTCTCTCTCTCTCTCTCTCTCTCTCTGTCTCCCTCTCTACCTCTTTCTCTCTTTGTCTCTCTCTCAAAATAAATAAATTTTTAAAATGCATATTGAACTTGGCCATGAAGTATGAACAGGTGCCCAGAGAGATAACAAACCACACAGATAAATAAATATTACTTCTACTACTATGGGAAATGTTTAATATTTGAAAAGTATGTTTAAAATATTCAGAGACATTTCTCTTCTCTCTGTGTAGGTGACAAAATGTGAATCCCTCATAGCTTTACAGAAAGAAAAAAAAAAAAGGATGTTATTCCATTAAAGGGGTTGGTTACTGTTAGTTTCAGGTTACTGTCACCAGCAGGCCACTTGAGTCTTATATTTCCTTTTTTTAGGTCACATTCTGAAGATATACTTAAATATTTTCAGATAAAATTTTGGGTTGGCCTGGTTTAGCTGCTCATTTCAAATATTTCTGCAATTGTAGATAGAATGAAAAAATGTCTCAATGCTGAAATATTGTTAGAAGGATATGGAAGGTCTGTGCTGGGTCACTCTCTCCGGATGCTGTCACTCAGAGTGAACAAGATCTCAGTGGCCATCTGACCCTGGGTTCTCATGCGACAAGAAAAGAAGAAAGTCACAGGCAGTGCAAGGGACCATTTGTGCGGCCCGTGTAAGCAAAAGAGTCAAGGCCAGAACACAAGATTTGAGAAGTCACCTAGACACCCAAGAGGCTCAGGCATGGAGTGGATACACAAGCCAAACCCATGCTGTTCCCGTTCAAATTCAGATCTGCTTTCCACACACGAATCAGTATAGCATCCTCTGCTTCACCCACGAGGCCCTCCTAGGCTTCAATCCGGACTCTCAAAGCTCTCACTAACAAAAAGAGCATTTTATATTTATTTTCCATATATGACTTTTTAAAAACTTTTTAAAAATTATTTTTCTAATTTAACTTATTTTTTTTATTGACCACTTCCATAACTGTAGACAATAACCCATGGTCATTCCCTCCCTCCCCACTTTTCTCTTTGAAACTCCACTCTCCATCATATCCCCCCCCTCTCAATCAGTCTCTCTTTTATTTTGACATCATCAGATATTCAGCCAGGGAGGTTGAAGGACTCCCCTGCTTCTGGTAATTCTAGGGTTAACTACAATGACAAGACAGGTGGCACAGATCAGCTGGAGTCACCAGGACAGGGGCCATAAAGTATAGACACGTTTGAATTACAGCAGTCACCCCAAGGACAAGTGATCAGCTCTCTTAAACTTTTATTTAGTTTTATTTATTTACTTGAGAGACAGAGAGAGAGTGATGTGGGCACATCAGGGCCTCCTGCCACAGCAGATGAAGTCTAGACACATTCACCAGTTTGTGCTTCTGGTTTTACATGGGTACTGGGGAACTGAACCCAGGCCACCAGGCTTTGCAAGCAAGCACCTTTAACTGCTGAGCCATCTCTCCAGCCCATAGTTAAACTGTTAATAAATAATCAGGGACAGTCCTAACTCCCCCTTTAAACTAACAGCTTAATTTTTTGCAACCTGTTCATCACTAAAGAATTTCATGACTATGCCCCTAAAACATGTTATCTTAGAAACTTGTAGCCCACGGTGATGTAAAAGACCCAGGGTGATGTCAGACTGCCTGCGAGACCGCCCATAACAGAAATAGACTTATCATAATTGGGGGCTGAAGGCATTTTAGAGCACGAAGCACACTTTAGTGCCACCTGGCGAAGCAACGCTTGCATTTCCCACTCACTCAAACCCTTTTCTGCAGCAACATTGTTGATTTGGATTTCCTGGAGAAAATTCAGTTTCCTCCATTCCCCACCATACTTTAAAAAAAATTTTTTGGAGAGAGACACAGACAGAGAGACAGACAGAGAGGGAGAGGGAGACGGGTGCGAATGGGTGCGCCAGCAGTCTCTCAGCTGCTGTGAACGAAATCCAGATGCGTGCGCCCCCTTGTGGTCAAGTATGACATTGCGCCCTTGTGTCACTTTGCATCTGGCTAAACGTGGGACCTGGAGATTGGAACCGGGGTTCTTAGGCTTAGCAGGCAGGCACCTTAACCACTAAGCCATCTCTCCAGCCCCACACTTTTTTTGTTGTTGTTTGTTTAGAAAGGGTCTCATCTGGCCCAGGCTGGCCTCAAAGTCTGTATGCAGCCAAGACTGGCCTTAAACTGCTCCTCCTGCCTCCAACTCCTGGTGCTTGGGTTCCTACCCTCCCCTGTACTGAATGCTTAGCTCTAAGGGAGAGTCTTCACGCATGCCTGACAGAGGCCACTGGGAAGGAACAGGAAGAGGGCAGAATTCAGAGCTATGAGATATGTGCTGGATGGATTCCTTCCTTTCTTCATTACCTTCTTTCCTTTCTTCCCTCCTTCCTTCCTTCCCTCCCTCCCTCCTTCCTTCCCTCCCTCCCTCCCTCCTTCCTTCCCTCCCTCCCTCCTTCCTTCCTTCCTTCCTTCCTTCCTTCCTTCCTTCCCTTCTCTCCTTTTCCCTCTCTCCCTTTTTCCCCTTTTTTTCCCCCTCCTTCCTATGATGCTAGGGATTGAATCCAGGATACTTGTGAGGCAGGTGATTGAACCACTAAGCTACATACTCAGCCCAGGACCCACTTCTTTCTTATGGTGGGTTTTCCCCCCTTGAGGCAGAGTCTCACTCTGTAGCCCAGAATGGCCTTGAATTTGTGGTGATCCTCCTACCTCAGCCTCCTCAATGCTGGGATTAATGATGTGCACCACCATGCTCAGGTAGGTCCTACTTCTTTGTAAATGAGTCTTTTTATATAGTTTTTTTATTTTTTATTTTATTTTTTTATTTATTAGAGAGAGGAGAGAGAAAAAGAGTGAGAATGGGTGCACCAGGGCCTCTAGCCACTGCAAACTAACTCCAGACACATGCGCCACCATGTGCATCTGGCTTACATGGGACTTGGAGAATCAAACTGGGGTCCTTAGGCTTCACAGGCATGCGCCTTAACTGCTAAGCTATCTCTCCAGCCCTTGTAAATGAGAGTCTTTTTTAAAAATATTTTTACCACCAGATGTGGTGGTACACGCCTTTAAGTCCCCCCAGCACTCAGGAGGCAGAGGTAGGGGATTGTCATGAGTTCGAGGCCATGCTGACACTACATAGTGAATTTCAGGTCAGCCTGAGCTATAGCAAGACTCTACATTGAAAAACCAAATTTATATATATGTGAGGAGAGAGAGAGAATGGGTGCTCCAGGGCCTCTTGCCACTTCATCTCTAGATGTGTACACCACTTTGTGCATCTAGTTTTATGTGGGTAGTGGGGAATTAAACCTAGGCCAGTAGACATTGCAAGCAAGCACCTTTAACTGCAGAGCCATCTCCCCAGCCCTAAGTGAGAGCCTTCAGGCCTATCACCCTTTCAGAGCTTCCAGAATCTGCACAAATTCTCTCTCTGCATCTTTCACATTTGTTTATATTATCTGTTTTCGTCCACGGCGATGGCTGGCTAGTGATGTGTGAGAGCTTAATTTGGACAACTAGAACTATAGCCTTGTACATTGTTTAAAATTATTTTTAAAATATTTTATTTATTTATTTGTAAGGAGTGAGGGAGAGAATGGATATGCCAGGGCATCCAGCCTCTGCAAACAAACTCCAGACACATGTACTACTTTGTGCATCTGTCTTTATGTGGGCATTGGGGAATCAAACCCAGGTCTGCAGGCTTTGCAAGCAAGTGCCTTTAATGAATGAGCCATCTCCCCAGCTTGAGCCTCTTGTATTTTAACAATGAGAGGACTAAGCCTTTTGTTCTAGTGTAATTGACAGCATTTTTCCACTAACGGGAGAGTTAACTGGCAGAGAAAGGGTATGATCCATCTATTGGGGAAACTTCTACTCATAACTAAAAATATTTGATGGAGCTGGATGTCTTCTCAAGTCTCATTTCCTACAAACAGTAAAATCACCTAAGAGAATTACCCCATCACCACTGCCTCTCAGACGTCAGCGTACTTGGCAGTAAATGACATGAGCAGTTTCCGCTGCCTGGCTCTGTCCTGAACTCTGTGGGTTCCTAGAATTTAAGTCCAAGGCTTAGGGCTAGGGATGGAGCACCAGGTGGTGTATGCTTTTAATCCCGGCACTGGGAAGGCGGAGGTAAGAGGTATACCATGAGTTCAAGGACACTCTGAGACTACATTGTAAATTCCAGGATAGCCTGGGCCAGAGTGAGAAAGAAAGAAAGAAAGAAAGAAAGAAAGAAAGAAAGAAAGAAAGAAAGAAAGAAAGAAAGAAAGAAAGAAAGAAAGAAAGAAAGAAAGAAAGAGGGAGGAAGAGAGAAAAGAGAAAAGAAAAGGAAAGGAAAGGAAAGGAAAGGAAAGAAGAAAAGAGAAGAGAAGAGAAAAGAAAAGAAAAAAGAAAAGAAAAGAAAAAAGAAAAGAAAAGAAAAACAGAGCAGAATGCAGAGCATGTCTCTACTCCTTCCATCAGGACCCAGCCGAGGCTTGCTCTATGTTGGTCCCTAACTGTCCATTCATAGCCTGCTGTACATTCATCCAAAAGCCCAGGCAAATGTGAGCTATGACCCTCTGTGTGTTAAAAGTATCTTTTGTCTATTTATTTATTTGAGAGAGAGAGGCAGAGAGGGAGGAGAATGGGTATGCCAACTTCAGCCACTGCAAACGAACTCCAGACACATGCACCACCTTTGTGCATCTGGTTTGCATGGATCCTAGGGAATTGAATGTAGGTCCCTTGGCTTTGGAGGCATGCGCCTTAAGCACTAAGCCATCTCTCCAGCCCTGAACGTATCTTGAACTTGGGCTGGAAAGATGGCTTAGTGCTTAAGGAGCTTGCCTTAAGCCTAAGAACTTATGTTTGCATCTCCAGTTCCCACATAGTCAGATGCACAGTGATGCAAAGCATATAATGTCACACATGCACACAAGGGGTTGCATGCATCTGGAGTTCGTTCACAGTGGCTGAAGGCTCTGGCACATCCATCTCTCTCTCTCTCTCTCTCTCTCTCTCTCTCTTCTCTCTCTCTCTGTCTCTCTCTCTACCTCTTTCTCTCTTTCTTGTCTCTCTCAAAATAAATAAATTTTTAAAATGCATATTGAACTTGGCCATGAAGTATGAACAGGTGCCCAGAGAGATAACAAACCACACAGATAAATAAATATTACTTCTACTACTATGGGAAATGTTTAATATTTGAAAAGTATGTTTAAAATATTCAGAGACATTTCTCTTCTCTCTGTGTAGGTGACAAAATGTGAATCCCTCATAGCTTTACAGAAAGAAAAAAAAAAAGGATGTTATTCCATTAAAGGGTTTGGTTACTGTTAGTTTCAGGTTAGTGTCACCAGCAGGCCACTTGAGTCTTATATTTCCTTTTTTTAGGTCACATTCTGAAGATATACTTAAATATCTTCAGATAAAATTTTGGGTTGGCCTGGTTTAGCTGTTCTTTTCAAATATTTCTGCAATTGTAGGTAGAATGAAAAAATGTCTCAATGCTGAAATATTGTTAGAAGGATGTGGAAGGTCTGTGCGGGGTCACTCTCTCCGGATGCTGTCACTCAGAGTGAACAAGATCTCAGTGGCCATCTGACCCTGGGTTCTCATGCGACAAGACAAGAAGAAAGTCACAGGCAGTGCAAGGGACCATTTGTGCGGCCCGTGTAAGCAAAAGAGTCAAGGCCAGAACACAAGATTTGAGAAGTCACCTAGACACCCAAGAGGCTCAGGCATGGAGTGGATACACAAGCCAAACCCATGCTGTTCCCGTTCAAATTCAGATCTGCTTTCCACACATGAATCAGTATAGCATCCTCTGCTTCACCCACGAGGCCCTCCTAGGCTTCAATCCGGACTCTCAAAGCTCTCACTAACAAAAAGAGCATTTTATATTTATTTTCCATATATGACTTTTTAAAAACTTTTTAAAAATTATTTTTCTAATTTAACTTATTTTTTTTATTGACCACTTCCATAACTGTAGACAATAACCCATGGTCATTCCCTCCCTCCCCCACTTTTCTCTTGGAAACTCCACTCTCCATCATATCCCCTCCCCCTCTCAATCAGTCTCTCTTTTATTTTGACATCATCACCTTTTCCTCCTATTATGATGGTCTTGTGTAGGTTGTGTCAGGCATTGTGAGGTCATGGATATCCAGGCAATTTTATGACTTTTTTTGGGGGGGGGGTGTTTCAAGGTAGGGTCTCACTCTGGTCCAGGCTGACCTGGAATTAACTATGTAGTCTCAGGGTGGCCTTGAACTCATAGCAATCCTCCTCCCGAGTGAGTGCTGGGATTAAAGGCATGCACCCCCATGCCCAGCTAATTTTATGACTTTTTTTTTTGTAGAGGGAGACACACAGAGAGAGACAGAGAGAGAGGGAGAGGAAGACAGATAGAGATGGGCACGCCAGCAGTCCCTCAGCTGCTGCGAACGAAATCCAGCTGCGTGCGCCCCCTTGTGGTCAAGTGCAGTATTGCGCCCTTGCATCACTTTGCATCTGGCTAAATGTAGGACCTGGAGATTGGAACCAGCGTTCTTAGGCTTAGGAGGCAGGCGCCTTAACAGCTAAGCCATCTCTCCAGCCCTAATTTTATGACTTTTAAACTGAGTGACAACATCATTGAATAGACATCTGCTGCCCCCATTAGACAAATAGATGTTTTATAGAAAATAACTATTTCTAAGTTTTCTTCTTTACACTCACTCCCATTTTACCCTAATTTGTCATCAGTTATTTCACAAACATTTTCCATAAGTCATCTCGCAAGGTGTGGTTGTCTCATTTGTTTGTGTTTTTTTTTAAAGTTTTTTTTTAAAATTTGTTTATTTTTATTTATTTTTGGAGAGAGACACAGAGACAGAGAGTGAGAGGGAAACAGATGGGCGCGCCAGCAGTCTCTCAGCTGCTGCAAATGAAATCCAGATGCGTGCGCCCCCTTGTGGTCAAGTGTGGCATTGCGCCCTTGCGTCACTTTGCATCTGGCTAAACGTGGGACCTGGAGATTGGAACCACTGGAGATTGGAACCAGCGTTCTTAGGTTTAGGAGGCAGGCGCCTTAACAGCTAAGCCATCTCTCCAGCCCATTGTTTGTGTTTAAGACTCATACTTAACCCCCAGACGTGAGCCTTTAGAAAGTGGAACCTTGCTGGAGGAGGTGTGTCATGGGGAGGAAGCCTTGATTCATTAGTGCAGCCCCACTGAGTGTTTAGGACCCCCTCCTTTCCTCCTTAGTGCTGTGGGATATGATGCCTGGCTAGTTGCTCCTGTTACGATTTTTCTGCTGTGGTGAAACTTCCCCTCAAAATTGTAAGCCAAAAATAAACCCTTTTCTTCCATAAGCTGCTTCTGGTTGGGTGTTTTATCCAGGCAGAAGGTAACACAAGGGAATAACAAACTTTGTTTTCTTGATGAAATGGCCTTTAAGCACTGATAAGACCATATGATCTCACAGGGAAAAAGATATTTCTAGATGGAAAAGTTCATCTTGATATGGAGCTGAAATCTTTCACCTTTCCCTTGGTGAGTTTCCTTCCAGTTTAGGCTTCCTTTAAATTAAGATTTTTAAAATAATTTCATTGTGTATATAATGTATTCTGATCATGTTTACGCCCTATTTCCCCCTCTGGTTCCTCTTCCACTGTCATTACATTCCGTCTGTTTTGTTTTTGTGGCCCACTGAGTTTAATTAGACCTTCTTGCACGAGCATGGGTAGTTGGGGGGTTACTTACTGGAGTATGGGCAACTTACCAGTGGCCACACGACTAAAGAACATGACTCCTCACCTTCTCCAGAGTCATCAACTGCCAATAGCTCGTCAGGGAGGGGTGGGCTCTCATGAGCGCCTTCTCCATCCATGATGAACTATTGAAGGGCTCAGTCTTACGCAGGAAATCACAACTGCCATTAGTTTATAACAGCCATGTTGTTGTGTCCAGGAGATAGCATTCCACAGCATTCCTCCTCATCCTCCAGCTCTTATTTTCTTTCTGCCCCTTCTTTTGTGATATTTTCTGAGCCACTGAGGGGTTGATATAGATGTCCCACTTAGTGCTAAGCAAATAGCACTTACTGTTAGCACTTTGATCAGATATGCACGTTATCCAACTGCCCATTGCAAAAGCAAAACTTCTCTGATCGAGGTTGACAGCAGCACTATTCTATGAGTATAAACATAAATATTTAGAAGGAAATTTGACATAATGTCTATTTAACATAACTGTAGTAGGTTACCCACTAGGACCTATGATTTCAACAATTGAATGGACTCAGAACATTCAAGATCTATGAGACACTATGAAAAAAACCAAATTTACAAATCATAGCCATAAAAGAAGAATTGCATGCTAAAGGCATACAGAACATTTTTAATAGTTATAGCAGAAATTTCCCCAAATCTAGTGTAAGAAATGCCCATGCAGTTACAGAAAGTTACATTTATACATGAAATAGACAAGATGAGAGGAAAACCTCTATACATCATATTATAGTCAAAATACTAAATATACAGAAAAAGAAAATACATTGACACTTCAAGAGAGAAAACACTAAGTCTATCCGAAGAATAAAAGCAGATTTTTCAACAGACATTTAGTAATCAGTAAGGCTTAAGATCATATATTTCAAGTTCTGAAAAATAAGAACTACCAACCCAGATTCCGATACCCACAAAGCTATCTGCAATAATTGAAGAAACTCCTTCTATTGTGAAAACAGACTAAAGGAATTCATAACCATAAACCAACTCTACAGAAGGTGTTTGAAGGAGTCCTTTGTAGAGGGAAGACAAAAAATAGATCCATGAGGCTACTGGGAAGAATAGGCCAGAGTTCAGTGAAGCAAATGAATAGGAAAACATCCAATATTACAAAACCAACAACATAAAGAACAAAGATGCCTTACAATAGTTACTGTTTTATTTATTTATTTATTTATTTATTTATTTATTATTTATTTCACAGAGAAACAGAGAAAGAATGGGCACACCAGGGTCTCCAGCCACTGCAAACAAACTCCAGACGCATGTGCCCCCTTGTGCATCTGGCTAATGTGGGTCCTGGGGAATCGAACCTGGGTCCTTTGGCTTTGCAGGCAAACACCTTAACCACTTAGCCATCCCTCCAGCCCTACTGTGAGTATTAATATGGTCTCAATTTCTTGAATAAAAAAATGGACTTGAGGCTGGAGAGATGGCTCAGTGGTTAAAGACACTTTCTTGCAAAGCCTGATGGCCCGGGTTCAATTGCCCACATAAAGCCAGGTGTACAAAGTGGCAGATGCATCTGGTGTTGATTTGCAGTAGCAAGAAGCCCTGCTGTACCTCAAGTTTCTCTCCCTCTCCCCTTTTCTCGCAAATAAATAAATAACATTGTTAAAACAAAATAATAATAATAAACAAACAATAAACTCACAGATTGGATTAAAAAACAAGATCCATCTACTTGTTTCTGCCAATAAACACTCTTCATCATCACAGACAGATGTGCAACATTAGGGTGAAAGAATGAACAAAAGGTATCCAAGCAAATAGAAAGAGGAAATAAGAAGGCATCACTGTTCTAATATCTGAGAAAATACACCTCAAACCAAAGTAGACATACGAGGTTTTTTAAAAGATTTTTATTTTTTTTATTTATTTATTTATTAGAGACAGAGAGAGGGAAAGAGAGAGAGGGAGAGTGAGAATGGGCAAGCCAGGGCCTCTAGCCACTGCAAACGAACTCCAGATGCATGTGCCCCCTTGTGCATCTGGCTTACATGGGACCTGGAGAATCGAACTGGGGTCCTTAGGCTTCACAGGCATGTGCCTCAACTAAGCCATCTCTCCAGCCTGACATAAGAGTTTTTTTAAAGGCCACTTTTAGGGGCTGAGAAGACGGCTCAGCATTAAATGTGCTTGCTTGCAAAAGCCTGCCAGCCTGAGGTTCATTTCCCCAGTACCCACATAAGCCAGGCACAAAAAGTAGTCTAAGTATCTGGTGTGCCATCTGCAATAGCAAGAGGCTCTGGTGCACTCACACACACACACAAATAAAATTATATACAAATAAAATTATATATATATATATATATATATATATATATATATATATAAACTTAAAAGGTCACTTTATGCTGATTCAAGAAAAAAATCCATCAGGAGGACATTATAATTTTAAACAAATATGTACTAAAGCAGGTGTAACCAATTGCATAGAACAAATAATAACAGATGTGAATACATCAGTTAATTCCAACACAATAACAGCAAGTAGCTGCAATACCCCACTCTCACAATAGACAGGTCATCCCAGCAAAAATAAATGGAGAACCATCTGAGCTAAATGATATCATATATTAAATGGCTCTAAAAAGACATCATGGAACATTTCATCTAAACACTGATTACATTCTTCTCAGTAGCCCATGGAACTTTCTATAAAATAGACCATATGATAGGACACAAACAAAGAAGTCTTAATGAAAGAATTTCTTGCTGGGCGTGGTGGTGGACGCCTTTAATCCTAGCACTTGGGAGGCAGAGGTTGGAGGATCACCATGAGTTCGAGGCCTCCTTGAAACTACAGAGTGAATTCCAGGTCAGCCTGAGCTAGGGTGAAACCCTACCCCGGAAAAGGAAAAAAAAAAAAAAAAAAAAAAAAACTTCTTATATCCCATCTGACCACAATGAAATAGGGTAGAAGTCAACAGCAAGAGAAACTGCAGAACACATACAAATCCATGGAGCTCGAACAACACAGTACTGACGGATGAGTGTCACTGAATAAATCAGCAAGGAGATCAAAAATTCCTAGAACTGTAGGAAATGTGAACTCAATATACTAAAGTCTGTGTATGGATTCAGTGAAAGCCGTTCCAGGAGGTAAGTACCTAGATTAAAAATTAAAAAATCAGAGAGAAGGACCCAGGTTTGACTCCCCAGAACCTGTGTGAGCCAGATACACATGGTGGTGCATGTCTGGAAACCATTTGCAGTGGCCAGAGGCCCTGGCATGCTCATTCTCTCTCTCTCTAATAAATAAATAAATAAATAAATAAATAAATAAATAAATACAGCTAAAATATAAAAAAAAAAACATTTTGGGGGTGGGGTCAGGTGCTTCTGCCTGAGCTGGCAGCTGCGGGTCTAGACTGTCATAATGGAACAGGGGTCTCAATCCAGTGAGCCAGTGCTGGATGCTAAGTCCCAGGTCTCTAGCCAGCTTGTATTTTCAGGCAAGGTGGGTATGGCTATGAGCTCGGACAGCTGCAGATCACTTAGGTATCCTTATGTGGCCGTGATGCTCAAAGTGGCATATCAGCCTGGTCCAATAAAGAACAAATTCACTGAGATGACAATTCCACAATTTCAAAATTTCTACAGACAGTTCAAGAAACTTACTGCTGTGATGAAAACTGTGCAATAATGGATTCCTTTGTTGATATATTGCTATTATCATTATAAAATAATGGATACTACCTTCTGCAAAAGAATGTATATGGAGGAGCTGGGCGTGGTGGTGCATGCCTTTAATCCCAGCACTCCGGAGGCAAAGGTAGGAGGATCGCCATGAGTTCAAGGCCACCCTGAGACTACATAGTGAATTCCAGGTCAGCCTGAGCCAGAGTGAGACCCTACCTTGAAAAAAAAAAAAAAAAAAAAAAAAGAAAAAACAAGAACAATAGAGGAGCACTGACATTCTCCTCTGACCTCAATACATGGACTGCACTGACATTTGCACACACTACATACATACACACACTGACAAACAACAGCAGGTCTACATGGGCTCACTGCTGAATTCTACAATACCTGTAAAGGATTATCATTTATGCTTCTCAAACTATTCAATAAAATTGAAAAAGAATGTTTCCAAACTTTTCCTCCAAAGTCATTATTATCCTAATACCAAAACCAGACAAAGACAACAAAAATAAGAAAAATATAAATGAATCTCCTGATGAACCCAGATACAAAAATTTCCAATGAAATGCTGTGCAACACTGAATACATACACACACAATAACACACACACACAACACACAAACAACAAGAAAAACTTCAGGTCTACATGGGCTCACTGCTGAATTCTACAATACCTGTAAAGGATTATCATTTATGCTTCTCAAACTATTCAATAAAATTGAAAAAGAATGTTTCCAAACTTTTCCTCCAAAGTCATTATTATCCTAATACCAAAACCAGACAAAGACAACAAAAATAAGAAAAATATAAATGAATCTCCCTGATGAACCCAGATACAAAAATTTCCAATGAAATGCTGGCAAACTGAATTCAAGACCACATCAAAAAGATCATTCACCATAAACAAACTGGCTTCATTCTACGGTTCAACACACACAAATCAATAAATGCTATTTTATAAATGACCTCAAGGGCAGAAATCACATGATCATTTGAACAGATGAAGAAAAAAGTGTTTTTGAGAAAATCCAGCATCCCTTCATGATAAAAACCCTCTTTTAAAGAATCTTGAAGTAGAAGAAACACATCTCAACATAATAAAGGACTCATATGACAAATGATAGCCACACAAAGCATATCCACTGAAATCAAGAACTTAAAGACAAGGGCGTCTACTTTCTCCACTCATTCAATATAGTGCTTGAAGTCTTAGCTAGAGTGATAAGACAAGGAAAGAAAAGAAGAGCCTGGCATGGTGGCACATGCATTCCAGCTCTTGGGAGGCAGAGGTAGGATGATCACGGTGAGTTCGAGGCCACCCTGAGACTACATAGTGAATTCCAGGTCAGCCTGGGCTAGAGTGAGACCCTACCTTGAAAAACCAAAAACAAACAAACACAGAGAAAAGGAAATAAAAGATACAAACCGGAAAGGAAGAAGCCAAAGTACCCCAGTTTGCATATTATATGAGTCTACACATGAAATACCTAAACACTGCTCCAGAAAGCTCTTAGATATGATAAACAAAGTGATTCTACACACAAAATACCCTAAATACTGCTCCAGAATTCCCTTTGCTATGATAAACAAAGTGGCAGGATACAAAATTAGCATACAAAAATCAGTAGCCTTCCTATATACCAATAACAAACATGCTGAGAAAGAAATCAGGACACAATCTGCCTTACAATTGCCTCAAAAAAAAAAAAAAAAAAAGGAGGGAGGGAGGGAGGAGGAAACCATCAAAAGAGGGAAAAGATAACCTATAGAATGTATTCTGTGTCAGCTGGGCTTCAGAGCATGGGCTAATATGTACAATATATAAGGAACTACCAATATTAAACATGCAAAAAGTTACCAATCAATACACGAGTCCATGAACTAAAGTTCTCAAAAGAAGAAATACAAATGGGAAATAAATATTTTTAAAAGTGTTCAACATCCTTAGTTACCAGGAAGAATCAAATTCAAGCTATTATGAGGAGCTAAGGTGATGGCTCACCTCGGTGCACAAGCATGAGGACCTAAGTTTGGATCCCCAGCACCCTTGTAAACACAGGACATGACACCGAGCCCCTGTAATCCCAGTGTTGGGGAGGCGGAGACAGAAGGATCCCTAGGGCTTGCTGGCCAGCTAGTCTAGATGAATGGGTAAGCTCCAGGTTCAGTGAGAAACCTTGTCTCAAAAAAGAAAAAAAAAAGCCCAAGGACCAGGATTAGATTCCCCAGGACCCATGTAAAGCCAGATGCATAGAGTGGCACATGCATGTGGAGTTCATTTGCAGCAGCTGGAGGCCCTGGTGTACCCATTCTCTTCTTTCGCTCTCCTTGAAAATCTAAAATGTTTTTTAAAATGAGGTGGAGTAATAGAGGAGGAACCCTGATGTCACCGTCTAGCCTCTCTATACATGCACACATGTGTATAACCATACATGAACATGTACCTGCATCACAGAGAGGAAGGAAGGAAGGAAGGAAGGAAGGAAGGAAGGAAGGAAGGAAGGAAGGAAGGAAGGAAGGAAGGAAGGAAGGAAGGAAGGAAGGAAGGAAGGAAGGGAGAAAGAAGAAATGAAAGAAGGGGAGGGAGGGAGGGAGGGAGGGAGGGAGGGTGGAAGGGTAGAAGAAAAGGAAGGAGGAAGGAAAAAAACAATAAACCAAGATCTGGGTGTGGTGCCTCGTACCTCTAAGCACAGCATTTGAGAGGCTAAGGCAGGAGGGTTGATGAGTTCAATGCCAGCCTGGACTACAGTGTGAGACTCTGTCTCAAAAGATGACAACAATAATGACAAAGGAGAAGAGGGGAAGAGAATGTCTTTCTCAAGAGACTAAATTAGGTCTCTCAAACTGGATTACATGTCTGACTGAGTTAGAACAGCAAGTGTTATAAAGAAAGCAACTTCTGGTGTCGGCCTCTTTTCCACATGCCCACTTGTCGCTCTCCCACCATGTAATAGCATCGACTATGATGATGCCAACATCACGTGACGAGGCTTTTACCAGAAGTCCAGCAAATGCCAGCTCTGAGTTCTTGGGCCCCAAGAACTCTGAGCTAAACAATCCTTTTCAAGCTCTCTTTGGCAGTCCACATATTAAACGAGTGAATGGACAATGAGTACGAGGCCTGGGGGAGGGCAGACTGAGACCTTCTCCAACTAAAGCAGATAGCTTTTCTACTCTCCTTACCCGTCTTGTGCCTGCTCGTAAGTTCTGCTGTTTTGATTTTGTTACCAACTACAGTTTGGGGCACAATGTGGTACCTACTTGAATGTGCTCCCAAAGGTGCACAGTTACCATTGCTCCGCACCTTCTATTCAGGGTATTGGGAAACACGATGCCTGCAAGGTGCTAGGTACATTTTAGACATGAGAAATACTGAGTCATTTTGAAGACTCACACTCAAGAAAGACAATGCAACCCTAGAGGTCAAGGAGCCAGTTTGGCAAATACTTTTGTCAAGTAGATCCAGCAAGCTTAGGGGGTTCGCTCCAGACGAGGACGTGTGGAGCCAGGATCGGCTAAACCTGGCTGCTCCAGCAAACGTGTTCATAAAGCCCTTTCTGAAGGTCTGTGCAAGGCATCACTACACCTGTGTGGTGACGTGAGCTGTTCTATGTTCACTTTTTGGGAACCGAAAATGAATGACTATGAAGGTCAAGATTCCCTCAGTAAAACAGAACTGTGCCCATTCAGGTACTTGTAAATGCTAACTTCATAGATACACACAGCAGCTACCCACCTAATATTCGTGATTAGGTAGACTTATCCTTCAGACACACTTATCCCATCCTAATATTCCTTGGTGTGCTTTTTTTTATTATTATTATTTTTCTCTTTTATTTGACTGTCTCCCCCTGACCCCCGCCCTGGCAGGGTCTCACTTCATTCCAGGTTGGCCTCAAACTCACGGCAATCCTCCTACCTCTGCCTCCCAAGTGCTGGGATTAAAGGTGGGTCCCCACCATGCCTCTTTTCTCTTTTATGGTCAAGACAGAGATTCATGTAGCACAGGCTAGTTGTGAACTACTGAGGGGGAAATTACCCCACATATTCGCCCTGCTGCCTGCAGTGGCTCCTGCAGAGCTGGAATGACTCAGGTGAGTGTGTGCGCACAAGCCCAGTCCCTTCCAGTGCGCTGACTTCTTCCAGACTCAGCCCAGACCCAAAATAAAAAGCCTGGCTGCTCACAAGGTGTTTTCTTCCTCTTTTCTGGCTCCTGGGCTGTCCACCTCTCAGCATCTGAGGTTTTCGCCACTGGTAAGGTTTTGGCCTTCCCTCCCTGGCACTCATGGGTCCTGAGACCATGCGGATGCTCCACTCCTCACCCTTTGGTTCTCACACTAACCTCCCCTGCCACTCCCCTTCTCTGGTTCCCGAACTCTCCTTCACCTTTCCTGACTTCTGAATAAATACAATTCACAAAAATAATCTTAAGTCTTCATTTTTAAAGGCAGACACGAGTTCAGGTTTAGGGTTTGCATTTGAGCCCCCAAAGTCCTGTCTCACTAGTTGAAGCTAGCTTTGAACTCCTTTATCTTCCTACCAAATGCTGGGGTTACAGGTGTGTGCTGCCAGGCCTGGCTTAATTTTTTTGTCAATGAATTTCTAATGTCACATCCCTGTGACTGCTTGGATATATTTTATCCAGAGGATATTAAAATGTATTCCCATGGCCTCAATTCCCAGGGACAGCAACATGTGTACCTACGTGCTTGAGTACAAGCACCTGGTTGTCTATCCAGGTGGTCTTTAAATCCTGACACCAATTTAAGGACCGAGTATACATGTAGGGAGGATCCTTTGCAGATTCCTGTACAGGAAAAACAGCCCTCCTCCCAGCCTTTCTCACATCGTGGGAGAAGCAACTCAGGGAACTGGATAACCTCAAGGTTATACACCTGGCCTAGGTCAGAGAAAGGAATAGCACCCGCTTCCTTGAAGACGGGTGGGTGTGAAACCGTACTGCAGTAGCTGCTGCCTTCCACCCTATACCTGGCAGGCTTGTCACTATAAATGCTCTATTGAACAGTGTAACAATTGCCTTAGGGTCTCGAACATTATCCAAATCCATTAAAGTGCTGACATTGATTCACAATCACCTCACCAATCCCAAGTGGCTGTTACCCAGCCCACAAGCAGAGTTGTTCAGACAGGCAGTGCACATCGCATACATATGCATTAATGATGGTCTTGAAATAGGCTTGCATTTAGTAGCACCTTCCATTCGTGACGTAAGTGACTTTGTAAGTAACTCATCAAAGTACAAACGGACTCCCCGTGTGAAGCAGTTATACCAAGACAGTAATATGACATGGGCAGAGCAGCAACTTCCTGGTGTTCCAACCAGAACCTTTACTGTCTCTCAACATTTAAGCATCTTCCAAAGGCACCATTTTACCAGTGTCTAGGAGTACTTCACACAGTGCGAACCTCCCTGATGAATACTAGTTTTCCCATATCTGTCCCCAATAATGTAAGAGCATCATCTTTCTTATCGAAAGCAGCTTTCCAAAACCACCCATACAAATACTGCTTGGAAGAACCCTCCAATTGTGCATAATAAAACTAACCATGAAGGATAATGCTGTTTATTAAAAATATAGTCAGGGAGAAGGAAGTCAGTGCATTTATGCAAATTTTACATACACATTTGTAGTTTGAGGTTCCATTATTCCAACAGTTCATATAAATCACTGTTTTAGATAAAAGTAAAGAGAAAACACTTTACACAGGAGATCAGCAATTGGTTATAGGTTTGGTAATGAGTAGGCTTGTAGTAAAAATAAAACCAGCTCTTTCATTATTAAAGAATGTCTCCTTGATGCAGAACAAGTCTTTAAGAGTTAAGAACGTTTTTCCTTGCATAAGAATTGTTAACTTGTAGTTGACAATCAGCCCATGTCTTCTCTCTGTAAATGCTATGTGTTGTCTGGATATGTTTTGTTTGAGGTAATGAATTTTCAGTGACTTGTCACAAGGTTACCCTTCACTGTGTGTATGCCAACCACCACAGTGTCAATCCTAACACTCGTATAAAACCAGTTCTCAGAGAAGTATACAGAGTATGACATTTTGAGACAATGTTCTCATCACAACAGGGAAAACAAAATGGGTCAAAACCAAAGCCTAAAATAAATGAACCAAGGTGATGGTTTTTGTTAATGGAGAATGAGCAATATCTAGAATCCCCCTCAAAGGGATTCAGCTTGTGAGTACTCTTTTTATCTCATTTCTGAACATCCCTCCCTCCCCCTTAGAATACTGATGACCCTATTTCCCAAGCTCATACTTACTCACAGAAAACGAAAGCCCAGCCTTAAAGCAAGACGAGCATGAAGACAGCATGCTGCGTTCACGGTGCCTGTGACAACCCTCATTGTGGAGAGATCAGACTGAATGTCTTAGATGCAAAAGCTGGTGCTTTGGCCCTTGGCCTTCATTTCATGCACAAGTAACCTCAGATTGGGGTGAGTGGTCACCTGCCAGCTCTACTCTTTTCCTCACAATGTACCTAGTTTGAGGACAGCCAGGCCCAGGAAAGTACTTCTAACATACCACTTCTTCACAGCTGGAAGAAAGTTCTGACTAGAGATCAGGGAGTCGGAAGCAGAGCAAAGCAAGAGGCAGCTGCATTCCCCAAGTCAGGGGCTGTGTACAGGCAACTGCTAGGTTGAGCCACTGCATCTCAAGCTCACTTGTGTCTGCTGCCAACTTATTTCTGGGGCAAGAGATGGACTACGTTTAGGTCTCTGAGCCTAACTGACAACACAAATCTCACACTAGCTTTGTTTTAGATGGCCAACCCCCCCTTGGGAAGATTAAAGGGAAATGAAATCTCAGTCTTTTTGTTTTGTGTTTTGAGGTAGGGTTTCACTCTAGTGCAGGCTAACCTGGAATTCACAATGTAGTCTCAGGGTGGCCTTGAACTCAAGGCCATTCTACCTCTGCCTCCCGAATGCTGGGATTAAATCTGTGTGCTACCACGCCTGGCTGAGGATAATGAAATCTCAGTCACTACCTGACTGGGTTGCAAAAATACTAACAGTGCCTATTGACAGGCAATGAAGGAAATAAATTTAAGGCATTAGCTGGAGCACAGCAAATGAAATGTGCACTTTTCCCTATGCGACTTCTGTTGAGAGTGCTTAAAACAAAACATTTTCCTGCACAAACTAACCAAAAGTCCCATATACTGAACAAGGACGAAGCTGAAGGCAGACAGCTTTTAAACAAGTAACCATGGATTCACTGCATTGTATGTGCTCATCACATATGGGAATCAAGAAAGCCCAAGTGGCCAGTGCTGCATATGTAAACTGAAATACAGATTAGTATGAAACATCACTTTGTTTATACAGATGTCTGCATTTTAACAGATCTTGAAAAGGTATGGAACAAAATGTCATATTTACACTAAAATATTTGTGCTTAAGTCTGTAAAATCAATCATACAGAAATACTAAAACCAAGTGGGTTCAGCTTTTGGATGACAAGGGTAGAACTGTGGGAGCCCACCTCTCCTCCTCGGATTTCAGGATGAAGCTGCGCATTCTCGAACCTCTGTAAGCAGACTCCCTGCTCTCAACTCCTTCCCACTTACTGGGATCACTG
Source organism: Orientallactaga sibirica (assembly GCA_036365145.1). Taxonomy (NCBI): domain Eukaryota; kingdom Metazoa; phylum Chordata; class Mammalia; order Rodentia; family Dipodidae; genus Orientallactaga; species Orientallactaga sibirica. The sequence goes on from JAEOAD010000044.1 coordinate 11,211,565, forward strand.
CGTAAGTTACCTGTCAGTAGAGAATGTTTCATATAAGGCCTTTAAGTGTAGAATGAGTTACCTAAGTAGGCTAAGCCATCAAGTTTCTTTGGGTGATAGGATGGGAAAGAGGGCTCTATGTTAAGTAAGACTTTGAGTCACTACAAGTGATTCTCTAAGTTCAGTTAAAATAAAATTGAGTACATCTCGTTTTCATAGAGATGAAAGTTCAAATTTATTAGTCTTAATTTAAACCTTAGGAAGGAAGGCATCTCTTCTTTCTACATTTTATGTTCTTAAAATAGCTATGACCAATTGCTTCAACAGCAAGATCTGCCATGGCCTGAATCACTGCAACACAATACCGTTCATCTATGCAGGTGGACTTTATGTGTATAGCACAGAATTATAAACAAAAAGGTGAAGCAAATTTTATTTATTTTTTAGGTAAAAACATTAACCTGATATACTATTGCAGATCTGAGAAATCAGCACATAAAACAAATGGACAGCATTGCTTTTATCTGTGTGGAGACAAGAGCTGTGCTGATTGTCCCAAGCTACTACTGGGAGAAGTGGGATATGAAAGTGAAATAGACCGAGAACAGAAACTTAAAACAAAAATAGGGTTTTTTCTTTAATTCCAATAGCGAATGAAAACTAATTAGTTTAAAATTTTACATCCATTTAAAATGAACTGGCCATAGAATAAATAGTGGCCAGCCCAAGCCATAGACTTTTTAACACTCACACCCACAGACACCCCCCCCCACACACACAAAAATGAGTTTTCCTTCCTCCATTCCAGACATTGCTGCTGCTGCTGAAAGTGCCATGTAAACAATCTAGTGTGCCCCTGGCAAAAAGCCAGTAACTTTCTACAACTATATTAAAACTAAACTATAAGAAAGGCCTACCTACTTACAAAGGCTGAATTATATTGACAATATATATCAATTCAACAAATTTTAAATTATATCTTAATTTGAAAGAACAAGGGACAAAAGCCCATGGCTAATGAAAAGGTTGTAGCTATGAGTGCTGTATTCCCAAACAAAACAAACAAAACCAATCCTGTGTGAACTGCACAGGCAATAATAAATTGGAAAAAAAAAATGGAAAAGTCCATCTACTGAACTGTAACTGTCAAATCCATGGGAGCTTTAATTCTGTACTTTATGTACAAGAGTCGTCTTTGGAGGAAACACAAGTGCAGACTTAGCTAGATGGACACACACAGCCCAGAATTAAACTGCACAGCGACATTTATTGTTCCAGCCTGGAAAAACATCCCTTTTTAAATTTCACACAGCAAAGCAAGTTAAAAACTTCACTCATCAAATAAATGATAATTTAAACAAGAACTTGCTAAAGAAACCTCATCACAACAACATTTTAGGGCCAGATCATTTTAAGTCCATGGGGCCATTATGAGGATCAACCAAGTGTCTCTTATAATCTGCAAGCCGTTTTTCCTACAACAAGGAGGCGTAACATGTTTCCTTGACTCAGGTGATATATTTAGAAAAGAAATCATGATTTTTCTCTTGCTGTAACGGCAGACTCTGGCTTCTTCTGTGCTCAGGAAAGATGGAATGACTGCTGCCCTTCTCTTGCTGCAATCAACAGTTTGTCACGCATGATTTCCATGCTTGAGTAGTCCGGCAACTTAAGATAATTTACACAAGTCATTACAGAAGGTAAGAAGTCATCTGGGTTTTCTGTTGACTCAAATGTCTTCCGGACAATTGTCAATGGTGGATTTAGACTCCGGAATCCTGATTGAGAAGAAAGACCCAGACATTAGTAAAGTTTTTATTTAATGCTACTATCAGGAAGACATTGCACTGCTTTGTTCTACCATAGTGCCTCACACACAAGGCATTCTTTCTTCTTGCTTGGTAACTATACTTTCATTACATAATATTCAGGTACCATAAAAACTAAAATCACATTATACAAGGCCAACAAGTTATTTCCACCTCCTGATTTTTAAAAAGTGAATACCTTAAGCTTTTTCTTTTTTTAAAGAATCTTTTCTCATCCAGATCAACTAAGAGTTTAAAGTAAACAAACATCCCAGGACTTTACCTAAGCAGCATTACATGTACATTAGCAATTCTGTATGTTTATGGCAATCTCTGTAAACTTTCCTGCCAGTGATCTCCTAATGGACTGCTAAACAAATGAGTAAAGAATCGTGTCCATTCATGCTAAATGTGCCCCACAAACAACTATAGGAAACAAGTACTAAGCATTCAGCTGTACCCACCTCCAACAGGCAATCGTGGGCTACCAGTCACAAACTGGAGAAATAACCTCTGGTGCTCATTATCAAAACTACTAAGAATCTCAAACAAGAACTTCACAGCCCGACTACAACAAAAAGGAATATAGCAAAATTATTTTGTATCAAATAAAATGCAATTGTTAATACCAAATCTGACTTTCAACCCCTGATTATCACATGATTATCAAGTTTAGTATGATTATACATGAAATCCTATTCCAACTCTTTCTGAAATAACTGTTGTTATACCTGAAACTCAAATGAAATGATACAACTAAACTTGACCTAGAATTGCACACTGTATATAATGATGGATAATAAATATAAACTTATAACCCCTTCCTACTTTCACAGAAACAATTTTAGCCTCCTATAACAGGCATATAATGTTAAATATAACTTCCCGCAACATTTCCCCCCCCACGCACACTCCCAACTCAAATTTCTTTTCCCTCCTTCCCTCCTCCTTCCCTCTTCCCTCCCTCCTCCTTCCCTTCTTTCTTTCTCTCTCTCTTTCTTTCTTTCTTTCTTTTGGAGGTAAGGTCTCACTCTAGTCCAGGCTGACCTGGAATTCACTATGTAGTCTCAGGTGGCCTTGAACTCATGATGATCCTCCTACCTCTGCCTCCCGAGAGCTGGGATTAAAGGTGTGTGCCACCACGCCCTGCTTCCAACTCAAATTTCTGACTACCAACTAAAAGCAGGCAGAGCCCACACTCACCTGTCATGAGTGTAGCCATGATCGGGCCTGCAGCATTCCATCAATGTCTTTGCATCCCATGTGTCTGCTTTACTGCCACACAAGAGCTGATCAAGCTTTGAGTCAAAATAAGGGTAAAGAATTATTAAATATATTCCTGCATGCCTGAGAGAAAAGAACAGCCTATGTGTGACAAGTAAGAGTATCGTTTTCAGCACCAATCCTTCCACCAAGTGTTCAGGTCTCTTCCTCTACTTATGCCCACTTTGTGGTACTAGGTTCTAGAGAAGCCTTTACTCACAAAGAAAACAAAAGGCTCTGATACACACCTCAAATTCTGCTTCCCCCCCCCCCCGGCACTTCTCTAGAGGGTTTGAATTGCTCATTTGTTTTCTTACCTAGGGAGGATTTTAGAAATCCTGGCTTTCAGAAATACAAGGTTATAAAATATTGCCAAGAGATACCAAAACAAGTTAAACAAAGTAGACAAGAAAGATGAAATCCACCATAGCCAATAGGTACTTTTTTAAAAGTATGTATACATTTGTGCTTGCGTGTGTGTGTGTGTGTGTGTGTGTGTGTGTGTGTATTGCCACTGTAAATGAATGCCTAATGCATTTGCCAGTTTCTTTGTCCAGTTTACGTGACTGGCTTGGGAATTAAACTTGGGTGGGCAGGCTTTGCAAGCAAGTGCCTTTAACAACTGAGCCATCTTCCCAGCTCCAAGATGTGGTTTCATACAGAGAGACATGCCACATAGCTGTTGTATGAAGATTAATGTAGACATTACATGAATATAAGAAAGGGGATGTTGCTCAGTGATGCAACACTTGCCTACCATCTATGTAGAGCCGAGACCTGGGCATCATCAGAGCATGGGGAAAAAACAAACAAGCAAGCAAGCTCTGGAATCTGGAATCTGTAACTCTCTCAAACTAGAACAAGAGGCAGAGGGCTGGAGATGGCTCAGTGGTTAAGGAGCTTGCCTACAAAGCCTAAGGACTGGGTTTAGTACCCACATAAAGCCAGATGCACTAAGTAGTGCACGCATCTGGAGTTCATTTGCAATGCCATCTCTTTCTCTGTGTGTGTCTATCTGCTTCTTTCTGTGTGATAAATAAATAAATAATAAACCACCAAACAGCAATCAAGTCTCCGCTTGAGAGACATAACATTTTCAGGTCTTGTTATAACATCTTACTGCTAGTGAGTAATTTATTTAAGATTAAAAACTTCCAAAAGGAGCTAGCTAAGTCAATCAAGTGATTCCCATGCAAACATGAGGACCCGAGTTTGATCCCTAGCAACCATGTAAAAGCCAGGCATGAGGTAAGGACCCCTGTGGTTTGTAGGCTAATAAGTCTAGCCAAATTGGTGAGCTCCAGGTTCAGTGAGAGACTATCCCCCCCCAAAAAAAAAGTTACTGAGGAAGACACTCAAATCATCTTTTTCCATTCTTGTTTTTTACTTTTGTGATTTTTCCCCTTGAGGTTGGGTCTCACTCTAGCCTAGGCTGACCTGGAATTCACTATGCAGTCTCAGAATGGCCTCAAACTCAGTGATCCTCCTGAGTGCTGGGATTAAAGGTGTGCACCACTATGCCCAGTAGAGAAAGAGAATGGGTGTACCAGGGCCTCTAGTAGTTGCAAATGAACTTCAGAGGCATGCACCACTTTTGCATCTGGCTTTACATGGGTACTGGGAAATCAAACTTGGGCCATTAGGCTTTGCAGGCAAATGCCTTAACAGCTGAGCCATCTCTGCAGCCCCCATTCTCATTTTTTGTTTGTTTTCTGAGGTAGGATCTTACTCTCTAGCTCTGGCTGACCTGGATCCCACTCTGTAGGTTCCAGGCTAGCCCCGAACTTGTGATCTTCCTACTTGTGTCTCTTGAGTGCTGGGATTACTAGTGAGTGCCACCACACCTGGTGTTTTTGAACCTTCTGCCTGTGCCTCCTGAGTGGTAGTTACCACCACAGTTTATTAAAAGGTTACAACAGTGACACAATGCAGGATTTGGTAAAAGCTTCATGTCAATATTTATAAGGTTCCAGTTGCCAAAATTTTCCATAGCCCTTTCTGTTTAGGCTAAATTGAAATTGAAAAAAAAAAAAATTATGTGTAAGCAATCCTCCTACCTCTGTCTCCCAAGTGCTGAGATTAGAGGCATGTGCCACCAGGCCTGGATTTTTCCATTCTTAATCATACTTTTAAAGGTATTGACCAATTAAACTTAAAATACTATGAATTAAGATCATCAAATGCTTATTCAAGGTAAATTCAAACGTAAACCTCCACGATGGATGTGGTGATTTGCAAGCCTTTAATCTCGGCACTCAGGAGGCAGAGGTAGAAGAATTTCCATGAGTCTGAGGCCAGCCTGGACTAGAGTGAGACCTTACTTTAAAAAAAAAAAAAAAAAAAAAAAAAAAAAAAAAGGCAAAAGCTGGGTGTGGTACACATGCCTTTAATCCCAGCACTTGGGAGGCAGAGGTGGAAGGATTGCTGTGAGTTCAAGGCCACCTTGAGACTACATACTGAATTCCAGGTCAGGCTGGGCTACAGGGAGACCCTGCCTTAAAAAAAAAAAACCCAAAACTAAAAAAAATAAACCTCCACAGTTCTCTGCTGGGGATCTATGGCTGTACCTGTAGCCACACCAGCTTAGAAGTGTGCAGAAGCTGACATGCCCACAAGTGCCATTCTTCTCTGAGCAGCAGAGGCACCAGGCTGACAAAGCTGCCGCTATGCTTAGCATGTGTGGCTCCCACCTCTGAACACACACTTTATGTTGTTTCATGCTCAAGAAATTCCCTTGGCCTTCTCCAAAGTCCATCTCCTATTCGCAAATTTCTGTGGTTTTGGAACAATGAGGTCTTTGACTAGATAGTACAAAATACTTTCCACCAATAATTACATACATGAACATTCCTTTTAGATGCAAGTTACTCACTTCTTCTGGATAGAAGTACTGCAGATGACTGAGTGGAAAAACTGATTCAAATCCATCTCTGAATGAATCAAATTGCCTAGAAACACCTTCATTTAGTGCCCAGAATATCACCAGCTGCAAAAAGAAGTATTTTAAAGCTGTAACAAGACTTCAAATCTTTTTTACTTTTACACATGGCAAAAATTTAAAAACAAACAAATAAAGCATGTCAATAAATCTTTGGAAGTATAGTGGTAGAAGTTTTCTAATCTGAGGGACCAATAAAAAAATGTAAACTGGGGGAGGGAGACAGTCCACACAGAAGGTGGCAAAAGCTTAACTTTCTTAAAACCATGGACTCTGGCTGGTAATTCCCAGGCCCACAGTGAGCTGTTGGCCAGGGAGATCCATGAGGACCCCAAAACAATGTAGGCCATTGCCAAAACACTTCATTACCTTCCAGAGCTAAAAGGCAAGACCTTATTGCTGAAGACACCTGGAAGGGAAACTAGCTCCCTCTGGCTAGCCTCTATTAGTGCTAAAAAGCCCTATGGGAGCTGCTAGAAGAAAATGGTCACTAACAGCATGAATAAGCAGAGACAAGAAGTACACACTTGTGCAATAGTGGCACACAGCCTCTGCAGGTAACCAAGTGTTCTCTGATTAGACAGGAGGCCCATTCAGTGGGGGAGAACTCATACCTGGTACTAGAAACCAAATCAGATTCCCATAGTCAGGAACTTCATACTTCAGAGAAAAGTCCCCACTGCTCTCTGGAGAAGAGTAGGCTTGCACACCAAAAATCTTTCACAGAACTTTGAATATGCCCATTAACCCAAGCTGTTCTCACTCTTGGAGAAATTTTACAGAAGGCAAAGAAAATGGAGGAGAGTCAAGATTCATCAATAAGAAAAGAAGATAACCAACTGCCCACCATGAGACTTGCCACCTCTTCCATATCTGCCAGGACTCAGGAAAGCTTGCAGTGGAAGTAGCCCCATGAACACTGCCCTTACTGCTAACCTGACAATAAGCTCCAGGGTGAGGGTGGCAGACACAGTGATCAAGCACAACCTATTAAAGCAGAAATCCAGAGGATACAAAGGATTCAACACTAAATCAGACCACCAATAAGCCTGCCATGGCTCAGGGAACAATGCAGAAGAGGGGGCAGAAAGATTGTAAGAGCCAAAGAGTGGGAATACCCTGAAGCACTGTTCCCACCACAGTAAATCCCATATTCCCACAGAGGAGAACCCCAGAGAAATGAGAATAGGGAAGAAGGAATAAGTGTAATTTGTTAAAAAAGAAAGAAAATGTAAAAACTGCCACATGCATTTATATTGTGATTTTAAAAATCCATTCAGTGAAAGCCTTACCAGATAAGAAGCAAAAAAGAATTTCTCACAAAAGAATAAAATGATACTGAAAATTAAAGACAACATTTCAAGATTCATAGTTAGCAACGGTTAAGGATTTTAAAGTGGAATACTTAGTTTTATGTGTTCTCAAGTTCTGAGAACCCATCTTTGCTGCAGTATGTAAATCTCCTCTCAGAAATAGGCAGTCTGGACCTGGACATGCAGGAACACAAAACTGCAGTATAAGAGGAAGCAACTGTTCAATTCAACATAATCTACTCACCAATGGCCTTGGTCACTGGGAACACATACAACATATACTGAGGTAAAATTAAGCCATTAATATTTTACTGATAGAAAAATTCAAGAATTAGTGTAAATTATTTGTAGAAAAGCAATCAATGTGGATGATGGCTATTTAAAAGCTGGAAAAGTAGCTTTCCCAAAGGTAGTATAAGAAACAGATAAGAAAGAAAGAAAAAAGAGAGAAAGAGGGGGAGGAGGGAAGGAGATAATAAGGGAGGAAAAGTCCAACCAAACATTGAAAGGAATTGCTGACGAGTCCTAGTATTGCTAGGCAGCTGAGTCTCTCTAATGCAGAAGTTTCTTGGAGGATCTATTTTAGAGTTCCACAAAATTAGTGGAAAAGTGAGCCAGGTGTAGATGGGTACTGTGGCTTGAATAAACCAAACAAAAACAGAATTTGGGGGCTGGAGAAATGAGTTAAGGTGCTTGCCTGCAAGGTCTAAGGGACCAGGGTTTGATTCCCCAGTACTCAAAAGCCAGATGCACAAGGTGGCACATGCATCTACAGCTTGTCTGCAGTAGCTAGAGGCCCTGGCATACCCCTTCTCTCTCTCTCTCTGCCTGATTGCAAATAAGTATTTTTAAAAATTTAAAAAATAGCTGGGTAGCTTTTACATGTGGTGATATTTGTTATATAGATTTGAGTGATGCAAAGTATAAAACCCTTAGCTTTAGAATGCCTCTCAGTCTGGGGAAGGTTTACGGTCAGCTTAACTTTTATGAGTAGAATAACATCTAAGGAGACCTACTATAATTTCTCCCTCGAAACAACAAAGTATGAAATCAAAAGCTGCTTTTTCCAAATAACATCTGAGGTCAGCAGCAGGCAGAGCTTATACTTTTGAAGAATATTCCAAGTGAAAAGTAATTATCTTTGACATACTCAACGAGAAAAATCTGTGTCATTATACAAAGATAGGTGGAAGATTTGAGTTCTAAATGACCTGAAGACACAAACACCATTTGGCAGTCTACAGGTACTTCACCACACTTTGGAAATATGAAGAAATGTAACTGCTTAATGTCTAAGAAAAATGAAAATTTCAGCAGGCATGGTGGTCCATACCTTTGATCCCAGCACTCAGGAGGTAGAGGTAGGAGGACTAATGAGTTCAAGAGCCAGCCTGGGACTAAAGAGTGAGTTCCAGATCAGCCTGGGTTATAGCAAGCCCTACCTCAAAAACCAAAACAGAAAATCTTTAAAAAAGAAATATCTGTGTACTCAAAAGGCAGTCTTCATAAGTGACTCTGGGGATATAGAAATTCTCCAGCCACACACTAAGAAGACAGGAACGAAATGACTCTATTCACAAGCCCCCATGTTCACTGGACCAGGTTCTTCCCTGTCCCATTTACAGGAGTGCAGCAAGCATAGTCCTACAACCCCATTCCAGAAGATGCACAATACATACTCGTAGATATTCCTCTAAATTGTAGATAGTGACTGGTATATCTTTTCCTCCTTTCTTCAGTTCAATGTTGGGAAATCCTGGCAGTGTGAAATCCAATCCTAAATCTTCAACTGAGCAACCATTCATAGTAAGGGTTTCTAATGCGTACTGTAGACTCTCTTTGGTCTATTAAAATAATTTAAAAAATAGGAAGGAGTTAAGAATTCATTAACAGTTATATTGTGTTTATAAAACATAGATGTTAAACCTAATACAGTTAGTGGGTTCCTCTCGCTATTAGTTTATTTCTGACCATACTTTACTGCAACCACAAAGAAAATAATGTTAAATACCCCCAAATCCAGCTACTTTTGGGTAAAAAAACAAGATTGCTGTGGTTTCCTCTATACTGAGAAGGGACTGCTCACTTTAAGCATAATCAAATCAAATCCCACAGAGTGTCCTTTATAGTTTGATTTACTGCTTAAAGTTCAAAAAGTTGTTGTAAAGACTCCTTACATGTAAGGCAATTCACACAATGCTATGAGTTTTAGTTTCTTCTTTTTTCTTCCCTATTATTTACCTACCAAGTCATGCTACACACTATAGAAGTTTAAAACTTACAAGGTTAGTAAGTACAAACCTAAACCATTCTAAACATTTTAAGACAAAAGATCTGATATGGAAAAAATATAAGGCATGGACTTTATAAGCACTAATTTCTCCTAAGTACAAAGTAATATTTACAATTGAGTGATAAAATGAATTGATTTGCAAATTATCCATTTAATTAAGAGATGTGACACTGCCCTTTGATATAGAATCTCAAGTTGCTTCTCTCACTTTATAGCATATATTTAAAAAATACAGCTAGTTTAATAGTGGTCTGTTATTTACACAAACAGAAGCAATTCAGACTTACTCTTTAGAAAATACTACCTGTTTTTTTCTAATGTCCAATACTCAACACAGATAATCAGATAATCCTAAGTGTAAGCCAAACTCAACTACTGCAGAGTAAGCCAAACTTAACTGAACTACTAATCATCTGTACACAGTTATGAGGCTGGGAATATGGCTGTCAGTAAAATGCCTGCTGAGCAAACAAAAGGACCTGAGTTCAGATCCTCAGAACCCACATAAAATCCAGGTGTGGCGGCACATACCTATAATCCCAGTGCTACAGAGATCGGAAGATCCCTAAAGTTTGTTAGCAAGTTAAACAGTTTAGCCATATTGGTAAGCTTCAGGTTCAGTAGCTGACTGCATCAAAAAATAACGTGAAGCATGACTGACGAAAATACCTGATGTTAACCTCTGGCCTTCACATGAATAAGTGTACACACACGCCTACATACATACAAACACGTATACACAAACATTTAAAAAATACAGAAATGATATAAAGCTTAACATTATCTGTGAGAACAAATGCAGACACCTCAAAATGTGTTTCCTAAGAAAACATCCATCATGACCTTTAAAAACATTGTTATGAGCTGGGTATGGTAGCATAAACATATAATACCACCAAGAGGGAAAGACTGAGAGATCACTCTGAAGAATTCAATATATGTGAACATCTATAATTCAATAAGCAATCAGTCGTATTTGTGTCTTCCATTTAGTATCATTTATTTAGAAGCCCAGATGTTTATTCATTTGCTGTTGCCGTAAGGCCTTCTCACCCACCATGAAATGTTTCAATTAGTTTTAATCATGAATATAAATTAATAACCAGGTAAAATAAAAAACACTCAACAAAGACTAATCACTAAAAGAACTAATCTAGGCTAGAGAGATGCTCAGCACTTAAAGTGCTTGCTTGCAAAGCCTAAAAGCCTAGGTTCGATTCCCCAGTAGCCAAGTAAAGCCAGATGCAGAGTAGTCCATGCATCTGGACCTTGTTTGCAGCTACAGAAGGCCCTGGCAAGCCCCTTCTCTCCTTTAGCTTGCAAAAAAAAAAATTGGAAAAAAAAAATTAATGATCTGATTTCTTGAACAGTCTCTTTTAGGCCTACCTGGGATTTATCCTGCTCAAGTCTTTTCTTCTGTCTGACAATGTCTTCTAGGTGATATACTGATCTGGCTACAACAGGGTCGATGTCAAATAAATCATGGGATGTCAGTGAAGTTTCCTGTCGCAGCATCCACTTATAAAAGGGCAAACCAAGGGGAAGGTCCACCTGAGAGGAAATATGTAAAACACTTTGTCACACTGAGCTTCCAGAATTAACTCAAATCTCTTAACATTTTCTAAGTCAACTGAAAAGATCAAATAATCCCTAAGAACATGATTTAGCAATGGTTTCTCCCTTTTTGGGTCTATATCATGGTAAAAAAGAAAAGCAGGGGCTGGAGAGATGGTTCAGCGGTTAAGGTACTGGCCTGCAAAGCCTAACGACTTGGGTTTGATTCCCCAGTAACCACATAAAGCCAGATGCACAAAGTGACATAGTCTTCTGGAATTTGTTAGCAGCAGCTTGAGGCCCTGGCATGCCCATTCTCTCTGTTGCTCTTCTCTCTCTGCTTGCAAATAAATAAATAAATAAATAAATAAGAAGAATATTTAAGAAACCCACTGAAACTCTAACATTAAAGAAGAATTTGCCGGGTGTGGTGGCGCACGCCTTTAATCCCAGCACTCGGGAGGCAGAGGTAGGAGGATCGCCTTGAGTTCAAGGCCACCCTGGGACTACATAGTGAATTCCCAGGTCAGCCTGGGCCAGAGTGAGACCCTACCTCAAAAAAAAAAAAAAAAAAAAAAAAAGAAGAAGAATTTGTCACTGGCACGGTGCAGTGGCACATACCTTTAATCCCGGCCCTTGAGAGGCTGGCCAAGTTAGGAAGATCACTGTGAGTGTGAGGCCAGCCTGAGACTACAGAGAATTCCAGGTTAGCCTGGGCTGGAGCGAGACCCTATCTTGAAAAATGGGGGAGGGGGTTGGGGGCTATCAATGGTAGACATACATTTTCCATAATACACTTTACATGAGGGCCTCTGAATCCCTTAGAGGAATTTTACTCGATTTTGCACCAATTCAATTCCAATGTGGTCTGTATTACTAAGTATTCTGAAACCAAAGAAGGTAAGACAAAGAATGTATTTAAAACAAATTTAAAAATATAAATGTAACTTCCAAAATAGCAAACTGTATTCACTTAAATTGAGATTATACGCTTGTAAATTTGACATTGGATGAAAATGTCTTACATATACACAGATAAAGTATCTCAGAAAAGTGAGAGCAGAGGAAATGAAGAAAAGTCCAGAAATCTGGTTAAGATGGCTGCATAAGAACCACGCCAAAACAGCCTAGGAGAGAAAAAGCAAAAACAAAACCACCACCACCACGAGCAAAATACGCTCTTCTACTAAAAAGTGAAGTGTATAGTAAATTATCAACCACAGCATCAAAGTAGGACAGATCCAGAGCATCTAGAGCCTACAGAAGCAGGCAGAAGTCGCTCCTGCAGGTGGCAGGGAGTCCCACCCAGCAGCAGCCGCAGCCACCAGGCTCAGCTTGGGCTGCAGGAAAAAAAAAACAGTTGAGGGGATTCTCCACTCACACTGGCCTCCTCACAAACTCAAGAAACGTGGAGAAGGATAGCAGAGACCAACGGAGCAGCTTGTGAGGAAGAAGATAGTGAGGAGGAGCGGCTGACTTCAGCCTCCATCCACAGCCTCCCCTCCCCCACCACCAGCACAAGCTCCAGAAAGCACCAGAGACCTGGGGAAAGGAGCTCACCTACACAGCACCTGACATGATCAGAGCAGTGACCCACGCACCCAGCCAGCCTACCTGAATCCACAGCACAGCAAAGAGGGACCCAAGGCGCAATGTAGCATAGCTGAGACCAAAGCCATTCTGAGATTACACAAGATCAGTACCCACCAAACAAGCCTGGTACATAGGACTGTATCAGAAAGAGCTAACTGCACCATCCATATCAGGGTAAATTATATGTTAAATTTGATGGAGGGTTGGAGTTGACATTCTTTTTTAAAAAACTTTTATTTTTATTGACAACTTAATTGTAGACAATATCCCATTGGTACTTCCCTCCCTCCCTCCCACCACTTTCCCCTTTGAAACTTCACTCTCCATCATGTCCCCTCAATCAGTCTCTCTTTTCAGCTTGATGTAATGATCTTTTCCTCCTGTTATGGTAATCTTGTGTAGGTAGTGTCAGGCACTGTGAGGTCATGGATATCCAGGCCATTTTATGGCTAAAGGAGCACGTTGTAAGGAGTCCTATCTTCCTTTGGCTCTTACATTCTTTCTGCCCCCTCTTCCGCATTGGACCCTGAGCCTTGGAAGGCGGGTTTGAGATAGTTCAGTGCTGAGTACTCCTCCATCACTTCTTCTCAGCACCATGGTGCCTTCTGAGTCATCCCAAGGTCACCACCATCTGAAAAGAGAAGCTTCTCTAACCACAAGTAAGAGTAGCATTAATATATGGGTGTGGACATTTAGAGAAGTGCTTACTGGGCAGTTTGGTGAGCATAGTATATACATTAAACCAGACACCAGCAGACATTACACCCCTAGGGCTTATGACTACCACTATTGTACATTTTCAGTATCAGGGATGTATTCCCTCCCATGGAGGGGCCTCCAGTCCAATTAGAGAGCGGTTGGTTTCCCCCATAAAACACATGTCACTATTGCACTGGTTGGCTCATTTGGCCTGGCTGGCCAGATTTAAAGCTTGCAGTGTTCACTGTTGAGTATCTTCACTGGTGTTTTCTCTGTCTCCCACTGAACTGCATACAGCATAGGTTTTTCCCGCTTTCTGTCGGCTGGTCCAGCAGGATTTCTCAGTGACCTTGCAGCCCAAGTATGTGGAGGGAAGACTTATTTTTCATGTTAGCCCAGGATAAACATTTTGTTTTTTGCTTTTATCATAATGTACCCTTTAAAAAGTAAAGACAAGAGCACCTTTTAAAAACATTCACCAATAGGGTCTTACCATTTATTCGTGGTGGGAAACCAAGGGCCTCAGCAATGGCCTATAATGTTTTGGGGGTATCTATGACCTCCCTGGCCAACTCACAGGTAGGTATCCCATCCTTGGTACTGAAAATTTTCTAGTAATATCTATGGCTTCTGAGTGTTCCATTGTCCAGAAAAGTAGGTTTCCATATGACTTATTTATATCCTCTTAGATTTTGATTAGCCCTCCCTCCACCTTTTCTTTACTCAATCTCTTCCCCTGACCTCACTTAGGCCTTTTCACCCCCATTAATCTGTTCTTCTACTTACATATATAAAAATACCATCCTATTAAGTACCTCCCTTTTATTCCCTTTATATCCCCTTTCTAGCTTTATGGCTTCTGCTACTGGGTTGTTGTTTTTTTCTCACATAGAAGCCCAATCATTTGTAGCTAGGATCAACATATGAGAGAGAAAATGGGATGTTTGGCTTTCTGGGCCTGGGTTACCTCACTAAATATAATCCTTTCCAGATTTGACATTCTTAAATAAGCTATATTTTGGGCTGCTCGTTTGTTGCGTCCTGATTTATCATGTGTTTGTTTCCTCTTCTGTCATTCATTGGGGAAGGGTCTCACCTGGTCACAAGCTGACCTTGGAAGCCTCTACAGACCAGAAATCTTAGCCTCCCAGTTGACAGGATTAAGGGTGTGGGCCAACACACATCCTTAGAGACTGTGATTTTGTTACAGGATCTGTTTGTCGTAATACCTACTTCTGCATAAATACTCTGTGCTGTTTTTCATTGAATGTGTACACTGTTTAGTTTTTAGAATTTGTCTGTATTCTGTTCCATTTAGCCTACTTGAATAAGCCCATAACAGGCAAACCCAACACCTAGAGTCACTTTTCTGGTTACTCTGAGAGTCTTAAGAGCCAAACCTAGCACCTTAAGCTCCTACCCTGAAGTACATAACATTAGATTGATTGATACATCTAATATTACTGCAGAAAATTAGAAAACCCAAGCATTAACTTAATCCAAGATGCAAAAATCTCTACGTTATAATACAAGAAACACAAAAAAATCAAGACAATATAAATCCACCAAAAAGTATTAATGCATCTGAAATGACCTTCAGTGAGACTGATTTAGACGAAATGCCTAAGATTTCAAAAGAATGATTATAAATATGTTCAAAAGGAAATCAAAGGAATCAAAGAACACAAAGGCAACCAATTTAATGAAACAAGGAGGGCAATACAAGACATGAATAAGGAAATAGAAATAATAAAGAAAAACCATTTAGAAATACTAGCAATGAAGAACACAGTCAGTGAAATAAAAAACTGTAGAAAATCTCTCCAGGAGAATGGATAAAGGAGAGAACAGAATATCCAAACTAGAAGACCAGGGGGCAGATCTAATACAGTCCAACAAAGAGAAAGACAAACTAATAGGAAGGTATGAATGGGAATTTCAAGATATTCAGGACACTATGAAAAGATCAAACCTAAGAATTCAGGGTATAGTAAAAGGAGAAGTATTTCACTCCAAAGGAACAATAGATGTTTCCAACAAAATCATAGAAGAAAACTTCTCCCAAAGTGGGAAAGAACCTTTCCTCGCCATATTATAATTAAACTACCAAGCATACAAACCAAAGAAAATATATTGAAAGCAGATAGAAAGAAAAAGCAAGTCACCTACAAAGGCAAGCCCATCAGAATCACAGCAGATTACTCAATCTTTAAAACTTACTCAAACTTTAAAAGACAGAAGGGCTGGGAGTGATGTATTCCAAATTCTGAAAGATAAAAACTGTCAACCAAAGTTACTTTATCCTGCAAAGCTATCCATTCAAAAAGATGGAGAAATAAGGACATTCCACAACAAAAGCAGGCTAAGGGAATATTTGAAGACAAAATCAGCTCTACAGAAAATACCTGAAAGGATCCTCCATGCTGAAGAGAAAGAAAAGCACACATATAAGGAACCTGGAATAAACAAACCATACTCCAATACTAGTTAATACAAGAGAGCAAAGGTATAACCAGAAGAACTACAAAACAAGAAAAATGGCAAAACTAAATACACACCTTTCAATAATAACTCTTAATATCAATGGCCTGAATGCCCCAACCAAAAGACATAGGTTTGCAGACTGGGTTAAAAAGCAGGATCCTTCAATTTGTTGCCTTCAAGAAACTCACCTTTCTACAAAGGTTGGACACTATCTTAGAGTGAAAGGTTGGAAAATGGTGTTTCAAGCAAATGGGCCTAGAAAACAAGCAGGGGTCACTATCCTAATATCTGACAGGGTAGGCTTCAGACCAATATTAGGAAAGATAAGGTCACTTTATATTGATTAAAGGAATGCTCCATCAGGAGGACATTACAATCCTAAACATATATATACCTAACCCAGAGGCTCCAATTTCATCAAACAAACACTATTAGAACTAAGGTCACAGATAACACCAAACACTCTTGTAGTGGGTGACTTCAACACCCCATTCTCACCAATTAACAGGTCATCCCAGCAAAAAATGAACAGAGATGCTTCTGGATTAAATGAGGTCATAGAACAAATGGACTTAACAGATATATACAAAACAGTCCATCCAAATGCTGCAGAATACACATTCTTTTCAGCAGTACATGGAACATTCTCTAAAATAGACCATATATTAGGACACAAAGCAAATCTTACAAATACAGGAAAATTGAAATAATTCCTTGCACTCTATCTGATCACAGTAGGATTAAACTGCAAATCAACAGCTAGAAAAGCAACAGAGCATACACAAAATCATGGAAACTAAACAATACACTACTAAATGATGAATGGGTCAATGGAGAAATCAAGAAGGAAATCAAAAAATTCATGGAGTCAAATGATAATGATAACACAACATACTGAAACCTTTGGGACACAACGAAGGCAGTCCTAAGAGGAAAATTTATAGCTTTAAGTGCCTATGTTAAGAAATTAGAGCTAGGTGTGGTGGCACATGCCATTAATCCCAGCACTTGGGAGGCAGAGGTATGAGGATCACAGTGAGTTCGAGGCCACCCTGAGACTACATAGTTAATTCCAGGTCAGCCTGGACCAGAGTGAGACCCTACCTTAAAAAAAAAAAAAAAAAAAAAAAAAAAGAAATTAGAAAGATTGCAAGTAAACAACTTAATGCTGTACCTTAAGACCTTGGAAAAAGAACAACAAGGCAAACCAAAAATCATAATAAAGATTAGGGCAGAAATTAATGAAATCAAAACAAAAAAAATCTAAAAAAAAAATATCAATGAAACAAAGACTTGGTTCTTTGAAAGGATAAACAAGATTGACAAACCCTTAGCAAATCTGACCAAAAGAAAGAGAGAACAGACACAAATTAATAAAATTAGAGATGAAAAAGACACCATCACAGATACCAGATAAATTTAAAAAATCATAGGGAGGGCTGGAGAGATGGCTTAGCAGTTAAGGCACATGTCTGCGAAGCCTAAAAAGAAAGGTTTGATTCTCCAGGTCCCATGTAAGTCAGATGCACTAGGTGGCACATGCGTCTGGACTGTTTGCA
This sequence comes from Orientallactaga sibirica, assembly GCA_036365145.1. NCBI lineage: Eukaryota > Metazoa > Chordata > Mammalia > Rodentia > Dipodidae > Orientallactaga > Orientallactaga sibirica. The sequence goes on from JAEOAD010000044.1 coordinate 11,229,048, forward strand.
GTGGCTAGAGGCCCTGGCGTGCCCATTTTTACTCACTCTCTATCTCTCCCTCTCTTTGTCTCTAATAAATAAATAAATCTCTTTTTAAAAAAAATCATAGGGACATACTATAAGAACATATATTCCACTAAGTTTGAAAATTTGAAAGAAATGGATGATTTCCTTGATTTATATGACCTACCTAAATTAAATCAACATGAGATTAACCACTTAAAATAGACCTACAACAAACATGGAGATCCAAAGAGTTATAAAAAAATCTCCCAACTAAAAAAAAGTACACGCCCAGATGGATTCACTGCTGAATTTTACCAGACATTCCTGGAAGAACTAACACCAATGCTTCTCAAACTTTTCCATAAAATAGAAGAGGAAGGAATCCTACCAAACTCCTTCTATGAAGCCAGCATCACCCTGATACCCAAACCAGTCAAAGATAGAACAAAAAAGGAAAATTACAGACCAATCTCCCTCATGAACATAGATGCAAAAATTCTCAACAAAATATTGGCAAACAGAATACAAGAATATATCAGAAAGATCATTCACCCCGACCAAGTAGGCTTTATCCCAGAGATGCAGGGATGGTTCAACATATGCAAATCGATAAATGTAATACATCATATAAATGGACTGAAGGACAAAAATCATATGATCATCATTAGATGCAGAAAAAGCATTTGACAAAAATCCAACACCCCTTCATGATAGAGACTGAGAATAGAAGGAAAATATCTCACATAATAAAGGCTATTTATGACAAACCCACAGCCAACATAACACTAAATGGAGAAAAACTTGAAGCTTTTCCACTAAAATCAGGCACAAGACAAGGGTGTCCACTGTCCTCACTTTTATTTAATATAGTACTGGAAGTCTTAGCCATAGCAATAAGGCAAGAGATGAACATAAAAGGGATACACGTTGGAAAGGAAAAGATCAAGTTATCATTATTTGAAGATGACATGATTCTATACATACAGGACCCTAAAAACTCTACCAGCAGACTGTCAGAGCTGATAAACACCTATAGCCATGTAGCAGGATACAAAATAAACACACAGAAATCAGTAGCCTTCCTGTATGCTAACAACAAACACACAGAGGATGAAATCAGATAATCACTCCCATTCATAATTATAAATAAATAAATAAATAAATAAATAAAGAAAGAAAGAAAGAACGAACGAACGAACGAACCTTGGGGTAAACCTAACCAAGGAAGTGAAAGATCTCTACAACAACAATTTTAAAACACTCAAGTGAGAAAATGCAGAAGATACTAGGAAATGGAAAGACAATCCCTTGTTCTTGGATTGGAAGAATCAATATTGTGAAAATGGCAATCCTACCAAAAGCAATCTACACATTTAATGCAATCCCCATCAAAATTCCAATGGCATTCTTCACAGAAATAGAAAAAAAAAATCCAAAAATTCATCTGGAAGCACAAAAAACCTCGGATATCTATAACGATTTTGAGCAACAAAAATAAGGCTGGTGGTATCATCACACCTGATTTTAACCTATATTACAGAGCCATAGTAACAAAAACAGCATGGTACTGGCACAAAACCAGACATGTAGATCAATGGAACAGAACAGAGGACTCTGATGTAAGTCCAGGTAGCTATAGCCACCTGATCTTTGACAAAAATGCCAATAATACTCATTGGAGAAAAGACAGCCTCTTCAGCAAATGGTGCTGGGAAAACTGGACATGAATCTGTAGAAGGATGAAAATAGATCCTTGTCTTTCTCCATGCAGAAGAATTAAGTCCAAATGGATCAAAGACCTTAATATCAGACCTGAAACTCTGAAACTGCTAGAGGAAAAAGTAGGGGAAACCCTTCAACATATTGATCTTGGCAAAGACTTTCTGAATATACCCCCAACTGCTCAGGAAATAAAGCCACACATCAACTGCTGGGACCTCATGAAATTACAAAGCTTTTGTACAACTAAGGACACTGTGAATAGAGCAAAGAGGCAACCTACAGAATGGGAGAAAATCTTTGCCAGCTATACATCTGACAGAGGGTTAATATCTAGGATACACAAAGAACTCAAAAAATTAATAAGAAATCAAACAACCTAATTAAAAATGGGCTATGGAACTAAACAGAGTTCTCAGAAGAAGAAATACAGATGGCATATAAACATCTAAAAAAATGTTCTATATCCCTAGTCATCAGGGAAATGCAGGTTAAAACTACATTGAAATTCTACTTCACTCCTGTCAGAATGGCTACCATCATGAAAACAAATGACAATAAGTGTTGGTGTGAATGTGAAAAAAGAGGAACCCTTCTACACTGTTAGTGGGAAAGCAATCTGGTCCAGCCATTGTGGAAATCAGTGTGGAGGTTCCTGAGACAGCTAAAACTAGATCTACCATATGACCCAGCTATACCACACTCCTAGGCATATATCCTAAGGACTCTTCTCACTATCTTAGAGATACTTGCTCAACCATGTTTATTGCCGCTCTATTCACAATAGCTAGGAAATAGAACCAGCCTAGATGTCCCTCAACTGATGAGTGGATAATGAAGATGTGGCACATTTACACAATGGAGTTCTACTCAGTGGTAAAGAAAAATGAGGTCATGAAATCTGGTGGAAAATGGATGGATCTGGAAAGGATTACACTTAGTGAGGAAACCCAGGCCCAGAAGGCCAAATGTCACATGTTCTCTTTCATATCTGGATCTTAGCTACGAATGATTGGACTTCTATGTGAGTAAAAATAAAACTCAGTAGCAGAAGCCATTAAGCTAGAAAGGGGATATAAAGGGAATAGAAAAGGAGGGAGGGGGGACTTATAGCATAGTATTGTATATAGGTAAGTAGCAGAACAGACTAATAGGGGTGAAAAGGCCTAAGTGAGGTCAGGGAAAGAGATTGAGTAAAGGAAGGTGGAGGAAGGGCTAATCAAAATCTAAGAGGATATAAATTAAGTCATATGGAAACCTACTTTTCTGGACAATGGAACACTCAGAAGCCATGGGTGCCAGGGATTGAACACCTTCCAGTGAGTTGGCCCAGGAGGTCACAAATACCCCCAAAATATTACAGGCCATTGCCGAGGCCCTTGGTTTCCCACCAGAAATAGATGGTAAGACCCTATTTGCTGAAGACTCTATATACTTGGGCTGCAAGATCACTGAGAAGTCCTGCTGGAGCTGAGCTGAAAGCCTTCTCCATGAGGACCAGCTGACAGAAAGTTGGAAAAGGCTACGCTGCATGCAGTTCAATGGGAGACAGAAAACACCAGTGAAGATACTCAACAGTGAACACTGCAAGCTTTAAATTTGGCCAGCCAGGCCAAATGAGCCAACGGGTGCAATAGTGGCATGTCTGTTATGGGGGAATCCAACCACTCTCTAATTGGACTGGAGACCCGCTCCATGGGAGGGAATACATCCCTGATACTGAAAACCTACAACAGGGGTAGTCATGAGCCCTAGGGGTGTAATGTCTGCTGGTGTCTGGCTAAATGTATATATATATATATACTATGCTTACCAAACTGCCCAATAAGCACTTTTCTTAATGTCCACACCCATATATTAATGCTGCTCTCACTTTTGGTTAAAGAATCTTCTCTTTTCAGATGGTGGCGACCTTGGAATGACTCAGAAGGCACCATGGTGCTGAGAAGAAGGGACAGAGGAGTACTCAGCAATGAAACGTCTCAAACCCACCTTCCAAGGCTCAGGGTTCATTGCGAAAGAGGGAGTGTAAAGAATATAAGAGCCAAAGGAAGAGTAGGACTCCTTACAACATGCTCCTCCAGACACAAAATGGCCTGGATATCCATGACCTCGCAGTGCCTGACAATACCTACACAAGATCATCATAATAGGTGGAAAAGATCATGACATCAAAATGAAGAGAGACTGAGAGGGGAAGGGGCTATGATGGAGAGTGGAGTTTCAAAGGGGAAAGGAGGGAAGTACCATGGGATATTGTCTACAATTAAGGAAGTTGTCAATAAAAAATAAATTTTAAAAAATCCTGAAAAAGAAAAGTCCAGAAATATTCCAACCTCCATGAATAATGATCATTGGGGGCTGGAGAGATAGCTTAGCAGTTAAGGCACTTGCTAGCAAAGCCAAAGGACCCAGGTTCAATTCCCTAGTACCCATGTAAAGCCAAAGGCACAAGGTGGTGTATCTGTCTAAAGTTCATTTACAGTGGCTAGAGGCCCTTATGCACCCATTCCCATTCTCTCTCTCTCTCAAGTAAAATAATGATCTTTGGCTTCCACAAGAGCACTCTAATGGAAATTCAACAAGGTCCAGCTATATGCTGGTGGCTTTTTTTGAGGGGAGGGGAGAGCTTCTACCATTCTCTATTAGCATTAGCATGATGCTCTCACTGCTCCAGTTTATTTTTTATTTTTTGTGGTAAGATCTCACCCTAGGTCCAGGCTGACGTCAAACTTACAGTGATCCTCCTATCTCTGCCTCCCAAGTGCTGGGATTAAAGGCATGTGCCACCATACCCAGCTTGCTTGTGGCTTTTCTACTAAACAAAATATAATGTCAAATCCTTACAAAAACATAATTAATGTCATCTTTAATGTTGGTTGATTCTCGGGACCCTGGTTATTAAAGGTGCGTTCCAATGGGCAGCTGAGCAACCTCTAGGAGCTGTTAGACTTCAGTGTCTTGTGCTACAGAATCAGAACTGGCCTTTTGTATAAAATCCTCAAGTAGCTCATATACATACCTTAAAGTCTGAGAAGCGGGGCTCTAACATATAGCATTGACTTCAGGGGACTGAAGAACTTTCACAGGACATTGTACATCCAAATTGTAGAACAGCAAACAATCCTAAACTTACCAATCTGAAATCCATGATAGCCTTAGCCATTAATTTTCCTAAGAAGCGAAACTTCATCTTAACCTTTGCGATATGAGCTGGTTTAGCTGTCCTACCAAAGGGAAGCGCAAACAGGCCCTGGAGGTTTTGAATATACTTGGTCCCTTCTTGGTTTCCTGTAAAATGAGCAATTCACCAAACTTCAGATGATATTTCCAAAAATAAAACAAAACCTGGTAACTAAGAACATTTAAAAATTTAGTATTCTGAAAACTGGAAAGAAGTTCTCTAGTGCTACAAGACTTTCCATATTCGATACATGAGAAACAGGCTAAAAAAAAAATAATGGGCAAAAAACATAGCCCTGCAAATGACACTGAGTATACTTAATAAACTGTAATTGAAGGGCTCCCTTACATGACTTGAGTAACGCAAACCGACTGACTCTCATGTGTAAATTACCTTTGGGATTGCTAAGAGTCACTTCTTCACCTCTCCAGAGACCCAAGTCAGCTCTCTGTAGTTCCTGAGATACAAGTGCATAAAACTCCAGTGTTGGCCCAAGACCTGTACCAACCTACAAAAATAATAATAATAATGAGTTATTTCAAATTTTAGAAACTGAGGTGCTTTTAAGATGTCTTGGCAATATGGATATTAAAACCAAGTGTTTATGAGGAAGCTTAAGATATGATTTTCCAAAATTCCTTACTGGACATTTCTTCAGTTCTGGACACCTGAACAATACTAGCAGCTCTTTATTATTTTCTTCTTTTCAGCCCTCTGGCACCAGTATTCTAATTGTGTGGCTCAAGCTCATATACTGATAAAATTACTGTTGTGGTTAAGTGTTTTTCCTTCAGGGATTAGCATGATGCTCTCTGTATATGCATCTTTGTCTCTTTAGAGGACTGTTATCCCCAAACCAACTCAAATGTTACCTTTTTAGGAGAAGTTCCATAGCTGCCCAACTTAGTTTGATACTACTTTCTTAGGACTCGTATTTTAGCCACTTAAGTACTTACTCTATTACTTTACCACACTGTTTTGGCACATGCATCCAAAATTTATGGAATTCAAGATTTATGGAATGAAATTTAAAAGTGTCATCCAAGACCCTCATAATAGAAGATGATGACATCAAATTAAAAGAGAGACTAATGGAGAGAGGGAGGGGATATGATGGAGACTGGAGTTCTAAAGGTACGGTATGGGGGCAGGGAAGGGAAATATCATGCATTTTATGTATGTAAGTATAGAAGTTGTCAATAAAAAAAATTTTTTAAAAAGTATCTCCCAAGCCAGCAACCAGAGCCAACTTAGCCTCGCTCAGGAAATCAGTGGTGCTTCATGGTACACTGGATTCTAAATAGGTTTGTTAGCACACATACAAGACAGGGCTGCACCCTGCAGATTATGATCTACCACAATCTAGTTTAGAGCTAAGGCTTTTTTTTGTTAAATAAACTACTGCTTTTTATTAATTAATTTACTTATTTATTTATTTGGGAGAAAGAGAGAGAGAGGGAGGGAGAAGGAGAATGTGTGTGCCAGGGCCTTCTGCCATTGGAAACAAACTCCAGACATGTGCACCCCCTTGTGTATCTTGCTTATGTGGGACCTGGAAAATCGAATCAGGGTCCTTAGGCTTCGCAGGCATGTGCCTTAACCGCTAAGCCATCTCTCCAGCCCAAGCTGAGGCATTTTTTAAGCATACTCCAAAGATAACTGTGTAGCTTTGAACAAAACCAGTACTACATGATATGAACAACAGAAACATGCCTGGGGTCTAGATCACAGAATTATCACTCTCTCATCCCACTAGTCCAGACCATAAGGATAAGCAATGATAAGTTCATATCATACAGGTTAAATCTAACTATACTCTGCCAAGAAGGCAACAACTCATTTGCATACTACTTGTAAGAATTTTAATTCTACCATTATTATAGCTCTCTTTTTGTTTTTTGGAGGTAGGATTTTGCTCTAGTCGAGGCTGGTGTAGAATGAGTCTCAGGCTAGCCTTGAACTCAGTGATCCTCCTACCTCTACCTACCGAGTGCTGGGATTAAAGACATGGGCCACTACACCTGGCGTATCATAGCTCTTTTTAAAAGTGGCCCACACTAGTTTAAAAGAAGAGTAAATACAGTTTATAAGTAATTAACTCTTATTTTCAAAATATACTTTATACCTTGCAACACATTTTTGGTTGGTACATACACTTTTGCTAAAATTTCACATCAGTAAATCTGTTATTTTTCCACAATTGAAAGTGTTCCAGCTGAAATCTTACAGCCATCTTTGGCTCTTCCTTCTTACTTTCCACAACCCAAACAACCAGTCAGTACATGTTACAAAGTGGTGCATGTATCTAGGGTTCATTTGTAGTGGCAGAAGGCCCTGGTGTGCTCACACGTTCTGTCTTTCTCAAATGAGGGTTTTTTTTTTTTTTTTTTTTTTTTTAATTAAAGAAAATATAAGCCAGCACTTGGGAGGCAGAGGTAGGAGGATTGCTATGAGTGAGAGGCCACCTTGAGACTACAGACTGAATTTTAGGTCAGCCTGGGCTAGACTGAGATCCTATCTTGAGAAAACAAACAAAAAAAGAATGATTGAAAACTAAATAGCTAGGGATAATACTGTAAGAGAAAATGCTAAATTTTTCCCATGATCAGACACTGTTCAATTCTTCACACACATCAACTAAGACACAGTGTTGAGGTTATACAGTATTTACCCACATTTTGCACATAAGAAAACAGAAAAACAGAGCACTTTGCTATTGAAAATAAGTGAATAAGAAGGTGAAGGGTTGTACATTTTTTTTTTTCGAGGTAGGGTCTCACTCTAGCCTAGGCTGACCTGGAATTCACTATGTAGTCTCAGAGTGGCCTCAAACTCATGGCGATCCTCCTATCTTTGCCTCCCAAATGCTGGGATTAAAGGCATGTGCCACCATGCCCGGCTAGGGTTGTAAATTTTAAATCCATAGTTAGTACACAAGTCAAAAATCTCTAAGCTATGTCTTTATATCTTGGGGTTGAAGGACTAAAAATCATTACTTGTATCTTTGGAAAAATACCTCAAAAGAAGTAAAAGGAAGACTGAAAAAAGAAAGTAAGAACATCTATTTCATGGATGTCAAGATCATTAACAATCCAGGTCAGCAAGCTATATATAGCACAAGTAGGCCAAACCATAGTTCTATCCCACTGCCTATTTCTGTAATAGATAAAGGCTAAGAACAATTGATAAATGGTTGAAAAGCATTGAATAATACTTCAGGATATTTAAAAATGATGTGAACTTTAGATTCCAGTGACTATAAAAGGTTAGTTTGGGGCAGAAGAGATGGCTCAGTGGCTAAAGGCACTGCCTTGCAAAGCCTGGCAACCTGTGTTTGACTCGCCAGTACCCACATAAAAGCCAGATGCACAAAGTGGCGCATGTGCCTGGAGTTCGTGTGCAGTGGCAGGAAGCCCTGGCACACTCATCCTCACTCTCTGCTTCTCTCTCAAACATTTTTTTTAAAAGTTAGTTTGACTTCATTCTTTATTAATTTTTAAAAATTTATTTATTCGAGAGAAAAAGGCAGAGACAAAGAGAGAGAGAGAGAGAGAGGGAGAGGGGGGAAGGGGGGAGGAGGGGGGGGAGGGAGGGAGGGAGGGAGAGAATGGGCACGCAAGGGCCTCCAACCATTGCAAATGAACTCCAGATGCATGCGCCACCTTGTACATCTGGCTTACATGGGGCCTGGAGATAGTCGAACCAGAATCCTTTGGCTTTGCTGGCAAGAGTCTTAACTGCTAAACCATCTCTCCAGCCATGGTTCTGTTTTTTGATTGAAGTTCTGACTCTGTAAGCCCAGACAGCCCTGATAAAGACCCTCCTGCCTAACCCTTCCCAGTGCTGCAAATGCAGTTTTACCATGTGCATTCATTTATATTTATCTATTCATTCTTATTATCTACTGCCATTATCATGCCAGAATACAGTGATTGTGCTAGAGACCACAGAACCTACAGTTTGAAACTAACATGGGTCTTCAAAATATGTGCATTAAAGACTTCTTATGAGGCAATGGTGAACAAATTAAAGACTCAAAAAAATTGAAAGCTACACCATGTCGACAGAGCAGCAGGCTCAATGATGCACACATGTCAGTTCTCTACAACCTGAGCAAAATTCACTGGAACCAAATTAAAACTTGCCCAGTCAAAACATTTTTAAAGATATTAACAAGCTGATTTTAAAAATTTAGATAGACATATTAGTTAAGGAAAACCAAGGATGGCCTAGTGGACATATACTTGTAATTACTAGTATGCTGAGGCAGAAAAATATTGAGGTTCAAGGCAACCTGGGTTACACAGTGAGATCTTACCTCAAAACTGTTAATTACACACCAAATCAAAAAGGAAAAAAAAAAAAATTAAAACAAAACAAAAAGAGCCTGGGGAGAAGGTTCAGTGTTTAAAGATGAATGCTTGCAAAACCTGCCAGTCTGGCGGTCAATACTTCACCTATCCATGTTAAGCCAGATAGGCATTAGTTTATAGAAAGAGACCCTGGTGAGCAAGCATACATTTGCAAATAAATAACAAAAAGGAGCCAGAAAAATGTTTCAGTGGTTAAAAGAACTTGTAAAGCCTACGAGCCTGGGTTCAATTCTCAAGCCACCCATATAAACTAGATGCAAAAAATGTAGACCTAGTGCCTGGTGTTTGTTTTTAGCAGCAAGAGTATTTAGTGCCATGTGTATGCATAAAATAAAAAAAAATTTTTTTTTTGGTTTTTCAAGGTAGGCTCTCACTCTAGCCCAGGCTGACCTGAAATTCACTATGAAGTCTCAAAGTGGCCTTGAACTCAAGGTGATCCTCCTACCTCTGCCCTCTGCCTCCCAAGTGCTGGGATTAAAGCTGTGCGCTACCACGCCTGGTATAGACAAATTTTTAAATTGGTTTAGTAGTTAAGGTGTTTGCCTATAAAGTCAAAGGACCCAGGTTTTATTCCCTAGGACCCACATGAGCCAAATACACAAGCGGCACATGCATCTGAAGCTTGTTTGCAGTGGCTAGAGGCCCTAGTGTGCCCATTCTCTCTCTGTCTGTCTCCTATCTCTCTCTGTTTGCAAATAAGTAAATAAATTATAAAAAAAGAAAGGAAGAAAGAAAAAAGAGGAAGAGAAAAAGAAAGAAAAAGAAAGGGAAAGTGAGAATGGACTTGCCAGGGCTTCTAGCCAGTGTAAACATACTCTAGATTCATGAGCCACCTTATGCAACTGGCTTTATGTGGGTATTGGGGAATTGAACCTGGGTCCTTTGGCTTTGCAAGCAAATATCTTAAGTGCTAAGCCATCTCTCCAACCCCACAAAATTTTTTTAAAAGGAAAAAAAAAAAAACCATGCCAATTCTAAAAACAGAAAGTTGGAAGACTCATATTACCTGATTAAAGCTTTCTATAAAGCTACAGTGATCAAGATGTACAAGAGTCATATGATAATATGGGGTAAGATTAATAGGAAGAAAACCAAAATTACGAGTCTTTGTGATTTCTGGAAAAGTACTAAGGTAATTTTAAAATTAGTAATGGTCTTTTCAACAAACAGTGCTAGAGAAGCAAAACAGCCTGTTTAAGGAAGAAGGAAAACAGAGCCAAGTCTAATGGCATATGCCTATAATCTCAGCACCGGGGAGGCTTGAGGTAGGAAAGTAAGTTTAAGATCAGTCTAGGCTACATAGTGACTCTGAATCTCAAAAACAAATAAGGAAGATGACTCTGCAGTAAAAGGCACTTGCATAGAAAGCCTGCTGGATGGGATTCAATTCCCAAATCAAATGTCTAGCATTCACTTGCAGGCAAGAGGACCTAGTTAATACACGTGTACACCCACATCCACTTAAATATATATATATATATTCAGTTTTCAACCAAAGAAAGGCTGGAAAGATGGCTTAGCAGTTAAGGCGCATGCCTGCAAATCCTAAGGATCCAGGTTTGACCCAGGTCCCACACAAGCCAGATGTACATGGTGGCGCAGGCATCTGAAGTTTGTCTGCAGTGGCTAGAGGCACTGGCACGCTAATTCTCTCTCACCCCCTCACTGTCTTAAACAAACAAACAAACAAACAAACAAACAAACAAACAAACAAACATCTTTAAATAATAAAAAAATAAAAAACCAAAAAGGGAGAAAAGAACCTTGACTCAATCCATTCTCAATTCCATATAGAAAATTTAATGTAGGGTCAGGGAAATGGTTCAGTGGGTAAAAATACTGTGAAGCACACAGAAGGCCTGATTCATTCTAAGTTCAATTTTCCAACACTCCCATGAACAGCTGGGCATGGTCACACATGTCTGTAGCCCCATGGGCAGCCCCAGGTTCAGTAAAAGACTATTTCAAGGAATCACATGGAAAAGTGATAGAGGACATCTGACACATTCTCCATACAAAAGCAAGCATGCAGGGCTAGAGGGATGGCTTAGCGGTTAAGGTGTTTGCCTGCAAAGCCCAAGGACCTAGGTTCAATTCTCCAGGACCCACATTAGCCAGATGCACAAGGGGGTGCATGCATCTGGAGTTCGTTTGCAGTGGCTGAAGGCCCTAGCACGCCCATTCTCTCGCTCTCCCTTTCTCTGCCAAATAAATAAATAATTTTTTTTAGAAAACCAGCATGCAGAGTCCGTGTTTGCATGCATACATACATATGTCACTCACACCCATACCCACACAATAAAAATGTAAAATGGTTCTGAGTTTAAGATGCTAACACTATAAAATTTCCTTTCACAAAATTACAAGAGAAAATCTTTGAGATGATCATTCATAGGCAATGTGCTTATAATATTAAAAAGCATGAAATTTTAAAAACTTAGAAACTATGGGCTGGAGAGATGGTTTAGCAGTTAAGGCACATGCCTGTGATGCCTAAGGACCCAGGTTCAATTCTCCAGGTCCCACATAGTCTAGATGCATATGGTGGCACATGCATCTGGAGTTTGTTTGCAGTGGCTAGAGGCTCTGGCACACCCATTCTCACTCTCTCCCCCGTACCCCCTTCCTGTCTCTAACAAATAAGTGAAAATAAAATTTTATAAAAAATTAGAAACTAGATTTCATGAGAATAAAAACTTCAGTAGAAAATTAAAAGATAAACAATAAACTGGGCTGAAAAGCCATCTTTAACAGTTAAAGGTACTTCCTTGCAAAGCCTGCTACCCTGGGTTCAATTCCCAAGCCACTCATGTAAACTGGATGCAAAAAGTGGCACAAGCATCTGCTTATTTACAATAAGAGAAATGAAAATCATAATCAGATATTACTGCAAATTCACTAGAAAAACAAAAATTTAAAAAGATTGATAGCATCAAGTGTAGAGTGGGCACATAAAACAACTGTAACATATACATCACATCACTGGTAGGAATTTAGGTTGTGACCACTACTTTTGTGAAAGTTTGATTTCTTATAAAATTAAAACTTTTTACTAACTGACTGGGCAATTCAAGTGAGGTGTTCATCAAAAAGAACCAAAAACATGTTTAACTAACAAAAAGTCCTGAGCACAATCACAGCAGTGTTACCCAAAGTCAAAAAACTATCTAGAATGTAAGTGGGCCTCCACTGGTGACTAACAAATACATTTTGGTCTAAGATGGAAGTGTAGCAACATCGAAGGCTCTCATAAGCATACTAAGTCAAAGAAGGGTGACACACCTACCTATATTCTGCTGATGCATTATGAGACTGCCAAAAGAGGCAGAACTGTAGGGTCAGAAACTAGATCAAATCTGTGGTAGTCTGAATAGATGGCCCCCAATATATTCAGTGTTTTATTAGTTTGTAGTGTGCATCTGCATACACCTGGCTGGAGGCAGTGTCACTGGGCGGATCTTAAGATGTGGTGGTGGGTTTGAGATTTCAATCTAAAGATATGCAAAGTGTGCCTAGCTGGAGTTCCTGAGGTGTGCTGTGCCGTGTGGCTTTTCTCTCTGTGTTTGGCCCTGTGCAGGCAGGCCAGCTTCTTCTGCCATTATGGAACTTCCCCTGGATCTGTAAGCTTCAATAAATATCCCTTCCTCCATAACTGTGCCTGGTCTGGAAGTTCATCTCAGCAAACCTGAAGCTGTCTGCTACAAAATAATTGCCAGCAAAAGGCCTGGGGAGGGGACTAAACACAAAGTAGTCTGAGGAAACTCTACTTAATTGAGCCTCTAAACCATGGAGAACTTAAAAACAAACAGTCAAGAGAAAATAAAACAATTTAGTCTTTATAGCAAGTTTCCCAAATGCCTGTCAGAATTTTATAATACCAACAAACTGAAATGGCATGTTTTTAAGAGTACACTAAACAAGATCACTGGACTCAAAAGCTCACCTCATTTTCATACTGGATTTCTAACATGGCCCGAGAGCTGCCAAGGTCCTGCATCACAGACTCGGCTTGTTTCAGCAGCTCCTCTCTGTTCACACAGCGCTATGAAGAAAGTACAGATGTGATGAATAATGCTCTGCTTACAACACACTTTTATCAACAGGTAGCATTTCCTGCCAGTGCAAGTGCATGTATGTGCGTGGGGGCTACAGATGAACTTTGGATGCCTTCCTCAATCTCCCTCCACCTCATGTTTTGAGACAGAGTTTCCTCACTCAACTTGAAGTACCCTGATTCAGCTAGACTACCTAGCCAGGAAGTCCAGGATTCTCCTGTCTCATATTGCTTATGTGTGGTGGTCTAACAAGGAAATGTCTCAGGGACAGTAGTTCATAGCCAGAACTGTGTAGCCAGCCAAGATTACACGCAAGGGGATGAAATCAGCAACACTGAAGCTAAAACTCAATATATTAAAATTTTTGAAGCTGGGTGGCACACACCTTTAATCCCAGCACTCAGGAGGCAGAGGTATGAGGATCACCATGAGTTCAAGGCCACCCTAAGAATACAGAGTGAAATCCAGGACAGCCTGGGCTAGAGTGAGACCCTACCATGAACGCCCACCCCAAAAATTGTTTCTTTCTCTTTGAATTGGGTTGATTTGTTAAGAAAGTGAGAAATCTATCTATATATTGCATGAAAAGTCAATTTTAAAAGAAGACCATAATTTGAGTTTCTCATTTACAAAGAAAGTCTCAAAGAAGGCAAGGTCTTTCTTGGCATAAGAGTTAAAGTAACTTTAAAAAAATTAAGTCAGGAGCCCTAGGGTGTAACACATGCTGGTGTCTGGCTAAATGTCTATACTATGCTTACCAAACTGCCCAGTAAGCACTTCTCTAAATGCTCATACCGATATATTAATGCTACTCTCACTTTTGGTTAGAGAAGCTTCTCTTTTCAGATGGTGGTGACCTTGAGATGACTCAGAAGGCACCATGGTACTGGGAAGAAGCGACAGAGGGAGTGCTCAGCCCGAAACATCTTTAGCACACCTTCCAAGGCTCAGGGTCCATTGCGGAAGCGGTGGTGGAAAGAATGTAAGAGCCAAAGGAAGGGGTAGGAATACTTACAACATGCTCCTCCATACACAAAATGGCCTGGATATCCATGACCTCGTGGTGCCTAACACTACCCTACACAAGACCATCATAATAGGGGAAAAGGTGATGACATCAAAATTAAAAAGAGAGACTGACTGAGAAGGGGAGGGGATATGATGGAGAGTGGAGTTTCAAAGGGAAAGTGGGGAGGGACGGAGGAAGTACCATGGGATTTTGTCTATAATTAAGGAAGTTGTAAATAAATAAATAAATAAATAAATAAATAAAGTAGGAATTATCTCAGAAATATTAGAAGATGAAGAATCAACAGAAAACTCAGTTTCAAGAGAGTGACAGGAAAATATAGTTAACATAAGTGATTTTTTTTTAAAGCAAAGACTGTGGTTAAGCTTCCCAAATCAGCAGGCATAATTAGGCATACACCACCATTTTTAGTTCTCTTTTAATTTGAAAACTTGAGTACAAACACTTTTGGGACAGACTTACTTTTTTTCTATCCAATCTAGGTGCAACTCTACTATCTTGAGAATCAGACTGGTTGATTTCTGGGTTGGTATCAAGTAATCGTTGCATTGCCCGATCCCGATCAAATGCAGTTACATAAAAAGCATTTGCCGTGTATAATTTTTAAATTGGTTTAGTAGTTAAGGTGTTTGCCTATAAAGTCAAAGGACCCAGGTTTTATTCCCTAGGACCCACATGAGCCAAATATACAAGCGGCACATGCATCTGAAGCTTGTTTGCAGTGGCTAGAGGCCCTAGTGTGCCCATTCTCTCTCTGTCTGTCTCCTATCTCTCTCTGTTTGCAAATAAGTAAATAAATTATAAAAAAAGAAAGGAAGAAAGAAAAAGAGGAAGAGAAAAAGAAAGAAAAAGAAAGGGAAAGTGAGAATGGACTTGCCAGGGCTTCTAGCCAGTGTAAACATACTCTAGATTCATGAGCCACCTTATGCAACTGGCTTTATGTGGGTATTGGGGAATTGAACCTGGGTCCTTTGGCTTTGCAAGCAAATATCTTAAGTGCTAAGCCATCTCTCCAACCCCACAAAATTTTTTTAAAAGGAAAAAAAAACCATGCCAATTCTAAAACAGAAAGTTGGAAGACTCATATTACCTGATTAAAGCTTTCTATAAAGCTACAGTGATCAAGATGTACAAGAGTCATATGATAATATGGGGTAAGATTAATAGGAAGAAAACCAAAATTACGAGTCCTTGTGATTTCTGGAAAAGTACTAAGGTAATTTTAAAATTAGTAATGGTCTTTTCAACAAACAGTGCTAGAGAAGCAAAACAGCCTGTTTAAGGAAGAAGGAAAACAGAGCCAAGTCTAATGGCATATGCCTATAATCTCAGCACCGGGGAGGCTTGAGGTAGGAAAGTAAGTTTAAGATCAGTCTAGGCTACATAGTGACTCTGAATCTCAAAAACAAATAAGGAAGATGACTCTGCAGTAAAAGGCACTTGCATAGAAAGCCTGCTGGTTGGGATTCAATTCCCAAATCAAATGTCTAGCATTCACTTGCAGGCAAGAGGACCTAGTTAATACACGTGTACACCCACATCCACTTAAATATATATATATATATATTCAGTTTTCAACCAAAGAAAGGCTGGAAAGATGGCTTAGCAGTTAAGGCGCATGCCTGCAAATCCTAAGGATCCAGGTTTGACCCAGGTCCCACACAAGCCAGATGTACATGGTGGCGCAGGCATCTGAAGTTTGTCTGCAGTGGCTAGAGGCACTGGCACGCTAATTCTCTCTCACCCCCTCACTGTCTTAAACAAACAAACAAACAAACAAACAAACAAACATCTTTAAATAATAAAAAAATAAAAAACCAAAAAGGGAGAAAAGAACCTTGACTCAATCCATTCTCAATTCCATATAGAAAATTTAATGTAGGGTCAGGGAAATGGTTCAGTGGGTAAAAATACTGTGAAGCACACAGAAGGCCTGATTCATTCTAAGTTCAATTTTCCAACACTCCCATGAACAGCTGGGCATGGTCACACATGTCTGTAGCCCCATGGGCAGCCCCAGGTTCAGTAAAAGACTATTTCAAGGAATCACATGGAAAAGTGATAGAGGACATCTGACACATTCTCCATACAAAAGCAAGCATGCAGGGCTAGAGGGATGGCTTAGCGGTTAAGGTGTTTGCCTGCAAAGCCCAAGGACCTAGGTTCAATTCTCCAGGACCCACATTAGCCAGATGCACAAGGGGGTGCATGCATCTGGAGTTCGTTTGCAGTGGCTGAAGGCCCTAGCACGCCCATTCTCTCGCTCTCCCTTTCTCTGCCAAATAAATAAATAATTTTTTTTAGAAAACCAGCATGCAGAGTCCGTGTTTGCATGCATACATACATATGTCACTCACACCCATACCCACACAATAAAAATGTAAAATGGTTCTGTGTTTAAGATGCTAACACTATAAAATTTCCTTTCACAAAATTACAAGAGAAAATCTTTGAGATGATCATTCATAGGCAATGTGCTTATAATATTAAAAAGCATGAAATTTTAAAAACTTAGAAACTATGGGCTGGAGAGATGGTTTAGCAGTTAAGGCACATGCCTGTGATGCCTAAGGACCCAGGTTCAATTCTCCAGGTCCCACATAGTCTAGATGCATATGGTGGCACATGCATCTGGAGTTTGTTTGCAGTGGCTAGAGGCTCTGGCACACCCATTCTCACTCTCTCCCCCTGTACCCCCTTCCTGTCTCTAACAAATAAGTGAAAATAAAATTTTATAAAAAATTAGAAACTAGATTTCATGAGAATAAAAACTTCAGTAGAAAATTAAAAGATAAACAATAAACTGGGCTGAAAAGCCATCTTTAACAGTTAAAGGTACTTCCTTGCAAAGCCTGCTACCCTGGGTTCAATTCCCAAGCCACTCATGTAAACTGGATGCAAAAAGTGGCACAAGCATCTGCTTATTTACAATAAGAGAAACTGAAAATCATAATCAGATATTACTGCAAATTCACTAGAAAAACAAAAATTTAAAAAGATTGATAGCATCAAGTGTAGAGTGGGCACATAAAGCAACTGTAACTTATATACATCACATCACTGGTAGGAATTTAGGTTGTGACCACTACTTTTGTGAAAGTTTGATTTCTTATAAAATTAAAACTTTTTACTAACTGACTGGGCAATTCAAGTGAGGTGTTCATCAAAAAGAACCAAAAACATGTTTAACTAACAAAAGTCCTGAGCACAATCACAGCAGTGTTACCCAAAGTCAAAAACTATCTAGAATGTAAGTGGGCCTCCACTGGTGACTAACAAATACATTTTGGTCTAAGATGGAAGTGTAGCAACATCGAAGGCTCTCATAAGCATACTAAGTCAAAGAAGGGTGACACACCTACCTATATTCTGCTGATGCATTATGAGACTGCCAAAAGAGGCAGAACTGTAGGGTCAGAAACTAGATCAAATCTGTGGTAGTCTGAATAGATGGCCCCCAATATATTCAGTGTTTTATTAGTTTGTAGTGTGCATCTGCATACACCTGGCTGGAGGCAGTGTCACTGGGCGGATCTTAAGATGTGGTGGTGGGTTTGAGATTTCAATCTAAAGACATGCAAAGTGTGCCTAGCTGGAGTTCCTGAGGTGTGCTGTGCCGTGTGGCTTTTCTCTCTGTGTTTGGCCCTGTGCAGGCAGGCCAGCTTCTTCTGCCATTATGGAACTTCCCCTGGATCTGTAAGCTTCAATAAATATCCCTTCCTCCATAACTGTGCCTGGTCTGGAAGTTCATCTCAGTGAAAACCTGAAATAATTGCCAGCAAAAGGCCTGGGGAGGGGACTAAACACAAAGTAGTCTGAGGAAACTCTGTAGTGAGGAATGCTCCATCTTGAAAATAGACTTGCCAGGTAAAAAGGCATCTCAGTAAACTGGACTTTTAAACAGCTCAACCATTTCTAAAAATCTCTGGACTTAAAACAGTTCATCAAAAGTGCAAATGTCTGAGGAAAAAAAATCCTGTTTACTTAATTGAGCCTCTAAACCATGGAGAACTTAAAAACAAACAGTCAAGAGAAAATAAAACAATTTAGTCTTTATAGCAAGTTTCCCAAATGCCTGTCAGAATTTTATAATACCAACAAACTGAAATGGCATGTTTTTAAGAGTACACTAAACAAGATCACTGGACTCAAAAGCTCACCTCATTTTCATACTGGATTTCTAACATGGCCCGAGAGCTGCCAAGGTCCTGCATCACAGACTCGGCTTGTTTCAGCAGCTCCTCTCTGTTCACAGTACGCTATGAAGAAAGTACAGATGTGATGAATAATGCTCTGCTTACAACACACTTTTATCAACAGGTAGCATTTCCTGCCAGTGCAAGTGCATGTATGTGCGTGGGGGCTACAGATGAACTTTGGATGCCTTCCTCAATCTCCCTCCACCTCATGTTTTTGAGACAGAGTTTCCTCACTCAACTTGAAGTACCCTGATTCAGCTAGACTACCTAGCCAGGAAGTCCAGGGATTCTCCTGTCTCATATTGCTTATGTGTGGTGGTCTAACAAGGAAATGTCTCAGGGACAGTAGTTCATAGCCAGAACTGTGTAGCCAAGATTACACGCAAGGGGATGAAATCAGCAACACTGAAGCTAAAACTCAATATATTAAAATTTTTGAAGCTGGGTGGCACACACCTTTAATCCCAGCACTCAGGAGGCAGAGGTATGAGGATCACCATGAGTTCAAGGCCACCCTAAGAATACAGAGTGAAATCCAGGACAGCCTGGGCTAGAGTGAGACCCTACCATGAACCCCACCCCCAAAAATTGTTTCTTTCTCTTTGAATTGGGTTGATTTGTTAAGAAAGTGAGAAATCTATCTATATATTGCATGAAAAGTCAATTTTAAAAGAAGACCATAATTTGAGTTTCTCATTTACAAAGAAAGTCTCAAAGAAGGCAAGGTCTTTCTTGGCATAAGAGTTAAAGTAACTTTAAAAAAAAATTAAGTCAGGAGCCCTAGGGGTGTAACACATGCTGGTGTCTGGCTAAATGTCTATACTATGCTTACCAAACTGCCCAGTAAGCACTTCTCTAAATGCTCATACCGATATATTAATGCTACTCTCACTTTTGGTTAGAGAAGCTTCTCTTTTCAGATGGTGGTGACCTTGAGATGACTCAGAAGGCACCATGGTACTGGGAAGAAGCTACAGAGGGAGTGCTCAGCCCCGAAACATCTTTAGCACACCTTCCAAGGCTCAGGGTCCATTGCGGAAGCGGTGGTGGAAAGAATGTAAGAGCCAAAGGAAGGGTAGGAATACTTACAACATGCTCCTCCATACACAAAATGGCCTGGATATCCATGACCTCGTGGTGCCTAACACTACCCTACACAAGACCATCATAATAGGGGAAAAGGTGATGACATCAAAATTAAAAAGAGAGACTGACTGAGAAGGGGAGGGGATATGATGGAGAGTGGAGTTTCAAAGGGGAAAGTGGGGGGAGGGACGGAGGGAAGTACCATGGGATTTTGTCTATAATTAAGGAAGTTGTAAATAAATAAATAAATAAATAAATAAATAAATAAATAAATAAAGTAGGAATTATCTCAGAAATATTAGAAGATGAAGAATCAACAGAAAACTCAGTTTCAAGAGAGTGACAGGAAAATATAGTTAACATAAGTGATTTTTTTTTTTAAAGCAAAGACTGTGGTTAAGCTTCCCAAATCAGCAGGCATAATTAGGCATACACCACCATTTTTAGTTCTCTTTTTAATTTGAAAACTTGAGTACAAACACTTTTGGGACAGACTTACTTTTTTTCTATCCAATCTAGGTGCAACTCTACTATCTTGAGAATCAGACTGGTTGATTTCTGGGTTGGTATCAAGTAATCGTTGCATTGCCCGATCCCGATCAAATGCAGTTACATAAAAAAGCATTTGCCGTGTATCAAAAGGAAAGAAAAATGGACTGTAAAAAAGAAAAAACATAAATTTGTTACTATTTAAAAATATCAAGACCCAATATGAAGCACTTTTTGTAATTTCTTCCTTCCTTCCTTCTTTTTTTTTTTGGGGGGGGGGGTAGGGTCTCGCTCTAGCCCAGGCTGACCTGGAATTTGTAGTCTCAAGGTGGCCTCGAACTGATAGCAATATCCTCCCCTACCTGTACCTCTTGAGTGCTGGGATCAAAGGTGTGCATCAAGTCCTGTTTGTAACTTTTTTTAATTTTTGAAAACTTTGTGGAATGTGATCTCACTAAATTGTCCAAGCTGGTTTTAAACTGCTGCACTGAAGCATTCCTCCTAGATCTCTCAAATGGACCATAGCACTTGGCTCTAAATATTAAGCAATACATTAGATGCTTTTCTACATAAGATCAAAAAAATTTTTAACCTTTAAAGTCTTATATTTATAGTTTGTCTATAATCTTCAACCTACACCGAGGCTTTAACAAAGTGCAAGTTCCCATGGTCAGCAACACCCCAAGACATATACACAATAAAGACAAACAATCAAGGAAACTGAGTACCAACCCCAACTGGACAAGTCTGTTTATATGCTTTACAAAGTTGTGATCAAATACAAAGAATGTTAATAAATATTTGAAACAATTTCTTATTATAAAACATAGAAAGAGCAACTCAATGATAACATTCACAAGGCCATCAAAAGTGACTGTCTTACCAGGTTTTTCCTAACTCAGTAAGCCATGTTGGGATGTTTCCTGTCATGATTACTAAAGGATCTTGAAGCTGCCTATTTGCTTTTGCTGTCAACTTACTGTTATTAAATTCACTAGTTGGAATAATCTCCTTGCACATTGCATTCTGTAAATGTTAAAAAAAATATCATGGAGTAAAACATTAGGATAATATTCATAATCTCTTCCTTTATCCCTAAATAAACGAGTGTCTACATTTTACCTTATGGTTTCCAGCATACAATATACAGCACCTCACGCTGTGTTTCAACCCAAACAATTCCCCTAATACACTGCTGAAACACCCCTGCCTTGCTAGCCACTGGCACTGGCTCATTCATTAATATGGCAGTAATGTTTCATGAAAGGCTATCCCTTCAAGGTTTCTTATATAAGTATCAAAGACGGCATGCAACTTTCTATAAATCTATGTTGAATAAACTTTGGTAAAATATACATAAATAAGTATAATAAATCCAGTTCAACTTTAATGGTGTAGAGTAATATGATGAATAGACATACTTGACAAATCTGCCACAAGGAGAATTAATCCAGAATGTAAGCCAGGCAAGGGGTGGGAGGATCTCCCACACATGAGTGCATGTACTTCCCTGAGCTAGGACCCCTACACTTAGCCAAATAAATGTTTTTATTTTCAGTGCAACAGAAGAGTTATCATTTACTACACAGAACCAACAAAGTAACAATTTCTTACATAAACTACATTACTCACATCATACAAGTAATACCAGTATCGACTGATGGCATGTAAAACTCTTAAAAGAAGGATCACATCTAATGATGGGTCTTCAAAGGTGATATTTTCAGGTGGTGTAGGAATGAGGTAAACTTCTAAAGGATTTGACACAGATGGACATACTCCATCTAGAGGGCAAAACATCAAGATTTAAGTTTTGATTAAAGTAGCAATAACCAAGTCATCATCTGCCTAAATAACTTAAAGCTGTTATATTTTAATTTTTGATATCTTATTAGCATGGTATTAGACACAGACAATCCCTCCCCTCATTTTATCTTACACTTAAAACATCTAGATTTAAAAACTTCGTTTTTCATTGTAAGGACTCATCACACTTCCTTAAGAGATCCGTGCACATCCCGGTTTATTGCTGCTCTGTTCACAATACCTAGGAAATGAACCAGCCTAAATGTCCCTCAACTGATGAATGGATAATGAAGATGTGGCACATTTATACAATGAACTTCTACTCAGTGGTAAAGGAAAATGAAATTATGATATTTGCAGGAAAAATGGATGGATCTGAAAAGGATTATTCTAGTGAGGTAACCGAGGCCCAGAAAGCCAAGTGCCACATGTTCCCTTTCATATGTGGATCCTAGCTACAAATGTTTGGACTTGTATGTGACTTGGAATAAAACTCAGCAGCAGTGGCCAGTAAGCTAGAAAGAGCCTACATGGGAGGGAGGACGGGAGGATTTAAGGTGATGGTATTGTATATTTGTAAGCAGAAGAACAGATTGCTGGGGGTGGAATGGCCTAAGTGCGGTCAAGGGAAGAAATTGAGTAAAGGAACGGTGGGTCAAGGGTTAATCAAATTCTAAGAGGGTATGAATAAGTCACATTGAAACCTACTATTTTGGACATCCAGAAGCCATAGATTGTTATTAGAAAATTTTTCAGTGTCAGGGATGGGCTATCTCCCAGTGAGTTGTTGGCCAGGGAGGTCCCTGATGCCCCCAAACATTACAGGCCAATGTCAAGGCTCTTGATTTCCCACTAGGAATAGATGGTAAGACCATATTGCTGAAGACTCCACATGTTTGGGCTGCAAGGTCACTGAGAAATCTTGCTGGAGCTGAGCTGAAAACCTCCTTGTTGACCAACTGACAGAATGTTAAAAAAAGCTACACTGCATGCAGCTCCATGGGAGAGTGAGAAGTCATGAGTGGAGATAAACAATAGTGGACACTGCAAGCCTTAAATATGGCCAGCCAGGCCAAATGAGCCAACAGGTCCAATAGTGGCATGTCTGTTATGGGGGAAACCAACTGCTCTCTCTAATTGGTCTGGAGGCCCACTCCAAGGGAGGGAACACATGCCTCATAATGAAAACCTATGACAGAGAAAGTCATGAGTCCTAGTGTTGTAACACCTGTTGGTGTCTGACTGAATGCCTGTATTATGCCCACTACTTTTCTTAAAGTTCACACCCAGATATTAATGCTACTCTCAATTTGGTTAGAGAAGCTTCTCTGTTCAGATGGCAGTGACCTCTGGGATAACTCAAAAGGCACCATAGTGCTGAGAAGTGACAGGAGTGCTCAACACTGAAACATCTCTATCACACCTTCCAAGGATCAGAGTCCACTGCAGAAGAGGTGGTAGAAAGAATATAAGAGCCAAAGGAAGGATAAGATTCTTTACAATGCACTCTTCCAGATACAAAATGGCTTGGATATTCATGACCTCGTAGTGTGTGGCACTACCTATACGAGACCAGTACAATAGGAGGAAAATATATGACATCAAAATAAAAGAGAGATTAATTGAGAGAGGGAGCGGATATGATGAAGAGTGGAACTGTGAAGGGGAAAGGGGGGAGGGAAGTATCATGGTTTACTGTCCTAATTATGGAAGTTGTCAATAATAAAAAAAATTTCAATTATGATGCTGGGAATGGAACCTTAAAAAACTTTCATTTTTCCCTCCAATATCAAAATGAAAGGACAAAATACTGTCTTACTTGCCTGTATATTGATGATAGCTAACAACAAAATGGCTAGAAAAATGAAAATAAACCAAAATTACCTGGATTTTATTCATATATAATTGTTGTATAAGACAGATACATACTTCCAGATTGTAAATCTTGTTTAAAAAAAAATAGAAAAACCCTTGTTATTTAATCCAAGACTTAGGACTAACTAGACTACAGTACTTTAACTGGGATTCATGGTTCCATTAATCCCTACATTTCAATGATGGTGTTTCAAAAAAAAGTTCAGGGGATTGGAACAGCTTCAATTTACTCTTACCAAAGAGAAGAATTAAAAGGGAATCACAACTCATCAACTTTTAAAAGGGGGCATTTTCAAAGATTGCAATGCATAAATAATCATCTTAAAATTAAGAGCAGTTTAAATAGAACAAACCAGTTTTATGAAAAATGGATTGCTTTATAGCCCTCAATTCTGTGAAACCAAAGACACTAGCACTTGGAAATTGCTATGATGGAGGTGGCTACCATGGAATAGTAACACGTAGCCCAACTACTAAGGTGTGGTTGCAATAATATATATTAAAAAAAAAAAAAGTGTTTAAGGAAAGCTGCACCAAATTAGACTTCAAGTGTGTGAAAGGAATATCAGTCTTTTGGAAAGTTACTTCATTCTGTGGCCAACATGTTTTAGTCCCTCTGCCAACTGTCAGATTACATTATGATGAATGACAACAAAAATGAAGGGCAAAATGTCAGGTGTGGTAGCACATGCTTTTAATCCCAGCACTCTGTAGGAAGATCACTGTGAGTCTAGGGCAAGCCTAAGGCTACAGAGTGAGTTTCTGTTCAGCCTGGGCTAGAGTGAAACCCTGCCTTAAAAAAAAAAAAAAAAAAAAAAAAAAAAGACCAATCCATTAATAACTAAACGCTTTTTTCAGAAATCTCTTTAGTGAGTGTGTTCTGCTAATGAAATTTGTTTCATCTTTCATGAAAAACATGATTTTTTAAAGAATTAGAAATAAGAATTTTCCCTAAATTATCTTGCAAATTTTATAGATTCTTAATTTTTTGTTTTCTAGACATTAAATTCAAAGAAGCTATAGTACTTTCATTTATTCCTGAATTACATTCAGCACTTTTACTAGATCTAATCACAGTTTTAGCAACACAAACAGACTATTAGCTGATAGGAAGCTGCTTCCCCTCCATGCATCACCTTACCATGCCATAACTCATCATGCTTTTTTGCATTTCTAGGGGATGTTTTTGTTGGAGCTGTTTGGGCTCTTCCTCTTTTGCCACCAACACAATCTTTATTACTTTCTTCATCCTCTCTTACAGGTTTATACCTAAGGTAAGGAAGATAGTATGTAAATCAAATGCAGATTTTAGAAGGGCAAACTGTTCTACAAGGTTCAAGTCCAAGCCTCAGACAACATATACAATTCCTACAAGAATGCTCTCAAGTCTACACTCTCTGTATTTGGATTCAGAGAAATTACCAAGGGAATATCTTCTTTAAAGAGACTACCTAGACAGCTTCTTCCTAGGACAGACCACCGAATAAAGTTCAGGGAATGCTTTGCAAAAATGGCTCTCATCTCATACATTAACAGACAGTGCTAGGAGCTACATTCAAAATGCCTCTAAGGACTCATAGATGCCAAACTTCAGATTAGCTATTAATGGAGCATCACCTTATATTTTTTTTTGTCTCAAACAGATACTTGAAATTAATCAAAAAGTTGGCAGAAACTAGATATGAACTATTATTATTGCTTATGAACATGTTTTTTAATCGACTTAAGAAGGGAAGCCAGCCGGGCATGGTGGCGCATGCCTTTAATCCCAGCACTCGGGAGGCAGAGGTAGAAGAATCGCTGAAAGTTCGAGGCCACCCTGAGACTACAGAGTTAATTCCAGGTCAGCCTGGACCAGAGTGAGACCCTACCTCGCAAAACCAAAAAAAAAAAAAAAAAAAAAAAAAAAAAAA
Source organism: Orientallactaga sibirica (assembly GCA_036365145.1). Classification (NCBI taxonomy): domain Eukaryota; kingdom Metazoa; phylum Chordata; class Mammalia; order Rodentia; family Dipodidae; genus Orientallactaga; species Orientallactaga sibirica. The sequence goes on from JAEOAD010000044.1 coordinate 11,254,774, forward strand.
AAAAAAAAAAAGAAGGGAAGCCAATATTTGAAGAGGTTTTAGTAAGTTTAAATGTACGATTTAGTAAGTTTAAATGTCCCTCGACATTACAAAATCCAACCAAAATTCCAGTATGAAATTTTAAAATGTATGAAAAGTTTCAAAGTTCACAAAATACCAAAAGTAATCATTTTCAGACTTGCCATATTGTGTGAGTCTTTGTCCAAATACCAGCTCTCCCAAGAGGATTGCTCTCATCATCAGTGGATTCTCTTTCATCTTCAGCCTGTATACTGAACTGCCGTACTGCTTGATAGACAGTCATGTTATATGGTAGCAAATGTTCTCCAATGTAAAACTGTAGCCTGTGTCTTACATTTCCTGAATTTAAGAACTGAGCAGCCTGAATACAGCAAAGCACAATCCAATTAGCCACAGGTATTGACATTTGTGTAATAGTTGACCTTTATATGCTAGAGATACTTTCCAAGACTTAGTGGATGCATGAAACCAAAGGCAATATTGAACCATCATATACAAGTTTATCCCTTATTTGAAAGTGATCAGAAATGTGCAGATTTCAATGGTTTGTTTTTACATTTTGAGGATATTTGCATATACATAATTAGATAGCCAAAGGATGCTACCCAACTCTACACATGAAATTCAATTTGTTTCATAAAGATCTTATACACATAGCCTTCAAGGTAACCTTACACTAGTATTTTTAGTGTATTTCCATTTATAGTGCCATCTTCCATGTAAGTGTGGAATTTTCCAATGAATGCAAAACTTTTTGAAGGCCAATATGTAGCACTTCAGTTTTTAGATTTTCACATTAGAAATAATCAGGGTCTAAATACTGTACTTTTCCCTACACATAAATATGAAAACATTTACAAATTAGATATAATACACACTAGAAAAATTATAAAATATACCATAATAAGTTATTTAAAACTTATGGAGCTCTGTGTTTGGTCCTGTAAGAGCAGACCAGCTTCTTCTGCCATTATAGAACTTCCCCTGGATCTATAAGCTTCAATAAATCCCTTCCTCCATAACTATGTCTGGTCTGAAAGTTCATCTCAGCTAACCTGAAGCTGTCTGTTATAGAAGTTGGTACCAGACCAGGTACATTTTGGTCTTTTGGAACCTTAGTTTTAGAGGAATGGACTTGGAGCTTGTAAGTGAAAACACCTTCTGGAGTGGTAAGCCAAGTTTTATGGATTATTCTGCTGAGAATTTGAAAATACTAAGTACAGAAAGTATTGAACTTCAAGGCTTGGCTTATGAACTTTCTAAGGAGAAGAAAAGACTGCAGAGGACTTTGTTGGAACTGGGCTATTAGCATAAGAGATGGCTGCGTTCTGCTGCCCAGGCCCAGAGAGTATGATCAAGGTTAAACTTGTAATGGACTGATGTGCTTGGCTAAAGCATAACTGGACTGAGAGATTTAAGATTTGAAGCTGGAAAACCTCAAGCAAGTTAAAGTTAGAAGCACTGAGACTGGTTTTAGGTTACTGAAGCTGCTACTGTCAACACATTAGCAATCTTAAGGAAGATGGCCCAAATGCTTTTCATTAAACAATGGAGAAGATGCCTGAGGAAAGACAGTTAGAAATGCAAACTCTTTTGGAAAGAGTTGACTGGAAAAGGAACCTGCTTTTCAAGGTTATGATTTATTTTGTCCCTGAGTTAAGAATATGGCTGTGAAGCCGGGAGTGGTGGCACATGCCTTTAATCCCAGCACTCGGGAGGCAGAGGTGGGGATTGCCATGAGTTTGAGGCCACCCTAAGAATACATAGTGAATTCCAGGTCAGCCTGGGACAGAGTGACACCCTACCTCAAAAAACCAGAAAAAAAAAAAAAAAAAAAAAAGAAAGAAAGAAAGAAAGAAAGAAAGAAAGAAAGAAAGAAAAGAAAAGAATATGGCTGTACTGCACACCAGGTATTAGTTTTGGAAGCCTGAAAAATGCATGGAGTGATCATGAATTGCCCACTGTTCTAGGAGCCACTGAGGAATGTGGCACGAGGCAGGGCATGTGGCCTTGATAGGCTGGAAGAGCCTTTAGAAGTTGGACCGTGGTTTGCATGAAGACCTGAAGATATTCTGGATATACCAGGACCGTGCAAGGGCTACCATAGAGTGCACTATTGGCCTGGAATGGAAGTTTTCCCTGGATACTCTGCCCAGCTGAACAGGTGGAATTGGAAAACCTGGAGACTGTCAGTCTCCGATAATATTGAACTAAAACTGCAGAAGTTTGATGATGGTTGAGTTTGTATTGTTCTAGTCTCTCCTTGCAATGCCTTATAGCAGTTGAAAAACTTTACTCTGTGCCTTTATATGATGAAAGTATGTAACTTATTTGATTTTACAGGACTCACAGCTAAGAGACAATCTTAAATCTCAAAAAAAAAAACTTATGGATTGTTCATTTCTGAAATTTGTCACATACCTTACTACAGTAATTGATGATGGGTAACTCAATTATGTAAAGGCACATTACAGATAAGGAAGGATTACTGTATATTATTACATCATGATAGAAATAGTACCTTACCAGAGACTCATCTATTTCCTCATCTGATCCATCATCATCACTGTCTTCATCATCTTCTCTTACTCTTCCATACCCTAAGTACACAAAAAAATTGGTAAATAATTAAGCATGTTAAATGTCAAAGAAGTTTGTATACACTGGTTAAACTGGTATTTCTTAGGGGGGAAAAAACAAACATGGACCTATTACATTCTGATCTAGGAAGCAGAAAAGAGCTAAGAAAATTCTCAAATACAACATGTTCTTCCTATAACATTCCAACATAACAAATCATTCAACTAACAGTCACCTTTAATAAGTTCAATATATTACCTACATGTTAATGACAAAAGTACAAGTTCCCACTGTTAATATTTCTTTTTAAATCAGAAACACAATGTAATAGAAGAAGTGTATTATTTAATACAAATTCATACTCTTATCAACAAAATATACATATGGAAAGTACCTCTAACTACAAGGTATCTCTCGATAGCTTGTACCAAAGCCAGGGGGTCGATCTTGACAGGCCCACCCTTCCACTGCTTCACATTGGCACAGTCTGGATGTCTTTGTAACTGACATTTTAACTGATGTGTGTTGAAAAATTTTAAAGCCTGTGATCCTCTGTTGAGAGAAAAGCTCAAGATAATTTGTGAAAAAAAGTTATTCTATTATTTTCACAGTCAACATACTACATTAATTTAAATAAAAGCAAGGTAATAAAATTTCCTAAGATGCAAGGCACTTACCAGATCCTAGAATTGACATCCGCAATACAAGATGTTTAACACAAATTATGAATAAAAATAAATGGGGTGAGGGCTGGAGAAATGTCTCAGCGGTTAAGGCATTTGCCTGTGAAGCCAAAGGATCCGGGATGGATTCTCCAGGATCCACATAAGCCAGATGCATGAGGGGCACATGCATCTGGAGTTTGTTTGCAGTGACTAGAGGGCCTGGTGTGCCCATTCTTTCTCTGTCTGCCTCTCTTCTCCTCTCTGCTTGTAAATAAAAATTTTTTTAAAAAATAGAATGAGGTGAATATGTATGTATGCATATGAAAACATGAAGTGAACATTTGAATTCTATAGACCATATGAATCTGTGTGACCAACAATACCATAATATGGCATCTATGAAATATAAAGACATTAGATTATTTCTCTGGAATTAAATCTTAAACTATTTGAGCATATCAACTTCTGGAGTATTTTGTTCCTTTCATACTAAATTCTATCTAAAGTAAAAAAAAACTTCCAATTTTTGCTTTCAAATAGTTCACTTATAGAACTGAAAACCTTCAAATTTACTTTGCATGAAGTAGTTAAATAGTCACAGTAATTGATATCTGACATTTAATAGCACAATCTAAAAATCTCTGGCCAAGATTCAGATACAATCAAGCTTAAGATGTGGTAATCTCTAACACTACATAAAGCATATAGTGTGGGAAAGAATAATATTCCATTACATTCGCATATATTAAATTTCATAAATGGGGTAGATATGAAACACATGATAAATTTTGTTTCTTCATATTGAGACAGAACCTCATATAGCTCAGGCTGACCTTGAATTCCTGATCCTCTTGGATCTACCTCACAAGTGCTGAGATTATGCACATGTGCCTGTCTTTTTCTTAAGCTAAATAAAAATGCCCCTTTGTTTCATAAGGTATTCTAGGACAATATTATTGTCAAAACTGAATATACCATGCTGTATGTTAAATCTCAAAGCAGAAACTAAAATAACTAGCTCATGCTTTCATACTTCATGTAAAAGAAGCAGCTGTTTCAATTTAAAAAAATGTTTTTTCTATTTTTGAAATCAGGGTCTTATTCTAGCTATCACAGGCTTACCTTAAACTCATGTAGATTCACCTAACTCAGCTGGAATTAAAGGTGTGAGCCACTACGCCCAAATTAAAAAATTTCTTTAAACATCAGAAGGCGGATTTAAAACCCATTTATTGTTTTCTAAGCTTACAATCAAAATATACTATGAAGCTTATAAAATTGCCTAATATATAGCAATTAACTTTTTAATTCTTTCCATACTGCCTCTATAGTCCTTATCATCTCGATGTGTACTAAAATATTAAAACTTAATCCATTAAAATACAAGATTATAACCACTTATCACATGGAATCATCACAGAATATAACTATTTTACTATCCACAACTACAAAAATCTTGAAAAAAAAGCTTTAGATGTTGAAGCCAATCAATTTTGGGGGAAAAAAAAAGACAATAAGCTTGTTATAAAAGTTGTCAAAAAGTCACTGGCTTATATATTTTAAAAACATCAGGTTTAAGGTAGATGGTATAATCAAAGACAAAAAGCATTTGATGATTCACTCTTGGTTTTTTGGTTTTTCAAGGATCTCATTCTAGGCTAGGCTGACCTGAAATTCACTATGTTGTCTCAGGATGGCTTCGAACTCAAGGCAAACCTCCTACCCCTGCCTCCCCAGTGCTGGGATTAAAGGCGTGCGCCACCACACCCAGCTTGATGATTCACTCTTTAGATACAATTTTTTAAGTCATTATAGAAGAATTCTTCAGGAAGACCAAAACCTTATCAAACCTCTTGCCACTTTTTACTTCAACTAAGTTCCCAATTGCAGTGGCAAGGGTATCTACTCAGGCAATGGTCCTTACCTGCCTCCAGTCCCATTTCCACTAGGGAAATCATGTACTTTGACTGGAAATTGTTCCATCTGGCTGAGGCAGTTGTTCATCTTGTGAACTAATGCCAGCAAAGGTGCATTACCCACTGGTTCTACTCTTCCAATGGGTTCTTCTCCAGGAAGCTAAAGTTATAAATAAACCAATAGGTTAAACATGGCCTTTTGAAAATGAACACTCCATAAGAAATTGAATATGCAGTTTCCTAGAGATTTTATCTACTCATTTATACAGACTCAAGACAATGTTTTGAAATAAGTTATTTTAAAGAAAGGCTCTCCTTTTGGATAGCCCACAAGTCTATTTCCCAATTCATGAATCCAAATGGCTCTGAAAACACCAAATGCTGGCAAAACCTGATCCAGACAAACATGAAGTTATTTATGCTTTTTATTTACCAGATTTTACAAAGAATATTCATGTTTTACTGCAGTGCTCAAATATGCCTGCAGCTGGAGGCCCTGGCGTCCCAATTCTGTTTCTATCTCTCTCAAATAAATGAATAAGTTTTTTTTTTTTTTTTTTTTAAAAATGGTGGGCTGAAGAGATGGCTTAGCTAAAGGCTAAGGACCCAGGCTTGAATATTCATGTAAGGCAGATGCACAAGGTGACACAGCCATTCTCAACCTACCTCCCTCTATTTAGGGGGGAAAAAAACTGGATACAAAGTGGTGCATGTATCTGTAACCTCAATAAATCTTCAGCAATATGACCAGCAGCAAAAGAAACCATGTCTCAACATATGGAGAAGGAATGAGAGGATAAACAAGGTTGTCCTCTGATGCCCACCCACTTGCCGTGACATGTGCACGGGTCATACACACACACACAGATTCCTTTGACATTTTTCCTAACAATACATAGTGTCTTTACCAAACCTACAGTAAATTATTATTGGGATGCAAGCTTTGGTGAGTACTGACTCTTTAAGATATACAAATATTATTGGTTAACTTACTGGAGAAGAAAAAAATACATGAAGGAATCGTTTTAATCTGATTTCTCTGCTTACAGCATCCTTTTCACTTTTAGATGTCAAATACACCAACAGCTGCTTTACAAATCCACTATGTTGAATTTCAAATGATGAAACATCTGACTCTGAGACTATGCTACGGATTTCTACAAGGCACTCAGCTCCACCGTCCACCTGAAAGAATAGGGTATACATTAATTACTAAGTGTACAAGTCACATGTACCCAAAGGGAATCAAATGTATATCCTCAATATCTTTATAAAAAGGATGGTAGGAAAATGGTATCTTAATAAATCCTTGGAAAATAAGATTAATATAAAATGTTAAATTATTTCATGATGAAAATAGGTATCTATTTTTTTCATTAAAACAATGTTGTTTGCATTATCACACATTTTCTACACAAAAGATAACTAAAGAATAAAGGGAGCTAGAGATTGCTCAGTGTTTAAAGGCACTTGCTAGCAAAGCCTGATGGCCTGGTTCAATTTCCCAGTTCCCTTGTAAGGCCAGGTGTCCAAACTGGCACATAATCTGGAGTTTGTTTTTAGTGGCAAGAGACCCTGGCAAACCCTTTTTCATTCTTTCACTCTCTCTCACTCTGCCTCTTTTTTTTTTGTCTCAAATAGATAAATTAGGGGGCAGGGACTGGAGAGATGGCTTAGCAGTTAAGGTGCATGCCTATGAAGCCTAAGGACCCAGGTTCGATTCTCCAGGTCCCACTACGCATAGTGGCACATGTGTCTGGAGTTTGTTTGTAGTGGCTAGAGGCCCTGATGTGCCCATTCTCACCCTCTCTCCCTCCCTCTCTCTGTCTCTAATGAATAAATAAAATCTGGGCTGGAGAGATGGCTTAGCAGTTAAGGCACCTGCCTGCGAAGCCAAAAAAACGCCTGTTCGATCCTCCAGGTCCCATGTTTGGCCAGATGCACAAGTGGTGCAAGTGTGCAATATGACACATGCGCATACGGGGGCGCACGTATCTGAAGTTCATTCACAGTGGCTAAGAGGATACTGGCACGCCCATTCTCTCTCAAATTAAAAACAAATAAATAAAACCTTAAAAAAAATAAATGAGGGCTGGAGAGATGGCTTAGTGGTTAAACGCTTGCCTATGAAGCCTAAGAACCCCGGTTCGAGGCTCAATTCTCCAGGACCCACATAAGCCAGATGCACAAGGGGGTGCATGCATCTGGAGTTCATTTGCAGTGGCTGGAGGCCCTGGCACACCCATTCTCTCTCTTTTTCTCTCTACCTGCCAATTTTTGTATTTCTCTCTCTCAAATAAATAACTAAAATAAAATAAAATATTAAAAAAAATAAACGGGCTAATATAGAATAAAATGTCATTACAAAAAAAAAGATGGATGTTAAATAAAAGTCTCAAACACAAGAAGTGTTTTGTCTACTATGCAAAAATATCATTTTTAAAAAAGACGTGAAAGTAGATGAATGCCTACTCAGAGATCGGGATAAGAAAGGAGAGAAAAAGCCAGGCGTGGTGGCACACGCCTTTAATCCCAGCACTCGGGAGGCAGAGGTAGGAGGGAGTCAGAGGTAGGAGGATCGCTGAGAGTTCAAGGCCACCCTGAGACTAATAGTTAATTCCAGGTCAGCCTGGACCCAAGTGAGACCCTACCTTGCAAAACCAAAAAAAAAAAAAAAAGAGAGAGAGAGAGAGAGAGAGAGAGAGACAGGTGCTTGCTTGCCTGCAAAGCCAAAGGACCTGGGTTTGATTCCCAAGACCCACGTAAGCTGGATGGACAAGGTAGCACATACACCTGGAGTTTGTTTGAAGCAGCTGGAGGCTCTGGAGCACCCATTCTCTCCCTCTCTCAAATAAATAAAATTAGTACTTGGGAGGCAGAGGATGGAGAAGCCACCATGTGCTCAAGGCCACCATAAGAGTACATAATGAATTCCAGGTCAGCCTAGGCTAGAGTGAGCCCCTACCTCGAAAAACCAAAGAATGAATAACTAACTAAAGTAAATATAAGTACATATATTTAGGGATGTAGAGATAGCTTAGCAGTTAAAACCATGTGCTTATAAAGCCTGACAACTCAGGTTCAATTCTCCAGTTCTCATTTAAAGCCAGATATACATAGTGGTGCATGGGTGTGGAGTTTGTTTACTAACAGCAAGAGGCCCTAGAATGACCATACTTTGTCTCTATCTGCTGACAAATTAAAAAAAAAATTAAAAATGGTTTTAGGGCTGCAGAGATGGCTTAGCAGTTAAGGCACTTGTCTGCAGCCAAATGACCCAGGTTCAATTCCCCAGAACCCACGTAAGCCAGATGCACAAGGTGGCACATCCATCTGAGTTTGTTTACAGCAGCTGAAGGCCCTAGCACACCCATTCTTTATGTACCTCTTTCTTTCAAATTAAATAATTAATTAACAAAGGTTAAGGCCAGGCATGGTGGTGCACAGGCCTTTAATCCCAACACTAGGGAGGCAGAGGTAGGAGGAATGCCATGAGTTTGAGGGCACCCTGAGACTACATAGTAAATTACAGGTCAGCGTGGGCTAGAGCAAGACGAGACCCTAAAAAAATACAGACATATATATGGTTTTAGACAAGAAAAAGCAACTCTAATGCCAGAATGAAAAGATGATGGTGGGTGTGGTGGCACACACCTTTAATCCCAGCACTCAGGAGGCAGAGGTAGAAGGATCACCGTGAGTTCGAGGCCACCCTGCGACTACATAGTGAATTCCAGGTCAGCCTGGACTAGAGTGAAACCCCACCTCGAAAATCCGAAAATCAAAAAAAACAACAAATGAAATGTGAAACATTACTACAAACTCTGACGTTCCAAACTAATTACTATGAGACTGTTAAGTGAGGCTGGTTCTCATCAACTTCAATACTTGGAAGTTAAGAGACTTTAGAAAAAGAGAGATACTTGACAAACACTCCTGAAACTTTTTCATTTGTAATACAAAGTGGCAGGAAGGAACGTTTCCTAGTGCATGTAATAAAATGATAAATTGCCAGGCGTGGTGGCGCACACCTTTAATCCCAGCACTTGGGAGGCAAAGGTAGGAGGATCACTGAGAGTTCGAGGCCACCCTGAGACTACATAGTGAATTCCAGGTCAGCCTGAGCCAGAGTGAGACCCTACCTTGAAAAAACAAAGATAAACCATGACATCAAGGGATGAGTAAGACAAATGTCACTGACAAAGATCCATGTTTGGTTAAAAACACACACACACACACACACACACACACACACACACACACACTAACAGGGCTGGAGAGATGGCTTAGCAGTTAAGGCGTTTGCCTGCAAAGCCAAAGGATCCCAGTTTGATTCTCCAGGACCCACATAAGCCAGATGCACAAGGGGGCACATGCATTTGGAGTTTATTTGCAGTGGCTGGAGGCCCTGGCGTGCCCATTCTTTCTTTCCTTCCCTCCCTTTCCCTCTTTGTCTCTAAATAAATAAAATTTTAAAAACCACTAAGGAAACATGAAAAAGCCATATGCAAATCTACTACTTTGTAGGCTAATTAAAAATACTATTTAGGGCTGAAGGGATATATAAGTGGTTAAGATACTTGCCTAAGGACCCAGGCTCAATTCCCCAGAACCCATGTTAAGCCAGATGCAAAAGGTGGCACACACATCTGGGGTTCATTTGCAGTGGCTAGAGGCCCTGGCATGCCCATTCTCTCCCTCTCTTTCTCTAAGTTAAAAAAAATAAATAAATATAATTTGAAACAAAAAAAGTTTCAATAAACCTATGTGGGTGGATAAAGCTGTTCCCAGAAGCCATGGGTTATTAATCAAAACTCCCAGTGCCAGGGAGATTATGTTCAATGAGCTGTCAGTCAGGGAGACTACAAAGACCCCTGAAGTAATATAAAGCTTTTTATACTGCTTTTGGTTGCCCACCAAAACTAGATCAAAAGTCAGAGGATAGGGAGGTAACAGGACCTAGGTGGGTGCTAAATGGAGAGGTTGTCAAAATGCTTTCTAAATAGTTATGCCCATGTAGGTGAGTACTGCTCTCAGGCTTTATCGCAGAATGTTTATTTTTTGCAGTGGCCAAAGATTAATAATGCAGAGACGTATTGCTGGTGAAAGTGCTAAGTGACTATTATGTGCTCAGTCCTAACTGTGTAACACATCATTCTGTATCACTTGCTCCAAGGCAGAAAAAGGAGTCAACAGAAAAGAAGAGTGAGAGGATGAAGATGAGTATTGTGTTGTGGAAAGCTGTATTCTGGATACAACATGACCACACAAACCCACAGCAGCTATGGTTTCTTGCACTTAAAAGTGAGTCTGTCAACATTTTATCATGAATGGGGAAGTGGCTCATAAGACTACACTTTTCCCTAAAGTAGCTATTGGTGGTTAACAGTTGCTGGGGGGAGATAAAATCATGTTCTTTAGTGGTGTAACCACAAGAAAGTTACCCATAGTTTAGTAAATAATACCCAACCCACATTCATGAAAGTAACTGTAATTTAACTCAGTGCTCCTCTCACTCCTACAAAGACATGAAAGCAAGACACTAGTTAGGAAGAAGAAAGTGTTCAGCAAAAATAGGAGGAGTATGGGATGAGACAATGGGGATGAATACAATTAAAATACATTATATGCACAGATAAAACTATCAAAAAATAATGAATTCATTAAAGTTAAAATAAATCAGAAACGTACTGTAAAACAAAACTGCCTTTCTAGAGGAAAAAGGAGATTATCTTTGAGATTTTTTAGGTAGACAATTATTTAATTTTTTAATAATTTTAATAAAATCAATGAGATAATAAGCTCAAAAAAAACTTATGATAGTTGGTGTAATGTAGTGGACACTACCTGGAGGTTGAGTTGTTCGGTTGCAGCACAAAGTCTCTGAAGGACATTTAGTGCAGGGTTGCTTCCATCCATATTCTCAGAACTAAAGTAACGCTCTACAAATTTATGTGCCTGTTCCTTAATCCACCCTTTGATTTTTTCTCTGTAAGAAGGGAAAAATATTAAAGTCTCTGTGTATGTGGAAAGGATTTCCATTATAACTTCTGACTAAAGGCAAGTAACAGCTTAAAACCTTTCTACTCTATGATTATTAAAGTAGCAGTTCAGATCCCACAGTAGCCAAATTAAGTTTTATTTTGAAAATGTGATAAGGTATATCTAGAGAATTGTTCAAGTACTTAAAATATATTCCAGGTCATTACATAAGCAGTAAACATATAACAGTTCTCTTAGTGTTTAAATCCAAATAGAAATGCACACAATTCCCTAATAAGATACAAGGTATATCTACACTGCCTTTACCTGTGTTCTCTAAAGAGAGGAGGTCAAACATGTACCAGAAACATGTGACTCCTCAGATGTAAAATAAGCTATTACAAATGGGACCTAGATGTTTAAATTATAAGCACTTGTAGTTTTAGAAATAAATTGTGCAGTTATTTTTATGAAAGAAATAAGAAAACCAGCAAACAACTCAATCAACCAAAGAAAAAAAAGTAATGGGGCTGGAGAGATGGCTTAGTGGTTAAGGCGCCTGCCTCCTAAGCCTAAGAATGCCGGTTCCAATCTCCAGGTCCCACGTTTAGCCAGATGCAAAGTGACACAAGGGTGCAATGCTGCACTTGACCACAAGGGGGCGAACGCATCTGAATTTCGTTTGCAGCAGCTGAGAGGCTGCTGGTGAGCCCATCTCTACCTGTCTTCCTCTCCCTCTCTCTGTGTCTGTATCCAAAACAAACAAACAAACAAACAAAAAAAAAAAAAAAAAAAAGGATTGGGAAAAGTATATTTTCTCTATGTTACATTATTGGTATTTTACATCCAGTATCCCCAAAGAAAACAATTTTCAAGAATTTTGAGATAAAAATTTGTACGCAATAGTTTAACTGGTAAGAGGTCCAAGTATAGATGTGGGGAAGGGGCAGGGATAGGAGGAAAAAAGAGGAAGGGATGGTTGGTTGTCATCTAAAATCTAAGTTACACTTGGGCTGGAGAAATGGCTTATCAGTTAAGGCATTTGCCTGTGAAGACAGAGGACCCAAGTGTGATTCCCCAGTACCCACGTAAGCCAGATGCACAAGGGGCACATGCATCTGGAGTTCATTTGCAGTGGCTAGAGGCCCTGGCATGCCCATTCTCCTTCTGTGTCTCTTCTCTCTCTCTGCTTGCAAATAAAAATAAAAATTTTAAAAAAGTCCAAGTTACACTAAAGTTATCATTAAAACTTGAGTATGGCTGGGTGTGGTGGCACACACCTTTAATCCCAGCACTTGGGAGGCAGAGGTAGGAGGACTGCTGATAATTTGAGTCCAGCCTGCGACTATATAGTGAACACCAGGTCTGCTTGGGCTAGAGTGAGACCCTACCTTGAAAAACCAAAAAAATAAAAATCAGGGGGCTGGAGAGATTGCTCAGTGGTTAAGGTTCTTGCCTGCAATGCCTAATAACCCGAGTTTGATTCCTCAGTACCCACATTAAGCCAGATACACAAAAGGGTGCATGCATCAGAAATTTGTTAGCAGAATCCTCAACAACAAGAACAAAAAAAGACCTACAGAAAACAAAACTTGGTTTTAAAAATATGTGAGTCCCAGCTAGTTGTCAAATGGGGACTGAACTCAGGTCTTTGCACATACCAAGTGCTCTTTCAAGACAAATATCTAGTTCCACCCAAATAGAGTTTTAAAATGTATGTGCTTATAACTTAAGAATTTAACTCATCTCTAAGGTATTCTACTTCTGAAACAAATTAAAACATGCCCATGGATTACCTCCACATGAAATAAATATGCTCAAAATGTTTAGATTTTCCTTGGATATAGGATTAGAAGCAATAGATTCCCCCTCTCCCACATCACCTGTTATTGGACATCGTGTCCTTTGAGGCAGCCCTGGCAAGACCACTAACTCCTGCAGTTCGTGCTGGCTCTATGTTGTTGCTATTGGACTGTGCACTTAGCCTTCCCCACGTTTTTGGATTCAAGCTTGCCAGGAAGGAAGATTTAGGAGACTGAGTAGTGGTGGGGCTTTTAGCTATGAAAAGGCAAAAGGTTACAGTCAAATTGCTTTAGCATAAGTGAGCAAAACCAACAAAGTTTAAAATTAGCTGAAGAAACTAAGAATACTGGTCTTTAAGGACATAATTACTACCAGGACCTCCCATGATGTCACGCAGTTAACTTTACCTTGATTGTCTACTTTGTCATCATCTCTTGGAGGTGAATATTTTGGCCGTCTTGGCCCTCGTTTTGGTAGTCGTTTTCTCTTTAGAACATCACTTAACCGACTGTCACAAGTAAAAATAAGGGAGGTTAGTAATTCCTAGTGAACAAGCAAGCTAAAATAGCAAACATGTCATAAAATATTGTCATTACAGGTACTGTTTAGAGTGATTATTTAATGTTGACTCTGTAATATGGAAATAGGAACTGAGTCAGTAGCTATTAAAATATCTGATTAATTCTCTGCATGTTCAACTTAATGATAAAATATAACATACAAAAGTACATAAAGCAAATATACAACACAAAGATTACAAATTAGAAAAAGAGGCCTGGCTTGGTGGTGCACACCTTTAATCCCAGCACTCAGGAGGATGCAGAGGTAGGAGGATTGCTATGAGTTCAAGGCCACCCTGAGACTACATAGTGAATTTCAGGTCAGCCTGGGCTAGAGTGAAACCCTACCTTGAAAACCAAAAAAATAAAAAAAATAAACATTAAACCTGAGTACAGCAGATTTTCTGCAACATAAATGGAAACAATGCACTCAATGTTCATATTACTAAATACTTTCCTAACTGCTTACAATAACATTATAAATTTTTTGGTGGAATTTTAACCTATACAAATCTAATAAGGAACACATTTTAAACTAGAACTACATATACACTGAACTGTCTACAGCAAATTCTATTTTTATGTTTCAGTATTTGGTTTTGTTGATATAGGATTTCAAAATGTAGCTCGGGCTGGCCTCAAACTTATAATCCTCTTGCCTCAGCCTCCTATGACCTAAAATGGAGTGGGAGTCCCACTCCATTCCTGGCTGTAGGCTCTGTTCTTAACACTACAGAGCACCATAACCTTCAATAGTCTCTATTATTAACACATTAGAATAATTTGAAGCCATAAATTTTTAGAATGCTAAAGTTGAACAAATGGGCAGATAATGTTCTAAGTCAGTTACTCTGTGACTCAAATGACATTGGAACATTTTGAGAAAAAAGGGAAAGTCTTCCAATGTGCAATAATTCTATGAAATAAACTAAATAATGTTCAAATATGCTTGAAAATCAGAAATGGATTTCAAAGAATAAAACTTAAAAATATGATTCAACATCTTTTACAAAAGTAAGTTCAATTAGTGGTGAAAATATTTTTAAAACAAGTACTTATCTTTCATTAGAATCAACTATTAGATTCTATAATCAACTTCAACTTCCTAATTTAACTGGCTCTGAGTTGTCTCACAGTACTCTGAAATTCACTGAGTACCTATAATGTCTCAGAGGCACAATGCCCATATTATATTGCAAAATCCTTCAATAATTTTTTATGGTTATTACAGTGATCAAGGTCTTGAAAGAGAAGGCGAAAAAAGGAACAAACAAGGCTAGAAGAGAAAATGACAGATAAGTGCAACCTCAGAATTAGGAAGGTGGAAGGAAAGCCCAATAGTTTCTAAGTCAAATATCCACAAACTTGGCCAATAACAAAGTAACCAGTGTTCCTAAGAATCATTGTACCAGAAGTCAGTTTGCCACAGTCTAATTGCCCAACTTTCTATTTAAGCTAGAAAACTGCCACCAGGTGGCACCCAAAGCAGCCTGCCACAAAGCACTTGCCCAGTAATCTGGCAAACCTCACACAAGAACACTACTTCAGAGTATACAAGACTGACTATAGGTCCCCACTTATTCAGTTTACCATGATATCTTACAGGCTAAAACAAGCAACATCACACTGATTACATTATAAATTGCACAACTGTGGAACATTACATAGCAAGAGTGAGATGTTTCTGACACAAAATGAAAACCAATGAGGATTTCCTAACATTCTTAATAGAACAGTAGAAAAAAGGTGACAAACATGTAAAAGTACACATTAAGAATTACAATTTAGCTTTAAGAAAGAGTAACCTATTTGCTCCCATTTTTTAGTTAAAACTAAACTGGATATCAGGCTTTACTGCCTTGCCTATGGAGTCTAATTTCTAGTATTTTCTATTGTGTTAGTAACTGATGGTGCAAAGGAACTTATGCAGCACACAGTGATAATCAAAATTATGGAACCAGAAAAACAAAAGGCTTAAAAACTTCATCTGTAACACTGTATAAGCCACAAATATCTTTGAGCTTCAGGTGCCCTGACAATCAATTACAACAGTGTTCACTTTTTTGTAGTTCCACAAGGCCCAGTAGAGTCACCTTCCACTCAAATGGAACATTAAGCAAAGGATACAGCGGATGAGGCTGTAGCTCAGTGGAAGAAGTGCTTGAGACCCACAATAATAAATAATGGCCACTGTGGTGTTTTAGTATTTTACGCTCTGACTCTCAGGAACCCAAGTAAGTTAAAGGCAGAGGGTTTCACAATCACAATAAAACTCTTACCCTTGAGGACTCAGATCCAAAGAATCATCCCTGCTATGCTGCAAGCTGGGCGATCCCAGGTCAGCTGCGGCATTGGTAGCGGCTGTAGCTGTCCCACTGCTGACTGATGTTGTGGACCCCAAGGATCCTGACCCATTAGTACACGCCTTTGGGGGGCTTGTCAACAAAGATTCTGACTCTGCTAAGTGTTTTACTTGATGCATCACACCTTTATAGCAAAAAGGACAAAAAGGAGTCATTTATAAATCAGGAGTGAAGAGTACCTCCCCATCACTACTACAAAAATCCCTGAAAGCTAACATAGGGAATGGCTAAAAAAATAGATACTAAATTGGGGAGGAAACCTTAAAAGTCACAGTTTTCATCTTAACTCTAGTCCTTAAAAATGTATTCAAAGTTTTTATTATTATTATTATTATTTTGGTTTTTAGAGGTAGGGTTTCACTCTAGTCTAGGCTGTCCTGGAATTCACTATGTAGTCCCAGGGTGGCCTAACTAATGGTGATCCACCTACCTCTGCCTCCCTAGTGCTAAGATTAAAGGCGTGTGCCAACTCTCAAGAGTTCTTTACTAGATTTTTAAAAAAGACTTATTATTATTATTTAAAAATATATATTTTGTTTGGGCTGGAGAGATGGCTTAGCGGTGAAGGCGCCTGCCCCTAAGCCTAACAACGCTGGTTCCAATCTCCAGGTCCCACGTTTAGCCAGATGCAAAGTGATGCAAGGGCGCAATGTTGCACTTGACCACAAGGGGGCGGACGCATCTGGATTTCATTCACAGCAGCTGAGAGGCTGCTGATGTGCTCATCTCTATCTGTCTTCCTCTCCCTCTCTCTCTCTGTCCAAAAAAAAACTTATATATATATATAGATATATAGTTTATTTGAGAGGGAGAGGAGAAACAGAGAGAGAATGGGAACACCAGGGCCTCCAACCGCTGCAAACCAATTCCAGATGCATGTGCCACCTTGTGCATATGGGTTACATGGGTCCTGGAGAATCAAACTGGATCCTTTGGCTTTGCAGGAAAGTGCCTTAATTGCTAAACCATCTCTCCAGCCCTATTATTATTTTCAAGAGAGAGAAAGAAGCAGAAAAAATGGGTGCACCAGAGTCATCAGCCACTGCGAACAAACTCCAAATGCATGTGCCCCATTGTACACATGTGCAACATTTTACGCTTGTGTCACTATATGTCTGGCTACATAGGACCTGTGGATTCAAACATGAGTTCTTAGGCTTCGCAGGCAAGTGCCTTAACTGCTAAGCCATCTCTCCAGCCCCCTAAAAGATATTTTTATTGAATACCTTCTAAATCTCAAAGCCAGATCATGTACAGTCCCCAAATTCAAAATATCTATCTTATAAACAATAATTTATTTTAGAAATACAGCATACATCATGGTGTGATAGCCAAAAGAAGAGAAAAGACCTACAATGTACTCTCTGTGAATTTCATGAGCTTTATAAGGGCAGAAGAGGGGCAGAAAGAAAAGAGCCAAAGTATGGGGAGGAATGCTGTGAAGTACTGTCATCCAGATATGATGTGGTGTTGAATTCATGACCTCACAGCAACTGTCATTACCTACACAAGAACTGCATAATTATAAGGTCCATAAACATTCACTCATGGATGGTGGAGGAGAGCATGAGGCCCCATTCTTCCCTGAAGGTTTTGTCAGCTAATGGTTGCTGGTACAATGGAAGACATTTTCTTCAATGGTGTAGCTACTAGTTAAGTTGAATGTATTATGATAAATAATCCACCTCCCATATTCATAGAGGCAACTGTTATTAAAATCTATTACACAGCCGAGCATGGTGGCACACACCTTTAATCCCAACACTTGGGAGGCAGACGTAGGAGGATTGCTGTGAGTTCAAGGCCACCCTGAAACTACATAGTGAATTCCAGGCCAGCCTGAGCTAGAACAAGACCCTACCTGGAAAAAAAAAAGGGGGGGAGGAGCATCGATGTAACAGAGGGACTAGTTGGGAGGTAGAAGGGATTTAGAAGACAGAGGGAGGGGCAAGAGAAAGTAATGGAACAAATTTTTTAAAAATAAAGGAATAGCTGGGCATGGTGGCATGCATCTTTAATCTCAGCACTCAGGAGGCAAAGGTAGGAGGATTGCTGAGAGTTTGAGGCCACCCTGAGACTATATAGTGAATTCCAGGTCATCGTGGGCAAGAGTAGGGCCCTACCTAGAAAAACCAAAAATAAAATAAAATAAAAATAAAGGATTAAAAAATGAAAAAATCAAGAAGGATGAAAGATCACATTAATGGCACCACCATAAAGAGCTGTGGAAAAGCAGTGACTGTCAGATCCTCAGAGTAAATAGAACTAAAACACTGAGAATGGGGTGGTACAGTGGTGTTTCCTATAGTGAAAGAATATACATGAGGTCCTATTTCCAACAAAGCTTATGTTATCTGTAGATGATTTTTATGAGTGGATGTGTTTTTTTTTTTTTTTTTTTTTTTTTAAAGAGGTGAGCCTAGAGCTTCCATCAGATTCTTAAGAAAGTAAAAAGTCAAAATGATTCTAAACTTCAGCAGTTGTTCCACAAAAATGAATGCTGTTTAATCCCAGCCTATACTAGGTACTAAGAACATGGCCATAAGTGAAATGCACTCAAGGAAACTAAATGACTAGGGTGATACATTCTTTAAGGAAATTTCTAATAAAGAATGTTATGCTTGCGAGAGATAAAACACACTGCTGCCAGAACATACCATTTAGGAGGACCAAATTCAAACTGGAAGGGAAGCAAGACCTCTTGGAAGAAAGTAATATTTAAACTGGATTAAAATTTTTTTTTTAATTTTTACTTATTAGAGGGAGAGAGAGAGTAGGGGGACAAAGAGAGAAAAAGACAGATAGAATGGGCATATCAGCACCTCCAACCACTGCAAACAAACTCCAGACACATACGCCACCTTGTCCATCTGGCTTATGTGGGTCCTAGGGAATTGAACCCGGGTCTTTGCAGGCAAGCAACTTAACTGCTAAGCCATCTCTCCATCCCTAAACTGGATTTTTTTTTGGCTTCTGTGTATGTGTGTGTGGTATGGTAGTGTATGAATGTGTATGTGCCCTTAAAGCACCTCATATACTTGCTTGCAAGGGAGGATGCCTGCCTATGGTAGTTTAACCCACTACTCCCACCTCCACTGCTCTTCTACTAGTTCCTGTTCTCTTTACCGATACCATAGCTTGTTATACCCTACCCTCTACCCTACCTTCCCTCCCTCCATAAGACTGACAGATTCCCTGATCTCTGCTCCCCTTTGCAGGACTGAGGTTACCACATCCAGTTGTTTATGTGGGATCTGAGATTTGAACTTGAGCAGTTTCAAGCCCCCTCAGGCCCTCTACTTGCATAGAGAACTCATTTAGTTAATTGCTGAGTTATCTCCCTAACTGTAATTGGTATTTTTTTTTTTGGAGAGAGACAGAGAGAGATGGGTGCGCCAGCAGCCTCTCAGCTGCTGAGAATGAAATCCACATGCGTGCACCCCCTTGTGGTCAAGTGTGTCATTGCGCTCTTGCATCACTGCATCTGGCTAAATGTGGGACCTGGAGATTGGAGCCACTGGAGATTGGAACCAGCGTTCTTAGGCTTAGGAGGCAGGCGCCTTAACCACTAAGCCATCTCTCCAGCCCTGCAATCGGTATTTTTAAGAGCCAGATGTCAAGCAATAGGATTAGTCTTTCATAAAACTTCCTAATGTATATGCTATAAAATCTTTGAGGGTAGAAGACAGAATCTGATAGCACGTGCATTCTATCACAGTTTAACAAAAGTCATTGGGCTGGTAAGGGGAGGGAAAGACTGATTCTCATATACTTCAAAACTAAAAAAGTGTAAGCAAATATAATACAAAATGAAAAAGATGAATTTGAAACTACAAATAATATCATAGTCTAATATTAACAAAATTGGTATTTCCTCCTATATTGTGTTAATATTAAACTAATTTGTATACATATACTGGACTTGTTAAATAAAAAGTCACTGGGCTGAAGAGATGGCTTAGCAGTTTAGGGCACTTGCTGCCAAAGCCAAAGAAACCCAGGTTTGATTCCCCAGGACCTATGTAAGCCGATTACACAGTGGTATATGCACCTGGAGTTCATTTGAAGCAGCCAGAGGCACTGGCATGCCCATTTTCTCAAATAAATAAATAAATAAATAAATTAATTAATTAATTAAAGTCACTTTTCAGTAGTAAAGAAATCTGCTATGCATTTAACATAAATATGTATTAAAACATTTAGGCTGGAGAGATGGCTTAGCGGTTAAAGTGCTTGCCTACAAAGCCAAAGGACCCAGGTTTGATTCCTCAGGACCCACACAAGCCAGATGCACAAGGTGGCACATGCATCTGGAGTTCGTTTGCAGAGGCTGGAGGCCCTGGCATGCCCATTCTATCTGCCTCTTTCTCTCTCAAATAAATAAAAATTAAAAACAATTTTTAAAAAGTTATTTATTTAGCTGGGCATGGTAGTGCATGCCTTTAATCCCAGCACTCAGGAGGCAAAGGTAGGAGGATCGCTGTGAGTTCGAGGCCAGCCTGAAATTACATAGTGAATTCTGGTAAGCCTGGACTAGAGCGAGACCCTACCTCAAAAAACAAAACAAAACAAAACAAACAAACAAAAATCCATATTAGAAGAAAACATTAAATGTTGAAAAGCTATTCATAATTTTTTCAATACTGTATTAGCACTGTCTACTGTACTCTCAAGATGTGAAGAGATTAAAAACCCAGAAGGAACTGGACTTGTTTGCAGAATGGAATTTAAAACAATTCTTTCTCGTGATTCCCACAAAACATTAGTATTTTAAAAGATTAAAAAGCACCATAGTGAGCTGGATGTGGTGGCGCACGCCTTTAATCCCAGCACTTGGGAGGCAGAGGTAGGAGGATTGCCATGAGTTCGAGGCCACCCTGAGACTACATAGTTAATTCCAGGTCAGCCTGGGCCAGAGTGAGACCCTACCTCGAAAAAAAAAAAAAAAAAAAAAAAAAAAAAGCACCATAGTGAAATTTTCTTTCTTTCTTTCTTTCTTTCTTTCTTTCTTTCTTTCTTTCTCTCTCTCTCTCTCTCTCTCTCTCTTTCTTTCTTTCTTTCTTTCTTTTGGTTTTTTGAGGTAGGGTCTCACTCTGGCCCAGGCTGACCTGGAATTAACTATGTAGTCTCAGGGATCCTCCTACCTCTGCCTCCCTAGTGCTGGGATTAAAGGCGTGCACCACCACGCCCGGCCTTTCTTTTTTATTTTGACAAGTTTATCTTAGGAAAAGAATGGAAAGGTGATACATCTCTATGGTGGACATTCAACAATAGAGTGCCTCAAACTGAAGCCCCATCTAAGACTGTTCCATGCCTTACAATAACCCAATTTCAACACAATAAATGACAAAACAAATCTCTAATCTTGAAACTATTTTGATTTACTGACATAATTCACTAGAAACAAACCAGCATATGACTTTTTGAAGAAAATTTTAAGGCTATACATATGATTTTAAAATGTATAACTGTTTCTCATCAGTTGACAGTAAACCTGTATATACACAAACATGAAACAAATTCTATATACACATTCTACATATACTTCAGTTTACTAAAAGAGCTAGTAGTTTGTTCTACACTGGGTGTGTATTTCCACTAAAGTTATATCTACACTAAATAATTCACAATTTATTAACATGCATGACATTACCTTCTCTTCTGAAGTAAACACTAAAAATATCAGGTAACTTCTGCATTAAGATTTCTGCCATCTGAAGCGCTCCAACTACTATCTTCAGGTCTTGGCTTGATAGCATGGAAGCAATGTGACTAGAAAAAGAAAGCATTTGTATATAAAACTGCCTATTAAACTTGATTATTATTTTGGTAATATACTTTAAATTTTAGAATGAAATATGTCTAATTGCAATAACAGCTCATTTTAATGATTTTAATTTTTATTCAAGTTTTTAAAGTTTTCTATAAATAGGCATAAAAGGATTTGAGATACGTCAAAGTTTTATGTGTCTATTATTTTCTCCCCTGTACTATTACTCTGTGGAGGCTTCTGGAATTACTTAAATTTCTAAAATGTGTTTTAACAATTTTCATAAACACACCTTGAAACAGCATGATTTTTCAGAACATCCTTCAGAAGTTCGGCATCAGCAAAATAAATTATCCTAAGAATTGCTCTAAGGCACTTATGTCTGACTGCAGGTCCTGCTGAGGAACTATACACTTCATAAAGAACACCAAATAATGTCTTAATGAAAGACTTAGCCAGTTCCGGATCCTCTTTCATAAGCTGTGCTCGAGCATCATCCTTCTTTAACTCTGAATATCCACCTGTTATAATAAATGAATAATCCTGAAATGACATCCTTCAAAAACATAGTACACAAAAAGAAGTATTAACATAAAATTTAGCTACAGAAAACTACCAATCATTCTGGCCAGAAATGCTATTAAGGTATCACTACACTGACTTCATTGTACCAATCTATGTTCTATGATACACTTGGGATATATTAAACTCCTGTAAGAAATAAACAAGTGTACAAGAAATGGGCAATGAATATTTAGCTAAAAACTATACAGATACACAAAGTGATTCTACTACCTTGTGCACAGAGAACGTGCATGGGGAAAAAAGTAACTGATAAAAGCTACTAACAAGAGTGAGACAAAGTACAGTACATAATACCAACTTAGCCTATCAGCAGGTTCTGTAAAAAGATCATGTGTATTTGTTTACATACTGACTGGAAGCCTAAAATACTATCTGGTGGTCCTTTTCAAAGGGAAAATAAATTGCTGGTCTTTGGGCTCTAGACTACAAATATAAAAGCAAAGGACTGGATCCTGAAGCATTAACTAGGAGAAAAGTCACGATCATCTGTTCTTCACTAGAGCAGAGAATCTGGGCAGCAAGTTTATGATAAAATGGTTGCAAAGAACTAATCTGGGGTTGAAGAGATAGCTCAGTAGTTAAAAGTGCTTGTTTATGAAGCCTGACGGCCTTGGTTCAATTACCCAGTACCCATATAAAGCCAGGAACACAAAGTAGCACATGCATTTGGAATTTGTTTACAGTGGCAATATGCCCTACTGTGCCTATGCTATGTCTCTTAAATAAACAGAAAATGAATGGGAGGGGAGGGATGGACTAATATGGTGGTTAGATGGTTCTAAAGGTGGGGGAGAGGCAACATGAACAAATATACTCCTACATTAGTTAGTTTTACCTGGACTACCAGAACATCACTAAGTAGAAAAATTGTAAGAAAGAGTCAAATTATCATTCAACTAAGGCAAATAGTTTTATTGTAACAAATTACTGTTATGAAACTGCTTTAAGCTTCCTAAGGATCCCCAATGAAAAAGTATTTATAGAAAATATTATACACACAACAGTATAGCAATACTTATTTAACAAAGATACTTACTAGTGTTAGTATTGGCTAAGGGGTTAGGTTTTCTCTGAATGGCACGTGCTGTTCCCGTGTCCTCATTGATTTGCTGCATAGAATTAAAATCAATAGTATAAACTCGTCCCAGAGTGGACAAGCTTATCTCATCCTCACCGACCTGATGGGCTGCCTGAGAGCAAAGAGAGAGAAACCTTGAATATAAGCATGGAGAAATTCATGACCTTAAGACACAGCTGGGACCCTCCACACATACTATCTTGTATTTTTATTTCATTATGGTTGGTGAGGTATGTAAAATTTGATAGTGGTAACATGACATTCATTAAAAATTCATTTTTAATTAAAGTATTAAAGGTTCAGATAAAATATCAAATCTTGTAGCATAAGTGATATGAACATACCATTTGTATTAAGAAAGCTTTTAAGACATCAGTGAAAAAAATTGTTATCCATAATCTTAGTATTCTAATTATTATTTACATGACAGAATCTTAGTAACTCACCAAAATCCTCCTTTAAGCCAAATAATCCTATAAAGTATCCTTAGGTAAAGAAAGGCAACCTCAAACTTAAATAGTACTTAAGATCCTAAGGAACATAACTAAAACTAATCAGCATAGTACAAGTATTACTCAGAAAAATATATATGCATGATTTAAAAACCCAAGAATTCATACAGAATATGCTACGTATGGTGGTACAAGCCTAGAATCCCAGCATTGGGGAGCTGGGGCAGGAGGATATCAAGTCCCAGGAGAGGCTTTGCTTAAAAAAAAAAAAAAAGCTAAAAGTGAAGATACAATTATCAGGAAAATGCAAAACAAAGTTAGAGATTATGACTAGTAGAAGGTGTAGTCTGCTAGTAAGATAAAGCTAACAATACATGAAAGTCTAGTCAACAGTTAACTTTCTCATAAAAGCAACCTGGCTCTGATTTCTAATTTCTTTAGAACTGTGGTGTAAAGATTTTTATCAAAATTTGGGCTGGAGAGATGGCTTAATTGTTAAGATGGTTGCCTGCAAAGCCAAAGGGCCCAGGTTTAATTCCCCATAGATGCACAAAGTAGTGCCTATTTCTGGAGTTCACTGGCAGAGGCTGAAGTCCCTGGCATCCCATTCTCTTTCTCTATCTGCCTCTTTCTTCTCTCTCAAATAAATAAATAAGATAAAAGATTTGGAAAAAGGGAAAATTTTAAAATAGAACAAAATTTACTTTTTTTTGGAGAGAAAAAGAGAGAGGGAGAGGAAGACAGAATGGGCACGACAGCAGCCTCTCAGCCGCTGCGAATGAACTCCAGATGCATGCGCCCCCTTGTGGGCATGTGCGGCATTGCACCCGTGCATCACTTTGCATCTGGCTAAACGTGGGATCTGGAGATTGGAACTGACGTTCTTAGGCTTAGTGGGCAGGCACCTTAACCACTAAGCCATCTCTCCAGCCCAAAATTTACTTTTTATAAATGACTACTGAGTGCTCAAGCTCTATAATGGATATCTGTACCACTCCTCGGACCACTGCTGTACAAGATTCAGGAAACATTACTGAAGAGGGGTAGAAAGAATCAAAACACCAGAAGAACGGTGTTTTGGGAACAGGATATGCCATGGCACTCAAGCTCACACCAGCTGTGATAACCTGTACCAGCTAACATTGTGCCTTAAATGGGGACAGGGGCCATGAAACTCCACTCTCCGGGAGGAGGTAGTGGTAGTTAAGGATTGCTGGGGGAAGGGGAGCTGTTCTCCTTAGTGGTATATCCACTAGTGAGGGTGAAAAAAAGGGGTTCAAGAGCTGGGTGTAGTGATGCACACCTTTAATCCCAGCACACGGGAGGCAGAGGTAGGAGGATCACCGAGAGTTAGAGGCCACCCTGAGACTACATAGTGAATTCCAGGTCAGCCTGACTAGAGTGGAAATCTTACCTCAAAAAACCAAAAAAGAAAAGAAAAGAAAAAGAAAAAGAAAAACAAATGAAATCCACATATTAATTATTACAGAGAATCACTGGCAACATTTTGGCCCTTTTGTATTATTCATTTTTTAGAAATATCCTATTTGTTTACTATTTATTTATTTATTTATTTATGAGAGAGAGAGAGAATATGAGAATGGGCACCAGGGTCTCTAGCCCTTGCAAATGAACTCAAGACCCATGTGCCATCTTGTGCATCTGGCTTTACATGGGTACTGGAGAATCAAACCTGGATCCTTTGGCTTTGCAGGCATGCACCTTTATCACTAAGCAATCTCTCCAGCCCTGCATTCTCATTTTTGAAATATTTACTAATTTATTTGCAAGAAGAGAGAGAGAAAGACAGAGAAAATGGGCATGCCAGGTCCTACAGCCACCACAAATGAACTCCAGAGGCATGTGCCACCCTGTGTATCTGGCCTTACATGGGGCTGGGGAACTGAACCTAGGTTATGAGACATTGCAGGCAAGTGTCTTAATCACTGAGCCATCTCTCCATCCCCAGAATTAACTCACTGTTGTCTTATACCAAGGAGCTTATTCCAAAAGTCACATAATTTTGTTTATTGTCATTGATATCATTAAAATTTATCCCATTAATAACTGAATTATACATCATAACTTTTGGGGGGGATATTTTTTGAGGTAGGGTCTCACTCTAGCCCAGGCTGACCTGGAATTCACTATGTAGTCTCAGGATGGCTCAAACTCACAGCGATCCTCCTATTTCTATTCCCGAGTACTGAGATTAAAGGTGTGTGCCACCACACCTGGCTTGTAACTTTTTTTGAAGTAGGGTCTCGTCCTAGCCCAGGCTGACCTAGAATTCACTATGTAGTCTCAGGGTGATCTCGAATCATGGAGATCCTGCCTCCTGTGAGCTGGGATTAAAGATGTGTGACACCACGCATGGCAATCAGCTTTCTTATTCACTCACAGACATGTTTTCAATGTTCTTCCCCCCCTTAAAAAAGTGACAAATCAGCTGGGCGTGGTGGCACATGCCTTTAATCCCAGCACTCGGGAGGCAGAGGAAGGAGGATCGCCGAGAGTTCGAGGCCACCCTGAGACTACAGAGTTAATTCCAGGTCAGCCTGGACCAGAGTGAGACCCTACCTTGCAAAACCAAAAAAAAAAAAAAAAAAAAAGTGAAAAATCTTTAAATCCCTTCTATGGGAGATCAATTTTGGACTGAAATAGCAGACATACTTTTAAACCATAGCCTAACTCCTCCAATGTTTCCTTTCAGAAATGAGGAAACTCTAGAACAAAGAACTTTTATTACTTGCTCCAAGTCAACCAGGTAGTTAGCAGCAGAAGCAGGACTAGAACATCATGTTTTCTGACCTGAACAGAAATGAGGACCTTGTATCTCAGGAGACAAAACAAGAAAATCTTGAGTTAATTCAAAAGTGAGCACACTACAGCACACACAGCCACCTCCCCATTCCATCCCTATGCCCACTCTCCACCAAAATAGAAATATTTAAACGGTACGATGAAACTACTACCTCAATGATCCGGCTATCAATCCTGTTATAGGGATGCCACAGGCCCCGGTCATCACGCCACTGCCATACTGCACCATCAGTGTTCTGTGCATTTCCTTTTTTCAACATGGTATCAACTGCAAAAATACCTTCTTTCGGTAAACACGGCATGAGTTCACTAAAAATAAAAATGTGCAATAATTTTAATAAGTACCTTCCTCAGCATTAGTAAATGGTACATCCCCATAGTAAAATAACCTCATATTAGTTTCCCTCCACCTTTTATTTTTTTTACCAAATCAGAGATGTCAGTTCATAGAGTTCTTGAGGACTACGTGGAACAAGATCAATCTGCTCCTGACAACTTCCATTGGAGGCACCGCACAGGAGGAAGTGAAGTGTTTCTGCAATGTCTGTAAAGCCAGCACAAGAAAACAAGCCTATTTAACTAGTGGTAATAACTAATTTACAAGGCAATCGTTCCCTGATGGGGAAAAACAATGAAAAGCAGTTTAAATAAAGAATCATAATATAAAAATTAAATTTAAAATATCTGAAGGGATAGAGATGGATTAGCGGTCCCCATGTAAACCAGACACACAAAGTGGCACATTTGCCTGGAGTTCGATTGCGTGGCTGGAGGCCCTAGAGCACCAAATCATTCTTTCCCTCTCCCTCTCTCTGTCTCTCTATCTCTCATATAAAAAAAAAATTATTCTGAAATAAAAACCTAAGAAAAAATTTGTGTAGATTCTAAGTTTCTTTATATGAACTTCCCTTGAGTGCCTACCTTCTGTCTAGGTGTCTAGTAATTTCTTCCATTGCACCCATGAGACCTCCAAAATCTATTATTACTTTTAGAAACTCAGTATTTTATACAAAAGTGCATTGAACAGGTTGCCACTCAAATATATTCATATACTTATTCTCTATTCAAATATATATAAAACATGTAGTCAACAGGATATATAACACAGCACTTAAAAGCATCTGAAGCTTACCTTTCCTGTCTTATGTGAAATTGCTTACATGTCAACTTGATACAAACATCATTAAAACATTTTCTACATAAGTTTCCATTCCCAGAAGACATCAGTTTCTGGAGGATTCGGCATGATAACCACTTAGATGCATCAACACTGTGAGTGGAGGGAGGTCCCAGTCACCACAGGTTTAATCACTCTAATGGCTGAAACCTAAAGACAGGGCTGGGTCTTTGTTGGTTGTGGAGTGTCTGTTTCTACATATAAATATTATACATATGCAAAAATCCACAAATTCACAAAATGATTCAAATTTTTAAAAACTATCTTGAAAAGGTAAAGTTGTGCTAAGTTTATAAAGAAATGTGAATACACCAAGTGGTACATTATGTGAACACTTTAACGGGCTGAGAACGTAATTCAATGGTCTAGCATTTGCCTAGGATATATGAGGCCTTGGGCTTAATTCCCATCACCACAGAAAAACAAAAATAAATAAAGGTAGGCAAGGTACACATTCTACAGTTTCATTTTTAAAGGTATCAGAGGGCAGTAAGAAAATGGATCCCAACAACAACAACAAAAAAATAGCCAACATTCTGGACTATGCAAAAAAAAAAAAAAAAAAAAAGCAAAAGCATGATTTGAAGAAAATATACATGATATGCATGTAAAAGAAGAGTAAGGCAGTGATTTACCAACCTGGCATTTAGAGTTATACTATACTGTGTCACAGAGTAACTAGAGATAACCTGTACTCCAACCCAAATCAAGTTCAAAGAGCTACTAGATGCCTGGAAAGATGGCTTAGTAGTTAAGGTGCTTGCCTGCAAAGCAAAAGGACCCAGGTTCAATTCCCTAGGACCCACATAAGCCAAATGTACAAGGTGGCGAATGTGTATAGAGTTCATTTGCAGCAGCTGGAGGCCCTGATGCAGCCACACAACCCCCATCAAATAGATAGATAAAAATAAAAATAAAATAAAAAAAAAAAGAGCTACTAGAGCAAGTTAAATTGAACTGGAACTACCTGAGAGGCAGAAAGCACTCTGTTCATGATAAAGGACACACCTCTCTTTTCAACCTCAGTAATACAAGTATTTTGTATCAAGTTCTATATCAATACATAAATTCACCAGAAATGCAACTTAACATAAAACCAGGTTTCCTAAAAACAAAAATACTGGTAAATATACCGCCCCAAACAGTGGGACCAAAAGCTGTATTTCCCACCCCCACAAAAGCTTTTAGGGGCTAAAGAGATGGATAAGTGGTCAAGGCGCTTGCCTGCAAAGCCTAATGACCAGGTTCAATTCCCCAGTACCCATGTAAGCCAATGCACAAAGTGGCACATGCATCACATGTATCTTTGCAATGGCTAGAGGCCCTGGCATGCCCATTCTCTCTTTCTCTGCTTGTAAATAAATAAATAAATTTAAAAAAAAATAAAATCTGCTCTTAGCCAGGCAAGGTGGCTCAAGCCTTTAATCCCAACACTTGGGAGGAAAATATAGGAGGATCATCATAAATCTGAGGCCACCCTTAGACTACACAGAGAATTCCAGGTCAACCTGGGCTAGAGCCAGACCCTACCTCGAAAAATAAAATTAAAAGCCATAGGGCAAAATTTAAAAATATGTAATTGTAATCAAAAAATTATTTTTAATTCAAGTCCATAGTAATATACTGTCCAGCACAAACTGATTACATATCATATTTGGGAGAAGAGGATTAGTAATACTGGGGATCAAAAAAGGGTCTGATACATGGTAAATAAGCCTCTTCCACTGAGCTACATCCTTAGCTAAGCATTTTCTACTTCAACATCCAATCATATTAGTAATCTCTTCTACATTCTTAACTTATGTTGACTTTCCTTATTAGTAAGTATGAAGCTAGTTTTCCAGATTACAATACAAAGTAGTACTTACTTTGCTTCATTAGTTGAACAGCTAACGTTGGGCAGTTGGAACACATTAGAGAAAACATACGAACCACCATTATAAACATCCCAGAACTTAAAATTGGAGGTGTCACTACCAACAGTTGTTGAACATTTGTAAGCAGATCTTTGGAGGCAACTTGCTGTAGTAAATTCTTCATGAACAGAAGAAAAGAAATTGTTATGTGGTGATTTAGCAATTTAGCAAGCTTTATTAAAATATACTACCAAGATGAAATGCTTACCTCCTCATGCTGAAAGTTGTCCACTAGACGTGCAAAACAAAGACAAGTGCTTTCTACTGACTTTTTGTCCTATGAAAGGAAGGAAAATACAAAAGTTTATTAAAATAAACGGCTCGCAC
This sequence comes from Orientallactaga sibirica, assembly GCA_036365145.1. Classification (NCBI taxonomy): domain Eukaryota; kingdom Metazoa; phylum Chordata; class Mammalia; order Rodentia; family Dipodidae; genus Orientallactaga; species Orientallactaga sibirica. The sequence goes on from JAEOAD010000044.1 coordinate 11,284,792, forward strand.
CAGGGATCATTACTTTCTTTTAATCCAAAATTTTTTTTGACAGATGTGAGCTATGAAAACACTAATGAACCTATTAAGCAAAGTAATCAGTACTAAGATTTCAAACAATCACTTAACAGAGTAACCTCTTTGCCATCACCTTCTGAATACACACAAAAAAGGGCATCAACATGTTAAGTACAAGTATATGAACCAGAAATGCAGAGACTTGAACATTTATCAATTCTTTACCCTAAGTGAATCCTAGAACCAAGCTCCACAAACTAAGAAATGACTGTATTGACAATGTCAAAACTTTACAATATTCACTAAAAAAGCAATTAAAAACAGATTAGCCAGGCCTGTAATCCCAGAACTGGACAAGAAGTAGGAAGGCCCAAATTCAAAGGTAGTCTAGATTGTGTGGCCCTGTCTCAAGAAAAGGGGGTGGGGGGTAAAAGGAAGGGAGGGGATGAATGGTACTACATTTTATTATCTAGAAGCAAAACATTCCTACATGTGATGAAACAATCTTTGCTGTTTTATCCATCTTATATAAATTTCTTATTTATGAACATTTTAGATAACTAATGTTTCCAAGATTACAGCATAATTTATAGACAAAATTAAACCCACGTTTCTAAAAATTATCTCTAGAAATTTAAATTCTGCTTTAAACACTGGATTATTTTTACTTTTTTAAAATTAACTTCCATAAATATAGACAATATACCATGATCATAATGCCCTCCCACCATCCTCCCTTTTCCCTCTCTCAGGCCCCCTCATCCAATGAATCCCTTCTTCCTTTCCAACTTGTCTCTCCTATATTTTGATGTCAATTCTTTCCTATCACACAGGTCTTGTGTAGGCTGTGTCAGCCACTTGTGAGGTCATGAATACCATGGCCACTTTGTGTCTGGAAGACAGAACTACAAAACACATATCCTTTCTTTGATTCTTACAATCTTTTGGACACTTCAGGTAATAGTCTCTAAATTTGAAGAGCATCACAAAAGAGGTGTCTCATTTACTGTTTACAGGTTCAATATACTACTGGCTCTTCTCCAGCCAAAGACAGCTATAGTTAAAATTTTTCAAATATATTTCAGAAAAGTGTGTAACTCTCTTCTTAACCCATATCCTCCCCCATTCCCACCTGTCTCCCTCAATGTCTTTCAAGAAAGTGATCTTTTTAAAAGGAAATTCTGGTATCACACAGAAAAAACTCAATGTTTGCTACAGTGACAAATTTATTCCTTAATGTCAAAATAAAGATACCAGGGGTTAGAGAGATGGCTCAGTGCGTTCCCAGCAAAGCCAAAGGACCCAGGTTCAAATCCCCAGTAACCATGTGGCTAGAGGCCCTGGTGTGCTTGTTCTTTCCCTCCCTCCCTCCCTCTCTCCTTAATAAATCAAACATGACTTACTACTACTCATTTGGGGATATATACCAAATATAAAATATCCTAATATGTTATATAAGTTTAAAAGAAGGATCAAATATTTCTAACTATAAACATCCTAAAATAAACATAATGAGTGTCTGATGACATAAAATAGGTTTGTACTTACCTGATGGGTTAGCCTTTGGGTAAGCAATGGGAGGGAATCTGCCACAAAATGAAATTCATCTGGTGTGATACTCTGGCAGCAATTGGCTGCAATTGCTAGTGCATTTCTTTGGGCATTTATGCTGAAGAATTCTAGATATAGCAAGCAGTCTGCCAAACCACCCTAAAATACAGAAAACTGTTCAAGTGAAGAAAAATTCTTTATCAGCAAAATAAAAACAAACCAAAAAGACTAAACTAATAGGAAACAGCATGTGCATCTGTATCTTACAAAGATTACAATCAAGGAACAAGTACTTGAATCCCAGGTCAGATTGGGGCTAGAGTGAGATCCTAGCTCAAAAAACCAAACAACTGCTGGGCACTGAAGTACACACCTTTAATCTCAGCACTCAGGAGGCAGAGGTAGAAGGATCGCTGTGAGTTCAAGGGTACCCTGAGACTAGAGTGAAACCCAACTTTGAAAAACCAAAAACAATGACTGAAAGAATTCAACGGTACAAGAAATATAGTCCATCAGTAAAAACACTTACCGCCTGTAGAATGGCTTTGCTATGTCTCCGTGACAACATCTCCAGGGCAGTCAAGGCCTGTTCAGCCACATCAATGCACTGAATGACCTGTAGCTGAGAACATGGAAATAACCTAAAGTTATTAAGTTCTTTTCCCATACTTTATCTTCTACATGAATAGAGTATGCCCTCCAATTTCTGCCAATTTACATTGCGCCTGACATGAAATTCGTAAGAAAAAAGTTATCCTTGAGCTTAAGCTATAAGGTATAGCCAATACAACTGCCCACTAACCCAACAACTTTGCTATTTTGGAATACTGAAATGTTTAAATGAGTTGTTTCATGCTTTAACTTTTAAAAGCAGGTTTAAACTTTACACCATAGTTTACATTCATCAGATAAACCAAGTTTTCACTGTTCACAATTTTATATAAATAACACACACCAAAAACCTACATACTATATTTAAAAATTCCTTTCTTGGGGATAGAGAGATGGTTTAGCAGTTAAGGTGTTTGCCTGCAAAGCCTAGTGATTCCCCACATAAGCCAGATGCACATTTGGCGCATGCATATGGAGTTTGTTTGCAGTGGCTGGAGTCCCTGGTGCACCCATTCTATCTGCCTCTTTCTCTCCCTCTCTCTCAAAAAAACGAAAAAACAAAAAATAAAAATTCCTTTCTAGCCGGATATGCTGGCACAAGTCTTTAATTCCAGAACTCAGGAGGCAGAGGCAGGAGGATCACCATGAGTTTGAGGCCAGCCTGAGACTACAGAGTGAACATTCCAGTTCAGCCTGGGATAGAGCAAGACCCTTTCTCGGGCTGGAGAAGATGGCTTTTAGTGGTTAAAGTGTTTGTCTTCAAAACCAAAGGACCCCAATTTCAATCCGCAGGACTCAAATAAGCCAGATGCACAAGGTGACACATGCATCTGGAGTTTATTTGCAGTGGCTGCAGGCCCTGGCACGCCCACTCTCTCTCTCTCCCCCTCCCTCTTTCTCCCTCAAAATAAGTAAATAAATGAATAAATTTTAAAAAATATGTTTTAAGAATAATGCTTTCTCTGTGGTACATTTTATGACCTTGAGCAAGGTCCTTTAGGTCACCTTTTTAAACTGCATATGTGGGCACCACTTTTTGCATCTGGCTTATGTGGGGGCTAGGGGATTAAACCTGGGATGGGAGGCTGTACCAGAAAGTGTCTTTAGGAATTCAGCAACATCACCAGCTCCTAGATTTTTTCCCCAGAGTTTGGGTCTCACTCTAGCTCAGGCTGACCTGGAATTCACTACATAATCTCAGGGTGGCTTTGAACTCTCCTACCTCTGCCACCCAAGTGCTGGGATTAAAGGCATGCACCACCACACCCAGCTCTAGATGATTTTTTAATAAAGCGCTTTAAGTACTCTCTAAAGGATGTTAATTTGATAATTGCTATGATTAAAAATTATAAAACTGGGCTGATTTTTTTTTTTTTTTGGTTTTGTGAGGTGGGGTCTCAGTCTAGCTCAGGCTGACCTGGAATTCACTGTAGTCTCAGGGTGGTCTTGAACTCACACCAATTCTCCTACCTGTGCCTTGCAAGTCCTGGGATATAAGGGCATGCACCACCATGCCTGTCCCAGGCTCACTTTATAAAGGATTTATTAGCATCAACTTCAAACTATTAGTCTGCTAAGCAAAGTTAGCCAAAGACCCTTAGCTAAAAGATGAACTTCAGTAACATTACAAAAATTGGAATTCAAGAGTTTAAAACTTGTTTTCTCATGTGTACTTATAAAAACAGTGGATCAAATCAGGACTACCTTTTCTAAAAAGACAGGAATAGCATCTACTACAACAGCAGATGATCGAGGAAGTGCTTCCATCATGTACGTTAAGGCTCGGCAAGCATGGTTCATCTAGAAAACAAAACAGGCTTTTATTCAATAAAAATTCAAAATTAAAAGTTAGACTGTTTTTACAAATACCATGTATACTTACAATATCAAAATTATGTTCCATCTGCAGTAATGTTATCTGTTAACAACATAACAAATAATTAGACACTCTTAGAAAAGTTACAGAAGTATTTTTTCCACTTCAACTGAAGTGCAATGTATTATTCTTTGTATCATACAAAATCAACAGAAAGAGCCAGGTGTGGTGGCACATGCCTTTAATCCCAGCACTCAGGAGGCAGAGATAGGAGGATCACCATGAGTTTTAGGTCACCCTGAGAATACAGAGTGAATTCCAGGTCAGTCTGGGCTAGAGTGAGACCCTACCTCGAAAAACCAAACCAAAACAAAACAAAACAAAAAAACCAGAAAGATAAATCCTAGCAGGCACATAACAACAACAACAAAAAATTATTGTACTTGGGGTGGGGAAATGGCTCAATGGATTAAGTACTTGCCAAGCCAGAAGGAGAACCTGAGTTTGGATCCCCCAAACCCAAATAAAAGCCACATGCTGTAGCATGATACCAGTAATCCCAACACAGGAGGCGGAGATAGGATAATTGCCCAGAAGCTCCATGGTCTAGTAAGTCTGCAGAGTGTATTGATGATCAGCAGACCCTGCTTCAAATGAAGTGGAGGTGAGAATTAGCACCTGTAGTTGTCTCTGACCTCCACAGGCACACCATGGCATGCACATGTCCATACTCACATGAACATGGAGAGGGGAAGGTAGGGAAAGGAAGAGAAAAGCAGAACAAAGCAGTAAAGATGTTCTATGGGGATTTCCAGGTCAGGTTTGCTTGGTGGCCAAGGAGGGAGATATTAAAGTGGGCACCTCCTGCCTTTTGCATGTGTGCCCCAAAAGCCCTCCCTCCCCACAGGATATAAATGCAAGCCTAAAAGTTATTTCTTCCTCCTAACAAGGGCATGTAAATTATACAGAGGTAGAACTTTGGGAAACAGTCATTAAGACACCCTAGATGTACTGATACAGAAAAAAGATCACTCCTCAACTTGTTCTTCAAGTTCTACTTCAGTTTGGGAAGGCTATAAATTTAACATTGGCTCAGAGTGTCAGGAACAGAGTGAATTTCAAGAGATCTCTACAACTGTAGACTCTGATCATGTATGGACTTTTGTATTGAATGATGTAACTTGTAGCTATGATGGTATGAATATTGGCTCTAATACTATGAAATGAATAGGAAAAAAATGACTTTTTAATGTCATCTTTTCTTGTTGATATTGTTCATTGCCTAGAGAAGAGAAGCATAGCTAAAATGACTATACTGTGCTAAAGAATAAGATTGAAGAATTCCAACTGAAAGAAACTTCCCTTATTCTCTTACATTACCTATATTATACAACATGAAAAATTTAACTTTTTAATGACAAATCAAAATGGACCACTTTCGTAAGAACATTCTTTATTAAACTCACTTTAAATATGATTATACTTAAGATGCATTCATTGAATGTTATAGTTCTGACTTGGTAATATTGTTAAATAATCATCACACTTCATGACTCACAAGTCCATTAACATACCAGTGAGGATTTATTAGTGCCAATTAACACTTTACACATAAATATACAGGGCTAGCAATTCACTGATATTTGTTGAATTAACAACTATTAGCAAATATTAGGGGCCATAGTTTAAACATCTGTGCACATCACTTTCTCAAACAAAGAATCTTCTACCTCTCGTGGACTCACAGGAGCTGGGATTTGCTGCACATGATTGAGCCTGTCAGTACCTCATCATAGATGAGGGAGAGGTCGTCTGAGACCAATGTCTCCCAAAGAAAATAGTAGAAACTGGTGCCTGCTAGAAGGGAAAGTCATATCCTTTTGAATGATACAGCTACTGGAGGACTGCCCATTCTTCAGTAAATAACCTCTTACCCAGGATTACGCAAGCTATCCTAATTTAAAATATGGGATAGGAGTAACCCAGCCACCCACATAGTCAGTCCCAGGCTCATGTGTCTGGTGACCTTTCATGGGGTCAAGAGACCATGGTGCATCCAAACACATACATAAGAAAATAAATTTTTAAAAAACTCAGTGGGGGGCTGGAGAGATGGCTTAGTGGTTAAGGCGCTTGCCTGCTAAGCTTAAGAACGCAGGTTCCAACCTCCAGGTCCCACGTTTAGCCAGATGCAAAGTGACGCAAGGGCGCAATACCGCACTTGACCACAAGGGGGCGCACGCACCTGGATTTCGTTCACAGTAGCTGAGAGACTGCTGGTGTGCCCATTCTCTGTCTCTGTCTCCCTCTCCCTGTGTCTCTCTCCAAAAAAAAAAAAAAAAAAAAAAAAAAAAAAAAAAAAAACAGTGGGACCAAATGTATGCATGTATGTGCGTGTGACAGCCAGAAGTTGATGTCAGGTGTTTTCCTCAGTTGCTCTCAATTATTTATTGAGACATAGTCTCTTGCTTGAACCCAGAGTTCATCCATTTAGCTAGTTTCCTTAGCATCAGCTACAAGGATCCTGTCTCCACTTCCTAAATATGGGACATCATGTCCACCCAATATTTACATAGGGTCTAGAAATTTGAACTCTAGTTGTCAAACTTGCATAACAAGTGAGTGATCTCCTCAGCCCCTAATGGTTTCTTGAAATTATAAAACTCCATTTTAATTGTACATAGTACAAGTTAAGCCCAGCTCTTTGGGCTGGACAAGATGGTTCAGCAGTTAAAGGGACTTGCTTGAAAAGCCTGATGACCTGGGTTCAATTTCCCAGTACCCACATATAGCCAGATGCAAAGTGGCACATGCATCTGGAGCTCGTTTGCAGTGGGCAAGACACCCAGACGGGCCCATACTCACTCTTTGTCTGCCTTTTCCTCTCAATAAATAAATAAATAAATAAATAAATAAATAAATAAATAAATGTATGTATATTAAGGGCTGGAGGGATGGCTTAGCTGTTAAGGCATTTGACTGCAAAGTCAAAGGACCCTGGTTTGATTCCCAGGACCCACATAAGCCACTTGCACAAGGTGGCGCATGCATCTGGAGTTCATTTGCAATGTCTGGATGTCCTTGCGCACCCATTCTCTGTCTCTCTCTCTCTCTGACTCTCTCAAATTAAAAAAAAAAAAAGTATATTAAAAGAAAAGCCCAGGTCTATGTTGCTATTTACTCTTGATGAATTAAAAAGCAAACAAGCCAGGCGTGGTAGTGCCTTTAATCCCAACACTGGGGAGGCAGGGGTAGGAGGATCACCATGAGTTCGAGACCACCCTGAGACTACATAGTTAATTCCAGGTCAGCATGGACCAGAGGGAAACCCTACCTCAAAAACCAAAAACTAAGCTAAACTAAAATAAAATAAAATAAAAATGAAAAAGCAAACAGAGGGCTGGAGGGATGGCTTAGCAGTTAAGACATTTGTCTGCAAAGCCAATGGACCCAGGTTTGAGCCCCCAGTACCCACATTAGCCAGATGCACAAGGGGGCACACACATCTGGAGTTCATTTGTAGTGGCTGAAGGCCTTGATACGCCCATTTTCTCTCTCTCTCTCCCTCTTTCTATCAAATAAATAAATAATAAATAAAAATGGAATATTTTTAAAAAAACAAACACAATAAAAGTTCCATTCAAGTTATGGAAGCCAGCTATTGCGCAAATCAGCACTCTGAAAACTGATGTAACATTGGAAAACTCTCAAAGTACAAAGGTTAACAATGCTTTCATGAACCATTCAAAAAGTGATAGTGGTATGCTACTCTTTTACTAAAATAGAACTGTTAAGATTCAGGAAGTGAGTGTGATTCCCAAAGCTGAATAAACCAGGAGTGGTGGTAAATGCCTGTAATCTCAGCACTCAAGAAGTTCAAAGTCATACACAGCTACATTGTGACTTCAAGGACAGCTTGGGATACATTAGATGCTATCTCAAAAAAATTAAATTAAAAAACTGAGAACTAAGCCGGGCGTGGTGGCACACGCCTTTAATCCCAGCACTCGGGAGGCAGAGGTAGGAGAATCACGGAGAGTTCGAGGCCACACTGAGACTACATAGTTAATTCCAGGTCAGCCTGGACCAGAGTGAAACCCTACCTCAAAAAACCGAAAAACCGAAAAACCAAAAAAAAAAAAAAAAAAAAAAAAAAAAAAAAAAAAAAAAAAAAAAGAAACTGAGAACTAGGGCTGAAGAGATGGCTTAGCAGTAAAGGTGCTTGCCTGTGAAGCCTAAGGACCCACATAAGACTGTCCAGATCCTACATAAGGCAAACACAAGGGCACACGTGCCCACTAGGTAGCACAAGTATCTGGAGTTTGATTTCAGTGGCTGAGGCCTTGGCATGCCAGTTCTCTCCCTCCCTCATAAATAAAACTAAATAAATAAATAAATAAATCATAAGAGGGGGAAAAAAATCCCTGAGAACTAGCTCTTAGTATATGAAAGTCTGGGTGACAGAAAGAGAAGAAACTGATCACTCTGGTATTAATCCCTGCCAGAGCCAAGCCATCCAGAAGGGAAGAATAGACAAAATAAAGATTATCACCTCACACTGACCTTTGCTTAGCTGTTTTTTGGAAGATCAGTTTTCTATAATATGGTCAAATATGACAAACCTCATGCACTAAACATAACTTCACTTTTTGTCAAAATGACTGGATATGTAAAAAGACAACATTTATTTAATTTCTAAGAAAATATGCTATAAACATAATGTTTGGCTGTTTTTGTTAATATTCAATTCAGGCTTAAAATTATTTTTCTTTTTTTGGTTTTTAGATGTAAGGTCTCATTCTGGTCCAGATTGACCTGGAACTCACTATGTAGTCTCAGGGTGGCCTCGAACTCACGGTGACCCTCCTATCTCTGCCTCCTGAGCCAGGATAAAAGGCGTGTGCCACCACGGCCGGCTCAGGTTTACATTTTAATCTTTTTAAAAATATATTTTATTTATTTATTTGAGAGAGAAAGAGGCAGAGAGAGAGAGAGAGAGAGCGCGAGCATGAGAGAGAGGTCGGGCACGCCAGGGCTTCCAGCCACTGCAAACAAACTTCAGATGCATGCACCCGCTTGTGCATATGGCTTATGTGGGTCCTGGAGAATTGAACTGGGATCATTTGGCTTTGCAGGCAAACGCCTTAACCACTAAGTCATCTCTCCAGCCCTTAAATTTTAATCTTAAACTATAGTCACTTTCTTCAATGTTGAGCTCAAAAAATTACCAAGTTACTATGTAAATAGGCCTATTTAGTAATGATAATTTTGTTACTGTTGTTTACAGATTTAAAAGCTTAAATATTTATGCCATTAATAAATCTCAAATACTAAAATTATCTCACAATTGTTGCTTAAATTTTTAAAAATTATTTTAAAAAATATTTTTATTTATTATTTATTTACAAGCAAAGAGAAGAGGAGGGAGTAGAAGAGAGAAATGGGCACACGAGGGCCTCCTTCAGTGCAACTGAACTCCAAATGCAGGCATCACTGCACATCTGGCTTTATGCAGGTACTAAGGAATCAAACTTGGGCCACCAAGCCTTACAAGGGCCCTTAACCACTGAGCAATCTATCTTCTGTTGTTTAAAAGTTATTTAAAAGGTTTGTTTTTGCCTATTTTTTTCTTTTTTCCTTAAAACTAAAAATACAGTATACTGATTTTACCACTCTTCCCATGCACACTCACACTACCAAATCTTTGATCACAAAGCCATAAAGTAAGCTTCTTGTTGTTACTGCCCCAAGAACCAGGTAAAAAAAAAAAATTCAAGCTGGGCATGGTGGTGCATGCTTTTAATCCCAGCACTCAGGAGGCAGAGGTAGGAGGATCACCATGAATTAAAGGCAGCCTGGGCTAGTATGACACCCTACCTCGGAAAACAAAAACAAAAAAAGTTCATAAACTGAAGAAAGAGATGTAGCTCAAGTGATACAAAGCTTGCTTGCTGCAAAACCCACTTGAATCCAAGCAACATAGGAAAAAAAAACAGAAAAACATTTACTAACTGATTATTAGCAATTATTAATATTCCCTGAAAGCAAGAAATAAGCCATATACTTATTCCTTACTTCTAACCTGTCTGAAAATACATGATGACAGTAATCATACATTCTGCAGTCTTCAAATGACATCTGAGGTAAAACAAAAACTGTTTGCTTACCAAAGCTGGAACAACACTCTTGACAGGAAATCCTCCAAGTGTCTCCTCATTCCCCATGACCAGTAGCTGACACATTTCAATCACTGCCTGAAGCTGCTGACTCTCATCATTGGCCTGCAGTCCTTGCAAAAGCTGTTGGGCTTTGGAACCTTCAGGGGGAAAAAAAAAGAAGAAAGTGAATACTTTCAAATAGTTTCTAACAATTATTGTTTACTATAAAGTATGGTCCTTTGGATTCCAATTAAAACATTAGTCTACAGTAGAGTCAAGAAATGCTATTGACATATTCAAAGCAGAATTAAATTAAGTGGATTTGCTCAGCCTTAACATGATCTCAGTTGTTTCTATATTTCTCTATTAATTGAAAAAAATTTAGTATTAGCAAAAATAAATGAAAAACCAGACTAAAAGAAACTGATAGCTTTAACATACCTACTTTTACATAAACAATGAATTTTATTCAGCTGTAAAGAAAAATGAAATTTTCAGGTAAATGCAAGGAGGTAACCCACACTCAGACAAAATTTACATATTTTCTCTCATATAAGGAGTCTAGCTTAGAAATTTTATATGTATGCAGATGAATACAAGCATAAACTATGAAAGGAAAGCTGGGCACAGTGGCATATGCCTTTAATCCCAGCACTAGGGAGGCAGAGGTAGGTTGGATCACTGAGAATTCGAGGCCACCCTGAAACTACATAGTGAATTCCAGATCAGCCTGGGCTAGAGTGAGAGCCTACCTTGAAAAAAAAAACACAAAAAATCTAGAAAGGAGATCATGAGAGGTGGAAGAGAGGTATTGAAGGAAGTAGGAAGATAGTACAAGAATGCAGGAAGGGGGTAGAGAGGAGGGTAAATGGCATGGGAGTAGTCAGGAAGATGGGAGGTGGAGAATTAAAAACAAATTTTATTTGAAAATGTCATAATGAAGCCAGGTGCAGCGTTGCACGCCTGTAATCCCAGCTTTCAGGAGACAGAGGTAGGAGGATTTCCGAGAGTTTGAGGCCACCCTGAGATGACATAGTGAATTCCAGGTCAGCCTGGGCTAGAGTAAAAACCCTACCCTAAAAAAAAAAAAAAAAATTTGGTGCTCGCTTTGGCAGCACATATACTAAAAATTGGAATGATACAGAGAAGATTAGCATGACCCCTGTGCAAGGATGACACGCAAATTCGTGAAGTGTTCCATATTTTTGCGTCTGGATTTCGTTTGCAGCAGCTGAGAGGCTGCTGGTGCACCCATCTCTATCTGTCTTACTCTCCCCTCTCTCTCTGTCTCTGTGTCTCCCAGAAAAAAATTCATAATGAAATCTAAGACTATGCCTATTAAAACTCTTTTAAATCGCCAGGCGTGGTGGTGCACACCTTTCATCCCAGCACTCAGGAGGCAGATTTAGGAGGATCACTGTGAGTTCGAGGCTACCCTGAGACTACATAGTAAATTCAAGGTAAGCCTGGGCCAGAGTAAGACCCTACCTCGAAAAACTAAAGACAGTGGAAAGAGTAAAGTATACAAAACTTGGCTTTGTTTCCTCCTCTGATTTCAAGTGCAGGTAGGTGCTGGCTGTTGGAACAATTCTACCTTTGATATTCAATTCCATAACCCAACATCTGGAGAACACTAATGCTCAGTTGTCATTAAGATGAATCAAACATTCAAATATAAAGTCTAGGGGCTGGAGAGATGGCTTAGTGGTTAAGGCATCTGCGGAAGGACCGGGGTTTGATTCCTCAGTACCCATGTAAAGCTAAATGCATAAGGTGGCACATACATCTGTAGTTCATCTGTAGTGGCTAATGCCCTGGCGTGCCCATATTCATCCCTCCCCGCCTCTTTCTCTCTCTCAAATTTTACTCTCTCTTCATTTTACTAGAAAGAAAAATTTCATACAAAATTAATCTCAATAGCATAAATACATAAAGGGAGAAATACTAACATATGTGTCATGCAATAAGTATCTCACACTGGCACTGGTAAGTCCTAAATACATGAATCTCTTTAGTGAGATCAAAATCAAAACTTTTAGGGTACTCCTAAAAAGAATGTTTGCTAAAATGAAAACATAAGAAAGCAAAACTGGGCTGGAGAGATGGCTCAGCAAATAAAAGATGCTTCTTTGCAAAGCCTAACGGTCTGGGTTCAATTCCCCAGTACCCACAGAAAGCCAGATGCACAAAGTGGCATATATGTGTCTTAAGTTTGTTTGCATTGTCGAGAGGACCTGGTATGCCCATTCTTTATCTACTTCTACCCCTGACTCAAATAAATAAATGAAACATTTAAAAAAGGGAGTAAAGGGGAAGGGCAAAGCTGGAGAGATGGCTTAGTGACTAAGGCACTTGTCTGTGAAGCTTATGAACTCATGTTTGAATCTCCAGGTCCAATGTATGCCAGACGCAATGGCATAAATGCACAATGTCACACATGCACACACATCTGGAATTCGCAGGGACTCAAGGCCCTAGCAAGGCCATTCTCTCTCTCTCATAATAAATTACTAAAGGGGGACTGGCAAGATGGCTTAATGATTAAGGCGCTTGCCTGCAAAGCCTAACAATCCAGGTTCAATTGCCCAATACCCGCGAAAACCAGATGCATATGCATCTGGAGTTTGTTTGCAGTGAATGGAGGCCCTGGCATGCCCATTCATTCCCTCTCTCTCTCTCCCCTCCCTCCCTCAAAATAATTAAATAAATATTTTTAAAAAACAGAATCAGGTTGGAGAAATGGCCTGGCAATTAGTGCTTGCCCGAAAAGCCTATGGACCTAGGTTCAATTCCCCAGTACCCATGTAACACCAGATGTACAAAGTGGCGTATGCTTCTGGAGTTTGTTTGCACTGGCTAGAGGTCCTAGAGTGCCCATTCTCTCTCTCTCATTCATATATATATATATATTTTGTTTGTTTGTTTTCCAAGGTAGGGTCTCACTCTAGCTCAGGCTGACCTGGAATAGTCTCAGGGTGGCCTTGAGCTCATGGCGATCCTCCTACCTCTGCCTCCCGAGTGCTGAGATTAAAGGCATGCGCCACCACGCCCGGCTTTCATAAATAAACTTATTAATTAATTAAAAAAAGAAACCCCAAACCATTAACATTCCATCTTCTCTGATGTTGTAAAGAAATCAAGCTTAATAAATTTTGGGCATAGAACCATTTTATAATCTCAAAAATTAACAAGCAGTCTCAAGAGTGTACTTCATTTGTAAAAGTACTTGACCACTAAGGGTAAATCCCTAGGTTGATTCCAACACCACAAAAGCAATTATACTAATGAAGAAACTCAAAGCACTTTTGCCTATATAAGTTAAATGTATTGTTATTTTCAAATTGTGCTAGAAATCAAAACAAAAGAATTCTTAACTATCTGCCCATTGATTCTTTAAGTGTTATTCCACAAAATTTTCTTGAAAAGATATCACTTTGTTTTCTAAAGCACAAAAAATTGGGATAAAAGGGGCATCACTGTGGCAAACCATCTTCATATCAAGATAATTAAAAGATATTAGCTGGCTACTATACTTTTAACTTCAGTGTGTAGTTTAAAATGAAGAATATGGGGCCTGGAGAGATGGGCTTACCAGTTAAGCGCTTGTCTGTGAATCCTAAGGACCCGAGTTTGAGGCTTGATTCCCCAGGACCCACATAAGCCAGATGCTCAAGGTAGCACATGCATCTGGAGTTCGTTTGCAGTGGCTGGAGGCCCTGTTGTGCCCATTCTCTATTTATCTACCTGCCTCTTTCTCTCTGTGTCTGTCTGTTGCTCTCAAATAAATAAACAAAAAAATTTTAACAATAAAAATAAAAAATAAAGAGAAGAACATGAAAAATTTTGGCCTCATTTTTTCACAAAGACTAAAATCGTAAAGTCAGGAATAAGACCTACTTCTGTTAATTAATCTGATTTACCAAGGGTATCCTGAAGTAAAAGTAGAATTACTTTTGCAAGGATCAACACTAAATTAATGCACTCAAGCACTGAAAATGCAAGGACTTTGAGTACAGAGAGTGGTACCATTACTTTGATTCTTGTTAAGGATCCTCAATAAAAATTATTCTTAATTCTGATCCTATAGTGACCATGTAAGGACATCAACAAGTACCCCCACATAAACAACTATGTTCAACAGAGAGTTGGTATACCAACATTTCATGTCACGAACCAGATACTTTGGGTTTTGTGGCTCCTGTAGCCTCTACTGTAGCTACCCATATCTGATGCCATAGGTCAGAGGTAAACATACATATATGTAACAAAACAAAGATGGCTGATCAAATAACATATTATGGACACTGAAATGTGACATGAAAATTAACAGATACATCATAGAGTACTTTTATCTTTTGTCAGGCACATAAAATTACAAGCCATTGTTAGCTCACAATGTTAAAAATAAACAGGAGGCTAGATTGTGGCTAGGAGTAGTAGTTTGTTGACTGCTGTCACAGAAAGATAACATGATAAATTGACAATGCTCCTCCCAATGTGCTGAGTTCTAAAACTATAAAACAGACTAGGGACTACCCAATGCCCCCAAGACACCTTGCACATCCTTAAACTATGTTACATTCAAGTCTGAGGAGCCTGACCCTTGTAAATTATCAATCAAAACCCCAAGTTGGGCCACACAGGGCAACTGGGATAAACCAGAGGTGAAATAAGCCACACCAAAATTGTAAACTAGGTCAAATAAGCTCAAAGTCTGAATAGAGGGGAAAAAACCTACTCCTAATATTTTATGATTAATAAAAAGATGGCAGGTATCACTGGTAAAAAATATGCCAGTTCTTTCAAATAATTTGTTTATGATACATAAATAATTACAAAGAGCTAGAAGTATGGGACTGAGAATGAAGATAGAGAAAAATAATGAAGGTAGACCATTATTTCTAGAATTAAAAGACAAGTAGTATATAACTGGAAAATACACTCAAGAATACAAGTGATGGGCTGGGGATGTGTCTCAGTAGAGCATTTGCCTACGATACAGAGTCTCAACACAGCCACCCCCTCAAAAAAAAATCAACACAAAAGGTAAAAAATAGCAGTTTAAGTCAAACAAGAAGTAATTGTAACTACAAAATTAACAGAAAAGTGAACTCTAAAATCAAAGAATTATCTAGAACTGAAAATCATAGTATCTAAAATTAGCTCACTAATGGAAAAATTAATAAAAGACAGGAAACTGGCTGGAGAGATGGCTCAGCAGTTGAGGTATTTGCCTACAAAACCTAACGACCTAGGTTTGATTCCCAGGTGCCCATTTAAAGACAGATGCACAGAGTGACACATGTATCTGGAGTTTATCTGCAGTGACTAGAGGTCCAGGCCCATCCATCCTCTCTCTGTGTATCTCCTGGCTTGCAAATAATTTTTTTTTTTTAAAAAGCCAGACATGGTGGCACAAGCCTTTTAATCTCAGCAGTGGGGAGGCAGAGGTATCACTCTGAGTTTGAGGTCAGCCTGGGATACAGTGAGGCCCTACCTTGAGAAACCAAAAATAAATAACTAAAAATAAAAAGAAGATAAGGAAGGGAGAGGAGGGGAGTGAGAATGGGGAGGGGAGGGAGGAGGGAGGAAGGGAGGGGAATGAGAAAGGAGGAGGGAAAGGGAAGGAGAGAGGGAGAAGGAGGGAGGGAGGGGGAATGAAAGGAGGGAGGGAGGGAGGGAGGGAGGGAAGAAAGGGTGGAAGAGGGGGAGGAAAAGAGGGGAAAAATTAGTGCATTTGAAAACTGGTCAATAGGAATTTTTTTTTTAATTTGAAAGAGACAGAGAGAGAATGGGCGTGCCAGGGCTTCTCAACCGCTGTGAACAAACTCCAGAAGTGTGCACCCCTTTGTGTGCATGTACAACATTTCGTACTTGTATCACTTTTGCATCTGGCTAAACATGGGACCTGGAGATTCAAACAGGCATTCTTAGGCCTCGCAGGCAGGCGTCTTAACTGCTAAGCCATCTCACCAGCCCTTATTTTTTTTTTCTTGACGTAGAGTTTCAGTCTAGCCCAGGCTGACCTGAAATTAACTATGTAGTCTAAGGGTGGCCTTGAACTCATAACAATCCTCCTACCTCTGCTTCCCAAGGGCTGGGATTAAAGGCGTGCACCACCATGCCCGGCAGAAGTTTCTTTTTTTGTTGTTTTTTGTTTTTTCAAGGTAGGGTCTCACTCTAGCACAGGCTGACCTGGAATTCACTATGTAGTCTCAGGATGGTCCTAATTGAAAAGAGAGAAAAGGTCCTTCCAGGCAGGTGATTATAGACTAAAGCTAAGCATGTTTAATCTTGATATTCCAAGAAGAAGAGTCAGGACAATATTTAAAGAGACAGGAGAAGTACTGATATAAAACCAAGAATTTCTAAGATTTATGATATCATCTTTCATATTCAAAGGTCATGAACCCAAACCAAAGTCAAGGAAAATGTCACCTCAAACTCAATGAGGTCAAACTAAAATATATTAGTATTTAACGAATCTTGAGCAAGACGGAAAGGGAGAGAAAAAGAAATACTCGTCCCTTTTAAAGGATAGCAGTTAACTTGCAGAAGACTACTACTGCAATTCCTGTCTTGAGGCTGCACAAACACTTGACTCAAAGCAGCTTATGGGAGGAAAGGGTTTATTTCAGGTTTAGATTCCAGGGCAAGCTCCATCATGACAGAAGAAGCTGGCTCACTTCACACACGCATAGCACAGAGAGAAAAGCTATACCCGCAAACACAAACATCCAGAGCTCAAAATGTCTTTCTCTATACACCTAGTAGAGCATGACTCAAGACTTGTCACAAATGACACACGTCTAGAAGGCAGAACTCTGCCTACTAGAGACTTAAGAAGCTTAATCTTAATTGAAAATACCTGAGTATACGGGGTACATTCAAACCACTACACAAGGATATGTATAATCTCTTATACCATTAACAGAAATATGTAAGGATAAATAACTGACAAGTTAATAGAAGAAGAAAAAGTGAATGATAAAGAAGACATAATCAGAGCCAGGCAAGGCAGTGTGCATGCCTTTAAGTCCCAGCACTCAGAAAGTTGGGGGTAGGATTGCCATGAGCTCAAGGCCAGCCAGGGCCTACAGTGAGTTCCATCCAGGTCAGCCTGGGCTAGAATGAGACTTGCCTTGGTGAGGGTGGGGAGAGGGAGGCAATATAATATCAGGAGTGGGGAGATGACTCAGAAGTTAAAGGTACTTGCTTACAAAGCTTGGTAGCCCAGGTTGGAGTCCCCAAGAACCATGCAAAGTCAGACACACAAAGTGGTGTATGGATCTGAAGTCATTTGCAATGACAAGAGGCCATGGCATACCCCTCCCTCCCTCTTTCCCTCCCTTCCTTCCTTTCTTCTTTCCTTCCTTTACTTATTTATCCATCCATCCATCCTCTCAAATAAATAAGCAAATTAAATAAAAATAAAAAGAATACATGATCAATCCCAAACTACAAGTTCACATGTCTCATCTGTAAAGCATGGCTGGGCATGGTGGCGCACGTCTTTAATCCCAACACTTGGGAGGCAGAGATAGGAAGATCATTGTGAGTTCAAGGCCAGCCTGAGACTATACAGTAAATTCTAGGTCAGCCAGGGCTAGAGCAAGACTCTACCTCAAAAAAAAAAAAAAAAAAGAAACCTTAAAGTATGACACCATATATTGTTGTTATACATGAATGGTAGTAATGTAAGATGGACTAATCTCCAAAGCAGGATTTACAACATACAAACAGAATTTTGTATTCATGCACCATTTAATACAACTCTGTATTCACATATAAAAGAAATCAGGGGTCTGTGGCAAGATGAAAATATCAGTCATTTTAACATGGCATATCTTGCTATGCTAAAAGCAAGGGATTATAAAAACTACCAAAGAACTAGGTATGGTGACACACACCTTTAATCCCAGCACTTGGAAGGTAGAGCTAGGCGGACTGATGTGAGTTCAAAGCCAACCTAGGACTACAAAGTGAGTTCCAGGTCAGCCTGGGATACAGTGAGACACTACATTAAAACAAAAACTACAAAAGTAATGTCAAAAAGAAAGCCAGTCATGGTAGCCACACCTGCAAATCCAGCAACCAGGAGACTGAGAGGAGAAATGCCACAAGGCCAGCATGAGGTACATAGTTTCAGACTACAGAGTTAGTTAACCATGCCTGAGAAGAGAAGAGAGAAGAGAAGGAGAGGGGAGGTGAGGAGAGAAAAGGGAAAAAAAAATATTCAGAAGAAAACCTTTAAATAGACCTCAGCTTCCAATGATGAGATAATGTAAATATCAAAGAAAATCACTAAAATGTCTGAAACATATATACATATTCCCCCCCGCCCAAACAAAAACAAAACCTATCACCTCTGAAAGATGTTAAAACCACTATTTTTGAATATTTGACAAATAAGTGGAAAAATGCTTTTGCTTTATCAACTAATTCTCCTAAGTAATCAAATAGAAGAGATTTTTTTACATACTAAATTATTTAAGTGAAGAGTAATTATTAGACCCAAAGTGCTACCATTGTCATTATTTATTTGCAAGGGAGGGGGGAGAAAAAGGGAAGGAGAGTGAGAGAGAGAAAAACGAGAAAGCACGCGTGCCATGCCTCTTCCTGCTGCAAATGAACTCCAGATAAAAGTGACACTGTGTGTATCAGGCTTTACTGGGGCGTGAACCCAGGCAACAAGCTTTGCAAGCACCTTTAAACCAGAGACAACTCCCAAGCCCAAGTGCTACCATTTTTGTAAGTTTCATTACCTTGACACTGAACTTCAACAGCAGGTTAAGAGATAATCCAACATTTTGCAATTCTTAATACAAGAACATACTATCACTCCTTTGAGTAGTCTTCTCAATGGGGAGAAAAAGAATCAAGCTCCAATTGTAAAAGGCAACCAGAACTACCAATTTACCTGAAATCCAGTACTTTAAACAATAGAAATATGATGCCAATTATTTGCTACCTAGGAAAACTTGTGATAACAATAATCTGGTTGTGTGTTCTAAAGAGTGCTATAATGAGGTAAAAGGTCTATAAGTCAAAGTATATGCTATCTGAGCTTTAGTCCAAACCAATATAGAAAGAAGGGACATGGGTGATAATCAAGATAAAATGAGACATTTTACATGCACAAAGAATGGCACTATCTTTTGCATTATTTCCTGTATACAGTTTAATTTCATGTCAACTATCAATACTAAACATGAATTAATGAATATGAGGGAGGGAAAGTGAGAGAAGTTCAGGAGAACTGAGCTTTATGACGACAGCAAAAGCAAAACAGAAACAAAAATACCAGCTGCTTCTTAAATGTGTTTGCCAATTAAGGTCAGAATGTGGAAAAGGCTTCACGCATACAAATAAAAGCACAACTACACACACTGCATTGTATTTTTAAAAAACTTAAAAATAGTTTATTTATTTGAGAGAGAGAATAAATGGGAATGCCAGAACCTCTAGCCATTGCAAATAAACTCCAGATGCATGTGCCACCCGGTGCATCTGGCTTATGTGGCTGCTGAGAAATCGAACCTGAGTCCTTAGGGTTCACAGGTAAGCACTTTAACTGCTAAGCCATCTCTCCAGCCCTTGAAATATTTTAGCATGGTCAGCTAACAAACTACAGAAATACTTCAGAAATCTTGAAGCAAGACCTACATATATGAAGTTTTATCAAAAACTGGTCACTTGCCGGGCGTGGTGGCGCACGCCTTTAATATCAGCACTCGGGAGGCAGAGGGAGGAGGATCGCCTTGAGTTCGAGGCCACCCTGAGACTACATAGCTAATTCCAGGTCAGCCTGGACCAGAGTGAGGCCCTACCAAAAAAAAAAAAAAAAAAAAAAAAAAAAAAAAAACTGCTTAAATATAAATTGTAAGGAATTTAACTGGATTTGTAATTACACAAAAAGTATGTTCAGTTATAAATCAAGACAAATAGTTACTGTTCATTCAGATAGATAGACAGACAGACAGATTAGATGGACGGATGGATGAAACCTCTGGGTTATGATATATTAATTTAATAATAAATCTAGTGACTAGTAATTCTGAGAACTCACTCCTGCCAGGCTCATATTATCAAACTGTTTTACGCATTAAATTGTGTAGTACTATAAAACCTAAGATAAAAGATTTTATGAAAACATTAAATCTGATGTAATAATTAATGTCAATTCTTTGCTATTCTATAGTTCAAAGAAAATGAAATAAATCTTGCTATAAAATCTAGATACTTTGTTTGCAGTGGCTTCTCTCTTTCTGCCCCGTCTCTCACATAAATAAATAAACAAATAAATGAAATATTTAAAAAGAAATAAAAAATAATGATACAGGGTTACTGGATGGCTTTAAAAGCATGAAGACCTGAATTTGGATCCTAAAATAGACATAAAAAAGTGAGCCGGGCATGGTGGCGTACGCCTGTAATCCCAGCACTCGGGAGGCAGAGGCAGGAGGATCACCATGAGTTCAAGGCCACGCTGAGACTACATAGTGAATTCCATGTCAGCCTGGACTAGAGTGAGACCCTACCTCGGAAAACAAAACAACAATAAAGTAAAGTGGACCTACACAAGACTCTCATAATAGGAGGAAAAGATGATGACATTAAAATAAGAAAGAGATTGAGAGGGGGAGGGAATATGATGGAGAGTGGAGTTGTGAAGGGGAAAGTGGGAGAGAAGGAATTATCATGTTTTATTGTCTATAATTATGGAAGGTGTCAATAAAAAATAAACAAAAAAGGAAATGTAAACTGGGACCTAGTATAGTGTGACTGTAATTCCAGCCCTCCTACAGAAGGCAAGAGACAAGATGAGATAGGATATCCCAGAAGCGCATGGGCCAGCCAGCCTGGTGTTCACAGCAGTGAACAACAAAGCAGCCATGCCTCAAATAAAATGGAAGGCAGGGACTTAACACTCAAGGTTGTCCCCTATAACCTCTGCTTGTGTGAAACAGAATGCATGCTCACATATGTGTACACACACACACACACACACACACACACACACACACACACACACACACAGATAATTTAAAGAATTCAAGTACAGAAGAAAATCTAATAGATGTTCTTAAGGCAATACACACAAGTCCTATTTAAAAAAAAAACCTAAAAATTTATGACAACTCCCTAATATTTATTTTAACAGTTAATTATTAAGGGCTTTTAAGGGAGGAAAAATTTAAAAGTATTCACTTACTAGCTCCGCTTCCAATTGTTCTATGGAAAAGTTGTGACATCCGAGGACCAAGAGGACCAAACAGGTGAGGAGGAAGACCCCTGGCCTCTAACAGAGCTAAAGAAAAGAGAAGGGCAAGGGGAGGTGTTGAGTTGATTTAATGCAACTGATCTTACCTAAAAATGTAAAGGAACTGATTCATCTCACATGATTGAGTTAGCCAATGTTACTTTCCATTCTGAATTTTGAGAGAAACTATATTAAAGTTGTAAGACCATCTTTCATATTAAATGTGGTTACTATAAATTAAATTATACATGTGCCAGCTTCGAGCTATTTTAAAGGTTTTATGGAGAACTAAAAACCCAGCACCAGCAGGAACTTGAATAGAACAAGAAAAACCCAAAGTAAATATCTACTTTGAAGAAGTTACAAATTACGTACCCTTGCCTCATTTCCCATTCCCTGACATTACCCAATCAAGTATCGGCCAAGCCCTCCAAAAACATGATGACAATCATTACACTACTGTTATCAGCTACAAGAGTTCACATTTAAAAAATACTGTCATTCTGCTCAGGAACTTAAAAATAATGTGAAACTTATAAGTAATGTTTTTGTAAGCCTTATATTGGAGATCCATTATAAATCCACCATATGAGATATAGATACACATTCAACTATTCATAAAGGGAATACACATAATAATAGGTTAGTTTTTGTAAAGGCTCTGATAGTATTTAAAAATCTGGAGTTTATATGCATAAGAAGTGAGTAATTAAAAAGGAGAAAAGCACATGGGAGTTGAGGGAAACCCACATTACCAGGTTATGGATATTATTAGGTACCAGGCAGGGCACAACACATTGAGGTGTTCTATAATTCATTACTAAACCAGTTACACATATAATCACAGTAAAGGAAAGTTTTATACCATAAAAAAAAAAAATCTAAGGATCTGCCTGGTGAAAAGGTAAAATAAAGCTGCAGATAGCCCATCTTCTGAACCCAAAGCATCACGTCGCCACTAAGCTGCTTCTGTGAAGATGCAGGCATTGCTAGACAATGTCATGTTCACATGTACACATCTGAATGAGTTTCAGTTAAGAACAGAGGGATCAGGCAACCTGTGATTATAATTTCTTGCCGACTCAATAGCTGTCTTTACCTTGTAATCGTCCCATCTCGGAATCATCTGATTCACTCTCCCCAGAGGTGGTCATGCCAACAGCCCCTGCAACAGAACTAGAGGCTTGGGGGAAGGGGGAAGGTAAGGGTTAGGAGAGGAGCATTTAATCTCATCCTGCCTGGCTTATCTTAAAAAAGAAAAACCAATTTTACACACTACAATAAATAAAGGCAATTAAACTTGTCTTCCTATTACATACTCAACTCAGCAGAATTTAGAACAAAAGAAGAGCTCTATTTCTTTAGTACCAAGTATACAAACATAAACTTTGCATTTCACTCATGTGGCTTTTGATAGACTCCTCATGCCTTTGAACAGTTACTGACTGAAGTTTTGTCCTGGATTCCTCTACCTGAAGTCAAGAAAGTGTACTGCTAAAAACCATTACAAAATTTAAGAAATGGCCAACAATCACTTATATCCTCTCATTTCAGAAGTATGAACTACATATATATTCATTTCTGGGATGAAATACTGAAGACATATATTACAACTCACAGATAACTACAAATCTTTGCTATGAAGTATGAAAGAGAGAACCTAGTAAGATGTCAAAATAGAATGAAAAATTAAAATTCAGAAGAATCTTGCCACACAAAACATATCTAAACAACAACAAAAATGATGTAATAATACATTCTCCTATGAACCTGACAACAGGAGGAGCTATTCCCACAGAACTAGCAGTCTGCTATACCTCAGAGAGTCTGAGTTCTCCACATTATTTTACAAAGATAATAAGAATGATCTACATATGACCACATCATTCCTAGATAATGACAGAAAGCAAGTCAAGAACACTTTTAATGAGGTGCATGAATAACATGTAATCTGAAAAGGCTTTTCTGAGCAAGGCATGGTGGTGAGTTGAAGGCCAGCTTGGATATATATACAGAACAGGACCCTGTATCTAAAGATAAAAGAGCCTTTCTGAAATCAAGGATGCCAATGCACCACAGCCTCCTTATTCATATAGTCATGATTATTTTCTATGACGTCATTAGGATTTTTTTTAATTAAAAAAATATATGGGATAGAACACAGGTCAGCAAGCCATAGGCCAAAGGCCAAATTTTTCTACCATCCTGTAATGCATGTTTATTAAAATATAGCTGTACTCATTCATTTATATATTGTCTGTGGCTGCTTGCTTTGATGCTACAATGCCAGAATTGAGTTAACTGTAACAGAGATCACATTAAGCCTCAACCATTTATTATGTAGCCATTTACAGAAAATGCTAACAATGCAATAGTTTACAGATACAGGTTAATCAGAAAGAGTGATGGTAAACATTTAATTAGGTTAAAACTGCTGGTAAAAAAAACTGTACTGCATGATGTTTCTGATAAAGAAAGGATTAATACAATGCCTATATGCAGTAATTATCCAAGTGTTTCCTCAAAACTATAAAAATAGGTTCAAGATTCTTCAAGTGCAGTGTTCTTGCCCAAGTCAGAATCTTCCTAATGGATCAGATTTGAACCCAGGTACTCTGACTTAACCAACTGTATTTTTGGGGTTGCACTGCTACACCTCCTTAAAATACACAATTCAGCAATAATTTTTAATTAAATCACAGTAATTTCTGTTCATTATAGTTACAGAAACACTATTATGATTGGATTTGGTAAAGTGGCTCCTTCCAGGTATGTGGAAAGCTAATGCAAAATTTTACCATATAAATGATTTTTTTAAGCAGTCTTTGGAACCCACATCAAGAAAAAAAAAAATTACTTAGCCCTGCTATTTAAATTGTTTTAACCAAAGGATGCATTAATGTTTCGTTTTACTTTAAAATATACCAAGGATCTACACTTTCCAATTATAATGAATCTAATAATGAACATACCACATTAATTGCCACTGACATTAATTAACCAAGACATAAAACGTGTAGAATACATGATTAAAGACCAACTTAATAGAAAAGCACTTATTTAACATAGGCTAGGTCCTAAGTATAATCATCAGTATTAACACAGATAAAAGAGCTGCTAAGATTTTATTATAGTGGAGTTCTGATCTTCAGTAACCACAGAATCACTACATAAAGGGGCAGTGACTCTACTTTTCAAAGTGGGAAGTGTGCTGGGCATGGTGGCTCAAACCCCCCGCACTCAGGAGGCTGAGGCAGGAGGATCATTGTGAGTTACAAGTTGCCTAGAATAGAGAGAGGCCCTGCCTGAAGGAAGTGGAGGGGAAAAGGGGAGAGAGAGGGAAAGAAAGAGGGTAGGTTGCAGATTTTAACAATATTAGTTACTCAAGACAAGTGATCCTTTTCCATCTCTTTGATGAAGAATATAAAACATATGTCCACTATAGTCCCTTTAATGCATGGTTTTACAAAACTGGGTGACTCAAATTGGTCTAGGATTTAAACTAACTTAATTAAGAGCAGAGATATGGTTGTTTTGTGAAGCACTGCTATTCAGAAAAATATAATCAACTGAACATATGTATCATTTTTGCATCCACATCCAAATACAAAAATAAGACCAAAAGCATGGCTATTAAAAATGTAATTACTCCTTACTATGCTCTCTACTATCAGGTAACATAGTGATTTTTAAGTGGTACAAACAAAAGTAGTAGGGAGAAAAAAAGTTTACAAACTGGGTTGCTTTTATTTTAATGATCTCACCCTGATCCTTTCTTATGAAATTATGAAAAGTTTTGATATATTTTGAGTGCCAGAACAATGCGCCTATTGTCCCTATGATTTTACTGGTTTGAAGGGAATCTTTCTTATATGAAATGCAGTCACACTGATACAAACATCAAAAGTCAACACCATGTATATATCTCAACACTAAATTAGAGGTTTGTATTTTACACACAGAGAAGCAAAGCCACATTTTGCTGATTAACTTAGTGTTCTGAAACCAGTACTCTAGTGTCAGTAAATATGTTACATGTATCTTGTGTTAGCCATGAAACAAACTTAGAAAATACTTCTATAGCACTGTGATTTCAAATATGGATTGCAATGAAATACATTGCAGTGTTTATTCCCTTGAAACATCCTCTCAAGAAATACATTAAAAGTTAAAACTAAACTTCACCCCCCTCATTCTAACCTACAATTAGAACCATATGAATTAAACTCTTGTAAGCCTAGAGAAAGGATACAGCTGTTGTCAAACATTGATTTCTAACACCTGGATTAAGAGTCTTATCTCCTAACTTGGAAACCTGTTAAGCATGTGCTTCAGTTTCCTCATTTACAAAATGGCAGTAACAGCACTCATAAATTCAGAAGGTTTCAAATATTAAATAGTAACCAACAATGTGTTTGATACAGTATCTGTAATCGAATATATGATCTACATTAGCTATTCTAATTACTTATTGAGCATACCACAACAATTTATTCAGCAGCTTCATTTCTGTCAGTCATTTGGGAATTGGTCCCACATCCATACCTATACTTAAAATAAACAAGGAGCCGGAGGGAGGCAGAGGTAGGAGGATCACAGAGAGTTAGAGGCCACCTTGAGACTACATAGTGAATTGCAGGTCAGCCTGAGCTACAATGAGACCCTACCCGAAAATAAAATAAACGAATAATTAAACAAAAAATAAACAAGGAAAAACTGGGCAGTGTGCAAAATACTGGGAAGGGCTGACTGTGTGTTATGAACTTCAATGATTTGGTAATGAAATTATCTATATTTTTCCAAGTATTTATCAATTACAGCTATTCAGAAAAACTCCTCAAAGAAAAATATATGGACATAAAAAAATAGTCCATTCCCTAAAGAAGAGGCAATATAAATCTACCGTGTAATTATACAAACTGGGAAAGGGTAAAACCAACATAAAGAAATACTAAGCTAGACATAATAATACAACAGTAGTGGGTCATTAGACTTTTCTGAAAAACAATGTATGGTAGGCATTAAAGAAAGTTATCATATGTTCTAGTAGTAAGCCATACTATATGAAATAGCTTTGTTAAAAAAGAAAGTATTCGCCGGGTGTGGTGTGAACGCCTTTAATCCCAGAACTTGGTAGGCAGGCAGAGAGGTAGGAAGATTGCCGTGAGTTCGAGGCCACTAAGAGATAGTGATTTCCAGGTCAACCTGAGCTAGACTAGGACCCTACCTTGAAAAACCAAAAAAAAAAAAAAAGAGGGAAGTAGTCATCAGTAGCTTTAAACCTGTTACTTCATCCTAATTTAAGGAATTCACACTTAAACTTCCATAATGATAAAACTAATTTTTGATGGCTTAATTAAAAAAAAAAAAAAATCAATGGCCAGGTGTGGTGGGGCACGCCTTTAATCCCAGCACTTGGGAGGGTCACTGAGAGTTCAAGGCCACTCTGAGAATACATAGTGAATTCCAGGTCAGCCTGGACTAGAGTAAAACCCTAAAAAAATAAAATCATTTGCCACAATTAACAGCTTAAGTATTAGGTAGGGTTTTTTTAAAATTATTATTATTATGATTGTATGTAGTACTAGATACAGATTTAAAACTAAAGGGAAAGAAAAAGTTCAAAGATAGCAAAAAGAATTAAAATTAAGTAGCCAATAAAAATGTAAATTAAGTAGCTTCAGTACAAAACAAAACATTTTTTAAAGCTTAAAAAATTCTAGGGGCTGGAGAGACTGTTGAGTGGTTAAAGGTGCTTGTAAAGCCTATCGGCTTGGGTTCAATTCCCCAGTACCCATGTAAAAAGCCAGATGAACAAAATGATGCGTGTATTTGAAGTTTGTTTGAGTGGCAAGAGGCTCTGGAGTGCTCATTCATCCATCCATACATCCTCTCTGTTTGCAAGTAAATAAAAATTTAAATTCTAAAAATCCACATTGCAAACCATATTAAGTCCCAATTCAAACCACATTATGATGAATTTAAACTCGTTCAACCATTAGAGATTATATGCATCAGTCAATACTTGAATGAAGGCTGAAGTAAGAGATTGCCAGTAGTACCAGGCCAATCTGGGCTACAGAGTGAGTTCCAGGTCAGCCCTGGCTAGAGTGGGACCCTGCCTTGGGTGGGGGGAGGGGAGGAAAAGGACAGGACTCAAAAAAAAAAAAAAAAAAACCCCACAAGAAAAGAGTGAATGGAAAGTTTACTCCTTCTTATAAGCACCTTGGGGGGGGAGGGGAGCACCTTGAATGTAATTAGTAAAGGAGTGGATTGGATAAGAAAGAATTTCTTAAGTACAACAAATGAAATCCCGACTAAAAAAGTACCAAAGTTGTAAAGTACAGCAAAACATACCATATATTTGACTAGTAACATCTAGAACATTTTCATCCCCACCTTTTATCACACAGGGATTATCTATAAGTAAGTCTGTAAGACAAATGAATGTGTTTTAGGGCAAAGTGCCAATCTACCTGCAGCTCCTTGGGGAGCTTCATCTGTCCGGGCAGCTGAAGAATTTACAGTCTCCTGGTTGCTTTCAGGGTCTGCCATTTTCTCCTGCCGCCGGGACTCAGCTGCTCCTCTCTTGCCCAGGCCAGAGCCTCGCCGACTATAAGAGAAAAATGTCATCACAGGCAGCCTTACCAGGGGCACCAGGAGCAATGTATAGACAACACAAAGCTCAAATTCATGGCACACAAAGCCAGTTTCTTCTCCTTTTTAAACAAAAACTGTTGCAGAAAAAAAAAATCACTATGAGTAACAACAACTAATACTTTGTACATTTAAAATTCCTCCAAGTTATAGAATACCCACAATATAAGCTTTTGTGTTAGCGAAAGTCAACTGCTGACATCCTTACAGACAAATAATGTTTGTTTTGTTTTATGTTTCGAGGTAGAGTCTTGCTCTAGCTCAGGCTGACCTGGAATTCATTCTGTATCCTCAGGGTAGCCTCGAACTCTCAGCAATCCTCCTCCTACCTCTGCCTCTCAAGTGCTGGGACTAAAAGCATGCAGACAATTTTTAAACACTTCCAATAAACACAAAAGTAGCTTCGCGAGAGAAAAAAAACTTCAGGCTGAGAGTATAGCTCAGTGGAAACATGCTTGCTTAGCAGGCTCAAGATCCTGAGTTCAATACCCATGGTTTACAAATTACCACAAGCACATGAGATCTATTTGAAGCTGGGTGTGGTGGCACATGCCTTTAATCTGCACTTGGAAGGCAGAGAGATAGGAGGACTGCTGTGAGTTCAAAGCCAACCTGAGACTATAGAGGTCAGCCTGAGCTAGAGTGAGACTCTACCTTGAAAAAAACAACACAAAAATTCTACTCATTTAAAACAGAGTCCCACATCTAAGCTTAAAAAGAGGAATTATGGGACTGGAGAGATGGCTTAGTGAATAAGGCATTTGGCGAAGCCTATGAACCAATGTATGACTCCCCAGATCTCATGTAAGCCAGATGCACAAGATGACACAAGCGCAAGGTCGCTGGGGAAATGGCTCAGTGGATAAGATGACTGCCTGCAAAGTAAAAACCTGGATTGGATTCCCCAGTACCCACATAAAGCCAGATGTACAAAGAGGTGCATGCACCTGGACTTGGTTTATAGTGGCTGGAGGCACTTGGTGCACCCATTATTCATTCTCTCTGCTTGCAAATAAATAAATAAATAAAAATAGTTTTTTTTTTTTTTTTTAAAGTAGACTTAAGCACTGACAATGGAAGGGGGAAAAGGAAAGAAAAATCATGTCCATACTCGAGATTACCTATTATCAACCCCAAATAACTATCCTAACAATGGACAGTAAGTGCAGACTGTGAAATAATTAAGGACTTAAAATTCATAAACAGGGGATTTGGGAAGATATGTTTAGGATAGAAACAGAAACAAGGCACAGAATACAATATGGGAAATAATCACTTCTTTTTTTATGAAGCAAATTTCATTGTTTTATACTCATCTTTTTGTACTTTAATAAACACTTAAACTGAGCACAGGAAGATGCCCCACTCCATTACTATAATTTGATACTATTTAAACAGCAGCTCCTCAAATTACCTTTAGAAAAGCAGAAATCTATTACTGAAAAGTCTAAAAACCTGAGGAAAGAAAGCAGGTATAATAGAAATGCTAATGAGGGCTCTGAATTACCTAGGTGACTTAGAGGAGTTTAGTCAGTTTAGGAGTTTAGTCAGTGAAAAGTCCTAAACAGAAGTTGAAGCCCCTAAACAGGAGTTGGTTTAACTCATCTTTCCTTCACAAGTGAATAGGTCATTCTAAACACAACTTACAGAATTATTAAAGGGATTCACATTTACTAAGCATGTAATTTTCACAACACTGAGCTCAATGCTTTATACATAAGAGATGTCTGTTCTCAGTGTTAGTGTACCAAGACACAAACTTTATTTTTTATATATTTTATGTTCTGTTCAACAGTACCATCTCCTGAGACTGTATTTTCATTCCATCAGTTATTTTCTCTACAATATCTGCTTGCAATTTCTGTTATTTTCCAATTCCCAAGTTCTCTAGTGTGTGTTAGTGTGTGAATTCAGACACTAGTGTGAAGGTCAGAGGAAAATGTCAAGTGTCAGTCCTTGTCTTCCACCTTCTGGGAGGCAGGATTTGTTTTGTCAATCTACACTCCATGCTTCAAGCTAGCTAGCCAGCCAGCAAACTTCCAGGGAATTCTTCTGTCTCCCTCCCCCTTCGTGCCACAGGCACACTGGGATTACAGATGTCCAGAGTACAGTGTTCAGCATTTATGTGTATGCAGGGTATTTAAGCTCAGTTATTCACGTTTTCTTTTATCCACTGAGCAACTTCCCCAGCCCAAGAAACAAAATTAAAATGAAAACTCAAGCAACTGAGAAAAGGTTTGACATGAAGAATGTTCCACAAAGTGGACTTAATGCTTGTGCAGAGCATAACTACTATACTGAAGTAGTTTTATACTCCCTAATCAAGAGGCCACATATAGAAAAACATTGACAATAACATCATGTAACACTAAATCATATGACTTCACATACTATAACCCTTTGGTAAGATTCAAACCCTGGCCCAAAATAGAAGTGAAACGCTGAAGAACTAAGAAATTTTCTCACACTCCCCATCAAATTATCAAAGTTAGCCAGGCATGGTGGCGCATGCCTTTAATCCCAGCACTCTGGAGGCAGAGGTAGGAGGATTGCAGTGAGTTCGAGGCCACCAGAGACTACAGAATGAATTCCAGGTCAGCCTGGGCTAGTGACAGCTAACCTTGAAAAAACAAAAAAACTTGAAAAAATTATTATAAAAGCTAAGAAACCTCAAATGCACACAAGTGTACTAATGCCAGAGAGTTTTAAGCAATCTGAAGAATTGTAAGTACAGAGGCTTGGGTACAATCAGTAGCTAAAGGCATTGCTGGCATGCCCATTCTCTATCTGCCCCCACTCCCTCAAATAAATAAATAAATAAATAAATAAATAAATAAATAAACAAACAAACAAACAAACAAACAAATGTTGGGAGATGTGACAACACAAATCCCACACTTTTTTTGATGGGTTAGTATTACAATACAAAAGGAAAATTAAAGTATGATTCTTCTTACTTTTTTTTTTTTTGCAAGGTAGGGTCTCACTCTAGCTCAGGCTGACCTGGAATTCACTATGTAGTCTCAGGGTGGCCTTGAACTCATGGTGATCCTCCTACTTCTGCCTCCCGAGTGCTGGGATTAAAGGCGTGCGCCACCACGCCCGGCTTCTTACTTTTGTATTACAATAAATTAGTAATGTCAGTAATTTAGAAACCAATTAAGCAATATTGTACCCATCAAAACAGGCATCAATCACACAATAAAGGTGTTCAGCTAACTTTAAAAACAAGTCTCCTGGGGCTGGAGAGATGGCTCAGCGATTAAGGCACCTGCCTGCCAAGCCTAAAGACCACCAGTTCCAATCTCCAGGTCCCACGTTTAGCCAGATACAAAAAAGTGACACAATGGCACAATGCCACACTTGCCCACGAGGGGGCGCACACGTCTGGCGTTCATTCACAGCGGCTGGCACATCCATTCTCTCTCTCTCTTTCTCAAATTAAAAAAAAAAAAGTCTCCTGGTATAAAGTTAAGGGCTGAGGAGATGGCTCAACAGTTAAGGTGCTGACTTGCAAAGCCCACTGGCCTGGGTTTGATTTCCCAGCACCCACATAAAACCAGGTGCACAAAGTGGTACATTCATCTGTAGAGATCTATTTGGCAAACTACAACTATGAAAACAAGCAAATAACCAACTACTAGTAATAAGTCTGTGAAAATGGTAAAGCAAGATAAAAGCATTATTTAAAAAAAATTAAAAAAAAAAACATGATTGTCAGGCATAGTGGCACATGCCTTTAACCCTAGCACTCAGGAAGAAGAGGTAGAAGGATCGCCATGAGTTCAAGGCCAGCCTGAGAGTATATAGTGAATTCCAGGTCAGCCTGGAGTAGAGCAAGGCTCAAACAAAACAAAACAAAAATAACATGATTAAAATTTAGTAAAAGCAAGCCAGGTGTGGTGACGCACACCTTTAATACCAGCATTTGGGAGGCAGAGGTAGGAGGATAGCTCTGAGTTCGAGGCCACCCTGAGACAACATAGTTAATTCCAGGTCAGGCTGGGCAACAACAGTGAGACCCTACCTTGAAAAAGTGGGGGAAAAAAAATAGTAAAAACATTTAAGTGTTGAGGAAGAATTCACAAAAAGATTAACAGTGATGCTAAATAATACTAATAATGTAAGAAGACATGCTTTTACTTAATGCCACAGTAACAATTATTTTACCAGGCCAGGTGTGACAGCACATGCCTGTAATCCCACCATTTGTGAGGCTGAGGCATGTAGGCAGTGAGTTCCACAGGTGAGCCTGGGTACATAGCAAGATTCTACCACAAAGAAGGAAAGGGTAGAAAAGAAGGGATGAAAAGAAAGGAAGAAAGAGCAAATTAATAACTTTAAAAAAGTAGAAGATTTTGATTAAAATTGGAAATATATGAGCTATAGAAGGTAAATGAAAACACAAAGTAAAAAACACTCAATTACCTGGTACTAGCACAGGAGCCCGTGGTCTTTTGACGTGTGCTCCTCCTCAAACTGGGGAGCTCAGCAGGTGGGGACTCACTGCGCTTCTTGGTAGATTTTCTTAAACCTATCCAAAGGAAATACAAAAGTAAAACTTTATAAAGAACAGTTACCATGAATTGAAATTTATAAAGTTGTCCAGGAGACTAAATCCTGTTTAAAAACTCCCAGATTCTTCCCATGACCTTCCTACAATAAGTTTACTTAAGCCTCCTTGAACAGAAAAACTAATGGTACGTAACATTCCCAGCTCAGATAGTTTTCTCAAACTATCCCTATGCAATTCCTATCTCTTTCAAGCCATTTTCTCTGGAAGTTCTTATCTCTTCCATTTCTTATGAAAGGTCAAAGGAAATTGTTTTTGTGTAAATTCTACATTTCAAAAATTAAAATTCATTAAATTTATACTATTACTATTTTGTTCCATTTTGGCTAGTTTAACTAAAACTAACCAGTAACAATATTGAAAGAACAAAAAGAAATCGCTTATACTACCTCAAGAGCAAAAAAATGTAAAGGTTACTGCAACATCTAATTTTAAAAATAAAACATCATAAAATTGGGGAAAACAAATCCAGTACAATTTACATGTTATTCTGAAAGCTATGTAATGCCTTCTTATAATCAATAGTTGCTATTAAAGTTACATAACAATATAGAAGTTATTTTATGAACACTGATGAAGTCATGACAGCACCTCTCCACTTGCTTCTCCCTTCCACAAACAATGTTATGACGCATGATAGCATAATGGGTGGTAGGCTCTAGCTAAAGAAAGAACCTCAGTAGTCAAGACTCTCCAAAGTCAGCCATCGTAAGTTATTAGACCATTTTAATGGATTTTCATAGATCAATTTTGAACTTTGGTCAGGATCACTTTTATTTGGCCATGAAGTCTTTAAAGTTGGATTATGTCACTGCTTTAAGGTGAAGATATTCTTGTTAAAAACAGAAGAGGAAAGTAGTAAAAAAATTCTAGTGCCTTCTTCATCTTTTAAATTATTAAAAGGATCGTTCATTCAACTTGAGATGACTTTTAAGATTAAACATTAGAGCCAGGCGTGGTGGCGCACGCCTTTAATCCCAGCACTCGGGAGGCAGAGGTAGGAGGATCGCCATGAGTTCGAGGCCACCCTGAGACTACATAGTTAATTCTAGGACAGCCTGGGCCAGAGTGAGACCCTACCTCGAAAAACCAAAAAAAAAAAAAAAAAAAAAAAAAGATTAAACATTAAAAAATTGATGAATACAAAGAGACTTCAAACACAAATATGTTTTAAAAGACAAAAAAAAAAAAAAAATCAGAACAGGCCCAGAAAGAAAAGGAGAGTAGGACCCAGAAGCCATAGACTGTTACTAGAAAATTTTCAGTGCCAGGGATGGGATACCTTCCAGTGAGTTGCTGGTCAGGGAGGTCACTGATGCCCCCAAAACATTACAGGCCATTGCCAAGGCTCTCGGTTTCCTAGCAGAAATACATGGTAAGAACCTATTGCTGAAGACTCCACATACTTGGGCTGCAAAGTCACTGAGAAATCCTGCCTGAGCTGAGCTGAAAGCCTCCTCTATGTGGATCAGCTAACAGAAAGCTGGAAAAAGCTATGCTGCATGCAGTTCCTTGGGAGAGAGAGATAAATCACTAGTGAAGATACTCAACAGTGGACACTGCAAGCCTTAAATTTGGCCAGCCAGGCCAAATGATCCAACAGGTGCGATAGTGGCATTTCTGTTATGGGGCAAACCAAACCACTATCTAATTGGACTGGAGGCCTGCTCCATGGGAGGGAATGAATATATCCCTGTTACTAACAACCTACAACAGGGGTAGTCATGAGCCCTAGGGGTGTAACGTCTGCTGGTGTCTGACTAAATGTACATACTTTGCTCACCAAACGGCCCAGTAAGCACTTCTCTTAATGTCCATACCCATATATTAATGCTACTCTCACTTTTGGTTAGAAAAGCTTCTCTTTTCAGATGGTGGCAACCTTGGGATGACTCAGAAGGCACCATGGTGCTGAGAAGAAGTGACAGAGGAGCGTTCAGCACTGAAACATATCTAACCCACCTTCCAAGGATCAGGACCCATTGTGAAAAGAGGTGGCGGAAAGAATGTGAAAGCCAAAGGAAGGGTAGGACTCCTTACAACGTGCTTCTCTACACACAAAATAGCCTGGATATCCATGACCTCACAGTGCCTGACACTACTTACATAAGACCATCAAAATAGGAGGAAAAGATGATGACATCAAAATAAAAGAGACTGATTGAGAGGGGAGGGATAAGATGGAAAGTGGAGTTGCAAAGGGGAAAGTGTGGGGGGGGGAGGGAATTACCACAGGTTATTGTCTAATTATGGAAGTTGTTAATAAAAAAAATAAATTTAAAAAAAAAAAAAAAAACACAGGGCAGGAGAGATGGCTTAGTGGTTAAGGCACATGCCTGCAAAGCCCAAAGACCCCAGTTCGATTCTCCAGGTCCCACATAAGCCAGACACGCAAGGGGACGCACATGTCTGGAGTTCGTTTGCAGTGGCTAGAGGCCCTGGCGTGCCCATTCTCACTCTCCCTCTGTCTCTAATAAATAAAATAAAATAAAATCTTTAAACACCCCCCCACACAAATATATGTCCAAATACACTTTATCACTTACAAATCTAAACCAAATTGTCTCAGAATTTTTTTGTAAAATAACTTTGGTGGGATAAGTAGACACTTGAAACTAGCATAAAAAAATTAAAACAGGGTTAGAGAGATGGCTTAGTAGTTAAGGCCCTTACTTGCAAAGCCTACGGACCCAGGTTCCATGCTCCAGAACCCAGGTAAACAGATATACACAGTAGCTCATGCACCTGGAATTCATGTGCAGTGGTGTGTCCATTTCTCTCTCTCTCAAATGAATATATAAAAAGGATTAAAGGGGCTGGAGAGATGGCTTAGTGGTTAAGCGCTTGCCTGTGAAGCCTAAGGACCCAGGTTCAAGGCTCGATTCTCCAGGACCCGTAAAAGCCAGATGCACAAGGGGGCGCATGCATCTGGAGTTCGTTCTCAGTGGCTGGAGGCCCTGGCTCGCCCATTTCTCTCTCTCTACCTGCCTATTTCTGTATCTCTCTCTCTCTCTCTCTCTCTCAAAATAAATAAATAAAAATAAATAAAAATATTTTAAAAAGGATTAAAGCATTACGTTGTAATTGGTAAACAAAGATTGGCTTAAGAATTATTGAACATCAACTTTATCGTTAGGATGATTTTCAATCTAATGTCGATAAAATCACATACTTATGTCTTTTCCCTATCCTATCTCTGTTTTGGCACATTACTGTGGTCACCTGAGAAACAAACAGAACACATGCACAGATCAAATAACTGACTTAACACATGCAGCTAATCGGTCCCACTACATTTAAAAAATACTCCAGGGTTCTGGAGATATAGCTCAGTAGCTAAAGGCTCTTGCTTGCAAAGCCTGCCAGTCCAGGTTCGTTTTCTTACTACCCATATAAAGCCAGATGCACAAAGTAAAAAAAATCAGAACAGGCCCAGAAAGAAAAGGAGAGTAGGACCCAGAAGCCATAGACTGTTACTAGAAAATTTTCAGTGCCAGGGATGGGATACCTTCCAGTGAGTTGCTGGTCAGGAGGTCACTGATGCCCCCAAAACATTACAGGCCATTGCCAAGGCTCTCGGTTTCCTAGCAGAAATACATGGTAAGAACCTATTGCTGAAGACTCCACATACTTGGGCTGCAAAGTCACTGAGAAATCCTGCCTGAGCTGAGCTGAAAGCCTCCTCTATGTGGATCAGCTAACAGAAAGCTGGAAAAAGCTATGCTGCATGCAGTTCCTTGGGAGAGAGAGATAAATCACTAGTGAAGATACTCAACAGTGGACACTGCAAGCCTTAAATTTGGCCAGCCAGGCCAAATGATCCAACAGGTGCGATAGTGGCATTTCTGTTATGGGGCAAACCAAACCACTATCTAATTGGACTGGAGGCCTGCTCCATGGGAGGGAATATATCCCTGTTACTAACAACCTACAACAGGGGTAGTCATGAGCCCTAGGGGTGTAACGTCTGCTGGTGTCTGACTAAATGTACATACTTTGCTCACCAAACGGCCCAGTAAGCACTTCTCTTAATGTCCATACCCATATATTAATGCTACTCTCACTTTTGGTTAGAAAAGCTTCTCTTTTCAGATGGTGGCAACCTTGGGATGACTCAGAAGGCACCATGGTGCTGAGAAGAAGTGACAGAGGAGCGTTCAGCACTGAAACATATCTAACACACCTTCCAAGGATCAGGACCCATTGTGAAAAGAGGTGGCGTGGAAAGAATGTGAAAGCCAAAGGAAGGGTAGGACTCCTTACAACGTGCTTCTCTACACACAAAATAGCCTGGATATCCATGACCTCACAGTGCCTGACACTACTTACATAAGACCATCAAAATAGGAGGAAAAGATGATGACATAAAAATAAAAGAGACTGATTGAGAGGGGAGGGATAAGATGGAAAGTGGAGTTGCAAAGGGGAAAGTGTGGGGGGGGGAGGGAATTACCACAGGTTATTGTCTAATTATGGAAGTTGTTAATAAAAAAAATAAATTTAAAAAAAAAAAAAAAAACACAGGGCAGGAGAGATGGCTTAGTGGTTAAGGCACATGCCTGCAAAGCCCAAAGACCCCAGTTCGATTCTCCAGGTCCCACATAAGCCAGACACGCAAGGGGGACGCACATGTCTGGAGTTCGTTTGCAGTGGCTAGAGGCCCTGGCGTGCCCATTCTCACTCTCCTCTGTCTCTAATAAATAAAATAAAATAAAATCTTTAAACACCCCCCCACACAAATATATGTCCAAATACACTTTATCACTTACAAATCTAAACCAAATTGTCTCAGAATTTTTTTGTAAAATAACTTTGGTGGGATAAGTAGACACTTGAAACTAGCATAAAAAAATTAAAACAGGGTTAGAGAGATGGCTTAGTAGTTAAGGCCCTTACTTGCAAAGCCTACGGACCCAGGTTCCATGCTCCAGAACCCAGGTAAACAGATATACACAGTAGCTCATGCACCTGGAATTCATGTGCAGTGGTGTGTCCATTCTCTCTCTCTCTCAAATGAATATATAAAAAGGATTAAAGGGGCTGGAGAGATGGCTTAGTGGTTAAACGCTTGCCTGTGAAGCCTAAGGACCCAGGTTCAAGGCTCGATTCTCCAGGACCCACGTAAGCCAGATGCACAAGGGGGCGCATGCATCTGGAGTTCGTTCTCAGTGGCTGGAGGCCCTGGCTCGCCCATTCTCTCTCTCTCTACCTGCCTATTTCTGTATCTCTCTCTCTCTCTCTCTCTCTCAAAATAAATAAATAAAAATAAATAAAAAATATTTTAAAAAAGGATTAAAGCATTACGTTGTAATTGGTAAACAAAGATTGGCTTAAGAATTATTGAACATCAACTTTATCGTTAGGATGATTTTCAATCTAATGTCGATAAAATCACATACTTATGTCTTTTCCCTATCCTATCTCTGTTTTGGCACATTACTGTGGTCACCTGAGAAACAAACAGAACACATGCACAGATCAAATAACTGACTTAACACATGCAGCTAATCGGTCCCACTACATTTAAAAAATACTCCAGGGTTCTGGAGATATAGCCCAGTAGCTAAAGGCTCTTGCTTGCAAAGCCTGCCAGTCCAGGTTCGTTTTCTTACTACCCATATAAAGCCAGATGCACAAAGTGGTGCATATATCTGGAGTTTGTTTATTATGGCAGAAGGCCCTGGTACACCATACATAGATACATATAGACATGCATACAAACAATAAATTTCAGCCAGGCATGGTGGTGCACACTTCTAATGCATGCAGGATGGAGAATTACAAGTTCAAGGTCATCATGAGACATGAGACTATCTTAAAAAATATTTATTTATTAAGAAACTCATGGTCAGCTTCAGCTAAATTGAATGCCTGCTTGAGCTACATGAGACCCTTCACAAGACAACAAAAACAATAGCACTAGATGCCGGGCGTGGTGGCGCACGCCTTTAATCCCAGCACTCGGGAGGCAGAGGTAGGAGGATCGCTGTGAGTTCGAGGCCACCCTGAGACTACATAGTTAATTCCAGGTCAGCCTGGACTAGAGTGAGACCCTACCTTGAAAAAAAAAAAAAAAAAAAAAAAAACAATAGCACTAGAAATAAGAAAAGTACTTTCACTTAAAATAAGTCACTTTATGGCTAGAGATATGTCCTATGGTTAAGGCATTTGTATGCAAAGTATGATGGCCAGGGTTCAATTCCCCAGTATCCACATAAAGCCAGATGCAGAGTATTTTAGGCATCTGGAATTAGTTTCAGTGGCAAGAGGCCCTGGTGTACCCATTTTCTCTCTCCTTGTAAATAAATAATAAATAAAAATTAAAAAAAACAAGACTCTAAAAACCATTATTGTCAACAATGCCACATTGGCATGTAATATTTAAATATCTTTACATATACCATAATACAGTGATGGACAGCAACACATACATAGTAATACATCTACTTGGTAACAATCTAAAAAATACTCAATTGAATGCACTGGGGACTACTGCTATAGTACTGATTTTATGTTATACTATTAATTCCCTAAGATAAAATTTAGTATTTAAACTTGATGCAAGTATGATTCAGATTTAATATGCACTCATCTTCAGTGCCTGACATAATGAATCTGAAAACCCATTCACCCAGCATCAATCAGGACATGAAATCTTCGCAGCATCTTGTGAAAGCTCCTTCCTATGATAGAAAGAAGTATTACATGCAAACAGAAACAAAAAGATAAGGATGGCTATTCTTAGAAAAGTCATTAACTTGCAAAAAATTACACACAATATATTTATACAGTGAAAGGGATCAATTTAATCAAGAAGATATATGAGCCACATCAGACAACCTAAATATATAAAGCAAACACTAAGAGATCTGAAAAAAAAAAAAAAAAGATCAAAAACAAACAAATGGAACTAAAAACAAAATCAATGAAACTAAGAGGTTTTGGGAAAGCTAAACAGAATTAACAAACCTAGAAATTATGACCAAATCAAAAATGAATACGACATCCTTAAATGGTAACACAGAAATACAAAGGCTTATACAAGACTACTATAGGGCTGGAGAAATGTCTTGTCAGTTAAGGCATTTGCCTGCGAAGCCAAAGGACCCAGGTTTGATTCCCCAGGACCCATGTAAGCCAGATGCATAGGGGCACATGTGTCTGAAGTTCGTTTGCAGTGGCTAGAGGCCCTGGCATGTCAATTCTCTGTCTGACTCTCTTCTCTCTCTCTGCTTGCAAGTAAATATATAATTTTTAAAAAGACTACTATAAAAAATATACAATGGGATACTTATTGGATAAGTCACAGGGAGAAAGTATGTGATAATTAAAGTTTCGTTTAACAAGTTAAAAAATATATATATATATATACACACACACATACATACACACACACACACAGTTAAGGAGCTGTCCCACAAAGCCAAAGGACCCAGCTTCAAGTCACCAGTACCCAGATAAATACAGATGAACAAGGGCTGGAGAGGTGGCTCAGTGGTTAAGGTGCTTGCCTGCAAAGCCTAATAATGTGACTTCGATTCCCCAGTACCCACGTAAAACCAGATGCAAGAAGTGGCATATGAACCTGGAGTTTGTTTGCAGCAGCTACAGGCCTTGGCGTGCCTATTCTCTCTTCTATCTCTGCTTGCAAATAAATACATTTTTATAAAAAAAAAGGGCTGAAGAGATGGCTTAGCAGTTAAGGCACCTGCCTCCTAAGCCTGAGAACGCTGGTTCCAGTTTAGCCAGATGCAAAGTGACGCAAGGGCGCAATGCCGCACTTGACCACAAGGGGGTGCACGCTTCTGGATTTCGTTTACAGCAGCTGAGAGGCTGCTGGCATGCTCATCTCTGTCTTCCTCTCCCTTTCTCTGTGTCTCTCAAAAAAAAAAAAAAAAAAAAAAAAAAAGATGCACAAGGAAGCAAACGCATCTGAGTTCATTTGCAGTGGCTAGAGGCCCTGGTGTCCACTTTCTCCCTGTCTGCTTCTTTCATAAATAAATAAAAATATTTTTAAAAGGCCAGGTATGGTGGCACACACCTTTAATCCCTGCACTTGGGAGGCTGAGGTAGGAGAATTGCCACAAGTTCTTGGCAACCCTTAGTCTACACAGTCAATTCCAGGTCAGCCTGGGCTACAGCAAGACCCTACCTTGAAAAACCAATAAAATAAAATAAATATAATAAGCCGGGCGTGGTGGCGCACGCCTTTAATCCCAGCAATTGGGAGGCAGAGGTAGGAGGATCACCGAGAGTTCGAGGCCACCCTGAGACTACATAGTGAATTCCAGGTCAGCCTGAGCCAGAGTGAGACCCTACCTCGAAAAACCAATAAAATAAAATAAAATAAAATAAAATATAATATAATATAATATAATATAATATAATATAATATAATGTAATGTAAAATAAAACAAAAAATATACAATTGGTTAAGAGAAGAAATGGATAAATTGCTAGAACTATACAACCTAAAAAAACGAAGTCACAAAAAAACCCAAAAATTTTAAGGACAGAAAAAAGTTAACTAGTAAGGAGAATGAATCAGTAGAAGTCAGCTCAGCTGTACATGGTGGCACATGCCTATTATCTGAGTACTCACAAAAAGATGCAAAAAGGCTCTAGCTCTCAAATTTATGGCTAGCCTGGGCTACATAGTGAGACTATGTCTAAAAGGAGAGAGAACAAGACAGCAAAGAAGAAATACTCCCAAACTCATTTTACATAAGCCAACATAATTCTATACCAAAAGTTGATAGAATGGGAGGGAGGGAGGGGGAGAGACGGGACATGGGAGATTATCACTGACGAACTAAACACAAACTCCTAACACAAATACTAGCAGTAAGCCAGGCGTGGTGGCGCATGCCTATAATACCTGCACTGGGGAGGCAGAGGATTGCAGTGAGTTCAAGGCCACCCTAATAATACAGAGTGAATTCCAGGTCAGTCTGAGCTACAGTGATACCAAAAAAAAAAAAAAAAAAAAAAAAAAAAAAAAAAAAAAAAAAAGCTACATTCAAGACTATATAAACAGTCATCCAATGATCAAGTGGAATGTAATCCTTGAGATGCAAGGTTTGCTCAATTTATGCAAATCTAAGTGTGACTCATTGTATTCTAGGACAAAAGAACTGTATTAAATGGAAAAAAAAACACTGCCAGCCATAATGGTACATATCTTAAATCTCAACACATGGGAGGTAGAGGCAAGAGGATCAGGAGTTCCAGGCCAGCCTGGGCCAGATAAGACCATGACTCAAAAGACTAAAGACAAAGCTTGACATCCTCCTCACAATAAAAACCTTCAACAAATTAGGTATAAAAGGAATATTCAACAAAACTAAGGCCATGTAGGAGAAAAGAAGGAAAGGGAGAATTCCTACCTATTTCAGATACCTGATAAACACTTATTTTGTATTAATATTTTGCCTATTCTAGACTTTCAAAAATGGAATCATGTACTACTTTGAAAATGAATTTGTTTTTGAACTTTTGTAATCCAGTTCTTTTTATTATTGACTGGCTTTCCTGTCTGTGTACTTGTTCTTTTATTTGTTGATTTTGTTTTTCAAGGAAGGGTCTCACTCTAGCCCAGGCTGACCTGGAATTCACTCTCAGCATGGCTTAAACTCATGGCGATCCTCCTCCCTCTGCCTCAGGAGTGCTGGGATTAAAGGCGTGCGCCACCACATCAGGCTTTTTTTGAGGTAAGGTCTCACTCTAGCCCAGGCTGATCTGGAATTCACTAGGTAGTCTCAGGGTGGCCTTGAACTCATAGCAATCCACCTACCTCTGCCTCACAAGTGCTGGGATCAAAGGTGTGCGCCACCACACCAGCTGTGTACTTATTCTTGGTGTTAAAACAAGAGGATTAGGGACTGGGGATATAGCTCAGTGGTAGAGTGCTTGACTAGCATGCATGAGGTCATTGATTCAATCCCAGCACTTAAAAACAAAACAACAACAAAAAAAAAAAAACTTAAGAGGCTCAGAATAAGTTACAGAGGACCCAGGGAAGAAACAAAGTACCACTGGGTAGAAAAATATAAATGATGGGGCTAGAGAGATGGCTCAGCATTTAAAGGTACCTGTGTAAAACCAGGTGCAATAAGTAGCACAAGTGTCTGGAGTTTGTCGTCAGTGGCAGAAGGCCTGGTGTGCCCACAGCCATTCTCTGCCCTTCTCTATCTCTCTCTTTCTATCATGAATGAATATTTAGAAGAAAGAAAAATACAAATGCGGATGTTCTAATAATAACATACTTTTTGAATGATTGCTAAGTTAGAAATAGTAATGACTAAGTGAGATAATCCAAACATTTTGTTTTCTAAAAAACCACCTATTGGGCATGATGGCACACACCTTTAATCCTGATATTTGAAGGCTGAGGTAGGACAATGGCATCCATAGAACAAAATAAAGGCAATCTGCACAGCAAGAAAAGCTGCCATTTAACACTCTCTGGAGGAAAGGAGATGACTTTTTTAATTTATTTATTTTGGAGAGAGCGACAGAGAGAAAGAGGGGGGGAGGGGGGAGAGGAAGACAGAGATGGGAGCGCCAGCAGCATCTCAGCTGCTGCGAACGAAATCCAGATGTATGCGCCCCCTTGTGGCCAAGTGCGGCATTGCGCCCTTGCGTCACTCTGCATCTGGCTAAACGTGAGACCTGGAGATTGGAACCAGTGTTCTTAGGCTTAGGAGGCAGGTGCCTTAACCCCTAAGCCATCTCTCCAGCCCAGGAGATGACTTTTTACATTGCCTGAACTCAAGATGAGAGACAAAAACCAAAAC
Organism: Orientallactaga sibirica; assembly: GCA_036365145.1. Taxonomy (NCBI): domain Eukaryota; kingdom Metazoa; phylum Chordata; class Mammalia; order Rodentia; family Dipodidae; genus Orientallactaga; species Orientallactaga sibirica. Next base: position 11,328,224 of record JAEOAD010000044.1, read on the forward strand.
CCAACATGTCATTCATTTATTCAGAGACAGATTCTCATGTATACTAGGTTGTCCCTGAACTCACTAAGTAGCCCAGGGTGACTTTGATCTTCTGATCCTCCTACCTCCCATGACGGTGGTAGGACTTCAGGCATGTCTTTATTCCTGGTTTATGTGGTGCTGGGGATCAAATTCAGAGCTTTCTGCATGCTAAGTAAATGCTGCCAACTGAACTACAGCCCTAGCCCCCACAAGCCTGTCTCTATATATTATCTCTGTTGCCAATAACAGAAAGACAGAAGAGATAGTATGTGGAGAAAATTAGCAATAATGAAGTCAAGATAAATCCCTTTCAAGATTAACTTGCAGAAGTAAAGCCGAGCATGGTGGCATACGCCTTTAATCCCAGAACTTGGGAGGCTGAGGTAGGAGGATCATCGCAAGTTTGAGGCCACCCTGCGACTACATAGGGAGTTCCAGGTCAGCCTGGACTAGAGTGAAACCCTACCTGGAACTCCCCCCACCCCAAAAAAAGAGTAACCTGCAGAAGTAGTCTAAAATACTTCTAGATGAGAAATGGCATACATTTTTGGAAAACAGCTGAAGGAAGTTAACAGATAACAGTCTAGAAAATAAAGGTGGCCTAATGTTAGCATTCAGCACCTATGTTTGAAAATATTGTCCTTACAATTTTATAATAGACAATTGGGGTTTTTCAAGAGCAATTTTATGAATGAAGTTAGGACTATTCCTATTTTCCCAGTAGCAAGAATATTAACTGACTTGTTTAAAGGTACATAACTTAGCCAACTACATCACTGTTAAACTTAAAGCAGAAAAGGTTAAGGTCTTCAATATATTTTGAGCAACATACTTCCTTCAATACATTTTGCCTTACTGGTTTAAACAACTTTCAAATTATCCATTTTCTATAAACATGCTTTTTATGGATCAAGGAAGCTGTGTCTCAATATAATAGAACAAGGGTACATGTAAAACTTACTGAATCAAGCTGGACGTGGTGGCACATACCTTTAATTCCAGCACTGAGGAGGCAGAGGTAGGAGGATCGCTGTGAGTTCAAGGCCACCCTGAGACTACCTAGTAAATTCCAGGTCAGCCTGGGCTAGAGTGAAACCCTACCTCAAAAAAAATAAAAAAATAAAAACAAAAACAACTTACTGAAATCCATATGCTAAAGTCCACACACCCTATTCTTTCTTCCTTCCGTAGACATGTGATGCATCAAAACTACATGTATCATCTTATTTTAGGATGTCACCCTGAAGAACACATGACTGGCAAGAATCAGATTCATATACTCACTTCCCTTCCTTCAGAGTCCTTGCCCTTATTATAACTTGAATATCAATACAGGCACTTGTTCTTATCATTGTTCTTTTGGACAAAGGTGAAAACAGTACTGTCCATGAAAGCATCCTAATTAATTTACTCTACAATGCAGAATTTTTTTTAAAAATGTGTATTCCTAACCAAATATATATATTTGAATTTTATGGCTTCGCCTTTTTAAACCATGAGTCCTAGCTAGACATAGTGGTACATGAACTTAATCCCAATACATTTATGGGCTTCAAAGTCATATTCCATTATATAGTTCAAGGCTAGGCTGAACTAAATGAGATCTTGTCACTAATTACATATATTTAAAAATATGAAGCTGGGCGTGGTGCATGCCTTTAATCCCAGCACTCGGGAGGCAGAGAGAGGTAGGAGGATCGCAATGAGTTTTGAGGGCACCCTGAGACTACTCAGTGAGTTCTAGGTCAGCCTGGACTAGTGTAAGATCCTACCCCAAAAAAGAAAAAAAATGCCTTTAATACACCTAATGAACTAAATTACATACTCTAGCCTACCTTACATTAGTCTGCAGTTAGGGAAAAAATCCTGTAGACAAAGACTTATTTATTAAGAAAAAGTGTTAAGAGGGCTGGAGAAATTGCTCAGCGTTTAAGGCACTTGCCTATAAAGCCTAATGACCTGGGTTCAGTTCCCCAGCACCCATGAAAGCCATATGCACAAAGTGATACATGCAAATGGAGTACATTTATACTGAATAAAGGCCATGGTGTGCCCATAATACTCCCCTTCCTTTCTCCCTCCCTCCCTTCTCTCTCTCTGCTTGCAAATCAATATTTTTAAAATAGTGTTAAGTATTTATGTCATTTACTAAATAATGTACTGAAAAAGATAAACAGAATGGCTATATTAAGATTAAATAAGTTGGGACCATCTGTCTAAGAGTGAAACTCAAAATGACCAGACTACTTCCATCATCTCCTATCACTGCTGTACCAATACCATGCCCTTCACCAGTGATGAAGGACAAGTAAGAGAGAGCTTCCTTACAGCGCGACAGATGAATGGGCATTATAAACAGGTCGTTTGGAAGGAGAAATATAGTGGCAGGAAGCATAACTCACAAGGTTTGAACTGCTAGGGTCATCTTCATTTGACCCTTGGGATCGATCCAAGCTGAAAGCTAGCCGGCCGCTTGGTTTGAATGGCCAAGCACAGTAGCTAATTATCTTTTCCACACAACTTTGGTAGAAGATCCATCATGTGTAATCCCAAAATTTCTGATTATAAATCATTACTATATACATAATTCGAAAAGTCCAAAACATTTTAAGGGTTCGTGAGTGGCACAGTATTTTATTTTTCCTTTGTAAAATCATCAATAGTTTTTTCTTGAGGCCTTTATAGTCCAGGCAGGCTTGGACCACAGGTTCAATTTCTTGATAACTCTTCAAAACAAAATGTTTCAAACTTTTAGAATTATGTAATTAATCTTTTAGAAGACTATCATTAAAATTTTCATGGGGACTAGCCCTCAGGAGGCAGAGGTAGGAGGATAGCCTTGAGTTAATTCCAGGTCAGCCTGAGTTAGAGTGAGAGCCTACATCAAAAACTAAAATAAATAAATAAATAAATAAAAATTTTTCATGGAGAGTCCATGAAATCCATCAATTGCTTTGGATCATATGGACACTTTAACAATATTAATGCTTCTAATAATGTATAAACATGGATGGAATATATTCCTTCTCAACCTGTGAGTGGGGGTAGTCTTCAACTTCTATCATCAATATCTTACAATTTTCATTACAAACACAATTGACTTCCTTAGACTACAACACAGCACATCACTAGGACCATTTCACTACTTTGAAACTTGAGTCCAACTGAAAATTATGTACTTAGGGGTAAATTTCAAATAAGTAGCTCTTGATTCCTTCAGCTAATGAGCATACATGCATATGACAACACAGTAGAATTATGAGAATCTGGCACACATTATATACTGTATGATTAACACTGAAACTTACACATTTATTAATGGTTTCTCTTGGTAAAATCAATTCAAAGTGAATAGCAACCTATTATCAGATTTAAAAATAACAGGTTTTCTAGCTGGGTGTAGTGGTGCACACCTCTAATCCCAGCACTCGGGAGGCAGAGGTAGGAGGATCGCTGTGAGTTCATGGCCACCCTGAAACTACATAGTGAGTTCCAGGTCAGCCTGAACTAAAGTGAGACCATACCTCCAAAAACCAAAAAAAAAAAAAACAGGTTTTGTGAAAATGATAATGAGCTAAATTCCAAATAAAATTTTCTAAACCAACTTTGCATTTCCTAGTCAATGAACAGTTCTTTCATGAACTGACTGACAATTAATAGTAATAGGGAGCTCGAGAGATGGCTTAGCAGTTAAGGTGCTGGCCTGCGAAGCCTAAGAATGCTCATTCAAGTCTCTAGATCCTGCACAGAAGTGATGCAAGTGCACAATGTCGCACATGTGCACGAGGGGGTGCACGTGTCTGGAGTTCGTTTACAATGGCTGAAAAGGCCATGGTGCGCCCACTCTCTCTGCCTATTCCTCTCAAAAAAAAAAAAAAAAAAAAAAAAGAAAAAGAATAGGCATGTGCAAAAAATACTGATGTAAGCTTTTGTTATTTTGCAATGAGGTAAGGAGAAGCTAAACAAGAGCTAAATGGCCAATAATAGGAAATGCTTAAATAAATTTAGTAATAAAACCCCAGGAGCCAGGCATGGTGGCACATGCCTTTAATCCCAGCACTCTGGAGGCAGAGGAAGGAGGATTGCTATGAGTTCAAGGCTAGCTGGAGCTACAGAGTGAGTTTCAGGTCAGCCTGGACTAGAGTGAAACCGTGACACAAGGTGACGCACAGCTTTAATCTTAACACTCAGGAGGCAAAGGTAGGAGGATCACTGTGAGTTCGAGGCCATCCTGAAACTACATAGTGAAATCCAAGGCAGCCTAGACTACAGTGAGACCCTGCCTCAAAAAACAAAAACCCAAGATTCTGGGAGAAAAATAGTTAATAGAATGCTTAAAAAAAAAAAAAAAAAAAAATCACTTTAGGGCTAGAGAGATAGCTCAGCAATCTGGCCTAGAACACCCAAGAACCCAAGTTTGGTTCCCCAGTATCTATGTAAAAAATGGCACGACCATTTTCTCCCTCTCTCCCGTTCTGTCTCTTTCTCTCTCTCAGTCTGTCAAATAAGTAAATTTTTTAATTCACTTTATTTAATTCACTTTTATGTTGATAAGGGTGTGAATTCATGTCCATCTATGGGCAACTTCAAAATATCAGTATGTAAAGGAAAATAATAATCAGTAAGTTCACAAGGAAGTAATGATGTATGATACAAATTACACTGATAAAGAAAAACAATGCAAATACCAATCCAAATTGAATGGCCTAACCTAAGGTAAAATAAAATGCAGTTATTAAAATGGACATAAGTTGGACTGGAGAGATAGCTTGGTAGTTAAGGAACTTGCTTACAAAGCCAAAGGATGCAGGTTCCATTCCCCAGGACCCATGTAAGCCAGATGCACAAGGTGGCGAATGCATCTGGTGTTCATTTGCAATAGCTGGAGGCCCCAGTGGGCCCATTCTCTCTCTTGCCTGCTCTCTGCCTCTTTCTCTCTGTCTCTCAAATAAAAATACTAATAATAGGAAAGGTTTTGTTTGTTTGTGTTTTTCAAGGTAGGGTTTCACTCTAGGACAGGCTAACCTGGAATTCACTATGGAGTCTCAGGGTGGCCTCGAACTCACAGCAATCCTCCTACCTCTGCCTCCTGAGTACTGGGATTAAAGGCATGTGCCACCACACCTGGCAAAACATAAAGTTTAAAAAAAAATGACATAATTTGGGCCAGGCATGGTGGCACATGCCTTTAATCCCAGCACTTGGGAGGCAGAGTTAAGAGGATCACCATGAGTTTCAGCCCACACCAAGACTACATAGTTAATTCTAGGTCAGCCTGGGACAGAGCAGGACCCTACCTCGAGAAAAGCAAAAGAAAAAAAAAAATGACATAATTTGTGCTGGACGTGGTGGCACATGCCTTTAATACCAACACTTGGGAGGCAGAAGTAGGAGGATCTCTGTGTATCTGAGGCCACCCTGATACTACATAGTGAATTCCAGGTCAGCCTGGGCAGGAGAGAGAACCTACCTCGAAAATCCATAAAACATTATTTACCATCAGGGAAATCAGGGAAATGCAAATTAAAACTACTCAGAGATTACATCTCACTCCTGTCAGAATGGCTACCATCAAGAAAACAGACAATAAATGTTGGTGAGGATGCGTAAAAATGGGAACCCTTCTACACTGTTGGTGAGAATGTAATCTGGTATAGCCATTGTGGAAATCAGTGTGGAGGTTCTTGAGACAGCTAAAAATAGATTTACCATATGACCCAGCTATACCATTCCCAGGCATATAGCAGAATGACTCTTCTCACTACCTTAGAAATACTTGCTCGACCATATTTATTGCTGCTCTATTCACAATAGTTGGGAAATGGAACCAGCCTAGATGTCCCTCAACAGATGAATGGATAATTAAGATATTGTACATTTACAAAATGGAGTTCTATTCAGCGGTAAAGAAAAATGAAATTATGAAATTTCCTGGGAAATGGATGATCTGGAAAGGATTATACTAAGTGAGGTAACCCAGTCCCAGAAAGCCAAACGTCATGTTCTCTCTCGTATGTGCATCCTAGCTACAACTGTTTAGACTTGTATGTGTAGCAAAGGACAGTAAGCTAGAAAAAGGCTATAAGGGAGAGAGAAGGAGGAAGGACTTTAGGGGATGGTACTATATATATGTAAGTAGAAGAACAGACCACAGGGAGTGGAATGGCCTAAATGAAGCCAGGGGAAGAGATTGAGTAAGAGTAGGACAGGGGGAAGGTCATTCAAAATTCAAAATGTTCTGAATAATACATATGAAACCCCACCTCTTTAGATAATGGCACATCCAGAAGCCTACATGTCCCAGAGTGGTAAAGAAATAGTATTTATGCCGTGTATGTAGTGGACAAGATAGATTGTTAGCTCTTTCCAAATCTGCCATTGTACTTACCAGCCTGCATTTTGTATAAGTGTCAGGCTTTAGGAGAAATAAGCTACAGTCATTTGTCCCCGAGTGTCGATCTTAGCACAATATCCTGCGGGGACTTACATGAAAATGAATTTAAATTTCTAATAAGGTAACCATATGTTTTGGAGCTATTATAGTAAAATGTCATTTTAAAAAAAAGTGCAACCAGGCATGGTGGTACATGCCTTTAATCCCAGCACTTGAGAGGCAGAGGTAGGAGTATTGCCATGAGTTTGAGGCCACAGAGTGACTTCCAGGTCATCCTGTGCTAGAGCAAGACCCTACCTCAAAAAACAAAAGGGAAAAAAAAAAAACATTATTTATAGAGCACCTGCCTAATAAGTCTGGATTTGACTGTCAAAACCAAACTGAAACAAAAATTTTAAAGATGTACTTTTTGAAAAATGTGTGTCAAAATGATGTCATGTTTATGGGGGTCAAAGGACAGCCATTTTGTTGGTCCTTTCCTTCAACTTGCTTGGGACAGCAAGGTCTCTCGTGTTTGTTTGACAATGAGAAAGCCAGACTACCTGGCAACATTACAAGGTAAAGAGCAGAAATATGACCCACTGCAAGTGTAGAAATCTAAAAGTAGAAGATTCAGGTAAGTACCAGGTAAAACTAAAAAGTTACAGATACCCATAAAGGCCCAGGAACTGATATTAGGAACCTCTACAATAACATTGGGACTAAAACTGAGCATTGATTGATGCAAATGTTTATGAAGCAATCAGATTTCCAAATCCCCTCCCCCACTCGCACAGCTGAACAACTGTCACTTTCTTGACCAAACAAAACAACAGGACCATTATTCTTTGCAAAGTATAAAACATTAAATCTCTCAATTCCATCTCACAGTTACAGATGTGCTACAGCAAAATGAAGCAGGCATGAGAGGGATCATATACTCACAGAAACTCCTGCCTTCCTAAGATATATCTCAGCTCAGCCCCCTAAGAACTCTGACACACTTCCCTTTAAGGCAGGAGTTTTAAAAAAAATTCCTTAAAATGGAATTTTATTAGCCTAAGAAAAAGGATCTAAAAATGACAGGTGAAGTTTCACAACAGTCAAGTGTAACTACTACTGGGCAGTGAATTTTAAAAGAGCCTAAAACTTTTTCTCCAATGGGGTGTGCTGGTTTGTGCCTTAGATTCCAGCACTGGGGAGGCAGAAGTTAGATAATTCTAGTGAGTTCAAGGCCAGCCAGGAATATAAAGTAAGTTCCAGTGGCTAGGAAACCGATGGTTCAGCATTAAAGGTGCTTGCTTGTAAAATCTGCTAACCAGGGTTCAAGTCCCAAGTTACCCATACAAGCTTGATCCAAAAAGTGGTGTTTGTTTACAGTGGCAAGAGGCCTGGCAGACCCATACACACAAACACAGGTACAAATAAAAACAAATTTACAAAAAAAAAATGTAAAATACAGTTTTCCAGGTCACATTGGACTAAAGTGAGACCATATGTCAAAACAGAAAAAACAATTCATATTTCTATTCTCACCTAATACTTGAATATGAAGATATAACCAGGAACCACCAGAATCTGAGGAAAATTCCTAGCTTAAAACCTTTTTCCCCCCCTTGGCTCTGGCCTATAACTGCAAAGTACCAGGATATAGTTACCACCCACAATGAACTGTTTATCTGAGAGACCTACAAAGTTCCCAAAACAAGACAGATGTCTATAAAAGCACTTGCCTACCCACCTGAGGTAAATGGTAAGACCCTACTGCTGAGGACACCATATGCTGTCAGCACAGAACACGGAGAGACCTGGCTGGAATCCGGAAGAGAACCGGACCCCAACCAGTTAGTCCGTCTAGTGCTGAAAGGCACCACGTGAACTACTGGGGGAAAGTGGCCAACAACTGTCTGAGCAAGCCAGGGTCTAAGCTACTCAGAAGCAAACACCCTGACATGATGTTCACACAAGTGCAATAGTGGCACACAGCCTTGGTGGGTAACCAATAGCTTTCAGATGGGTTAAGAGATCTTCTCAGTGGAAAGGAACCCATATCTGGAACTGGGAAACAGGTCAGAGACCTATACAGACACTGATTTTGCTCTCCAATGAAAAGCTCCCACTAAACCTTGGGCTAAAAGAAGGACTACACCCATCAAATTCTCTCTGAATCAATAACGCTTATCCCACTTCACTCTTCATTAGAGAATCTGCATCTTTTTTTCAGATAGGAGAAAGACTAGACGTGATAAACTATCCACCCACTGCACTTCAGCCAAGCCCCAGCTGAAACCACAGAGGAACTGGGGACATGAGCAAGAATGCAGCTTCCATGGTGAGCCTGACAATCAGCACCACAGTGAAGGAGACAGATGCTGAGGACACTCAACATCTACCAAAGCAGAGATCCAGAGGCTCCTAAGAGACTATCACTGAAGTAGAATTAAAACACAACCAACATGCTCAGGGAATTTGGTGGGGAAGTGGAGGAGGGCAGAAAGATTGTTTGAGGCACAAGTTGTGACATCATGCCCAGAGGCACTGCCTCTCCCCAACTGACTGCTGCTCCCACAACACATAACCCACAACTCCCACGGAGATAACCTGAGACCCCAATGGGGGGGTCTTCAGAAAGGGGACATGGATGAGGGAAAGGATGGTTACCAACATGTGATGTAGCCATACTAAATATGTCTGTAATTAATTTAAAAAAATTTTAAATAACACATGCATGTATATGCCTGTCAAGTTTATTACCATCAAATTGGTTAACTTGGAAATTACTACGTAATAGCTGGTTACTTTTTTAAGTATTGTAAAGTTTTACAAAAAAGAAGTGATGCTTTGATCACTAGGAAATAATGTACTTTGTAGGTAGTCTCAGTTTTGTTTGTGAAAACTAAGTGAAATTACAATCCCAGAGCCCAAACAAAACACTACTGATTTTCTCTTTCCCCAACACAGTATTTTTAAATCTCTAATTACATTTCCCCTCTAACCTATTAAACATAGTCCCAGGATCTCTTAAAACACTGTTGACACTATTGTTGTCCTCACTATTAATATACAGATGACTAGATTCCGCTCAGTATTCCAGCTCAAGAATTCCTGTGGTTAGCAGGCTTCAGCATCTACCTCATCTACCTAAATGGATATAAGATGTGGGAGTTCTATCTTTTTTGCCTTTATTTTATTTTTTGAGAGACAGAAAGAGACAGGGAGAATGGGAACACCAGGGTCTTCAGCCACTGTGAACAAACTCCAGACATGTGTGCCCCCCAACCCTCGTGGCACATGTGTGACCTTGTACAGTTGGGTCATTGTGTGTCTGGCTACGTGGGACCTGGAGACTTAAACATGAGTTCTTAGGATTCACAGGCAAGAACCTCAAGTGCCGAGCCATTGCTCCAGTACAGGAGTTCCAGCTTATTACTGATGTCACTAGTCTTTTCCTTTTCCTATTTGATTTTTTTAAATTTTATTTTTGAAAAGAGAAATTAGGGGGGAGGGAAGGAGACAATAGACATACCAGAGCCTTTCAGGCACGGTGAACAAACTCCAGACAGGAGTACCATCTTGTGGTGCATGTACATCTAGCTACGTGGATCCTGGAGATTCAAACATGTATTCTGAAGCTTCACAGGCAACCACCTTAACTGCTAAGCCATCTCTCCAGTAACAGAAAGTAAGTAATAGAAATGGAACTCTCAGATGACACTCATTTTAATATTTATTGAAGAGATAATAAAGTTCATATACCAAATATTTGATAACTTTAAAATGCCAATAATCAAGATGCACTTTTTTAATTTTAAAAAATAAAAACTTAAAATCAGCTCAAACACATTCCCACCCCCCCCCACATAAAATCAAAATAACTTAAAGCCAAGCTTGGTGGTGTACGCCTTAATCATAGCACTGGGGAGGCAGAGAGATAGGAGGACCACTGTTATTTTGAGACTACACAGTGAATTCCAGGTAAGCCTGGGCTAGAGCAAGACCACCTTGAAAAACTAAAGCAAACAAACAAAAAAAGCAACAAAAACAAAAAACTACGTAGAAAAATTATTCAGCCTGGCATGGTGGCACACACCTTTAATCTCAGCACTCAGGAGGCAGAGGTAGTAGGACTGCCATGAGTTCAAAGTCACCCTAAAATGACATTGTGAATTTCAGGTCAGCCTAGGCTAGAGCAAGACCCTACCTCAAAAAAACAAAAAAAGAAATTACTCATATCCTCAAAATAGATCCATGAACCAAGCACAGAATTCTATGGAAATGGGAAGAAGAAATGGAAAAAAATCTGGTGAAAAATGCCTGTTTAATTCCCCAGGTCCCACGTTTAGCCAGACACAAAGTGATCCAAGGGCACAATGCTGCACTTGCCCCCAAGGGGGTGCACACATCTGCAGTTCGTTCACAGAGGCTGAGAGACCGCTGGCACACCATTCTGTCTCTGACTCTCTCCAAAAAAAAAAAAAAAAAAAAAAAAAAATTCCATACATATACTACAAAGGCCAGGAGGTAACATCTGGACCACTAAAGAGGACAATTACCCCCAAAGTATAGGAAATCCAGAAAGTGGGCTAGGGAGAGGGCTCAAGTGGTTAAAGGCATTTGTTTGCAAACCATGCCAGCTTGGGTTCAATTCCCTAGTACCCACCCACATAAAGCTGAATGCAAAGTGATTCATGTATCTATGATCCCAACATGCTTACACAATAGGAGGCAAAGCCAAGGAAATATAAAAGCCATAGGCCAGCTAGTCTTTTATAATCTGGCAGTTCATTTGGAACCCTGTCTCAAAGAAGGTGGAGCACAGACACCTGAAAGCTGTCTTCTTATTACATATGAATGGATGGATGAATGAATTAATGATTAACTTCAGAAATCCATTATAAAGTAAAAATTACTTGTTCTCCAAAATTCAATGAAACATACCCAATCAGTCACTTTGTCAAACAAGTATGTGTACTTTCAGTCATTTAAAATACAGGAAAAATAAGGCTGTGGAAATGGCTCAGTGGTTAAAAGGAACTTTTAACCTGGCTGGGGTTTAATTCCCAACCATGCTAAAAAGTGGTGCAAGTCTATAGTGCTAGTTTGCAGTAGCAAGAGACCCTGGTACAACACCACTGCCCCCACACACAAAAATGCTTTTTAAAATCTCCAAAACAAGGGGCTGGAGAGATGGCTTAGAGGTTAAGACATTTGCCAGCAAAGCCAAAGGACCCAGATTCAATTTTCTAGGACCCACATAAACCAGATGCACAAGGTGATGCATGTGTCTGGAGTTCCTCTGAAGCGGCTGGAGGCCTTGGCATGCCCATTCTGTCTCTCTCTAATAAATAAAAAATAAAGAATAATTTTTAAAAATACTAAAATAATTAACAGTCAGAAAATACAATGCTGACAGTAAGTCGGCTGTAGCTTGGTGGGAGTGGGAGGGTGATTTGGTTTGATTGTTTGAGATAATGTCTTCTGGGCTAGGGAGATGGCTGAGGCACTTATTTCCAAAGTTTGATGGCCTGTGTTATCCCCCACCTAAAGACAGACTCACAAAGTAGCACATACCCCCACTCTCCTCCCTCGTTCCTCTTCCTCCTTCCAATAAATAATTTAAAAAATAGTGCCAGGCACTGTGAGGGAAAAGATGATGACATCAAAATGAGAGGCTAATTAAGAAGAGGAGATATAATGGAAGGTGGATACGTGAAGGGGAAGATAAGGGAGAGGAGGGAATTATGGTTAGTCTATAATTATGGCAGTTGTCAATTTAAAAAAAAAAGGAAAAAAGAAAGATAATGTCTCAAGCTGGGTGTGGTGGCAAACACCTTTAAGCCCAGCACTCAAGAGGCAGAGGTAGGAGGATCGCTGTGAGTTTGAGGCCACCCTGAGACTACATGGTGAATTCCAGGTCAGCCTGGGCTAAAATGAGACCCTACCTGGAAAAACAAGAAAACAAAACAAAAAGATAACGTCTCCTATGTAGCCCAGGCTGAACTTGTGAGCTGATCACCTTAGCTGCCTGAGTGTTAGGTGACCATCACACCCAGCTACTGACTATTGGTCCTACCTCTGCCTCCCAAGTGCTGGGATTAAAGGCGTGAGCCACCACCACCACCACCACCACGCCTGGCTCATTTCTGTTGGTTTTTGAGGCAGGGTTTCACTTTAGCCCAGGCTGGTCTTGAATTCTCAGAGATCCTCCTACCTCTGCCTCTCAAGTGCTGGGATTAAAGGCATGCACCAACATGTCCAGCTTAGGTATGTACATACGTACATATGTATGTATTTGCATGGGGGTCGGGAGAGAATGGGCCCACAAGGGCCTCCTGCCACTGTAAACAATCTCTAGATGCATGTGCTACTTTGTGCATCTGGCTTATGTGGGTACTGGGAAATTGAACCAAGGCTATCAGGCATTGAAAGCAAGCACCTTAACAGCTGAACCACCTCTTCAGCCCTACCCATTTCTTTGTTTTTAATTTTTATTTTTTAAAGGACAATCTAGTTTTGTGACCTCTGTCTCTTCTCTTAAATTTATTTGCAAACAAAGAGAGACAGAGAATGGAATGGGTCAGGGCTTTCCAGCCACTGCAAACATACTCCAGATGTATGTGCCACTTGTGTATCTGGCTTTATGTGGGAACTGGGAAATCAAACCCAGATCGTTAGGATTTGCAGGCAAGTGCCTTAACCACTAAGCCATCTCTCCAACCTTGTTTCTTTCTCTCTCTCTTTTTTTTTCCTTTTGGTCTTCTGAGGTAGGGTCTCACTCTAGGCCAGGTTAACCTGGAAGGTAATTCACTATAAGTCTGCAGCTGACCTCAAACTCAGTGATCCTTCTACTTCAGCTTCCAGAGTCCTGGGATAAAAGGTGTGTACCACCATACCTGGTTCCCTGTTTCTTAATAGTAAAATTTATATAACTTAAAAATAATCTTGGACTTGTGAGTAAGGTGGTGGCATAGAACCACACCAAAGCAGCCTAGGGGAAGAAAAGCCAAAAAAATAAACACCCCAGCAAAATATACTCCTCTACTAAAAAGTGAAGGTATGTAAGAAATTATCAACCACAGCAGAGAAGTAGGAGAGATCCAGAGCATCTAGAAACCACTGAAGCAGACAAATCAGTTCCAGCAGTGGCGGCACCTAGTCCACGTGACTGTGGGAGTGAGGCTCTGCCTGAGCAGCAGGAAAAGCCAGGTAAGGGGATTTTCCAAGCACACCAGCCTCCTCGCAAACTCAAGAAACCTGAAGGGGAGGACAGCAGGGACCAGCGGAGCGGCTTGTGAGAGGGAGGATTGCAGGGACCAGTGGTACAACTTCAGCCACCATCCACAGCCTCCTCTCCCCCCACCACCAGCGCAAGCACCAGCAAGCCCTGGAAAGGAAACCTGGGGAAGGGAAGTCATCTACACAACACCCAGCACAAGCTATCAAAGCAGCGACCCACCGACCCAGCCAGCCTACCTGAGGCCACAAAGCAGCAAAGAGGGACCCAAGAGGAAGTGCGGCATAGCTAAGACCAAAACCATCCCAAAAGGAAACAGGACATACATAAGGTCAGTACCTGCCCCAAAAGCTGGTGTAGAGACCTGCATTGGAAGGTGTATAGACCTGCTGAGTGTACCTTCCATATTAGGGTAGTTTACGTGTTAAATCTGATGGATGGTCAGATTTGTCCATCTTAAATAAGCTATATTTTGGGCTTGTCATTTGATGCTTCCTGATTTATTGTGCCTTTGTGTCCTCTTCTGTCATTCGTGGGGGCAGGGTCTCATTTGGTCACAAGCTGATCTTGGAACCCTCTACAAACCAGAAATCTCAGCCTCCCAGTTGACAGGATTAAGGGTGAGGGGCAACACACACCCTTAGGAACTGTGAGTTTGTTAGAGGATGGGTTTATGGCCTATTCTTGCATAAACATTCCATGCTGGTTTTTACCAAATGTGTGTATTGTTCAGTTAAATTTTATAATTTGCCTGCATTTTTCTCCAGCCAGCCTACTAGAATACTCACATAGCAGGCAAACCCAACACCTAGGGTCTCTTTTGCTGTTACTCTGAGTTTTTTAAGAGCCACACTTAGTATCTTAAGATCATACACTGAAGATATATAACATCAGATTTATAAATCTAAGAACACTGCAGAATATTAGAAAACCCAAGCATCAAACTAATCCAAGATGTAAAAATAATCTTGCAGGGCATGGTAGGATACACCTTTAATCCCAGAACTAGGGAGGCAGAGGTAAAAGGATCCCTGTGAGTTCCAGGCCACCCTGAGACTACATAGTGAATTCCAGGTCAGCCTGGGCTAGAGGGAGACCCTACCTTGAAAAACCAAAAAAAAAAAAAAAAAAAAAAAAAAAAAAAGAGCAGGCCGGGCATGGTGGGGCACGCCTTTAATCCCAGCACTCGGGAGGCAGAGGTAGGAGGATCGCCAAGAGTTCGAGGCCACCCTGAGACTACATAGTTAATTCCAGGTCAGCCTGGACCAGAGTGAGACCCTACCTCGCAAAAAAAAAAAAAAAAAAAAAAAAGAGCAACTCATAACTAAAATGGTAATTTTCTTTCTGGCACAGAAGAAAATCTCACTGTTACTATCCACCCCTGATATTAAGAAATGACAACAAGCCGGGCGTGGTGGCGCACGCCTTTAATCCCAGCCCTCGGGAGGCAGAGGTAGGAGGATCGCTGAGAGTTCAAGGCCACCCTGAGACTACATAGTTAATTCCAGGTCAGCCTGGACCAGAGTGAAACCCTACCTCGAAAAAAAAAAAAGAAAAAAGAAATGACAACAGGTAATGTAAAGACAGATACTAAAATGTGGTGATTTAATTACAACAATATTCCTTGTCTCTAGTGCCAATTACCATGTATACAATTACGTATACATACAGTAATAAGTATATTATGTATACATATAATAATAAATATAAGACTGTTTCAGAAGGAAAAACAAATCTTACTTGAAAGCATTATCATTTTTGACCTAGGAAGCAATTCTCCCTGAGGAAAGAAAAATACCTTTCCATAAACTTACTTGCTAATTTGGCTTGTAATCCAGAAGGTCCAGGTTTTGATGTTTCTGATTTAGAAGACCCTGGAAGAGACAGTTTTGTTTTAGGTAGGCTAACTTTAGGGCTGAAACGTGCAGCCCAATCAAATTTTGAAGAGCCACCAGTTTTACTCTGTTCCTTTTCCCTGCTACTTCTTCTGGGACTGGGGCTGGATGCTGAACGGGAACGCCTGGCCTTGTTCTGGTCTTTTCCTTGTTTTACCCTGGCACCTGATGGAACAGTGGACGAAGCTGAGGCTACAGCAGAAGATGAGGAGGAAGTAGAGGCAGCAGAAGAAGAATCAGTGATGGTGCTACACCCAGCTTTGGCTGAGGCGGCTGATTTTGAAGCCAGCTTGGTAGGTTTTGCAGATCTCTCTTCGGCACCAGTTGATTCGGACCCAGAACTCTTTACACAAGAACTCTCTGTCCTTTTTCTTTTCTGACTCCGTGAACAACCAGCAACCCCACTCTTTCTGGTGTGAGCCTTGCTTGTTGATGGCAATTGTGCAGACTTGAGTTGTGGCTCCTGGTCTAAATGTCTCTTCTTAGTCTTATTATGCGGTTTATTCGTATCTGAGGGAGACTCGATATGCTGAAGCGCTCTAGGTTTTTTGGCAGAGCTAGGAGAATTGGTCCTGTTGTAGTCTGGACTAGCACTGCGTTTCACTCCTCGAGAATTGTCTTTCTTAGTCACCTGCCCCGTTTTCTGCCTTTCTGAAGTATTGGCTCTCTCTGGATCCTCTGGTTGTGGAACTAGGACAGCAGATGATGAACTGCAGCTTCTAAGAGGTACGAAAAGAAGAGAGTTAACATCAGCCAGTCATGAAGAAATCTGTCATCTACAGCTTAGTTCCTGACTTCTTAAATATCTAAAAATAAGTACTTGGGAGGGAAAGTGGGTTTAGATATGTCTGATATTTTAAAACACAGGTTTTCAAGTGTTTCAAAACTGAAAGAATAAATACAAGATGTGACTAATAGTAAAATATTTGACTGGAAAATATGAGTACAATATTTACGTGGATGGGTAATGAGAAACTGGAATAGCCTCAGGTAGCCAAGGCTAGTCTTGAGATGTATACCCAAAGCTGACCTTGAAATCATGATTCTTTTGCCTTACCCTCCCAAGCACTGGGATTACATGCTTGTAGTATCTATCATGCCTGGCTTAAAATAAGGATATTCTTCAGCATGAAGATCACTGCCTAACACTCACAGTCAAGAAATACCAGTAGATACTATAAGAAAAAGAACGCTTCGTGGCTCAGAACCACTGGAACCTAGGAAGATTAATGCTGCATTCAAAAAGACAACTGTTGGGCTGGAGAGATGGCTTAGAGGTTAAGGCATTTGCCTGGGAAGCCAAAGGACCTAAGGTTACATTCCCCAGGACCCACATAAGCCAGATGCAAAAGGGGCACATGCGTCTGGATTTCATTTGCAGTGGCTAGAGGCCCTGGTATGCCCATTTTTTCTCTCTCTTCTATCTCTCTCTGCTTACAAATAAATAAATAAAATTAGAGAAAAAAAAAGACAACTGTTTTGTCAATGTGAATAGGCATGAACACAGACATTTTCAATTTTCACAGTAACATTCCATTGCAAAGACTCCTACCAATTTCTTAAGAATACAGACTTGAACTATGATTCTCAAAATAAACATTAATGAATATGGTAACTGGACATGCCTATAATATTTGTGAAAAAATGAGGAGCCCAGGGTTGGGGAGATAGGTCAGCAGATAATAGGTGCTCACTTGGAAAAGTCAGCCAGCCTGAGTTCACTTCCCCAGCATCCACATAAAGGAGTTTGTTTGCAGTAGAAAAAACCCTTGGTGTTTTATTTTCTTTCCTTGCAAATAAAAAATAAGGCACCTTACATCTCTAAGCACATAAAAAAATAAAAATAAACTTCATTGTCACTCAAGGGTATATTGCAGTGATGAAACTGTTAAGGTGATAAATCGCTAATCCTCAAAGATACACTCAGAGAATAATGAAAACATGTTGTAACATTTTGGATGATCTGCTAAATTTAATACTATACAACAATCCAAATGCAACTTAAGTCTCCCTTGAAAATGTATAAGCAATGTGAAAATTTACCTTTTAGAAAGGTGTCCCCTTGACAGTTCAGAAGTAGTATTAGACTGCACTTTGGGTGCCTTAGAATTAGATTTTCTACTCTCAGGAGGGATATATCCCTTATGTTTTGCCTGCCCTAAATGTGACCTGTCAGCAGAAAATCAAAACAGAAATCTGTCAGGACACTGAGATGAAAATACAATATTGAAAGTGAAATATTTTTACAATAAAAAAGCCTCACAATTCATTTTTACCTGCCCTTCTTTAAAATTTTCATAAAATTAGATTGTTATTTCAAATAACCTGGCAAAACAATTTTGTCTCAGAACTAGCCTTCTCTACACCCAAAGGTTAAGATTTTTTGTTATCAGTTATCATAAACTGCATGTCATGCTTACTTAAGCAATTGTGAATTTCTCAGCAATTTTACTGAGCACATTCAAACATGGTACATTTTCATCAAAAATGAAACCCCCAGACAATCTACACTCAATATATAAACACTACTTTTAATTCAAAATGTGTGCTATGGCACAAGATTGTAACTGAAAGTTACAACTGAAGGTGTACTGTATATTCCAAAAACAGAGATATAAATGTTTTCTTCATGAATTTTACATAAGTTTAACAGAATAGTAAATTAAGAAAAAGCTACCAAGACATCACATAATATCACATACATATGTACTTTTACGTTTATCAAATAAATTAAAACTTCCAATTAAAAATAAACTGAGGCAATGTGACTGTGTTTTAAGTTTAATAAGAGGTTGGGAATAAGACTCAGTAGTACAGTCTTGCCTACCATGCACAAGGCCCTGGGGGTTCAATACTCAGGTGTTGCCACACCCTCTTTTGCTACCCTTACCCCACAAAAAAAAAAGTAGCTTAAAGAAAAAGGCAATTTGTAGTTCAAACAATGCTAATAGTTTCAAATTGGGCATCAAAATTCAGGAAAGCAAGCCACACGTGTGGTGGCGCATGCTTGTAATCCCAGCACTCAGGAGGCAGAGGTAGGAGGATTGCCCTGAGTTCAAGGCCACCCTGAGACTACATAGTGAATTCCAGGTCAGCCGGAGCTAGCATGAAACCCTACCTTGGAAAAAAAAATATCAGGAAAGCACAGTAAATACATAGTCAGGTGAACCAATTATCAAACAATTTTTTTTTTTTTAGGTAGGATCAGACTCTAGCCCAGGCTTATCTGGAATTCAAAATGCAGTCTCAGGAGAGACTTGAACTCACAGCAGTCCTACCCCAACCTACAGAATGCTGGAATTAAAGGCGTGCACCACCACACTTGGTTTTGGTGGGGTTTTGTTGTTGTTCTATTTGCCCAGGCATTGTCTCACTGTAGCCCAGGTTGACCTGGAATTCGCTAAGTATTCTCAAGCTGGCCTCAAACTCACATCAATCCTTTTAACTCTGTCTCCCTAGTGCTAGGATTAAATACATGTGTCATCATGCCCTACAAGATTATTTTTAAATTATATAAATTTTACTATTAAGAAAACAGGGAGGGCTGGAGAGATGGCTTAGCGATTAAGGCGCCTGCCTCCTAAGCCTAAGACCGCTGGTTCCAATCTCCAGGTCCCACTTTAGCGAGATGCAAAGTGACGCAATGCCTCACTTGACCACAAGGGGGCACACACACCTGGATTTCGTTCCCAGCAACTGAGATGCAGCTGAGATGCTGCTGGCGCACCCATCTCTATCTGTCTTCCTCTCCCTTTCTCTCTGTCTCCCGAAAGAAAGAAAGAAAGAAAGAAAGAAAGAAAGAAAGAAAGAAAGAAAGAAAGGAGGGAGGGAGGGAGGGAGGGAGGGAGGGAGGGAGGGAGGGAGGGAGGGAGGGCTTAGTGGTTAAGGCACTAGCCTGCAGAGCCAAAGGACCCAGATTCGATTCCCCAGAACCCATGTAAGCTAGATGCACAAGGTGGCACATGCATATGGAGTCGTATGCAGTGGCTGGATGCCTTAGCATGCCCATTCTCTCCCCTCTCCCCACCCTTCTCTAATAAATAAAAATATTTTTTTTAAAAAAGCCCGGCGTGGTGGCACACGCCTTTAATCCCAGCCCTCAGGAGGCAGAGATAGGAGAATCGCAGTGAGTTCGAGGCCACCCTGAGACTCCATATGAATTCCAGGTCAGCCTGAGCTAGAGTGAGACCTTCAAAAAACAAACAAACAACAACAAAATAAAACCAGGTATGGCTCAGACAATATTTGTCTCATTTTAATAGTAACTACTTACATGAAATCAAGATAGTGCTATTTGCTACGAATTTAAAGTATCAATAGAAACAGAAATCACACATGGTGCTATAGATATCCTTAACAGAATTTACCCTAAAATACTCATACACATTCAAATTCAAATGATACCCTCACTGATATAGCAATTTTGTTACTTATAACTACTGAAAGTATTATGCCACAACCAGAATTATTCTAAAAGCTAGTTTGAAGAGTATGAAGTATTTGTATTTTCAACTGTTTTTTTAAATTCAGGTAGTAGCTACATGAGATTTACATAACCAACAAAAAGTAAGAATGTACTAACACACATCCAGAAAAATGGATGTTAAACATGTGATATGTTAATAATTGAAACTCCTATGTAATTCACAACCAACACCCATTTTCACACAAAAGTATGTGCCAATGAGAACTTAGAACAACGTTTTGTTAATATCAAAAGGTATTTACTTTGTCTTTTAAATATCTTTCCTAAAAAAATATTTGGAGGGGTACACCAGGGCCTCTTGAACACAAACACCAGACTCACCAAATTTTTTTTTTTTTTTTTTTGGTTTTTCAAGGTAGGGTCTCACTCTGGTCCAGGCTGACCTGGAATTAGCTATGTAGTCTCAGGGTGGCCTCGAACTCATGGCGATCCTCCTACCTCTGCCTCCCGAGTGCTGGGATTAAAGGCGTGCGCCACCACGCCCGCCTAAGACTCACCAATTTTTATGTCTAGCTCACATGGGTAGCTTGGTAATTGAACCCAGGCCTGTAGGCTAATTGATAGACCTTCTTGGGCTGACTATGCAGGAGGCCCTAGGCTTGATCTCTAGCACAAAATTGCAATTATTTACTTTTTTAAAGAAAGAAACAGGCAGATAGAAAGAATGGACACGCCAGAGTCTCTAGCCACTGGAAACAAAATCCAGATGCATGCATCACCATGTGCATCTGGCTTTACGTGGATACTGGGAAATCAAACCTAGATCCTTTGGCTTTACTGGCAAGCGCCTTAACTGCTAAGCCATCTCTCTTGATCAGGCTGATCTGGAATTCACTGTGTAGTCTCAGTGTGGGCTCGAACTCACAGCCATCCTCCTACCTCTGTCTCCTGAGTCCTGGGATTAGGCATGCGCCACCATGCCCAGCTAATTATTATTATTATTTATTAGAGAAAGAATGGGCCCATCTCTACCCATCGTAAACCAACTCCAGACACGAGCATCTCCATGTGAATCTGGCTTATGTGGGTCCTGGGCAATCAAACATGGCTCCTTGGGCTTTGCAGGCAAGTGCCTTAACTGGTAAGCCATCTCTCCAGTCCAGGTGGTGAATATTTTTAGCTTTCTAGGCAATAACACAAAAGCAGATATAATAATATGTAAACAAATGAGTATGGCTATTCTCCAATTAAATTTTATTTACAAAAATTAACAGTGTCAGGCATGTGGTGCATGCCTTTAATCCCAGCCCTTGGGAAGCAAAAGTTTAGGGATCACTGTGAGTTGGAGGCCAGCCTGGGCTATAGTCACACCATACCTTGAAAAAAAGTGAAGCAGTCTCTGCCCATAGGTTGTAGTTTTCCAACCCTAGCTTAGCATAAGAGAACAGAGCAGACGGTACCATGAAGTGGTATTCTAAGGTTTCTAAAGTAGAGGCTTTATTTTATTATATGCATTTATAATTAATGTTTAGATCACTCCAAAAAATAATGTCTACTATAGAACACCCAATATGGATTTCAATCCGGGCATGGTGACACACACCTTTAATCCCAGCACTCAAGAGGCAGAGGTAGGAGGAGTGCTGTGAGTTCGAGGCCACCCTGAAAACTACATAGTGAATTCCGGGTCAGCCTGAATTAGAGTGAGACCCTACGTCAAAAACCAAAAAAAAAAAAAAAAAGCCGGGTGTGGTGGCGCACGCCTTAAATCCCAGCACTCGGGAGGCAGAGGTAGGCGGATCGCCAAGAGTTCAAGGCCACCCGAGACTACATAGTGAATTCCAGGTCAGCCTGAGCCAGAGTGAGACCCTACCTCGAAAAAAAAAAAAAAAAAAAACAAAAAAAAGGGAAAAAATTCAGAATGCTTAGCACTAAAGCAGCCTTGCTTAAAAGCTTTTGGAGAGGTCATTTTTAAAAAATATTTTATTTTTTCTTTACTTGAAAGAATGGGTGCACCAGGGCCTCCAGCCACTGCAAACTCCAGATGCATGTGCCCCCTTGTGCATCTGGCTTATGTGGGTCCTGGGGAATCAAACCTGGGTCCTTTGGCTTTGCAGGCAAGTGCCTTCACCACTAAGTCATCCCACCAGCCCCTAGAGAGGTCATTTTTACCAACTTCCTCATTGATCAAGCTTTATGTTCACCATTTTTATTAAAAAGTGTAATCACTTTGAGAGCTGGGTGTGGTGGCGCATACCTTTAATCCCAGCCCTTGGGAGCCAGAGGTAGGAGGATTGCCATGAGTTCAAGGCCACCCTGAGACTACATAGTTAATTCCAGGTCAGCCTGGGCTAGAGTGAGACCCTACCTCGAAAAAAAAACAAACAACAAAAAAAAGTATCACTTTGAGAAGTAGTAAAATTTAAATATACTATATAATCAATTTTTCCAAACAGCACGGCAAAATGCATAGCAAGTTGATGAGCACTAGACTGAGCCTGTTTGAAATATCACAAGATTGGTTTTTTCTTACTTGTTTTGCGTGTATTCAGGTATATGAATATATGAATATATGTTCCTCAAAACAACCTTATGCCCTACAAAAGTTAACCATCAAAAGCACTAAAAAATAGCTTGTGCAATAGCAGATGCCTTCAATCCCAACACTGGCAAAGTAGAAGAGGATAGGCACGAGTTAGGAGGCAAGCCTGCGGCTACATAATGAGTTTCAGGTTAGCCTGGGCTAAAGCAGAGAACCTTCCTTGTAAAAACAAAAGCACTGGGGCTGGAGAGATGGCTTAACGGTTAAGGTGCTGGCCTGAAAAGCCCAAGGACCTAGGTTCGATTCCCCAGGACCCACGTAAGCCAGATGCACAAGGTGGCACAGGCATCTGGAGTTTGTCTGCAGTGGCTATAGGCCCTAGCGTGCCCATTCTCTCTCTCTCTCTCTCCCCCTCTCCCTCTCTGCTCTTTCTCTCTTCCAAATAAATAAAATATTTTTTAAAAAAGCACTAACAAGGCTAATGTTGCAATCAAGATTGGAGACCAAACCTTACATTATTCTGAATTATGAACCCTAGCAAAAACATGAAATTTAATAAAATTTTTTCATGAGTTTTGAACATTTTTGTTATCAACTTCTTCTTTAACAAAAAGGTCTTTTCCTATTTCAGTCAGATATGAATGTTGCTGAGAAAACTGACTGTGAACCAACATTACTACTATCATTTCCCTATTGACTAAATGACATCTGTGACAAAACAATTATTAGCCGGGCGTGGTGGCGCACGCCTTTAATCCCAGCACTCGGGAGGCAGAGGTAGGAGGATTGCCGAGAGTTCGAGGCCACCCTGAGACTACATAGTTAATTCCAGGACAGCCTGGACCAGAGTGAGACCCTACCTCGCAAAACCAAAAAAAAAAAAAAAAAAAAAAAAATTATTAATTATAATTATTTTCAAAGCAAATCTTGAATTCTCATGTGCCTTTTAGGTACAAGTATTGATTGTACGCTATTAGTTATTTAAATTCACTTTTGCTAGTACTTAGTCAGATCTCTGGTAGTCCAAAAGATTAAAGACCATTTGTAAGGCTAAGCTTGACATGCATAAGGCCATAGACTTGATCACAAGCAGCAAATCAGAACCAAATAAATAATTCAGAGAGGACTGCAAAGAGATTCAAACTTTGTATCTAGGAGTACACTGTTTCATTAGTATTTGGAAAAATGTTTGAATTCATATTGGTATGGTGATATACCTGTAATTCCAACACTCTGATCATCTGAATGTGAGTGAGGCCAATCAGTGCGGCCTGGACAAATGTATCTTCTATCTAAGTTCCTCTTTTCAGATGGCTCTTTTGGGATGACCCAAAAGGCACCATAGTGCTGCAAAGTGAAAAACGAAGTGTTTGGCACTGAAACATCTCTAGCACACCTTCCAAGGCTAAGGTCCATAGCAGAAGAGGTGGCAGAAAGAATGTGAGAGCCAAAGGAAGGGTAGAACTGCTTACAATGCACTATTCCAGACACAAATTGGCCTCAATATCCATGACCTTGCAGTGCCTAGTGCTACCTCCACAAGACCCTCACAATAGAAGGAAAAGATGACATCAAAATAAGATACTAATTGAGATGGGGAAAAGATATGATGGAGAGGCGATTTGTGAAGGGGAAAGTAGGGAAGGGGAGGGAATTATGGTTTACTCTTTATAATTATGGAAGTTGTCAATAAGTTTAAAAAAATATAATAAAACGTAAGTAAAAAAGAAAAAAGTAAAGCAATGCTTCTTAACAGCAGTAGTACTTTCCCTAGAAAGGCATGTTGGAAAGTAAGGGTGCAGGTGCCATTTTCAGAGTATGGACTAGATGCCAAAAATCTCACATAATGTGGACAACAGTCCCACAGGGCTCAGTGATCTGTGGTGGAGCACTTGCTGAGCATGTCATAAACCTTGGGTTTAGTTCCCAGCATAGATGTACAGACAGATGACAGACAGAACTGTACCTTCATCACTAAGTTTCAAACAGCCTTACTAATCTATGAAGACATCGTGGGGATAAAAACTTGAGAATGTAGCAATGATATAAATGAAAGATGGATTTTTTTTTTTTTTTTGCTTACATTTCTGTTACTGTCTCATCAGCAAACTCACAGATAAAACCACCTGAGTATACTAACATTTTACATCATAGTAGCCAAGCATTTTCCTATTTAAATATACTTTGGTAATCAATTGTTTTCCTTTGATGTTTTTCTGTAAAATGCTACTATATGATATAGGTATTTCTAAACAGTAGGTAGGCTAACTTTTTTTTTCTTTTTAGAGAGAGCAAGAGAAGGGGAGAGGGAGAATTGGGCACCAGGGCCTCAGCCACTGCTATTGAACTCCAGACCCTTAAACCACCTAGTACGCTTGCCTCACCTTTGTGTGTCTGGCTTACATGGGATCTGGAGAATCAAACAAGAGTCCTTAGGCTTTGTAGGCAAGTGCCTTAACTGTTAAACCATCTCTCCAGCCCTAGGCTAAGATTTTATATACTTAATTAACTTTAAGATACTGAGAGCATGATAAAAATACACTCTATGGTATACACTTATAGATAAGGAACATTGGATTTAATAGAGTTGAAAACTACTAATCATTTCAACAAATAGACTTACTACCACTTACTTGCAATTCCTGAAAGCATAAAAATATATGGTAATACACAGTCTAGTCTGTTCTAAAAGAGGTCTCCTAAAACAACTAATCTACCAGTTGTTCTACTAACACTCCCCACTCACCAAAGAACAGGGAAATAAATTACCTCTAGCAACAGAATTCAGGCATTACAAACCACATGGTTTTTATGCCTGGTCTTGCAGAATGAAATCAAAATAGACTGTTTCAGTCAAAAGCAGAATAAAGCCAAAAGTAAAGGTAGAAAATTACAAAACCTACATGGTGCCCAGCAAATGTTATCAACTGCCCTTAGATAACAATGTTGAAAGGAGAAGTTAAGGCTGGATAGGTAAAGTTCCTAACTGCCTTGTGGAAGGACCTAGATTTTGCCCTTAATAAGCAATGAGCGGAAAACACATATTTTCAATAATCTGGATAAACTATAAAACTTATGTTAAGGTGGAAAAGGTAGAGGGACTAAATTGAATCAAAACTATAGGGGAAAATGCCCTTTAAAAAGCTCTTCTTAGTTTCACCCTTGCATTTTACAACGTACTACAGGGGAAGGAAAGGGGGGTAGGGTTCAGAGAAACACCAAGCTAATGAAGTGTTGACTGGTAGTATATTCATGATGCAGTATTCAGTACCTCATTAACTACAATGGGTGTTATATTTGTCTGGGGAAAATCTTGCATGTGTTTAGGTGCTCATTGCAAGCATTTTATTAGATACATTACGTAACATAATCCTAAAATGATACCAAAGAAATCTAATCTAAAGGAGGCTTAGCTGGGTGTGGTGGCACATGCCTTTAATACAGTAGGAGGATCGCCTTGAGTTCACGGCCACCTTGAGATACATAGTGAATTCCAGGAAAGCCAGGGCTAGAGACCCTACCTCGAAAAACCAAAAATGAGGTTTGCCACACATTGCCCCCAGACAGGAAAAGTGTAACTAGGCCCAGGTATTGATACAAGCAAGCTTTGGGTTCAAGTGAGAATTCTTGCTACAGTAAACAAAGTGGAGAGCAACTGAAGAAGATATCTGACATCAACCTCTAGTTTCCATAACATACATACAATGTACCCATATGTATACACACACACACACACACACAGACACACAAATGGCTTAAGGATTTGGATGTGATGAGGAAAACAGAATGCAATACCTCTTTTTCCTTTCATCCCCTAAAAAGAAATCTTTCTGGTTCCTTTTGTTTTTGTATTACAAGAAACAAGCCTTCCAAACATGACAACTCGTTTTTGAACTACTGTAAGAAGTACTTCCATATATACATTGTGTCAGTGACAGTGAACCTTTCCAGTAATGTATTCTAAGTATAGATCATCAGAACAATGAAAGCTTGCCAATATGTTTATGACATGGCTTTTGAACTCCATTTCACAGATGAGGTTTAAACCAAGATAATATAAAGATATGCAAAATACTGGGGCTAAAGAGATGGATTAGTAGTT
The DNA here is from genome assembly GCA_036365145.1 of Orientallactaga sibirica. NCBI lineage: Eukaryota > Metazoa > Chordata > Mammalia > Rodentia > Dipodidae > Orientallactaga > Orientallactaga sibirica. Next base: position 11,354,817 of record JAEOAD010000044.1, read on the forward strand.
AAGATACTCATTAGCAAAGCCAATGGGCACAGGTTCGATTCTCCAGTACTCATGTAAACCAGACGTACTAGGTGCACACATATGGAGTTTGTTTGGAGTGGCTAAAGGCCCTGGTGTGCCCATTCTCTATCTGCCTCTTTCTCTCTCTTTTTTTTAATTTTTGGAGAGAATGGGCGAGCCATGGCCTCAGCCACTGCAATCAAACACCGGACACTTGCGCCACATAGTGGGCATGTGCAACCTTGTGCTTGCCTCTTTGTGTATCTGCATTACGTGGGATCTGGAGAGTTGAATATGGGTCCTTAGGCTTTGCAGGCAAGCCATCTCTCCAGCTCCCTTTCTCTCTCTCTCTTCAAATAAATATTTTTGAAAAGAAAAAAAAAAGATATGCAAGATACTACTTTGTAATCCCAAGAAAGAACTTTATATGGGTACTTTACCAAATGTATGGGACTGAAGCTGTAACTCAGGGGTATAGGGCTTACCTAACTTACTCTAAGGCCCTAGGTTAGATCTCTAGCACCATAAAAAGAATCAAATGGCTACAACTCTAAAACCTTCTGCAGAGTAAGGCAACCAGGCCATTGTTTAACACAACACTGTAAATCTTGTTACCCAGCCTCAAGGTTGGAGAGGCATGATGATGATAATGTGTCCAGAGTGTTATTGATCACACACAACTTCATAGAACTCCAGGCTGAGCATTTACAACAGTTAAGATGACTGCTACTTAAGGAAACAAGACCCTAGTTACCCAATCAACACTAGCATAGATACCTTTTAAATGGAGCTTAAGATTTCAGGCAGAGGTAGGAGGATTGCTGAGTTCAAGGCCACCCTGAGACTACATAGTGAATTCTACATCAGTCTGGGCTAGTATGAAATCCAACCTTGAAAAACAAAAACAAACCAAAAAAAAAAGCTCCAATTAATTCATCACATGCACTGAAATCACTTTTATTATCACATTCTGTGTTCAAAAAAAAAAAAATTCTCCTCCTTCCAAACAAGAATCTTAAGACAAGATTAAAGAAAGGAACAACAACAAAAAAAACAAAACAAAACAAAACAAAAAAAAGGCAAAAAAGAGTAAAATTTGAAGAAAAATCTTCCTGGTTAATTAAGAGAATGAAGAAAACTCACAATACCTGTGGGGCCACATTTCACTAGCATAATTTTAAAAACAGAATATAGCCAGGCATGGCGGTGCACACCTTTAACCCCAGCACTTGGGGGGCAGTAGTAGGGGGATCACCATGAGTTCAAGGTTACCCCAAGACTACACAGTGAATTCCAGGTCAGCCTGGACTAGAGTGAAACCCTACCTCAAAAAAACAAAAGGTAGGGGCTGGAAAGATGGCTTAGTGGTTAAGACTCATGCCTGAGAAGCCTAAGGACCCTGGTTCGATTCTCCAGGTCCCACATAAGCCAGTGGTGCATGCATCTAGAGTTTGTTTGCAGTGGCTAGAGGCCCTGGCAGTATGAGTTTGAGGCTCATAGTGACTACATAGTGAATTCCAAGTCAGCCTGAGCTAGAGTGAGATCCTACCTCAGAAAAAAACAAACAAAAAAAAAAAAAAAAAAAAAAAAAAAGGGAGGGGGAGGGAGGGTCACTCAGAACACTAAGCTACAAAGACACACTCCTTTTTTTGTTTGTTTATTATTTATTTGAGAGTGACAAAGAAACAGGCAGAGAAAAAGAATGGGTGCACCAGGGCCTCCAGCCACTGCAAATGAACTCCAAATGCATGCGCCACTTTGTGCAACTAGCTTACGTAGGTACTGGGGAATTGAGCCTCGAATCAGGGTCCTTAGGCTTCATAGGCGCTTGCATGCAAAGCCTAAGGAACCAGGCTCATGGTGGCACATACATCTGCAGTTTGTTGAAGTGGCTGGAGGCCCTAGTGTGCCCATCCTTTATCTGCCTCTTACCCCTCTCTCTCCCTCTCTCTCAATAAATAAAATATTTTTTTAAACGCAGCAGACATGCCACTTAGTAACTTTGGAATCACATCTTTCCACCTTTGCCAACAAAAAGGAAAAAGCTAAAGTTTCTAGTTTTCCAAACTTAGCTCACATGACATGACCATAATCATACATACCATACATTCCTGTATTTCTTCCTATCTTTGGCCAAAGGCTAGACAATGGCTAGCCAGAATCAGAGAAGGAAACTTGTTGAAAGAGAAGTTCCAAATGTATGGGGAAGCATTGTAGAGAAGATTACTGTCACAAGAAGAGATGAATGATCAAAGAAAACCACTATGGTTACTTCACCAATCCTCCCATGAAGATGGTGGGTAATGAGATGAATGAAATTTTGGTTTGTCTTATTTTCTAACAGTATTTTCTAACAAAGTAGCCTAGGAGGGCCAGTAATTCATGATCCTTCTGCCTTAGCTTCATGGGTATTAGGGATTGCAAGAGATATGCTACCTCACCTGGTATGTTGCTTTTAAAAACTCAAAGGGGGGCTGGAGAGACAGCTTAGCGGTTAAGGTGTTTGCCTGCAAAGCCAAAGGACCCAGGTTCCATTTCCCAGGACCCACATAAGCCAGATGCACAAGGTGGCACATACGTCTGCAGTTCATTTGCAATGGTTGGAGGCCCTGGCTTGCTCATTATCTTTCTTAATCTGCCTCTTTCTCTCTCTTAAATAAATAAAAATAAAATATTTTTGGTTTAATTAAAAAAAAAAAACTAAAAAAGGACTGGAGAAATGGCTCAGTGGTTGAGGAGTTTGCCTGAAAAGTCAAAGGATTCCAGTTCGAATCTCCAGGACCCACATAAGCCTGATGCACAAGGGGGCACATGCATCTGGAGTTCATTTGCAGTGGCTTGAGGCCCTGGCATGCCCATTCTCATTCTCTCTCTCAAATAAATAAATAAAATATATTTAATAAAAAAAAAAAAAAAACTACAAAGGAAAGAGGACTTGACCTATGTTCAGACCAGGAGGCCAAAAATTAAGCATTTAAAAAAAGCATAGAGAGGGGCTAGAGAGATGGCTTAGCAGTTAAGGTGTCTGCCTGCGAAGCCTAAGGATCCCGGTTCGGTTCTCCAGGTCCCATGTAAGACAGATGCACAAGGGGGTGCATGTGTCTGGAGTTCCTTTGCAGTAGCTAGAGGCCCTGGTGCACCCATTCTCCCCCTCTCTCTCTTTCCCTCTCTGTCTTAAATAAGTAAGTAAGTAAATAAATAAATAAAATAAAACAAAATCTTTTTTAAAAAAGCATAGAGAAAGAAATTCATTAAATAATGACAGTGAAATCTGCATTTGAAGATCTGATAGAGATACAGACACATTATAATGACAGATGAAAAGAGTGAAAGCAGCCACACAGATATTGAATCTGTCTTCAGATCCTGGGGATCACCAACATGTTACCACAATGAATGTATTTGAAGCAGTTCAAACTGCTGTGTAGCGTTTAAAAAAGATTTCTGAGCCAGGCATGGTAGCACAAGCCTTTAATCCCAGCATTCAGGAGGCAGAGGTAAGAGGATAGCCCTGAGTTCCAGGCCACCCTGGGCTACAGTGAGACCATACCTCGACAAAAAAAAAAATCTGAGATTGGAAAAGTTATAGGCAATATTAAAATGAGAATTCATCTAAACAATGAAAAAAACAGTAGTAATTTTAGTAACATGAAGCATAGGATGTGAATGGCAGCATGTTAAATAAGTCTGGCATGATCAAAAATACTAAAGGAGGGCTGGAGTGGCTTAGAGGTTAAGGTACTTGCCTGTGAAGCTTAAGGACCCAAGTTCAATTTTCCAGTACCCACGTAGGCCAGATGCACAAGGTGGCACGTGCATTTGGAGTTTGTTTACAGTGGCTAGAGGCCCTGGCGTACCCATTGTCTATCTGGCCCTCCCCAAATAAAATATTCTTAAAAAAAGAAAGTTTAAAGAAATAGGAAAACTACCCATTTGCAATCAGCATTCAAGTTTTAGTCCTCATAACAAGGTCTTTTAAAGTACATTTATTCCCAAATGCTCTTCAAATTATCATAAAATACATACCTTCCTCCTATTGAGTCGTCTTGTGGTTGGGCCCCGGCAGTGTTCCTCTGTGAACGTCGCAGTGACCCCCCTGGATTGTTATTAGGCCGGTTGGACATTGGCACCTCTCTCTTGAAGGGACATACCCTTTCTAGACACTACCATTCACTAAAAACAAACAAACAAACAAAAACAGGAAAAAAACTATCAGATGTACATGATACAATGAGAAAAAATGAGTGGTATCAAAGATGAAGAAATTATGGAACCAATTTGATCTCACACACTTCATTAATGCTGCATTATTATCCTGTGACACCTGACTAATGTTATAAAAAGTTAGACATTTCATATATTCAAGTTATGTGGCCTAGAAGATACAATTAAAATTTTCTCATCATTAACCAAAAAATTCTCAATTCACAACAAATAGAGCACAGGTAGAAATGTATTTCCACATTTCTAGTATTCTAAGGAAACCCCCAGAGCTAGCAGTATTATCTAGTACTAGAAACAGGTACCAAACCTAACCTTGAAACACCTTAGTTCAAGTCTCATAATGTTGAGAACAGTAATAAAAGCTTGCCTTGGGAAAGACCATAGCCTTTAAGGCTCTAGATTCCTTTACTACAGAGTTAAAACATGTCATGCCTGCTTTACAGTACTGTTGCGAGTAAATAATAAATATGAAGGAAACTCTAAACTATACCATTGGGCTTGAGGTGGCTTAGCTGTTAAGATGCTTGCCTGCAAAGCCAAAGGACCCAGATTCAATTCCCTAGGACCCATGTAAGCCAGAAACACAAGGTGGTACAAGCATCTGGAGTTCATTTGCAGTGGCTGGAGGCTGTGGCATGCCCATTCTCTCTCCATGTGCCTCTCCCTCTCTTACCTTAATAAATATATTAAAACTATCCCATCTTCCCAGGAATAGTAAACACAACACACCTTTAATCCCAGCACTTAGGTGACCAAAGTAGGAGGACTGCTGTGAGTTTGAGGCCACCCTAAGACTTCATAGTAAATTCTAGGTCAGCCTGGGCTAGAGCAAGACCCTGTATCATCAAAAAACGAAACACGCCAGGCGTGGTGGCGCACGCCTTTAATCCCAGCACTTGGGAGGCAGAGGTAGGAGGATTGCCAAGAGTTCAAGGCCACCCTGAGACTACATAGTGAATTCCAGGTCAGCCTAGACCAGAGTGAGACCCTACCTTGCAAAACCAAAACACACACACACACACACACACACACACAAAAAAAAAAAAACCTGTACCATCTTAATGGAGAGATGAAAACAGCTTTAGTAAACTTAGCCATAGTCCCTGACATCCTGTTTCAATACCAGTTCTGCTCTTACCTTGGACAACAGATATTTCATTTACCTTATCTATGAAATCCATAGGTTACCTATTTTTCCAGTAACAAGTCAAAGTATTTTATAATAATTTAGCCTAAGTTAATGAGAACTTCCTATCTTTCCGTATCATAAAGGGCAAAAAAAAAAAAAAAAAAAAAGCTAATATCCAACTAATCAGTTTAACTGATAAAACAAAACAATACTTTAATCATAGAAGTACAGCTTGTATAAATCCAATCTTTTAACAAATTTGTTGGGTTGGTTGTGTGTTTTAGACAACTTTCACTATCACCCAAGAATGGCCTATACCTTGGGATCTTCCTGCCTGTCACCTGCAGAGTGCTAGATTACAGACATGTACCACCTCACCCAGATCAATTTTCCTTAAGGCTCTATTCAAAGACAAAAACCAAACCTTTCATTAATTCTGTTTAGAGAAGAGAATGAGCATCCCCCTAACATTGCAGAAGCTGGTGGGAAAGAGAATGCATATTAATCACAACTAAGTTTGTTACTAAGCTGGGCACAGTGGCTCATGCCTGCAATTTCAGCAGGTGAAGGCAGGACAATTAGTTCAAAGTCATCCTTGGCTTGACAGAAAGTTTTGAGGCCAAAGACAAGACACATAACCCCCGCAAATAATAATAGTAACTAACAATAATTTGTCACTGATTTTAAGAGATTTCTTTAAAATGTAGTGATAGAAGAGCTCTGTTTGAGTTACATGCTGATTCAAGTACAAAAGAACTGTCCTCTGCTGTCTTTATCATCAGAAAGTTTAAGTAACTTCAGTGGCATTTGCTACACCTCAGCATTTAGGGTGCTGAAGTAGGATAAGCATTAAAGTTTGAGGCAAATCTGGGATACATATTGAATTGCAAATAAGCAAGATCTACTCTTAGCTAAGACCCTGTTCTAAAAGAAATAAAAATAAAAATAAAAAAATCAAAGGAGAGTTGGAGAGATAGCTTAGCCTGAGAAGCCTAAGAATCCAGGTTCAATTCCCTAGTACCCACATAAGGCAGATGATGAACAAGGCAGCACATGTGTCTGGAGTTCATTTGTAGAAGCTGGAATACCTGGTGTGCCAATTCTCTCTCTCAAATAAATAAATAAATTTTTTTAAAAATCAAAAGAAATTCAAAAACACTGATCTAAGTATCAATTTTAGAAATAAAAAATGAGAAAAGATTATATAAACAGTTAAAAAGGAAAAAAGTTATACACTCAATACAGAAACATCTCCAGAAATCTGGAATCAAACTGTTCTGCATAAATTTAATTCCTCACTTACACACCAACAAGATGTATAACTTATATTTATTTTCTCCATGTTTCACTGTTTCCAAATAAAGAACTCAACCTAACAAAATAATGGGAAGGATCACAAGAGGAAATTCATGTAAAACACTTTACACAGGGAAACATTTATTGAAAAAAAATACTTGTGATAAACAGTAACTAAAATCATGGTATCAATTAAAAATAGAGCTGGAGAGGTGGCTCAATGGTTAAGGTACTTGCCTGCAAAGCCTAAGGATCCAGGTTCGATTTCCCCAGTACCCACATAAACCAGATATACAAGGTGGCGCATATGTCTGGAGTTTGTTTGCAATGGATGGAGACCCTGGTGCGCCCATTCTCTTCCCACCCCACCTGCTTGAAAATAAATAAAAATATTTAAATACATAAACTAAAAATAAACCACCATGAACAAGAATACATTTCTAGGGCTGGAGAGATGGTCTAGCAGTTAAGGTATTTGTCTGCAAAGCCAAAAGACCTCAGTTCAATTCCCCAGGACCCACACAGGCCAGATGCACAAAGTGGCGCATGCATCTGGAGTTCCTTTGCAGTGGCTGGAAGCCCTGGTGTTCCCATTCTCTCTCTGCCTTTTTCCCTCTCTCAAATAAATAAATAAAAATAAAATATTTTTAAAAATACATTTCTACCACAGGTTACAAAAGTGAATTGTTTTGTTTTGCTGAGTATTTTTTCTTTTTTCTCTTTCTTTTCTTTTTTTTTTTTTTTTTTTGCACATGCATATATATGGTGTAGGGAGCGGGCATTGTAAGGCATGGCATATACATGTATCTGTGCCCATGTTCTCCAGTTTCTGCTCCCTATGGGACTGGGGTTACAGATAGACATATGTGGCCATACCCAGCTTATGAGGATCCTAGGAATTGAACTATTGGTTTCTCAGGTTTCCTCAAGCCCTCCTGCTTGCACAAGAAAGGTTCTTAACCTCTAAGCCATTTCTCCAGCCCATGTTTTGTATATTGAAATAGGGTCACACTTTAGCAAAAAATCTGAAACTCACTTTGCAGCCAAGGCTGGCCTCAAACTCTTGGTACTCTTCCCAAGTACTGGGAAACTCACCCAACAGAGAGGAAAGAAAATAAGAAAGTACACCCAATAATGTCTTTAAAAGGTGAATATCACTAGCAGCCTCAAAGCTGTGTTAAAATATAAATGTCTGTCCCTTCCTTTCTTAAATTCTGACTTTGCAAGTTTAAGAAATGGAACACATATTTTAGTTCTCCTGGGCTACAAAATCACTGTTCCAGATTATAGAATTTAAAGATTCATCTTAAGACATTTCACTATTTCAAAAACCACCATTTCACCTGGACCCCAAACAACAGAGACATAAATAGCATACTACTACTGCTCTCACTACAAAAAGCAAAGAACACTATTATTAAACACTATTATTTAACTGTCCTTAAACAAGTGCGGTATGTCATGGGGTGTTAAATCATTCAAATGACAGTAGGTCATATTAGATATATTGATGGATTATCACTAAGTAACAATTTATCTTCAAAGCTTATTAACCAATACTTTATCAGCCAAAAACCCATTTGTGGTTAATTCCAGAGACAAAGCTGGGAAGGCCCTTCTCACATTCAACCCCTTATAATAAAGATTCAAATTTTAAAAGTTCATTGAGTCTATTGAGGAACCAATTTAAATCCTAACATCAAGGAGGACTTTTGTCCTCTTGAAATTTTATCATCACCGTATCAAAGTATACACACAATATATACTCACTATAACTCCTCCTTGGCTCCAAATGAGAGCCAACAGACAAGTGTTCATCATGCAAAAATTTCCTTCTTGCTATATAAATATTCTAAACTCTAAACCAATTGTGTATGCCTAAATTATGTGTTGTTATTTTTAAGATAATACAGTAACATAAAAACATAACCTCTAGACATTTGTTGGTTTTGTTCCTGAGACAGGGTCTTCCTATGTAACTAACCCAGGCTGGCCTCTAACTTGTGGTCTGCTTGCCTCAGCCTCCAGAGTGGAGGCTATTAGTCCTGAACCATCATATCCAGCCCAAAATCTTATTTTGGTAACTTAAAATAAAAACTCAAGTTGTGGGTAGTATCTCATATTTTTTATCCCAACACTTAGGAGAGCATCATGGTGAGTTCCAGGGCAGCCTAGGACACAGAATGAGTTCCAGGTCAACCGGGGGGGGGAGGACCTGTCTAAAAAAAGTAGCCAGGCTTGGTGGTGCCCACCTTTAATCCTAGCACTCGCGAGGCAGTGGTAGGAAGATCACTATGAGTTCAAGGATAACTAAGACTATAAAGTCAGTTCCAGGTTAGCCTGGTCTAGAGTGAGTGAGACTCCACCTTGAAAAACCCCCAAAAAAGAAAGTGAACAAGTGAGGAAGACATGGAATGTTTACCTCTGCATTCCACATGCACCCACTCACATATGAATACATATACACACATGCATGAACAACACACGGAAAAATAAAAAGCTTATTCCTCTCCAAGATTGAAAATGAACTAACATTTTTTCCAACAATTCTAAATGTACAAAAAAATTACTCTTATTTTAGAGATAAGCTGCATCACTTATGCAAAAAGTATTTCTCTGTACAGGCAAAGAAAACAACTGTATTAATCTAAATTTTATAGCAAAAATTCTTTTTACAATGAGAGGGTTCTCTCCCCTTGAAAATGTTTAACGTAAAGAAAAAATTTTAGGCTGGGCGTGGTGGCGCACGCCTTTAATCCCAGCACTCGGGACGCAGAGATAGGAGGATCGCTGTGAGTTCGAGGCCACCCTGAGACTACAGAGTGAATTTCAGGTCAGCCTGGGCTAGAGGGAGACCCTACCTCGAAAAACCAAAAAAAAAAAAAAAAAAAAAAAAAAATTTAGGGCCAGAGAGATGGCTTAGCACTTCAGGCGTTTGCCTGCAAAGCCAAAGGACCTCGGTTCAATTCCCCAGGATCCATGTAAGCCAGATGCATAAGGGGGTGTATGCAACTGGAGTTTGTTTGCAGTGGCTGGAGACCCTGGCATGCCCATTCTCTATCTCTGCCTCTTTGTCTCTTGCTCTTTTTAAAATATATTTTAAAAATTTAAGGGCTGGGGAGATGGCTCAGTGGAGATAAAGAGGCTTGCTTAGTTGCAACATCAGCATTCCATTCCCCAGAACCCATATAAAAGCCAAGTACACAAAGTGGCACATGCATCTGGAGTTTGTTTGCAGTGGCAAGAGACCCCAATGTACCCATTCTCACTCTCTCTTTCCCTTTGCAAATAATATTTTTAAAAATGAGGGTCAGCCGGGCGTGATGGCGCACGCCTTTAATCCTATGGGAAGCAGAGGTAAGAGGATTGCTGTGAGTTCAAGGCCACCCTGAGACTACATAGCCTAGACCAGAGTGAAACCCTACCTTGAAAAACCAAAAAAAAAAAGAGGGTCAGGCTGGAGAGATGATTTGGCAGTTAAAACACTTGCCTGCAAAGCTCAAGGACCCAGATTCAATTCCCCAGTACTCCCATGAGCCAGATGCACAAGGTGACACAGTTCATTAGCAGTGGCTAGAGGCCCTCACATGGCCATTCTCTCCCCCCTCCTTTGTCTCTCTCTAATAAATACATACATACGTAAAATTTCTTTAGGTGAGGGCTAAGGGTGTAGTTTACTCACTTAGCATTTTCCTAGCATGCATGAACCCTTAGGTTCAATCCCCAGCACCACCAAAGAACAAAACTGTAACAAGACTACTCATTTGCAGAAATCTTCAACTCCAAATATCTTGTTGCTTTTTCTCTTTTGTGTATGTGTTTATGTGTGTGTGTGTATGTTCATGAGGAGACCAGGAGTGGTTCCTCGGGCACCATCCACCTTTTGAGACAGTCTCTCTCATTGGGCTGGGCTTACCAAGTAGGCTAAACTGACTGGCCATTAAGCCCCAAGGATTTACCTACCTCTGTGCTGCCTCCCCAGAGCTGAAATTACAAACTCACATAATCACACACAGGGTTTTGCGAATCAAACTCAGGTCCTCGTGCTTAAAAGCCATGCACTTTACCAACTGAGTTATCTCTCCAGCTCCAGTAAGAAGAGCTGAATAAGGCAACAAGACCTTATGGGAAAGCAGGTATGATAGATGAAGCCTATAATATTTGAGTACCTAAGAAGCTGAGGAAATGGAAGCCAGTAGGCTACAAGGTGAACATGATGAGTTCTAGGCCAGCCTGTGCTCTAGAATGAGACCTTCTCAAAAAAAAAAAAAAAAAAAAAAAAAAAAAAAAAAGACCAAATGAATAATGAAAAAAACAAGTATCTTATGGGAGGATTAAGAGTATAACTCTGGATGACAAGTATAATCTCTGAGGAACAAGATAATAACTTGGAAGACGGGCGTGGTGGCGCACGCCTTTAATCCCAGCAGAGGCAGAGACAGGATGACCGTGAGTGCAGTGAATTCCAGGTCAGCCTAGACTAGAGACCCTATCCCGAAAAACAAACAAACAAAAAAAGATAACATGAAACAAGGAAGTGGCCATGAGTTAATTCCTCAAGACACACAACAAGCCAGATGCAAAGAAGGGAACGTGCATCTTGCACTTGTACATAGCAGCAAGAGACTCTTGTATGTGTGTGCATTTACACATGGACAGATGAATAGATAATGGATTGATGGATGATAGGTAAAGGGTAAGGGAGGAAGACGGTGATCATTTTCAAGAAGCTCAAAAACAGACCAAGTCTTTTATAGTTAACCCTAAGAAGAATCAATTAAGCAGACCACAGTGAGAAACAGGCCTGTAATCCTAGAAATTACAGCAACTGAGGTGAGAGATCTCAAGTTCCAGGCCAGCCTGAGCCACACACACACTCAATTTCTCAAACACAGATACCGTCTATTTCTAAAACACAGAGCACTTTGGCCTGGAGAGATGGCTTAGCGGTTAAGGTGCTTGCCTGCAAAGCCTATGGACCCCGGTTTAATTCTCCAGGTCCCACGTAAGCCAGATGCATATGGTGGCGCATGCATCTGGAGTTGATTTGCAGAGGCCAGAGGGGAGGACCAGGTGCGCCCATCCTCACTCTTTCTCTCTCCCTCTACCTCTCTGTCTCTAATAAATGAGTAAATAAAAATAAACATTTTTTAAATAAACAAAACTTAAAATACAGAGCACTTATCATTTTCTACTATAAATCCTGTCTTATAGCTCATATACTGTGTATGATCAACTTCAGAATATTATATTAAAGGCCCTGGCAGGCCTATTTTCTCTGCCTGTCTCTTAAATAAATTCTTTCCTACCAAGGCCTAGTAACACGCTCTGTGATTATGAGAAATAATGTGCTTCTGAGGAAGCAACTGAAGAATGCCTTGTAAATGCTGTGCACCCCCACAAGACAGAGACACAGCTCCTAGATAAGAATCATGATTACTCAAATAAAATATCAAGTACTTTATAGTCTGGCAAATGACCTTTAGAGTATACACACACAAAAAAGGGAGTACTACCAACCAAGCACATTGGTTCACACCTTGAAACCCAGCACTCAGGAAGCTGAGGTAGGAGTTAGAAGCCAGCTAGAGCTACAGAGTGAATTCCAGGACAGTCTAAATGAGGAGAAAAAAACAAAAAATGGTGTAAAGTATTTTCAGAACCATGTCAACATCTGTTCTTGTCACTCTTGTGAATACCACCATAATGATGAGATCGCAAAGGTTGATCGCTTTAACATAGCAAAGCCAAAGAGAGGAAGTTATGTAAAATATACCCCAGAAAGGATCAAGATTAAAAACATAGATGTACACAAGGTAAAATGGCACCAAACATATAATCAGAATACCAGAAGTGAGATGTCAAAGACACATCAAAATATTTGGTGACTGTGACTTTTCTAGAATTCATTAAAGAAACCAGAGCTGTAGATTCAAGTAGCTCAAATGATCCCAACTGAATAAACGGATGTTAATACAATCGTAAGAACAGAAACTCTTATAGGGGAATGAGGTAAGTTATTTTGTGGACAAACATTTGACCTCTCAGACACAATAGAAGCCAGAGGATTATGGAACTGTATTTTCTTCAATATAGAAAAGATGTGAATAAAGAATTTCCATCAATGAGTCGGGCATGGTGAGGCACGCCTTTAATCCCAGCACTTGGGAGGCAACAGTAGGAGGATCACTGAGTTCAAAACCAGCTTGAAAGCCGGGCGTGATGGCGCACGCCTTTAATCCCAGCACTCGGGAGGCAGAGGTAGGAGGATCGCCGAGAGTTCGAGGCCACCCTGAGACTACATAGTTAATTCCAGGTCAGCCTGGACCACAGTGAGACCCTACCTTGCAAAACCAAAAAAAAAAAAAACAGCTTGAGACTACATAGTGCATTCCAGGTCAGCCTGGGCTAGAGCAAGACCTTACCTAGAAAAACCACAAAAAGAAAGAGGAGGGAGAGAAAAGGAGGCTGGAGAGAGGGCTTAGCGTTAAGGCATTTGCCTGCAAAGCCAAAGGACCCAGGTTCAATTCCCTAGGACTCACATAAGCCACATGCACAAGGTAGCACATGCGTCTGGAGTTCGTTTGCAATGGCTAGAAGCTCTGTTACATGCATTCTCTTCCTCTTTCAGATAATAAAATACTTTTTAAAAAATATATATTTATTTATTTGAGAGAGAGAAAAGAGGTAGAAAAAGAGAGAGAATGGGCGCGCCAGTGCCTCCAGCCATTGCAAAACGAACTCTATATGCATGTGCCTCCTTGTACATCCTGGCTTATGTGGGTCCTGGGAAATCGAACCAGTATCCTTTGGTTTTGAAGGAAAATACCTTAACCGTTAAGCCATCTTCTCCAGGCCTAAATTTTCTTTGGGAAAAAAAAAGAGAGAGAGAAAGAGCAGAATGTAGTAGCACATCCTTTATTCCCAGCACTCGGGAGGCAGAGGTAGGTGATCACCATGATTTCCAGGTCAGCCTGGGCTAGAGTGAAATCCTACCTCGAGAGGGAGAAGAGAAAAGAGGGTGGGCTAGAGAGATGGCTTAGCGATTAAGTGTTTGCCTGTGAAGCCTAAGGACCCTGGTTCGAGACTCAATTCCCCAGTACCCATATAAGCCAGATGCACAAGGTGGTGCGTGCGTCTGGAGTTCATTTACAGTGGCTAGAGGTCCTGGCACGCCCATTCTCTCTCCCTCCCTTTTTCTGTCTCTAATAAAATAAATTACAATTTAAAACTTTTTTTAAAAGAAAGAAAAGCCGGGCATGGTGGCGCACGCCTTTAATCCCAGCACTCGGGAGGCAGAGTTAGGAGGATCGCCGAGAGTTTGAGGCCACCCTGAGACTACATAGTTAATTCCAGGTCAGCCTGGACCAGAGTGAGACCCTACCTCGCAAAACCAAAAAAAAAAAAAAAAAAAAAAAAAAACCAAAGGAAAGAAAAAAGAAGAGAGAAAGACTGGATAGATTGCTTAGCAGTTAAGGCAGCTAGCTGTCTGCAAATCCGAAGGACAGTTTCAATTCCCCAGGACCCACATAAGCCATATGTATAAGGTAGCACGTTTCACATTTATCTGTGTAGTTCGTTTGCAGGGCTAGAGGCCCTGATGCGCCCATTCTCTATCTGCTTCTCTTTCACTCTCTCTCTAATAAATCAAATATTATTCTAAAAATCAGGGACTGGAGAGATAGCTTAGTAGTTAAGGCGCTTGACTACAAAGCAAAGGACCCAGGCTGGAGAGATGGCTTAGCGGTTAAGGCACCTGCCTGCTAAGCCTAAGAACCTGGTTCCAATCTCCAGGTCCCATGTTTAGCCAGATACAAAAATGACGCAAGGGCTCAATGCCGCACTTGCCCACAAGGGAGCGCACGCATCTGGATTTCGTTCACAGCAGCTGAGAGACTGCTGGCACGCCCATTCTCTGTCTCCTTCTCCCTCTCTGTCCTTTCTATGTCTCTCTCCAAAAATAAATAAAATAAAAATTTTTTTTTAAAAAAGCAAAGGACCCAGGTTCAATTCCCTAGGACCCACATAAGACAGATGCACAGGGTGGTGCATCTGGAGTTTGTCTGCAGTGGCTGGAAGCCCTAGCAGGCCCCTTCTCTCTTTCTCCCTTTCTCATAAATAAATAAAAAAAAATATAAAAAATAAGAGAAAAAAGGCCAGGCGTGGTGGACCACACCTGTAATCCCAGCACTAGGGAGACAGAGGTAGGAGGATTCCTTTGAGTTCGAGGCCAGCCTGAGACAACATAGTGAATTTCAATTTAGCCTGGGCTAGCTAGCGTGAGACCCTACCTTGAAAAACTTAAAAAAAAAAAAAAAAAAAAAACGGAGCTGGGCGTGGTGGCGCATGCCTTTAATCCCAGCACTCAGGAGGCAGAGGTAGAAGGACTGCCATGAGTTCGAGGCCACCCTGAGACCACATAGCAAACTCTAGGTCAGCCTGGGCTAGAATAAGACCCTACCTCGAAAAACCAAAAAAAAGAAATAAGAAATGAAAAAGTTTCTGAGGCTGGAGAAATAAATGGCTTAGCGGTTAAGGAGCATGCCTCCAAAGTCTAAGGACCCAGGTTTGATTCTCTGGGTCCCACGTAAGCCAGATGCACATGGTGGCACATGTGTCTGGAGTTTGTTTGCAATGGTTAGAGGCCCAGGTGCGCCCATTCTCACTCTCTCACTATCTCAAATAAATAAAATAAAATCTTTAAGAAAATAAAAGGTTCTAGGTGGAGGGATGGCTTAGCAGTTAAGGCGTTTGCCTGCAAAGCCAAAGGACCCTGGTTCAATTCCCCAGGACCCACATAAGCCAGATGCATAAGGTGGTGCATGTGGCTAGAGGGCCTGGCACTCCCATTTTCTCTCGCTGACTCTCCAAATAAATAAAACTTAAAAGAAAATTAAAAAATAAAAGGTTCTGGTTAGGAAGCTAGGGTATTTAACTCTGGTAGAATGCTAGCAAGTATGAGGCTCTGGGAGGCCCCACACCAGAAAGAAAGTTAAGGTGCAAATAACTGGTATAAAATTGATATAAGACGGGCGTGGTTACACACACCTTTAACCCCAGCTCTTGGGAGGCAGAGGTAGGAGGGGCGCTATGAATTCAAGGCCACCCTGAGACTACAGAGTGAATTCCAGGTCAGCCTGGGCTAGAGCAAGATCCAAACTTGAAAAACAAAACAAAAAAATTATGTAAAAGGGGGCTGGAGAGATGGCTTAGCGGTTAAGGTGTATGGCTGCAAAGCCAAAGGATTCCAGTTCAACTCTCCAGGACCCACGTAAGCCAGATGCACAAGGGGGCCCATGCATCTAGAGTTCATTAGCAATGGCTAGAAGCCTTGGCGTGCCCATTCTCTCTCTCTCTCTCTCTCTCTCTCTCTCTCTGCCTCTTTCTCTCTTTCAAATAAATAAATAAAATATTTTTTTTAATTATGTAAAAGGCCCCATGAAAAATGCTATACAGGAGCAACAGGAAGAAAATGAAAAATAAAAATTTGCAGAAGCCACTAGAAAGCAAATGTAAATACAGGCATGAGATACAAAATAGGACAAAAAACAAAAGACACAAGGTGAAGGAGAGGTATCAATTCAGACAAGCCAAACAATTAAAACTGAGAGTAAACATGCTTACAAGTGCCTGGGTGTTAGGAAAGGAACAATAATTTAATCTGACTGAAACCAATAATGCAGAGCAACAAGAAACAAACGAAATTATAAAATACTGGGGCCATCAAAGTTAGCATTTTCATATACTTGTTTATAAGGATACCTGACATTACTTAGGTTTTGGAGGAAAAACAAGAGAGGGAGCCTCCACATAATCTCCTGAACCTCCTCTCTAAGGACACAAAGAATCTTAAATTACAATTCATCAGTGAATTTCAGATGGGCTTCTATAAAATCTCACTGGAGTTTCCAACGCATCAAATGTTTACCAGTGTAAGGGTTTCAGGTTAAGTTAATCTGACCTTAACACAACACAAAATACAACCATTTTTTCAAAGTAAAGTTCACAAGAGGAATGAGCAGGAATTTTTAACTCAGGGTACTCATGCTTATGACCGCTAATATGTTGATTACACAAATAAGGTAACTTCAAACCTTAAAAGCTTGTTAATGGACATTTCAGCTTATAGTCTTCAAAATCCTTATTATCAACTATTAAGCCTGGCCTAGTAACACACACACATGTGTCCAAACTACACAGGAGGCTAAGGTGGAAAGATCACCCTAGGCAACATGGTAAGACCCTTCACATCACATGCCTGTTGATTACTGAAACCTTAAGAGTAACAGGAAGCTTTTTCAGTCAAGGCTGCTTTACTGGCTGATTTGAGACAAGGTCTCATGAGACTAAGGCTGGCCTTCAACTCCTTATCCTGATCCTCTACCTCCCAAATACTGCAATTACAAGCATGGGCCACAACATCCACTTAGAATTTTTTTAATTTTTTCATTTGTGTCAGGGCCTCTTACTGCTCCAAGATACATGTACCACTTTTTACATTTGGCTTTACATGGATGCTGACAAGCTGAACCCAGACCAACACACTTTGCAAGCTTTTAACCATGCAGGCATCTCTCTAGCCTTAGAATGACTTTTTGTTGTTGTTTTTGTTTCGTTGTTTTTTTTTTTGAGGCAGGAGGGTCTCACTCTAGCCCAGGCTGACCTGAAATTCACTATGTGGTCTCTGGGTGGCCTTGAACTCATTGCAATCCTCTTCCTCTGCTTCCTGAGTGCTGGAATCAAAGGCAGTTGCCAAAACACCACTCTACTAGACTGATTTTTTTTTTTTTTTTTTTTTTTTTGAGACAGAGAAAGGGAGAATGGGCACGCCAGGGCCTCTAGCCATTGCAAAGGAACTCAATGCATGCGCCCCGTTGTGCATCTGGCTTATGTGGGACCTGGAGAATAGAACCAGAGTCCTCTAGGCTCCACAGGCATGTGCCTTAACCGCTAAGCCATCTCTCCAGCCCTACACTGACTTTTGTAAAAAAAAGTTTTTTCCAGTTTATTTATATGAGAGGGTGGGGGGGGGGGGAATGGGCATGCCAGGCCCTCTAACCACTGCAAACAAACTCCAGGCACATGTACCACCATGTGCATATAGCTTATATGGGTTCTGGGGAATTGAACCTGGGTCCTTTAGTATTCACAGGCAAGTGCATTAACCACTATACCATCTCTCCTAGAATGACTTTTTTTTTCAAGGTAGGGTCTCACTCTAGCCCAGGATGACCTGGAACTCACTACATAGTCTCAGGGTGGTCTCGAACTCACGGCAATCCTCCTACTAACTCTGGTGTATGAGTACTGTGATTAAAGGTATGCACCACCATGAATGACTAGCTAGAATGACTTTTTATTTTTAATAGTCTTATTTATTTATGTATTTGAAAGAGAGGAAAATAGAGAATGGGCACACCAGGGCCTCCAGCCACTGCCATGAATTACAGACCTATCCAGACACATGCGCCACCTTGTGCATCTGGCTTATGTGGGTCTTGGGGAAATCAAACCTCAGTCCTTTGGCTTTGCAGGCAAGCGTCTTTATCACTAAGCCATCTCAGCCCTAGAATGACTTTTTAAACCAAGTATAAGTAGCAACTATTATGAACAGATGCCACATGGTAAAGACAAAGCAAATAAACCTGAATAATCCCTTTTCTTCTGGCCAATGGAATTTAAAGGAACCAAAACATAACCAAAATCTAAAAGGTTTCTGAAGCTAAGTGTGGTGGTGCATGCCTTTAATCCCAGCACTCAGGAGGCAAAGGTAGGAGGATCGCCATGAGTTCAAGGCCACCCTGAGACAACATAGGGAATTTCAGGTCAGCCTGGACTAGAGCGAGACCCTACCTCAAAAAACCAAAAAACAACAACAAAAAAAGCATCTAAAAGGTTTCTGAGAAAAACTATTATAAAGATGTATTAAAAAGGAAGTAGCCTTTTTAAAACCAATTTCCTTAAGCTAGCTATAAGGTACTAAGTTGAAAGAACTACAATTTTTATTATACAAGACAATGAAGGATAGAGATTATTATATAGGGCTGGAGAGATGGCTCAGCAATTTAGGCATTTGCCTAAGGAACTGACAACCAGGGTTCAAGTCTCTAGTACCCAGGTAAAGCCAGATGCAGAGAGGGTGGCACATGCATATGGAGTTCATTTGCAGTAGCTAGATGCTACAGCATACCCATTCTCTATCCACTTCTTGCAAATAAACATTTTAAAAAGAGATTATAATACCAGACAATCAGGGATAGGCTCAGTAGGTAGGGTGCTTGCTTGCAAAGCCTGCTGGTTCAGTTCCCCAATATCCACATAAAGACACACACACAAAGTGACACATACATACAAGCAAATAATTATCTTTTTTAAGAGTGCTAAAAGCCGGGCATGGTGGTGGGAGACAGAGGTAGGAGGATCACTGTAAGTTCAAGGCCACCCTAAGACTACATAGCCAACAGACCTTGGTTTGACTCCCCAGGACCCACGTAAGCCAGATGCACAAGGTGGTGCATGCATCTGGAGTTCATCTGTAGTGGCTGGAGGCCCTGGTGTGCCCATTCTCCCTTTCTCTCTCTCTCTCTCTCAAATAAATAAACTTTTTTAAAAAATCAAGAGAACAAGTCAACATGGTGGCACACATCTTTAATACTAGCACTTAGACAGCAGAGGTAGGAGGATTGCAGTGAGTTCAAGGCCACCTTGAGACTGCCAAGTGAATTCCAGGTCAGCCTGGGCTAGAGTGAAACCCTACCTCAAAAAAACAACAACAACAACAAAAAAAAAAAAAAACAAGAGACCAATGTGACATGGTAGCTCGCTCATATCTTGGGGATTCAGAGGAGCAGGAAGAACCTCTACACCTTCAAGGCCAATGAGGACAAAGCAAAAATCTAAATTTGTCAACGATTACAACCAAGAAACTGGGGGGGGGGGACAGGCCAGGCGTAGTGGTGCATACCTTTAATCCCCAGCACTTGGGAGGCAGAGGTAAAAGGACAGTTGTAATTTGGAGGCCACCCTGAGAATACAAAATGAATTCCAGGTCATCCTGGGCTAGAGTGAGACCCTACCTTGAAAAAAACAAAAAAAAAAAAAAAAAGGAAGGAAGGAAGGAAGGGAGAGAAGGAGGGAAGGAGGAACTGGGGCTCAGTTAAAGATGCTTGATTGCAAAACCTACCAACCAGGTTCTATTTCCAGTACCCACATAAAGCCAGATGCTCAAAATGAAGCATGCATCTGGAGTTTTGTTTGCAGGGCAGGAGGTCCTGGCACATCCATTCATTCTCATTGTTTCTCTCAAATAAATAACTATTTAAAATAAAAGAAAAATCAAGCCAGGTGTGGTGGTGGTGGTGAAGGCAGAGGTAGGAGGATCATGTGAGTTTGATGCCAGCCTGGTATTGCAGAGTTAAGTTCCAGGTCAGCCTGGGCTAGAGTGCAACTTTACTTTGAAATTAAAATAAAATAAATCCAATAGACTGGCTCAACATCAATATACTACGCTATATATCTATTTATCAGTAATAGCAAACCCCTACTATGTTCTACAGAGCAACCCAGTAGACAGGTAGAGAATATAAAGAACTTCTAGCACAGAAAAATAAAGCTCACAAATTAAGCACTGTAAACACTAGAAAGCCAAAGGATGGGGAACAGTGTTGTGGAACACTGTCTTCTGGACATGGCATGGCTATCGCACCCATGAAATGACAGCAGCTGTGGTTACCTGCATCTAGGTTCATCATCATTCCCATGTGGGTGGTGGTGGAGGCCCCACCATTCTTAGGAGGTAATGACAGTTAATGGTTGCTGGTGGCATTTTCTTCAATGGTGTAGCTACTGGTAAGTTGCCCATGTGCCAGGAAATAACCTGGCATCCCTGTTCATGCAAATAACCCTTGTAATTAAACCCAGTGGGTCACCAAAAAAAAGTAAAAGAAAAAGACATCAAAGTGGGACTAGCGGCAAGAAGACGACGACAAAGTAAAGGGAAGTGAATATGATCAAAATACACTAAATGAACTCAATAAGTCTGTACCTAATAAACATTGAAAAATAATAAAAAGGGCTGGAGCCATCCCACATAAGCCAGATGCACATGGTGGCGCATGTGTCTGGAGTTCATTTGCAGTGGCTAGAGGCCCTGGCATGCCCATTCTCCCCTCTCCCCTCTCTATCTCTAATAAATAAATGAACAAAAATAAAAATTCATTAGATGGGCTGGAGAGGTGGCTTAGTGGTTAAGGCACTTGCCTATGAAGCCTATGGACCCAGGTTTGATTCCCCAATAGCCACATAAGCCAGATGCACAAGGTGGCCACATGTGTCCTGAAGTTTGTTTGCAGTGGCTAGAGGCCCTGGCACACCCATTCTGTCTCTGCCTTTTTCTCTCTCTCAAATAAATAAATTTTTAAAAATACATTAGATACATGTATAAAATTGTTTTTTAAAATAAAAAAAACATAGAGCTGGAGAGATGGCTCAGCAGTTAAGGCATTTGCCTGCAAAGCCTAACACCCCCCGAGTCCAATTCCCCAGTACCCATATAAAGCCAGATGCACAAAATAACAGACGTATCTGGAGTCCATTTGCAGTGGCTGGAGGGTCCTGGTGTGCTTACTCTTTTTCTCTTTTTCTCGCTCTCTCTCTCTCTCTCTCTCTCTCTCCCTCCCTCCCTCCCTGCAAACAAAATACATTTTAAAAATTTGTAAGAAGCCAGAAGTAGTAGTGCACGCCTTTAATCCCAGCACTCAGGATCAGAGATAAGAGGATCACAGTGAGTTCAAGGCCACCCTGAGACTCCCTAGTACCCATGTAAAGCCAGGTGCACCATACGACACATGCTAGCTGGAGTTCATTTGCAGTGGCTAGAGGCCCTGGAGTGCCCATTCTCTCTATATGCCTGCCTGCCTTCCTCCCTCCTTCTCTTTCTGATAAATTAATAAATAGGCCACCCTGAGAATACAAAATGAATTCCAGGTCATCCTGGGCTAGAGTGAGACCCTACCTTGAAAAAAACAAAACAAAAAAAAAAAAGGAAGGAAGGAAGGAAGGGAGAGAAGGAGGGAAGGAGGAACTGGGGCTCAGTTAAAGATGCTTGATTGCAAAACCTACCAACCAGGTTCTATTTCCAGTACCCACATAAAGCCAGATGCTCAAAATGAAGCATGCATCTGGAGTTTTGTTTGCAGGGCAGGAGGTCCTGGCACATCCATTCATTCTCATTGTTTCTCTCAAATAAATAACTATTTAAAATAAAAGAAAAATCAAGCCAGGTGTGGTGGTGGTGGTGAAGGCAGAGGTAGGAGGATCATGTGAGTTTGATGCCAGCCTGGTATTGCAGAGTTAAGTTCCAGGTCAGCCTGGGCCAGAGTGCAACTTTACTTTGAAATTAAAATAAAATAAATCCAATAGACTGGCTCAACATCAATATACACGCTATATATCTATTTATCAGTAATAGCAAACCCCTACTATGTTCTACAGAGCAACCCAGTAGACAGGTAGAGAATATAAAGAACTTCTAGCACAGAAAATAAAGCTCACAAATTAAGCACTGTAAACACTAGAAAGCCAAAGGATGGGGAACAGTGTTGTGGAACACTGTCTTCTGGACATGGCATGGCTATCGCACCCATGAAATAAATGACAGCAGCTGTGGTTACCTGCATCTAGGTTCATCATCATTCCCATGTGGGTGGTGGTGGAGGCCCCACCATTCTTAGGAGGTAATGACAGTTAATGGTTGCTGGTGGCATTTTCTTCAATGGTGTAGCTACTGGTAAGTTGCCCATGTGCCAGGAAATAACCTGGCATCCCTGTTCATGCAAATAACCCTTGTAATTAAACCCAGTGGGTCACCAAAAAAAAGTAAAAGAAAAAGACATCAAAGTGGGACTAGCGGCAAGAAGACGACGACAAAGTAAAGGGAAGTGAATATGATCAAAATACACTAAATGAACTCAATAAGTCTGTACCTAATAAACATTGAAAAATAATAAAAAGGGCTGGAGCCATCCCACATAAGCCAGATGCACATGGTGGCGCATGTGTCTGGAGTTCATTTGCAGTGGCTAGAGGCCCTGGCATGCCCATTCTCCCCCTCTCCCCCTCTCTATCTCTAATAAATAAATGAACAAAAATAAAAATTCATTAGATGGGCTGGAGAGGTGGCTTAGTGGTTAAGGCACTTGCCTATGAAGCCTATGGACCCAGGTTTGATTCCCCAATAGCCACATAAGCCAGATGCACAAGGTGGCCACATGTGTCCTGAAGTTTGT
Organism: Orientallactaga sibirica; assembly: GCA_036365145.1. Classification (NCBI taxonomy): domain Eukaryota; kingdom Metazoa; phylum Chordata; class Mammalia; order Rodentia; family Dipodidae; genus Orientallactaga; species Orientallactaga sibirica. The sequence goes on from JAEOAD010000044.1 coordinate 11,377,752, forward strand.
TTGCAGTGGCTAGAGGCCCTGGCACACCCATTCTGTCTCTGCCTTTTTCTCTCTCTCAAATAAATAAATTTTTAAAAATACATTAGATACATGTATAAAATTGTTTTTTAAAATAAAAAAAACATAGAGCTGGAGAGATGGCTCAGCAGTTAAGGCATCTGCCTGCAAAGCCTAACACCCCCGAGTCCAATTCCCAGTACCCATATAAAGCCAGATGCACAAAATAACAGACGTATCTGGAGTCCATTTGCAGTGGCTGGAGGGTCCTGGTGTGCTTACTCTTTTTCTCTTTTTCTCGCTCTCTCTCTCTCTCTCTCTCCCCTCCCTCCCCTCCTCCCCCTGCAAACAAAATACATTTTAAAAATTTGTAAGAAGCCAGAAGTAGTAGTGCACGCCTTTAATCCCAGCACTCAGGATCAGAGATAAGAGGATCACAGTGAGTTCAAGGCCACCCTGAGACTCCCTAGTACCCATGTAAAGCCAGGTGCACCATACGACACATGCTAGCTGGAGTTCATTTGCAGTGGCTAGAGGCCCTGGAGTGCCCATTCTCTCTATATGCCTGCCTGTCTTCCTCCCTCCTTCTCTTTCTGATAAATTAATAAATAAATAAAAACTTTTGAAAAATAGGGGTAGAGAGATGGCTTAGCAGTTAGGGCACTTGCTTGAGAAGCCAAAGGATCCCAGTTCGATTCTCCAGGACCCACATAAGCCAGATGCACAAGGGGGCACATGCATCTGGAGTTCATTTGCAGTGGCTGGAAGCCCTGGTGCACATGCTAGCGTGTGCTATCCCTCTCTCTCAAATAAATAAATAAAATATATTTAAAATAAGAGCCAGGCAAGTTGGCACATGCCTTTAATCCCAGCACTCAGGAGGCAGAGGTAGGTGGATTTCCAAGTGTTTGAGGCTACCCTGTGATGACATACTGAATTCCAGGTCAGCCTGAGCTAGATACACAACAAAGTAGTGAGGTAGGCAGTGAGACCCTACCTTGGAAAAAATCCAAATAATACAATAAAAAATAACTGGGCATGGTGGCGCATGCCTTTAATCCCAAAGGAGGATCTCCGTGAGTTCAAGGCCACCCTGAGAACACATAGTGAATTCCAAGTCAGCCTGGGCTAGAGTGAGACCCTACCTTGAAAAACAAAAAGAAATAAAAATAAAAAATAAACCAGGCATAATGGTTCATGCCTTTAAATCCCAGCACTTGGGAGGCAGAGGTAAGAGGATCACTGTGAGGTCAAGGCCACCCTGAGGCTACATATTGAATTCCAGGTCAGCCTAGGATAGAGTGAATCCCTTCCTCAAAAGAACAAAGAAATATACATATATATACATACATACACACACACACACACACTCATGTATAAATAATTTTCAAATTATACTTATTATGCAATATGCACCAGAATTTTAACTCTTCATCCTAGACTCCCTCCAGGCCCAGTCCTGTTAAGGGAAGCTTACACTACACAAAGCAGCATAGCCTTAAATATGGAAGTTTATGATGCCAGCACACAGGAGGCTGAGACAAAAGGATGAAGAATTTGAGGACAGCCTGGCTACATAACCAAACCATTTCAAAATAAATAGCTACCAAAAAAAATCCATTAGCTTATTAATACTGAAACACAAAGGAAACTATTACATCCAACCAGACACTCCGATAGCATATGTAAACAAAGATGCCATGATCACTACATCAAACCATAGAAGTATTTTGAAGAATCTGTTGGGGTCAAAAACCCTTCCTGAACAGGGTGTGGTGGCATGTTTACTATCAGCACTCACTCAAGAGGCAAAGGTAGGAGGACTGTCATGATGTTCAAGGCCACCCTGACACTACATAGTAAACTCCAGGTCAGCTTGAGCTAGCGGAAGACCCTAGGGGGGGGGGGACCTCCTAGGTGGAACTGACAAGACCAGGCTACCAATCCTAGTCTAGTGGACCTCCATGCATACTACAATGATTTGAGGCCATCCCTGCCCTCAGCAAACCTAGAATTCAGCTGAGAAAGCAAAATTCAACACATCAATACAGCACTATAACCCAGAAGTGAAGAAAAACATTAAAAAAAAGAAATCACAAAGAAGTAAGATGATGAAGAAGGTGAAGTTGTTCTAGCTTACTCCGTACAGAGTAGATTCTCATTTGAGTTAAATGAGGGGAAAGGGCATGTCATGTCAGGTTGTCAATGGCAAGGAGAAGATGAAAAGTAAAAAGGAGGCTGAGATTTTAACTTTATTCTATCAAATTACCTGTACAAGGTCAGGTGTGATGGAACTTGCTTGTAATCCCAACACTTGAGAAGTGGAGGTAGGATGATCACAAGTTCCAGTCCAGCCTCAACTATAAGAATCCCTAGCCAAAAAAAAAAAAAAAAAAATCAGAAAAATTTCCTCTGCAAACAGGGTATGAAGGGAAATTGTTATCACATTTGCTCATAAAAGACCCCTATCATACACTTAGGAGAAAGAGCTCTCTAGATTCTGTAAACAGACACTAAGATAATAAGTCAATTTTGTGAAAGCCACAAACCAAAGTAGGTACAAATTTTGTCAACAAGGTCAACAATAAAATTTCTTTTAAAAAGTCTGCCATGTATCTGCATGGGAGTAACAAGCTTATCAGCAGGACATCAAGAATGTGATGTGCTGATGCAAATCTGTTAAAGTATTAACAGATAAAATCAGCACCCAAGTTACACTACCAACTAGGCAGTAATTTATAATTACAATGGGCTATGCTTCATATCTTCAACCCCCCTTGACAAATGCCCACTACCACCAATAAGAAATTGCAAAATATCTACTATAATTTTCTAAAATTACTATCTTATACTTAGCACTTTGGGTTTTTTCCATTGCCATTATATCCACTAAAAACACCCAACTGGGGCTGGAGAGATGGCTCAGCAGTTAAGGCACTTGCCTGCAAAGCCTAATAACCGGAGTTAGATTCGCTAGTACCCACACAAAGCCAGATGCAAAGAAGCGAATGCATCTGGAGTTCCCTTTGCAGCAGAAGGCCCTGGTGCACCCTGTTCTCTCCTCTCTCTCTCTCTCTCTGCTTGCAAATAAATACAAATTAAAAAGACGTTAAAAAAAACAATAAAAAATAGACATTACCCATCTCCATTTTGCACATAAAACAAATGGAGCCTGATAGATTATGTGACTAGCACAAGGACACGCTATTAATGGTAGTATGTGGATTTTCAAGCCACCGATCTGTCATCTTTGCAGAATGTTGACTTTAAAACAGGATCATAAAAGAAACAGGATCATAGAATCTTAACTAGATAACAAATTATCTGAAAAAATTAGAAAGGAAAAGTAAACATTCCAATATCTACTTTCCTTAGTGAAAGCGCTGATTTTGCCCTGCCCTAACTAGCCTCCCATCCATCTTTAAAGTTTGATTAATTCTACAATAGCAGTTCCTGACACATGAAACATCAAGTTCACAAACTTTTAGAGAGTAAATGGAAAAAAAATTTAAAGCTGAAACAATACTTTAAAATTTTTAGAAATCTTCCTTTTAACTACCCATTGCAAAACTAAATTAAATTTCTGCAGGTGTTCCTAAGTCAGCTGGACTGATGCACAACACACACTTCATGAACAGGTGGACAGGTGGGTGTGCTATCCTGACAGCTTGAAGGGCTCTATGGCAGCATGCATGGCAGCATACCCTTGGTGAGGCAGCTAGATGGAAGCTCTGGGTTAGATTAAACAACTGATCATAAATGAAAAGACAAATTCCTTAAAAAAAAAAAAAAGCTGATCAGAGACAAACAAAATCAGCTGAGGAGACTTAAAAACTATTCACAATCTTGAAAAATTGGGGGACAAATGGAAACAAAGATACATCTCAATTACATTTTTATAATTCTGAAGTAAATTGGTACATCCATAGGAAGACATGCAAACAAAGCCCACAGGCAACTGAGACTGTGCCCTCACTCAAGCTTAAAATAAAACTTCCCAGTTCTACAGTGATAATCACACCAGCTCTAGGGCTAAACATGGAGCAAGAAGTAAATTAAAGGTGTTTATTCTGAAGCCTTAACACAATACTGATACAGCTATACAATATGTATATATTTATGAAAATAAGCCTCAAGAAGACCCTCTACAATGCATTATTCCTAAACCTGTATGAGCGCCTCTCCTCAATCCTGATTTTCTTCCTCCCAGTGAAAATGCGACACACAAGGCCTCATATACAGGCCTCTTGCCATTTTCCAACACAACCAGGACCTTTGTTCCCAGGGTCGGTTTTTTAACGCACTTCAATAGCTCTTTCAACTTTCTATCGCATATTTTTGTTTTTGTTTTGAGCGAACAATCAGACTCCGGGTTTCAACGTGCCAGGTCTTTAAGAAACTGAAATGCCAAAATTATCTAATAAGCGTCTCCGAGAGGACTAGTAAGTTGAACACACCACCCACAGGGCCTACGGGCCGAGGGAAGCCTGGAGCCGGGTGACTTGGCAGCCCCGGTGGGATCGCGAGCGCGGACGGGGGAGGGGGAGAGCGGTTAGAACCCTCGAACAGATTCACTGCGCTACCAACCGACCCCCGGGCCCCCCGCGTTTACACACGCACGCACACTCACTTCTTCCCCGACTAGCAGAGCGGCTCGACTCTACCCTCCCCCGGGCAAAATAACACGCATTTCCTGAACCAAACAAATCTGGCTGCGGGGACGAGCCCCTTCCGCCCGGCCTCGCTCGGCCTGGGCCTGGGCCGGGCCCGCCGGGGCAGCGATCCGCTCCCGTGCTCGGGGCCAGCCATCTGCCCCGGCGGGCCTGCCTTCCGAGGGAGCTTCCACAAGCCTCCCCTGCTTAACCTGTCTCCCTGCCGGCGAGAAGAAACCCGCTGCCGAGAGCCGAGGAGGGGAAAGAGGGGTGTGCTTGAGCGGACCGACAGACGGCATAATAGGTTTTATGTAATCCACGTATAAATACACTTAATCGCCTGGCTCGCTCCGGGTGTTGCTACGAGCCGAGTGACAATTGGCCCACCTCCCTCCGCCAGCGTCCGGGTCACCTCGGCGGCCGCCGGGCTCGGCCGCTCCGGGGATGCTCCTCTCCTCCCCAAGTTGCCCGGCCTCCCTCCCACGTCCCCGCAGGCCCGGCTCGTCGTCGTCGTCGTCCCCGACCCCAGCCTCAACCTGCCGCTCAGGACGGCGCTCGGGGCTCCGAACCCGCCGCCCGCCCGCCCGCCGGCCCTCAACCGCCGCCGGGCAGGAGCCCCTTCCCTTACTGCGCTCGGCGGTCCCCCGGGCCTGGCCTCGGCCTCCGCGGACCCTCTCTGCCCACAACAGTTGTCACCCGAGCCGCGGCTCCCTAGTTTCCATTTCCGGGCCGTGTCGAGCTCGGAGCCTCCCTCTTTGCCTGTTTCCGGGCCCCCTCCACCAAGTCCCATTTCCGGGGAACCCTCGGCGTCTTCACGCCGCCTCCTCTTCTTCTCCCACCTCCCCCTTCCCCGGTCCCTCCACACCTGTACTTCCGGCCCCCCACTTTCTCTCTTCCTAGACGCCCTCTAAAGCTCCAAGCCCACTTCCGGCCCTCCCCTCTTCGGACTCCCCAAGACCCGCACGCCCTACCCCGGGTTCCGTGAAGGGCCTCCTTCCTCATGGCGGGCGTCCGGTGAGGGGACCCGGGGGAGGGGAGGGACGAGCGACACCCTCCCCCCGCGCCCACTCCCCGCACCCCGCCCGCACACACCCCGAGGCCGCCGGCCCCGGGCGCCCCAGGCCGCGCGCCGACGTGCTCTCGAGCGTCTCGCGCCACCGCGTCCGGAGCCCGGTGCTTCCGCCGCCGGGAGCGGGCCGGGTCCGGGGCGCCGGGGAGAGAGAAGTCCGGACCGCGACCTGGCTCCCCGGGACTTTCTGTTGCAGCTTCCCCACTTCCACCACCGTCGCCCCTCACTCCCGGGCCTTGCACCCGCCGCTCACAACGCCGTCCCTATTTACCTAGTTAGGCCCCAAAGTCTCCGTTCCGGACTCGGTGGCGCGGCGGCAACTTCCAGGGTCTCCCCCACCCCCCGGCGGCGGCGGCGGCGGCTCCTCAGGTCCCTTCAATTATCAGCTGCGCCGCAGCACCGCGCCCGCCGTGCGCCTCCGCCCGCCTCCCGAGCCCGCTCGTGCCAGCCCTCGGGGAACTACTTTGTTGCTTCCACTCCCCTCCCACCCCCGGGCTCCCGGCTGCTCGGGCTCGTCCGCCGGGCCGGCCCCGCTCGGCCTACTCGCAGCCCATCACATCGCCCCTCCCTCCCGCCCGCCCGCCCTCGCTCGTCCGCGCTCGGCTCGGGTCTCCGAGCGGCCTCGGATCTCCTTCCGATCCCTTCGAGGGACCAGGAAGGAGACTGAGCCTTCGCTCCGTATCCCTCCGCCGGGGTCACCCCCTCCCCTCCCCCGGGGGGGCAGGGTAGCAGGAACTAATTCCCCTTCGGGTCACCCGGGGACCTGGCTGTGGAAAACGTCACGCACCAGGCTTCCTCGTGGACCCTGCAAAGACGAACGCGCAGCCCACGCACCCCCTCCCGCCCCCCCGAGTGAGAAACCCACCTGCTAACTCAAAAGTGGGCTTCGCTTGAAACCAGGGCTTCGGGCGCCCCCCCCCTCCGCCGACCCCCTCCCCAGCCAAGCCCCGCCCCTTCCTGGTTGTCTTAGCGACGGCGGTGGCGTCCCAAGATGGCGTCTTGGCTGCCGGAGACTCTGTTCGATACTGTAGGACAAGGCCCGGCGCCGAACAAAGACTATTACCAGCTGCTGGTCACCCGCTCTCAGGCAAGTGCGAGCCGCGGAGCATCACCCCGTCTCCGGGAGCGTCCTGCCCCAGCCCGGTCAGGCTCCGGCAACGTCCGCAGAGCCAGGCCCCGAGCCGCCGCGGCCTGCCGGAAGCGCCCGGGCCCAGCCGCAGCGCCGCTCCTCGCCTCGGCCCGGCCGCCCGAGCGTCGGCTGTCTCGGCGGCGCTGGCTCCGGGCTCTCTCTCCCCGCCTGCCCGGGCTTCCTACCCGCTGCGCCCTGCTTGCGCGCCGCCTCGGCGTGGGAAGAGGGCCAGGACGACGCGGCCGGCCCATGTCCCGAGGAGGAGCCGACGGGGAGGGGAGGAGAGCATGCTCTTCTTTCCCAGGGTAGGGCTGACTGCGGGGGGATCTTTTTACAGCCTCACGTCGGCCTTTATTCATGTAATGCCAAGGCCACATCGGAACTCGTTTATTTCGAGTAGGAATGGATAACTGAGAGCGCTCCTCTTACCTTTTTGGGGAGCCCCCTTCTGTCCCATGGAAAGTGTAGGGGGGGTGGTACAAAAATGTTTCAGCTGCCCTTCGCGTCCGCCCCACCCATAGTGACATCTGCTTTACAACAATAAGAGCGGGGATTATGTTATCGCTGGAGTAAAGTAACCAGAGGGCTTCTTTATTCTTTTAGTTATTTTTTACTGTTTGAGCTGAGAAAACAGGTGGGCTTTTGGATGATTGATTGTGCCCGTGGAGTCATGTTGAGCTTTGCCTCATCTGGGAACACACTTGTGATTCGTGGCCGACTAACTCCGTCGCTAAGCTATTTATGTACCTTACAGTTTTAATAGATCACACTCCTATAACATGAAATGTGGAACCTTGTGATATATTTGTTTGGGTATGGCTATCGATTATCCCATCAGTTTTTCCGGGAGTTCTCAAGGAAAAGAGTAATGAATTAATTTTTCTTTTATCTTTAAAAGTGCCCTTTAAAATAGTAATAAAGTGTACGTTTTACTTTTTAAATCTAAGAGATATTCTAAACATAATAGCGACCTGTGAGATTTTCTTTATTTAAACGCTTTTTTTTTTTTTCCTTTGTTTTTTCCAGGTAGGGTCTTGTTCTAGCTGACCTGGAATTCACTATGTAGTCTTTGGTTGGCCTGGAACTCATGGCAATTCTCCTACCTCTGCCTCCTGAGTGCTGGGATTAAATGCGTGCGCCATCATGCCCGCCTGGCTTAAACTCTTTTTAAAGGAGCTTTTACAATTAGGATTTTGAAGGGTTTGGGTTTTTTGTTTATTTGTTTTCTTCTAAGCAATCACTTTAACCTTTTTTTAAATTTGGTACTGGCAATTGTGCATGCAAGACAAGCAATCTACCACTGAGCTACATCTCCAACCTAGGCAGTCACTTTAATACTAAGCTAGACCACCACCCCTTTAAGATTTCTTAAAAACTGAAATGTGACCAGGTGTGGTGACAAGCACCTTTAATCCCAGCAACTACATAGTATATTCCAGGTCAACCTAGGCTAGAGCAAGACCCTCCCTCAAACAAAACAAAACAAAACAAAAAAACCTTGACATGTACCCCTTTTGGAACATTTGTAGAAGGACCACTGTCTTTTCCATTGGCTTTAAGATCTGTGAGCCTAATCTTTCGTTTCTGACAAGAGAGATAATCAAATATCACAATATCTTCTCCAGGGTTATTTTCTTTTGTTTTTGTTTGTTTGTTTGTTTTCAAGGTAGGGTCTCACTCTAGCCCAGGCTGACCTGAAATTCACTAAGTAGTCTCAGGGTGGCCTTGAACTCATGGCAATCCTCCTACCTCTGCCTCCCCAGTGCTGTGATTAAAGGCGTGCCCCACCATACCCAGCCTCCAGGGTTATTTTCTATTTCCATCCTCTACAAGTAAGTTACAGTGTTCTCATTTTTACTTCACAGTCTTCTATACTGAGTCTTTAAAATTGTGCTTTTGAACATTTTGTTTTCCTTGAGGGTCTGGCATCACAAGTATGTCTCACTCCCTCTGATTTTGCAAGCCTCATCCAGTTGAGTATTCGGTTACCTTCTTACTCTAGTCAGTGAGCCAGGCTGCCGGTAGGTTTCCTCCAGGATGCTTCTGTTGCTGGTGCTCTTCAGACTGTCCTCAGGTCTACTGTGAGCACATGCTCTCCTGTAACTACTTTGCCTTAGGAAAACTTCCCCTTGTTCACTCAATATTCTTAACTTGTTTCCTTTGTTTTTTTTGTTTGTTTGTTTTTTGGTTTTTGCGAGGTAGGGTCTCACTCTGGTCCAGGCTGACCTGGAATTCACTATGTAGTCTCAGAGTGGCCTCGAACTCTCGGCGATCCTCCTACCTCTGCCTCCCGAGTGCTGGGATTACAGGCGTGCGCCACCACGCCCTGCTCCTTTGGTTTTTTGAGACAGTCTCTGATGCAGCCCAGACTGGCCTACAACTCCCTATACAGCAGACACTGTCCTTGACCTCCTGCTCAACCCTGCATACACCTCAGAAGTGCTGCAGTTACAGGGGTGGCCCCAAGCCTGCATTCCTTTAAAATATTTTTTCTTTTTTTCTTTAGAGAGAGAGAATGGGTGCACCAGGGTCTCTAGCCACTGCAAGTGGACTCCAGATGTATGTGCCACCTTGTGCATCTGGCTTATGTGGGTCCTGGGGAATTGAACCTGGGTCCTTAGGCTTCATAGCCAATCACCTTAACCGCTATGCCATCCCTCTAGCCCTATTTTTTTTCTTTTTTCTTTTTAGTAACAGATCACGAACTGGTCTTTTTTGGACCTTATACTTTATATCACTGACTTCCATATAAAATCCTTTTCAAAGTCTAATTCATTTTCTGAATCAAGCACATTGCAGTTCTGCTAATGAGAGTTCATCTCAAATCTGATTAATTTGCTCTCATTTTATTTTTTTAACATTTTATTGACAACCTTTGTACATATAGACAATATACCATGATCATGAATCCCTCCTACCCACTCTCCTTTTTCCCTCTCCTAAATCCCCCTTCCACTGAATCCCTTCTTTCCAAAAGTCTCTCTTCTGTTTTACTGTTATAAAATGTCATAAAAGATGTCCTATTATGCAGGTCTTGTGTAGCTAGTGTCAGCCACTGTGATGTCGTGAATATCACACCCACTTTGTGTCTGGAAGACAATGTTGAAAAGCACTCCTCCTCTTTGATGTCCCTGTGCCTGTCTCTGAGCCTTAGAGGTTGGGATAGAAATACACCCTTATTTTGAAGTCAAATTTTTGTAAAATTTAGCAAGCTCAGGGCTGGAGAGATGGCTCAGTGCGTGAAGGCACTTGCTTGCAAAGCCTGCTAGCCAGCCACAAAAAAACTAGCAAGCCCAGATGTGTGTGTGTGTGTGTGTGTGTTATTTTATTTTATTTTTTGGTTTTTCAAGGTAGGATCTCACTTTAGCCCAGGCTGTCCTGGAATTCACTATGTAGTCTCAGGGTGGCCTTGAACTGACAGTGATCCTCCTAACTCTGCCTTCCAAGTGCTGGGATTAAAGGCATGTGCTACTACTTTTCAGTCTTAAGAATATGTTATTTTACGACCACAATATATATTCTTTGTTTGTTTTTTTGAGGTAGGGTCTTACTCTAGCCTAGGCTGACCTGGAATTCACTATGTATTCTCAGGGTGGCCTCGAACTCACAGTGATCCTCCTACCTCTGCCTCCCAAGGACTGGGATTAAAGGTGTGCGCCACCACACCCAGCTAATTTTTTTTAATACTGGAATCCAGAGATCCAGTAAGCGTTGTTCTGGCATAAATAACTTAAAAAGCTAGAACTGAAGCCAAGCCTAGTGGCTCACACCCATAATCTCAGCCCTTGAGAGGCTGAGGTAGGAGGATCACAGGTAGGAGGATCATATGGTCATATGGTTGTGCAAGCTAGCCTTGAGTTTCTGTGTTGCCAAGGATGATTGAACATCTGATTGTCCTGTCTCCACTTCCCAAGTGCTGGAGTTACAAGCATGCACCACCTGGCCCTTTGTGTTTGTTTGGTTTGGTTTGACTTTTTGAGACAAGATCTCACTATGTACCCCTGAACCACAGAGTCAATTCCAGGTCAGGTGGGGCTACAGTGAGACCCTGCCTCAAAAAGCAAGCAAGAAAATAACAACAGACCCCCCCCCCAAAGAAATACCTTAGAATTAAATCGTGTTTAAAAAAGAAAATGGGACCTGGAGAAACGGCTTAGTGGTGAAGGCACATGCCTGTAAAACCTAAGGAACCCATGTTCGACTCTCCAAGTCCCATACAAGCCAGACACACAGTGGCACATGCATCTGAAGTTCAATTTCAGTGGCTGGAGGCCCTGGCATGCCAATTCGTTCTCTCTCTGTCTCTCACTCTCTCACATAAAAGGTTAAAAAAAAAAGGCCACCAGTCTGTTGGGCTTGCCTCAAAAAAAGAAAAACAGCTGGTGTGGTGGTACAGGCCTTTAATCCCAACACTCTGGAGGCAGAGGTTGGAGTATCACCATGAGTTTGAGGCCACTCTTGACACCCTGTGACTACATAGTGAATTCTAAGTCAGCATGGGCTAGAGTGAGACCTTACCTTACATTTTTATTGATTTATTTGTGAAGGTAGAGAAAGTATTGGTGTGCCATACACACTTATCCCTGCAGATGAACCCTAGATGCATGCACCACTTTGTGAATCTGGCTTTACGTAGGTACTAGGGGATCAAACCTGGGCCAGCAGGCTTTGCAAGCAAGCACCTTTAACCACTGAGCTATCTCCCAGAACGTGTTTATAGGTAACTGTCTTTAAAGAAGCCCATGTCCACACTGGGGCATGTACTACCATTCTCATATGTCTCCTTTATTAATGACCTTTTTACCCTACATTAAAAACCTTTTCTCAGCTGGGCGTGGTAGTGCATGCCTTTAATCCCAACCCTTGGGAGACAGAAGTAGGAGGATCGCCGTGAATTGGAGGCCGCCCTGAGACTACATAATGAATTCCAGGTCAGCCTGGGCTAAAGTGAAATCCCACCTTGAAAAAACCAAAAGCCTTTTCTCTATTTCTCTCCTCCCTCCCTTTCTCCCTGCCTTCTTTTCTCCCCTCCCTCCTCTCTCTCCTCTCATATGGTCATATGGTAGTGCAAGCTAGCCTTGAGTTTCTGTGTTGCCAAGGATGATTGAACATCTGATTGTCCTGTCTCCACCTCCCAAGTGCTGGAGTTACAAGCATGCACCACCTGGCCCTTTGTGTTTGTTTGGTTTGGTTTGACTTTTTGAGATAAGATCTCACTATGTACCCCTGAATGACCTTAAATGTGATGTTAACCAAACTGACCTCAAGCTTTGAGCAATTCTCCCACCTCTTTCTGTTGAGTACTGGGATTACATATGTGCCGCCCACCAAACCCAGCCTCATAAATACTTTTTTTTCCTTTTGCCATTTTGATTTTGACACATGAAAATTGACTTTAAGGGCTGGGAATGAAGCTCAATTGGTAGAATTCTTGCCTAGCATGCAGGAGGCCTGGGTTCAATCCCTAGCACAAAAAAGTCACAAAATGAATGTTAAAAGCCTCTTGATGGCTTGGCATGGTGGCACGTACCTGTAATCCCAGCATGGTGAGTTCAGTGCCAGTTTGGAACTACCAAATGTATGCCAGGTCAGCCTGGACTAGAGTGAGACCCTACCTCAGAAAAAATAAAATAAAATAAATAAAATAAAATAATATAAAATAAAATAAAATAAAATAAAATAAAATAAAATAAAATAAAATAAAATAAAATAAACAAGCCTCATAGCTGGGCATGGTGGCACGCACCTTTAATCCTAGCACTCGGAGGCAGAGGTAGGAGGATTTCTGTGAGCTCAGGGCCACCCTGAGACACCATAGTGACTTTCAGGTCAGCCTTGGCTAGAGTGAGACCCTCTACCTTGAAAAACAAAAAAAAAAAAAAAAAAGCCTCATGATGCTTGTGTTGCAGGCCTGTAGTCTTAGCACAGGGGAGGTTGAGACAGAAGGATCTCCACAAGTTGAAGGATAGCCTGGGCTACCATTTAAGTTATCAAAATATATATTTATGTGTGTACATATATCTACATACTTTTTTGAAGCTTTTTTTTTTTTTTAAAGACATGGTCTCTAGCCCAGACTGATAGCCTCAAACTCATGGCTATCCTCCCTCAACTTCCTGAGTGCTGGGATTATAGTCATAAGCCACTGTGTCTGGCTTTGTTTTCTTTTTTATTAACAGTTTTTATACATGTGTGCAATATATTTTATACATGTAGATAATCCCTTCATATTGCCTTTTTTTTTTTTTTTTTTTTTTTTGGTTTTCCGAAGTAGGGTCTCAATTTAGCTCAGGCTGACCTGGAATTCACTATATGGCCTCGAACTCACAGCGATCCTCCTACCTCTGCCTCCCGAGTGCTGGGATTAAAGGCATGAGCCACCATGCCCGGCTTTTCTTTTCATATTTTTTAATAATTTATTTGTGTGCATGCATGCACGTGAGTGTGTGTGTGTGTGTGGCGGTCTCTTGCCACTGCAAATGAACTCCAGGTGCATGTGCTATTTTGCACACATCTTTATGTGGGCATTAGGGAATCAAACCCTGGGCTGACGGGCTTTACAAGCAAGCACCTGTAGCTACTAAGCAGTCACCTCAGCCCTCATGTCCTTTTTTTAAAAAATATTTTTATTTATTTATGAGAGAGGAGAGAAAAGAGAGAAAGGGACATCAGGGCCTCCAGCCACTACAAACTAACTTCAGACACATGTGCCACCTTGTGCATCTGGCTTATGTGGGTACTGGGGAATTGAACCTGGGTCCTTAGGCTTCACAGGCAAGCACCTTAACCACTAAGCCATCTCTCCAGCCCCCGATGTCTTTTTGTTAATTTTTATGTGCATGTGTGACCCACTGAGTCCTGACCCACAGCATTGCCTGCATGAGTGGGGGATTATTTACCAGAGTATATACAACCTACCAGTGGCTACACCACTGAAGAAAATCACCTTCCTCCAGCAACCATTAACTTCTAATAACTCCTCAGGGAGGGATGGAGCCTCATGCCCACCACCATGATAGAATGTTGATTGGCTGGAGTTGTGTTGGTCTTGTGCAGATAATGGAGGTCAGCTGTGAGGTAACGAATGTAACAGTCCTGTCATGTCCAGAAGACAGCATTCCACAGCACTCCTTCCTCCTGTGGGTCTTAACATTCCTTCTGCCCTCTCATCCAGAGTTTGCTGGGCTTTGGAAGGGGTAACATCAGTGTCTCATTTAGTGCTGAGCACTCACAGTTACTTACTTTCCTTTTTTAAAATATATATATATATATATTATTTATTTATTTATTTATTTATTTATTTATTTATTTATTTATTTATTTGAAGGAGAGAGAATGGGTGCTCCAGGGCCTCCAACCACTGCAAACGAACTCCAGATGCATGTGCCCCCTTGTGCATCTGGCTTACGTGGGTCCTGGAGAATCGAACCAGGATCCTTTGGCTTTACAGGCAAATGCCTCAACCATTAAGCCATCTCTCTAGCCCCCCACAGGCACTTATTCTCAGCACTTGGATGGGTTTTGAGTCTCCCCAGTATATACTTTTATTCTTTTCTAAAGTTACATATTTATTTGCATATGTGTGTGTATATAGGTGTACCATCATCTCTTGTCTCTGCAAATGAATGCCCATCTGCTTTACATGTGTGGTTGAAGAATTGAACCCTGGTCAGCAGGTTTTGCAAGCAGGTCTTTTAACCACTGAGCCATCTCCCCAGCCTCAATATAATTTTCTTTTCTCTTCTCTTCTTTTCTTTTCTTTTCTTTTCTTTTCTTTTCTTTCTTTCTTTCTTTCTTTCTTTTTTCTTTCTTTCTTTCAGGTAGGGTCTCAACTCTGTAACCCAGGCTGACTTGGAATACACTATGTAGTCTCAGAGTGGCCTCAGACTCACAACCATCCACCTACCTCTGCCTCTGAGTGCTGGGAATACAGGTATGTATCATCACTCCTGGCTTACTTGTATTCTTATAGAAGCATTCTCAGTGATCAACATATTGCCATGTGGCATATGCCTGTAATCCCAGCAGTCAGGTGGTTAAGGAAGGAAGATTTCAAATTCAAGGCCAGCCAGGGCTAGATAGTTTGAGGTTAGCCTTGGCTACATCTTTTAGAAACGAGTGGCTCGGTGGGGGAGAGCTCAGTCAGTAAAATGCTTGTCTTGCAAGTATGAGGACCTGAGTTCAGTTCCCAGAGCCTACATAAAAAGCCAGGTGCACATGCTTATAACCTCTGTACTAGGGAGCAGGAGAATCCTAGGCCTCACTGGCCAGCACATCCAGCCTAATTGGCCAGCTCTAGGCCAATGACAGAGTTTGTCTTTAAAAAAAAAAATGCCGGCAGTGGTGGCGCACGCCTTTAATCGCAGCACTTGGGAGGCAGAGGTAGGAGGATTGCTGTGAGTTCAGGGCCACCCTGAGACTACATAGTGAATTCCAGGTCCCAGGTCACCGTGGACTAAAGTGAAACCCTATCTCAGAAAACCAAAAAAATACATAAATAAGACAGACAGAATACCTGAGGAACAATACTGGTCTGGCCCCCACAAGCAACTGCATGCACTCACAGAAAGGAAAAATGGAGAGTGAGAGGGAAGGAGAGAAACTTTCAGAACATAGTTTGAGGCCAGTGTAGTTTAACTCTCTATCTGATCTTGCTAATAATGATCTCAGACTTAGAAAAATTAGTATACTGCTTTCTAAATCAAAGATTTACCCACTTACTCTCACTCCAGTTTTAATTTTAATAATGTATAGAGCCGGGTGTGGTGGCGCACGCCTTTAATCCCAGCACTGTTTTTTTCTTTTTTTGAAACACAATCTCATTACTTTACCTTGGCCTTAAACTTGAGATACTCCTGCCTCAGCCTCCTCAGTAACAGGATTTTAAGCATGTACTATCACACCCAATTTGTATGTTACCCAAAGTATATTTATAACCAATTATTGAGTTAATGAATAATAATTTAAAGTCCGTGAGTCCAGAGAAAACAATAAAATCACTAGATTATATGATCCAAGCTAGTACTGTCAGCATTATTATGTTCTTGTAATTTTGTTTCCTGGGACTGGAGCTTTAATTAGTTAGTAGTTCTTGCCTGTTATACACAGGACAGCCCTGGTTTTGATCCCCAACACACACACACACAGTTCTGTCATCTTTGTCCTCTCCAAATGGAAGTGTTACTTAAAGTGGCCAAAACTGATGACTTAGGTTTAATGTGACAAGTACTAGAAATTTTTAGAAGTTTAAACCATATGCTGAAGGAATATGAATTGGTAGATATGAAGCTGGGCATGGTGGCACACGCCTTTAATCCCAGCACTCAGGAGGCAGAGGTAGGAGTATCACTATGAGTTCAAGGCCACCCTGAGACTACACAGTAAATTCCAGGTCAGTCTGGGCTAGAGCAAAACCCTACCTGGAAAAAATGAAAACAAACAAACAAAAAGAAATAGCAAATAGGGGCTGGAGAGATGGCTCAGTGGATAAAGGTGCTTGCTTACAAAGCCTGCTGGCCTGAGTTCAGTTTCCCAATGCCTCCATAAAGCCAGATGCACAAAGTAGTACATGTATCTGGAGTTCTTTTGCAGTGGCAAGAGGCCTGGTGCACCAATTCTCATTCATTCTTTATCTCTCCCTCAAACAATAAACAAATATTTTTAAAAAAGAATTGGCAGAAGCCAGGCCTTTAATCCCAGCACTCAGGAGGCAGAGGTAGGAGGATCACCAAGAGTTCAAGGCCACCCTGAAACTACATAATGAATTCCTGGTCAGCCTGTGCCAGAGTGAAAACCTACCTCCAAAAAAAAAAAAAAAGAATTGGCAGATATGACATTTTGCTAGTAATAAGACTCTGGTGGTCGTGGTAGGAGTAACAACATGTAATCTCACTCCAAATAAAAAAGAAGAGCAGAGCATGGTGGCATATGCCTTTAATCCACTGCGCTCAGCAGGAAGAGGTAGGAGGATCATTGTAAATTCAAGGCCACCCTGAGACTACATAGTGAATTCCAGGTCAGCCTGGGCTACAGTAAAACCCTACCTCAAACACCAAAAAAAAAAAAAAAAAAAAAAAAAAAAAAAAAACCAACTCCAAAAACATATATGAAAATGTTGTCATTGGAAAAAAAATCATAAAGTTCACTCTCCCCAAAAAATGTAGATACTTTTGGAGTCCTAACTGAAAACACCTGTCTTATTCCAGCAGAAAACTGTCACCTCAGTGACTTCTGACAAAGGAATTCAAGAAAACTAGGCCTGGTGAGGGCTGCTTGAGAGACAACAAAGAATTGTGCTAGTGCCATTTCAAACTACCAACCAATTATGGTGATTTAAATTTAAATGCACTCTAATAAAAATGCTAATGCATGCACCCTTAGACCCAGGAAAGCCATTTCTAGAATTTTATATCCAAAAATGCTTTCAATGTGCACAAAGACGTGAGCAAGATTGCTCACCAAAGTAAAATAATTGTAAAAACATCTGTCTGTGAGTGGAAATGTGGCTAAACCATGATTCATTCATACCATAGAATGCTATGCAACCTTTTAAAAGCAGTGTGGTAGATTTCTGTTTACTAAGTAGACCAAGTGAAATCTTTAGCAGGAAAAAAAAAAAGTAGCTGATTTAAATATAATAAGGTCCCAAAATTTTTTTAAAAGGTTATTTTAAATAAATATTAATGAAGTTTCAAGTAAATATTGGAGGGGAAAAACTGGTGTGATCTTCTCCTAGGGGTACAATTAGGGATTGTGTTTATGTTCTACATTCATATTTGAGTCTCAGATTCTTTGCAACAGGCATTTATTTTATAGTTAAAAAACAATGAAGAGCCAGGCATGGTGCCGTATCCCAGCATTCAGGAGGCAGATATAGGAGGATTGCATGAATTCGAGGCCACCCTGAGACTGTATACTGAATTCCAGGTCAGCCTGAGCTAGAGTGAAACCTTACATCGAAAAATGAAAGAAAAAAATAAAAATAAAAAATAATGAAGATTGTAAATGGTCAGGCATGGTGTCTCATATTTTACTTCCAGCACTCAGGAAGCTAAGGTGAATTACTGTTAGTTCAAGGCCAGCTTGGGCTATAATGAGACCCTACCTGGGGGCTATAGTAAAAGATTTTTGAATAACAGAGTACATCGCTCTGCCCTTCTTCAGCTTTCCCCTCCTCCCAGCACCAGCTGTGAGCTGCCTCCCATAGTAAATGTTTGGGCAGCATTGGTAGCTAGGTCACAAAACTGCTGGTTTAGTGGCTGGAAATAATTGAAATTCTGGAAATTTAGAGAGTGTACAAATGGACTCATGATGGCTTGTGAAAATGTAAGGAAGTTGTAGAGTCTAGAACCTCCGGACTTTTCCTTTGGTCAGGGGAGAGGCTTGAGATAGTGTCTTGCTGTGTAAGCCACACTGGCCTTGAACCAGAGATCCACCTGCCTCAGCCTCCAAGTGTTGGGATTACAGGTATGTGCCAACACACCTGGCTACAATTTTTTTAAATATAGGTAATAATTGTTTTTAAGAAACAAGGCAGCTGGGCATGGTGGCACCCCTTGGGAAGTGGAGGTAGGAACATCAGAAGTCCAAGCCAGCCATGACTATATAACAAGCGTAGAGCAGTCTGGGTGACATGAGGCCCTGTCTCAACCCCCAAGAAAGAAAACCCAAACGAGTGGTCTTTCTTGCCTTGTTGAATATGAGAAACAAATTTTTCAAAAAATTAAAAATGGAGGGCTGGAGAGATGGCTTAGTGGTTAAGGCGCTTGCCTGCAAAGCATAAGGATTCAGGTTTGACTCTCCAGAACCCATGTAAGCCAGACACACAAGGTGGCACAAGTGTCTGGAGTTCAAATTGCAGTGGCTAGAGGCCCTGCCATGCCAATTCTCTCTCTCTCTCTCTTTAAATATATTTTATTTATTTGAGAGAGAGAAAGAGGCAGAGAGAGAAAGAGAAAATTGGTGCACAAGGGCCTCCATCCACTGCAAACGAACTCCAGACGCATGCACCCCCTTGTGCATCTGCCTTACATGGGTGGTCTTGGAGAGTCAAACTGGGATCCTTTGGCTTTGCAGGCAAACACCTTAACCGCTAAGCCATTTCTCCCCCAACTCTTTTTCTCTCACTCTCTTATAAAATAAATAATAATAAAAATAAATGGAAGCCGGGCATGAGTTTGAGGGCAGCCTGAACTTCAGAATAAGTTCCAGGTCCGTCTAGGCTACAGTGACTGCTTCAAGAAACAAAAACAAAGGCACTTGCTTGCAAAAGCCTGCCACCCTGGGTTCAGCCCAGGTTCAAATAACAGTACCCATGTAAAGCTAGATGCACAAAGTGGCGCATGCATTTGGAGTTTGTTTGCAGAGGGAATTAGTCCTGGTGCACCCATTCTCTTCCTCTCTTTGACTCTCCTTACAAATAAATAAGTTTGTTTTTTTTTTTTTTTTTTTTTTTTTTTTTGTTTTTTTTTTTTGTTTTTTTTTTTTTTTGGTTTTTGCAAGGTAGGGTCTCACTCTGGTCCAGGCTGACCTGGAATTAACTATGTAGTCTCAGGGTGGCCTCGAACTCTCGGTGATCCTCCTACCTCTGCCTCCCGAGTGCTGGGAGTGCTGGGCGCCACCACACCCGGCAGTATTTTTTTTTTTAAATAAAACAAAGTGGGGGATGGCTCACTCGTTAAAGGTCCTTGCTTGCAGAGCATGCCAGCTTGGGTTAAATTCCCCAGCCACCCATGTGCAGCTGGACACAAAAGTAATGCAACTGTCTTTTGTTGGTTTGCAGGGGCCAGAGACCCTGGCACACCCATACACATTTAAGGGTTGGAGAGATGGCCTAGCAGTTAAGGCACTTGCCTGTGAAGCCTAAGGACCCTGGTTTGTTTCCCTAGTACCCACATAAAGCCAGTTAGTTGCACAAAGTGGCACATGCATCTGGAATTTGTTTGCAGTGGCCAGAGGCCCTGGCATGCCTATTCTCTCTATCTTCCTCTTTGTGTTTCTCTCAAATAAATAAAATAAAATTTTTAAAATGAAAAATAACTGAAAAATAAAATAAGACAAAAGTACAGGCTGCTGTGGAGTTTACTGATAGTGTTTGACATGCCCTGGGCTCAGTGTCCAGTACTATAATCAACACATACATACATACATACATACATACATACATACATACATACATACATACCACAAACTAAAGCGGCCCACTGACTAGCTTGATTGGGCCCCAAATAACACTTAAAGAAATTTCTGAAGCCACCCGACCCCATATTAAATAAACACTAGATTGTGTATACCAGGAGGCAACTGGATGCAGGAACCTGATACCAGGATGGTATTTTCCAAGGGGACTCAAGAATCCCCAAGTCATGCTCTGTTCTAGCCCTGACCCCCCACACATGCAAGGTCCCTAGGAGCCACACAGAGAAGAGACGCAACAAAGGAGGTGTAGATTCTGCTTTGCTTCTGCCTGTTTTGCTCTTTGTTTCTAAGGGAACCGTGCCTGGCTGGTGGAAGCCTGCACACACCCAGCTATGATGACCATTCTGCCCCCTGGCCACCAGCCACAGCCCACATGTTTCCACTGAAATTTGCTACTGCTCCTTGTAATGTCCAGAAGTCAGAATCCACTGGGCTCACTTGCATTCCTCCTCCCCACAGTTTATGTCTCGACTTGCTCTCCTGCTTTCTGCTTCTTGTCTGTCTCTCCTAGTCCCCCGTCCTCCCTCTGCCCTGAAAAAGCACTTTTTCCCTTCAGCGCTGCCCTGAGAACCTTGAGTCCAGCCCTACTCCAACCCTCATCAGGTGTGTTTTTGGATTTCCTGCCTCCTGTCATTCACATGTTCACCTGCTCTTCCTGACAGCAACAACAGCAGTAAACATGCCCTTCCCTACCCCACAGGCTAGGCTGGGTGTTTATAATAACCACATTATCCTTCTGTTCTTCATGCCTGACACACTTTAGAAAAATGATTCCCAACCCTGTGACACTTCAGGATGTGCCTAATTAGAGTTGTGAAATCGCTTTTAATCAGAAAATTCAAATTCCTTTAAGTGGCATATGACACTTTGGGGAGGAGAGGGATGATATAATACAAGCAAGTGATTAAGCTCTTGAAAATCACAATATTCAGTGCTTTGCTGTGTAATAACCCAGTCATCAAGATGCTCCTGACCTTCGCTTCAAGATGTCATGACACCTGGACAGAACTCCCAGCGTCTCCTGCAGGTGAGTCCTTCACTCAGCCCCCATGAGCATCTGCTCAATCTGGGCGGCTAATTTGGTCTCATCCTGCATTGCCGCACAATGGCTGCATAATTATATGGGGCAGTAGAACACTTCCTTGAGAGTCACTGAGTCATGAGCCTCCTCATTCCTCCTGCTACTGTGCAAGCTTTTGACCCTGGGGCAAGGCACTTCATTTGTCTGGGCCCCAGTTGCCTCATCAGTGTAATAAGGTTACCAGTGTAAGAGATCTCTAAGGTTTATTCCCTCTCCAAAATGCTATTTCAGGTGGGGAGATGACTTAGTGATTAAAAAAGCATTTGCTTACAAAGCCTGCTGGCCTCCGTTCAATTCCTTAGTATCAAAGTAAAGTCAGGTGCACAAAGTGATATGTCTATCTGAAGTTTCTTTGCAGTGGCAAGAGACCCCAGAAAGCCCACACACAGTCAATCAATCCCTCTCTCTCTCTAATAAAATTTGTGTTTTGTTTTTTTAAGGTAAGGTCTTGCTTAGCCCAAGCTGACATTACTTATGTCTGGCTTTATGTGGGTACTGGGGAAATAAACCTGGGCTGGCAGGCTTTGCAAGCAAGCACCTTTAACTGCTGAGCCATCTCCCTAGTCCTTTTTTTTTCTTTAGAATAGTTGAGTTTGGGTTGGAGAGATGGCTTAGCAATTAAGGTACATGCCTGCGAAGCCTAAGGACCCAGGTTAAATTCTCCAGATCCCACATAAGCCAGATGCACATGGTGGCACATGCGTCTGGAGTTCATTTGCAGTGGCTAGAGACCCTGATACGCCCATTCATTCCCTCCCTCTCTCTCTCCCTCCCTCTCCCTTCTTCTCTCTCCCTCCCCTCTTCCTCCCTCCCTCTATCTCTAATAAACAAATAAATAAAAATAAATCTAAAAATTGAGTTTGCATCCAAGAGTCTGTATTAGTAGCTAAGTAACCTAATGCCAATTCTTTACCTGCCTCATGTCCTTGTTTTTGTTTTCATCTATAAGATGAGTAATTCAGGCTAGAGAGATGGCTTAGCAGTTAAGGCACTTGCATGCAAAGCCAAAGGACCCAGGTTCAACTCCCCAGGACCCACATAAACCAGATGCACAAGGTAGCACATGTGTCTGGAGTCTATTTGAAGTGGCTGGAGGGCATGATGCGACCATTCTGTCCCTCCCTCCCTCTCTCTCTCTGCCTCTTTCTCCCCTCTCTCTCCAAATAAATAAATTTTAAAAGAAAGATGAATAAGCTGGGTGTGGTGGCGCATGCCTTTAATCTCAGCACTGGGGAAACAAAGGTGGGAGGATCACCATGAGTTCGAGGCCACCCTGAAACTATATAGTGAATTCCAGGTCAGCCTAAGCTAGAGTGAGACTTTACCTTGAAAAACCAAAAAAAAAAAAAAAGAGAGAGAGAGAGAAAGAAAGATGAAAATTCCACCCCTGGCTGCTTCACAAGGAAGAACCAAATACAAGTGAAAAGCTCTCCAGGCCAGTGTTTCTCCATGATAAATCTTATGATCAAAGAAGATTGGGAAATCTTGGATGAAACAAAACTATTTTTTTCTTTCTGAAGTTTTTTAGCCTTTAAAATCCTACTGTGGGGCTGGAGAGATGGCTTAGCGGTTAAGGCGTTTGCCTGCAAAGCCAAAGGATCCCAGTTTGATTATCCAGGACCCACGTAAGCCAGATGCACAAGAGGGCACATGCATCTGGAGTTCGTTTGCAGCAGCTGGAGGCCTTGGCGTGCCCATTCTCTCTCTCTCTCTCTCTTCCCCCCCCCATCAAATAAATAAAAATAAAATACTAAATAATAATCATAAAATTTAGTTAAATTTTAAAATCCTGTCTTGTGTTATGAATATCCAAGAGGAGACTGCATTTGGAAGCTTTTTCCCCTGTCACGTGGCCACAAAACTCTTTGCCTAAAGCTCTTCAGGAATGGGGACTGTGACAAGGCTCTTTGGAAAGCAATAGCATTCCTGTATATATAGCCACAAATCCCAGTACCAAGCCATTCAGCCTTCACCTCCATGAAAACCATTTGAGTAACTCTCTGACTGATACCTGTTGTATTTTTTTTTCATAATTAGCTTTTGTTTCTACAAAAATACCAATTGGTGTTTGCATCGGGTTTGCAGTGAATGTGTAGATGAATTTATGTCAGTTGACATCTTTTTTAGCATCCAATTCTTCCTTTTAGAAATGTCAGTTATTCCATGTCATTCAGTGATCTGTTTAGTTACAGTGTAGAAATCATGCATTTATTTTTTTCAATTTCTGTTTGATTTTAAAATCAACTAATAAATAATATTGCTTCTCAGCATTGTGTCCTCTGTTTTCTTATAATTCATAATAAGAGTTTTTGTGGCAGAAAGAACAAAGGATCAAACTCAGGACCATATGAATGCTAGGCAAGAGTCTGCCACTGAACTCGCCCTCAGGCTTCTCACAGTTGGTTTTTCTAGTAAATTTCCTTTTATTACATGATCTTGCTAAGTTACTAACTTTTATTGGCAGATAAATTTCATATTTTCTATGTCCCAATCATTTTATCTATGAATAATGATTTTTTTTTTCTAATTCTACCAATTCCCAGTAATGGAAATTGTAATGTTTTTGCCTTTTTTTGTTTGGTTGGTTTTTTGGGGTAGAGTCTTGCTCTAGCCCAGGCTGACCTGGAATTCTTTATGTTCTTTATGTAGTCTCAGGGTGGCCTCAAACTCACAGCAATCCCCTACCTCTGCCTTCCAAGTGCTGGGATTAAAGGCGTGCGCCACCACGCCAGGCTTGTTTTTGTCTTTTTTTTTTTTTTTTTTTTTTTTTTTTTGGTTTTGCGAGGTAGGGTCTCACTCTGGTCCAGGCTGACCTGGAATTAACTATGTAGTCTCAGGGTGGCCTCGAACTCTCGGCAATCCTCCTACCTCTGCCTCCCGAGTGCTGGGATTAAAGGCGTGCGCCACCACGCCAGGCTTGTTTTTGTCTTTTGAGACAGGGTCATACTGTGAAACCAGGTCTGGCCTTGAACTGCCTCAACCTCCCAAGTGTTGGAATTATAGGTGCTTAAGTCCGTTATGCCTAGTTTTCATGTCTTCTTTACCTTAGCAGAGATTTCCATAAAATATCAAAGAAATGATGACACCAATACCGTGCACTCAATCTTCTTTGTGGTCTTATGGCATAGGATTTCAATGTTTCACCATAAAATATGTTTGCTACAAGTTTTCTTTAGTTTTTTTGTTTGTTTGCTTACTTGATTGATTTGGTTTGGCTTGGTTTTGTTGTTTTTGTTGTTTTTTCTTGAGATTCGATGCTACACCCTGAGTTTTGGACCATGATAACAGGGCGAGGAAAAGCTCCTTACTTCAGGAAGCTTGCAGTCTCGTGGGAAGACAAACAGGTGCTCTGGCCAGCAGAGAATGTAGTTTAGTGAGCAGTGGAGGGAATCCTTGGGAGGTGGCAGTGGTGTCAGGAAGGACTTCATTGGGATAGGATGGGAGCCAGGAAGACAAAGATGAGCAGTACTCTGGGCAGAGAAACAAGAACAGCTGAAGCTAGAAGAGTAGAGCCAGAATGGGATAAATAATGTGCTGCCACGGGATATAAAGCAGAGAATGGGGCACTGAGAAATCCAGAACTAAGACTAGGTAACATGAGTCAACAGTTTGCAAACTAGTCTTTGATTTCACAAATGTGCCTCTGAGGTTTATGAGCTCTTTTGTTGTGATTATTGCTGCTGTCACTATTGCTGCTTAAGGCCTTCGACTTACTAGGCAGCCACTGAGCTACCTCCTCTGCCCATACCAGGAGCATTTTATTCAGACCTTCTCGTTGAAAACAAATCATTCTACTTTTCTGTTTTGGGCCTTTTGAGACTGCTATGGGAAACAGTCACAGAGATGGCACTAGAGATAGAGTGGAGAATCAGAAAGTTTCTTCATGCTGACATGAACTCAGAGGAATAAATTCCAAAGCCCAAGAACTGAGCTCTGACAGCTCAGAGTTTTTATAGACAGTATGGCAGGTAGTTTGACATCATTAATTCTTTATTGGTGGCTTACAAGTTTCTAAGGTTACACAAAACAGAAACACACACACACAGAAAATTCCTTAGCAATAACTCAGTGATAAGAATGTACAGGGCTGGAGAGATGGTTTGGTGATTAAGACATTTGCCTGCAAAGCCAAAGGACCCAGGTTCGATTTCCTAGGACCCATGTAAAGCCAGATGCACAAGGTGGCACATGCGTCTGCAATTCATTTGCAGTGGCTAGAGGCCCTGACACACACCCATTCTCTCCCTCTCTCTCTCTGCCTCTTGCTCTCTCCTCTCAAATAAATAAATAAAATATTTTAAAAAGAAAGTACAAATATAAAACAGATGTTGCTGCAGGGTTGTTTTTACTCATGGTGTAGTTTTACAAGATACCTGACTGACTCAGGACAGGACACAGTGACACAGGGCGTATCAGCATTAAGGCCTGATATGAGTAGGGCTTTAAATTTTTAGTTTAGATTATGAGGGTTTGTAAAAGCTGCTCAGCACATAATGGGGAAAGAAGCTTTGATCTGATTAAAATCTTCACAAGCTGGGTGTGGTGGCACACACCTTTAATCCCAGCACTCAGGAGGCAGAGGTAGGAGGATCATCGTGAGCTCAAGGCCACCCTGAAACTACATAGTGAATTCCAGGTCAGCCTGGACTAGAGTGAAACCCTATCTCGAAAAACCAAAACAAAACAAAAAAATCTTCACAAGATAAGGTTTCAGTTTGTAGCCCAGGCTTGACTGGAACTCCTGCCTCAACCTCCCAGCAGCTGAGATTACAGGTGTGAGTCACCACTCCAGCTTGTGGAAATATTGTTAACTTATTTTAAAATTGTCACACAGGCCTGGGGAGATGGCTCAATAGGTAACCTGTTTGGCTCCCCAGAACCCACATAAAGCATCATGTATCTGTAGTCCTAGTGCACCTACCACAAGGAGGCAGAGACAGGGCTGGAGAGATGGCTTAGCAGTTAAGGTGCTTGCCTATGAAGCCTTAACCATCCAGGTTCAATTCTCCAGGTCCATTTTAAGCGAGATGCACAAGGTGGTGCATGCATCTGGAGTTTGTTTGCAGTGGCTAGACACCCTGGAGCGTCCATTCTCCCCCACCCTCTCTCTGTGTCTCTAATTAATAAATAAATTAATTAAAATAAAAAAAAAGAAGGCAGAGACAAGAGAACCCTGAAGTCTCAGACCAGCTGGCCTGGTGAGTGCACTGGTGAACAGGAAGAAAGACCCTCAAACCACAGTGAAAAACAAAACCAGCCACAGGGGAACACGGCATCTGTGTGGGACTACATTTGTACACACACAAGAGAAATACCTACATTGCCGGACTTGGTGGTGCATATACACCTTTAATCTCAGCACTCAGGAGGCAGAGGTAGGAGGATCACCATGAGTTTGGTGCCACCCTGAGACTACATAGTGAATTCCAGGTCAGCCTGGGCTAGAGCAAGACCCTGTGTGGTGGTTTCATTCAGGTGACCCCCATAAACTTAGGTGTTCTGAATGCTAGGTTCCCAGCTGATGGAGATTTGGGAATTAACGCCTCTTAGAGGCAGAGTATTGTTGGGGGTGGGCTTATGGGTATTATAGCCAGTTTCCCCTTGCCAGTGTTGTCCACCTAATGTTGGCCAAGAGGTGCTATCCACCCTTTGCTCATGCCATCATTTTCCCTGCCATCATGGAGCTTTACCTCGAGTCTATAAGCCAAAATAAACCCTTTTTTCCCCACAAACTGCTCCTGGTCAGGTGATTTCTGCCAGCAATGTGAACCTGATTGCAACACCCTACCGTGAAAAAAAAAAAAAGAAAAAGAGCAGGGTGTGGTGGTGCACACCTTTAATCCCAGCACCCAGGAGGCAGAGGTAGGAGGATCACCATGAGTTTGAGGCCACCCTGAGGATCCAGAGTGAATTCCAGGTCAGCCTGGGCCAGAATGAGACCCGACCTTAAAAAAACAAAAAAAAAAAAAAACCCTACATCCTCAGATTTGTTATATTCCACACTTTAAAACACTAACTTGTGGGGCTGGGGATGTAGCTCAGATTATAGAATTCTTGCCTAGCATGTATGAAGCCCAGGGTTTGACCACCAGCACTGCATAAAACTGGGTGTGGTAGCACATGCCTGTAATCTCTTATACATTCCCACATGCATAACAAGTTTGAAGCTACATGACACCCTGTCAAAATTTTGTTTTGTTTTTTGAGGTAGGATCTCACTCTAGTTCAGGCTTACCTGGAATTCACTATGTAGACTCAGGGTGGCCTCGAACTCACAGTGATCCTTCTACCTCTGCCTGCCGAGTGCTAGGATTAAAGGCATGCTCCACCATGCCTGGCTAAAAAAAATTTTTTTTAATTAAAAAAAAAAGACTTGATGCTTCTGAAATCTAGATGAACATGTTTGGAAAGCATCTATATCAGTCATCACTATTGATTATAGTAGGCTTTCTTACAGTTGCTTCATTGTTTGGGAAAGCGGAGTTCTGACCAAGCCTCTTAAGTTCATGTCTCTACAAAGCAGGTATAATTGGAGCAGTAAACCTGAATCATGGAAGTCTCAGACATGCCAGCTTAGCATATTCTTGTAACATTAACCAGTCACAAAAGCAATGACCACCTGTGATAAGAAGATCAAGCTGGAGAGAGTGTTAGCACACTTTAAGGAAGGTTTCATGGGGTTGTGTTTTTGTTGTTGTTTTGTTTTTGTTTTTCAAGATAGGGTCTCACTCTAGCCCAGTCTGACCTGGAATTCATGATGTAGTATCAGGATGGCCTTGAACTCATGGCAGTCTTCCTTCCACTGCCTCTCAAATGCTGGGATTAAAGACACACGCCACCAAGCCTGGCTTCTTTCTTTCTTTCTTTCTTTCTTTCTTTCTTTCTTTCTTTCTTTCTTTCTTCTTTATTCCTTTTTGGTTTTTCGAGGTAGGGTTTCACTTTAGCCCAGGCTGACCTGGAATTCACTATGTAGTCTCAGGGTAGCATCAAACTCATGGCCATCCTCCTACCTCTGCTTCCCAAGTGCAGGGATTAAAGGTGTAGGCCACCACACCCAGTTTACATTGACTGTTTAGTGTACAAAACAGTGTGTTTCATTATGACATTTTCAGACATATGTATCATTGTACATTGGTCATATTTACCCCTTCTTCATGCATATATATATGCATATATATATTGTTCTGCATATGAAAGAAGACAAAGCATTCATTTTAAAAAAAATTATTTATTTATTTATTTATTTGAGAGAAAGAGGCAGACACACATGAGAGAGAGAGAATGGGCACTCCAG
Organism: Orientallactaga sibirica; assembly: GCA_036365145.1. Taxonomy (NCBI): domain Eukaryota; kingdom Metazoa; phylum Chordata; class Mammalia; order Rodentia; family Dipodidae; genus Orientallactaga; species Orientallactaga sibirica. Next base: position 11,406,171 of record JAEOAD010000044.1, read on the forward strand.
GGCCTCTAGCCACTGTAAATGAACTCCAGATGCGTGCGCCCCCTTGTACATCTGGCTTATGTAGGCCCTGAGGTCCTTGGCTTTGAAGGCAAGTGCCTTAACCACTAAGCCATCTCTCCAGCCCAGCATTCATTTTTGAGAGAAGATGAGGAAGCTTACATGCCATCTTTTTTGTTGTTTGCTAAAATTTTTTAAATATATATATTTTTTATTTATTTGAGAGAGAAATAGGCAAACAGAGAGAATGGGCACACCAGAGCCATCAGCTGCTACAAACAAACTCCAGATGCATGCGCTGCCTTGTGCATCTGGCTTACATGGGTCCTGGGGAATCGAAACGAGGTCCTTTGGCTTTGCAGGCAAACGCCTTAACCACTAAGCCATCTCTCCAGCCCCTTTGTTTTGTTTTTAACCTCACCATGTAGCTCAGGCTTGCCTCAGACTCAGTAATCCTCCTTCCTCATCCGCCCAAGTATTGGGATCACAGGCGTATGCCAGCATGCATGGCTGCTGCTAAAACTTTTGAAAAAGGTGCCCTTCTTTACCCCCTTCTTTACATGGCGCAGTGATGTGAGCCAAGCTCTACTAGCAGCCTTCCTGTCACCATGAGGATCAACCTACTTGCACATGCAGCCAGCAGAGGAGCCAACAGGTGAGCCTCTGGAGCCAGCTGAGCTTTTATAGTAATAAGATTCTCTTTTCTTGTTTCTCAAACTAGGTTTAGACAGTTTTCCTGTTATATACAACACTTCTTGACAGGGCTAGGTCATATGGCCAACCTGAAGCTGGGCATTGTGGCATAAGCTTATAATCCCAGCTCTTGGGAGGCTGAGACAGGAGGATTGCCCCAAGTTGAAGGCCAACCAAGACGGCAGATTGAGACCCTATCTCAAAAAGAACAAATAAGCAATAAAATATCTGCAAAATATAGCCACCCTGGTCCAATCAGCCATGGCTGGAGCAGCAAGCAGACCAAGTATATTAAGAAAGCTCCCAGGATAGGGCTTTGGAGTAGGCCATTTGAAGTTCAGTCTTTCCAATATAAGCAAGGTATGCAAAACAAGATTGATAAATTTGGAGTCCATAAGTCATAGTGGCTGTGGTCACGAGACCCCACTCCACACACAACCCTGCAACAATGAAATAAACAACAAACATGAAAACTTTCAAAGTGGCCTGAGAGCACAAAACTGCCGAACAGAGGTATTCTGGGACTTTGCCACAAGTCCCAAGTATTTGAACTTTCATGGACTGCTGATGTGGGTAGCTCCCAAGATTCAGTCATAAAAACTCCCTGAGGTGATGTGTGTTACATCAGAATAGGATGTGTTTGCTGAGAGAGATTCTCCCTGAATTCTTCTCTGAGACTGCCTCCCCTATGTTCTCCATGTTAGAAACCAGCAGGGTTTACAAACTGAAGTGAGATAAAATCTAAAAGCTAGCACACAGAAGAGAGATTTGTTTATGTGCCGCATCAAGACATCTGGATTTAACAGTCCTATTTATGATTCTAAAGTTGTTTTATAGATATGACTATGGCGTTCCATCGCAGTAGACAGCATCACCCTGTAAACATGAGGATATCACATTCATAGCTTAAGACCAAAGGCCCTATGTTACTATTTTCAATATTAAAAAAAAAGTCTAGTACTTGTGACTAGCAAAACCACCACTTTTGTGTTTGAAATAAGATTGTAGTGGTTTTGTGGTACAGCTTTCCTAACATGTATGACGCCCTCGGTTTGATCTCTAGAACACAAAAAAATAGACTAGCTCAGTTGGTAGAGTCCTTGCCTAGCATGCACAGAGCCCTGGTTTCAATCCCAGTACCACATCAACTTGACGTGATGGTGCTTGCCAGTAATCCCAGCACTTTGGATGTGTAGGCAAGAGGATCAGAAGTTCAAGGTCATCCTCTGCTACAAAGCCTGTTCCAGCCTGTCTCGAAAAGAATATTGGTAGTTTTATTCAGAAAAGAAACTAATGATTTAAGAATGTATATGCTGCACTCACATACATTGAGACAGTTAATTTTTTTTTTTTTTTTTTAGGAAAATTGAAAGTAAGGTCAATGTGGTATGTTGCTCTATTTCAGAAAAATAAAAGCTGGGTGTGGTAGTGCACGCCTTTAATCCCAGCACTTGGGGAGGCAGAGGTAGGAGGATCTCATGAGTTTGAGGCCACCCTGAGAATACAGAGTGAATTCCAGGTCAGCCTGGGACTAGAGTGAAACCCTACCTCCAAAAAAAAAAAAAAAAAATAAGTGAGCAAGCTGGGTGTGGTGGCATACACCTTTAATCCCAACACTTGGGGAGGCAGAGGTAGGAGGATCACCATGAGTTCGAGACCATTCTCAATCATTTGTGGACATTCACTGGCTACTGTAAAGGATCCAGTCCACCTACTGGTGTCTTCCCAGCTGAGGTCCAACTAAGGACTCACCTTGCTTTTGGCATAAGCTCCCAAGCTTTAAAAATGTCCTTTTCCAAAAGCTGAATGTGTTAGCAAACACCTTTAATCCCAGCACTCAGGAGGCAGAAGTAGGAGGATCACCATGAATTCGAGGCTACCCTGAGAATATAGAATGAATTCCAGGTCAGCCTAGGTTAGAGTGAGACCTTACCTTGAAAAAAAAAAGTCCTTTTCCCTTTTCGCCCTCCATTCAGTGCCAGAGTTTTGAATTTTGTTGGTAATTTTACTGTTGAACAAGGCCACCAAAGTCATCCTGAAGTGCTGTCAGGTTTGCTAAGTACCAGGAAGAAGTGATGTGCATTGGAGGACAATATGTAATAAAGTTTCCTTTAGGCATGAGATATAGTGCTGCTGCGAGTGAGTTGTTGTTAATGAGCCAACAACATATATTCAGTATATATGCCTACAAAGAAACATGCTAATGGGTTGATGAAAATGAAAAGCAGGGGCTGAAGAAGAGATGGCTTAGTGGTTAAGGTGTTTGCCTGCAAAGCCAAAGGATCCTGGTTCAACTCTCCAGGACCCATATAAGCCAGATACACAAGGGGGCACATGCATCTGGAGTTCATTTACAACTGGAGGCCCTAGTGCACCTATCTGTCTGTTGGTCATCTCTCTCTCTCTCCCCCTCTGCCTGCAAATAAATAAAATATTTTTTTTAAATGGATAGGATCTGGAGAGATGGTTTAGTGTTTAAGGCGCTTGCCTGCAAAGCCAAAGGACCCAGGTTCAGTTTCCCAGGATCTACATAAGCCAGATGCACAAGGTGACACATGCATTTGGAGTTATTTGCAGTGGCTAAAGGTCCTGGTGTGCCCATTCTCTCCGTCTCCCTCTCTCTCTCTCTTTCTCTCCATATATATATATATGCACACATACATACATATATACATACATATATGTATGTATATATAATCTTTCTCTGTCTCAAAGAAAATAAACTTAATTTTTTTAATTTTTAAAAAGTGGATAGTCAGGGGCTGAAGAAATGGCTCAGCAATAAAGGCACTTGCCTACAAAGCCAAACAACCCTGGTTTGATTCCTCAGGACCCATGTAAGCAGATACACAATGTGCACATGCATCTGGAGTTTGTTAGCAGCAGCTAGAAGCCCTGATATACCCATTCTGTCTCTCTGTATGTCTCTCTTCCTCTTTCTCTCTCAAATAAATAAATAAAATAAAAATATTTTTATAAAATGGATAGATTGCTGAAGACTCCACATGTTTGGGCTGCAAGGTCACTGAGAAATCTTGCTGGAGCTAACCTGAAAACCTCTTCCATGTAGACCAGCTGACAGAAAGCTGAAAAAGGCTACACTGTATGCAGCTCCATGGGAGAGAGAGAAGTCATCAGTGGAGATAAACAACAGTGGACACTGCAAGCCTTAAGTTTGGCCAGCCAGGCCAAATGAGCCAACAGGTGGCATGTCTGTTATGGGGGAAACCAACCACTCTCTGATTGGACTAGAGGCCCGCTCCACTGGAGGGAATACACGGGAGGGATCCTGAAAACCTATGATGGGGAAGTCATGAGCCCTAGGGGTGTAACGCCAGCTGGTATCTGGTAAATGCATATATTATGCTCACCAAACTGCCCAGTAAGCAGTTTTTTTTTTTTCAAATTTAAAATTTTAATTACTTTAATTCAATCATTCTTCTAACATTCTAGCATATACATATATGTAAGACACATATGTGTGTGTTTTTTTAATTTCCTGGCTGTTTTTTTATAATTTTTATTTTTTTATTTACAACTTCTTTAATTGTAGACAATATCCCATGTTATTTCCCTCCCTCCCCCCCCCCACTTTGCCCTTTGAAACTTCACTCTCCATCATATCCCCTCAGTAAGCAGTTTTCTTAATGTTCATACCCGTATATTAATGCTATTCTCACCTTTGGTTAGAGAAGCTTCTCTTTTCAGATGACAGTAACCTTTGGGATGACTCAAAAGGCACCATAGTGCTGAGAAGTGACAGAGGAGTGCTCAGCACTGAAACTTCTTTGTCACACCTTCCAAGGCTCAGGGTTCATTGCGGAAGAGGTGTTAGAAAGAATGTAAGAGCCAAAGGAAGGGTAGGACTCCTTTCAGTGCATGCTTCCACACACAAAATGGCCTGGATATCCATGACCTCACAGTACCTGGTACTACCTACACAAGACCATCATAGTAGGAGGAAAAGATGACATCAAAATAAAAGACTCTTTGAGAGGGAGAGAGGATATGATGGAGAGTGTAGTTGTGAAGGGGAAAGTGAGGGGAGAGAGAAGTATCATGGTTTATTATGGAAGTTGTCAATAATTAAAAAAACAATGAAGAGAATAAAAAGAATAAAATAAAAATAAAAAATGGATAGAGCCTGGTGTGGTGATACATGCCTTTAATCACATCACTGGAGGGCAGGGCAGAGGTAGGAGGATCAATGAGAGACCAGCCTGAGACTGCAGAGTGAGTTCCAGGTCAGCCAGGGAAAGAAAGACCCTGCCTTGAAAATGAAAAGTGGATAGACAGATGCTCTGGGGAGATGGCTCAGTGGTTACAAATGCTTACTTGCAAAGTCAGCCAGCCAGGGTTCAGTTTCCCAGTACCCATGTAAAGCCAGATGCACGTGTGTCTGGAGTTTGTTTACAGTGTCAAAAGGCCCAAGTGTGCCCATATTCTCTCACTCTCTGTCAAATAAATAATAAATAAATGGATGGTTAGATGGATAGGTAGATGCTTTCCACATGTGAATGTCACCTCTGTTTGTTTCTTGGTTTTTTGAGGTAGGGTCTCACTCTAGCACAAGCTGACCTGGAATTCACTCTGTAGTCCCAGGCTGGCCTCGAACTCACGATCCTCCTACCTCTGCCTCCTGAGTGCTGGGATGTGAATGTCATCTCTTGAATTTACCCAGTGTCACCTCTGTTCTTTCCTTTAGCCTCCACTTGGTCCACTCCTCTACTTGGAACAGTCCTTCCCCATCTTTGCTTATTCTTCCAGTTCTCGGAGCTTCCTTCATCTCTGCCAGGAAGCCCCTTAACCTGGCCTGTTTCAGGGATGAGTATGAGGAGAAGAGCTTGGGAAGATAATGGCACAAATAAAGTTTATCCAAAATATTTCCATTTTATTCATTCAGGTGACTCTGATCATGGCAGCCAACAGCCTGGGGTCATAAAAGCGCAAGTAAGCATTTTGGATCGATGTCAACACACTGAGGAAAACGTATCTTGCCATCTTTAGCAACAAGCAGCATCCATTTTTTGGCATTTCAGTGAGACAGATGAAGAAGAATGTCTTTTTTCTGCAGACAAGTGATGCTAAATAGCTGGGCCTGGTGGTGCATGCCTTTAATCCCAGCACTTGGGAGACAGAGGTAGGAAGGTCACTGTGAGTTCACGGCCAGCCTGAGACTACATAGTGAATTCCAGGTCAACCAGGGCTAGAGAGAGATCCTACCTCAAAAAAAAAAAAAAAAAAAGGAGTATAGGTTAAAGCTAATGATCCTACTAAGGCTGGCATCTGGTCACAAATCTGTTTACCCTTGTGTGAGTGAGGCAATTAGGGTGACTCCAAAGGAATGTCCTTAAATCTGCCCTTGCAATCTCTCCTTTGGTAGAGATTAAGGGATGCTCTGACTTCTTATCTCTTGCCTAAAGACATTCTCTAGATATGTTTTTCCACAAACTGAGACCCTTCTGAGAGGGAGGTCCCCTTTCCTATAATTTAAACCTAATCCTGGCATAGTGGTTGGTCAAATTCAGAACTTGGTGTCATGGCTTAGCCAGTTTCTAGCCCAAACCAATCAGCTGTCTCTCAGGTTCACTTGAGCCTGAAGGTAAAACCCACCACAATAAGGTTATAAATAGATGACTACCAGGGGACTAGATCTTTTGGCTAGCTCCTGAACTTCTAGGTTCTGGTAAGCGTCCCCCACCTCGGCCCAGCTGGGTCAAGATGAGAGGGTCTCCCCACCCCTGCTCTCACATGGGCTCTCTAACCCCTCCTGTTTACCACATAGCAGGAGCTCTCTGCACTTTATTCCCTTTCCTGCTATTTATTTACTCATTTATTTGAGAGAGAAAGAGAATGGGCATGCTAGTACCTTTGGTCACTGCAAATGAACTCCAGACACATTGTGCCTCTGGCTTACATGGGTCCTGGGGAATTGAACCTGGGTCCGTTGGCTTTGCAGGCAAGCCCTTTAACCTCTCAGCAGTCTCTCCAGTCCTCTCTCCATCTCTTAATCTAATATGGCCTCTTTAAACCTTAACCTCTGATCTATGGATTTTAATTCTTTAAATTCCTAAGACAAAAATCCAGGATACCCTAAATTTGTGTATTGGCAAGGAACTCCAAAATTCCTGTTTCATGAGCACGGTGTGAAAAGCTGTTGGCCTAATAAATATTAATCTTGATATAGGAATTTTAGGGTGTCTTGAGAGGGCATGAGCTTTTCTTGTCTCTTGAGTGGGCAATAATAACTCATGAGGGCTGGAGAGATGGCTTAGCCATTAAGGTACTTAACCTGCAAAGTGTAATGACCCAGATTCGATTCCCCAAAACCCATGTAAAGCCAGAAGCACAAAGTGGTGCATGCATCTGGAGTTCATTTGCAGTGGCCAGAGGCCCTGGCACACCCGTTCTGTATGTCTCTCTCTCTTTCTACTTACAAATAAACAATAACTCATGAATTAGGGAACTAAAAACCTCAGTGGTTACAAAAGCTTTATTATGAATTTGATGAATGAAATCCATATGCCAGGGCTGGAGCACTGATTCCATGGTTAAAGGCTCTTGCTTACAAAACCTGACCTCTTTGTAAGCAAGTGCCTTTAACCTATTCCCCAGGTTGTGATCCCCAGAACCCACAAAGCCAAATGCACAAAGCAGCATATGCGCCTAGAGTTCATTTGCAGTGTCAGCAGGCCCTACTATGACCACACTCACCCATCCTCCGTCTCTCTCACTATCTGTCTCTCTCTCTCAAAAAAAAAAAAAAAAAAAAAAATCCCAGTGATAGAGGATGAGGTTCAGAAATGTGGGGGTCGCCACTGTAGGCAGTCAGTTTAACTAGGCAAGACCAGGATGGCCTTTATAGGAAGGGACCTTAGGACGTCATACCCTCGCCAAGCCTATCCCAGCAGCCCACCAGCTTGTCTCCAGATTTAGTGTTTGGATCTTTGAGCCAGCACTTTCCCAGGTGTGGATGGTATTGCAATCAGGTTCGCACTGTGGCAGAAATCACCCAACCAAGAGCAGCTTGTGGGAAAAAAGGTTTATTTTGGCTTACAGACTCGAGAGGAAGTTCCATGATGGCAGGGGGAAATGGCATGAGCAAAGGGTGGACATCACCCCCTGGCCAAAGTGGACAACAGGAGTGTGCCAAACACTGGCAAGGTGACACTGGCTATAATACCCATAAGCCCACCCCCACAATACACCCCCTACAGGAGGCTTTAATTTCCAAATCTCCATCAGCTAGGAAGCTAGCATTCAACACCTAAGTTTATGTGGGACACCTAAATCAAACCACCACAGTGGATTTCTCCTCTAAGCCCAGGCCGACTGGCTGGCACACCTGGGATAGGTGCGTCCTGGTGGGCTGGCACTAATTCTATATCTTCCCTGACCCACAGAGAGAAGGGCCATCTGGTACAGTGGCAGCAAAGTTCTTTGGTCCTTGCCCCATAAACTCCGCTCTCTCTTCCACTTCGGCAGCCATGTTGGGATAGGAAGAGACACCCTTTTTATTACTGTCTTCACTTTTTTTTTTTTTTTTTTTTTTTTTTTTTTTTTGAGGTAGGGTTTCACTCTAGTCCAGGCTGACCTGGGATTCACCATGTAGTTTCAGGGTGGCCTCAAACTCATGGTGATCCTCCTACCTCTGCCTCCCACATGCTGGGATTAAAGGTGTGCACCACCATGCCTGGCTTGTCTTCACTTTTAATCTTTTTGGAAGCGCACATTTTCTTCTAAGATTCATGTTTGTACATGGGCCCCTGGGCTCCAGGCAGCATTCATGGGCCCCCTGGGTGCCATGATCTTCCTTCTTCCCATCTTCCCTTCCCACTATCAGCCTTTTTCCTGTTATATCTGAATAAAGTATGATATTTTAAAACTCATTCTTGCCAGGCGTGGTGGTGCATGCCTTTAAGCCCAGCATTCAGAAGGCAGAGGTAGGACCCTAAGATTACATAGTGAATTTCAAGTCAGCCTGGGCTAGAGCATGACCCTACCTCTAAAAGCAAAAATTCTCTTGAATCTAGAATTGCTAATTCTTTGGTTAGTTTGCATATATGAACTCAGGGCCTGGGGTTCTAGGAAGCACCCCAGACCCTAAAATTCCCCTGTTATAGAAACATTTTATTAGATTATAGAAGGAATTTAAAGGAAGGCAGGGCTGGAGAGATGGCTTCGCTGTTAAGGCACTTGCCTGCAAAGCCTAAGGACCAAAGTTCAATTCCCCAGGACCCACGTAAGCCAGATGTACAGGATGGCATATACATCTGGAATTCATTTGCAGTGGCTAAGAGGCCCTGGTATGCCCATTCTCTCCCTCTCTCAAATAAAAACAGAATATTTTTAACTTAAAAAAAAATGAAGGCAGGGTTCTTGTCCAGGGAGGCTAGAGGGGGTTTGAGAAGCCCACCTCAAGATTTAGGTGGAGGACTTTTATGTGAGCCCTCTGGAGGGACATCTAGTCTAGTCATTCCATTCCTGTGTCAGGTGGGAGGATTTTGGGAAAAGGGCAGTCTTCCCAGAAATCTCAATCCTAGGAAGGGCCTTCTTGGAAAGGAGTGGAAGGACTCCGGAAGGGAACAGAGATAAGAAAGGCCAGACCCGTCTGATGTTTTTGACCTTAATTATCTAGATTTGCTTCTACAGACCCAAAGACAATTCCCACATTTAGCCAAAAGAAAACTATCCACTTTGGGGTCTTTTACCTCAAGCTGCCTAGCCAGTTTTTGTCTCCTATTCATTTTCCTTGTTATGCATGTGTGCGTATGCATGTTCATATGTGTATGGGCATGTGTGTGTATAGATGTCTTCTTCAATCTCCACTATATATTACTTATTTATTTATTTATTTGTAAGCAGAGACTGAGAGAAAATGAATGGGCATGCCAGGACCTCCTGCCACACAGCAAATGAACTCCAGATGCATATGCCACTTTGCATCTGGCTTTACGTGAATACTGGGGAATTGATCTCAGGCCATTAGGCTTTGCTAACAAGCGCCGATAACCAATGAGCCATCTCTCCAGCTTTCCACCTTTTTTTTTTTTTTTTTTTTTTTTTTTTTGGTTTTTCGAGGTAAGGTCTCACTCTGGCCCAGGCTGACCTGGAATTAACTATGTAGTCTCAGGGTGGCCTTGAACTCATGGCGATCCCCCTACCTCTGCCTCCCGAGTGCTGGGATTAAAGGCATGCGCCACCACGCCCGGCTCCACCTTATTTTTTTGAGACGTTTCTCACTGAACCTGGAACTCACCAATTCAGCTAGAGTAGCTAGTCAGCAAGCCCAGAGAGTCTCCTGTGCATGTCCTCAGCACTGGAACCACAGCAGGAGGCACTGCTATACCAAGCTTTGTTGTTGTTTTTTTTTTTTTTTTGGTTTTTCAAGGTAGGATCTTGCTCTAGCCTAGGCTGACTTGAAATTCACTATGTACTCCCAGGGTAGCCTTGAACTCTCTGTGATCCTCCTACCTCTGCCTCCTGAGTACTGGGGCTAAAGCCTTACGCCACCACACCCAGCTCAACCATTTCTTATTTGTTCATTTGTTTTTTGATATTTGAGGCAGAATCTCACTCTAGCTCAGGCTGACCTAGAACTCACCCTGTAGACAAGGCTGGTCTTGACCTCACAACAACCCTCCTATCTCAGCCTCCTGATTGCTAGAATTTTTAATTGAGCCGCCCAGCTACGCCCTGAATTTTCACGTGGGTGCTTAGGTTCCAAACTGAGCTCCTCATACTTGTCTGACAAGCAGTTGACCCTCCAAGCCATCTCCCAGCCATACTGTGATATTTTTAAAGAAATGGCAACACAAGAAACAGGTCAAGAAGGATTTTACATAGGATATGATGACAGTATCTCTAAAAAGTGGATGGTGGACTAGAGAAATGGCTTAGTGGTTAAGGCATTTGCCTGAGAAGCCAAAGGATCCTGATTCAATTCTCCAAGACCCACGTAAGCCAGATGCACAAGGAGCACATGCATCTGGAGTTCGTTTGCAGTGGCTGGAGGCCCTAGTGTGCCCATTCTCTCTGTCTGCCTCTCTTCTATCTCTCTCTCTCTCTCTCTCAGCTTGCAAATAAATAAATTTTTTTAAAAAAATGCCAGGCATGGTGGCACATGCCTTTAATCCCAGCACTTGGGAGGCAGAGGTAGGAGGATCGCCGAGAGTTCGAGACCATCCTGAGACTACATAGTGAATTCCAGGTCAGCCTGGACTAGAGTGAGACCCTACCTCGAAAAACCAAAAAAAAAAAAAAAAAGCAAAAAGAAGTATTTTCCAGGCAGGAAGAATCTGGTTCAGCAATCACTGAATTGTGATACTGTAGTGCTAAGGTGACATGTGCTGAAACACAGAGCCGTCACAGGCTTCTATGAGACGATGCTGAAGAGGTGGATGGGGATCTCTGCTGCGCCTTGAGATATTTGGGCCATGGGAGGAAAAGGAGGTCATGGTTCAATGCACATCGTCAGAAAAGGGTTAGACTGCTACACGAGGATAGACTGGCTCAGCAGAAGCAAGGAAATCGAGATTTGATCCCAGCTTTCTATGGTACCATGGAAATGAAAAGAATGCCAAGTGGTGTGAACAAAGTGAGATTGATAGGATTTTTCCTAGACTTGGGGTGATGACAGAGTGAGAAAAAGCCTAGAATGAATGACACACCTGGTGCCACCAACCTAAGGATGCAGGGAAGGGAATAGGTATAATTGTAAGTGAAGGTTTCTGGCACTTTAGTGTTTCAGGTTTGTGAATTACACACATGGGTGTGCACTGTAAACTGCTGGGTGGTTTAATAGGATTCTGGAGATGACGTGGAAAGACAGATTTTGACTCAGTAGCATGAGTCAGTTGGATGTGATTGCCAGAGGCTCAAAGTTGGCTAAGAACAGAGTTCTCACCATTGCTGGGAAGTAGCTCAATGGTGAAGTGCTACAAGGACTGGGGTTCCATCCTTAGCATCACACACCCAAAAAGTCAAGACAAGGAGACACTTGTGCCTCCACATTCACATGTATTTTTACTTTTTTGGCAGAGGAGAGGTGTATAAATACACTTTGATAATGATATGTGTTGCAGTCATGTCACACTGCTGGCAGAAAACACCAAGAGCAGCTTGTAGGGATAAAGGGCTTATAGACCTGAGGGGAAGCTCCAGGATGGTTGGGAAAACAATGGCATGAGCAGAGGTGGACATCACCCCTGGCCACCATCTGATGGACAACAGCAACAGGATAGTATGCCAAACACTGGCAAGGGGAAGCTGGCTATAATACCCATAAGCCCGCCCCCCCCCCCACAAACAATACACCGCCTCCAAGAGGCGTTAGTTCCTAAAATTGCCATCAGCTGGGAACCTAGCATTCAGAACACCTATGTTTATGGGAGATGCCTGAATCAAACCACCAGCATCATAAACTATATAAATCGTTTAAGGATGGATTAAATGTTTTTCCCTACAAGTGATTAAATGCATTTGTAGCATAAATCCTCTGACAAAACTGTTGGTAATGGCATGAAAAATAAAAGAAGCCATTAATTGCCCCAATAACTATCCCCCCTTTTTATCCAGGTGGGGTCTCTGTAGTCTAGGCTGACCTGGAGCTCCATAATCCAAGGATGGCCTCAAATTCACAACAGTCCTCCTAGCTCTGCCTCCTGAGTGATACCACCACGCCTAACACCCCATCTTCCCTTTAAAAAATTATTTACTTTGAGAGAGAAAAAAATGGGCATGCCAGGGCCTCCTGCTGCTGCAAATAAACTCCAAAATCAAGTGCTACTTTGTGCATCCATCAGGCTGTACATGGGCACTGGATAATGGAACCCAGGCTTTGCAAGCAAGCACCTTTAACCATTGAGCCAGCTCTCCTTTTATTTACTTATTTATTTGTAAGCAGAGAGAGAGAGAGAGAGAGGAGATAGAGAGAATGGGAACACCAGGGCCTCTAACCACTGCAAACGAACTCCAGATGCATGCGCCCCCTTATGCATCTGGTTTACGTGGGTACTGGGGAATTGAACCTGGGTCCTTTGGCTTTGCAGGGAAGCACCTTAACCACTAAGCCATCTCTCCAGCCCCCCCCCTTTTGAGATAGGGTCTTGCTTAGTCTCAGGGTGGCCTCAAACTCATGGCAGTTCTCCTACCTCTGCCTCCCAAGTGCTGAGATTAAAGGCGTGCACCACCATGCCTGGTCTTTTTAAGTTTTTCAAGGTCAGGTCTTTAGCTCAGGCTGACGGAATTCACTATGTAGTCTCAAGGTGGCCTTGAATTCACAGCGATCCTCCTTCCTCTTACTCCTAAGCTAATGGTGTGTGCCACCACACCCGGCTCCAGTCTTTTTTTTTTTTTTTTAATTTGAGAGAGACAGAAAGAGAAAGAGACAGATAGAAAATGGGTGCACCAGCAGCCTCTCAGCTGCTATGAATGAACTCCAGACATGTGCGCCCCCTTATACACATGTGAAACATTGCACGCTTGCATCACTTTTGTGTCTGGCTAAACATGGGACCTAGAGAATCAAGCAGGTGTTCTTAGGCTTCACAGGCAGGCGTCTTAACCACTAAGCCCTCCATCCCTGGTGTTTTGTTTTGTTTTGTTTTGTTTTGTTTTGTTTTGTTTTGTTTTGTTTTGTTCAAGGTAGGGTCTCACTCTACCTCAGGCTGACCTGGAATTCACTATGTAGTCTCAGTGTGGCCTTGAACTCACTGTGATCCTCCTACCTCTGCCTCCCGAGTGCTGGGATTAAAGGCGTGCACCACCATGCCCAACTATCCCTGGTCTTTTTAAACAAAATATATATATGGTAGTTTGAGAGAGAGAGTATGGATGCACCAGAACTCTTGCAGCTGCAAATGAATGCCAGATGCATGTTCCACATTGTTCATGTGGCTTTATGTGTTTATGTGGATACTTGGAAATCAAACCCAGGCCTGCAGGTTTTGTTAGCAAGCACCTTCAGTCACTGAGCCATCTCCCTGCCATATTTCCCCTTTCTAATAGTGAATGATTATCTAACTTCTAACTAAACAAATGGGCTTCAAAGGGGAAAAAAGACATTTCTAAACCTCCCTCACAACCACATGTAACCACACGGCCAAAATTTGGCCATGGGATCTCCATTGAAAGACCTCACAGGAAAGTCCTAGGGAGCTGGACTTTTTGTCTCTTCCTCCCTCCTGTTGGCTAGAACTCAGGCTCAATGGCACGGCATGAACATCTATCTCCACTGTAAAAGGGGAGCCAAATTCTGAGGGGATGGAGTGCCAGCATAGAAGGCACCTGACCCCTGCCTGGGTCCTGGACTGCCTCCCCTGGCTCACACACATCAATCTGTTGGCTGAAAGTAACCCTGACACATATGCTTCCCACAGGCAGGATAGCAGTGCTCATTCCAGGGTAATGTGCACACCCTTTACCCTGGTACCCTGTTTTGGGGAATTGCTCCTAATTAAACAAATTGGAGAGAGGAAGGAACAAACTGAAAGTCCTTCAACAACCAGTTTTCTAACTGGTTGATTAAATTATATGTCTGATTTCCAGGTATGGTGGTGCACGTCTTTAGTATCAGCACTTGGGAGACAGAGGTAGGGGAACAGCTGTGAGTTTGAGGCCAGCCTGAGACTACGTAGTGAATTTCAGATCAGCCTGGGCCAGAGTGATATGCTACTTCAAAAAAATAAAACAGGGCCAGGCATGGTGGCACATGCCTTTAATCCCAGCACTCGGAAGGCAAAGGTAGGTGGATCACTATGAGTTCGAGGCCACCCTAAGACATCTTAATGAATTCCAGGTCAGCCTGAGCTACAGTGAGACCCTACCTCAAATAAATAAATAAATAAATAAATAAATTAATTAATAAATGGAGGGACTAGAGAGATGGCTTAGGTTAAGGAGCTTGCCTGCGAAGTTCTTAGGACTCAGGTTTGATTCCCCAGTACCCACATAAGCCAGATGCACATGGTAGCACATGCATTTGGAGTTTGTTTGCATTGCCTGGAAGCTCTGACACAGCCATTCTCTCACACTCTCTGTTTCTCTCTTTTGTGGTAGGGTCTCACTCTAGCCAAGGTTGACCTGAAATTCACTATATAGTCTCAGGGTGGCCTTATACTCATGATGATCCTCTTACCTCTGCCTCCTGCGTGCTGGGATTAAAGGTATGTGCCACCATGCCCAGCGTCTCTCTCTCTCTCTCTCTCTCTTAAATAAATAAAAATAAACTATTAAAAATAAATAAATAAAAATAAATTATATGTCTGGGCCAGGTATGGCAGCTGATTCCTATAATCCCAGTACTTGGAAGGCTAAAGCTGAAGGGTAATGAGTTCAAGGCCAGTCTGGACTACATATTGAAATCCTGTCTCAAAATGAAATAAAATAAAGTAGAAATAAAATAAAAATAGAAATGTACCGTGATCCCATGAGTTCAAGGCCAGCTACATATGAAAGTTAGGGTCAGAGCCTGTCCTCTGGTAGCCCTAACTTACCTGGCTCTGCCACCCAGCCCCCATAAGCCAATTTACACCAAGTTAGGTGTGGTGAACCCAGCACTTGGGAGGCTGAGGCAAAAGGATCATCCTGAGTATGAGGCCAGTCTGGTTTATAGAGTAAGTTCTGGGCCAGCCTGGAACAGAATGAGACCCTGCCTCAAAAAATAAGAAAAGAAAGAAGGAAAGAAACAGAGATCAGAAGAGAGAGAGAGAAAGAAAAAAATATCCAAATTAATACACAAAAGCAGAGAAAGGGGCTGGAGAGAGAGCTTAGCAGTTAAGGAATTTGCCCGCAAAGCCAAAGGACCCAGGTTCCATTCCCCAGGACCCACGTAAGCCAGATGCACAAGGGAGCACATGCATGTGGAGTTCGTTTGCAGTGGCTTGAGGCCCTGGCACACCCGTTCCCTCTCTCTCCCTCACCCTCTTTCTCTCAAATAAATAAAAATAAAAATAATTTTTTAAAGCAGAAAAAGAATAGAATAAATTCACTATTGGGAAGAAGGATAAAGAAGTCCACTGGCAGACTATCTTTGGAATCCTGACATGTGGTTTAGGTTTAACTGGATTAGCTAAGCAGTGCTGGTCAAGGTGTGGTCCCACGCATCACAGTCGGTCTGGGCACCAGTATCTCCTGCAATCCCAAGCAACAAGTCACCAGCACTGAGACCTGAAATCCTCTCTGTGGGAGACCAATTTCTCTGGCAGGTTTTACATCATGAGATTTCTAGGGAAGCTCCAATTGCTTAGACCTCATTGTTTCAATAGTCTGATGGCCAAAATAAATGGGACAAGTGTCTCTTTAGAACACCTTCCTTCTTGCCAGACAGGTTACAATGGCAAATTTGAGACTAGTCTGGAATACATGTGACTCCATCTCAAAAAGCAAAGAAGAGCCGGGCGTGGTGGCGTACGCCTTTAATCCCAGCACTCAGGAGGCAGAGGTAGGAGGATCACCATGAGTTCGAGGCCACCCTGAGACTAATTCCAGGTCAGCCTGGACCAGAGTGAGACCCTACCTTGAAAAACCAAAACAAAAAAAAGCAAAGAAAATAAAAATCTAGGACCCTGGACAGTCGCTATGCAAGCCTGCTGACCAGAATTCAGATTCCCAGTACCCATGTAATAAACTGGACATAGTGGCGCAAGTGTCTTTAGTCCCAACAAGCCTCTGACAATAGGAGGTGGGTTTAGGAAAGTCCCAAAGCTTGTAAGCCTGGCCTTCCAGCAGCAAAAACAAGAGAGGCCCTGTCTCAAGTGAGGTAGGAGGAGAGGACTAACACCCCCTTGAAGTTGTCCTCTGACCTCCACAGGCACAACATGGTTTGCCCATGCTAAAATGGGCAAAGAGTGAGCACTCCTCTTAAGACTCATACCCATACATGAATGCTACTCTCACTTTTGGCTAGAGAAGCTTCTCTTTTCAGATGGAGATGACCTCTGGGATGACTCAAAAGGCACCATAGCGCTGAGAAGAAGTGACAGGAGTGCTCAGCACTGACACATCTCTATCACACCTTCCAAGGCTCAGGGTCCATTGCGGAAGAGGTGGCAGAAAGAATGTAAGAGCCAAATGAAGGGTAGGACTCCTTACATTGCACTTTTCCACACAAGATGGCCCAGATATCCATGACCTCGCAGTGCCTGACACTGCCTACACAAGATCATCATAATAGGAGGAAAAGATGATGACATCAAAATAAAAGAGCGAAGCCAGGCCTGGTGGCCCACGCCTTTAATCCCAGCACTTGAGAGGCAGAGGTAGGAGGATCACTGTGAGTTTAAGGCCACCCTGAGACTACAGAGTGAATTCTAGGTCAGCCTGAGCTAGAGAACCTACCTCAAAAAACCAAAAAAAACAAAAAAAGAAAAAGAAAGAAAGAAAGAAAAAGAAAAGAGGATGGGAAGACTGTAATTTGAAAAGATAATATTCCACATGGCAAAGATGAGTCCAACTAAAGTTTTTCTGCAAATTAATCATCACTGATCAATAATACAGGCTAGTGGTTATGAACTGAAGGCTTTTCAGTAACTTTAAAATCAAGTGGCTGGGTTTACTTGTTCTTTAATAAGTATCATAAAGCAAATAGGACTTGTTACTGCAAAAATTTGCAACTGTTTTATAGACACTAGAATCTTGAATTTCTTCATAACAAAATTAAGCTGGGTGTGGTGGCACATGCCTTTAATCCCAGCACTCGGGAGGCAGAGGTAGGAGACTCGCCATGAGTTCGAGGCTATCCTGAGACTACATAGTGAATTCCAGGTCAGCCTGAGGTAGAGTGAGACCTACCTTGGGGGAGGGGGAGGACCAAAACAAAAGGGCAAAAAAAAAGCAGGGGGCATGCCAGAGCCTTTAGCCATTACAATTGAACTCCATATGCTGTGCCACTTTGTTCATCTGGCTTTACTAGAGAGTTGAACCCAGGTCATTAGGCTCTACAGGCAAGTGCCTTAACCACTGAGCAATATCTTCAGCCCCTGTAATTTTTTTCTGATTTTTCAAATGTTTTTATTTATTTGTAAACAGGGAGAGAGAAGAGAGAGACAGAGCCAGGCGTGGTGGTGCATACCTTTAATCCCAGCACTCATTCCCAAAGGCAGAGGTAAGAGGATTGCTGTGAGTTCAAGGCCACACTGAGACTACATAGTTAATTCCAGGTCAGCCTGGGCCAGAGTGAGACCCTACCTGAAAAAACCAAAAAAAAAAAGAAGAAGAAGAAGTAGAAGAGAGACAGAATAAGCATGCCAGGGCCTCCAGCCACTGCAAATGAACTCCAAAAGCATATGCCACTTTGTGCATCTGGCTGTACTTGGGTACTGGGGAATGGAACCTGAGTCCTTTGGCTTAGCGAGCAGGCATCTTAAATGCTGAGCCATTCCTCCAGCCCCTCTGCAATTTTTTTTTTTTTTTTTTTTTTTTTGAGGTAGGGTTTCACTCTAGCCCAGGCTAACCTAGAATTCACTATGCATTTCAGGGTGGCCTCGAACTCACGGTAATCCTACCAGTGCCTCCCAAATGCTGGGATAAAAGGTGTACGCCACCATGCCCAGCTCCCCCTAGTTTTTTAATATTTATTTATCTGCATGCAGAGAGGGAGATAGAGAGAAGAGAGACAGATAGAGTGTCAGGGGTTCCAGCTGCTGCAAATGAACTCCATATACATGTGCCACTTCGTGCTTATGGCTTTACATGGATACTGGGGAATTGAACCCCATTAGGTTCTGCAGGCAAGTGCCTTAGCTGCTGAGCCATGTCTCCAGCCTCCGTAATCTTTTGTTGTTGTTGTTGTTTGAGGTAGGGTCTCACTGTAGCTCAGGCCGACCTGGAATTCACTATGTAGTCTCAGAGTGGCCTCGAACTCCGGGTAATCCTCCTACCTCTGCCTCCTGAGTGCTCGGATTAAAGGCGTGCACCACCACGCCCTGCACTGTAATCTTTTAAAATTATTATTATTATTATTATTATTTTGGTGTTTTCAAGGTAGGGTCTCACTCTAACCCAGGCTGACCTGGAATTCACTATGTAGTCTCAGGGTGGCGTCGAACTCATGGTGCTCCTCCTACCTCTGCCTCCTGAGTGCTGGGATTAAAGGCGTGCACCGCCATGCCTGGCCTGAAAATTATTTATTTTTTGAGAGAGGGAAAGAGGCAGAGAGAGAGAGAATGGGCATGCCAGGGCTTCCAGCCACTGTAAACGAACTCCAGATGCATGCGCCACCTTGTACAGATGGCTTATGTGGGTCCTAGGGACTCAAACGAATGTCATTTGGCTTTGCAGGCAAGGGCCTTAACTGCTAAACATCTCTCCAGCCCCTAATTTTTTTCTCCAAGGTAGGGTCTCATTCTAGCTCAGGCTGACCTGGAATTCACTCCAGAGTGCTGGGATTAAAGGTGTGCACCACCATGCCCGGCTTCCATAATTTTTTTTAATTGATGTTAAGCTTGCTCATGCTAAAGCACACACTCCACAAAGTCAAAGAATGTCTTTTTGTTTTGTTTTTATTTATTTATTTATTTATTTATTTATTTATTTGTTGGAGAGAGAGAGAGAGTGAGGACGACAGAGATGGGCGCGCCAGCAGTCTCTCAGCTGCTGAGAACGCAATCCAGATGCGTGCGCCCCTTGTGGTCAAGTGCGGCATTGCACCCTTGCATCACTTTGCATCTGGCTAAACGTGGGACCTGGAGATTGGAACCACTGGAGATTGGAACCAGCGTTCTTAGGCTTAGGAGGCAGGCGCCTTAACCACTAAGCCATGTCTCCAGCCCTGTTTTTTATTTTTTGAGGTAGGGTTTACTCTCTAGCCCAGGCTGACCTAGAATTCAATGTGTAGTCTCAGGGTGGTCTTGAACTCACAGTGATCCTACCTCTGCCTCCCGAGTGCTGGAATTAAAGGCATGTGCCACCATGCCCGGCCAGAAATGTGGGTGACAACCAAAATATAATTATAAACATATAATTATATAAGTATATTATAATAGGCCTCCACCCAAAGTAAATCTATGTAATTTATCTCCCTACTTATTCTGCCATCATTAATTACATTTTTGTTCTGTCTTTTCATTGGCTTTTCTATTTTCTTTTGTGTGTGTGTGTGTGTGTGTGTGTTTTGTTTTTTTAAGGTAGGATCTCACTCTAGCTCACAATGACCTGGACCTGGAATTCACTATGTAGTCTCTCAGGGTATTTTTTTTTCATTTTTTGAATAAATATTTTCTTTATTTGAGAGAAAGAGAGAAAGAGGCAGATAGAGAGAGAGAGAAAATGGACACACCAGACTCTTGCTAACTACTGCCAATGAGATGCACACACCACCTTGTGCACCTGGGTTACATGGGTACTGGGGAATCAAATCTGGGTCCTTTGGCTTTGCAGGCAAACACTTTAACCACTAAGCCAGCTCTCCAGCCCTGAAGCAAGTGCCTTTAACTGCTGAGCCATTTCTTCAGGCCCAGTTTTTCTTTTATCTTTCTTTTTTATTGGGGGGGGGGGGGTTTCCAAGGTAGGATCTCCCTTTAGCCTAGGCTGACCTGGAATTCACTCTGTAGTTCCAGGATGGCCTCCAACTCACGGTGATCCTCCTACCTCTGCTGGGATTAAAGGCATATGCCACCATGTCAGGCAGCTTTTCCATTTTTTTGAGTCAAGGTCTAACTCTAGTCCAGACTGACCTGGAGTTCAGACTGCTAGAGAACTCAAAACAGTCCTACCTCAGCCTCCTGAGTGCTAAGCATGAGCCCTCATGCCTGGCTTTGTTCATTTGCTTTTGTTTGTTTTTTAAGGTAGGATCTTGCTCTAGCCCAAGCTGACCTGGAATTAACTATGTAGTCTCAGGGTGGCCTTGAACTCACCGTGATCCTCCTACTTCTGCCTTTCCAGTACTGGGATTAAAGGCATGTGCCGCCACTCCCGGCTCTTTGCAATTCTTTTTTAAAAGTTTTAATTTATTTGTGTGTGTGTGTGTATGTGTGTGTGTGTGTGTGTGTATACACCAGGACCTCTTGCCACTGCAGACCAATGAACCAGATACTTATACCACTTTTTAAAAAGTTAATCTAATTTATTTTAAATTTTATTTATTTCTTTGAGAGAGAGAGAAAGAGGCAGACACAGAGAGTGAGTATGGGCATGCCAGAGCTTCCTGCTACTACAAACAAACTCCAGATGCACGCACCACTTACTGCACCTGGCTTTATGTGTGTACTAGGGAATTGAACTCTGGTCCTTAGGCTTTGCAGACAAGTGCCCCAACCACTGAGCCATCTCTGCATCCCTAATTTAATTTTAATTTTTTCGAGGTAGGGTCTCACTCTAGCCTAGGCTGACCTCTAATTGACTATGTCATCTCAGGCTGGCCCTGAACCCACCACAATCCTCCTATCTCTGCCACCTGAGTGCTGTGACTAAAGGCGTGCACCACCACGCCTGGCTATAGAAAATATTTTGAATACTTGGTTACTGTTTGGATTTGAGGTAAGAGAGAAAGTTGCACAGTAGAAATCAGTTTGACTCTGTGGTCTAGTTGATTCTCACACAAGGCCAGGAGTTCCTTCTGTTCCCTGTATGGGGCAAGGTTTTCTCTTTCTCTCTGACATTAATGAGAACACAGGTCATCACAGCTACCACAGCTGCCACAGCCAGCCAACTTGTGACTGGGATGTAGGAACCAGTCCTTATTGACACTCACACTGCCTGCACCAGGAAAAGCAGAGCAACAGAGATGCCTAAATCCCCGATGACAGCCTTGAACTGAAGATCTTACTGCTGCGCCTGAGCTGTCCCTATGCCAGGCTTCATGTCAGCCAGGTAGTTGGCGCTTCCTGCTGAGTGTAGACAAAAATGTGCTTAAATACATAAAGTACCCAGTGTCTGAATAAGGTTTTTTGTTTTAAGGCAGACTCTCATTGCTCCATGGCTGGCCTTGAACCCCATATACAAAGATGAGGTGGCTTTTACATTTTTTTCATTTTTTGGTTCTTAGGGTTTCACTGTAGCCCTGGCTGATCTGGAATTCACTATGTCATTTCAGGGTAGCCTCAAACTCACGACCATCCTCCTGCCTGTATGTCCTGAGTGCTGGGATTACAGACATGAGTCACTATGCCCAGTTTATATGGTGCTGGAGATTGCATTCTGGGCTTCACGGTGCTAGACAAGCACTGTACCAACTGAGCTATATCCCCAGCTCTTGGAGTCTGAATAATGTAAATCAGTTTCCACCATCATTTAATATGCTCACTGATTGCCAGGTGGGATCTCTGGCAGGTGGCAATGTCCAGATGTTGGCAAACTTTTTGTATAAGACCAGAGAGGAAGTATTATAGGCTGCATGCTTTGTGATACATATTTCTGTTTTGTTTTCATAGTTTCCCTCTCTAAAAATTTTGGAATCAGGGCTGGAGAGATGGCTTAGCGGTTAAGTGCTTGCCTGTGAAGCCTAAGGACCCCGGTTCGAGGCTTGATTCCCCCGGACCCACGTAAGCCAGATGCACAAGGAGGCACATGCATCTGGAGTTCGTTTGAAATGGCTGGAGGCCCTGGCATGCCCATTCTTTCTCTCTCTCTCTCTCTGCCTGTTTCTGTATCTCTCTCTCAAATAAATAAATAAAAATAAAATATTTTTTTAAAAAAATTTAGGAATCAGGCTAGGTGGATGGTTTAGTGGTTAAGGTGTTTGCATGCAAAGCCAAAGGACCCTGGTTGGATTCCCCAGGAATCCACCTAAGCCAGATGCACAAGGTGGCCCATGCGTCTGGAATTCATTTGCAGTGGCTGGAGGCCCTAACACGCCCATTCTCTCTCTATCTCTTTATCTCTCTCTCTGAATCTTTCAAATAAATAAAATTTAAAAAACAAAAGTTAAGGACTGGAGAGATGGCTTAGTGGTTAAGGCGTTTACCTGTGAAGCCTAAGGACCATAGTTCGATTCTCCAGGTCCCATGTAAACCAGATGCACAAGATGCATGCGTCTGGAGTGGTTAAGGTGTTTACCCGTGAAGCCTAAGGACCCTAGTTTGATTCTCCAGGTCCCATGTAAACTAGATGCACAAGATGCATGCGTCTGGAGTTCATTTGCAGTGGCCAGAAGCCCTGGCACGCCTATTCTCACTCCCTCTCTCTCTTTCCCTCTCTCTGTCTCAAATAAATAAATAAAATCTTTAAAAAATTAAATTAAAAAAATAAAAGTTAAGCCGGGTGTGGTGGTGCACACCTTTAATCCCAGCACTGGGGAGATAGAGGTAGGAGGATTGCTGTGAGTTCAAGGCCACCCTAAGACTACATAGTGAATTCCAGGTCAGCCTGGACCAGAGTGAGACCCTACCTTGAAAAAAAAATAATAATAAAAATTTTTTTAATTTAGGAATCAGGCTGGTGAGATAGCTCAGTGGTTAAGGTGCTTGCCTGCAAAGCCTAACGACCAGGGCTTGATTATCCAGTACCCAGATAAAGCCAAATGCACAAAGTGATACATGCCTCTGGAGTTCACTTGCAGTGGCTGGAGGCCCTGGTGTGCCCATTCTCTAGCTGTCTTTCTTCTCTCTGCTTGCATTGTATTCATTTATAAACAAATGAATACAAATTTAAAAATTTAGGAATCACCTTATGTGGTGGTAAACACTTGTTATTCCAACTACTTGGGAGTCTGAGCAGGAGGATGGAAAGTTCTAAGCCTCCCGTGGCTACAGTGTGAGTTCAAGGCCAGCTTGGGCAACTTAGTGAGACCATGCATCAAAGTAAAAACAAGAAAAGCAGGGAGTATATGCAGTTCAGTGGTAGAGTGCTTACCTAGCCTGTACAAGGCCCTGGATTCTAGCCCCACTATGGAAAGGTGAAAAACAAAAAAGGAGGTGCTATTCTTAGCTGAAGCTGTGGACCATATCAGAACGAGTTTGCCAGACCCTAGTAATATACCATTTACTGACATACAAAACTTGAAATAAGAGGCTTGGAGGAAAAAGTATTGAATTCTGTTTTATGTAAATCAGGATAACACATCCAAGGTAGGCATGTTCTTGAGGACAAGAGATCTGGGCTGGAGATAGAAATGGTGAGTCATCACCACGCTGGGGCCAAGGAAGAAGATTGGAGGATAGGCAACATCACCCAGGAAGACTGCATAGTCTGTTCAGTAAGACGAAGAGAGGGCCACAGCTAGAGCTCTGAGAGCCTTGTCCTTCACCAGGGTCTGAGTAAAGATCACAGCTGGGAATATGAGGACAAGAAAGCCAATTTTGGTGCAGTGACTTAAGAACTCTGAGAACCTGGCCTTGAATAGTGCTCTTAACGCCCTGCCTAACAACCCTGAGAAAGGACTGGGAGACAGCCAAGTGTTTCCCGCAGGAGGACAGGCCTCTGCAAAGATGCAGCATGCAGGCAAGCACAAATGCTAGCATGTTTGCAGACTTCAGCAAAGGGTGGGACCCAGGCTGGGCAGATAAAAGGGCCAGCCTAGAAAAGGGAAGGGGCTGGGCAGAGGACTGACAATTTCTTTTTGTTTGTTTGGTTGGTTGGTTGGTTTTTTTGAGGTAGGGTCTCACTCTAGCTCAGGCTGACCTGGAATTCACTCTGTATACTCAGGGTAGCCTTGAACTCATGGTGATCCTCCTACCTCTGCCTCCCAGGTGCTGGGATTAAAGGCGTGCACTACCACGCCCGGCCTGACAAGTTATTTTGATGTCCTTCCACTGCTAGGGATCGAACCCAGGGCCTCTCACAAGTGAGGCAAGAGCTCCACCATCAGCTACATGCCCTGTCCCCCGTGGATGTTTTAGGAACTCTCCAGCAGCAGCTGTGTGAAGGCACACTTCCAGGATAGTGAAACAGGGAGCGGAGTAACTGGGTATAGTGGTACACGCCTATAATCCCAGTACTTGGGAGACTGAGGCCGGAGGACCCCCATCCTGGGCTACAGTTATGAATTCTAGACCAGCTTGGGTGGAATCTTAAAACAAAACAAACAGCAACAAAAAAAAAAAAAAAAAAACAAGGCAAAGAAAACTGCCAATCCTGGCAGCTCATGGTTGTTCTAGCACTCAAGAGTCCGAGGCAGGCAGAGTGGATGCAGTTGCCAGAGGCCAGACATTGACATTGGGTGTCTTTCTCAGTCACTTTCCACCTTATTCTGTTTGTTTGTTTGTTTGTTTTTGCAAGGTAGGGTCTCGCTCTAGCCCAGGCTGACCAGCTGGTTTTTTTTAAGTTTTTATTTATTTATTTGAGAAAAAGAGACAGAGAGAATGGGTGCACCAGGGCCTCTAACCACTGCAAACAAACTCCAGACATATGTGCCACCATGGACATCTGGTTTCACGTGGGTACTGGGGATTCAAACCTGGCTCCTTAGGCTTTGCAAGCAAGTGCCTTAACTGCTAAGCCATTCTTCCAGCTCTGTACTTTTATTTTTTTAAACAGGGTTTTTCTCTGTATTCTAGGCTGGCCTAGATCTCTGTATATAGACCCAGCTGGCCTCAAACTCATGGTGATCCTCCTACCTCTGCCTCCCGAGTGCTGGGATTAAAGGTGTGCACCACCACACCCGGCCTAGAGTTAATTTTTTGTTTTGTTTTTTGAGGTAGGGTCTCACTCTAGCCTAGGCTAACCTTGGACTCACTCTATAGGCCAAGCTGGTCTCCAACTCATGGTTATTGTGGTGGTTGAAATCAGATGTCCCCCATAAACTCATGTGTTCTGAATACTTGATCCTCAGCTGGTGGCAGTTTGGAAAGTAGTCTTGCTAGAGGAGGTGTGTTGTTAGGGCAGGCTTAGGGATGTTACAGCCAGCTCCCCCTTGCTAGAGTTCAGCTCACTCTTCTGCTGCTGTTGTCCATCTGCTGTGGCAGAGGTGATGTCCAGCTTCTGCTCATACCATGCTTCCCCTGCCACCATGGTGCTTCCCCTTTAGACTAGACTGTAAAGCAAAATAAATCCTTTCCTCTCGTGAGCTTTTTTGTTCTCAGCAATGAGAAGATAACTACAACAGTGATCCTCCTGTCTCAGCCTCCTGTATATTAATTACATTTTTGTTCTGTCTTTTTCATTGGCTTTTCTATTTTCTCTTTTTGTGTGTGTGTGTGTGTGTGTGTGTTTTGTTTTTTTAAGGTAGGATCTCACTCTAGCTCACAATGACCTGGACCTGGAATTCACTATGTAGTCTCTCAGGGTATTTTTTTTCATTTTTGAATAAATATTTTCTTTATTTGAGAGAAAGAGAGAAAGAGGCAGATAGAGAGAGAGAGAAAATGGACACACCAGACTCTTGCTAACTACTGCCAATGAGATGCACACACCACCTTGTGCACCTGGGTTACATGGGTACTGGGGAATCAAATCTGGGTCCTTTGGCTTTGCAGGCAAACACTTTAACCACTAAGCCAGCTCTCCAGCCCTGAAGCAAGTGCCTTTAACTGCTGAGCCATTTCTTCAGGCCCAGTTTTCTTTTATCTTTCTTTTTTATTGGGGGGGGGGTTTCCAAGGTAGGATCTCCTTTAGCCTAGGCTGACCTGGAATTCACTCTGTAGTTCCAGGATGGCCTCCAACTCACGGTGATCCTCCTACCTCTGCTGGGATTAAAGGCATATGCCACCATGTCAGGCAGCTTTTCCATTTTTTTGAGTCAAGGTCTAACTCTAGTCCAGACTGACCTGGAGTTCAGACTGCTAGAGAACTCAAAACAGTCCTACCTCAGCCTCCTGAGTGCTAAGCATGAGCCCTCATGCCTGGCTTTGTTCATTTGCTTTTTGTTTGTTTTTAAGGTAGGATCTTGCTCTAGCCCCAAGCTGACCTGGAATTAACTATGTAGTCTCAGGGTGGCCTTGAACTCACCGTGATCCTCCTACTTCTGCCTTTCCAGTACTGGGATTAAAGGCATGTGCCGCCACTCCGGCTCTTTGCAATTCTTTTTTAAAAGTTTTAATTTATTTGTGTGTGTGTGTGTATGTGTGTGTGTGTGTGTGTGTATACACAGGACCTCTTGCCACTGCAGACCAATGAACCAGATACTTATACCACTTTTTAAAAAGTTAATCTAATTTATTTTAAATTTTATTTATTTCTTTGAGAGAGAAAGAGGCAGACACAGAGAGTGAGTATGGGCATGCCAGAGCTTCCTGCTACTACAAAACAAACTCCAGATGCACGCACCACTTACTGCACCTGGCTTTATGTGTGTACTAGGGAATTGAACTCTGGTCCTTAGGCTTTGCAGACAAGTGCCCCAACCACTGAGCCATCTCTGCATCCCTAATTTAATTTTAATTTTTTCGAGGTAGGGTCTCACTCTAGCCTAGGCTGACCTCTAATTGACTATGTCATCTCAGGCTGGCCCTGAACCCACCACAATCCTCCTATCTCTGCCACCTGAGTGCTGTGACTAAAGGCGTGCACCACCACGCCTGGCTATAGAAAATATTTTGAATACTTGGTTACTGTTTGGATTTGAGGTAAGAGAGAAAGTTGCACAGTAGAAATCAGTTTGACTCTGTGGTCTAGTTGATTCTCACACAAGGCCAGGAGTTCCTTCTGTTCCCTGTATGGGGCAAGGTTTTCTCTTTCTCTCTGACATTAATGAGAACACAGGTCATCACAGCTACCACAGCTGCCACAGCCAGCCAACTTGTGACTGGGATGTAGGAACCAGTCCTTATTGACACTCACACTGCCTGCACCAGGAAAAGCAGAGCAACAGAGATGCCTAAATCCCCGATGACAGCCTTGAACTGAAGATCTTACTGCTGCGCCTGAGCTGTCCCTATGCCAGGCTTCATGTCAGCCAGGTAGTTGGCGCTTCCTGCTGAGTGTAGACAAAAATGTGCTTAAATACATAAAGTACCCAGTGTCTGAATAAGGTTTTTTGTTTTAAGGCAGACTCTCATTGCTCCATGGCTGGCCTTGAACCCCATATACAAAGATGAGGTGGCTTTTACATTTTTTTTCATTTTTTGGTTCTTAGGGTTTCACTGTAGCCCTGGCTGATCTGGAATTCACTATGTCATTTCAGGGTAGCCTCAAACTCACGACCATCCTCCTGCCTGTATGTCCTGAGTGCTGGGATTACAGACATGAGTCACTATGCCCAGTTTATATGGTGCTGGAGATTGCATTCTGGGCTTCACGGTGCTAGACAAGCACTGTACCAACTGAGCTATATCCCCAGCTCTTGGAGTCTGAATAATGTAAATCAGTTTCCACCATCATTTAATATGCTCACTGATTGCCAGGTGGGATCTCTGGCAGGTGGTAATGTCCAGATGTTGGCAAACTTTTTGTATAAGACCAGAGAGGAAGTATTATAGGCTGCATGCTTTGTGATACATATTTCTGTTTTGTTTTCATAGTTTCCCTCTCTAAAAATTTTGGAATCAGGGCTGGAGAGATGGCTTAGCGGTTAAGTGCTTGCCTGTGAAGCCTAAGGACCCCGGTTCGAGGCTTGATTCCCCGGACCCACGTAAAGCCAGATGCACAAGGAGGCACATGCATCTGGAGTTCGTTTGAAATGGCTGGAGGCCCTGGCATGCCCATTCTTTCTCTCTCTCTCTCTGCCTGTTTCTGTATCTCTCTCAAATAAATAAATAAAAATAAAATATTTTTTTAAAAAAATTTAGGAATCAGGCTAGGTGGATGGTTTAGTGGTTAAGGTGTTTGCATGCAAAGCCAAAGGACCCTGGTTGGATTCCCCAGGAATCCACCTAAGCCAGATGCACAAGGTGGCCCATGCGTCTGGAATTCATTTGCAGTGGCTGGAGGCCCTAACACGCCCATTCTCTCTCTATCTCTTTATCTCTCTCTCTGAATCTTTCAAATAAATAAAATTTAAAAAACAAAAGTTAAGGACTGGAGAGATGGCTTAGTGGTTAAGGCGTTTACCTGTGAAGCCTAAGGACCATAGTTCGATTCTCCAGGTCCCATGTAAACCAGATGCACAAGATGCATGCGTCTGGAGTGGTTAAGGTGTTTACCCGTGAAGCCTAAGGACCCTAGTTTGATTCTCCAGGTCCCATGTAAACTAGATGCACAAGATGCATCGTCTGGAGTTCATTTGCAGTGGCCAGAAGCCCTGGCACGCCTATTCTCACTCCTCTCTCTCTCTTTCTCTCTCTGTCTCAAATAAATAAATAAAATCTTTAAAAATTAAATTAAAAAAATAAAAGTTAAGCCGGGTGTGGTGGTGCACACCTTTAATCCCAGCACTGGGAGATAGAGGTAGGAGGATTGCTGTGAGTTCAAGGCCACCCTAAGACTACATAGTGAATTCCAGGTCAGCCTGGACCAGAGTGAGACCCTACCTTGAAAAAAAATAATAATAAAAATTTTTTTAATTAGGGAATCAGGCTGGTGAGATAGCTCAGTGGTTAAGGTGCTTGCCTGCAAAGCCTAACGACCAGGGCTTGATTATCCAGTACCCAGATAAAGCCAAATGCACAAAGTGATACATGCCTCTGGAGTTCACTTGCAGTGGCTGGAGGCCCTAGTGTGCCCATTCTCTAGCTGTCTTTCTTCTCTCTGCTTGCATTGTATTCATTTATAAACAAATGAATACAAATTTAAAAATTTAGGAATCACCTTATGTGGTGGTAAACACTTGTTATTCCAACTACTTGGGAGTCTGAGCAGGAGGATGGAAAGTTCTAAGCCTCCCGTGGCTACAGTGTGAGTTCAAGGCCAGCTTGGGCAACTTAGTGAGACCATGCATCAAAGTAAAAACAAGAAAAGCAGGGAGTATATGCAGTTCAGTGGTAGAGTGCTTACCTAGCCTGTACAAGGCCCTGGATTCTAGCCCCACTATGGAAAGGTGAAAAACAAAAAGGAGGTGCTATTCTTAGCTGAAGCTGTGGACCATATCAGAACGAGTTTGCCAGACCCTAGTAATATACCATTTACTGACATACAAAACTTGAAATAAGAGGCTTGGAGGAAAAGTATTGAATTCTGTTTTTATGTAAATCAGGATAACACATCCAAGGTAGGCATGTTCTTGAGGACAAAGAGATCTGGGCTGGAGATAGAAATGGTGAGTCATCACCACGCTGGGGCCAAGGAAGAAGATTGGAGGATAGGCAACATCACCCAGGAAGACTGCATAGTCTGTTCAGTAAGAGAAGAGAGGGCCACAGCTAGAGCTCTGAGAGCCTTGTCCTTCACCAGGGTCTGAGTAAAGATCACAGCTGGGAATATGAGGACAAGAAAGCCAATTTTGGTGCAGTGACTTAAGAACTCTGAGAACCTGGCCTTGAATAGTGCTCTTAACGCCCTGCCTAACAACCCTGAGAAAGGACTGGGAGACAGCCAAGTGTTTCCCGCAGGAGGACAGGCCTCTGCAAAGATGCAGCATGCAGGCAAGCACAAATGCTAGCATGTTTGCAGACTTCAGCAAAGGGTGGGACCCAGGCTGGGCAGATAAAAAGGGCCAGCCTAGAAAAGGGAAGGGGCTGGGCAGAGGACTGACAATTTCTTTTTGTTTGTTTGGTTGGTTGGTTGGTTTTTTTGAGGTAGGGTCTCACTCTAGCTCAGGCTGACCTGGAATTCACTCTGTATACTCAGGGTAGCCTTGAACTCATGGTGATCCTCCTACCTCTGCCTCCCAGGTGCTGGGATTAAAGGCGTGCACTACCACGCCCGGCCTGACAAGTTATTTTGATGTCCTTCCACTGCTAGGGATCGAACCCAGGGCCTCTCACAAGTGAGGCAAGAGCTCCACCATCAGCTACATGCCCTGTCCCCCGTGGATGTTTTAGGAACTCTCCAGCAGCAGCTGTGTGAAGGCACACTTCAGGATAGTGAAACAGGAGCGGAGTAACTGGGTATAGTGGTACACGCCTATAATCCCAGTACTTGGGAGACTGAGGCCGGAGGACCCCATCCTGGGCTACAGTTATGAATTCTAGACCAGCTTGGGTGGAATCTTAAAACAAAACAAACAGCAACAAAAAAAAAAAAAAAAAAAAACAAGGCAAAAGAAAACTGCCAATCCTGGCAGCTCATGGTTGTTCTAGCACTCAAGAGTCCGAGGCAGGCAGAGTGGATGCAGTTGCCAGAGGCCAGACATTGACATTGGGTGTCTTTCTCAGTCACTTTCCACCTTATTCTGTTTGTTTGTTTGTTTGTTTGTTTTTGCAAGGTAGGGTCTCGCTCTAGCCCAGGCTGACCAGCTGGTTTTTTTAAGTTTTTATTTATTTATTTGAGAAAAGAGACAGAGAGAATGGGTGCACCAGGGCCTCTAACCACTGCAAACAAACTCCAGACATATGTGCCACCATGGACATCTGGTTTCACGTGGTACTGGGATTCAAACCTGGCTCCTTAGGCTTTGCAAGCAAGTGCCTTAACTGCTAAGCCATTCTTCCAGCTCTGTACTTTTATTTTTTTAAACAGGGTTTTTCTCTGTATTCTAGGCTGGCCTAGATCTCTGTATATAGACCCAGCTGGCCTCAAACTCATGGTGATCCTCCTACCTCTGCCTCCCGAGTGCTGGGATTAAAGGTGTGCACCACCACACCCGGCCTAGAGTTAATTTTTTGTTTTGTTTTTTGAGAGGGTCTCACTCTAGCCTAGGCTAACCTTTGACTCACTCTATAGGCCAAGCTGGTCTCCAACTCATGGTTATTGTGGTGGTTGAAATCAGATGTCCCCCATAAACTCATGTGTTCTGAATACTTGATCCTCAGCTGGTGGCAGTTTGGAAAGTAGTCTTGCTAGAGGAGGTGTGTTGTTAGGGCAGGCTTAGGGATGTTACAGCCAGCTCCCCCTTGCTAGAGTTCAGCTCACTCTTCTGCTGCTGTTGTCCATCTGCTGTGGCAGAGGTGATGTCCAGCTTCTGCTCATACCATGCTTCCCCTGCCACCATGGTGCTTCCCCTTTAGACTAGACTGTAAAGCAAAATAAATCCTTTCCTCTCGTGAGCTTTTTTGTTCTCAGCAATGAGAAGATAACTACAACAGTGATCCTCCTGTCTCAGCCTCCTGTATATTACAATTAAACCCATGATCCACCAGACCCAGCTTTTTTAAACCTAATTACTGTTTTCCCCCCAAGTAGAGTATCACTCTAGCCCAGGCTGACCTGGAATTCACTCTGTAGTCTCAGGGTGGCCTCAACTCATGGCAGTCCTCCTACCTCTGCCTCCCAAGTGCTGGGATTAAAAGCGTGAGCCACCACGCCTGGCTCATACTGTTCTTTAAGTGCCTCTCTCAATGCCAGGGGCTAATCTAAAGCATTTACTATCCTATAATCTCTGTTTAAAAAACCCACTAGCTTCGTTTCATTCTGCCCCATTCTATAGTTCTTTCTGTGTCATCATCAGAGATCTAAGTTGACCTGAGTGCTATCAGGGGAGGAGGCCCCTGGTCTCCTGAGCAGCACTGGGCTGTGTCTCCAGTCTCTGCCCCGGGGCTGCTCCAGCTGCGGGCTTACTGCTTTGCTCTTCCTAGGAGCCCCATCCTATCTGACTGGTAGATGGACTGACTTAGTAAATGAACGACATGACCACTGCTTTGAAGGTTTGATCCAGATCATTGTGGAAGTTTGATCATATCATAAGCACTCAGGAACCTCTGGATCTCTGTTTTGGTAGGTATTGAGTATCCTCAGTGTCTATGTCCTTCACCCTTGTGCTTATATCAGGTTCACTAAGAAAGCAGCCCTCTTGCACATTTCCCCAGTTCTTCTGTGGTGTCAGCTGGAGCTGGGGTGGAGTGCACTAGGTTGTTTATCTCCTCAGATCCAGATCCCATCTGAAAAGGAGAAGCAGGTTCTCCAAAGGAGAGTGAAGGCAGTACCAATTAAATGGGATAACCATTATAAATTTAGAGAGAATTTAAATGGTGTAGACCCTCTTATAGACCAAGATTAGTGGAAGCTTGACAATGAAAAGCAGAATCATTATCTGAATATGATTCTGACTTGTTTCCCAGTTCCAGATTTGGTTCCTTTCCACTGAGTGGATCTATTAGCCTATCCAAGAGCAGTTGGTTACACATCACAGCTGTGTGCCACTATTTCACTTGTGTGAGCATCACGTCAGGTTGTTTACTTCTGAGTCTCTTAGATTTTGAGTTGCTTGGCAGATGTTGGCCACTTTCCCCCAGTATCTCATGTAGTGCCTTCCAGCACTAAATGGGCTAATTGTCTGGGGCCTGGCTCTCTTCCAGATTCCAATCACATCTCTCCATGGTCTGTGCTGACAGCATATGGTGTCTTCAGCACTAGGATCTTACCATTAACCTCTGGTGGTTAATCAAGTGTTCTAACAGAAGTCTATCTTGTTTTGGGAGATCTAGTAGGTCTCTCTGATCAATATTGCAGTATGGATGCAAACCACATCCAGGTACAGGGAATTACAGACCAGTGCCAAGGAAAAAGAGAAGAAAGAGAAACATGAGAAATTTAAGGTTAAGTTTCATTTCACCTTCTCCAGAGCCCTTCAATTCAGGTTCCACCTTTTAGTCTGATGTCCAGGATATAGGATTCTATGGTGCCAGTTCAATCTGGGTTCAGTATTGTGTCCCCCATCTTACCCCTTCACCCAAGCCCTACTCTCCTTATTGTCCAAGCCTTGAGATGGTCTTCAGTATGTCTGTAACTCAGGCTGATGCAGTTAGGAACCACAGATGAGAACATGCAATGGTTGTCTTTCTGTAGTGGTGTGAGTTCCCTAGAATGATATGTTCCAAGTTCAATCATTTTTCTACAAATTTCATTGTGTCATTTTTTTCTTACTGCTGAGTATAATGTAGATATACCACATCTTGGTTATCCATTCACCCAATGATGGGCATCTTGGTTGATTCTAGGTTGTAGCTATTATGAATTGAGCAGCTATAAACATGGTTGAGCAAATACCTCTGAACTGAGATATGGAGCTTTTAGATTAAATGCCCAGTAAGGGAATACCAGGGTCTGTTTGTAACTCTATATTCATCCTTTTCAGGAGTCTCCATATTGATTTCCATATTGGTTGTACCAGCTTACATTCCCACCAACAGTGAGTGAGTGTTCCTATTTCTCCACATCCTTGCCAACATTTGTTTTCATTTGAAATATTTGCTATACTTACTGGGGTAAGGTGGAAACTCATAGTTGTTTTAATTTTCATTTCACAAATGGCTAGGGATGTTGAACATTTTCTTAAGTGTGTGTTAGCCATTTATAATTCTTCTGAGAAGTCTCTATTTAGTTCTCTGCCCCACTTTTGGAGTGGATTGTTTGATTTTTTTAAAATTGTTTAGTGTTTTGAGTTCTTTGTAGTGTCTAGATATTAGGCTTCTGTCAGTGGTATAGCTGGCAAAGATTTTCCCTCATTCAGTGTGTAATCTATTGGCTCTGCTTAGGGTATGCTTGTCTGTGAAAAAGCTTTTTAGCTTCATGAGATCCCATTGGTTGAGTGCTTGTTTAATTTCCTGGGCTACTGGGGTTTTTGTTAAGGAAGTCTTTTCCCAGTCCTAAATTGTAGTGAGTGCCTCCTATTTTTTTTTTCTTCCAGTAGTTGAAGAGCATTAAATCTGTATATTGCTATTGGTAGAATTGCCATTTTCACAATATTAATTTTACCTATCCAGGAGCATGGGAGGTCTTTCCATCTTCTCAAGACCTCCTCTATTTCTTTCTTGAGTGTTTTTATGTTTTCATTATATAGGTCTTTCACATCCTTGGTTAGTGTTATTCCAAGGTATTTTTGTTGTTGTTGTTGCTATTGAAAATGGGACAGCTTCACTGATTTCTCTCTCTCTCTCTTTTGGTTTTTCAAGGTAGGGTCTCACTCTAGCCCAGGCTGAACTGGAATTCACGGTATTCTCAGGGTGGCCTCGAACTCAAGGCAATCCTCCTACCTCTGCCTCCTGAGTGCTGGGATTAAAGGCGTGTGCCACCACGCCTGGCTTTTTGTTTTTTGAGGTGGGGTCTTCCTCTAGCCCAGGCTGACCTGGAATTCACTATGTAGTCTCAGGGTGGCCTTGAACTCATAGCGATCCTCCTACCTCTGCCTCCCAAGTGCTGGGATTCATGCCCTGGGAGGTTGAGTCTTTTTTAAAACCATATTTTCATTTATTGATTAGAGAGTGAGTTATGGCACTCCAGGGCCTCCTACCTCTGTAAATGAACTCCAGATGCATGTGCAGTTTTGTGCAATCTGGCTTTACATGGATGCTAGGGAATTGAACCTGGCTGTCAGGCTTTGCAAGCAAGCAGCACCTTTACTGCTGAGCCATCCTCTTGCTCTGGAAGCATCTCCCAGCACTGAAACGGGGGCTTTTAAAGTTATTTTATTTATTTATTTATTTGTTTGTTTGTTTGTTTATTTATTTATTTATTTGAGAGTCAGAGAGACCAAGAGAGAGAATGGGCACACCAGGGCCTCCAGCCACTGCAAACAAACTCCAGATGCATGTGCCACCTTGTGCATCTGTCTTACATGGGTCCTGGAGAATTGAACCTGGGTCTTTTGGCTTTGCAGACAAATGCTTTAACTGCTAAGCCATCTTTCCAGCCTGAAACTGGGGCTTTTAAAGAGAAATTAGAGTAAAGCTGCTGTCATGTGGAAAGTAGAATCTAGGAGTTTGTAGGGAAACTTGGGAAGAACGCACACATGTAGATTCAAAAAGCAGAGGAAAATCATGCATGTCATCAAAGAGAGACGTTACCCCAAGCTATAAAGCAGAGACAGACAGAAAAGCCATCTGTGGTAGTTTGATTCAGGTATCCCCCATAAACTTAGGTGTTCTGAATGCTAGGTCCCCAGCTGATGGCAATTGGAAATTAAAGCCTCCAGGAGGCAGTGTGTTATTGGGGGCGGGCTTATGGGTGTTACAGCCAATTTCCCCATGTCAGTGTTTGGCACACTCTCCTGTTCCTATTCTCCATCTGATCTTGGCCAGAGGGTGATGTGCACCCTCTGCTCATGCCATCGTTTTCCCCTGCCCATCATGGAGCTTCCCCTCGAGTCTGTAAGCCTAAATAAACCTCTTTTTCCCACAAGCTGCTCTTGGTCAGGTGATTTCTGTCAGCAATGAGAACCTGACTGCAATAGT
Source organism: Orientallactaga sibirica (assembly GCA_036365145.1). Lineage (NCBI taxonomy): Eukaryota > Metazoa > Chordata > Mammalia > Rodentia > Dipodidae > Orientallactaga > Orientallactaga sibirica. The sequence goes on from JAEOAD010000044.1 coordinate 11,441,876, forward strand.
AAAGTTGGTACTGAGGAGTGGGATTGCTGCTAGACACCTGACTGTGTGCCCTTGGCCTTTTGGAGCTGATTTTAAAGAGGAATGTGAAAACTTGGCCTAAGAGACACCTTGCAGTGCTGTAAGTACAGCTTGATGGACTATTCTGGTCAGAGCTGAAAGACCTGAATGCAGTAAGAACTAAGGACTGTGAGGTGTGGCTTAGGAGGGTGTGAAAGAGCTTTGTCTGGACTGGGCTAGAAGCAGTTTGTGTGAGAGGCTCCCTGTTATGCCTGTGTCCTGAGAACTCTTGCAGGGTTGCTTTTGCATAGAAACAGACTGGTATGAGCAGAGGGATATGGCACGGAAAGAAATCTTTGGGCTGAAACTTTTGCCTGTTTAGCTACAACCATTGAGATGGGGCCAGCTGACCTGCATTGGGACAACAGAAAGAATGCAGTCTATTGAAGGGGCCTGAATGCTCAAGGAGTGTCCTGTTCCTCAAAGCCTGCTTCATTCCCCCGGGATTAACAACTTGGCACCCTACCTGGTACTATGGAGTATAAGAAATGCAGGAAAGAGAGAGTCATTGAATTTGCAATACAGTCTTGTGTTTTGGAAACGGCCATGGGCAGTGTGGAGCAGGTTTGCTGGATGCCTGCATGGAGACCAGATGGAGTCGTGAGGGTGAACCATGCATGGGTTGCAGTGGAGACCCAGTGGAGATGCTGGGACCATGAGATGGCTGCCAAGAACAGCGGCCAGCCCCAGATTAAGTTTTATAGGACTGTGAGTAGCTTAGCTACAGGAACAGAATTGGAACTCCAGAGACTTATTGCTGGTTAAAAATTTTTGGATTTGGAGATTTATCACTGACTAGAGTTGTTGGACTTGAAGCTACAGAGTTTGGTGTTTGCATTTTAAATCTTGCATTGGTTGAATATTTCTTTGCTATGCCCAATGCCATCTTTTTTGTTTGTTTGTTTTTTGTTTTTTCGAGGTAGGGTCTCACTCTAGCCCAGGCTGACCTGGAATTAACTATGTAGTGTCAGGATGGCCTTGAACTCATGGCGATCCTTCTACCTCTGCCTCCCGAGGGCTGGGATTAAAGGCATGCGCCACCACGCCCGGCTTCCAATGCCATCTTTTGCAGTGTGAGTGTTTATTATGTGCCATTATGGGATTTGGGTTTTTTTTTTTTTTATTATGGCTCAGTTAAAAGATTGTGGGCTATGGGAATGTTTGAACATCATTAGCATTGATAAAAACTATGCAGACTTTTAAAGTTGAACTGAATGCATTACATTTTACATCATGTATGGTTATTATCTATTTGTGAGAACCAGGAACAGAATATGGTGGTTTGATTCAGGTGTCCCCCATAAACTTAAGTGTTCTGAATGCTAGGTTCCCAGCTGATGGCAATTGGAAATTAAAGCCTCCTGGAGGTGGTGTATTATTGGGGGCAGGCTTATGGATGTTAAAGCCAGTTTCCTCTTGCCAGTGTTTGGCACACTCTCCTGTTCCTGTTGTCCATCTGATGTTGGCCAGGGGGTGATGTCCACCCTCTGCTGATGCCATCGTTTTCCCCTGCCATCATGGAGCTTCCCCTCAAGTTTGTAAGCCAAAATAAACCTCCCACCCCCAAAAAAGCTGCTCTTGGTTGGGTGATTTCTGCCAGCAATGCCAACCTGACTGTAACACCATCCAAACCAACAAACAGTTTTATGCTCTTCCCCCACACCCAGCCTGGCTGGCTGAGGGGGAAGCCAGACTCATGTGCATTCCTGCAGCCTGAAAGAAGAGAGGTAGGCAGACTGAGCAGAAAAACTCAGCTGAACTGGGCCCAGTTGCAGTGTTCCCCACAGAAGGAAGACAGGAGCCTTTATAGGCAAGGGGGAGACCTGACAGGTTGGTAGACTGAGGGGGGAGCGGGTCCTGGGCTATTGTCTAGGTAGTGTGCTAGACTGCAGCAGGGTGTTGTAGGTCAGTCTCCACAAGACAAGAGTTCACTTGCTGCCAAGTTCCGTTTTTCTGTTTGTTTGTTTTTTCTGGTTTTTCAAGGTAGGCTTTCACTCTAGCTCAGGCTGACCTAGAATTCACTATATAGTCCCAGGGTGGCCTCAAACTCATGGCGATCCTCCTACCTCTGCCTCCCAAGTGCTGGGATTAAAGGCGTGTGTTACCATGCCTGGCCCCAAGTTCCGTTTTTTTTTTTTTAGGAAGAGATGGCACGTAGAGTGGTATCTCCTGGTTCTCTCTTTGAGCCTCAGTCCCTAACTGAAGCTGCCTTCAAAACAAAAAGCTAGCTTTCTCCTTCACTGCTAGTGTTGTTTGGTTAAATGGATATGTTATGCCCATCTGACTCTTCTCTAATATTCATGTCTATGCCCATAGACTAGTGCTGCTTTCACCTTTGGTCAGAGAAGGTTCATTTTGCTATTGGCAGTGACTGCTGGGGAGATGCAAGACTGTCAAATGATGAAAATAAGTAACTGTGGAGTGCTCAGTGCCCAACAAGACATCTCTATCTCTTTCAAGGCTCAGGGAACATTGCAGAAGAGTGGGTAGAAAGAATGTCAGAGCCAAAGAATGGGGAGAAGTGCCGTGGAATACTGTCTTGTGGACATGACATGGCAGTTGTGGTGGTTTGATTCAGGTGTCCCCCATAAACTTAGGTGTTCTGAATGCTAGGTCCCCAGCTGATAGTAATTGGAAATTAAAGCTTCCTGGAGGCGGTATATTGCAAGGGGCAGGCTTATGGGTGTTATAGCCAGTTTTCTCTTGCCAGAGTTTGGCACACTCTCCTGTTGCTATTGTCCATCTGATATTGCCCAGGAGGTGATGTCCACCCTCTGCTCATGCCATTGTTTTCCCCTGCCATCATGGAGCTTCCTCTCGAGTCTTTAAGCCAAAATAAACCCTTTCCTCCCACAAGCTGCACTTGGTCAGGTATTTTCTGCCAGCAATGCAAACCTTACTGCAACAGTAAAGTTAGTACCAAGAAGTGGGATTATTACTGCTAGATACCTGTCTGTGTCGTTTTGGCCTTTTGGAGTTGATTTCTAAGATGAATGTGGAAGGATTTGAAACCTTGGCCTAAGAAGCACCTTGCAGTGCTATGGACTGCTTGATGGACAGCTTGATGGACTGTTCTGGTCAGAGTTGGAAGACCTGAACGCAGTAAGAACTATGGACTGTGAAGTTTGACTTTTGAGGCTGAAAAAGAGCTTTGCCTGGACTGGGCCAAAACAGTTTGTGTGAGAGGCTTGCTATTATGCCTATGTCCTGAGAAATTGTGCAGAGCTGCATTGCATAGAAAAGGACTGGTGTGAGCAAAGGGATATGGCACAGAAATGAAATATTTGGGCTGAAACTTTTGCCCATTCAGGTGCAATTATATGAGAAATTACAACCTTTGAGATTGGCCCAGCTGTCCTGCATTGGGGCAACAGGAAGACTGCAGAGTCTTTTGAAGGGGCTGCATGCTGAAGGAGTATCTTGTTCTTCAAAGACTGTTTATCCCCCCCCCACCAGATTAACAAAGAGGTACCCCACCTGATATTATGTAATTATGTCAGTTTATCTGTGTGGAGATCTAGTGGAGCAGTGAGGATGAACTGTGGATTATACTGGAGGCCCAATGAAGATGCCAGGACTATGGGATGGCTGCCAAGGAGAGCTGCTGGCACTAGATGAAGTTTTCCGGGACTGTGAGTAGCCTAGCTGGAGGGACAGAATTGGAACTCCAGAGACTGGACAGTTATCAGAATTGTCACTGACTAGAGTTGTTGGACTTGGAGCTACAGAGTTTGAGGTTTGCCCTGTTTACATCTTGTATTGGTTCACTATTTCTTTGCTGTGCCCAATGTCTTCTTTTGCAGTGTGAATGTTTATTTTGTGCCATTATGGGTTTGGGAGGATTTTTTTGGTGTTATGGCTCTGTTAAAAGACCTTGGATTATGAGGATGTTTGAACATTAGGAATGATAAAACTACGGAAACTTTGAAAGTTGGACTGAATGCATTGCGTTTTATACCATGTATGGTGATCAGTTTATGGGGGTCAGGGTGGAATGTGGTAGTGTGATTCAGGTGTCCCCTATAATCTTAGTTGTGCTGAGTGCTAGGTTCCCAGCTGATGGCAATTTGGGAATTGAATCTTCCTGGAGGCAATGTATGGCTGGTGTTATTGGTGTTATAGCCAGTTTCCTCTTGCCAGTGTTTGGCACACTCTCCTGTTGCTGTTGTCCATCTGATATTGTCCAGAAGGTGATGTCCACCCTCTGCTCATGCCATCATTTTTGCCTGCCATCATGGAGCTTCCCCTTGGGTCTGTAAGCCAGAGTAAACCCTTTTCTCTCACAAGCTGCTCTTGGTCAGGTATTTTCTGCCAGCAATGCAAATCTGACTGCAACAGCAGTTGATTCACGGCCTCAAAGCTGTTCTTTTTTTTCTTTCCCAAGAAAGTCTTGCTCTAGCCCGGGCTGACCTGGGTTCACTACATGGTCTCAGGCTGGCCTTAAACTCATGGTGATCCTCCTACCCCTACCTCCCGAGTGCTGGGATTAAAGACATGCGCCACCATTGGCATTCAAAGCTGTTAATTGCAGAAGATCAATACAATATTGGGCATCATGAATAGTAGGGAAGGGCATCAGGGATGGAGAGATGGCTTAGTGGTTAAGGCACTTGGCTGTGAAGCCTAGTGACCCAGAATCGATTCCCCAGGACCCACATAAGCCAGGTGCACAGGTAGCACATGCATCTGGAGTTCGTTTGCAGTGGCTGGATGCCCTGGTGTGCACATGCTCTCTCTCTCTCTCTCTCTCTCTCTCTCTCTCGTTCAGTGGTTGAGGAAGACACCAGGTAGACTCCACATGCTTGTGTACACGTATACCTACACACAAGTATGTCCACATGCATACACACATGAATATACACACTCATGCACCGCGGACCATAGAAATGAAGTTTCACATAAGCTTCCTGGAGGAAGCAAATGCATCACCAGCAGATCCATTACCAAGGAGTGTCTTGCATCAATGTATAATGGTGCTTTCCAGGCCCTGTCCATGTATCCATGTAACTGTCATTCTCTCTCTGCCCATTGACTGGGAGGGAAGGGAGAGAAACAGGAAACTGCTTGGATTGGCTCCTCAGGATCTCTACTCTTAGAGATCTTAGAGAAAACAGATGTTGACTATTTGGTACTAGGTAATGTAATCATCAATTGACTTGGTAGATTTTGGGGGGAGTGGGAGAGAAGAGAAGGGAGGACAAGGTCTCCCCCAAAAATGGAGAGAGGACTAGAGAGGTGACTTAGTGGTTAAGGCACTTGACTCCGAAACCTAAGGACCCAGGTTTGATTCCCCAGAACTCATGTAAGCTAGTTGCACATGGTGGCACATGCATCTGTAGTTTGTTTGCAGTGGCTAGAAGCCCTGGAGTGCTCATTCTCTCTTTATCTCTCTCTCCCCACCTCTGTAATAAATAAATAAAAATTTAAATTTTAGAGAGATCCTGTTGCCACTCCTATTCCCTCTCTCTCTGCCCCTGCTTGCAAATAAATAACTGAAAAAAAATTTAATCCTAAATTTGAGCTGGAAGATGGCTTAGTGGTTAGGGTGCTTGCCTATGAAGTCTAAGGACCCAGGTTCTATTCCACAGTACCCACATAAGCCATATGAACAATATGGTGCTTGCGTCTGGAGTTTGTTTGCAGTGGCTGGAGGCCCTGGCACACACATTCTGTCTCTCAAAATAAGTAAATAAATAAAATATTTTTTAGCATATCCTAAATTTAAGTTGGGCATTATAGGGCATGCCTGTGATTCCAGCATTTAGGGGTCAGGGACAGGAGAATCAGGAGTTTGAGGCCAGTCCTAGTTACATAGTAAGCTTGAAGCCAAACTGGGCTATGTGAGACTCTGTCTCAAAAAACAAAACAAAACAAAAACAAAAAACCACCACCAACAACAAAAAAATTCCTAAACTTAACCTAGCTCCCAGGAGTCAAGTCATTTTTAACTTCTATCACCGTCTGTTCAATCACAGTTGATCTTTAGATGGTGGAAAATCTCTCTGAGGAGTGAGTATCGATCAGCCAAACCTGGAGAGACAAAAGAAACCCATGAAGACTTCCTAGAGAACTCACATCTTCAAGGTGAGGAAGGGAGCATACGTTATACTAAGTTCTCTAAGGTAATCGTAGGTTTTGTTTGTTTTTGTGCTGCTCAGGATTGAACCCAAGGCCTTGTGCCCATGACACAAGTGCTCTACTACTCAGTTACACCCCCAGCATAGGGGTATATTTAAAATATTTGTATTTATTTAGAGAGAGAGAGAGAGAGAGAAAGAGGCAGACAGAGTGAGCATGGGAACACTAGGGCCTCCTGCCACTACAAACTCCAGATGCATGTGCCACTTTGTGTATCTGGCTTTAGATGGGTATTGGGGAACTGAACCCAGACCATCAGGCTTTGCAAATAAGTGCTTTTAACCACTGAGCAATCTCTCCAGCCCAATCAGGCTGATGAAAACAAATCATGTTTTCTTGTTTTGTTTGTTTTGGGTCAAAGTACCAAAAGATTAGGAATTCAAGGCCATCCTTAGTTACACAGTAAGTTGAGGCTATTCTAGGCCTCATGAGACTCTGTCTCAACCCCTCACCCCTGCTGCCAAAATACATAGGATCAGGCTTTTGGACTGTTGCAGTCACCTTCACGTTGTTGGGACAAAACACCCAACCAAAAGCAGCTGATGGGAGGAAAGGGTTTATTTTGGCTTCAGGATGGCAGGAAAAGATGTTAGCACAGAGGCTGGACATCACTTCTGCCACAGCTAGAGAGTAAACTGAGCTAGCACTGGCAATCCGGAGCCTAATAAACCTCACAATCTGCCCCAGGGACACACCTCCTCCGGCACAGCTCCATCTTCCAAATTGCCACCAGTTGGGGACCAAGCATTCAGAACACATGAGTTTATGAGAGACATCTGATCCAAACCACCACTCTGACTTTCCAGGCTTATTCCTGGCAATGTCAATATTTTTCTGTGTGACCCAGGAAATCTCCATCTTTTCTGAATCTCATTTGTGAAATGAGAGTAACATTACTCATTTTAAAAAATATTATATTTTTATTTTTAAAATTTATTTGAAGGGGCTGGAGAGATGGCTTAGTGGTTAAGGCGCTTGTCTGTGAAGCCTAAGGATCCAGGTTTGATTTTCCAGGTCCCACATAAGCCAGATGCACAAGGTGGTGCATGCATCTGGAGTTCATTTGCAGTGGCTAGAGCCCCTGGTGGGCCCATTCTCTACCTCTGTCTCTAATAAATAAATAAAAATTTATTTGAGATAGGGAGGGAGGAAGCAAAGAGAGAGAGAGAGAGAATGGGTCTGCCAGGACCTTCAGCTGCTGCAAACAAACTCCAGATGCATGCACCACCTTGTGCATCTAGCTTGTGTAGGTCCTGGAGAATCAAACCTGGATCCTTTGGCTTTGCAGGCAAGCATCTTATCACTAAGCCATCTCTCCAGCCCACAATACTTGTTGTATAAGGGCATTATAACAAAATGAAACCATTCATAACAAAGGAATTGATACTAATACCATTGGGTCTCACTCTGGTCCAGGCTGACCTGGAATTCACTCTGTAGTCTCAGGGTGGCCTTGACCTCTCTGCGATCCTCCTACGTCTGCCTCCCAAGTGCTGGGATTAAAGGTGTGAGCCACCACGCCCGGCTAATACCATTGTTAACCATGACTATTGACTATTAAGAATCTCTCCAGCCAGGCACCATGGTGCTGAGAAGCAGGGTCAGAGGAGTGCTAGCCCCGAAACCTCTCTAACACACCTTCCGAGGCTCAGGGTCCATTGTGGAAGAGGTGGAGGAAAGAATGTAAGAGCCAAAGGAAGGGTAGAATTTACAATGTGCTCCTCCAGACACAAAATGGCCTTGATATCCATGACCTCACAGTGCCTGAAACTACCTATATAAGACCATAATAATTAAAAGAGAGAGTCAGGGGCTGGAGAGATAGCTTAGCGGTTAAGGCGCCTGCCTGCCAAGCCTACGAACGCCCGTTCGATTCTCTAGGTCCCACATTTAGCCAGACACAAAAGTGAAGCAAGGGCGCAATGCTGCACTTGCCCACAAGGGGGGCGCACACGTCTAGAGTTCGTTCACAGCAGCTGAAATGGCCTGGCATGCCCATTCTCTCTCTCTTGCCTCTTTCTCTCTTTCTCTCTGTCCCTCTCTCTCAAAAAAGAAAAGAAAAGAAAAAGAGAGCCGGGTCTGGTGGCGCATGGCACATGCCTTTAATCCCAGCATTTGGGAGGCAGAGGTAGGAGAATCACCATGAGTTCAAGGTCACCCTGAGACTACATAGTGAATTCCAGGTCAGCCTGGACTAGAGTGAAACCCTACCTCAAAAAACCAAAAAATAATAATAATTTTTAAAAAAACAATTAAAAGAGACACTGATTGAGAGGGTGAGGGGATATGATGGAGAGTGGAGTTTCAAAGGGGAAAGTGGAGGGAGGGAGGGAAGTACCATGGGATATTGTCTACAGTTAAGGAAGTTGTCAATAAAAAATTAAAAAAAAAAAGAAACCAAAAAAGAAAGAGAAAAGAAAAGAAAAAATCTCCCCAGCCCTCAAAAAATTTTTTAAAGTTTTCTCCTCACATCCTGTGGTGGAGCCTAAACTGCTTGGGATTGGACACCAGCCCATTCATGAGTCTACTCAAGTAAAATTGAAAAGTTGAATGTGCCTCAGTTTATATGTCAATAGGGGGAAAGGCAAAGGAGAAATTGGAGAGAATTTCTATGATTAAGTCTAATGTTCTACTTGATTCTGACTGGTCTAGTGGTGAATACTGTAATTGTAGCTCTCTCCACTGAGCTATGTGCCCAGCATGTGCTTGCTCTCTATCTATCTATCAATCATCTAATCTATCTATCTCTCTAGAGAGAAGATTCAAGGTGGGGGATGTAGCTCAGTGGTAGAGCATTTGTCTGGTCTGTGAGACAACACCTCTAACTTAGAGGGATTTTTGTTTGTTTTGCTTCCATAAGTAACTAAAGATATAGATTGATCCCTTCCATATCATACCAGTAAATATGTAATGTCATTAATTTCTTTATAGCAGTATTCATAAATTTCATTATTGATGTAGAACTCTGAGGGCTGGGGAGATGGTTCAGTGGGTAAAATCAACTGCTGCACAAGCATGAGGACCTAATGACCTGAGTTTGGATCTCCAGAACATATGTACAGCCCGACTCAGGAGGGAGGATCTATAATCCCAGACTTTCTACAGCAAGATGGGATGTGGAGACAAGAAAATTCCCAGATGAATAGCCAACCAGCCTGCTAGATGCAGCAGTGAACAAGTGATCCTTTATCAAAAAGATGGAAGAGGGCTGGAGAGATGGCTTAGCAGTTAAGGCATTTGCTACAAAGCCTAAGGACTCCTGTTTGACTCTTCAGATCCCACATAAACCAGACACACAAGGTGACACAAGCACACAAGGTCGCATGTACACACAAGGTGGTGCACGTGTCTAGAGCTTGGTTATAGTGGCTGGAGGCCCTGGCGTGCCAATTCTCTCTCTCTTGCTTTCTTGCATTAAAAAAAGGCAAGTCTGTTGAGCTTGCCTCAAAAAAAAAGTGGAGGGGGGAGTTAGAGAGATGGCTTAGCAGTTAAGGCACTTGCCTGCAAAGCCAAAGGACCCAGGTTCAATTCCCCAGGACCCACATAAGCCAGATGCACAAGGTGGCACATGTGCCTGGAAGTCATTTGCAGTGACTGGAGGCTCTAGTATGCCCATTGTCTCTCTCTCTCTCTCAAATAATAAATAAAAATAAAATATTTTTTAAAGAGACAGAAGAGCCAGGATTGCCATGAGTTCAAGGCCAGCCTGGGCTACAGAGTCAATTTCAGGTCAGCCTGGACTATAGTGAGAACCTGCCTTAAAAATAAAGAAAGAAGGGCTGGAGAGATGGCTTAGTGGTTAAGGCGCCTGCCTCCTAAGCCTAAGAACACTGGTTCCAATCTCCAGCGGTTCCAATCTCCAGATCCCACGTTTAGCCAGATGCAAAGTGACTCAAGGGCGCAATGCCGCACTTGACCACAAGGGGGCGCACGCATATGGATTTCGTTCACAGCACCTGAGACGCTGCTGGCACGCCCATCTCTCTATCTGTCTTCCTCTCCCTTTCTCTCTGTCTCTCTCCAAGAAAGAAAGAAAGAGAGAGAGAGAGAGAGAGAGAGAGAGAGAGAGAGAGAGAGAAAGAAAGAAAGAAGGAAAGAAAGAAAGAAAAGAGAGAACGAGGGAGGGAAGAAGGGAGGAAGAAAGGAAGGAAGGAAGAAAAAAACTAGGTAGAAGACGAAGACAGTCACTGGAGGTTGTCCTCTGAGCTCCACACATGTACAATGGCAGCACATACCTGAAAACACACACACAGATGATGACAAAAAAAGAACTACACTACCCAGGTATAGTGGTCCATGCGTGTCACCCCAGCACTAGGAAGGCTGAAGTCGGAGGATTATGAGTTTGAGGTCAACCTAAACTACATAGTGAGTTCCAAGTGAGCACTCTATTACTGAGCTACAACACCCCCCCCATGTCTGACTGTCCTCTTTTTTTGTATGGGACAGGATATTATGAGCCCAGGCTGACCTTGAACTCACTATGTCCCCAAGGATGACTCTGAACTCCTGATCCTTCTGCCTTAGCCTCCTAAATGCTGAGATTACAGCATAAATAGGTGTGGACCACTGTGCTGGACTCCCCCCCCTTTTTTTTTTTTGAGGTAGGGTCTCACTCTAGCCTAGGCTGACCTGGTACTCACTCTGTAGTCTCAGACTGGCCTTGAACTTACATCAATCCTCCTACCTCTGCCTCCTGAGTGGTGGGGTTAAAGACATGCACTACCATGTTCAGCCAGACTCCACTTAAAAAATATATTTTTTAATTTTTATTTATTTATTTATTTAAAAGAGAGAGAGAGAGAATGGGCGCTCCAGGGCCTCTAGCCACTGCAAATGAACTCCAGATGCATGTGCTACCTTGTGCATCTGGCTTACGTGGGTCCTGGGCAATCAAACCTGGGTCCTTTGGCTTTGCAAGCAAGCAACTTAACCACTAAGCCATCTCTTCAGCCCAGACTCCACTTTTGATTGAATAAAAACCAGGTAGGAGGATCACTGACTTGGAGGCCAGCCTGGAACTACAGAATACATTCCAGGTCAGCCTGGGCTAGAGGGAGATCCTACCTCTAAAACAACCAAACAAAAACATAAGTCCAGGCATGCTTTATTTAATTGTGGAATCGACATGTTTCTGACAGGTAAGTATAAAGCAAACCTGCATAAAACATGTTCTGTTTCCAAGTTAGAAGCCATTTTATGCTAACCACTGCGGTACTTATTCTATAGCTTACATCTGATGTGTTCAACACGTGTGCTGATGGATCATGTGACCTTCCTATTTTTGGTACTAGGGATAGAATTCAAGGTCTTCTGCATGCTAGACAAGCACTCTACCATGAGGCTACACCCTTACTTTCTTTTTACTTTTATTTATTTTTTATTATTTTATTATTATTATTATTTATTTTATTTATTTATTATTATTTTTTTGTTTTTGTTTTTCGAGGTAGGGTCTCACTCTGGCCCAGGCTGACCTGGAATTCACTATGTGGTCTCAGGGTGGCCTTGAACTCACGGCAATCCTCCTACTTCTGCCTCCCGAGTGCTGGGATTAAAGGCGTGCATCACCACGCCCTGTTTACTTTTATTTTGAGACAGAGTCTTATTAAGTTACTCATGCTGGTCTGAACTCTAGCGTAGTCAAGCCTTGACCTTGCAATCCCCCTGCCTCAGCCTCTTCAGAGCTGAAGTTACAAATCTATGCTGTCAGGCCCAGCTTCATGTGATTTTGATTTTTTTTCCTTTTTTTTCTGTTCTGTTCTTTTTTGTTTGTTTGTTTGTTTGTTTTTTGGTTTTTCGAGGTAGGGTCTCGTTGTAGCTCAGACTGACCTGGAATTTACTATGTAGTCTCAGGGTGGCCTCGAACTCACAGCGAGCCTCCTACCTCTGCCTCCTGAGTGCTGGGATTAAAGGTGTGCACCACTCCCGGCTGTTGTGTTTTGTTTTTTGAGGTAGGGTCTCACTCTAGCCCAGGCTGACCTGGAATTCACTCTGTGTTCTCAGGGTGGTCTCCAACTCATGGTGATCCTCCTACCTCTGCCTTCCGAGTGCTGGGATTAAAGGCGTGCGCACCACACCTGGCTTTCATGTGATTTTCTAATTGACTTCCTCAAAAACCTGGAGTTGTAGGAAAGGCCAGTTGCTGTCATTAGCTTGCACATACCCATTCCAGGAACCCCCAACAACCCTGTCTTTTAAGATTTTTTAAAAATTATTTTATTTTTCTTTCTTTGTTTAACAGAGAAAGAGGGAGAGAAAGAGAATGGGCATGCCAGGGCCTCCAGCCACTGCAAACAAACTCCAGATGCATGCGCCACCTTGTGCATCTAGTTAACGTGGGTTTTGGGGAATCGAACCTGGGTCCTTTGGCTTTGCAGGCAAACACCTTAACCGCTAAGCAATTCCTCCAGCCCCTCTTTAAAGATTTTTTAAAAATATTTTTTATATTTATGTATTTATTTATTTGATGGGGTGGGGGAGAGAATGGGCATGCCAGGGCCTCCAGCTACTGCAAATGAACTCCAGATGCATGTGCCACCTTGTGCATCTGGCTTACATGGGTCCTGGGGAATCAAACCTGAGTCCTTTGGCTTTGCAGGCAAATGCCTTGACTGCTAAGCCACCTCTCCAGCCCCCCCCCCCGTTTTTAAGATATTTTTAAAAATATTTTATTTGTTTATTTATTTGAGAGAGAAAAAGAGGCAGAGAGAGACAGAGAGAAAATGGGCCTGCCAGGGCCTCCAGCCACTGCAAACAAACTCCAGATACATGCGCCCCCTTGTGCATCTGGCTTACTTGGGTCCTGGGGAATTGAACCAGAATCCTTTGGCTTTGCAGGCAAATGCCTTAACCGCTAAGCCATCTCTCCAGACCACATATGTTTTTTCCAAGGTAGGTTCTCATTCTTGCCCAGGCTGACCTGGAATTCATATGTAGTTTCAGGGTGGCCTTGAACTCACAGCCATCCTCCTAACTCTACCTCCCGAGTGCTGGGATTAAAGGTGTGCACTACCATGTTTGGCACTAAAAATATTTTTACTTCTTTGCATGTGTGTGTGTCTGTATGTACGTATGTGCTAGGGATTCACATTGCTACAAAAGAATGCCAAATGCTTGCACAACTTTAAAAACGTATTCTTTATTTATTTGTATGTGTGTGAGAGAGAGTGAGTATGGGTGTACCAGGGCTCTTGTGCTGCAAAGAAACTCCAGGGACATGCACACTTCGTGCATCTGGTTTTACATGTGTACTAGGGAATTGAACCTAGGTTGGCAGGCTATCTCCACAGCCCAGTACTTGTTGTTTTAAAATTTTGGAATAGGGCTGGAGAGATGGCTTAGCAGTTAACGTGCTTGCCTGCAAAGCCTAAGGACCCAGGTTCAATTCCCCAGTACCCATGTAAGCCAGACGCACAAGATGGCACATGCATCTGGAGTTTATCTGCAGTGTCTAGAGGCCCTGGCATGCCCATTTTCTCTGTCTGCCTCTCTCTCTCTCAAATAAATAAATAATATTATTTAATTTTTTTGGAATAGTTTGTTTCACAGTAATAGATACCTAATGGCAAGGAACCTCTCTCCCAGATGACTGGAAAAGCCCCTACTGGCTTCCCTCTCACCCCACAGGAGTCCGTTCTTAGTGGTCCAGCTGGAATCAGCCTTTTCTTTCCTTCCTTCTCTTTTTCTTCCTTCCTTCCTTCCTTCCTTCCTTCCTTCCTTCCTTTCCTTCCCTCCCTCCCTACCTCTTCCTTCCTTCCTTCCTTTCTTTCTTTCTTTTTGAGGTAGGGTCTCACTCTAGCCCAGGCTGACCTGGAATTCACTATGTAGTTTCAGGCTGGCCTCGAACTCACAGCGATCCTTCTACCTCTGTCTCCCAAGTGCTGGGATTAAAGGCGTGCACCACCACACCTGGCTGGAATCGGCCTTTTCAAAGCATATGTTAGGTCTCTGCTTCCTGGATCATGTGGGTAAAAGTCCAAGTCTTCTTTTTTTAAAATTTAATTTTATTTTTGGTTTTTTGAGGTAGGGTTCTCACTCTAGCTCAGTCTGACCTGGAATTCACTCTGTATTCTCAGGGTGGCCTCGAAGTGCTGGAATTAAAGGCATGCGCCACCACACCCGGCTAGGCCCAAGTACTTTTTGTTTAATTAAATTGATTAATTTATTTACGTGAGCAATAGGGAGAGACAGAATGCTTGTGCCAGGCCTCTTGCCACTGAAAAACTTCAGATGCATATGCCACTTGGTACATCTGACTTTATGTGGATCCTGCAGAATCGAATTTGGGCCAGCTGGCTTTGCAAGCAAGCCCCTTTAAACGCTGAGCCATCTCTCAAGCCCCCAGGTATTTTTATTGTTAAGGCCAAGAGAGACTGGTGGAAGCCATTGGGAGAGAGGCATGGAACCCTGGAGAGAGTGGGGAAAGGTAGAAAGAGAAAACATATGCCAGTAAGAGAGCTAGAGAGTGTGCACAAGAGCAGGAAGGTTTAAAGGGGAAAAAGGGCTGGAGAGAGAACTTAGCAATTAAGACGCTTTCCTGAGAAGCCTAAGGACCCAGGTTCGATTCCCTAGAACCCACATAAGCCAGATGCACAAGGTGGTGCATGTGGCTGGAGATCATTAGCAGTTGCTAGAGGCCCTGGTGTGCCCATATTCTCTCTCTCTCTCTCTCTCTCTCTCTCTCTCTCTCTCTCTCTCATAAATAAATAAAAAATATTTGGGCTGGAGACATGGCTTAGCAATTAAGGCATTTGCCTGCAAAGCCAAGGGACCCATGTTCAATCCCCCAGTACCCATATAAAGCCAGATGCATTTGGAGTTTGTTTGCGATGGCTAGAGGTCCTGGCACACCCATTCTGTATCTGCCTTTCTCTCTATCTCTCTCAAATAATTAAATAAATTTTTTAAATAAATTTTTTGTTTGTTTGTTTTTGTTTTTGCAAGGTAGGGTCTCACTCTGGTCCAGGCTGACCTGGAATTCACTATGTAGTCTCAGGGTGGCCTCGAACTCTCGGCGATCCTCCTACCTCTGCCTCCCAAGTGCTGGTAAAATAAAATATTTTAAAGGGAAAAGAGGAGGAAAAAGAGGAGAGAAGCTATCCCACGAGGGAGGGGCCTTGTGTGCTATGTTGAGGTCAGGGCTGGAGGAAGATAGCACTACCCTATCTCAGCATGCCTAAGTAGGAGGAGGCAGAGAGGGGCCTGGGGAGGAGACAACTCTTACACTTTCATTTATTTTTAAATTAAAAAAATTTTTAACATTATTTATTTATTTGAAAGAGAGAGGAAAAGGCAGATAGAGAATAGGCATGTCAGGGTCTCCAGCCACTGCAAACAAACCCCAGATGCATGCATCACCTTGTACATCTGACTTACATGGGTCCCGGGGACTCAAACCAAGGTCCTTGGGCTTTGCAAGCAAGTGCCTTAACCACTAAACCATCTCTCCAGCCCCAATTTTTTTGTTTTTTGTTTTTCGAGGTAGGGTCTCACTCTGGTCCAGGCTGACCTGGAATTAACTATGTAGTCTTAGGGTGGCCTCAAACTCACGGCGATCCTCCTACCTCTGCCTCCCGAGTGCTGGGATTAAAGGCGTGTGCCACCACGCCTGGCTAGCCCCAATTTTTAAAAATTTAATTGTTTACAAGCACACAGAGAAAGATGGAGAGAGACAGAGAGAATGGGCATAACAAGGCTTCTTGCCATTGCAAATGAACTCCAGATGCATGTGCCACTTTTGTGCATCTGGCTTTACATGGTACTGGGGAACTGAACCTGGACCTTTAGGCTTTGCAAGCAAGCACCTTAACTGCTGAGCCATCTCTCCAGCCCTTATTGTTTTTTTAAGACAGGTCTCATGTAACTTAGGTTGGCTTGAAATGTGCCATGTGGCTGAGGATGGCCTTGAACTCTTGATCCTCTGCCTCTACCTCCTAAGAACTAGGATTACAGGTATATGCCACCATGCCTGCCTCTTTGCCACTTAATTTGCTGAACTATATAAAGATAGGGATGAAAAAAGGTGGAGATGAAGGAATCTTAATGGAAATAATATAAAAATAAAAGAGCAAAGTCAACTGAACTCAGGAGCCAATGTATTTCAGATCAATTAGGGGACTGGGGGAAGATGTAGAAAGACTGTGATACAGAAGTCAGATCAGACCCTAACTCATACCTGACCCTGACACCTCATAACATACTAGGTTCTGCCACCTATCCTTGGTACGCCAATTATAAGAGCCAAATAAGGAAAAGCAGAAAACAGGGCTGGAGGGATGGCTTAGCAGTTAAGGTGTGTTTGCCTGCAAAGCCAAAGGACCCAGGTTCAATTCCCCACAACCCACGTTAGCCAGATGCACAAGGTAGTGCATGTGTCTGGAGTTCACTTGCAGTGGCTAGAGGCCCCAGTGTGGCCATTTCTCTCTCTCTCTCTCTCTCTCTCTCTCTCCTCCTTTCTCTCTGTCAAATAAATAAATAAAATATATATTTTTTAAAAGCAGCAAACAGAGATTTATTTAATGTGACCACATCTAGAGGAGAGAAAAAGAGATCATTGACCACCAAGTCCCCAAGACAGAGATCCAGGACCCTCAAGATGAGTTCAGACATGAGGTTTAGGGTTAAGCTGAAGGCCAGAGGTATGCAGAGCTAAACAGTCCTGTGAGGTATGGTTCCACCCATCATTGTGGGGTCCCTGTCTCTCCTGGAAGATGGTCTGGCAAGTTGCCTGTACTGTGGGAACCATCAGGTTTGGGTCTTTTCTTTCTCACAGCATGAGATTCCTGGTGAAATTCCAATTGTTTCAACCACCTGACAGCCGAAAGAAAGGGCACGAGTGTCTCTTTGGTATGTCTTCCTGCCAAATAGGTTGCAGCTGTAGGGATCGTGTTTTCAGCTCCCAGTTGCTCAGTGGACAGGCTGGGAGAAGGGTAGCTAGCTAAGTCGGTGGTCTGGATAAGCTAGAGACCGGTGCTGGTGAGATCAAGGGGATGAGAAATCACTGCGTCCTCAGGGCAGGCTCAACAATTGTGTGACAGGAAAAAGAAAAAAAAAGTTTATTCCTGTTTGTTGTGCCTTGCTGTTCCTTTTGGGGTAGCATCAGGGGTGGAACTCTCCCCCATCTTGCCTTCATAGTGTCTTCATCTTGATTTCTGCTTGCGGGAGCATCAGGTGCCTACCGAAGTAGACATAAGATGTAAACTAACTCTTGTATTTTTTGTGGTGCTGGGGCTCGAACCCAAGTCAAACCAGACCATTAGCTCCCCCTCCTGGCGGCCTTGGACAGCCAGGCAAGCGCCGGGCCACCGAGCTAGGTCCTCTTCCCATCTCCTTGGCTGTCCTGACCCAAAGCAGCCCTTTGCTCATTGTAGTGCTCAGTCCTGGGCTAAAAAGTAGCTCTTCCCACCCCACCCCCATCCATGCCCCATTTCCTGAACCTGCTACCCGTGTGGAAATATGAGCACGAACTACCCCCCTTCTCCTCGTTCCCGGTCTATCCCATGAATCCTGTTTCCCTGCCAGTGATCGAGCTGCAAGTAGCCAAACTTGGGCGCTTTCCATAAACTGGACGGACTCCAGGCTCCAGGCTGCTCCGGGGCCAGCTGGCTAGGCCGCCGAAGGTGGGGCCCTTCCCAGCAGCGGCCCAGAGTGACCCGGGCTGCCCTCCCACTCGCCGATCCCCTGGTATCAGCATTTCAAGTGGTGCCTTTGTGGGGAACTGCTTTCCTGCCCTTTGAATCTGGAGAGTTGGGTGGGTAAAACCTTCCTCCTTCTCCCAGACCTTCCCTCGATGTGTATCAACATCATAGGCTAATCTTGAACTCATGAGATCAAGGGATCATCAGCAATCGTGGGGGGAGGGCTGGGACCCCCTGGCCGGATTTGGGCTTTCTTGCCTGTGAAATCTGTGACCTGTGCAAGGATCAAACAGCCGCACAGTGTACCGGGATTTGGTGGAAAGGCAACCTGCTTGTGGCAATTTTTTTTTTCCTTTCCTTTCCTTCTCTTCTCCCCTCCCCTACTCCCCCCCTTCCCTTCCTCCTCCTCCTCCTCTTCTTTTGTTTTGTTTTTCAAGATACATTCTTGCTCTACCCAGGCTGACCTGGAATTCACTATGTAGTCTCAGGGTGGTCTCAAACTCACCATGATCCTCCTACCTCTGCCTCCCAAGTGCTGGGATTAAAGGTATGCGCCACTACGCCCAGCTCTGTTTTTCTTTTCTTTTCCTTTCATTTCTTATTGCACTATTTATTTATTTTGTTTTTTTCAAGGTAGGATTTCACTCTGTAGCCCAGGCTGGCCTGGAATTCACTGTGTAGTCTCAAGTGTGGCCTTGAACTCACAGCCATCCACCTACTTCCCAAGTGCTGGGATTAAAGGCGTGTGCCACCACACCTGACTTTCCTTTTAATTTTTAAAAAATTTTATTTATTTATTTGAGAGAGAGAGGGGGAGACAGAGGAAGAGGTAGGTAGAGAGAATGGGTGCACCAAGGGCCTCCAGTCACTACGAGTGAACTCCAGATGCATGCACTGCCTTGTACTTGCTTGCATGGGAACTGAGGAATTGAAGCTGGGTCCTTAGGCTTTGCAGGCAAGTGCCTTAACCTCTAAGCCATCTCTCCAGTCCCTCCTTTTAACTTTTTATTGACAACCCTGTACAGTTCTATTTTTCTTGCGGGGGTCTTTTTGTGTTCTCTTTACCTGCCTATTCCCTCGCTCTGTGAGAAAATCTGGGTACAGCACCTGCTGACAGCCCCTTAGGCAACATTTTGGAAAGGTGGTCTGATGTGTGTTGTTCCCCATTGACCAAGAACACCATGGTTCATTACTTCAGTACCACCTGGCCATCATACGTGTTAGAGTCTAAGCAAGGATGGCCTGTAAAGGGGTCTTTGAATTCTTGTGCCGTCTTCCATTTGGAACTGTTTTGTCAGAAGGCTAACAGGGCAGATGAAATTTCCTATGTAGGGGCATTTATGTCCCTTCATGAGGAAGACAATGTTCCTAGCAGTACCATTTGCATAGGACAAGTGTTAGGTTGTGGAACACACTGATGCTGAAGGATAGATGACAGGGGATGGGGCAATTTGTAGTCCTCACTGCACAAAAGACACGTAAGTGCTAGTAATGGTTTGTTTGCTCTGAGTTAATCTGCATCTATGCATTTTATTTATTTATTTATTTTGTCTTTTGAGTTAGGGTCTCACTCTAGCCCAGGTTCACCATGTAGTCTCAGGTTGATCTTGAACTCACAGCAATCCTCCTACCTCTGCCTCCCGAGTGCTGGCACTGAAAGCGTGTACCACCATGCATGGCTTGTTTTAGTTTTGAAGACAGAGTATCATGTATTCCAGGTTTGCCTCAAACACACTGTGTAGCTATGATGATGTTGAACTTAATCCTCCTGCCCTGCCTCCACCCTCCAAGTACTGGGACTACAAGCATGTATGAGCACACTTGGCTTGGTTTCCTCCCAACCCCCACAGGACTCTGCTATGTCGTTGAGCATGACTGGAACTCACTCCCTATGTAGGGCAGGCTGGCCTTAAACTCAAAGTCCTCTGCCATACAGACACTGATTTCCAGGTGTGAGCCATGCCACCCAGCCCAAGGATTTTTTTATTTTATATTTTTTCACCTTTTTAAAATTTATTTTTATTTATTTATTTACTTTTTATTTATTTATTTGAGAGCAACAGACAGACAGAGCAAGAAAGAGGCAGAGACAGAGAGAGAGAGGGAGAGAGAATGGGCATGCCAGGGCCTTCAGCCACTGCAAACGAACTCCAGATGCATGTGCTACCTTGTGCATCTAGCTTACATGGGTACTGGGGAATCAAGCCTTGAACTGGGGTCCTTAGGCTTCACAGGCAAGCACTTAACCGCTAAGCCATCTCTCCAGGCCCTATATTTAAAAAATATTATTTATCTGTTTATTTCCACGTGTGAGTGTGTGTATACCCTCACCAGGGCCTCTTCCACATCAAGTCACATGAGCCATTTTGTGCATCTGGTTGTATGTGAGTACTGTGGAAATCAGACCTAGGCCAAAAGGCTTTGTAAGGAAGTTCCTTTAACTGCTGAGCCACCTTTGTAGCCCCTGAAGCTCTTTTTTTTTTTTTAAGACTTTTTTGGGGGGGAGAGAGACACAGAGAGAGGGAGAGGGAGACAGATAGAGAATGGGCACCAGCAGCCTCTCAGCCACTGTGAACGAATTCCAGATGTGTGCACCGCCTTGTGGGCAAGTGTGGCATTGCACCCTTGCGTCACTTTGCATCTGGCTAAATATGGGATCTGGAGATTGGAACCGGCGTTCTTAGGCTTAGCAGGCAGGCGCCTTAACCGCTAAGCCATCTCTCCAGCCCCTCTGAAGTTCTTTTTAATGCTAAATCCTTTGCTCTGAAGTGGTTCTGTCACCACCATATGGAAGCAGGAGGACAAACTGCCCACAGTGACTATATGTGATGAAAGCCTCCACTTGGGAGAGAGAGGGCTTGAGAATCATCACAGGGCCGGGGCAGATGAGCTTGACTAGGTCCTCATCTATCTCTTGGTCTACCAGCTTTGCACTAAAACTGACTCTGCTGCAGCACCTTGTCTCGAGTCATTGGCAACTCAGTGGCAATAGCCACGTTTGTATCCCATAGAGGGACAACACACCAGTTGTTCACACCCTTAGTGCCACAGGATAGCTCACATCTGTAGCTCACATCTGTCTCTAGGTAAGAAATGTCCCAAAGCTTTTATTCTCACTGACTGTTACTGGTTTTATTATCACTCTGAATGTAACTGTAACCGTGTTGGTTTGTGATTTCTTTGACTTACAGTTCAAATTGCCTTAATATTTGGTACAAGAATATTGGACTATGTCTTCAACTTGTGTGAAGGCAAAGTTGACTTCCTTGAACGACTTACGGATAAATTGCTGCTGAAGATCATGTTTTACCTTGATCTGGAAGACATTGCCAGGCTTTCTCAAGTTTCACGCAGATTCGCAAAGGTAACAGTCACTTCTGTTGTGTCTATAGAACTGTCCATGTGTATACTCAAAAAAAAAAAAAACAACTCTTTATGTACCTGGGAAGGAGCCCAGGGGTTCAGTAAGACTCTCCTGCTAGATGCCCCCACACTTGTAGTTCCCTCTTTTTTTTTTTTTTTTTGGAGAGACAGAGAGAGAGGGAGAGGAAGACAGATAGAGATGGGCGCACCAGCAGCCTCTCAGCTGTTGTGAACGAAATCCAGATGTGTGCGCCCCCTTGTGGTCAAGTACAGCATTGCACTCTTGCGTCACTGCATCTGGCTAAACGTGGGAACCAGTGTTTGGAACCCCTGGAGATTGGAACCAGCGTTCTTAGGCTTAGGAGGCAGGCGTCTTAACCGCTA
The DNA here is from genome assembly GCA_036365145.1 of Orientallactaga sibirica. Taxonomy (NCBI): domain Eukaryota; kingdom Metazoa; phylum Chordata; class Mammalia; order Rodentia; family Dipodidae; genus Orientallactaga; species Orientallactaga sibirica. The sequence continues at coordinate 11,463,457 of JAEOAD010000044.1, forward strand.
AGCCATCTCTCCAGCCCCCTCTTTCTTTATTTATGTATTTTATTTGTATTTTGAAACAAGATCTTATATATCTCCATGGTTCTTCATTGCTGAAATTAAAAAAAAAATTATTTATTTGAGAGAGAGAGGAAGAGGCAGATATAGAGAGAAAATGGGCACACCAGGGCCTCCAGCCAGTACAAACAAACTCTAGACACATGAGCCCCCTTGTGCATCTGGCTTACATGGGTCCTGGGGAATCAAATGGACGTCCTTAGGTTTTGCAGGTAAATGCCTTAACCACTAAGCCATTTCTCCAGCCCCTGATTTTAAAAAAAAAAAAATTTTTTTTATTGACAACTTCTTTAATGGTAGACAATATCCCATGGTACTTCCTTCCCTACCTCCACTTTCCCTTTTGAAATTTCACTCTCCATCATATCCCTTCTGCCTCTCAATCAGTCTCTCTTTTCAGTTTGAAGTCATGATCTTCTCCTCCTATTATGATGGTCTTATGTAGGAACTGTCAGGCACTGTGAGGTCATGGATATCCAGGCCATTTTGTGTCTGAAGGAGCACATTGTAAGGAGTCCTACTCTTCCTTTGGCTCTTACATTCTTTCCACCCCCCTCTTCTGCAATGGACTCTGAGCCTTGTAAGGTAGGTTTGAGATGTTTCAGTGCTGAGCACTCCTCTGTCACTTCTTCTCAGCACCATGGTGCCTTCTGAGTTATCCCAAGGTTGCCATCATCTGAAAAGAGAAGCTTCTCTAACCAAAAGTGAGAGTAGAATTAATACATGGGTATGGACATTAAGAGAAATGCTTACTGGGCAGTTTGGTGAACATAGTATATACATTTAGCAAGACACCAGCAGACATTACACCCTTAAGGCTCATGACTACTCCTGTCGTACATTTTCAGTATTTTTTTAAAAAACTTTTCAGTATTTAAAAAAAAATAACTTATATTTACAAGGAGAGAGAGAGAGAGAATGAGAGAATGGGTACACCAGGGCCTCTTGCTACTGCAAATGAACTCCAGATGCATGTGCCACTTTGTGTATCTGACTTTATCTGGGTACTGGGAAATCAAACCCAGGCCAGCAGGCTTTGTAAGCCAAGTTCTTTTAACTACTGAGCCATCACTCCAGCCCCCCCCCCCTTTTTTTGACATAGGTGTTGTAGTTACCTTCTCATTGCTGGAATAAAATACCTGGCCAAAAGCAGCTGATGGAGGAAACAATTTGTTCTGGCATACAGTCTTGAGGGAAAGCTCTGTGATGGCAGGGGAAGGTGGTGGAGCAGTGGATATCACCTCTGCCACACCATGTGGAAAACAGTAGCAAGAATGTGTGCCAGATTACAGCCAGGGGAGCTAGCTGTAGCAACACCCGTAAGCCCTCCCCAACAACAGACCTGCTCCAGCAAGGCTCCACCTCCTAAATTTCCATCATCTGGGACAAAGTGTTCAGAACACATGAGTTTATAGCAGACATCTGATTCAAACCACCACATTCCACCCCTGGCCCCTATGTACTCATGACCATCCATGATGTAAAATGCAATGCATTCAGTCCCACTATAAAAATTCACGCACACACACACACACACACACACACACACAATCAATTCCAATGCTGTGCAACCATCCCCATAGACTAAGGTTTCTTAACTGTGATCTGTAAAACTAAAAATACATAATGGCAGAGAGTAAACATTCACACTGCAAATATGGCATTGGACATAGCAAGGAAAGATTGAGATCTAAAACAAACAGGGCAAACATCAAATCCTGTAGCTCCAAGTTCAATATCTGTAACCAGTGATGAAATATCTGAGGCTCCAATTCTGCCCTCCAGCTGGACTGCTCACAGACCAGAGAACAACCTGTGTTGAGCTGGCAGGTCTTTGGAAACCATCCACAGTCCTAGTGTCTTGCAGAAGGCCAAGGATCTCCATTGTAATCCATGATTTATCCTCATGGCGCCATGCAGTCTCCACACAGGAACTCCCAACAACTCTGCCTCATGTTGTCTGGTGGCCATTTCCCAAAACCAAAACCAAACTGTGCTGCAAATCTAATGATTCCTGCATTTGTCAGACAGCCACCGTACTAAGTGGGCTACCACATTTGTTAACCTATCTGCTCATACCAGTCCATCTCCATGCAAAGCGACCCTGCATACATTCTCAGGACATGGGAAAATGCAGTGATCCTTTCATGCAAACTGCTTCTAGCCCATCTGGACAAAGCTCTTTCTCCCCCTCATATGCTAAGCCAGCACAGTTCTTTCTGCACTTAGGTCTTTCATACTCTGTCCAGAATGGTCCATCAAACTGATTGGAGTACTTCATGGTGTCTTTTAGGCCAGTATTTCAAATCTTTCCATATTCTTCCTACAAGTAAGTTCTTTTTTTTTTTTTTGCAAGGTAGGGTCTCACTCTGGTCCAGGCTGACCTGGAATTAACTATGTAGTCTCAAGGTGGCCTCGAACTCTTGGTGATCCTCCCACCTCTGCCTCCCGAGTGCTGGGATTAAAGGCGTGCGCCACCACGCCCGGCTTACAAGTAAGTTCTTAAAGGCCAAAAGTGACACAGAGATTATATTGCTCATATCCATTTCTACCTCCTGTCACAGACTTTGCTGAATTTCCCATCTCCCAACCCATTGCTGTGTCCCTCTGTCCAACTCCCCCTTCCCCAGCTGATCAGAGAACGCCTTCTTCTGTTGCTTCAGATCATTAGCAGTGTGTACCTGGACAAGAACAGAAAACGTGTGGTTCTGACCAGTTCATCAGAGCACCAAATTCCTTGGTTCCTGCCCCTTCGCCTGTTCTCCAGTTCTAGAGCCCTCACACCCGTGGTCAGCACATACTAATATTCTACAACATCCCTTTTTGGTCTAAGCTAACCAGAGCTGGAGTCTGTTGCTGGCAGCTAAATAACCATGGGTATCCCATGTATATCTGTAAAGTAGTAGAATAATGTTCTTTCTTTCTTTCTTTTTCTTTTTTTTTCTTTTTGGTTTTTCAAGGTAGGGTCTCACTCTAGCCCAGACTGACCTAGAATTCACTATGTAGTCTTAGGATGGCCTCAAACTCAAGGCAGTCCTCCTATCTCTGCCACCTAAATGCTGGGATTAAAGGCATGCACCACCACGCTCGGCTGGAATAATGTTCCAAGATCATTCAATCAGTATCACCTAAGAAGTCAGCATTTCTTCATCACAGTGCAAGTAAAATGTATGATTAGTATTCATTTTAAGTAACACAGTCTATTAATATACATAATTCATTGTCTGGAGAGATGGCTTAGCAGTTAAGTCCCTCAGGACACAGGTTCTGTTCCCCATTACCCATTTAAGCCAGATGCACAAGTTGACACATATATCTGGAGTTCTTTTGCAGTGGCTAGAGGCCCTGGCATGCCCATTCTCCCTCTTTCTGCCTCCCTCTCTCAAATAAATAAATAAAATATTTGAAAAAAGAAGAGGAGGAGAAGGAAGAAGAGGCTAGGAAGATGGCTCAACCATTATATGCACTTGCTTGCAAAGCTTAACAGTCCCAGTTCAATTCCCCAGCCACCCACAGAAAGCCAAAGTCATTCATGTGCAGTAGCAAGAGACCCTGTCATAGCATGTAGATGTGTTGTGTGTGTGCATGTTGTATGCATGCATGTTCATGTGTGTGGGCACATGTATGGAGGTATCTGTGTATGTGCATGTGTAGGACAAAGGCTAAAAGATGTCCTCAGTCACTCTTTTTTTGTTTTTTTTTTGTTTTTTTGGTTTTTGAGGTAGAAATTAAAGGTATGCGCCACCACACCCTGCAATCATTCCTTTTTTTTTTTGAAACAAAGTCCCACTGAACCTTGACCTCACTAAACTAGCTAGTCAGTAAACCTAGGAATCCACCTTTCTCTGCCTCCTCCTCAGCACTTGGGATAACACACATGTGCTACATGCCTGCCATTTTACATGGGAACAGGGGATCTGAAATCAGGTCCTCATGCTGTGTGGAAAGCACTTTATCCTTTGAGACATCTCCACAGGTCTTAAATGTTTTTTCAGATTTTACTTTTCAATTTTTTTTTTTTTTTTTTTTTTTTTTTTTCAAGGTAGGGTCTCACTCTGGTCCAGGCTGACCTGGAATTAACTATGTAGTCTCAGGGTGGCCTCTAACTTACAGCGATCCTCCTACCTCTGCCTCCCAAGTGCTGGGATTAAAGGTGTGCACCACCATGCCCGGCTTCAATTTTATTTTTTAATCACATGCAAAATCTTTTCAAAATCACTTAACCTCTCTTATTAAGATAGTGTTTTACTTTTTTTGTTTGTTTTTTCAAGGTAGGGTCTCACTCTAGCCCAGGCTCACCTAGAATTTACTCTGTATTCTCAGGGTGGCCTCGAACTCATGGCAGTCCTCCTACCTCTGCCTCCCCATGCTGGGATTAAAGGCCCAGCTTGTTTTACATATTTTTTTAGCTTGATTTTTTACTTCCTAAAAATAGAGGACCAGAAAAAAGTCCTACAAATAATTATATGTCTGCAGTTTTGGCATTAAGAAAAACTATTAAAGCCAGGTGTGGAGGCTCACGCATGTCAGCCCAGCATTACAAGCTTGATGCCAGCCTGGACTGCATTTTGAGATCCTGTCTCAACAATCCAAGAAAGAAAAAGCAACCATTAAAGTTGGATTTTGTGCCAACAGCCGATGAGCTGATTGTTCAGACATGTAAATAAATGCAGTACACTGGTGAGGACCTATTAAAAGCTTGTGCCAGGCTGTGATGGTGCTCAGTTGGTGGAGTGCATGTTTAGTATGCATCAGGCCCTGGGTTTGATCCGTAACACTGCATTAAAAAGACTGCCAGGGCTAAGTTTGCTTGTAGAAGTCAGTGCAGGGACTTGATAGGAACCAGCAACTACTACAGCATCTGGTGATACTTACTCCTGACAGTGGGCATCTGTGCATCTGTCTTCCCTCCGCTGCAAGCTCTATCCATGCCTATTTCTCCTGCTCTCAGCAGCCTGTCATTATTGTATTGTAGTACTGTCCCAGGTTCTAAAACCCAAGAGAGTCCTTCTTGAAAGCAGAAGTATTAATAATAGATTGTGGCTCAGGGTTACTGCCTTTTTTTCCTTCCTGTGAAATATCTACCACTTATATCTGTTGCCAAACCCAGTTTCATCATTTACCTGCCATGTCCTTTCATTTATAAATTGTTTTTATATAACTACTTGCTTACATTACAGAGAAAAATGCTTCCATTTCAAACTGGGGATCATTTTATTGCCAAATTCTTTGTGTCCAGTGGCAACTCTTGGATCTCAGAGGGAGGGGTCATCTCCTACTGAAGGTTAGTTCTTTGGTACCTGTTATCCCTTGTGCTTGGCATATGTGATATTTGGGGCTTGGCACCAGCCCCTCCTGTAACCGTCCAGAATATCTCAGGAGATGTGCAAAGCTTGCAGGTTGGGAATTTCCTTGCTTCACTGTGCACAATGCTGTGACATAATTAAACCAGTGCTAGCCCACAAACTGGGTTCTATTCCCAATTTCTCCTCATCATGAGCCTTAGGCAACACTCACATCCTATCTAAGCCTAGTTTCCTCATTTGTAAACAGGGCACATTTTATCTAGGACCCTTGTGAGCCTCTGGTGGTTTTTGTATGCTAAGTTGTGCATTATCACCAGAGGGCGCCGAGCCCATGATTAACTGTGTGAGAGGACTCAAGCAGACTGGTTGGGACCAGTAGGCCACTCATGTGCTCCAGTCATGCCTCACTCTCTTCAGGATTTTTGCATGTGATGATCATTAAATAAGAAATGGAAGGGGGGCTGGAGAGATGGCTTAGTGGTTAAACGCTTGCCTGTGAAGCCTAAGGATCCCAGTTCGAGGCTTGATTCTCCAGGACCCACTTAAGCCAGATGCATAAGGGGGCGCATGCATCTGGAGTTCGTTTGCAGTGGCTAGAGGCCCTGGCGCACCCATTCTCTCTCTCTCTCTCTCTCTCTACCTGCCTATTTCTGTATCTCTCTCTCTCAAATTAATAAATAAATAAAAATTTAAAAAAAAAGAGAAATGGAAGGGGGCCTGGGAAGATGGTTTAGCAGTTAAAGGCTCTTGCTTGCAAAGCCTACTAGCCCAGATTCCGTTCCCTAGTACCCACATAAAGCCAGATACATAAAGTGCTCTATGTATCTGGATATCATATATAGTGGCAGGAGGCCCCGGAATACCCATTCTCCTTCCCTTCCTCTCTCTCTCTCTCTCTCTCTCTCTCTCTCTCTCACACACACACACACACACACACACACACAAAATACATAGATCTTAAAAAAAAAATAAGAGATGGAAGAGAAGTCAGGGTAGTGATTAATTTCCTTGCATGAACATGTGGTGTAGGAGGGAGGGGCCGGGAAGTGTCCTCACTGAAGCCCTGTGGACGCCTTCTTATAGCACATTTATGTCTTGGCTACGATTGGTGCTATATAACATCAAATATCCATCCACCTTTAAATTGTTATTTATTTATTTATTTATTTATTTATTTATTTATTTAGAGACAGAGAGAGGGAAAGGGAGAGAGTGTGAGAGTGAGAATGGGCATGCCAGGGCCTCTAGCCACTGCAAACGAACTCCAGACATGTGTGCCCGTTGTACATCTGGCTTAATTGGGACCTGGAGAATCAAACCGGGGTCCTTAGGCTTCACAGGCATGTGCCTTAACCGCCAAGCCATCTCTCCAGCCTCCATCCACCTTTAAATGGCTACTCTGTTTTTTGAGACAGGGTATCAAGGAACCCAGGCTGGCCTTGAACTCCCCATGTAGTTCCATCTGAGGGCTGAGGTTGCAGGTGTGTACCACCACTCCTGCTTTCTGTGACACAGGGGACTGGACCCAGCACATTGTGTATTCTAAACAAGCACTCTGCCACCCAGTATTCCACTACACCTGGGTTATGATGAGCTGGGGATCAACCCCAGGACTTTGTGTATGCCAGGCAGACACTCACCTCAGCCCATAAATGGTACATTCTCTCCTACACCAAATCACAGCTATTGCCAAGGCTAGAGATGATGAAACAAGGCAACTGTGGCTTTAACTTCAGGAAGGATAAGTAATCTGTGAGTTAGGGAAAGGGGGTCAGAAATTGTCCACTTCTTTTCTCTTCTACAGGGCTGGGCATGGAATCCAGGGCCTCATGCATTTAACCAGCGCTTTACCACTGAACTACGCCTCAGCCCCAGGCATGACCACTTTGATAGCATTTGGTCCCAGGAGGCTGACAAGATAGCTTCCATAATTAGTAATGCCTACCCAGAAGACCCTAAGGAGAAATCATGTGTTGGAGTCCCCCCTAGGGACTCCAGGGGGGCAGACATGGGATTGATATCTTTGGTAGCTACAATCCATTTATGGAGATCCTCATTGCGCACGGCAGCAATAGCATTACGCGCTGCCATGGCTGCTCCCACAGGTCTCTGCCGAGTAGGGGTAAGAGGCGCGGAGTCACGACACAGACTCTGGGAGTTGGGTGGAAGGAGGCAGAAGGTGAGCTGCTGCAAACTCGTTTATTCAAGGAAGTGTAGGGGGTTTAAAGGGTTTGGCTGGCCAATCGTTGTATGGGATGGTTCTCTTCTTGTGACCAATGACAGCCTATCTCCAGGCAGATCATCTTGCAGCAGGTTGCTCGCGAGCATGGGACTGTAGCTGTTGTCATGCCAGGCCTATGCAGGATGCCACATCCACAGAAGCCACTTCCTGGTTTCTTTTAGCATGCGGTCTGACTAGGGCCTGACCTGCATCGTGCCATACTTATCCTCCTTTTGTTTTTATTATTGGCGACCCTGGGAGGCATGGTTCTTTGCCAAGCCATTGTTAATCCCAAGCCCCAAGGGATCATCACATGCGATGGTGCCTGTTTTAGGTTACTCCATCTCATAGGGTCTTACCCGTCATTGACCACCTGCCATCCTGGTGAGAAAACCCGAGGGGTGTGGCTGTTGCCTAGTAGGCATGGGAGGGCCAAGTGGTGGTGGCTCTGTGGCATGCGAACGGTCCCAGCGAGCAAGAATCACCTATAGAACCTGAAAAAGACTGGGGTAAGACAGCTTTACAAATGATAAGATATCATATGGTGGTTCATGAGGGGTTGCCTCTTCCAATTGATAAATGGCTCCCTGTAGTAGAATCTGGTTGTTTGGATGGCAGGGATGCGCTGAGCAAAAGTTCTGAGACATCTGAAAAGAATCAGCATGATGGAGCGAATAACTAGGAGTCCTGCCAGGTTAAGAAGGGTTGAAGAAAGAAATGTAAAGTTATCATCGGGAGAAACAGCTGCAAAGCCAATGGGCGCCTGTCTAACGATAACATGGAGGGTCAGCATGAATAGTCATGGAAGGGTTCAGTCTACAACTAAGGAGGGAGCAGTTGGGAAAGCCCCTGGAAAAGAGTAAAAAGGCAGCGGCATTGAGTGTTGGGACCAAGACAAAATAATAGGGGGTTTTAACATAAACAGGTTGTTGGGTGACTGTCGTGAGCTCACCCTTCGCACCATAAATAGTAGCACTGACTGTCCTTAATGGTAGCAGATCAATGCAATCAAAGGAGTTGCAAAGGAATTTATGACTGGTTGGAGGGCAGCATTATCATAAGAGGCATTAATAAGCAAAAAGGCAAAGGTGTGGCTAAGAAGAAGTACTTGCTTGAAGGGGGAGGAATACAGCAAAACAGAGTGGCTAAAATGAAGCCTAGGAAAAGTGTGGGAATCTGGGCCCACCACACCAAACAAGTATGGCCTAAGAAGAATTGTCCAAAATGGTTTCTGGGAAGTGGTAGTAGGGAGAAAAGGAGATAAAAGGAGAAAAGGGGGGAATAAGTTTACAGTTCCATATCCGGACTGAGGGGTTTGGCATCATCCTCTTCATCAAGGTCGATCCCAAAGTCAGTGGCTGGATGGATGTTTCTGGCAGGGATCCAGATCAGGATCTGTGAAGTTTCTGGAAAGACACAAGCATACCCTTGGCCCTGTGTTAAAAGAGGGTAGGGTCCTTTCCAGATATTAGTAAGAGGATCCTTCCAGCGGACTAAGGGTAAGGGCATTGTGGTTGGTTGGGATCTCCATTGTTTGTAGGCTGGGGAGAGTCCTGCCTCATCAAAGGTGAGAAAATTGAGGGTGAAGAGAACTTCCACCAGGGCCAAGTGGGGATCCTTGGGCAACATAGTTGACTTTTGTTTTATAATTAGTTCCTTAAGGGTCCGGTTAATTCTCTCCACTATGGCTTGTCCTTGTGGGTTGTAGGGGATCCCAAGGGAGTGTCTTATTCCCCAAGATACCATGAAGGATGACCTTTGGAATTGGGCAGATGTGTATGCAGGGCCATTATCAGTTTTAATTGACCAAGGTACACCCAGTTAAAAGCAGACCAACATGGCAGTCAACCCATTTTTTTCACCTTAATGACATGGGATGCCTTCTCCCCTGACCAGAGAAGCAATAGTCAAAAAGATTTATTTTGTCCTTAGATTAAAGTGTCCTCCACAATGACATGGACATATTTGAGCACATGTTTCCAAAGGAAGGTATGAAGGGTAACAGGAATCTATCTGCCAGAGATGAAGAATTTGGTGTAAGGCCTCTAGGACTACCTTGAGTGTTGGCTGGGATGAAAGTTTTCCTGGGGCGTAATTGGAAAACCTGGAGACTGTCAGTCCAATGGTGGTTGGGGCTACAGTTAAAATGTTTACTCTGGCCTTACATGTTGGTATTTAACTTGTGCAGGACATATCTTTACAGGTATGGGTTAAATGTTTGCATTGGCTAAGTGAGAGCTTGGGGTATAGGGTTCTTAGGTTAGTGGGGATATATGGAACCTTTGGTGTAAATGTCTAACTTGTTTTAAAGGTGGCAAGGATGAGACAGCAATAAACTTGTCTACCTGCAAATTCCCATCAGCAATAAAGCCAGGCAGACCAATGTGTGAGCGAACATGCTCAATAAACCAAGGGTATGATCTGTTTTCCAACTGTAATTGTAAAGTGGAGATGGCAATGTCTATGGGATGATGAGAGGGCCTGGGATTGGCTAAGGGCAGTACCTTTGTCATTTGGACCGCATAACTGCTCTAAGACTCTGATGATGGCATATAGTTCCCCTAGCTGGACTGAATGGGGGTTAGGGAACTTAAGGGCCTCATCTGGTTGATTGGCTCTCTTAATAATTAGTCCATAAGTATGTTTATTGGCATCTATAAAGGCTGAGGCTGCTAAGGGTATTGGCTGACCAGAAGGCCTGGAGAAATAGTCTTTATGGGCAAAGCCGTCAGGGATTGAAGTAGTTTGTGAGTAGGGAGGTGATTTTCTATCTCATTGGGGAATCCCGCCATTAGGATGTGGAAAGGGGGTCCTCCCTAAAAAGGGGTTTAAGTTCCAACATGGGGATGGGCAGAATTATTTTGGAGGGTTCCGCATTATAGATTCAGTTAGTGTAGGTATGTGCCTTAATTGCTATGAGGAGCATTGCTTGTAGGTTGGTGGTGAGTTTATGGACCTGTGACCATGAGGGGTGTACCCAGTGAAGGGGTGATTGGTTTTGCCAGATGACACCTAAAAGCACCCCTGCCATCCAAAGGATCACATTTAGGATTGGAGCAGATGGGTCATGTCTTGTGAGGATCATTGAAAAGAGGTAGCAGGATATTTTATATAACAAATTTTTGGAGTGATCGTTTAGAGGAATTTTCTTTGAAGGGTTATCAGTAACTCTAAGGAGGTCATAAAGTGGTAGGAGTTCACTGGGAGGGATGGGCAAGAAAGGTTTGAGCCAGTTAATTTGGCCACAGAGTTTTTTGAGATCATTGAGAGAATAATGGTCCTTTATTAGAAGGTGAGGGGTAAGTGGTTGTATAGTAGTAGAAATTCTGCCCCTAAAAATCCAAAAGGGGGCACGGTTTGAATTTTTTCATTCACTAAGGCAGACCCAAGTGTTTTGAGGTCCTCAGTGAGTAGTTTAAGAAGGTCCAAAAGGGCAGTTCTTGAGGTATGTGCAATCAAAAGATCATCCATGTAATGAACAAGAAGGCATTTAGATTGTATTCTCGCTGTGGCGGAGGATATAAACATTTGGCAAATAGAAGGACTATTTTCATGCCCTGTGGGAGAACCCTCCATTGATATCTTTTAGCTGGGATAGAATGGCTGGTCTCCCACACAGTAAAGGCAAAAATAGGGCCTGTCATCTGCCACTAAAGGGATAGAGAAAAGGCAATCTTTAATATCTAAGATAACTATATGGTGGTTAGTAGGGATGGCTCCAGGGTGGGGGAGGCCAGTCTGAAAGGAGCCCATTTTTAACATATGTTTATTAACCTGGTGAAGGTCTTGGAGCAGTCTATGTTTACCAGTTTTCTTTTTAATGACAAAGATAGGGGAATTATGGGGGCTAATAGAGGGCTCAATATGGCCAAGAGCGAGCTGTTCTTGAATAAGGGATTTGAGAATAGTCAATTTAGGTTCTAGTATAGGCCACTATTAGACCCAAATGGGTTCCATGGTATCCCACTTGAGGAGTATGGGAGCAGTAGGGGATCGGACAGTGGCCCCTAGAATTGGGGGTGATGAGTAGTGGTGGGTGGTTTGGTGGGGTTGGGTCACCTGAGAGGCCATTGGTATCATGGGCGATAACATCATCGTAAAAGGCCTGGTCATCCATTGTTATGACAACCCCATGTCAGTAAGGAGGTCTCTGCCCCAGAGGGTATTGGGGACATTTGCTACCAAGGGGAAAAATTCCCCCGTGTTGCCATCATAGTCTTTCCATGTAACTGGTCTCCTAACCTGTCTAGTAGTCTGTTATCCCCAACACCCTTAATATTGGGATCATTTATAGTCCCAATTGGGCATGCAGAGTACATCATTGGCAGGGACCATGCGGCAATGTGTGCCTTCCTGCCAGGGAAAAGGATGAACAAAAGGAAAAGGGGGGAGGAGGGGACTGCCCGCTCACCCTTGGGCAGCCGTCAGCACACAGAACAGAAAGGGGCCTACTCACCGATGATCAAGAAGGGGGCGTTTTGCAATGCCGAGGGGGCTACTCACCAACGATCAAGGAAGGGGTGTCTCGCCAACGCCGAGGGGACAGAGGGTCCCTGTTTGGGCGCCAGATGTTGGGGTCCCCCCTAGGGCCAGCCCAGGAGGGATGGCAGGGTCTCCGCCGAGTAGGGGGTGAGAGGCACGGAGTCACGACACAGACTCCGGGAATTAGGTGGAAGCAGGCAGAAGGCAAGCTGCTGCAAACTCGTTTATTCAAGGAAGTATAGGGGGTTTAAAGGATTTGGCTGGCCAATCGTTGTATGGGGTGGTTCTCTTCTTGTGACCAATGACAGCCTGTCTCCAGGCAGATCATCTCTCAGCAGGCTGCTCGCGAGCATGGGACTGGTTGTCACACCAGGCCTGTGCAGGATGCCACGTCCACAGAAGCCACTTCCTGGTTTCTTTTAGCATGCGGTCTGGCTAGGGCCCGACCTGCATGGTAAATGGAAGCAGATTTTGGGCAGCTTTAGGACTTGGAGGGAGGGCAAAATGGTCTTGCTGTGTGTATTGGTCTGGTTAAATCTTGCCAGACCTTAACCTTGTGGCCCTTAATTAAAGCCAAGTCCACGCTGTGAGTCTCACTGAAAGTGGCTCCTGGAGGCCAGCCACCTGCCGTTCCTGTGCCCGCTGGATAAGGGATAAACAATCTTGAGTTCCCGCTAGTGCTTGGTGCCGTGTCACACATGCAGAGGACTTGGAACAAAACTTGTGCCCAGCACCAGGAATGGTGGGTTGGCAGAATGGAGGGCCACCTTGTACACCTGATGCAGTTTACATGCACAGTGCATAGTGAACGAAGATGTCAACTGCGCAAACTCAGGATTCAGGGAAAGCTGGCTTCTCTGAGGGTTTAAAATTCATATAAGGTCGCTATCGTGCTTGCACACCATGTGTGAAGCCTTGGCTTTGATCCTCAGTGTAAGGAAGCAAGGGAGGAAGAGCAGGAAGAAGGAAAGGAGATACAAAGAAAGAGAAATACAGAAAGAATAAAAAAGTGAATGTAGGCCTGAGGTATGGCTCAGTGGTAGAGTGCTTACCTAACCTGTGTAAGGTCCTGGGTTTGATCCCCAGCACTGCAATTGAAATAAAATAAGGTGAGTGCAAAGGGTGTGAATTATCCGTGTTTTCACCTCAAGAAGCTAACACAGCACTGAAGGAAGGTGGGTTGACCACACCAGTGTCAGCTTCTGTTGCACAGTAAATGGAAATTAATGACAAACTCTATTTGGTCACACTTTTAAAACTGTCTTATGTTTTGCTTTCTCTTTCTGTCTTAATTTATTTACTTTTGTCTGAGAGAGAGTGACGGGGGAGGAGGGAGAACATGGTAGGTATGCTAGGGCCTCTTCCCACTGTGAACAAACTCCAGGTACACGTGCCATGTTGTGTGTCTGGCTTTACATGATTATTAAGAATTAAATCCCGGCCAACAGGCTTTGCAAGCAAGCACCTTTAATTGCTTAGCCATTTCCCAGTCTTCCTTTCTTTCTTCCCTCCTTCCTTCCTTTCTTTCCTTCTTCCTTCCTTCCTTCTTTCCTTCAACAGGGTCTCATATAGCCTAGGCTGGCTCAAACTAACTATAGCTGAGGATGACCTTGAACTCCTGACCCTCCTGTCTCCACCTCCTGAGTTCTGGGATTATAGGCATGTGCCAGCACCTTAAGAAAGCTAGGCAAGCACTCTCCCAACTGAGTTATGTCACCAGTCCATGCCCATAGATTCTTGTGTTCTTGCCTCTTTCCTGGTAGAGGCTTCTAGAGGCAGAACCTGTATCTGTGCGTGATGTCACAGGGTGCCTCCAGGCAGCAGGAGATTGTTTGATAGTGACTTTCTCTTAGCTGTGTGTACCTTAACCCACGTCTGGCTCTTTCTACCTGCAGGTGTGTGGGTCTGATATGCTGTGGGAGCAGATCGTTCAGTCAGCCTTCGACACCATCACCCCTGACATGAGGTCCCTGGCGAAGGATGTAGGCTGGAGACAGATGTTTTTCACCAACAAGCTCCAGCTGCAGCGGCAGCTCCGCAAGAAGAAAGAGAGACATGGAGGCCAGCGGGAGGAGCAGTCTTAGGACACCTGTTCCCACCAAGGGGACCTGAGGCACAGTACTACTTCTCCTCTGAATCCAAATCTCATTTGCTCTTCTTAAGAACAAATAGGTTTTTGTGATTCTAGGGATCATTGGAAAGGTATAGATTTGCACACAAACGCAAATTTACCCAGTGCCTTACTTGAGCCACCGTCCATCATACTCAGGTTAAGTCTTAGCCTGAAACGGTTTTCATCTTCCCCTCCCCTGTCACCCTGGCAATGGGCTTCTGCTGGTTCTAAACAAGCAATAAAGGATTCTTGGCAGCTTTGGATTAGATTTATTTTACATAGACATTCAAAAGGGCAACTGGGCTTTTGAATTTTTTCCTGGTGTCTCCTTATCTGACTCCCTTCATGGAGTGGGTGGCTGTGTTCCCACAGAGAACTGTAGGCAGGTGCCCCAGGAGGCGCTGAGGGAGAGCAGAGCTGCCTTCCCAAGTTTGTATTCAGCCCCTGACCTTGTGGGCCTAGGATGCCAGGCTAGGTGCTGTGGCTGCCATTGGGGCATGGCTGGAAAAGTCCAGACATTCTACATGCAGCCCTTGCTCAGTACACTTCCCAGGACTTTGTTTAATGAACCTGCCATTTCTTATAGGAACACGGCTTCCCCAAGGGAATGCAGACATCCCCACTTTACAACAGGGATTTTAAGCACAAGCTGAGGGTAACCAATTAAAACTTAGTAGACTTTGCATTCAGTTAACATGAGCAGGGTATAAATAATAGAGTTGCTTCTCTCTCTTTAGTTTTTTTTGGTTTTTTTTTGTTGTTGTTTTGTTGTTTGTTTTTCGTTTTTTGAGGCAGGGTCTCACTCTAGCCGAGGATGACCTGGAATTCACTCTGTATTCTCAGGGTGGCCTCAAACTTATGGCAATCCCCCAACCTCTGCCTCCTGAGTGCTGGGATTAAAGGTGTGCACCACGATGCCCGGCTTTTAAAAAACTATATTTTGTTTATTTATTTGAGAGAGAGAATGGGTGCACCAGGGCCTCCAGCCACTGCAAATGAACTCCAGATGCAGGCGCCTCCTTGTACATCTGGCTTACGTGGGTCCTGGGGAATGGAACGGGGGTCCTTTGGCTTTGCAGGGAAACTCCTTAACTGCTAAGCCATCTCCAGCCCTCTTTTTAGTTGTTTTTTAAAAATATATTTTATTTATTTATTTGAGAGAGAGAAAGTGGTACAGAGAGAAAGACAGAGAGAGGGAAAGAATGGGCACGCCAGGGCCTCCAACCACTGCAAACTAACTCCAGATGCACGCGCCCCTTTGTGCATCTGGCTTACATGGGTCCTGGAAAATTGAATTAGGATCCTTTGACTTTGCAGGCAAATAACTTAACTGCTAAGCCATCTCTCTAGTCCCACTCTTTTAGTGTTTTGTTTTGTTTCAAGGTAGGGTCTCGCTCTAGCCCAGGCTGACCTAGAATTCACTGTGTAGTCTCAGAGTGGCCTCAAATGCACAGTCACCCTTCTAGATCTGCCTCCTAAGTACTGGGACTAAAGGTGTATGCCACCATGCCTGGCTCCTTCTCTTTAAAAAAAAAAAAAAAACTATTTTATTTATTAGAGAAAGAGGGAAAATAGGAGTAGCAGGGCCTCTTGCCTTTTAGCTGCCAAGCCACCTCCCCAGCCCTTTTTTTTTTTGTTGTTGTTGTTGTTGGATTTGTTTTGAGGTAGGATCTCACTGTAACCCAGGCTGACCTGGAATGCACTCTGTATTTCCAGGCTGGCCTCCAACTCACATCGATCCTCCTACCTCTGCCTCCTGAGTGCTGGGATTAATGTCATATGCTGTTATATTAATGTCATATGCCTGGCTGTTTCCTTTTGTTTTCTTGAGGTATGGTCTTTCTCTAGCCCAAGCTGACCTAGGGTGGCCTGAAACTCACAGCAATCCTCCTACCTTTGCCTCCTCAGTGCTAGGATTAAAGGCATGAGCCACCACACCTGGCCCAGCTGGGTTTTTTGTTTTGTTTTGTTTTTCGAGGTAGGGTCTCACTCTGGCCCAGGCTGACCTGGAATTCACTATGTAGTCTCAGGGTGGCCTCGAACTCTCGGCGATACTCCTACCTCTGCCTCCCGAGTGCTGGGATTAAAGGCATGCGCCACCATGCCTGGCTTTATTTTTTAGTTTTGTTATTTTTTTAAATTTCTTTATTTACAAGCAGAGAGAGAGAAAGAGAGAGAGAGGGAGGGAATGGGTGTGTCAGGGCAAACATGCGCCACGCTTGGGTCCCTTAACTTAAGTCACTCTTGGGTACTGGCAGTTGCCTTAGTGTGCTAGCCAGAGTCCTCAAAGAGTAATGACTCGAGCCATTTTTAAAAATTTTTATTTTCATTTTCATTTTATTTATTTATTTGAGAGCGACAGAGAGAAAAAGAGGCAAATAGGGAGATAACGGGCACGCCAGGGCCTCCAGCCACTGCAAACGAACTCCAGATGCATGTGTCACCTTGTGCATCTGGCTTACGTGGGTCCTGGTAAATTGAGCCTCAAACTGGGATCCTCAGGCTTCACAGGCAAGCGCTTAACCGCTAAGCCATCTCTCCAGTCCCCCTTCTTTTTTTTTGAGACAGGATCTTATTCTATAGTTTAAATTGTCCTAGGTTGTAGCCTAGGTTGGCCTTGAATCTGAAGTGATCCTCCTGCCTCAGTGTCTAGAGAGCTGGGGATTACACATGTGATCCCTTGCTTTATATATATATATATATAAGTCGAGATGGTCTCATGTAGCCCAGGCTGGCTTGGAAGTCTCAGCAGTCCTCTTGCCTCAGATCTCTGAGTGCTGAGGTTACAGGTGCGCACTACTGTTTGGTACTACACTTTGAGAGTGAAAATTGTTCTTTATTTGTTTGTTTTTGCTTGCTTGAGACAGGGTCTTACTCTGTAGCTGAGGCTGGTCTCAAACTAGCCATCACCTTCCTGTTTAGGTCTACCAAGTACTTGGATTACAGGTATGAACCACCATGGCTGGCTTGGCTCAGATATAACAAATAAAATAAAATCATGTTGAAAACCAGACTTGTTTTTGTGAGCACTAAGGATTTTTTGAGGGCCTTGTTCATCCTAAACATGTAATTTTCTATTAAGCTACATACTTAGCCCTTAAATCACATTTCAGTCCTCATCTACTCATTCTCAAAACAGTCACCGTGGGCTGGGGAAGTAGCTCAGTTGGTAAAATGCTTGCCTAAGCATGCTCAAAGCCCTGGGTTTGATCCCCAACACCACAGAAAAACCACCGGGTGTGGTGGTACATACCTGTAATCTCAACCTGGGAGGTGGAGGCAGGAGGGTCCGAAGTTCTGGAACTTGGCTACATGGCAAGTTTAAGGCCAACATGGAGACATAAGACTGTCTCAAAAATTATAATATACTTCTTATAGAGGTTGGTAGGGCTGCTTCAGTCCTCACTTTTCCCAGCCAATCAAATTAGATTCTTTGAGAAAGCACATTTGGGCCTGTATCAGTTTTTAGTTAACAGTAGTAAGCCTGGGAGCAGGGGACTCAGGCGCCTTTAATAGGCTTGTTTATTCTAAGAGCCTGTACAGGACCAATGCTGATTTTCTGTTTTTTTAATGAAGTTATTATGTGGTGAAATTTTGTAAATATAATACAGAGTAACCATCAAAAAATATTAAAATAAATACCTAAACAAATCCTCAGTCACTTTGCTCCAGTTTGAGACCCTCTGCTTCTCACTGTTGGATTGCAACCCAGGCTAGGTTTCCAGAGACATCCACACAGTCCAGTGCAGTCTGCTCCAGACAAATGAGGGCTGAGCTCCAGCACAGAGCGAAGGTTTCATTGTCCAGAGACCTAAGCCCCAGTCCCCACCTGCAGAATGCTAGGCCCTACTGGTTGATTGGTGCCATCTAGAAGGCATGAGGCATTTGTAGTACATGGCTCCTGCTGCCTGGGCTCGCCCTGGGCTTCCACTTCATTCATGAACTGGCTCTTATCAGCATGACAGGATGGCACTGTCAATACACAAACATGATAGTATGGTGTCAGTGTAACTGCATACATAGTATTTCAACTCATTTGTAGCCTCCATACTAAGTGTTGGCATCTGCGTTTCATGCGTAGTGCTTTAACTACCTGGGATTCTGAAAGCTTGTGGACATGCACAAGCATCTAGATTAAATGTGAATCAGTAGGAACACAAACATATCCATTTGAAAACTTTTTTTGGAGGGGGCATCACTGTTTTAACACCAGCGCCACCTCTAGCTTGCTGAG
Source organism: Orientallactaga sibirica (assembly GCA_036365145.1). Classification (NCBI taxonomy): domain Eukaryota; kingdom Metazoa; phylum Chordata; class Mammalia; order Rodentia; family Dipodidae; genus Orientallactaga; species Orientallactaga sibirica. The sequence continues at coordinate 11,481,867 of JAEOAD010000044.1, forward strand.
CTGCAGCCGAAGGGGACAGTAAGTAAATATGGTGGTTTCTACACCATGGCTTGCACAAAGCAAACGTCCTCAACTAGCTTCAAAACAACTAGGAAACAACTAGCTTCAGAAGCCGCCAGCAAGAGTGCAGCCTCTATTGGAGGGGCAAGCAAACATCATTAAAACCTGATACTTTGGAATGTTGTGAAATTAGCCTCTATCAGAAGTCCACTGAATTTCTAGCTTGCACACTGCCTTTCCAGCTTCTATTGTGAAAAATTGCTCAGAACTTTAAAACAGATCTGCACTTCTAGAATGCAACTATGGGTGTTTTGCAGCAGGCAGGTGAAGCCTATCTGGTTGGCTTAAAAAAAAATTTTTTTTTTAATTATTTTTTGGTTTTGCAAGGTACGGGTTGCACTCTAGCCCAGGCTGATCTGGTATTCACTATACAGATCACTATAGTCCCAGGCTGGTCTCAAAGTCACAGTGATTCTCCTACCCCTGCCTCCCAAGTGCTGGGATTAAAGGTGTGCACCACCATGTCTGACTCATGGTTGGCTTTTTTAAAATATACCAACCTGTGGGCTATCCATGCCAAAAGTGTAACAATTATGCCAAAAGAGATCCAGCTACCATGCTGCGTATGTACAGAAGGTGATTAAGAGTCCACTGTGAAGCCAGGCGTGGTGGCACACACCTTTAATCCCAGGATTCGGGAGGCAGAGGTAGGAGGATTGCCAAGAGTTCAAGACCACCCTGAGAATACAGAGTGAATTCCAGGTCAGCCTGGGCTAGAGTGAGACCCTACCTTGAAAAACCAAAACAAAAAAAGAATCCACTCTGATGGGAAATATTTCATTCTAAAATGATATTTTTCCTCAATATTATCAGTAGTTCTGAATGTTAGAATTTTTTTTCCCATGGAGTCAAAAGGTATTTTCAGAGTATGATAGATAGAAGTAAAATAGGGACAGATATCAGATATTGTCAGTTTTTACATTTCATTTGTGCATGATTTTTAAATATAAATGTGTGGATATAAAGCATGAATACAAGTCAAAATATTTCAATGAACAAATTTCACTAGGATAGCTATAACAAGTATAAATAAATCTATTGTTGTGGTTTATCTTGTCAACTGGACAGGAGGAATTTTTAAAATTGGATTAGTCTTTTAAAAAATATTTTAGGGGGCTGGAGAGATGGCTTAGCGGTTAAGGCGCCTACCTCCTAAGCCTAAGAATGCTGGTTCCAATCTTCAGGTCCCACGTTTAGCCAGATGCAGTGACGCAAGGGCGCAATGCTGCACTTGACCATAAGGGGGCGCACACATCTGGATTTCATTCACAGCAACTGAGAGACTGCTGGAGCACCCATCTCTGTCTTCCTCTTCCTCTCCCCCTCTCTGTCTCTCTCTGTCTCTCTCCAAAAATAAAAAATTTAAAAAATATATTTATTTATTTTTTTTTTTTTTTTTTTTTTTTTTTTTTTTTTGGTTTTTCCAGGAAGGGCCTCACTCTACCTCAGACTGACCTGGAATTCACTCTGTAGTCTCAGGGTGGCCTTGAACTCACAGCGATCCTTCTATCTCTGCCTCCTGAGTGCTGGGATTAAAGGCATGTGCCACCACCCCAGCTTTTATTTTCCTTTTTATGGACAGCTTCCATAGTTACAGTCAACAAATCATGATAATTCTCTCCCCTCCCCTCCTCCATTTTCCCCTTCACAAATCCACACTCCATCATATCCCCTCCCTCTCTCTATTAGTCTCTCTTTATTTTGATGTCATCATCTTCTCCTCTTATTATGAGGATCTTGTGAAGATAGTGCTAGGCACTGTGAGGTCATGGATATCAAGGCCAATTTCTGTCTGGTTGATTGCACTGTAAGCAGTCCTACCCTTCCTTTGGCATTTACATTCTTTCTGCCACCTCTTCTGCAATAGACCCTGACCCTTGGAAGCGTGATAGGGATGTTTCAGTGCTGAACATTCCTCAGTCACATCTTCTCAGCACTATGGTATCTTTTGGGTCATCCCAGTGATCACCGCCATCTGAAAAGAGAAGCTTCTCTAACCAAAAGTGAGAGTAGCATTAATATATGGGTATGACCATTAAGTAAAGAGCTTATAGGACAGTTTGGTGAGCATAATATATGCATTTAGCCAGACAAGAGCAGGCATCACACTCCTAATGCTCATGACCTCCCCCACTATAGGCTTTTGGTTAGGTTTTCAGTATCAGGCATGTATTCCCTCCTGTGGAGTGGGCCTATAGTCCAAGTAGAGAGCAGTTGGTTTCCCCCATAACAGACCTGCCACTAGTGCACCCATTGGCTCATTTGGCCTAGCTGGCCAAACTTAAGGCTTTGTGTCCACTGTAGTTTATCTCCACTGATGATTTTCTCTCTCCCATGGAGCTGTATGCAGTATAGCCTTTTCCAGCTTTCTGTCAGTACCAGTCTACCAGGAGAAGGTTTTCAGCTCAGCCCCAGTTTGATTTCTCAGTGACCTTGTAGCTTCAGCAATAGAGTCTTATCATCTATTCCTGGTAGGAAGCCAAGAGTATTGGCAGTAGCCTGTAATGTTTTGGGGGCAACAGGGACCTCCCTGACCACCAACTCACTGGAAGGTATCCCATCCCTGAGAGTGAAACTTTTCTAGTAATAGCCTATGGCTTCTGGGTGTGCCATTATCCAAAGAAGTAGGTTATCATGTGGCTTATTCACAATAGCCTGAATTTTGATTACTGCTCCCCCCACATTCCTTTTACTCAATCTCTTCCCCTGACCTCGTTTAGGCCATCCCACCCTCAGTAATCTGTCCATCTACTTACATATATACAGTACCATCCCCTTAAGTCCACTCCTTTCCTCCCTCCCTTATAGCCCTTTTCTAGCCTCTGCTACTAATTTTTACTCCAACGCACACACAAGTTTGAACATTTGTAACTAGGATCCATATATGAGAGGAAACATGTGACTTTTGGCTTTCTGGGCCTGGGTTACCTCACTTAGTATACTCCTTTCCAGATCCATCCATTTCCCTGCAAATTTCATAATTTCATTTTTCTTTACAGCTGAATAGAACTCCATTGTGTAAATGTACCACATCTTTATTATTCATTCATCTGTTGAGGGACATCTAGGCTGGTTCCATTTCCTAGCTATTGTGAATAGAGCAGCAATAAACATGGTTGTGCAAGTATCTCTAAGGTAGTGAGAAGAGTCCTTTGGATATATGCCCAGGAGTGCTATAACTGGGTCATATGGTAAATTTATTTTTAGCTGTCTCAAGAACCTCCACACTGATTTCCACAGTGGCTATACCAGACTACATTCCCACCAGCAATGTAGAAGGGCTCCCCTTTTTCCGCATCCTTGCCAACATTTATTGTCATTTGCTTTCTTGATGATAGCCATTCTGACAGGAGTGAGATGGAATCTCAAAGTAGTTTTAATTTGCATTTCTCTGATGGCTAAGGATGTAGAACACTATTTTTAGATGTTTATAGGCCATCTGTATTTCTTCTTTTGAAAATTCTCTATTTAGTTCCATAGCCCATTTTTTAATTGGGTTGTTTGATATCTTATTATTTAGTTTTTTGAGTTCTTTGTATATCCTAGATATTAATCCTCTGTCAGATGTATAGCTGGCAAAGATTTTCTCCCATGCTGTAGGTTGTCTCTTTGCTCTATTCACAGTGTCCTTTGCTGTACAAAAGCTTTGTAATTTCATGAGGTCCCAGTGGTTGATTAGTGGTTTTATTTCCTGAGCAAGTGGGGTTATATTCAGAAAGTCATTGCCTATGCCAATATGTTGAAGGGTTTCCTGTAGAAGTTTCAGAGTTTCAGGTCTGATATTAAGGTCCCTGATCCACTTGGACTTGATTCTTGTGCATGGAGAGAGACAAGGATCTATTTTCATACTTCTACATATAGAGATCCAGTTTTCCCAGCACCACTTGTTAAAAAGGCTATCTTTTCTCCAATGAATTCTTTTGACATTTTTGTCAAAAACCAGATGACTGAAGCTGCCTGGATTAACAGCTGGATCCTTATTCTGTTCCATTAATCTACATGTCTGTCTTTGTGCCAGTTCCATGCTGTTTTTGTAACTGTGGCTTTGTAATATAGCTTAAAATTAGGGGAAAAAAATGGGTATGGTGGGCTGGAGAAATAGCTTAGTGGTTAAGGTACATGCCTGTGAAGCCTAAGGACCCAAGTCCAATTATCCAGGTCACATGTAAGCCAGGTGCACATGGTGGTGCATGTGTCTGAGTTTGTTTGCAGTGGCTAGAGGCCCTGGTGTGCCAATTCTCTCTCTCTCTCTCTGTCTGTCTGTCTGTCTCTCCCCGCCCGCCTCTAATAAGTAAAAATAAATCTTTAAAAAAATCGGGTATGGTGATATTGCCAGCCTTATTTTTGTTGCTCACAATTGTTTTGGCTATTCAGGTTTTTTTGTGCTTCCAAATGAATTTTAGGATTGTTTCTTCTATTTCCATGAAGAATGACATTGAAATTTTAATGGGGATTGCATTAAATGTGTAGATTGCTTTTGGTAAGATTGACATTTTCATAATATTGTTTCTTCCAGTTAAAGAACATGGGATGTCTTTCCATTTCCTAGTGTCTTCTGCAATTTCTGTCTTGAGTGTTTTAAAGTTTTCATTGTAGAGATCCTTCACTTCCTTGGTTAGGTTTATTCTAAGGTCCTTCATTTTGGGGGCAATTGTGAATGGGAGTGATTCCAGGATTTCCTCCTCCATGTGTTTGTTGTTAGTATATAGGAAAGCTACTAATTTATGTATATTTGTTTTCTATCCTGCTACATTGCTAAAAGTGTTTATCAGCTCTAACAGTTTGCTGGTAGAGTCTTCAGGGTCCTTTATGTGTAGAATCATATCATCTGCAAATAATAATAATTTGATCTCTTCCTTTCCAATTTTTCTCTCTTTTATGAGTGTCTCTTGTCTTATTCCTAAGACTTCTAGTACTCTATTAAATAAGAGTGGGGACAGTGGACATCCTTGTTTTGTTCCTGATTTTAGTGGAAAATCTTCAAGTTTGTCCCCATTTAGTACTATGTTGGTTGTAGGTTTGTCATAAATAGCTTTTATTATGTTGAAATATGTTCCTTCTTTTCCAATTTCTGTAGGACTTTTACCATGAAGAGATGTTGGATTTTTTCAAATGCCTTTTCTGCATCTATTGAGATGATCATGTGAGTTTTGTCCTTCAGCGCATTTATGTAGTATATTGCATTTATCGATTTGCATATGTTGAACCATCCCTGCATCTCTGGGATGAAACCTATTTGGTCAGGGTGAATGATCTTTTTGTGATATGTTCTTGTATTCTGTTTGCCAATATATTGTTGAGAATTTTTGCATTTATGTTCATGAGGGAGATTGGTCTGTAATTTTCTTTTTTTGTTCTGTCTGTCTGGCTTTGGTATCAGGGTGATGCTGGCTTTCTAGAAGGAGTTTAGTAGGATTCCTTCCTTTTCTATTTTATGGGAAAGTTTGAGAAGCAGTGGTGTTATTTCTTCCATGAAGGTCTGGTAAAAGTCACCAGTAAATCAATCTGGGCCTGGACTCTTTAGTTGCGAGACAGAGGTACTTGTTATAGGTTTATTTAAATGGTTTATCTCATCTTGATTTAATTTTGGTAGGTCATATGAATCAAGGAAATCATCCATTTCTTTCAGATTTTCAAACTTAGAGGTGTATATATTCTTAAAGTATGTCCTTAAGATTTTCTGAATTTCTTTGGTATCTGTTGTAATTGTGCCTTTTTCATCTCTAATTTTATTACTTTTTTGTTTCTTCTCTCTTTCTTCTGGTCAGATTTGCTAAGGGTTTATCAATCCTGTTTGTCCTTTCAAAAAACCAACTCTTTGTCTCATTGTTTTTTGTTTTGTTTTGTTTTTGGTTTCTATTTCATTAATGTCTGCCCTAATTTTTATTATTTCTTCCTGTCTACTGATTTTTGGTTCGCCTTGTTCTTCTTTTTCAAAGGCCCTTAAGGTGAAGCATTAAGTAGTTTACTTGCAACCATTCTAATTTCTTAATATAGGCACTTAGAGCTATAAACTTTCTTCTTAGAACTGCCTTCATTGTGTCCCAAAGGTTTTGGTATGTTGTATTCTTATCATCACTTTATTCTACAAATTTATTGATTTCCTTTTTGATTTCTTCAATGACTCATTCATCATTCAATAGTGTACTCTTTAGTCTCCATGAATTTCTGTATGCTCTGTAGTTTTTCTTGTTGCTGATTTGCAGTTCAATCCCATTGTGGTCAGATAGAGTACATGGGATTATTTCAGTTTTCCTGTATTTGCTAAGATTTGCCTTGTGTCCTAATATATGGTCTATTTTAGAGAATGTTCCATGTGCTGTTGAGAAAAATGTATATTCTGCAGCATTTGGGTGGGATGTTCTATAGGTATCTGTTAGGTCCATTTGTTCCATAACATCATTTAATCCAGATGTCTGTTTATTTTTTACCGGGATGACCTGTCAATTGATGAGAGTGGGGTACTAAAGTTAGCCACTACAACTGTGTTTGGTGTAACCTAAAGTCTAACATTTTTTTTTTTTAATGAAATTGGGAGCCCCAATGTTAGGAGCATATACATTTAGGATTGTAATGTCCTCCTGTTGGAGTGTTTCTTTAATCAGTATAAAGTGACCTTCTTTATCTTTCCTCACTAATGTTGGTTTGAAGTCTATCCTGTCAGATATTAGGATAGTGACCCTTGCTTGTTTCCTAGGCCCATTTGCTTTCTATCTTTTATTGAAAGATGAGTTTCCTGGAGGCAACAAATGGCAGGATCTTGCCTTTTAATCCAATCTGCAAGCCTGTGTCTTTTGGTTGGGGCATTGATATTAAGAGTTATTATTGAAAGGTGTGTGTTTATTCTTGTCATTCTTCTTGTTTTGTAGTGTTTCTGTTTCCCCTTTATTCTCTTGTTTTAACTGTTATTTGAGTATGGTTTATTTTTTCCTGTTTCCTCATGTGTGTGCTTTGATTTCTCTTCAGCATGAAAGATTCCTTCAAGTATTTTCTGTAGAGCTGACTTAATTGTCACAAATTCCTCTAGCCTGTTTTTTTTTTTTTTTTTTTTTTTTTTTTTGAGGTAGGTTCTCACTCTGGTCCAGGCTGACCTAGAATTAACTATGTATTCTCAGGGTAGCCTCGAACTCACAGTGATCCTCCTACCTCTGCCTCCTGAGTGCTGGGATTAAAGGCGTGCGCCACCACGCCCAGCTTCTCTAGCCTGTTTTTGTTGTGGAATGTCCTTATTTCTCCATTAATTTGGATAGATAGCTTTGCAGGATAAAGTAATCTTGGTTGACAGTTGTTATCTTTCAGAATTTGGAATACATCACTCCAAGCCCTTCTGGCTTTTAAAGTTTGTGTTGAGTAATCTGCTGTGATCCTGATGGGCTTGCCTTTGTAGGTGACTTGCTTTTTCTCTCTAACTGCTTTCAATATATTTTCTTTGGTTTGTGTGTTTAGTAGTTTAATTATAACATGGTGACGAGAGGTTCTTTCCAGGTTTTTGTCTGTTTGGTGTTTTAAAAGCTTCTTGTATCTGCATTGTCATTTCTTTCCCAATTTGGGAAATTTTTTCTTCTATGATTTTGTTGAAAATGCCTACTATGCCTTTGGAGTGAAATTCTTCTCCTTCTATTATGCCCTGAATTCTTATGTTTGATCTTCTCATACTGTCCCAATATCTTGAAATTCCCATTCATACCTTCCTATTAGCTTATCTTTCTCTTTGTTGGACTGTATTAGGTCTGCCATCTGGTCTTCTAGTTTAGATATTCTGTCCTCTCCTTTATCTATTCTACTGGTGAGAATTTCCTCAGGTTTTTTTTTTTTAATTTAACTTACTGTGTTTTTTAGTGCTAGTATTTCAGCCTAGTTTTTCTTCAGTATTTCATCTCCCTACTCAAGTCTTGTAATAACCTCCTTATTTCATTATTCTGCTTTCCTGTGTTCTCTTGAGAGTCCTTCAGGACTTTGTTTTCTTCTTCTCCTCCTCCTCCTCCTTCCTCCTCCTCCTCTTCCTCCTCCTCCTCCTTCTTCTTCTTCTTCTTTTTTGAGGTAGGGTTTCACTCTAGCTCAGGCTGATTTGGATGTTTTCTTCTTTAATTCCTTTGTTTTCTTCTTTGATTTCTTCTTTGATTTCTTTGAGTATAGATAAAATCATTTAAAAAAATCTTTGTCAGGCATTTCATCTAAAACAGTCTCATTGGGGGCCATTTCTGAGAGATTTAGAATTTATTTATTTATTTATTTATTTATTTATTTATTTGAGAGAAAAAGAGAGATACAGAAATAGGCAGGTAGAGAGAGGGAGAGAGAGAATGGGTGTGCCAGGACCTCCAGCCACTGCAAATGAACTCCAGATGCATGTGCCCCCTTGTGCCTCAAACCAGGGTCCTTAGGCTTCACAGGCAAGCATTTAACCACTAAGCCATCTCTCCAGCCCAGGGAATTTATAATTTTTGATGGGGTTGTATTTTCTTGATTCTTTGTGTTTCTTATATTATAATGTAGCAATTATTACATCCTAAATTGATTTGATGCTTAGGTTTTCTAGTTATCTGCAGTGCTCTTCGACTTGGAAATCCAACTTTATATATCTTCAGGGTTGGAGTTTAAGGTGCCAAGTGTAGCTCTTTTATTCTAATCCAACCACAGAAGTAATCCTAGGTGTTGAGTTTGTCTGCTATTCAAGTATTCTAGTAGGCTGGGTGGAGCAATTTACTGGCAAATTCTAAAATTCAACTGAGCAATATACACATTCCATAAAAACAAATACAGAGTATGCAAGTTTGGGGATTAAAACAAACAGATAACCATATAAAGACAAAATCCCCAAGGGTGTGTGTTGCTCTACACCCTTAATCCTGTCAGATGGGAGGTTGAGATTTCTGTTCCGAAATGGGTTCCAGGTCAGTTTTGGTCTGAATCAAACCCTGCCCCCAGTAATGACAGAAGAAAAAGACAAAGACTTATGAATCTGAAAGCATCAAAGGCAACAATAGTCACCCCCAAATACAGCTTAATTGAGAATGGTAAAGCCAACCAAGAATATGTAAGCCATAACCTGCCCTGACATGGAAAAGAGATTAGCACTTCCAGTGCAGGCCTATGCACCTGCTTTTTTTGTCGGTCTGCCTTGTAACATTTTGGGGTGACTTCCAATCTCACCAATGCTCAGTGCCCACCTCAATCCCTCTGTATTACGCTGTAAATCTGGTGTTCTGATCAGCTGCACTGGATGCCCTGCCGCCCTGAGGCTAAATGCATTCTCCAGAGGTTCACAGTTCTCATGGTTGGGGGATGGGAGAGTGCAGGAAGCCTGGACTTGTACTGGAACTGCTCCGCTGCTCCTGCCTGTGTCCCCTTCAGCTGATCTCTGCTGTCTCCCCTTCAGGTTTTTTGCCTTTGCAAGGAGGCTGATGAGGTTGGAAAATCCCCTCATTTGGTCTCTGCTCCTGCAGCTTGGCACTGAGCCAAGTGGGCACGTGGATCTGTGTGGATCGGGCTGCTAGTGCCTGGCTGGTTTCCTCCTTTCTGGTAGATGTTGGTCTCTCCACCATGGCCAATAATAACCTATACACCTTCACTTTTTGGAAGAAGAGTACATTTTTCTGTGATTTGCTTTAAATCCTCCCTAGGCTGGTTTTTGCTCCTATGTCACCATCTCAGAAGTCCTATTTATTTATTTGAGAGAGAAAGAGAATGGGCATTAAGGTCTCTACAATACATGCACTAGCATCTGGTCAATATTTTTTGTGTTTGTGGGGGAGGGGAACATCTTTAATTGATTGAGAGGCTGACCTGTAATTCTCAATGAGTCTCAGGGTAACACCAGTCCATGTGATGGGGGGTGCACCACCACACCTGGCTTTGCTTACAAATTTCTAAGAGGCATCTGGGGCATCAAACCTGGGTCCTTGGGAGGCAGAGGTAAGGACTAAGCCCTAGACCTTTGTGAGTTTTGAGGGGCCTTTAATTGATTGAGATGGGAAGACCCACTTGAACTGTCCACCAGTCCAGGATGGGGTCCTGGACTATATAAAAAGCTGAGAGGCATTCCTAGCACTTGGGAGGCAGAGGTAGGAGGAAAAAAAAAAAAAAAAAAAAGAAAGAAAAAAAAAAAAAAAAAAAGAAAAGAAAAAAGTAAAAAGGAGAGAACTGAGTGGGCAGCAGCATGCCTCTTTGCTCCCTCACTGTAGGGACTTTAGTTGGTTGGTGGGCCAGGGAGAAGAAGGAGGGAGGGAAGCTCATCAAAAAGTTCCAAGAAAGGAAGAACCAAGAAGTAAAGAGAACATAGGGGGACTAGAGAGATTGCTCAGTGGTTAAAGGCACTTCCTGCAAAGTATGAAGACCCAGGTTCGATTCTCCAGTACCCATGTGAAGCCAGACACACAAAGAGGTGAATGTGTCTGGAATCTGTTTGCAGCGGCAGGAAGCACTGGTGTACTCATATTCCTTCTTTCTCTCTCAAATAAATATTTAAACTTTTTGTTTTGTTTTGTTTTTCGAGGTAGGTTCTTGCTCTAGCCCAGGCTGACCTAGAATTCACTTTATAGTCTCAGGGTGGCCTCAAATTCACAGAAATCCTCCTACCTCTGCCTCCCAAGTACTGGGATTAAAGGTGTGCACCACCACGCCTGGCTAAAGTTTTTTTTTTTTGTTATTGTTTTTTGTTTTTTTTGTTTTGTTTTTAGCACAGGTCCTCCAGGCTGACCTGGAATTAACTATCTGTCCAACTTTGAATTTGGTGATCCTCCTACCTCTGCCTCCCTAGTGCTGGGATTAAAGTGCGCCTTTTTTTTTTTTTTTTTTCTTTTTGTTTTTAGCACAGGTCCTCCATAAGTCTTGACCAACTTGGAATTTGCCCAGGCTGACCTAGAATTCTTCTTTTTTTTTTTTTTTTTTTTTTGGTCTTGCTCTAGCCCAGGCTGACCTAGAATTCACTCTGTAGTCTCAGGGTGCCCTTGAACTCACGGTGATCCTCCTACCTCTGCCTCCCAAGTGCTAGGATTGTAGGTATGTGCCACCACGCCTGACTTGACAAATGCTTCTTTTCTTAGTCTTTGCAATTCAACTGCAGCATTCCCTCATCACTCAATGTTTTCTGAAGATTTTGACTCTGGTATCCTCCAGTCCTATGATTTACAGTCCCCCTGACCAGCATGACCTGCTGTTATTTCATGATATTCACCTCTGAGATTACTCCTTTGAAGTCTTCTCTCTACTTCTTCCCCTTCCCTCGTCTCATGTCTCATGTAGGCCAGATTGACCTTGAATTCACTGTTTACATAGGGCTGACCTTGAACTCCTGGTCTTCCTGCCTCTACCTACTGAGTGCTGGGATAACTGGAGTGTATTACCATGGCCCCTTCCCTCTCTCTCAGATGGGGGTGTCACTCTGTAGCTCAGACTAAAGATCAACTTTCCATCTCAGCCTCACCATACCCAGCACTAATTTTCAAATGCGGTTTATCACTTACTTTATTCTACCATTCTGTATCCATTCCTAAATGTGCTACCGACTTCCTTTTCTTACCAGCAGATTGTCTTTTTTCCCCTTCTTTCTGGAAATATACCAAAGTTTAATAAGGTTGAAATAAACTTCCAATGTTGTGATCCACACGTGACGAGCTAATATCTTATCTACTTATCACTGTTTGTCCCTCGGTGACCATCACATTCTCTTCCTCTCTATATATTATTTTGTTTTTTCAAGGTCAGGTCTCACTGTAGCCCAGGCTGACCTGAAATTCATTCTGTTGTCCCAGGCTGCCCTTGAACTCATAGCAACCCTCTACCTCTGCTTCCCAAGTGCTGGTATTAAAGGCGAGTACCATCATGCCCAACTCAAAAAAAATTTTTTTAAATAGTATAAAAAGTAAGTTTATTACCCAACAGTGAATACATTTTTCAGAAGCCTTCAAAAGCTTGTGAGAAATTCCTAAACTTCCCAAACTCATCATCTAACTATAATAAAAAGGATGAAATCATACTACCATAATTTCTACTAGTATGTATCACAAATATGAATTATTTTTCTCTCTTCTATTCTCATCCAACCAATGGCTATAAATGATTGTGATGTGTCTGGCCTTGGACTGGCTTTAAGGCAGCAGATTGTCTTGTACAGGCCATCACCTCATCGAAGGACAGCAGCGTGTCACGAGGGCTTGCATGGGTGCAGATGAAATGTGTGCCTTGTGCTTGGAGGCGCTGTACCATGTGCTCGGGAATGTCCTGTTGGAAGACAGCCTAGGGCCTGTTCTCATGGAGTTTCCTTGATGTTGGAATGGTGCCCATTTTTATTTTCTAGAATTTCCTGAGGTAGTAGGTTGACAATATAAATATGCTTAGGTTTTAAATGCTAACTCAGTTTGTTCTCAGCACATTGGTTATAATTTGCTACCTAGACTAAAGGTGTCCACCACTGTGGTGGTTTGAATTAGGTGTCCCCCATAAACACATGTGTTCTGAATGCTGGGTTCCTAGCTGGTGGCAATTTGGGAACGGGATCCTCCTAGAGGAGGTATGTAGTTGGGGGCAGGTTATGGGTGTTATAGCCAACTTACCCTTGGCAGTGTTTGGCACATTCTCCTGCTCCTGTTGTCTACCTGATGTTGGTCAGGAGGAGATGCCTCAGCTCGAGTCAAAGCAGGGACACCCAAGGGTGCTAGTGTGACATTCTCCCTCCATAGTCAACAGCAATCTGATAAGATGCAGATTCACGTAAGGATATCCTTGATGAGGTGAAAATCGGGGAAAGGTGATTTAGAAGTCCCTGCCCCCAGTCATGGCCTGTACTGCACAGACTTTTGTATTGGTTATGTCCTATACCGCATAGTCTTTGTGCTGATTGACACTATAGTTTTTGTACCATTGCAAGGCCAGGATCTGTATTGCAGCTCCTATGGTAAGTCACCTTATGCTTCTTTTTATATCTCCATAGCACAGCTGCAGACATCTGTCTGCTAACTAACCATTTTTTTCTGTTTCTGTAAAACTTGCCTATCTCATACTCGAGGCCTCTGGCTCTGAGCTCTGAGAATTAACAATAATAAAACTAGCCCATAATAAGGTACAGAAGTTCTGAACCACCAAGAATCAGGGTCCAGGCTTTGGAAGAGATTCCCCTGGGCCCACGCTGGTGTGAAAATAAACTGATTTTCCACTCAGTCTGTGGTGCCAGTTCTGTAAGCCTTAGCTTCTCATGTCAAGCTCTTATTAACTCTTTCCTCTAGAGCCAACATCTTTTTTTTATTAACAATTTTCATGCCTGTACATAATGGACATAATTCCCTCCCGCTTTTGTCCCCCTCACCTATTTCCCTTCCACAGAAAACCTTTTTTTCCAACTAGTCCTTCTTCATGTTGATGTCACTTTTTCACCCTCCTCCATCATACATGACTTTCAACATGAATGTTGAAAGCCTGGTTTTGTTTGGGTGTTGTCTAGGTAACAACAGCTGCTGTCAGGTCATGAATGTAACAGCCACTTCATGTCTGGAAGACAAGAGTTCCAAAGCACTCCTCCCCTTCCCTCCCCTCGCCTCCTCTCCCCTCGCCTCTCTCTCTGTGTATGATGCATGTGTATGTGCCCATGCTTGGTGTACACTTGCCTCTAGTGGCTGGAGGAAAGTGCTGGCTTTCCTGTGTTACTGATCTTGGAGCTTACTGGTTTTTTATTTTGGAGCTTGCTTTGTGTGTGTGTGTGTGTGTGTGTGTGTGTGTGTGTGCGTGTTTGTGTGTGTGTGCGTGCGGGCACAGGCGAGTGCCTTCCAGCAATTCTCTGGTCTCTGCTCCTGACAGAACTGGGGTTATAGACATATGTGACACACCTAGCTGTTTATGTGGGTCCTGGGGATCCAACCCAAGTGATCTCTCAGGTCTCCTGAGGTCCTCATGCTTGCACAGGAGGCTCCTCCCTGCTGAGTCATCTCTCCAGCTCTTATATTCTTTCCACCTGTCTTCCACAGTGCTCCCCGAGCTTTGGCAGAGATGGTTCATTCACAGATGAGCATTCAGCAGTCACTTATTCCCATTATTTTGATGAGTTTTGAGTCTCCTCAGTAGTCACTGCCGTCTGCAAAAAGCAGCTTCTCCAAGGACCATGGGTGAGTGCAGTGCTGATTTTGTGGGCATACACACAAATGTTTAGAGAGCAATATGATGGAGCCCGCATCTTTTAAATATTCTGTGTGGCAAAGTTGGAAGTTAGCATAAAGCAGATCTCTGTAAATCAAAGTATGATGGTGGTCTTTAGACACGCATTACTTTGTCCCCCAAATACACATTTATTTAAATATTTGATTCCAGTTACTTGAGGTATATGGACTAAAATTGTGGAATTCTATGTTTAACTTGGTTTTCCCCCACTGGGGATTGAACCCAGGGCCTCACATATGCTAGACAAGTATGCTGCCAAGTGAGCTACAGCTCCACTTGTTTTTTTTTTCTTTAAGAACAAGAGAGAGAGAGAGAGAGAAAAAATTGGTGTGCCAGAGCCTCAGCCACTGCAATCAAACTCCAGACTCTTGCACCACCTAGTGGGCATGTTGCAGCTTTGAGCTTGCCTCACCTTTGTGTGTCTGGCTAATGTGGGATCTGGAGAGTAGAACATAGGTCATTAGGCTTTGCAGACAAGAGCCTTAACCACTAAGCCATCTCTCCAGCCCCTGTTTTTTTTAAATTTATTTAATTTATTTGAGAGAGAGAGAAGCACATAGAGAAAGAGAGAATAGGCACGCCAGGGCCTTTAGCCACCATAAACAAACTCACACATATGTGCTACCTTATGCATCTGGTTTATGTGGGCCCTGGGGAATCAAACTCGGGTCCTTTGGCTTTGCAGGCAAGCGACCCAATGCTAAACCATCCCCCGATCCTCCACTTATTTTTTTTATTTTTATTTTTTATTTTTTGGCTTTTTTCAAGGTAGGGACTTGCTGACCTGGAATTCACCATGTAGTCTCAGGCTGGCCTTGAACTCATGGCAATCCTCCTACCTCTGCCTCCCAAATGCTGGGACTAAAGGCATGCACCACCACACCCAGCTCTTCCTCCACCTATTTATGTGTTGTTTATTTTGAGACAAGGTCTCACTAAGTTGCCCAGGCTGGCTGTGAATTCACTCTGTAGCCCAGACAGGCCTTAAATTTGAGATTCTCCCAACTCAGCCTCCTTAGAAGCCAGTAGGCAAGCTCTGTGTTTAACTCTGTGTGTGTGTGGAGGGGTGTATGCACATGTGTGGCCAGAGGAGCCTGTCAGCTGTCCTCCTCTGTCACACTTCTCCTTGATTGTTTGAGACAGTCTCTCACAGAACCTGGAGCTGCTGGGTCCCCTGTGAGACCCAGTGACTCTCCTGTCTCTGGTCCCATGGTACTCAGATTACAGGAGTGCATGGCTATGCCCAGCATGTTTTTTTTTTTTTTTTTGTTTGTTTGTTTGTTGAGGCAGGGTCTCACTCTAGCCTAGGCTGACTTGGAATTCACTCTGTAGTCTCAGGGTGGCCTTGAACTCATGGCAATCCTCCTACCTCTGCCTCCTGAGTGCTGGGATTAAAGGTGTGTGCCACCATGCCCGGCCCAGCATGTTTTTTAAACACGGTATACCAGTTACTTTCTTGTTTCTGGAACTAAAACCTGACCAGAAGCATCTTAAGGAAGGAAAGGCTTTTGGCCTACAGTTTTTAGAGGGCGTCTACAATGGTGGCAAAGGCAGGGCAGGAACAGAATGCCAGCATCACACCATCACATCAAAAGGGAGGAGGAAATAGTGAGACACAAAGAAAAAGAGCTACAAGTGGGCTAGTGACATATTTCGTGTCTCCTGAAGGTCCACAGCCTTCCCAAACAGACCACACACTGGGGATGAAGTATTTGTGGTTGTTTGATCCAGGTGTTCCCCATAAACTTAGGTGTTCTGAACGCTAGGTTCCCAGCTGATGGCAATTTGGGAATTGAAGCCTCCTGGAGGCAGTGTATTATTGGGGGCAGGCTTGTGGGTGTTATAATCAGCTTCCTCCTGCCAGTGTTTGGCACACTCTCCTGTTGTGGCTGTCCATCTGCTGTTGGCCAGTAGATGATGTCCACCCTCTGCTCATGCCACCATTTCCCCCTGTCATCAAGGACCTTCCCCTCACGTCTGTAAGACAAAATAAATCTTTTCTTCCCACAAGATGCTCTTGGTTGGGTGTTTTTCTGCCCGCAGTGTGAACCTGACTGCAACAGTATTCAAACACATGAGTCTATGGGGCACATTTTATATTTAAACCACCGTATGTGGATGCTAGGGATGGAATGCAGATCATTTTAGGCACTCAACATTACATGACAAGCAATCTGCTGTTCCCTTTCCCCAGCCCCTCTACATATAACTTCTAAACGACTATTAACATGATTTCCACAGAGGCTGCATCAGTCCCATTGGCACATATGCTAATCTACTGACTTTTCACGAAACACTTCACATTTGGCAGACACACTGCAAGTGACACTCTCTTTCCAAGGAAAACAAGCATAGGACTTGTTGCCAATGATAATCAAGCTTTCAAAAGGAAATAGCTTGCATCAACTTCCATCAGCTTGTGTGCTTTGCAATAAAGTATTTTTCTTTTTAAAAAAATTTTAATTTTTATTTATTTATTTGAAAGAGGAAAGAGAAAGAAAGAGAGAATGGGCACACCAGAGCCTCCATTTGCTGCAAATGAACTCCAGATGTGCCACCTTATGCATCTGGTTTACATGGGTCCTGGGGAATCAAACCTGAGTCCTTTCACTTTGCAGGCAAATGCCTTAAGTGCTAAGCCATCTCTCCAGCCCTCAGTAAAGAATTGTTCTTTCTTTCCTTTTTCTTTTCTTTTCTTTTCTGAGGTAGGGTCTTGCTCTAGCCCTGTCTGACCTGGAATTAGTCTCAGGCTGGTGTCCCAATCACACTGATCCTTCCACCTCAGCTTTTAGAAGTACTTTAAATACATTGAACTTGTATGGTCATAGTCACTCATGCATTTTTTTTTTTTTTTTTTTTTTTTTTTTTTTTGAGAGAGCCACAGAGAGAGAGAGAGAGAGGGAGAGGAAGACAGGTAGAGATGGGCACCCCAGCAGTCTCCCAGCTGCTGTGAACAAAATCCAGATGCATTAGCCCCCTTGTGGTCAAGAGCGGCATTGCGCCCTTGCATCACTTTGCATCTGACTAAACGTGGGACCTGGAGATTGGAACCAGTGTTCTTAGGCTTAGGAGGCAGGTGCATTAACCACTAAGCCATCTCTCCAGCCCACTCAGGCAGTTTTTTGTTTGTTTTTTTGACCTGGAACTCACTCTATACTCTTGGGCTGGCCTCTTAAACTCACAATGATCCTCTTACTTCTGCCTCCCAAGTAGTGGGATTAAAGGCATGCACCACCACGCCTGGCCCATTCATGAAGTTTTGAATATTGAAATATTCTCATACAACAAATTTCACCCTTTTAATAATATTCAATGATTTTTATATCCTTATAACGTTGTGTTATCCATTTCTACAGCATTTTAGTGTCCCAGAAAGAGATTCTGTACCTGCAGCCATTCCCCTGTCTCAGTTTCTGGCAATTACTAATCTATTTTGTCTGTGGATTTTTTTCTATTCTGCATTTCATGTAAATGGAATCACTGTGATTTTTAAAAAATCATTTGTGTGTATGTGTACTATATGTGGCATATGAGTGTGTGGTGTGTGTGTGTGTGCAGATGCACATGCCCCAAGCACTCATATGTGGAGGTCAGAGGAGAACATTGTACGTGCTCCTCTCTTGCAAGAACCTTCTCGTTACTGGGACAAAACACCTGACCCAGAGCAGCTGATGAAAGGAAAGGGTTAACTTAAAGTTACAGGGTTTTTTTGTTTGTTTAGTTTTGTTTTTCAAGGTAGGGTTTCACTCTAGCCCAGGCTGACCTGGAATTCACTATGTAGTCTCAAGGTGGCCTTGAACTCAAGGAGATCCTCCTACCTCTGCCTCCCAAGTGCTGGGATTAAACCACGCCCGGCTTTCAAGTTACAGTTTTTTTTTTTTTTTCAAGTTAGTTTTAAGAGAGCTTCACCATGGCGGGGAAGGCGTGGCAAGAGCAGAGGGCAGGACAGCGCACCCTATACATCTTCTGGTGGGTCTTCCAAGCACTGAGCTTGGAGCCAGGTTTCCTGCGTCACACCTTCTCCAGCAAGGCTCCACCTCCACATTGCCACCAGGTGGGGCCAAGCATTCGGGGGACATTTCACATTCAAAACACCACACTGGGCAGGTATTTGTTGAGCTGCATCTAAGGCGTGGGAGGCACAGGTGTGATCCCCAGCCAGGACAAGGCTGCTCAACCTTAACCCATCTGCATGTGCTGCTGCTGGGCGGGAGGCACAGGCGGGAGGGGATGGAGCAGCTTGGGCGGGAAGGCCGGTTCTGGATTTGAGGCTGAGGACAGCATCATAGGCAGTTTTGACTGAGCTGGGTCATGATGGAGAACAGTCTAAGAAAGTGCAAAGGGAGGCATTCTGCATACAGAGAGGAGAACATGAACTCCGCCCCCGAGCGTCAAGAAGCTGTGAGTAATGAAGCTTGATACCTTCTCTGAACACAGTGTCGAGGTCATGAGACTGGAAGAAGGGGCTAAGGGCTTCCTTCACTCACTGGAGGGGCATGGGAAACAGTGTCTATGAAGACCCCTTGCAAATGAGGTAACAGTGGGACATCCAGTAGAAATATCCGGAAGGCAGTTAGAAATACCAAACTCAAAATAATAACAGGGAACCATCCTATCAGTAACCTCTCCGTCTTTCAGAGGGGACATCTACCAAACTCACCCAGAGTGAAAAAGAAAGGTATCTGGAAGAAATGGCCTGGATATCCATGACCTCTCAGTGCCTGGCACTACCTACACAAGACCATCGTAATAGCAGGAAAAAGATGACATCAAAAATAAAAGAGACTGATTGAGAGGGGATACGATGGAGAGTGCAGCTGTGAAGGGAAATGTGGGGTGGGTTTATTTTCTATAATTATCGAAGTTGTCATTTAAAAAAGTAATTAACCCACAGCATTCTGCCAGTGTCTCAGTATCTTCCTGCCTCCGGTGAGATTACAGGTGTGCACCACTGTGCCAGTTCACACCTGCAGTCTGTATCTTTAAAAAAACAATCATTCCTAGTGACAGTTGTTCAGTGGCGTTTCTGAAAATCTCTCCATGTTTTATGTTATCAGTGACAGTTTCACTTCAGCAGGTCTGGAGTCACATTCCCCTTTGTTACCGCTGTCGGCCTCTGAGGCTTGGAGTAGCAGCTCACGTAGGCAGGCAGGCTTTGTGTCTCTAGGGACTTGGCATCAGCCTGCCTTGTGCCCACAGAAGCCCAGATTCCAGGTCCTGACTGGAAAAAGGAATACGCTGAAAAACAGAAAAAAAAAAAGTCTCCAGGGGGTGTTCCATAGGTAACAACTGTCCAGAGTACAGTATGAAAGATAATTACAGTCTGGCTGTGGTGGCACACACCTGTGATCCCAGCACTCGGTAGTCAGAGGCAGGAGGATCGCAAGTTCTAGGCCTTCCTGGGCAACACAGTGAAACCTGTCTCAAGGAACAAAGCCCGAGCCGACCACAGTTCTCTTCCCAGAAACATTCTATACTTATGTCAACTTAGTAATGCCTAAATGACCTTGTTTTAACAAAAACATAATTGGGAGCACAGGGAACATTTTGGTTTATCTTGCCTTTATCTATTAGCTGGGAGAGCTTGAAGACTCTTTTCTAATTTCACATGAGGACTCTTGTTTTTCTTTTTAGCTAAGTAACTGCACAAATTCCACAGTACGGTGACACCATATTCTATTAGCTCCCATTTGTGAACATGTAAATTGTTACTTTTTTTTTTTTTTTTTTTTTTTTTTTGAGGTAGGGTCTCACTGTAGCCCAGACTGATCTGGAATTCACTATCTAGTCTCAGGGTGGCTTTGAACTCACAGCAATCCTCCTACCTCTGCCTCCCAAGTGCTGGGATTAAAGGCGTGCGCCACCACGCCCAGCAATTGTTACTATTTTTTAAAAAATACTTTTTAATTTTACTTATTTATTTGAGAACATGAGAAAGGTAGCAGATAGAGAAAGAAAATGGGCTGCCAGGGCCTTCAGCCACTGCAAACAAACTCCAGATGCATGCGCCACCCTGTGCGTCTGGCTTATGTGGGACATGGAGAGTTGAACATGGACTTCAGGCATTGCAGGCAAGTGCCTTAACTGCTAAGCCATCTCTCCAGCCCCCATCTGTTTTCATACAATGAACAATGAAGCAAAATATCCTTGTTCACTTGTGTTCCTTCAATATGTAGAAAGAAGTCTTTAGAAATGCAATAGCTGGGTTAAAACATAGGTATGTTTCATTTTCCCGTTTTGGATTTTCTGAGACAGAATCTTCATGTAGTCCCACCTGACCTTGAACTCATGATCCTTCTGCTTTAGCATTCAGAGTCCTAGAATTATAGTTGTGTACCAAAATGATTGGCTGGGATGTGTGTTTTAAATTTAATCTCTGGGATCCACACTTCTTTTCTTATTCAAGTGTGTGTATATGATGTGCATACATGTGTATATGTGGATGTACATGGTGCTTGTGTACATGTAAATGTGGAGGACAGCCTCAGGTGTCATCCTTAAGTAGACCGTCCACCTCCTTTTTTTTTCTTTGTTTATTGAGGTTGGGTCTAGTTCTAGCTCTGGCTGACTTGGAATTCACTGTATAGTATCAGGGTGGCCTCAAACTCACAGCGATCCTCCTACCTCTGCTTCCTGGGTGCTGGGATTAAAGATGTGCACCACCATACCCGGCTTGTCCACCTCTTTTGAGACAAAGTCCCTTATTGATCTGAAGCTTGCTCATGAGGCTACGCTGACTGCCAGCAAGCTTCGTGGATTTGTCTCCACACTCCAGTGCTGGGCTGCAGGTACATACAACACCTGGCCTTTACATCAGGACTAAGGCTCAATGTCAGGTCCTCATGCTTGTGGGGCAAGCACTTTACTTCCTGCGCCATCTAGTCCTGGAATCAATACTTTAAAAAAGTTATTGCATGGTCATAGGTTCTCCTGCCTCCTCCTGATCTTTTGAGGGTCTCATGTATGCCAGGTTGGCTTTGAACTTGTTATAAAGCTGATATTAGCCTTGACTTGATCCTCCTGCCTCTACCTCTCCAATGCTTGGATCTCGGGTGTATGTCATAGTACCTGGTGCTGAACAAGGTTTTATTCTTTCTTTCTTTTCTTTTTTTTTTTTTTTTTTGGAGAGAGACACAGAGACAGAGAGAGGGAGAGGGAGAGGGAGAGAGATAAGAGATGGGCACGCCAGCAGCCTCTCAGCTACTGCAAACGAAATCCAGATGCGTGCTCCCCTTTGTGGTCAAGTGTGGCATTGCACCCTTGTGTCACTGCATCTGGCTAAACGTGGGACCTGGAGATTGGAACCGGCGTTCTTAGGCTTAGGATGCAGGCGCCTTAACCGCTAAGCCATCTCTCCAGCCCTATTCTTTCAATTTTGCTAGAACCTTTTTAATACATCTAGTTTGTTTTTTTAAATTAATTTTATTTTCAATATTTTATTTATTTATTTGAGAGAAGACAGAGAGAAAGGAAGAGGCAGAGAGAGAGACCCAGGGAAAGAGAAAGAATGGGCATGCCAGGCCTCCAGCCACTGCAAATGAACTCCAGACCCATGTGCCACCTTGTGCACCTGGCTTATGTGGGTACTGGGGAATCGAACCTGAGGTCTTGGGTTTTGCAGGCAAGCATTTAACCACTAAGCCATCTCTGTAGCCCTAAATTTATTTATTTATTTATTTATTTTGGGTTTTTCAAGGTAGAGTTTCACTGTAGTCCAGGCTGAGCTGGAATTCACTAGATAAGTCTCAAACTCAGGATGATCCTCCTACCGCTGCCTCCAGAGTGCTGGGATTAAAGGTATGCACCACCATGGCCAGCTCCTAAGTTTATTTAATTTGGGGGGGGGTTCGAGATAGGGTCTCGCTCTAGTCCAAGATGACCTGGAATTCACTGTGTAGTCTCAGGGTGGCCTGGAACTCACAACAATCCTCCTACATCTGCCTCCCAAGTGCTGGGATTAAAGGCATGTGCCACCACGCCCGGCTTCTAAATTTATTTATTTATTTTTTCAAGGTAGGGTCTCATTCTAGCTCAGGCTGACCTGGAATTCTTTATGTAGTCTCAGGGTGGCCTTGAACTTGTGGTGATCCTCCTACCTGTGCCTCCCGAGTGCTGGGGTTAAAGGCATGCGCCACCACACCCGGCTAAATTTATTTTTTTAAATTATACATTAATAGATTCAACACTTAACAATTGGCTTAGGCAAGTCTCTCCAGGTATCATGGTCACACCTAAAGTCATGCAGTTTCAGACTAAAGAATGAAGCAGGTAATCATCAGATACACTTACATTCAGTTAGTATTCCCACTGAAGGGGGAAGGAGGGAGACAGGCAAACAGGCACACTGAGATCTTTTTTTTTTTTTTTTTTTAACTTGTATTTATTTGCAAGGAGAGAGAGAATGAATGGGTGTCTCAGGGCCTCTCCCCACTGCAAAAGAACCCAGATGCATGCTTCACTTTGTGCATCTGTGCATCTGGCTTTTCGTGAGTTCTAGAGACTGAAACCCAGGCTGTCAGGTTTTGCAAGCAAGCACCTTCAACCACTGAGCCATCTCCCCAGCCCACAAAGATGTTTATACAAAAACGCACAGACCACCTTCAAAGAGAACAAAAATTTTATTTAGCTACATGTAAATAAAAATCACTTGGGACCATGAAGCGAGCACTTCAGAGCACATGGTAAAGCAACACAATTAACTCTTGGGAACACCCTCCGATCACTGTGGGACAGGACAGAAACAGGAAATGCTTTCCACCGTCATTTGCTTATTACTCAGTTGTCAATGTGAATGTTGCAAGCAGGTCTCACCTCAGCTTTGTACTGTGGGGACCCTGAGTCAGTAGAAGCCACCAACCACTTCCACAAGCAGAAGTAAGTCAACGGACAGCAACAGAACCTGCATGTGAGCAGGTCTAACCAGAATGGCATCAACACTGGGTCACTGCGTGGGACATTTGTATTTCTGATCAACAGCCAGCAACATGAACATCCGCAACTGTTGGCTACAGCACCACTCAAAAGTACTTAACACTACCTCCTGCTCATGTGCCATTGTGGGCAAAGAAAGCAATCAAGTAATACAGCCTTAAAAAAACACAGCATTTTTTTTTTCAGTCAGATCCTTATTCCATGATGGTAAATGCATACACATATACATGAATGAATCTACCATAAAATAAATAGCACTGCCTCGCCTTTTGAGACTACCTTTGTCAAAATAAGGAGCTGGCTTCTTTAAAAGAGCCAAAAGTGTAAGGGTAACAAACAAACAGGTCTTTTTGTAAAACCAAATGGAGTATGACATGCAATTTATCGTTAATGACTTACGGGCAATTCCCAAACCACTGGAGGGAATAGCAAGTGTGTATACTAGCCGTGCTTCTGGCTCCCCGTTAGCTGCTTTTTCTCATTATTGTTGTTTAGGTGGCTGTTTCATTGCCCCGACATGACAGAGGAAGTCATGGAGATGAAGCAGAAAGAAACCTGTCCCTTTAGTCACCCGTCCACAGCTGGGAAGGGTTCAATGGCGTCTAATTGAAACTGTGAGCTGGAATTAGACTTGGGATAGCATTCCTGCCTCTAATTACCAAGGATAATTGAGAATGGGCTGTGTTCATTCGAGATAATTTTGACCCAACATACTGGCAATGGCATTAAAGGATTTACTTTCTCTGATGAGCAAATTGCGAGTAGAGATGTATTTATTTTGTGGTGCTGGGGATGAAATTCTGGGTCTCTCACACGCTGGACAAGTGCTTTAACTGTGAGCAACATCCCCAGATCAATGAGTAGAAATTTAAGTGGTTTTAAGATACGTGTAAACAAGTAAGACAGCCAGAAATTTCAAAAATGATTCTGGGAATAACGTTCTGCAATCTGAAAATGTTTCGGCTTAGAAAAATAGACATCTCCAACAAGCAATATCTGATGTCAAAAAATTACAGACATCTTCATGTATTAAATTAGTGAAGAGAATGATTGTGAAAACTGTGCCAAGTTCATGCACGTAGATGGTCTCTACACGAGGCACCAGGGCTGGGCTGTCTGTTACTGGCCCCTCAGTGTCAGGCACACAGACAAGGGCGTTCCACTCATGACCCTCACAACTTGCTTCTTGTGTTTGGGGTTAACAAGCATGTTCTATAAATGACTTAACCATGACATGACTTTACATGTTAGGCAGCAGTCAGTTCTCTAAGATATGCATTGGGCAGGAGAAGCTCGAGAAAAATAACCCAATCTAAGCTAGAAGCCAATGGTACGAATAAAATTGTTTGAATTGTAGCCCTTGATCCAATGGTTGTGTGCACTAATACAGCTTCCACTAAGGAACTCATTCATGCAATGTGCTAGTTAAAGGTTTGCCTCAAGGTTCAGCTTATTACTGATTTCATCTCTCATGACTGAATCAGAATTGAATGGCTGCTGGATTCTTTCATAAAAATATAACCCATGTGTCTCTAGTTGCACTAAACTGCGTTATCTTTGAAATGGGAGTCTGTTTACAACTCCTTGTATGAATGAATTTCTGAAATCCAGTCATATCCTCACGTTTGAAAGCCATTTTCTGTATGCTCTGTGGAAACACCGACACTTCGATTTTTACCTACAAAGAAGTAGTTTTTAATTCCCTGTTTTTGTATCTGAGATGGAGTCTTGTAAGCTTAGGCTGACCCTGAACTTACTATGTAGCCAAGGTTGGCCTTGAACTTTTTTGTTGTTTTTTTTTGAGGTAGGGTCTCACAATAGCACAGGCTGACCTTGAATTCACTATGAAGTCTCAGGGTGGCTTCAAACTAACAGCCATCCTCCTACCTCTGCCTCCTGAGTGCGGAATTAGAGGCATGCGCCACCACACCCAGCAGCCTTTAACTTTTGATCCTTCTATCTCTACCTCCCAGGTACTGGGTGGGATTACAGGCATGTGACACCATGCCTGGGTTGAAAGTAGTTTTTACTAGGGAATCTATAGCAACTATTTAAGACTATCAACACCATCATCTCTAAGTCACTTCAGTCCTTAACACCTTCCATCTCAGCCTTTTTCTTGACAGAGGCCATGCTGCTTATAAATGATCAATCACAAAGGCATTTACAAGTGAAACTACCAGTAACCACAAAGCACGTCCCCACGACATATCACAGGCTCCTCAGAGCAACCAGGTGAGGTAGGCATGGGAAGGAGATTGCACACAAAGCATTATATGACACTAAACATGTGCACTGTCTGTGTATTTTCTTCTGGATTGTTCTATCATTTTCACACATGGATGAATGAGTAAAAAGAGTATTCCTACCAGGTAAAGCAAACCACATATATAGAAGGAAAAGTCATATTTTTGTGTGATGTCGTAGATCCACCCTACAAAACAAAAAAAGAATATATTCAGTATAACATTTTAAGATCAAACTCAAAAACACAAACCAGGCATTTATTGTCACTGCAAATATATATATATATATAATTTTTTTTTTTTTTTTTTTGGTTTTTGAGGTAGGGTCTCACTCTGGCCCAGGCTGACCTGGAATTAACTATGTAGTCTCAGGGTGGCCTTGAACTCACGGCAATCCTCCTACCTCTGCCTCCCGAGTGCTGGGATTAAAGGCGTGCGCCACCACACCCTGCACTGCAAATATTTTTGTAAGATTTAGTCTGGGGATGAAGCTCAGTGGTAATGAACTTGCCTAGTGTGTGTGATACCAAATATCATCAGAAAAAAATCATTAATCATTAATTCTTCTTTGCGGTACTTGTGCAAGTGAGACAAGTGCCCTACCATACAGGTAGGGTCTCGCTCTAGCCCAGGCTGACCTGGAACTCACTATGTAGTCTCAGGGTGGCCTTGAACTCAGGGTGATCCTCCTACCTCTGCCTCCCAAGTGCTGGGATTAAAGGCGTGCACCACCACACCTGGCAACATTTTAGTTTTGAAGCAGAGTCTCATGTATCCTAAACTGCCCTTGAACTCACTATGGAGTTGAGGATGACCTTGTATTTTTGAGCCTCCTGTCTTCACCTACCTAAAGCAGGATTATAAGCATGTGTCTTCACAAAGGCAGGCTCATTTTTATGTGGTGCTGGGGATCAAGCCCAGGACTTCGTGTGTTAGGCGAGCACTCCATCAACTGAATTACACATCCCACATCCCTGCTTAGCATTTCTTTATGGTAAAACTTTCAAAATCTGTTCTTGGTGACTGTCCCTTGAGAAGCCCATACTGCCCACTTGGGTATGTGTCATGCTTTACTGAGGCTATGTCTCAGAGATGCCCACACCCAACTTTTTTTTTTAAGTTTATTTGAGGTAGCCCAGGCTGATCTGTAATTGATTATGTAATCTCAGGCTGGCCTTGAACTCACAGTAATTCTCCTACCTCCACTTCCCAAGTGCTGGGATTAAGGGCATGTACTACCACACCTGGTCATACCCATCTTTTTATTTATTTATTTATTTATTTATTTATTTATTTATTTATTTTGTTTTTCAAGGTAGGGTCTTGCTCTAGCCCATGCTGACCTGGAATTCACTCTGTAGTCTCAGGGTGGCCTCGAACTCCCAGTAGTCTTTCTACCTCTGCCTCCTGAGTATGGGGATTAATGGTATGAGCCACTGTACCCCGAATAGTGCATCTTTCTTTCTGTTTCTTTTTCTCTTAACCTTTATGCTTAAAGTCTGTATTAAAATATCTTTAACAAAACTCCAATTATACTTAAAATACTTTCTTAGGCTGGAGAGATGGCTTAGCACTTAAGGCACTTGCCTGCAAAGCCAAATGACCTTGGCTAGATTCCCAGGACCCAAGTAAGCCAGATGCCCAAGGTGGCACATGCATCTGGAGTTCATTTGCAATGGCTGGGAGCCCTAGTGTGCCCATTTCTCGCTCTGCCTCTTTTCCTCTCTCAAATAAATAAATAAAAATAAGACATTAAAAAAAAAAAAAAACACGCTTTCTGAGAGCTTGCCTGGAGGTTCCAGCCAAGGAGTATGGCTACATGACCCTGCTCAAATATTCCCTCCTGAAGAGAGGAGGGAGGCTCTGGAGATTCAAGAGGTCAAGTCTGGGAAAACTGAAACTTCAAATGTCACAGGATCCCTCCCCAAGGTTATAGGACTGGTAAACAATGGGTGAGGGGCAGGCTTTGGCTAGCGCTGTGGAGGAACCGAAACATCCCTTCCTTGGCAGAGGAAGGAAGCTCAGGAGACTGAGGAAGGTAAGTCTGGGGAAAAGGTTGCAAGGCCCCTCCCTAGTTATATAGAGGAAAACAACTGCTTGGGAGGAGCCCCTGGTCAGCAGAGCTCCCTGCAGGTGTGCAGCGCACTCCAGAGAGGAAGCTCCGGGGGGCATCACCCATGCTGGGGTGCACGTTCCCATGATGCAGCTGCCTTGGTGTTCTCTACACTCCTGTAAACAACCTCTCACCCTGCACCCCAATAAACTCATTGGTTTGGAAAGTTTCCTGCCACAATCCCCCTTTAGCCCTTGGGTTATACACATGCATGGCCATATGTGGCTTTATTTTTGTTTTGTTTTTAATATTTTTATTTATTTCTTTGACAGAGAAAGAGGAAGAGAGAGAGAGGTGGGCACATCAGGGCCTCCAGCCACTGCAAACAAACTCCAGATGTGTGTGCCCCTTGTGCACCTGGCTAATGTGGGTCCTGGGGAATCGAACCTGGGTCCTTTGGCTTTGCAGGCAAATGCCTTCCCTCCAGCTCTTGTTTTTGTTTTTTTTGAGGTAGGGTCTTGCTCTAGCCCAGGCTGACCTGGAATTCACTATGTAGTCTCAGGGTGGCCTCCAACTCAATGTAATCCTCCTACCTCTGTCTTCTGATAGCTGGGGTTAAAGATGTGCGCCACCACACCCAGCTTCATGTCTGGCTTTTGAAAAATGTGGGTATTAGGGATCAAACTCAGGTCCTCATGCATCACAGCAGCACCGTTATCTGCTGAGCATCTCCCTGGCTTCACCAGATGATCTTATTAGGGTTACTACTATGGTGTTTACTATGACAATACACTCACATAACCCTATGAGTTAGAAAAGACTTAGGTGGTGGTTTAAACACTATTCTCTGCTGCTTTTCAAAAATACCTTTTGAAGCTGGGTATGGTGGCCCACACCTGTCATCCCAGGTTGAGGTAGGAGGGCTGCCATGAGTTTGAGGCCAGCCTGGGCAAGAGTAAGATGCTGCTTTAAAAATATCTTTTAAAAATATCTAATTGGAAGCCGGGTGTGGTGGCGCACACCTTTAATCCCAGCACTTGGGAGGCAGAGGTAGGAGGATCGCCGTGAGTTTGAGGCTACCCTGAGACTACATAGTGAATTCCAGGTCAGCCTGAGCTAGAGTGAGACCCTACCTCGGAAAACCCAAAAAAATCTAACTCGGGCTGGAGAGAAGGCTTAGCAATTAATAATTCATCTCTTTTTTTGAGGTAGAAGCTTTGAATTCTGAATATATTTTGAAATTTAAACAAGTTTTTTGAATTTGTTTTTTTGATTTAAAAATAGGGCAGCCGGGCATGGTGGCGCACGCCTTTAATCCCAGCACTCAGGAGGCAGAGGTAGGAGGATTGCCATGAGTTTGAGGCCACCCTGAGACTACATAGTGAATTCCAGGTCAGCCTGAGCTAGAGTGATACCCTACCTCGAAAAACCAAAAATTAAAAAAATTTAAAAAAGGAAAAAAGAGTCACATTCTTTAGATGTGGCTGAATAAAATGTTCTGTCTTTATCTTTAATCGGAGACAAAATTAAACACATAATTCAAAAATAATGCTTTGCCTTCAGATTTGAATCTGAAAGCTGTGCTGACACTGAAAACTGAACAAAAATGAGCCCATGTCTGCCCATGTTACCAGCTTCGAATGGTGGCGGCTGTGAATGATGGCCACAGGACTCCAGCACGCCCAGATGCTGCGCTCATTTGTCTCTGGAAGCAGAGCAGATGACGGGACTGCCTTTATGTATTTAAAACATAGGGGCCAGCCGGGCCTGGTGACACAGGCCTGTCCTCCTAGCTACTCAGCAGGCTGAGGCAGGAGGATGTGACATTTAAGATTTGCCTGAGCGGCAGAGTGAGTTTAGGGCCAGTCTGTGTCACTTAGTGAGCCCCTGTCTCAAAATAAAAACAAAACAGGACTGTAGCTAATGGCAGAGCACTTGTCTAGCATGTGTGAGCCCTGGAGCCAAGCCCCAGGCCTACCAAACAGCAGAGAGAGAGAAAGGAAGTAAGTATAAATGAGGTTTCTACCTACTTGCCACCAAAGCCAACTGTTGTCTTCACATTTAAACCCATGCTTTTCCCTGATGACTTTAAGTCACAAATCCTGACAGCTGAAACAGGTTGAAGCGTCATTCTGGTTAACGCGAACTTGAGAGAACATGCCCAGAAGCCGATTTGTATTTAGTTCAGACTCCGCCATTTCTAGAACTTGCTTGGTTTTTTTTTTTTTTTTTCTTCCTGATTTTGTTTTGTTTTGATACTGGAAATTGAACCTAGGATCTTAATATGCCAGGCCAGTGCTCTACCTCAGTGCTACATCCCAGCCAGGTGAACTTTAAAGCCTAGGATGGCTTGACGGCCAGGTGTTGAGATTATAGCACGTGCCACACACCACACCTCTTTTATTTTTCTTGTAAGTTCTTTGTTTTTCGGAGATGTAACCCAGGCTGGCATCCAGCTTGCTATGTCATTGAGGCTGGTCTTGAACCCCTGATCCTCCTCCATCTGCCTCCCAAGTGCTGGGGTTATAGGCTTATAGCATCACAACTGGCTCTGATCTTGGGTCCTTGATTTGGAACCTGGGAGCCCAGCAACCTTGACCCACCCATCAAATCAACTGCTTCAAAGGAAAATATGGTTCCCTATAAAATCACATTCGTTTTTCCTCTGAGGCTGTCCAGTGTTAAAATGCTCCCAGGCTTAGTGGAAAACATTGCACATTGCTTGTTCAGGTGTTAGAGTTTATGCAAAGGAAAGTGGTTCATGCAGATTTGTTGGTCAGCCCAACCTGATAGGCTTTTGGCTGGATGTATGCTGGAAACATCTAGAAAACTATCAGCTATGACATTTCTCAAGGAGATGTGAACGCCAGCAATATTGTCAAATGAGTTATACTGAAGTCCATGTTGCTGAATGGCGTGGTTAAAATCTCTCTGCAGGATCTCAAACTGCACACTCTTTGTAAATGGAAATGTAGAGATGATTAACATGGTACTAAACAGTACCAGGTTTTAATTTTTTAAATTCATGTGTGAGCACACATGTGCAGAGCCTCTTGCCATGGAAAATGAACTCCAGACACACATACTACTTTTGCTTTACATAGCTTTTGGGAAAGTGAACCCAGGCTGACAGGCTTTGCAAGAAAGTGCCTTGAACCACAGAGAAACCTCTCTAGCCCTGCTGTACCAGATTTTTATTTTAAAAAATTTATTTATTTATTTTGTTTGAGACGGGGAAATGAATGGGTGCACCAGGGCCTCTAGCCACCACAAACTAACTCCAGGCACATGTATCACCTTGTGCCTCTGGTTTATGTGGGACCTGAAGAATTGAACCTGGGTCCTTTGGCTTAACTGTTAAGCCATTTCTCCAGCCCTGTACCAGAATTTTAAATGCTAGTAGAACTGTCTCTCTAAAATGGGAAACATACTTGTTTCTGAAATTACTAATATATATGTAAAAGGTAACATAAGCAGTAATTTACTTTGCAGTATGCCTGGCTAAGTAATAATTTCTAGCCCACTCTGAATGTCCAGTAAGAATCTAATGTGGTGATTTAGTCCTCATATGGCTGGGCACCCTAACCTACAGTGCATAAATGCTGGGACTGCATTTCATTACAGTGTTAGCTTCTTGGCCTGCAGAGCCAACGAATTAAACATAATAAGGCAGCCAATGAATGCCTGTCGTTATTTCTAAGTGCCTGAATTCAGTGGGAGGAGAGGGAACAACAAACAGAGTCCTCACAGCAGCGTGGATATCATTCGTACAAAGTTCTTTTTGTTTGTGTTCTGACACAAGAGCTCAGACCCTGCTGTGTAGCCAAGGCTGCCCTTGAACTCCTGATCCTCCTGGCCTGTATCTTCTTGGATTCCTGTTGTGTGCCACAACGCCCAGCTCTTAGAAAGTTCTTAACCATCCATCATGTTTCGCCTTGTGTCAGAATCTACTTCTAAGAAGGAAGAGAAGACCTGATGACTAAGGATGAGGCAGAGCTTGAGTGAGGACTGAGTAGAAACCTCTGTCCTTGACCTGTTTGTTGTGCTTTTCTCTTGCGCTGTAGCAAGCCCACTAGAGTGCAAACGGGAGCCCAGGGCAGACCATAGGAAAGGGCTCAGGAAGCCATGATCACGAATTATTAAGCAGCTCCTCATTTCAAGTGTGAAGCTGCCACTGGAATCTAATGGGTGCATGAATGAGAATTCAATCCCAGCAGACCCGGGCGTTGGGTCCCAGCACTCGGGAGGCAATCGCTGAGAGTTCAGGCACTGAGACTACATAGTTAATTCCAGGTCAGCCTGGACCAAAAAATCGAAAAAAACCAAAAAAAAAAAAAAAAAAAAAAAAAAAAAATCTGATGATGTAAAAACAACCTCAGACAGACCATTAGAAACGGAAGCCATCCTAGACTATGCAAAGAACCATTATTGACAGATTGGTTCCACGTGCAATGCATCAGAATGTCCTCCAATAAGAGACTGGAGGAGCCACGATTTTTTGTGCGTGCATGCATGCATATGCACGTTTGCTCACGTGTGTGCATGTGGAGGCCAAAGATCAATGTCAAGCGTCTTCCTCCGTTGTTCTCCAGGTTCTCTTTGTGAGACAGGGTTTGGCACTAACATTAGAGCTCACAATTTGGCTAGAATGGCTGCCCAGCAAGCCCCAGGAATCCTCCTGTCTCTGCTTCCCCAGTGCTGGGATTACAGGGGTGTGTCACTATACCCAGTTTTTACATGTGTGCTTAGGATCCAAA
This sequence comes from Orientallactaga sibirica, assembly GCA_036365145.1. Classification (NCBI taxonomy): domain Eukaryota; kingdom Metazoa; phylum Chordata; class Mammalia; order Rodentia; family Dipodidae; genus Orientallactaga; species Orientallactaga sibirica. The sequence continues at coordinate 11,514,062 of JAEOAD010000044.1, forward strand.
CTCGGACTGACCTGGAATTCAATATGTAGTCTCAGGGTGGCCTCGAACTCAGATATCCTCCTACCTCTGCCTCCCAAGTGCTGGGATTATAGGCGTATGCCACCACACCTGGCTATAACCTAATACATTTTTTAAAATTTATTTTTATGTATTTATTAGAGACAGAGAGTGAGAGAGAAAGGGCACGCCAGGGCCTCTAGCCATTGCAAACGAACTCCAGATGCAGGTGCTACCATGTGCATCTGGCTTATGTGGGACCTGGAGAATCAAACTTGGGTCCTTAGGCTTCACAGGCAAGCACCTCAACTGCTAAGCCATCTCTCCAGCCACAATTTACTACTTTTTTTTTTTTTTTTTTTTTGGTTTTTCGAGGTAGGGTCTCAACTAGCCCAGGCTGACCAGATGTCTCAGGTGGCCTCAAACTATCCTCCTACCTCTGCCTCCCGAGTGCTGGGATTCTGACCCTAATATATTTTTAACTATGAAGATTCTGCACAATCCTTCCAGCTGCCAATACAATTTGTTGTGCTGCCATAGGTATTTACCGCATCTGTGTCCTTGTGCCCAGCTGGAGAGCAGGAGCAGCTTGATCCAGGAGAGCCCCACGTGTCCCCATGCACTTTCCTAACGTGATTCTTGAGTTACCAATGCCGTCAGCTGCATAGGTGAAAATCTAGCTTCTTACTCAGACGTTATTTTTCAGTGTTGGGGGTTGACCCAGGGCCTTGAGCAAGCTGGGCAAGCACCCTATCACTGAGTTATATCCTCACTTTTTTTTTTGTTTTTCACAGGGCTAGAGAGATGGCTTAGTGGTTAAAGCGCTTGCCAGCAAAGCCTTAAGGACCCAGATTCCATTCCCCAGGACCCACGTGAGCCACAGTGGTGCATGTGTCTGGAGTTCATTTGCTGTGGCTAGAGGCCCTGTGCACCCATTCTCTCTCTCTCTCTCACGCACACATAATGAATCAATCAATAAATAAAAATAAAAAAGATTTATATATATATTTGTTTTTTCAAGGTAGGGTCTCACTCTAGACCAGGCTGACCTGGAATTCACTATCCTCCTACCTCTGCCTCCCGAGTGCTGGGATTAAAGGCGCATGCCACCATGCCCGGCTAAAAATATTTTTTGAAGTGCAGAATAAAGAATGAGTGCTAGAATAAAGATGGTAGGATCTCAGTAAGTTACCTAAGATTTTTTATATTTATTTATATGCAAGCAGAGAGAGCATGGGTCTGGCTCCGTCAAATGAACTCCAGAAACTTGCATCACACTTTGTGCATCTGGCTTTACAAGCATACTGGGGTACTAAACCTGGGCCATCAGGCTTTGCAAGCAAATGCCTTTAACCACTGAGCTATCTCTCCAGCCCCAGGTTTTTTAAATTTATTTTTATTTATTTATTAGTTAGAGATGGGGGAGGGGGAGAGAGAGAGAGTGAATGAGAATGGATGTGCCAGGCCCTCCAACCACTGCAAATGAACTCCAGATGCATGTGCCACCTTGTGCATCTGACTTACGTGGGACCTGGAGAATTGAACCAGGGTCCTTAGGCTTCACAGGCAAATGCCTTAACCGCTAAGCCATCTCCCTAGCCCTGGGTTTTTTGAAACAAGATCTCACGAAGATAAAATCAGAATAATATAAATAAAAGAATAAAAAAATTAAAAAAAAAAAAAGATCTCACGAAGATATCTGGACTGATTCTCCTGCCTCAGACTTCTAAACACCTGGAATTGCAGACCAGCACCCACTAGGCTTAGAGAAAATGAGTTTATTGAACTAGACATGGCAGTTCATGCCTATAATCCCAGCCATAGAAGACAGAGGATGAGGAGGCCAGCACCTGGACCACATAACAAGATTGTTTCAAAGAACCCAAACAACAGGACTGGGAAGACAGTTCAGTTTCATAAAGTGCTTGCTGTGCAAGCATAATTTGGATCCACAGCACCCACTTAAAAGCCAGGTGTGGGGCTGGAGAGATGGCTTAGCGGTTAAGGTGCTTTCCTGCAAAGCCAAAGGACCCAGGTTTGATTCCCCAGTACCCAGGTAAAGCCAGATAAACAGCATGGTGCATGCATCTGGAGTTCGTTTACAGTGGCTAGAGGCCCTGGTGTGTCCATTCTCTATCTCTCTCTATCTCAAATAAATAAATGAAAATATTTTTAAAAATGAAATAGCCAGGTGTGGTGGTGCAAGCCTATAACTCCAGTGCTGGGAAGGTGGAAACAGGAGGATCATTGGGACTTGCTGTCCAGTTGAATTGATGAGCTCCAGGTTCAGTGAAAGATCCTGACTCAAAAACTAAGACAAGAGGGCTGGAGGGATGGCTTCATGGTTAAGGCACTTGCCTGTGAAGCCAAAGGACCCAGGTTCAATTGCCCAGGACCCACATAAGCCAGATGCACAAGGGGGCGCATGCATTTGGAGTTCGGGTGTGTGGCTGGAGGCCCTGGTGTGTCCATCCTCCCTCCGTCTGTCTCCTCTCTATCTCTCTCTGTGCTTGCAAATAAATTTTTAAAAAAATAAGACGAGAGACTGAGGAAGACATTTGCACATCAGGCTCTGGCCTCCACGCTCACTCACACAAGTGTGTACGTGCACTCACATAAATATGCACAACATACCCTTATCCACAAACCAAAAGAACAGCGGTCCACCTAAGAGAGGAGGTGACTTTAGGACCCAGAGAGCGCCTGGGAAGGAGAGGCAGGAAGAATTTCATCCTGAACCCATGGGTTCCTCAACCAGGGAAGAGGGAATTCCTGCCAGAGGATATGCCAGTCATGGGCCTGGTGGAAGCCACCCAGGCAGGGGGAGGATGGGAAAGGGGACAACTAAAGAGCCAGGCTGATCAGACGGGCCCAGAACCTTTGCAGCTCTGAAGATTGCCAGCCCAGAGTCACATTGTGCAGGTTTGTGTCCGCTTCCTTTCCTGGACAAAGGACATCTGCCCAGGTGTGAGCATCTTGGAGACAGTGTCCACCTGTCCAGTCTGGCCTTTGCACCCAGCCTAATGTGCTGAGACCACAGGTTCTCAGAGGGCCTGGTCCTCGTGATTACACCGAGATGGGAGGAGGACACGGGGTTATCCAGGATGGCCCAGTGGCATCCCAAATAACCTTACAAGGAGCAGGAAGCAGGAGGTGGGGGTCAGAGGTAGACGGGACGATGGTATGCTGCTGGCTTGGCAGAGGAGTGAAGACCATGATGCAGAAGATATAGACTGCCTCGAACTAGGGTCCTTAGGCTTCAGAGGCAAGCACTTAACCACTAAGCCACCTTTCCAGGCCTAAGAAATACATTTTTAACAATAAGAAATATTGGGTAAAAGAGAAATATCAGACTAGAGATAGAGCTCAGTGGTAGAGCACTTACCCAGCATGCTCGAGAGCCCAAGTTTTACCTTCAGCACCACAAACAGATTTATTGTTGCAGTGCTGGGCATGGGACCCAGGGCCTCATACATGCCAGGGTTAGGGCTGCTCTGAGGTACAGCTCAGCCCTACTGTTGCTCTGTCCCTGCTTGGCTACAGGCCTCAGCTGGCCCCAGCAGACTGCTTTCTTAGGCAGAGGCGGAGCTTGCACTACTCAACACCCTGTCTGCTGTTTCCTCACCTTCTGAGTAAGGAATAATGGCCTTTGCCTTGCTAAGTTTACAAAGCACAACCAAGGGGCACGGATGGGAAGGAGTGCATGTACAAATGGGAACTTCCTTATTTGATCTTGGCTTTCTCTTTTAAAATGTTTATTTTATTTATTTATTTAAGAGAGAGAGAGAGAGAGAATGGGCACACCAGGGCCTCCAGCCACTACAAACGAGCTCCAGATGCATGCGCCACCTTGTGCATCTGACTTACATGGGTCCTGGGGAATCGAGCCTTGAACCAGAGTCCTTAAGCTTCACAGGCAAATGCTTAACCACTAAGCCATCTCTCCAGCCCCGGCTTTCTCTCTTTTAAAGCCCACACTGGCCTCAATCTTGTGGCAATCCTCCTGCCCCAATCTCCCTAACAGTGGGATTTCAGGGTTTTTTTTTTATTCCTGTGTGTATGGTGTATGCACGTGTGCACGCATGGAGGCCAGACAAAAAAAAGTCGGCGTCCTTCCTCTATTGCTGTACTCCCCACGGGACTGGGATGACAGGCGTGCGTGGCCACACTCGGATGTTTAACGTGGGTGCTGGGGAATTGAACTCAGGCCTTGTGCTTGCATGACAAGTGTCTTTATCCAGTGAACCATCTCCCTAGCCCCTTTATTTTGATTTTTTGAGAGTAGGTTTCAGTATGTATTCAGGCTGGTCTTGAACTAGGGGCAATCCTTCTGCTCAGTATCCTGAATGCTGGGGTTACAAGCATCTACCACCATGCCAGGCTTTGCTGTTGGACTTCGTAACACTTTTGGGAATACGCCCTACTCCCATCCTGCATGCACTCTAAGGTCTTGGCACTTTGGGAACTCACCTGCAAATGGTGGTCCCAGCAAAGCTGAGATGCCATTGGCACAGATGATGATGCCGTAGGCATTGGCTAGGTGCTCGATGCCGACCAGGTCCTCTGTCACCACAGGCATCAGGGAGAAATAACCACTGGAAAATCCAATCAAGGCGCAGATGATGGCCAGGCCAGCGTAGGTATGCATCAATGGCAGAATGAAAATGCTGAGGACCAGGGTGAAGTTGGCCATCAGGAAGACATTCCACACGCTGATGCAGGGGAGGTCGGCCACCACACCTAGGATCACCTTTCCAAAGATATGAAGTATTGCTATAATTGAAGTCAGAGGGAAAACGTTGTTTTGCTCCGACAAGTTATACAAGTTGACTATTTCCGGGAGATGGATGAAGGGGATAACAAAACTGCTGTATGCAAACAGAGCCCAGAAAATAAAGGCTACAAACATGCGGTTGGTAAAGAGCGAGGCTGTCCCAAAGTAGCCCGAGTACCACTCTCTGAAGCCCTTCTGGACTCTCCTGGTGAGCTGGCTCACGGTCTTCAGAACCCGGAAAGCACACATGTTCTTCCTGTGCCAGGCCTGACCTTGGCACTCCTGGGCTTGAAGGTTCTCATTCCCAGTCCGGCTCTCCTTCTCTTCTGTAGTGCCCAGTGGTCCACCTGATTTCACAGAGTCCGTAGAGTGAGCTGGGAGGATGCACGCGTCTTTCCCTCCTGGATGTTTTCCTTCCTTCTCAATGGAGAGGGGCCTCATAAGTGCCCCACACACACACAGGTTCAAAGACACAGCACCTTGGATAAACATGGCATTCCGCCAGCCATACTCCGCACACAGGTACTTCAGCAACGCCGTCATCAGGAACGTACCGAATCCCGTCCCTGTGGTGCTGAGGCCCTGGGCCAGGGCTCGTCTCTTGTGAAAATACCTTCCCACCATGACCACGGCGGGCAGGTAGGCCATCCCGCTGCCAAGGCCTGCAGGGCGAGAGGAAAGAGAGTATGGGTACAGTGATTGGGAGCTGGAGCAAGGTCAGAATTTGCAGCACTTAACGACCACTTGTTGGGTTAAGCAGGTTTCCCCTGCTGCAACAAAACACTGAGATACACTTAAAAGAAGGAAGGTTTATTTTGGCTTACAGTTTTGGAGAGTTCAATTTCTGTTGCTTTGGGGCACATCATGGAAGGAAGGTGTGCAGAACAAAGCTGCTCACCTCGTGGTGCCAGAAAGCAAACAAAAAGAGAAAGAAAGCAGAATTCCAACCTTCCTTTAAAAAAAATTAGTTATTTATTTGTGTGCCTGTCAGCTGCAAACAAATGCCAGACTTTTTCTTTTTTCTTTTCTTTTCTTTTCTTTTCTTTCTTTCTTTCTTTTTTTTTTTTTTTTTTTTTTTTTTTTTTTGGTTTTTCGAGGTAGGGTCTCACTCTGATCCAGGCTAACCTGGAATTAACTATGTAGTCTCAGGGTGGCCTCGAACTTGTGGCAATCCTCCTACCTCTGCCTTCCAAGTGCTGGGATTAAAGGTGTGCACCACCACACCCGGCTCTTTTTTTCTTTTTTGCATCTGACTTATGTTGGTGGCTTTAGAATTGAAGCTGGGCCAGCAGACTTTGCAAGCAAGTACCTTAAAGCACTGAGTCATCTTCCCAGCCCCTCAATATCCCTTTTATGGTACATTCCCAATGATCTAGTCCTTCCCTTAGGCCCCACCTCCTAAATGTTCTGCCTTACCTCACCAGTCTTCCAAGCAGGCAACCAAGCTTTCAACAGATGACCCTGAAGATGACCTTGAACTAACTTCTGATCTTCCTGTGCCCACTTCTCAAATGTTGGAGTTACAGTGTGCAATACCACACCCAGTCTATGGGGTGCTAGGGATCAAACCTCGGCTTCCTGCACCCTAGACAAGTACTCTACCCGCTGAGCTACATCACCATCCTCTATACTTTTTCTTTAAAAAAAATTTTTTTTTATTTGCAATCAGAGAGAAATAAAGAGAAGAGAGGGAGAATGGGTGTGTCAGGCCTCCACCACTGCTTTGCAGGCAAGTGCCTTAACTGCTGAGCCATCTCTCCAGCCCCTCTTTTTAAAAAATACTTTTATTTATTTATTTGCAAGGAGAGAGGGAGAGAAAGAAAGGGAGAGAGAAGGGCACACCTCAGCCTCCTGCTACTGCAAATGAACTCCAGATGCAGGCGTCAGTCTTTGCATCTGACTTTGTAGGTACTGGGGAATTGAACCCGGGCCTTTAAAAGGCTCTGTAAGCAAGCACCTTAACTGCTAACCCATCTCTCCAGCCCTTCTATACTTTTTCTAACAAAAGAATAATAGTGATGATAAGGAGAAGCTCTGAACAGAAGCACCAACCATTTCTCCAGCCCTCTCCTAGCTATTTCTGTGGCATGAACTTTTGGGATCTTTCCCTTTCACAAGCTGTGTGCTGTCTCTATTCCACTCTTACCCTCAGATAGATCAAGTATCCTCAACTGTCCACTACTCACCTTCAGACTGCCCCCCCCCACCTTCCACCATGCCCAGTTGAGATACATAAAACTTATAAATGTTACATAAGACAAATGTAACATTCTTGTGTTGAAGCCAGATGCTGACTAATGTTAGCATCTTATCTCTTCCAACAGGCTATTGGCTAATAAGACAACTTAAATCAAATCAAAGTAAGATTTTTTTAAAAAGAATGATTTGAGGAATCTTCATGAACCCATCACTTGGTTTCAACAAAAATCAATTCTATAAAAGCCCCTTCAGCTGGGCGTGGTGGCGCACGCCTTTAATCCCAGCCCTTGGGAGGCAGAGGTAGGGGGATTGCCATGAGTTCAAGGCCACCCTGAGACTACATAGTTCCAGGTCAGCCTGGGATAGAATGAGACCCTGCCTCGAAAAACAAAAACAAAACAAAACAACAACAACAACGAAAAGGTCCCTCATATTATTTTGAAGCAAGTTCTGAATGTGCTATTTCATGTACCGAGATCTGAGTATAAATCTCCAACTGTAGGCATAATCTAAATAGCATAGCCATCGTATGATCTCATTCGAATAAAAATAATTCCTCGATACCATTACATATCCAGAAGGTGTTCAAATTTCCAAATGTCTCATAATGAGTATGCTTTTTAAAGAGCATGGGTGCTTAAATCAAGATCCAAAAAAGGCCCACACACTTCTGTTTGTTGATGGCTATTTTAAGTCTCTTTTGCCCTCTTTCTTCCTTTGCAATTTGTGTTGAGGAAATTGGGTCATTTGTCTTGTGAAATTTGTCATGCTCTAGATTTTGCTGATGGCACAAAATAAGTTATTTTTATTTTGAGACACGATCTCACTGTATAGCTCAAGCTGGCCTTGAACTTGTGGCAGTCCCCCTGCTTCTGCTTCCCAAATGCTGACATTACAGGTATGTGTTATCACACCCAGCACTAACTAAACTAAGAAAAAATGATTTATCACTGACAATAACTAACATCCTAAGTTTAATCCATCTATAGATTTCTAAACAGCACTGGTGTAAAATGACTGATAGAGACAGGACTGAAGGACATAAAAGAATATTAGTCAAAATGTAGTATAAAATAAATGCTTTGATGTGGGAGGGAAAAGAAAACCTGTATCCTGTAAGCATCCATTTCCCTATTACAATGACACCCACGCCCTTACCAGAACCCACTCCCTCCCTCCCCAGTAAAGAGTGCTTACTTCTTCATCTACAATACAGAAATCTTAGTACTACCTACGAGCAGTGGCAGTGTTATGGGGAAAGTTTCTAAAACACCCAGGGAAAAACACTGCAAATTGTTCTTATGGACTTGTTCATGCATGGCTGGGGAGATGGCTCACCAGTTGAAGGTGCTACTTGCAAAGCCTATGGATCCAGGTTTGAGTCCTCAGTACTCACATAAAGCCAAATGCACTAAGTGTGCAGCCGGGCGTGGTGGTGCACGCCTTTAATCCCAGGCAGAGGTAGGAGGACCACCATGAGTTTGAGGCCACCTTGAAACTACATACTGAATTCTAGGAATTCTAGGTCAGCTTGGGCTAGCGTGAGACCCTACCTTAAAAACAAACAAACAAACAAACACACAGAAAAGTGGTGCATGTGTCTGGAATTCATTTGCTGTGACAAAAGGCTCTGGCGCATATATACACATATACATAAAAGAAAATTGTTCTCACAGCCTTCTGGTGTATGATTTTAAACCTGTTTCAAAAGATACAAAAGTGGGCTGGCTTAGCGGATAAGGCACTTGCCCACAAAGCCAAAGGACCCAGGTTCGATTCCCCAGGACCCACGTAAGCCAGATGCACACAGTGGTGCATGTGTCTGGAGTTTGTTTGCAGTGGCTGAGAGCCCTGGTGCGCCCATCCTCCTTCTCTCTATATGCCTCTTTCTCTCTCTCAAATAAGTAAGATAAAATTTTTTAAAGATACAAAAGTGCTTTACATGTATGGTTCTCAGGCTGACTTGGAACTCACTCTAGCCTGGACCCATGATGATTCTCCTACCTCAGCCTCCTGAGTGCCAGGATTAAAGGGGCCAGCCCAACTTTATCTTTTTATTTTTATTATTATTTTTTAATTTTTTAAATTTTTTTTGAGAGAGAGAGAGAGAGAGAGAGACCTTCAACCTGCTGCGAACAAACTCAGATGTGTGTGCCACCTTGTGGCACATGTGCAACATTGCATGCTTGCATCACTGCATCTGGCTACATGGCACCAGGAGATTTGAACATGAGTTCTTAGGCTTCACAGGCGAGCACCTTAACCACTGAGCCATCTCTCCAGCCCATTATTGTTATTATTATTATTATTGATACATGGTCTAATTTAGTCCAGGCTGACCTCAAACTCAGTGTGCAGCCGAGGATGACCTTAAACTTCATTTGTTTTCTTGAGACAGGGTCTCACTACATAGCACTGGCTAGCCTGGAACTCTATGTAGCTCAGGCTAGCCTTGAACTTACAATTATCCTCCTTCCTCTGCCTCTTGAGTGCGGTGAATATAACCTTTCCCGGCCAAAATGGCTGTTAGCTGTCATTCAGTGAGTCACTTCTGAGGGCAAGAGTTCTCTTGTCACAAAAGTCAGGCCTGTTCAGGCCCATTGAAAGAGCTGAGGGAGGAAGTGACTACTTGTCTGTGTGAATCCCACTACCCGGGGATAAAGGAAATTAGGGCTGGGAATATATTTTGCAGAATGGATGTGCAAACTGCTCTGCTCAGCAGGCAATTTGAATCCACCCCGTGGGGAATGACACCCCACCAGGGCTCTGGACTTGCTTCTCAGGATCTCTACATGCATATGGTTTATGCTAATTCATTAGCTTGCACAGGACTGATCCAGGCTCAAGTCCAGGTGTTAATGAATATTAATATGTAATTCATTTCCTTAACATCTGCCTGCTCACCTAAGTCTGTGTTATTTTCCTTTTTCTCTTTTTCCATAGGGGAAAGGGCTAGCATTTGGAAGCTGGCATTAAAATTTTGATTTTGTTTCTACTTGGAAGCCATATATAGTTGTCAGGTCAGTTTCCCACACTTAAAGCACAATTCCATCCGTTTTTATTTTTTTGGTGTGTGTGCGTGTGTGCATGCATGCGTGTGGAGGCCAGAGGCTGTCAGATGTCTCCCTCTATGGCTCTTTCTCCCTCCATGTCTCTCTATCTTATTTGTGGACACAGGATTTCTCACTGAACCCAGCGAGACTAGCTAGCCTGCTTGTCCTGGGTATAGAGCCAGGAGCATAGGTATGTACTACCATGCCTGGCTTTTATATGGGTGCCAGATTCTGAACTCAGGGAATTCTGCTTTTACAGAGCAAGCACTTTACTTGTGGAACCATCCCCAGCTCACATTTACTGTCTTTAAAATTTTTTTAAAAAATTATTTATTTATTTGAGAGAGACAGAGAGAGAAGGAAAGAGAGAGAGAGAAAAAAAGAGAGAGTGCACTAGGGCCTCCATTCACTGCCAACGAACTCCAGACACATGCACCACCTTGTACATCTGGCTTATGTGGGTCTAGGGAATCAAGCCTTGAATCAGGGTCCTTAGGCTTTACAGGCAAGCACTTAACCGCTAAGCCAGCTCTCCCGCCCACATTTACTGTCTTCTATCAAAAAGTATTTCCTGGCCGGGCATGGTGGTGCACGCCTGTAATCTCAGCACTTGGGAGGCAGAGGTAGGAGGATCACCGGAATTCAAGGCCACCCTGTGACTACATAGTTAATTCCAGGTCAGCCTGGGCGAAAAAAAAAAAAAAAAAAAAAAAAAAAAAAAATTCCCTAGAACATTGGGTGGAGTGAAGACAACAGGGTGTTTAATGGGTTTCTTTTCTCCACCATTTAATTTATTGCCAAAAATGCACAATAAATCATTTAAGTAACTTACAATCATTGATCTGAGCCTTTCTTAGAAACAAGATTACACAGAAAATCAGTATGCATGTTTTTTTTGTTTGTTTTGTTTTGTTTTTCAAGGTAGGGTCTCACTCTAGCTCAGGCTGACCTGTAATTCACTATGTAGTCTCAGGGTGGCCTCAAACTCATGGTGATCCTTCTACCTCTGCCTCCCGAGTGCTGGGATTAAGGTGTGCGCCACCAGGGCCGGCTTTTGAGACCTGGTCTCACTGTGTAGCTCAGACTGGCCTTGTAACAATCCACTTCCTGAGTGCTGAGGTTACACCACCATATGAGACTTATTTTTTTTTCTTTTATGTTTTTTTAAATTGATTTTTTTATTGACACCTTCTATATTTACATACAAAACAAAACAAAAACATATATTTCCCTCCCCTCCCCTGCCCTCCCCCCATTCCACTTTAGAACACCAATCTCCATCATATCCCCTCCCTCTCTCCATTAGTCTTTCTTTTAATTTGATGTCCTCATCTTTTTCTTCTATTTTGAGGATCTTGCGAAGGTATTGCTAGGCACTGGAAGGTCATGGATATCGAGGCCAATGTCTGTCTGGGCAGTTGCACTGTAAGAAGTCATACCCTTCCTTTGGCTCTTCCATTCTATCCGCCCCCTCTTCTGCAATGGTCCCTGAGCCTTGGAGGTTATTGAGGTGGTGGAGCTCAAACTCAAGGCCTCACTCTGATTGGGTATACATTCTACCCTCAGCTACATCTTAAGGCCCTATTTATTATTATTATTATTTTGCGCTTGCTTGTTTTCTGAAACAGGCTCTTGTTATGCAGACTTGGCTGGTCTGGAACTCAGTGTGTGGACTAGGATAGGCTCACAGTTGCAGGGATACTTCCTGCCTCTGGACGCTGAGATTGTCTGCATGCACCACCACACTCAGCCTTCACTATGCTGTTTTACTAAAACAAGGATGGGGGGTTGGAGACATGGCTTAGTTGTTAAGATGCTTGCCTGCAAAACCTAAGGACCCAGGTTCGATTCCCCAGTACTCACGTAAGCCAGATGTACAAAGTGGCACATGTGTCTGGAGGTCGTTTGCAGTGGCTAGAGGCCCTGGTGTGCCTGTGTTCTCTCTCTCTCTCAAATAAGTAAAATATTTTAAAGCAAGAATGGAGCAACTAATGTGGGGCATTTTTGGTAATTCCTTCACATTTTATAAATAACAGGAATCTGATCAAACAGATTCCCAGAACTCAAAGGGACCCCAAAAGTATACCCCCCCAAATCTCTAAAATGTTGTTTTCTCTCCAAATTCCTTTAGCAATACCTCCATACACTTAAAAAGAAAAATGTATGAATTGTTATTTAAGCAGCTCCTATACCAAAGATACAAGATTTAGGGATAGGAAACAGCTGCAAAAGCAATTATTTATACCTTTTTTGACACCACATTCACTAGTGTCCAAAAGTGAATGGGCAACACAAAGGCTAAGTGTGCATAGTTTATATTCTAATTTGTACGTGTGTATGTGTCTGTGTTAGTTTTATAACAAAACTTAACTCACAAATACTTGTCTCATGTTTTCTATGTTTCAGGGTAATGTGACAATAATTATTGTATATGTAGAGGTAAACATTTTTCAACTTCACGATGTTTAAATAATCATGAAAAGAAACCAGGCTTACCAGCCGCCACTCCGAAGGTAATAAAGAGATAGTGCACACTGGCAGCGTAGGCGCTCAACACCCAGCCGAGGGAGTTGAGCAGCCCTCCGATGATGGTGGTCTGGCGGCACCCGCAGGTGTTAATGAACAAGCCAATGAAAGGTCCTGTCAGAGCACAGGAAGAGGAAGTGATTAAAGGACCAAGAACAAAGCATCCTTAAAACTACTTCAAGAAGGCAAAACCACTGCCAGGCATGGTGGCACATGCCTTTAATCCCAGCACTCTTGGGAGGCAGAGGCAGGAGGATCGCCATGAGTTCAAGGCCAGTCTAAGACTACATAGTGAATTCCAGGTCAGCCTGAGCTACAGCCCCTACCTCGAATAAATAAATAAATGAGAGAGAGAGAAGAATGGTAGTTTTTACATGCCCCAGTGTGGACATGGGCTTCTTTAAAGACAGTTAACTATAAACACATTCTGGGAGATAGCTCAGTGGTTAAAGGTGCTTGCTTGCAAAGCCTGCTGGCCCAGGCTTGATCCCCTAGTTCCCACATAAAGCCCGATTCATAAAGTGGTGCATGCATCTAGGGTTCATCTGCAGGGATAAGTGTTGTTGGCACACTGTAGCAAACAGCTTCAGGTTCACTGAGATGAACTTCCAGACCAGGCACAGTTATGGAGGAAGGGATATTATTTATTGAAGCTTACAGATCCAGGGGAAGTTCCATAATGGCAGGAGAAGCGGCCTGCTCTCACAGGACCAGGCAAGAGAGAAAAAAGCACCAGGCACACAGCACACAGAGCAAAGCTACAGCCAAAAACCACAGCACACTTCAGGAACTCCAACTGGGCACACTTTGCATATCTTTACAATGGAATCTCAAACCCACCACCACTCCTTTAAGAACCACCCCCAGTGACATTGCCTCCAGCCAGGTAGCTACAGATGCAAACTATAAACTAATAAAACACTGAATATACTGGGGACCATATATTCAAACTACCACACACATCAATACTTTCTCTCCCAGCACTTGGGAGGCAGAGGTGGAAGAATTGCTGCGCACAGTCAGCTGGGCATGGTGGCACTTTTGATGCCATGTGGAGACTCAAGAACAGTTTCAAGTGCAAAGATGAAACAGTATGGCAACACGGTTTTATATGACACACATTCTGGAGGCTTCTGTAACCTACCGCTCTGGTTTTCTTCCTGATATTGTGGTATTTTCTGATGTCTTTGAAGCCAAATGCTTATCTTGATCAGTAATTCTATAGCAATCCAGCCAGACTTTAGCAACATGTTGAGACAGTGAACATTCAGGAAGATGTCCCACTTTATTTTTTAAAATTTATTTATTTGAGACAGACAGAGGGAGAGAGACAGAGAGAAAGAGAGAAAATGGGCATGCCAAGGCTTCTAGCCACTGCAAATGAACTCCAGATACATGTGCTACCATGTGCATCTGGCTTATGTGGGACCTGGAGAATTGAACCAGGGTCCTTAGGCTTCGCAGACATGCGCCTTAACCACTAAGCCATCTCTCCAGCCTGAAGATGTCTCACTTTAAACAGCATCTTATTTTGGGTTGTTTTTATTTTGTGTACTTATGAAATGTCACATTTAGATAGGACTAGTTCATGTTGAAAACTAATTGAGCTCTAAGGAGCTTCCCCAGTTAGCCTGAACAAAAATAAAATTTTCCTGTGACGTTCTGTTTTTTTCTGTGGTGGTGGTGAAGCCTAGGGCTGCTGCACACATGCCAGGCAACTAGTTTGGGTTTTTTTTTTTTTTTGGCATGTGTATGTGTGGTATGCACATGTGTTCATGCATAAGTGTATGTACATGCATGTGGAAGGCCAGAGGTGAAGGTTGAAAGTCTTTCTCACTTGCTCTCCACTTTATTTTTTTGTTTAATATTTATCTACTTATTTGTTTATGAGAGAGAGACAGTGAGAATGGGCACACGAGGGCCTCTAGCCACTGCAATCCAACCCAGGTCCTTAGGCTTTGCAGGCAGGCACCTTAACCATTGAGCCATCTTTCAGTCCCCTCCATTTTATTGTCTTGAGAATGGGCCTTGCACTGACTGAACCTGGAGCTCCCTCATTTGGCCAAACTACCTAGCAAGCAAGCCTTAGGGATTCAGATATATATAATTTTTAAATTATTTATTTATTTATTTGAGAGAGAAAGGTAGATAGAGAGAATGGGTGTGCCAGGGCCTTCACCCACTGTAAATGAACTCCAGACACATGTGCCACCTTGTGCATCTGGCTTACATGGGTCCTGGGGATTCAAACCTGGGTCCTTAGGCTTTGTAGGCAAGCACCTTAACGGCTAAGCCATCTCTCCAGCCTGCTTCTCTTATATTTGCCACCCCCAACGCTGGGATTACAGGTGTGTGCCACCATGTCCAGTTTTTATATGGATGCAAGGGATACAAACTCAATCCTCGGACTGGTGTGACAAGCCCCTTCCCACTGAGCCATCTCCTCAGCCGCTTGTCTAGTGGGTTTTTTTTTTGGGGGGGGTTCAAGGTAGGGTCTCACTCTAGCTCAGGCTGACCTGGAATTCACTGTGTAGTCTCAGGGTGGCCTCAAACTCATGGCGAGCCTCCTACCTCTGCCTCCTGAGTGCTGGGATTAAAGGCGGGCACCATCGCATGCACCACCACGCCCGGCTCTCGTCTAGTGGTTTTGAAAGTGTTTAATCCTTAATGCTAACACAAATGTAAAGACTTATTTAACCTGGTGCATTGCAATAATTCTATAAACTTCTTATGATGGAAGACTAAATATATTTCATCTATATTAAGCATATTTTATATATAGTGTATGGCATATTATGTATATATATAATTTATATTATATAAATACTACAAAATAAGTATATTGGTATAAGCATCTCAGTGAATTCTTGTGGGCAACTGAAATCCAGATACCATAAATTGAAGATATTTGATTTCTTTACATATATTTTAATTTTCACTTTTTGGGGGAGGGTAGAGTCTCATTCTAACCCAAGCTGACCTGGAATTCATGATGTAGTCAGGCTGGCCTCCAACTCACAGTGACCCTCCTACCTCTGCCTCCTAAGTGCTGGGATCAAAGGCTTGAGCTACCAAGCCAGGCCAGAAGCAAGTTTTTCTTTCTTTCCCTTCTTTCCTTCCTTCCTTCCTTCCTTCCTTCCTCCCTCCTTCCTTCCTTCCTTCCTTCCTTTCCTTTCTTTCCTTCCTTCTTTCTTTCTTTTTCTTTCTTTTTTTTGTTTGTTTTTTTCTAGGTAGGATCTCACTCTACCCCAGGCTGACCTGGAATTCACTTGGTAGTCTCAGGGTGGCCTCAAACTCATGTCGATCCTCCTACTTCTGTCTCCCGAGTGCTGGGATTAAAGGCGTGCGCCACCACACCTGGCCCTTCTTAGAACATTTTATAAACACTATTATAAAAACCTGCTTCTAGCAGGGCATGGTGGCTCACGCCTTTAATCCCAGCACTTGGGAGGCAGAGGTAGGAGGACCGCTGAGAGTTCGAGGCCACCCTGAGACTACATAGCTAATTCCAGGTCAGCCTGGACCAGAGTGAGACCCTACCTCGCAAAAAAAAAAAAAAAAAAAAAAAATAAAATAAAGTTCTAAGAAGGCATTTAAGTAAGGGGAGAAAAGGAAATTCCCAAGTCAGCATTCGTGTTCATATCTAGAGGAATTTTATAAATCAGACAGAGGAATGAAGAACTTTTCTGGTAAGAACATTAAGTTGATAACAGGCTGAGTCTCCAGTTAATCAGCTCGTGCAGGCTGAGCCTTCAGCCATTTAGGATTTGCAAGTGAGCCAAGTCAGACCCAAAATATTGTGAATCCTAAAAAAAAAAATATTGTGAATCCTCTACAGTTATGAAAAAGAAACATGAAAAAAAAAAAGAAAGAAACAGAGAATTAGAGTCCAAGCTTTCTGGCTCAGTTTTGTTCTCTAACCATTGTTTGCTGATGGCCAGCTGGCACTGTCAAGATCCAATTGCCATTTCAACAAAAAGAAGCCCCGCGTGCTAGGGACAGAGGGAAGAAGAGAAAACACGGAGCTCCAGTCCCTGCACCATGACTCACACTCCTGTGAGGAGTGCACTGTTTGTGATGCAGTTACACACATGATCCGACTTCTTACTCCAGAAGCAGCCGAGTCTTGGGCCACTTCCCACATAATAAATTGTCACAGTGCTGCAGGGGACACCTTCAGGAGGGAGCCCCAGCCTGGGATAGGCTGACAAAAGCTCAGGTAAGGAGAGGAACAAGCCCAGGTGGACTAGTGCACAGGATGGAGGGAACAGCACTTCTTCCAGTGTGGAGTCTGTTCAGGTGACTCACTGCAGTGAAGTTAGAGTACCTCTAAACCCGTGGCTGCCTACCTTGGCTGAGCATTAGCGTCATTAAGAGCTTTAAAAAAATAAAAAACCTGGGGCTGGAGAGCCAGCTGGATGGGTTAAAACGCTTGCCATGAGGACCTGAGCTTGGATCCCCAGCACCCACATAAAATGCCAAGCGTGATGGCATGTGCCTACAGTCCTAGTGCTAGGGATGTGGGAACAGGAGGATCCCTAGGACTTGCTAGTTTAGCTGAACCAGTGAGCTCCAGGTTCAATGAAAGACCCTGTCTCAAAAAATAAGGTGGAAAGTTGCCAGGTGTGGTGGCGCACACCCTTAATCCCAGCACTTGGGAGGCAGAGGTAGGTGGATCGCTGTGAGTTCGAGGCCACCCTGAGACTACATAGTGAATTTCAGGTCAGCCTGGACTACAGTGAGACCCTTCCTCGAAAAAACAAAAAAATTAATAATAATATGGTGGAGGGCTAGAGAGATGGCTTAGTGGTTAAGGCGCTTGCCTGAGAAGCCTAAGGACCCGTGTTCGACTCTCCAGATCCCATATAAGCCAGACGCACAAAAGTGAGGCAAGCACAAGGTCACACATTCCCACTAGGTGGTGTAAGTGTCTGGTTTGATTGCAGCGGCTGAGGCCCTGGCACACCAATTGTGTGTGTGTGTGTGTGTGTGTGTGTGTGTCTTGCTCACTCTCTCAAAAATAAAAAAAAATTAAAAATGAAAAACAAAATAAGGTGGAGAGCAATTGAGGAAGACACCTGTCACCAGCCTCTGGCTTCCACATATATGTGTACACATGTGCATGCACACACAGATGTGTATCCATACAAATATGAATACACTCCCACCTTGAGAAAGGGTCTCAATCTAGAGCTTTCTTTTTTAAAAAACTATATATATATTTGTTTGTTTGTTTTTTGTTTTGTTTTTTGAGGTAGGGTATCTCTCTACACCAGGCTGACCTGGAAGTTGCTATGTAGTCTCAGGGTGGCCTCAAACTCACGGAGATCCTCCTACCTCTGCCTCCTGAGTGCTGGGATCAAAGGCATGCACCACCATGCCTGGCATTATTTCTGTAGAACTTATACAACATAAAATAGCATCCAAGACAACTTTATTGAATGTTTGGAAAGTATTGGGACATTTGGTATCTTGGCTTTTATTTATTTATTTATTCATTTATTTATTGTGTGTGTGTGTGAATGCACATGCGTGGTGTATGCATGTGGGAGCACAGATGTGTGAGCAAGCAAAGGTCAGAAAGGCCAGAGAAGAATGCTTGAGATGGAGTCTCTCACTGAACCCGGAGCTGCCATTTCTGGTTAGACTGGCTGACCCGGGAGCCCCAGTGATTCTCTGGCCTCCTTGCCACATAAGACTGGGTTACAGGCATGCATGGACATACCCAGCTGCTTGCATGGGTGCTAGGGATCAAACTCAGGACCAATCAGGCCCTCTCAGGCTCTCTCATGCTTGTGTGGCCATGTTCTTATACTTGCTGAGCCATCTCTCCAGCTCCTGGCCTTTCCTGATTTTTGTTTAATATTTACTTTTTCAAGCTGGATGTGGGGGTGCAGACCTTTAAACCCAGCACTCGGGAAGCAGAGGTAGGAGAATCACATTGAGTTCAAGGCCACCATGAGACTACATAGTGAATTCTAGGTCAGCCTGGGCTAGATTGAAACCCTCCCTCAGAATTTTTAAATTTTTTTTTTATTTTGGAGAGAGAGAGGAGGGAAAGGAAAGGAAAGGAAAGGAAAGGAAAGGAAAGGAAAGGAAAGGAAAGGAAAGGAAAGGAAAGGAAAAGGAAAGGAAAGGAAGGAAGGAAGGAAGGAAGGAAGGAAGGAAGGAAGGAAGGAAGGAAGGAAGGAAGGAAGGAAGGAAGGAAGGGGGGAAGGGAGGGAGGGAAGGAAGGGAGGGAGGGAGGGAAGAGAGAGAGAATAGGCATGCCTGGGGTTCCTGCCACTGCAAATGAACTCCAGACGTATGTACCACTTTGTCTATCCAGATTTAGCTACTGGGAAATTGAATCCCAGTCATCAGGCTTTCCAAGCAAGCACCTTTAACCACTAAGCCGTCTCTCTAGCCCCTGAACACTTTTTAATTGTTGTATGCACATACTTCTAAGATTGAATCTGTAAGTTTTATCCTTTATTAATATTTAAAAAAACATTTTATGGCCTGGAGAGATGGCTTAGCAGTTAAGGTGTTTGCCTGCAAAGCCAAAGGATCCCAGTTCGATTCTCCAGGACCCATGTAAGCCAGATGCACAAGGGGGCACATGCGTCTGGAGTTTGTTTGCAGTGGCTGGAGGCCCTGGTGTGCCCATTCTGTCTCTCTCTCAAATAAATAAATAAATAAATATATTTTAAACAACATTTTATTTATTTATTTATTTATTTGAAGAGAGAGAGAGAGAGAGAGAGAGAGAAAGAATGGGTGGGCCAGGGCCTCCAGCCTCTGCAAACAAATTCCAGATACATACACCACTTTGTGCATTTGGCTTTATGTGGATACTGGGGAATCAAACCCGGATCATTAGGCTTTACAAGCAAGTGTCTTAACTGCTGAGGCATCTCTCCAGCCACTTTAATAATATTTTTAAAAGATAAGAAAGTTGATTTTAAGTGCCCTAGCAACACAATTTTCCTTTTCTAATTTATGAAGAAGGTAGAATTGCATCCAATATAAAACCCGAACATTCCCTACTCTAAACTGAACCTGCTTGCATCTTTTCTATAACAAATAGGCACAAGCATTGTTTGTTTTTGAGGCTGAGTCTTGCTTATATGGTCCAGGCAGGCCTTGAACGTGCAATCCTCCTGCTTCAGATTTCTGAGGACCAGAATACAGACATGTGCCACCACACCTGGCCTCTTTAACTTTTGTTGTTGTTGCTTTTGAGAGAATCTTGCTATGGCTTGGCTGGCCCAGAATTTTCTATATAGCCCAAAGAGGACTCAAACTTAAGATCCTCCTGCCTCAGCCTCCAGGATTTTGAAATTACAACTGTGCACCACCATGTCTAGCTATAGTTCTGGTTTTAACAAGAAGCCTGTCAATAATATTATAGAAAAATGATATATTAACAATTCTCTCACGTAATAGTGCCCATATTTAATTTAAAAAACAGATCAATATTAATTTCTTTTGTTAAACATGCATCTTGAGAAATGACACTTTGCCCTTGTTTTCTCTCATCAGCACTACCAATGTCACTGCTTGCTTAACAAGATAGTACTGATTAAGTGCCAGTCACAACCAAAAAAAAAAAAAATCTCTAAATTGCATTCAATCAGTCAGTTACTGATGTATAAATCACTGGCAAGCCACCGATTCCCATCAAACACACATATGCCTTTCACATACATCTCACAACCAGAAAAAGATAAGAGCACTCCCCCCAAAAAAGTCAAGCTGGCTGTGGTGGCAAACAACTTTGATCCTAGCACTTGGGAGGCAGAGGTAGGAGGATTGTCGTGAGTTCGAGGCCAGCATGAGACTACACAGTGAATTACAACCTCAGTCTGGGCTAGAGTGAGACCCTACCTAAAAAGAAGAAGAAGAAAAAGAAGAAGGAGAAGGAGGAGAAGGAGAAGGAGAAGAAGAAAAGGTCTTCATGTTTTCAGTATGAAATATAAAAAAACAGATTATAAAGTCATGGCCTGGGGGCTGGAGAGATGGCTTAGCAATTAAGCGTTTGCCTGTGAAGTCTAAGGACCCTGGTTCGAGGCTGGATTCCCCAGGACCCACATAACTCAGATGCACAAGGTGGTGCAAGCATCTGGAGTTCATTTGCAGTGGCTGGTGGCCTTGGTGTGCCCATTCTCTCTCTCACTCTCTCTCTTTCTCTCTCTGTCTGTTGCTCTCAAATAAATAAAAATAAACAAAAAAATTAAAGTCATGGCTTACTTTTACTTGTTCATGAAGGAACTGAAAATCATTTGGGTGCACTGGTAATTAATTACCTGAGGGAATTGCTAAGATAATTAGTAAGCCAGTGTGGCAGTATACAGCTGTATACACTTGGGATATGGAGGCAGAAGGATCAGGAGTTCAAGTCCAGTCTTGGCTACAAGGCCAACCTGGGTGACATGAGACTGTATCTCAAATATCTCCACAACTACTGACCA
This sequence comes from Orientallactaga sibirica, assembly GCA_036365145.1. NCBI lineage: Eukaryota > Metazoa > Chordata > Mammalia > Rodentia > Dipodidae > Orientallactaga > Orientallactaga sibirica. The sequence goes on from JAEOAD010000044.1 coordinate 11,535,064, forward strand.
ATATTTTATTTTTATTTTTTGTTTGTTTGTTTTTGCAAGGTAGGGTCTCACTCTGGTCCAGGCTGACCTGGAATTAACTATGTAGTCTCAGGGTGGCCTCGAACTCTCGGCGATCCTCCTACCTCTGCCTCCCAAGTGCTGGGATTAAAGACGTGCGCCACCACGCCCGGCCTTTTCTGACCAATATTTTAAATACTCCAAATAGTTACACTACTCTAACAGCCATGTCACACAAAAGAACAAACATTGCACAACTCCACTTCCATAAAATACCTAGAACAGTCAAATTCATAGACAGACCATGAAACGGTGGTGACAGGGGCTAGAGAAGGTGGGAATGGAGATTAGTGTTTAAGGCGTACAGGATTTGAGTTGGAAGATGAGAACAATTCTGGGGATGGATAATAGTGATAAATGTACAAGAATGTGAATGTACCTAAGGGTACCATACTGCATAGCCAAATAATGGTTAAAATGGTCTTTTTTAATTTTATTTTTTATTTTTTGATTTTTCGAGGTAGGATCTCACTCTAGCCCAGGCTGACCTGGAATTCACTCTGTAGTCTCAGGCTGGCCTCGAACTCACAGCAATCCTCCTAAGTGCTACGCCCAGCTTAAAATGGTAAATTTTATGTTCTGCATACTTTACCCCAATTTTACAAGTTAGTGACATCACTGTCATGGAGTCTGCAGTGTCTCAGCAGGGTCATGTCATCTGACAAGCACTCCGTTTGATAACGTACCCACGATTAAGGTGATGCCCATGCTGAGGGAGCTGACCCACGCGGTCAGGCCGCGGCTCTGGTGGAATTCTTCCAGCCACTCGACGTTGAGGACTCCCAGAGCCATCTGGGAGCCCATGATGAGGATGTGCACGAAGAAGGAGGACAGGACCATCACCCAGGCCCAGCCACCATCGATGTCTGGGTGGGGCTTCAGGGTCTTCTTATCCTTGGGGTCGTCTTCAAAGTCATAACCGATGTCTTCCTGACTCGCATACATCTTCCAAGGTTTTCTGAAACACATGTAGCAAATAACTTCGTTGCACATTTGAACATAAACCACCTTTCTCTTTGTACAGCTCTACCTCCCATCATGTTTAAAAAGGCTCTAGAGCCGGGCGTGGTGGTGCACTCCTTTAATCCCACACTTGGGAGGCAGAGGTAGGAGGATCACTGTGAGTCAAGACCACTCTGAGACTACATAGTGAATTCCAGGTCAGCCTGGGCTAGAGTGAAACCCTACCTTAAAAAAAAAAAAAAAAAAAAAAAAAAAAAAAAAGAGGCTCCAATGTCAAATGATGTTCAGATTAATCTTTGTTGGCTGGGGGGATGGCCCAGTGGGGAAAGCACTTACCCAGAAAGCATTAGTGCATGAGTTCAGATCCCCAGGTCCCACATAAAGCAGGATGCTCTAGTGCTAATGTTTGTAATCCCAGCACGGGTATGGCAAGATGGGACATGAAGACAGGAGAATTGCCTGGAAGCTCAGGGCAGGGACCAGCTAGCCTGGTAAACACAGCAGTGGACAATGAGAGACCTTGCCTCAAACAAGGCGTGAGGTGCAGACTGACACGTGTCCTCTGATCTCCACATGCATGCCATGGCACAGACATGCCCGCATTCACATGAATACAGACATACACATCACACACATGCACATATACACATCACACACACACAGTTGTTTTGTCATCATGTGGATTTGATAACACTTTACTTTTTCATAGGATCAAGTGATTTTGTGAACCTGGTCTTAAAAACCATCCTATATGTATTATCATCTTGAGCTCTGTAGCAGACAGCTTCAGGTTCGCTGAGATGAACTTCCAGACCAGGCACAGTTATGGAGGAAGGGATATTATTTATTGAAGCTTACAGATCCAGGGGAAGTTCCATAATGGCAGAAGAAGCTGGCCTGCCTTCACAGGGCCAGGGAGAAAGAGAAAAACCCAACTAGCCACACAGCACAGCACACTTCAGGAACTCCTGCTAGGCACACTTTGCATATCTTTACAATGGAATCTCAAACCCACCATCACACCTTAAGACCAGCCCCCAGTGACATTGCCTCCAGCAAGGTGACTGCAAACTATAAGCTAATAAAACACTGAATATATTAGGGGCCATATATTCAAACTACCACAAGCTCTCTCTCTCTCTCTCTCTTTTTGAGGCAGGGTCTCACTCTGGCCCAGGCTGACCTGGAATTCACTATGTAGTCTCAGGGTGGCCTTGAACTCATGGCGATCCTCCTACCTCTGCCTCCCGAGTGCTGGGATTAAAGGCGTGCGCCACCATGCCTGGCTTGTATTATCATTTTGGAACAGAAGAAAGGGAGGGAAGGGAGAAAGGGAGGAAGAGAGAGAGAGAGAAGCAGGGAGAATAACTAGAAATAGAGTCGCTGCAACAGCTCTAACAGAGAAACAGAATGAAGCCAGGAGGCTCTCAGGCACTGTTGCTTAATAGTTAAGTACCACAGCCAACTGCCAGGTGACAAGCTACCTTAGACAAAAAGTTCTGTACACAGGGACATTTGCTCAGCACTTTTGCTCATCCAACCCTGGGCTAATGCCCCCCCTTGCTATTAATCATCATGAGTAGGGATTGTTTCAAAACACCTGATGCAACCCTGTTCATTTTTGCCTTTGAAAACTTCCCCTTATCTCAATGTCTTTGCATCCAGCATAGTGCATGCTCTGTGGTCAGCAGGGCAGCCTCATACGAGGCTCCAAGCGTTCCAATACTCCAGGTGTTCTTTGGAGAACCTCCCCTCTCTGACTGATGTTCTTGTTATTGTTTGTTCTTAATAATTGCTTGCTTTATTTATTAATTTTTGAGGTAAGCCCAACAAACTGGTTTGTTTGCTTTTTTTAATGAGAGAGTGAGAGACAGAGAGAGAGAGAATTGGTGCGCCAGGGCCTCCAGCCACAGCTGTCAAACTCCAGACACATGCGCCACTTTGTGTGCATCTTCACCCTTGCATGCTTGCATCACTGTATGTGTCTGACTTACGTGCAACCTGGAGAGTCAACCATGGGTCCTTAGGCTTGCAGGCAAGCGCCTTATCCACTAAGCCATTTCTCCAGCAAGCTTGCTTTAAAACAACTACTTATATGTGCAAGTGTGTGCATGCACGTGTATGTAAAAGCCAGGGTCTCTTGCAGCTGCAGCTGAATTCCTGTCTGGCTTTATGTGCGTGCCTAGGGAATTGACCCCAGGCCAGCAGGCTTTGTAAGTAAGCACCTTTAACTGCGGAGCCACCTCCCCAGACCCTGTTTGGTTTTGGAGACAGCGTTTCATATAACTCCCGCTGACCTTGAACTCACTATGTAACTGAGGATGATCCTGAACTCCTGATCCTCCTGTGTCTACCTCCTGAGTGCTGGGATTATCGGTGTGTGCCACCACATCCAGTTTACGCAGTGCTGGTGGTTGAAACCAAGGCTTGTGCATGCCAAGCAAGTACTCAACCAACTGAACTCCATCTCCAGTCCTCCCATGGGTGCTTTTCTTTCAATTAGAGCAAAGCAGATGTCAGTGAACTGCACAGTGCTGGGGTTGCAAGATGAGTGTGCTATCATGCTCGGTTTATGTGTGCTATAGATCCAACTTAGAGGCCTTGTACGTGGTAGGCAGGCACCATACCAACTGGCTCATATCTTCAGCCCCCATTATTAACCTTTTAAAAAAATATTTTATTATTTTTATTTATTTATTTGAGAGAATGATACAGAGAGAGAGAAAAAGAGAGAGAGAAAGAGAGAGAGAGGGAATGGGCATGCCAGGGCCTCCAGCCACTGCAAACAAACTCCAGACGCATGTGCCACCTTGTGTATCTGGCTTATGTGGGTCCTGGGGAATTGAACCGAGGTCCTTTGGCTTTGCAGGCAAGCGCCTTAACCACTAAGCCATCTCTCCAGCCCCATTATTAATCTTTCATGTGACCTGAAAAAAACCTAAAATACTTAAATCTTTGGTGCTTCACAGGAAAGTGAACTGCTCTCGGGACCACACCTAGTCTCTGGTTAGGGGCTAAGTGGATGGGTTTGCGGGGAAGAAAAGGTGCCGAGGAGCTAAGGGAGCTAAGAGGGAAGCAATGGAGTGGGTTGTCCTGTGCCTAACTTCTTCCTTTCTCTCATGCCTCTGAGTTGTTGAGATAGGATCTCAAGTAGCTGAGGCTGGTCTTGAACTCCTGATTCTCCTGTTTCTCCTTTGTACTTATCTTACTGGCAAAAAGTTTCCAAATAAACATATAAGAAAAAGATATCTGGATCTGCCTCTTGCTTCCAAGTAAGTTAGTAGTTAAATTACAGAGGAGAAAGGACGCATATAATGTAAGAGCCGCTCGGACTGGGGATGTAGCTCAGTTGGTAGAGTGCTCGTCTAGCTTCCCTGAGGCCCAGGGCTTGATCTCCAGAATCACCTAAACAGGACATGGTGGCTCACTCCTGTAATCTCAACACTTGGAGGTGGAGGCAGGAGGATCAGGACTCATCCTTAGCTATATTGCAGGCTTGAAGCCAGCCTGGGTGGGATACATGAGATTCTGTCTCAAAATTAAAAAAAAAAAAAAAAAAAACATCAGAAAGAGCCATTTGTCTCGGGAAGTCTTCCAGACTATTTTGGGCTCCAGGCTGCAGTGTGTGTGTGGCCATCACTAGGCCCATTTCCCAACACTGGAGCCTGCCTGGAGCCGAAGAGGAAGGGGCAGACCTTGCTCTCCTAGCCCAGAGCCCAGAGAAAAGCCCCACAGGACAGAAGGGTGACACTCCAAGTATTCGGAAAGGGTGGTTGTGGTTGGTGGCTCTCTCTGTCCTTGGTGGTTGTCTGCAGAACCCTAAAGGCTAGAGAGAACCCAGCAGTCTGAGGCAGGCGTGAAAGGCTGTCCTCTTAAGACAGGTGAGACAAAGCCCAGCCAGGTTTAAGAAGATACAAACACTAGAACTTGGCTTTTCTCTAAAGTCCATTTATTACATACAAAAATTCTTTGAAATAATAATGATAAAGCTATACTTCTTCAACCCACAGAAAAGTGCTTAAAATATTAAGTCCTTTTCTAAGGCAATGTTAAGAACTTTATATTCTTGCTGAATTATTTATTTTATAGGCTAGGAGATACAGCTGCCATCAAACTACTCAGTTTGTTCGTACATAAATCACAGTGAATAGCACTTCGTGAGCAGTTTTATTCAAGAGGTTTGATTGTGTGGGTACAAGACCATTTCAAATGCAGAGGGCTTAAGGGTGAAAGTGGGGCAAAAAGAAGCCATTATGACCCTCAGGGCCCCCCATTCTGATCTCTCCGTAAGAAAGTATTTGCAGCCATGTGTGGTGGGTGCTCATGGTACCAGCACATGTGAGGCTGAGGCAGGAACACTTTTGAGAGTTGAGACCAGCTTGGGCTACATATCAAGACCTGTCTCAACAAAACAATATACACATATATATCCCAATATATAATAATATATAATGTATAAATATATATATGCATGTATATATGACATTTAAATCTCTCTAAAAGCACTACTTGTACATTTATATTAAACACATTGTCCAAGTAGGTTAACTACAAACAAAAGTCGGCAGAAAATGGTTTATTCTGACTGGGTCTGAACATTTCCTCCATATGTCCAAACTTAATTGTCATTGCAACAGCAGTACAGGTGCCACCTTCAGGAATGGGTTAAGGCCATTGTCCCTGGAGGGAGTATGACTTTATATTTCTCTGCCTGGTGCATGCCCGCTCACCCTTCCACTACTGTAAGGTCCAGCAGGAGGAAGGCTGGCCCCAGACGTGGACCTTTTGATTCTGCACAAGTCAGCTTCCCCAAACCAGGAGTTTATTGCTTTTAGCCCTTTAGTATTTGTGTAACTGAAAGACTCAAAGTCACCCTTTCATCACTGTAGCTGTGTTTCTGGAAAGAGAGGTACCTAGGGGCCCTTGACCTCTTGTCTCCCTCCACTGCACGTTCTTCAAGGCCCCTGACCTTTCCACATCCTGACATCGGTTGTGGCAGGCACACTGGGCTAAGCAGGCATGGAGCATGGACGGAGTCACCTAAGGGCCAACATGGAAAAACAGAACCCGTTCTAGGCACACTTGTCCTTGGAGAGCCAGGACGGAATTGGGGAGATTATGGGGCCAATTGCCAACCTGTCATTCAAATTCTCCAGAAGGGAGTCTGGAAAGAGTAAGAGATGAATCATGAATGGGGCTGGCGGTGGCCCCCGCATCTGTAACCCAGTGCTCAGGAGACCCAGGCACGATGATTGCAGCGAGTTCATGGCTAACCAGGGCTACACTGTGAGATCTCAAAAAGTAAAATAAATGAATAAAAACCATTAATTGGGATGTGGTGATACTGTAGTGTCACATGTCGGCTATGTAATGGGGTCAGTTACCTATTCACATACTGTTGGGCAAAAAATGAAAATGCCAGTTCTTTCCAGAGTGTATCGGAGATCAAAACAAAAGTAGACGGTCTCTCCATCTTGTCATGGAAGTATTATGAGCAAGCCAGCCATTTTTAATTAAATGCTTGTCACTATGTTGCATTAGGTGAGCTCATTTTAAGTGGCAAAGGGGGAAGTGACAAGTTAAAACTAAAATTACAGTCAGGGGGGAGGGGCGGGAAGAATCTTTGTGAAGAAGTATGCTGGTGGACTTGATTTTCTTTGGCCTCACTGGGAACTTTTGTCCTCCAAACCCAGTGGGCACAGGGATTTCAAGACAGTAGAGGGCGCAGCCGAGACCAAGAGGCTGAAAACTGTGTCCAAGACACACAGAGTAGACGGCGCAGGAGGATCAGGAGCCCCAGCTGGCTTCAGGCTGAATTAGGGCGAACTAAAGAGAAATGTTGCTGGTGGGTCGGGACAGTATTGGGTGGCTTCTCCATTAGGGTCTTGTTCAGTTGGAATTAATGTCCCCATTTCACAGATGAGGAAACTGGGCCAGTGGTAGAATGGAGACACAGTATACCCCGCATCAACTGAACCTAGGCCTGCAGAGCGTTTGTCTTTCCCTCCCCCTCTGTCTCCCCATCCTTCCCTCCCCACGAAGGCTCAAGGGAATCTTTCTAATCCCCACTAAGCACCTTCACTCATCCTCGTTAATGAGCTCGAATCAAGTTCTCCGCAGAAAGACCAAGGCTTAATTGGCAACTAGAATTGAGCTCCTAAAGCCTCGCCAGGCCTTGAAGCCTTTGTCCCGAAATGGCCGTGCCCGTTCCCTCGCCCCATTTCGCCCCCGTTTTCTCCCAGGAGAACGGCGATGCGAACGGTTCAGCGAGGACCAGCCTCCACCGCCCTGGTCCGGGCTGCGGGCCATCCTCGAGGCGCCCCAAAGCTCCATCCCCACGCGGGGCGCTCGCCTTCCCGGGCGCGCTCGCAACCCGGGCTGCTCTCCGGGGAAGCCGCTCCATTCGCGCGGGGACATCCCGAGCCCCTAAATGTCGCTGGCCACGACCGGGACATTTCCTCCTCTCCCCATCGCTGTCCACTTGGAGCGGGTCCGGGAGGCCGGCCAGCGCGGCCGGCCCGGGCGCGGGGACGATGCGCGCTCTGCAGCCGGGGGCAGCGACGCGCGTCCCTGCACCGCGGAGGCTCCGCCCGCAGCTCCGGGAGGGGGGTGCCCTGGGCGGGCAGCCTCGGCGCGACCACCCGGCCCGGGCAACCCAGCTTCCTCGGACCCTGGTCCTGGGCTCCGATCTCTCCGAGGGTCCCGGGTAGCCCGGGTTTACCCACCCACACTCTCCGGCTCCGAGCTGCCCCAGCGCCGCGCCAATCCCCCGGCCGCAGCGCAGCGTCGGGCACTCACCGCGCGCGGGCGGCCCTCGGGACCGCGGCCTCACTCGGCTTCCGGCCTCGACCCCCGAACTTGCGGCTCGGCCCAGGGTCCTCCGAGCCGCTGGGCGTCGGGATCTGGGGTGATGTCGCCGAGCATCCTCGGAGGTGCGGTGCCCTCAGCCCCCCGCCCCGCTCCGCGCGTCCGCTCCGGCAACGTGTGCGGGGCTCGAAGCTCCACGCCTCGGCCCGAGCCGCTTCAGGACGGCGCTTTTGCAAGTGTCCGAGACGAGCCCGAGCTGCCCGCCAATCCGTGCAATTTCAGATCTCCACGCCTGTTCATTCCCGTACCGGCTAATTCTGGTTTGGCAAGGGGAGGTTAAAAAAAAAAGAAGAAGAAGAAAGAAAAAAGAAAAAGAAAATGCTGCAGGCACCTCACCGGCACACTCTTGTGGCGGGTTGAAGTGTATTGCCTTGGCTGTGATTAGCGAATGCTGGGCACATTTGTAAACCCCAGGAAATAGCTAGAAACCTCATCCCAGGATGCGGGTGAGAACAGAAGTATTTTCCTCGTTCTTCCCCCCCCCCCTTTTCTTTTCTTTCCTGCAACAGGAGGGAAGTGATGAATTAAATGCTCACGGGCCAAAGGGGACTAAAAATCCCTCATCTTTGCTCCGGTCTCGGTACCCCCTCTTCCTATCTTTCCTCAGTGTCTGCTACCTACGTGCATGGGCACCGGGCAAAAAGTTCATGACTGGGTTCCTCCCCGGTTTCCAACAGGGCAACTCACCATTGCGTTGCCCTCGGATGTATCAATTTTTTTTGTCAAATAAACGAAGCCTGCGCTCCTTTACCTCACCCGAAGGGTTCTGTATTTCCCTGAAGCTATTCTTTTTTTTTTTCCTCTTTAATGAAATATTGCAAACTTAGTGGTTGAAAGCAACACGAACCCATTATTTTACACTTGGGGCAGTCAGCAGTCTGAAATGGGCCTTACTGGGCTAAAATCAGAGAGTTGCACCGCGAAGTCTGTGTTCACCTCCTGGCAGCTCTTGTGGAGAGAGAGCCACCAGCAGGCTGCCCACACTCCTTGGCTGGCAGCCACTTCCTCATCTTCAAAGCCATGGGCGTTGCATAATTGTCTGTCCTCATACTCAAGTCACCCTCTGTCTCTTCTATCCCTCCCCCCTTTCTCTTTTTGGTTTTTCAAGGTAGGTTCTCACTGTAGTTCAGACTGACCTGGAATTCACTATGTAGTCTCAGGGTGGCCTCGAACTCATGGCGATCCTCCTACCTCTGCTTCCCGAGTGCTGGGATTAAAGGCGTGCACCACCACGCCCGGCTTGCCTCTCTTTCATTTTATTTATTTATTTATTTATTTATTTATTTATTTATTTATTTATTTATTTGCAAGGTGACAGAGACAGAAGAGAGGCAGACAGAGAGAGAATGGGCTCACCAGGGCCTCTAGCCACTGCAAATGAACTCCAGATGCATGTGCCCCTTGTGCATCTGGCTTACGTGGGTCCTGGGGAATCGAACCGGGATCCTTTGGCTTTGCAGACAAGCACCTTAACCGCTAAGACATTTCTCCAGTCCCTCTCTTTCATTTTTGAGGACCCTCTGTATTATGCTGGTCCTGCCTGGATAATTCACAAAATATCCCCATTTTGAGGTTAACTGACTAGCAACTGTAATTCCACCTGCTACCTTCATTTTCTTTGTGCTGTGTAAGGTAACATATTTACAGGTTTCAGGGAGTAGGATATAGGTGTCTTTGAGGGACCATTTTTCTGCCTACCATGCATTTCATTCCTCCCTTCCCTGCTCCCTCCCTTCCTCTTCTTCCCTCCCTTTCTCCCTTCTTCACTCTCTCCCTCCTCTCTTCCTTCCTTTTCTTTTTTTACTTGCAAAAGAAGTTCACATGTTTTTTTATTTATTTATTTATTTATTTATTTATTTATTTATTTGCAAGGTGAGAGAGAGAGACAGAAGAGAGTAGAGAGAGAGAGATACAGAGAGAGAATGGGTGCACCAGGCACTTCACCTGCTGCAAACGAACTCCATATGCATGCACCACTTTGTGCATCTGGCTTTATATGGGTACCGAGGAATCCAACCAGGGTCATTAGGCATTGCAGGCAGGCGCCGTGGCAACTGGGCCATCTCTCCAGTCCTCACAATGTATTTTACATTGTTTCCTACATCAACCCTATTCTTTGGCAGGTGTGTGTAGTATGTATGGTGTGGTGTCTGCGCGTGGGTGTGCAGGTGCGCGCATCCTGCCTGCACTTGAAGGGAGTCGGGAGGAGAATGTCACTGGGTGTCCTCTGCTGCTCCTGCGCATCGCTTCCTTGAGATGGAGGCCCTCACTATCCGCAAGGTTGTGCTTTTCAGTCAGACTGGCCGAAAGTCAGCAAGCCTCAGGGGTTCTCTGGCTTCTACCCACTCTCCCGGGACTAGGATTCCAGGCATGTGTGGCCGTGCCCACCTTCTCATATGAATTCACGTCCTCAGTGCTCTTGCTGCTCTTATCCCTGAGCCGCCCTAGCCTTGTGAACTTTTTTTTTTTAATTTAAAAAATAACCCATTTTTCATTTATTTATTTGTGAGCAGAGAGAGTGAGTATGGGTGTGTCAGGGCCTCTTGCTGCTGCAAATAAACTCCAGATGCATTGGCCACTTTTTGCTGTTGGCTGTACGTGGGTACTGGGAAATTGAACCCTAACCGGCAGGCTTTGCAAGCAAGCTCCTTTAACTGCTGAGCCATCTCCCCAGCCCCTCAACTCTCTCCCTCCCTCCCCCTCTCTCTCTCTCCATATATATATGCATGCATGCATGCATGCATTCCAGGGCCTTGTGTCATTGCAAATGAATGTCATGTAAGTCTGGCTTTATATGGGTGCTAAGTTGAACCCTAGCTAGAAGTCTTTTTGCAAGCAAGCACCTTTAATGGCTGAGCCATCTCCCCAGACCCATCAGCTCTTGGTTACAAAATGATTGACATGATTGTGAGAAATTGTGACTAAATGAGGACATTTAGGACTTAGGCTGAAGAGAGCAAACAGGCTGAGGACTCCAGTACTCCCTCTGGCTGTCCTCACACACTGCTCACTCCATCCAGGCTTGTGACAATAAGAATGTGAGTCCAGGCAAGAATTTCAAGTCCAGATGATCCGTCTTCTTTTAAAAGAGGTTGTAGTTTGGATATGAAATGTCCCCATAGGCTCATGTGTTTGAACACTTGGTCCCCTCTGTGTTGGAAGGTTTTGGTTATGGAGCCATTGGGACATATGGTCTAGCAAGTAGCAGTGGCTTACTAGAAACAGGCCTTAAAGATTCTGTCTGCCTTGGTACTGGCCTGAGCTGCTTCCCAGACCCCCAAGATGTGAGGCGCAGCACCCCATCCTGTGCTCCCACTGCTATGGATGGAGCCTCTCCAAGTTGGACTTGGTGCGGAACGCGGACAGCCGATGCCTTAGTTGGCACAGATTAGGCAGGGAGTGGGATGAAATCAGCTTTAGAGGAAGTTGCTAGCACAGAAAATTGAAAGCTTTAGAAAAATGTCTTAAAGTGGTACCTTCATTATCCCATTTTTGTAGCCAGTCCAGATACACAGGAGGCTTGAAGTCTGCCTGGTTATGCAAGGGACATCCCTTACCCATCTGTCAGGCAGTGGGCAGCTCTCTGCTTTTTTTTGGTTTTTCGAGGTAGGGTCTCCCTTTGCCTCCCAGGTGCTGGGATTAAAGGCGTGCGCCACCATGCCCGGCTCAAACTCTGCTTTTAATACAGGGAGTCTAAAGACTAAAACACAGATGACCTGTAGCAGAAGCGCAGCTGTGCTCAGGTTCCACAGGGCACACTGGCACAGCCTGCATGAAGCTTCAGGAAAGAGGAAGGAAAAGCTTTGTCTTGCCAGAAATGCAGCGGAAAGCCCAGCCACCCCTGGGCTTGTAAGTCCCCCCTGTGCCTCGCTGGTCTTCTCCCATCCTGCCTTATACAGTTGATTTTCCCAGTGGGGCTCAGGCTTCACTGGTCTTGGTGGTCATCCTCCAGGTCAGACATTAGTAAGGCTTGGAGGGGACAGAAATCTCACAGCGGCCCTTAGCAGGCTGGAGGCTGTTGAAAACTGGCACACTGTATTGCCTCGTGAATGTGTCTTCAGATGTTTTTTCATTTTTAATTAAAGAAAATTTATTTATTTATCTACAAATAGAAAGAAAGAGAGAGAGAGAGAGGGAGGGAAAATGGGTGCACCAGGGCCTCTAGCCACTGCAAATGAACTCCAGATGCATGTTCTACTCCTTTGAGGGCAAGTGCCTTAACCACTAAGCCATCTCTCCAGCCCAATGATAATTTTTTTTGACTTTGCGTTTTTTTTTGTTTTTTCTTCATTATTATTTTTTATTGACAACTTCTACACTTACATACAAAAAACCCATCTGATATTTCCCTTCCCTCCCCCCATTCACTTTAGAACTCCAATCTCCATCATATCCCCTCCCTCTCTCCATTAGTCTTTCTTTTAATTTGATGTCATCATCTTTTTCTTCTATTTTTGAGGGTCTTGCAAAGGTTTTGCTAGGCACGGCAAGGTCATGGATATCGAGGCCAATTTCTGTCTGGGTGGTTGCATTGTAAGAAGTCATACCCTTCCTTTGGCTCTTCCATTCTATCAGCCCCCTCTTCCGCAATGGTCCCTGAGCCTTGGAGGGTGTGACAGAGGTGTTTCAGTGCTGGGCACTCCTCCATCCCTTCTTCTCAGCACTATGTTGCCTTTTGGGTCATCCCAGTGGTCATCACCATCTGAAAAGAGAAACTTCTCTAACAAGAAGTGAGAGTAGCATTAATATGTGAATATGAACATTAAGTGTAGTGCCCCCAGGGCAGCTTGGTGGGAATAATATATACATTTAGTCAGACAAGAGCAGGCTTTATACTCCAAAGGCTCATGACCTCACCTGCCATAGACTTTTGCTTAGGTTTTTCAGTACCAGGTATGTATTCCCTCCCGTAGAGAGGGCCTTCAGTCCAATTATGGAGCAGTTGGTTACCCCAAGAGTAGATATGCCACTATTGCACCCATTCAGTCATTGGGCCTGTCAGGCCAAATTGAATATTCAGCGTCCACTGTTTTCACTGCTGATGACTTCTGTCTCCCATATGCTGCATGCAGTGCAGCTTTTTCCAGCTTTCAGTTGGCTGGTCTACATGGAGAAGGTTTGTTGCTCATGATAATTTTTTATAGTTGACAATTGCATGCATATTTTGATGATATTCTCCCGCCATTACTCTTTCTTGTCCCCTCTCACTCCAACCGATCCCCTTCCTCTTTCCATCTATCTTCTTCCCAGCTAGTCTCCCTCCTATTTTCATGTCTTTGGGGCGGGCAAGGATGTGACCCATGAGTTCAATGGGTTAGGGTTGCTTACACAAGTATTGGTAAGGGGTTATTTACAAGAGCATGGTCAACCTACCAGTGGCTACTCCACTGAAGAAGATCCAGGTAACTACTTTCATCAAGAGATAACAGCTGCTGCCGGAGAGCCACTGGTCTTCAGTCCAGCACATTGGAAGGCCGAAGCAGCTGATTCCGACGTCGGTGAAGGCTGGCAGGAAAAACTGGGTAGATATGCGGGCCAGCAAGGAGCCAAAGCAGGCAGACAGCAGCAGTCCTCAGCCCTGATGTTTGCCTCAGCCCTTTCATACCTGGGCTGCTGCTGGAAGGGCTAAGGGAGGCTCTTCTCCCCTCAGTTAATCCTGGAAAGACCTGCCTAGAGGCGGGTCTCTTACTTAAGTCCTGACCCATCCAGTTGACCATTGAGATGAACCATCCTGGGGCCCTGAAGGACAGGAGGTGCTTATGGGTCCTCCAAAGTCTCTGAGGACCACAGCAAGAATATTCGCCTCTATTCAGAGGGGGGAAGCCACTGGAGGATGTTGAGCAGAGTGGTCATGTGAGCCCATTGATGTGAGCTTAACAAGCCACTAAGGAAATAGAGAAGAGATGACAGGGGAGCAGGGCAGAGGCAGAACAGCAGTGAGGAGGTGATCACAGCACGCAGCTCAGACTGGAGCCATACTGGTGAAAGGGGATTAGATTCTGAGTGTGAATGGCATAGGCGAAGAATTTTTCTTACAGAATGAACGAAGGTGGGAGAAAAAAGAGCAGTCTCCAAGGTTTTGACCCAAGGGACGGGAAGAATGGAACTACTATTAATCAAGATGGGAAGACTTCAGGGGGAACTGGTTGAGGGGAGATATGAGTTCATATTCAGGCTTGTTAATACTCGGTTCACATAACAGGCACACAATGTAATATTATATAGCAATCGAAAGGACCAGCTCCACTGGGTGTGGTGGCACGTGCTTATTGCTGTAGTAACCTTTGTGTTGCAAGGCCAAAATACCCAACCAAAAGCAGCTGATGGGAAATAAGGATTTCATTTTGGCTTACAGTCTTGAGGAGAAGTTTCTCGATGGCAGGGGAAAACATGGCGTGAGCAGAGGCTGAACATCACAATCTTGCCACAGCACGTTGAAAACAGCAGCAAGAAAGTGAGCTAAGCTCTGGAAAAGGGGAGCTGGCTTTAACACCCCAAATGCCTGCCCCCAGTAACACATCTCCTCCAGCAAGTCTCCACCTCCCAAATTGCCAGCAGCTGGGGAACCAAGTATTCCAAACACATGCTCAGTAAATCCCAGGCCTAGAACTGAGTTGTCCCCATAGTGAGATGTTGGCCAGGGAGACCCATGAGGTCACCAAAATAATATAGGTCATTGTCAAAACACTTGATGACCTGCCAGAGCCAAAAGGGAAAACCCTGTTGCTGAAGGTGCCACAGGCTGCAGTGACAGGACATCAGAATATCATGCTGGAACTGAAAGGTAAAGTAGATCCCTCCTGGCTAGCCCTCATAGTGCTGGAAAGCCCTGTTGGAACCACTGAAGAACAACGGTCACCAACATCATAAATAAACAGGGGACCCTGCAGACTACGAAATCAACCAGCAGGTCAAGAGGTACACACTTGTGCAATAGTGGTACGCAGCCTCTGCAGGTAACCAGCTGTTCTCTGATTGTACATGCAGCCTGCTCAGTGGGAGAGAACTCATACCTGCTACTGGAAACCAAGTCAGAATCTCATAGTCAGGAAACTCAGACTTCAGAAAGAAATGGCCACTGCTCTCTGGAGAAGAGTGGGCTTTCACACCAAAAAAAATTTTTTCTCAAATTAATTTGCATACCCCCTTTAACCCAAGCTGCCCTCACTCTTGTTTGGAGAATTTGCTTTATTTTACAGATGGCAGAGAAAAGGGAGGAGAACCAAGATCCATTGATAAGAAGATAGCCGACTGCCCACCATGAGATGTGCCACCTCTACCACATCTGCTGGGGTTTCTCAGGAGAAACTGCAGAGGAAGTGGTGATATGAATACTGCTCTTACTGCTAGCCTGACAACCAGTTCCAGGGTGATGGTGACAGATATGGTGATCAATCAAAACCTATCAAATCAGAAATTCAGAGGCTACACAGAATTTAACACTAAATCAGACTGCCAACAGGTCTGCCATGGCTCTGGGAACATTGCGGAAGAGGGGGCAGAAATACCCTGAGAGGGTCCATTGCAGAAGAAGGAGTGGAAAGAATGTAAGAGCCAAAGGAAAAGTAGGACTCCTTACAACATGGTCCTCCAGACACAAAATGGCCTAGATATCCATGACCTCATAGTGCCTGACACTACCTATATAAGACCATCTCTCTAGCCCCCAACATGATACTTTTTTTTTTTTTTTGGTTTTGCAAGGTAGGGTCTCACTCTGGTCCAGGCTGACCTGGAATTAACTATGTAGTCTCAGGGTGGCCTCGAACTCTTGGCGATCCTCCTACCTCTGCCTCCCGAGTGCTGGGATTAAAGCCGTGCGCCACCACGCCCGGCTCAACATGATACTTTTAAAAGAATGTATAAGTTGAAACTTATTTCAAGAAAATGATAAGTAAATGGTCAGCAAGGTGGAATACAAGTAGCTAACATTTGACTAGTCTGGATTTAAGGGAGTGATTCCCATCTGGGCTGCACATGAAAACGCTTGGGAGGCTTTAAAAAAATAGAGATTGGGGCTAAGAGATGGCTTAGGGTTGAGGCACCTGCCTCCTAAGCCTAAGAACACTGGTTCCAATCTCCAGTGGTTCCAATCTCCAGGTCCCACGTTTAGCCAGATGCAAAGTGACGCAAGGGCGCAATGCCGCACTTGACCACAAGGGGGCGCACACATCTGGATTTTGTTCGTGGCAGCTGAGAGGCTGCTGGCAAGCCCATCTCTATCTGTCTTCCTCTCTCTCTCTGTGTCTCTCTCCAAAAAAAAAAAAAAAAAGGGCTGGAGAGATGGCTTAGGGGTTAAGGCGCCTGCCTCCTAAGCCTAAGAACACTAGTTCCAATCTCCAGGGGTTCCAATCTCCAGGTCCCACATTTAGCCAGATGCAAAGTGACGCAAGGGCACAATGCTGCACTTGACCACAAGGGGGTGCACGCATCTGGATTTCGTTCGCAGCAGCTGAGACACTGCTGGCGCGCCCATCTCTGTCTTCTTCTCTCTCTCTCTCTCTCTCTCTGTGTGTCTCTCTCCAAAAAAAAAAAAAAATTTAAAAAATTAAAAAAAAATAGAGAGAGATTGGAGCTGGAGAGATGGCTCAAGAGGTACTCAGGTTATTTATGGAAAAACAGCTCTAGGTAACTCCTTTAGTCAAGAGATAAGGAAAGGAGAGATCCTTTTCTAATTTCAAGCCAAGTGGACAGATTTAAGGACATTTTTGCTTTTTACTTTTGGGGCACAGTCACTCTAAACTACCTAACAATGCTACCTGACTCCTTCTCACCATTACTAACCGAATTTAGAGAGCTGGAGAGATGGCTCAGTGGTTAAGGTGCTTGCCTGCAAAGACTAAGGACCCGGGTTCAAGAGGGAGCAGACAGGAGGAGAGACACGAAAGGGGCTCAGCATGGCGGCCTGAGGTCCAGAACTCACATGGCCATCTATGAACAGTGACCGTCTAGAGCAAGGCTCTGAAGAAGCTGTATCCAGGGCTGGGGAGATGGCTCAGTGGTTGAAAGGACTTGCCACACATGCCTGAAAACCAGAGTTTGATCCCCAGAACCCATATCAAGGTGGACACATGCAGTACGGGTATCTGTAATCCCAAGATGCCTATAGCAATGAGACGTGGAGTCAGGAGAATGCCAGAGTGCAAAGGCCAGCTAATTTGGTGTTCCTGGAAGACAAATCCTATTTCAGAAAAGGTGGAAGGTGAGGACCATCACCCCAAAGGTGTCCTCAGACCTCCACACCTGTTGCATACATACACACACACACACACACACACACACACACACACACACACACACACAGCATAGAAACAAGTCGGGTCTTCAGTTTGTGCTAGTTCTAGTTCAGTGGATGGTCTCTGTTTCTCTGCTTCTGTTTCTCTGATGGCTTCTTCCCATCAAACTGCTGAGGTCAGTTGATTCTCTAATTGTGTGTAGCTGCACCCCCCCACCACTCTATCAGTTACTTTTTCATTGATGGGACAAAATACCTGACCAGAAGCACCTGAAGGAAGGAACAGGTTTATTTTTAGCTTACAGCTTTGATGGGTAGTGTCCATTATGGCATGAAAGGCATGGCAGGCCTAAGCAGGAAGCCTGTGTCATATCTTCACATCAGCATGGAGGAACTGGAAGGAGAGAGAGAGAGAGAGAGAGAGGGAGGGAGGGAGGGAGGGGAGGGAGGGAGGGAGAGGGGGAAGGCTGCAAGTCGGGCTGGGCTGTAACACCTCAAGAACCTGCCCCCCTTCTCCAGCAAAACTCCAGCTCCTAAAGGCTCTGTAACATTCCCAAACAGCACAGCCAACTGAGGATTAAGCATTCAAGCACAAGTCTATGGGGGACATTTTAGATTCCTTTTACCTTAGACTACAGAAAATTACAATCTTCATCCCCTGCCCAAATCACCCACCTCCTGAGACCCTAATGTCTTAGTGGTACCATCAGTTCTGGGCCACAGAAGGAAGTACCTGCTCATGTGCACCCTCTGTCTCCTACTGTTACATCAAGTCTTTCTGGAGCCCTCCTTCCCCATCTCCCTCTCCTGAACCAGGTCTCTGTCCTTGCTTGGGGAGAGGGGAATGGAGACAAGTGAGCAAACGTGTGACAGACTTCAGATAGTGACAAACACTGAAGGGGGAGGTGTAAATAACAGGATTGCACGGTAGAGAGGGACTCCAGCAATCAGAGTTAGTTTAAAACTTTTGCTTTCAGAATTTGTTTGGTTTGTGTCTTTGTGTGCATATGTGTGGTGTATGCACATGTATGTGCCCTTGTGGTGCTCCATACACTTGTCTGTGGGGAAGGACACTCACCTGTGGTGGTTAGAATGGAACACGGGCTGTCAAGCTCCACTGCTCTTCTGCCTGCTCTTGTTTTGAGCTAGAGTCTCTTTTTACTCAGGCTGAAGCTGGCAAGCTTAGTTTATTCTCAGGTCTCTGCTCCCCTAGGGGGCTGGGGTTACAGATGTGTGTCCATGCACAGCTGTTTTACATGGGATCTGGAGATTTGAACTTAGGCATTCTCAGGCCTCACCCCCCAGGCCCTCATCATTGAGCAGAAAGCTCACTGAGCCATCTCTCCAATTCTCCTCCAACCCCACTTTGGAGACAGGGTCTCAAGTAGCCTAGGTTGGTCTTGAACTTGCTGTATAGCTGAATATGACTTTGAACTCCTGATCCTCCTGCCTCCACCTCCTGAATGTTAGGATTATAGGCAGGCAGCAGCTCATCCAGTTTACGAGGTTGTTGGGGGGTTGAATTCAGTTTTGTGCCTGCTTGGCAAGTATTCTAGCTACTGAGCCCCTCAGGCATAGTTTTGATCATTCACATAATACAAATTGTAGTTGTCTTGCATAGTTCCCAAGATGTACACAACTGCATAATAGATTAAGATATTCCCCAAACCATGTTTATTCTCGTTGATTCTGGGAATCTTGAGCAGCTTTTTTGATTCAGTGGATTTTGGGAATAGTGAGCACGTAGAGAAAGCGGACAGGAGTGAGCGGAAGCTGGTGGAGTGGGAAGAAGAGACCACGTAGAGACAGGGACCTCTTTCTTGCCCCACCTCTTCCTCTGCATTTCATACGCTGGAAGACTCCTTTGAGCTCCAGTCCAAGCCCTCAAGTTGAGGAACTTGGTCTGGCTGAGTGATAACAACCCCAGCCTTCTGGCACAGTGCTTCCCAAGTGGTCCGGTGCCCAGGTTGGGTGACGTATCTGCACTGTGGACAATGCTGATGCTAATTTCATTTAATCCCATGGAGCCCCATAAGAATGGGGACAGGGCCAACTTTGCACATGAGGGAGAGAGCTAGTCCCTCTCCTTGACTATGTTTTCTGTCTTTTTTGAGACAGGATGATCTCATGCAGCTTAGGCTAGCCTTGAACTTGCTATGCAGTTAAAGATGAGCTTGAACTTCTATTCTTCCTATCTCCACCTCCCCAGTGCTGGGATTACAGGTGGGCACCAAGCCTGGCTTACACTAGGGGTCTACCCCAGCACTTGTGCGTGCTCAGCAGGCACTCCAGCTACCGAATAGCATCCCCACTCTTTGACTGTGTTTTACTCCATTATGACGTTGAACTTTCTCCCCTTCATGGGCCCTCTGATAGCTTAATCTTTGGGACCTTCCCAATAGTTCTTACTAACTCAGTGACATCGAGAGAGAGACCATTTTTTTTTTTTTTTTTTTTTGTTGTCATAGTTGTTGTTTCAAGGTAGGGTCTCACTGTAGATCAGCCTGACTTGGAACTCACTCTGTAACTCCAGACTGGCCTCAAACTCATGTCATCCTCCTGCTGCTGCCTCCTCAATGCTGGGATTAAAGGCATGTGCCACAATGTCTGACTGAGAGACCCTTTTTTTCTTTTTTTAAATATTTTATTTTTATTTATTTATTTGAGAGAGAGAATAGGCATGCTAGGGCTTCCAGCCACTGCAAACAAACTCCAGATGCATGCACTACCTTGTGCATCTGGCTTACATGGGTCCTGGGGAATCGAACCAAGGTCCTTTGGCTTTGCAGGCAAATGCCTTAACCACTAAGCCATCTCTCCAGCCCCTGAGACCCTTTTTTCTTTTTTCTTTTCTTTTCTTTTCTTTTCTTTTTTTTTCTTTTCTTTTCTTTTTAGGTAGAGCCTCACTCTAGCCCAGGCTGACCTGGAATTCACTTGGTAGTCTCAGGGTGGCCTCAAACTCACGGTGATCCTCCTACCTCTGCCTCCCAAGTGCTGGGATTAAAGGCGTGCACCACCATGCCCAGTATGAGACCCTTTTTCCAAAGGAAGCTAAACCGCATTTGTTCCTTCGTGGAGAGCAGTGTGAGCCAAGCAGGATATTTTCTTTTCTTTTTCCTTTTTAAAAATATTTTTAAAAATATTTTATATTTATTTATTAGAGAGAGGGGGAGAGAGAGAATGAGAATGGGCACACCAGGTCCTCTAGCCACTGCAAACGAACTCCAGATGCATGTGCCACCATGTGCATCTGGCTTATGTGGGACCTGGAGAATCAAACTGGGGTCCTTAGGCTTCACAGGCAAATGCCTTAACTGCTAAGCCATCTCTCCAGTCCTTTAAAAATATTTTTATTCATTTATTTGCCAGGGGAAAGAGAGAGAGAGAGAGAGAGAGAGAGAGAGGAGAATGGGTGTACCAGGGCCTCTTGCCACTGCAAATGAACACCAGATTCATGCACCACTTTGTTCATCTGGCTTTACATTGGTACTGGGAATTGAACCCAGGCCATCAGGCTTTGCAAGCAAGCACCCTGAACCACTGACCATCTCTCCAGGCCAGGATGTTTTCATATAGAATGGATGGATCAGGGTACAACCAAACCATCTTCCTGTAAAGAGCCTGCATGCCAGGAAAAAGTGAGCAGAGAGGGAGGGGTTCAAGAAAGGAGCAGCCCAGCAGGATAAATCACGTCTTTTCTTGCCAACTTGGCTATGCCATGAACCTGACTAGATGTAGGGCTGGCACATTTATGAATCCCAGGACATTTAAAGCAGTTCTGTTTCATTTACTCATCTGAAGTAGTTCTTCATGCTTCAGAGACACAATGATTCTAATCCATCTCAAGGCCATGTGTGTCCCAGTCTACCTTCCAGACCATTTTGAGGACAGCAAGACTGATGCCTGGCTGGTGTTCCCAGTTTGGCCATAGGAAATTAAGATGTTGACACTTTTCTGTCACCATTGGTGAATTGATCAATAAATAGCTGCTTCCTGGTCCCTTACTCTACCCTTCCAGCCTCTTGCCAAGGCTGGATTCATTTTGATTGAGGGGTGACCTTGTCTCACCCAATACAAAATACATTAACTATCACTCTCAGGACCCTAAAATTGCTGCACAACATTGCTAAAATTCTATATCATACATGGAGACATTTTAAAGTACTGAGTGCCACCATTTGCTACAAAGTCATGCTTGCCCAGTATCTGTTATGAATAAGTCTTCTTATGGGGTTCATCTGCCAGGCTTGTCAGCACACAGCAGAGAGAGCATGTGCTCCCACCTGGATGCACTCCACTCCACAAAAGCTTGGAGGGTGGCATGCCTCATCCTCCTGTCCTGTGGCGAGAAAGAGGGGCGACCGCTGGTGAAGATAAGCAAGCTAAGTAGGCTCAAACAAGCTCTCTTCCCTCTCTCACCTCGAAGGACCAAGCAAAGAACTGGTTTCTAGCAGCATACAGTAGGCAGCTTGCAGAGTGCACCCTGTGGCAGGTGCTTCTCCAACATGGAGGTCCGGAGCTTCTGAGCAGGGCTTTGAGAACAACTAAACCATCACAGAATGAACCCACAGAAGAGGCCACCGGAGGACGACTGGAGCCTCTGGAGATGGGGGGGGGCTACACGACAGAGGCTGTGTGTCAGCAGTATCCACATAACACGCTGGAGGGTGCAGTGGCCCACCAGTAATTGCAGAGCTGGGGATAACAGCAATAACAGGGGATTCTAGGGGGGAAACTGGCTAGCTAGACTAGCCAGATCAGCTTAAGTTCTGGGTTCCAGTGAGAGACCCCACCTCGGGAAAGTAAAAGTGAAAATTGATCAAGGACAGCACCTGATGTCAAACCCTAGCCGCCATAAGCATGTACACACATGTGCCCCCACCCACGCAAACATACATGCACACTATGCACAAAGAGAGAGAATGGCAGGACTAGAGAGATGGCTTAACAGTTAAAGGCGCTTGCCTGCAAAGCCTGAGGACCTATGTTTGACTCCAGATCCTATATAAGCCAGACGCATAAGGGGACACAATTGTACAAGGTCACATGTGAACACAAGGTGGCACACACATCTGGACTTCGATTACAGTGGCTGGAGGCCCTGGCATGCCAATTCATTCTCTCTCTCTCATAAAAAATGTTACAAAAAAAAGAAAGAAAGAAAGAAAGAAAGAAAGAAAGAAAGAAAGAAAGAAAGAAAGAAAGAAAGAAAGAAGGAAAGGGAGAGAGGCAGTCCTTACCCCCTACCCAACAGTGGTCCCTTATGTTTGCTTTTTGAACATTTTTTTTCAAAATTTATTTATTTATTTTATTTTTATTTTATTGACAACTTCTATACTTACAGACAATAAACCATGATATGTCCCTCCCCTCACCCCATTCCCTTTCAGAATTCCATTCTCCGTCATATCCCCTCCCTCTCTCCATTAGTCTCTCTTTTAATTTGCTGTCATCATCTTTTCTCCTAGTATTAGGGTCTTATGAAGGTATTGCTAGGCACTGTGAGGTCGTGGATATAGGGGCCAATTTCTGTCTGGACAGTTGCACTGTAAGAGTCCTACCCTTCCTTTGGCTCTTTCCATCACCTCGTCTACAATGGACCCTGAGCCTTGCAGGGTGTGACAGAGATGTTTCAGTGCTGGGCACTCCTCCGTCCCTTCTTCTCAGCACTATGTTGCCTTTTGGGTCATCCCAGTGGTCATCACCATCTGAAAAGACAAGCTTCTCTAACCAAAAGTGAGAGTAGCTTTAATATATGAATATGACCATTAAGCGTAGTGCTTTCAGGGCAATTTGGTGGGAATAATATATACATTTAGCCAGAAAAGAGCAGGCTTTATACCCCTAAGGCTCATGACCTCCCCTGCCATAGGCTTTTTTTTTTTTTTTTTGGTTTTGCGAGGTAGGGTCTCACTCTGGTCCAGGCTGACCTGGAATTAACTATGTAGTCTCAGGGTGGCCTCGAACTGTGGGCGATCCTCCTACCTCTGCTTCCCGAGTGCTGGGATTAAAGGCATGCGCCACCACGCCCGGCTGCCATAGGCTTTTGATTAGGTTTTTCAGTACCAGGTATGTATTCCCTCCCATAGAGAGGGCCTTTGGTCCAATTACGGAGCAGGTGGTTTCCCCCAGAGCAGACACACCACTATTGCACCTGTTCAGTCATTGGCCTATCTAGCCAAACTTGAGATTTCCAGTGGCCACTGTTATCACCTCTGACGATTTCTGTCTCCCATACGTCTGCATGCAGTGCAGTGTTTTCCAGCTTTTCTACAGGGAGAAGGTTTTCTGCTCAGCACCAGCTTGATTTCTCACTGACCTTGCTGCTCAGGCAAGTGAGGTCTTCAGCAATAGGGTCTTACCATCTGTTTATCAAGGGAAACCAATGGCCTTGGCAATAACCTATAATGTTTTGGAGCTCAACAACTCACTGGGAAGTATCCCATCCCTGGCACTGAAAAATTTCTAGTAACGATCTATAGCTTCTGGATGTTCCATATTCAAAAAAGTAGGTTTACATAAGTCTTATTTAGAATATCTTGACTTTTGATTGACCCATGTCAAAATGTATTTATTTGAGAGAGAGAGACAGAGAGAGAGAGGGAATATGAATGGACACACCAGGGCCTCCAGCAACTGCAAACAAACTCCAGATGCATGTTCTACCTTGTGCATCTGGCTTACATGGGTATTGGGGAATTGAACCTTTATCCTTAGGCTTTGCAGGTAAACACCTCAACATTTAATCCATCTCTCCAGCCCCCCAAGTTTTTATTATATATTAATGACATGCACTGATGGATTTCATTCTGATATTTTCATAGATGTACATAATGTACTTTGATTATGTTTACTCCACCCACTACCCTCTCTCATCCCTTCCCCACTCCTACTAAACCATTTCTCTTTCCAAATAGCCCTCTTCCACTTTCATGTCTTTTTTTTTTAAGTTATCTTAAGATAACTGCTTAATTTTGGTCACCATTTAATGCCTGGAGAACTTGGAAGGGCTCAGCTGGTTAGTTCTGATTCAGGGCTTCTGTCAGAGGTCAGCTGGCTTGGACCTTAACTAACGATGGAACTTAAAAAAAAAAAAAAAAAAAACTTAAATTTTTTTAATTATTTTTTTGGAGAGAGAAGCAGAGAGAGGGGGAGAGAGGAAGACAGAGATGGGCGCGCCAGCAGTGTCTCAGCTGCTGTGAACGAAATCCAGATGCGTGCGCCCCCTTGTGGTCAAGTGCGACATTGCACCCTTGCGTCACTTTGCATCTGGCTAAACGCGGGGCCTGGAGATTGGAACCCCTGGAGATTGGAACTAGTGTTCTTAGGCTTAGGAGGCAGGCGCCTTAACCCCTAAGCCATCTCTCCAGCCCTGATGGAACTTTTGTATGCGACAATTGCTGCTGTCTGTCAGCCCAGAGCCCTGCAGGGATGTTGACACCTGGCTTCTCCAGAATGGTATTCTTGGGGTCAATGGACTACTTACAAGGCAGCCCAAGGCTCCCAATGCAAAGGTCCCAGGATATGGTGGAAGAATTCTCTAGTGGTGGATGCAGTCAGAAGCCCACCCAGATACACGACGAGTGGAGCAGAATCCCCCTTTCCCATGGCAGGGATCTCCAAAACGTGCAACCTGACCATAGGGGTTATCTTGCCATTTTATTTATTTATTTTATTTATTTTATTTATTGCTTCCTCATGAGCTGTGCACCACATTCTCTTCACATTTGATTCCTTATTGATCTCTTCTTGCCTGCTTCCCATCAGCCCTGCATAATGAAGGTACAAATAAACTCTGGTACACTCTGAGTTACCTAAAACATTGATTTCATTTTGGACATCCGTGGCAGGGCCATCTGGTCGTACTGTCCTTTGATGCTAAATTTATGGCTTTGCACAATCATTTTCTCTGTTGCTCAATGGTTATGGTTTCCTAATGATTATGTCAGGGTTAAATGACAACAGAGGACTAGTGATTAATTTGGTGGAAGGCCTTTTGGAAAACTTCCAGAAGAGTTTGAGGGTTCATTCCTACTCTCTATAGGAAATTGTCCACATACACAAGGGCTTCTGGACTTCTGGTTAGCATGGCCTACACTGTCCTGCCTCATACAGGCTCTGATACAGTGTCACATGCTGCACCCTGGCCTTCCTCCCCTCTTCCTTTTTCCTTGGCCTCAAGGCCATTCTCTTCTCTTGGATCTTGGAGTTTTTGAATATTTACTTGGGAAAAAAGTTCATTAAGCCAGGCACAGTTGTTCATACTTTTAATTCTAGCACTTGGGAGACTGAAGTAGGAGGAGTTCCATGAGTTCTAGGCCAACCTGGGCTATAGAGTGAGTTCTAGGTCAGCCTGGGCTGGAGAGAGATCCTGCCTCCATAATAAAAAAGAAAAAAAGTCATGAAAATTTATAAACCCATGAATCATACTTAAATATTTCCAACTTGCACTAGCAGGTCCAGTGTCTTGGCAAACTTTAGAAATGCAGGTAAGAGCTTGTAAAGTGGAAAAGTGGGTTATTTACTGATAACCACATCATTGATCACTGGCACATGACTAAGCTACTTTGTGAGTCAACGTAATTCTGTTCTGTATCAGAAAAGAGAAATAAGGGCTGGAGAGATTTGCTCATCAGTTAAGGTGTCTGCCTGCAGAGCCTAATGAGCTTGATTCCCCAGGACCCATGGAAGCCAGATGCACAAGGCGGTGCATTCGTCTGGAGTTCATTTGCAGTGGCTGGGCATGCCCATTCTCATTCTCCCCTTCTCCTTCCCCCTCTCTCTGTTTGCAAATAATAAATAAATGATTTTTCTTTTCTTTTCTTTTTTGTTTTTTGATTTTCAAAGTAGGGTATTGTTCTAGCTCAGGCTGACCTGGAATTCACTCTGTAGTCTCAGGTTGGCCTCAAACTCACAGCATCCTCCTACCTCTGCCTCCCGAGTGCTGGGATTAAAGGCATGTGCTACCACACCCTACTTTGAAATTTTTTTTTTTTTTTTTGGCTTTTTGAGATAGGGTTTCACTCTGGTCCAGGCTGACCTGGAATTAACTATGTAGTCTCAAGGTGATCCTCCTACCTCTGCCTCCCAAGTGCTGAGATTAAAGGCATGCACCACCATGCCTGGCTTTTTTGAAAAAAAAATTTTTTTTTTGGAGAGAGACACAGAGAGAGGGAGAGGAGGACGGAGGAGAGATAGAGATGGGCATGCCAGCAGCCTCTCAGCTGCTATGAACGAAAGCCAAATGCGTGCGCCCCCTTGTGGTCAAGTGCAGCATTGTGCCCTTGCGTCACTTTGCATCTGGCTAAACGTGGAACCTGGAGATTGGAACTGCTGGAGATTGGAACCGGCGTTCTTAGGCTTAGGAGGCAGGCGTCTTAACCCCTAAGCCATCTCTCCAGCCCTGAAAATATTTTTAAAGTTATTATTTATTTATTTATTTATTTGAGAGAGTCAGAGAGAGAGAGAGAGACAGACAGACAGAGAATGGGCCCACCAGGGCCTCCAGCCACTACAAAAGAACTCCAGGTGCATGAACCACTTTGTGCATCTGGCTTACATGGGTCCTGGGGAGTCGAACCTGCATCCTTTGGCTTTGCAGGCAAATGCCTTTAACTGCTAAGTCATCCCTCCAGCCTTTTAAAAATAGTTTCAAAAAAATGAAAAGGGAAATAAAATTTGCAATTTTGTATTTTATGCAGGCAACAGATTGTGTGTGTGTGTTCTCTGTGTGTGCCCTGTATGTGCATGTGTGTGCATGTGTGCATTTGTGTGTGTGTGCTCACACCTCAGGTCCTGTTCTGTGTGTTATGGATCGCTCCCACCTCTTGCTGTTGGGAGCTGACTGCATGATGGCAGGCACGCCTGCATTCTGTGTTGGTTAGTCCATCTTCTGCTGGGTTTTCATCCAAAAAGTACATCTTCTCTGGCTGTCCTGTGCTAGTCCTGACTGGTGTCTGACAACCTAGGCAGCAGGTAGAAGATGTCATTTGGCAGCCCGTCCCACCCATTGTCATAGTTTTACATCCTAGAATTAAAGAGCCATTTTCTCATGCTCTAAATGCACCCAAACTGAATTGGCATCCTGACACACAACTTCTTGCTCTCTCCCTGAAGACTCTGACTTAGGAGGTTAGGGTGGGGACCAGAGGCAGTCTGTGAAACCCAGCTCTCCACTCCCTACACACCAACCCTTGGGTCTCTTTTCCCCCTTATCCTACCTTATGCTGGGCCATGCTCAGATTATTTCAAACTTAGGCTGGGGGAGGGCAGTTCTGGGGGCCAAAGGGACACATAAACCTCCCTCTCTGAGTTCTCAAAGGAAGAAATACAAACATCTAAAAAGATATTCAACATCTTTAGCCATCAGGGAAATGCAAATTAGAACTATTTTGAGATTCCATCTCATGCCAATCAGAATGGTTATCTTCAAAAAAATGAAATGGCAACAATGCTGGTGAGGGTGTGGGGAAACAGGAACCCTCACCCACTGAGGGTGGGAGTGCAAACTTGTCTAGCAACTATGGAGATCAGTATAGAGGTTTGTCCAAAATCTAAAAATAGATCTCCCATTTGACTCATCTGTACCACTCCTAGGCATATGCCCTAATGACTCTACATTTTACTATAGAGACACTGGCTCAGCCATGTTTGTTGCTGCTCTATTCACAATTGCTAGGAGACAGAATCAGCCCAGATGTCCGTCAGCTGATGATTGGATAATGGAAATGTGGTACCTACACACAATGAAGTTCCATTCAGTGGTAAGTACAAATGAAATTATGAAATTTGCAGCAAAATGGATGGATGTAGGAAAAAAATCAAATTAAGTGAGGTACACCAGGCTCAGAAAGAGCATATTCTCTTCATGTTGTCTCTCCTATGTGGAGCCTAGCATGGAATAGTTTGGTTTGTTTCTAAGTTGTAGTCAGCATCAGTTAGTACTGGTTGGGAAGCTAGAATGAAGCTTGGAGAGAGGAGAAGCAGGGCTCAAGGAAACAAGGGGATAAGCAGACAGGCAAGTGGAGGGACAATATGCCAGGTGGAAGGGTCTGGGAGTACTGGGGAAGAAAGGGAGAGAAGGAGAGCCACAAACTAAAGATGGCATTCACCGGCACAATGGAACCGTCCTCTTTGTTAGCTACTTAAGAGGTGTAACTCTCTGGCAGGAGAGATGGCTTAGCAGTTAAGGTGCTTGCCTGCAAAGCCTAAGGACCCATGTTCAACTCTCCAGGTCCCAAGTAAGCCAGACGCACAAGGCGATGCAAGCACTCAAGGTCGCACACAGGCACAAGGTCGTGCATGTGTTTGGAGTTCAATCGCAGTGGCTGGAGGCCCTGGTGTGACGATTCTCTCTCTCTCTCGCGAGTGCTTTTGCTCTCTTGCATGAAAAAAGACCAGTCTGTTGGGCTTGTCTCAAAAAAAAAAAAAAAAATGTAACTCTTTTAAAAATGGAGGTGCGGGGATAGTTTGGGTGGAAGGACCCAGCAAGGGTGGGGAAAGCTTTACTCTAAAACCATAGGCTTTAGGTAAATCCCAATGCCAGAATTGTTACCCTCCCTAGTGAGATATTGGTCAGGGAGGCTCAGGAGGCACCCCCAAAACAATTCAGGCCATTTCCAAAGCACCTGGTTACCCACCAGAACTAAATGGCCCATGCAATATGTGCGTGCCCCATATATTGCATAGGACATTGTGGTAGTTTGAGGCAGATGGCCCCCATAAACTCATGTCATTTGAATGCTTGGTACCCAAGCAGGTAGCAATTTGGGAAGTAGAGCCTTGCTGGAGGAGGTGCTTTGGGGGTGGCAGGTTTTGGGGTGCTATAGCCAGTTCCCTCTTACCAGAGCTTGGCTGTTCACCTGCTGTGGCAGAAGTGATGTCCACTCTGCTCTACCACGCTTTCTTCTGCCATCATAAAGTGTCCCCTTGGGACTGTAAGCCAAAATAGACTCCTCCCCCGAGCTGCTTTTGGTCAGGAGCTTCATTCCAGCAACAAGAAGGTAACGACAGCAGATGGGATTACATGGAACCATTGTTTTTCACCTGTAATTTACATTTAACAGAATGGTCTGCTTTTTGAATTTACTGAATCTGGCCACCCTGTCCATGACCCCAACTTCTTCCCCTCCAAATCCTGAACTGGTGTCGTAACTGTGCTCCCAGGGTACCATGTGACCCTCTATCCCAGCACCCATCACTCTATACTGAGCAGCACCCTTTCACTGTGGCCCTTGCCGACCCCCTTACTTATTGGAGACCATAACCCTCACCCTCTCCCTTCACACAGGGGATTGTGCCCAGGTCTGTGACTCCCCAGCACATTGGATATAGTCAGGTGGGCTGTAGACCTCAATGCTTTTGGCTAAACTTCTAGAGTCCCAACCTGTCCCCAGCTGACCCGTGTCTCAGTCTCCAAGTCAGCCATATATTTTCTAAGTTTATTAACTATATAATTCCCAGAAGTGAGGAATTTCCCCCTCAGTTATGTTTTTGAAATATAACTTATTTTTACATTTATAGGGGCATGTAAATAAATGTTTAAAATTTATAAGTTTTTTTTTTTCGAGGTAGAGTTTCATTCCAGCCCAGGTTGACCTGGAACTCATTCTATAGCCCCAGACTGGCCTCAAACTCACAGTGATCCTCTTACCTCAGCCTCCTGAGTTCTGGGATTAAAGGTGTGGGCCACCACGCCTGGCCAGGACCTTTTTATGAAGTAGTATGTCATATAGCTCAAACTGGCCTTGAATTCACTATGTAGCTAAAGATGACCTTGAACTCCTGATCCTCCTGCTTCTAAGTCCCAAGTTCTGAGATTACAGACATGTGCCACCATGCTCAGTTTGTGCAGTGCTAAGAATGGAACCCAGGGCTTTACGAATGCTAGGCCAGCACTCTACCAACACAGCTACATCCCAGCCCACATAGGACTTTTTGAAATAAAAGAATAGCCGGGCGTGGTGGACTTTTTGAAATAGGAGGAAAAGAACTTTTAATTCCAGGTCTATGAGACCCTACCTCACAAAACCAAAAAAAAAAGAAAAGAAAAAAAAAGAAAAGAACTTTTATTCTATATATACATTAAGAGCTTTTGAAAATTGACCTGTGCTATAGTTAGCTCCCTTCATTTAAATGTATTTATTTATTTTGTGTGTATGTGTGAGAGTGCATGATGGTATGGATATGACATGGCACACGTAGAGGTCAGAGGAAAACTTTGGACTCAGTCTTCACCTTCTAGCTCCTTTTTGAGTCAGGGTGTCTTTCTGTTCACTGCTCCATTTGCAAGCTCCTGGGAAATTCTCCTGTCTCAGCCTTTCTTCTTATGGCAGGCACACGGGGATTACAGGTGCTCATCACCAGGAGCCCATCCCAGCCTCTCCCTTGCATGTGGGGTCTGGAGATCTGAACTCAGAGACACTGTGAGTTGCCAAGCAAGTGTTTTATCTGCTGAACCATCTCCCTAGCCCACATTGAGAGTTTTTAACAGATTTTTTTCCTTTCATGGAAAAAAAAGACATTATATGGAGACACATATTATATGTTATATCTCAAGATTTCAAGTTCCAGTAGATCGTCCTGCAATAACTTTCTACTAATTTTCAAAAAAACTTTATTGATTTATCAGAAAGAGAGTGGGTATGCATATGGGTGTTGCTACAACAACTCCAAACACATGTGCCACTGTAAGGGTCCGAAAATCGTTGAAGAAAGACCCCAGAGTCAAATAGTATGTAAAAGCAAAGAGCGTTTATTCTGCCGACTCAGCCAGC
This sequence comes from Orientallactaga sibirica, assembly GCA_036365145.1. NCBI lineage: Eukaryota > Metazoa > Chordata > Mammalia > Rodentia > Dipodidae > Orientallactaga > Orientallactaga sibirica. The sequence continues at coordinate 11,565,961 of JAEOAD010000044.1, forward strand.
ATGCAGGGGTCAGCCACCCCTACAAAATGGAGACCCCAGGAGGAGCTCACAGGCTCCTTTTAAGCACAGCTAAAGGAATTTTGGCCGGCTTTTAGTGTTTTAACATGATTGGCTAATTTGAACAGTAACTGTGCTTGTGTTTTTTTCTGATTGGTCTTAGGGTTTTGGCAGCCTGGTCTAGGGGAATTCTAAGTGGGTGAGGTAATCTCCTAACGTGATTGGCTAAGCAAGCGGCATTTACATTTGTCTACCTTTGATTGGTTGGGGCGAAAGGGACAGGTCTGGTGACTTTACAGGAAGTGACTCAGCCTTTTCTGGTCAGGGCAACCATTGATTAATGGCCCTTTGTTTTAGGTTTTCCAGAAATCTTGTCTGTCCCTCCAGGAAACTGAAACTTAGGCCTAGTTAGATTGGCGCCTTATTGAAGCCTGTCATGGTGTCAGTTTGGTCCCTTCACCACTTTTCACATCTGGCTTTATGTGAGTCCTGGAGAACTGAATCCAGGGCAGGTAGCTTAACAGGCAAGCACCTTTAATTGCTCAGCTATCTGCTCACCCCCAATTCTTTTTTTTTTTGTTGCTGTTTTTTTTTGAGGTAGAGTCTCACTCTAGCCCAGGCTGACCTAGAATTTACTCTGTAGTCTCAGGTTGGCCTTTAACTTACAGTGATCTTCCTCCCTCAGCCTCCCAAGTGCTGGAATTAAAGGTGTATGGACTTGTTTTTGTTATTTGAGACAAGGTCTTGTTTGAGCCCAGGCTGACCTGCAGCTCATTTAGTAGTGGAGGCAAACCTCAAACCCAAAAAGTTCCTTCTGCCTCCACCTACCATAGGCATGAGACACCACACCTGACCTCTGATAACTTTACGAAAGATGAAAATGCATATATACTTTTTAAAGACTTATTTTTATTTATTTGAGACAGAAGGAGAGAAAGAGAGAGAATGGGTGCGCCAGGGCCTCTATCCACTGCAAATGAACTCAAAACACATGCACCACCATGTGCATCTGGCTTATGTGGGATCTGAAGAATTGAACCTGGGTCCTTAGGCTTTGCAGGCAAGTGCCTTAACTGCTAAGCCATCTCTCCAGACCAGAAAATGTATATCTTTTAAAAACATTTGTTATATTTTATTTATTTATTTATTTGAGAGAGAGAGAAAGAGGTGTGTGTGTGGGGGGGAATGGGTGCGCCAGGGCCTCCAGCCACTGCAAATGAACTCCAGATGCATGTGCCCCCTTGTGCATCTGACTTACATGGGTCCTGGAGAATTGAACCAGGATTCTTGGGCTTTGCAGGCAAGTGCCTTAACTGCTAAACCATCTCTCCAGCCAAGAAAATGTATATCTTATGAAGTATACTGATGCCACTGAACAGTAGTTCACACTAGTTATAAAGTGTGTATATATTTATATATTTGGTTGGGGGGTTCACGGTAGGGTCTCACTCTAGCCCAGGCTGTCCTGGAATTCACTATGTAGTCTCAGGCTGGCCTCGAACTCATGGTGATCCTCCTACCTCTGCCTCCCAAGTGCTGGGATTAAAGGCATGTGCCACCAAGCCTGGCTATAAAATATACTTTTGCTATTAATAATATAGTTCCAATCTCAACCAGTTAGAACTAGTCACTCTTCCACCTGCCATAACTTTCTCACCCTTTCTGCTGTTACAATTTTCTTCCATTGATAAAGATTAGGGCTTGATGGAGTGTAAAGATGGCTCAGTAGTTGAAGGAGCTTGCTTGCAAAGCTTGCCTGTTGGAACTCAACTCTCAAGTAAGCCAAATTCCCAGGTAAGCCAGAAGAAAATAGCAGGGTGAGGGCCTGGTGTTCATTTGCAAATCTGCAATGGCAAGAGGCTCTATTGTGCACATGTGCATGAACACACACACACACACACACACACACACACACACACACACAAATAAAAACCTAAAAAGAAGAGGGCTTTTATAAGTTACTTCTTCGGACAAAATACTCAACCAGAAGTAGCTTAAGGAAGGGCAGGGTTCATTTCCGCTTATAGTTGTTTACTTTAGTTTTATTGTATTTTGAGGAAATGTCTCACTCTAGCCCAGGAACTCAGTTTGTAGCCCAGGCTGTCCTCGAAGTCATAGCAATCTTCCTACCTCAGCCCTCAGTATTGGGATTAAAGGTGTGTGCCACAACATTTGGCTCTCTACTTAGTTTTTTTTTTTAATTTTTAAATTATTTTATTTATTTTTGGAGAGAGACACAGAGAGAGACAGACAGAGAGGGAGAGGGAGACAGATAGAGATGGGCGCGCCAGCAGTCTCTCAGCTGCTGCAAATGAAATCCAGATGTGTGCGCCCCCTTGTGGTCAAGTGCGGCATTGCGCCCTTGCGTCACTTTGCATCTGGCTAAATGTGGGACCTGGAGATTGGAACCGGGTTCTTGGGCTTAGCAGGCAGACGCCTTAACTGCTAAGCCATCTCTCCAGCCCAAGTTTTTTATTTTTTAATTTTTTTTTTATTTTAGGGAGATAGAGAAAGAGATGGGGTAGGGGAAGAATTGGCATGCCAGGGACTCAGTCACTGCAATCAAACTCCAGACACTTGTGCCACCTAGTTGGCATGTGTAACCTTGTACTTGCCTCATCTTTGTGTGTCTGGCTTACATGGGATCTGGAGAGTTGAGCATAGATCCTTAGGCTTTGCAGGCAAGCGCCTTAACTGCTAAGCCATCTCTTCAGCCCACTTGGAGTTTATTATGTTTTTTTTTCAAGGTAGGGTCTCACTCTAGCCCAGGCTGAGCTGAAATTCACTATGTAGGCTCAGGGTGGCCTGGAACTCATGGCGATCCTCCTACCTCTGCCTCCCGAGTGCTGGGATTAAAGGCATGAGTCACCACGCCCAGCCCACTTAGAGGTTTTATAAAAAATATTTGTATTTATTCATTTGCAAGGATAGCGAGAGAGAGAATGTGCACACCAGGGCCTCTAGCCATTGCAAACAAACTCCAGATGTATGCATCACTGCATCTGGCTTTACATGGGTACTGGAGAATTGAACCTGGGTCGTGAGGCTTTGCAGGCAAGTGCCTTAACTGCTGAGCCATCTCTCCAGCCCGCCACTTAGAGGGTTGTTTTATTTATTTTTATTTATTTTATTTTTATTTATTTATTTTTTGGTTGTTTGATGTAGGGTCTCACTCCAGCTCAGGCTGACCTAGAATTAACTATGTAGTCTCAGGGTGGCCTCAAACTCACAGAGATCCTCCTACCTCTGCCTCCCGAGTGCTGGGATTAAAGGTGTGTGCCACCACACCTAGCTTCCACTTAGAGTTCTGAGGGCAAGTGAAGGTGATGTCACATGTCACATTAGCATGGAGGAAGTAGGGAGACCCAGAGCAGGAAGTGGGGCCAGTTTATAAAACATCAAGACCTGTCCTCTTTCCTCCAACAATCTTCCTGAACCCTGCCATCAATGGGGATTAAGCATGCAAATACATGACTCTATGGGAAACATTTTACATTTAAATTACCACATGGCAGGAATCTTAAGTGCAAAAGGTTATTGAAAGAATAAGTGGTTAACAAGCTAAGAAAATAGAAGTTATTGAGCCAAGGCTATTCAAAGTTTAAAGAAAAATTTTGTTATTAAAAATTTTCAAGCCGGGTGTGGTGGCGCATACCTTTAATCCCAGCACTCAGGAGGCAGAGGTAGGAGGATCGCCATGAGTTCGAGGCCACTCTGAGACTACATAGTGAATTCCAGGTTAGCCTGGGCTAGAGTGAGACCCTACCTCGAAAAAACAACAAAAAAATTTCATACAGAGCCTGGCGTAGTGGTGCATGCCTTTAATCCCAGCACTTGGGAGGCAGAGGTAGGAGGATCACCATGAGTTCGAGGCCACCCTAAGAGTACATAGTGAATTCCAGGTCAGCCTGAGCTAGAGTGAAACCCTACCTCGAAAAAAAATTATTTTTTCATACAGACCCTGGCTCACATCTATAATCCCAGCACTTGAGGAGGCTGAAGTAGGTGAATAGACACAAGTTCAAGGCCATTCTGGGTCACAGAGTGAGTCCAGGTCAGCCTGGGCTACAGTGAGATTCTGATTTCAAGAAAGAACATTTTAGGTCTGGAGAGATGGCTCAGCAGTTAAAGACACTTGCTTGCAAAGCCTAATGGCTTGGGTTCCATTTCTCAGTGCCCATAAAGAGGCAGATGCACAAAGTGGTGCATGCATCTGGACTTCCTTTGCAGTGTCTAGAGGCCCTGGTGCACCCATTCTCTCTCTCTCCCTTCCTCCCTCTCTCTCAAATAAATAAATCTTTAAAAAACTTTATATAAATAGTTTCTAACCTTCTTTCTTAATTCTTACAACAGTTTGATATATAGATTTTTTTGCTAGTGTGTGGGTATAACATGAGCATTATTTGACATGTGTGTGTAGTATGCATGCAAGTGTGCATGAGTGTTCATATGTGTGTGGATGCACATGTGCGTGAGATTGTGTGCTCATGTATGCATGCACGCATGTGGAGGTCAGAGGTCAATGCCAGGGGTCTCCTTCATTTGCTGTCCACCTTGGTCTTTAGGTGAGGTCTCTAGCTGAACCTAAAACTCAACAATTAGGCTCAAAAAGCTAGCCAGTAGCCGGGCGTGGTGGCACACGCCTTTAGTCCCAGCACTCGGGAGGCAGAGGTAGGAGGATCACTGAGAGTTCGAGGCCACCCTGAGACTACATAGTTAATTCCAGGTCAGCCTGGAGCCAGAGTGAGACCCTACCTTGCAAAAAAAAAAAAAAAAAAAAAAAAAGCTAGCCAGTGAGCCTCAGGGTGTCCCTGTCCCCACCTCTTCTGCACTGAATCACAGGCACTTGTTTGGCATTTTATGTGGACTCTGAGGGTGTGAACTCAAGTCCTCACGATTGTGCCATGAGCACTTTGCCCATTAAATAGTTGGCTCTAGCCCTCAATTTCTCCCTCTCCCCTTCCCTCTGTTTAAAGGTCCTGCTTCAGGGGAAAGCTGAGTGCTCCTGTGGGGCAGTCAACAATGCTGAAGACAGCCTCTTATTGGCCCAGACAGATGTCTCTCCTCAGGGGTCGATCTGGTTTGCCTCTGATTGGTCCATCTTGGTCACGTGCCTTTTTGTTTTTGTTTGTTTTGCAGTGTTTGGGATCAACCCCAGTACCTCATCAATGCTGGACCCATAGTCCTCATTCGTTTTGGGGTTTGTTTTTGAGACAAAGTGTCATCGTATAGCTCAAGTAGCTCAGTCTGAGTGCCAGGATTAACATGCATGTGTAACTGTATTTGTATAATCTAATAGACATTTCATCTTGAGGACTGGACAATAGGGAGGGGTGGGAGGGGAGGGTAAGGTTGGGGGAGGGGGACACAAAACTGGATCCAGATGGAACTGGTACCATAAAATCCTATATCCTGAAAGACAGACTAAAAGGTTGAGCCTTCATCAAGTCCTTAGAGGGAAACACCTGATTCACAGGGCCCTGGAGAAGGTATGATGAAGACTAATCTTAAGGTTCTCCTGCATCTCTCTCTTCTCTCTTTCTCATTTTTCTATTACCTATCTTTTTCTTCCTTCTTTTCTCTTGGTGCTGGCCTGTAACTCCCAGTACCAAGATGTGGTTAACATCCACAATGAGCTGTTGATCAGAGAGACCTACAAGGTTTCCCAAAAGGAAGACAGATTTCTGTCAGAGTATTTGATGACCCACCAAAGGTTAATGGTAAAACCCTACTGCTGAAGACACCATATGCTGTTGGTAAGGAACATGGAGTGTGACCTGGCTGGAATCTGGAAGAGAGTCAGTCCCCAGACAGTTAGCTTGTCTAGTGTCAGAAGGTGCTACATGAGTGACTGGGGGAAAATGACCAACATCTGTTCAAGCAACTCATGGTCTAAGCTACTCAGCAGCAAACAACCTGACGTGATGCTCACATAAGGGCAATAGTGGCACACAGCCATGGTGAGTAACCAAATGCATTTTCAGTTGGCTAACGGATCCACTCAGTAGAACAGAACCCATAGCTGGAACGGGGAAATAATCTTGAGTATTTTTTAAAAAAAAAAAATATATATATTTGCAAGTCGAGAGAGACAGACAGAGAAAGAGAGAGAGAGAGAGAGAGAGAGAGAGAGGGAAAGAGAGATATAGAAAGGCCAAGGCCTCCTGTCACTGCAGATAAACGCCAGATGCATGCATCATTTTGTGCATCTGGCTTTATGTGGGTATTGGGGAATTGAACTCAGGTTGTTGGGTTTTTCAGGTAAGTGCCTTAACTGCTGAGCCAGCTCTTCAGCCCAATCTTGAGTTTTTTTTTGGCGGGGGGGGGCAGTGGTGTGGGTTCTAGGTAGGGTCTCTCTCTAGCCCAGGCTGACCTGGAATTCACTATGTAGTCTCAGGCTGGCCTTGAACTCATGGTGATCCTCCTATCTCTGCCTCCCAAATGCTGGGATTAAAGGTGTGTGCCACCATGCGTGGCTCTTGAGTTTTTTAATACCATGCACTGATGGCTGAGGTCTGCTGCATGCTGATCCCTAAAACACATAATGTTCCCTCAGCAGAGCCTTTGCTAGAGGTGGGGGGGGGCAGAAAATCTCAACACTGCCTGGGCGGGGGCCCACCTACGGCAGAGGATGGAATGGATGTTGAGAAACTCGCTCTGATCTCCATCTCACTTCCTCCTCCATGCCCCCCCCCAAAAAAAAGATTAAAAGGATATATAACATAGCGTCATCGGTGAACGTCTTCAAAAGGCGATACTATGGGAAACTCTTAGGTTTTTAATGCGTATCTGCATTTTGCATTTTATTTATTTATTTACTTATTTGAGAGAAAGTCAGAGAAAGGGACGAAGGGAGGGGAGACAGAGAGAGAGAGTGAGAGAGAGTGAGAGGGTGCACCAGGGCCTTCAACCACTGCAAATGAACTCCAGACGCATGCTCCACGTTGTGCATCTGGCTTAAGTGAGACCTGGGGAGTTGAACCTGGGTCCTTTGGCTTTGCAGGCAAGTGCCTTAACTGCTAAGCCATCTCTCCAGCCCTGCATTTTCCATTTACTTGAACACCTTCAAAGAGCAAGCAAGGTTACACATATGTGGACAAGCTGTTAGAGAACATTGTGAGGGGTAAAGCAGATATGTTGGCCACAGGAACTAGGTGTTTTCAGAATGACACTTACCACACCTTGAAGAAACCCCGAGTACTCTATCCTCTCTTGGGAAATTGCGGGGTTTTTTTTTTAGTGGCATAATCTGAGACCATTGAAAAATTTGGCTTAAAATCACCAAGTCCAGTGGCTTGAATCCCCCCACCCCACCTCATAACAAGGTGGGCTAGATGTTTCAGCTTTCTCTGGAAACATGTTCCTTTAAATACAACACAGTGGGGCCAGAGCTCAGAAAGACACAAAAGTCATGTGCGCCCTTACAGAGGGATGCCTGTGTGCACAAAGAGAGGTGCTGGCCTCAAGTTCTTCCACTTCCTTCTTGGACAGAAGGTACTGAACATGCTTTCAGGAAGTGGCCACCACAGAGTCCCTGTCGAGAATCAGTGTGACAGTGACAGCAGACACTGCGGCAGGGTCCCTCGGGTCTGAAAGCTCAGGGTCCCTGGCTCAGGCTATCAGGGCTGGTTATTGGATGTTCTTCCTAGGACGTGTAACAAAAGCTTTCCTATTTTTCCATGCATCTTTTCCTGGAAAAGACAACTCACTGGATTGGCAGAAAGGACCTCCACTGGTGAGGTAAGTTGTGGGCGGGGGGTGAAGAATGTCTCCTCTTAGGCCAGGGACTGGAACTCTCTCTCACTTTGATTTTTTTTTTTTTTTTTTTTTTTTTGAGGTAGGGCCTCACTGTAGCTCAGGCTGACCTAGAATTCACTATGTAGTCTCAGGCTGGCCTTGAACTCTCAGTGATCCTTCTGCATCTGCTCCTTCTGAGTGCTGGGATTAAAGACATGCACCACCACACTGGCCTCACTTTGATTTCTTTTTCTTTTTTAAAATATGTTACTTATTTATTTGAGAGAGAGAGAAAGAGACAGAGAGAGAGGCAGGGAAAGAGAGAGAAAGGGAGGGAGAGAGAATGGGCGTGCCAGGGCCTCCAGCCACTACAAACGAACTCCAGACGCATGTGCCCCCTTGTGTATCTGGCTTACCTGGGTTCTGGAGAATCGAACCGGGATCCTTTGGCTTTGCGGACAAACACCTTAACTGCTAAGCCTTCTCTCCAGCCCCTCACTTTGATTTCTACTTGATGTTCAGTCTCAGTCCTACATTTTCAGAGCTTGGTTTTATCTGATCAGATCCTTCTAAAATTTTGCCACTGTGATAAGCTGGAGTTTTTGTGTCATATTGAGAGCTGTACTTACCAAAAGGATTGAAATACTCAAGCCTGAGCAGTTTAAGGCACTCTGGACGCACTAGGACCCATGTGAAGGAAATGAGGCAGATGGTCAATATGGTATGGTTGTAAGGTAAGGAGTTTCTCCTGTTAATGTTATTCACCCCACCAGAATGGACACACCTCTGGAATAAAGACCTTGTCTGGCTTGTTCAATGTTGCATTCATAGCATCTAAAACAGAGGTGTCCATATTTACTTGATGAATGAATGAATGAATGAAAAACGAAAGGCTGGCTAGCTGAATGGACAAATCTTTAATATTTCTTAAGGGTCAGTGTCCTGTGGGAATTATTTCTTGTTGCTTGCTTTTGAGACAGGATCTCATGGAGTCTAGGCTATTCTTGAACCTGCTGTAGAGTTGAGAACTTGAGGCTGGCCTTGAACTCCTGATCCTACTGCCTCCACCTCACAAGTGCTGGGATTACAGGCGTATACCACCAGTCCCAGTTTATTCTTGCTTATTTTGAGATAGGGTCTCATGTAGCCCCGGATGGCCTTAAACTCATTATGTAGCTGAGGATGACCTTGAACTCCTGATCTTCCTGCCTCCACCTTATGAATTCTGAGATTACAGACTTGTGCTCCCAGGCCCATTCTTGCGTGCTGCTGGAGGCTGAACCCAGGGCTTCATATGTGCCAGGCAAGCAAGCACTCTACCGACTTAGCTACATCTTTAGCCTTCCTATGGGAATGCTCTTTTTTAAAGAAATGTTGTGTGTGTGGTATGTATGCATGTTCATATGTGCATGGGTGCACATGTGTGTGGAGGCCAGAAGTAGACATTGGAAGTCTTCCTCAATCACTCTCCACCTTATCTATTTTGAAACAAAATCTTTCACTGAACCTGGGACTCACTGATTTGATTAGACTAGCTAGAGTCTGAGGATCCTCCTGTGTTTATCACCCCAGTGCTGGGATTAAAGGTATGTGCCGCCATGCTGGGCTTTCACATGGAGCAAGTTATCCTAACTCAAGTCCTTATTTTACACAGCAAGACTTTACCCACGCAGCTAGCTCCACCCCCAAACAGATTCTTTGGCCTATCATTTTGGGAAGATTTTTTTTTTGTTTTACTTTGAGTTGAGGCCCTGGTTGTGCTCACATTCTTTGCTTATCCACCTATCTTCACTAAATAGATAGACAGACTGGCCTTTTTTTTTTTTTTTTTTTTTTAAATAGATAGAGCAGAGAGATAGATAGATAGATAGATAGATGACAGATAGATAGATAGATAGATAGATAGAGAATTGACATGCCAGGCCTCCAGTCACTGTAATTGAACTCCAGGCGTGTGTGCCACTTTGTATACATGCATGACCTTGTGTACTTGTGTCACTTTGTGCATCTGGTTTACATGGGACCTGGAGAATCAAACATGGGTTCTTAGGCTTTGCAGGCAAATGCCTTAACCACTAAAGCCATTTCTCTAGCCCAGCTTTTTTTTTGTTTTTAGGTAAGCCCAACAGACTGGCCCTTTTTATGCAAAAAAGTAAGCGAGGGAGAGAGAGAGAGAGAGAATTGGTGTGCCAGGGCCTTCATCCACTTTAATTAAACTCCAGACATGTGTGCCACCTTGTGTGCATGTGTGACCTTGTGCTTTTGTGTCACCGTGAGCTTCAGGCTTACATGGGATCTGAGGAGTTGAACATGGGTCCTTAGGCCTTGTAGGCAAGCGCCTTAACTGGTAAGTCATCTCTCTAGCCCTGCCTCAGTTTTTTAAAAAAATATTTTATTTATTTATTTGCAGAGGGAGAGAGAGAAGGAGAGAGAATGGGCATGCCAGGCCCTCTGTCCTGTGTGAACGAACTCCAGATGCATGTACCACTTTGTGCATCTGGCTGTCAGTGGGTACTGGGTAAACAAACCCAGGTCATTAGGCTTTGCAGACAAGTGCCTCAATGGCTGAGCCATCTCACCAACCCCTCGATTTTGAGTTCACTATGGGCACCTTGCTCAGTGCCTGGACCACAGCAGATCTCGCTGGATAGAACAATGTTACCATGGCAGGCAGAGAGATCTTCCATTGCTTCTGGACAGAGTTGTCCAGGGGAGGCAGAAGCTGCACTAATCAGGGTGCTTTGGCTTCTCCGACACTGACAATGCATTAGCAAATCCTTGCTTTTTGCTTCTCAGTTACTAAATAGGCTTCAAACAATTACAGATTGGGCTGGAGAGATGGCTTAGCAGTTAAAGTGCTTGCCTGCGAAGCCTAAGGACCCATGTCCTACTCTGTAGGTCCCACATAAGCCAGACGCACAAAGTGAAGCAAGTGCTCAAGGTCGCACATGCGCACAAGATGGCTCATGCATCTGGAGTTCGATTGCAGTGGCTGGAGGCCCTGGCACACCAATTGTCTCTCTCCTCTCTCTCACTCTCTTGTTCTTACTCTCTTGCATAAAAATACAAAAACTGGGCATAAAAGCCAAAAATTTTGGCTGGAGAAGATCTCAAGAAATCCTGTGAAAATGTTATGATTGTTTTGCTTGCATTTCTGCCTGAGAAGAAGTATAAAAGCTATACAAAATGAAGTCGGGGGCTGGAGAGTGGCTTAGCGTGTTAAGGCGCCTGCCTCCAGCAAGAACGCTGGTTCCAATCTCCAGGTCCAGGTCCCACGTTTAGCCAGATGCAAAGTGATGCAAGGGTGCAATGCTGCACTTGACCACAAGGGGGTGCACACATCTGGATTTCATTCACAGCAGCTGAGAGACTGCTGGTGCGCCCATCTCTATCTGTCTTCTTCTCCCTCTCTCTCTGTCTTTCTCTGTGTCTCTCTCCAAAAATAAATAAAATAAAATAAATTAAAAAATGCAAAAACATGTAAAGTTGAAGTTAAACATTTCAGAATAATACTTTCAGTAACCTCTATACAAGAGGTAAATACCAGGGTACCATGGCATAGTCATATTTTGTGGTGGGTGGCTTTCTAGGACAGAAAACACTGAAATAATCTAAATAATCTGACAGTATTTTCTAGAAATTCTGTGTGACTAATTCCTCCACACAGCCAATGATGTGCCAAGCTTAAAAAAGTGTTTAAAGTATAAATAATTGGGCTGGAGATATGGTTTAGTGATCAGGGAACTTGTCTGCCAAGTCCAAGGACCCAGGTTCACTTCCCCAGAACCCACATAAGCCAGATGCACAAGGTGGCGCATGCATCTGGAGTTGATTTGCAGTGGCTGGAGGCCCTGGTATGCCCATTCTCTCTCCCTCTCTCTCTTTGCAATAAATATGTAAACGATGACCACCAAACATCACAAGGAAAATCATATCCTAAACTCCTATTTCAGTATGCAGCTGGGTGCTCACTGTAGCAGCAGAAATACTACATTTTGAACAATATAAAGAAAATTAAACTGGGCATGGTGGACCTGTCCATCCCCTTTAATCCCAGTCCTCGGGAGGGAGAGGTAGGAGGATTGACGTGAGTTGGAGGCCACCCTGAGACTGCATAGTGAATTTCAGGTCAGCCTGGACTAGAGCAAGACCCTACCTCAAAAAAACGAAAGAACAGGGCTGGAGAAATGGCCTAGTGGTTCAGTGCTTGCCTGTGAAGCCTAAGGACCCCGGTTCGAGGCTCAATTCCCCATTACCCACATAAGCCAGATGCACAGGTAGCACATGTATCTGGAATTCGTTTGCTGTGGCTGGAGGCCCTGGTGCGCCCATTCTCTCTCTCATTCTCTCACTGAATCTTTCTCTGTCTGTCACTCTCAAATAAATAATAAATAAAAATAAACAAAAAAATTTAAAATGTTAAAAAAAAAAAACAAAAGAAAAAAAAAAAAAAAAAGAAAGAAAGAAAAAAAAAGAAAATTAGCATGGCCCCTGCACAAGGATGATACACAAATTTGTGAAATGTTACATATTTTTGTATGAAAGTCGAAGAGGATTCAGCAGGAGTGGGAGGAGGACAAGAGAGGTGATCTTATCAAGATCCCAACACTGAGGCTGAGGTCAAAGGATGGCCGTGACTTCAAGGTCAGCCTGGGCTACAAAGTGAGTTCCAGGTCAGCCTGCACGAGAGTGAGACCCTGCTTCAAAACACACACACATGTTATATACATGTGTAAAACTGTAAAAAAATTCATTATCAGTTACAAAAAAAGCCTGGCTGGACCTGTCTATCCCCGTGCAACATTCAAGCGAGTTTACCTACATTCCCGCCCGGTCTTTTCAACTGTGTGGTACTTTAGGGTAGTCGATGCTCTGGGGAAACTTCACTGACATAATGGTGGCACTGCCGAGACCGCAGCGAGACTTTCACTTCTGTTTCATATTTATAACATCAAGCAGTGTTTAGATGCTTCACTGTGCACAGGACACTGCCAGTCCTGGGATTTCTCAGGACTTTCCAGAAAAAAGAACCCTTCGGCCTTCCGCTGCCATTCTAATTCCTTCCATATTTGTTATCTCACAAAATGTGTTGAATGATTTTAGTGAGTTACATTTCTGGGATCACATTGGTCACCTCCTCGTTGTTCATAGAGTTACTTTCAATAACAGATCATTTAAAAGGTTGGACTGAGGTATGTTAGCACATCACTCTTGAGTTAGGTGGATTCTATAGCTTTGGTCATTTAAATTGAAGCTGCCAATCTAGTCCCCACTCACTTAAAAAATTATTTATTTGGGGGCTGGAGAGATGGCTTAGCAGTTAAGAACACCTGCCTGATTCTCCAGGTCCTAAGAACAGATGCAAGTGACACAAGATTCTCCAGGTCCCACATTTAGCCCATTCTCTCTCTCTACCTCTTCTTCTCTCTCTCTCCCTCAAAAACAAAAATTATTTATTTGGGCTGGAGAGATGGCTTAGCAGTTAAAGCACTTGCCTACAAAACCAAAGGACCCAGGTTCAATTCCCCAGCACCCATGTAAGCCAGATGCACAAGGGGGTACATGCATCTGGAGTTCATTTGCAGTGCCTGGAGGCCCTGGTACACCATTTTCACTCTTTCACACACACACACACTCTCTCTCTACCTGCCTATTTCTCTCTCAAATAAATAAATAAAATAACTATTTTTAAACATTTATTTATTTATTTGCACGTGTGTATGAGTGTCTGTGAATGGGTGCTCTGGGCTCTCTTGCTACTGCAAACAAATGTCCATTTGGCTCTACATGAGTCACTGGGGAGTTGACTCTGGGCCAGCAGGCTTTGCAAGCAACCACCCTGCTCCCTTCACATTTATTACAATTTTTTTGGAGAGAGGGGGGAGGGGGAGGGAGACAGAGAATGGGCACACCAGCAGCCTCTCAGCCACTGTGAACGAATTCCAGATGCATGCACTCCCTTGTGGTCAAGTGCAGCATTGCATCCTTGTGTCACTTTGCATCTGGCTAAATGTGGGACCTGGAGATTGGAACTGGCGTTCTTAGGTTTAGCAGGCAGGTGCCTAAACTGCTAAGCCATTTCCCCAGCCCACATCTTTTTTTTTTTTTTTTAAACTAGCCAAAGGGCCTCTGTGGCTTTGAGCTCTGGTCATATGGGTCCAATCTCAAAGTTGGCCCAGATCATCATCTAGCTAACTATACCCAGCAGACATGTGTGTGTCCTTAAGTTATGTTCGTTTTTGACCAGGCATCATTTGCAAGTTTGCCTTTATCCCATCTGCTGTCATTTCCTGTCCCTAGCACCACCACTCTTGTGGACACTTGTAGGTTTCCAGAGGCTTTCTTTACCTCAGTTCTCCTCCAACATCCTGGCTCAACTTCCTGGCTCTGGCCTTGTCAGAGTTGTGGCTCTCGTCCAGTGTCTGTGCTGACCACGTTTCACCCAGCATCTGCCCAACTTCTCACACAAGAGAAGGAAGAATTCCTCCCTCAGATCCTCTTCTTGGAGAAAGGAACTCGTCTTTAGGGAATGATTTGTGGTTTTCTCACATTTTCTCCCACTCAAAAGATGTGAATTTGGTATCTGTTTTTGTCTTCATCCTCACATACTGTCCCAGAGTTCACCCCCCTCACCCACCCAAATCAATGAAGTAAGAAGTCCTTGAGGACACACATCCGGCCTTACTCATATCTGCAAGCCCAGCATTCACACGAGATTAGGGTCATTCAGGGTGGTATGGCCCTAGACTGCAGGCCCAGCATTTAGCACGGTGCCTGGCACGTTGGTGCATGCTCCCTGAATAAATCAGTGAGTGAGAGAGGGTTGTATAAGTACAGAAATTGGAATATGAGCATAAATTGAGCATGAATTGAAAAAAATCTGATTATAAAGCATTTGCTCATTCAAAGGTGTTTTATTTATTTTTTTAAAATTATTTATTTATTTATTTATTTATTTATTTATTTATTTATTTATTTATTGACAGACAGACAGACAGAGAGAAAGAGGCAGATAGATAGAGAATGGGCACGCCAGGGTCTCCAGCCACTACAAATGAACTCCAGATGCACAAGCCACCTTGTGCTTCTGGCTTACGTGGGTCCTGGGGAATTTAGCCTCAAACCAGGGTCCTTAGGCTTCACAGGCAAGTGCTTAACCGCTAAACCATTTCTCTGGGCCCTGTTTTATTTATTTTTATTGTGCATCTGGCTTACATGGGTCTTGGGGAATTGAACCTAGATCCTTTGGCTTTGCAGACAAGTGCCTTAACTGCTAAGCCCAAAGGTGTTTTTTTTTGTTTTGTTTTTTTTTTTTTTTTTTTTTTTGGTTTTTCGAGGTAGGGTTTCACTCTAGTCCAGGCTGACCTGGAATTCATTATGTAGTCTCAGGTTGTCCTTGAACTCACTGTGATCCTCCTATCTCTGCCTCCCGAGTGCTGGGATTAAAGGCGTGCACCACCACGCCCGGCCCAAAGGTGTTTTTTTTGTTTTTGTTTTTGTTGGTATTGTTGTTTACCTTTTGAAGCACCATCTCACTCTGACCCCAGAACTCACTTTATAACGCTAGGCTGGCCTCAAACTTACAGAAATCCTCCTGCTTCAGGCTCCCAAGTGCTAGGGTTTAAGGCATGTGTCACAATGCCTAGCTTTAATAGTGTTTTTTAAAAAATATTTTTATTTACTTATTTGCAAGCAGGTGGAGATAGAAGAGAGACAGTTTTTTTTTTTGGAGACACAGAAAGAGACAGAGAGAGAGAGGGAGAGGAAAACAGAGATGGGTGCACCAGCAGCCTCTCAGCTGCTGCAAAGGAAATCCAGATGCATGCGCCCCCTTGTGGTCAAGTGCGGCATTGCGCCCTTGTGTCACTTTGCATCTGGCTAAGCGTGGGACCTAGAGACTGGAACCAGTATTCTCAGGCTTAGGAGGCAGGCGCCTTAACTGCTAAGCCATCTCTCCAGCCTAATAGTGTTTTTAATGAGAGCATATAGGAGGATTTAAAATGTTAATATTCTGTGACATTGGTACTTAGAATATGCATCTTTTTCTGAAAAAATACATGGTATAGTTATAAAAATTATTGAAAAAAATAGCACCAATAGTAAGAATGTATTATTTTCACTTTTTAAACTTTTTTTTTTTAAATTGACAACTTTTTAAATTGTAGACAATATCCCATGGTACTTCCCGCCCTCCCCCCACTTTCTCCTTTGAAACTTCACTCTCCATCATATCCCCTCCCCTCTCATTCAAGAATGTATTTTTAATTTGGGAATTGTATTAAATAAAACAGAAAAATATAATGATTATATTTTAAGAAAATCATAAGTGTAAATATTTAAAAAGTTATTTGCTTTATTTAAGATTGAAAATTGTTATATATGTTAATATGATAGTATTGAAAAAAATTTAATGAAGTCCTGGATTGACTCTTATGCTATGTTTATATGTATGTATTTATGAATGTATGTATGTATGTATATGTACATATTAAAGACAGTGAAATATGTGTCCTCTTGTTCATGTAGGGATTATTGTTACTGTAATATGCTTGTGACCACATACAAGTATCATTATCTAAGTTATAAAATGAAAAAGAGCTTTGTTCTCACCATTATTGGCTGCCTTCTTTTCAATACTTCCCTCATGAGTATTTATTAATATTTGAGGTTCAGGAATTTGATTCTTGCTGTACTTGTGCATAAGCAGGCTGAAGTTTCAAAATCTCTTGCATTCAGTAAAGACACATGCACACTTTTTGAAAAATAGTTAAATTTATTTACTAGAAAGGGGTCTGGTAAGTGACACCAGGGCTTCTGGCGATTACAAACAAACCCCAGATGCATTTGCCACTTTGTTCATCTGGCTTTACATAGGCAATAGAGAATCAAATCTGAAGCGGCAGGCTTTGTAAGCAAGTGTCTTTAACTATTGTGCCATCTCCGCAGCCCACATCTTCAAAGATAAATTTGTGAAACATAAGTCCTTTACAAAGTATGACACACCATTAAGGCAAACGAGTGACTCTAGAATAACAACTCTGATGAAGAGAAGAATATCTGTAGGTCAACATCTGCTCATAAAAATCGGGGAAGGAAACAGGAGAATTTCCCATCTATGTGAAACAAACACTGGGAAGCTGCTTGTAAGGAAATGTGTGATTTTTCTGTCGCCTTGTGAAGTTACTGGACACTCCTCAGGAAGCTTTGCGGCTTAGCCCAGGTTTCCATGGCTCCCTGCCTCTAGGTAGAGAACAAGGGCAGTGTTTCCTCGATGTGGAGAAGCAGGACTCAGGGCGCTGGCTCCTGCCCTTCCCTCCTGTGCTCTTTGAGAATGCCAGAAGAGATGGCAGAAGCTTCACACCGGAGTGAGTTTATTTTTCTTCTGAAATAGGATCTAGGCTAGTCTTGAACACTCAACATCTTCTGCCCAGCTGAGCTCTGGGATCACAGGTGTGCACGTACCACTATACCTGGCACTGGAGTGACTTTTAAAATACCCAAGAAGAAAGTCCACAGAGCAGAACGGAAGGAGAGACCCACTTGGAGGACCTGCCTGCTGTGAGAGAGGAATTCCGAACATCACGAACAGGCCTATAAGAGCTATTCTTTTCACTGGCCTTTGACCAGAACACTGAGCATGCACATTCACTTTTTTTTTTTTTTTTGAGGCAAGCCCAACAGATGGGCCTTTTAAAAAAAAATATTTTTATGTGAAGAGAGAACAGGGGAGAGGCAGGGAGAGAACTGGTGCGCCAGGACCTCCAGCCAATGCAATTAAACTCCAGATATGTGCGCTCCCTTGTGCACATGTGCAAAATTGCATGCTTGTGTCACTGTGCGTCTGGCTTACATGGGAATGGAGAGATGAACATGAGTCCGTAGGCTTCCTAGGCAGGTGCCTAAAACTGCTCAGCCATGTCTCCAGCCCCAGATTCACTTTTACACTATCTCTTCAGCTCACGGCTTCTCCCCAGTGCTAATGAGTCAGATACCGACCCTGACGTTGGTGGCAGACACTGGACAACTGCTGGTAAGTATCTAATAAGAAAAGGCCCTCCCCATCTCCAGATTCCACTTGAGGAACTCACATGTGTGGCTTCTGGGAGGAGTCGAACGAGACCTTAGAAAGCCACTCTCAGCCATCCGGGGAGAGATGGTGGCTGCAGTGGTGTGCTCACCTGGGAGAGAAGGTGGCCACAGTGGTGTGCACACCTGGAAGAGATGGTGGCTGCAGTAGTGTGCACACCTGGGAGAGATGGTGGCTGCAGCACACCTGGGAGAGATGGTGGCTGCAGTAGTGTGTTCACCTGGGAGAGATGGTGGCTGCAGTAGTGTGCACACCTGG
Organism: Orientallactaga sibirica; assembly: GCA_036365145.1. NCBI lineage: Eukaryota > Metazoa > Chordata > Mammalia > Rodentia > Dipodidae > Orientallactaga > Orientallactaga sibirica. The sequence continues at coordinate 11,584,040 of JAEOAD010000044.1, forward strand.
GAGAGATGGTGGCTGCAGTGGTGTGCTCACCTGAGAGAGGGTGACTGCAGTAGTGTGCTCACCTGGGAGAGATGGTGACTGCAGTGGTGTGCACCTGGGAGAGATGGTGGCTGCAGTGGTGTGCTCACCTGGGAGAGATGGTGGCTGCAGTGGGTGTTCACCTGGAGAGATGGTGGCTGCAGTGGTGTGCACACCTGGGGGAGATGGTGGCTAAAACTGGTGTGCTCACCTGGGAGAGATGGTGGCTGCAGTGGTGTGCACCTGGGGTAGATGGTGGCTGCAGTGGTCCTCACCCTGGGAGAGATGGTGTCAGTGGTGTGCTCACCTGGGAGAGATGGTGGCTGCAGTGGTGTGCTCACCTGGGAGAGATGGTGGCTGCAGCAGTGTGCTCACCTGGGGTAGATGGTGACTGCAGTGTGCTCACCTGGGAGTAGATGGTGGCTGCAGTGGTGTGCTCACCTGGGAGAGATGGTGACTGCAGTGGTGTGCTCACCTGGGGAGATGGTGGCTGCAGTGGTGTGCTCACCTGGGAGAGATGGTGACTGCAGTCAGCTCACCTGGGGAGATGGTGGCTGCAGTGGTGTGCTCACCTGGGAGAGAAGGTGGCCGCAGTGGTGTGCACACCTGGAAGAGATGGTGGCTGCAGTAGTGTGCACACCTGGGAGAGATGGTGGCTGCAGTAGTGTGCTCACCTGGGAGAGATGGTGGCTGCAGTAGTGTGCACACCTGGGAGAGATGGTGGCTGCAGTGGTGTGCTCACCTGAGAGAGGGTGACTGCAGTAGTGTGCTCACCTGGGAGAGATGGTGGCTGCAGTGGTGTGCACACCTGGGAGAGATGGTGGCTGCAGTGGTGTGCTCACCTGGGAGAGATGGTGACTGCAGTGGTGTGCTCACCTGGGAGAGATGGTGACTGCAGTGGTGTGCTCACCTGGGAGAGATGGTGGCTGCAGTGGTGTGCTCACCTGGGAGAGATGGTGGCTGCAGTGGTGTGTTCACCTGGGAGAGATGGTGGCTGCAGTGGTGTGCACACCTGGGGTAGATGGTGGCTGCAGTGGTGTGCTCACCTGGGAGAGATGGTGGCTGCAGTGGTGTGCACACCTGGGGTAGATGGTGGCTGCAGTGGTGTGCTCACCTGGGAGAGATGGTGGCTTCAGTGGTGTGCTCACCTGGGAGAGATGGTGGCTGCAGTGGTGTGCTCACCTGGGAGAGATGGTGGCTGCAGCAGTGTGCTCACCTGGGGTAGATGGTGACTGCAGTAGTGTGCTCACCTGGGGTAGATGGTGGCTGCAGTGGTGTGCTCACCTGGGAGAGATGGTGACTGCAGTGGTGTGCTCACCTGGGGTAGATGGTGGCTGCAGTGGTGTGCTCCCCTGGGAGAGATGGTGACTGCAGTGGTGTGCTCACCTGGGGTAGATGGTGGCTGCAGTGGTGTGCTCACCTGGGAGAGATGGTGGCTGCAGTGGTGTGCTCACATGGGGTAGATGGTGGCTGCAGTGGTGTGCACCCCTGGGAGAGATGGTGGCTGCAGTGGTGTGCTCACATGGGGTAGATGGTGGCTGCAGTGGTGTGCTCCCCTGGGAGAGATGGTGGCTGCAGTGGTGTGCTCACCTGGGAGAGATGGTGGCTGCAGTGGTGTGCTCACCTGGGAGAGATGGTGACTGCAGTGGTGTGGTACCTGGGGTAGATGGTGACTGCAGTGGTGTGCTCACCTGGGGTAGATGGTGGCTGCAGTGGTGTGCTCACCTGGGGTGATGGTGACTGCAGTGGTGTGCTCACCTGGGAGAGATGGTGACTGCAGTGGTGTGCTCACCTGGGAGAGATGGTGACTGCAGTGGTGTGCTCACCTGGGAAAGATGGTGGCTGCAGTAGTGTGCTCACCTGTGAGAGATGGTGGCTGCAGTAGTGTGTTCACCTGGGAGAGATGGTGGCTGCAGTATTGTGCTCACCTGGGAGAGATGGTGACTGCAGTAGTGTGCTCACCTGGGAGAGATGGTGGCTGCAGTAGTGTGCACACCTGGGAGAGATGGTGGCTGCAGTGGTGTGCTCAATGGGGCAGTAGTGTGCTCACCTGGGAGAGATGGTGGCTGCAGTGGTGTGCACACCTGGGGTAGATGGTGGCTGCAGTGGTGTGCTCACCTGGGAGAGATGGTGGCTGCAGTGGTGTGCTCACCTGGGAGAGATGGCGACTGCAATGGTGTGGTACCTGGGGTAGATGGTGACTGCAGTAGTGTGCTCACCTGTGGTAGATGGTGGCTGCAGTGGTGTGCTTACCTGGGAGATATGGTGGCTGCAGTGGTGTGCTCACCTGGGAGAGATGGTGGCTGCAGTGGTGTGCTCACCTGAGAGAGGGTGACTGCAGTAGTGTGCTCACCTGGGAGAGATGGTGGCTGCAGTGGTGTGCTCACCTGGGAGAGATGGTGACTGCAGTAGTGTGGAACCTGGGGTAGATGGTGGCTGCAGTGGTGCGCTCACCTGGGAGAGATGGTGGCTGCAGTGGTGTGCTCACCTGAGAGAGGGTGACTGCAGTAGTGTGCTCACCTGGGAGAGATGGTGGCTGCAGTGGTGTGCTCACCTGGGGTAGATGGTGACTGCAGTGGTGTGCTCACCTGGGGTAGATGGTGGCTGCAGTGGTGTGCTCACCTGGGAGAGATGGTGGCTGCAGTGGTGTGCTCACCTGAGAGAGGGTGACTGCAGTAGTGTGCTCACCTGGGAGAGATGGTGACTGCAGTGGTGTGCACACCTGGGGTAGATGGTGGCTGCAGTGGTGTGCTCACCTGGGAGAGATGGTGGCTGCAGTGGTGTGCTCACCTGGGAGAGATGGTGGCTGCAGTAGTGTGCTCACCTGGGAGAGATGGTGGCTGCAGTGGTGTGCTCACCTGGGGCAGTAGTGTGCTCACCTGGGAGAGATGGTGGCTGCAGTAGTGTGCTCACCTGGGAGAGATGGTGGCTGCAGTAGTGTGCTCACCTGGGAGAGATGGTGACTGCAGCAGTGTGCTCACCTGGGAGAGATGGTGGCTGCAGTAGTGTGCTCACCTGGGAGAGATGGTGGCTGCAGTAGTGTGCTCACCTGGGAGAGATGGTGGCTACACTAGTGTGCTCACCTGGGAGAGATGGTGACTGCAGTGGTGTGCTCACCTGGGAGAGATGGTGACTGCAGTGGTGTGGTACCTGGGAGAGATGGTGGCTGCAGTGGTGTGCTCACCTGGGAGAGATGGTGGCTGCAGTGGTGTGCTCACCTGGGAGAGATGGTGGCTGCAGCGGTGTGCTCACCTGGGGTAGATGGTGGCTGCAGTAGTGTGCTCACCTGGGAGAGATGGTGGCTGCAGTGTTGTGTTCACCTGGGGTAGATGGTGGCTGCAGTAGTGTGCTCACCTGGGAGAGATGGTGGCTGCAGCGGTGTGCTCACCTGGGGTAGATGGTGACTGCAGTAGTGTGTACACCTGGGAGAGATGGTGGCTGCAGTAGTGTGCTCACCTGGGAGAGATGGTGACTGCAGAGGTGTGCTCACCTGGGAGAGATGATGGCTGCAGTAGTGTGCTCACCTGGGGTAGATGGTGGCTGCAGCAGTGTGCTCACCTGGGGTAGATGGTGGCTGCAGCAGTGTGCTCACCTGGGAGAGATGGTGGCTGCAGTGGTGTGCTCACCTGGGAGAGATGATGGCTGCAGTAGTGTGCTCACCTGGGGTAGATGGTGGATGCAGCAGTGTGCTCACCTGGGGTAGATGGTGGCTGCAGCGGTGTGCTCACCTGGGAGAGATGGTGACTGCAGTGGTGTGCTCACCTGGGAGAGATGATGGCTGCAGTAGTGTGCTCACCTGGGGTAGATGGTGGCTGCAGCAGTGTGCTCACCTGGGGTAGATGGTGGCTGCAGCTGTGTGCTCACCTGGGAGAGATGGTGGCTGCAGTGGTGTGCTCACCTGGGGTAGATGGTGACTGCAGTAGTGTGCTCACCTGGGAGAGATGGTGGCTGCAGTGGTGTGCTCACCTGGGAGAGATGGTGGCTGCAGTAGTGTGCTCACCTGGGGAGAGATGGTGGCTGCATGGTGGCTCACCAGAGATGGTGGCTGCAGTGGTGTGCTCACCTGGGGAGAGATGGTGGCTGCAGTGGTGTGCTCACCTGGGGTAGATGGTGGCTGCAGTGGTGTGCTCACCTGGGGTAGATGGTGGCTGCAGTGTGTGTGCTCACCTGGGAGAGATGGTGGCTGCAGTGGTGTGCTCACCTGGGGGAGAGATGGTGGCTGCAGTGGTGTGCTCACCTGGGGTAGATGGTGGCTGCAGTGGTGTGCTCACCTGGGAGAGATGGTGGCTGCAGTGGATGTGGCTCAGTGGTGTGCTCTGGGACCTGGGAGAGATGGTGGCTGCAGTAGTGTGCTCACCTGGGGTAGATGGTGGCTGCAGTGGTGTGCTCACCTGGGAGAGATGGTGGCTGCAGTGGTGTGCTCACCTGGGAGAGATGGTGGCTGCAGTGGTGTGCTCACCTGGGAGAAATGGTGACTGCAGTGGTGTGCTCACCTGGGAGAAATGGTGACTGCAGTGGTGTGCTCACCTGGGAGAGATGGTGACTGCAGTGGTGTGCTCACCTGGGAGAGATGGTGGCTGCAGTGGTGTGCTCACCTGGGAGAAATGGTGACTGCAGTGGTGTGCTCACCTGGGAGAAATGGTGACTGCAGTGGTGTGCTCACCTGGGAGAGATGGTGACTGCAGTGGTGTGCTCACCTGGGAGAGATGGTGACTGCAGTAGTGTGCTCACCTGGGGTAGATGGTGGCTGCAGTGGTGTGCTCACCTGGGAGAGATGGTGACTGCAGTGGTGTGCTCACCTGCTCACCTGGGTGATGGTGACTGCAGTATTGTTCTCACCTGGGAGAGATGGTGGCTGCAGTGGTTTGCTCACCTGGGAGAGATGGTGGCTGCAGTTGTGTGCTCACCTGGGAGAGATGGTGACTGCAGTGGTGTGTTCACCTGGGAGAGATGGTGGCTGCAGTGGTGTGCTCACCTGGGAGAGATGGTGGCTGCAGCGGTGTGCTCACCTGGGAGAGATGGTCGCTGCAGTAGTGTGTTCACCTGGGAGAGATGGTGGCTGCAGTGGTGTGCTCACCTGGGGTAGATGGTGACTGCAGTGGTGCAGTGGTGTGCTCACCTGGGGGAGAGATGGTGGCTGCAGCAGGTGTGGCTCACCTGGGGAGATGGTGGCTGGCAGCAGTGGTGTGCTCACCTTGGAGAGATGGTGGCTGCAGGTGTGCTCACCTGGGAGAGATGGTGGCTGCAGTGGTGTGCTCACCTGGGGTAGATGGTGGCTGCAGTGGTGTGCTCACCTGGGGAGAGATGGTGGCTGCAGTGGTGTGCTCACCTGGGAGAGATGGTGGCTCCAGTGGTGTGCTCACCTGGGAGTAGATGGTGGCTGCAGTGGTGTGCTCACCTGGGAGAGATGGTGTCTGCAGTGGTGTGCTCACCTGGGAGAGATGGTGGCTGCAGTGGTGTGCTCACCTGGGAGAGATGGTGGGCTGGGCAGTGGTGTGCTCACCTGGGGTGGATGGTGGCTGCAGTGGTGTGCTCACCTGGGAGAGATGGTGGCTGCAGTGGTGTGCTCACCTGGGAGAGATGGTGACTGCAGTATTGTTCTCACCTGGGAGAGATGGTGGCTGCAGTGGTGTGCTCACCTGGGAGAGATGGTGGCTGCAGTGGTGTGCTCACCTGGGAGAGATGGTGACTGCAGTAGTGTTCTCACCTGGGAGAGATGGTGGCTGCAGTGGTGTGCTCACCTGGGAGAGATGGTGGCTGCAGTGGTGTGCTCACCTGGGAGAGATGGTGGCTGCAGTGGTGTGCTCACCTGGGGTAGATGGTGGCTGCAGTGGTGTGCTCACCTGGGAGAGATGGTGGCTGCAGTGGTGTGCTCACCTGGGAGAGATGGTGACTGCAGTCGTGTGCTCACCTGGGAGAGATGGTGGCTGCAGTGGTGTGCTCACCTGGGAGAGATGGTGGCTGCAGTGGTGTGCTCACCTGGGGTAGATGGTGGCTGCAGTGGTGTGCTCACCTGGGGTAGATGGTGGCTGCAGTGGTGTGCTCACCTGGGAGAGATGGTGGCTGCAGTGGTGTGCTCACCTGGGGTAGATGGTGGCTGCAGTGGTGTGCTCACCTGGGAGAGATGGTGGCTGCAGTGGTGTGCTCACCTGGGAGAGATGGTGGCTGCAGTGGTGTGCTCACCTGGGAGAGATGGTGGCTGCAGTGGTGTGCTCACCTGGGAGAGATGGTGACTGCAGTAGTGTGCTCACCTGGGAGAGATGGTGGCTGCAGTGGTGTGCTCACCTGGGAGAAATGGTGAGTGCAGTGGTGTGCTCACCTGGGAGAAGATGGTGACTGCAGTGGTGTGCTCACCTGGGAGAGATGGTGGCTGCAGTGGTGTGCTCACCTGGGAGAGATGGTGGCTGCAGTAGTGTGCTCACCTGGGAGAGATGGTGGCTGCAGTGGTGTGCTCACCTGGGAGAGATGGTGACTGCAGTGGTGTGCTCACCTGGGAGAGATGGTGGCTGCAGTGGTGTGCTCACCTGGGAGAGATGGTGGCTGCAGTGGTGTGCTCACCTGGGAGAGATGGTGACTGCAGTGGTGTGCTCACCTGGGAGAGATGGTGACTGCAGTGGTGTGCTCACCTGGGAGAGATGGTGACTGCAGTGGTGTGCTCACCTGGGAGAGATGGTGACTGCAGTAGTGTGCTCACCTGGGGTAGATGGTGGCTGCAGTGGTGTGCTCACCTGGGAGAGATGGTGGCTGCAGTGGTGTGCTCACCTGGGAGAGATGGTGGCTGCAGTGGTGTGCTCACCTGGGAGAGATGGTGGCTGCAGTGGTTTGCTCACCTGGGAGAGATGGTGGCTGCAGTGGTGTGCTCACCTGGGAGAGATGGTGACTGCAGTGGTGTGTTCACACCTGGGGGAGAGATGGTGGCTGCAGTGGTGTGCTCACCTGGGAGAGATGGTGGCTGCAGTGGTGTGCTCACCTGGGAGAGATGGTGGCTGCAGTGGTGTGCTCACCTGGGAGAGATGGTGGCTGCAGTGGTGTGCTCACCTGGGAGAGATGGTGACTGCAGTGGTGTGCTCACCTGGGAGAGATGGTGGCTGCAGTGGTGTGCTCACCTGGGAGAGATGGTGGCTGCAGTGGTGTGCTCACCTGGGAGAGATGGTGGCTGCAGTGGTGTGCTCACCTGGGAGAGATGGTGGCTGCAGTGGTGTGCTCACCTGGGAGAGATGGTGGCTGCAGTGGTGTGCTCACCTGGGGAGAGATGGTGGCTGCAGTGGTGTGCTCACCTGGGAGAGATGGTGGCTGCAGTGGTGTGCTCACCTGGGGTAGATGGTGGCTGCAGTGGTGTGCTCACCTGGGAGAGATGGTGGCTGCAGTGGTGTGCTCACCTGGGAGAGATGGTGGCTGCAGTGGTGTGCTCACCTGGGGTGGATGGTGGCTGCAGTGGTGTGCTCACCTGGGAGAGATGGTGACTGCAGTATTGTTCTCACCTGGGAGAGATGGTGGCTGCAGTGGTGTGCTCACCTGGGGTAGATGGTGGCTGCAGTGGTGTGCTCACCTGGGAGAGATGGTGGCTGCAGTGGTGTGCTCACCTGGGAGAGATGGTGGCTGCAGTGGTGTGCTCACCTGGGAGAAATGGTGACTGCAGTGGTGTGCTCACCTGGGAGAAATGGTGACTGCAGTGGTGTGCTCACCTGGGAGAGATGGTGACTGCAGTGGTGTGCTCACCTGGGAGAGATGGTGGCTGCAGTGGTGTGCTCACCTGGGGAGAAATGGTGACTGCAGTGGTGTGCTCACCTGGGAGGGAGATGGTGACTGCAGTGGTGTGCTCACCTGGGAGAGATGGTGACTGCAGTGGTGTGCTCACCTGGGAGAGATGGTGACTGCAGTGGTGTGTGCTCACCTGGGGTAGATGGTGGCTGCAGTGGTGTGCTCACCTGGGAGAGATGGTGACTGCAGTGGTGTGCTCACCTGGGAGTGATGGTGACTGCAGTATTGTTCTCACCTGGGAGAGATGGTGGCTGCAGTGGTTTGCTCACCTGGGAGAGATGGTGGCTGCAGTGGTGTGCTCACCTGGGAGAGATGGTGACTGCAGTGGTGTGCTCACCTGGGAGAGATGGTGGCTGCAGTGGTGTGCTCACCTGGGAGAGATGGTGGCTGCAGTGGTGTGCTCACCTGGGAGAGATGGTGACTGCAGTATTGTTGTTCTCACCTGGGAGAGATGGTGGCTGCAGTGGTGTGCTCACCTGGGAGAGATGGTGGCTGCAGTGGTGTGCTCACCTGGGAGAGATGGTGACTGCAGTATTGTTCTCACCTGGGAGAGATGGTGGCTGCAGTGGTGTGCTCACCTGGGAGAGATGGTGGCTGCAGTGGTGTGCTCACCTGGGAGAGATGGTGGCTGCAGTTGTGTGCTCACCTGGGGTAGATGGTGGCTGCAGCAGTGTGCTCACTGGGGGTAGATGGTGGCTGCAGTGGTGTGCTCACAGTGGGGAGAGATGGTGGCTGCAGTGGTGTGCTCACCTGGGAGAGATGGTGGCTGCAGTAGTGTGCTCACCTGGGGAGAGATGGTGGCTGCAGTGGTGTGCTCACCTGGGGGAGATGGTGACTGCAGTGGTGTGCTCACCTGGGAGAGATGGTGGCTGCAGTGGTGTGCTCACCTGGGAGAGATGGTGGCTGCAGCAGTGTGCTCACCTGGGGAGAGATGATGGCTGCAGCAGTGTGCTCACCTGGGGTAGATGGTGGCTGCAGCAGTGTGCTCACCTGGGGTAGATGGTGGCTGCAGTGGTGTGCTCACCTGGGAGAGATGGTGGCTGCAGTGGTGTGCTCACCTGGGGTAGATGGTGGCTGCAGTGGTGTGCTCACCCTGGGAGAGATGGTGGCTGCAGTGGTGTGCTCACCTGGGGTAGATGGTGGCTGCAGTGGTGTGCTCACCTTGGAGAGATGGTGGCTGCAGTGGTGTGCTCACCTGGGGGAGAGATGGTGGCTGCAGTGGTGTGCTCACCTGGGAGAGATGGTGGCTGCAGTGGTGTGCTCACCTGGGAGAAATGGTGACTGCAGTGGTGTGCTCACCTGGGAGAAATGGTGACTGCAGTGGTGTGCTCACCTGGGAGAGATGGTGACTGCAGTGGTGTGCTCACCTGGGAGAGATGGTGGCTGCAGTGGTGTGCTCACCTGGGAGAAATGGTGACTGCAGTGGTGTGCTCACCTGGGAGAAATGGTGACTGCAGTGGTGTGCTCACCTGGGAGAGATGGTGACTGCAGTGGTGTGCTCACCTGGGAGAGATGGTGACTGCAGTAGTGTGCTCACCTGGGGTAGATGGTGGCTGCAGTGGTGTGCTCACTTGGGAGAGATGGTGGCTGCAGATGGTGGCTGCAGTGGTGTGCTCACCTGGGAGTGATCACCTGGGAGTGATGGTGACTGCAGTGCATTGTTCTCACCTGGGAGAGATGGTGGCTGCAGTGGTGTGCTCACCTGGGAGAGATGGTGGCTGCAGTGGTGTGCTCACCTGGGGGAGAGATGGTGACTGCAGTGGTGTGCTCACCTGGGAGAGATGGTGGCTGCAGTGGTGTGCTCACCTGGGAGAGATGGTGGCTGCAGTGGTGTGCTCACCTGGGAGAGATGGTGCAGTGAGTGTGCTCACCTGGGAGAGATGGTGGCTGCAGTGGTGTGCTCACCTGGGGAGAGATGGTGACTGCAGTGGTGTGCTCACCTGGGAGAGATGGTGGCTGCAGTGGTGTGCTCACCTGGGAGAGATGGTGGCTGCAGTGGTGTGCTCACCTGGGAGAGATGGTGGCTGCAGTGGTGTGCTCACCCTGGGAGAGATGGTGACTGCAGTGGTGTGCTCACCTGGGAGAGATGGTGGCTGCAGTGGTGTGCTCACCTGGGGTAGATGGTGGCTGCAGTGGTGTGCTCACCTGGGAGAGATGGTGGCTGCAGTGGTGTGTGCTCACCTGGGGAGATGGTGGCTGCAGTGGTGTGCTCACCTGGGAGAGATGGTGGCTGCAGTGGTGTGCTCACCTGGGAGAGATGGTGGCTGCAGTGGTGTGCTCACCTGGGAGAGATGGTGGCTGCAGTGGTGTGCTCACCTGGGAGAGATGGTGGCTGCAGTGGTGTGCTCACCTGGGGAGATGGTGGCTGCAGCAGTGTGCTCACCTGGGGGAGAGATGGTGGCTGCAGTGGTGTGCTCACCTGGGAGAGATGGTGGCTGCAGTGGTGTGCTCACCTGGGGAGAGATGGTGGCTGCAGTGGTGTGCTCACCTGGGAGAGATGGTGGCTGCAGTGGTGTGCTCACCTGGGGTAGATGGTGGCTGCAGTGGTGTGCTCACCACCTGGAGAGATGGTGGCTGCAGTGGTGTGCTCACCTGGGAGAGATGGTGGCTGCAGTGGTGTGCTCACCTGCTGCTCACCTGGGAGAGATGGTGGCTGCAGTGGTGTGCTCACCTGGGAGAAATGGTGGCTGCAGTGGTGTGCTCACCTGGGAGAGATGGTGACTGCAGTGGTGTGCTCACCTGGGAGAGATGGTGACTGCAGTGGTGTGCTCACCTGGGAGAGATGGTGACTGCAGTGTGTGTGCTCACCTGGGAGAGATGGTGGGCAGTGGTGAGATGGTGGCTGCAGTGGTGTGCTCACCTGGGAGAGATGGTGACTGCAGTGGTGTGCTCACCTGGGAGAGATGGTGGCTGCAGTGGTGTGCTCACCTGGGAGAGAGATGGTGGCTGCAGTGGTGTGCTCACCTGGGAGAGATGGTGACTGCAGTGGTGTGCTCACCTGGGAGAGATGGTGACTGCAGTGGTGTGCTCACCTGGGAGAGATGGTGGCTGCAGTGGTGTGCTCACCTGGGAGAGATGGTGGCTGCAGTGGTGTGCTCACCTGGGGAGAGATGGTGGCTGCAGTGGTGTGCTCACCTGGGAGAGATGGTGGCTGCAGTGGTGTGCTCACCTGGGAGAGATGGTGACTGCAGTTGTGTTCTCACCTGGGAGAGATGGTGGCTGCAGTGGTGTGCTCACCTGGGAGAGATGGTGGCTGCAGTGGTGTGCTCACCTGGGAGAGATGGTGGCTGCAGTGGTGTGCTCACCTCGGAGAGATGGTGGCTGCAGTGGTGTGCTCACCTGGGAGAGATGGTGGAGATGGTGGATGGCAGCAGTGGTGTGCTCACCTGGGAGAGAGATGGTGGCTGCAGTGGTGTGCTCACCTGGGAGAGATGGTGGCTGCAGTGGTGTGCTCACCTGGGAGAGATGGTGGCTGCAGTGGTGTGTGCTCACCTGGGAGAGATGGTGGCTGCAGTGGTGTGCTCACCTGGGAGTGATGGTGGCTGCAGTGGTGTGCTCACCTGGGAGAGATGGTGGCTGCAGTGGTGTGTGCTCACCTGGGAGAGATGGTGGCTGCAGTGGTGTGCTCACCTGGGGAGATGGTGGCTGCAGTGGTGTGCTCACCTGGGGAGATGGTGGCTGCAGTGGTGTGCTCACCTGGGAGAGATGGTGGCTGCAGTGGTGTGCTCACCTGGGGAGATGGTGGCTGCAGTGGTGTGCTCACCTGGGAGAGATGGTGGCTGCAGTGGTGTGCTCACCTGGGAGAGATGGTGGCTGCAGTGGTGTGCTCACCTGGGAGAGATGGTGGCTGCAGTGGTGTGCTCACCTGGGAGAGATGGTGGCTGCAGTGGTGTGCTCACCTGGGAGAGATGGTGGCTGCAGTAGTGTGCTCACCTGGGGAGAGATGGTGGCTGCAGTGGTGTGCTCACCTGGGAGAGATGGTGGCTGCAGTGGTGTGCTCACCTGGGAGAGATGGTGGCTGCAGTGGTGTGCTCACCTGGGAGAGATGGTGACTGCAGTGGTGTGCTCACCTGGGAGAGATGGTGACTGCAGTGGTGTGCTCACCTGGGAGAGATGGTGACTGCAGTAGGTGCTCACCTGGGAGAGATGGTGGCTGCAGTGGTGTGCTCACCTGGGAGAAATGGTGACTGCAGTGGTGTGCTCACCTGGGAGAAATGGTGACTGCAGTGGTGTGCTCACCTGGGAGAGATGGTGACTGCAGTGGTGTGCTCACCTGGGAGAGATGGTGACTGCAGTAGTGTGCTCACCTGGGGAGAGATGGTGGCTGCAGTGGTGTGCTCACCTGGGAGAGATGGTGACTGCAGTGGTGTGCTCACCTGGGAGTGATGGTGACTGCAGTATTGTTCTCACCTGGGAGAGATGGTGGCTGCAGTGGTTTGCTCACCTGGGAGAGATGGTGGCTGCAGTGGTGTGCTCACCTGGGAGAGATGGTGACTGCAGTGGTGTGCTCACCTGGGAGAGATGGTGGCTGCAGTGGTGTGCTCACCTGGGAGAGATGGTGGCTGCAGTGGTGTGCTCACCTGGGAGAGATGGTGACTGCAGTATTGTTCTCACCTGGGAGAGATGGTGGCTGCAGTGGTGTGCTCACCTGGGAGAGATGGTGGCTGCAGTGGTGTGCTCACCTGGGAGAGATGGTGACTGCAGTATTGTTCTCACCTGGGAGAGATGGTGGCTGCAGTGGTGTGCTCACCTGGGAGAGATGGTGACTGCAGTGGTGTGCTCACCTGGGAGAGATGGTGGCTGCAGTGGTGTGCTCACCTGGGAGAGATGGTGGCTGCAGTGGTGTGCTCACCTGGGGGGAGAGATGGTGGCTGCAGCAGTGTGCTCACCTGGGAGAGATGGTGGCTGCAGTGGTGTGCTCACCTGGGGTAGATGGTGACTGCAGTAGTGTGCTCACCTGGGAGAGATGGTGACTGCATTGGTGTGCTCACCTGGGGTAGATGGTGACTGCAGTAGTGTGCTCACCTGGGAGAGATGGTGGCTGCAGTGGTGTGCTCACCTGGGAGAGATGGTGGCTGCAGTAGTGTGCTCACCTGGGGTAGATGGTGGCTGCAGCAGTGTGCTCACCTGGGGTAGATGGTGGCTGCAGCAGTGTGCTCACCTGGGAGAGATGGTGGCTGCAGCAGTGTGCTCACCTGGGAGAGATGGTGGGCTGCAGTGGTGTGCTCACCTGGGGTAGATGGTGGCTGCAGTGGTGTGCTCACCTGGGAGAGATGGTGGCTGCAGTGGTGTGCTCACCTGGGGGAGATGGTGGCTGCAGTAGTGTGCTCACCTGGGGTAGATGGTGGCTGCAGTGGTGTGCTCACCTTGGAGAGATGGTGGCTGCAGTGGTGTGCTCACCTGGGAGAGATGGTGGCTGCAGTGGTGTGCTCACCTGGGAGAGATGGTGGCTGCAGTGGTGTGCTCACCTGGGAGAGATGGTGGACTGCAGTGGTGTGCTCACCTGGGAGAGATGGTGACTGCAGTAGTGTGCTCACCTGGGAGAGATGGTGGCTGCAGTGGTGTGCTCACCTGGGAGAAATGGTGACTGCAGTGGTGTGCTCACCTGGGGGAGAAATGGTGACTGCAGTGGTGTGCTCACCTGGGAGAGATGGTGACTGCAGTGGTGTGCTCACCTGGGAGAGATGGTGACTGCAGCAGTGTGCTCACCTGGGAGAGATGGTGGCTGCAGTGGTGTGCTCACCTGGGAGAGATGGTGACTGCAGTGGTGTGCTCACCTGGGAGAGATGGTGACTGCAGTGGTGTGCTCACCTGGGAGAGATGGTGGCTGCAGTGGTGTGCTCACCTGGGAGAGATGGTGGCTGCAGTGGTGTGCTCACCTGGGAGAGATGGTGACTGCAGTGGTGTGCTCACCTGGGAGGGATGGTGGCTGCAGTGGTGTGCTCACCTGGGAGAGATGGTGGCTGCAGTGGTGTGCTCACCTGGGAGAGATGGTGGCTGCAGCAGTGTGCTCACCTGGGAGAGATGGTGGCTGCAGTGGTGTGCTCACCTGGGGTAGATGGTGACTGCAGTGGTGTGCTCACCTGGGAGAGATGGTGGCTGCAGTGGTGTGCTCACCTGGGAGAGATGGTGGCTGCAGTGGTGTGTGCTCACCTGGGAGAGATGGTGGCTGCAGTGGTGTGCTCACCTGGGAGAGATGGTGGCTGCAGTGGTGTGCTCACCTGGGGTAGATGGTGGCTGCAGTGGTGTGCTCACCTGGGGAGAGATGGTGGCTGCAGTGGTGTGCTCACCTGGGAGAGATGGTGGCTGCAGTGGTGTGCTCACCTGGGGTAGATGGTGGCTGCAGTGGTGTGCTCACCTGGGAGAGATGGTGGCTGCAGTGGTGTGCTCACCTGGGAGAGATGGTGGCTGCAGTGGTGTGCTCACCTGGGAGAGATGGTGACTGCAGTGGTGTGCTCACCTGGGAGAGATGGTGACTGCAGTGGTGTGCTCACCTGGGAGAGATGGTGACTGCAGTAGTGTGCTCACCTGGGAGAGATGGTGGCTGCAGTGGTGTGCTCATGGTGGCTGCAGTGGTGTGCTCACCTGGGAGAAATGGTGACTGCAGTGGTGTGCTCACCTGGGGGAGAGATGGTGACTGCAGTGGTGTGCTCACCTGGGAGAGATGGTGACTGCAGTAGTGTGCTCACCTGGGGTAGATGGTGGCTGCAGTGGTGTGCTCACCTGGGAGAGATGGTGACTGCAGTGGTGTGCTCACCCTGGGAGTGATGGTGACTGCAGATGGTTGTTCTCACCTGGGAGAGATGGTGGCTGCAGTGGTTTGCTCACCTGGGAGAGATGGTGGCTGCAGTGGTGTGCTCACCTGGGAGAGATGGTGACTGCAGTGGTGTGTTCACCTGGGAGAGATGGTGGCTGCAGTGGTGTGCTCACCTGGGAGAGATGGTGGCTGCAGTGGTGTGCTCACCTGGGAGAGATGGTGGCTGCAGTAGTGTGTTCACCTGGGAGAGATGGTGGCTGCAGTGGTGTGCTCACCTGGGGTAGATGGTGACTGCAGTGGTGTGCTCACCTGGGAGAGATGGTGGCTGCAGTGGTGTGCTCACCTGGGAGAGATGGTGGCTGCAGTGGTGTGCTCACCTGGGAGAGATGGTGGCTGCAGTGGTGTGCTCACCTGGGAGAGATGGTGGCTGCAGTGGTGTGCTCACCTGGGGTAGATGGTGGCTGCAGTGGTGTGCTCACCTGGGGTAGATGGTGGCTGCAGTGGTGTGCTCACCTGGGAGAGATGGTGGCTCCAGTGGTGTGCTCACCTGGGGTAGATGGTGGCTGCAGTGGTGTGCTCACCTGGGAGAGATGGTGGCTGCAGTGGTGTGTTCACCTGGGAGAGATGGTGGCTGCAGTGGTGTGCTCACCCTGGGGTGGATGGTGGCTGCAGTGGTGTGCTCACCTGGGAGAGATGGTGGCTGCAGTGGTGTGCTCACCTGGGAGAGATGGTGACTGCAGTGGTGTTCTCACCTGGGGGAGATGGTGGCTGCAGTAGTGTGCTCACCTGGGGAGATGGTGGCTGCAGTGGTGTGCTCACCTGGGAGAGATGGTGGCTGCAGTGGTGTGCTCACCTTGGAGAGATGGTGGCTGCAGCAGTGTGCTCACCTGGGAGAGATGGTGGCTGCAGTGGTGTGCTCACCTGGGAGAGATGGTGGCTGCAGTGGTGTGCTCACCTGGGGGAGAGATGGTGACTGCAGTAGTGTGCTCACCTGGGAGAGATGGTGGCTGCAGTGGTGTGCTCACCTGGGAGAGATGGTGGCTGCAGTGGTGTGCTCACCTGGGGAGAGATGGTGGCTGCAGCAGTGTGCTCACCTGGGAGAGATGGTGGCTGCAGTGGTGTGCTCACCTGGGAGAGATGGTGGCTGCAGTGGTGTGCTCACCTGGGAGAGATGGTGACTGCAGTAGTGTGCTCACCTGGGAGAGATGGTGGCTGCAGTGGTGTGCTCACCTGGGGTAGATGGTGACTGCAGTAGTGTGCTCACCTGGGAGAGATGGTGGCTGCAGTGGTGTGCTCACTGGGGGAGAGATGGTGGCTGCAGTGAGTGTGCTCACCTGGGGTAGATGGTGGCTGCAGCAGTGTGCTCACCTGGGAGAGATGGTGGCTGCAGTGTGCTCACCTGGGGAGATGGTGGCTGCAGTAGTGTGCTCACCTGGGGTAGATGGTGGCTGCAGTGGTGTGCTCACCTGGGAGAGATGGTGGCTGCAGTGGTGTGCTCACCTGGGAGAGATGGTGGCTGCAGTGGTGTGCTCACCTGGGAGAGATGGTGGCTGCAGTGGTGTGCTCACCTGGGAGAGATGGTGGCTGCAGTGGTGTGCTCACCTGGGGGAGATGGTGGCTGCAGTGGTGTGCTCACCTGGGAGAGATGGTGGCTGCAGTGGTGTGCTCACCTGGGGAGAGATGGTGGCTGCAGTGGTGTGCTCACCTGGGAGAGATGGTGACTGCAGTGGTGTGCTCACCTGGGAGAGATGGTGGACTGCAGTGGTGTGCTCACCTGGGAGAGATGGTGACTGCAGTGGTGTGCTCACCTGGGAGAGATGGTGGCTGCAGTGGTGTGCTCACCTGGGAGAAATGGTGACTGCAGTGGTGTGCTCACCTGGGAGAGATGGTGACTGCAGTGGTGTGCTCACCTGGGTGAGATGGTGGCTGCAGTGGTGTGCTCACCTGGGGTAGATGGTGGCTGCAGTGGTGTGCTCACCTGGGAGAGATGGTGACTGCAGTGGTGTGCTCACCTGGGAGTGATGGTGACTGCAGTATTGTTCTCACCTGGGAGAGATGGTGGCTGCAGTGGTTTGCTCACCTGGGAGAGATGGTGGCTGCAGTGGTGTGCTCACCTGGGAGAGATGGTGACTGCAGTGGTGTGTTCACCTGGGAGAGATGGTGGCTGCAGTGGTGTGCTCACCTGGGAGAGATGGTGGCTGCAGTGGTGTGCTCACCTGGGAGAGATGGTGACTGCAGTATTGTTCTCACCTGGGAGAGATGGTGGCTGCAGTGGTGTGCTCACCTGGGAGAGTTGGTGGCTGCAGTGGTGTGCTCACCTGGGAGAGATGGTGACTGCAGTATTGTTCTCACCTGGGAGAGATGGTGGCTGCAGTGGTGTGCTCACCTGGGAGAGATGGTGACTGCAGTGGTGTGCTCACCTGGGAGAGATGGTGGCTGCAGTTGTGTGCTCACCTGGGGTAGATGGTGTCTGCAGCAGTGTGCTCACCTGGGGTAGATGGTGGCTGTAGCAGTGTGCTCACCTGGGAGAGATGGTGGCTGCAGTGGTGTGCTCACCTGGGGTAGATGGTGACTGCAGTAGTGTGCTCACCTGGGAGAGATGGTGACTGCATTGGTGTGCTCACCTGGGGTAGATGGTGACTGCAGTAGTGTGCTCACCTGGGAGAGATGGTGGCTGCAGTGGTGTGGTCACCTGGGAGAGATGATGGCTGCAGTAGTGTGCTCACCTGGGGTAGATGGTGGCTGCAGCAGTGTGCTCACCTGGGGTAGATGGTGGCTGCAGCAGTGTGCTCACCTGGGGTAGATGGTGGCTGCAGCAGTGTGCTCACCTGGGAGAGATGGTGGCTGCAGTGGTGTGCTCACCTGGGGTAGATGGTGGCTGCAGTGGTGTGCTCACCTGGGAGAGATGGTGGCTGCAGTGGTGTGCTCACCTGGGGTAGATGGTGGCTGCAGTAGTGTGCTCACCTGGCGTAGATGGTGGCTGCAGTGGTGTGCTCACCTTGGAGAGATGGTGGCTGCAGTGGTGTGCTCACCTGGGAGAGATGGTGGCTGCAGTGGTGTGCTCACCTGGGAGAGATGGTGACTGCAGTGGTGTGCTCACCTGGGAGAAATGGTGACTGCAGTGGTGTGCTCACCTGGGAGAGATGGTGACTGCAGTAGTGTGCTCACCTGGGAGAGATGGTGGCTGCAGTGGTGTGCTCACCTGGGAGAAATGGTGACTGCAGTGGTGTGCTCACCTGGGAGAAATGGTGACTGCAGTGGTGTGCTCACCTGGGAGAGATAGTGACTGCAGTGGTGTGCTCACCTGGGAGAGATGGTGACTGCAGTAGTGTGCTCACCTGGGGTAGATGGTGGCTGCAGTGGTGTGCTCACCTGGGAGAGATGGTGACTGCAGTGGTGTGCTCACCTGGGAGTGATGGTGACTGCAGTATTGTTCTCACCTGGGAGAGATGGTGGCTGCAGTGGTTTGCTCACCTGGGAGAGATGGTGGCTGCAGTGGTGTGCTCACCTGGGAGAGATGGTGACTGCAGTGGTGTGTTCACCTGGGAGGGATGGTGGCTGCAGTGGTGTGCTCACCTGGGAGAGATGGTGGCTGCAGCGGTGTGCTCACCTGGGAGAGATGGTCGCTGCAGTAGTGTGTTCACCTGGGAGAGATGGTGGCTGCAGTGGTGTGCTCACCTGGGGTAGATGGTGACTGCAGTGGTGTGCTCACCTGGGAGAGATGGTGGCTGCAGCGGTGTGGTCACCTGGGAGTGATGGTGGCTGCAGCGGTGTGCTCACCTTGGAGAGATGGTGGCTGCAGCGGTGTGCTCACCTGGGAGAGATGGTGGCTGCAGTGGTGTGCTCACCTGGGGTAGATGGTGGCTGCAGTGGTGTGCTCACCTGGGAGAGATGGTGGCTGCAGTGGTGTGCTCACCTGGGGTAGATGGTGGCTGTAGTGGTGTGCTCACCAGTGGCTGCAGTGGTGTGCTCACCTGGGGAGAGATGGTGGCTGCAGTGGTGTGCTCACCTGGGAGAGATGGTGGCTGCAGTGGTGTGCTCACCTGGGAGAGATGGTGGCTGCAGTGGTGTGCTCACCTGGGAGAGATGGTGACTGCAGTGGTGTGCTCACCTGGGAGAGATGGTGACTGCAGTGGTGTGCTCACCTGGGAGAGATGGTGACTGCAGTAGTGTGCTCACCTGGGAGAGATGGTGGCTGCAGTGGTGTGCTCACCTGGGAGAAATGGTGACTGCAGTGGTGTGCTCACCTGGGAGAAATGGTGACTGCAGTGGTGTGCTCACCTGGGAGAGATGGTGACTGCAGTGGTGTGCTCACCTGGGAGAGATGGTGACTGCAGTAGTGTGCTCACCTGGGGGAGATGGTGGCTGCAGTGGTGTGCTCACCTGGGAGAGATGGTGACTGCAGTGGTGTGCTCACCTGGGAGTGATGGTGACTGCAGTATTGTTCTCACCTGGGAGAGATGGTGGCTGCAGTGGTTTGCTCACCTGGGAGAGATGGTGGCTGCAGTGGTGTGCTCACCTGGGAGAGATGGTGACTGCAGTGGTGTGTTCACCTGGGAGAGATGGTGGCTGCAGTGGTGTGCTCACCTGGGAGAGATGGTGGCTGCAGCGGTGTGCTCACCTGGGAGAGATGGTCGCTGCAGTAGTGTGTTCACCTGGGAGAGATGGTGGCTGCAGTGGTGTGCTCACCTGGGGTAGATGGTGACTGCAGTGGTGTGCTCACCTGGGAGAGATGGTGGCTGCAGCGGTGTGCTCACCTGGGAGTGATGGTGGCTGCAGCGGTGTGCTCACCTTGGAGAGATGGTGGCTGCAGCGGTGTGCTCACCTGGGAGAGATGGTGGCTGCAGTGGTGTGCTCACCTGGGGTAGATGGTGGCTGCAGTGGTGTGCTCACCTGGGGTAGATGGTGGCTGCAGTGGTGTGCTCACCTGGGAGAGATGGTGGCTCCAGTGGTGTGCTCACCTGGGGGAGATGGTGGCTGCAGTGGTGTGCTCACCTGGGAGAGATGGTGGCTGCAGTGGTGTGTTCACCTGGGAGAGATGGTGGCTGCAGTGGTGTGCTCACCTGGGGTGGATGGTGGCTGCAGTGGTGTGCTCACCTGGGAGAGATGGTGGCTGCAGTGGTGTGCTCACCTGGGAGAGATGGTGACTGCAGTATTGTTCTCACCTGGGAGAGATGGTGGCTGCAGTAGTGTGCTCACCTGGGGTAGATGGTGGCTGCAGTGGTGTGCTCACCTTGGAGAGATGGTGGCTGGAGTGGTGTGCTCACCTTGGAGAGATGGTGGCTGCAGCAGTGTGCTCACCTGGGGTAGATGGTGGCTGCAGCAGTGTGCTCACCTGGGAGAGATGGTGGCTGCAGTGGTGTGCTCACCTGGGGTAGATGGTGACTGCAGTAGTGTGCTCACCTGGGAGAGATGGTGGCTGCAGTGGTGTGCTCACCTGGGAGAGATGGTGGCTGCAGTGGTGTGCTCACCTGGGAGAGATGGTGGCTGCAGTGGTGTGCTCACCTGGGGAGATGGTGGCTGCAGTGGCTCACCTGCAGCAGATGTGCTCACCTGGGAGAGATGGTGGCTGCAGTGGTGTGCTCACATGGGGATAGATGGTGACTGCAGTTGTGTGCTCACCTGGGAGAGATGGTGGCTGCAGTGGTGTGCTCACCTGGGAGAGATGGTGACTGCAGTGGTGTGCTCACCTGGGAGAGATGGTGGCTGCAGTGGTGTGCTCACCTGGGAGAGATGATGGCTGCAGTAGTGTGCTCACCTGGGGTAGATGGTGGCTGCAGCAGTGTGCTCACCTGGGGTAGATGGTGGCTGCAGCAGTGTGCTCACCTGGGGTAGATGGTGGCTGCAGCAGTGTGCTCACCTGGGAGAGATGGTGGCTGCAGTGGTGTGCTCACCTGGGAGAGATGGTGGCTGCAGTGGTGTGCTCACCTGGGAGAGAGATGGTGGCTGCAGTGGTGTGCTCACCTGGGAGAGATGGTGGCTGCAGTGGTGTGCTCACCTGGGGGAGATGGTGGCTGCAGTGGTGTGCTCACCTGGGAGAGATGGTGGCTGCAGTGGTGTGCTCACCTGGGAGAGATGGTGGCTGCAGTGGTGTGCTCACCTGGGAGAGATGGTGGCTGCAGTGGTGTGCTCACCTGGGAGAAATGGTGACTGCAGTGGTGTGCTCACCTGGGAGAGATGGTGACTGCAGTGGTGTGCTCACCTGGGAGAGATGGTGACTGCAGTGGTGTGCTCACCTGGGAGAGATGGTGGCTGCAGTGGTGTGCTCACCTGGGAGAGAAATGGTGACTGCAGTGGTGTGCTCACCTGGGAGAAATGGTGACTGCAGTGGTGTGCTCACCTGGGGTAGATGGTGGCTGCAGTGGTGTGCTCACCTGGGAGAGATGGTGACTGCAGTGGTGTGCTCACCTGGGAGTGATGGTGACTGCAGTATTGTTCTCACCTGGGAGAGATGGTGGCTGCAGTGGTTTGCTCACCTGGGAGAGATGGTGGCTGCAGTGGTGTGCTCACCTGGGAGAGATGGTGACTGCAGTGGTGTGTTCACCTGGGAGAGATGGTGGCTGCAGTGGTGTGCTCACCTGGGAGAGATGGTGGCTGCAGCGGTGTGCTCACCTGGGAGAGATGGTCGCTGCAGTAGTGTGTTCACCTGGGAGAGATGGTGGCTGCAGTGGTGTGCTCACCTGGGGTAGATGGTGACTGCAGTGGTGTGCTCACCTGGGAGAGATGGTGGCTGCAGCGGTGTGCTCACCTGGGAGTGATGGTGGCTGCAGCGGTGTGCTCACCTGGGAGAGATGGTGGCTGCAGTGGTGTGCTCACCTGGGAGAGATGGTGGCTGCAGTGGTGTGCTCACCTGGGGTAGATGGTGGCTGCAGTGGTGTGCTCACCTGGGGTAGATGGTGGCTGCAGTGGTGTGCTCACCTGGGAGAAATGGTGGCTCCAGTGGTGTGCTCACCTGGGGTAGATGGTGGCTGCAGTGGTGTGCTCACCTGGGAGAGATGGTGGCTGCAGTGGTGTGTTCACCTGGGAGAGATGGTGGCTGCAGTGGTGTGCTCACCTGGGGTGGATGGTGGCTGCAGTGGTGTGCTCACCTGGGAGAGATGGTGGCTGCAGTGGTGTGCTCACCTGGGAGAGATGGTGACTGCAGTATTGTTCTCACCTGGGAGAGATGGTGGCTGCAGTAGTGTGCTCACCTGGGGTAGATGGTGGCTGCAGTGGTGTGCTCACCTTGGAGAGATGGTGGCTGCAGTGGTGTGCTCACCTGGGAGAGATGGTGGCTGCAGTGGTGTGCTCACCTGGGAGAAATGGTGACTGCAGTGGTGTGCTCACCTGGGAGAAATGGTGACTGCAGTGGTGTGCTCACCTGGGAGAGATGGTGACTGCAGTAGTGTGCTCACCTGGGAGAGATGGTGGCTGCAGTGGTGTGCTCACCTGGGAGAGATGGTGGCTGCAGTGGTGTGCTCACCTGGGAGAAATGGTGACTGCAGTGGTGTGCTCACCTGGGAGAGATGGTGACTGCAGTGGTGTGCTCACCTGGGAGAGATGGTGACCTGGTGTGCTCAGAGATGGTGGCTGCAGTGGTGTGCTCACCTGGGAGAGATGGTGACTGCAGTGGTGTGCTCACCTGGGAGAGATGGTGACTGCTGTTCTCACCAGATGGTGGCTGGTGTTTGCTCACCTGGGAGAGATGGTGGCTGCAGTGGTGTGCTCACCTGGGAGAGATGGTGGCTGCAGTGGTGTGCTCACCTGGGAGAGATGGTGGCTGCAGTGGTGTGCTCACCTGGGAGAGATGGTGGCTGCAGTGGTGTGCTCACCTGGGGGAGCAGCTCACCTGGGAGAGATGGTGGCTGCAGTGGTGTGCTCACCTGGGAGAGATGGTGGCTGATGGTGTGCTCACCTGATGGTGGCTGCAGTGGTGTGCTCACCTGGGAGAGATGGTGGCTGCAGTGGTGTGCTCACCTGGGAGAGATGGTGGCTGCAGTGGTGTGCTCACCTGGGAGAGATGGTGGCTGCAGTGGTGTGCTCACCTGGGAGAGATGGTGGCTGCAGTGGTGTGCTCACCTGGGAGAGATGGTGTGCTCACCTGCAGATGGTGGCTGCAGTGGTGTGCTCACCTGGGGGAGATGATGGTGGCTGCTGGGAGAGTGGTGGCTGCAGTGGTGTGCTCACCTGGGAGAGATGGTGACTGCAGTGGTCACCTGGGAGAGATGGTGGCTGCAGTGGTGTGCTCACCTGGGGAGATGGTGGCTGCAGTGGTGTGCTCACCTGGGAGAGATGGTGGCTGCAGTGGTGTGCTCACCTGGAGATGGTGGCTGCAGTGGTGTGCTCACCTGGGGATGATGGTGGCTGCAGTGTGCTCACCTGGGAGAGTGTGCTCACCTGGGAGAGATGGTGTGGCTGCAGTGGTGTGCTCACCTGGGAGAGATGGTGGCTGCAGTGGTGTGCTCACCTGGGAGAGATGGTGGCTGCAGTGGTGTGCTCACCTGGGAGAGATGGTGGCTGCAGTGGTGTGCTCACCTGGGAGAGATGGTGGCTGCAGTGGTGTGCTCACCTGGGAGAGATGGGAGAGATGGTGGCTGCAGTGGTGTGCTCACCTGGGAGAGATGGTGGCTGCAGTGGTGTGCTCACCTGGGAGAGATGGTGGCTGCAGTGGTGTGCTCACCTGGGAGAGATGGTGGCTGCAGTGGTGTGCTCACCTGGGGAGAGATGGTGGCTGCAGTGGTGTGCTCATGGGAGTGGTGCTGCAGTGGTGTGCTCACCTGGGAGAGATGGTGGCTGCAGTGGTGTGCTCACCTGGGAGAGATGGTGTAGATGGTGGCTGCAGTGGTGTGCTCACCTGGGGGAGAGATGGTGGCTGCTCACCTGGGAGAGATGGTGACTGCAGTGGTGTGCTCACCTGGGAGAGATGGTGGCTGCAGTGGTGTGCTCACCTGGGAGAGATGGTGGCTGCAGTGGTGTGCTCACCTGGGGGAGATGGTGACTGCAGTGGTGTGCTCACCTGGGGGATGGTGGCTGATGCTCACCTGGGAGAGATGGTGGCTGCAGTGCTCACCTGGGAGAGATGGTGTGCTCACCTGGGAGAGATGGTGGCTGCAGTGGTGTGCTCACCTGGGAGAGATGGTGGCTGCAGTGGTGTGCTCACCTGGGAGAGATGGTGGCTGCAGTGGTGTGCTCACCTGGTCTCACCTGGGAGAGATGGTGGCTGCAGTGGTGTGCTCACCTGGGAGAGATGGTGGCTGATGGTGGCTGCAGTGGTGTGCTCACCTGGGAGAGATGGTGGCTGCAGTGGTGTGCTCACCTGGGAGAGATGGTGGCTGCAGTGGTGTGCTCACCTGGGAGAGATGGTGGCTGCAGTGGTGTGCTCACCTGGGAGATGGTGGAGTGGTGTGCTCACCTGGGAGAGATGGTGGCTGCAGTGGTGTGCTCACCTGGGAGAGATGGTGGCTGCAGTGGTGTTCTCACCTGGGGAGATGGTGGCTGCAGTGGTGTTCACCTGGGAGAGATGGTGGCTGCAGTGGTGTGTGCTGCAGTGGTGTGCTCACCACTGCAGTGGTGTGCTCACCTGGGAGAGATGGTGGCTGCAGTGGTGTGCTCACCTGGGAGGGAGAGAGATGGTGGCTGCAGTGGTGTGCTCACCTGGGAGAGATGGTGGCTGCAGTGGTGTGCTCAGCTGCAGTGGTGTGCTCACCTGGGAGAGAGATGATGGTGGCTGCAGTGGTGTGCTCACCCAAAGAGATGGTGGCTGCAGTGGCTGCAGTAGTGTGCTCACCTGGGGGAGATGGTGGCTGCAGTGGTGTGCTCACCTGGGAGAGATGGTGACTGCAGTGCTGTGCTCACCTGGCGTAGATGTTGACTGCAGTAGTGTGCTCACCTGGCGTAGATGTTGACTGCAGTGGTGTGCTCACCTGGGAGAGATGGTGGCTGCAGTAGTGTGCTCACCTTGGAGAGATGGTGACTGCAGTCTTGTTTTCACCTGAAGTAGATGATGGCTGCAGTGGTGTGCACACTTGGGAGAGATGGTGCTGGGAGTGGTTCAGTGCTGGCTGGGATTTAACAGCAGTCTCACCTTGGAGAGATGGTGACTGATGAAAGTGGTGTGTCCAAAGGCTAGATAAAGCTGTTGATCTGCTGCATGGAGATGGGGTGTTTCAGTAGTTGTGACAAGTACTGCAGTAAAAATGTAGATATTTGAGCTCGAGAGATGGTTCAGTGGTTATGGTGCTTGCCTGCAAAGCTTAACAACCCAGGTTTGATTCCTTGGTGCCCACATAAAGCCAGATGCACAAAGTGGCACATATGTCTGGAGTTTGTTGACAGTGGCTAGAAGCTCTGGCATGTCCATTCTCTCTCCCATTTTCTCTCCCTCTTCTTGTAAATAAATAGAAAAAATATATTTTTAAATGTAGATATTTCAAGCCAGGTGTGGTGGCCCATACCTTTAATCCTAGTATTTGGGAGGCAGAGGTCGGCGGATCACTGTGAGTTTGAGGCCAGCCTGGGATTACAGAGGGAATTCCAGGCAGCCTGGGGCTAGAATAAGACCCTATCTCAAACAAACAAAAACAGAACAAAACAAAATGTAGATATTTCATAAGTATTTTGATTTAGATTTTTTTAAAGATAAGGTCTTATGTAACTCAGTCTGACTTGAATTTGTTATATAGCCAAGGATGACCCTAAACTCTTAATCCTTTCGCCTCTACCTCCCAAATGAAGGGATTAGAAGCATGTGATCCTGTACCCAGCTTCCTTTGGGTAGATTCCTGGAAGCGGTATAGCTGTATCAGATGGCAGTTCTATTTTTAACTTTTGAGAACTTTCCATACTGATTTCCACGAAGGCTGGACTAATTTCCATTCTCACCAGCAGTGTATACAGGATGCATACCCATTCTCAGAGCATGCGCTGTTTGTTTTTGAATGGTAACCACCCTGACAGAGGTGAGATGGAATCTCAGTGTATCTTAACTTGTATCTCCCTGATGGCTGAGAATGAAAACACTTAATTTTACTTATTTGTTTGTTTGTTATTTATTTAGAGAATGGACACACCAGGGCTTCCAGCTGGTGCAAACAAACTCTAGACACATGTGCTACCTTGTGCATCTGGCTTACATGGGTCCTGGGGAATCAAACCTGGGTCCTTTGGCTTTGCAGGCAAGTGCCTTAACCACTGAACAATCTCTCCAGTCCCCAAACACTTTTTTTTTTTTTTTGGTTTTCTGAGGTAGGGTCTTGCTCTAGCCCAGGCTGACCTGGAATTCACTACGTAGTCTCAGGGTGGCCTTGAACTCTTGTCAATCCTCCTACCTCTGCCTCCCGAGTGCTGGGATTAAAGGTGTGTGCCGCCACAGCTGGCCCAAACATTTTTAAAAAATATATTTATTGGTCATTTTTACTCCATCTTTTGATAAAAAGTTCTGCTCATTTTATTTTCAGTATTGACTGGGTTGTACTTTTTTGAATTCTTTATAGACTCCAGATGTTCATCTCTTGTCAGATAGCTGCCAGCTGGTTCTGTTTCTGTCAGGGCTTCTGTTTGTGAGCCTTCACAGAGCTCTCCTGGCTCCAGCGTCTCATTTCAAAGCTGAAGCCAAGGCAATATTTTGGGCTAGAAGGAAGCAAGTGTTCCCTGTTTAAAATTTCAGAAGAAAACTAACACTGTAAGAACTTTCCATAAGTGGAGTTAACAGTAGATGGAGCTGATTGTGTGGGATCTGGAGAGACAAACCTGGGTCCTTAGGCTTCATAGGCAACTACATTAACCATTAAGCCGTCTCCCCAGCCCTTGTGTAGGCTTTTGATTAAAAAGTCTGTCATTAAAAGAAAGCTTGGAGCCGGGCATGGTGGCGCATGCCTTTAATCCCAGCACTCGGGAGGCAGAGGTAGGAGGATCGCCGAGAGTTCGAGGCCACCCTGGTCAGCCTGGCCTAGAGTGAAACCCTACCTTGAAAAACAAACAAACAAACAAAAAAAGAAGAAAGAAAGCTTGGGGCTGGAGAGATGGCTTAGCAGTTAAGGCGCCCGCCTGCCAAGCCCAAGAACGCCTGTTCGATTCTCCAGGTCCCATGTTTAGCCAGACACAAAAAGTGACACAAGGGTGCAATGCTGCACTTGCCCACAAGGGGGCACATGTGTCTGGAGTTCATTCACAGCAGCTGAGAGGCTGCTGGCATGCCCATTCTCTTTCTCTCTCTCAAAAGAAAGAAGAAAGAAAGAAAGAAAGAAAGAAAGAAAGAAAGAAAGAAAAGGAAAGAAGGAAGGAAGGAAGGAAGGAAGGAAGGAAGGAAGGAAGGAAGGAAGGAAGGAAAGAAAGCTTGGAGGCTGGGGAAGTAGCTGAGTTGGTAGAGTGCTTGTTAGCATGCAAGTAGCCTCAGGGTTTGATCTCATCACAGCATAAACCAGATGTAGTGGCATAAACCTGTAATCTCATTACGAAGGAGATGGAAGTAAGAGTATCAGAAGCCCAAGATCATTCTTGGCTACATAGCAAGCTTGAAATACATGAGACCCCATCTCAATAAATAAAAAGAAAGAAAGAAAGCCTGATGGGCAATGGACTTGACATTGGCAATGATCATTTTAATTTCCATTCTTCTCTATAGACCTGAAGAGCAGAGACAATAAATCGCTAGAATTCAACAACATAACAGAAAATCCATTAGAACAGGGGAAATTCTCCACAAAGGCTGACCACTTCATCCCTGGTATACTAGTCGACTTCTCAATGCTGGGACAAAATATCTGACAAAAAAAAAATGGTTTAGGGCTGGAGAGATGGCTTAGCAGTTAAGCACTTGCCTGTGAAGCCTAAGGACTCAGGTTCGAGGCTCGATTCCCCAGTACCCACAAAAGCCAGATGCACAAGGTGGCACATGCATCTGGAGTTCATTTGCAGTGGCTGGAGGCCCTGGTGCGCCCGTTCTCTCTCCCTCTGCCTTTTTCTCTCTCTGTCTGTTGCTAATAAATAAATAAAAATAAACAAAAAAAATGGTCTAAGGGGCTCCGCCTTCTTGACTTAATGGCCCTTAGGTTCCCAACTCATGGAATCCCTGCTCTGGAGGGTGTGAGTACAGAAAGGTAGTGACACCCGAGGAGATAAACTCCCTTTCGCACTTCAGCCAAGCCACAGCTGAATCCACAGAGGAATTGGGAGGACGAGCAAGAGTGCTGCTTCCGTGCTGAGCCTGATCATTAGTGCCAGGGTATAGGAGACAGACCCTGAGGACACTCAACACCTACCAAAGCAGAGATCCAGAGGCTCCTGAGAGTTCACCACTGAAGTAGACTTAAAACTCACCCATCATGGCTCAGGAAATTTTGCGGAAGAGGGGGAGGAAAGATTGTAAGAGCCACAGGTTGAAATGTTATGCCCAGAGGCATTGTCTACCCCTCAAAACTGACCTTCATTCCCATAACACATATGCACAATCCCATGGGGAATACTTGCAACCCCACTGAGGAGGGTCCCCAGCAGAATGGGGGCAGGGACGAGGGAAAAGAGGGCACCAACACATGACATATACATATGAAACATCTTGTTAATAATAATAAATTTTAAAAAATTTAAAATTTTTTATTATTTTATTTATTTTTGGAGAGAGACACAGAGAGAGAGACAGACAGACAGAGAGGGAGAGGGAGACAGATTAGAGATGTGCGCGCCAGCAGCTTCTCAGCTGCTGCGAACGAAATCCATATGCGTGCACCCCCTTGTGGGCAAGTACGGCATTGCACCCTTGCATCACTTTGCATCTGGCTAAATGTGGGACCTGGAGATTGGAAACGTTGGAGATTGGAACCAGCGTTATTAGGCTTAGCAGGCAGGCGCCTTAACCACTAAGCCATCTCTCCAGCCCAATAATAATAAATTTTTAAAAATCAATTTAAGGGAGAAAGGGTTTACTTTTGGCTTAAAGTTTTGAGGGGAATTATCTTGGCAAGGAAAGCGTGGCAGGAAGAACAGGAAGGCAGTTCCACATCGCCACATCAGCGGGAAGGCTGTGTTGAGTGACGAATGCCAAATGTTTCAGCCTGACATGTCCTTTCTGTACAGCTTAGGAACCCAGCCCATGGGCTGGTGCTGCCCACAGTTAGGGTGGATTCTTGCACCTTAACCAACCGAATCTAGAAAATCCCTCACAGACATGACCAGAAATTTGTTTCCATAGTGATTCTAAATCCTGTCAAGTCGACAAGCAGACACTAACCTGACTCCTAGGGGGGCCAAGAGCTATGTCTAGATAAGGGTCTCACAGGGAGTCATGTCATCTGACGCTAGGATGTTGGAGCAGAGGCACCTCCATTGTGCTATGCCCCTTAGCGAACCCGGATCTTATTAGGCCTCTTCCGGGCTCATAATGTAGACTTTGAAGTCTAGAGGACAGAATAAAAGAATAGAAATCCATAGAATCCATGTCAAATAATTTAGGGCGCCTCAGTGGAATCACAAATTCCAAGCAAAGGCCGTTTGCCATCTTTGCCTTTTAAGAGTTTGTGGCCTCCTGGGTTCTGTGTTCTCTCTTCCCTCTGCCTCTCTCCTGCTTCTTCCCATCGCTGTCTCCTCGCTCATACCATAGCCTGACTGGCAGCCAACTGCCTGATCCCCCTTGGACCCTACCCTTTGAACTTTGGGCCATACCTTTAAGAGGTGGACTCTGTCAGCAGAGTCCAGGAGGCAGATGTCAGTTAACATTGATTGGGGAGGAGGTGATGCTTGGGATCACGCAGATGAGTGAGACAGCAAAGGTACATGTCCTTAGAACAGGTATAGGTGGGCATGCCACAGTTTGTATATCTACCACATGCTTTTTAAGCAACAATGATATGGTAGTTTGGGGTCTTCAGATTGCCCTGTGTCTATGCTTGAGAAGGTTTTTTGAGGTGCTGTAGTCAGCTTCATGTTGCTGGGATGAACTTCTAAACAGACACAGTTTATGGGAGGAAGGGATTTATTTCAAACTCACAGATCTAGGGGAAGTTCCATCTTTGATGGAAGAAGCTGGCTTCCTTTCACAGATCCAAGCAGAGAGAGAGAGAGAACACCAGCCAGCAGCACCAAAAAGCAGCAAGCAACAAACGGGCCGCAAGTAGGACCCCCAGAGCTCAGATCTTTCTGCACGCCTTTGGGCTGGAATTCAGATCTGTCCCCAAATACACTTTTGGGCTGGACCCCAGGATCTTCCCCACCCCCAACCCCTCCTCCCCCAGTGACGCATCTTCTAGCCAGGTGGCTGGAGACCCAAGTTACAAGCTTTAACAAAACACGTGAGTCTATGGGAGACATACATTCAAACTGCCACAGAAGGCTACCATGTATGCATTATTATTTTTATGATCACATTCCTGCTGTGACCCTGCGATCCCAGTGTTTTCCTAGATGTGTGGTCTGCAGGCTTAAGAACAGAGGCAACATTCCCACCAGTAGTGTCCATGGCAGGTCAGCTGGTACAGGAGGCCTCAGAGAATGCACTCGTTTGGCCTTGCATTTGCATCAGCTTCCTTAGAGTGGTTTGAAGGTGGGTTCAGGATCCCCAATCCAGACTCTGACACCACTATGCAATAACCGCAATGCTTGAGCAAGCACCTTAACGGGTCAGTCAGCTTCCTGTCACTGTGACAGATATTTGAACCATCAACTTATAAAGGAAAAGGCTTATTTTCGCTCACGGTGTTAGAAGTTCCCATCCGTGACTATTGGCTTACTGCTTTGGGGCCTGTGGTGAGGCAGTGTACCATGGACCAAGTGTGCCACAAACTGTTCCTCTCATGGGCAGTAAGCAAAAGAGAGTGAGGAGATGGCTTAGGGTCCCAAATCCCCTTCAAGAGCACATTCTCAATGACCCAAAGACCTCCCTCTAGGCCTTACCTATGAAATGTTCCATCACATTTCAATAGTGCTACCCTGAGGAGGAAGCCTGTAACACACGGCCTTTGGGGACATCCATGCCTTTTAGCCTTCCTAAGATTAGTTGTCTCATTTATGAAAAGTGCAAAGTAAACTAATTAGTGAGAAATAAAATAGATTTTATTGTTTTTGCTTTGAGACAGGGTCTCCCGTAGTCCAGTCTAGCCTCAAACTCACTGTGTAGTTGAGAATGACTTTGAGCTCCTGAACTGCCTGCTTCTACAAAGTGCTGATGTTATAGGCATGTGCCATCCTGCCTGATGAATGTGGTGCTGGGGATCAAACGCAGGACCTTATGCTTGTCAGGCAAGAATTCTACCAATTGAGATACACTCCCAGCCTGAGAATAGTTTCTTTTCTTCTCTTTTTAATATTTTATTTTTATTTATTTACTTGAGAGAGTGAAAGATGCAGAGAGAGAGAGAGAGAGACAGAGACAGAAAGAAAATGGGCACACCAGGGCTTCCAGCCACTGCAAATGAATTCCAGATGCATGCACCACCTTGTGCATCTGGCTTACGTGGGTCCTGGGGAATCAAACCGAGGTCCTTTGGCTTTGCAGGCAAATGCCTTAACCACTAAGTCATCTTTCCAGCCCCGTTTCTTTTTTCTTTTTCTTTTCCTTTCCTTTCCTTTCTTTTCTTCTTTCCTCCCTCCCTCCCTCTCTCTCTGTCTCCCTTCCTTCTTTCCTTCCTTCCTTCCTTCCTTCCTTCCTTCCTTCCTTCCTTCCTTCCCTCCTTCCTTCCTTCCTCCCTTCCTCCCTCCCTCCCTCTCTCCCTCCCTCCTTCCCTCTTTCTTTCTTTCTTCTTTCTCTCTCTCCCCCTTTCTTTCTTTCTTTCTTTCTTTCTTTCTTTCTTTCTTTCTTTCTTTCTTTCTTTCTTTCTTTCTTTCTTCCTAGGGTCTCACTCTAGCCCAGAGTGACCTGGAATTCACTCTGTAGCCCACATGGTGATCCTCCTACTTCAGCCTCCTGAGTTCTGGGATTAAAGGTGTGTGCCACCACTCCCCTGAGAACAGTGTTTAATTCCTAGAAGGTATCCAGTAAATGTCCATGAGTGCCACCGTTACTGCTACTCTCCCTTTTGTGTCTTTGGATTGAGTGAACAAATCCCTAGCTTAATGAGTCCCCTATCTTCCTCACAGCTCTTGTCCTAACTTCTCCAGACCTTTGCATGGGCTGCTTAACAAGTGCTGAGCAACTGGCCCTGTGATTTTCAAAGTCGGATGCCTTACCTATCAGGTGATGTGGTCCCACTTGGTTTTCTTTTTTATTTTAATTTAATTTTATTTACTTGAGAGAGAGAGAGAGAAAGAGGGAGGGAGGAAGGGAGAGAGAGAGAGAGAGAATGGGCACACCAGGGTCTTCAGCCACTGTAAATGAACTCCAGAAGCATGCATCACCTGTACATCTGGCTTATGTGGGTCCTGGAGAATCGAACCTGGGTCCTTTGGCTTTGCAGGCAAACACCTTAACCACTAAGCCATCTCTCTGGGCCCCCACTTGGTTTTCTAACATTATGCTTCACACTCCTAGCTTGAGAAGTTCTTACAGTCAAAAGCTGGAAAAGGACCCGAGCACTAGATCCCTGACGAGCTTGAGAACCACTTGCCGAGCACTGACTACAGCTTTCAGAGTTTCCTTCATGAGATTTGCGTGGGTTTCCTGCCCCTGAATAAGAGAAGACCCTAGATGATTTCTGAGCTTAATCCCAATCAACACAACCTGAACTTGTCATCCCCTATCCCGAAGAAGGTGCCTTGAGAGCGCTCACAGGTCAGACAAGGCACACGGGCGTCTTGTGAATACTCACCCCTCCTTGTCTTTCTCTCCTCCAGGAGCCAAACGAACCCTGCAAACCATGAATGTGTCTTCGGAGCACTGCAACATATCAGACTGGCTGAGACTAGAGGCCACAGTGAAGGTCTCTGTGTACGTGGTGGCGTTCTCCTTTGCCACACTCATCACTGTTGTCATTATCGCAATCGTGTCACGGGATCTGCACCTGAGGCAAGAGACCCGACACATCCTCCTTTGCCATCATCTGCTGTGCATCTCCTCCTACTGCGGCCTGGGGGTTGTTTTCCAAGGAATGAGGGCCTTGCTGGCCAGGAGCCCCCTGCTGCTGTGCTGGCTGGTGTTTGGGGCCCAGCTAAGCGTCGGGGAAGGGATTCTCCTCACTCTGGCCTTGATGGCTGTCAACACTTACCTCACCATTTGCTGGCCTCTTAAATCTCCATCCTTCGTAGATTCAACTAAGTATAAGATTCTGGCTGGGACCTGGGCCACCGTTATACTCAAGAATGTTTGTTTATTCCTGGTAGAGGGGGCTAACCCCGCTCCAGCTGCCATTCTTGAATCTGTGCCCCTTTGCCCTGTGACCTTAAATGGCACAGCCGCCAGAGTCACTGGCATGCTTTCCCTTTCCGTTCTTTTATGTGTTATTCTTACAAGTTACTGTCTGATATACCGAGAAGGGAAGCGGGCCGGCCATTTTCATAGATCCAACGTCAAAGCAAGGAGGACTGTCCTCATCCACCTAGTGCAGATAAGCTTACATGTGATGCCTACGCTGATGTTCATAGGCTTGGGAAAGAGGTGTGGGGTGGTGTTCTTTGCTCTAAATCTTGTGCTTTTTGGTGTCTTTGCATTCGCTCAGTGTTTTAACCCTCTGGTCTACGGGCTCCAGAGCAGAGCACTGAAGAGCAAATTGTGCCCTTGGCTCTGCTGCCTGGGGAGCGGGAGCCATGGTCACGGGAGGAGCAGCCGGGGGCTAGTGTAAATAAAACCTCAGCTCTTCTGGAGCAGGTGCACCAGCCTGAGGACCTACCTTGTACTCAGTCCACACCTGGTGCTTGGTTGGCTTAGAAAGGACTTTTGAGTCAAACAAAGTTGGCTTTTGGGCTTGGCTGCTGGGTGCACTGAACTGGCCTCAGTAAAATCATGGCCGTACCTGTCCTAATCCACATGGCCTTGCCCTGTCATGTTCGAGAGTTCGAGAGCTTTTTAGAATGCACTATTTTTAAATTTTTTTATTTTTGTTTTTTTAGGTAGGTTCTCACTCTGGCCCAGGCTAACCTGGAATTAACTATGTAGTCTCAGGATGGCCTCAAACTCACGGTGATCCTCCTACCTCTGCCTCCTGAGTGCTGGGGTTAAAGGCGTGCACCATCACGCCTGGCTAAAGAATGCACTTGTTTTAAAGAGACAGAAATAACCCACAGTTAATGTTGAAAAGAAGTTTGGCTATTCCTTTTATGTTAGTTAGGGGTAGTTTTGGCTACATATAACAACATAGACAGGAATCAACTGTGACTTTAAAAAATCAGAGACATTTTTCTTCTATAGAGATCTGGATTATATAACCTATGCCCGTGATAGTGGCCTGTTTCTGTCCTCTGCTGTGACGAGTGTGATACCTCATGATCCCAAAAGGCTGCTAGTGCTGGAACACTTAGCCAAGAAGAAGGAGGAAGGGACATGGAAGGGCCTCCACCCTCCTTTTAATGGCACTTTATATTAATTACATAAGTCATCTTTTCTTACATCTAACTGGCCAAAATTTAGTTTCATGGCTATATGCCTAATCTTAAGGGACAATATTTTAGTTGGGAAACAGTGCTCCCAGCTAAAAATTGGGATGCTTAATACTAAGAAAGGAAGGAAGAATGACTCTTGGAAGGTAAAATTATTTCAAGTTCAATTTCCTCCCAAATAACTAGACTGAAAGACAATGGATGGGTTATGGTCTCCACAGTCACTTTGCACTTCAATGCTACGTATAAACACAGAGTTACCTGTGAAGATCCTGGAGCTTTCACTGGGTCGTGTTTCCAGCTCTCAGAGAGAATGACACCATCCAAGAGAACATTACACGGTAAATTCTTTCTCATAAGTACATGTGTGTAGGAAGCCATTTCTTTTCAGTGAATGTGTATTTCTTCAGAGGTGGGAATTAACTCATAACTTAAATCCAAGCAAGTTGGAGGCAGAAGTAGGAAATAAATTCTTTCTCAGAAGTTTACGTGTGTATTTCTTCAGATGGTAAAGCCATTTCTTTTTGCATGTGTGTGTGTTTAGTAGGTGTGATATAGTGTGTTTGTAGGTGTGATATAGTGTGTGGTATGTGTGTTTGTGTGTGATATAGTAGGTGGTGTGTGTGTTTATTTATAGTGTGGTAGTGTGTGTAGGTGGTATGTGTGTTTAGTATAGTATGTGGTATGTGTTTAGTAGGTGTGTGTTGGTAGTAGGTGTGATACAGTAGGTGGTGTGTGTGTTTAGTAGGTGTGATACAGTAGGTGGTGTGTGTGTTTAGTAGGTGTGATACAGTATGTGGTATGTGTGTTTAGTAGGTGTGATATAGTAGGTGGTATGTGTGTTTAGTAGGTGTGATATAGTATGTGGTATGTGTGTTTAGTAGGTGTGATACAGTAGGTGGTATGTGTGTTTAGTAGGTGTGTATGTGTGTTTAGTAGGTGTGATACAGTAGGTGGTGTGTGTGTTTAGTAGGTGTGATATAGTAGGTGGTATGTGTGTTTAGTAGGTGTGATACAGTAGGTGGTGTGTGTTTAGTAGGTGTGATACAGTAGGTGGTATGTGTGTTTAGTAGGTTTATGTGTGTTTAGTAGGTGTGATTAGTAGGTGTGATACAGTAGATGGTGTGTATGTTTAGTAGGTGTGATACAGTAGGTGGGTGGTGTTTGTGTGTTTAGTAGTGGTGTGTGGTGTGAGGTGGTGTGTTTAGTAGGTGTGATATAGTAGGTGGTGTGTGTGTTTAGTAGGTGTGATATAGTAGGTGGTGTGTGTGTTTAGTAGGTGTGATACAGTAGGTGGTGTGTGTGTTTAGTAGGTGTGATACAGTAGGTGGTGTGTGTTTTAGTGTGTGATGTTTAGTAGTGTGTGTTTAGGTGTGTAGTATGTGGTATGTGTGTGTGTGTGTTTAGTGTGTGTGTTTAGAGGTGTGACAGTAGATGGTGTGTATGTTTAGTAGGTGTGATACAGTTTAGTAGGTGTGATACAGTATGTGGTATGTGTGTTTAGTAGGTGTGATACAGTAGATGGTGTGTATGTTTAGTAGGTGTGATACAGTAGGTGGTGTGTGTGTTTAGTAGGTGTGATATAGTATGTGGTATGTGTGTTTAGTAGGTGTGATACAGTAGGTGCTGTGTGTTTAGTAGGTGTGATACAGTAGGTGGTGTGTGTTTAGTAGGTGTGATACAGTAGGTGGTGTGTGTGTGTGTGTGTGTGTGTGTGTGCAAAGATGTAGCACCCCATGAGCATGTGGACGCCAAAGGAGAATATGTGTTGTCCCCTCCATGGCTCACGTGCTTATTTCCATGAGATGAAATCTCTTCACTGATTCTAGAACTTTGGTGGTTTTTCAAACTCCAGTGACGCTCTGGTCTCTGTTCCCAGCCTGATTGGGGTTCTTTTATCTCTTATTTTTGTAATAAGCAAGCAAGCAAACAAACAAACAAAATACCAAGCCAGATGTGGTGGTGCACACCTTTAATCCCAGTACTTGGGAGACAGAGGTAGGAGGATTGCCATGAGTTCAAGGCCAGCCTGGACTGCAGAGTGAGTTCCAGGTCAACTAGGGCTAGAATGAGACCTTACCTCAAAAAAAAAAAAAAAGACCCTGTTAGACTTGAGAAAGAAGGCTTCACTGGTGTGTGGAGTAGAGTGGTGAACCAAGATTCATTGATTAAACAAGAAGACAGCCAACTGCCCACCATGAGATGTCATCTCTGCCACATCTGCTGGGGTTTCTCAGGAGAAACTGCAGAGGAAGTGGTGATGTGAATACTGCTCTTACTGCTAGCCTGACAACCAGTTCCAGGATGGTGGTGACAGATACAGTGATCAATCAAAACCTATCAAAGCAGAAATCCAGAGAACTCAACACTGAATCAGACTGCCAACAGGTCTGCTATGGCTCAGGAAACACTGTGGAAGAGGGGGCGGAAAGATTATAAGTGCCACAGAGTGGGTAGGAATACCCTAAGACATGGTCCCCTCATGTCCCCATAGGGACTGACTGAGGCCTTGATGACTCCACAGTGAATACCATAACCCCACTCAGGGAGGAAACAGGGGCTGGGACGAGAGGATAAAAGAGTATATATAACCTGTTTTCATAGAGATAATATAAAATAAAACCTAAATTCAAAAAAAATCCTGTTAAACTCAATTGTAAGTCCTGGATCCAATATAAACCACTTGGGCTGAGGAGATGGCTCAGTGGTCAAAGGTGCTTGCTTCCAATATAAACCATTTAATTTCTAGTTTTGGTACATGTGTATGGGCTGTGTACATATAGTGTAATGCACGTGTGTGCACAGTTGCTTGCGTCCATGTGTATGTGAGTGGGGCCATAGAAAGTAGGTATTCTCTTCTACTGTTCTTCCACATTGTTTCCTGGAGATACAAACTCCTGCTGAACCCACAGCTGCCATTCTTCTGTCAATCTGGCACTTCCAGACTGGTGTTCCAGGCCTGCATGGCCACAACCAGTGTTTTACAGGGTGCTAGAGATCAAACTGAGGACCTTATGCTTGCATAGCAAGTGCTCTTACCCAATGAGCCATCTCCCTAGCTGTAATTTCTTCTGATATCAAAAGGTAACCTATACTTCTAACACTAATTGAGTGGTAAATGGTAGTTTTATATCTTCAAATCCAAATTGTTACTTAAAACATTTTTGAATTGGAAATCTCAGGTATAAAATATAAAAAGTTCTTGATAAATTTTTCAACTTAAAAATTATTTATTTATGGGGCTGGGGAGATGGCTTAGTAGTTAAGGTGCATGCCTGTGAAGCCTAAGAACCCAGGTTCAATTCTCCAGGTCCCATGTAAGCCAGATGCACATGGTGGCGCACGCATCTGGAGTTTGTTTGTCTCAGGTTCTCAAATTTTATAAGTCAATAACAGGATTTTTGTGCATTTTCTTCCAGGTGATCTTCAAAGAGCAAATTATTGTTATAAGGTAATTTTGGTCTTAATATCCTGAATTTAGATCGGTAAGTTTGAAAAATAAGTTATTTATTTGCAAGCAGGGAGAAA
Organism: Orientallactaga sibirica; assembly: GCA_036365145.1. Classification (NCBI taxonomy): domain Eukaryota; kingdom Metazoa; phylum Chordata; class Mammalia; order Rodentia; family Dipodidae; genus Orientallactaga; species Orientallactaga sibirica. The sequence continues at coordinate 11,621,541 of JAEOAD010000044.1, forward strand.
GAGAGAGAATGAAGGGGAATGGAGGGGAGAGAGAGAGAGAGAAGACAGAGAGCGAGAGAGAAAGAATGGGCTTGCCAGGCCTTCTTGCCACTGCAAATGAGCTCCATACACATGCACCACTTTGTATTTCTGACTTTATGTGGGTACTGGGGAATCAAATCTAAGCCATCAGATTTTGCAATCAAGCACCTTCAATCACCGAGCCATCTCTTTAGGCCCTGGGAAGTTTTTAAGGTTGGTTTCTAGGATGACAGTTGATGTCATGAGTGACAATTATGACATGACCCATCATCAGTTTGTGATACGCAAATCCTTTGTACCCCGAGTCCAAGCTTGGGCAAGATGCAGACGTAAAGGGAAGAGAGGAAGTGGTTGGTGGCTGAGGTGACTTGCAATTATCTGAGGGTTCCCGTAAAGCAAGCCTTTCCCTCGTGGGCATGTTGCAACAGTACTGAGGGTACAGAAAGTGTGGGGCTTGGGGAAAATGGGCAGAGAAGATGGACTTTGCAAATGGCCTTAAGAAAACAAATCACTGAAGAGCTGGGCATGGTGCTACTGTCTTCAATGCCAGCACTCGGGAAGAAGAGATAGGATGATGGAACTACAGAGTGAGTGCCAGCTCAGCCTGAGCTAGAGAGAGATGCTCTCAAAAAAAAAAAAAAAAAAAAAAATCACAGAAGGGAAAACATGAATTGTCTCAAAATCCTTAAGCTCTTGTGGACATTTTTTTAAGTTTTAAAATATATTTAATTATTTATTTATGAGAGAAGAGAGACAGAGAGAGTGAGCAAGAGGCAGATAGAGAATTGATCCATCAGAGCCTCTAGCCACTGCAAACGAACTCCAGATGCATGTGCCACCTTATGCATCTGGCTTTTTTTTTTTTTTTTTTTTTTTTTCGAGGTAGGGTCTCACAGTAGCTCAGGCTGACCTGGAATTCACTATGTCATCTCAGGGTGGCCTTGAACTCATGGCGATCCTCCTACCTCTCTGAGCTGGGGTTAAAGGTGTGAACCACCCACCCAGCTGCATCTGGCTTTACATGGGTACTGAAGAAATCAACCCTGGGTCCGTAGGCTTTGCAGGCAAGTGCTTTAACTGCTTAGCCATCTCTCCAGCCACCCCCCCCCCTTTTAGAGGTAGGGTCTCACTCTAATCCAATCTGACCTGAAATTCACTATGTAATCTCAGGGTGACCTTGAACTCATGGCGATCTTCCTACCTCTGCCTCCTGAGTGCTGCGATGAAAGGCATGTGCTACCATGCCCAGCTTTATAAAAATTTTAAAATATTTTTTATTTATCTACTTACTTGAGGGAAAGAGAGAGAGAATGAATGGGTGTACCAGGGCCTCCAGCCACTGCAAATGAACTCCAGATGCATGAGCTACCTTGTGCATCTGGTTTTATGGGGATACTGGGGAATTGAACCTGGGTCCTTAGGCTTTGCAGGTGAGCACCTTAACCACTAAGCCATCTCTCTAGCTCTGTTTTTTTTTTAACTTAAAAAATTATTTATTTGCAAAGAGAGAAGAAGACAGACAGACAGAGAATGGGCATGCCAGAGCCTTCAGTCACTGCAAATGAACTCCAGATGCATGTGCCCCTTGTGCATCTGGCTTACGTGGGTCCTGGGGAATTGAACCTGGGTCTTTTGGCTTTGCAGGCAAACACCTTAACAGCTAAGCCATCTCTCCAACCCAGAACAGACTTTTTATGGATCCATCATGTGTTGGTACCATCTTTTCCCTCCTCTTTGCCCCCATTCCACTGAGGATCCTCCTCAATAGGGTTGCTGGTATTTCCCATGGAATTGTAACCCATGGGGTATGTGTTGTGAGACCATCAGACAGTTATTGGGGGGTGGGGAAATGCCTCTGGGCATGACGCCCCAACCTGTCACTCTTAACAATATTTCTGTCCCTCTTCCTCAAAATTCTCTGAGCCATGGTGGGTTTTAAGTCTATTTCAGTGATGTGCTCTTAGGAGCCTCTGGAGCTCTGCTTTGGGAGGTATTGAGTGTCCTCAGCATCTGTCTCCTTCACCTTGGAGCTGATTGTCAGGCTCACCATGGAAGCTGTATTCTTGCTCTTCTCTCCCATTCCTCTGTGGTTTCAGCTGGGGCTTGGCTGAAGTGTGAGGGGTGGTTTATCACCTCTAGTCTCACTACCTTCTGTAAAAGAAAAACAGATTCTCCAATGGAGAATGAAGCCAGCATAGGTTAAATGGGATAAGCCTTATTAGTTTAGAGAGAATTTAAAGAATGTAGGCCCTCTTATAGCCCAAGATTTGTGCGAGCGTGACATTGGAAAGCAAAATCATTATCTGGATATGATTCTGACTTGTTTCCCAGTTCCAGATATGGTTTCTTTTCCACTGAGCAGATCTGTTAGATCCCAGAGCAGCTGGTTACCCACCATGGCTGTGTGCACTATTGCACTTGTGTGAGCATCATGTCAGGTTGTTTGCTTCTGAGTCGCTGAGACTTTGAGTTACTCAGACAGATGTTGGCCACTTTCCCCTGGTGGCTCATGTGGCACCTTCCAGCACTAGATGGGCTAATTGTCTGGGGACTGGCTCTTTTCTAGATTTCAGCCAGTTCTCTCCATGGTCCATGCTGACAACATATGGTGTCGTCAGCAGTAGGGACTTACCATTAACCTCTGGTGGGTAATCAGGTGCTCTGACAGAAGTCTGTCTTGTTTGTTTTGGGAGACCTTGTAGGTGTTAATTGCATCCTGATACAGGGAATTCCAGGCCAGTGCCAAGGGAAAAGAAAAAAGAAAAAAGAAAAAAGAGAGAGAAACAGGAGAAATTCAAGGTTAGGTTTCTTCTCACACTCTCCAGGCCTTTGATTTAGGTGCTCCCCCTAAGGTCCTGTTGAGGGTTCAACCTTTTACTCTAACTTCCAGGAGGTAAGATTCCATGGTACCAGTTGATTTGGGTTCAGTTTTGTGTGCCCCCACACCCCTCCCCTTCCCTCAAGCCCTATCCTCCCCATTGTCCAAGCCACCAGATGCCATTCAGGTATGCCAACAACTCGGGGTGACCCAGGTTAGGAACCTCAGAAAAGTGAGACCAGACAATGATTATCTTTCTGCGATTGTGTGAGCTCACTTAGTATGATCTGTTCCAAGTTCTGCCATTTTTCTAAAATTTCATTGTGTTATTTTTTTCTTACTGCTGTATAGAATTCCGTCATGTAGATAGACCACATCTTGGTTCAATGATTCGTCCAATGATGGGCATTTGGGTTGATTCCAGTTCTTAGATACTATGAATTGAGCAGCTATAAACATGGTTGAACAAATATCTCTGAACTGAGGTGTGGAGCTTTTAGGGTAAATGCCCAGTAAGGGAGTAGCAGGGTCTGCTGGTAACTCTATATTCATCCTTTCCTGGAGTTTCCATATTGATTTCCATAGTGGTTGTACCAGTTTACATTCCCACTAACAGTGAATGAGTGTTCCTATTTCCACATCCTTGCCAACATTTGCTTTCATGTGATTTTTTAATGTTTTCTATCCTTACTGGGGTAAAGTGAATCTCATAGTTCTTTCTTTCTTTCTTTCTTTCTTTCTTTCTTTCTTTCTTTCTTTCTTTCTTTTTTTGGTTTTTCGAGGTAGGGTTTCACTCTAGCTCAGGCTGACCTGGAATTCACTCTGTAGTCTCAGGATGGCCTTGAACTCATGGCGATCCTCCTACCTCTGCCTCCTGAGTGCTGGGATTAAAGGTATGCACCACCAGGCCGGGCTCTTAGTTGTTTTAATTTGCATTTCCCTAATGGTTAGGGATGTTGAATATTTTCTTAAGTGTGTGTTAGCCATTTGTAATTCTTCCTCTGAGAATCCCTTATTCAGTTCTCTGTCCCACTTTAGGAGAGGGTAGTTTGATTTTTTATTGTTTAGTTTTTTGAGTTCTTTGTAGATTCTGGATATTAGGCTTCTCTCAGTGGTATAGCTGGTAAAGATTTTCTCCCATCTAGTGGGTGATCTATTGGCTCTGCTTATGGTATGTTTGTCTGTGCAAAAGTTTTTTAGCTTCACAAGATTCCCATTGGTTGAGTGCTTGCTTAATTTCCTGGGCTACTGGGGTTTTGTTCAGGAAGTCTTTTCCCAGTCCTATATCATGGAGTGCCTCCTACTTTTTCTTCCAGTAGTTGAAGAGTTTCAGGTCTTATATTGAGGTCTTTAATCCATTTGGATATGATTTTCGTGTATGGTGAAATAAGTGGGTTTAACTTCACTTTTCTACATATGGTCATCCAATTTGTCCAACACCGTTTGTTGAAGACGCTGTCTTTTCTCCAGTCTACGTTATTGGCACCTTTGTCAAAGATCAAGCAGCTGTAATTACTTGATCTAAGGTCTGGGTCTTCAATTCTATTCCATTGGTCTATGATTCTGTTTTTATGCCAGTACCATGCTGTTTGGGTTACTATAGCTTTATAATATAGCTTCAGATCAGGGATGGTGATACCTCCAGAGATCAAACATTTATTTTTTGCTAAGCTTGGTCTTTCCCTACAATCCATCTCCTAACCTCAATAGGGAAGAGGCTTCCAGCTCAGCTCCAGCTTGATTTCTCACAGACCTACAGCTCAAGCATGTGGAGTCTTCAGCAGTAGGGTTTTACCCTCAAGTTATGGTGGGCAACCAAGAGCCTTGGTAATCGCCTGTATTGTTTTGGAGGCCTCTCTGATCAACAACTTACTGAGGGTATCACACCTCTGCACTGAAATTTATCTGTAACAACTAGAAATTTGGGGTACAGCATTATCTACTCCCAGAGGGCCTTTCTGCCCAAACTCACTATTTTTTGACATATATATTATTTATGTAGACAAGAAGCAGGTTTCCATATGGCTTATTCAAAACATCTTTAACTTTGATTAACTTTCCCCCACACCCTTCTCTCCTCCACCCCCTCTCCTGACCCCACTTGAACCATTCCATCCAGTATTCCTCCCCTCTACTTACATATCTGCTAGACCCTCCCCTCTCCTTCCGCCCTCATAGCCCTTTCCAGCTTCTTCACCTCTGCTGCTGGCTTTTATTCCAAATCACATACAGAGCAAAAAATCTGCAGCTAGGATTGACATGTGAGAGAGAACATGTGGTGTCTGACTTTCTGAGCATGTCTGTCTCCCTAGTGCCACAGGGGAGCAGAGGCCTGAGAATCACTGGAACTCATGGAGAAAGTGGCAAATGCTGGGACACCTCACATGCTGCTCTGGTCACTGCAGGTAAGCACATGCCACCGCAGCTGAGCACATGGGACACTGCATGAGCTCATACATGTACATATACCACACACACCATACCACACACATGCACACACACAAGCCAAAAAGGAAGCTGTGGGCTCATTTATTGTTCTTTTCTTTTCCTAGAAGATTGCAGTTTTAGTGTTTATGTGTAGGTCTACAATCCATTTTTAAAAATATTTGAGAGAGAGACTCTTGGTGGTAGGTGTCCCCAGTGCCTCTATCAGGTTGTTTTTCTTTAAATATATTTTATTTATTTATTTGAGAGAGAGAAAAAGGGGGAGAGAGAGAGAGAGATTGAGAGAGAGAGAGAGAGAGAGAGAGAATGGGTGTGCCAGGGCCTCCAGCCACTGCAAATGAACTCCAGACGCATGCACCACCTTGTGCACCTGGCTAATGTGGGTCCTGGAGAATTGAACTGGGATCCTTTGGCTTTGCAGGCAAACACCTTAACCACTAAGCCTGCTCTCCAGCCCTCAGGTTGTTTTTCTTTCAGGGGCTTCTTGTTCTCAGCCCTGACCCCTGTCTTCAATTTCTTCCTCTGAAGCTGCTCCAGGACAGCATTTCAACAAGGACCTTTGGATAGTCCTGAGAACCACTTTGTGTTTCACAACCTCTTATAACCAAAGGTCACAGGATTTCTGACAGCTCCGCAGGGTAGCTTCACACTGGCCTGGCACCACCCACACAAGGATACAGAAGGAGTGCAAGCAGCTCATCTCCCAAGGAGTCAAGAAACCAAACAGGACTCACTTAGACCCAGAGCCAGCAAGCCACAGATGGTCTCCGCCTACCCCTCTCTGAATCCTGCTAGAGCTGCCTGCTCAGGGATGCTCTCCACGCCTTCTTTGCTTGCTCCTCCTCCACAGCACCTCACCTTCCCTGCTCCTTTCTTCCCTTTCCTCCCCTACTCCTTTTCCTCCTTGGCTTCGTTTTTGCTTCTGCAGATGGCTTCACATTCAATTCTTATTGTCCCTGAAAGTTGGTTAAATACTACATGTGTACAAAACTAAAAGCCATTAAAGGTTAAATGACCAGGCCAAACAATAACTCACAGAAAACACGAGGCTATGCCCCTAAGCTGCGGCCCCACTGATGCCAGCGTCCCAGACACACGAGTGAAAGTTGTTCCTTTGTGAAACGTTGAAGTTGCAGGAGACCAGTCTTAGCTTAGGGTCACAGATCTCCAACTTAACTGTGGCATGGCAGGGTCACTTAGAAAACTTGTTCCACTTGTTAAAAATACCAATTCCTGAGATGGAGAGATGGCTTAGCAGTTAAGGTCTTGCCTACAAAACCTAAGAACCCAGGTTTGATCCCCCAGGACCCACATAAGCCAGATGCACAAAATGGTGCATGTGTCTGGAGTTCCTTTGCAGTGGCTGGAGGACCTGACATGCCGTTTCTTTCTTTCCTTCCTTCTTTCGTTCTTCTTTCTTTTCTTTTTCTTTTCTTTCCCTCCTCCCTCCCCCTCCCTCCTCCTCCCTCCCTCCCCCCTCCTTCCCCCCTCCCCTTCCCTCCCCCCTCCCCCTCCCTCCCCTCCCTCCCTCCCTCCCTCCCTCCTCCCTTCCTTCCTTCCTTCCTTCCTTCCTTCCTTCCTTCCTTCCTCTTTCTCTCTCAAGCACATTTTAAAACATACCAATTCCTGTGCATGGAGTGTAGAGATAATCACCCAGGACAGGGGACCCAGATCTGCACATTATGAACTCCCCAGTTAAGATCATTCTGAAGCAGTGGTCGCAGGCAATCTGACGGAAGCCACCTCAGAGGGCCCTTCTCAAAACACTGCCTGGTCACATTTTCCATATTGGTCCCCAAAGTCCCTAGTAGTCTGTGGCTTCTCATCCTATCCCTGCCCTTCTGCCTAGAATCCAGGTCCAAGCCTGCTGTCAGCCATCTCCAGGCTGGGCCTACTACCAGAACTCAATCTGATTAAATAAAAAGCCAGACAGCACAGGCCTCTTCCCAACGCCCATCACTGAATGTCCCTCAGTTGTTCCATCACTCCAGCTGTGAGGTTTTTCATACATGCAGTAAGGAAGTCCTCCCAAGCATGTGTCTAACCATGACCATTTGGCTTGTTCTTGGCCAGTCTGATCCTGGGATGACCTGCCTTACGTTCTTGTCTGGCTCCCCTGTTCTGGATACTAAATGACACAGCCATTGAGAGCATTTTGCCCCTCAAATAACGTCACTATTGGGCTGGAGAGATGGCTTAGCGGTTAAGGTGTTTGCCAAAGGATTCCGGTTCGATTCTCCAGGACTCACCTAAGCCAGACACACAAGGGGGTGCATGCATCTGGAGTTTATTTGCAGTGGCTGGAGGCCCTGGCATGCCCATTCTCACTCTGTCTCTGACTTTTTCTCCCAAATAAGTAAATAAATGAAATATTTAGAAAAATGTTTCTTTTTAAAAAGCGTCACCATTTCCTTCTAGTTCCTAGCATTCTGCAGAGGTCTCTTTCAACGTCAGGAGGGCATAGTGCCCTCTAGTGGTGGGGAAACGCTGTACAGCTTGTGAGAACGTCCAGAATGTCTGTTAGTATTGAGATAGGTCACCACCATAAATAGAAAACTAGCTCCTGTTCAGACTCTAAGGAAAAGTAATGCATGCACACGTTCATCTTAAAATAAATAATATAATAATAAATTCAACAGTGTTGACTGGCTTTTTGTGCCTCCACAGGGTAAGTTCTCGGTCACCTTCAATACCTGCCCAGAGGCTCTCCTGGACCAATCTTCATTAGTCAACACTGAGGCCCTGGGGATAGTTACACCTGGAATCATGGGATTTAGAAGCTGTGATGATTCACTTTGGCTACCAGCTTGACCTGATTAAGCGATGCCTGGAAAATGTGTAAAGCAAAGCTCCAAGTGCGTCTGTGATGGCGTCTCCAGAGACCATTGGATGGTGAGGACCTGATCGGAGGGTTCATCCTTTGATGGACTCATAGTATGATACCATGATCGGGAAATGGTGAGACGGATGAGGTGGGGCCTAGCCAGAGAGTGTACCCTGTCCTTGGGTCCACACCTCACCTCCTCCTCTTCCAGTATCCCCCTTGTCTGCTTCCAGTGTGTTGTGATGTGAACTGCTCCCGTCTGCCACACCCTCCCCTGGGCTCCACCACGCTCATGATGGGCGGTGTAAGCCAAAATAAGTGGATTAATTCTCTCCTTCTTCTTTTCTTTAAAAAATTCTTTATTTTATGAGAGAAAGAGGCAGAGAGAGAGAGAGAATTGATGCACCAGAGCCTCTAGCCACTGCAAGCAAACTCCAGATGCATGTGCCATCTTGTACATCTGGCTTTACATGGGTACTGGGGAATTTAACCTGGGTCCTTAGGCTTTGCAGGCAAGTGCCTTAACCACTAAGCCATCTCTCCAGCTCTCTCCCTCTCCTTAAACAGGAACAGTCCTGTTGGATAAGGATCCCATCTTTCTTTTTTTTTTTAAGGACCTCATCTTTATCACCTCGTTTTCTTTAGTTATCCCATAAAAGACCCAAATAAAAGATCCAAATGGGGGCTGGAGAGATGGCTTAGTGCTTAAGGTGCCTGCCTGCTAAGCCTAAGAACCCGGTTCCAATCTCCAGGTTCCAGATGCAAAGTGACGCAAGGGCGCAATGCCGCACTTGCCCACAAGGGGGCGCACGCATCTGGATATTTCGTTCACAGCCGCTGAGAGAATGCTGGCACGCCCATTCTCTATGTCTCCCTCTCCCTCTTTCTCTGTCTCTCTCTCCAAAAATAAAAAAAAAATTTTTTTTAATTTAAAAAAGATCCAAATAGCATATAATATCATAAATAGGCTTCCATTCTCTTACTATCATACAATGGAGATTAAATTTATAGCAGCAATACCTATGAATGTAGATATTTTTAAAAACTCCATAGACATGTCAGCTTATTTTATAATATTAATGGATTTTGTTATAATGTTAAACTAAACATTCTTTTTGTTTTTTTTGTTTTTGCTTTTTTTGTTTGTTGAGGTAGGGTCTCGCTGTAACCCAGGCAGACATGGAATTCACTATGTAGTATCAGGCTGGCCTTGAACTCATGGCGATCCTCCTACTTCTGCCTCCTGAGTGCTGGGATTAAAGGCGTGCACCACCATGCCCTGCCCAAACATTCTTAATTCCAACATATTTCAATCAGCATGGGAAAGGATGGCTTTGACAATACATGGCATTGGGGGACCTTTGTCTTTTTAAAAAATATTTTATTTATTTATTTATTTGAAAGAAAGAGGCAGAGAAAGAGAGAGAGAGAGAGAATGGGTGTGCCAGGTCCTCCAGCCACTGCAAAGGAACTCCAGATGCATGTGCCCCCTTGTGCATCTGGCTTAAGTGGGTCCTAAAGAATAGAACTGGGATTCTTTGGCTTTGTAGGCAAGTGCCTTAACCACTAAGCCATCTCTCTCTCCAGCCTGGGACCTTTGTCTTTAACTTTGAATGAATCCAGTCAAGGGTGGGGCCATTTTCTTAGGCAAGAGAGAACACACTGTGACCTTTACTGGCAGTCCCTTGTAATGGCAGCTCATTAGTGAAGCCAAGCCGGGAGAAAGCATCAGAGAAGGAAGGAAGGCTGAGTAGGAGTTAGTGCGACCAGCAGGTGATTGCTGGAGAAAGGCTCTGTGGAGACAAAGCTCAGAGCAAACACCGCATTCCACCGTGGTGCTACTGGCAATAAACATGAAGCACTGAACAATGCTTGGCCTTCAATGGAGAATGATCCTCCTGCCCTCCAGGGCACCTTTCAACAGTATATCTGCTGCTCAGACTAGAGCCTTCTATTTCTGACATCTTTGGTTTGTTCATTCTAATATCCAGATCTTTTTCTAACACACACAGATATCAACAGCTTTTACTCCCATTTTATTTTAAGGAGTCACTTAACTTTCTCATGCCAAGTTAACTGCGAACAAAGGTGGCATGTGCATATATCAGGTGAAGCAATGAAGTCACAATGAAAGTGAACAGTTTTAGAGCGGAGACGCGTGGACTCAAAGGCAAGACTCAGACACAGAAAGGGTGCAAAAGGGCACGCGAGAATGCAGTTGGAATCCATCTGCTCTTCATCTTCTCCTTGAGGTTATTCTTGAAGGACAGAACAAAAGTCCTTTCTGCAAGAGAGAAGGGACCAACAGACTGGGTTATTCTAGAAGTTCTTCTTTCATTGATATTGAAATTCCCCCTTTCTGGGATATATTGTGTCTGGACATCAGACTAGACTTCAAACCCATGGTATGGGGAGGAAAACAGAGCTCCAGGCTGGAGAGATGGTTTAGCTGTTAAGGCACTTGCCTGCAAAGCCAAAGGACCCAAGTTCAACTCCTCAGGACCCACATAAGCCAGATGCACAAGGGGGCACACATGTCTGGAGTTCAGCTGCAGTGGCTGGAGGCCCTGGTGCTCCCATTCTCTCTCTCTCTTACTCTCTCTGTTTCTCTCTCTCTAAATAAATATTTTTTTCTTTAAAAAAATGAAAAATGAGCTCCCTCCTCTAAGTAGTTCTTTCTCAGTTTCCCTTAATGGTGAAATCCGCCCCCCCCCACTGTTACTTAAACCCAAGCTCTTCTTTCCCAGTCCTTTCCTCATAACCGCCTTTCTCTTTCCATCATTCCTCTCTGGGTAAAATCCTTACATCATCACTCCTGTGTCGTGTGTGTGTGTGTGTGTGTGTGTAAGTGCACATGTGGATGTGGAGACTAGAGGACAACCTCAGATGTCATTCCTCAGACATGCTGGTCACCTTTTTTTTTTTTTTTTGAGACAAGGTGTCTCACTGGCTACTGAACAGTGAGCCCAGGGGTCCACCTGTCTCCCCAGCCCTGAGCTGACAAGCACGCACCATGCACCCAGCATTTTCAGTGGGTTCTGGGGATCAAACCTGGGTCCTCGAGCTTACAAGGCGAGCCCCTTCCTGACTGAGCTATCTCTCCGTCTGGTCATTACATACCTCCTGCAGGCATCTTAAGGTCTTTCCCCTGCAACACACACTCTTCTTCCAGTCCTTTGATTTTGCCCTTTTTCCTTCAATTAAAAATTCCTTTGGTGTGAGCCAAGCTCCTGCCGCATTCTGAATGCACTTCTCTGAGCATTCTATAAAAAACAAAAAAGACAGGTGATTCTAAGATCCACCTGGACCCTATGTGACTACCCCACATTATGGGACTTCTCCTCCCCAGAAACCCTTCTGGGGGAGGGAGGGTGCAGAAGCAGGGAAATCTGGACCCTCTTCTACTAGCTTCAAGGAATCCTAACACCTGACTGCTGTTGAGGGATGGAAATAGAACTAGCACTTTCTGTGACACCACACGTAGCCAGGATGTGGTGGTCAGCTTTGCAGCACCGTGGATAACTTGCTTGTGCAGGAAGGTCTGGTTTCTGGGCACACCGTGATGTAGAAAGGTTTGGAAAATCCTTAGGAAGTGCTTCTGTTTGGGCACGTGGCTAGCAGGATCTAATCCCTGATCAATTATAGGCATGGCACTCGTCCCTTCTAACCTATCCATCACCACCAAAAGAGTAGAAGAATGGGCATTTACCTGGCTTCATTTTCTCCTTATATAAAATCCCCTTTGCCTCACCACAGGTCACAGGAAGTGTTGGAGAAAGAAAGTCCACAGGGTCATCTTCTGACTTTTCTGCAAGTACAAGAGAACAGGTTGGAGAGATGGCTTAGCGGCTAAGGTATTTGCCTTTGAATCCTAAGGACCCAGGTTTGATTCTCCAGGTCGCACATAAGCCAGATGCACAAGGTGGCACATGTGTCTGGAGTTCGTTTGCAGTGGCTAGAGGCCCTGGCGCACCCATTCTCTCTCTCTCTTTCTCTCCCTCTCTCTGTCTCAAATAAATAATCAATAATTAAAATTTTTTTTTTTTTTAAAAAAAGAGAACAGTCTGGTGTTCTCCTCACTCTTCCTCCTACTTAGTGCCTCCATCCAGAAATCCCGGTTCTCATCACAATGCACAATCATGTAAGTGGTATTGGGAAAGATAACCTGCTGTTTCCAATGTCTTTTTTTCTCTTTGAGTCCGCGTCTTTCACTGGCCTGGATTCAACAATTAGTCTACACTGGCTGGCCAGTAAGCCACCTGTCTTCACCTCTCTGGCCCTGGGATTGCAGGATCACCATGCCCACAACTTTTACATGGATACTGGGGATCAAACTCAGGCCCTCATGTTTGTGAGGCGACAACTTTACCAACGGAGCCATCTCCATCTCCCCCCGCCCTGTTTTTGTTTGTTTGTTTGTTTGTTTGTTTCTTTGTTTTGAGGCAGGGTCTTTCCCTGGCTGGCCTGGAACTCACTATGTAGATCCAACCTCAAGCTTGCAGCTGCCCTCCTACCTCTGCCTCTCAAGTGCTGGTATTATAGAAATGAATCACGATGCCTGGCCTGTGAATGCTTGAGTCTGCAAGCGAACTAGCTAACACTTAATGATCTTTAGCCCTGGACGCCAACCAGCCTGATTATCTTCTGTGCTGATGCAAGTTCCCTACCAAGATGTTTGCAGTGTTTGTGCAGCTGAGAAAGACTTTATTCATCCTCTTATTTCTAAAATAAAATTTATTTATTTTTTATTTATTTATTTATTTATTTAGAGAGAGAAAGAGGCATGGGGGGGGAGAGAATGGGTGTGCCAGGGCCTCCAGCCACTGCAAATGAACTCCAGACGCATGTGCCCCCTTGTGCATCTGGCTTACACTGGTCCTAGAGAGTCAAACCCGGATCCTTTGGCTTTGCAGGTGAACGCCTTAACCGCTAAGCCATCTCTCCAGCTCCATCATCCTCTTATTTCTAACTGAAAACTAAGACGTGGACAAGTGACGTGGTCAGCACTGAGAGATGGCATCAGTCAGCATCAGATTGCAGACACTTTTTTTTTTGGAGAAAGACACAGAGAGAGACAGAGAGAGAGGGAGAGGGAGACAGATAGAGAATGGGCACGCCAGCAGTCTCTCAGCTGCTATGAATGAAATCCAGATGTGTGCGCCCCCTTGTGGTCAAGTGCAGCATTGCGCCCTTGTGTCACTTTGCATCTGGCTAAATGTGGGACCTGGAGATTGGAACCTGGTTCTTAGGCTTAACAGGCAGGCACCTTAATCGCTAAGCCATCTCTCCAGCCCTGCAGACACTTTTTAACTTAGCCTTTCCACAAAAGAAAACTCGGGAGAGACTAAATGAGACTGCAAAGTGCACATGAAAAGATTTGTCAGTTCAGAACGTCACAGCAGTGATGTCAGGTTCAGATTCAGAAGCAGCAGTCATCAAAGGGTTTACATAGATATCAACCATTCTGCTCCCTTTCCTGACAACCTCACGGTAGGGGTTCACGTAGGAGGTGCTGTGCGTTAGAAAGGTGGCTACATCTCCGATAAGTCAAGGAGATCACAAAGACCAACCTTATAAACATTTAAAAATTTTTTTTTTATTTATTTATTTATTTATTTATTTATTTATTTATTTATTTGAGAGTAACAGACAGACAGAGAGAAGGGGTACGCTAGGGCCTCCAGCCACTGCAAACAAACTCCAGATGCATGTGTCACCTTGTGCATCTGGCTTACGTGGGTCCTGGGGAATCGAGCCTTGAACCAGGGTCCTTAGGCTTCATAGGCAAGTGTTTAACTGCTAAGCCATCTCTCCAGGCCCTGGTTTGTTTTTTTTTTTTTTTTTTTTTTTTCAAGGTAGGGCCTCACTCTAGTTCAGGCTGACCTGGAATTCACTATGTAGCCTCAGGGTAGCCTCGAACTTCCAGCAGTCCTCCTACTTCTGCCTCCCGAGTGCTGGGATTAAAGGCGTGTGCTACCACGCCCAGCTTGGTTTGGTTTTTTTGAGGTAGGGTCTCACGCTAGCCCAGGCTGACCTGGAATTCACTATTTAGTTCTCAGGGTGGCCTCAAACTCATGGTGATCCTCCTACCTCTGCCATAAACATTTTAAAGAACCAAATGAAAATATATGAAAAATCAAGAACATTGCTGGACACCAGAACTAGATGTTCAGACCTTACTGCTGGAGACAGCACACACAGGCTTTGGCTGCAGGACACTGAAAAATAAACTGCAACTGAACTGGAAGGTCTCCTCCTGCTGACTGGCTGTCACAGCGCTGGAAAGTGCTATGCAGGATGCTGGGGGAGAAAAATCATCAACAATCTTAACTAGCAGTGGATCCTGCAAGCTACACAAGCAACCAGAGAGGTAAGATGTTCCCACTGGTGCAGTAGAGGCATGATTATTATGGGGTAGCCCAGGCTGACCTGGAACTCTGTAGTCCCAGGCTGGCCTCCAACACACAGCGATTCTCCAACTCTGCCTCCCGAGTGCTGGGATTAAAGGCGTGTGCCACCACACCTGGTCCGGCTCCTCTTCAATACAGTGCAGTAGGGCTGGAGAGATGGCTTAGTGATTAAGTGCTTGCCTGTGAAGCCTAAAGACCCCAGTTCGAGGCTCAATTCCCCAGTACCCATGTAAGCCAGATGCACAAGGTGGTGCATGCATATGGAGTTCATTTGCAGTGGCTGGAGGCCCTGGTGCACCCATTCTCTCTCTCACTCTGCCTCTTTCTCTCTCTGTCTGTCACTCTCAAATAAATAAATAAAAATAAATAAACAAAAAAATACAGTGGGGCTGGAGAGATGGCTCAGTGGTGAAGGCACCTGCCTGCCAAGCCTAAGAACACCCATTCAATCTCCAGGTCTCACGTTCAGCCAGATGTAAAGTGGTGCAAGGGCGCAATGCCACACTTGCCCACAAGGGGGCGCATGTGTCTGGAGTTCGTTCACAGCAGCTGAGAGGCTGCTTGCCTCTTTCTCTCTCTCTCTCTCTCTCTCTCTCTCTCTCTCAGTGCAGTAGATGAGAGCTTAGCGCCAGGAGGCAGGGTTAGCTGGATGTGGGCCTGGTAGCTTTAGAATCCCGGCTCTGCCATCCTGTTTCCTAATCTGAGTGGGAGGTTCGCTTCTGCCAGTTCCTCACTTTGGGGAAAGGCAGAGCTGTGGACCATCATGGACCAAAACCCCTTGGGGGATCAGCATAGTGTGGGGACCTTTCACAGTTCCTTGTCACCATGGAGATCTCTTCACCCATTCCCCATGGCAGGTAAAGCGCCAATGAGATGGAGGAGCAGTGGGGGGCATGCGCAAGCGTTGCTCCCTCCTTTACCTGCTGCTGGTAGCACTCCCCATGAGGTCTTTAGACCTGAGGACTTCCAAAGCCATCCACCATACTCCTAAGGGCTGCTTTCTGGTGTGTTCCCATTCCCAGCCATGCTGCATTTGGCTCGGACCTCACGTGCCCATCTCAGCAACAGGCCTTTAAGATGGAGTCTTAAGGGAAGGCCTGCCGGGAATCATTCACTGTGTAGTCTCTGGCACTGTGCTTCTGAGGGAGCTACAACAGGGACTGACTCATGGCACCATTAAGTTAGTGTGTGAACTACCAACCAGGAGCTGCCAGCAATTAGAGCACAAGGCAGGTTCATGAAGTGAAAATAACAGTGGAGGAAATGAAGGGGGAGCCTGTCGGGGGACGAGGGGCAGC
The DNA here is from genome assembly GCA_036365145.1 of Orientallactaga sibirica. Taxonomy (NCBI): domain Eukaryota; kingdom Metazoa; phylum Chordata; class Mammalia; order Rodentia; family Dipodidae; genus Orientallactaga; species Orientallactaga sibirica. The sequence continues at coordinate 11,637,357 of JAEOAD010000044.1, forward strand.
TGAATGGAAAAACACCTAATTAGGGAGCAGAAGACTCACTCCTGGATCCTCACAGAACACAGAGGAAAGCACAAATTATGAAAATTATGCCTGAGACAGAGAGGGAAGATCTGGGAGCTGCCTGACCTGCATATGGGGGCCTGGAGGGAGGGGATGCAGATGGGTGGATGGATGCAGAAGGCGGGCTGGAGAGATGGCTTAATGGTTAAGACACCTGTCTGCAAAGCCCAAGAACACCCATTTGCATCTCCAGGTCCCACATTTAGCCAGACGCAAAAGTGACGCAAGCATGCCATGTCACACATGTGCACAAGGGAGCACATGCGTCTGGAGTTTGTTCGCAGTGGCTGAGAAGCCCTGGCGTGCCCATTTCCTCTGCCTCTCTCTGTCTGTCTCTCAAATTTAGTCCTAAAAATAAGAAAAATGAGAAGGCACCAATGGCTCCCGCTTTATAGATGGGGCTGAGGCAGTGAGTGGCAGTGACAGTGTGTGACGACCTGAAGCTGGCCCTGGGATGCGGACAGCCAGGCTGCTAGTCAGCGCTTCCTGTGCCATCGGAAACCTCCCAGCGGGACTCCAACAGCACAGGCGTCCTGCAAAACCCAGAAACAGGCCAGGGCAGAAGCTATAACAAGCCTAGAGGTGTCTGGGATGATTCATTTGCCTTTTTCGTGCAGACAGCAAAGGACTCAGAAACACCTGGGCTGATTTTAGCACACGTAAGTCTTTAGTTGAATCCGATCGTGAGGATGAAGTGCTTCTAGCACTCTTTCTAGATGTGAGCAAGATGGCCTGATTGACATCAGAAATATTCGCATGCTCTGTACAACATTCCAGTAGAGGGCAGCAAAGGCTTTGGTTTCAAGAACCAGTTTGCCGCGCGTTGGAGGGGACCCGGTACTGGAATGCATCGTGAAGAAGGGCGAATAACGTTCTGAGTGGTAACTCAGCGAAGCACCAAGGAGCTGGATACAGAGCAGCGAGCAAGACCCATCTACCCTCTGACCTCGTGGAACGTCCATGCAGAAAACCAATGGCAGCTGTGAAAGTGATGAGAAGCTCAGGGCTCCCTGAGCCAGACCTACTCCAACCGGCCCACAGAGGACGCTTCCCGTGGGGGTGGAGCGGGAGGAAGCAGAGCACAGGGGAAGAGGACGAGGGGACTGTGTTGGGGACACGTGTGAAAAGGCCCTGTGCAGGGAGGACAGAAAGACGACAGGAAGTAGAGCTGTGGTCTGAAAGTGTCCCACTCACGGGTCCACATTGGCCAGTTCGAACCACATAGGCATTCCTGAGTCTGCAGGGCAGGGATGGACTAAGATTCAGGGGCTACTGCATTGGACTGTCAGTTTAACCGTGCACAGAGTGCAAAGAAACGCAAGGAAAATGCCAGAAGAATATCATTCCTGCCTCTGTGTTGGGCAAACAGAAAAGTCTATTGGCCTTGGTAAATGTGGGGAGGAGAGGGCCTCCATGTGCCACTCACTGGCAATTTGACAATCACTATGCGTTCATTTCAAACTTAAAGATTTGGGCTGGAGAGATGGCTCACTGGTTAAGGCACTTGCCTGCAAAGCTTAATGACCCAGGTTTGATTCCCCAGGACCCACGTAAAACCAGAGGCACAAAGCAGCGCATGCGTCTGGAGTTTGTTTGCAGTGGCTGGAGGCCCTGGCGCACCCATTCTCTGTCTGTTATGCAAATACATAAACAAAAATTTAAAAAAAATCAAACATGAAGAGTTGCTGGCCAAGGGATTTTACTTCTTGGAGCAAATGTGTTCATGTAGAAGAATAAAATGTGCCACAGTGGATGGCGGGGACCAGAAAGGAGTCTCCTGCACTCCTGCACCCTGTGAAGTGGCGGTCACTCGCCTGACCAGAAGGAAAACCACAGGAGCTGAGGAGTGGCACTGCCCACAGGACAGAGCCTGCTTGGTCCTCACATCCTCTTATTCATGCCTCTCCTCACTTCACGTTCACGTTCACGTCCACCCGCCCCGGCACCTGCAAAGCAGCTCCCATTGTCAGACTTACCTTTTGACCTGGACATCTGCACACATTCAGCCTTTGCCTTTTGGCTCCTTGTCACCACCTTCAAGTCCCAGATTGGGTCATTCTTCCTTTGAGTCCCCTGATCCGCCCTCCGGAGCTTCACTTGGATTTCACGTGCAGGCGAGGCTACCTCTGGGTCAAGCAGTCATTACAAATGGCTTAAATCCAGGTCCCCAGTGAGTGGCCTCCCTCCCTGCTCCCCTCAGGAGCTCTCTGAGCCTTATTCTTTCTTTCTTTTTAAAAAAGATTTATTTATTAGAGACAGAGAGAGAGAGAGAGAGAGAGAGAGAGAGAGAGGAGAGGGAGAGAAAGAGAGAGAGAGAGAATGGGCATGCCAGGGCCTCTAGCCAGTGCAAATGAACTCCAGACACATGCGCCACCATGTGCATCTGGCTTATGTGGGACCTGGAGAATCAAACCTGGGTCCTTAGGCTTCCCAGGCATGCACCTTAACCACTAAGCCATCTCTCCAGCCCCTGCACCTCATTCTTTGTGATCACTTCCTTCTTGTATGTAACTTTCTCCAGAATCACAACACTTGTGTTGTTCTTTTTTTTTTCTTTTTGCCTTTCTTTTAATTCTCTTTTTTGGAGGTAGTGTGTGTGTGGGGGGTGTCGGGAGGTGTCTTAAAAATCATAATCTTCCTGTTTCTTTTTCTCTTCAAGCCCTCTTGTTTTGTATGTATGTATGTATGGATGGATGGATGGATGGATGGATGGATGGATGGATGGATGGATGTGTGTTCACGTGTATGAGTGCAGACATGCCTGGCCTGGTGTGCATGAGGAGGCCAGAGAACAACCTTCACTTTGGTCCTTGCCTTCCACTTGGTTTTGAGGCAGGGGCGCTGTTGCTCACTGCTCCATTTACCAGGCTGGCTGGTCCATGAGCAATTCTGTCTCCACTTCCTGTCTCACTGGTGGCGTGCTAAGACTGCAGAAGCCTGCCACAGTGTCTCGCCTTTATGTGGGGACAGAGGACCTAAACTTGGTAACTTGTGCTTGCAAGGCAGGGGCTTTATCCTCGGAGCACCCCAAGTGCTCACACCTCTCTTTTTGTCCGTCACTCATTGAGTGCAAAAAGTCTCCCAAATTGCCAAGAAAGGAAGTTTCCTCCTGTCCAGGGAGGCAATGAGTGGGGAGGAGGAAGAAGAGACCGACAGGAGAAGGGCAACACACAGACCCCAGTCTCTTCCAGGTCAAATCCTGGTAGGGGTTTGAGGACAAGCAGAAAAACTGGAACTTCTAATATTTTATTTTTATTTATTTATTTGGCAAAGAAAGAGGGGGAGAAGAGAGAGAGAGAGAGAGAGAGAGAGAGAGAGATATGGAGAGAGATATGGAGAGAGAATGGGCGTGCCAGGGCCTCCAACCGCTGCAAATGAACTCCAGACGTGTGTGCCCCCTTGTGCAGCTGGCTAACATGGGTCCTGGGGAATTGAACCTGGGTCCTTTGGCTTTGCAGGCAAACACCTTAACCGCTACGCCATCCTTCCAGCCCGAGAAACTGGAATTTCTAAAGCAGTGAGGCTCGTGTCCTGTTTGTTGTTTGGAAGCTGGGGAAGAGTGAGGAGGGTGCCCCATCCACCACAAGGGCACACATGCAAGAGAATGCCCAGTGACGGGCACAACTTGAGTTTTGAGTAAAACAAAGAAAGGCGGGGAAGGGGGAGTGGCAGAATGTGGAGGAGAGGCACAGAGGTGCAGAGCTCTGTAGTATTTGTTGCCTAGACTGCGCGTCACCATCTTTCGCATGCTGGAGAAGATGCAGGAGTTGAACAAGGTGATTCTCAATGCTCCAGAGCTAAGCTCAGTGTGGGATGCGATTCGAGCCCGAACCTCACCGTGGATTTCCATTTCCTCATCTATTCTCTTTGGCTCGGACCTTGGACTGGATGCAGTCCTGATCTCAAAACTGTCTGATGCCCATGTCCACCTCAGCCCACATCCCTTCCCCATGGTAGCAGGAGAGCAGCTGGGTTGGGTCCAACATGGCGTCTGGCTCTCCCTTCTTTTGTGTGAGGCAGGGAGTCCTTTGGCAGGTGGCCTAGAGGACAGGAGTGGAGCTGGTCAGCTCCAGTGTGAACTGGCTGTCCCTATGGCTACAGAAGAGGCTTTGCTGGCCAGTCAAGTGCAGACGCTGGTAGACAGCCACAGAGGGGCAGCTTCACTGTCCCAGCTTACCTCTTGGGAGCTGTGTGCTCTGGGTTCTTGTTGAACTTGACTGGCTGTATTGTTTCCTCTTCTTTTCTAAAAAAAGGGAAAAAAGCCAAACATATTATATGACTATAAATATTGAGCTACAAGATGGAGTTGTCAATACATTTTTTTTGAGAGAGAGAGAATGAGCGTGTCAACTGCTGTGAATGAACTCCAGACGTGTGTGCCCCCTTGTGGGCAAGTGCAGCATTGCATGCTTGCGTCACTTGCATCTGGCTAAATGTGAAGATCAAATGGGTGTTCTTAGGCTTGGCAGGCAGGCACCTTAACTGCTAAGCCATCTCTGCAGCCCACATTTTTTTTTTTTTTTTTTTGGAAACAGAGTCCATGTATGCATGTAGCCTCACTTAGTCTGGAACTTACAATCCTCCTATCCCAGTGCCTGGACTGCTGGGATGACAGACATGCACCAATATGCCTTGCTGTTTCTCAATACTATTTAAGTAAAAGTTTTCTGCTTTTGATCACTTTAGGAAGCAAAAAACCATATAACCTATGTGAAGAAAGATCTCCACCTCATCTGGAACTGAAAGACTTGAAGAAAGCTGTAACAGATATGCTAAGGAACCAATATTCACTATATGCCACTCTTTCAAATTAATAAGTTTTAAAATTTTATTTTTAAAATATATTTTATTTCTTTATTTGAGAGAGAGAGGGAGAAGAGAGAGAGAGAGAGAGAGAGATATTGGGCACACCAGGGTCTCCAGATACTGCAAATGAACTCCAGATGCATGTGCCCCCTTGTGCATCTGGCTTATGTGGGTCCTGGAAAGTAGAACTGGGATCCTTTGGCTTTGCAGGCAAAGACCTTAACCACTAAGCCATCTCTCCAGCCCAGTTTTTTTTTTTTTAACTACTAGAAAATACAAAGAGAGATTAACAAAATTCATGGATAGTAAAGGCTTCCCTTGCTGAAATCAAGGTCAGAAATTGTAAAGGAAAAAAGAAATTACTGCTTAAAAATATTTAAATGTCCACCTCTTTAAAGATATTCCAACAATATTAAAACAAAAACAAAATGAAAAAAGCATACTATGTAACATAAGAAGGTTAATATCATTAACAGTTAAAGGCAAAGATGAATAGTATGTTGAGAAAATAGGTAAAGACATCAATTTAAACAGGAAAATTGCAGTACTGGGGGTGGTATACCTCCCAGTGAGTCGTTGGTCAGGAAGGCAACGGAGGCCCTGTACCCCCAGAACAATGCAGGTAATTGTCAGTGCTTTTGGTTGCCCACAAGAACTAGACAGTAAGATCCTATTGCTGAAGACACCTCATGCTTCAGTTCCAGGACCCTTGAGAAATCAAGCTGAAAGCTTCCTCTCTCCTGACTGGCTGTCATAGCACTGTAAAGTGTGCTGGAGGCTGCTGGGTTAAAAAAAGTCACCAACAGTCCTAAGCAGCAGTAGACACAGCCAGCCAGTCTGGTAAGATGTGCCCACTGGTGCACTAGGACATGACTGTGACGGGGGTGACCAATTGCTCTCTGATTGGATTTGGGGGCTGCTTGATGGCAGGGACTTCATGCCTGCTATTGGAAACCTAGTCAGAAGTCTAAGGCTGGAAAGGTCATAGGCCCTAGGAGGGAGGGAGATATGTTGTACCCATCAAATTGTACTCTAAAATATTTATGCTTATGCCCATAGACTAGTGCTGATCTCACTTTTGGTCAGAGAGGTTTCTTTGTACAGATGGGGAGACTCAGAACTCATCAAAGTGCTGAGAGCCGACAGCTGCTGGCTCAGCATTGAATGAACCGTCCTCATCACACACTCCAAGGCCCAGAAAACACTGCAGAAGGGGCGGCGGTAAGAATGTAAGAACCAAAGGGTACAACAAGGTGTTCTGGAATGCTGTCCTCTGAACATGAGGGGACCACTGTAACCATGACGTCACAGATTGGGTCCGTTCAATCAGGAGAGGGGATGGGGCAGGGTAGACAAAATAATCAGAGGGGATTATGATCAAAATACATTATGTACATGTATGAAAACTGTCAATAAAAAGTTAAGCAGAGGGGCTGGGGAAATGGCTTAGTAGTTAAGGTGTTTTGCCTGTGAAGCCTAAGGACCCCGGTTCAATTCCTCAGGACCCACATAAGCCAGATGCACAAAAGAGCACATGTGTCTGGAATTTTTTTTAAAGATTTTATTTTAATTTTATTCATTTATTAGAGACAGAGAAAGAGGGAAAGTGAGAATGGGCACGCCAGGGCCTCTAGCCACCGCAAATGAACGCTAGATGCATGCACTCCCTTGTGCATCTGGATTACATGGGACCTGGAGAACTGGGGTCCTTAGGTTTTGCAGGCATGTGCTTTAACCACTAAGTCATCTCTCCAGCCCATGTCTGGAGTTTGTTTGTAGTGGCATGCCCATTCTCTCTATCTGCCTCTCTCTCTCTCTCTCTCAAATAAACAATAAATAAAATATATTTTTTAAGTTAAAAAGAAGTAAATTCAAATGCTAAAACAGGAAATACAAATGACAAATTTACTCAGAAATAATTTTTATGCCACTTATAATGAAATGTATGTTTGTTTTTAAGGACAACCAAACATTTAAAAAGTTTTGCCTAATGCCAAGAAGGTAGGAAATGAGCAACTGCACACTAATAAAGGGAACACAAATTATTACAGTTTCTAGAAAGAAATCTGGTGACAGGCAAATGTTTTGAGATATGCAGACTAATCAAATAATCACATCTTTAGAAATCGATTCCAAGAAAACAACTGAGCGAGCACTCACAGACACAAACATACACAAACATCATTTCTATTTTCTCCCTCTTCTGTTTTGCATGGCTGGAGGATAAACCCTGGGCCTCACGTGGACTAGCTTACCACTGAATTACACCCTCACTCCCTGATTTTAATTTTTTTAAACTTTTTATTTTTTATTTTCTATTATTTTTTTGGAGAGAGACACAGAGAGAGACAGAGAGAGAGATAGAGAGGGGGCGAGAGGAAGACAGAGATGGGCGCGCCAGCAGTGTCTCAGCTGCTGCAAACAAAATCCAGATGTGTGCGCCCCCTTGTGGTCAAGTGCAGCATTGCGCCCTTGCATCACTTTGCATCTGGCTAAACGTGGGACCTGGAGATTGGAACCACTGGAGACTGGAACCAGCGTTCTTAGGCTTAGGAGGTAGGCCCCTTAACCCCTAAGCCATCTCTCCAGCCCCCTGATTTTAATTTTTATATAAAAAAGGAAATAAGCTGTCCATCAGTAATGTTGTAGTTACCTTCTTGTTTTGGGGTAAAGCACCCAACTAAAAGCAGCCAATGGGAGGAATGATTTTTATTCTGTCTTGCAGTCTAGAGGGGAAGATTCATGATGGCAGGGGACAGCACGGCACGAGCAGAGGCTGGACATCACCACTGCCACAGCAGGTAGAAAACAGCAGTAGGAGATTTGAGCCAAGTTCTGGCAAGGGGGAGCTGGCTATACCACACTCAGCTCAGCCCAGAAGCCCACCACCTCCAACAAGACTCCATCTCCCAAACTGCCATTAGCTGGAGACCAAGCACTCAAAACGCTTGAGTTTATGGAGAACACCTGATTCAAACTGCCACAAGTTGATAATTGCTCATACGGATCATAGTTAATAATCCAATAATGTTCTATCTAGTAAAAAAAAAATGGAGCCAGATGTGGTGGCATGTAACTGTATCCTAGCACTTGGGAAGTAGAGGCAGGATGGTAAGGAATTCGAGGCCTGCCTGGGCTACATTGAGATGCTGGCTCATAAAAACAGAGAGAAGAGAGGAGAGAGAGAATATAGCTCTGTGGCACATTTGCCTACCATGTATGAGCCTTGAGTTTGATCCCCTGAAGTGCAAAAACGTGGTTACAGAGGTATGGGTATTAAATATGCAATGAAAAAGTAATTTATAGAGCACACTATATGATGTGACCTTGTATATGTGTGTATATATGTTTATAAAATGTATGCATGTTTTATAAGGTATAAAAATAAGGTAGGGGCTGGAGAGATGGCTTAGCGGTTAAGGCACGTGCCTGTGAAGCCTAAGGACCCATGTTCAACTATCCAGGTCCCATGTAAGCCAGACACACAAGGTGACACAAGCACGCAAGGTTGCATATGCACATAAGGTGGAACACATGTCTGGAGTTTAACTAAAGTGGCTGGAGGTCCTGGCGCACCAATTCTCTCTTCTCTCTTTCTCTCCCTCTTGCTCTCACTCTCTCACATAATAATAAAAAAAAAAAAATGGCCAGTCTGTTGGGTTTGCCTCAAAAAAAAAAAAAAAGGCAGGGAAGCAGATTCAATAGGTGTCTATCTCCCTAATGTGTAAATCACTAGCCTTTTTCAGATTTATCAGATTTTGGTGGTTGAACACAGAGACATACATTTCTCAGTCACAAAGTCCTCTGCAAGTCTAACGTGCTCTGCAGGGCGGCTTTTCTGTGTGAAGAGCAGTGCTGCTTTGGTGTTTTGACACTTTAGCAGAAAATAGCAATACTAAAAGAAACTTGTACTGGTTACAAAGCCCCACAACAGGTCAGAAGTTACCCACAAAGAACAGAGATAAGTCCCTGGTCACCCTTGAGCCACCTACAGGGAGAGACCAGGGAACAGAGAGATTTGTCCACAAACCTCAGGGGGAACAAAAAAACAAAAAGACGAGTTTCTTGCCTGCAAGGAACAACCAGGGAATGGAGATAAGTGCCCTGCCTGCGCTGCGAGTTACTGATAAGTTTTGGGCTAACTAGAACAGGAATTGCAAGAAATTGAAACTATGTAGCTGCCCGCTCACACCATGTACACTTCTGTAATCTTGCTTGCTTGTTGTAAGAACAGCAATATAAATAGCCCCTCTTGCCTAAGCCCGGGGCTGATACCTTTACAGGGAGATCTGGGTGTCAGTCCGCTAGCATGAATAAATCTTCCTGTCTATCCAAGCTGCTCTGAGTCACATTCTGTCTGGAAATTCCCGCAACAGCACCTCCCTGTGCTACACCCTGCCAGTCAGGGCATGAATGCAGGATGTAAGTATATTGATCTCAAAGTTGCTCCAGCTAGAAGCACAGTGCTGGATCCATCCCCTTCCTGCCCAGGGAAGGCACTGCAGCTTCCCAGTGCTGGCAGGGAAAGGAGAACCAGGAACAGTGGGGAGCAAGGACGCGCATATATAGAATAAAGATTGGATGATGTTCTTTTAGAATAAAGCCTACCTTTTCCTGCCTTCTTTAAAGACTGTGGCCTGCAACCCACCCTTGTGATGAAATGGCAACGGAATCACCAAATGCAACCCACAGAGACTGTCCTGTGGGGCGGAGGGGAGGGGAGAACCCATGCCTTCTTTAATCCCACCTCACTTCCTCTGGATGGAAAGCAAAATTGTGGGCTGGAGTCCAGGGACAGGAATGCCACATGTGAAGGATGGTGGAGCAACAATTGGGACAGAGTCTGGGGCACCAGCAACCTTGACCATCCATCTGGATACACAAAGAGAAACTCTAATTTTAGCTTTTTTGGGGGGATTAGGGTGGGGTTTGCTGTTACCAACAGTGGTTAATGGTTACAGTATATTGCTTTTGCAATACAGAAGCTTTTAAAAAACATATTTTATTTTAATTTGCTTATTTGAGAGAGAAAGAGGGAGAGAGAGAATGGGCATACCAGGGCCTCTAGCCACTGCAAATGAACTCCAGATGCATGTGCCACCTTGTGCATCTGGCTTACCTGGGTCTCGGGGAATCAAACTGAGGTCCTTTGGCCTTGCAGGTAAACACCTTAACTGCTAAGCCATCTCTCCAGCCCTAGAAGCTTTTTATGTTAAAATTTTTACTGTTTTTAAAAGCATAAGTCTTTTTAGGCTTGGATTTTTAAAAAGTAGCCTTGAAGGACACCACAAAAATTAAAAAAAAAAAAAAGTACCATCATATGATCTAGAAAGTCACAAGAAGAAAAGTCATTTTTAAAACATATTTTATTGGGGCTGGGAATACGGCTTAGAGGTTAAGGCGTTTGTCTGCAAAGCCTAAGGGCCCTGGTTTGATTCCCCTTTACCTACCTAAGCCAGATGCACAAGGGGGGGTGCATGTGTCCGGAGTTGGTTTGCAGTGGCTGGAGGCCCTGGCACACTCATTCTCTCTCTCTATCTGCCTCTTTCTCTCTCTCTCAAATAAATAAAAAAAAATATTTTTAAATATTTTATTTATTTGTTTGTTTACTTATTTATGAGAGAGAGAGAGAGAGAGAGAGAGAGAATGCACATGCCAGGGCCTCCAGCCACTGCAAACGAACTCCAGATACATGTGCCACTTTGTGCACCTGGCTTACATGGGTCCTGGGGATGGAACCTGGGTCCTCAGGCTTCACAGGCAAGCGCCTTAAAACTGCTAAGCCAGCTCTCCAGCCCCCAAAAAGTAATTTTTGAGTAAACAGGGTTTGTATTTTGTGACCACATTCCTTGCAGATGGAGTGAACTGGCAATGGCTTGGTGATATTATTTCTGTCGTTTTCTAGTGATTATGATGGCCTTAGAAGAGTCCCCGGGGGATGGGATGCTACTGCCATGACAGCCACTCACTTTCCTCAGGATCTTGGAACAATATCCTTTCCAAATCTACTTCCTCATCTAAACTGGAATGTTTCAATTTTCTCAAGGGCTGTTTGGGAGACTAAGATGAAATTACCTGTGACATAAACTGAAACGTTCTCTTGCACACCTGTGTGTGTGTGTATACATGTGTGTGTATGCAGTGCTGTGTTCTGTGTGGTATATGCACATGTGTGCAGATGCTTGTGTGTGTATGTGGAGGCCAGAGGAAAAATTTGGATTCTCTTATCATTCCCCTGAGTACTTCCTTGAAATGGGGTTTCTCCCGCAACTTGGAGCTGCCATGTCTCGGTCAGTGGGTGCCAGGGATTCTCCAGGCTCTATCCACTGTGAACGGTCTCCCTACCTTGTTCCTCCCCCCACCTCAAGCTGGGGTTATAGTTGTGTGTGACCACGCTCAACTTTTTATGTGGTTCTGGGGAAGTTGAAAACCAGTGCCTCAGGCCCTCCCAGCCCTGTGCCATCTCCCCAAACTCCGATATGCTAGTCCATAAACCAGTGCGATGTAGAACAAACTGTTCATAACGGTAATTTAGATTTTAAGGTGGTAAAATTTAGCCATTCTTCCCAACAACAGTTAGCTATTTGGGAATCACGATGGCTACCATAGAGTTTTGTAAATCTGGAAGCGAAGCTGGCGACAGTGAGAGATCAACATGCATCCGAGCCCCAGCAGATGGCACGACATTGTGCCACTGTCCTCTCTCACCCACAGCACTGCATTTCTATTTTAAGGAGGCTCTCTTCCCATTCTTCCCAGAAAGGTCATGTGAGAAAGGCAGACATTGGAATTCTAGAGCTGGGGAGGCAGCTCAGCCAGTGCTTTCTTTGCCTTCAAACATGAGGGACCTGAGTCTGGATCCCCAGCATTGGCCCAAAGGCTAGGTGTGGACGGCCTGACGTTGATCTCTGTGGTGTTGAATGTTATGTCCCCCATAGACTCAGGTGTTTTAGTAAAGCTTGTCACTTGGATCTCCAGCAGCCTGGCTGCAGGAGGTGTCCTGGGGCAGGTCCTGGGGTCCAGCCCTACGGTGTGTCTGGGGGTGGATCTGAATTCCAGCCCAAAGGTGAGCAGAGAGGTGTGAGCTCTGCTGGGTTCCTGCTGCTTGTACCAGTTCCTGCTGCTGCTTTTGGTGTTTGCTGGCCGCTTGGTTCTCTCTCTCTCTGCTTGGATGTATGGGAGCAGATTCTGCCATTGATGGAACCTCCCCTAGATCTGTAAGCTTGAAATAAATCCCTTCCTCCCATGAGCTGTCTGGTTTGGATGATCATCCCAGCAACATGAACCTGTCTACAACTACCCCTGACCCTCCCACACCTGCCCACATGTACACACACACACACACACACACACACACACACACACACACACACAGAAATGCATAAATTACATTTTTTTTTAGATTCCAGCTTTGGAAATATATTTAAAATTTTTAAAAATAATTTTCATTTGATTTGTTTGTGTGTGAGAGACAGAAGAGAGAGGCAGAAAGAGAAAGAGGCAGATAGACAGAGAGAGAATGGGTGTGCCAGGGGCCTTCAGCTACTGCAAACAAACTCCAGAATCTTGAGCCACCTTGTACATCTGGCTTACGTGGGTCCTGGGGAAATAAACCTGGGTTCTTTGGCTTTGCAGGCAAGGGCCTTAACCACTAAGCCATTTTTCCAGCCTGGAAATATTTTTTTAATAAAAATTATCTGTGTTACCAGATAATTATTTATTTACTTATTTATTTATTAGTTGTATTTTTTTATCAGAGAGAGAGAACGAGAGAGAGAGAGAGAGAATTGGTGTACTAGGGCCTCCAGCCACTGAAATTGAACTCCAGACACATGCAACATTTGGGGCACACATGCACCCTTGTGCACTTGCATCACCTTGTGTGTTTTGCTTATGTGGGACCTGGAAAGTCAAACATGAGTCCTTGGGCTTTGCAGGCAAGCGCCTTAACTGCTAAGCCATCTCTCCAGCCTAGGGAGATGGTTCAGCAGCTAAAGACAGTTGCCAGCCCGGGTTCGGTTCCTCAGCCACCCACATAAAGCAGATGGGCATTCTTCTGCAGTGGCAAAAGATCCTGGCATGCCCATATACTTACACAAAGTCATTAATTAATAAATGAATTAATTAATAAGAGATTAGAATTCTGGGAAAAATCTTGATCCATGGCTGGGAACTTATAGTGCACTACAGAAAATAAACTGAGACATGGGTTCTGATAGTGATGACATTGCCCCAGGAGTACAAATTTGCTCTAGTGGGGGAGCAAAAATCTTACAAATATCATGTATACACACGGTCTATAAACAGATATATATGTGATATTTCACTGGCTGACCAGCAAACTGCAGCAATCCTCCTATCTCCACCTACCTCATAAGCATGTGTGTCCATGCCTAGCTTAAAAAAATTGTTTTATTTTGTTTACTTGAGAGAGAGAGAGAGAGAGAGAGAGAGAGAGAGGAGGAGAGAATGGGCATGCCAGGGCCTCTAGCCACTGCAAATGAACTCCAGACACATGTGCCACCTTGTGCAGCTGGCTTACGTGGGTGCTGGGGAATTGAACCTGGGCCCTCAGGCTTTGCAGGCAAGTGCCTTAACCCCTAAGCCATCTCTCCAGCCCCCATGCCTAGCTTTTTCACATGGATGACAGGGCTCAAGCTCAGGCCCTCAGGCTTGTGCAACCAGTATTCTTTACCCACCAATTCCCCACTCCCATGCTAGAGGCATTAAGCTGTTGTGGGAGGGCTGAAATGAGGAACTGAAGAGATGCTGGAGAAACTTCGGGGTTCTGTTGGCTGCACTCTGAGACCCTTACTCACCCCGTGTGGCTCTTGGTGGTGTGCCGGGGGTCTTCTGGGGTCTCTTCCCATCATTCTTTTCTGAAGCCTCATTGTTGGTCTCTGAAAAAGAATCAATGGTCCTTGCAGATGGGAGTTTCATGAGGTCTCCCAGAGACTCTGGAAGGATCTTGCACACTCTGGAGCTGAGGGCTAGAGGCTCCAAGGACATGGCTCCTGGATGCATTTAGCGCAAGCCTTGGTGTGTCTCCTATCACTGCACCTGTCAGTTACTCTGCAGAGTTCTGAGCAAGGCTGGTCAGCAAGGGTTACTCTTTGAATACAGATATCCACACGTCCACAGGGCTAAAGTCATCTGAGCATCCACTGGAGGCTCTCAAGTGAGGTCAATGAGTTCTTAAAACCCTTTCTGGAAGTCTACAAAGCCAAAACTTTTCATACTGAGATATTATTTGTTTTTTTCCCACTGCTTCAATCTTTGCACAGACTGAGTGAAAGCAGTGGCAGATAAAACCACTGGTGCCTCAGTGCACGTGGGAACAATGCTGAACAATGCTCCCAGACTTCAGCAGCCCTTCCAGCCTTGGCAGCTACTGCTCCATCACAAATTCTAGATTTGGCCATGCAAGGTGGTGCATGCCTTTAATCCCAGCACTCTGGGGGCAGAGGTAGGAGGATTGCCATGAGTTCGAGGCCAGCCTGACACTACATAGTGAATTCCAGGTCAGCCTGGGCTAGAGTGAAACCCTACCTTGAAAAAAAAATTCTAGATTCAGGCTGAAGAGATGGCTTAGCGGTTAAAGCACTGCCTGCAAAGCCAATGGACCCAGGTTCAATTGCCCAGGACCCACGTAAGCCAAATGCACAAGGTGGCACATGTGTCTGGAGTTCGTTTGCAGTGGCTAGAAGCCCTGGTGCACCCATTCTCTCTCTTTTTCTCTCTCTCCCTCTTTCTCTTTCTCAAATAAATTCAAAAATAAAAAATCTTTAAAAAAATTCTAGCCGGGCGTGGTGGCGCACGCCTTTAATCCCAGCACTCGGGAGGCAGAGGTAGGAGGATCGCCGAGAGTTCGAGGCCACCCTGAGACTACATAGTGAATTCCAGGTCAGCCTGGACCAGAGTGAGACCCTACCTTGCAAAAAAAAAAAAAAAAAAAAATTCTAGATTCATGGAAGAATGCTCTTGATGAATCAGTGACAAGACTATCACATACATTTGTGTATGTGTGACTCTGTGGTATTGTGTGTGTTGGAGTGCATGTGTGTTTATGTGTGTGGAGGACAGAGGTTGATGTGGGGTGTATTCCTTAACCACTCTTAAGTTTATTTACCAAATAAAGTTACTTGAATCTCTTACTTAAGCCCAGAGCTTGCCAATTCCATGTCTAGCTAGCTAGCTTCCCCCAGGGAGTCTTGGTCTCTGCCTTCTGAGTGCTGGATTACAGGTGAGCCACCACTCCCATCCACAATTTATATGGGTGCTGGGGATCCAAACTCAGGTCCTCATGATTGCGTGGCAAGCACTTTATCTACTGCGTCATTTCCTCAGTCCCACAGTTTTAATACTCCACTGACAAAGCAGGAAATCTATATGAAGCACTTCTGTTGCATCAAAGTCACCTTGGTTTTCCCAAGAAAAATACTAGTGTGATTGACTTGCTGGCTTACCGTGTAATTCAGTGAGCTCACGCTTTCCAAATGTCTGTAATATAAAATTGGGCACCAGCAGAAGATGCATTCAAAGTTTAAGATGGCATAAGGTTTTATTGTAACAATGATAATATCATTGACATCCCTTCAGATTCTACCGTAAAACTAACCATTAAGAAAGTACTACTTGTGGGGTGTTGAGGTGGTATTAAGATGAATAGTCACTTTCTTCTAGAACACTCCGTGCTTTCAGCTACTTGTCAGTGTGAGGCTAGATTGTCTTCCACTCTTCAACTGGAGCAAAGGGTCTCACTCTGGCCCAGGCTGACCTGGCATTAGTCTCAGGGTGGCCTGGAACTCACAGCGATCCTCTTACCTCTGCCTCACGCGTGCGCCACCACGCCTGGCTTCTTAGTCATGTTTAAGGATGTATAGGACCCAGCAATCAAAGGCTGAGAGTCTTTGGCTTAGGCCTCAGCTGGGGTGAGCTGTGAATGTATCTGTTTCCGCCACAAAAACTCTTAGGTTGCTACAGTTCACTGAACTCCTTTTGCTCCCCTCGCCACACCTCACCTCATTCTCCGTACTTCTCCCTCTTTCTACGTCTGGGTTTACATGTCTACCCACCCACCCCTCTACGCCTACACCCACCCTAAGAGACCTTCCAACACTCTCAGTTCTTGCCTTTTGGGACCTTGTCGCCACCTTCAAGTCCCAGGATGCGTTATCTTCCCTTTGAGTGCCCTTATTTACCACCTGGAGCTTCTCTTAGATTCCATGTCCAGGTGAGGCTGGGGCAAGCAGTGGTCTGGGAACGGTTTCAGTCTGGGCCCCCATTAAGCCTCGTCGGCCTTTCATAGATTTCCCTTCCAGTGCCACCTCCTCCCTTCCAGCTCTTTCTACACCCTGTACCTCACTTTTCTTTTAGTATTTCTCTCTCTTCTCCTCTCTCTTTTTCCTCTCTCAGTGGGATCTTATGTGCCCCAGAATGACATTAAATAGGTTATGTAGTCAAGGATGATCTTGAACTCTGGATTCTCATTCTCCTGCCTCTTCTTCCTGAGTGCTAGCATTACAGACATGTGCCACTCCACCCCAAGTTCATGTGGTTCTAGAAATTGAACTCAGGGCCTCATGTATGACAGGCAAACACAACAGAACTACATCTCTGGTCTCACAGGATAGTAAGTTTTATGTTCAGTGTTGTGGTAGTTTGAATATATGTCCCCCAATATATTCAGTGTTTTATTAGTTATAGTTTGCATCTGCAATCACCTTGCTAGAGGCAATGTCACTGGGGGGCGGTCTTAAGGTGTTAATGGTGGGTTTGAGATTCCATTGTAAAGATATGCAAATGTGCCTAGCAGGAGTTCCTGAAGTGTGCTGTGTGACCTTTTGGCTGTAGTTTTGCTCTGTGTGCTGTGGTGGCTGGGTCTTTGCTCTCTTGACTGGTCCTGTGAGAGCAGGCCGTTTCTCCTGCCCTTATGGAACTTCCCCTGGATCTGTAAGCTTCAATAAATAATATCCCTTCCTCCATAACTGTGCCCGGTCTGGAAGTTCATCTCAGCGAACCTGAAGCTGTCTACTACAAGTGTATTTGACAACAATAAAAAAGGGAAATGTGGAATTGGGGAGATGGCTCTTTGGTTAAAGGTGCTTGTTTGCCAAAAAGAAACATGTTTTAAAAAGTACATTATCACATTTAAAATAAAGTAGTTCCATTAAAAAACAAACCTATATGGGGCTGGAGAGATGGCTTAGTGGTTAAGGTGCTTGCCTGTGAAGCCTAAAGACCCAGGTTTGATTTCCCAGTACACTCATAAGCCAGATGCTCAAGGTGGCACATGTGTTTGTTCGCAGGGGCTAGAGGCCTTGGTGCGTCCATTCTCTCTGTATCTCTTAAATAAATAAATACATTTAAAAACTATGCAAAGCCGGGTGTGGTGGCGCATGCCTTTAATCCCAGCACTCGTGAGGCAGAGGTAGGAGGATTGCCATGAGTTCAAGGCCAACCTGAGAATACATAGTGAATTCCAGGTCAGCCTGGGCTAGAGCAAGACCCTTCCCTGAAAAACCAAAAAGAAAATTTAAAAACCTATACAGATTCTTCCCCCCCCTTCCTTTCTCCTGCTTTTTTGAGACAGGATTTCAGTATATAATCCAGGGCTTATACTTATGCTCCTTCTGCCTCCTAAGAGCTGGGATTACAGGCATATACCACTATATCCAATTCCATCTTTTCAATTTTTATAAATAGTTTTACTTATTTATTAATTGGAGAGAGTTAATGGGCACACGAGGGTTTTCTGCCACTGCAAATGAATTCTAGACACATGGACTACTTTGTGCATCTACTTTGTGTGTTTATGTGGGGAATCGAACCCAGGACCTCATGCTTTATAAGCAAGCACTTTTAACCACTAAGCCATCTCTCCAGATCCAGTTTTTCATTTATATACAGTATGAGGACAGACAAATTTTCCTACTCTGTTCTATAGCTTGGCTAAGGGAAATCTCAGAAGGGCAGAGTTAACTTCAACAGAATTGACAGTCTGACCCCCAGCCCTGGAATCAGGAGGGTCCACTTTCTAACAAGGCCACTTCTCTGAGTGTCCACTGCTGCATAGTTGCATAGAAGACTCCTGTCCCCAGCTCTGTGATATACAGAGCATTGTGGACTTAGACATCTTAGTCCTGGCATGCGACACACAGACCATCTGTGTTTGCACCAAACTTGGGACAATAAGGATTTTTGAGGCTCATAAAGGCTCTGCTTCTCTCTTATGATATTTCTCTCCAGTAATCATCCATTTATATCTGTACCACGTGGTGTTACTGATGTTTTGAAACAGAACAACCAATTCCACAATCGAGTATGTGGACAAGCACAAACTCATACACTGTCCTTTGCTGGGTCGTTATTCAAATTTTATCATAGAGAAAATATAGTTTCTTTTTTCTTTTTCTTTTTCTTTTTTTTTGTTTTTTTTGTTTTTGAGGTAGGGTCTCACTTTAGTTCAGGCTGACCTGGAATTCACTATGAAGTCTCAGGGTGGCCTTGAACTCACGGCAATCCTCCTACCTCTGCCTCCCGAGTGCTGGGATTAAAGGCATGCGCCAACACGCCCAGCTAGGAAAACATAGTTTTTTTTTTTTTTTTTTTATTGAAGAAATCATACACCTGGGCATGGCCACACATTCCTATAACCTCAGTCCTGCGGAGAGGTAGAAAGAGGAAAATTGCCGGGCTGGTAAGCGGGTCTAACTGAACAGGGCAGTGTCAGGTTCAATGAGAGAAACCATCTCAGAGAAACAGTATGGGAGAGTGCCAGAGAAAGACACAGACCTCTGATGTTCTCTGGCCTCCGCACACATGCGCATGGGGTGCACACATCTGCATACACATGTGTATACACTATGCATGTATACACACTACGCTATATGTACTATACACACATGTCAAAAAACCCAGAAATAATTAACCTTGTGCTTGGACATTTTCTAGCCTAGATGTGATACATTATATACGTAAATCATCACCAGAGATTGTGTGGACGCTTCCAAAAGAGCCAGTGCTGGGAGCTCTAGAACCACACAGTGGGACCCACTTAACTAACTTAGGTGTCAGGGTATGCCTTCTCAAAGTAGACATCCCTGCCACACATGTGGTGAAAAGAAGATGGTCAAGCGCTTATGGGGAGGAGGGCAGGGGAAGGACGCGTGGCTCAAGGAGAAGAGCACAGCCAAGGGTGGACGAGGAGAGAAGTGAAATGAAGCGAGAGTCCAGGGTGGTCAGCCGGAGTTCTGAGTGAGAAGAGATGCACTTGGCAAGGACAGTAAGGGTGGGAAGGCTTTGAATATGTCATCAATCATCTAATGGTACAAATTCTACTGCGCAAATAAAAGAATCAGTGGAATGTGTTGCTGTCCTAACAGAGCTCAGCTAGCCCAGGAGGACTCTGCTCTCTGCTCTCTGCTTGGAAAGGTAGGGCTCTTTCTTCATCTCAAGTTAAGAAAACTCCCAAGTCCTTTCAAGGGCCTGCGTGCCCCACAGCACCTGCTCTTTCTCTGTCTCCTCCTTTCATGCTACCTTCCTCTTTCTTCATCCAACACTGGCCTTTCCTCTCAGTCCTGGATCCTTGACATTTGAGACCACGTGGCTGAACCATCCAAGCAGGGAGACCCTCCTACGTCCTACCCTGTAAGTCCCTGTCATAATCCTTGCCTAGGATTTCTTTCATCCTGTCATCCCTATTTAAACTCATCTCGTCACAGAGTAACGTTCTCTTACTTCCTAAACCAAGATGTAATCTCTATGAGCTTTTATTTCTTCCCCTTTTGCCGGCTTTATTGCTGATATTTTGCAATCTCTTATTTATAAATAAAAAAGGGGGGTGGCTGGAGAGATGCCTTAGTGGTTAAGGTGCCTGCTGCGAAGCCTAAGAATGCCCATTCGAATCTCCAGGTCCCACATTTAGCCAGACACAAAAGTGATACAAGCGCACAATGTTGCACATGCGCACAAGGGGCGCACACATCTGGAGTTTGTTCACAGCGGCTGAGAGGCCCTGATGCGCCCATTCTCTCTCTCTCTCTCTCTCTCTTAAATTAAAAAAAAAAACCTGTGGGCTGGGGAGATGGCTCAGTGGTTAAAGGCACTTGTTTGCAAAGCCTGATAGCCTGGGTTCAATTCCCCAGTATCCACATAAAGACAGACACATAAAGTGGTGCATGCAGAGTTTGTTTGCACCAGCAAGAGGCCCTGGTGCATCAATACACACTATATCTTTCTCAAATAAATGAATAAAGTTATTTCTAAAACCCTACCTTTAGCTCCCAGAACAGGTATAATAGCATTCATTTCACATTTGTTGAATAAGTGCCTGACTGCTACTTAGACGATCACGTTTTGAGGGAAGACGACCCATCTAGTTCAGACATACTGAGATTGCAGAGCCTATGGGAGACTTGCAAACAAGAAAACTAGTAAGCGGAGGCTCTTTGTTTCTGCAAGACAAACCTGAGCTGGGAATGTGGACTCAAGAGCCATCAGTTACGGACTTAAACAGAGTAACTTAAACAGAGACCATGATTGACAGAGCAAGCTGGGTGGCCTGAGTGGTACACCCCCAAACCAGGGAGGGAGGTCCATGGAGAATAAGCAGCTTGGCCAGATGATGTGGGCTCCAAACCGGAGAGGGAGGCAGAGCAGTTCTTTTTGTCTGTCTGTCTGTCTGTTTGTTTGTTTGTTTGTTTGTTTGTTTGTTTTAAGGTAGAGTCTCACTCTAGCTCAGGCTGACCTGGAATTCACTATGTAGTCTCAGGGTCTCAGGATGGCCTCCAACTCACAGCGATCCTACTACCTCTGCCTCCAGAGTGAGTGCTGGGATTAAAGGCATGTGCCACCACACCAGGCTTGTTTTTGTCTGCCGTTCAAACAAAAAAATTCTCCATTAATTCTTTTTTTATTTATTTATTTATTTATTTATTTATTTATTTATTTATTAGAGACAGAGAGAGGGAGATTCAGAGAGTGAGAATGGGCACATCAGGGCCTCCAGCCACTGCAAACAAACTCCAGATGCATGCACCATCTTGTGCAACTGATTTATGTGGGACCTGGGGAATCGAACTGGGGTCCTAAGCCTTCACAGGCATGCCTCTTAACCACTAAGCCATCTCTCCAGCCCAATTCTTTTTTTTTTTTTTTTTTTTTTTAGGTTTTTCAAGGTAGGGTTTCACTGTAGCCCAGGCTGACCTGGAATTCACTATGTAGTCTCAGCGTGGCCTTGAACTCATGGTGATCCTCCTACCTCTGCTTCCCAAGTGCTGGGACAAGATCTCACTGTGATCTGAAACTCACTATGCAGCCCAGGCTAGCCTTCAATTCACTCTTCACCAGGAAGCAAACCAGTCTGATCAAACTTAAAATTGAACCCTGTCATTTCACTGCTCAGATCTCTCTGATGCCTTCTCACTGTGTTTAGAACAAAATGGCCCCTCCCCCACCGTACAACCTCACTTACAGCCCTGCCTAAGCTTCCTCCATCCCCAGCCTCCTCTTGTTCCCTCACCTTACCTGGAGGACGCTTTTTCTTCTGATGTCTCTTTTTTGGCGTTGACCAGATATTTCTTTTTCTTTTCTTCCCTAAAAAGAAAGAATAAGAAATCTTTTATGGCTACAAACACACATCTGCCAATCTTTCCTTTTTTTCTTTTTTGTTTTTGAGAAAGACAGACAGACAGAGAGAATGGGTGCGCCAGGGCCTCTCAGCCTCTGTGAACGAACTCCAGACGCACGTGCCCCCTTGTGGTGCATATGTGACATTGCGCACTTGCGTCACTTTTGCATCTGGCTAAACGTGGGACCTGGAGTTTCAAATGGGCTCCGCAGGCAGGCGCCTTCACCGCTACGCCAACTCTCCAGCCCACATCTGCCAATCTTTCATGTGAACAATATTCAGATTCTACTTTTGTTGAAAAGCACAGTGGCCAGAGTAATGCTGTTTCATGAAGTAACAGAGGGGAATGAAACTTTCAGGTTGGAGGAGGTGGAGAGAAGAAAAAGAAAGAGGAGGAAGAAGAAGAGAAGAGGAGGAAGGGGAAGAGCAGAAGGAGGAAGAAGGGAAGGGGAGGAAGAGAAGAAATGGAGACAGTGAATGCAGCCAACTTATGCTTAGAAGTCTGGTTAGGAAATGAAGGAGAAGAAGGAGGCAGCTGAAACGTGGTGAGGATCAGGAGAAAGTTCCTTTTGTGAGACATACCAGGCTGGAGCAGGCCCTTGTAGAAGAGAAACAGAGTGAAGGGACCCTGGATACTGTACACTGAGGGGCAGAATTCTTCTAGAGAGGAGGGAATTGGAGAGCAGAGAAGTGGGTGTGGTTAGGGTTTGAAGGGCTGGCAGTGAGAAGCAAGGGAATTCTTGAAGAGGAGGTATCTAATGGGAAGAAAGCTTGAAATATAAAGTTGAGGGCTGGAGAGTTGGCTCAATGGTTAAGGTGTTTGCTTTCAAGGCCTAATGGCCCAGGTTTGATTCCCCAGTACCATGTAAAGCCAGATGCACAAAATGGTGCATGAATTGGGAGTTCGTTTATAGTGGCTAAAGGCCCTGGTGTGCTCATTTTCTCTGTCTGTCTCTCTTCTTTCTATCTCTGTCTGCTTGCAAATAAGTAAATAAAAATATTTTAAAAATAAATCTGCTGGGCATAGTGGTGCATGCCTTTAATCCCAGCACTCGGGAGGCAGAGGTAGGAGGATTGCCATGAGTTCAAGGCCACCCTGAGACTACATATAGTGAAGTCCAGGTCAGCCTGGGCTACAGTGAGACCCTACCTGGAAAAACCATAATAATAATCATAAAGCTGAAGGCTGGAAAGAAGTAGCCCAGGAAGTGGACCCGTCATGCAGTGCTAAGGAATCATCTGGAGAGGAATCATGGAGGCACAGGAGGTGCTCTCTGAGCAATTGTGAGAGTCTCCAGAGGGCCATTTTCAAAGCAATGTGCAGACAACAGATAACACGGTTCTTTCATGACCTCTAGAGAGTTACAGGAAAAGACAGAGGCAAGGCAGGTTAAGAGGATGACAGAGCATGATGCTACAAAGAGCTTATGTGGCCTGCTTGGGGAGAAAAGCCATCAACAGTGTTGGTCAGCAATGGACCCTGCAAGCTTTATAGCTGGCCAGCCAGACCAAATGTGCCAGCTGGTGCAAGGCTGGCATGTCTGTTACAGGGAGGGGGATCTGCTCTCTGATTGGATTTGAGGCTCACTCCATGGAAGGGAATTTCTGCCTGGTAATCAAAAGCCTATGGTTAGGGAGGTCATAAGCTCTAGGGAAGAAACTACTACTGTTTTGGATAAGTGGATAAATTATGCCCGTGAAACCGCCTGCCAACTATTACGTCTATGCCAATATATTAGTGCTGCTCTTACTTTTCGTTCGAGAAGTTTCTCTTTTCAGATGGTGATGAGCACTTGGGAGACTCGAACTCATCCAAGTGCTGAGAAGTGACAGTGGAGTGGTCAGCACTAAGTGAGATATCTCTATCACACCCTCCAAGGCTGAGGGACCAATGCAGAAGAGGTGGCAGAAAGAATATAAGAGCCAAAGGCAGGGGATGAGTGGTTTGCAATCCTATCTTCCAGACACAAAGTGGCAGTGACACTCATGACCTCACAGTGCCAATTCTACCTACACAAGGAGGAAAACAATGGTGACATCAAAATGGAAGAGAGACTAGTTGGAGAGAAGAAGGGATTCAGTGGAGGGGAGATAAGTAAGGGCAAAAGGGAGGGTGGTGGGAGGGGTTGTATCGTGGTACATTATCTATATGTGTGGATGTTGTCAGCAAAACGTTTAAAAAAGAGGGCGACAGAGGTTATTAATACTATGGATTCCAAGCTGAGAAAGAGGAGTGTGAAGAAAGGCAAAAGGAAGATGGATAAAGGGAAAGGTCAGAGGGCTGGTGAGTCAAAGGAGGTGCAGGACAGCTTTGAGAGACAAATGATATGGAGAAAACAGAGGTATATGGTAAAACTAGTTTTTTTTCCCCCTTTTCTTTTTGTTTTAGGATGGGACTGAGAAGGACAGATCAGAGGTTGAATGACAAGTATAGAAGGAGCAAACTTTAAGGACAAGTATAAAAATGGGAGTTTTAAAAAAAATATTTATTTTTACTTATTTGAGAGACAAAAGGATTTGGGAAAAGAGAAAAAAATGAGTGCACCAGCGCCTCTTGCCAACACAATCAAACCCAGGCCAGCAAACTTTGCAAGCAAGTGCCTTTAACAGCTAACCCATCTCCCCAGCCCAGAATGGGAATTCGTGAGTTAATTATTGGGAAATTGAAGGACTTGAGATGCGGCATGTTGGGTGGGTTGTCTGTTCTCCACAGTGCCACAAAGGCTCCCAGGACGATGGCAAGACCTCAGGCGGGGGGGGGGGGAATCGGCCTGAGGGGTCTGCTAGGGCTCCAGAGGAAGACAGTGTTGGGAGAGAACATGTGTATTCGCTGAATGGTGACAACTCAAAGGAAAGGATGAGGGAGAAGGGACTGGATGGGACAGGGATAGCAAGAGGGACACCTGCCGGCCACCATAAGGTACAAGTGATAACCATGACTTACCAGGAAGCCATGTCCTTTCCGGAGACCAACTTTAATTAGAGAGAGTGTTATAACTGACTCTGTAAGCACTTGTGGACATAGGAGTCTGGGGATTTCAGAGCAGGCCATTTCAACGGATGCTTATTTCAATGTGTCCAAATGCCTTTTTTTCCTATGGTTTTTATAAAGGCCTCTGGGGAAGTTGCAATGAACAGGGATTACAGAAAGAAGCTTCTGAGCACCATGGATTTGGTC
Source organism: Orientallactaga sibirica (assembly GCA_036365145.1). Taxonomy (NCBI): domain Eukaryota; kingdom Metazoa; phylum Chordata; class Mammalia; order Rodentia; family Dipodidae; genus Orientallactaga; species Orientallactaga sibirica. Next base: position 11,662,031 of record JAEOAD010000044.1, read on the forward strand.
ACACTTTGGTCACGCCTATGATGGGATGTGATTGGAATGACATCACAAGAGAAAGGCATCCTTACCTTTCTTGTCTGATGGTGTGCTGGTTGATTCCTGGGCTGCTTCTGGGTCATTTGATTCTGGAGAACCAAAAAGAGTTACAATTCATCTCAGAGCTCAACATGGAGTAAAGAGAAAGTGCCAAGGAGAGTCAAAGAGAAAACTAGACAGGCAGGGAGTGCAGACCCTGTCCTATGTGTTTCAGCTTGACCTGACCAACTTGTGGTGACTGTGTGAGCATGACAGTGAACCAGGGGACAACCACCCCACAGTTGGGCACAGTAGAATCCACTTAGAGAGACTCTTTTCCTGGGAGGAGGAGATGTACAAGGGATCTGAGAGCCTTTGCGTTGGAATGCCTCTGTAAGCTGTGGGAAGCGATGACATTGATGGTCACTGGGAAGGGGATATCTTTGCTATATGAAAAATACATGTTATCATTAAGGAATCTGAATATGGATATTACTTACTACTTGGTTTCTATTTTATGTATCAAGTGCTCTGTCTGTGGACATTCACTTTGAGAAATAGTCAAGAAGGCTAATGTATAGTTATACATATCACATATATGGCTGATGAGGGCAGGAAGGACAGTCTCATGCCAGGAAGATTCAGATGGCTTTTCTCCTTGGTAGACATGAAGGCAAATGTGATTTGATGTCATCAACACCAAGATCACTAGGACTCAGTCAGCCCTAGTCATGTACCTTGCACAGTGACCTGGGGGCTGTGAGGCATCTCTCTTAAGTCTTCATGTTCATTAATGATGGATGTGAAGGTGTTGCAGGTCACTGAAGGAAGGAAGGGAAACCTTGGGTTACAAGGTGTAGCTCTCAGGGAGGACAGTCAATGGTCTAAATGCCCAGGGACAGTGCAGTACCAAGGCCAAGGGCAGATTACCTGGTATAGGGCTTGGGGGAGCATGGAACATCTTTCCAGAGTCTTCTTTATCTTTTGTTTGAGAGGTCTGGTGATCCCCAGAGAATGCTGAGCAGAGGAAGAAAAAGAACTGCAGATTCCAGGACTAGCAAACATGACAGCAGGAAGGTGGAGAACAATCGATTCTCATCAGTAAAAATGTGGGTGAGCAGGTCAACAGACCTTCAGATATTTTATAATCTTTTATCACAATGTCGATAGCATTGCTCTCAGAATATAAGCCACATAAGCATGAATAAGAAGGCTGCAGGGCAGCTCAGCAGTGGAATGTTTGCCCAACGTACAAGAGGCCCTGGTTTCAAACCTCAGCATGTCAAGGGAAAACAAGAAGGAATAAAGTTGAAGCCTAAAGGTCCCCCAAAGTGGGGAAGAATCAGAAATGCAAGTGTGAAACAAGTTACTTGTCATCTCAGAACAGTGTGCTGAGAGAGAGAGAGAGACAGGCCAATGATTGAATCCAGTTTTGCATATACCAGGGAAATGCTCCACCATTGACCTATATCCATAAAGCCAGAACAGTATTTTGATGGTGGTGGTGTAGGAGAACCCATTTCTCTTCCTTTGTCATGCCCACCATTTTTTCCTGAGGTTTCTACTGCAGCCTCTCATTTGGCAGGTACACAGTCCCCCCTCCACAGCCACCTTGAAATAAGCGAAGCCAGCCCTCATCAGTGTTACCTTGCACGGTACCGGTGGGGCAGCTAAACGTCTCTCCCGAGTCTTCTTCCTCATTACTTTTGGATGTTAAGTTGTCACTGATCACTGAATGAGGAAGAACATCTTGGGTCACAGGGGCTAGCTGTCAAGGAGGAGTGTGAATCGTCTAATTGCTCAGGGAAGGTGGGGCACCAAGACCAAGGGAGAAGCTGGGATGTCCAGGAGTGAGAGCAGGTGTTACTGTAGCCAGTGGTAATGTTGAGGGTTCTTTTCGGAAAAGGTTGTGTACGAGTACATGAGTGCATAGGAAGGACCAGATCAATAAGAAAACAGGGGCACGGAGGGGGAGGGGCTCTAGGCAGCATGGCAGAAGCACCCTGGGCTGGGAATACAAGAGTGTAGGACAGGGTCTGTTTCTCACCCCCAATGCTTCTTCCGTCCTGGATAAGCCTAGGGAGAGGCACAGCAGGGTCAGGAGTGCTGGGACAGTCATCCGGGATCTTAGCATTCTGCGGTGAGGATGCTCTGGCGTCTCTGACTCCAGGCACATAGGAATGAAGTTTTGTCGGGGGAGGCTGGGGTGCAGGCAGCGGCAGCAGGGTCTGGAGGGAGCCCCTTTTTGCTGGGTTGGTGAGCGCTTTGGGTTGGGTTGGTGTAGTTATGCTCCATTTTCCATAGGTATCACCAACTGGGATTAGCAAAGAGTACACATCAGTACTCTGAAAACCGAATTATCTGGGGATTTATTAATCTAAGACTTCTGGCTGGAGAGATGGCTTAGAGGTTAAGGCACTTGCCTGCAAAGCCAAAGGACCCATGTTTGATTCCCCAGGACCTACATAAGCCAGATGCACAAGGTGGTGCATGTATCTGGAATTTGTTTGCAGCACCTGGAGGCCTTGGTGCATCCATTCTTTCTCTCTCTCTCTCTCTCTCTCTCTCTCTCTGCCTGTTTCTGTCTCAAATAATTAAATAACAATAGATATTTTTTAAAAAGACTTCTAAAAAATTTAAAAAAATAAAAGAAGACTTCTGAGAGGATGGGAGGCAGTTACTGATTCTTCCCCAGAGGTAAAGAGTTGACTCATCACCACAGCTGTCCATCTGGGGCCCTTTTCTGTTTTATTTATGTGACTTGGACATTCAATGCTACAGTGTTTCATCCCTGATCTAATACCAAAAGTGGGCTCACATGCAAAGGTAAGTATGTCTTTGTTCCCCTGCATGGCCTGTACCTCGTTTTTGTTAAGATTCTTCTCTATCATTTATTTCACAAGTAAAGATGCCTCAACTCATGAATGGAAAAATAAATGTCTTAAAAAAATTTTTTAATTTGAGAGAGAAAGAGGGATAAAGAGGCAGAGAGAGAGAGAGAGAGAGAGAGAGAGAGAAGAGACAGGGAGGGAGAGAATGGGCATGCCAGGGCCTTCAGCTGCTGCAAATGAACTCCAGATGCATGTGCCACCTTGTGCATCTGGCTTAAGTGGGTCCTGGGGAATTGAACCTGGGTCCTTAGGTTTTGCAGGCAAACACCTTAACTGCTGAGCCATCTCTCCAGCCCAATAAATGTCTTGTGAAAAGGGATCCAGAACAAAATTACACAGTTGCAGATCCAGGAAAATCCTTGAGCCTCATGCAGTCCCTGCTCCAGTGCAGTGGCAGGAGGATGGCCTCCTGTGCAGCCGCACTTGCTCAGAGGTCAGTGTTTCCCTCCGCTGACCTCTCAGCTCCAGGAAGCATCTCTTCAGAAGCCTCTTACTAGTGAAGTGTCAGGGAGGAGATGAAGAGCTGTCATGAGTGTCACAAAGCAGGGTGACCTGGCGGTCCTTCTTCTAGCATCCTCAACCAGGCAGACCATAAGCCTCAGCGAACCTAAGCGTCTGGCCTTTCCTCCAACCTGAAATGATTTATTGTCTGCTTTACTCCTGCTTCCGTCCTCCCAGATCTGTTACTGGTCCTTTACTTATTCTTGCTTGTTTGTTTTTTGAGGTAGGGTCTCACCCTAGTCCAGGCTGACCTGGAATTCATTATGTCATCTCAGGCTGGCCTCGACCTCATGGTGATCCTCCTACCTCTGCCTCCCAATGCTAGGAGTAAAGGTGTGCACCACCATGCCTGGCCCTTAATTTATTCTTTTATTTACCTAGTTGTTATAATTTGTAAGTTGAGTGCCAGGGTTAAAGGTTTGGCCTCCAGGTCAACACTATAGGAAGATGGTGACAATTTAAAGAGGTGGGGCCTAGTGGTGGGGGGAGGTGGTTAGTTCATTGGGGGCATGCCCCTGAAGGCTATTGTGGGGGCTCATAGTCTCTCCTTCTGTTTTCACTTTCTTTCTTTCTTTTTTTTTTTTTGGAGAGAGACAGAGAGAGAGGGAGAGGAAGACAGATAGAGATGGGCATGCCAGCAGCCTCTCAGCCGCTGTGAATGAAATCCATATGTGTTCGCCCCCTTGTGGTCAAGTGCGACATTGCGCCCTTGCATCACTTTGCATCTGGCTAAACATGGGACCTGGAGATTGGAACCAGCATTCTTAGGCTTAGGAGGCAGGTGCCTTAACCGCTAAGCCACCTCTCCAGCCCATCTGTCTTCACTTTCTGACCTCAGTAAGCAGTTAGACTTTGCCACACACTCCTGCTGTGATATGCTGCCTTGCCATTGGCTCAAAGCAATAGGGTCAACCAATATAGAGCCTTTAAAACTGTTAATTCCAAGCCAGGCATGGTGGCACATGCCTTTAATCCCAGCACTTGGAAGGAAGAGATAGGAGGATCACTGAGTTCAAGGCCACCCTGAGACTACACAGTGAATTCCAGGTCAGCCTGGGCTAGAGCAAGATCCTACCTTGAAAAACAAAAAAGAGAGAGAGAGAACCAACTGTGCACTCCAAATAAGCCTTTTTTCTTTATACATTTCTTATCTCATGTGTTTTGTTATAGCAATGAAATCTGACTAACACGCCCGATCTTCCTCTTTCTCATTCTAACCCGTGCTTTTTCCTCTCCATGTCCATGGTTAGGAATCCTCCTTCCTCCCCAGCTATCCTTCTTCCCTCATCCAGCTTTACAACCTGCCTTCCTGCTGGCCTTGTTTAACCGGTGGTTAATATCTTGGGCCCCGGGTTCTATTTCTAGACAGACAGGTAACTGTGGGAAAATTACCTATAAGCTTTGATTTCCTAATCTGTCAGGTGCAGTTAGCAGTCATTCCACAGGGCTGTTTTCAAGATCATGCGAGATAGCCATGTGTGGGGTGATGCACCACCAAAGAGGGATAAGTATCCACCCTGGCCCCTCACTTCCTCTGGCTCCCTCCTTCTTCTAGTCCCTTATCTGCAGCTTTACATTTCTGTCACCTTGAGCACTCCAGCACACGTTACGTTTGCAAACTGGTCATGGTGGTACTTTGTAAAACTGAGGCAGAAGGATTGCTATGAGCTTGAATCCATCCTGGACTACAGAGCAAAGCTCTGTCACAAACAAACAAACAAACAGGTACACTTTCACCCAAATTCATGGAACAAGCATCCTGTGGAATTCTCCTGCAGTCAGACTTAGCAAGAGCTTGTCCCTCCAGCTGCTCCACGAACAAGAGCATGGTCCGTGCCTTCCCACAGGGAAAGTCAAGGCACGGCTCAACATGCATTTCCCATGCTGGAAACAAACCCACCCTTTTCAAGTGGCAGCTTCTCACATACAAAGACTATTCGAGAAACTACATTACCAAGCTTGAAGCTTGTGAAAACCGCCATCAGGTTGGGGTACTCCCGTAGGTTCGCTCGGCTGAACAATGTCATCAGAAGCGATGGGCTGAAGGTCTTCTCTAGTTTGGTGAGGACGCTGTGAACCACTCTGGACAAAGGGACCTGGCACCAACAGGCTTCCAGAGATTCCTTCCAAGAACGGGCAGAGAATTAGTATGCATGGTTACAGAAGTGAGTTCAGAGCGACACGTGCGTGCCTTCCTCAGTGGTAGGAAAGCTACTTTATCCTTTTAATAGGAAATTTAAACTCAAATGTGGACTCAAATCCTCTCAGGCAGAGGTCAACATCACCACTCATTTTCTTCACATATCTGTGGGTACCCAGACGTAAGGAATAAAGAAGTTAGCCTTCTTGAAAATAAGTCTGTTTTGTGAACCTTATTTTAGGAACATCTGAAGAAAGAGATAAGTTCCAAGGAGAAAAAGTGGAGTCCAAGGATGTGACAATTCCTCGAGGCTGGGTGGCGGGGGGCAGCGAGTCACAAGTGAATTGCGGGGACTGCCGTTAGCCCCATGCCCTCGCCCCCACCCAGCTCTAACTTCAGATTGACTGAAGTGTTGGGGAATTTTTTTGTTTGTTTTTGTTTTTCAAGGTAGGGTCTTGCTATAACCCAGGCTGACCTGGAATTCGCTATGTAGTCTCAGGGTGGCCTCAAACTCACAGCGATCCTCCTACCTCTGCCTCCCAAGTGCTGGGATTAAAGGCGTGCCCCACCAACCTAGATGGGGAATTTTTTAAAAAAATTATATTTATTAGAGACAGAGAGAGAATGGGCATGCCAGGGTCTCTAGCCATTGCAAATGAACTCCAGACACATGCGCCATCATGTGTATCTGGCTTACGTGGGAACTGGAGAATCGAACCAAGGTCTTTAGGCTTTGCAGGCATGAGCCTTAACTGCTAAGCCATCTCTCCAGCCCAGGTTTTGGGGAATTTTTTGTTGTTGTTGCTAAGAAGATGGACAAAAGGAAAGACATGGCAGGGGAGAATGCACTGTGAAACATTTCCTGAGCTTCCACTAGGCTCAGTGAGCTAGTCACTGGGTGCATAGCAGGCACAAGATCAGCAAGCACTTCCTTCCTCCAGCAAGGCTCTGCCTCTCAAAGGCCCCACCAGCTACGGATTAAGTATGAGGCTTAATCACAAACACATGAGGCTGCAGGGGACATTTACATTCAAACCACCCCACCACGGTAGTCCATTTCATTCTACAAAACTAATGCACCCCATGACACTTTCTGCCCCAACCACCCAGGTAACAATGAACATGGCTGAGGCTGGGTCTTTCACATTTGAGGAGTCCTGGTGGCTTGTGCTTTAAGATCTCCATAACTGGGCCCATGTGGTGACAGCTGGGCTGCCATGAGAGGGAAGACTCCAGGCCTCACCTGGTACACTGTCTCCGTGATGAAGGAGTTGTCTCGGAGAGCTTCAAAGAAGGGGAATGGCTTGTGTATGGCATATGCAATCTCCAGTTTCTGGCGTAGGAAGTGCTGAAACAGAGCCTGTTCCAAGGTCTGAGTCACAGAGAACATCCTACGGAAAGAGGCAGACTGAGGAAACAGGCAAAGAGCCCCCACCCCTTCCCTGAAGCATGGAGCACTTTTCTCTGTTGGAAACGGGCATATGAAGGGAGTCTTCTGGTTCCCTATATCTTCTAGAAGTCCACTAAACAAAGTCTACCTTAAAGACTCATGAGTACAAAGACAGGCCCAGCCACCACAGAGGCTGAAAGGAACCAATAGTAGGGTGCTGAAATCCCAAAGAGGTGATTCAAAAACATAAAGCAGGGGCTGGAGAAATGGCTTAGCGGTTAAGGCGTTTGCCAGCGAAGCCAAAGGTTCGATTCTCCAGGACCCACGTAAGCCAGATGCACAAGGGGCACACGCATCTGGAGTTCGTTTGCAGTGGCTAGAGACCCCGGTGTGCCCATTCTCTCTGTCTGCCTCTCTTCTATCTCTCTCTCTGCTTGCAAATAAATAAATAAATCAAACAAACAAACATAAAGCAGGTCTGCAGAGATGGCTTAGCAGTTAAGGAACTTGCCTGCGAAGCCCAAGGACCCACATTCCACTCTCCAGATCCCACATAAGCCAGACGCACAAAAATGAGGCAAGTGAAAGGTTGCACATGCCCACTAGGTGGTGCGTACGTCTGGAGTACCATTGCAGTGGCTGAGGCCCAACTCTCTCTCTCTGAAATAAAAAAATTTAAAAATTAAAAATATAAAAAGTGTGGCTGGAGAGATGGCTTAGTGGTTAAATGCTTGCCTGTGAAGCCTAAAGACCCCAGTTCAAGGCTCAGTTCTCCAGGACCCACATAAGCCAGATGCACAAGGGCGCACACACATCTGGAGTTCATTTGCAGTGGCTGGAAGCCCTGGCGCTTCCATTCTCTCTCTATCTGCCTATTTCTGTATATGTCTTTCTCTCTCAAATAAATAAATAAATAAAAATAATAAAATACTTAAAACATAATAAAATAAAAAGTGGATATAGAAAACCTGGTAATATTTAGAAACATAAAAAAAAACACCAACACCCACACAGAATTTTGACACAAGCAGGCAAAACATAAATAAATAAGATCAGGAGGGATGGGAAGTGTATGACTAGTAAAGTCGACATCACTGCTTTATTTTATACATCCATTTCATATGTCAGAAGAGAGACGCACCTTTCTCCATACCTTTGCAACATTCATAAAAATTGACTACTTCTGCGGATTAAACAGCAGTGCTGCATTTGGCCCTGACCTCAGCCTGTTTGTCTGGGTTGCTGGGAGTAGAGACTCCTCAGCCCTGGGCATGGGATAGGCCAGGCCACCCAGGGTCCAGACCAGATCTACATGGAGACTACACACACACTGGGAGGAGCCTGCTCAGCATCCAGTGTGCCAGCCCAAACCTGCAGGTAGACTACTATCTCATGCCCACCCAGATCAAGACTGACCAGGCCATTTGACACAGGCTCCACAAACTGCAGTTGTCTTGCTGTATTTTCACCAAGACAAAAGGCCGATCTCTAGGTAGACAGACCCCAATGCAAATATGAGTGCCGTTCTCACTGCTGGCCTGGGAAAACCTCCTCCATGGAGATGGGGGTAGACACTGAGGAGACTCAAAACTCATCAAAGCAGAAAATCAGAGGCTGCCGAGAAAGGAACAATAAAGCGGAGTTATAACATGCCCTCCAAGGCTCAGGGAACATTGCAGACGAGGGGGCAGAAAGATTGTAAGAAGCACAGGGTGGGAAGGGGTACCCTAAGGTACTGCTCCCCCACACAGACTGTGCATTTATGATCCCCCAATGATTACTGACAACCCCACTGAGGAGGGCCCTTGGAGGGATGAGGGTGGGAGGAGGGGATATAAGAGTATTAACCTGATGGGAATATGACTAATTTGCAATATGTCTATATATCAAAGTTCTTAATTAAAAAAAAAAAAAGAGGTAGCTAGTGTGATGGCACATGCCTTAAAATTCTAGCACTTGGGAGGCAGAGGTAGGAAAATCACGACGAGTTCAAGGCCACCCTGGGACTACATAGTGAATTCCAGGTCAGCCTGGACTAGACTGAGACCCTACCTCCAAAAACAAAAGGAAAAAGAAAAATAAAGGAAAAGGAAAGAAAGTTATGATACTCAAAATTTTTTCTAGATGGCATTCCTGGCAAAGCACAAGCAAGCAGTTAGTCACCTAGAGTTTTTTTTTTTTTTTTTTTCCGAGGTAGGGTCTCACTCTAGCCCAGGCTGACCTGAAATTCACTATACAGCCTCAGGGTGGCCTCGAACTCATGGCGATCCACCTACCTCTGCCTCCCAAGTGCTGGGATTAAAGCGTATGCCACCATGCCCGGCTCAGAGTTTGTTTTTGTTTGGTTATTTTATTGTCTGTTTTGGTTATTTTATTTATTATTTGGTCTGTGTGTACACACATGTATCACGTGTCCATGTGGGTATGCAGATGCGCCTGCCCTGTGTGCATGCATATGGAGGTGAGAAGACATGGTATGTTCTCCTCCATCTTGCTTCCACCGAATTTCTCTTACTGACCCGGAGCTCACTTGGCCTTTTTGTTGGACTAGCTGACCAAGGAGCCCTGGAGATCCTCCTGTCTCAGCTCCTCTCGGCACTGGGTTTACAGGCAAACGAAGCCATGCATTGCCCTTTATGTGGGTGCCAGGGATGGAACTCGGGTCCTCATACTTGCACAGCAAGTGCTCCTGCCTGCTGAGCCACACCCCCAGCACCATCCTGAGATTGTTTTTTTTTTTTTTTTTTTAAATCAAAGCAGACATGGACTTCCTGTTTCTAATTTCATTCATTGTTAAATAGAATATTAAACTATATTAAATGACTATTTCCGTGTACTTAATTCCAGTAGACTAGGCACCTCTGTTTTTGTTTCTCCTCATTTACAAACCCTTTAAACTTAATAGGAAAAATACTATAGAAAACAATACTCCACAAAGCAATAGGAAACAGGGAGAGGTGCCATTGGCAGTCCAGCCATTAAGAAGTCCTGGACATAGAGAGCTGCTGGGACTCTTATGTCCATAGGGGAAGGCTATGTCACAAAGGCCACCGCAGTGCCAAAGCCAGCATGAACGTGCGCGAGGAAGAGGAAGGAAGCCAGGGCTCCATTTAGGATGACCTATGACAGCCTTCGGAGCAGGACATCAACCGGCTTCTCATTCTCGTCTGTCAGTTTCTGAAGGATGAAAGTGAGGCACAGAGGGTTCAAGTGACCAGCCCAAGGTCACCAGCGGCAAAGCAAGGTCTGCCTGATCTGACTGGCCCTCTTCTCACTATTCAAGATACCACATCTCTTGCATGTGATATTCAGATTTTACTGTGTCAGAGTGCCTTGCACATGCATAAGCAAAGGGCAATCACATAAATAGGGACAAAAGCAGAGATACACACAACCAATAAAATAAGCCACGTGTGCGCTGAATAACTGAGAACCACGCTAACTTGCTAGTAGTGAGAAAGGTGCAGCCAGACCTTGCCAGCATACCCGCCTAGCCAGAGGTAGAAATGTAAGCAGATTCAGAGGTCCTGAAACCTCTCAGGTAGGTATCCCTTTGAATTTCTACTTGTAGGAATTAATTTCAAGGAAATGACCATGAATTTACAATAAAGAAGATACACAGAAAGTCCACTGAGTGATGGGAATTTTGTCTAGTTCTGCCACTGACAGTTAAGTGGTGATAAAGTGTATCTGAGGAGACAAAAAGAGAAAGGGCCGGGAGTGGTGGTGCACACCTTTAATCCCAGCACTGGGGTTGGCAGAGGTAGGAGGGATCACCCTGAGTTCTAGGCTACCCTGAGACTCAATAGTGAATTCCAGGTCAGCCTGGGCTAGAGTGAAACACTACCTCGGAAAAACAGAGAGAGAGAGAGAGAGAGAGAGAGAGAGAGAGAGAGAGAGAGAGAGAGAGAGAGAGAGAAGGGAGAGAAGAGAGAGAAGTCCATGACCTACTAGCGGGCATTAAACAGCCCTCTTCCCCGCCTTATTTTGTCTTTCCCGCCAGCTTCTGAAGCAGTCACTGGCCGGTTGGAGGAGGATGACGAGGATGATGACGGAGCTCCCCTGGGAGCCAATGCAGGGCCAGCCTCGGTGCCATTCAATTTGCAGGAAAAGGACTGCGGGTGTGTCCGAGTCTACTGCACACTTTCTCCCCTTTATCAGATGCCTAGCAGGTGCCACGGGCCCTCCCGACGTGTCTGGAAAACTGTTTTATAAAGACAGAGCCTGGGGTCCGCGAGGTCCAGCGCGCGCTGCTGCTGGGAAGCCCGGGACAAAAGCCCTGACCACCTAGTAAAGCTTCGACCCGAAACGCACCTGGCGCGGGCAGTCACCTGCTCTGTCCCCGTCCGGGTTCCCTTCCCCGGGCTGGCCAGGGATCGCTTACGGAGGCTGGGAGACCTGGTGCGATCCGGAGCCGGCAGGAAGTGCTGCAGCCAGGATCCGCGAGGAAAAGAAAACTGAAAGTGATCAGGCCCAGGCCGGAAGCTGGGCGTCGCCCTCTGCTCCTCTGCGCCCTTGAGAGGTCCGGGTGCTGCCGGCCATTGGGATCCACCTGGAGAGGGGATACAGGGGTGGGGGCCAGGGATCAGTCATTCCCAACCCACTTCTATTTTCCGTAGGACTTGTCCTCATGCAAACTTGTTGGGGTGAGAATAAAGTTCTAAAACTGAACTGTGGTAAAGGGATTACAGTTGAATAAATTTACTAGAAATTGTCAAATAATAAAAAAATAAAACTGCTGGGAGTGGTGGCGTAAGCCTTTAATAATCCCAGTACTCAGCACTGGGGAGGCAGAGGTAGGAGGATCACTGTGAGTTCGAGGCTAGCCTGAGCCTACATAGTGAATTCCAGGTCAGCCTGGGCTAGAATGAGACCTTACCTCTCAAAAAAAAAAAAAAAAAAAAAAAAGAAAAATCAAAGAGGAGGTGTCAGAAACGCCTAGAATTTGTCCGGATAATTGCAGGAGCAAAATGAAATAAAAGGGAACTGCCAAGCAGTTTGGAGCCAGAGTGTGGGAAGCAGGAACAGACTGACTGATAGGCCGGCTCCTGAACAGCAGAACAAGGCGAGATGGCAAATGCTTCCTGCCCTCCCCATGCGTCCTTTTAAAGATTCCAAATGCTCCTGAGCATGCAGGCTCTGTGAAAAGTCTTACAATTTAAAAATCCGTTTTAACTGTTTATTAATTCTCAACTATCTTTGAACCATGGGCTTCCTCTATCACGACACCTACAAAACGCACAGGGGGAAAAATGCTGAGAAAGATGATTCTCGGTGCTAGGAGACTGGAACCAAAGCTGACCTGCTGGGGAGAGAGCACCCGCCAGTCAGTCAGTCACAGGGCAGGGAACGGCAAGGGAATGACAGGTGTGGAACCAGGGCAAGCCCATGCTGGGAAAGAAACAAGAAGCTAATAGCCAGGGATAGTGCTCTGATGCCTCAGCACTCTGTCACTGTAAGATGCGGGGACAGCAGGACGAACAGGAATGAAGTCTGCTTTATGGAAATGTCACTTTATTCCCTCCAGTCCACCTGGAAAACACTTCATGAATCTCCTGCTTTACATTGGTGTCTGGCAATAGCAGACAAATGGCAGAAATAAATAAACAAACAAACAAATAAATAAAAGCGAGTGAGCGGGCTGGAGAGATGGCTTAGCGGTTAAAGCATTTGCTTTAAAATGTTTTTACAAAGTGAGTGAGCTATAAAAAAAATTGTCACATGACACGTGACTAAGGATCAAGGGGTGTTTATTTATTCTAAGTCACACAAGTCCATAGTAAATGATAATGGGAAAGCCTCACCTGCTGCTTCACACGCAGATGATCTGTAGTTTAGAGCCCATTAAAATTACACAGGTCTTTTGAGCTCAATTTTATGAATGTGTGAAATTCATCGGAAGTGCTCATTAAAATTATTAATTTCTCACTTATTTGAGAGATAGTAAGGGTGTGTTGGGCCTCTTGCTGCTGCAAACAAACTCCAGGTGCATGTACCACTTTGTGCATCTGGCTTTACATGGGTACCGGGGCAATTGAATCCCGGGCCAGATAGTCTTGCAAGCAAGTGCCTTTAACTGCTGACCCATCTCCCCAGCCCTGCAGTGATCATTCTGATGAGCTTTACCAGACCTACTCATTGCCACGGTAAAGGTGCAGACCATTCCCAACATCCTGGACAACGCTCTCCTCAACCCCACTCCAGGCAACTGTAGACGCTCTGTCTGTTACTACAGATTAGGTTAGACAGTATGAAAATTTTATGGAAACAAAAATGTACTTTTTGGTGTAAGGCTTTATTTTGCTCTGCATAATTCTTTTTTTTTTCTGAGAAACGTTTTTATTTCAATGAAGCTTTTATTTAAATTAGATACATTACATAACATTAAAACTGGGAGGGAAAAGAAAACCCAAAACCAGTTTGTTACTTCACATGGCATTTGGGCAGCAATTGCTAGTACCTTGCAAGCTCTACAGCAGCTGCATGATTGCTGCGTCAGTATGTGAAGTTTGTTCCCTTGTCAAGAGTTTAACTGGTATTAGTCTGGCCTCACATTCTGTTGCTGGGATCCCTTACCTCGAATAACATCTCGTTAAAAAGACAGCCTTGGTGGCAAGCCAGGTGCCTTACTCATTCACTGGAGGGAGGTGGTATTTTCTGAGCTCTGCTGGCCTGTCAGGTTAGATATCAAGGGTTCTTTTCCTTCCTTCCTTTCTTTCTTCCTTCTTTCCTTCTTTCCCTCCTTCCTTCCTTCTTTCCTTCTTCTTCTTCTTCTTTTTTTTTTTGGTTTTTTTTTTTTTTTGGAGGAAGGGTCTCACTCTAGCCCAGGTTGACCTGGAATTCACTATGTATTCTTAGGGTGGGCTCAAACTCACGGCGATCCTCCTATCTCTGCCTTCTGAATGCTGGGATTAAAGGCATGTGCCACCATGTCTTCCTTTCCTTTTCTTTCTTTTTTTTTTAAGAGAGAAAGAGAGAGAAAGAGGCAGAGAGAGAATGGGTTCACCAGGGCCTTCAGCCACTGCAATTGAACTCCAGATGTGTGCACTCCCTTGTGGCGCATTTCCAACATTGCATGCTTGTATCACTGTGTCTGGCTACTTGGGACCTGGAGATTCAAACATGAGTACTTGGGCTTTGCAGGCAAGTGCCTTAACTGTTAAGCCATTTATCCAACCCCCAAGGGTTCTTTTTTATTGCCAGACACTGCTTTTTCCATTTTACTCCATCTTCTCCTCACTTACCTGGGTTGTTTCAGTGTTGATATTCTCCCAGGAGAGGGGACACTGTAGAGGGAGATCAAAGGGATTCTGGCCAGATATAGCCTTTGTGACCTTGGGACTCTGGGCTTGGCCAAAACATCATTGTTGCTTTGTTTCAGGCTGTCCACTGCCAGATGTCTATTGCTTGACCTCTGTTTATAGCTTTAAAAAAAATATATTGTATTTTTATTTATTTATTTAACACAGAAAGAGGGAGAGAGAGAGAGAATGGGTGCACCAGGGCCTTCAGCTACTGCAAATGAACTCCAGATGCATGAGCCCCTTTGGGCATCTGGCTAACGTGGGTCCTGGGGAATCAAACCTGGGTCCTTTGGCTTTTCAGGCAAACACCTTAATCGTGTTTATAGCTTTGTTTTGTTTTGTTTTGTTTTTGTTTTTTGAGGTAGGGTCTCAGTCTCCCTGCCATTTCTCTGTTGAATTCTTCTATGGACAGAATCCTTAGTGCCAGCAGAAAGCAGTTCATCACTCTTACTTGAAGCAGCAAAGGGTCGAAAGAGTGGAGGTTCTGAAGAGGGGACATACCATATGATTCCTTTTCCTTGGTGGAAACAACCTGTGGGACATGTTTATGAGAGAAGGTGGACAGGGAGGACAGAGTGTCAGGAAGTGAAATGGCTCACCAACTGGGGCTTCATCAGAACGCTTTTTAAAAAAAATGTTGGGGCTGGAGAGATGGCTAGGCAGTTAAGTGCTTGCTTGTGAAGCCTAAGGACCCCGGTTCGAGCAGTTAAGGCCTGCAAAGCCAAAGAACCCAGGTTCAATTCCCCAGGACCCACATAAGCCAGATGCAAAAGGTGGCACATGCATCTGGAATTCATTTGCAGTGGTTGGAGGCCCTGGTGTACCCATTCTCTTTCTCTTTCTTTCTTCTCTCTCTCTCTCTGCCTCATTCTCTCTTTCTGTTTGTCACTCTCAAATAAATAAATAAAAATAAACAAAAAATTATTTATTTAGTTATTTATTTGAGAGAGAAAAAGAGGCAGATAGAGAAAGTGGATGTGCCAGGGCCTCCAGCCACTGTAAATGAACTCCAGATGCATATGCCACCTTGTGCATCTATCTGGCTTATGTGGGTCCTAGGAACCTGGGTCCTTTGGCTTTGTAGGCCTTAACTGCTAAGCTGTCTCTCCAGATCCATCATAATACTTTTGAGGCTTATTCCTGTTGCTGCAGGTCAGTGATCAATCCGTCCTCTCACAAGTGTGCAGACTATACCAGCTCATTCTGCCTTATCAGTGGGATGTCACCAAGGTCATTTTCTATGGGCTGTCAGGTGATCCAGCTTCCTTAAAACTACATTATGACAGAAAGCAGGTGAGCTGACATAATTGTAATTAATATTTTCATATGCTGTACATGGATTTATACTACATGTGATCCTTTTAAGCAGAAAGAAAAATAACATTGGCTAAGTCAGGGACCCCACACTGTGTATGGGGCCCATGAAATGAGCTGGACAGGGGGTCTTACTGCCCAGACAGCTGATGTTCTTAGCCCGCTCCCCCAACTTAATCATAAGCTTTGTGAGTTACTTTGAATAAATGGATTTTTTTTTCTGGCTGGGCTTTGTGGCACACCCCTGTCTGTAATTCTAGCATGTGGAAAGCTGAGGCAGGAGTAGTGCCAGTTAGAGGCCAGTCTGGACTACATAGATCCTATCTAAATATATTTGGTTACCAACATAATTGTTAAAGGCAGTGAACGTCCCAATAGTGTTC
Source organism: Orientallactaga sibirica (assembly GCA_036365145.1). NCBI lineage: Eukaryota > Metazoa > Chordata > Mammalia > Rodentia > Dipodidae > Orientallactaga > Orientallactaga sibirica. Next base: position 11,677,966 of record JAEOAD010000044.1, read on the forward strand.
GCCAATAGGATGTGGTAGACTGCTAAGCACCAGTGACATGACCAATTAAATGACAGCAGTGTGGAGAAGATGGAGTGGTTCACGTCCTGATTCCAGGTGCCAGGTCCTGCTGCATTTAGCCAGCAGGAAGGCATCTTGCCTTTATGGGTCATTATTTGTCCTAAATTTGGGGTCACATCAAGCAAGGAGGTATTGGAGACAGCGTTGTTGCTCTGGCTGCATAAAAATAAAGAAAATCAGCTCTATCCACATGCTGGGAACCAAGGCTGACCTGACCATGGACAGCTGTGGCCCAGTCATCCTTGATCCTGGAGAGATTCTGCAGTGAGCACTGACAAATCAGAACAATGGGAGACAGACATGGAAACTCCAGGCTGTGGTTATCTGGGCCAATGCATGACGTGGCAAAGTGGGCTCACTTGCAAACTGGGCAGGAACACTCCCAAAGTCTCAGTCTTAGCATGGGTCACTTGAGGAACATCCAAGACCTTGTGTTTATAAAGAAGCTGGAACCTCTACAAAAATACCCAGCTCAAGCCGGGCGTGGTGGCGCACGCCTTTAATCCTAGCACTTGGGAGGCAGAGGTAGGAGGATCACTGAGAGTTCGAGGCCACCCTGAGACTACATAGTGAATTCCAGGTCAGCCTGAGCCAGAGTGAGACCCTACCTCGAAAAAAAAAAAAAAATACCCAGCTCAGCAGTGGATCTGGTCTGCCTGCTGCCCAGAGGCACAGAGGAAATAAAGGGGACACCTCATAGGCTGGTAATGTCTGTGCCACCTCTTGTCTGGACCACCATGCCCCACAGAGACATAAAGGACAGCTATGCCAATACAGGCAGTCCACCCTGTAATAAAGTCAGTAGGAAAGGGAGAGAGAGAATGAGAGAGAGGGAGGGTAGATGTGCAGCTGTCTATGTGTAGCACCTTGTAGGTACAGTGATGCTTCTCGAGAAGATGTCTCCATCGTTGTCCTGACATCTGTCCTGGTCATTCTGGGTTTCTCTTTGGAAAGAAAGAAGCCAGAAAAAGAATAAAAATCTTGAGCTGGAAGAGATGGTGTAGCAGTTCAGTTGCTTGCCTGTGAAGCCTAAGGACTCAGGTTCGAGTCTCCAGGTCCCACTTAAGCCAGATTCACACGGTGGCACATGTGTCTGGAGTTTGTTTCCAGTGGCTAGAAACCATGGTGCACCCATTCTCTCTCTCTCTCAAATAAATAAAAAAAATAATTTTTAAAATTTATTTTTATCTATTTGTTAGAGACAGAGAGAGAGAGAATGGGCATGCCAGGGCCTCTAGTCACTGCAAATGAACTCCAAATGCCATCTCTCCAGCCCTCAATAAAATATTTTTAATTTGTAAAAAATTTATTTGAGAGAGTGAGAGAGTAAGAGGCAGAGAGAGAGAGAGGAAGAGAATGGGCATGCCAGGGCCTCCAGCCACTGCAAACGAACTCCAGATGCGTGCACCCCCTTGTGCATCTGGCTGACGTGGGTCCTGGGGAATCGAACCTGGGTCCTTTGGCTTTGCAGGGAAGCACCTTAACCGCTCCAGCCCATAAAATATATTAAAAAAAATAAAAAAATTCTTGGGTTGGAGAGATGGCTTAGTGGTTAAGTGCTTACCTGTGAAGCCCAAGGACCCCAGTTCGAGGCTCCATTCCCTAGTGCTCACGTGAGCCAGATGCACAAAGTGGCGTGTGCATCTGGAGTTCGTTTGCAGTGGCTGGAGGCCCTAGTGTGCCCATTCCCTCTCTCTCTCTCTCTATCTCTACCTCTTCTTCTCTCTGTTTCTGTCTCAAATAAATATTAAATAAAAAGAAACAATTAGAGCCGGGAGTGGTGGCGCACGCCTTTAATCCCAGCACTTGGGAGGCAGAGGTAGGATGATCACCATGAGTTCGAGGCTACCCTGAGACTACATGGTGAATTCCAGGTCAGCCTGGACTAGAGCGAGACCCTACCTCAAAAAACCAAAACCGAAAATAATAATAATAAATAAATAAAATAAATAAATAAACATTTTCAAAAAAAGAACAAATATTTCTTCCCTGTGTATTTGCAGACATATCCTACTTATCCTTACCTGTACTGAGCCCAGGGATACAGGTTTCAGTGGTACATACTGTAGTCCAGAAAAGTCCTGCCCCGCTGCTGCTTCCCAGGCCTCACCTGCGTGAGGCCACCACTCTCTCAGCCTTGAATTCCACACACACCCTGCCTCCCATTTGCCCTGGTTTTGATCCCAGATTTCTTTTTGTGTATGTGTATGTAGTGGACATGTATGTGTGTGGGCATATATATGGATACATGTTGCGTGCGTGCGTGTGTGTGTGTGTGAGTGTGTGTGTGAGTGTGTGTGTGCGTGTGTGTGTGAGTGTGCGTGTACGTGCATGTATGTGTGTGTACGTGTGCGTGAGTGTGAGTGTGTGTGCGTGTGTGTGAGTGTGCGTGTGTGTGAGTGTGCGTGTGTGTGAGTGTGTACGTGCATGTGTGTGAGTGTGTGTACGTGCATGTATGTGTGTGTGAGTGTGTGTGTGAGTGTGTGTGTGAGTGTGCGTGTACGTGCATGTATGTGTGTGAGTGTGTGTACGTGCATGTGTGTGTGTGTGTGAGTGTGTGTATGTGCATGTATGTGTGTGTGAGTGTGTGTGTGTGCGTGTGTGTGAGTGTGTGTGTACGTGCGTGTATGTGTGTGAGTGTGTGTGTGAGTGTGTGTGAGTGAGTGTGCGTGTGTGTGTGTGTGTGTGTGTACGTGCATGTATGTGTGTGAGTGTGTGAGTGTGTGTGAGTGAGTGTGCGTGTGTGAGTGTGTGTGTGAGTGTGTAGATCAGTGTAAGGCAGAGGTTGACATTGGGTGTCTTCCTCAACTGCTCTTCATCTTATTTTCTCCATCTTATTCTTTAATTTAATTTAATTAATTTATTTTTGAGAGAGAGAGAGAGAGAGAAAGAGGAGACAGAGAGAGACAGAGACAGAGAGAGACAGAGAGAGAATGGGTGCCAGGGCCTCCAGCCCCTGCAAACGAACTCCAGATGCATGCGCTCCCTTGTGCATCTGGCTTGCGTGGGTCCTGGAGAGTCAAACTGGGATCCTTTGGCTTTGCAGGCAAATGCCTTAACCATTAAGCCATCTGTCCAGCCCTCTCCATCTTTTCTTTGTGTGACAGGGTCTCTCACTAAACCTGGAGCACATTTGCTGATCCAGCTACACTAGCTAATCAGCAAGCCCCAGGGACCCCGTCCGAGCGTCCCTCTGGGATTCCAGCCATGCACCACCACTCCTGGCATTTTCCATGAGTTCTGTGGATCTGCACTCAGATTTTCAGGTTTGTGGGGTCAGCGCTTTACCCACTGAGCCACGTCTGGATTTCTAGTCGGCTGCTTTTGTTTATTTCTTTTATTTGATATTTGTTCCATTTTTTTAAAAAAAGTTCAACTTAATACTAACTTTACTTTTTTCTGATCTACAGAATGAGGGTCAGACCTGGCTCTGTGGTGCAATGGATAGCGCATTGGACAGAGTGAGGGTCGGGTAGAAGGAGAAAAGTGTGTATAATGGAGCTAACACACCTGCCTTTTAGAACTCCATTCTCCTTGAAGGTGCAAATGATCACGGCTCCACACCCTTTCCACACCCCACAGGAAGCCTGGCCTCAAGGTCTCCGTGGCATTGTTGAACACAGGTGCTCTCCTAGTTGCACAGGGCTCATGTATGCAACCTAGCATCGACTGACCTCCACCCCAAATTCTCTGCACTTACCTTTGACTGGAGGAGAGGGAGAGTTGTCGTTGTCGTTGTTGTTGTTGTTTTAATTACTTCCGGCTGTCTTCCAGAAATGCTAAGCACTTTCTTGATACCACACATTCTGGCTCTTTTCAGCTGGGTGTGGACATACCAGGTACAAATCCTCCTGTTGTGATTCACTAAGGTGGCTGGCCAGCCACAAGTTTTCCAGAAGATTCTACTAGCTGGGCTGTCCCTTGTCCTTCAAGGAATTCCACTTCTCACACAAACAAGGCTGCTCACCCCAAACACAACTGTGAGTCATCTTAGCTGAAGAGAACTCTCCACTCTGGCTCAGCATGAACAAGTGGTCCCAGGGTTCCCCGGGGTTCGTGAGCCGTCTCTGCAGCTCCTCCCTGGGGCAGACTGGGTGGGGAGGCAGAACAGGGTGCAGCCACGTCACAGCGAGGCAATTTCACTTTCTTTTTCCCTTTATGTTGCCAGCCTGGAGGAGCAGAGGGTTAAGTCAATTGTCAGCTTCTGCGGGGCTTTGAGAAGGTTCAGACAGGGCGGAAATCTAATCCCAGCCAAGTTCACAGCCCAGGGGGCCACGGTAGGGAATGGCAGATGAAGACAGCGGGTTCAGCAGCAGGTACGTTTCCTCACTGTTTCCTCTCCTCGTCTCTGTCTCTAGCAAGGCCAATATTGACATTCGTTACTTATCCTTATGTCAAGTCAATTTAAAGAGTGAGGCAAGCAGAGTTTTTACTGAAGTGGCTTTGGTGCTGGGGGAAACCTACGGTCGCCCTGACTCATCACAGCTGGCGTCGTGAGAACTTCTGGGGCCCTGCGAGGCCCTGTGGGAGTGGGTCATTACTGGGCCCTTCTTATGTCGCTCTGGCCTCTTTTATCCTCACTCCAAAGAACAACATTGCCCCAAAAAATATCTTAGAAAAATAAATATACAAGTCAGATGCCTGGCTGTTGCCAAACTTCTTCCAGTCTCAGAGTCAGTTCTGCCCTTTGATCATTTGATTGCAGGAAGTGAAAAGCGGGTAATACCCAACAGCCAATGAAGGTATTTCGAAACGAGCGTAGTAGCTTTTCTTTCTTTTAATGCACATATCTCTAAGTATGCACCTGGACATGTGTGTGGGGGTGTGTACCTGTATGTATGTGTCTCTGTGGTCTTCAGGAATGCTGTCTACCTTAAAAAATTTTTTTTTAATTTATTTTATTAGTTATGGACATACTTAGTATGTAAACAATACTTGTTGGTACCATCTTTTCCCTCCTCTCTGCCCCTTTTCCAAAGGGGCCGTCCTTGTTGGGATGCAGGTCAACCCCATGGGGATTGTGGGATGTGCAACGTGGGGCAGCAGTCAGTTATGGGGAGAGGCAATGTCTCTGAGTATAATGTCCCAGTTTGTGGCTCTAACAATCCTTCTGCCCTTCCACAAAATTCCCTGAGCCATGTTGGGTGCATTTTTTAAAATTTAGTTTCATTTTTTTATTGACAACGTCTGTACTTACGGACAATAAATCATGACATTTCCCTCCCCCCATTCCCCTTCAGAACTTCACTCTCCATCATATCCCCTCCCTCTCTCCATTAGTCTCTCTTTTAATTTGATGTCATCATCTTTTTCTCCTATTATGAGGGTCTTGCGAAGGTATTGCTAGGCACTGCAAGGTCATGGATACCAAGGCCAATTTCTGTTTAGGCAATTGCATTGTAAGGAGTCATACCCTTCCTTTGGCTCTTACATTCTTTCCGCCCCCTCTTCTGCAATGGGACCCTGAGCCTTGGAGGGTGTGATAGAGATGCTTCAGTGCTGGACACAGTTCTGTTATGTTGGGTGCATTTTAAGTCTACTTCAGTGATGGACACTCAGGAGCTTCTGGATCTCTGGTTTGGTAGGAATTGAGTGTCCTCAGTGTCTATCTCCTTGTGCCGATATCAGATTCACGAAGAAAGCAGCACTCTTGCTCATTTCCCCAATTCCTCTGTGGTTTCAGCTGGGGCCGGGGGTGAAGTCCTCCCGCCCAGATCCCATCTGAAAAAGAGAAGCATATTCTCCAATGGAGAGTGAAGTCAGCGTCGGTTAAATATTTTTTTTAAATATTTTTACTTCTTTCTTTTCTTTTTTTGTATTTGTTTTTTTTTTAGTTTCTTTATTTTTTATTTTTTTTATTGACAGCTTCCTTAATTGTAGACAATATCCCATGGTACTTCCCTCCCTTCCCCCACTTTCCTCTTTGAAATTATTTATTTTCAAGGAGAGAGAGAATGAATAAATGAATGGGCATGCCAGGGCCTCCAGCCACTGCAAATGAATTCCAGATGCATGTGCCACTTTGTGCACCTGGCTTTATGTGGGCATCAGGCAATTGAACTCAAGTCATTAGGCTTTGTAGGCAAGTGCCCTAACCCTACCTTTACATAAATATTTTTATTTATTTATTTATGTGTGTGTGAGAGAGAGATAGGGAGAAAGAGGTAGATAGAGAGGATGGGCACACCAGGACCTCCAGCTGCTGCAAATAAATTTTAGATGCCACCTCGTATATCTGGCTTACATGGGTCCTGGGGAATCGAACCTGGGTCCTTTGGCTTTGTAAGCAAGCGCCTTAACCACTAAGCCATCTCTCCAGCCCTCTCCCCACTTTTATTTTTTTTTTTTTGAGACAGGATCTTTAATTGGTCTGGAGCTCACCAGTCAGGCTAGCCCGGCTGCTCAGTGAGTTCTGTCCTCACCAGCACTGGCATTACAGGTGTGCTCCACCACATCCGGTACTTTCACGTGGGTACTGGGGATTGAACTCAGGTCCTCATGCTTGTGAGGCAAGCACTTTAACAACTCAGTCATCTACCCGGCCTTGGCTGCTTTTTATTTTAAGATAATTTCTTATTCTGAGATGTGTTATATATCTGGTTAGGGAAGGATGGAAATTATATTTTTAAAAAAGACAAAAGTGTATTGAGACTCCTCTAGTTGGGACTCAGTCAAGCTATTTCTGGCCTGGGTGCAGGCCCAGGAAAGCATCATTTCTTCTGTGGGGTTTGATAGAATCCACTGGTGGCACCATGTTGGCCTGGTACTTCCTCTTTCGTAGGGCTGCTCATTATTGGCTCAGTTTTCTTCATCAACAGAGGCCTGTTGGGTGATCAGTCTCTCAGTGTCTCGATGAGTTTTTAAAAATATTTTATTTATTTATTATGTATGTATTCATGAGAGAGAGAGAGAGAGGGAGAGAATGGGCACATCAGGTCCTCTAGCCACTGCAAACAAACTCCAGACACATAAGCCACCTTGGGCATCTGGCTTTACGTGGGTACTGGGGAATTGAACCAGGCTTTTCAGGCAAGCACCTAAACTGTTGAGCCATCATTCCCACCCCCTTATTTTCTCTTTTAAAATACTCATTCATTTATGTATTAGAGAGCAAGAAGTGGGGAAAGAGTGAGTCTGGTAGGCCTACTGGTGCTTTGTGCATCTGGCTTTACGTGGGTGCTGGGGAATCAAACATGGGTAGTCAGGCTTTTTAAGCAAGCACCTTTAACCAATGAGCCATCTCTCCAGGCACCCATTTTGGTATCTTCTATCTTTTTAAAATTATTTGTTTATTGATTTGAGAATGAGAGAGAGGTCAATATATAAACATAGAGAGAATGGTCATACCAAGGTCTCTAGCCACTGCAAATAAAGTGCAGACACATGCACTACCATGTGCATCTGGCTTACATGGGTACTGGGGAATCAAATCTGGGTCCTTAGGCTTCTCAGGCAGGCACCTTAACCATTGAGCCAACTCTCCAGCATTTGTTTGTTCTGCTATCAGATCGACAGGCACAGGGTTGGCCACAGAAGTCTTCTGCTATCCTTTCAACCCCAGGGAATTCACAGTGATGACAGCACTTTCTTTTCTGCTATTAGTAGTGTATCTTCTTTTTTGTTTTTTCTTTGTTAACTTGGATAGATATTTAGTAGTTTTTTTTTTTTTTTTTTTTTCTTTGTTAAGGCTGACCTGGAATTAGATATTTAGGGTGGTAGTTTTATCTGCCTCCCATATCTTGCTTTATCTGTTCAAAGATATCTTCTTTATCTGTTCAAAGAATCAGCTTTTAGTTTCATTGAATTTCTCTGTTTTTCTATTTCAATTTCATTAATTTGTCCTTTTTTTACTTCTTTGTTTGCATTTGACTGAAATTGCTCCTCCTTTTCTGATTTCTTCAAAGGAAATACAAATTATTGATTTTGATCTTTCTTCTGTTTTGGGGTGGAGTGCTGGGAATTGAACCCAGGACTTTGTGCTTGCTAGGCAAGCCCTCTACCACTGAGCTACAACACCAGCCCTAGATCTTCTTTCCTTCTAGGTACCACCATTGTTGCTACTGATAAATTTTGAGCCCAGCGTGGTGGCACACGCCTTTAATTCCAGCACTTGGGAGGCAAAAGTATGAGGATCATTGTAAGTCCGAGGCCAGGCTGAGACTACAGAGTGAGTTTCTGGTCAGTCTGGGCTAGAGTGAGACCCTCCTTTGAAAAAAAAACTTTTTCTGATAAACTGTATTTTCATTTTCTTCAAAATATCTACAAATCAGACTTACTGGTTCCCTAGAACTTTGTTGTGCAATCTATCTTTCTGTTCCTGATCTCTAGCTTAATTCCATTATGGACTGACAGCACACTTTTTATGATTTCTATCTCTTTAAATTTGTTGCAGTGTGGCACACCTTGGTAAATATGCGATGAGCTTGAGGGGCATGTGAGTTTTGCTGTGTGTGTGTGTGTTTTGCTGTGTGTGTGTGTTTTGCTGTGTGTGTGTGTTTTGCTGTGTGTGTGTGTTGCTGTTGTTGGAGTATCATTCAGATATCAGATCAAGTTGACACTGTTGCTGTTCATGTCAACTATAGCCTCCCCTGATTTTCTGCGTGTTGGATCTGTCAGTTCCCAAAGAAAAATAAAGTCTCCTCAAGAGAGGACTCGGCTATTTCTCATGTAGTCCTATCAATTTTTAATTTATTCATTCATTTATGTGGCACGTGCTGGTGATCAAAGTCATGGCCTCACACAGGTCAGGTGACCACTGCACTGCTCAGCTACATCAGACCTGCTTCCGGTGTTCTGACACTTTGTCAGTTGCACTCACAGTAAGGATGCGTGTCTAAGAGAGCTGACTCCTTCATAATCTTATACTGCTCTCTTTATCTGCAGTTTTCCTCCTCCTGAAGTCTGTTTTATCTGAAGTTGTTACAACTGCAGTAGTTTTCCTTTGATTAGTGTTGGTGTGGTGTATCTGCCTCGATCCCTTTATGCTTAACTTACTTGTGTTTTCATATTAAAAGTGACTATACATAACAAAAGTAAATGTACAACATGCAGCTTAAATTAAATTAATTTAAAATTATAGTTAGTCTTTTTATACCATTCATGCGGAAACTGATTATCAACATTGATTGATACCTACCATGTTTGCAACTGTTTCATTGTACTTATTTTTTCTGCCTTTTTTTCTGCCTTATCTGTGTGTGTGTGCATATTCATGTGTGTGCACAGGTGTGCATGTGCATGTGGAGGCTAGGAGATGCCTCAAGTTTCATTCCTCAGGTGTTGTTCCTCGGGAGCACTGTCGACCCATTTCCTTTGACGAAAGGTCTGGAACTCACTAAGGTGGCTACACTGGCTGCCCAGCAAGTCTTTGGGATCCTTCTGTCTCCACCTCTCCAGTGCTGGGATTACAGACAGATAGACAGATACCACCGCACTCAGAATCCTCACATGGGTTCTGGGGATAGAAGTGAGGTCCTCATGCTGGAGAGCCAAGCACTTTCATGACTGAGCTATTTCCTCAGCTTCCTTTTTCTGGTTTTAAGTAAGCATTTTATGATTTTGTTTTCTTGCCTTTCTATGTCAATTAACATGTGCAGTATATACACATACACACACAAAGTAATCCTAAATTTTACTTTTATTGATTTATTAGAGAAATAGAGAGAGAATGGGCATGTCAGGGCCTCCAGCCACTGCAAATGAACTCCAGACACCCCAAGAACTACCTTGTGCATCTGGCTTTATGTGGGTACTGGGGAAACAAATCCTTAGGTTTTACAGCCAAAAGACTTAACCATCTCTCCAGCTCCCTAAATTTTACTTTTAAAATCCAGGTATTGGTGCTTCCTGCCCTGTTTGTATATGCTTCATGAAATCTTTCTTTTTTCTTTCTTTTACTATGACAGGGTCTCACTCTGTAGTCCTGGCTAGCTTCATGCCCATAGCAACATATATGCCTCAATATATGAAGCTCTGAGATTATGGGCTTGATCCACCACGCCAAGTTTTCTTGACTGTCTGTCTTTTTATTTGTTTGTTTGTTTGTTTATTTATTTATTAGAGAGAGAAAAAGAGGCAATTACAAAGAGAGATTGGGGAGAGGGAGAGGATGGGCATGCCAGGACCTTTAGCCATTGCAAATGAACTCCAGATGCATGTGCCACCTTGTGCATCTGGTTTACGTGGGCCCTGGGGAATCGAATCTGGGTCCTTAGATTTTTGCAGGCAAGTGCGTTAACTGCTAAGCCATCTCTCCAGCCCTTGACTGTCTTTTGACTAGTAACCACTTTTTTTGGTGTACACATGCCAGGGTCTCTTGTTACCACTGCAAGCCAACACCCACGTAGGTTTGTGTGGGTGGCTGAAGAATTGAACCTGGGACAACAGACTTTACAAGCAAATGCCTTTTAATGCTAAGCTATCTCCCTTCAGATTTTATTATCAAGGTACTTTTATATTATTAAAATTGTGGAGAATCCCCAAGAACTAGCTTTTAGGGTTATATTTATTGAGAGTTACTATATTAGAAATGAAAACTTTAGATGTTTAAACCATGTATTTATTCAATAATAATAAACTCATCAATAATACAAATTACATGTTTTATGAAAAATAACATTACTTTCCAAAATAAAAATAAATTAGAAGATTTAGCTTTGTTTTATCACTGGGCCTCACCTGTCTGCTTCTGTGTTCAGTCCATTGTGATAGCACAGTCCACATAAGCTCTGGAAAATTCTACTGAACATTCTTGGGAAGATGAAGAGAAAAATGACAAGTGATATTTTAGCATCATTCTGAAAATAGTTTCAACCTGGGTGGCACCTGAAAAAATTTTGCACAACCCCAGGGATCCTTAGAATATATTTTGAGAATCACTGTTCTCAAATAATTTGCAGTGTTTAGACATTAGTTTTTCTGGAGAGAGGCATATTGAAACAGGGTTTCACTCTAGCCCAGGCTGACCTGAAACTCACTCTATTCCCAGGCTGGCCTCTAAGTCACCCTAATCCTCCTTCCTAAGCTTCCCGATTGTTGAGATTAAAGACATGTGCCACCATTCCCAGAAACATTAGTAATTAGCAGACTTTTTAAAGATACAGCACATTGTTTTTTTCAAGGTAGGGTCTCACTCTAGCCCAGGCTGACCTGGAATTCACTATGTAGTCTCAGGGTGGCCTCGAACTCACGGCAATCCTCCTACCTCTGCCTCCCATGTGCTGGGATTAAAGGTGTGTGCAACCATGTCTGGCTAATTTTGTTTTGAATTAATATTTTAGGTTAGCTTCCTTATTGGAATTTTCATACACACGAGTCATTATCTATGTTATTAAATTTTTATTAATTTTTTAAATAAAAATGATTATAGTCATATCTCTTATCCCTCACCCCAATCCTGCTAAGGGTCTTCCGGGGTGGAGTTATTTGGTATTCACTGTGGGGACCAAGCGACATCAGTCAGTCTCTGTAGTGGGGTAGGGGACATGGTGCCTCAGGCTATTGCCATCCACCCTGAGGCTTTTACAGTCTTTCTTTCTGCCCCTTCTTCCACTATGTCCCCTGAGCCTTGGTGGGCAAGACAGGGATCTGATTTAGTGTTGAGTTCTCTGTAACCTCTGGATCTCTGCTTTGATGAGGCTTGAGTGAGCACAGTGTCTGTTGCCATCCCCCTGGAACTGGTTTTCAGGCTGGCCATGAAAGCAGTATTTGTGCCATGGCTTCTTTTGCAGTGACTTCTGGGTGTGGGCAGATGAGGTGGAAGTGCCTTGTCTCATAGCAGGTAGTTGGCCTTTTGTTTTTTTCTTTTTGGTTTTTCGAGGTAGGGTCTTACTCTAGCCCAGGCTGACCTGGAATTCACTCTGTAGTCTCAGGGTGGCCTTGAACTCTCGGCAATCCTCCTACCTCTGCCTCCTGAGTGGTGCTCCAAAGGCATGCACCACCACAGCTGGCTACTCAGCTATTTATTTAAAAATATATCTTATTTATTTATTTATTTGAGAGAGAGAAAGAGGAAAGGAGGGAGAGAGAGAGAGAGAGAGAGAGAGAGAGAGAGAGGGAGAGAATGGGCATGCCAGGGCTTTCAGCCACTGCAAACGAACCCCAGATGCATGCACCCCCTTGTGCATGTGGCTTACATGGGTCCTGGAGAATTGAACCAGGATCCTTTGGCTTTGCAGGCAAACACCTTAACCGCTTAGCCATCTCTCCAGCCCTACTTGGCTATTTTTGATTTATTGATGTATTCTGGTTCACCCCTCTGTTCTCCAGCATCTGGAGATTCAAACTGGTAGGATTCTCCCACTAAATGTGAGAGCAGTTTGAATTAAAGGAGGTAAGTATAGTTATTAGAGAGACTTATTGATGTATATGTCCACTCTTCTTAAAGAACAGTGGAGGATCTCTCTGGATCCTATTGGTTTCCTGTCCTAGGGGATCTGGCTTGGTTCTTGGAGCCAGAAATGAGTTCTCCTGTGGGTGGGTCTCATGTCCAATTCGTGAGCAGGTGGTTACCCGAACTGGATGTGTGCCACTCTTGCGCCAGTGTGGGCTTCTTGTTGGGCTGGTTGGTTTTGTATCTGGCAGGACCTCCTGCTTATTTAGTCTGTTGGTAACTATTGTTCTCCAGCAGCTTGCATCGCACTTTCCAGCACTGTGAGGGGCAGGGAACTGGATAACCTCTCAGTTCCAGCATGGTTTCTTGATATCCTGTGGCCCAGGTTGGGAAGTCTTCAGCAATAAGGTCTTACCTTTCTTTAGCTCTTACATGTAGCCAAGGGTTTTGGCAATGGTCTGTATTAATGGTCATTGCTGACAGAAAGTTAATTTGGGGGCTGGGAGTTTCATAAGGACCCTGGTCTCGATTCTCCAGGACTGTTGCTGTTAGGCATCTTTCATTGCAGTGCTGGAGGCCCAGAAAATTCTCTCTCTCTCTCTCTACCTGCCTATTTCTGTATCTCTCTCTCAAATAAATAAATAATAATAATAAAATAAATTAAAAAAAAAAAGCAGCTTGGGAGACAAGAGGGTTTATTTTACAGACTCAAGGGGAAGCTCCACAATGGCAGGGGAAAACATGGCTTGAGCAGAGAGAAAACATGGCTGGACATCAACTCTTGTCCAAAATCAGGTGGACAACAGCAGCAGGAGAGTGAGCCAAACACTGGCAAGGGGAAGCCATAAGTCTGCTCCCCAAAATACATTGCCTCCAACAAGGCTGTAATTCCCAAATCACCACCAATTGGGGACTTAGCATTAAGAACATAAGTTGGGGGACTGGAGAGATGGCTTAGCAGTTAAGGCACTGCCTGTGAAGCCTAAGGAACCATGTTCAACTCTCTAGATCCCACATAAGACAGATGCCTGCATAACGTGCTGAACCACCTGTAAACCATGCCCTAGTCTTCTCCTCTTCAGTCAGTTGATCACAGGGCACACCCCATGATGCCATAGGTGCATGCATAGGCATTTGGGCAACCTCCTCATGGAACTTACTTGTGCCTTCAGGGCCTGCTCAAGCCCAATCACAGATATACCTCTTCCACTTGATGATGGACTGCTGCTGTGCACATCCAGCTTTATGGCCTGGTGGGTCAGATAACACCCAGCTCAGAGTGGGCAGCTCAGGCTGCATAGTAACTCGGTGGCCCATTGTCAAGCATTCAGTTTCTACTAAGGCCCAATAGCAGACCAAGAGCTGTCTCTCAAAGGGAGAGTAATTGTCTGCAGATGAAGGCAGGGCCTTGCTCCAGAATCCGAATTATGCATTCTGGGACTGGGGAAATAACCATAGGATGAGTTTGGGGATCCACTGGACCCACTGTCAGTCTAAAATTTGCCAAAACTCCATTGATCACCTGACTTCTACAAGCACCTACTTTAACTGGAGGGCCATGGTGCTGTTTGGGATCTCCTGGAATCAGTGTCAATTCAGAGCCAGTGTCCAGTAAGCCCCAAAAGGTCTGGTTATTTCTTTTTCCCCAGTGTAATGTTACCCTAGCAAAAGGCCACAGGTTCCCACTGAGGAAGGATAGGACTAAGCTTAATATTGAATTTTTTTTTTTTTTTTGTTTTTTCAAGGTAGGGTCTCACTCTAGCTCAGGCTGACCTGGAGTTCACTATGTGTCTCAGGGTGGCCTTGAACTCACAGAGATCCTCCTACTTCCGCCTCCAGAGTGCTGGGATTAAAGTTGTGCACCACCACGCCCAGCTACTAACTGTTTTTCTTAATAGTTTTTATTTTTCTTTCTTTTATTTTAAAAAAAGCACCTTTCTTTTAAATTTTTTTTCGAGGTAGGGTCTCACTCTAGCTCAGGCTGACCTGGAATTCACTATGTAGTCTCAGGGTGGCCTTGAACTCATGGCAATCCTCCTACCTCTGCCTCCCAAGTGCTGGGATTAAAGGCATGCACCACCATGCCCAGCTTTAAATTGAAGTGCCAAGTCCCCCACATGAGTGTTAGGGTCCCCCAGGGTCGCCCAGTGAGCCAAAAAGAGCCGAGACTTCAAATGCAATTCCACAGCAGGATTTCTTTATTCTCTGCCTAGGCAGGGGCTCAATTTACAATGGATGCAGCCAGGAGTGAAAGAGAGCCCTGGCCCTCAGGGGAAGGGGTTTATATAGGGGAAGGAGTGGGAAAGGGGCATAGGGGTCACATCTCAGGTCAGTAGATGGTTTGCAGAACTTATCTGTTGTAAGGACCGGAGGCCCCCGTGGCTGAGTATCTCTGGAAGGTCTTTAGGTGGAGACTCCCCAGAAGCCAGGCAGGGGAGGGATTTACTGCTGGGCAAGCAAGCATAGATTACAGAGGTGGAGGACAGCACATTAGTTGGTTAGTTCCTTATCTGAGTCAGGCCTGGGCTTCTTTGTTTCGAATGACTGTCTGTTCTATAATGGCAGTACTATCCTCTGGCTATTGAATGATGTCTCCTAAGTAAGGAAGAAGAAGCTTTAACTTGGTTTAACCTTTACAACAGTAAATTAAGGGAACGGATAAGCTGAGGAATTTCCAGGGGACTGATAAGCTGAGGAATTTCCAGGGGGCTTATTTCAACAATGCAATTACAACTTGTTTCAACATACAAAAATGGCTGTACCTGAGTCAAGCGAGCAAGCAGGGTTACAGAAGCTAAATGTAGCAAGTTAGTTAATTAATTTTTTTGGTTCCTCATAAATATTTTAGTAGTATATATTTATTTGAGAGAGGCAGGTAGAGTGAGAGGGAATGGGCACACCAGGGCCTCCAGCCACTGCGAACTCCAGACACATGTGCCACTTTGTGCATCTGGCTTACATGAGTCCTGGCGATTTGAACCTTGGTCCTTTAGCTTTGCAGGCAAGTGCCTTAATTGCTAAGCCATCTCACCAGCCTTCTTTTTCTTTTTGAGACACAGTCTCACTGGTTGGTGTAAATTCACATTTGGATCGGGCAGGCCTTCCTTGCACTTGGAATGATCTTCCTATCTCTGGGATTACAGGCATTTGCCACAATGCCCAGCTCTTAAGTATTTCCTTTCATGGCCCATTAAGATTAGTACCGACAAGACCCAGAGCCCTGTAGAGCACTTAGAGGTGTGGGTCTCGGCTCCTGTGAATCTTCCCATCCTGCTTACTGAGGTCTCGATCGATTTCATCCTCAGCCACACTAGCAGCAACAAAGGCCTTTAATCCCAGGGAGGTTCAATATTGAAACTTTTGGGGGTTGTGGGAGGGTCCTTCCTCAAGGGAACCCAGCTACCCCTTCAATCAAGGGGCTCAGGATCTGTAAACTGGCTCAAGTCTGCAAACTGGTTAAGAGGCCTTGATTTTCTGTTGCTATAGTTCAAAGTGTCCTTTTGATGTTTTGCTCTGGAACTTTTCTGCTTATACAGATCAAGCAGGAACTTAGTAGGTTTGTTGTTGTTATTATTATTATTATTATCTATTTCATTTCTGGGAACACCATGATTAAGCAGCCAGTACCAAAGGTCCACACGAGTCACACTGTTATGAGCATTGTTTTACCTGCGCTGTCCATTACGGTAAACACGCTCACCTTGCCTTTGGCGATTCAGTGCTGATACTTGGCCCTTGTTGCCCGAGACCCAGTTAGACCCATTGCATCTAAGTCACCTAATGCAGCAACTGCGGCTCCCACTGTAATGTCTTCTTTATGTATTATGGCAGCTACTGGCAACTTTATGCTAGTGCTCCCTTCTCAAATCTGTTTCTTATAGTCTTAATGAAGGGCACATTCTCTGGATGTGGGGGTGAAGATGAGTTTACATGGTAAATCCACTCCAGCATTCCAAGTTCTCTGAGCCTTTTAATCCCTTCATCAACATTAAGCCAAGGGATATCAGGCAGCTCAAGCTCATTCACAGTAGGCCATCTTTGGATCCATACTTCAGCCAACCAATCAAATAAACTCTTGGCATCTCTTCCAACTGCATAAACTGCAGTGTTAAATCTAAAATGTCTGCTCAGTGTGCCCATTTCAGTAAATTCAGCCTGATCTAATCTTACATTCCTTCCGCCATCATGCCACACCCTTAAAATCCATTCCCACACATATTTATTTCCCTGTGCTTCTGCCTGTACATGTTCAAAAGCTCCTGAAGTTCTTTAGGGGTGTATCTCACTTCCTCTGGAGTCAGCTTTCTATCTCCCCTTTAGGGGCATGCCTAGCCTTATGCCTTGTTATAGGCCTACAGGCAAAGATGGGAGGGCACTGAGAAGCATCAGCACCTCCTGCTGGGAGGGTCATTGCTGGTTCCTCAGACAAAGAAGGAGTGATTCCCTCAGGCAAAGGTGGAGGGGGCAATACTTCAGGGTGTGGGGGTGGGCATGCAACTGCCCTTAAAGGAGGGGAAGCCACATTCTCATGCAGAACAACTTCAGAATCTGAGAGTTCAATGTCCCCATATTCTTCAGGCTCTTCCCACACATCCCCATCCCAGTCATAGGATCCCACTCTTTTCCAATCAGTGCCCTCACTTTAACTTCTGATAGTTTGTGAGGCTGGGAATTAAGCTTATGTTGCAAGTTAGTCAATCTTACAATGAGAGCTTGGGTTTGGTTTTCTGCAATTTGTGACCTATTCTGGCTAGAGTGGAGACTCTCCTCCAGGGCACCCTTAGAAACTTTCAGATCGTGCATATGGGTCTTAAGCTTGGAAATTTCCTTTTTTTTTTTTTTTTTAGGTAGGGTCTCACTCGAGCCCAGGCTGACCTGGAATTCACTACATAGTCTCAGGTGGCCTCAAACTCATGGCAATCCTTCTACCTCTGCCTCCCATGTGCTGGGATTAAAGGCGTGCACCACCACGCCTGGCAGAAATTTCCTTTCTGAGCTTCTGCTTTTCTCTTAATAGTTTATCCAAAGATCCTAGAAGAAACCATCCAGCATCATCATTCGTCTTACTTTTCCACAAATATTCAAAATTTCTAGATACAGAGTCACTAAATTCCTTGCTTTTCACAAGATATAACTCAGGATCACCGCATATGTCTATCTCATGGAGTTCTTTAAATAGTGGGCACCTGGGATTATCAGTGCCCTCCTTATTACCAGTTAAAGTGCTCTCCTCATTGCCAGTAGAGCCTTTAGTGATACTGGAGTTGGAGAGCCAACTCTAGAGAGCACCAGGCCCACTAGGGAAATACACCCTTACAGACCTGTTTCTCTAGAACCACTCCTGATACCACAATCTGTATTAGTCAGGGTTCTCTAGAGGAACAGAACCGATAGAATGAAGTGTATTAAAAGGGAATTTATTGGATTACAACAGTCCAGCAATAGCAGGTTGCAGGCCTGAGAGTCAAGGAACATGGTAGCTGCTCAGTCCACAAGGCTGGATGCCTCAGCAGTCCCCATCCGGCACTGAAGGCCTGGAGGCTTCCTGGAGAGAAGCTGCTCTTTAGTCCATGCTGGAAAGCAGCAAGCAGAGAACAGCCAGCAGCACCTGCAGCCAGGTGGGAGGAGGGGCTGCTTTCCTTCCCAGAGCTTCTCTAGATGAAACAGCCCCCTCCTCAGAGAGGGGCCGCCCACTCTGGGGGAAAAGCTCACCCTGGGGGAAGGATTCCTCCTTTAGTTAATCCTTCCTAGAAGCAACCTCAGAGACCCACTTAATGAGGAATGTCTGTGGATTCCTAAACAGATCAAGTTGCCACAACTTAAGCATCGCACCATGGTTTTAGGGTTAGGATTTCTTCACCTTCTATGGGGCTCTTCTGATTGGGTGCCCCCTCTGCCTTGTTCAAGGTAATGACTTGCAGATGGTATCCAGGAGGGAGGTTTCTCTGGAGGGGATTCATGTTGCCATCAGTTTTGTGTATTACCCTCACTTCATTCCCCATGTCCACTACCCCCTAGACCTTTCCACCCCTTCTTTCTTTCTTCCTTCATTTTTCTTTCTTTCTTTTTGCTGACTCTTGACTTGTTCTCAAGCAGCCCTCCCTCCCTTCCTCCTTCCCTCCCTCCCACTTCTCCTTTTCCCTAGCTTCATCCTAGTACCATGTCCATACTGCTGACACTGCTGATACTTATCATGCTGTAAAAGTAACTGAAGCTGATCCAAGTTAGGAACCACGAATGAGAGAGGACATGCAGCGTTTGTCTTTCTGAGCCTGTGTGACCTCATTTAGCATGATTTTTTTCCAACTCTATCCATTTTCCTGAAATTTTGATTATTTCGGTTTTCCTTACTGCTGAGTAGAATTCCATGTGTCACTTTGTGCATCTGGCTTTATGTGGGTACTAGGGAATCAAACCCAGGTTGTTAGGCTTTGCAGGCAAGTTCCTTAACCACATCTGTCCAGACCTGTGTGTGTGTATACACACACACACACACACACACACACACACACACACACACATATATGTACCACATCTTCATTAACTATTCAACTATTCGTTTGATGACAGACATCTGGGCTACTTCCAGTTGCTGGCTATTGTGAACAGAGCAGCCATAAAAATGGTGGAACATGTGTCTCTGTAGCACATAGTGGAGTCTTTAGGGTATACGCCCCAAAGAGGTATAGCTGGATCTAATGGTAGTTCTATTTTTAGCCTGTTGAGGAGTCCCCATGCTGACTTCCATAGTGGCTGTAAAAGTTTGCACTCCCCCCAGAAATGGAGTGTTTTCCTTTCCCTATGCCCCCTCCAGAAGGTGCTGTCATTTGCTTTTTTGATGGTAGCCAGTCTGACTGGAGTGAGATGGAATCTCATAGAGTCATTTTTAACTGCATTTCCCTGATGAGAAGAGATCTCTTTAGGTAGTTAATGGCCATTTGTATTTCTTCCTTTGAGAACTCCCTGTTCAATTCCCTGTCCCATATTTTGATTGAGGTGCTTGATTTTTTTTTTTTTTTTTTGAAGTAGGGTTTCACTCTAGCTCAAGCTGACCTGGAATTCACTATGTAATTTCAGGGTGGCCTCGAACTCACTGCGATCCTCCTACCTCTGCCTCCCAAGTGCTGGGATTAAAGGCGTGTGTCACCATGCCCGGCTGAGGGTGCTTGATTTGTTATTGTTTAGGTTTTTGAGGCCTTTGTACATTCTAGATATCAAACCTTTGTCAGAGGTATAACTTGCTGAAGATTTTCTCCCATTCAGTAAGTTGTCTGTTGATGGTTTGCTTCTCTGTATAACAGCTTTTTAAATTTTTTATCTATTTATTTGCAAGGAGAGAAAGAGAGAGAGATGCCGGGGCTTCTAGCCACTACAAATGAACTCCAGACACATGTGTCACTTTGTGCATCTGGCTTTACGTGGGTACTAGGGAATCAAACCCAGGTTGTTAGGCTTTGCAGGCAAGTGCCTTAACCACATCTGTCCAGACCTGTATGATAGCTTTAATCTCATGAAGTCCCAGTTCTTGAGTGATTGTCTGATTCCCTGGGCTGCCAGAGTTTTATTCAGAAAGTCTTTCCCTACACCTATATGTTGGAGTGTTCTCCCTACTTTTTCTTCTAGTTGTTTTAGAATTTGGGGTCTTATATTGAGGTATTTGATCTGTTTGGAGTTGATTTTTGTGCAAGGTGAGAGGAGGGGGGTCCCAATTCAATTCTGCATGTGGCTATCCAGTCTGTCCAGCATCATTTGCTGAAGATGCTGACTTCACTCCCGAGAGTGCTTTGGGCCCTTTTGTAAAAGATCTGGTAGCTAGTTCCTCAAAGCCATATTGGATCTTCAGTTCTATTCTGCCGATCTATGTGCCTGTACCATGCTGTTTTATAACTATGGACCTGTAGTACAATTTGAAGTCATGTATGGTGACACCACTAGAGGTGTTACTTTTGCTCAGTACATTTTTGATTGTCCGAGGCCCTTTGTGCTCCCACATGAATTTGGAGACTGTTTTTTTCCGATTCTGTGAACAATGTGGCTGGGATTTTTTATTGGGATGGCATTGAATCTATATATTGCTTTTGGTAGGATGGGCATTTTAACATTAATTCTTCCAATCCATAAATATGGAAGGTCCTTCCATCTTCTCATGTCTTCCTCCAGTTCTTTCTTCAATGATTTTGTTTTCATTGTATAGGTCTTCATGTCCTTGGTTAGGGAGATTCCAAGGTATTTTATTTTTTGTGGCTATTATAAATTGGACTGCTTCCCTGATTTCTTTTTTCATATTATTGCCATTGATATATATGAAGGCTATGATTTTTGTGTTGATTTTTTGTAAACTTTTAAAATATTTTTAAATTTTTTTTTTCGAGGTAGGGTTTCACTCTGGTCCAGGCTGACCTGGAATTAACTATGTAGTCTCAGGGTGGCCTCAAACTCACGGTGATCCTCCTACCTCTGCCTCCCAAGTTCTGGGATTAAAGGTGTATGCCACCACGCCTGGCTTACATATTTTTATTTATTTTTATTTATTAGAGACAGAGAGATGGAAAGAGAGAGAGGGAGAGGGAGAATAGGCACGCCAGGGCCTCTAGCCACTGCAACTGAACTCCAGACGTGGGCACCCCCTTGTGCATCTGGCTTATGTGGGACCTGGAGAATCAAACTGGGATCCCTAGGCTTCACAGGCATGTGCCTTAAACGCTAAGCCATCTCTCCAGCTCCTTGTATTGATTTTTTATTCTGCCACTTTCATGAACATGTTTATCACTTCTAGAAGTGTTTTGGTGGAGGTTTTACTTTGTTCTCTTCATATATAGAATCATGTCATCTGCAAACAGAGCTAGTTTGAGCTCTTCCTTTCCAGTTTGTATCCCTTTTATTTCTCTCATGTCTTATTGCTTGAGCTAAGACTTCAAGCACTATGAGGAAAAGCAGTGCTGAGAATGGGCACCTTTGTCTAATTCCAGACATTAATGGAAATGGTTCAAGTTTTTCCCCATTTAGGTCTTTAGGTTTGTTGCATATTATCTATTGCCTTTATTATGATGAGATAGGGTCCCTCCATCCGGATATATTTTATCCAGAGTTTTTTTATGTTTATTTTTAAAATTTTTATTTCTATTTATTTATTTGCCAGTAGAGAGAGCTAGAAGAGAGGCAGACAGAGAGAGAATTGGCATGCCAGAGCCTCTAGTCACTGTAAACGAACTCCAGATGCGTGTGCCCTTTGTGCATCTGGCATACGTGGGTCCCAGAGAATTGAACCGGGATTCTTTGGTTTCACAGGCAAATGCCTTAACCGCTAAGCATTTCTCCAGCCCAATTTTATCCAGAGTTTCAATCACGAAGGAATGTTGAATTTTGTCAAAAGCCTTTACTGCATCTATTGAGATGATTGTGTGGCTCTTGATGATAAGTTTGTTTATGTGATTAAATTATATTTATCAATATTCATATGTTCAAACAACCCTGCAGCCCTGGGATGAGCCCTGCTCTGTCGAGGTGGAGGAGGCTTTTGAGGTGTTCATGGATTTGGTTTGTAAAACCTTCACTAAGAGTTGTCAATTAAAAAAAAATCACATACTAAAAAAAAAACCTAAAAAAAAAAAAAAAAAAACAGCAACAAAAAAAACTTCACTGAGAACATTTGCATCTAAGTTCACCGGGGACATCAGTCTTTACTTCTCTTTTCTTGTTGTGTCTCAGTCTGGTTTTGGTATTGGTTTAATGCTGGCTTCATAGAGGGATCAGAGAGCATGCCCTCTGTTTCAATGGTGTGGAATAACTTGTGAAAAACTGGCTTTAGTTCTTCAATGAAGGTTTGGTAGAGTTCAGCAGTGGAACCATCTTGGCCTGGACTTTGGGCGGGGATGGGGAGGGTGGGGGGCTTCTAATTACAGCTCCAATCTCATTTGATGTTAGGTCTTTATTCAGGTGATTTGTCTCATCTGGGTTTAGTTTTGGTACGTGGTATGAGTTCAAGAATTCATCCGTTTCTTCACACTTTCCAATTTTGTGGAGTATAGATCTTTGAAATATGGCCCAATTTTATTAGGGTCTGTTATAACTTCTCCCTTTTTGTTTCTGATCTTGTTGATTTGAGTCTTCTCTTTGTTCCTTTTGATTAAGTTGGCTAGAAGTTTATAAATATTGTTTATTTTTTCAGAGAACCAGCTCTTTGTTCATCAATTTAATTTTTTTTTAATTTCCATTGATTGATTTCTGCTTGGATCTTGATTATTATTATTTTATGTCTCATCCTATTATTCTAGTTTTTCCAGTGCTTTCAGCTAGAGGGTTAAGTTATTGACTTGAGATCGCTATGTTTTTGCAATGAAGGCATTTATTGCTATAAACGTCCCCCTTTTTTTGGTTTTGTTTTTCAAGGAGGGTTTCATTCTAGCCTAGGCTGACCTGGAATTCACTATATCGTCTCAAGTTGGCCTCAAACTCACAGCCCTCCTTCTATCCCAGCCCCTCAAGTGCTGGGATTAAAGGAGTGCTTGGCTAAACTTCCCTCTTAAAACTGCCTTCACTGTGACCCATACATTTTGCTAAGTCGTGTTTTTCATTATCGGACAGCTCTAGAAATTTTTTCAATTTTCTAGAAATTTTAAAATTATCTTTTTGATTTCTTCAACGACCCATGCATTGTTTAATAGTAAATTGTTCAGCCTCCGGGTGTTGGCTGGTTTTCTGGTGTCTCCTGTAGAGTGTTCAGTGTGGTTGATCGCGTCTTCAGCTTGGATTACTCTATGCAATATTCTCTGTAGGATTGGCTCAGTGCTCATATAATTACATAGCTGGCTTTATCACGGAAAGGTTTTCCTTTGCCTTCTATTATAAGTGATAACTTTGCTGGTATTGTACTTTGGGTTGGCAGCTGTTCTAATGCTCTGTTCTAAGACCTCCTGGCTTTTAGAGTTTCCACTGATGAATCAGAGGAAAATTTGATTAGTTTGCCTTTGTATGTAACAAGCTGGTTTTCTCTTGCAGGTGTTAGAACCTTTCTTCATTTTCAGTGTTGAGAGTTTTGACTAGAATATGACGGGGAGTTTCTTCTCTGCTCCTGTCTGTTTGGTGTTCTGTGCACCTCTTCTACTTTGATGAGGTTGGGGGAAATTTCTTCAACAATTCTGTGCCTTTGGCTTGTATTTCTCTCTTTTTTTTTTTTTTTTTTTTGGTTTTTCGAGGTAGGGTCTCACTCTAGTCCAGGCTGACCTGGAATTCACTATGTAGTGTCAGGCTGGCCTCGAACTCTCGGCAATCCTCCCACCTCTGCCTCCCAAATGCTGGGATTAAAGGTGTGCGCCACCACACCCAGCCTTTCTCTCCCTTCTTGAATGCCAGTGATCTGAGTGTTCTTTCTAAGGTGTCCCACAATTCCCTCATATTCTGCCCACATGTCCTTTTTAAAATTATTATTTATTATTTTTTATTTATTTTTGGAGAGAGAGAGAGACAAAGAGAGATAGACAGAGAGGGAGGGGAGACAGAAATGGGTGCACCAGCAGTCTCTCAGCTGCTGTGAACGAAATCCAGATGTGTGCGCCCCTTTGTGGTCAAGTGCGGCATTGCGCCCTTGCGTCACTTTGCATCTGGCTAAACGTGGGACCTGGAGATTGGAACCAGCGTTCTTAGGCTTAGCAGGCAGGCGCCTTAGCCGCTAAGCCATCTCTCCAGCCCTGCCCACATGTCTTTTTGATGCAAGTGCTCCTAGTCCATTCTCCATACCGTCTGCTCTGTTGGTGAGACTTTCTTGGGAGCCTTTTAGAAGAGTCATGTCATTGTGGTTGTCTATTACATTTTTTCCCACATCTCCATCTCTTTGTGGAATTTCAGTTTCATTTCTTGGTTATATTTGCTGGTTATTTCTTGGAATTTGTTCCTGCATTTGATTATATCATCACTGAGTGTATCCCACTACCAACTGAGAGCATTTTTTGGTAGGTTCTTTCCCACTCCCTCTATTCTTCTAGCAAGTTCTTTTTGTTTGCTTTTTTGTTTTTGTTTTTGTTTTGAGGTAGGGTGTCGCTCTAGCCCAGGCTGACCTGGAATTCACTATGTAGTCTCAGGGTGGCCTCGAACTTGAACTCCCAGTGATCCTCTTACCTCTGCCTCCCGAGTGCCGGGATTAAAGGCGTGCGCCACCACGCCTGGCTCTATCAAGTTCTTTTTGATTCTCTTCAATTGCTTTTGAGATGTGTATTGAGTTCTTTTTGTTGATTTGTTTCCGTTTCCTTCCGCCACAGTTTTGAGTTCATTCTTGAAGTCTTTTTGTTGATTTTCTTCATTCAGCCATGTTTTAAATTTGAGTTGTTTACTTCAGTTCTCCACAATTTTTCTACCATCCTTTTGTTCATAGGCTCATTAAGGTTGTTGAATACACTTGTCATAGCTGCATTTTGGGGTTGTATGATCAGAATTTCCTCTTGGTTTGCAAGATAGGCTTCTATTATGGGGCTAGGCATCCTCAGTGGGGATCTTTTAACCTGGTGTGTTGTTTATTTTGTATTGGAATCTGCCCATCTTAAGGTAGTTGTCTCATTTGATTAGTACCTCTTGTGGATTACGCCTTGTCTTGCCCACATTTGATCAAGGTAGGGGCAGCATGATTGCTTGGTTGCAAGTTCTGGCCGGGTTCCTTGGAGCCTGAAATGGGCCTTCCTTGTAAATTCAGTCTCCTAGGAGTTCTGGGTGGGGCCCTGGAAGGCCTGACCAACGTAGTGACCAAGCAGGATCCTGTTGTCTCTGTTACTTGCTTTATGGTCCTTGCTTATGGGCTTGCCTGTGGCTCCTGACGGAAAGAAGGGCAGAGACAGCAGGGCTCCAGTTATTGGGGTTGGATCTCAGGCTCAGGGGTTGTGGGGACTGCCTGGGTCAAGCGTTTGTGGAGGTGGTCTGGGTTCAGTGATGTCAGTTGATCCCTGAACCAACACGTGTTGTGTGGGGATCTGGGAACTGCTCCAGATCTGGATTAGGGCTTTCCCTACATGTGTCACGAGAGCATGCTCCTTGGTCAGGCACTTCCTTATGCAGCCCCTGAGCACACCCAGCAGTCAGGCACTTCCTAAGCCAGCCTGGGGGCATAGATGAAGGTCAGGCACTTTCTCCATAAGAGCCATTATATTTTGCTCTCATTTTTCCTCCTCTTCTATTGTCCTTTCCCATGTCCCCTGCCTCCCTCTGGCTGGTTGGGTTGTTCCCTTCCTTCTCTGTGGACACAGGCGATACGTGGAGGTCAGAGGATAACTTGGAAGTGCCTGTGCTCCCCCTTCTTTGAAGGTCTTTCGCCACAGATGAACTGCCAGAATCCAAATGGATGTCAGAGTAGCCGGCCCGCAAGCTCAGCTTCTCCTTCTGCCTGTCATTGTAGTAGGCACACTGGGATCACAGGTGCATATGCCAATTGGCATCCGACTTTTACATACTGGGAAATTGAACCCAGGCTGGCAGGTTTTTCAAGGAAATCTATCTCTCTCT
Organism: Orientallactaga sibirica; assembly: GCA_036365145.1. Lineage (NCBI taxonomy): Eukaryota > Metazoa > Chordata > Mammalia > Rodentia > Dipodidae > Orientallactaga > Orientallactaga sibirica. The sequence continues at coordinate 11,703,842 of JAEOAD010000044.1, forward strand.
CTTTTCGAGATAGAGTCTCACTCTAGTTCAGGCTGACCTGGAATTCACTGTGTAGTGTCAGGGTGGCCTAGAACTCACAGTGATCCTCCTACCTCTGCCCCCCCCCCAAATGCTGGGATTAAAGGCATGTGCCACCAGCCTGGCTTAAGGAAGTCTCTTTTAAACCACTGAGCCAGTCGTGTGTTTTCTTGATGCTGCTCATTCTGACAGGGTTGAGATGAAATCAGTTTAATGTGACTAAGGATACTAGATAGTTTTAAAAATACTTATTGATCATTTTTTCTTTTTGAGAACTGTCTATTCAGTCCACTAGCCCATTGTATGATTCCTCCCTCCCTCCCTCCCTCCCTCCCTTCCTTCCTCCCTCCCTCCCTCCTTCCTTCCTTAACTTATTTTCTTTCTCCCTGCCCTCCCTCCCTCCCTCCTTCTCTCCTTCCCTCCTCCTCCCTCCCTCCCTCCCTCCCTCCCTCCCTCCCTCCTTCCTTCCTTCCTTCCTTCCTTCCTTCCTTCCTTCCTTCCTTCCTTCCTTCCTTCCACTGCAAATAGGATGCCAGGTGCTTGTGCCACTTTTTGTATCTGGCTTTACATGGGTATCTGGGGAATTGAACTCTAGCCAGCAGGCCTTGCAAGCAACCTTTAACCACTGAACAATATTCTTAGTCCTTTGCCTAACTAGTTTAGACAGCTAAGGTTTCAAATTTGCTTTTCATTTTTTTTCCCCCCTTTGGTATCTTTTTCTCTTTGTTCTGGGAGAATCTCTCCCTTCTGTTTTCACAACCATTCTAGTTAAGTAGGGGTGTTTTTCCTTTTTTGGATTTTTAACATTTTATTTTCAAAATTATTTTTAGTTTCCAGGCCCTTTGTCTTATTTTATGGCTGTATCTTTTCTGCATGGTGTGCCTGGCATCATACATTCTCTTAGCCATACAACAGTCTTGTTTTCAGTAACTCATCAGTTTCCTGCATCATCTCTACTTCTCTGGAGTAGCGCTTGCCCTGTGCTCATCTTGGTTCTACTATTTCACAATGCTGGAAGTTTGCTTCATGTTCTTGCACACCAAGGGGTGAGATGCTCACTTACGACAGCATTTAATGAGACATGGGTTTTTCTAGGAGAAAACTGAAGGTGTGTTTTCTGAGTGACATTTCTTTAAAAAAAAAAAAAAAAAAAAAGCTGCCATTCTCTTGTGCAGGTCTAGGTATTCTGTGTTGGAGACTGTATTGTGTCTGTCAAAGAATTTCCATTTTCATGTCCATATCTTCTTCCCAAGCACCGCCATATCTGCAGAAGCATGGAGGATGCTCAGTGACCAGAGAGCATTTTCTGTACACACAGCGTGCAGGATGCTCCATGTCCTCTTCTGAGCAAAGAGCATCTTCTGTCCACACAGCATGCAGTAGTTCTCTGAACACCTTTTCTCATCAGAATATGCCGTAATTTCTCATCAAATTTCCCTTCTTCATCTTTGTGATGTTAATCCTTTTATGATCCACTTCAGGGGACACTCATGTGTAGAGAAAAACATTTATCTTCAATAAATCATCTTTACACAGGAGACTTTCCTTTTTAAGGAATTCAATGGAGCAATGGGATTAGATTCCATGCTGGTGTCTGTCTAGGGAATAGGGAGTTCTAAGGGCCATTTTACAAGTCGGATTAAAAAAAAAAAAAAAAAAACCCTAGGGCTGGGGAGATGGTTCAGTGGGGAGAGCGCTTGCTACTCACATGTAAAGATTGGAGTTCCAACCCCCAGAACCCATGTGAAAGCTAGGTGTCCTGGTGCATGTCTGTAATTCCAGTGCCAGAGAAGTGGGGAAAGGTGGATGTGTGAGGCTCATGCCTAGCCAATCTACTGGAGTCACTGAGTTCCAGGTGCAGTGAGAAACTCTGTCTCAAAAAAGTGAGGTGGGCGAGGGATCGACGCAGACACCTGATATCAACCTGGCCTCCAAACACATGTATACATGTGGGCCCACACATATGAACACATGTGCATGCATACATATAAATGCAAAAACATTCTACAAGACTTTATGGCATTCTGAAATATGGAGAAGCTTGTTAAGGTAATGATAGCACAAGGGTAACACTTATAAGTAAAAATCAGAAAAATGTGCTGGGGAGATGGCTCAGTGGTTTAAAGGCCTTGCTTACAAAGACTGCTGGCCTGGATTTGATTTCCCAGTACTCACATAAAGTCAGATACACAAAATGGAGCATTTGTCTGGAGTTTATGTGCAGTGGCAAATGGCCCTGGTGTGTCCATACTCACACATACAGTCTCTAAAATAAATACATATTTTTTTGTGATTTTATCTTTTTTTTTTTCAGTGCTGAGGATCAAACTCAGGGCCTTGCGTTTTCTGAGGTAGGGTCTTGCTCTGGCCCAGGCTGACCTGGAATTCACTATGTAGTCTTAGGGTGACCTTGAACTCACAGTGATCCTCCTACCTCTGCCTCTGGGATTAAAGGCGTGCGCCACTGCCTGTCAATATATTTTTTTTTAATTATGTTTTTCAGGTGTGGTCTTAATGTCTAAATTCCTGGGGTCTTAGAACTCTCTAGTGTGTACAGGCAGGTTATATGCAGAACTATTTGTCTTCATTTAATATTCATACAATTCTCCATATTGGACCATGAAAAATTCTTGTAACTTAAATTTTTTTCTTTTCTTCTATTGATTTTATTTTTATTTAATTTTAGTTTATTAAGACAGGGTCTTACAAAGCCCAAGTTGGCCTTGAACTTGCTATGTAGGTGAGGCTGGATTTAAACTCCTGATCCTTTTGTGTCCACCTCCTAAGTGTCAGGATTACGTATGTGCACCACTGCACCCAACTTCCTGTGACTATTTTTAATTCAGACTCTAACATAAAAGGACCTTTGAATAATTCTTCTTGTGACTCAGATTGCCATTCCTTTATCCGAAGTTACAAATAGAGGAGATATATCTTCTTAAGTCCTCCCAAGATTTCTGTCTTTGTTGTCAACTAGCAAGACTTACCTTGGGGCTGGAGAGATGGCTTAGCAGTTAAACACTTGTCTGTGAAGCCTAAGGTCCCCGGTTTGAGGCTCAATTCTCCAGGACCCATGTAAGCCAGATGCACAATGGGGCGTATGCATCTGGAATTCATTTGCAGTGGCTGGAGGCCCTGGTGTGTCCATTCTCTCTACCTGCCTGTTTCTTTCTCTCTCTCTTAAATAAATAAATAAATAATAAAATATTTGTTTAAAAAGTCCCTAACAAAATTACAGACCTTTTTTTTTTTAAAAAAAAAAAAATACCTTTAAGGTTAGTTTCTATAAGATCTCATTTTAAAGCTTCTTTTGTTTGTAACATTTTTGTTTTTGTTTTTATTTTTATTTATTTATTTATTTATTTTTGGTTTTTCAGTTTTTCGAGGTAGGGTTTCACTCTGGTCCAGGCTGACCTGGAATTAACTATGTAGTCTCAGGGTGGCCTCGAACTCTCGGCGATCCTCCTACCTCTGCCTCCCGAGTGCTGGGATTAAAGGCATGCGCCACCATGCCTGGCTGTTTTTATTTTTTGAGGTAGGGTCTCACTTTAGTTCAGGCTGGCCTGGAATTCACTATATACTTTCAGGTTAGTCTCAAATTCACAGCAATCCTCCTACCTCTGCACCCCAAGTGCTGGGATTAAAGACATGCACCACCATGCCTGACTATAACTTTTTTTTTTTTTGGTTTTGCTAGGTAGGGTCTCACTCTGGTCCAGGCTGACCTGGAATTAACTATGTAGTCTCAGGGTGGCCTTGAACTCTCGGTGATCCTCCTACCTCTGCCTCCCGAGTGCTGGGATTAAAGGCGTGCGCCACCACGCCCGGCTGACTATAACTTTTTATTTTGTTCAATTTGTATTAGTTAGAGTTGCCTAGAGGAATAGAATCAATAGGATGTGTGTGTGTGTGTGTGCGTGTGTATGAGAGAGAGAGAGAGAGATTATATGGAATTGACTCATACAATCATGAAATCTGGGAAGTCTAAAGTCTGTGGAGTAGGCCAGCAGGCTGGAGATCCAGGATTGTACAGGTGTTGGAGGACTCTTATTTAGGGAGGGGAGTTTGTACTGTTCAGGTCTTGGAATAGGTGAGGCGCACTCACATTTTAGGAGGCCAGCTATCTTACTCAGAGTGCCTCAATCTTAGTGCTTATCTTATCTAAAATACGCTTCATGTTGACACATAAAATTAGCCATCCCAGCAATTATATCAGCACGTGTAAAGACTGAACTTTTAGCCGGGCGTGGTGGCGCACGCCTTTAATCCCAGCACTCGGGAGGCAGAGGTAGGAGGATTGCTGTGAGCTCGAGGGCACCCTGAAACTACATACTGAATTCCAGTTCAGCCTGAGCTAGAGCGAGACCCTACCTCAAAAAAACCAACATATATATCATATATATATGATAAAAGATTGAACTTTAAAAAATATTTATTCATTTGCAAGCAGAGTGAGATAGAAGAAAGACAGACAGACAGAATGGGTGTGACAGGGTCTCCAACCACTGCAAATGAACTCCAGATACATGTGTTGCTCTGTTCATCTGGCTTTACGTGGGTATTGGGTAATTGAACTTGGATTGTTAGGCTCTGCAGGCAAGCACCTTAACTGCTGAGCTATCTCTCCAGCCCAAGATTGAGCATTTAAAAAATTTTTTTATTTTTACTTGAGAGTGACAGACAGAGAAAGAGGCAGAGACAGAGAGAGAATGGGTGCACCAGGGCCTCCAGCCACTGCAAATGAACTCCAGATGCATGTGCCACCTTGTGCATCTGGCTTATGTGGGTACTGGGGAATCGAGCCTTGAACCAGGGTCCTTAGGCTTCACAAGCAATCACTTAACCGCTAAGCCATCTCTCCAGCCCCATAGATTGAGCATTTTTATTCAGTGGTTTTCTAGAGAGTTCGGGTGATTGTTAAGTAGAACAGATGAACTATTTCACCATGTACAAGGCTTTCCCACAATCCCTGGTTTCTCCAACCACGTGCTCAAATATTCCCTAAATAAACATTCTAAAATTCCTGCAGTCCCACAAACACTCCTGTTTTATACATGTGGGCTTTGCACTGACCATTCCTTGTGTCAAAAAATAGCCACCAGGAACCTCTTGTGAACTCAGTACCTCTCTCCATGCTGCATCCGTTTCTTAGGGGGACCACAGAGATCCAGAGCACAGAGAAGCAGGCGTCCTGGGAGCTCATTTTCAAGCACTTCAGAAAAAATAAGGTGGAAATTGCAAGTGCCATCTCAGAGCCGTTTCCTTTCTTCATGAGCCTCCGTGATCACGACTTGATCTCTGAGCAGATGTTTGAAGTAAGTGAGGAGAATTCCTTCATGTCAGAAAGCTCAGTCCCTTGTTGTGTTATGGGTGTAGCCAAGGCTGAAGGGCCTCCTATGAGAGGGGACCTTTACTGTTGGTAAGTTAGGAGGTGACAGGAGAAAGAGACATCACACACACACACACACACACACACACACACACACACACACACCCATTTCTGCTGTAACTGTTGGTTGAATCAATGGTGATGGAGTGGGAAGAATGGGTGGGGGTAGAGGGCAGGAGCAGGTAGGATGGGGGCAGGATGGACGGGGAGTGGGAATGCTTTGCTTCGGGGGTACAGAACATTTTGTTTCACTTTTTACAGTGTACCAACATAAACTCAAATCAAATGTGTCCATCAGCATCTCATCACAAAGGGTACTTATTGTAAATGCTTGACTCGGAGAATTTTGAAGCTCCCAGGGTGGGTGTGTTACAGACAAATATACAAGCATATGTTTGCTATTGTCTCCCCAAATTGTTTCTTGTTCTTTAGACATTTCTGGGGCCCAAGAATGTAGTAAAGATTAGTGAAGGGGTCCTCTGGGAAATACTGAAGACACGTCTTTTCTGTGTCTTTTAAAAATTTTTTAAATTATTTTTTTGGAGAGAGACACAGAGAGAGACAGAGAGAGAGGGAGAGGAAGACAGAGATGGGCGCGCCAGCAGTGTGTCAGCTGTTGCAAACGAAATCCAGATGTGTGCGCCCCCTTGTGGTCAAGTGCGGCATTGTGCCCTTGCGTCACTTTGCATCTGGCTAAACGTGGGACCTGGAGATTGGAACCACCGAAGATTGGAACCAGTGTTCTTAGGTTTAGGAGGCAGGCGCCTTAACCGCTAAGCCATCTCTCCAGCCCTTTTCTGTGTCTTTATGAATTTTTTATACTCTTTGGCCAGGATGGTCACTGGGTTGCCTGGAGCCCATCAGGACAGGACAATCTTAAAGAAGAAGTGGTCACCAGAACAACCACTCATGGTGTGAAATACTGACTTGGCTCCTGAACACACTACGTGACTTTGAGCACACTTTTATTCTTCAAAACCATCCTTTCCTTCCAATTGTATATCAGTGTCAGAGAGTGAGGTTCCAATAAATAAGTCTGTAATTATGTCCGAGGACTGTACAAAATCATGCCAATAAGTGCAATACACATTTCACAAGAGAACAGAGTTTGTGCTTATGAGAACATATTGCTTATTAACTATGAACCCATAACAACATAATTTTCTATTCAATATTTTTAAGCGTGTTCGAGAAGCTTGTGAAGAAGGGGTGTCAATGGCAAGAGTGGCATATAAGGTCCTCAGTGTACTGGAGAAGACTTTTGACCTGTCGCTTCTGAAGGTGTTGTTCAGCAGAGCCAATCTGATGGCCTATCCTGACTTACGTGAGATTAGCAGAAGCTTTTCAAATGGTAACTGCAGCTCTTGCCTGCTTTGGGGGATTCATAACCATGCCATTCATTCAGTCAGTCAATCACTTGTTTATGAATCGTTGACATACATTTTACACAGGGACATGGCAAGCACAGAGAGTGAAGAAAACACACCTAGCCTGTGAGTTCAGGGAACTTACACATAGGCCAAGTAACCCCCAGATAATTGTTTTACCAGGGCCAGCTTTGCCGCTACTCTACTCTGCTGTGGAAAAAGATAATAGAAAGGGAAGAGCTCTCTCTGATGCTTACAGACATGTTTTTTAAAAAAAAAAAAAAACAAAGTATTTTGGTATTAGAAAATGTCTCTCTCAGGCTGGAGAGATGGCTCAGTGGTTAAGGTGCTTACCTGCGAAACCTAAGGACCCATGTTTGACTCTTCAGATCCCATGTAAGCCACGCACACAAGTTGATGCAAGTGTGCAAGGTCACACATGCCCACTAGGTGGCACATGCATCTGGAATTCGACTGCACTAGCTGGAGGTCCTGGTGCACCAATTCTCTCTCTCCCTCTCTCATAAAAAATGTAAGAAAAGAAAAGAAATGTGTCTCTTAGGGGTGGGGTGATGGCTCAGTGGGTAAGAGCACTTGCTGTTCAAGTGTGAAGACCTGAGTTCAATCCCCAGCACCTATGTAAACAGGCAGGCATGGCTGTTCATGCCTGTAACTCTAGCCCTGAAGGTGGGGAGCAGAGACAGGTGGATTGCCGGATCATTCTGGTCAGCTAGTCTAGCCCTGAAGTGGGGAGCTCCAAATTCAGTAAGAGACTGTCTCAGGAAAATGAAGTGGACATGTGATAGGGAAGGGCACCCCACATCCTCTTCTGGCCTTTGCATTTGTGTGGGTCAGTGCAGTGCATGGGCACACACATGTGCGTACCATCCACATTACAAACACACACACACACACATTGAAAAAAAAAAGAAATTGATCATTGAGCCGGCCATGGTGGTGCACACCTTTAATCCCAGCACTTGGGAGGCAGAGGTAGGAGGATTGCTGTGAGTTCAAAGGCAGCTTGGACTCTAGAGTGAGTGCCAGGCCTGCCTGGGCTAGATGTGAGATCCTATCTAAATAAAGAAAAAGGAATTGATCATACAGTGCAGTCCTGAGTCAGCTTGCTTCTCCAAAGGAAGAATGGAAAAATCACAAGGGAAGCCGGCGTGGGCCCAGCGAATGGGGAGGGCAGCATGTGTCAGCTATTGAGTGTGAAGGGGAGGGTGGGCTTTCCAAACCGTGAGGCTCACAAGTTGCCTGTACATGAAGCCATCAGCTCCTGGGGAGGGAAAAGCAGCTGGTTTTCCCTCCGGGCCTCTGTAGCATCACCTTCCCTGCTCCGTGACTTCCAGTGCATTCTCACCTCCAGAACTCTTACTTCCTTATGGGTACTTGTTGGAAGGCCTTTTCTGTATTTCTTGGGTGTTTTTGTCTCATGTCTTTGTGTCGTCTTTCTCCACCTGTGTTTGCTGGATCACCTTGAAATGCAGCTCTGCGTGTCCTGAGCTGATTTTCTGCCCTTTCCTGTTGCCACTTCCTTGGGTCTCTGGGAGTTACTTCCTGTTTGGGCCCTTCAGAAAGCAGTTTTCATTTTTTCTTGGCTCCCACCATCCCAACTAGGGCAGTGGTACTTCTTTTTCACGCTGTTGCTTAATGACCATATATATCATCTCTCCTGACTCAATTAAACCAGGGTTCCTCTCTATTTATCTTTCTCTCCCTCCCTCCTTCCTCCCTCTTCTTTTCCTTCCTGCAACTTTAAAAGCTATTGGATCTTGTGTTATATTTCTCTTAAGTATTTTCTAAAATTTGTTTTGTTTATTTATATTTATTTTATTTGAGGGTGACAGGCAGACAGAGAAAGAGAGTGGATGGGCGTGCCAGGGCCTCCAGCCTCTGCAAACTAACTCCAGATGCATACGCCCCCTTGTGCATCTGACTTATTAGGTCCTGGGGAATCAAGCCTTGAACCAGGGTCCTTAGGCTTCACAGGCAAGCGCTTAACCCTAAGCCATCTCTCCAGGCCTCTCTTAAATATTTTTATTTATTTGTGAGCAGAGAGAGAGAGAGAGAATGGGCACACCCTCTTTCTGTTTCTCTAAACTACTACTTTCACCTCAAGAAATTCCTGTGTTCTTTCCTATTCCTAGTTGTATGTCATTTAAAAAATATTTTCACTATTAACCATCTACTTGAAATTGTTTTTCACGGTTCTCTGATCTTTTTTTTAAAATCATTTAATTTATTTTTGGAGAGAGACACAGAGAGAGACAGACAGAGAGGGAGAGGGAGACAGATAGAGATGGGTGCGCCAGCAGTCTCTCAGCTGTTGTGAACGGAATCCAGATGTGTGCGCCCCCTTGTGGTCAAGTGCGGCATTGCAGCGTCACTTTGCATCAGGCTAAACGTGGTACCTGGAGATTGGAACCAGGTTCTTAGGCTTAGCAGGCAGACGCCTTAACCACTAAGCCATCTCTCCAGCCCTCTCTGATCTTTTTGAAGATATATTAGCCACAATTTACAGCCTCCCCACTAGTTACTTGCCTTTAACATTGAGAGGTACAACCCAATGGGAATAAGCTATACGACTGCAGGAGCAACACCAAGGAATAGGGTAGGTGGGGTCCATAAGGCCTGTAGGCACCTAGATGTGTAATGGTGAGAGATGTAGCCCAGGTCACTGCCTGATATCTCTAGTTACCTTTCCTTTTCTCTTCCCAGTGGCTCATGGCAACTTCCCTTCCCTGCTGTATGAGGGACCAGCTGCCCAGCAGATGATCAGCATCCAGTCCGGCCACAAGCAAGGTAGTTATGACTCACTGCTAAAACCTTGTGTGATCGTATGTCCCCCATAGACTCGTTTTATTAATTTAATTTTTAATTTACATTTAAATTTTTAATTAATTTAATGTAATTTGGATCTCCAACCACCTGGCTGGAAGAGGTGTCACGAGGAGGGGTGGATCCTGGGCTCCAGCCTTAAGATGTGTTTGGGGAGGAGGATTTCCAGCTCAAAGGTGTGCAGAGCCGTCTGAGCTCTGGTGGGGGTCCCTGCTGCCCATTTGTGCTCGCTGCTTTTGGTGTTTGCTGACTGGTGATGGTTTTTCTCTCTGCTTGGATGTATGGAAGCATCTTCTTCTACCACGGATGGAACTCCCCCTTGGATCTGTAAGCTTGAAATAAATCCCTTCCCCCCCGCACCCCTGCACCAACTGTGCTTGGTTTGGATGCTCACCCAGCCACGTAGACCTGACTACAACACCTTGTTTCTCATATAGTGATTCTTCTAAGGATTTTTCATGAGCAATGCCATTTTATCTCCACAAACTTACCGATTTAGAGGGACAAATGGTTGCTTTGTCTTATAGATGAAGTAGAACCCTAAATGGGGGTGACTGTTAACAAGGCCAAAGTGGTCAAGTGGGAGCAGAGACCCGCGCCTCTGACAATTTCCTGTGATGGTGGATATATGGATCACTGAGCAGAATTCTCACAGGAGATATCAGGGGACCTGAAGGTGGGGACTCAGGGCCTGGGACTGAAGAGAGAATGTAGGGTTGGGGCCTGTCACGTGGGATGTGAGACCTCTAGAGCAGAATCAGTGGAAACACAGGGCTGCAGCAGGAGGGCTGGGCTAAAGTGAGACCTTTCATTAAAAAAAAAAAAAATCGCCAGGCATGGTGAGAGAGACTGTGCCAGCCAGCCTTTGGACAGAGAGCCGAGTGATTACCACTTTAACCTGAGCAGGCTTGGAAGTGCATTTCACCATGCAGGTGTGCAAGCATAAGTTCAAGCCTAGCACCCACGACAAAAGCCAGGTGTAGCCAGATATGGTGGCTCACTCCTGTCATTCCAGCACTCAAGAGGCTGAGCTAGGAAAACCACCTTGAGTTTGAGACCAGCCTGAGCTACAGGGTGAGTTCCAGGCCTCACTGGTCTGCCCCAAAGACCAAATCCAGAAGAAACAACAACAACCAAAGCCAGGCATAGGTGTGCACACCTGCAAACCCAGTGCTGGGAGGAGCCGAGACATGAGGATTATTGAGACTCTCTGGTCAGCAGGTCTAACAAAAAACAAAACAAAACTGTGCAACTCAAGGTTCAATGGCGGTTCCTGTCTGAAGGAAATAAAGAGGAAGAGTAACACAGGGAGAGGACACTGAGGTCCTCCACGTGTGTGCACGCAGGGTGCATATACGTGTATACGTAGCAAAAAAAATTAAAATTCTTAAGAACCAGAGCCATTTATCCTTTCCAGAGCTCAGGTTCCTGTTTGCCTCTCCTGCTCTTACTTCAGAGCTTGGATCAAACCTTTCCAGTAATATTAATTTTCTGGTTCCCCTTTCTTTTTTTACCATAGCTTTGTGTGGGAAAAGAAGATGAATCTTTGTGAGTTCTGTACTGAACGTTCTGACCATTGGGGGTAGATTATGGATGCCCTATTTATTTTGAAGTAATAAGTACTGGGGAAAGACAGTGGTTGTTTTTGTTTTTGTTTTCTCCCTTTCTTTCTATTCTCTTTCTGCCTACTTGTTCTAAAGAATTAACGTTGTAATTTGATCCCTGTGTGCCCCATATTACTTATTATCTCTACATTCCTGGTCTCACCTGAGCATCCTGTGGTGTTTTGGGATCCTATTATCATGTACATCCTTCTTTCTCCTCAGTGTCTGATGATTCAAGAACTTCAGAAAAAGTGTTTCACAGAAGCAGAGGAGGTGTTGGTCAGCAACAGTGCTAGAGACTGTGCATTTCCAGAATTTTATCTCTAGGAAAAAGGATAAATGCTCTATGTTCTTTTGAACCTGTCCTCATTGTTTCTCTCTTTCTTCCTCTCTCCATACCCCCTCTCTGAGCATGTGTGTATGTATTGTCCTGAGTATGGGAACTCATGGCATTGTGAATGCTAGGCAAGTATGTGACCACTGAGTATGTGACCCAGCTCCTTATCCTTGGCAGTCCTAGAAATTTCCAAATGAGAAACAAAGAGTCAGAGAAGGTTCCCAGCCAGCTCCCAGACAATGGAGGAGAAAACCATGCTTTCAACACCATTGGGCTGAAGCTGACAAGAGAAGGGTCCCTGTTACGCTTGTCTCTGTGAAAAGGGAAGAGCCTTTGTCAGTGTGGAGGAAGAGATCATCAAAACTGAAGAAAAGGCTGGAGAGATGGCTTAGCAGCTAAGGCGCCTGCCTGCCAAGCCTAAGAATGCCCATTAGATCTCCAAGTCCCACATTTAACCATATGCAAAAAGTGACGCAAGGGTGCAATGCCTCACTTGCCCACAAGGGGGCGCATGCATCTGGAGTTCATTCACAGTGGCTGAAATGGCCCTGGTGCACCCATTCTCTATCTCTCTACCTCTTCCTCCCTCTGTCTGTCTCTCTCTCAATGAAAAACTGAAGAAAATACAGAAAACAATAGATTTTATTGAAAGCTTCCAGGAGTTTAAGAAAAAAAAAAAACCTAGGGAAGAAGCGATAGAGAAGGGAACGTGAGAGCCAAGGTAGGAAGGAGACACCAGAATAAGAGCCTGACAGAAACTCGTGCAGAGAAACAAATAAACGCTGCTACTGCTCATGGGCTAAGTGCAGCATGATGAGGTGGGGACAGAAGAAAATGAAATAAAAATGGGGGGGCTGGAGAGATGGCTTAGCAGTTAAGGTGTTTGCCTGCAAAGCCTAAGGACCCCAGTTCGATTCTCCAGGTCCCACGTAAGTCAGATGCACATGGTGGTGCATGCGTCTGGAGTTCGTTTGCAGTGGCTGGAGGTCCTGGTGGGCCCATTTTCACTCTCTCCTCCTCTCTCTGTCGCTAATAAATAAATAAATAAAAATAAAATCTTTTTTTTTTTTTAAAGTCAAATTTTAAAAAGTGGGCAAAGAATGAAACTGTCCAAGAAAGGGAGGGGAGTGATAGGCAGCTTGTAGCCCTGAATTAAGTTACTACATACAGAACCTTCCCAGCTCTCTGCACAGTGAGTTTCCTGAGCAACGTCCCAAGTACGAGGGTGACTCTTAAACACACTGAGCAACTTCACAGTCTCTGAGCAAGATGGATATCTCACTTGAGGGTGTCCACCTAAAGAGACTAGGTATCCCCATCAGCAGACCAGTGGGGCCCGGCAGGGGACAGCATACCCAGGACACACTGAGGTTCTCGTGAGTCCACCGTGACTACGTGTTTTCTCCTTGGCCGCAGACTGGAACCTGGGAGGGATACTGAGGACTGCATTTCTTTTCAGCAGGGCAGAGCAACGCCTCTTTTGAAGTGAGCTGGCGAGAGGAGCTCCAGGATGGCTTGAGCTCCTTACCAAGGTGTGGTCCAGGTAAGGAAGGGGAGCCTCCCCAGCCCTGGGCTGCTGGCTGCAGAGATGTTTGCTGCTGGCTTTGTCTAAGCAAATTCCCAGATAGGAGCCTGTGCATTTACCATGGCCGATTGTGTGAAACACCAGAGATTCTTGTATCCTTTTGTGAATGGCCTGACCCTTACTGGAAGAATATGTGGGTTTGCTATTTGTGTGGAATTTTTGTGCTAAAGATTCAAAACTGTAATTTTCATACCAGTGAACCCCATATTATCACTGCCTGTCCTAATTATATCTGGGTACCCTACCTAAGGGGTTTCTGGTTCCCTCTGTCTTATCTACATTACTCTCTTTGTGTCTCTCCTCTCTCTCTCTCTCTCTCTGTGTGTGTGTGTGTGCTGGGGCTGTGAACTCACAGATTTGTGAGTGCTAGGCAAGATTGGGACCACTGAGTCAGGCCTCCAGCCCTTGGTTCTTGTTTCTTTTCAGTGTCTGGCAGTCCTGCAACATGCCAAGTAAGAAACAAAGAAGCAGAGGAGGGGCCCAGCCAGCAGCAAGGCAATGGAGGAGGTAAACTTGCTTTCCATGCCATTAACATACAGCTGACACTAGAAAGATCTCTATAACTTTCGTCCCTGCAAACATGGAAGAGAATATGGGAGAAGGGATCTTCAAGAATGAAGAAAATGTAGGAAATGATGGATTTTAAAAATATATATTTTATTTATTTATATGAGAGAGAGAGAGAGAGAGAGAGAGAGAATGGGCATGCCAGGGCCTCCAGCCACTGCAATCGAACTCCAGATGCATGTGCCACCTTGTGCATCTGGCTTATGTGGGTCCTGGAGGATTGAACTGGGGTCCTTTGGTTTTGCAGGCAAACGCCTTAACCTCAAAGCCATCTCTACAGCCCAGAAATGATGGATTTTATTGCAAGCATCCAGAGTTTGAGAATGAACTGAGATAGAAAAGGGGGAAAAGAGAGTCAATGTAGGAAGGAGACAAGCAGAATAGGAAACAGGTTACAGAGGTAAAAGCGAGAGAACAGGGCTGGAGAGATGGCTAAGCAGTTAAGGCGCCTGCCTGCTAAGCCTAAGAACCCAGTTCCAATCTCCAGGTCCCATGTTTAGCCAGATGCAGTGACGCAAGGGTGCAATGCCTCACTTGACCACAAGGGGGCGCACACATCTGGATTTCGTTCACAGCAGCTGAGAGACTACTGGTGCTCCCATCTCTATCTGTCTCCCTCTCCCTCTCTGTCTGTTTCTCTCTGTGTCTTTCTCCAAAAATAAAATAATAAAAAAATTTTTTTTAAGTGAGAGAACATTGTGTAGAGAAGTGAATAAACACTACGACAACTGATGTAGGCAGGAAGTGTAGAGTAACTAAGCCAAGAAAAAAGACGTATCAGACAAGCAATGTGCACAGAGTGAAAACTGCCCAAGAAAGGGAAGGAAGGAGTGGCAGCTTGTAGTCCTGAGGTAAGAGTCACTAGAGGGAGAACCTTCCAGACAAAGGGTCTGTCTCCACAGTGAGTTTTCAGAATACTGTCTCCCAGGATGAGGGTGACACTGACACACACACGGAGCAACTTCACAGTCTGAGGTCAAGTGCACGTCTGTGAGGAAAACCAGTCTGGCAAACACACCCTCCTATATGTCGGAAGATGTGTGTCCCAGGCCATTCTCCTGTGGGATGTTTCTCAGGACCTGAGCCTCCCTGAGGAAACCCGGTGACTTCCTGCTGACACCAGATACCCTGCTTCTCAGGGATTTTCTCTTTGGAAAAGCTATAAATCCTCTCTATTCTCCTATATCTGTCCTCATTTTATCTACTGTCCCATAATTCTTATTTGTAAAAAAAATTCATCAAATCCTTTCATTTAACCCCATACTTTTGGTGATTGCTGTTATCCTAGAATCAGTAAGGTTATCACTCCAAGAGAGAGGTACAGAGAGGGAGAGGGAGAGAGAGAGAGAGTGGGTGCACCAGGGCTTCCAGCCACTGCAAACGAACTCCAGACACGTGTGCGCCCTTGTGCATCTGGCTTACGTGGGTCCTGGAGAATCGAACTGGGATCCTTTGGCTTTGCAGGCAAACACCTTAACCGCTAAGCCATCCCTCCAGCCCACTCCTGTGGATTTCTGACACGGGCTCTAGCCTGTGTCTTCTTCATTTCTACCCAGAGCACCAATGGTTAGAGAGGTTGTAACCCTCAGCTCTTTCTTCTATAATGCAGGGAAGTCATTCCTGTGGTGTGAGGTTCCCACGCCTTTGTTCCCTTCTCTGTCGGATTCTAGTGGTTATCCCAGCCAGGGTGCCTTTCCTGATGCCTAGATAGAGAAGAGAGAAGGAAACAAAGGAGATGGAGTCGGCTAGAGAAGATCAGGTTGCAGGAAAAAAGTCAGGAGCCAAGAAGACAGAAGCACATCCACATAGAAGTTTGTGGTGACTGACAGTGGCAGAGACCGAGGCTGTTTGGAGAGGCGTGGGGGAGGGCAAAGGGAGGCAGGCGTGAGGGGATGATGTCAACTGTACAGTGGAGCTCCATCTTGGTGACAATTACTTCGTGTGTCTAACAAAAGTGCAGCCCAGCGGGTCCTGGCAGGGCACAGTCCCCCCAGACACACTGAGCTCGCAAGTCCACTGTGACTACACATTGCTTCTTGGTGACATACTGGGAACTTGATGGATAGTGAGGAGTTCATCTTTTCAGCAGACCACAGCAGCGTGTCCTTGGAAGTGAGTGGGGGAGAGGAGCCCCGGGATGGCTGGAGCTGCACATGGAGATGTGGCCCAGGTTAGGAAGGGGAGTCTCTCCAGCTCTGGTCTGCAGTGCTCAGGTGCCGACGTGTCTGCTGCTGGCTGCACTCTGAGAACACCCCAGCCAATCCCCAGAGAGGATCCTCTGCATTGGCACCACCTTTTTTTTTAAAATATTTTTTTAAAAATATTTATTTATTTTTATTTATTTATTTGAGGATGACAGGCAGACAGAGAAAGATACAGACAGAGAGAGAGAAAGAGAGAGAATGGGCACACCAGGGCCTCTAGCCACTGCAAACGAAATCCAGATGCATGCGCCACCTTGTGCATCTGGCTTACGTGGGTCCTGGGGAATCAAGCCTCAAACCAGGGTCCTTAGGCTTCACAGGCAAGCCTAAGCCATCTCTCCAGCCCGACACCACCTTTTGAGGGAAGTGCCAGAGAGATTCTTGCACCCTCTTGCTAGTAGCCTGACCCTTAGCTAGAATCTACAGGTTCCTGTTAGTGTGGAAGTAGTGAATTCTGCGGAGAGACAGTGTCCTTTCCTTTCCTGTGTTTTGGCTACTTGTGCTAAAGCTTCAATAGTGCAATTTTTAGACCTGGGAACCCTGTGTTTTCTCTGAGCTTGCTGATTATACCTGAACACCCTTAGGCGTTTTGGGGTCTCTTTGCATAGTCTATGGTATCTTCTCCCCCTTTCTTTCTCTCTCTCTCTCTCTGTATATATGCTGTGGATGTGAACCCACAACTTTGTGAGTGCTAGACATGTATGCTACCACTGAAGGGGGCCTCAGCCCCTTGTCCTTGTTTGTTTTCAGTGTCTGGCAGTCCTGGGACATCGCAAATGAGAAACAAAGAAACGGAGGAGGGGCCCAGCCAGCAACAAGGCAATGGAGGAGGTAACCTTGCTTTCCACTGCATTAACCCATAGCTGACAAGAGAAGGGTCTGTGTAACTTTTGTTGCTGCAAAATGGAACCCCTATCAATGTGGGATGGAGTTCTTCAAGAATGAAGGTAATGTAGGAGACAATGGATTTTATTAGTAGTGTCCGGGAGTTTAAGAATAAACTGAGAGGAGGGGCTGGAGAGATGGCTTAGCGGTTAAGGCATTTGCCTGCCATGCCAAAGGATCCCGGTTTGATTCCCCAGGACCCACGTAAGCCAGATGCACAAGTGGGTGCATGCACCTAGAGTTCGTTTGCAGTGGCTGGAGGCCCTGGCATGCCCGTTCTCTCCCTCTCTCTCTGCCTCTTTTTCTGTCTCAAATAAATAAATAATATATGTTTTTTAAAAAAATTAAGAGCTGGGCATGGTGGTGCATGCCTTTAATCCCAGCACTCAGGAGGCAGAGATAGGAGGATTGCTGAGAGTTCAAGGCCACCTGAGACAACATAGTGAATTCCAGGTCAGCCTGGGCCAGTGTGAGACCCTACCTCAAAAAAACAAGACAAGAATAATTAAGAATAAACTGAGAGGAGAATAAAATGTGATTTAAAAAAAAAAAAAAACAAAGCTAAGATAGGAAAGACACAACCAGAATAGGAACCATGATACAGAGGTGAAAGTGAGAGGCTGTCACATAGAGAAGTCAATCGCCATTCCTGCTGACGTAGGAAGGAAGCACCGGGTGACTAAGTGGAGAAAGAGGTACATCAAGTAAACAGTGTGCACAGAGTGAAAAGTGTCCAAGAAAAGAAAGGAGTGGCCACTTGCAGCCCTGAAGTAAGTCACTAGACAGAGAACCTTCCTGACTGTGTGCACAGATGAGTTTTCTCAGTAACGTGCCCACAATGAAGGTGACCCTAAAACACACTCAGAACAATTTCCTGGTTGAAGTGAACAGTTTCACACAGAAGAACCTTTGTCTGCAAGGGGGAAAGTGTCCCTCTTCTCCTATTCTACCTGAGAGGCACGGATGTCCACCTTGGTGGTAATGACTGGAGTGTGTCTACTGCAGACTACGTGACCCAAGAGGCAGGCCATCCTGGCAGGACACACACTGGCCTCTCACTGCTGTGAGGACCACATGCTTTCCCCTTAGTCACATACCACGACTTGAAGGGACACTGAGGACAATGGTTTCTTTTCAGCACAGCAGAGCAGCGCCTCTTTTGAAGTGAGTCGGGGAGAAGAGCCCCAGGATGGCTTGAGCTCCACACCACGGTGTGGCCCAGGTAGGGAAGGGGAGCCTCCCCAGCCCTGGGCTGCTGGGCGCAGTGGTCGGGTGCTGACGTGACGTGTCTGCTGATGGCTGTGCTCTCCTCTGAGAACATTCCAGCTAATTCCTAGATATGATTCAGATTACCAGGGTCTGTTCTGGGAAACACAGGAGAGATTCTTAGATTCTTTCTTTTAAATATATTTTATTTTATTTATTTATTTATTTATTCAAGAGAGAGAGAGAGAGAGAGAGAGAGAGAATGGGGTGCACAAGGGCCTCCAGCCACTGCAAATGAACTCCAGATGCATGCACCACCTTGTGCATCTGGCTTACGTGCGTCCTGGGGAATCGAACCAGTGACCTTTAGTTTTGCAGGCAAACAGCTTAACCGCTAAGCCATCTTCTCCAATCCAATTCTTAGATTCTTTTCTGAATAGCCTAACTCTTCCTCGTGAAATATGTGGGCTCCCTACCGATGTTGAAGTTTGGAGTCCTGTGGAAAGACTGTGTCTTTTCCCTTCTCTCTTTTTGCCCATTTCCACTGAAGAACAAATATTGTAATTTTGATCCCTGCATGCCCCATATTTTCTCTGACCTTCCTGGTTGTGCCTGGGTACCTTGAGGCATTTCTGGGTCCCTCACAGCGTATCTTATCCTCATTTCTGTTCCCCTGTCTGTCTCTGTCTGTCTGTCTCTCTCTCGTGTGTGTGTGTGTGTGTGTGTGTGTGTGTGTGTAGTGCTGGGGCTGTGAACCCAAGGCCTTTGCATGCTAGACAAGTATGCTACCATTAAGTCTCCTGCCCTTATGTTTTTGTTTCTTTTCAGTGCCTGGCAGTCCTGGAAATTCCCAAATCAGTAATGAAGAAACAACAGCGGGGCCCAACCCACCATGCTGCAATGGGGAAGGTAATCTTGCTTTCAGTTATCAAGCAAATACTGTTTCTTCTGGGCTGATCCAATAGCTTAGTTGGTCAGGTTGCCATGGTAGCTCAAGGACTTGAGTCTGCATGCCCAGCTCCCCCATAACATGCCTGGTGTTGTGATGTGTCCCTGTAATCCCAGTGCTGCCCAGCAGAGACAGAAGGTTCCCCCCATACACTACTACTGGCCAGATAATCTAGGTGAATTGGTGAGCTCCATTTCTGTGAGAGACCCTGTCTCAAAAACCAAGGTTGAAAACTAGAGGAAGACACTCCCCATGCGTTCATACACATGTTCACGTGCACCCACAAACACCCACACCCACACAAAACACAATCGCATGCACATATACATACAAATAAAGAAACAAAGAAAAGAAACGTGCAAGAGGGAAGGTGTCCCTCTACCCTGTTCCTTTTGTGTAGTAAGACAGAAGAAATGGTAGAGCCAGTGGCAGGGGCCAGAAGTAAGAGATGATAAGAGTTGCAGGGAGGGAGCGAGGCGGGTGGCCCGTTTCCAGCCTGCAGTGATGATGGCATGTGCTCCGCTGGCCTGCCGCCACCTCAGGTCTGAAGTCAGACATTCCCTCCAGGGAGCACTGAGCCACTCTGGCCATCCTGGTGGTCTCAGGGAGGGCTTCACTGCGGTGGTTTTCCTCAGTCAGACACTGAGTCCTCCATGGGATTCATCTTTTTCTGCAGAAGGCAAGGGCCCTTGTTTACAAACGTTTGATGGCCAAGAGCCCCACGGGACCTTGTGCTCTCCACCAACCCAGGGAGCAGGTGAGTGAAGGAAGGTGGTTTGCAGGATGTCGGGGGCCTGGATTTTGAGCTGGTGTTTCCTGGGGTGTCTCCTGGATGTCTGCACCTGGGCTGTGAGCTCTGAGAGGTTGGCATGGGTTAGGGTGGGGTTCCATGGACTGAGCCCAAGGGGCTGTGGGTCCTTAGGGAAGCCTACCACGGTTCCATGAAAGAGATCTTATTAGCAAATGCTTAGGAAGAAAAGAGGGTTAAATCATAGAAAATCAGACAATATGTGAATGCCATCTACTGTAGGAGATAGGAGATTCTCAGAAGACTAGAGTAGCAATTATGAGCACAGAGGCTAAGTGAAACTTGGTGCATCTCAAGGAGGGGGGAGACAGAGAATTAGGGAGACGGTAACCATCAGTAACATAGAGTCTTGAGTCAGAGGGAGGCAAAGAGAGCCTCCTTGTGTAATGAAAATATGAGAACTGTTCAAGAGAAGCAGCGACCACTTAATATCAACCACAAGGTAGCACTCATTGGTTTGTTAACCAAGGAGCAGCTGTGCTTGTGAATCATTCTCTCGGAAGTAGCACTTGCATCGTGTGGAGCTCAGTGATCTGTGCAGCTTAGGTAGGGTCTCACTCTGGTCCAGGCTGACCTGGAACTAACTCTGTAGTCTCAGGGTGGCCTCGAACTCATGGCGATCCTCCTACCTCTGCCTCCCAAGTGCTGGGATTAAAGGCGTGCACCACCACGCCCGGCTTTTCTTTTTCTTTTCTTTTCTTTTCTTTTTTGGTTTCTGCGCAGCTTCAGAAGTGGGCTTGACTGGTTGACTTCAGAAGGCATGGTAACCATGGTAACCAGAGCGTACCTGTAACTGACTGGCTGATGATATGAAGTGGAGGATAGGAGTGGTTGGCTGACACAGACTTCACAGACTACAAACACAAGCAAAGAAAAAGGAGAGAGAGAGAGAGAGGGAGAGATTGAAAGAAAGGGAGAGAGGGAAAGAAAGAAAGAGACAGAAAATTTCCTCAGAGAATGGTCTGAAATGATAGTTACTTATTTGGACATGGGACCATGAGAGATGTCTTCCCTTATTTTATAGAACTACTTGTAAGATGTGTTCAGAGCCCCATTGTGAACTGGAGTCAACTTGAGTAAAATTTTGTTATTTGTCAAGTGCAAGAGTTAGAACCAGAGTGAGAGAGCTCATCGGAGAAGAGCAAGTTTTGTCAGGGGGAGCTAGTGGCTTTGACGACAGACAACCCCAGGACCAGCAACACAGAGGCAGCTGCATTCAGTTCAGTTTATACGTGTAAAGGGGGTGTCACCCACACGTGGAGTACTGGGCTGTCTAAGCAGAGACTAAAAAGGGGAACCCGTGACAATATAATAATAGTTAAGTCCAGATTACATAACAGCAAAATGACTTTCTGTTTGAAATTGACACGACATGAAGTGTCTATAAGGTTTCCGTGAAGGTCCCAAGACAAAGGGGAACCACCATCTTCACATGGCTTGGCTATAGCCAAATGGACCCACACTAGTTTGGAGGAGCTGGCTTGGTTTGGGGACTTATGAGACCTTTGTTTCCATCAACGTGTCCTCGGTCAGTATCTTTCAATATTCAGAAAGTACAGGGAAGTCAGAAACAAGCACCCGAGATGAGACGTGGAACATCTGACACGAATGGGGAGACATGAAGTCATGGAGGAATAAGCACATGAATGGAGAACATGTTCAATAATGTTGTACTTCTAAGCCCAAAATGCTGAATTGCTTTATATGTAGTCACACATGCATCTTGAAATAAAATAAACTCAGAAATAAGGGCCCAGTGAAATGTGTCAGAGCCCAGGTGGCTGTTGAGACCATTTGTTTGGCAATGAATCAGAAAGGCCATGTGAGTTGGGCACCAGAGGTCTGGAATGCACACCCTCTGGACCCTTCTAGCAACCTCTCAAGATTATCATGGGATGAATTCCAGATGTAGAAGAGACAGGCCACCACTCCATGTCTGAATCAAAGAGAGAGGTACCAATAAGGCAGCAGAAAAGACAGCCAGTTACGGGGGCCGATGCAAAGTCTTCCCAACTCACAATTTTGTGCCAGGCTTTTAATCCCAGACACTCGGGATTACAAGAGGAGGATCACAAGTCCAAGGCCAGTGGAGATATGTCTCGAAAAGCAAAAAGAGAGCTGAGAATGTAGCTCAGTGATGGACCTCTTGCCTCACATGTGTGAAACTCTGGGCTCAGCGTCTGACACACAAAAATAACAAACCAGCCGGGCGTGGTGGCGCACGCCTTTAATCCCAGCACTCGGGAGGCAGAGGTAGGAGGATTGCCGAGAGTTCGAGGCCACCCTGAGACTACATAGTGAATTCCAGGTCAGCCTGGACCAGAGTGAGACCCTACCTTGCAAAACAAAACAACAACAACAACAAAAATAAATAAATAACAAACCACAATTTTGGCCCAGGAGCAGAACTGCCTGCATTTGAGGATGAGAAGTGTTCCTGCATCATGTGTCTCCCAGGAGGCTCTAAAAGAGGGACAGGAAGTAGCCAAACAGGTGACACGATGAGTAAGTAAGCCCCCCCACCAAGGGTCATGGTTTAGGGATGGCTCGGTGGGCACTGAAGCCTCTAGGTGAGGTAGTGGCAGGAGGTCCCGTCCATCTACAGTCTTGTTCTCGGCATTTGCAAGCGGTCCATAGAGGCGTCTTTCACAGGGTGGGTTCTGTTGGTGATAAACGGATGTTGTGGTAGAAACACACTCTTGGAAGGGGCAGTCATCTCGCATACTATGTTGATGGAGTGAGTCATTGTGGATCTTCTCTGCAACCCCAGACAGCCAAGTGAACTGCTAGTTCTGCTGGAAGATCACAGTGTCACTGTGTCACAGCCTGTCACTGCCACCATCACTGTCACTGTCAACAGAACTGATCCTGCTATTGGTCAGGAAAGAAGCGTGCAGAGCCATCTTGTCTCCCCTTTCTTTTCTTTTTGGCTTTTTTGGCCTTTTGAGATAGAATCTCTCTTGTGCCCCGGCTGGCCTAGAATTTATTATGTAGACCAGGCTGGCTCTGAACTTGCAGCAATCCTACTGCCTCTGCTCCTTGAGTGTTGGAATGGCTCAGCTTAGATAAACTATGCCTTTTAAAGAATATATTTATTTATGTGGGAGTTTAAGAGAGGGAGTGAGTGTAAGCCTGCCAAGGCCTCCTGCCACTACAAATGAACTCTAGATGCGTGCACCACTTTGTGGATCTGGCTTTACGTGGGTACTGGGGAATGGAACCCGGGCTGCTATGCTTTGCAAGCAAGTGCCTTTAACTGCTGAGCAATCACTCCAGCCCAGATAAATATTCGTAATTGAGTATATATTTTCAATTGGAGTCCTCTAGTATGCCAGTGATTTAGTTTGAGATTTTCCATAAAATTTTCCACATGAAAATGTTATTTAAGCTATGCAAAAAGAATGTCTTCCAATCTAAAACAAGGTAAGAGGGACTGGGTTCTTCCAGAAGGAAGGAATGGTAACCCCAAACTTCGTTCCAAACTCAAACCTTCTGCAACATGAACAGTGTGGAGATTTGCCATTTGTCTTTATTAATTTGTTTCTTCATCGCCATTTATTGTTTTCTAGATACTGTGGATATTGGAAACAACCCTACTTTAGGAAAACCCAAGAGAAAAAGAAGTAAGAAAAAAATTAGAACGACTTTTCATGTGAAGTTTTTAATGCTAGAATTATTATTATTCATAATATTATGGTAGATTATGATGTAAAAAGGATGTATGTAGCTGGACATGGTGATGCATGACTTTAATCCCAGCACTCGGGAGGCAGAGGTAGGAGGATCCAGGTCAGCCAGGGATAAAGTGACACCCTACCTTGAAAAAAAATAAAAAGAAAAAGAAAAGAAAAGAAAAAAGAGAGAGAGAAAGAAAGAAAGAATGAAAGAAAGAAAGAAAGGAAATATGCACGTGTCCTAATCCTTAGAGCCTATCATTTTATGTGACAAAAAGAACTCCAAAGACATGATAAGGCTAGGGACCTTGAGATGGGGAGATTATGTTGCGTTACTTGGGTGTGCCTGGTCTACTTTTAGGACAATTATGCAGTGGAGAATCTGGAGCTGGGGAGATGGCTCAGTTAATAAAGTGCTTGCTATGCCAGCACGAGTACCTGAGTTCAGCTCTCCAGAGCCTACATAAAAAGCCAGGCACTGTAGCAAATGCCCATGATCCCAGCATGCCTACAACAAGATGGAAGTGGAGATAGGAGAGTCCCTTGAAAGCTTGCAGGCCAGCTTGCCTGGTGAACAGAGCGGGGAACTGTGAGAGTCCCTGCTTCAAACGAAGTGGAACGTGAGGGCTGACATCAGAGATTGTCCTGAGACCTTCACAAGTGTGCTGCGGCATGCACACCTTTGGAGGATCGCCGTGAGTTCAAGGCCACCCTGAGACTACATAGTTAATTCCAGGTCTGCCTGGGCCAGACTGAGACCTTTCTTAGCTGTGAAGAGAGGAAGGGAAGGCTGGAGAAATATTTGGAAGGATGCAAGGCTTCTAAGTTTAAGGATCCAAAGAATGCAGGTGACCTTGATAAGCTGGCAATGCAAGAAATAAATTGTCCCCTAAGGCCTCAAACAAGAGATGAGGTGGCTCTTAACATCTCGAGATGAACCTGATGAGACTCACATCAGGCTTCTAACTGAGATAATTGTAAGATAATACATGTGTACTGCTTTAAGCAGTGGCAAGAATAATTCAGATTTTGATATGGTCAGGTGTGACATTGTTACAGTGTTCTGTTAGGTCACATATATGATAGTGGTCCTATAAGGTGATGATATCTCTGAGTGAGGTTGTAGTTTGCTTAGTCTTTGTAAGTACACTCAGATGTTTGCACAATGACAGAAGCACTTAACAACACATTTCTCATCTATATCCCCATCATTAAATAATGTGTGACCATGCTGGGAAGAGGGGTGCACATTCCTAAAATTATGGCAGTAGCTTTGAAAGTGGGCATTGAGTAGAGGATGAATTTAGAATAGCAGGCTAGGAAAGGCTTAGGATGCCTTGATCAGTTTGTTAGCAGAAAAAAAAAATGGATGCAGAAGACTTTTTCCAATGAGGACTCAGGAAGAAGTGAGAATCTTGGTAGAGAAAACCTACTCTATCTTGGAGAAAACCTATGCCATCACAAATAGACTAGCAATAAAAATAAAAGGTCAGGCTGGAGGGATGGCTTAGCGGTTGAGGTTTTTGCCTGCAAAGCCAAAGGACCCAGGTTCGATTCTCCAGGACCCATGTTAGCCAGATGCACAGGAGGGCGCATGTGTCTTGAGTTTATTTACAGTGGCTGAAGGCCCCGGCACACCCATTCTCTTTCTCTCATTCCCTCTTTCTCTGCCAAATAAATAAAATAAAAATACAAGGTCAACGGTGTCACTTGTAAGAGCTCTGACGGAATCCAAGATGGAGGGAATCCAAGGAAAGGCAGGCCTTATTACACAGTAGTAGAGAGCTTAGTGAGTCTGCCCTACATTGATGTGAAAAGCTGGGCCTTCTGGACATGAAGCCAAGGAGATTTTAAATCACTGCAAGGAAGGTACATCCTGGCACCGTTTTGATGATTATAGTAAAATGCAAAAGGAAAGAGATAAGTTGAGGGAAGAATTGCTTAATGAAAGGAATCAAGCACAAGTGATTTGGGAAGTTCTCAGCCTATCTGGGTTGAAAAAGATGCTAAAGTTCGGAGGTTTGCTGTCTGGAAAGTATGCTTCCTAGAGATGTACACAGATGTGACTACACAACTTTAGCATCGTTTATTCAACCAAGGGGTCTATGAAGAGATCAGACACATAACTTTCAGGTTCTCCCACCTGTTTCAGCAGAAGTCAAGAGCAGATATGTGGGGCAGGGCAGAACGGCTTAATGGAGAAAGTACTTGCTGTGTAAGTGTGATGACCTGCGGTCAGATCCCCAGAACTCAAGTAGAGCTGGAAGTGGTAGTGAATGTCTGTGCTCCTAGCACACCTAAAGTGAGATGGGAGATGGAGGCAGGACAACCCCTGGAAGCTTGTGGGCCAGCTAGACTGGCACATGCAGGGGCGAATATCAAAGGGGCCCTGTCTCAGATAAGATGGAAGGATGCACACCTGAGGTGGTCCCCTGACCTCCCTCCACACATGCACGTGACACTCACATGTGCACACACACACACACACACACACACACACACACACATCCAGATATGTGGCTAAGTAGGTAGATCTTGTCTAGCCTTCTAGGTCCTTCAGGGGCTAAAATAAACATGTGAGAGGATTTGTGGTACAACTTTAAGAGTAGCGCGATCACTTAATGACAGCGCTCCACATCTAAGTCGAGAACGTTCCTCAAGTTCCAGTGCAGTGTCTTCTCCATCGCACTGTCAGTCTTGAGAATATGCCTTCTCCTGGCAGGTTTGCGTGCGTGTGACAAACACTTGACAGGGTGCCGTATGTCTCTATATTGTAACAGTCATCATTCTAAGGCACCAGGTAGATTTCCATGGTTCAAAGGTTTTCGAAGGAAGGTCATCTTCTATAGCTGCCCACGGCCATAATCCTAAAACACAGGTAGATTTGAAATTCAGTTCTATCATCAACCTCCAATGCCTGCTGTGGTTGTTAACAATTTGGTCCCAAGCCGGGTGTGGTGGTGCACGCCTTTAATCCTAGCACTCAGGAAGCAGAAGTAGAAGGATCACTATGAGTTCGAGGCCACCCTGAGACTACATAGTGAATTCCAGGTCAGCCTGAGCTACAATGAGAGCCTACCTCGAAAAACCAAAACAAACAAACAAAAAACAATTTAGTCCCATTTCTATGGAATGATGTTTGGAAACCATGTTTGAATATGACTGACGTTAAAGCTTGAAGACTTGTGCTTGTAGTTCTGAATGATTGTTCTTTCTGGTATGAAGGAAAAAAGAAAGAGCATGACCTGATAAGAATCAAAAGGAAAATACAGCAAAACGTTCATCGAAAAGGTAAGTAAGCAAAGGGAAGGAGTTCTGACTAATGAGTTCCTTAAGGCACTGCCCATCCTATGCAGGGGGCCTGTGGACTCCTGGCGGTCATGATAATTTTGTAACTTCTAGATCAGTGAAGGCAGAGATGAAGAACTGTAACAAATAAGCCTAAAAAAACAGTGACTTATAAATGACTAATATTAATTAATTTGCATGTGCATGTGTTGTATGTGCCTGTGTGTGTGTATATGTGCGTGCGTGCGTGCGTGTGTGTGTGTGTGATTGTGCCAGGTCCTCTGAATGCTAGCACTTATGCCACTTTTTGTCTGCAGCTTATGTAGGTAACTTGGGAATTAAACCTGGACTGGCAGGCTTTGCAAGAAAGTGCCTTTAACCACGGAGCCATCTTCATAGCCTTTAACAATGACTTTGAAAATAGTTTGGGGCTGGAGAGATGGCTTATCAGTTAAGGAGCCCGCCTGTGAAGCCTAAGAACACTTGTTCAAATCTCCAGGTCCCACATTTAGCCAGATGCAAAAGTGATGCAAGCACACAATGTCGCAAATGTGTACAAGGGGGCGCACACATCTGGAGTTCGTTCCTTCGCAGTGCCTGAAAAGGCCCTGGCGTGCCCATTCTCTCTCTGCCTCTTCCTCTCTTTGTCTCTCTCAAATAAAAAAAAAATTTAAATAGTTCGTTTTTCATACATGCAACAGTCCAGAGGTAAGTGGCTCCAGAGTTCACAGGGAGGAGGTGTCAACATCAATATGTAGTTTTCCTTCCCAGTTTCAGAAACGTTTATAGATTTGGAAAGATGTTCCCCAAAAGGGTAAAAGAGGGATGGAGAGATGGCTTAGCGGCTAAGGCGCCTGCCTGCTAAGCCTAAGAACGCTGGTTCCTATGTCCAGCGGTTCCAATCTCCAGGTCCCACATTTACCCAGATGCAAAGTGAGGCAAGGGCGCAATGCCACACTTGCCCACAAGGGGGCGCACGCTTCTGGATTTCGTTCACAGCAGCTGAGAGACTGCTGGTGCGCCCATCTCTGTCTCCCTCTCCCTCTCTGTCTATCTCTCCAAAAAAAAAAAAAAAAAAAAAAAAAGGTAAAAGAGGTAAACAGGTTGTTCTTCATGTTTACATGTGTGCATGTTGTAGAAAGGTGCATATTTGCAAACACATGTATTTGTGAAAGTATGTATGTATATGTCTTTAAGTTCAGATCTACATATTTGTATTTATCTTCATATAGAGTTGTACATGTAGATAGAAAATGAATGGAAGTTAATCTACTAAAATGCTTGCATTGGTTATATTTGACTATTGGAGTAGAAGTGCTCAGCTTTTGTAGTGAAAAAGTATTATTTTAGTTGGGCGTTGTGGCGCACGCCTTTAATCCCAGCACTTGGGAGGCAGAGGTAGGAGGATCACTGTGAGTTCAAGGCCATCCTGAGACTACATAGGTCAGCCTGGGCTAGAGCGAGACCCTACCTCAAAAAAACAAAACAAAAAAGGTATTATTTTAAAAGTAATATATGATGTATACAAAAGTAGTAATATGTAAGTATTCTTTTAAAAGTAATGTATAATTGGGAGAATACTTTTGAACCAATTAACTATGGCTACATCCAAATAGTGACATTTCATACGTGCACTCTTGGTGCGTGTATGCACTCTTGTTTGGAAAGAACAAAGGCGCGATTGCATCCATCTAATGAATGTATATTTTCCAAACAACATGATTCAGACTGAACTCATAACATCTGCATTTGTATTTCCATGTGTAAACAAATAAGAGATTTCATCCCACAGTATAATGAAGTCTACACATTGACCCCCTATTCCTTATTGAGGTTTCTTGTCATTGCCATTCTTGTCTGAGTGTTTGGAGAGAGTGGCCCAGAAGAGAACCCAGGATTGCTCTTACTGTGTCTGTTTCCACGTGCAGCTGTTGTTTTGCTGAGCTCTACATTTACTTGTGTCTGTAATCTAGATGACAGCACGGCTGATGACTGGAGGGCCACCAGGAGAAAGACAGCGAGAAGGAAACCTCAAGGCCCTACCAAGAGCAGGGGTAAGACAACGCCTTGACACCTTCTCTTAGCCCTGGAGGTACAGACAGATTTTTTGGAGGTTTGCAGGGATCTAGTTCCTCTGAGCTTACTTGTCAGTTTGCGAGCAGTGAACTCTAAAAGAAAACCCATTTGGAGCCAAGGTTGTAACCTGTGTTTATAGCATAGATCTTATCTTCCCGGGACCCATTTTGTTTTCCTTTTGAATTATAATTATTTTTATGGAAACTCCTTTCTCTTATATATTGGCTTATTAAAATAGCCAGACTTGGACTGGAGAGATGGCTTAGTGGTTAAGGCGCCTGCCTATGACACCTAAGACCACCTGTTTGAATCTCTAGGTCCCACGTTTAGCCAGATGCAAAAGTGACGCAAGCATGCAATGTTGCAGATGCGCACAAGGGGGCTCATACATCTGGAGTTCGTTCATGGCCACTGAGAAGCCACTGGCATGCCCATTCTCTCTCTCTCTCTCTGTGTCTCTCAAATTAAAAAAAAAAAAAAGCCAGACTTGGTGAATTGTAAGCAGAAAGCACGTTTGTTCTCACTCAGCTCTTTTAAATCTTCTCTCTAGATGGATTTTTTTCCCTATCTTGGCAGACACTGGAGCTTTTCAGTCCCATTTTAAAAACAATACCATTTGATTTCCAAAGCAGAATCCTTTCTGACACAGTATTAATCTTCAAGCTGGGCATGGCCCCATATGCTACACAGCAAGACAACTGTCTCCAGAAAGAAAAAAGAAAAACAGTTCAGGACAGATCTCTCTCTCTCTCTCTCTCTCAAGAAGCCCACATACTGGTTTTGGGTGTGCACTATCATTTTCCTATATGACTCTGTCTAAATACTTAGTAAACTCACTAACTTTCCCTTGCCTGAGTAGAGGTCTCTAAGGGGCAAGGAAGCTCCTCAGGCTGCTGACGTCTGTGTTGGGTGTCTCTCCACCACTCGAGTGACAGAGCCCTACAGAAAAGGGCCTATCAAGAGGTAAATGAGACAGAGGAACATGGTTCACATCCTATAACTTTCCCAGTTTCCCTAATTGCTTTATGTAGCTGTGCTAACCCCGGAAAAATGTGTCCTATTTAGTCATTGTGTCTGAGTTTTAGAAAAACTCTAAACTTGGTGACACATCTATCTCCAGACCACATTGGGACCATCAAAGTCCATTGACCTGATAATTTTCCAGGCTGGGGACCGTTTCTGTCATCCAACAGGTGTAACCTGTAACTGGTGATTACACATCCCGGTGGCCAGAGTGGCTAGCTGTGCTCTAGCTCTTTCTTCCTTTGACTTGTCTCTTGCCTCAGTTTCCTCATCTATAAAGCAAGAAGGTGAATTAGGACAAGGTCTTCTCAGTCGATGCACTGCTCTCTTGATCTTCGACCTCGCAACCTCAGTGTTAGCAACACGGACACCTCTATAATGTTGGCTGCTTCTAGAAAGGTGTCTTTCTGGTTCCGAGTCCCTGCATGATTTTCAGGTTATTTTAGAACTTCCTGCCCTCCTCCCTCAGCTTCCTGCAGGCAATGAGTGACAGCCGGAAACAGACGTGATCTCGCCCCAACTGTTCTAGGGTCTCATCACTTCCTCTCCCTGCTCACCCAGTCAGTGTTCACATGGGGAGACATGATTACTGTAGGGGTTTGAATTAGGTGTCCCCCATAAACTCACGTGTTCTGAATGCTTGGTCCCCAGCTGATGGAATTTGGGAATTAGAGTCTCCTGGAGGCGGTATGTTATTACGGTGTTGTAGCCAGCTTCCCCGTACAAGGGGTTGGCACACCCTCCTGTTGCTGTTGTCTACCTGATGTTGGCCATGACATGATGCCCATTCTCTGCTCATGCCATTTTTCCCCTGCCATCATGGAGCTTTCCCATGGGTCTGTAAGCCAAAATCAACCCTTGCTTCCCACAAGCTGCTTGGTTGGGTGCTCTGTGCCAACAACAAGAAAGTAACTGCCACCGTGACCACCCCTGGTTTTGTTTCTGCACCTGCCAGCTGCAGTGAAGTGGCTTGGCTAGAGAACTCCATCAGTGTCCGTGTCATGGTCATGTAAGAGTCAGTGGAGCTTAGTAGATCAAGGGTCAAGTTAGCTTTGTGAAACCAGATTTCTTTGCTAATAGATTCTGTTTTGTGTAAATTTGAAGGGTGAAATTGAGGTAGATTGCAATGCTGTCTCTGTCATGCCACTTGGAAGGAAGACTTAGAAGCTAGAGGACTGTGGAATAGTTTCCTAAGCATCCTTCTGCCCTTACAGGAAAGTCCTCATCAAGGCAGGTGAGGCAGGTGAGAGATTTCAGTGCTGACATACTTCCTGTGACGTGTGGTGAGGTGAAGGGAATGTTACATAAGAAGAAACTGAAAGAAGGTAGGTCTCATGGTTGACTTGAATTTGTCAATGGCAGCAGCTGGGCCACTCTCCCGCCCAGTTCACTTGGATTTGTAAGTGCTGTTGAAAGAATCAGGAGGAAAGAGGGAACCATCAGAGCAAGTGACCCATCACTTAAGGAACTGGGGCCTCAGTATGGCTTGAGGGCAAGAAGGGATCCCAACCCTGCTGCTTTCACACTTTGGGAAATCAAGTCACAGATGCTCACTTCCATACCCACATATTCACGACGAGGCCAGAGAACCAGAGAGCAGTGCAGGAACCTTGGAGTCATACAAGAGACTCCCCTGCCCTGTCTTTTCACATCCTCTCTCCCCCTGGGTCATTATTGCCAAGACAACGTGCTTGATGTGGGGAGATTACAAAATTTAGCACTAAGAAACCCGAGTTCTCATCTCAGTTCTGCTAAGAGTGCGGTTTCATTCTCAACAAAGGAAGGGAGGGTGGCAGGAACTTTTCTGATGCTGAAATTTCTCATTTCAAAAGAGGAACAGTAATTGAGAACTTGACTCCTGGTATAGCTGTGAGCATTAATTTGCATAATTGATATATTTTGTGATCATAACTTCTAAAGCTTTGCAAAAATAGCTATTATTAGGCTAGAGAGATGGCTCAGTGGGTACGAGCACTTCCCACACAAACATGAGGGCCTGAGACTGCCTGAGTTCAATTCCCCAGCATCCATGTAAACATCCGGGCATGGGACATCTGCAAGCAGAGACCTGCGGGGAGTGGAGATAGGAGAATCACTGGGATTTGCAAGAAAGGCAAGCTCCATAATCCGTGAGAGACTTGGTCTCAGGGGAACACATGAATGAGCAATGGAAGGGGCACCAAGTGTTCTCCTTTGGCTTCTGCATGTGCATGGGGGACACACGTCTGCACACACATATATACAACACACACACCACACTACACACACATGTATGCATACTCACAAGTTAAAAAAAAAAATATATATATATATATATATATTAATGAAGTCCATCTCAGATCTCTCTTCATATGGGCCTTTGGATAGAAATGCTTGTATTATGACTTCCAAATACAGCTTTATTGAGTTATAATTTGCATATCATACAACTCATCATTCAGAAAATACAAATCAATGTAATTCATCATTCAGAATGTAAAAATCAATGGAGTTTTCATTTTGGTACACTCATGCGAGTACACAGCCACCAGAGAAATTTAACATTAAATTATTTTTGAGCTCGGGCTGGAGAGATGGCTAAGCAGTTAAGGCACCTGCCTGCAAAGCCTAAGAATGCTTGTTCAAATCTCCAGGTCCCACATAAAGCTAGATGTAAATGTGACACAAGCCTGCAATGTTGCACATGCCCACAAGGGGCGCACGCATCTGGAGTTCATTCACAGTGGCTGAAAGACCCTGGTGCACCCATTCTCTCTCTCTGCCTCTTCCTCTCTCTTTCTCTCTCTCTTTCTCTCTCTGAGTCTCTGTCAAAAATAAGAAAAAAAATAAGAAAATAAAATAAGAAAAAATAAGAAAAAAAGGTGGTGCACACCTTTAATCCCAGCACTCGGGGGGCAGAGGTAGGAGGATTGCCATGAGTTTGAGGCCACCCTGAAATGACATAGTGAATTCCAGGTCAGCCTGAGCTACAGTAAAACCCTACTCTAAAAATATATATATATATATATATATATATATATATTTGGGCTACATAGATGACTTAGTGGTTACATGGGCCTGGAGAGATGGTTTAGTGGTCCCACGCGCCTGCCAGATGCAAAGCCTAAGAACAATTCCAGGTCCCACAAGGGGGTGCACACATCTCTGGATTTCGTTCACAACAGCTGAGAGACTGCTGGCGCCCATTCTATCTCCCTCTCCCTCTCTCTGTCTCTCTCTGTGTCTCTCTCCAAAAATAAATTAAATTTAAAAAACTATATATATATACAATTTGTCCTCCACTAAAGAAAACTACATGTCAATTAGTATCCAATGCCCTTTTACTTTCTTTTACTGTACCACCCAGCCCTAAGCAATTGCTGATCAAATTTCTACTCTAAAATTTTCTTCTTATAGACACGTCATATAAATGAAACCCTGCAGTATGTGCCACCTGTGACAGGCTTTTTTCATTTGTCATGACTGTCTCAAAGCTCATCCAAGTAGCAGCATGTAACACATACTTTAAAAAAAAATTTTGTGTTTTTAAATTTTTATTATTTATTTGAGAGTGACAGACAGAGAGAGGAAAAGGCAGAGAGAGAGAGAGAGAATGGGTACACCAGAGCCTCCAGCCACTGCAAACGAACTCCAGATGCATGTGCCACCTTGTGCATCTTGCTTACATGGGTCCTGGAGAATCAAGTCTAGAACCAGGGAGAAGGCAAGTGTAGAACCAGGGTCTTTCCAGGCATACAGGCATTTTATTTTTTTAAGGTAGGGTCTCACTCTGGTCCAGGGTGACCTGGAATTCACTATGTAGTCTCAGACCTATAACATAACACATACTTTTTAAAGAATGTATTATTTATTCACTTGCAAGCAGAGGGACATAGAAGAAAGACAGACAGAATGAGAATGGGCGCACCAAGGCCTCCAGCTGCTGCAAACGAAATCCAAGTGCATGCATCACCTTGTGCATCTGGCTTTACATGGGTACTGGGGAATCAAACCTGGTCATTAGGCTTTGCAAGCAAGAGCCTTAAAAGCTGAGTCATCTTTCCAGTCTGAAAACATACTTTTAATTGTTTACTAACATAATTTTCAATTGTTTGCATATGTTATATTTTTATTCATTCATCCATTTGGGCTGTTTCTGTCTTTAGCTGTTATAAGCACTACTGTACTGAGCATTTGAACTTTAGAATGAATCAGTACTTTAGAATGAAATGGCTGAGTCATATGGTAATTCTATGTTTTATTAAGGAATCACCAAAATGCTTTCCGTAAGTGACTGCTCTGTTTTATATTTCCATCAGCATTGTCTGAGAGCTCTGATTGCTCTACATCAATAGCTATTATTTCCCAGTTTAAAAAATTATTGTCACCCTCATGAGTGTGAAGTGGTATTTCATTGTGGTTTTGCTTTGCCTTTCCCTAATGATGGAGATATTGAACACATGAAAATCTTTTTTCTGCAATTTATATCTCCACTGGATAATATTTCAGTTATTTTTCAAAGAGTGTACCCATGACTGCAGGGATGGGAGACCTCTGGTCAATAATGCTACTAAATTGGATGATAACCATAATAGAAGGGTAAATGGTACAGAATTCTTTAGTTGCACCCAGCCCCTGAGACCTCACTCTGACCTCAGCCTCCACACTGCTCCAGGGCCGACTGGAGACTCTAACTTTTCTGTAGCCCCCAGAATTCAAGAGCAAGTTGAAATCCTCTCATCTTTTGAAATTACTTGCTTTCCCTTTGGGTGATCCTGAACTTTTGTTGTTGTTGTTATTGTTGTTTTTACTAGGTACGGTTTCACTCTAGCCCAGGCTGACCTGGCACTCACTGTGTAGTCCCAGGCTGGTTCAAACTCATAGTGATCCTCCTACCTCTGCCTCCCGAGTGATGGGATTAAAAGCGTGTGCTACCACGCCCAGCCTAAACTATTTTTATTTTATTATTATTTTATCATTTATTATTATTTTGGTTTTTTGAGGTAGGGTCTCACTCTAGCTCAGGCTGAGCTGGATTTTACTATGTAGTCTCAGGGTGGCCTCGAACTCATGATGATCCTCCTACCTCTGCCTCCCGAGGGCTGGGATTAAAGGTGTGCACCACGACGCCCGGCTCTGAACTGTTTTTAAAAGGTTGCTTTTGATGGTAATTGTCACTTTCTTCATGCATGAAAACATCAAGGAAATACACACACCTACCCGAAGTCCCTTTTGGGGAACTCCCTGGATGGCCTGATTCTCCCTCTATTGACTATAAGCATTATTTGGTTGGCTGTAGATCCAGTATGGTGGGAAGTCACAAATCTGTGCTCTAGGGTCAAAGTGGGTCAGGGATCCACTGACTGTGTCTTACAGGAACCTGGGTGAAGTGTATTCAAAGTGAGAATGAAGACTGGTTCACACCAGCTGAATTTGAAGCCCAAGGGGGCTGTGCAAAATGGAAGAATTGGAAATTGAGTATTCGCTGCTACGGGTGGCCCCTAAAATTACTGATCAAGGTATGACTAGGGGCAGGAGATATGCCCTTCCCTTTGCACCCTAGTGCTAAGGTTACTATTTGTTTAGTACATATTTGATGAATTATAGAGAGAGCCCTGATGCCAGTGAGATCCTCCTCTCAGGAGGAAGTCACCCCACATTCATAGCCACAGCATCAGGGCTGGTGTTGGGAAAGTATAGATGACTCAGGACTCTGAAAGAGGGGACACTCATTCCAACTAGGTGTGAGCAGAGAGCTTTGCACAGTCAAACAGAAGACAGTCCAGGGGAAGGACAGCACGGCAACCAGAGCCATGGCTGCCCTAGCTGGGTGGACCTAGGGAGATGAGTTGTGTGCAGTACGGCACAGTCTGGCCATAGGGCTTGTTTGTGGAGGACCTTAATGCCAGGCTAGTCAGCTCAATTCCAACTCTAGACAATTCCTTCAACTCCACGACTCCTTCACATCATGATGATGATGCTGGGGGTCTTATGTGTGCTAATTTGGACTCTACCTTTGAGCTAATTCAAGTCCTCTGAAACACTTTTTAAAAAATTTGTTTTGTTGACAACTTCAATAATTGTAGACAACAACCCATGTTATTTCCCTTCCTCCCCCCACTTCCCCTTTGAAACTCCACTCTCCATCATATCCCCTCCCCCTCTCAGACAGTCTCTCTTTTATTTTGATGTCATGATCTTTTCCTCCTATTGGGATGGTCTTGTGTAGGTAGTGTCAGGCACTGTGAGGTCATGGATATCCAGGCCATTTTGTGTCTGGAGAAGCACGTTGCAAGGAGTCCTACCCTTCCTTTGGCTCTTACATTCTTTCTGCCCCCTCTTCTACAATGGATCCTGAGCCTTGGAAGGTGTGATAGAGATATTTCAGTGCTGACCACTCCTCTATCACTTTTTTTTTGTTTTGTTTTTTGGTTTTTCAAGGTAGGGTCTCAGACACCTGGAATTCACTATGTAGTCTCAGGGTAGCCTTGAACACTCAGAGGTGATCCTCCTACCTCTGCCTCCTAAGTGCTGGGATTAAAGGCATGTGCCAACCACACCTGGCTCCGCTATCACTTTTTTAAAAATTTATTTATTTATTCAATACAGAGGGACAGGGGGGGGGGAGAGAATGGGCGCACCAGGGCCTCTAGCTACTACAAAGAAACTCCAGATGCAGGCGCCACGATGTGCATCTGG
Source organism: Orientallactaga sibirica (assembly GCA_036365145.1). Taxonomy (NCBI): domain Eukaryota; kingdom Metazoa; phylum Chordata; class Mammalia; order Rodentia; family Dipodidae; genus Orientallactaga; species Orientallactaga sibirica. The sequence goes on from JAEOAD010000044.1 coordinate 11,740,344, forward strand.
CTAATGTGGGACCTGGAAAATCTAACCTGGGTCCTTAGGCTTCACAGGCAAGCACCTTAATTGCTAAGCCATCTCTCCAGCCCTCCTCTGTCACTTCTTCTCAGCACCATGGTGCCTTCTGAGTCATCTCAAGGTCACTGCCATCTGAAAAGAGAAGTTTCTCTAATCAAAAGTGAGAGTAGCATTAATATATGGGTATGAACATTAAGGGAAGTGCTTACATGGCAGTTTGGTGAGCATAGTATATACATTTAGCCAGGCACCAGCAGACGTTACTGAAATACTTTTTAAAGCAACTATATGGCTTTGAAATGACTTCACCATCTCTCTGTCCAGCAATCCTATGCCAAGCCTGGAATACTTATTAAATGCGTCACCCTCCCTGACTATCCTAGCCCCTCATTACTCTTTCCTTGTGCTCCCTGAGCCCACTGCTAAGTTTTGTTCCTCCACAAATTTTTAGTCCAGCCCCCTCTGGGGTTTACGTTTGTATGCCTTGAACTGATCAGAGTATCTGGCACCCATTAAGCTCGCAACAAGTATGTGTCGGGTGGACTGCCCAGGTGTAGAAAATCAAGCTGGAGTAGCACAGGTGGGCATGGAAAAGGAGAGCTGGTTGTATAAGAGATTGCGGGGGGGGGGGCGGGCATGGTGGTGCATGCCTTTAATCCCAGCATTCGGGAGGCAGAGGTAGGAGGATAGCCAAGAGTTCGAGGCCGCCCTGAGACTACATAGTTAATTCCAGGTCAGCCTGAACCAGAGTGAAACCCTACCTTGCAAAAAAAAAAAAAAAAAAAAAAAAAAGAGAGAGAGAGAGATTGCGGGGGTGGGGGGAGGGAAGCTCTGAGAACTTAAGGAAGAATCACCAGAGAGAGGGAAAGGGTTCTGAACATGACTTTTCAGCTACCGTTGGCTGAAGTCTGGGCGCTGCAGGGGATGAGAGTGCGATGGAGTCAACACCTTGGATCTGAACAGTCAGCGGAGCATCCAGACAGAAACCCGGCTCACAGCACAGGAATACAGATTAACCACATACTTGGATCCTTTTATCTTGCAGAAAGGATGTCTGCCTAAGCCTCCAAGAACACGTGGCAGGAAAAGAAAGGTGATTGTTATATAACTTTCTGTAAGTTCTATCAGAAAACATCATGTTTTATGGTATCGCATTTAGGTAGGCATAATTAAAATTAATTTCCCCTCCCATTCCTCCCTCTTTTTTTTTTTTTTTGTTTGTTTTTCAAGGTAAGGTTTCACTCTGGTCCAGGCTGACCTGGAATTAACTTATGTAGTCTCAGGGTGGCCTTGAACTCACGGCGATCCTCCCACCTCTGCCTCCCAAGTGCTGAGACTAAAGGTGTGCGCCACCACGCCCGGCCCCCTCTATTCTTTTCTTGTTTTCAGCATATGCTTCACAGTTGCTGCTTTAAACACTGTGTTGTGTAGAACACTAGGTCTTTGAATGGTGACTCACTGGAGATGGAGATAAAAAGCCATACACATAGGCCTCATGCTCCTTGCCAGTATCGAAAGAGAATACTTTTCCGAGTGGATGTCTGGGTGACGAATGATGACATCTTTCCCCTCTTTACAGCAGTGCAAGGTGCCAGTCTCTTCCAGGCACTTTCTCTGTGCTGGAAAAGACAGTGTCTCTGGGTTCTCAGGGCACCACCTTCATGTCTGCCACAGGAAACCCAACAGCCAGCATTGGGGTGACTTTCACTGACTGACCCTGTTACATTCTGCATTGAGCATTGACCGTTGTCTGTAAAGAGCATTCCTCTTTTGTGGGTGGTGGTGTCCCATGTCTGTAATTTGAATACTTGGAAGGTAGAGGCAGAAGGATCATGAGTTCAAGGTCACCCTAAGGTTTATAGCCAGGCCAGTCTGGAACACATGCGGTCCTGTCACAAACATACTTTCTTCCTGTACTGGTGAAGTTGTTGGTACAGTGTTTTCTGTTGCTGTTTTTAATGTAAAGTATCAGTTACCCCACTCACTGCTGTGACCAAATACCTTACAGGAAGCAACTTAAGGAAAGAAAGGCTTATAGTTCCAAGAGGATACATTCTATACCCAATCATGGTAGCTGGAAGCCAACTCATCACATTGCAGCCAGAGTTAGGAAGCAGAAGGCAAACAGGAAGTGAGGTCAAGCTATAACATTTTAAGGTCCACTCCTCAGTAAGCCATGTCCTCCAGTTCCACAACCTTCCCAAACAGTATGTACCACCATCTAGGGGCCAACTATTTTTTTTTTTAAAGAGGCATATCACAAGCACTTTTTAAAATTTGTTTTTATTTTTTATTTATTTATTAGAGACAGAGAGAGGGGAGAGAGAGAGAGTGAGTGAGAATTGGAGTGTCAGGGCCTCTAGCCACTGCAAACGACTCCAGACACATGAGCCATCATGTACATCTGGCTTACATGGGACATGGAGAACTGAACCAGGGTCCTTAGGCTTTGCAGGCATGCACCTTAACCACTAAGCCATCTCTCCAGCCTGCAAGTATTTTTTAAAAATATTTTTATTTATTGCTAAGGAGAGAAGGTGTGTGTGTGTGTGTGTGTGTGTGAGAGAGAGAGAGAGAGAGAGAGAGAGAGAGCACGCGCCAGGGCCTCTCTTGCCACTGCAAACGAACTCCAGAAGCATGCATCACATTGTGTATCTGGCTTTATGTATGCACTGGGAAATCAAACCCGGGCCAACAGGTTTTATAAGCAAAGCCTAAGTGCTGAGCCATCTCCTCAGGGGGACCAGGTATTTAAAATGCATGGGCCTATGGGGGACATGTCACATTTACACTACAACAAGCACCATGACATGTATGAGATAAAATGATGACAACATACAAACTGAGGGTTAGACGTCTCAGTCTGCAGTTTTTCAGCTCATCTGTCCTTCAGGGGCCTTGAAGAAGTTAATTCCCATCTCTGTGTCTGTCACTTTACTGATCTATAAACTAAAAGTTGCTATCCTTCACAAAAAGAAAAGCAGACCTCATGGGTATGGTTTAGCAATGCAGTTGTTTTAAAAGGTGTCAAAGTTGGAAAAGTGAAGATGATTATGAAATGCGTAAAAACATCCCATAATCAAGTGGCAGGGTCATCTTCAATTCAAACTTGGATCTTTCCCCTTGATCCTACTATTTTTCTAATTGTTATTGAACTTGGTGGAGTGAAAGTTATCGCACAGGATTCAGATAATAAACGTACAGCTATCACATAAGGCAACATGCGTTCACTTCTCTGTGCCTCCCGAGTGCAGATGCAACGTGACCAGGGGCCTTAAGCTCTTAAGCCCATGCCTGCCCTGCTATGGCGGATCGTCCCTTCAATCTAAGAGCCAAAATAAACAATAGACAGCTGATTGCTGGGTGTATATGAAACCATATGTCATTTATGACATAGGCAACTGTATTACTTTCCTTGTTGCAGTGAGAAAAGTAGAAATAGTTCTTTGTGCCCCACTCACTTTCTCCTTATTCAGTTCAGTACCCCCAACCCATGTCACCCACTTTCAGAGGGTCTTCTCTCTCCTCAGTTAAACCTCTCTGGAAATAATCCCCCAGATATACCCAGAGGTGTGTCTCCTCGGGGATTCCGTATCCAGTTAAACTCACAACACCAATTAACCATCACAAGTGCACCCCTTGTCCGCTTGACACTCGAACACACCACTTTTGAATCACGACTTGCCTCCCCTGGCCCCCATAGGCTCACAGCCATCTCATCCTGCAAAATATATGCCCGCTCTGTCTCTCTCCTGACTGCAGGAGCCATGTGATGAGCATCTCACACTCCTGCTGCTAACGCCTCCCTTGCTGTGATAGGCTGGCTGTACCTTTCAGCCACGAGCCTAAACAAACCCTTCCTCCAAGAAGTTGCTTGGTGTCAGATATTTAATAAGAGCAACACAAAAAGGAACTCACACAGCAACCAAAGGCATATTCCTTTTCTGGCCCTTCACGTCCTCTCCCATCTTCAGGAAAATGTACTCACTGGCACAGACAATTCTTTCTGGAGGGAAAATAATTTGCTTTTCATGAGGAGAGTTGCTGCAGGAGAGGAAGGCCTGAGAGATGTATGTTATAAGGCACTGACCTGAAAAGATTTCTACTTTGGTACCCACTTCTCAGTGGCTACACTGGAGGAAATGGGCAAGTTACATTTTTTTTTAATGAAAGAGCGTGAGAGAGAATTGGCATGCCAGGGCCTCCATCCACTGTGATCAAACTTCAGACATGTGCACCACCTTGTGTGTATGTGCAACCTTGTGCATGCGTCACTTTGTGCATCTGGCTTATGTGGGATCCAGGGAGTCAAACATGGTTCCTTAAGCTTCTCAGGCAAGCACCTTAACCACAAAGCCATCTCTCCAACCTACAAGTAATATTTGTATCTGTGAAGTGATTTCTCCCTCTGTGGAAGGAAGCAACAGGTAGGCTAAGTGCAGTGTGGAATCCGAACAGATGATCAGATCTCCAAGACTTAGTAGGAATGGCAATCTGAGGAAGAGGAGATACACAGGACATGTTTATTTTTCCAGTTTTCAGAGGCAGACAGAGAGAGAGAGAGAACGGGCACGCCAGGGCCTCCAGCCACTGCAAACTAACTCCAGATGCATGCGCCCCCTTGTGCATCTGGCTTACGTGGGTCCTGGAGGATTGAACCAGGGTCCTTTGGCTTTGCAGGCAAACACCTTAACCACTAAGCCATCCCTCCAGCCTGGGATGTAAGACTTTTAACAGTTTGTTATTTGGTTCTTGCCTTCTTTTTTCTGGGAATGAGTCCGTCAATCTTTTGACAGTAATGGTAATTCATGAGTTTCTGCATTGATATTAAGAAATATTGGTCCCATGCTTCCATGCCAGAGAGTCCTTGGTCTCCAAATAGGGGTGTGTGTAAGGATCTCTCATGACATCGGGTGGAGTCTTTAGCAAGAAGGTTTTTGGAGCCCAAACCTCCTCATTAAGTGGAATCATTCCTAACTGTGGAGCCATCTCCCCAACCCCAGCCATTTTTAAAAACAAAAGAAATATGATATGGCCATTTTTTAAAGCAAAAGAAACTACTAAAATCCCAACTCATTCAATACAAGTCTTTCATCCAAACCTCAAAAAAAAAAAAAATCTCAAAATGATTATCAGTTTTCAAGTATCTTTTTTTTTTTTTTTTTTTTGGTTTTTTGATCAAGTATCTTTTCTCCCTTGATTGTTTCCCATGCTCAGAGAAATCACAGAGGTATATTCTTAATTATTTGAGACCATTGGTTTCAGGAAAGTGTCTTTGATCTTTGTGACTTGGATATAAAGCAGACCTTCAGAAGCAGACCCTTTTTATTTTTTAAAGTAGAATCATCCATTCGGGTTTCAACATCCTTGTAATTTGGTGGACCTTGCTGAAAAGAAACTCAGAAACGTGGTGGCTGGGGCTGGGGAGATGGCTCCGCAGTTAGGAGTGATTGCCGCTTAAGTATGAGGATATGGGAGAGCCCAACCCTACCCTAGTTCAACTCCCCAAATCCTGCACACAGATCTCAGCATGGCCGTGCACGTCTGTAACCGCAGTCCACAGGGACCCAGAGAATGACAGAGACCGGAGAATCTCTGGGGCTTGCTGACCTAAAAGAGCAGTTCCGGCTTGAGGGAGACCCTGTCTCAAGGAAGCACATGCATGTGCAAGAGAAAAGGGCACTTAAAGTTCTCCTGTGGCCTCTGCATGTGCATGGTCACATGTATCTGCACACATGCACACTTATTTGCATACACACACACACACACACACACACACACACACACACACACACACACACAATTAGTGTGCATAGGGACTGATGACTGGCTAGATTTGGGAAATGAGAGAGAGGATAGAAGTGGGGTGTATTTTCAGGTTTGTGGTGGGTGGTACGTAAAGTGGAAACGCCAGAGAAAGCGCGGAGTAGGGCAGGAGGACACGCTACCGTTTGAAGGACGAGTTTGCGGTATGCTCGCAGAGCCCTAGAGGAGACGCTGCTGAACACAGGAACGAACTTCTGAGGGAAGTTATGACTAATTCTCTGGCTGGCAGGGAACTGAAACCGGCCATTCAAGGAGAAGCAGAAATTACACATTGTCTCTTTGATAGGGCTTTTGTTTGTTTGTTTGTTTGTTTGTTTGTTTGTTTGTTTGTTTGTTTGTTTGTGGTAGGGTTTCACTCTAGCCTAGACTGACCTGGAATTCACTATGTAATCTCAGACAATCACTATGTAAACTCATGGGAACTTAATTATAGACCATTCTAAGCCCTCTCTCTCTGTTTCAAGATGACCTTAAACTGATGATCCTCTTGCCTCTTGAGTTGCTAGGATTATGCACCCCACTTAGACCCCAATTTTTATGAGATTTTCAAGAATCATATATAACATTTTGGTCCTTACACTATAGGTTTAGACATAGACCAGGTTTTTTTTTTTTTTTTTTTTTTTTTGAGGTAGGGTCTCACTCTAGCTCAGGCTGACCTGGAATTCACTATGTAGTCTCAGGCTGGCCTTGAACTCATGGCAATCCTCCTACCTCTGCCTCCCAAGTGCTGGGATTAAAGGTGTGCACCACTCCCAGGAGGAATCCTGATTGTGGAAAAACAGTTCTAGGGAGCTAGGCAAAAGATAAAAATTCAGATCATCTTGGATTTCTGGCAAGTTCTTTGTTTTTTTAATATTTTATTTATCCATTTATTACACACACAGAGAATGGGCACATCAGGGCCTCTGGCCACTGCAATTGAACTTCAGATGCATGTGCCATCATGTGCATCTGGCTTATATGGGTACTGGGTACTGGGAAATCAAACCTCGTTTTTGTTTGTTTGTTTGTTTGTTTTTTTAAATACCACATTTTATTTGGATTTTACAAAGGAGTGTGGAAAGGGGAAGGCTGGGAGGTAAGGGGAGATAAAGAGGGGAGAAGAGAAGTTTACCACGTGGAGCCCAAAAGCCCATGTGGACCATGTGTAGCTCAGGAGTGTATGTGACCTGATAAGGATCTGGGGGGGAAGCGTGGAAAGAAAAGAGAAAAGAAAGTTCAAGGATCTCCTGCCATGTGGGGAGCTGGAGGGAATAAAGAAGAGATTAAGGGCTAGGGGGTCCTCCTGAGTGGGCCATATTTCAGGGGCTGAACTTGACCAACCACAATGTTTAAATCCTATGAAAGACCTCCCTCCCAGGAGGAATCCTGATTGTGGAAAAACAGTTCTAGGGAGCTAGGCAAAAGATAAAAATTCAGATCATCTTGGATTTCTGGCAAGTGCAATCTTTCCTGCCCCTTGTATCTTCAGGGGTCCAGTCACCTAACTCTACCACCTCTCATGAGAAGACAGTCTAACTGCTGTTAGAGGACACCGGACGATGACATCAGATGGTTAACTATTTCCTCTGAATGGGACACGAAGTTGTTTGGGGCAGTTAGAGAGTCTCTCCCAGAGAGGGGAACTACCCAAAAGGACCCCAAAAGTGTACTGATGGAGTGCAGGAAGATAGTCTTGGTAGAGAATGTTGAGAAGAAAGAACAAAAGTAAGGAGTCAATGAGAAGTGAGCACACAGCAATCTGGTTGCCTTCAGGGTTGTCCTTCTTGTGGACTTGGAAGCTTTGGGGAACATTCGCGGCAACCCAAAACCTGGTTCTTAAGCTTTGCAGGCAAGTGCCTTAACTGCTAAGCCATCTCTCCAGCCCCAATTCTTTGTTATGAATATACATGTATTTGAATACTGTATAGTCAATAGGTATTAATCTCCTTATAATTGCTCTAAAAATTCTATTGGTTTTTAATAACTACAACTCTATAACATTTGTATGCTATATTATCAAAATTTAACTTCTCCAAATAAAATTGAAATTTTACTGAAGGGCCCACATGTTAGGCTGGTGAGTAATATAGTCCCTATCGATTTGGGGACATTTCTTTTCATAGAACAGCTCTTTTATGCACCCAGAAAATTAGGGTAGCGACTTGCCTTTGACACTAGGTGGTTGCATGACTATACTCCTTGGACATTCGAGGTGGTAACACCATACCTCACATGCCCATTTTACTGAGTCATGGGGGAGGGTCTTCCACCAGGTTCTGATTGCCAAAGAGTTTTGGTTTTCCTTGTATCCATCTGCTGTTCATCTGTACCCAAGTCCTTCCATCCCACATGCACTGTCACAGGCCCTGGGCCCTCTAGGCACTAACTTAGTCTAAGAGCTTCTCAGCAGAACTTCATGGAGTGCTTATGCACAAGAGTGTAAAAGGCAGTTGCCGGAGCCCGCCAGCAGAATCGAACAGTACCTGAGTGGGAGTGAGGATTAAGAAAAAAAGATGAGAGAGAAAAGATAGACTCAGGAGGGCTGTCAGTAAATACTGAGGCCCCGACTTTATTTTTTAAAAAAATTTTAAATTATTTTATTTAGTTTTGGAGAGAGACACAGAGAGAGACAGAGAGGGAGAGGGAGACAGACAGAGATGGGAGCTCCAGCAGTCTCTCAGTTGCTGTGAACGAAATCCAGATGTGTGCGCCCCCTTGTGGTCAAGTGCAGCATTGTGCCCTTGTGTCACTTTGCACCTGGCTAAACGTGGGACCTGGAGATTGGAACCAGGTTCTTAGGCTTAGCAGGCAGGCGCCTTAACTGCTAAGCCATCTCTCCAGCCCCCCCCCGACTTCATTTTGTATAGCTTTTTTATACTTCTTCTCAGAGTACAAGAAATGCAAGCAAAACAATCATAACATTTTCACAGGATTTCTTGAGAAAGCCATGTTCTTCAGCATGAATCAAAGAACAGCCAAAATATTGGCCTCAAGGTCAAAAGATACTCCCTTCTCAGTCCCCAGAGCCTCAGCAGGTCTCTAATCTTAGGCTTGGCAAGACATCCTGCTTCTCATTAGCCCACTGTAAAAATGTATGCAGGCCATGAACAAACGGGTGTTCAGGCAAATGGCTCCTGACAGGCAGTGATTTCTCAGTTTATTCCATCCAATTAAATTCATAGTGGATCACTCTGATGAGTCAATTTAATCACAGTTGCATAGACAAATTAATATACTTTATTTCAGAATCTTGTTATATCTACAAGATAATAAAATTATTCAGATTCCTATAAAATAATCATCTTGGGGGCTGGAGAGATAGATGGCTTAGTGGTTAAGGTGTTTGCTTGCAAAGCCAAAGGATCTCAGTTCGATTCTCCAGGAACCACGTAAACCAGATGCACAAGGAGGCACATGCAACTGGAGTTCGTTTGTAGTGGCTGAAGGCCCTGGCATGCTAATTCTCTCTCTTTCTCTCTCTCTGCCTCTTTCTTTCTCCCAAATAAATAAAATATATTTTTAAAAATAATAATAATCTTGTTTTGTTGGTTTTATAAAGATTTTTTTTTTTCTGGTCTGACACATGTTCCCTTTCTCCTGAATTTCACTGAAAATCAGAATGTCTTGTTCTGAGATTGCCCCTCCATGTTGCTCCTTAATCTTTTAGGGAGAAACACCCAAGCAGATTCATACAAAGGCTATGTAGTGTGGACTGCGTGTGCGTCTCGTGGATCCTGATGATGTGAACATTGTTTTCCTTTGTAGCTGAGCAATTCGGACGAATGTGAGGTGTGCCGGAATGGAGGGCTGCTGTTCTGCTGTGACACCTGCTTCCGAGCCTTCCACGAGATGTGTCACATCCCAATGGTGGAAGCTGAAATGTAAGGGTGATGTGATCCTCTCTCCGTCTAGACACCCTTCCTCCTGACATGCACCCTGCCCTCCCCCCTCGTAGACTCACTGCTTCTGTCTTGTGAGGGAAGGAGAAAGGGTCCTCAGTGACCAGCAATAAGGTCCAGAGAGCTGTTTAAAGATGCTGTCAGCAAGAGGCTATAATGTTCCTGGTACTATCAGAGACATCGCTTCTGGGATGTCAAGGCCCATGACTGGAGCCCTTTGCCTGCATACTCTTACTGTCCTTTTCTCAAAGTTATGCAGCAGCAACTCCTGGCCAAGAAACCGGGGATAGGAGATGCTGGTTGTCTTTGCTCTATTGGGGTGTGAGGGTAAGAACCATCACGCAATGGAGAAGACACCTACATGTCTGATGCAACTGAACAACCTTTAAAGCCTAGTATGGGAGTGATACAAAAATCTGCAGCAGGCTGGTCAGTGTCCTTGAACCTACCTCCTACCCACCCTCTTTTCCTTGTAACCCTGCCCTGCCCAGAGATAGAAGTAAAAAGTAAGCAATTATATAATGCTCAACAGAGAGAGAGAGAGAGAGAGAGAGAGGAGAATTGGTGCACCAGGGCCTCAGCCACTGCAGTTGAACTCCAGACGCTTGTGCCACCTAGTGGGCATGTGTGAACTTGTGCTTGCCTCACTTTTGTGTGTCTGGCTTACATGGGACCTGGAGAGTCAAACCTGGGTCCTTAGGCTTCGCAGGCAGGCGCCGCCGCCTAAGAACCCGGTTCCAATCTCCAGGTCCCACGTTTAGCCAGATGTGACACAAGTGACACAAGGACACAATGCCGCACTTGCCCGCAAGGGGGCACATGCATCTGGATTTCGTTCGCAGCAGCTGAGAGACTGCTGGTGCGCCCATTCTCTATCTATCTCCCTCTCCCTCTGTCTGTCTCTCTCTGTGTCTCTCTCCAAAAATAAAAATTGAAAAAAATTTTTTTAAAAAGGTGTTTTAAAACCTTGAATTGGGGCCCAGATTCTTTGGGAATTTACTTGGCCCAAGTCTTAACCAGCTGATAAAGCTGTTTCCTTGTGATCTCAGTGCCTTGGCCTTGACTCTCTCCTACTTCACAGAAGGAAACATGACTGTCTCCTACATTTCACCAGGTTGTAAGGGGCCAATGAAGGCCCAAGTTCCGCAGGGGTTAAAGTATATTTTATTATGCTCAGATGTGATAGCCTAACATCCTCACATCCCACCACTCACTGACTCACTTGCTGACACTGTGACGAGAGAAGCTGACAGCCCCAGATCCTATGTGAGGCCCTTAGACAGTCCAGACACCCTCGCCACAACAGCAGGGGCCATCAGCCCTTCCTGGAAGGGCCATTGGGGGCACAGGAATGATGGTGTCCAAGGGCCTTGCCCTCTGCTCACCTTGTGCTCATCCTCTCAGGACACCGTGGAGCTGCATCTTCTGCAGGACGAGATCCTTAGCAAGCCCAAAGAGTCATCCAGAATCTGAGATACTGGAGTGGCCCATGCAGTCCAAGGAGCAGTTGGTGAGTCACTACAAACCTCAAGTCTTCTCCTTTCTCATCTATTGGGAGACAAGGAGCAGGCTTATGTTAGCGTCTTAGAGCTCCCTACCCATCCTCCTCTCTCTCCTACCACATGGCGGTGCTAAGACAAGGGACAGCCCCCTTGGTATGGAAATTGAGAATACCTCTGGCTCAAGCCCATATCTCCACAAGGCCCTCCCCTCACTGGGCAGTTGTCCCATCTCCAAGGGCAAGGATATAATAGCCCCCAGACACCTTCGGTCTCTCTCTCTCTCTTTCTCTTTTTCGAGGTAGGGTCTCACTCTAGCTCAGGCTGACCTGGAATTCACTCTGTAGTCTCAAGGTGGCCTCAAACTCATGGCGATCCTCCTACCTCTGCCTCCCGAGTGCTGGGATTGAAGGCGTGCGCCACCACGCCCGGCTAGGTCACTCTCTTTCTTGCCCTTCCTAAAAATAAGGTTCATGTTCTCTGTCTCTTTCTGTCTCAGCCTCTGTCCCATCCATCTGTCTTCCAACATGCACCTTTCTCTCTGTCCCTGTCCTTCTATTGTATCTCATGTCCTCTTCTTCTTTTTTTTCCTCTGTATCTCTATTTTTCTCTCTTTCCTCCCCTCTAGACTTCAGAGTCCTTTCCTAGCCATCCCGCTCCCAGCCTCTCCAGTGGTGCCACCATGCACACAAATCTAAACTTGCTCTTGCGGTCTTCCCTAATACCAGGGCTCTGCTGCCTCAGTTGCTTCTGGACCCTTGGTGGACTCTCCAGGTTCTTCGCCCCTCCCCCTTCCCTAAAGCGCCATGCTCCGAGCCGCTGGAAATTGTACTCTGTAATCCTAAAAGAATCTATCAATGAAAATAGCTTGGGTCAGGGGTATAGTATCTCTGCTTTTCCAGGCCACACTTGGCATGTACTGATGCCGTATGGCAACCCATTTGCTAAAAGGTAACATCCATCATAAGCCTGGTTCCAAAAGCCACACATGGCAGAGAAATTTCCAGAAGATGGGCATGAGTTGTCTTTTGCCTGGATGTGTGTTTCTAATTGACAGCCTCCTTCTCTTGCAGAAATGCGAACTCCTCCTCTTAAGGGTCTATTGCTTCCCGGAGAGCTCATTTTTTACCAAAATTCCATACTATTGTTATGACGTAAGTAAGGTTGTGAACCATCAACAGGCTGCCATGATGTTGCGTGATGCTGAAACGGGTGCTTGTGAGATCTGTGATCTTAACACGCCCCCCCCCAACCTTGGAACACAAGTCCTGTTGAATCTGGTGGGCATCTGTGGGAAGTAAACACTGAGCTGTGCTAGCCTCTCTCCCATTGGCATTCTTTTCTCACCAGAAGGAGGGGATGCCTCCGGGTGTGGAGAAACCCATGTGGTTGAACAAAATCAAGAAAAAGCTGAACGGGCAGGGTTACTCTCACGTGGGGAAGTTTGTGCAGGACATGCGGCTCATCTTTCAAAACCACAGGGCCTCCTTCAAGGTAAGCGGCTCTCACGCTTCCATCTTCTGTTCCTCCCACTAGCTTTGTTCTACCCTGGATTTTCTGATACCTGGAAAATTTAATCTCCCCCATCTTTCGGTAATAAGATTGGGTGCGCAAGCATTCTGGAAGTAAGGGCCAGGCATGATGGTGCACGCCTGAAATTGCAGCAATCAGGAGGCTGAGGTAGGAAGCAGGATTGCCTCTAGTTCAAGGACAGCCTTGGCTATTGTATGAGACCCTATCTACAAACAAACAAAAATTTGTGGAATTAAGTGATTTTTAAAAATTTTTATTTATTTATTTATTTATTTTTGGAGAGAGACAGAGAGAGAGAGACAGACAGAGAGAGAAAGAGAGGAAGACAGATAGAGATGGGCACGCCAGCAGCCTCTCAGCTGCTGCGAATGAAATCCAGATGTGTGTGCCCCCTTGTGGTCAAGTGCGGCATTGCGCCCTTGCGTCACTTTGCATCTGGCTAAACATGGGACCTGGAGATTGGAACCAGCGTTCTTAGGCTTAGGAGGCAGGCGCCTTAACCGCTAAGCCATCTCTCCAGCCCAAGTGATTTTTTTTTAACTTTAGTGAGCCAGAAGGTATGTCCCTGTCATCAGAAAAGGCCCCCAGGTTCCAGAGTTCAGTTCCCTCCCCTCCTACAGGAGCACACAGAACAGCTACGGCCTGTGCCCTCCTGTGCATATTCAAGTCACTTTCTGCTTCTTATCTTCTCAGAAACAAGACAGTCCCAGTTCCTTTACATGTGAATGAAGCATGTGAATGAGTGTACTTAACAGGGACCACCGGAGAGTAGAAGTGACAAGAAGGAAGAGGAGTTATTCTCAACTTCACAAACTCCTATTTGACTTGCTCCAAGTACATAGATTACTTTCTTAGCTTTTACTCAAATAAACAACTGAAGCCAACTCAATTATGGTTCCCAAGTATAGACATGATTTCACACTGCTGTCTGCGTAGTAAGAAAGAATCATGCTTAGAGGACCCAGACGTTTCCTCTCAGCTGTGTGAGTTTTCAAGTTCAGTCAGGTTGTGTCACTTGGGAAGAATCCGGCTTATTCTCAATTGCAAGGGATCTGATGACTCTTAATGAGAATTGTCATTTTTTTCTTCCTTCCCTCCCCTCCCCCCCAGGACCTTATGTTTGGCCAAATGGGATTTCGACTGGAGGCTGAATTCGAGAAAATTTTCAAGGAAGTATTTGCTATTCAGGGAACAAATGAAAACAGTTGACTGGATGCTGCTGGAATCGTGGTAGAATCTCCTTTCTGGCCAGGTCTTCCCATTGCCAGCAGAAGTGAGGGCTGTCTGTTTACTCGACCATTCCCAAAGGATTGCTCTGAACTAGGAGCTTCCTTAGGGCTATCTCCTTGCCTCCAGCTGGAACCAAGGATATGATGGGATTCTGACACTATGCTCTCCCCCTGAACCAGTCTGAACCAGTTTGTCTCCAGCTGGCTTAGTCTCTCCCACCACATCGTGTTGTTTCCCTCGTCCCCTTCTCTTGAGAGCACTCCACAAAATCCACGGGACTCCAAGACCACATTTGGTGGCTCATGCCTATAACCCCAGTACTTTGACAAGTGGAAGCACGAGAATTACAGCTTGAAAATTTGAAGCTGAGCTCGCCATCCTGCCTCAATACAAACAAATGAAAAGAAAAAAAAAAACAAGAAATGAGATAAAACCAAAAGAAGACTTGAACTCAGACTCTGCTGGAAAACCCACCCTAAGATAATGGTTCTAGAAATCTCTTCGTGGGATGGGTTTCTAGAGTTGGGTCACAGTCTGGCCAAATGGTGACCAGTGGAATACCTAGGGTGTTAGACCAGTGCAGTGGCCAAACTTCTACCTGTAGAGGAGGTGATACAGAACTGTATGAGCCATGCATATACTGGTTGGTGGGGGGAGTAAAGGAAACTAAAAATGGTGGGGCTTGGTGGCTATTGTTAAGTATTGCTGATCCATTGGTAAGAGTTACTGATAGGTTTAGATCTTTAATCCCAAGGCTAAAGGAAAGACACCCTCAGAGTTGCCACCGGAAGGCAGACATCAAGGAAGGCCTGTTTCAGCCCTACAGAGCCCCAGAGAAGACTTCATTCTAAGCTCAGGCAGTCTCTCATGCCAGAGTCAGAACCCTGGAACTCAGGATGAAGCTACTGAGGTAGATACCCAAGAGAACTTTGAGCCTCAACTGCCCCCCATCATCCCAAACCCACTGGGCCTACTAAAGAATCCCCTTGGCTCTTTTTTTTTTTTTTGGAGAGAGACAGAGAGAGAGGGAGAGGAAGACAGACAGAGATGGGCGCGCCAGCAGCCTCTCAGCTGCTGTGAACGAAATCCAGATGCGTGCACCCCCCTTGTGGTCAAGTGCGGCATTGCGCCCTTGCGTCACTTTGCATCTGGCTAAACGTGGGACCTGGAGATTGGAACCGCTGGAGATTGGAACCAGCGTTTTTAGGCTTAGGAGGCAGGCGCCTTAACCACTAAGCCATCTCTCCAGCCCGAACACCCTTGACTCTTACTGGAAGAAAGAACTACCCCTGATCCTTGCTTGAATAAAGACTAAGAAAGAGGGGGGAATACTGCTATTAGGGCACGCTTTTGTGCCACAGAGTTTAATCCATATGTCAAGGGGCAACGGTACATCCCTGGGTGGCTTGCACACACTTAACTATAGCTTCAGCATACATGAAATGGAGTAGAAGTAGAGATGCTGAAACTGTTCTGGTCGACTTAGGGAGGGGGCTAGTGGGCATGCAGAATGGCTCTACTTTCCAAGAACGCCCATCTGCTCTCAGAGGCCTGAGCTTATGGAGCAACACACTGCCAGAGGCACCGGCATCCTGGACAGGCTCAGGGGTGGCTGCTCTCTGTGGGCTGCAAAGTAGGAACACTTTAGGAAGGAAACTGTTAGATTCCAGAACAACAGAGGCCAGGAGGCAGCATTTAACCGTCAGAACAAGGTAAAATGATCTCCACAATGGGCAACAAAGCCAGAATAATGGCTTAGGGCCTAGTCCACAGGTACCGATGGTAATGGCTAACAGGACCTGATCTTCCTACAGAAAAATAGGAACACTGTTTCATGTATATCATTAAAACAGTGATAGAGGGGCTGGAGGGATGGCTTAGCGCTTAAAGCACTTTCCTGCAAAGCCAAAGGACCCAGGTTCAATTCCCCAGGACCATATAAGCCACATGTACAAGGTGGCACGTGCATCTGGAGTTCATTTGTAGTGTGCCCATTCTCTCTCTCTCTCTCTCTATATATATATATATACCCCTTTTTCTCTCTCAAATAAATAAAAATAAATAAAATATTTTTAAAAAACAGTGATAGAAATGGATGAGCTGAAGTCAGCTACGTCAATGAGAAATCTAGACCCCATGCCCCATTTCAAACTTGAGCCCGCCAGGCCTCTATGGGACTCAGCACCCATCCATGAAAATGAGGGCTGGTCCTCAGTGGGAAGAATCCTGAAAGTGTACACAACACTGATTCCCCCACAGGGCCTCTGGCCATCATGCCAGCAACCGCACGCCAGGAGTGGGAACATAAGATTCCTTGAACAAAGGCTGTTGGCACAGGGTCTGAGTTGATGTTGATTCTTGGGAAGTCAAAGCGCCATTGCTACAGGAGGTGGTGTAAAGGTCAGAAAATTAATACCCATGTCACAGCGAGTCCACTGGATCTCTAGAACCACCCAGCAATCGTTTCCCAATTAGCTGAACTAGTTCCTTAACTTAGGAAATAACAAAGGCTGTCTTGGAAAAGCCAAACAGCCCGCAAACTGAAGTTTACGGTGGCAGCAAAAGCCATTATCACGTTCCAGGTAAAGGATGGATTAATGCCACCTACAAAGACTGGAAGGGGTCAGGCTTTGTTGTCCCTGTGGTGCCTCCGTTTAATTCAGCAGTCTGCCATCTGCAAAAGCCAAGCGGTTCATGCCTTCTAAATGACTGCTTGAAATTTAACCACTAAGGAAGAGCCTTGACTGCAGTCGTTGTCCCAGATGTGGTATCTTTACTAAATATTAACATAGCCCCACCATAAACGAAAAGAAACGATATTTAAAATATACTCTTAAAATATCTGCCAGCAAGAAGTATGAAAGACGGTAGACAGCTGTATGGTCTGGGGGTCAGAATTCAGTGCTCTCCCTAAGCTCATGTGTTGCGAATGCTTGATCCTCAGCTGGTAGCAGTTTAGGAACTGGAAGCTTGTTTGAGTAGATGTGTTTTGGGGGGAGGGGCAGGCTTATGCTTGTGATAGGCAGATTCCCCTTGCCAGTGTTTGGCACACACTCCTGTTGCTGTTGTCCACCTGATGTTGGCCGGGAGGTGATGTCCACCCTCTGCTCATGTCATCATTTTCCTCGGCCACCATGGAGCTTCCCCTCAAGTCTGTAAGCCAAAATAAACCCTTTCCTCCCACCAGCTGCTTTCTGTTGGGTACTTGTGCAGCAACGCAAAGGTAAGTGCAGCGTGTGGATTGGACAACCCGCTCTCTACATGTATGGCCTTGGCCTAGGGCAAAGTGAATTCTGCTTTCTTTTACCATATTGCCTGTTGGGTTACTGCAATATATTTCCTTGGCCCTCTGGATTGATCATATGTTCATTGGATCAGATGAGTCCGAATTCTAAGTATTTTGAATAGCTTATTAAGTCATAGGAACTCCCCTAAGATGGTTGAGCTGGTCAGGAGTACTCAGAGGTATTGGTCAAGAATCAGTGGCCAAGGGGAAAAGTCATTCATGCAAAGTCACCAAGTGCCATTAGGAAAGGGGGACAGAGGAGGCGGGACAGCTGAGGAAACACAGCTAATGGGTGGAACTGACACAAGGCAGTGTCGGGTAGGCCAGTCAGAGGCGAGCGGAGCCAGGGGCTGAGCTCCGTGCAGCAACTGGAGCAGGGTTACTGCATGTACTGTCCCATGGACGCAAACGCTGAGTGATGACTGCATCGTTCTAGAAGGGAAGGCATCCACTCCACCCTACTGGACAGCTGAGGGGAAGGGAGGTGACTGAGCCCATCGGTTCTGTTTCCTGGACTTAGAGAGGTGTGGGGGGTTTGCCACAGTATTTCAGAGCCTGGCTGGGTTCTTGCCCTGCTGGTTGTGGGGAATTGGACTGGAGTTCCTGGCGTTTCTGCCACTCTCTCTCCTGAGCAGTGAGGTCAAGATCGCCACTCCTCAGAGAACCCATGTGCACAGCTTGTCCATGCTGGGAATGCATCCTTTCCATCAGAGGAGGGGAGCTGGGGCTCTCTGGTTGTTCCCGTAATGCATACATTTGTGGACATGGCCCCGTGAGGCTTCTCAACATAGCTGAACGTAGGAACTGAAGCCGCCTTGATGTGTCTCTTATTCGGCCCTGCTCTTCTGTCTACCAAGCAGGGAGCCACTTCTTTCCTCGTTATTTGCTCAGGGAAGTAGAGGGAGGAGAGCTACAG
Organism: Orientallactaga sibirica; assembly: GCA_036365145.1. Taxonomy (NCBI): domain Eukaryota; kingdom Metazoa; phylum Chordata; class Mammalia; order Rodentia; family Dipodidae; genus Orientallactaga; species Orientallactaga sibirica. The sequence continues at coordinate 11,758,530 of JAEOAD010000044.1, forward strand.
CCTGACTCCCTTGGCCAGAGAAGGCTGCTCAAGTAGACTGCTAAAACAAGAATCGGATCCAATGCCATCACGCTAACCTCCTTCAGCAAAGAAAAGCAACCTTAGGCTTCTCAGGCTCATCGCCTATGTCGCCTCTGTCTGCTGGGCTGGTACTAACTCCATCTGAGAGTCTGGAATAGTCTGTGTCTTTTTTCCAGGCATGTCACTTACTTGCTCATTTGCTCTGCAGAAACCGGTCCTTTCCTATAAGCCCCAGAGCACAGAGATGTGTGGTTCCGAGTCGTGTTCCTCCTCTCCTCGCTGTACTCCTTGCCTGCGGCTGTGGCTATGCAGGGCATGTTGGGCCCTTGAGTGTGCAGTTCAGAGGGCTTTGAAAGCTCCTTTGAAATTGGTTTGCGGCTGTGCCATCCACAAGCACCAGGGAGGCCTGGCTCTGGTGATCCCACAAAGCTGCTACCCATCCAGCTCTTGTAGTGACAAGCTAGTGATGCTGGGCGCTATTCCACCTGCCTGAGGCAAAGTGAACCAGAGCAGACAGACTTTGGGGAGAAGTGAACTTAGAGGAGGGGTTAGGCCGGGACCAACTTCTATGGTCTTATCGCCTGGCCTTGAGAGCGGCCACAGTCTTGCTCTGGGAAGCCTGCATTTGGGAAGCTTTCTAATATGCACAGCTGAAGGAAACCCCAGAGCAATAAGGGCGGGGAGTAGTGGGGGTGGAAATGCCAGAAAAGAGCCATAGAAAAGGAGTCTAAGGGCCGTGTTTTACCTTGCCAAGTGTTTGACACCTGGACAAACAGAAACCCATCAGAACTGAGGGTCAAGCATTGTAGACAAGATAACTCGTGAACCTAGGTACGTGCATGTACAACAAAACCATTCCAGTTCTGAGCTAAATGGAGTGTGTAACTGGCTGCCGACCCAGTCAGTTCAGACTCAGGTGCTGCAGAACAATATCCTCCATCCAGTGCCTTCTAGATCTTTCTGTAACGTTTCTGTTCAGAACCCCTGGTTGGCAATGTTCTATCTGACATGAAACCACCTGTGTTCCCCACCCCACACACACACCCCTTCTCTCTCTTGAAATCATCTTAATTTTCCTATGAGCTCCATGGTGTGTTGGACTGGAAAAGTCTACTCCGATTCAGACAAGGTCAGTGGGTTTCAGATCCTTGTAGTAAGATAGGTGGAAATTAGGGTGTGGGACATTCAGAGAAGGGGGTGATCCTTCTTCAGTCTTAAAGCTTTAATTGAATCTTTCAAGGACTGCCTGGGGGTGGGGCGGGGCAGGGATGTGAGGCCATCCTCTGTTCCCAGCCTATGTCACCTCCTAGAGGATCCACCTGAGATTGCAGCTCCTGGGGAGTGTCCAGGGGAGGGTCCAGGAGCCCTGCCTTGAGACCTCAGGAATTCCAGTTGTAGCCAAATGATGATGGAGTGGTGGCTTCTGGCTCTCCCTGGGTCTGTAGCCACCCTCTGGGTCTCTGAGAATGGCCTTGATCACTAGAAGGCCATGGACGTATTAGCTCTGAGAAGTTCCCACAAAGTCTTGCCTGTAATTCTGTACTAGAGCTGGCTGGTTGTTTCTCTCTGTGTTTATTCAGGAAATACCATTGTTCCGGGCGTCTTGCACTGAACCATCATGTGAATGACAAATGGTAAATTCAGGCCCCACTGGCCCAAGCACCTCAATGGATAAGGGTCCAGCTTCCAATACTTACTTCTGGAAAAGTGAAAGGAAATCATTACCTTCACTGTGGCTTAGTCTGGAATCCAAGCCCTTGGGTACACATGGACATCCCACTCACCATGACTTCATGTGCACTGGGCTTAATGCCATTTAGATTTATTCATGGACGAGGGAGCCATGGGCCATAGAAAATGTAGGTGTGGAAATGCAGAGGGGCCTCCATTCCCCCTGGGAGGGAGATGTGGACAATAGATTGAGTGCTTTGGCCCTTCTCAATGAGTGAGTGGCTATAGAAATGACATCTGATCTCAGAGAACTTAGCCTTCAGTCCCTGTGAATCTCCCTCCCAGCTCCCCGTGGACAGGTGACATGGGTCGTCCTCAACATTGATCCGGTGATCGTCACAACCATTGCCCCAAACACCATTGCAGCAGGAGGCCAGGTGTTTCTGAAAACTTTCCACCTGGAAATGTGGGAGCCCACCTTCACCTAACAAGGCTCCACTGCAAGGTGAGATACAGGATGCCCAGCAAAGCGGGGACCAGGATGCCCTGCTGGATCCCTGCGTCAACCAACCCCTGTGTATTCTCATAGCCTTTCTGGACCCAGGTGGCTCCTCTGTACAAGTGTGCTGGAGCTTTCCAGGATGCCCACCTGTTCCACAGTTACCATTTGTACCCATAAGAAACATGCATCAGGAAGGAACAGTGCAGGGCTGTCCCACCAGCTGCAGAGACCTACATGGCTCTAGGGAGAGCTCATTAGACATACTCTGGAGTTTCCCTAAACTAGAGCTGTTGTGGTTGGTGGTCTAAGAAAGCCCAGCTAACCCCCTTGTAGGACTTTCTCGGACCTGTACATAAGTCCCCAGGGAAACCCAACGTGTTCCAGCTCAGTCATCTCCCACCTTTCACATGGCCCAGGAGGAGCTTTCTTAGAGTTTGGGTTTGAAGTATCCCCCAAGGGCTGGGAAGATGGCTCATTTGGTAAAAAACCTATCTTGCAAGTATGAAGACCTGAGTGAAATCCCCAGAAACATGACTTTTTTGTTTATTTTTATTTATTTATTAGCACAGACAGAGAGGCAGAGGAAGAGAGAGAGAGAGAGAGAACGAGGACACCAGGGCCTCCGGCCACTGCAAACGAACTCCAGATGCATGTGCCACCTTATGCATCTGGCTTATGTGGGTCCTAGGGAATTGAGCCTCGAACCTGGGTCCTTAGGCTTCATAGTCAAGCGTTTAACTGCTAAGCCAGCTCTCCAGCCCCAGAAACATGATTTTAATTCCAGTGCTGGGGAGGTGGTGACAGGTCCTCTGGATAGCCAGCCTAGTCTATGGTATTATCAAGACCAATGAAAGATCCTGTCTTTAAAAAATAATAAAATAAAAAAGGGCTGGAGAGCTGGCTTAGCAGTTAAAGCACTTGCCTGCAAAGCCAGAGGATCTTTGTTCAATTCCTCAGTACCCACATAAGCCAGACACACAAAGTGGTGCATGTGTCTGGAGTTCCTTTGCAATGGCTGGATGCCCTGGTGTGCCCATTCTCTCTCTCTCTCGTTCTCTCAAATAAATAAAAACTAAATAAATAAATAAAAAGAAGGAATGCCTGAGAAATGACAGCTGAGGTTTTCTCATGACCTCCACATACACATGTACACATGTGCACTTGCATGCCCCAACACAGGACACACACACATAAAATAAAATTCTCCCTGTGCTAAAACTTGTTGCCAGCTCATGGGGTCCAAACTTAGTGGGCTAATTCATTAATGAATTCATAATCTGATAGGAATACCAGGAGATTATGGAAACTTTGAACAAGACCTCCCTCTCTTTCTTTCCCTTCTCTTCCTGGGTGCTGTGAGGTGAGCAGCTTCCTCAGACACACACCCTCCCTACCATGATGTTCTGTCTGTCTCACTTGGACCCAAGAGCAATGGATCCTGTCAACTATGGACTCTGAAACCCATGAGCCAAGATAAACCTTGGCTCTGTAAAGTTGATTTCTCTCAGGCGTTTTGTCACAGTGACACAACACTGACTAACACAAACTTGCGCAGGCAAGGTGGGTTCCATCCCTTTCAGCACATCTCCAGATGGTGGCCAGTAGGTGTGCTTTGTCTCTTGTTAGAAATATACAGGGAGGGGGCTGGAGAGATGGTTTAGTAGTTAAGGCGCATGCTTGTGAAGCCTAAGGACCCAGTTTTGATTCTCCAGGTCCCACACAAGCCAGATGCACATGGTGGCACATGCATCTGGAGTTCGTTTGCAGTGGTTAGAGGCCCCTGGTATGCTGATTCTCTCTCTCTCTCTAATAAAATTTTTAAAAAAGAAATATACGGGGAGGGCTGAAGAGATGGCTTAGAAGTTAAGGCGCATGCTTGCAAAGCCTAAGGACACAGGTTCAATTCTCCAGGTCCCACGTAAGCCAGATGCACATGGTGGAACATACATCTGGAGTTCATTTGCAGTGGCTAGAAGTCCTGGCACGCCCATTCTCTTCTCTCTCTCTCTCTCTCTCTCTCCCTCTCTCTGTCTTAAACGAATAAAAGAAAATTCTAAAAAAAGAAAGAAATATATAGGGAGCTGGATGTGGTGGCACACACCTTTAATCCCATCACTTGGGAGGCAGAGGTATGAGGAATGGTATGTGTTCAAGGCCACCCTGATACTACATAGTGAATTCCAGGTCAGCCTGAGCTAGAGCAAGACCCTACCTTGAAAAACCAAAAAAAGGAAGAGAGAGAGAGAAGAAAGAAAAGAAAAGAGAAGAGAAGAGAAGAGAAGAGAAAAGGAAAGAAAAAAGAAAAGAAAAGAAAAGAAAAGAAATATACAGGGGATACTGAATCCTCTATGCCGCGACAGCTGAATTAATTCTCTTATGGCTGAGTATCCCCAGGACAGGCCACTTCTTGAAGAAACATTTTGCTTTCCCACCATTTCTTTATTCTTAGCATCACTGCGGTGCCTGCTTATCATGGACCCTCCTCTGGACACATGCGCCACATATAATCCAATAGAAGTGGAAGACTGTCTCAGCTTTGGTCAGAGATGTTCCTTTTTATGCAGGGAGTGGATGCAGTGCTGAGAGTTCAGTGCTCAGCTCTAAACAGGACAGGCTCAGGGAACATTGCAGAAAAGGGTGGAGGAGGAGGGCTGTGCAATGTGTCTTCAGATCAAAAGAACAATATGTTAGGACCCCAGAAGGGATTAATACTGAAATTGATACTTCTCTGAAGTGGTGCCTATGTTTCCTTGTAGCAGACAGCTTCAGGTTCGCTGAGATGAACTTCCAGACCAGGCACAGTTATGGAGGAAGGGATCTTATTTATTGAAGCTTACAGATCCAGGGGAAGTTCCATAAAGGCAGAAGTAGCGGCCTGCTCTCACAAGGCCAGGCAGAGAGAGCAAAAGCCAACCAGCCATCATAGCACACAGAGCAAAACTACAGCCAAAAGGTCACATAGCACATTTCAGGAACTCCTGCTAGGCACATTTGCATATCTTTACAATGGAATCTCAAACCCACCATTAACATCTTAAGATCAGCCCCCAGTGATATTGCCTCTAGCAAGGTGATTGCAGATACAAACTATAACTAATAAAACATTGAATATATTGGGTGACATATATTCAAACTACCACATTCCGCCCCTGGCCCCCAATATATTTAGCTCTTGGCCCCCAATAGATTTATAATTATCACACATTGTAAATTGTACTCAGTCCAATTTCAAAGGTTCTCACAGTCTTGATCAACTTAAGATAGTGAGTCCTGTAAAATCAAACAAGTTAAATATTTTCAACATGTAAAGGCACAGAGTAAACATTTTAACTGGTATAAGGCATAGCAAGGAGAGACTAGAACAATGTAAATTCAACCACCATCAGCAGTCATCAAACTTCTGTAGTTCAAGTTCAATATTACCATAGACTGACAGTCTCCAGGTTTTCCAATTCCGCCCCTCCAGCTGGGCAGAGTCGCCAGGGAAAACTTTCATCCCATGCCAACATTGCACTCCATGGTAGCCCTTTTGCACAGTCCTGGTATACCCAAAACATCTTCAGGTCTCCATGCAAACCACGGTCCATCTTCCAAAAGGCTCTTTCAGCCTATTCCTGAGGGTCTTCATGCCCTGCCTCATGCCACATCTCAGCAGCAGCTCCTGGAATCGTGTCCAACTCATGATCACTCCATGCATTTTTCATGCTTCCAAAATTAATACCAGGTGTGCGGGACACAGCCATATTCTTAATCCAGGGACAAAATAAATCATAGCCTTGAAAAGTAGGCTCCTTCTCCAGTCAGCTCTTTCCAAGAATTTGCATTTTTAACAGTCTTTCCTCAGGCATCCTCTCCATTGTTTTAATGTAAATCAAGTTAGGCCACCTTCCTTAAGATTGCTAATGTGTTGACAATAGCAGCTAAATCAGTCTCAATGCCTCTACTTTTAACTTGCTTGAGTTTTCCAACTTAAAATCTTAAAATCTCAGTCCATTATCTTTAGCCAAGCATATCAGTCCATTACAAATTTAACCTTGATCAAACTTTCTGGGCCTGGATAGCAGAACGTAGTCATCCCTTATGCCAGTAGCCCAGTTCCAATAAAGTCCTCTGCAGTCTTTCCTTCCCCTTAGAAAGCTCATAAGCCAAGCCTCGAAGTTCAATACTGTCTGCATTTAGTATTCTCAAACTCTCATCAGAATAGTCCATAAAACTTGGCTTACCACTCCAGAAGGCACCTTCAGTTGCAAGCATCAAGTCCATGCCCATTCCTCCAAAACAAAGGTGCCAAAAGACGAATATCCATATGGTCAGGTTCATTTCACCCCACTCCTGGTACCACTTTATTGTAGCAGACAGCTTCAGGTTCGCTGAGATGAACTTCCAGACCAGGCACAGTTATGGAGGAAGGGATATTATTTATTGAAGTTTACAGATCCAGGGGAAGTTCCATAAAGGCAGAAGTAGCGGCCTGCTCTCACAAGGCCAGGCAGAGAGAACAAAAGCCAACCAGCCATCATAGCACACAGAGCAAAACTACAGCCAAAAGGTCACATAGCACATTTCAGGAACTCCTGCTAGGCACATTTGCATATCTTTACAATGGAATCTCAAACCCACCATTAACATCTTAAGATCAGCCCCCAGTGATATTGCCTCTAGCAAAGTGATTGCAAATACAAACTATAACTAATAAAACATTGAATATATTGGGTGACATATATTCAAACTACCACGTGGTGCCTATGTTTCCTGAAAACAGATGGTGAGTAAGTACGGCTGAGAACCAAAGAATGACAACTGTGTATGTCGTAACTGTAAGGTTCGGGGGCAACGACGACCATGCAGACCAATCCAAGGCAAAGATGAAAGCTTTCACTGGGGAATAACATGAGCTTCCGGGGCAGGCTCACAAGAGAGGAGCACAGGCCACCTGAGTTCCTCAGGGAGTGGGCTTTAGAAGGCTTTTTCACCTGGGTGAAGGGGACGAAGGAAAAAGAAGTGGTTTGTTAAATTGAACAAGGAACTTCCTTTAGGGGAGATCATTACATTAAGCATTGAAAATAGCAAGGTTGTGGCACCAGAATAATGAACTTGTCACTCAGGAAACCATGACCTGGGGCATTGTTAGGCAAGGAGGGCATAAGGACTGTGTGGTTTCTTGAGGAGTATGGATAATCCACTGTCCTGTGCCTCTGTCTCCATTCTCATGACCCTGGGGACTCCATCTTGGGAGCCCCTGTCAACCTCACATCCACCACCACACCCAGTCCCCTCAGACATTTCTTTAAAATATATTTTATTTATTTGAGAGAGAGAAAGAGGGAGAGAGAGAGAGAATGGGGACACCAGGGCCTCCAGCCACTGCAAATGACATCCAGACCCATGCGCCCCCTCGTGCATCTGCCTTATGTAGGTCCTGGAGAGTCAATTCGGGGTCCATAAGCTTCACAGACATGCGCCTTAATGGCTAAGCTCTCTCTCCAGCCCAGGATTTCTTTTTTTTAAATTTTATTTAATTTTAATTTTTTTTGTTTTGTATGTCAAGGTAGGTAGGATCTCACTATAGCCTAAGCTGACTTGGAATTCACTATGTACTCTCAGGGTGGCCTCCAAATCATGGAGCTCTTCTGACCTCTTCCCCTCAAGTGCTGGTTGTGGAAATTTCCCTTTATGAGAATCATTAAAAAAAATAAAAAGGCAGGTTGAATTACTCTTATAAAATATATAAGCCGGGGCCAGGTGTGGTGCTGCATGCCATTAATCCCAGCCATTTGGTGGCAGAGGTAGGAGGGTCACCATGAGTTCGAGGCCACCCTGAGACTACATAATGAATTCCAGGTCAGCGTAGACTAGTGTGAAACCCTACCTCAAAAACAAAACAAAACAAAACAAACAAATAAATAAATAAATGTATAATCACAAGTTCAATAAATCTCAAACTTTGCATTGAGTTTCATGCATTTCATTTTTTGTTTTGTTTTGGTATTTGGGATGGAACTCAGAACCCCTGATAGGCTAGGCAATCATTCTGCCACTGAGCTGTACCCCATCCCAAGATTACTTAAAGTCAGATACACAAGTTGGCACATGGATTTGGCTTTTGTTTGTAGTGGCTGGAGTCCCTAGCATGCTCATTTTCACTCTCTAGCTGCTTCTCACTCTGTCTCTTACAAATGATAAAAAAATAAATAAATAAAATATTTTTTAAAAATCTGGACCAATGCAGTAGTGCACACCTTTAATCCCAGTAGATGTTGGAGGCAGAGGCAGGAGGATCTCAGTGAGTTTGGGGACAGCCTAGGCTGACCTGTAGCTCACGCTCTTGTCCCAGGCTGTGTATCTGACTTTGCTTGCATACTGGGGAATTTACCTCAGGTTCTTAGGCTTTGCAAGCATGTACCCTAACCGCTGAGCCATCTTTCCAGCCCCAGTCTTCCTTTTTTAAAAATTATTATTTGTTTAATAATTATATGAGAGCAAGAGAGAAAGAGAGAGAGGGAAAGAGAGAGAAAGAGAGAGAGAGTTGACGCACCAGGGTCTCCAGCCACTTCAAATGAACTCCAGATGCATGCACCAACTTGTGCATCTGGCTTACGTTTGTCCTGGGGAATCAAGCCTCGAACCAGGGCCTTAGGCTTCACAGCCAAATGCTTATCCACTGAGCCATGTTTCTTACTCCAGATGTCCTTTTGAACCATCACCTTTGTGAACCAAAGTTCCCAAGAAGCAGCTGCACCTACACTTCTGAGGATAGAACTTCCGATTGTGGAGAGATGGGATGGTCACATTCAAAGCCAAACTGTCTAGAACTAACCTTAATCCCTGCACTGACCACCTCTGTGTCTGACCTAACATCCTCTTGACTGTAAGGTGATTTTTTTTTAAAAACTATTTTATTTACTTGAGAGAGAGGGAGAGAGAGGAAGAGGCAGAGAGAAGGAGAGAACGGGCACAGCAGGGCCTCCAGCCAGTGCATACACACCCCAGACATGTGCCCCCTGTGCATCTAGGAACTGGAAAATTGAACCAGGGTTCTTAGGCTTTGCAGGCAAACACCTTAACCACTTTGGAGAACTTTCTGGAAAGTTCTAACATATCCATGACAGCAGGGGCTTGTCACCTGCTGAGAGCTTGGGTCAGGACCAGAGGTGGGTACTACTTTCCAAGTCCCTTCTCCACCTTCCTCCAGCTAGGTCACAGTGCCAAAGGTTCCAAACCGCCCAAAACAGCACCACCTGCTGGGCACCAAATGTTTGAACACTTGAGACTGTGGGGAGTGTTCACATTGAAACCACAACAGTAACCACACTTCACACTTATTTGTTTGTTGTTTATTATTTATTTAGAGTAGGTCTTGCTCTGTATCCCAGGATAGTCTCAAACTCTCTTCCTGCCTCGGCCTCCGGAATAATTGTTTTACAAGTGTGTGCCAACACACACAGTTTAACCATACACCTGAAGATCACATTACAATACATCTGAAAACAGAAGTAGATGGTGGGTAAAATAATTTTTAATTATCTCTTTATATGCCTCTCTCTCAAATAAATAAACAAAAATAAAATAATAAAAAAAAAAAAAGCTGGAGTGCCAGGCATATTGGTGCACACCTTGAATCCCAGCACTCAGGAGGCAGAAGTTGGAGGATTGCCATGAGTTCCAGAAAACCCTGAGACGACCTAGTGAATTCCAGGTCAGCCTGAGCTACAGTGAGACCCTACCTTGAAAAACCAAAAAGATAAAAAATAAAAACCAGAGATGGAGAGATGGCTTAGTGGTTAAGGCACTTGCCTGCAAAGCTGAAGGGACCTAGATTCTATTACCCAGGACCCATGTAAGCCAGATGTAAAAGGTGGTGTATGCATCTGGAGTTTGTTTGCAGTGGCTGGAAGCCATGGTGCGCCCATTCTCTCTCTCTCTCTCTCTCTGTGTGTGTGTGTGTGTGTGTGTGTGTGTGTGTGTGTGTCTTCCCTGACCCTCTCTTCTGCCTCTCTCAAATAAATAAATAAATAAATAAATAAATAAATAAATAAATAAAATATTTAAAATAATAATTTTTAATTTGTTAAAGCACAGATTGGCAGATCTCTGGGGCTTGATGGCTAGCCAGTCTGTTATGATTGGTTACCAGTGAGAGACCCTGTCTCAAAGAGGTGGACAGTCCATTATGATTGGTGTCCAGGGAGAGACCCTGTCTCATAGAGATGGACAGTGTTCCTGTGGATAAGACCCACCTGAAATCGCCTGACACCCTTTAACCTCCACACGCACCCACCTCCCTTTGTTTTTTTCTTTTCATTTCTCTCCTTTCTTTCTTTCTTTCTTTCTTTCTTTCTTTCTTTCTTTCTTTCTTTGTTTTTATGTCTCTCTCCTTCCCTCCCTCTCTGCTTTTGTCCCTCCCTTCCTCCCTTCCTTGCTTCCTTTCTTCCTTACTTCCTCCCTGAGCTAGCATGAGACCCTATCTCAAAAAAAAAAGTAAAATGTGCGCTAGAGATTGAGAGACAGAGAGAGAGATACTCTTATTTTTTCATAGTAAGGTCTCCCCTAGCCCAGCTTGATCTGGAATTCACTAGGTTGTCTCAGGTGGCATCGAACTCATGGTGATCCTGATTCCACTGTCTCCCAATCCATGGTGATTTCATTTGGGAATCCTGTCCAGACATAAAAATAACTTTAGCCTGCATTGGGCCTTGTAATTTGGAATTTTTTGTTGCAACCCAATATCCTGCCAAGTAGGTTAAAAAAGGGGGGCTGAAATGTACAAAAACCACTACAGTGGCTCTAAACTTAAAATCCCAGTGCCTTCTGTCATATACAACCAAATTTCCCAATGCAGATTATGCTTGAGTGCCTTTTTTTTCTGGCACAAAGGCAACAAGATACAGAACAACAAAAATGGAAGAACAATTCACTTTCTCACTCCCTCCCCCCTCTTTTCCTCCCTCCCTCCCTTCCTTCCTTCCTCCATTCCCTTCCCTCCATGCCCCCTCCCCTCCCCTCTTCTCCCCTCCTTCCCTCTTCACCTCTTCCCTCCAGGCTCACGTGGTGCTTTCACAGAACTGAAAAGTTAATTTCTGCTTCTCCTTCAGCATTAACCTACTTTTTTTCTTAACCTTTGAGCATCTTTCCAGCCTTTTAATCCACACTTGTTTTGTTTTGTTTTTATTTAGTTAGTTTGGTTTTTCGAGGTAGGGTCTTGTGCTAGCCCAGGCTGACCTGGAATTCACTATGTATTCTCAGGTTTGCCTTGAACTCACAGCGATCCTCCTACTTCTGCCTCCTGAGTGCTGGGATTAAAGTCGTGTGTCCCCACCCTCAGCTAACCCACATTTTTTTAAGCACTGAAAATACCTGTTTCGACCTTGCTGAACTTGTGAGACCATCCTGTCTGGCTTCTTGCTACTCTTGTCCAGACAAGGAATTCCCTACTGGACTATAGACAATGTTGGACCTTGTTTCTCATCCTCAGATTTAAGGGGGAGAAAGATTGGAAACAAAGCTGACCCAGTTTTCCAGAACAAATAAGAAGTTTTCAGTTACAGTGGAAATTTTAGAGTGCTTTTTCAAAACTATAAGACATTTGGAAAAGGGACTTTTTTTAATAGAGGAATTGATAAAAGGGTAAAGAGGTATAAAAAATTTTACTTTGAAAACCTACCAACCTAGACTACAGAGAACTCCTAGAGAACTACAACAGGCTTTTAAACAGTAAACAAAGCCTTTTCCTTTCTCTTGTCAACTAACTTCTCTACTTAATGAAAGGGTCCAAGTGGCTTTTGAGTCTAAATCTTACTATAAAGACATTTTATTAACCAATGATGCTTGGTTAAGAAAAGCTTTGTTTGGGCTAGAGAGATGGCTTGGTGGTTCAGGCACTTGCCTGCAAAGCCAAAGGACCCTGTTTTGATTCCCCAGGACCCATGTGAGCCAGATGCACAAGGTGGCACATGTGTCTGGAGTTTGTTTTCCATGGCTTGAGGCCCTCTCATGCCCATTCTCTCTCTTCCTCTATCTCTCTCACTCTCTCAAATTAATAAAACTTTAAAAGTTTTTTTTTTAAAAAGAGAAGCTTTGTTCAAGAACATAGTAGCTCTTTCGTGGCATATAAAAATAGTAAGAGAGGGCTGGAGGGCTTAGTGGTTAAAGCACCGGCCTGCTAAGCCCAAGAACGTCAGTTCCAATCTCCAGGTCCCACGTTTAGCCAGATGCAAAGCGACACAAGGGTACAATGCTGCACATGCCCACAAGGTAGCATGTGCATCTGGATTTCATTCTCAGCAGATGAGAGGCTGCTGGTATGCCCACTCTCTGTCTTCTTCTCCCTCTCTGTGTGTCTCTCTCTGTGTCTCTCTCCAAAAAAAAAAAAAAAAAATACTAAGAGAGTGCTCACTCGCTTCAGAAGCACATAGACTAAAATTGGGATGATACATAGAAGATTAGTAATGCCCCATGCACAAGGATGACACAGAAATTCATGAAGCATTCCATATTAAAATTTCTTTTTAATTTATTTATCAGTCTGGCTTGGTGGTGCATGACTTTAATCCCATCACTTGGGAGGTGGAGATAGGAAGATCACAGTGAGGTCAAGGCCACCCTGCAAATACCGAGTGGATTCCATGTCAGCCTGGACTACAGTGAGACCCTTCCTTAAAAATCCATATATATATATATATATATATATATATATATATATATATATATATATATAATCAGAGAGAGTGAGAGTTCCATTTTTTTAAAAAACAGTATGGCAGTCAGATGTGGTGTCATGCACCTTTAATGCCAGCACTTAGGAGGTTGAAGTGGGAGGATCACTGTAAGTTCAATTCCAGTGTGGGGCTACATAGTATGCTCCAGATCCATCTGGGCTACAATGGAACCCTACTTTGAAAATAACATTAAAACACAACAACAACAACAAAACCACACACAACGCCATGTAGTAGCTTATTACTATCCTTATAGACACAGCCTGGGACCTCCCCAACATCGCCAGGTCTCGGTACTTTAAGCATTACAGTGAATGCTTTCCAGGCAGTAAGGAATTGTTAAAGATGATGTATCAATCATATTTGGATCTAGAAATTTCGATAGCAATTATTAGGGCACTGGGAACTGGGGGGCATAGTTCAGTGGAAAGGGCATAGTTCAGCTGAGAGGCTGCTGGCACGCCCATCTCTATCTGTCTTCCTCTCCCTCTCTCTCTGTCTCTCTCAAAAAATATATATATGAAGATTGGGGGCCTGGGGAATTGGCTCTGTAGTTAAAGTCACTTGCTTGCAAAGCCTGCTGGCCCAGATTCAATTTCCCAGTCACCCATGTTAAGGCGGACACCAAAAAGTGTATGTGCCTGGTATTCATTTTCAGGGCAAGAGACACTGGAGCATGCATGCTTACACACTCATACACAAATACTCCCATATGCAAATCAATTAATACAAATTTTTAAAGACAAAATATGAAGAACAAGTAGGATCCAAATGAGCTTGCCTGACATTAATTTATGCTATAATTAGTAGTATAAAAGTAGCAAAGCGATGTTACGTGTCCACTCTCATGGGAACATTTTCATAAAGCCAGGAGTATGAACTGTGGGACCGATTCTATTGTTCTTTCACCCCAGTAGTATATTGTTACCTAAACTGTCACCACTAGAGGCACTCTGTATTATAACATTAACTGTTGGTAAATGAAGCTAATTTTGTCAGGGGATTTAAGGTTGATCATTTCCTATTAATCTGGCACTGATGAGAGCATGTGATTAACAAGTCATTTTATTGGAAAGTAGTTCTCCAAGGATGAGATTTAGGAAGGAGCTATTGCAAAGAAAAAGAAGAACTGAGAATGACGAATAATTCGACAGGCATCCTGAAGATGCTTTAGGGAAAGTACTTGAGCAGATGGTGAGAGAACTAGAGGAGAATGCAAGAAAAAGACCATGAGAAAGCTCTCCTTGTATCCTCAACATCCCCTAATTCCTTTTAAACTCTCTCCCTTTCTTGAATCAAAACTTTGCCCTTCTTTAGTTTTCTTTCTTTCTTTTTTTTTTTTTCATATTCTGGATCAGAGTTCAAAAATGAGTTGGAAACAAGGACCCTTGGTAGAAGGCCCAAGTGAACATGAGCTCACTTGAATATGTGACCCTGGTCAAAGCTTCTTGTGACCTTTCTTTCAATGAGATTGCATCTTTTCGTGGTTCCCAGAAATTAACCAATTGCACATTCTGAGCTGGGAAACACCTCCTTCCTCAGAATCACTATACATCCATCACTCATCAGTTACTGTCAGTGGATTTTGACTAAAGCATACACTGTATGACAAGTTCTATACCAAGTGATAGGACTGTAGTGATGAACAAGGCCAGTTAAACTGTCACGGTGTTCCAGACAGACAAAGCAGGAGTTTTCACCCCTATTAATCTGAGTTGCCCTTGTCTTTTGGAAAAGCTGAATTTGCAAAGGCAGGGGATTTTAGAATTCTTGGCATCATTCTGTAAATCTCCATCCCAGCTTTGTAGGCAGGCATCCATACTTCTGATGAAGCACTTCAAGACTGGGGAGAAGGGACAGAGGAGGCAGCAGTGGCATCTCTGTGAAGGGAAGACATGGGAAGTCTCAGGTGGTTCCGCTCTACTGGGCTCACAAGCCCGAGAGTTTCTTTGTTGCTGAGACTGAAATTGTTGGGAGGTCAGGCAGGTGGAAAGGACTGGCGCATTGGGAATAAGTCGTACATTTGATTTTGCATCTACATCAGTTCTGAAAGGATCATAAAAGAAGGTCGAGGGACCCATTAAAGAAAGCGTTCCAGCATAGTGGCAGCTGGTAGAACAGCGACCAAGTTGGCCTCAGAAATCAGGTGAAATGGTGCAACACTTTTGTCCTAAGGTAGGGAGGTAGGTGGGCAGTTCTGTTTTCTGCATTTACTAGAAAGAACTTGTGAATACCAAGCCAGCTGAAAGCAGGGTTCATTCCTGACTTGGAAGAGAAGGCGCTTTCCTGTTTGAGGATCTGTTAAAAGAAATCAAAACTTTGGAGATGGGCTAGAGCTAAAAGAGACTGGGCTATGCATTTCCCAAATACTGCCTATGGCAAACTTCTCAAGCTCACTGCGTGGATTCCCAAACCCAGCCCGCTAGAGATGAGGGAGCCTAGAGAGAAAAGGGGGTTTGGATCGCACAAATTGGCATGAAATGAAAAGTCACCAAAAACCACTGGGTGGCAGCGTGGTGTTCAGCTCTGCAGAGGCTGCTGCTGTAGCGGGGCTGAGCCCGTCTGTCGCCTCTTGTTCGGAGTGGCTACAAGTGTGGCCATGCAAAATACCTCAGTGGGTGGGGGCTTTATCTCATTCAGCCTGGGCCAGGGGTCTGGTGAACTTTCAAGGGCTCCAACCCAGGCTTCCTCTGGCCAGCTAAGAGTCAGACACTCAGGGAACAACCCCATCCCACCCCTTCCCTTTTCCCAAAGCCGAGCAAATCCCAGCTCCTTGAATGCAACTCCCTCTTCCCAGGGCTCTTCCTCCATCACTGTTCACTGCCAAAGCTTTGTCCAGAGGGGCAAGCGAGGGACCCAGCTTTGGGCACCGGGGCAGGACCTTAAGCTCTACAGGTGTTCAGTGGAGTGACCCGTGGGGGATTTGGGGGGTGGGGTGGGTGGGGCCCCCATGGGAAACAACCAGGAGGTAGGGGACTGACCGTGGAGTGACGGGCGCCCAGAGGCTGTCGCGCTCTTCGGGAGGGAGGGGGACTTCGGAGACTGAATTCCAGTGCTGCGACTGTGCCTTTGCCGTGCCCAGAGCAGCAGCCACAGCGAGAATGCGAGGCTGTGTGCTCACTGCCAGAAAGGTGACACAGGCCAACTTTGGCGATCATCAGGCAGAGAAGTTGCAAGGACTTGCGGAAGAGGACTGGGAGGGGGCAGGGCCAGAGCTCACCTCCCGGTGCTGCCTCCTCCCTCATCCCGCCCATGCCTGCAGCCTCTCTCCCTCCTCCCCCTCCCTTCGCTGGCCCCCTCCACATGGCACAGGTGGGGAAGGCGCCACGCAACTCAGACCAGCGCAGGCTAAGGAGAGCCCAGAAGGCAGCCAGCAGCGGCGCAGCGGAGGAGCAGGAGGTGAACCCAGCGAGGGACCCCAAAAGAAGTGGTGGTGGTGGGCGTCCTGGCTATGGCAGTGGCTATCGCCAGCTCGCTCATGCATCAAAGAGACAAGTCTGTGAGCACCAGAAACCCAATGCCTGCCAGTGTGTCCGCATCTGGAGCAAAGGCAAGACCATCTGCGACCAAAGCACGTTAAACATCTTTTCCCGGGTCCAGGGTCCAACTCTTTGGCTCCAAGAAGAGGCACAGAAGGAGACCAGGTCAGAAGGGGCTTTTGCCTTTTGACATTTCCCCCCTTAGATTTGAGGATGGTGGAGGGGCTGGGGTGGGCATGTCAGGGGGGTTTGAAGCCCAGCTTGTGCGGAGGAGGCCGCCTAGCCGGTGTGCATGCGTGCCTGGGAAGGTGATGGCTTTCTTGCCTCTGTAACTGTAATGGGCTTGCTGCAGTGCAACTGCCCTGGGACAGATGCAGAGCCCCATAGCATATCCTGTCCTGGACGTGTCTCCTGAGCTTCAGACATGTAGTGTGTTTGTGTGTGCGTGGGTGTGTGTGCACGCTCTGCGGGCTCTGAGAAGGTGTGTCCCGGACACGCCATCATGTGTGTAGCATGGAAATTGCCAGAGGGGAGCTGAATGGACATCACTGCCGCCCCTCCTAGAAAACCCTTCCTCTCCTTGCCTGCCAAGACCCTTCCCCTCCAGCTTCCACCCTCCAAGGAAAGGAAGTGTGGGCTTTCTACTTCTAGGCATTCCGTTTCTTTGATGACTTTGAAGCCTTTGGGGGGACAGAAGACTTGTGGTGCAGCTTTGAAATGCTTGCTGTGGGGGGTGGGATATCTAGAACTTTGTGGCAAAGAGCTTAGGGATCTGGTTAGGATAATAAAACTATGGTTATTTGGCACTTCAGCTCCTCACCAGATTGTGAGTCCTTTCCCCATTTCAGTGATAAAGAGTGGCATGATATTCCAGTGGCTGGAGAGATTCAGACAGGGAGAGGTGTCAGGTTGCATCAAGGCGGACCTTCAGGGCAACACGCAGGTTACGTGCCATTCTTAACTCAATGAATCTTTCTCCCCATTTTCTTACCTTTTGCTAGATAAATATGACAGCAAACCAGACTTGCTTATTGATCTCTTAGTTTTCTTTGGTGTCTACACAACCTGGAATATAAATGAGGTACATGTTTTCTATTTGCATAAAGTTTGTAATTCATTAGCTGTGAATTAGGCTTGTTTTAGAAATGCTTAAGCAGTTTCAAAGAGTGATTATGGGCCGCCAATAAATCTTATTTCAATGCAGACGTCTTTATTCAATAAAAACAAATTTTGGATAACATGGTTGTTACAGGTAAATTAAATTATATGCCTGGTTAATCTATGGTGATTCAAAATTGAAGATCATTTTAATTAAAGACCTATGTTGGGTTATCATCTTTTTTCTATTAAATTTGAAAAAAGTATGGATTGATTTTTTCTTCCCCATTAACATAAAATCTGTTCTTTCTACATCCATTTTGCTTAAGAATAATCAACACATAGGATCTAATCATGATTGTTTTTCTACCGCCTCCCATGTTTGTATGGAAGCCGATTTTGTAGATAAAGTTTCTTACATGAGATTCTGGTTTATTTGTGCACCCTCAACCTTCTGAAAATGAATGGGCTATTTACACAAATTATCCTAATTCTTAAGGAAATCTTTGCTGATGGGATTTTTTTTTTTTTTTTTTTGGACATCTGCTTGGCAAACAACTCTTAGTTGTCTTTGTACTTTTCCTTCTTCCACATGAAAAGTAGCACATTGTTAAAGAAGGCAAGATACAGAATGTTCAATAAGGCAGAGTGCCACTCTGAAAGCCAAAATGCAAGCAAGCTATCAGACACAGTGGATTTTGTTGGATGCTTTTGGTTTTACCTATGTTGCAAAGTAGAAATTGAATTTTTATTCATATATTCCAAGGTTTATTCAGAAACTTAAGTGTTTTCTTTCTTCTAGAGGACTCTTTAAAAGTATAGGTTGCCTTTTTTCAACTAAAACTTATCAATTAAATTACAATTTGAATTCTGAATCTTTCCCAGTTCATCTGCCCAATTGACCAACTGACCAAAATATTGTTGTCTTTGCAGAGCCTCAACTTAAGGGTATAGTTACCAAACCCTACAGGTGACAAGGCGACCACTGGCAGCTGCAGGCAGATGGAACCACTGATGGCACCGAAGATGAGGCCAGCACTTATAGTAAGTCACTGCTAAATAACTAGTAGTAAACAACATTTTGTTGACTTCATGTTCTTTTATTTATTTTTTAAGCAAACAATCCTTGCCAAATCCCTGAATGAATGTAAAATATGGACAACTACATAATCCTGTTTACACTGGTTCACCTACAGGAAGTTGAACATGAAAATATCTAAAATGGCAAACCAGAGCAAATAATGTTGACACCATCTGAAGAATGATCCAAATGTCATCTCCATGGTAATCTAGATAGATCTATGGCTGTCCTTTGGATTTTATTACTTTTTCCCTCCACAGAAAATTAACTCACCCACACACTAGTCCTGAAATAGCAATGTTATCACCACTCTTCAAAACCAGTCTCATCCCACGAGGCAGGAGTAACTGGTTTCATATGGTAACAAGCTTTCGCTCCTGCTCCCCACTCCAGAGACTGGTAGCTTTGAGACTAATTGGGATTTTCATATTGAGATCCTTCCACAGGTAGGTAAAGGGATATTTCTTAGTGCTTCCTCTTAACAGTGGTTTAAGTCAAGACCAAATTAGAGATGATAATGGTGAACCTGAAAAGGAAATGCATAAAAATGGTAGTAGTGTTATTGCTAACAAGTGAGGAAAGGTAATTTGGACATGTTATATAACCTTTGTTAACATTTTTTATTTATTTGGAGTAATGAAAGTAAATTCTGGACCCTTCTCGTTAATGCAAGTAATTGATGCTTTCTTGCGATTTATAGATTTCTGGGAGCTACTAAGTGTTTAATAAGGTTAAAATTTTTGGTTCTCACAATTCATTCTCTGTTTGACCCAATATCTATTGACTTTTCTCTCATATTGGATAATTCCTAGAAATACCCCCTGTGGTAGTTTGCATTGATGGCCCCCAATATATTCAGTATTTTATTAGTTTATAGTTTGCATCTCCACCTGGCTGGAGGCAGTGTCTCTGGGTGGACCTTAAGGTGGGATGGTGGGTTTAGGATTTCAATCTAAAGATATGCAAAGTGTGTCTACCTGGAGTTCCTGAGGTGTGCTGTGCCGTGTGGCTTTTCTCTCTGTGTTTGGTCCAGTGAAGGCAGGCCAGCTTCTTCTGCCATTATAGAACTTCCCCTTGATCTGTAAGCTTCAATAAATCCCTTCCTCCATAACTGTGCCTGGTCTGGAAGTTCATCTCAGCGAAACTGAAGCTGTCTGCTACAGAAGTTGTTACCAGAATGTGGGGTGAGATGAACCTAACCATGTGGATTTTCATCTTTTGGAAACTTTGTTTTGGAGGAACAGGCATGGACTTGGTGCTTGCAACTAAAGATGCCTTCTGGAGTGGTAAGCCAAGTTTATGGACTATTCTGATGAGAGTTTGAGAATGCTAAGTGCAGACAGTATTGAACTTCGAGGCTTGGCTTATGAGCTTTCTAAGGGGAAGAAAAGACTGCAGAGGACTTTGTTAGAACTGGGCTACTGGCATAAGGGATGGCTGTGTCATGCTGCCCAGGCCCAGAGAGTTTGATCAAGGTTAAATTATAATGGACTGATGTGCTTGGCTAAAGATATTGGACTGAGAGATTTAAGATTTTAAGTTGGAAAACCTCAAGCAAGTTAAAATTTGAGGCACTGAGACTGGTTTTAGGTTACTGGAGCTGCTATTGTCAACACATTAGCAATCTTAAGGAAGGTGGAAGGAAGATGGCCCAACTGCTTTACATTAAAACAATGGAGAAGATGCCTGAGGAAAGACTGTTAGAAATGCAAACTCTTTTGGAAAAGGAACCTGCTTTTCAATGTTGTGATTTATTTTGTCCCTGAATTAAGAATATGGCTGTGGCTGGGCATGGTGGTGTACACCTTTAATCCCAGCACTTGGGAGGCAGAGGTAGGAGGATAACCCTGAGTTCGAGGCCACCCTGAGATGAGATTACATAGTGAATTACAGGTCAGCCTGAGCTAGACTGAGACACTACCTCAAAAAAAAAAAAAGAAAGAAAGAAAGAAAGAAAGAAAGAAAGAAAGAAAGAAAAGAATATGGCTGTGTCCTGCACACCTGGTATTAGTTTTGGAAGCATGAAAAATGCATGGAGTGGTCATGAATTGCACACGGTTCCAGGAGCCACTACTGAAATGTGGAATGAGGCAGGGCTTGATGCCCTGATAGGCTGGAAGAGCCTTTGGAATATGGACCATGGTTTGCAAGGAGATATGAAGACATTTTGGATATATCAGGACTATGCAAGGGCTCCCATAGAGTACACTGTTGGCCTGGGATGGAAGTTTTCTCTGGCTACTCTGCCCAGCTGGAGGGGTAGAATTAGAAAACCTGGAGATTGTCAGTCTCTGGTTATAGTGAACTTGAACTGCAGAATTTTGATGATTGCTTGATGGTGGTTGAATTTACATTCTTCTAGTCTCTCCTTGCTATGCCTTATGCCAGTTAAAAATGTTTACTCTGTGCCTTTATATGTTGAAAGTATTTTAACTTGTTTGATTTTATAGGACTCATAGCTAAGAGCCAATCTTAAATCTCAGATGAGACTGGGGACTTTAGAACTATTTAGGTTGGTAAAAACTGTGAGAACCTTTGAAATTGGGATGAGTACAATTTACAATGTGTGATGGTTTAAATCTATTGGGGGCCAGGGGAAGAATGTGGTAGTTTGAATTGATGGCCCCCAATATATTCAGTGTTTTATTAGTTTATAGTTTGCTTCTGCATCCACCTGGCTGGAAGCAATGTCTCTGAAAGGATCTTAAGGTGTGGGAGTGGGTTTAGGATTTCAATCTAAAGACATGCAAAGTGTGCCTAGCTGGAGTTCCTGAGGTGTGCTGTGCCGTGTGGCTTTTCTCTCTGTGTTTGGTTCTGTGAAGGCAGGCCAGCTTCTTCTGCCATTATGGAACTTCCCCTGGATCTGTAAGCTTCAATAAATCCCTTCTTCCATAACTGTGCCTGGTCTGGACATTCATCTCAGTGAATCTGAAGCTGTCTGCTACACCCCCATTGTTGCCTGAGGGGAAAAATGGAGGAAAGTAGATCTGAGCACTAAGGACTACTTTCAGAAATTTCAGAACTACATAGCTAGAGATAGCTAAGTCATAGACAAGGCTTTTGATATTAAGGACTGAAGAGCTTTACATATTTTAAGAATGCTTCCTAGGCTGAGAAGAAGAAGTCATCTTCAATGATTCTTCCAAAGCTCTTGGTTCCTAAGATTAAAAACCCTCTATATCAGATGATTCTTCTGGTTTTTTTTTTTTTTTTTTGCAAACTCCTGTATTACTGTGTTAATATTAAAGTTTCATAATCAATCCCAGTTGCTCTTTCATGCATACAATTCTATATTTTATTTTTATTTATTTATTGACTTGAGAGAGGGAAAGAGAGAAAGAAGCAGATAGAAGGAGAGAAAAAGAATGGGCCTGCCAGGGTCTCCAGCTCTGCATATGAATTCCAGATGCATGCACCACCTTGTGCATCTGGCTTATGTGGGTCCTGGGGAATTGAACCTGGGTCCTTTGAATTCAGTATAATTGATTTTCTGTTATTTTAACTTTAAATGGTAAGCAAGAACATGACAACAAATGATTTCATAGTTTCCCAAATGTTTGATGTTATACATTTAAGCTTATGTTACCTAGATTTATTACAACAGTGTCAGTCCAATAAAATTTCATAATGAGCAAATTAGATGTTATAAATTATTTTTTTTTTTGAAAGGAAACAAATGATAGGCATTTTGTAGTGTGGTTTATTGTATCTGCTTTGGGTACAATGAAGGTTATTTTAAATGGATAAGTTTCCCTTTCTCTTCAAATCTGTAATAATATTACCAGTTATATATGTCAATTCTCTAATTTTCTTTAAAATAATATCTTTATTAATTACCCTCTTAGAGAAACTAACTCTATCATAAGTGATGAAGAAGTGTGGCTATAGAGAAGAATACAGCAAACACTGTGGGCCAACTAGGTGCACAGCTCTGAGAAAATGATCTTTTTAATGTAGAAAGCATCTGTTTTAAGTAGACACAAAGAGAATAAGTAATAAGGAAATGTATTCATTAACAACTTCAAAAGTATGATTGAAATGGAAAAATTTTTTAGTATTTATTAAATATGCTTTAAAAACACAAATGCAAGTAATTGCTTTCTCACTGAAATTTTTTTCATCCTGCTCTTCAATCTGTGAAGAAATAGTCCAAATTTAGAAAAACCAAAGCTATGCTGACCAGTGATACATGTTTGTAATGCTAACACTACGGAGGATGAGGCAGGGAGACTGCCCACAGTTCAGCAAGGCCAGTCTGAGCTACATAGCAAGTATCACACCAGTCAAAGCAAGAAGCAAGACCTTGTCTCAAAATAAAACAGATAAACTAAAACAACCAAAGCATGTAGAAAGACAGTGGTTTTTCTAAGTTGATCGCTGATATAACTTATTCATATTTTCATCTAGAAGACTAACCTCTTGACACAGATTGGACAGGTTTTATAAAATACTGATTCCATCTTGAATGTCTGAAACAAGTATTGGATTAATATGTATGACCAGTCATATCACATTTAGTGCTGTCTTCTAGGTTTTAGGGATTTTTTTTGTTTGTTTGCTTTTTTGCAGTTGTGTTTTTGAATCAGACCTCACAGAAATTTGTAGTACATAAGGAAAAATACATGTTCTGCTACTTAATTCATACATACCATTATTCAGGAGTAGATAAGACCAGGTATAGATGGCTGATGTTTTTTGCTTCTCTTCCTCCTACCTCTTTCAAGCTGTTGGAATTTAAGCATTTTATTTTTTTTATTAAAACCCAAATCAGAGAGTGATTAGAAAACAAAGCAAAGAGAGAGAGAGAAAGAGAAAGAGAGAAATCTCAATCTCTCTTCTCACTTTCTCCCTCTGCCTAATTAGCTTAACTCTTCTGTTTAAAGTTGCTTTAAGATAACTGAGAAGAGGGCCAGGCATGGTGGTGTGTGCCTTTAATCCCAGCACTTGGGAGGCAGAGGTAGGAGGATTGCCATGAGTTCGAGGCCATCCTGAGACTGCATTGATTTCCAGGTCAGCCTGGGCTACAGTGAGACCCTACCTTGAAAAAAAAAGATAAGTAAGAAGAGCTGGAGATGGCTCAGTAGTTAAAAGCCCTTGCTTGTAAAGCCTGTTGGCCTAAGTTTGTTTCCCCAATACCCAGGTAAAGCCAAATACACATAGTAACACATATATCTGAAGTTTATTTGTAGAGCAAGAGACCCTGGCATGCCCATGCACACACTCTTTCTCTGTACTCACAAATAATTTTTAAAATATTCCAAAAAGACAACAAAGAAGGTTTAGAATATTGTAAAATAATGAAGTTCTAGAAATAATTCTGAATTTCATTTATCACTATTTTCCATTGGATATTATTATGACCAAATGTGATTTCAGACCTCCATTTGTTTTATAATTGTCAAGTAATGCATAGTAATATTACCTTGAAACCAAACAATAAGGAAAAATTTAGTTTTAAGATTTCAGATTTTTTAAATGATGGGCTTACATAATGGAATTGTGATTTATTACTTCTCAAAAATAATTATAATGCTTCATTGTACAGTTTTCTATCAATCTATGAATGTTTTGAGCACCTGCTGTGAGCAAGGCATCTTCAAAAAATATGACATATACATGACATACTCAAGATATTACACTTATTTCCTGTACATTGCATTGTCAGATATAGCACAGAATCCTGGCTTGAAATCTGTGCAATTAGCTTCCTTTATCTCACGTAACAGAAGGGCACAGATTTTACTATGACAAGTATTGAATAAAGCACCACCAGTGGCTTGTGGTGGGAACACTTGCACTTTGAACTGTACAGTATGTCCTAGCTCCTCTTTGGTAAGTACCCTGATTTTAAGGGAAAGATACACTGTAGGCTCAGGAAGGAGTACTTCCTTCCTCATTAATATTTTTCATCCATGTTATCCTATCTACTGCAGAGAATATATATGCACAGAAATGAGTGATCCTGAGAACACTCTTCTTACACATGCACTGACATCTCTATATTTTTGTTCATGGAAATAACAGACCAATGTATCATCCTCAGTAAACTTACAAAGCAAGACAAAAATCATCAGCCTTGGTCCATGACTCCTGAGAGAAAGGTGCACAGGCTATTTTCAAAAATGTGTGTGATAAGCACTATGCTTTAAAAATGTACTGCCTTCTTTTTGTTCATGGTGTGGGAGGGAGTAGACAGCTAGTAGTGGGAGGACACCCACTGGTTGTCTCAGTGAGTGGTGTGTGGTTGTGAGGAGAGCTTGGGTGTAAATTTCATGCAGTCAGACCTTCAGATGAAGAGGTGAAGGCCTCATTAGCACCATTTGGATTCCCACTTGTAACTGGTTTGCAGAAAAAAAAATGATAAAATACACCTTCTTTTTGAGTCAGTGTCTTACTCTAGTGTGGGGTGTCTTGGAACTCACTCTGTAGCCCCAGGCTGACCTCAAACTCATGATGATCCTCCTGCTTCAGTGTTTTAAGTTCTGGGATTAAAGGCATGCACCACAAAACCTGCCTTCTTGTTTTTATTGATTTAATCTTTGTTCTTCAAGACTAAAAGCTAGACCTCTCTCAAGAGTGACTTGGAAAATTTCTGTTCTTTAATAAAATCTTCTCTGGGAGAATCTGACTTTTTATTACAAGGCCTAGATATGTTTGGAGGGGGGTTAGATTGGAAATTATACATATTATTTAAATGAAGATATTGTACTAATTTCTCTTCTAAGAGTATAGGAATCACTTCCCAACTGACCGATATATCTGACCTTGGCTGTGTAAATTTGGTCAACTACGTAGGGAAGTAGTTTAAAAGCTTAGTTTTTGACTGGAGAGATGACTTAGTGGTTAAGGTACTTGCCTACAAAGCCAAAGGTCTAAGGGTCTATTCCCTATTACCCATGGAAGCCAGATGCACAAGGTGCCACATGCATCTGGAGTTCATTTGCTGCAGCTGAAGACCCTGACATGCCCATTCTCTATCTATCTATCTATCTATCTATCTATCTATCTATCTATCTATCTATCTTCCTTTCTCTCTCTCTCTCAAATAAATAAATTTAAGAAAAAAATTATTTAAAACAGCTTAGTTTTATAAAAGATGATGCTATTTAA
Organism: Orientallactaga sibirica; assembly: GCA_036365145.1. NCBI lineage: Eukaryota > Metazoa > Chordata > Mammalia > Rodentia > Dipodidae > Orientallactaga > Orientallactaga sibirica. The sequence continues at coordinate 11,784,207 of JAEOAD010000044.1, forward strand.
TGCGCACAACAATTCCTGGTGGTAGATCACCCCAGAAGCATCAATATTCCTCACTTCTGATTGTATAAACTAGGGTACTGAGTCTAGAGTCTTCCATTATACCTGGAGTGTTTGAGAATATGTACTTATAGCCCCAGTTAAATGACTGTAATGGAAACCATGAGTCAAGTACACTAGAAGGTGGAATGAGGCTTTATTTTTTATGTGGCTACATGTATATGCTTGTCCAGTCCATACTACCTTTAGAGAGCCAGATACTCCTGTGGAACACAACGGAAAACTATGAAATCAAGAAGTGTAACGTTTTCACATTCTATGAATTTTCAGCTCTGTTTAACCTCATCCCTGTGGGTCTTCAAGTGGTGGCTCTTCAAGGAGTTCAAACCGAGCTGTACTTGGCAGTGAACAGTGAGGGACACTTGTACACCTCAGTAAGTCTGTGTGCATGCTTTCACTATCCTGTTTTTCATCTGCTACGAAATAAAATGTGCTGTCTGTGTTTTCCATTCAGATTTTGGTGAGGAGATGAATATTGGTTTGTATGGAAATAGATAGGTTTGGAAAGGCAAGTTATTTTCCTTTGAAAATTTTATCTTAACTAATAAATCATTTGAAGTTATCATGTTTAATATAAAATCAAAAATTCACTGAAAAGTTTTCATACAATGCCATTGGTTTATACATATCATAAAATGGCCTTCTGGCTTTGTGGTTGTAGGAAACAAATTTATTTCTTAACTATATAAGCAAATATTTTCCACCTTTATCCCTAAAAAGAACTAATGAGATCTCTGTCTCTCTCAAATCAGCTCTAAGACACAAAGACCAGTACTAGAAGTGCTTTTAGGGACTTGTTGCTCATCTGTTCAAATAGCACAGTTGCTATCTGTCTCTTCCTATTTTCAATTTTTCAAATTATTTTAATTGTAAAAAATTATGGAATACAGTATCATAATTCAGTGAGTGTACACTGTGTAATGATCAAATCAGGGAAATAAACATTTCCATCTTTTGAAAGACTTTGTAAATAATTTTTGATTAATATAACCATTTCTGGTGTGCTTTGTGCTATTTCAGTACATTTATACAATATTCACTAATTGTATCAGGACAATTAATGTTTCTTGTCTTTAACACCATTTTTGGAGCTTTTGAGCTCCTATTATTTTATGATATATCCACACTACCTTTTTTGCAAGAACAATTTAACTTATTTCTTCATAAAAACTCCCAGGAATGTTTTCAGGTGGATTTATTAACAATATAGGCCACAATTCAGTAAATAACATGGGGCCAAATTAATCATTTTTAAACATATTGACATTTAATTATAATCATAGTGGTAAAGTTAAGATTTTATTTATTATTATTATTTTTTTTTGAGGTAGGGTTTTGCTGTAGCCCAGGCTGACTTAAAATTCACTATTTAGTCTCAGGCTGGCCTCAAACTCACAGAATCCTCCTACCTCTTTGGGATTGAAGATGTACACCACCATGTTCAATGATTTCATTTTATGTTTTTAATTTTGACTGATTAATTGCAAATGTATAACATTGTAAGGCATGGCTGTCTAGATAGCACTGCTCAGTAGAGCTTTCCACAATCATGGTGATATTCTGTATTTACAGTTCCCAGGGATTTTTTGTTTGTTTGTTTTGTTTTTCAAGGTACAGTCTCCCTCTAGCCCAGGCTGACCTGGAATTCACTATGTATTCTCAGGGTGGCCTCAAACTAGCTGCAATCTTCATACCTCTGCCTGTAGAGTGCATGGATTAAAGGTGTGTTTCACCATGCCCAGTTCAAGATTTTGTTTTTATAAGTAGATCTAGTTTCATTTTATAAAAGACTATCAAATATATAAATTTTGCAAGTCTTTATATTGTATTCCTATGTTTTATGAAAAGAACAGAGTATTGCAAATGGAGAAAATTGCTTTGCAAACTGCCTACAAAGTAGCCTTCAAGGTGTTATTCCCTGAGCCTTGGTGGGTGTATTTTAAGTCTACTTTAGTGATTAGCTCTCAGCAGCTTAGAAAATTTTGCAGAACAGGGAGGGTGGAAGGATTGTAAGAGCCACTTTGTGGGAGGTAATATCCATAGGCATTGTCCCCACCACACACAATGAATGACTGCTGTTCTCACAACTCATAACACACAACCCCATGGTGAATACCACAATACCACTGAGGAGGGCCTCAGTGCAATGGGGGCAGGAAGGATAGGAAATCATGGTACCAACACATGATGCGACTATACAAAGTATCTAGCTAGCCACAAATAGATAGATAGATAGATAGATAGATAGATAGATAGATAGATAGATAGATAGATATGTATATATGGAAAGAGTGAGAGAGAAAATATAAATCAATTCCTCAAGCTGCCAATAAAACTCTTAACCTGCAATCTGTTTTTCTCTCTCTTTTTCCCTAAATTTACTTCAAAGCCAGAAACATAGAAAGAGTCTTGGCAGTCTGTAGAGTATCTTTGCTTTTCAGGGCCAAGATGGGAAGGAGAAATGAGAGACAATCACTACCACCAAGGGCCATTCATCACCCTGTATCTCAAACCCTGTTCACTGCCAGCATTCTTGTCAACACCATTCCATTCATTTTCTTTCTTTCTTTCTTTCTTTCTTTCTTTCTTTCTTTCTTTCTTTCTTTCTTTCTTCCTTTCTTTCTTTTTTTTAAGTTTTCCAAGGTAGGGTCTCACTCTAGCTCAGGCTGACCTGGAATTCACTATGTAGTGTCAGGATGGCATCGAACTCATGGTAATCCTCCTACCTCTGCCTACCGGATCCTGGGATTAAATGTATGTGCCACCACACCCAGCTAAGAGTGCTTATTTTCTTAAGTGAGATTGAATCTCAGGGGTATTGTTGATTCTTCTCTCTATTCTTACCATCCAGGTACCTGTGTGCAGTATAGATTGGTGACAGCATGATATCAAAGCCATAAACATCGACTGGAAAGTTCTGCCTGCAAGGTCTCTTGGGGCAACCCATACAGGCAATAGCTGCATGCTTTACAGCCATCACACACCAGGCCCCACGAGTGATGGGACTTGGTAGTCCTAATTGACTGTAGATTGAACTGCAGTTGTTGGTGAGGACCATTGTTAACGTGGAATCATTCTCAACATACATTTAGTCCATAGTAATAAATTTTGCCAGCTTTATCTTCAAAGTAGTCTCATTATTTTTATTAATCTCATTATATTTTTATAGTGATTATATGATTAGCACATAGACTGCATTACTATTTATTTGCTAAAATCTCTTCCTTTATTTAATCAACTTGTTTGTTTTATTTTTGACCACTGTTAGTCAGCTTTCGAGTACTGGAACAAAGTCATGAAGATGATCAACTTCAGAAGAGGAAGTTTTGATTTTGGCTCATGGTAAGAGATTTCAGCCCTGTTGCTTTTGGGTCCCTGATAAGACAGATCATGGGAGAGCCTAGTAGAAATAGCTGCTCACCTCTTAGAATCCTGGAATCTAGAGAAAGGAGGAGAGGCCAGGTCCCAGGATCCCCTTCAAGAACATTGCCTCACTCACCTAAACTTCCTTCCGTGAGTCCCACCTCCTCAATGCCCTTGTACCTCCCAGTCATGTCACTGACTATGAAACTAACCCTTCAACCTTAGGGGAACATCCACGATACAAACTATAGTAGTTAACCTTCCACAAGTCATGACCTTCCATTCGTAGTTACCAAAATAACCCCATTAAAAAGTATTCCTGTGCTCAGTCCCAGGGAACAAATCAAGGTAAAAAGGTTTCCCTTTTCTGAACATTTGCATCTTCAATTTTCTTAGGAGTATGACCTGGTCTTGGAAATGGAGAAATGGCTCAGCAGTTAAGACACTTGGTCTGCAAAGCCTAATGACTGAGGTTTGATTCCCTAGTGCCCACGTAAAGCCCAATTCACAAAGTGGTGCAGGCATCTGTAATCTTTTTTCCTCCCTCCCTTCCTTCCTTTCTTTCTTTCTTTCTTTTTCTTTCTTTCTTTCTTTCTTTCTTTCTTTCTTTCTTTCTTTCTTTCTTTCTTTTTCTTTCTTTCTTTCTTTCTTTCTTTCTTTCTTTCTTTCTTTCTTTCTTTCTTTCTTTCTTTCTAGAGTGTCACTTTAGCTCAGACTGACCTGGAATGTATTACGTAGTCTCAGGGTGACCTCAAACTTATTGTGATCCTCCTATCTCTGCCTCCCAAGTGCTGGGATTAAAGGCATGTGTCATCACATCTGGTTACATCTGTAGTTTGTTTGCAGCAGCTCTCTCCTTGCAAATAAATTTTAAAAATTAAAAAAATGAATCTGAGTCAGAGTCAGGTATCGGCCCTTGGTTATGGCTTTAATCCATGAGGAAAGTAGTTTACTATCTTAAAGATTCTCCCCTCTTGTCTTTTCTATTATTTTTATTAATTATGAACTTCACTGTATGAACAAATTGTGTGTTGGTCCTATGCCTCTCATGGTATCCCCTATTCCCCATCCCCATTCCACTGAGGATCCTCCTCAGTGGTGTTGGTGTATTCATCATGGACTTATGAGCGCATCTTAGTTTTGGGGGGAAGTTCCCTTCTTTTTTTGTAATTTTTAAATTTTTGCTCTAATTCTTTTTTCTTTAAATATTATTATTTTTTGTTTATTTTATTTATTCATTTGAGAGTGACAGAGAGAGAAAGAGGCAGAGAGAGTGAGAGAGAGAACGGGCCCACCAGGGATTCTAGCCACTGCAAAGGAACTCTAGATGCATGGCCCACCTTGTGCATCTGGCTTATGTGGGTACTGGGGAATTGAGCCTCAAACCGGGGTCCTTAGGCTTCACAGGCAAGCATTTAACCACTAAGCCATCTTTCCAGCCCTAAATATATTTTTTATTTATTGGGGTTAGGAGAGAGAGAGAAGAAGGGAGGGAGGGAGAGGGCACCCCAGGGCCTGTAGCCACTACAAGTGAACTCTAGACGTAAGAGCCACTTTGTATATCTGGCTTATGTGGGTTCTGGAGAATCAAATTTGGGTCCTTAGGTTGGCAGGCAAGTGCCTTAACAGCTAAGCCATCTCTCCAGCCTATTATTTTTTAATTTTTATTTATTTATTTATTTGAGATGGAGGGAGAGAGAGAGAATGGCACATTATGTCCTCCTGCAGCTGCACATGAACCTCAGATGCATGCACCACCTTGTGCATGTGGCTTACATGGGTCCTGGAGAATTGAACCTGGGTACTTTGGTTTGCAGGCAAGTGCCTTAACTGCTAAGCCATATCACTAGTCCTCCCTTGTTTTGAAAGAAGCAGAAACTCACTTTGTTGGCCAGGTTCCCTCAAACTTGTGATATTGCTGTAGCTGGGATTATAGGTGTGCATGACTGCACCTGGATGAAGAAATCCCCAGGAAAGGACCCAGTGCAGCACTGGAGAGTCAGCCTTGGAATGGAACATGATCTTCATCCATTGACACAGGATGTAGTCAGTGCTTGAGGACAAGCTTAGGTTGGGTGTTGAAATGGTGGTAGAATGCTTGGTTTGATGGTGCCCCCTCGAGTTCCAGCACTCAAGAGGCTGGAGCATCAGAATTTCCATGTATTTTGGATACCTTGGGCTACATAGTGAGTTCTAGGCCACTCAAGGTTTCATAGCAAAGTCCTGTCTCATAAATGAACAAACATCAAGATTCAGTTGTGGAACATTAACATTCTGATTGCATCTTTTCTCTCCCCTGTGCAGCTGAAATAAAAGTAATAGTCCCTTTTTTCCTTTTCCTTTTTTTCTATTAATGTATCCAGGCTAGCCTTGAACTTGCCATCCTCCTCATCAGCCCAATAGATGGGATTCCAGTCCTGCAGCAACAGATTCAGCCCAGCATAGATCCCCAGCTCTTTAGCTATTATCTGTGTTGGTGGTTGAACCCAAGGTTCTATACCATTGATCTACATCAGTAACCCTCCTACTTCCTCAGTGCCCCAAGCTCTGATTTTTTTCAGCAGGAGAGCAGCTGGCTTTAGTTTCCTCTACACTAGGGACAAACATGTTACTGAGTTCTGCTGAGGTGTTAGTGGAAGTTGTTTGGTGGAGATGATTGGAAAGTTTCTAAAACAGGATTAACTAAGCTGGTTCATTAACTTTTTTTCTCCCTGGAAGGTGCAGAAGATGCCTGGGGTTTAAGCATCCATCTCATGACAATAATGGTACCTAGAGCCACATGCCAAGGATGGATGAAGATGTGGTCCAAGTGTGAAATTGCCACACAAGCCTTTGAGTGCCTTGCTCTGGATTTCTCCTTCACAGAGAAAATGAACCACTCTATACATCTGTAGAGATCTTTTCTCTTTTATTTTACTTCCGTCCCTCCCTCCCTTGTATGTGTGTATAGCCGATTGAAATTCCCAATAGAGATGTGGAACATGGTGGAATTTTTTCTCATATATATATTTTTCCTTTTCAGTGAAACTAGGAGGAAGCGTCATTCAGTTAAGTGTAAGGATTGGATATGGAGTGTCAGAGGTTTGTGAATAAATAAGTGAAATAATCATTATCCAATCTGAGAGTGAATTAAGGAAATGTAGAATTTCCAGGTGCTGATGAAGGCATCGTACATCCTTCAGGTACTTGTGGTTGAAAATATAAAATAAGACTCTGGCTTGGTGGCTCCTGTCTTTAATCACAGCCCTCCGAAGGCAGAGATAGGATGATCTCTGTGAGTTCATGTCCACCCTGAAACTACGTAGTGAATTCCAGGTCATCCTGGGCTAGAGCAAGACCATACCTCGAACCACCAAAAAAATGTGGCTGAGTCTTGGGGTACAGCTCTATGATAAAGCACTTGATTAGCACATAGGAAGTGCTGGGTTCTAGCATCAATACAAATACAGTGAGGTTGGATATATTAAGTGATGGAATATGTGCTTAGTAGAACACTACAAAGTGGTTTGTTTTCAAGTTTATGTCTTGTATTAATCCAATGGCTTTACAAATATATCCAGGTCATCTGATATCTTCTCAGTGACTCCTAACTATTTAGTCCTCTATTTCACAAATAGGGAAACTCCTTCAGCAGTACACTTCTTGGGTAAATCTAATTTTCTAATTATGTTGTACTTTGGACTCACTAGAGAAAAACAAGATGACTGATCTTGTTGTATATTTTCTTTTTCTTGTTTTGTTTTTCAAGGTGGAGACTCTCTCTAGTTCAGGCTGATCTGAAATTCACTATGTACTCTCAGGGTGGCCTGGAACTCATGTTGATCCTCCCTAGCCTCCCAGTGCTGGGATTAAAGGTGTGTGCCCCCATGCCTGGCAATATCAGCCACATTTTAGAAATCTCTGAGGACTCATGTGATTTCAACACTGAAGAGAGGTTCAGAGATGTCTCTCTACTCTCTCCCTCTGTGCCTATACATCCCAGTCTTCGCTATTGTCCCTGAGAGATAAGCATTTGTGTCCATTTAGGAATCTTCCTGAGTGACTGTGATAGTACAAACATAGAAAAATTGACCCTTTAAAACACTATTGTTATTTATGTATTTCCAAGCGGGGGGGGGGAGAATTGGCATGCCAGGGCCTCCAAGTGCTGCAAACAAACTCCACATGCATGTGCCTCTTTGTGCTTCCAGCTTTATGTGGATACTGGGGGATGGAACCTTGGTCATTAGGCTTTGCAGGCAAGACTGTTATCTGTTGAGCCATCTCATCAAACCAATTGACCCCCTTTTTAAAACTTTTTATTGACAACTTCCATAACTACAGGCAATAAATCATGATAATTCCCTCCCCCACTTTCCCCTTCACAAATCCATTCTCCACAATATCCCCTCACTCTCTCCATTAGTATTTCTTTAATTTTGATGTTATCTTTCCTCATATTATGGGGATCTTGTGAAGGTACTGCCAGACACTGTGAGGTCATGGATATTGTGGCCAATTTCTGAACCATTGCATTGGAAGCAGTCCTACCCTTCCTTTGGCTCTCATGTTAATTCTGCCACCTCTTCCTCATTGGACCCTGAACCTTGGAGGATATAGTAGAGCTATTTCAGTGCTGAATATTCCTCTGTCAGCGCCATGGTGCCTGTTGGATCATCTCAGTGGTCACCACCCTCTGAAAAGGGAGGCTTCTCTAACCCAAAATGAGAGTAGCATTAATATATGGGTCTGAAGTAAAGTGCTTACAGGGCATTTTGTTGAGAATAATATATACATTTAGCCAGGCAAGAGCAGGCATTACACTCCTTGGGCTCATGACCTCCCCCACTATGGACTTTTGATTAGGTTTCAGTAGCAGGCATGAATTCCCTCCTGTTGGAGTGGTCCTCTAGTCAAATTAGAGAGCAATTGGTTTTCCCCATAACAGACATGCCACTATTGCACCTGTGTGGTCATTTGGCCTGGTTGGCCAAACTTGAGGCATGCAGAGCCCATTGTTTTCACCACTGATGACTTCTGTTTCCCATAGGGCTGCATGCAGTGCAGCTTTTTCCAGCTTTCTGTCAGCTGTTCCTCAGGGAGGAGGGTTTCAGCTCAGCTCCAGCTTGAGTTCTCAGTGACCTTGCAGCACAGGCATGTGGAGTCTTCAGCAACAGGGTCTTACCATTTATTTCCAATGGGTAACCAAGAACCTTGGCAATGGCCTGTAATGTTTTGGGGGCCTCAGGGACCTCACTGTCTAACAGCTCACTGGAAGGTATCCCACCCCTGGTACTGAAATTTTTCTAGTAACAGTCTGTGGCTTCTGGGTGTGCTGTTATCCAAAAGAATAGGCTTCCATGTTGTTTATTCACGACTTCTTGAATTTTCATTAACCCTCCCCCACCCTTCCCATGACCTTACTTAGTCCATTGCACCCCCAGTAATCTGTTCATCTCATTACATATATACAGTACCATCCCCTTAAGTCCTCCCTCTCTTATAGTCCTTTTCTAGCTAATTTTTACTCCAACTCACATAAAAGTCCAAACATTTCTAGCTAGGATCCACATATTGAGAGATCTTGCAGCACTTGGCTTTCTGGGCCTGGGTTACCTCACTAAGTATAATCTTTTCCAGACCCATCCATTTCCCTGCAAATTTCATAATTTCACTTTTCTATACTGACTAGAATTCCACTGTATAAATATACAACATCTTCATTACCCATTCATTACTTGAGGAACATCTATGCTGGTTCCATTTCCAAGCTGTTGTGAATAGAGCAGCAATAAACATGGTTGAGCAAGTATCTCTAAGGGAGTGAGAAGAAGAAGCCTCCAGATATATGGCCAGAGGTGGCATATCTGGGTCATAAGTTAAATCTATTCTTAGCTGTCTCAGGAACCTTCACACTGATTTCCACAATGGCTGTGCCAGATAACATTCCCACCAATAGTTTAGAAAGGTTTTCCTTTTCCACATTCTCGCCAGCATTTATTATCATTTTTGTTGATGATAGCCATTCTGACAGAAGTGAGGTGGAATCTCAAAGTAGTTTTAATTTGCATTTCCCTCATGGTCAATCAGTCTTTTATGATAGACATAAGATAGCAAATGACAATGCATACAATATTGTAACTTGATTTATAGATCTGAATATACTATTTTTTTTTACTTTGGTTTTTTGAGGTAGAGTCTCACTCTAGCCCAGGCTGACCTGGAATTCCCTGTATAGTCTCAGGGTGGCCTCAAACTCATGACAATCCTCCTATCTCTGCCTCCCTAGTTCTGGGATTAAAGGCATGTGTCACCACACCTGGCTGCCTTTGGCTTTTTATTTTTATTTTTTTTATTTTTTATTTTTTATTTTTTTATTTATTGACAACAAAACATACTTATATACAAAAGGTGCATAGTTTTCCCTCCCTCCCCCCCATTCCCCTTTAGAACTCCACTCTCCATCATATCCCCTCCCTCTCTCCAGTAGTCTCTTTTTTAATTTGATGTCATCATCTTTTACTTCTATTATGAGGGTCTTGTGGAGGTATTGCTAGGCACAGCAAGGTCATGGATATCAAGGCCAATTTCTGTCTGGGCAGTTGCATTGTAGGAGTCGTACCCTTCCTTTGGCTCTTCCATTCTATCCCGCCCCTCTTCCGCAATGATCCCTGAGCCTTGGAGGGTGTGACAGAGATGTTTCAGTGCTGGGCACTTCTCCATCCCTTCTTCTCAGCACTATGTTGCCTTTTGGATCATCCCAGTGGTCATTGCCATCTGAAAAGAGAAGCTTCTCTAACCAGAAGTGAGAGTAGCATTAATATGTGAATATGAGCATTAAGTGTAGTATTTTCCAGGCAGCTTGGTGGGAATAATATATACATTTAGACAAGAGCATGCTTTATACCCCTAAGGCTCATGACCTTACCTACCATAGACTTTTGCTTAGGTTTTTCAGTACCAGGTATGTATTCCCTCCCGTAGAGAGGGCCTTCAGTCCAATTATAGAGCAGTTGGTTACCCCACGAGTAGACATGCCACTATTGCACCCGTTCAGTCTTTGGGCCTCTCTGGCCAAATTTGAATATTCAGCATCCACTGTTTTCACTGCTGATGACTTCTGTCTCCCATACTCTGCATGCAGTGCAGCTTTTTCCAGTTTTCAGTTGGCTGGTCTACAGGGAGAAGGTTTTCTGCTCAGCACCAGCTTGCTTTCTCAGTGACCTTGCCTCTCAGGCAAGAGATGTCTTCAGCAATAGGGTCTTACTATCTGTTTCTCAAGGGAAACCAAGGGCTTTGGCAAAAGCCTTTAATGTTTTGGAGGCTACCGGGACCTCCTTGGCCAACAACTCACTGGAAGGTATCCCATCCCAGGTACTGAAAATTTTCTAGTAACAGTCTACAGCTTCTAGATGTACCATTATTCAAAAAAGTAATTTTACATAAGTCTTATTCACAATCTTTTGAAATTAGATTGACCCTCCCCCTGCCCTTCTTTTATGCATTCTCTACCCATGGCCTTGGTTAGGCCATTCCCCTCCTTGTAATCAGTCCTTCCACTTACATATGTGCAATACCATACACTTCAGTCCTTCCCTTTCCTCCCTCCCTTATAGCCTTTTACCAGCTTACTGGTTTCTGGTACCAATTTTTGGTTCCAGTTCACACACAAGTCTGTGAGGTAACCCAGGCTCAGAAAGCCAAACGTCACATGTTCTCTCTCATATGTGGATCCTAGCTACAAATAGACAGACTTGTGCCTTTGGCTTTTTGAGGTAGGGTATCACTGTAGCCCAGGCTGACCTGGAATTCACTATGTAGTCTAAGGGTGGCCTCGAACTTGTGCTGATTCTCTTCCTGCCTCCCAAGTTCTGTGATTAAAGATGTGTGCCAACATACTTGGCTTAATTTTTTTAAATAATAATTTTCTTATTAATTTGTAAGCAGAGAGAGAGGGGGGAGGGAGGGAGGGAGGGATGGAAGGAGGGAGGGAGGGAGAAAGAAGAGAAACACACAGAGAGAATGGGCTTGCCAGCGCTTTCAGCCGCTGCAAAAGAACTCAAGACACATGTACCACCTTTTGCTTCTGGCTTTAAGTGGCTACTGGATAATCAAACCTGTGTCCTTTGGCTTTGGAGGCAAGTGCCTTAAACACTAAGCCACTAAGGCATCTCTCCAGCCCCTGGTTTAGTTTGTATTTTATCTGTTAATTCATTATTATCTCTTACAGATGTTGCATGGTTTATTTAACATCCAGCAAGCAACGCTTGCATTGTTTACAAGAACTAGGACTTGTTAAACCTTTGACAGTTTTAAGAGGCTCATGTAACAAGATATCATGTCTCTTTTAAATGCCAGGATCCATGGAACTGTGAAGAATGTGCTGGATGGTAATGAAGAAGTCTCTGTGATGGACTAAGTCCCAGCAACAAATTTATCTGTGCCTGCACTTGTAAGTACACACCCATAATGGTATAAGGGTTAGGACTGGGTTTTAGATAGGGTTTATGTTAGCTAATACCAAGGGTTAGGGTTTTAGGGTTATAGGTTAGAGGTTGGGGTTGGGGGTAGGGTTTAGGGAGTAGGGGTTAGGGGTCAGGGGTCAGGGTCAAAGATCAGGGTCAGAGTGGCTAGGGTTAGGGTCAGCATCAGGGATGTTAGGGTAGGGTCAAGTTTGCTAGGATTAGAGTTCTTAGGTTTCAGGTTGGGGTTAGGTATTGAGGTTGGGGGGTTGGGGAATGGGGGTTCTGATTAGGGTCATTATGGTTAGTGTGTTTGGGATTAGGGTTAGGGTAATTAGGGTTGTTAGTGTTAGGGTGGTTAGGGATAGGGGTTAGGGACTAGGGGTGTGGGGTGTTGGCTTAGGGTTGTTAGGGTTATTAGTTGGGGTTGTTAGGGTTGTTAGGGTTATTAGAGTTTGGGTTGTTAGGGTTGGGGTTATTAGGGTTAGTGTTAGAGTTATTAGGGTTATTTAGTTTAAGGCTAGGGTTGTTAGTGTTAGGCATATTAGGGTCAGGGTTAGGTTTATTGTGGTTATGGGTTAGGGATTAGGGGTTTGGGGTTAAAGGTTAAGGGTTTAGTATTTAGGGTTAGGGTTAGGGTCATGGTTAGCAGTTAGGGTTTTAGGGTTTGGGGGTTAGGGTTTTGGTGTCATGGTCAGGGTTAGGGTTATGTTCTCATCTGCAGGGTGCGCCCTCAGAAGTTAGGGTTAATAACCTAATTTACCTCTTCCCAGATCTATTCCAGGAACATAAACTAAATTGCCGAGTCTTAGAAACATATCAGGTGGCTAATGCCAAAATGTGACTTACATTGAACATGTCACCAGCTGTGGGAGCTCGTCTCAGTGTTCCCAGCTTTTCTACCTGAAGGCCTTCCACTCAGGTGCAGACTGGATTCTTCACACAGCTGAAAAGAATCTCAGGCTGAGTCAGAAGTAGAGTTAGTCTGAGTAGGAAACAGGACAGATGATTGAGGAGAGTCAGGTGTGGGCCTCAGGAGAGGAATGCACCCAAGTTCTTCAGCGGCAGCTGCATCATTGACTGTGGCTTTTGGAACTGCATTGTTTAAAGAAGGTGAGCTACTTATTTCCTTATAAAAAGATTTTATAATGAAATCATAGGGTTATTTATAAAGGCTCTGGACAGACTTACATATAAGGAAACATATAAATAAAGCAAAAATGGATAACATTTTGAAATTTTTTGAAGTTTTAAAAATTATTATTTACTTATTAGAGATGGAGAAAGAGAGAGAGTGAGAGAGGATGGGTGCCCTAGGGCCTCTAGCCACTGCAAATGAACTCCAGCATCTGGTTTACATAGGACCTGGAGAATAGAACCGGGGTCCTTAGGCTTTAACTGCTAAGCCATCTCTCCAGCCCTTTTAAAGTATTTTTTAAGATATTATTTTTATTTATTTGAGTCAGAGAGTGAGACAGAGAGAACATGGGTGTGCCAGGGCTTCTAGCTACTGCAAAGGAACTCCAGATGCACATACCACCATGTGCAGCCAGATGGGACCTGGAGAATCAAACCTGGGTCCTTAGGTTTCACAGGCATGTGCCTTAACCGCTAAGCCAACTCTCTGGCCCTGAAATCTTTTTACTTATTTTTTTTTACTTATTTGAGAGAGTGAGAGAGACAAAGAAGCAGCTCAGAGAATGGGCAAACCAGGGTCTCCAGCCGCTGCAAACAAACACCAGATACAAGCACCACCATGTGCATCTATCTCTATGTAAGTACTGGGAAGCCAACCTGGGTCCTTAGGCTTCACAGGCAAGTGCCTTACCCCCTAAGCCATGTCTCCAGCCTAGTAGATTTTTTTTAAATAAGTAAAGCAAGTTTGGTATACATAGATCACAAAGATGTTCAAGAATGTGGTAGGATTGAGTTTGAGTTAGGATCACTGTGAGTTCAAGGCCAGCTTGAGACTACACAGTGTATAGTTAATTCCAGGTTAGCCTGCACTAGAGGGAGACACTACCTAGAAAAACAAACAACAAGAACAACAACACCCCAAAAAAATGTGGTAGGGAGGGCTTTTTTCTCCAGATATAACTTGATGCCTGTAGAGAAGGCCTTCTAGTAAGCCTGTCAGAGTTCTTGAACAGAGCAATGCAGTGATAGCCAGGTCTATGGAAATGGTAATGGAGCTATTGACACTGCCTGGTCAAAGGAGGGGGAGGGTTACAGGCCTCTTTCCTGGAATTGTAACCATTACTCCTTCCTGCCCCCTCCTGTGCTGCTAGTGATTTGGGATAAGGTAGGAAGTGAAAGGTTAAGTAGATGCTGTGGCACAGTTTTCATATCATTTCTTATGGGGTAGACCTTGCAGTAATGCAGCTGTTTTGGGGTCACCCACACTCCTGTAAATGACACCCCACTTGCGCTCTGTAAGTCAATCCAGTAAACTCATTGGTTCACCTAGTTGGACTTTGTAGAATTGTGAGCAGTGACAGCACTAAGATTGGTTTTTTACCAATGAATTTTGGGCATCCCCAGATTCCTGTCTTATGAATTTAAAGAAGTGAAATTCACAGATCATAGGGTAAGGGTTACAGAGACTATTTGATTGAGGAGAAAAGTGGAGAAAGTATAGAGAGTTCCTGCCATATGGAAGGTGTTAGGGGGTAAACCTGCCTATGACCCAAATTTTTGGGGTCACTTATGGATTCAGAATGAGGCCCGTGCTAACTTGTCGTGATGCCAAGTTTGGGGGCTGAGTAGGCATAATGCCACTATCAGATTTAAACCTTCCAGGAATCTCAGTTCTAGGAAAGAGGTCCAGGGAGTGACTCAGGTTGTGTATGTAAAAACAGATGTGGAGAATTCCTTTAGGCAAGAGATAAGGAGACTACTTCCCTGGTGTGCAATAACATGGGGACTGCTAAGCCAGGCTGGAGGACATTCCTACTTTTTACTTTTTGGGGCACAGTCATCCTAAGCTGCCTCAGTAATCATAAAAGGTTTCTTTTTCTGACACAAAAACATCACTGAGATGAATTTGCCTAATTTTCCAACCAGTATTAGAAGGGACAGGGGCCCCCTGTAGATTTTTGGTTTTCTAGGGTACTTGAACCTGGCCCTGCTCTGGGCATCAGCCATACGTTCTCTTCTCTGCATCATGTTGAGCATGATGATCTGATCAATGTGAAACCCTCTCTGTATGCTGGAGCTTTTCAAATGCATTCCACATTCCTGTGTGTGTAATGGATTGGTGACAGCATGATATCAAAGCCATGAACATTGACTGGAAAGTTCGGTCTGCAAGGTCCCTTGGGGCAACCCATACAAGCAATAGCTGCATGTTTTACAGCCATCACCCACCAGGCCCCACAAGGGACGGGACTTGGTAGTCCTAACTGACTGTAGGTTGAACTGCAGTTGTTGGTGACAACCATTATTAACGTGGAATCAGTCTCAACATACATATTAATAAATTTTTACAGCTTTATCTTCAAAGTTGTCTCATTATTTTTATTAATATCATCATATTTTTAGTGATTATATGATTAGAACATAGTCAGCATTGCTATTTACTTTCTAAAATCTCTCCCTTTATTTAATCAGCTTGTTTGTTTTATTTTGGCCACTGTTACTCAGCTGTCGAGTACTGGAACAAGGTCACTAAGATGATCAACTTCATAAAAGGAAGTCTTGATTTTGGCTCATGGTAAGACATTTCAGCCCTGTTGCTTTTGGGTCCCTGATAAGGCAGATGGTGGGAGAGCCTAGTAGAAGTAGCTGCTCACCTCATACAATCCTGGAATCCAGAGAGAGGAGGAGAGGCCAGGTCCCAGGATCCCCTTCAAGAACATTGCCTTCACTCACCTAAACTTCCTTCCCTTGAGTTCCACCTCCTCAATGCTCTTCTCCTGCCCAGTCATGTCACTGACTGTGGAATTAAGTCTTCAATGTTAGGGGAACATCCAGATACAAACTATAGTAGATAACCTTCCACAAGTCATGACCTTCCATTCTTAGTCACCAAAATAACCCCATTAAAAAGTATTCCTGTGCTCAGTCCCAGGGAACAAATCAAGGCAACAGGGTTTCCCTTTTCTGAACATTTGCATCTTCAGTCTTCTTAGGAGTTGGACTTGGTCTTGGGAATATAGAGATGGCTCAGCAGTTAAGATGCTTGGCCTGCAAAGCCTAATGACTGACCCAGCTTCGAATGCCCAGTACCCACCTAAAGCCTGATGCACAAAGTGGTATATGCATCTGTAGTTTGTTTGCAGCATCTCTCTCCTCACAAATAAATACATTTAAAAAATTTTAAGCTGGGTGTGGTGGTGCACGCCTTTAATCCCAGCACTTGGGAGGCAGAGGTAGGAGGATCACCGTAAGTTCAAGGCCACCCTGAGACTACATAGTTAATTCCAGGTCAGCCTGGGCCAGAGTGAGACCCTATCTCGAAAAAAAAAAAATTAAAAATTGGACCTAGTCTTGTCCTATGAGACAGAGTCAGGTATATATAGGCTCTTGGTTATGGCTTTAATTCATGAGGAAAGTAGTATTTGCTATCTTAAAGATTCTCCCCTGTTGTCTGTATTATTTTTTTATTAATTATGAACTTCACTCTGTGAACAAATCATGTGTTGGTCCGATTCCCTTCATGATATCCCCTATTGCCCACCCACATTCCTTGAGGATCCTCCTCAGTGCTGTTGGTGGTATTCACCATGGGCTTATGAATGCATCTTAGTCTCTTTTGGGAAAGGTCCATTCCTTTAAAAAAAAAAAAAAAACACACACAAAACACAAAGAGGGAGCTGGGGAGACCGGCTTTGTGAATAAGCACCTTTAATCACTGATCCATTGCCCCAGCCCTATTTTTTTTTTTTTTTTTTTTTAATTTTTCTGTAATTCTTTTTTCTTTCAATATTTTGTTTTTATTTATTGGGAGAGAGGGAGAGAACATGAGAATGAGAATGGGCACAGCAGGAGCCACTACCAACAAACTCAGACAAAAGTGCCACCATGTGCATCTGGCTTATGTGGGTCTGTAGAATCAAACCTGGGTCCTTAGGCTTGGCAGGCAAGAGCCTTAACAGCTAAGCCATTTCTCTAGCCTATTATTTTTTCATTTTTATTTAATTATTCAGGGAGGGGAGAATGGGCACACCATGGCCTGGAGCATCTGCAAATGAACTCCAGATGCATGCGCCACCTTGTGCATTTCGCTTATGTGGGTCTTGGAGAATCGAACCTGGGTACTTTGGCTTTGCAGGCTAGTGCCTTAACTGCTAAGCCATCCTTCCAGCCCTTCCTTCTTGTTTTGAAAGAATCAGAAACTCACTTTATTGGCTAGCTTGGCCTCAAAATTGTGATCTTCCTGTAGTTGGGATTACAGGTGTGCACGACTGCACCTGGATGAAGAAATCTCCACAAAAGGACCCAGTGCAGTACTGGAGAGTCAGCCTTGGAATGGAACATGATCTTCCACTGACACAGGATGTAGTCAGTGCTTGAGGACAGATTTAGGTTGGAAATTGAAATGGTGGTAGAATGCTTGGTATGGTGGTGCACACCTCTAATTCCAGCCCTCAGGAGGCTGGGGCATCATAATTTCCATGTATTTGTGGATAGCTTGGGCTACATAGTGAGTTCTAGGCCACTCCAGGTTTCATAGCCAGTTCCTGTCTTACAAACAAACAAACATCAAGATTTGGTGGTGGAAAATTAAATCGTTTCTGATTGCTTCTTTTCTCTCCCCTATGCAGCTGAAATAAAAGTGATTATTATTCTCCTTTTTCCTATTTCTTTTTTCCTATTAAGGTGCCCAGGCTAGCCTTGAACTTGCCATCCTCCTCATAAGCCTAATAGATGGGATTCCAGGCCTGCAGCAACAGATCCAGCCAAACATATATCCCCAGCTGTTTAGCTATTTACTTAGCAGTGCTGCTGTTTGAACCCAAGGTTCTGTACCACAGACCTATATCAGTAACCCTCCCACTTCCTCAGTACCAGAGCTCTGATTTGTTTTTTCAGCAGGAGGACAGCTGGCTTTAGTTTCCTCTACACTAGGGACAAGCATGTGACTGAGTTCTGCTGAGGTGTTAGTGGAAGTTGTTTGGTGGAAATGATTGGAAAGTTTCTAAAACAGGATTAACTAAGCTGGTACATCACCTTTTTTTCTTCCTGGAAGGTGCAGAGGATGCCTGTGGTTTTAGCATCCATCTCATGACAATCATGCTACTGTGAGCCAAATGCCAAGTGTGGATGAAGATTTAGTGCAGGTGTGAAACTGCCACACAAGCCTTTGAGTGCCTTGCTCTGGATTTCTCCTTCGTGGAGAAAATGAAGCACTCTGTACAGCTGTAGAGATCTTTTTTTTCTTTTTTCTTTTCCCTCCCTCCCTCCCTCCCGTGTGTGTGTGTTTGTGCGTAGCTGATTGTAATTCTCAACAGAGATGTGGAACATGATGGAATTTTTGTAATATTTTCTTTTTCTTTTCAGTGAAACTGGGAGGAAGTGTCATTAGGTAAGGGTAAGGATTGTATAGGTAATGTGTGAGTTTGAGAATAAATAAGTGAAATAATCATCAAATCTGAAAGTGAATTAAGGAAATGCAGAATTTCCAGATGCTGATGAAGGCATACTAAGTCCCTCAGGTATTTGGAGTGGAAAATATAAAACAAGATCCTGGCTTGGTGGCTCATGCCTTTAATCCCAGCACCCAGGAGGGAGAGGTAGGAAGATCATCATGAGCGCATGGCCACCCTGAAACTACATAGTGAATTACAGGTCTGCCTGGGCTACAGAGAGTGTACCTCAAAAAACAAAACAAGAAAAGGAACAGGAAAATATAAAACAAGATCAGTCATCTTTTTTTTTTTTTTCTAGTGAGTCAAAAGTACAACATAGATAATTGGGTTTCCCCAAGAGAAGTGTATTACTAAAGCAGGTTCCCCATTTGTGAAAAAGAGGACTGCATAGTTAGGCATCACTCACTTGCTATTAGATTACCTGAATGTATTTATAAAAGCATGGGGTTAATGCAACACATAAACTTGAAACAAATCATTTTGTAAGAACACATTCCATCACTTAATATGTCCAACCTTACTTGATTTTGTAGTGTTGACAGAACCCAGTACTTCATATGTGCTAGTCAAGTGCTGTACCATAGAGCTAGACCTCAAGACTCAGCCCCTTTTTTTTTTTTTTGGTTTTGCGAGGCAGAGTCTTACTCTAGTCCAGTCTGACCTAGACTATGTAATCTCAGGGTGGCCTCAAACTCAAGGTGATCCTCCTACCTCTGCCTTCCGAGTGCTGGGATTAAAGGCATGCACCACCATGCCTGGCTCATTTTTTAAATTTATTTAGTTATTTGAGAGTGACAGAGAGAAAGAGGCAGATAGAGAGATAATGGGCTGCCAGGGCCTCCAGCCACTGCAAACAAACTGTTCCTTGGGAATCAAGCCTTGAACTATGGTCCTTAGGCATCACAGGCAAGTGCTTAACCACTAAGCCATCTCTCCAGGCCATTGGTTTTTAAATTTATTTTTTCAAAAAGTATTTTTATTAATTTATTTGAGAGAAAGAGGAGAGAGAGAGAGAAAGAGAGAGAGATAGAGAATTGGCATGCCAGGGCCTCCAGCCATTGCAAATGAACTCCAGATGCATGCATCCCCTTGTGCATCTGGCTTACATGGGTCCTGGAGAATTGAACCTGGATCCTTTGGCTTTGCAGGCAAATGTTTTAACTGCTGAGCCATCTCTCCAGCTCTCATATTTTTAATTTCTAAAAAACTCATGTGATTCAAACACTGAAGAGAGGTACAAAGCTGTAGCTTGCCTCTCTCCCTCTGTGCCCATATGTCTCATTCCATAGAGAAAAGCATTTGTGTCAGTTTTAGACTCTTCCTGAGTGGCTGTGATAGTAAAAACATTGAAAAATTGACCCTTTTTGAAACTATTTTTATTTATTTGCAAGCAGAGAGAAGACAGAATGGTAGTTGGCATGCCAGGGCCTCCAGGTGCTGCAAATGAACTCCAGATGCATGCATCTCTTTTTGTGGACTTGGCTTAATGTGGGTACTGGGTTATCAAACCTATGTTGTTAGGCTTTGCAGGCAAATGTGTTATTTGTTGAGCCCAATTGATCCCCCATTTAAAACATTTTATTGACAATTTCCATAATTACAAACAATAAAGCATGATAATTCCCTCCCCACCCCCACTTTTCCCTTCACAAATCCACTCTCCATCATATCCCCTCCCTCTCTCCTTTAGTCTCTGTTTATTTTAATGTCTTCATCTTTTCCTCCTATTATGAGGGTCTTGTGAAGGTCTTGCCAGGCACTGTGAGTTTATGGATATTGAGGCCAATTTCTGTCTCAACCATTGCATTGTAAGCAGTTCTATCTATCCTTACTTTGGCTCCTATATTATTTCCATGACCTCTTCCTCAATGGACTCTGAAGCTTGGAAGATGTGATAGAGATATCTCAGTGCTGAACAGTCCTCTGTCAATACCATGGTACCTGTTGGATCATCCCAGTGGTCACCACCATCTGAAAAGAGAAAGTTCTCTAATCAAAAGTAAAAGTAGTGCTGATAATGGCTTGACCACAAAGGGGTGGTTAAGGTCATTCACAGCAGCTGAGAGGCTGCCAGGCCCAAAGTCTCCTCCCTCTCTGTCTGTCTCTCTCTGGTCTCCCAAAAATAAATAAAAAATAATTTAAAAAAATTAAAAAAATGGGTACAAAGATTAAATAGAGTGCTTACAAGGCAGGTTGGTGAGCATAATATATGCATTATAGGCAGCCCTGGCATGCATCCATTAAGACTCTGACCACTCCCACCTAGGCTTTTGATTGGTTTTTGTCTACCAGGCATGTATTTCTCCCATTTAGCAGGCTTTCAGTCCAGTTAAAAAAATAAAAGTAAGGTTCGCATTGCTGGCAGAAAACAAAAAACTAAGAGCAGTAGCATTGAAAAATGGTTTATTTTGGTTAAATAGGGAAGCTCCATGATGGCAGGTTGGCATGAGCATAGGGTGGACATCATGCATTTATAAGGTGGACAACAGCAACAGGAGAGTGTGCAAAACTGGCAAGGATTACTGGCTATAAGACCCATAAGCCCACCCCCAACAATAGGCTGCCTCCAGGAGGTTTTTAGTACCAAGTTGCCATCAGCTGGGAACCTCCCATTTAGAACAGGCTTTGGGGACACAGTTATCAAACCAGTTGGTTTCCCCCATAACAGACTTGCCACTGTTGCACCTGTTTGGTGATTTGGCCTGGCTGGCCAAACTTGAGGCTTGCAGTGTCCACTGTTTTCACCACTGATCACTTCTGTCTCCCCTAGGGCTGCACGCAATGTAGCTTTTTCTAGCTTTCTGTCAGCTGGTCCACAGAGAGGAGGTTTTTAGCTCAGCTCCAGCTTGATTTCTCAGGGACCTTTCAGCCCAGCCCTGTGGAGTCTTTGGCAGTAGGGTCTTACCATCTGTGGTAGTTTGAATAGATGTCCCCCAATATATTCAGTGTTTTATTAGTTTATAGTTTGCTGGAGGTAGTGTCACTAGGCAGATCTTAAGGTGTGGTGGTGGGTTTAGGATTTCAATCTAAAGATATGTAAAGTGTGCCTAGCTGGAGTTCCTGAGGTGTGCTGTGCTGTGTGGCTTTTGGCTCGTGACTTGCGGCTTTGATTTCTGTGTTTGGTCCTGTGAAAGCAGGCCAGTTTCTTCTGCCATTATGGGACTTACCCTGAACCTGTAAGCTTCAATAAATATCCCTTCCTCCATAACTTTGCCTGGTCTGGAAGTTCATCTCAGTGAACCTGAAGCCATCTGCTACACCATCTACTTCTGCTGGGAAACCAAGAGCCTTGGCAATGGCCTACAATGTTTTGGGGGCCTCAGGGACATCACTAACAAGTCACTGGGAGGTGTCCCATCCCTGCCACTGAAATTTTTCTAGTAACATTCTATGGCTTCTGGTGTGCCATTATCCAGAAAAATAGGTTTCCATGTGGCTTATTCACAACATCTTGAATTTTGATTAGCCCTCCAGCCACTGCAAAAGAACTCCAGATGCATGTGCCACCTTGTGCATCTGGCTTATGTGGATACTGGGAAATCAAGCCTTGAACCACAGTCCTTAGGCTTCACAGGCAAGCACTTAACTGCTAAGCCATTTGTCCAGCTCTTGTTTATTTATTTTATTTATTTTTTTTAAATGTTTATTTTTATTTGTGAGTGACAGACAAAGATGGAGGGAGAGAGAGAGGAATGGGTGCACCAGGGCCTCCAGCCACTGCAAACGAATTTCAGATGCATGTGCCACTTTATGCATTTGATTTATGTGGGTACCAGGGAATTGAGCCTCAAACTGGGGTCCTTAGGCTTCACAGGCAAGCACTTAACCACTAAGCCATCTCTCAGCCCCTCCAGGCTAACCTGGAATTCACTATGTAGTCTCAGGGTGGCCTCTGCCTCCTGAGTGCTGGGATTAAAGGCATGCACCACCATGCCCAGTTATTGTCATTTGCTTTCATGATGATAGCCATTCTGACAGGAGGGAGATGGAATTTCAAAGCAGTTTTGATTTGAATTCTTTTGATGGTTAATCAAACCTTTACAATAGACATAAGCTAGCAAATGATAATGCATACAATATTGTAACTTGCTTTATATATCAGAATATACTACTTTTTTTTTTCTTTTCTTTTTCTTTTTTTTTTTTTTTTTTTTTTTTTTTTTTTGAGGTAGAGTATCACTCTAGCCCAGGTTTACCTGGAATTTACTATGTAGTCTAAGGGTGGCATTGAACTCTCAGTGATTCTCCTCCTTCTGCCTCCTAAGTGCTGTGATTAAAGTGCCACCACACGTGGCTTGCTTCTTTGTGTGTGTGTGTGTGTGTGTGTATGTGTGTATGTATGTGTATATGTGTGTGTTTATTTATTTATTTTATTTATTTATTCATTTTTCATTTGAAGAGAGACAGAGATGGGCTTGTCAGTGCCTCCAGCCACTGCAAAAGAACACCAGACACATGCACCCCCTTGTACTTCTGGCTTTAAATGGTTACTGGGTAATCAAAGCTGTATCCTTTGGCTGTGGAGGCAAACTACTAAGCCATCACTCCAGCCTGTGACTTAATTTGTATTTTACCTGTTAATTCACAATTTTCTCTTATAGAAGTCACATGGTTTATTTAATATCCAGCAAGCAGTTTACATTGTTTGCAAGAACTAGGATTTGTTAAACCTGTGAGGGTTGAAGGAGGCCTATATAACAAGATATCATGTCTCTTAAATGCCAGGATCCATTGAACTTTGAAGAATGTGCAGGATGGTAGTGAAGAAGTATCTGTGATGGACTGGATGCTAGCAACAAATTCATCTGTGCCTGCACTTGTAAATACACACCCATAAGGGTGTTAGGGTTAGAGATTAGGGGGTGGGTGTTGAGGGTTAGGGTTTGGGGATTTGGGGGTTGTTGAGAGTTGGGGGTTGATGAGGGTTGGGAGTTGTTGAGGTTGAGGGTTAGGGTTTGAGGGGTGTTGTTTGATAGTTCAGTGTTTTATTAGTAATAGGTTGCTAGAGTTGTTGGGGCTGGTTTAAGGTGGTTGATGGTTTGAGATTCCATTGGGGTCCATGGTTGGGACTTGAGTGTGCTGGGACCTTTTGGCAGTAGTTTTGTTCTGTGTGCTTGGTGGCTTTTGGCTTTTGCTCTCTTGCCTGGTGATTATGCAGGCTGGTTTATGGGGTTTGGATCTGTAAGCTTCAATAAAGAATATCCCTTCCTCCGTAACTGTGCCTGGTCTGGAAGTTCATTCAGGCTGCTCTGCTACAAGGGGGGCTGGGGTTGTTGGGACTTGATTGGGGATTAGGGTTTAGGGTTAGGTTTAGGATTGTTAGGGTGATTATGTGGGGTTTAGGGGTTTATATACATTGTTAAGTTTAGGGCATGGAGAGTTATTGCAGATAGGATGTATGTATGTATGTATGTATGTATGTATGTATGTATACATATATATACATATATATCTTTGGGGATGGAGAGATGGCTTGGCAGTTAAGCACTTGTCTGCATATATACACACACATATGCATACATACATACACACACGCATATACATACATGCATTTTTTTTTGTTTTTTTGAGGTAGGGTCTCTAATTAAATCTGACATCAAACTCATGGCAATCCTCCTACTTAAGCCTCCTGAGTGTTGAGATTAAACTAGTGTATCACCACACCCAACTCTAAAGATATTTTTTGTTGTTGTTTTTTGTTGTTGTTGTTTTGTTTTGTTTTTTAGAGGTAGGGTCTCACTCTAGTTCAGGCTGACCTGGAATTCACTATGTGGTCTCAGCGTGGCCTTGAACTCACAGTGATCCTCCTACCTCTGCATCCTGAGTGCTGGGATTAAAGGCGTGCACCACCACACCTGGCTAAAGATATTTTTTAAAGGGTGAATTTGGGTTTGGGAAGACAGATCAGGGCCTGAAGCCACCTGTGGTGGTACATGCCTTTAATCCCAGCACTCAGGCAG
Source organism: Orientallactaga sibirica (assembly GCA_036365145.1). NCBI lineage: Eukaryota > Metazoa > Chordata > Mammalia > Rodentia > Dipodidae > Orientallactaga > Orientallactaga sibirica. The sequence continues at coordinate 11,808,618 of JAEOAD010000044.1, forward strand.
CAGAGGTAGGAGGATCACAGTAAGTTCCAGGCCAGCCTGAGACTACCTAGTGAATTCCAGGTCAGCCTGGGCTAGAGCGAAACCTTACCTTGAAAAAAAAAGTGTCTCCCTCTCTGTGTCTCAATTTCCAGCCCTCATTTTACTTTTTTTTTTTTTTTTTGGGAGAGAGATACAGAGACAGACAGACAAAGAGAGAGAGGGAGAGGAAGACAGATAGAGATGGGCGCGCCAGCAGTGTCTCAGCTGCTGCAAATGAAATCCAGATGCGTGCACCCCCTTGTGGTCAAGTGTGGCATTGCACCCTTGTGTCACTTTTCATCTGGCTAAACGTGGGACCTGGAGATTGGAACTGCTGGAGATTGGAACCAGTGTTCTTAGGCTTAGAAGGCAGGTGCCTTAACCACTAAGCCATCTCTCCAGCCCATTTTTTTTTTTTTTTTTTTGAGGTAGGGTCTCACTCTAGCTCACACTGACTTGAAATTCATTATGTAGTCTCAGGGAGGCCTTGAACTCATGGTGATCCTCCTACCTCTGCCTCCTGAGTGCTGTGATTAAAAGCATGTACCACCACACCCAGCTGTTTTAGCTTAAATGGTCTCATTAAATTGGCATTGAATTCTCTGTGTACTCCAGGCAGGCCTTAAACTTGCAGTCATTCTGCCAAGATAACAGGCTTTTACCACCACATCTGTCTGGAAGATGTTTTTCTTCTTCTTTTTTAAAGGTTTTATTTTTAAAACTATATATATTTTATTTATTTATTTGAATGAAAGAGGAAGAGAGATAGAGAAAATGGGTGTCTCAGGGCCTCCAGCCACTGCAAATAAATTGCAAATACATGTGTCCCCTTGTGCATCTGACTTACATGGTTCCTGCAGAATTGAATTGGGATCCTTTGGCTTGGCAGGCAAATGTCTTAACTGCTAAGCCATGTATCCAGTCCAAGATTTTACTTTTATTTATTTATTTATTAGAGAGAGTGAGAGAGAGAATGAGTGTGAGAGAGGATGAGTGTGCCAGGGCCTTCAGCCACTGCAAACAAACTCCAGATGCATGTGTCACCTTGTGCATCTGGCTCACGTGGGACCTGGAGAACCTAACCGGGTCCTTAGGCTTCACAGGCATGCACCTTAAGTTTTAATCCATCTCTCCAGCCCTGGAAGATTCTTCTTTAATTAAAATTTTCATCTGCCAGAGCTAAAATGTGAAGAGAGTACCTAGGTGCATGGTTATATGGATGATCTTAAAATTATGATTCTCAACAACAGTGAAGGCTTTGTTTACTGAAAATGAGTCCTTCCCAAGGGAAGAGAGTTCAAGGATATCTGAAATCTGTGTTGTGGCTCACTCCAAATGAGAGCTCTGGGAGATAAGGGACATGGTGTCTCGCTCCTTCCAGAGAGTTCTGCAGTGTTGCAACCCACCTCTGGCTAAGTTACTCTTTACTGATTATTTCCCATCATCTCTGCACACTCTTTCTAACAGTAGCTGACACCTCAGAATGTAGGAAGGCTTTTGGAGATATTTAGAAAATCAATGTTAGTCTTTTTTTTTTTTTTTTCATTTTGACTAAATCAAAACAACTGGAAGCAAAGAACTATAGCTCATTACAGAGACAGTGACACAGGCTTCTGGCTTGACAGGTGAACAGTGAGGTTGTAGAAGATAGCATGTTACTATGTGCCTCTTAATTACATGTATTCATTTAAATATATATATTTTTCCAGGCATTGTGGTGCACACTTTTTAAAAATATTTTATTATTTATTTATTTATTTATTTATTTATTTATTTGAGAGAAAGAGATACAGAAATAGGCAGGTAGAGAGAGAGAGAGAGAGAGAGAGAGAGAGACAGAGAGAAAGAGAGAATGGGTGTGCCAGGGCCTCCAGCAAACGAACTCCAGATGCATGCACCCCCTTGTGCATCTGGCTTACGTGGGTCCTGGAGAATCAAACCTCGAACTGGGGTCCTTAGGCTTCATAGGCAAGCGTTTAACCGCTAAGCCATCTCTCCAGCCCTTTTTAAAAAAATTTTATTATTTATTTATTTATTTGAGAGAGAGAGAGATACAGAAATAGGCAGGTAGAGAGAGAGAGACAGAGAGAGAGAGAGAGAGAGAGAGAGAGAGAGAGAGAGAGAGAGGTGGTGCACACTTTTAATCCCAGCACTTGGGAGGCAGAGGTAAGAAGATGTTTGTAAGTTCAAGGCCATCCTGAGACTACAGAGTGAATTCAGGTCAGCCTGAGCTATTATGAGACCTTACCCCTCTCTCTCTCTCTCTCTCTCTCTCTCTCTTTATATATATATGGTCTTAGGGTGACATTGAACTCACAATGATCCTCCTGTCTTTTCCTCCTGTGTGCTGGGATTAAAAGCATGTACCACCACGCCCGGCTAAAAAATATATTTTTTTATTTGCATGCAAAGAGATACAGAAAAAGAGAAGGAGAGAGAGAGAGAGAGAGTGAATGGGAGTGTCAGGGCCTTCAGCGACTGCAAACAAACTCCAAATGCCTGTGCCACTTTGTCCATCTGGCTTACATGGATACTGGGGAATCAAACCCAGGTTGTTAGGCTTTGCAGGTGAGCACATTAACTGCTAAGCCATTTCTTCAGCCCTGTATATATGCTTTTTTTTGCAGTACCAGAGATGGAGTCCAGGGTGTTGTATGTGTCAGGCAAGCACTTTACCACTGAACTATACCCCCGCCAGTTCCCAGTGCCCTAATAATTGCTATAGAAACTTCTAGATCCAAATATGATTGATACATCATCTTTAACAATTCCTTACTGCCTGGAAAGCATTCACTGTAATGCTTAAAGTACAAGACCTGGCTATGTTGGTGAGGTCTCAGGCTGTGACTATAAGGATAGTAATAACCTACTACGTGGGGTTGTGTGTGGTTTTATTGGTATTGTCGGGTTAAGGTTAGGGTTAGGCTGACCTGTGACTCCCTCTCTTGTCCCAGGCTGTGTATCTGACTTGACTTGCATATTGAGGAATTTTAACTCAGGTTCTTAGGCTTTGTAAGCACGTGCCTTAACCTCTGAGCCATCTTTCCATGCATATAGATGGCCCTTAGGTGCCTGTCAAGCATTGCAATCTTGTGATGAACCACTATGGAATACGCAATTGGGAAGTTTGCTTCTTCTCTACTGAGGGGCTCCATAATATATTTGCGCATCTTGACGAAAGAGGTGCAGTCTCTGGCCATGTTTATGTAGTCCTTGGTGTCCACCGAGGGCGCTTTTGAAATTTCACTGTTAGTGACTCGAGCATCACCTTGTGGATTTCATCTTCATCACCCTGTAACACTTCGGTGAAATTAATATTGCTACTAGGATTCTCTCCAACAAGCTCCAAGTTTCTGACACTAACAAAGTCAGGCTTCTGATGAATTCTTAAAACAGAGAAAGTAATGAGAGAGAAAACAAGATGCATCTCAGCATCTCAGATGACAGTCAGCGACGTCCCTCTGTCAAGGGCAGTATGCTGGCCTTTCCCTCCAATCTCTCCTCTGTCAGGACCTTAAGAATTGCCAGTGAGTTTATCAGAAGGGCAAAGCATTTTGAAAGGCGGACTTCACGTTTAGAATCAAGGGAAGTGTTGATCACTTTGTGCTCCTATTCCAGGTAACTTCCTGAGATGAGCGCTGCATTCAGAGTAGCTGTCACTGCTGGGGACAGGCTCGGTGGTTAAAGGCACATGCTTTCAGAGTAGCTATTATGCTGCCAGGTCTTTTACATGGGCCAGGCATCCAGTAATAGTGACATGTCCCAGGTGGTTTTTAAAAGTACTCTGAGGCTGGCGCCGCTGAGTGCACCGCGCGCAGCCCTGGCCGCTCCAAGCACAAGGCTGTCAGGTGATTTTATTTTTTTTTTATTTTTTATTTTTTGGTTTTTCAAGGTAGGGTCTCACTCTGGCCCAGGCTGACCTGGAATTAACTATGCAATCTCAGGGTGGCCTTGAACTCAGGGCGATCCTCCTACCTCTGCCTCCCGAGTGCTGGGATTAAAGGCGTGCGCCACCATGCCCGGCTTTGTCAGGTGATTGTTTAAAAAAATATTTTATTTATTTATTTACTTGAGAGAGAGAGGGAGAGAGAGAGGAAGAGGCAGAGAGAAAGAGATAATGGGCACAGCAGGGCCTCCAGCCACTGCAAACACACCCCAGACACATGTGCCCCCTTGTGCATCTGGCTTACATGGAAATTGGGGAAATGAACTGGGGTTCTTAGGCTTTGCAGGCAAACACCTTAACCACTTTCTCGAACTTTCTGGAAAGTTCAAACACATCCATGACAACAGGGGCTTGATACCTGCTGAAAACTTCGGTCAGAACCAGAGATGGGTACTAGTTTCCAAGTCCCCTTTTCCACCTTCCTCCAGCTAGGTCACAGTGCCAACTGTTGGGCACCAAGTGTTCAAAAACACGAGCCTGTGAGGGACTGTTCACATTGAAACTACAACAATAACCACACTTCACACTTATTTGTTGGTTTGTTTATTATTTATTTAGAGTAGGTCTTGCTCTGTATCCCAGGATAGTCTCAAACTCTCTTCCTGCCTCAGCCTCCGGAATAATTGGATTACAAGTGTGTGCCAACACACACAGTTTAACCATACATCTGGAGATAAGATTACAGTACATCTGAAAACAGAAGTAGATAGTGGGTAAAACAATTTTTAGTTATCTCTCTATATTCCTCTCTCTAAAATAAACAAACAAAAATAAAAATAACTTTTTAAAAAAGGCTGGAGGGGAGGTGGCAGGCACGCCTTTAAGGCATTTTAGAAGGATGCCATGACACCTTGAGACTCCCAGCACTTCGAGGGAAAAAAATAAAAAATAAAAATAAAAAATAAAAAAAAATAAAAAATAAATAAAAAAGGAGCTGGAGTTCCAGGCATTTTGGTGCACACCTTGAATCCCAGCACTTAGGAGGCAGAGGTTGGAGGATCACTGTGAGTTTGAGGTCACCCTGAGACTACATAGTGAATTCCAGGTCACCCTGAGCTAGATTGAGACCCTACCTCGAAAAAAAAAAAAAATTAAAAAAAAAACAGCAATGGAGAGATGGCTTAGTGGTTAAGGCACTTGCCAGCAAAGACAAGGGACTGAGGTTCTATTCCCCAGAACCCACGTAAGCCAGATGTACAAGGTGATGCATGCACCTGGAGTTTGTTTGCAGTGGCTGGAGGCCCTGGTGCACCCATTCTCTCTCTGTGTCTCTTCCCTGTCCATCTCTTTTGCCTCTCTCAAATAAATAAATGAATAAGTAAAATATTTAAAATAATAAATTTTAATTTGGGAAAGCACAATTGGCAGATCTCTGGGACTTGCTGGCTAGCCAGTCCATTACAATTGGTTACCAGTGAGAGACCCTGTCTCAAAGAGGTGGACAGTATTCCTGTGGATAAGACCCACCCGAAACCGCCTGATGCTCTTTAGTGTAGACATGCACCTACATCTCCTTCTTTCTTTTCTTTACCCTTTTCTTTCTTTCTTTCTTTCTTTCTTTCTTTCTTTCTTTCTTTCTTTCTTTTTATGTCTCTCTCCCTCCTCCCTCTCTCCTTTCCTTGTTCCCACACTTCCTTCCTTCCTTCCTTCTTTCCTTCCTTCCTTCCTTTCTTCCTCCCTGAGATGGAGTGAGACCCTATCTCCAAAAAAAAAGGAAAACTTGGGCTAGAGATTGAGAGAGAAAGAGAAAGAGAGAGATAATCTTATTTTCTCAAGGTACGGTCTACCTCTAGCCCAGCTTCACTTGGAATTCACTTAGTAGTATCAGGCTGGCATTGAACTCATGGCGATCCTGCTTCTACTGTCTCCCAATCCATAGTGGCTCCATTTTGTAAGCCTGTCCAGACCTAACAATAACCTTAGCCTGCTTTGGGCCTTGTAATTTGGAATGTTTATGTTGCAACCCAATATTATCCTGCCTTGAAGGTGAAAAAAGGGGAGCTGAAATGTTCAAAAACCACTACAGTGGCTCTCAATTTAAAATCCCCGTGCCCTCTGTCATATACAACCATATTCGTCAATGGAAACTATGCTTGAGTGCCTGTTTTTTTCTGGCTCAGAGGCAATGAGATACAAGGATAACAACCATGGAAGAACAATTCACTCGCTACCAGCAGTCTATGGACATCTGGTGATTCTCCAAGCTCAGCCTTATAACACCTTCTTAGCTGGGCTGTGCTATTCCTAGGAAATCACACCCTTCATGTCCTGTTCACTCAGATTTCACAAGTCCCCATTACAGTAGTCTTGAAACTTCTAAGTGATGGGATGAAGTCTAAGATCTTGATTCCTTCTACCACTTGGTCACTGATGCAGCAGTCTATTTTCAGTCAATCAATGTGACCATTTCTCACCCTATGTTAGAGAATCTGTAATGTCCAGGGGAAAGTGAACACCGGGGAGGTCCAGGGAATCTCTGTGCGATAGAAAAATGAGGCACCTGACAAGCATTGAGTCATCTGGTCACACCTGACTGGACCTGCAGACTTTAAAGAGGACTTATGACATAGAATATGAGTGTTCGGCTCTGTTTCTGAGGAACACCCTACAGGTGATGCGGTGGACATCAAGTAGACTCCTAACTTCTCAAAGGAGAAAATATAAGCACCTTAAACTTATATGCAAATATGCACATTCCTTTTGCCTGACAAGCTCAGGGAAAATTGATGAACACTGGGGTGAAAGAATTAAGAGCCTTTGGGCTGGGAACTTTGGCCTGAGGCATAGTGTCTCCATCCTGAGGCTCTTGAGAATCTTCTTGACCCACAGCACATGCAGGTGTGATGAAGGACCACAAGAATCGTAAGCTCCTGGAAAACCACCAAGATGCCATATGTTCATACAGTAACATTCACAATTGCTAATGAGAAAATGAAAAGTATAGGGACAAAGGACCACCATCGACACAGAATTTGTGGTAGCAATACTTTACCCACAAAATAATGAAAAATCCCAATTTGACATTGAAGCAAAGAGCAAGCATAGTTATGCATCATGTTTATATTGAAGATAGCATTTCAGTTATTCCATTTCTTAGAAAAACTTTTAAACTATATTTTTCATTGGAATTACACCTTGACTTGTCAGGAAATGATGACATGAGCAGAGGGTGGATGTCATCCCAAGGCCAACAGCAGGTAGACAACAGGAACAGGAGAGTGTGCCCAACACTGGCAAATGGAAACTGGTTATAACACCCATAAGCCCGCCCCCAACAATGCACTGTCTCCAGCGGGGTTAATTCCCAAATATCCATCAGATGAAATCTAGCATTCAGAACACCCAAGTGTATGGGGGACACTGGAATCAAACCAGCAGAGGGTGTATTCATCTACTGAGAAGACATCATATGGAAGACTCCCTTCAACATGGATCAAAAGGACAATATGTTAGGACCCCAGAAGGGATTAATACTGATATTGATACTTGTCTGAATGGTGCTTACTTTTCCTGAAAACAGATTGTGAGTAAGTAAGGCTGAGAACCAAAGAATGACAACTGTGTATGTCGTAACTGTAAGGTTCGGGGGCGACGATGACCACGCAGACCAATCCAAGGCAAAGATGAAAGCTTTCATGGGGAATAGCATGAGCTTCCAGGGCAGCCTCACAAGAGAGGAGTGCAGCCCACCTGAGTTCCTCAGGGAGTGGGCTTTATAGGACTTTTTCATTTGGGTGAAGGAAAAAGATCTGGTTTGTTAAGTTGAACAATGAACTTCCTTTAGGGGAGATCATTACATTAACCATTGAAAATAGCAAGGTTGTGGCACCAGAATGACCATGTCACTTTATGAGGTAAGGGGGCAGGAAACCATGACCTGGGGCATTGTTAGGCAAGGAGGGCATAAGGACTGTGTGGTTTCTTGAGGAGTATGGATAATCCACTGTCCTGTGCTTCTGTCTCCATTCTCATGACCCTGGGGACTCCATCTTGGGGGCCCCTTTTGGCCTCACATCCACCACCACACCCAGTCCCCTCAGACATTTAGTTAAAATATATTTTATTTCTTTGAGGGAGAGAAAGGGGGCGAGAGAGAGAATGGGCATGCCAGGGCCTCCAGCCACTGCAAATGAACTGCCAAACGCATGTGCCCCCTCATGCATCTAGCTTGTGTGGGTCCTGAAGAGTTGAATTGGGGTCCATAAGCTTCGCAGGCATATTCCTTAACCACAAAGCCCTCTCTCCAGCCCAGGATTTATTTTTTTTTAATTTTATTTTATTGTAATTTTTTTTTTCTCAATGTAGGGTCTCACTCTAGCCCAAGCTGACCTGGAATTCACTATGTAGTTTCAAATCACAGTGTTCTTCCTACCTCTTCCCCTCAAGTGCTGGTTGTGGAAATTCCTCTTCATGAGAATATTTAAGAAAAATCAAAAGGCAGGTTGAATTACTCTTATTAAATATATAATCTGGGGACAGGCCTGGTGGCGTATGCCATTAACCCCAGCCCTTTGGTGGCAGAGATAGGAGGGTCATCATGAGTTCGAGGCCACCCTGAGACTACATAGTGAATTCCAGGTCAGCCTGGACTAGTGTGAAACCCTACCTCAGAAGAAACAAAACAAAACAAATAAATGTATAATCACAAGTTCAATAAATCTCAAACTTTGCATTGAGTTTCATGCATTTCATTTGTTTTGTTTCAGTGTTTGGGATGGAACTCAGAACCCAGATAGGCTAGGCAATCATTCTGCCACTGAGCTGCACCCCATCCCAAGGTTACTTAAAGTCAGATACACAAGTTGGAACACTGGTCTGGTGTGTGCTTGTAGTGGCTGGAGTCCCTAGTGTGCTCATTGCTCTCTCTAGCTGCTTCTCTCTCCTTCCCTCCCTCCCTCCCTCCCTCCTTCCCTCCCTCCCTCCCTCCCTCTCTCTCTCACACACACACACACACACAAATGATAAATAAAAAAAAATTTTTTAAAAATTTGAACCAATGTGGTGGTGCACACCTTTAATCCCAGTAGATGTTGGAGGCAGAGGCAGGAGGATTTCAGTGAATTTGGGGCCAGCCTAGGCTGACCTGTGACTCCCTCTCTTGTCCTAGGCTGTGTATCTGACTTGACTTGTGCACTGGGGAACTTAACTCAGGTTCTTAGGCTTTGCAAGCACATGCCTTAACCACTGAGCCATCTTTCTATGCCCAGTTTTCCTTTTTAAAAAAATTATTTGTTTAATTATTTATATGAGAGCAAGCGAGAGAAGGAGAGAGAGAGAATTGTGCACGAGGGTCTCTAGCCACTGCAAATGAACACCAGATGCATGCACCAACTTGTGATTCTGGCTTACATGGGTCCTGGGGAATTGAGCCTCAAACCGGGGTCCTTAGGCTTTACAGGCAAATGCTTATCCACTGAGCAATGTTTCCCTCCCAAGATGTCCTTTTTAACCCATTGCCTTTGTGAACCAAAGTTCCCAAAAAGCAGCTGCCCCTACACTTCTGAGGATAGAACTTCCGATTGTGGAGAGATGGGATGGTCAGAATCAAAGCTGAACTGTCTAGAACTAACCTTAATCCCTGCACTGACCACCTCTGTGTCTGACCTAACATCCTCTTGATTGTCAGGTGATTTTTAAAAAATGTTTATTTACTTGAGAGAGAGAGAGGGAGAGAGAGGAAGAGGCAGAGAGAAAGAGAGAACGGGCACAGCAGGGCCTCCAGCCACTGCAAACACACCCCAGACACATGTGCCCCCTGTGCATCTGGCTTACATGGGAACTGGGGAAATGAACTGGGGTTCTTAGGCTTTGCAGGCAAACACCTTAACCACTTTCTCAAACTTTCTGGAAAATTCTAACACATCTGTGACAGCAGGGGCTTGACGCCTGCTGAGATCTTGAGTCAGAATCAGAGATGGGTACTACTTTCCAAGTCCCCTTTTCCACCTTCCTCCAGCTAGGTCACAGTGCCACCTGCTGGGCACCAAGTGTTCAAACACATGAGCCTGTGAGGGTCTGTTCACATTGAAACCACAACAATAACCACACTTCACACTTATTTGTTGGTTTGTTTATTATTTAGAGTAGGTCTTGCTCTGTATCCCAGGATAGTCTCAAACTCTCTTCCTGCCTCAGCCTCTGGAATAATTGGATTACAAGTGTGTGCCAACACACACAGTGTAACCATACATCTGGAGATAACATTACAGTACATCTGAAAACAGAAGTAGATAGTGGGTAAAATAATTTTTAATTATCTCTCTATATGCCTCTCTCTCAAATAAATAAACAAAAATAAAATAACTTTTTTTTAAAAAAAGAGCTGGAGTGCCAAGCGTGTTGGCACACACCTTGAATCCCAGCACTTGGGAGGCAGAGGTAGGAGGATCACCGTGAGTTCAAGGCCACCCTGAGACTACATAGTGAATTCCAGGTCAGCCTGAGCTAGATTGAGACCCTACCTCAAAAAGCCAAAAAAATAAAAAATAAAGCCGGGCGTGGTGGCACACACCTTTAGTCCCAGCACTTGGGAGGCAGAGGTAGGAGGATCGCCATGAGTTCGAGGCCACCCTGAGACTACATAGTGAATTCCAGGTCAGCCTGGGCTAGAGTGAAACCCTACCTCGAAAAATCAAAAATAAAATAAAATAAAAATAAATAAATAATAAAAACCAGAGATAGAGAGATGGCTCAGCAGTTAAAACATTTGCCTGCAAAGGCAAGGGACCCAGGTTCTATTCCCTGGAACCCACATAAGCCAGATGTACAAGGTGGTGCATGCATCTGGAGTTCATTTGCAGTGGCTGGAGGCCCTGGTGTGCCCATTCTCTCTCCCTCTCTCTCTCTCTGTTTGTGTGTGTCTCTTCCCTGTCCCTCTCTTTCACCTCTCTCAAAAAAATAAAAATATGAATAAATAAAATATTTAAAATAATAATTTTTAGTTTGGGAAAGCACCAATTGGCAGATCTCTTGGGCTTGATGTCTAGCCAGTCCCTTACGATTGGTTACCAGTGAGAGACCCTGTCTCAGAGAGGTGGACAGTGTTCCTGTGGATAAGACCCACCAGAACCCCGCTGAGCCTTTAGCCTCCACAATCCCCTACCCCTCTCTCTGTTCTTTTTCCTTTCCTTTTTCTCTTTTCTCCCATTTTTCTTTCTTTCTTTCTCCCTCCCCCCCTCTCGTTTTTAGTCTTTCTCCCTCCTCAAAAGAATTCAGGGAAAAAGTACAGTCCCAGATATAGACAACCCAGAACTCCCGCCTGTTGTCATAGAACGACCACGGTCAAAATCTCCATCTTTGAGCCCGGATCACCAGAGCCCGCTGCCCTGGGCTCTCTCCTCCTTGCTACATCTGGCACCTTCTCTAAATGCTTTTTGGTGGTGCTTGCTGGCTCTCCTTCCCAAGTGAGTAGGTCCCATCCTCAGCTGCTTCCTATACCCCAGTTCTCACCCCTCTTCCCAGCAGGTGGGCAGAAGGGCCACTGGCCCTCGTAAGTGGGATTAATAAGTGCATTAAGCGCATCTTCACTGCCCAGGACCCCCTTCTTCTACGCCCCTCCTATCTCAGTGGCTCCTTAAGACCAGCCCGGCTCACCGTGCAGGGTGCTGGGGGTCAGGCGCATGTACAGTGGGTGCCCATGGGCAGTCCAGAGATCCGGGAGGGGCCGTAGCAGCAGCACAGCCAACAGCATGGTGACTGGGAGCTGGGGCAGGTCCTCCTTCCTCCTGGAGCCTCCCTGTGCTGCTTTCTGTCCCTGGGCACAAGATTTGTGACCCTCCAACCATCTGACTGTTGTCTCATATTAAAACCACCCACTTCCCATGGTCGGTGCCTCACCTGATTCTCACCTCCTGCGAGCTCTCAGGGGAACAGGGCTCAGGGGATTTATAGAGGCCAGTGGAGTGTGGGGGTGCATGACCCCCCTTGTGTCAAAGCAGCCCTTGTTTCTGCAGCTGCTTCAAAGATGGGGAAGAAGAGCATCTGACGGTTGGTCTGGGGGCCAGGCAGAGAGGAACTGGTGGGCAGGGAACTGGGAGGGGGGATCCCCATCTGCCTCTGCCCCCTAGGGAGTTCACTGGTGTGCAGGGGGCAGACACTCTTGGAGGGAGGAGAAAAGAGGGTGTTTGGAGAGGGGTCCTCAGCCGTTCCACTCCCTGAAGAAGCCACTGGGCTCCCAGCCCCTCTGCCCCTAATTGCTTGGCAGTGTCCCTTCTCTGTGCGGCCATTTCTAAAGATGATCAAAGCCTCCTAATTAGCGCCGTAATTGCAGCACTGGGGGAGGGGGTGGGAAGAGGGAAAGGCGGGAGATGAAAGGTCCCCAGTGGCCCAGTTTGGGCACACAGGCACCAGAAGCTTCTGAAGCTCTCTCAGACCCCAGTCCTGCTCACTCAGCCTGCCCAACATTGTTCTCCCTTGCTGTGACCCCTTATCTGGCAAGAGGGAGTCTCAAGGGACGGGCATAAATAGGCAGCTGTTCCGGGATTGAGTCACCACCTGGGGCAAGGTAGGCCCTTGGGTCAAAAAACTAACCTGCCGGAGGTGGTAGTACACACCTTTAATGCCAGCGCTCTGGAGGTAGAGGTGGGAGGATCATTACCAGTTTGAGGCCAGCCTGGGCTACAGAGTGAGTTCCAAGTCAGCCTGGGCTAGAGTGAAATCCTACCTCAAAAAACCAAACCAAAACAAAACAAAAAAAACTCAAACCAAACAAACCTGGCACCCAGTTCATGCCTGGTGAGCCCAGGTCATTTTGGTGGAAATATTTAAGCACAGGAATTGGGGCATGTTGTGACTGGCTCTGTTCACATCAAGGGCAAATTGTTGTATTTATCCCTTTGTCTTCCCAGTTAGCGCCACTGTGTGTCAGAACAATATCTCTGATTGGTCTGGAAATGTGGGAAAATACTAGGTAGGATTGCTATGGGAGTGAACTTTATGACCCTAAAAATTACCTGTTCCCGAGTCACCCATCTATGAATCTCACAGGGTAAATTGATGTCATCTTCAGATTCTTGGCACACAAGGGTAAGCTCACCAACAGCCAGCAGCTCTGGAGTTCCTCAGCTGCCCTGACCCCACAGGTGTGAGGCAGCTCAGAGCCATCTTCCCTCACTTCTCTTTCCCTCCCTGACATGGAGAAGGCTTTGTCTGACTCTGTCCTGATGCGGGGAAGTAGGTAGCAGACCCTGCCACTGAGAAATTGTCCCTGGCCTGCACAGCACAGGATAGGGCCTGGAAAAAAAATTTCAAATCCGTCTTCTGCTGATCTGTGATGCCCCACAGGCTGGTCTGAGCCACCTGTGCTTGTGAGTGTGGGTGCCCGCCATGTGCCCATCCTAGGGAGCAGGGCCTTATGGGTCCCATCCTAGCACTCACAACGGAGCCTGACTGGTCTCTTTCTGCTTCAGGGCTGTTTCCTGCCTCCAGGAGCACCAGGCTCAATCCCTCCAAAGCAGTCCCAGGGCCTCTCTTTCCTCTCCACATGGGTGAGGCTTCAGGGCCCTCTTAGACTGCTTTCTCTCCCATGCTCACACCGAGTCTGTCCAGGCCTTGGACTGCCCCCTCCACAGACCCTTGCCTGGGGGAGACGCTCTAAAGAGACACCTGGGCCCCTCCTTGCTTTGGCTATTGAAGCAGTAGACCCCAGAGAATTAAATTTTCCTCCAGAATTCCCATGCTGAGGGAGACCTGAGCTGAGACAATGACCAGTGGTGACCAGGAATACACCTTGACCCAGACTGCTTGTCCTTTATTTCAAATAAAACCTAGGTGCTAGAGATATGGCTTAGCCATTAAGGCACTTGCCTGTAAAGCCAAAGGACCCAGGTTCGATTCCCCAGACCCACGTAAGCCAGATATCTGCACAAGAGGGTACACGCGTCTAAAGTTTGTTGGCAGCAGGTGGAGGTCCTGGCATGCCAATTCTCTCCTTACCTGGCTATGTCTGTCTCTCCAATAAATAAATAAACATATTTTTAAACCAATATAAAAAGAGCTAGTCAACAGTGTGGCTGTTCCAAGTGCTCTCCTAGCATGCACAGCCCTGGGTTTGTTTGATCCCCAACACTGCAGAAACTGGGGAGGGTGGCACACGTGCCTGAAATCATGGTACTTCAGGTGAAGACAAGAGAACCAGAAGCTCAGGACCATTCCTAGCTACACAGAAAGTTTAGGAATAGCCTGGGATACATGAGATCCCGAGTCCAAAACAAGTGAAAGCAAACAATAACAAAACAAGCATCTTCATGCCAGTACCCCAGAAGAGAGACTTGGGCACCGCCCATTTCTCCATGCCTCTTCCCAAAGCAGCCACATTGACTCCGTCCCTCCTCTGCTGTTTACTGCTGCTTGTCTCCTTCACTGGCGTGCTGGGACCTTGTGTCCAAGCCTAGCTTGTTGGGCTGCAAGAGCCCAGACTTTTATCCCCCCCTTTATTATTTTTTTAAAAATTATTTATTATTTTTATTTATTTATTTTGGTTTTTCAAGGTAGGGTCTCTCTCTAGCTCAGGCTGACCTGGAATTCACTATGTAGTCTCAGGGTGGTCTCGAACTCACGGTGATCCTCCTACCTCTGCCTCCCGAGTGCTGGGATTAAAGGCATGCACCACCACTCCCAGCTTTTTTAAAATTTATTTTTTATTGACAACTTCCTTAATTGTGGACAATATCCCATGGTACTTCCCTCCTCCCCCCCCCCACTTTCCCCTTCGAAACTCCACTCTCCATCATATCCCCTCCCCCTCTCAGTCTCTCTTTTCATTTTTTTAAAGATTTTTTTATTTATTTATTACAGACAGAGAGAGAGAGAGAGAGAAAGCAAGAGAGGGAGAGTGAGAATGGGTGCGCCAGGGCCTCTAGCCACTGCAGACGAACTCCAGACGCATGCGCCCCCTTGTGCATCTGGCTTACGTGGGACCTGGAGAATCGAACCGGGATCCTTAGGCTTCACAGGCAAGTGCTTAACCACTAAGCCCTCTCTTTTCATTTTGATGTCATGGTCTTTTCCTCCTATTATGATGGTCTTGTGTAGGTAGTATCAGGCACCGCAATGTCATGGATATCCAGGCCATTTTGTGTCTGGAGGAGCACGTTATAAGGAGTCCTACTCTTCCTTTGGCTCTTATATTCTCCACCACCCCTTCTGCAATGAACCTTGAGCCTTGGAAGGTGGGTTTGAGATGTTTCAGTGCTGAGCACTCCTCTGTCCCTTCTTCTCAGCACCATGGTGCCTTCCGAGTCATCCCAAAGTTGCCACCATCTGAAAAGAGAAACTTCTCTAACCAAAAGTGAGAGTAGCATTAATATATGGGTGTGGACATTACTGAGGAGTGCTTACTGGGCAGTTTGGTGAGCATAGTATATACATTTAGCCAGACACCAGCAGATGTTACACCCCTAGGGCTCATGACTGCCCCTGTCATAGGTTTTCAGTATCAGGGATGTATTCCCTCCCATGGAGCGGGCCTCCAGTCCAATTAGAGAGCAGTTGGTTTTCCCCATAACAGACATGCCACTATTGCACCCATTGGCTCATTTGGCCTGGCTGGCTAAATTTAAAGCTTGCAGTGTTCACTGTTGAGTACCTTCACTGGTGTTTTCTTTCTCTAGTTGAACTGCCTGCAGTGTAGCTTTTCCCAGCTTTCTGTCAGTTGGTCCACATGGAGGAGGCTTTCAACTCAGCTCCAGCAGGATTTCTCAGTGACCTTGCAGCCCAAGTATGTGGAGTCTAAATAAGTGGGGCTTTTTTTTTAGAGAGAGAGAGAGAGAGAGACAGATAGAGAACAAAGGCCTTTAGCCACAAACTCCAGAAGCATGTGCCACCTTGCGCATCTGGCTTACATGGGTCCTGGGGAATCGAATTTGGGTACTTTGGTTTTGCAGACAAATGCCTTAACCACTAAGCCATCTCTCCAGCCCAAGAGCCCAGGCTTTTATCCAGTACCACAGAACTCCTCTCCCTCTGAATTTGGGTCAAGGGAAGAAAGTTATCTTCTTTCTTTCTTTTCTTTTCTTTTTTAAAAAATTATTTGCAAGCAGAGAGAGAGACAGAAGAGTGGGGGAGAGAGAGAAAGAAAGAGGGAGAGAGAATAGGCATCCCAGGGCCTCTAGCCATTGCAAATGAACTCCAGATGCATGTGCCACTTTGTGTATCTGGCTTTATTTGGGTATTGGGGAATCAAATCCAGTTCTTTAGGCTGTACAGACAAGTGCCTTAACCTCTGAGCCATCTCTCCAGCCCTTCTTTCTTTCTTTTTCTTTCTTTTTTTCTTTTTTTTTTTTTTTTTTTTTGGAGACGGAGAGGGAGACAGAGATGGGTGCGCCAGCAGCCTCTAGGCTACTGCAAACAAAATCCAGATTTGTGCGCCCCCTTGTGGTCAAGTGCGGCATTGCACCCTTGCATCACTTTGCATCTGGCTAAATGTGGGACCTGGAGACTGGAACCAGCATTCTTAGGCTTAGGAGGCAGGCGCCTTAACCGCTAAGCCATCTCTCCAGCCCTTCTTTATTTCTTAAGAGCTGCAGTCCAGCTATTTGGCCTAGGCTACCTTCAAACTCCTGGGCCCACATGATATTCCTGCCTAAGCCTCCTACAGGTGTGCACCACTATACCTGGCCTTAGAAACCTTTATTTTAATTTTAATTTTTTCAAGATAGGTTGGCCTTGAACTCAAGGCAATCCTCCTACCTCTACCTCCTGAGTGCTAGGATTAAAGGTGTGCAGCACTATACTCGGCCTCTAAGAAGCATTTTTGAGGGGCTCATGGGCAGTGACCACCCACACTTCACGTGGTTACTGACAGACACGTGAATATGACTCACAGGTACATAGTGGGATGCCCCATCTCCTGCTGTTCTGTTCTCTTTAGTTCATTGGCTGGAGGGGAGGGGTCATGGTGGTGGTGGCTATCCCGGGTGCACAGGGGATGAGAGCCAAGAGGACCTTTAGTGACATCTTTTTCTCCTAATTTCTCCTCTCTGTGCCTTTTCTTCTTCCCTCTGGGCCCTCATCTCCTTTTCTGGTGTACAGATGACTCTGTCTGCCCAGTGCAAACCTCCCTATGTCCTCCAGGTCCTTCCCAGTGAAGGTAAGAGCTTAGGCATGGCCATGGGCAGACAGGAAGGAAGGAAGGAGGAGGAGGGAGAACGGGAAGAGGGGAAGGAGGTCCTGAGTGTCCACAGCTGCTCCACGTCTTTTTCCTCCCAGAGGCAGAGGCAACGTCTTGGTCATGGGGCTCCCATTCCAAGGAGAGAGCGGAAAGAAAGAATCTTGGACATTTCTGCTAGTATTTCTGGGACGTTCCAGTACACAGTAAGGAGGCATATGTAGGCTCAGGTAAGTTAGCACAGGAGAGAAAAGGGACACAGGAAGGGGGGCAGGGAATGGGGTGATGGGAGGCCCAGGCCTCAGGTAGAAGCCAGTGGCATGTACAGGTGTGCTGCAGGGAAGGGCGTTCTTCAGCCCCTGTGTAAGACTCTCCAGGTCACGGGGGTACTTGGCCCTCCCACATCCCAAAGTCCCCTGCCCTCCATGCTCCTCCAGGGGAGTGGGCAAAATGGGGAGCAGGAGACTCACTCAAGAAATGCCATGCTGCCTTTAGGGGGCAGTGTCCCTACTAGTCCAGTGGCACCTGCAGCCCACTTCAGCTCTGCTGACCACAAGGGGCCTGCTGAGTACAGCAATGGCCATGAGACACTGTGCAGTGCACTGACATGTGAGAGGAAGTTGACATCAGAGCCTTCGGGGGCTGTGATTCAGAGCTCTGCTTCAGCTTGTTTGTTCCCTGCATGAGCATAGGTGAGTCACTTCCTGCCAAAGGAGGGGGTCTACCCAGCCAGAACTCTGTAAACGTATCTCAGAACTACCATTCTCCACCCATGAAGCTTGCAGTGGGCAGCCCCAGCTTCAGCAATCCCCCACTCCCAGAGAGCACCGTTGCCTTTCCAGGCCCCTCTTACAGCCAAGTTCAGTCAAAGGTGCCCCATAAGGATCCACTGAGGCTGTCTTCCCCAGTACTTTATGTGGAAATAGTGTTGCCTTGCAGGTAACTAGTTTAAATGAAGTCATGCTAAAGTAAGTGGGCCCGCAATCCAATGTGATGTGTATCCTCAAAGAAGAAAGATGCACAAGGTGGTGCATGCGTCTGGAGTTTGTTTGCAGTGGCTAAAGGCCCTGGTGCATCTATTTTGTCTGTCTGCCTTTCCCTAAATAAATAAATAAATAAATAAATAAATAAATAAATAAATAGGGCTGGAGAGATGGCCTAGTGGTTAAAGCACTTGCCTGCGAAGCCTAAGTACCCATGTTTGACTCTCCAGATCCTGCATAAGCCAGACACAGAAAGGTGAGGCAAGTGCAAGGTCACACATGCCCACTAGGTGGTGCAAGCATCTGGAGTTTGATTGTAGTGGCTGAAGCCCTGGTGTGCCAACTCTCTCCCTCTGTCTCTCTAAAAAAAAAAAAAGAAGAAGAAGAGACACGGGAGTCCACAGGATGAGGGCCACGTGGCAGTGGAGGCAGAGACTGGAGGTAAGGGAGTGCAAGCCAAAGCATGACAGCAGAACGCCAGGGCAGGAGAAGAGCAGGGAACCCATCGTCCACGAAGCCTTGCAGAAAGCCGGGCCCCTGCTGATCCCAGGATTCTGGGTCCCAGAACTGTCTCGGTTCCTGTGTGAAGCAGCCCAGTGGGCACTACATGACAGCAGCTCTGGGAGATGGGTGTACTTCTCTTCCTTGCACCCCGTCTTCTTATCTGGGAGATGGGATACCAACACCCATCCTGCTGGGGCGACTCAAGCTGTTAAACCAGTAAGGCCTCCTGCAAGGGGCTGGCAGGGACTGCTGCCATTGCTCTAGATCACGCTGGCGTTGCTGGGATGTTTCTTTGTGTGAACATGGGGAGGCAGTGGGGGCCTCAGCCTGTGAGGTGGCAAAGGAGGTGTGGCAGCCTAGAACAATGAGAGCAGGGACATGGAATGGCAGCGGGGTGTATGAAGCTGACCATCAGAGGGAGCTGAGCAGGGACCTTTCTCCTGGCTTGCTGGTCCCCTTCAACATATCAGCTTTGCTGCCCGCTCTGCCTTCTCTCATCCCACACCTTTGACTGAACTTGGCTGTAAGAGGGGCCTGGAAAGGCAACGGTGCTCTCTGGGAGTGGGGGATTGCTGAAGCTGGGGCTGCCCACTGCAAGCTTCATGGGTGGAGAATGGTAGTTCTGAGATATGTTTACAGAGTTCTGGCTGGGTAGACCCCCTCCTTACCCCCCACCCTTTTTACCCAGCATTCTGCAGAAGCCGTGCATCATGGACACATTCCGACCACTGCCCATGTCTCTGAAGACCTGTTCAACCTTGTAATGGGAAGAAATCAAATGGCTGAGCATAGTGGGATGTGGTAGTTTGAATATATGGCCCCTAATATATTCAGTGTTTTATTAGTTTATAGTTTGCATCTGCAGTCACCTTGCTAGAGGCAATGTCACTGGGCATTAAGGTGTGATGGTGGGTTTGAGATTCCATTGTAAAGATATGCAAAGTGTGCCTAGCAGGAGTTCCTGAAGTGTGCTGTGGCTTTGGGCTGTAGCTTTGCTCTGTGTGCTGTTTGGCTGGTTGGTTTTTTTCTCTTGCTTGGCCCTGTGAAGGCAGGCCAGCTTCTTCTGCCATTATGGAACTTCCCCTGGATCTGTGAGCTTCAATAAATAATATTCCTTCCTCCATAACTGTGCCTGGTCTGGAAGTTCATCTTGATGACCCTGAAGCTGTCTGCTACAGTAAAGTGGTACCGAGGAGTGTGGGGTGAGATGAACCTGACCACGTGGATATTCATCTTTTGGAAACATTGTTTTGGAGGAATGGGCATGGACTTGGTGTTTGCAACTGAAGATGCCTTCTGGAGTGGTAAGCCAAGTTTTATGGACTATTCTGATGAGAGTTTGAGAATGCTAAGTGCAGACAGTATTGAACTTTGAGGCTTGGCTTATGAGCTTTCTAAGGGGAAGGAAAGAGTGCAGAGGACTTTGTTGGAACTGGGCTACTGGCATAAGGGATGGCTACATTCAGCTATCCAGACCCAGAAAGTTTGATCAAGGTTAAATTTGTGATGGACTGATGTGCTTGGCTAAAGATATGAGACTGAGGTTTTAAGATTTTAAGTTGGAAAACCTCAAGCAAGTTAAAATTAGAGGCACTGAGACTGGTTTTAGGTTACTGGAGCTGCTATTGTCAAACACATTAGCAATCTTAAGGAAGGTGGAAGGAAGGTGGCCTGACTGCTTTATGTTAAAACAATGGAGAGGATGCCTGAGGAAAGACTGTTAGAAATGCAAACTCTTTTGAAAAGAGTTGACTGGAGAAGGAACCTGCTTTTCAAAGCTATGATTTATTTTGTCCCTGGATTAAGAATATGGCTGTGTCCTGCACACCTGGTATTAGTTTTGGAAGCATGAAAAATGCATGGTGTGGTCATGAATTGCACATGGTTCCAGGAGCCGCTGCTGATATGCGGCATGAGGCAGGGCATGAAGACCCTCAGGAATAGGCTGGAAGAGCCTTTGGAAGATGGACCCTGGTTTGCATGGAGACTTAAAGATGTTTTGGATATACCAGGACTATGCAAAAGGGCTACCATGGAGTGCAGTGTTGGCATGGGATGAAAATTTTCCCTGGCTACTCTGCCCAGCTGGAGGGGTGGAATTGGAAAACCTGGAGACTGTCAGTCTCTGGTTATATTGAACTTGAACTGCAGAAGTTTGATGATTGCTGATGGTGGCTGAGTTTGCATTGTTCTAGTCTCTGCTTGCTGTGCCTTATTAGAGTTGAAAATGTTTACTCTGTGCCTTTACATGTTGAAAGAATTTAACTTGTTTGATTTTACAGGACTCACTATCTTAAGTTGATCAAGACTGTGAGAACCTTTGAAATTGGACTGAGTACAATTTACAATGTGTGATAGTTATAAATCTATTGGGGGTTGGGGTGGAATGTGGTAGTTTGAATATATGACCCCTAATATATTCAGTGTTTTATTAGTTTATAGTTTGCATCTGCAGTCACCTTGCTGGAGGCAATGTCACTGGGCATTAAGGTGTGATGGTGGGTTTGAGATTCCATTGTAAAGATATGCAAAGTGTGCCTAGCGGGAGTTCCTGAAGTGTGCTGTGGCTTTGGGCTGTAGCTTTGCTCTGTGTGCTATTTGGCTGGTTGGTTTTTCTCTCTTGCTTGGCCCTGTGAAGGCAGGCCAGCTTCTTCTGCCATTATGGAACTTCCCCTGGATCTGTAAGCTTCAATAAATAATATCCCTTCCTCCATAACTGTGCCTGGTCTGGAAGTTCATCTCAGCAAACCTGAAGCTGTCTGCTACATGGAATAAGCCTGAAACCCCAGCATTTGGGGGGGGGGGGCAGGAGGATCAGGAGTTCAAGCTGGCCTGGGCTACATGAGACCAAAGACAAAGAAAGAGACACAGAGAGAGAGATCATCTCACTGTTTCCTCTCCTTAGCCTTGTGCATGATATGTAAGCGCTCTAACACTGAGCAACATTCCTAGCTTTCTAGCATTGTTTTTAGTTTTGGTTTTTTGTTTTAAAGTTTTTATTTTTATTTATTTACTTATTAGAGACAGAGAAAGGGAGGCAGGGAGGTAGGAAGGGAAAAAGAGAGAATGGGTGCACCAGAGCCTCTAGCCACTGCAAATGAACTCCAGACGCATGCGCTACCACGTGCATCTGGCTTACATGGGTACTGGGGAATCGAGCCTTGAACCAGGGTCCTTAGGCCTCACAGGCAAGTGCTTAACCGCTAAGCCATCTCACCAGCCCAGTTTTTGATGTTTTTATATGATGCTGGGCCCCCTGCATGCTAGGTAAGCACTCTGCCGAGCTAGACCCCCAGCTGCTCTGAACTTCTGTCTGTATCAATACAAAGTATGAGCTTTCTCAAAATGATGGTTGTTCATCAGTATTAATGCTGGCTGCATATCTTTCCTGTCTCTGACGAGGTCTCACCATGGAGCTCAGGCTAGCCTCTAAATTGAGATCTTTCAGCCATAGCCTCTGAGTGCTGGGGTTATAGGTATGTACCATCCACCATGCTGGGCAATAATGGCTTAATTTAAAAGTTATTTTTATTTGTTTACTTGCAAGGAGAGAGAGAGAATGAGAATGTGAAAGAATGGGTGCACCAGGGCCTCCTGCCACTGCAAACAGAACTCCAGAAGCGTGCACCCCCTTGTGCATCTGGCTTACGTGGGACCTGGAGAATCAAACTGGGGTCCTTGGGCTTTGCAGGCATGTGCCTTAACCACTAAGCCTTATCTCCAGCCCTCTATTTTTATTTATATATTATGTATGTGGAGGGGGGGAGAGAGAGAGCAAGAGACTGATAGAGAGAATGGGCCAGGGTCTCCAGCCTCTGCAAATGAACTCTAGATGCATGTGCCATCTTGTGCATCTGGCTTACATGGGTCTTGGAGAGTTGAATCTAGGTTCTTAAGCTTCACAGGCAGCACCTTAACCACGAAGCCACCTCTCCAGCCCTGAATTATTTATTTCTTTATTTGCACATATGTGTGGGTATGTGTATTAGTATACCAGGGCTTTCTGCCTCTGCAAATGACCAGATGGCTTGGGAATTAAACCCAAGACTGCACGCTTTGGAAGCATGTGCCTTTAACCATTGAGCCATGTGCTTAGCCCCTTGAATTCTTTAAAATATTATATTATATTAATTAATTAACTCATTCATTCATTCATTTATTTGAGAGAGAGAGAGAGAGAATGGGTATGCCAGAGCCTTTAGCCACTGCAAATGAACTCCAGAAACATGCAATACCTTGTGCATCTGGCTTACGTGGGTACTGGAGCATGGAACCTGGGTCCTTAGGCTTCGCAAGCAAGCACCTTAACTGCTAAGCCATCTCTCCAGCCTAACATCAGCAGGTACATGGGTAGACATATAAAGCAGCAAGATTTTTTTAATCTTTTAAAATATTTATTTAGGGCTAGAGAGATGGCTTAGCAGTTAAGGCACATGCCTGCGAAGCCCAAGGACCCAGGTTTGATTCCCTAGTACCCATGTAAGCCAGATGTGCAAAGTGGCACATGCATCTGGAGTTTGTTTGCAGTGGCTAGTGGCTCTGGTGCACCCATTGTCACTCTCCCTCTCTCTGTCTCTAACAAATAAATAAAAATGTAAATAAAACTAAAATCTTTAAAATATGTATTTATTTAAGAGAGAGAGAGGCAGGGCTGGAGCAATGGCTCAGCGGCTAAGGCATCTGCCTCCTAAGCCTAAGAACGCCGGTTCTAATCTCCAGGTCTCATGTTTAGCCAGATGCAAAGTGACGCAAGGCGTAATGCTGCACTTGACCACAAGGGGGCGCACACATCTGGATTTCATTCGCAGCAGCTGAGAGTCTGCTGGCACACCCATCTCTGTCTGTCTTCTCTCTCTCTCTCTCTCTCTCTCTCTCTCTCTCCAAAAGAGAGAGAGAGAGAGGCAGATAGAGGGCTTTTAGCCACTGCAAATGAACTCCAGATGCATGTGCCACTTTGCACATCTGGCTTACATGGGCTTACATGGGTACTAGGGAATCAAACCTGGGTTCTTAGGCTTCACAGGCAAGTGCCTTAACTACTAAGCCATCTCCCCAGCCCTATTTTTTGTTTTGAGGTAGGGCCTCACTCTAGCCCAGGCTGGCCTTGAACTCGCAGCGATCCTCCTACCTCTGCCTGAGTGCTGGGATTAAAGGCGTGCATCCACCGTGCCCAACTTTAGATTATTTTTAAAAGTGCACCTATCCAGTGGACACCTTTTCAATTGTTGGCTCAGTATTTCACCCCCAAATCTTTATTGACTGAATAAAGGCCATTTCATACAAGTTGAGGTATTGCAACATATTGATCCTTCATCGTAACTGTTAAGAGCAGTGCTATCCCTGGAGAAGAAGACATGGAACCTAGCAGAGTCTGTTCCTAAAGACACCCCTGACCCCATCCAGCCCCGCCACAGGCACCTCATGACGACCCACCCTGCAGGGGTTTCCTGAGGAACCACAAAGGCGGAACCTTCCGGATAAGGCTTTTGCCACCTCAGGAGCGAGACCGGGCTGGGGCGGAGGGTAAGGTAGAACAGCTGCAGGGACATATGGGAATAAGGGGTCTGCAAACAGCAGACAAGATGTCAGCAGACCGGGGCCCTGGAGGAAAGGAGAGGGGAGGTCAGGGTCATCTAACTGTCTTCAGTATCCCCTTGAAATCCAGCACCCCACACAGAGCAGGAGGGAAGTAAAGACAGGGTCTGAGGGCTTGTGCTCCCGACTTTCTAGGGTGCATCAGCCACTCCTTCCTTTAGTGTCCAGGTGCCAAGCGCAGAGCAGGGAGTGGGGGGGGGCTGCACCTACATCGAGGGCCCCTGTGGGAAGCCTCAGCAAGCCACATCAGGGCTCAGCAGAGGAGGGCAGCCAGGGCAGAGGCCAGAGGCAAGGCCAGGAGGGTGTGGGACAGCACACAAAGCCAGTAAACCCCTGGAGGCAATTAGAGCTTTGCCTGCCACAGCCACCACATGTGTAATACGCATGCGTGCGCGCGCGCGCGCGCACACACACACACACACACACACACACACACACACAGAGCACTGGCCCATTTGCAGAGTAATGACTTTGTGACAGCAGAAATTACCTGCAGCATTAGAGGCAGCATTAGAAGGTGGGACAAACTAGGGGTGGGCAGGGCTTCAGCCTAGGACTGAGGGATCCTCAAAGAAGAAACATGTACTTGTAGGCCAGAATCTGGGCCCCTGAAAGCACAGAAAGGGGTGTGGAGAATGGGAGATTGCTGAGAGGGCTTGAAGAGAGAGAGAGAGAAAGAAAGAGAGAGAGAGAGAGAGAACCAGTGGCTGGCCTTTGCCCCTGAAGCCCACAACCCCCTCTCTGCTCCAAGACCTGAAAGGATAGTGAGCTGGGCCTGGCAGCAGCCTGTCAGGAGAGCAGGATCTTGGAAGGAAGAGGAAAAACCAGTCCACAAGACAACCAGAGCCTCACCATTGTTCCTGCAGTGTTGAGAAGTGGCAGCTTTGGAGGAAGGACCAGATGAAGAAACTAGAAAAGCCTTCATTTGAATCCTGAGATCCCAGCTTTCAGCTGAGGACCCACAGGCCACTCCTCCTCCTCACTCACCCCCCCCTCCCCAATTAGTCAGTAGGGTAAATCCTGGGACAGACAGTGGAGCAAGTTCAAGTTTCCTCTCTTGTGAGGTAGAGCTGGTCCCCAAAGCCCCCAGTGCTTTCCTGCCCCAGGGCTAGCATCTGCCAGGGGGTGCTGGCTGTTGAGTCATGCCTGTCACTCTAACAATAAAGCCAGGCCCCACGACTCTGGCAGCCGTGGAGCATCCTGCCCACCTGCGGGCACACTCGAATTGCATTTGCGGAAATAAATTGCTGGAGAAAATAAATCCTGCACACATGATTAATGGGAGGCAGGGAGGCAGGCAGCCGCCACGAGGAGCTGTTGGGAACAGAGTGACACTTGGGCACAGAGCCAACACAGATGCAGGGCCTCCGGGAAGGGGGTCTGGCAACTGCATGAACACCAGAGTCACCATGGCTCTGTACAGCCACTGCACAGGAGACCTGGTCCCATGACTCAGGCGAGATGCAGCCTAGCTCCTGGCATGGCCCATCTGATCTTGAATCTCTGGCTTGGACCTGACTAGGCCTCCTGGCTTATGGGAGCCCCACAGGCCAGAGTACTGGGGAGTCTCAAGAGGAAGGGTGAGCAGAAGAGACAACAGGATTCTCCCCGCCCCCTCTGCCACCAGCGGAATCCTTGTGTTCCCAGCCTCAGTTTCCATATTTGTTTCATGGTGTGGATACCAGCCCTTCCCTCATAGAGCTGCTGATAGGCCAGGCTGACGCCCATGTGCAAGCACCCATGAGAATGTTGGGCACACAGGTCATCATCATGCACAAAAATAGGGTTTCAGCATCTCAAACCCACCTTCCAAGGCTCAGGGTCCATTGCGGAAGAGGGGGCAGAAAGAATGTAAGAGCCAAAGGAAGGGTAGGACTCCTTACAACGTGCTCCTCCAGACACAAAATGGCCTGGATATCCATGACCTCACAGTGCCTAACACTACCTACACAAGACCATCATAATAGGAGGAAAAGATCATGACATCAAACTGAAAAGAGAGACTGATTGATTGAGAGGGGGAGGGGATATGATGGAAAGTGAAGTTTCAAAAGGGAAAGTGGGGGTGGGGGAAGTACCATGGGATATTGTCTACAATTAAAGAAGTTGTCAATAAATAAATAAATAAAAGAAAAAATAGGGTTTCAGGGCTGGAGAGATGGCTTAGCCATTAAGGCACTTGCCTCCCAAGCCTAAGGACCCATGTTCCACTCTCCAGGTCCCACGTAAGCCAGACGCACAAGGTGACACAAGCACACAAGGTAGCACAAACATCTGGAGTTCGATTGTAGCAGCTGGAGGCCCTGGAGTGCCAATTCTCTCTCTCTCTCTACCTGCCTCTTTCCCCCTCCCTCAAATAAATAAATAAAAATAAAAAATTTAAAATAAAGCCAGATGCACAAAGTGGCATATGTGACTGAAGTTTGTTTGCAATGGCAAGAGGCTTAGCATGCCCATGCTCCCTCTGCCTCATAAATAAATATTTTTTAAATAAAAATACATATGGCTAGGGCTGGAGAGACGGCTTAATGGTTAAGGCGCCTGCCTGCTAAGCCTAAGAACGCTGGTTCCAATCTCCAGGTCCTACATTTAGCCAGATGCAAAGTGATGCAAGGGCGCAATGCCGCAATTGACCACAAGGGGGCGCACGCATCTGGATTTCATTCACAGCAGCTGAGAGACTGCTGGCATGCCCATCTCTATCTGTCTTCCTCTCCCTCTCTCTCTGTCTCTCTCTGTGTCTCTCTCCAAAAATAAATAAAATAATTTAAAAAAATACATAGAGCTGGAGAGATTGCTTAGGGGTTAAGGTGCTTGACTGCAAAGCCTAAGGACCCAGGTTCAATTCTCCAGGTCCCACGTAAGCCAGATGCACATGGTGGCGCATGCGTCTGGAGTTCGTTTGCAGTGGCTAGAGGCCCTGGTGCACCCATTTTCCCTCCCTTCCTCTCTCTCTGTCTCTAATAGATAAATAAATAAATAATTTAAAATCTAAAAGAAATACATAAAAACATATATAAATTAAGTTTTTTGTTTGTTTGTTTGTTTTTTGGTAGTAGGGTCTCACTAGCCCAGGCTGATATGGAACTCACTCTAGTCTCGGGCTGGCTTCGAATTCATGGCAATCCTTCTACCTCTGCCTCCTGAGTACTGGGACTAAAGATGTGCACTACCATGCCTCACAACTTTCTTTTTAAAAAATATTTTATTAATTTATTTATTTGAGAGAGAGAGAGAGAGAGAGAAAGAGGCAGTTAGAGAGAGAGAATGGTTGTGCCAGGTCCTCTAGCCATGGCAAACGAACTCCGGATGCAGGTACCACCTTGTGCATCTGGCTTTACATGGGTCCTGGGGAATCAAACTTGGGTCCTTTTGCTTTACCAGCAAGTGCCTTAGCCACTAAGCCATCTCTCCAGGGGGAAAAAGAGAGGCAAAGGAAGGTAGAGAAAGAGAAAGAATAGGCATGCCAGGGCTTCTAGCCACTGAAAATGAACTCCAGCTGCATGCCATCTTGTGCATCTGGCTTTACATGGGTACTGGGGATCGAATCTGGGTCCTTTGGCTTGCTGGCAAACGCCTTAACCATTAAACCATCTCTCCAGCCCAAGCCCTGTTTGTGTGTGTGTGGGTATAATTTTTATTTATTTATTTGAGAGAGAGGCAGATAGACACACACACAGAGAGAGAGAGAGAGAGAGAGAGAGAGAGAGAGAGAGAGAATAGGTGCACCAGGACCTCTAACTGCTAGAAACGAATTCCAGATGCATGCGCCACCTTGTGCACCTGACTTACATGGGTCCTGGGGAATTGAACCTGGGTCCTTTGGCTTGTAGGCAAGCCCTTTAACCACTAAGCCATCTCTCCAGCCCAATTTTCTTTTTTTTTTAAATTATTCATTTATTTACTCTGTGTGTGTGTGTGTTCATTGTGTTAATGCAGGCACACATGTGTTGAGGCACAGCACACATGTAGAGGTCAAAGGACAACAGTTGGCTTGGCTTCTACCTTGTTTGGGGCAGGCTCTCATTCACCACCTTCATCTACAAGCTTCGAGGGAGAGTCTCCCATTTCCCAGCTCCCTTCTTGCCATAGGTGCACTGGGATTGCAGAAGCCCATCACAGCTTCAGGCTTTTGTTGTGGGCTCCGGGGAGGCAAACTAGGATACTGGGAGTTGTGTGGCAAGCAATTACCCACGAAGCCATCTCCTCAGCCCTTGTCTTTTCTTTGGACCCACTGAGTTTAATTAGGGTTGCATGAGTATGAGTAAAGGGGTAACTACTGGAGCATGAGTCAATAAATAGTGGTTACACCACTGATGAAGGCAGCTTTCCCTTCCCAAGCAGCCAGTAATGGCCAACAGATCTTCAGGGAGGAGTGGGGCTTTGTAAGCTAATGAGGAAATGTTGATATGTCCAACTGTGTGCAAGGAACCATAGTCTCTGTGCACTTCCACATCCTCTGCAGTGTTCCACAGCACACCTCCCCATCCTCCGGCTCTTATACTCTTTCCATCTCTCTTCCACAATGTTCCCTGAGCCCTGGACAGAATGACACAGATGTCCCATGTAGAGCTGAGCACGGAATATTCACTTATTCTTAGCACTTGGACCCGTTAAGAGTCTTTGCATTGAAGAGAAGCTTCTCTGACCAAGGCTGAGAGCAGCACTAATGTGCGGATCTAAACATTAATAGGTAGAAGGTAGTTTGCATCCGGCAAATCAACAGCACCAAATCCCTACTGGGGCTTAGGGTCTCTCTAATCATGGACTTTTGACTATGTTTACAGTAGTAAGCATGGCCTCCCTCCTGTGGAGTGGGCCCCAAATCCAATCAGAAGTGGTTGATTACCCCATAACAGTTATGCCACTATTGCTGGGTAGGACTGCTGATGGCTTTTCTCTCCCCCAGCAGCTTTTGTAGCACCTTCTGGCACTATGAAAGCTAGCCAGCAGGGAGGAAGCTTCTGGCTCAGTTCCAGCTTGATTTATGCATATCCTGCAACCACAGTCACGAGTAATTTTTTTTGTGAGGTGGGGCAGGGTTGGGGAGATGTGGTCTCCCTCTAGCCCAGGCTGACTTGGAACTCACTTTAGCTCAGACTGACCTCAATCTCATGATACTCTTCCTACTTCAACCTCCTGAGTACTTGGATTAAAGGTGTGTGCCTCTGGGGCTGGAGAGATGGCTTAGAGGTTAAAGGTGCATGCCTGTGAAGCCTAAGGACCCAAGTTCGATTCTCCAGGTCCCACGTAAGCCAGATGCACATGGTGGTGCATGCGTCTGGAGTTTGTTTGCAGTGGCTAGAGGCCCTGGTGCGCCCATTCTCCCTCTCTCTGTCATAAATAAATAAATAAATAATAAATAATAAAAATAAATAAATAAATAAAATTTTTAAAAATGTGTGTGCCTCCACACCAGGCAAACAAGTATCTTTTAAAAAAATATTTTATTTTAATGGAGAGAGGGAGGGGATATGATGGACATTGGAATGGGGGGGAAATATGTGTTTTTTGTATGTAAGTATAGAAGTTGTCAATAAAAAATGAACAAAAAATATATATATTGTATTTATAAGGGGAGGGAGGGAGAGGGGGGAGAGAGAGGAAAGAAGGGAGGGAGGGAGGGAGAGAATGGGCACACCAGGACCTCCAGCCGCTGCAGATGAACTCCATGCACATGTGCCACTGTGTATCTGGCTTTGCGTGGTTACTGGGGAATTGAACCCAGGTAGTTAGGCTTTGCAAGCAAGTTCCTTAACCACTAGGCAATCTCTCCAGCCCACAAACAAGTATTCTTTAGCTAGTCTTTCACTCCAGGGGATCTGTCCTACATATGTGTACAAGAACATCTCCCTGTCCCTGTAATACTGTTAGAAAGAGCAAAGAAAAGTAGCAACCCCATGACTGAGAAAAGGACTGGGCCTCACCAGAAACACTATGCAGCTGTAGAAAAGAAACAATGAGTCTGTTGTCATAGAACATCAAGACAGATTAAATAAAAATGAAGAACAAGGCACACGGTGTGCTGCTTTCTATATGAGAAAGAAGAAAAATAAGGAAACTTCCCCCTACATTTGCAGTGTTGGGGATTGACTCCAGGGCCTTTTGTGTTTAAGAGCCCCTACC
Source organism: Orientallactaga sibirica (assembly GCA_036365145.1). Taxonomy (NCBI): domain Eukaryota; kingdom Metazoa; phylum Chordata; class Mammalia; order Rodentia; family Dipodidae; genus Orientallactaga; species Orientallactaga sibirica. The sequence continues at coordinate 11,838,895 of JAEOAD010000044.1, forward strand.
ACTGAGCTTCACTACTGCCATATCATTTTTCAAAAAGGTTTTTTGAGGTAGGGTCTCCCTCTAGCCCAGACTGATCTGGGATTCACCATGTAGTCTCAGGGTGCCCTCAAACTCAGTGATCCTCCTACCCGGGGCGGGGGGCGGGGGGGGGACCAGGTGCATCAGTAGTGGCGTGTCAGGGAGACTTTTTATTTTGAATTACTTTAAAAACATTTATCTATTTATTTATGGGAGAGGGAAAGAGCCTCCTGTGACTGCAGACAAACTCTAGATGCATGCACCATTTTGTACATCTGGGTTTACTTAGGTACTGGGGAACTGAACTCTGGCCATCAAGCTTTGCAAGCAAGCGCCTTAAAGACTAAGTCATCTCTCCAGCCCCTATTTTGAATTACTTTAAATCATATGGCTGCATTCTATATATATGGAGCTGTTTCTTCCTGGAGGGCAGAGGACTCCCCAGTGGCTGACTCCGAGGTAGCTGAGGCCCAAGACGGAAGGCACCAGGAGTAGAGTTGTAGAGTTGGCACTGTCCTTTCTCCAGGCCTGGCCTCCAGCTGGGGTGGTCCAGGCACAGACATTCACGCATGGATGCATCTGAGCCAAGCAGGCGTGGGAACCTGGGAACCATAGTTCCGTGGAAACTTGGGGTGGGTCTGAGTCACAGCAGCTGTGATAGGGACCAAACGGGGCTCCTGGCAGGCACTGTGCTCACGCTGAGGCTAACTCCACGGTGGGGACTGAAGGAGAGCACCGGAGAGAGGGTCGCTGGTGGAACCTTTCGCCACAGTGTGATGATGGGGCGCCGTCTGTGGGGACAGGGGCTGAAGTCAGGGCAAGAAGCGCTGGGCAAGAGAGAAACCAGGTCCCCTTGCGGGCTGGCTACACGCATGCTGCCCAGCAGTCCGGCAGGAGGAGGACCTGACCTCCCAGGCTGCAGGGCTGGGCCCACGCGGAGAGCAGGCGAGGGGCGCCTCCTGGTGGTGCAGCCTGGGAGACGCAGCCCTGGCAGGGCGGGGATGTGCTGGCAGAGCTGAACCAAGTTCCAGAATGTCCGGATGCCTCAAGACTAACCAAACACAAGGGACCACAGCCAGAGAGTTTAGTGGGCAGTTGAAGGAAGGTATCAATGAAACCCTCCAGCCCATGGCGGCCCACTGTGGGAGTGGTCAGAGGCCCCTCCGTCCACGCGAGCACACCAAGCAGAAGAACCCCCTCCTTTAGCCCACCTTGCCTTCAAGGGCACCCGGCTCTGTCCTGGGCTGTTTGACCGCAGCTCTTCTGCTCTTCCCGTAGATTTTTCACTCTGCACTCCGGTACGCTAGTGCTGGGTCCCCTGCTGACAAATCACCCCCTCCCTGTTTGTGCCATAGCTCTGGCCAGTGATGAAACTAGGGCCAGCTCTGTGGCTTGCAGGGCACCTGGATCAACAAGGCTGAAGGATTCCAAACTGCAGTAGCAGAGAGCTAAACCAAGCAGATGCCACCAGAAGGCACCTACCTACAGGGAGATGAGTGGGACCCAGGCTGGGATGGCAGGCGAAGGCAGGTCAGGACAGGGGAAGGCAGATCACAGTGGTAGCTGGCTTCCAGGTCTCCACTCTTTAGTCCTCTGAGGCCCTTGTATAGGAAACCCTTTCTTTCATCTTCTAGCTGTCCCTGAACCATCATAACCTCATCTGCTCCCCAACATATGTGCACCTGCAGGCAAGCAGAGAAGAGAGGAAGGTCTGAGAGCAGAGGGCTTGGGGTGGTGGACAGCCTCTGTGGGCTCCTTAAGTGCTTCTTCCATCGTTCGTGCCACCGAACTTCACTGGAGGCCCATTTTACAGATGAGTATGCAGAGGCACTATCCAGATTGATGTCTCCCCAGGCGAGTCAGGATTTCTGGATTCTCTGAGCTCTGTTCTCAGTGTCATGTTGCTGATACAGCTGTGGAAGGGCCTGAAGGAAGGAAGAAAGTTTCCAGGCACTTGTGAAGTTCATTGAGCCTGCCCATTCTAGACATCCTACAGGGGTGGTTGGAACCTGGGTCACTCACAAGCACCTGTGATTGTGATGGTCTGAGGGAGACACCGCAAGGGTCACAACACAGGCAGGGGTGGAGACAGGATGTGAGCCCACATGGGGAAGTTCGGCTCAAGGTGCCAGAATCGACTGCAAGGCACAGAGAGGGTCAGGCTGTCCTGAGTCTCTCTAGAGTCCATCTCTGCTTTGTTTGTCTCTGTAGACTCTTTTCTGGGCTGAATGGGCTCCACGCCTTACTCTGGGCTGGGCAGTATCTCCTCCTCAAGGCAGCCTTACCCTCAAGGCCTGGTTATGGGGACCCAGGATCTGCTGAGGAGGGATCACAGGGTGCCCATGAGAACAGGGCCCCATGTGCCCCAGCCTGTCAGTATGGCCACTTCGGCTAGGACTGCTGTGTCAACCCTGTGTGCTCAACTCAGGATCAAGCAGTGGGACATCAAAGGGCATCCATGAGGCTCTGCGGCCAGCCTGGTCCTCCTGGAAGACTGGGGCCACACCTGCCACGAGGAGTCTGGATCCTCCGTTCTGTCCCACGATGATGTCCTTGGCCTGTGAGCATGCAGTCTCCCTGGGGCTTCTTCTGCTCCTTAAATCCTGTGTGTCTAAGCCCCGCTCCTTTCTTTCTCCTCTTTGCCACCTCTGCCTGGGCTTCTGTCTCCCAGTCTCTCAGACACTCCTGCCCCTCTCTGTCTCATGAGCCTTTCTTGGTGTCTCTCACTCCCTTTCCCCACGCTTCTCCAGAAAGCCCCACAGCCCTGGCTTTCCCAGGACTCAGTCCTCCCTAAGCCTCCTGCTCTCTGAGCCCTTCCAGTCTTGCAGGGGTGGGGAGCACGTTTCTTCTTGGCCAGACCTAATATCTTAATGCAAGGTCATTACTCACTCAGAGTCCAGGCAGGGCAGGCCTCTCCTGTCCTCGTTTGTCATCCAGAGTGAAGCCTCAGCACTGTTCCTTGGGGACCAGATTAAGGGACTGACAAGCTGGATGAGCAAATTTAGCTGCTGCACCGCCCCCGCCACCTAACTCCTCTGCCCCAGCCTCCTCGCTCCGCTCCGTGGCAACAGACTCTGGGTAGGAGAGGCTGGAGCAGGTCCTGATTGTGTACCTGTTGCTCTACAGCCTGACAAGGGGTGAGGGGCACAGGTGATTATGCCCCTGAGAGAGGAAGGGTACAGGGAACTGGTTGATAGTGACCTGGGCCTCTGTGGGCTGGTGATCACTAAGGATAAAAACACAGGCTAGACTGGAGAGATGGCTCATTGGGTTAGTGTAAGCATGACTAACCGAGTTTGAATTCCCCAGGACCCATGTAAAAGCCAGACATGGCAGCAAGCATCTATAACCCCAGCCCTCCTGTGGTCAATAGGAGGCAGAGAAAGGAGACCCCCCCGACAACGGACCCTGCCTCAAAAACAAGGTAGAAAAAGCCAGGCATGGTGGCATGCTGGTCTTTAATCATAGCACTCGGGAGGCAGAGGTAGGAGGATCACCGTGAGTTTGAGGCCACCCTGAGACTACAGAGTGAATTCCAGGTCAGCCTGGACTAGAGTGAGACACTACCTTGAAAAACCAAATACACACACATACACGGTAGAAGGTGACACCTAAAGTTGTCCTCTGAGCTCCACATGTGGGTGGCCTGCACATGCTCTCTCTCTCTCTCTCTCTCTCTCTCTCGCTCGCTCCCGCGCTCTCTCGCTCTTACTCTCTCACTAAACCACAACAGCTAACACGAGTCGAGGTGGTCCTCGGAGCCTGCCATATCACAGTACTAAGCAGTAGTTACAATGCCTATTTTCCAGATGTTCGAAGAGGTGAAGTGACTTGTCTGGGGTCACACAGCTAGTGAGGCAAACGCATCAGACATGGTGCTTTGTGTGTATTATAATGTCACCTGCCTGCGGGAGGGAGGCCAGGATGTCCCACTTTACATAGTTCTGAGCCCTCTGGCGTGGCTGTGCCCACTGCAGGATGGAGCTGGGGGCCTGCCCTCCCACACTTGCCTCCAGAGGAGGAAAAGCTCTCTGCCCTGCTGGCTGTGGCCAGTCTGGGAAGAATTGTGAGGCTCCCTGGCTGTACTGGTCCTGCTGTTCAGGCCGATCTATGGAAACACATGCTCCTCTAGGGCTTTTGGTCAGCAAGGGCAGTGTTCCACGTCACTGCACCTCTCTCTCGGGTCTTACTCCTGGGACCCCGCTGCCTGGATCTCTGAATCTGGAGCCCAAAGTCCAGAGCAGAAAGTTGCTTCCATGAGAGCAGTGGGGAAGGGGCCACGGGTCCCATCTGGAGCCTTCCTGTTACTGCCTGGACACCAACTCTTTCCACCTTCCCAATCAGCCTGGTTCCCATAGTAACCACCGGTTTGATGTCTCCTAGCAACTAAGTGGTCTTGGGGTGGGGGGAGAGTAACAAAGTGGCTGACATTTGAGTCCATGGCATTTGAGTTCAAATCCTGGCCATGCATGTTGTAGTTGTGAGCTCTTTGGGCAGCCACCTACCCTCTCTGGACCTCTGCTTTTCCATCTGTAAAATGGGGAGGTTCCTGCTCAGGAATGAAGCATTTAGAGTAGAGCTGAGAATCTGAATCTGTGACGGGCTACACAAAGGTGGGGAATGAGAGAGGGCCAGTGGCCCGTGCTGGGCCCTGGCAGGAGCAGAGGGAGATGAAGCAGTGCACAGGTGAACAGCGCAGGAGCAAGTGTCCCCACTGTGCCGGAACCTCTTGCATGGAAAGGTGCCAGGTAGCTTGTCCCACCTGGCAGTCCCACCCAGGCTCTGAGGTGCTTCCGGGTTACTAAAATATGGTAGAAAAGTCAGGCCAGGGAAACCATCCCCTGCCCAGCGTCGAGGGATGCATTTTCAGAGGGGGCAGTGGAAAGGGTTTGGAGGGGAGGAGGGAAACACACACGTCCTCACTGGGGAATTGGCTGGCTTCTTGGTACCCGGGAGAGGGGCAACATAGTGGGGTGCTGAGCAGGTGGAGAAGGTCAGCCAAGAGGGGCATGTGCAGAGGAGAGTGAGGGGCGAGCAGCAGGTGCCCTGGCAGGCACATAGCTAGGGGAGGGAGTGTCTCCCAGCCCTGTTCTTCAATGGGCCTTGGTCCCTAGCCAGCCCCAGGGTCCCACCCTGCCATGGCCAAACCCCAGGGCTCCTCACCGTGCCGGGGGAAGGGAAGACCAAGCTGGACACTGACCTGCACTGAGAGACGGCCCCAGCCTAGGTGAACCCTCCCCCACCCAGTGGCCCTCCAGGCTGAACCTTCCTCCAGCCTGCCCAGCCCTTTCCCTGTGGGCGGTGGGGGTGGGAGCAGGGCCGAGGGAGGTCGCTGCAGCAGCTCTGGTTGCCTGATTCAATTAACTAATTCCCGACAAGACAGATGTGCAATTCCCCATCGCCTGCGATTAGGCGGAGATGGAGCACCGGGCGGTGGGGGCGGGAGAGCAGCGGGGGAGGGGGGAGCGGAGCAGTGACGTCACGACCAGAGAGCTGACGTCATGGGCGCCAGGCGAGTTGTCCAGCAGTGATCTGGCCCGCCCCCACCAGGTTGCAGTGAGTGTTTCCTGCATATTCCTGGGTCTCAGGGCCACGTGGATCTTCTCTAAGGCCATGTTTGAGTCCCACGCAGCTAGCTCCTAAAGGGGAGACCTCCCGTGTCCTCCCCCACAACCGCCCTCACCCCCGCCTTTGAACTTGCCGCTGCCCCTACCACGCCTATTTCCCCGCCCACTGCACTTTGAGTATGGGCATCCAGCCACACACACACACACACACACACACACACACGTGTGCACACAGGGGCCTACTCTTGCACGGAGGTATACACCGCAGGAGCATACTTCGGACACGCACAGCAGCGTCGTCGCATGCACATAGTGACACACAGGAACCTCCCCAGCTGAACCTGAACACACAGGTGCGCACACGTGCAGCGTTTCAGTTCCCTCTGGGCTAGGCCGCCTTGAGGGTCCCCAGCCAGTCTGCCAGGGAGCATTAGAGCCAGGTTGGGGAAAGGGGCAGGGGAGGGGGAAGGGAGGCTTTGTCAAGGACACCAGCAAGGGAAGGGAGAAAAAAAATGAAGTGGAAGAAATAAAATCAAAAGGCTTTTAAGGCCGCTCTCCCCAAGTAGTTGATGTCTTGGCTGCGATTGCCCGCAATGAAATATTGTGCTCTCTGATCGCTTAATGCATAGAGCCCAGCAGTCCCCTCCCCCTGTCCACTGCAGTGCCTCCCCTCCCCCTCCTCCTCCTCCTGGGCAGACCTGCCTCTTGGCTCCCAGAAGGGCCCAGGGTGTGAAGTGGCGGGCATAGCATGGCATTGACTCCAGTGGAAGCCACAGCTGGGGCATTACAGCCTAGGGCAGGTGAGGAGAGTCCATCCACAGGCTGGTCCCAGGGCCCTCTCCACTAAAGCGCTGCTTTTGGCAGGTCTTTGTGGTGCGAGGGTACCCTTAATCAGGGGAAGCAGTTATTCAAGGTTCTTTGTGCCTGCTAGGGATCCCCACCCTTGCAGCCCCAAGAGGCTGGTAGCTGGGGCAGAAGCTCTTGGACACTGTTGGGTAGGTGGGTGAGGGGTTAGTGGATGTTTGGAGATGATTTTTCAGTCTTTCCTTACAAATGATCTCACTGATGGTTACCAGGCCTGGCTTTAAGCCTCAGCTCTCCTTCCAACTCCATCACTTCCTGGCTGTGTGACCTTGAGCAAGCTCAGTGCCTCATGTGCCTAAGTTTCCACACCAGTAAGGACAGGATGGAGCAAATAATAGAAATGGCCTCATAGGGTTATGAAGGATTAAAAGAGAAAATATATGCAAAGTGCTTAGCACAGGAGGGGCCCATAAGTGGGACTAATTATCTCTGTAATCTCCCCAATGGTTCTGCCCACCCCCCTTGCCTGGACTAGGAGAACTCAGGCTGGCAAAGATAGAGGAGTGGAGGCGTCTGCAGCCCCTTCTCTTCCCACCCTCCTCAGCTCTCCCACCCCACCCTGCCACCAGGCAACCATTCGCTCTGTGCGCCTTTTTGTCAGGGCAGCCAAATTGGCCAAATCTCTGTAATGCTAAAAAATTGGTCCATTAGCTGGTAGGGAACATTGACAGCAGGGAAGGGGAGAGGAAGGTATGGCCCCCACAGACGCCAAGGGTAGAAGGTGGGGGGGGACTCCAGATTCCCTGGAGGAGCCAGCCTTGGATGCGTGTTGTATGTGTGTATGCATGTGTGCGTGTGGCTGGGCACCTGCCTTCGGAATGGAAGCTTTTGCTACCTGGCCTTGCATGCTGCTCACCATTTCCTGACAGACTGGCCCTGTTCAGATTCCCATGCAACAGCTGAGAACACAAGACAAGGAGGGCTCCAGCTTGGCAAGCGGCGCGTTGGGAAGAGGGCTCCTTGTCTGCTCTGAGATTCCTCTGGCTTCCAGGCCATCTCCCCAGATCTCAGCGATCCCCTGAGTGTTATCTCGGCTTTGTTCCAAAGCCTGGCTCTTCCCTGCCTCCTAGCCCTGCCCCCTGGGGTCTCATAGTGCAATGAGATCTGTCATATCCACTCCTCCACTGGAAGGAGGCGCTAGACAGACTCACTGTGCACACTGGCTCATCCCTGACCTCCCTCATGGGCACAGGGCTCTTCCCTGCCATGTCCCTGTTTTCAGGTGAAGACACTGAGGCTTCAAGTGCTCAAGTGACCCGTTCACAGCTAGGAAGTGGTGGTCTGGGATTTCATCCAGATTTCTCTGACTTCAGAGCCTGAGGTGTTACTCTATTTTTCTCCAGGGATGGAGGGGGGGGGGCTATCTCCCTTGGGGTGGCAACCTATTGGGGACAGTTCTAATGGTCAGACTTTTTTCTCTCATTGTTTTCATCCCATCAGTCTGAAGTGCCTTCCAGTGTCATTGTGGCATGCTGGGGACACAGACACCATCGAGACCCTCCCTGCCCACAGACCAAGCTGCTGCCCACGGCTGAGACACCCTAGCCTCACATTCACAGACCCAGGGAGTCCCCAGCTTTTCCCTCCCCACCCTCTGTGGCTCTAAGTCATGCCGCAGAGCTACTGTGGCAGCCACGAGCATGAACACGCAGGTTGCCGTCCTTGCCTTGAAGAGGGAAGGACCTGATAATAGGCCTCAAGACCCCTGATCCTTCTCTGCTGTCCCTCAGCCCCTCATCTCTTATCCCAACAGACCTTCGTATGGTGGTAGGGACCTGGTTAATTTGAGTTATGGCTTCTCTGTTGAATCTCCCTTATTGACTAATATACCAAGGCCAACGGGGGCTGGGGACAGGGGAAGCTAAAGAGCCTTTTCTTTGGCCAACACTTATCCTGGGTTCAGACATTGTCAAGGGCCTGGCTGGGCTGCTGCACGCTCTCTGATCTCACTGTCTATTATGGACCACCTGATAGTGCCTCCCAAATTCTGAAGTTGAAACCCTAATGCTGATGGTATCGGATACAAGGCGTTTGGGAAGTGATTTGATCATGAATGTGGATCCTCCACGATGGCACTCTTCCTCCCCATAAGAGGAAATCCAAGGGCTGGAGAGATGGCTTAGCAATTAAGGTGCTTGCTGGCAAAGCCAAAGGACCCAGGTTCTATTCTCCAGCACTCAAGTAAAGCCAGATGCACAAGATGATACATGCGTCTGCAGTTAGTTTGCAGTTGCTAGAGGCCCTGGCATGCTCATTTTCTACCTCTGTCTGCCCTCTCCCTCTCTCTTAAATAAATAAATAAATAAATAAATAAATAAATAAATAAATAGTTTTTTTTAAAGGAGGAAATACAAATGAGCCTGCTTCCCCTTCCTGTTCCCCACCATGTGACAAAAGAGTAGGAAGACTATTATGTTAAATCAGGAATAGACCCTCACCAGAACCTGACCAGCTTCCAGAACCAGGAAGAGTAAACGCCCCAAGCTCACAATGTCTCCACTAGGATACAGTTCATCCTCAGCCTGACCAGCATTGGCAACAGGTGAAGACACCTTTGGAACCAGCCATGGCTCAGGAAATGAGAAGACACTGAGGGATTTGGGGTAGGCTGGCTTCTACTGGGATGGAGACAAAACTGAAATTCAGCCTAAGCTGTGTGTGTGCGTTCGTGCGCGCGTGCTTTCACTCAAGTATGGAGGTCAGTGGACAACCTCTGGGTGTCAGTCCTCACCTTCCACCTCATTCTGAGATAGCATCTTTTGTTCCCAGGCTAGCTGGCCTGAGACATTCTAGAGGTTTCTCCTGTCTCTGCCTTGCATCTCTCTGTAGGGCACACTGGAATTATAAACCATATATATATACATATATATATATCTTAGTGTTTCCTGTTGGGGTCCTTTCTTCTCCTGTACCTCTGGGGAAGCCCAGGAGGGCAGGGAGGGCTGATGACAGCACTGCTAAGCTCCAGGAGGGTCCAAGGTGGCTGCTGCTCTGAAAACCGGGCTGGGGGCAGGGCACTCCTCCGCTTCTACTGCTTTCTCAGAAATCCAAGCGGATCTCTCCCAACTTCCTTTCCTCTTTCCCTCTGGAACGATTGCCCAGCCCAGGACTGACTGGTGGCCATATGTAATGCTTACAGCTGTGGTCTCTGGGATCTAGTAGTTTCGTTGCTCAAGTTCTACCTCTGTGACTTTGGGTAAACTACTTTGGTTGGTAAGTCTTGGTCTGCCCACCTGAGGAATGTGGGAGGGAAATGAAAGCATGGATCTCTTAGTGTTCTGGATCTGCTAAGAAGAGACAGTGCTGAGTACTGGGCGAGCCCTATGGCAGTGATGGTGATATGGTTTGGGGACTGTGATGACAACAGTGATGTTAGGCAGTGATCACAATGACGATGCTGATGATCATGGTGATGGCGTGAAGATAGGAAAGCTGGGCTGGAAAGATGGCTTAGCAGTAAGGCGCTTGCCTGTGATGCCTAAGGACCCAGGTTCCATTCCCCAGTTCCTATGTAATCCAGACGCACAAGGTGGCACATGTGTCTGGAGTTCATTTGCAGTAGCTAGAGGCCCTGGCATGCTCATTTTTTGTCTCTCTGTCTTTCTCTCTCTCCCTCCCTTTAAAAAATAGATAGGAAAGTTGGCAAATATGATGGTGATGGATGAAGTGATGGTGATGATGGTGGTCAGTGAGGGGGTGATGACGCAGATAGGGTGATGCTATTCCAGGCCCAAATGAAAGGAGAGAACAGGAAAGTGAGGCTGAGCAAGGAGCAGAGGGATGTTGCTCGGTGGGCAACAGTGAGATCCAGATGCTGCTGCAGCCCACCACCTCCCATCAGCCCAGGAGAAGAGAGGGCCTTTCTGGCTCGGTAATCATCTGGGCTCTGATCAGAGTATGGCCAGTGCAAGTCCTGGCTCTCCTGCCACAGGTGACCACGGGGGTCTATAGAGGCAGTCATGGACTGATGTCTAATGGTAAACATGAGCAGGGATCCATCCCAAGGCTGTGGCTGGGGCTCCAAGGAGGGTCAGCATAGGGCTGTGGAACTCTGGGGGAGGGGCGGTGGCTCTGCAGGAGAAGACAATTATGTGGCTGGGTGGGCAGGTAGACATAGCATTTAAGGTTGGCCCAGTTTAAAGCCAGTCTCACCAAAGAGAAGCTGGGCGGAGGGTGGTTGGTTGATTCTTTCTGAGTCTCAGCATTATCACTGTCTTTTAAAAAGTTTTTTATTTTTATTTTTTTTGGAGGTAGGGTCTCACTCTAGCCAAGGCTGACCTGGAATTCACTATGTAGTCTCAGGGTGGCCTCGAACTCATAGCCATCCTCCTCCCTCTGCCTCCCGAGGGCTGGGATCAAAGGCGTGCGCCACCATACCTGGGCTAATGCTGGAATCTCCCTGGGAGTGGTTGTTTTGGGGAGATGGACAGACAGCAGAATTCATGCGCCAATGAGCCCCGAGATACTGCTGCCTTTGTTATCACATCCTTTGTTGGCTGTGGTGGGCTGCACAGGCCTTGGCCTGGACCCCAATCAGGATGCTCATGGGCTGGACTGGGGACCAGACTGGGGGCTTTTGGCAGGCTGGCTGGCTTCAGTGCCTCACCTCTCTGACCCCTTCATGTGCCAGGCGCCATGCTCTCCATTGCCCCCACCTCCTGGTCTCCCCCTGTGCCCTCTCCACAGCCTGGTGAGGGCTCTGACGTGTGAAATAAAAAGGGATTTTAATTACCTCTCAGCAAAACAGCAATTAGAGAGACTCACAGCACAACAGCGGTCCCTCCTCCCCTCCCCCGCCAAGCCCGCCCTCTGCTCTTCTCTCAAGTCCCCATCCAGGGCTGAGACAGGATGTCATAGGAACTCCTCTGTTTCAGCTCAGGTCCTCTGTCCCCTGCACTCAAGCAGGGGGTCTGGCTGAGGATGTGGCCAAGGGGCTGCATAGTGAAAGCCCCCAAAGCTCAAGGGTTGGCTATATAAGTGGTTTCGTCGTGCCCACAACCAGGGGACTGCTAGTACCTCATGTGCTTGAGTCTGGGCTGAGCATCCATTGCAGATGCCCTGGCGACTGCCTGTGCCTGTGTGCGTGGCCAGCAAGTGTGCACACCGTGAGTGTACAAAGCTGCCAGCATCCTGGGTGTGCACACCCTCAGGAGGAGTGCTGCACTGGGCGGGCAGCATTTCTCTCAACAGGCTTTTAAAATAATTGCTTGTGACCCTGAGCTGTAGCTCTCTGTCTGCTGGCTGGCCCCACCTCGCGGTTCTGCTGCAGGGGTCACATCTCTGGCCATCTGCAGAACCTGGGGACCCTGGACTGCATTTGGGGAGGGATGGGTGGGCTGTCCCCCATGGGTGACCTGAGGCTGGGGGCGGAGGGTGGTGGGTGGCTGATTGAAGTGGTAATTGCAGGCAGCAGGCCCGAGCTAATGCAGGTTATGATTAAGCCCCATTACTGAGGGAGGCAGCTCAAGCCTGGGGCCAGGGGTGAGAGTAGGGGAGGCTGGCTGTGGGGGTATTGAGGCCTTTCTCATGGAGAGGGAGGGGCCATGAACTCCTCTGTATCATTTCCCTCTCTGGAAGGTATGGGGGGGGGGCAGAGAGGGATCTTAATAGCCCCTAAAACTTGAGTATTTAGGGTCTCAACCTGCCTGAGCTCACAAGCAAAAATTTCCTGGCCTTTAATCCTGGGGTTTTCTGAGTCTGCAAGGCTTCCTAACCTAATGCCAGGGCCATTGTCAGTTTCAGGGGTCAGATCGACTGTGGTTGTTTTTTGTTTGTTTGTTTGTCTGTTTTGGTTTTCCGAGGTAGGGTCTCACTCTAGCTCAGGCTGACCTGGAATTCACTATGGAGTCTCAGGGTGGCCTCGAACTAACGGTGATCCTCCTACCTCTGCCTCCCGAGTGCTGGGATTAAAAGGCGTGCACCACCACTTCTGGCCAGACTGACCGTGGTTGGATAGATGGCATCAGGGACCAGTCTCCCCCATCTCATGTTCAGTTCAGATCCCCAGAGCCCATGTAAATGCAGAAACATACATCTTCAATCCCAATGTACCTTTGATGAGAAGGGAGGAGAAGATAGGAGAAACCCCAAAAGCTCAAGGACCAGCTAGCTTGGCATACATAGTGACGAACAAGAAACCCTGCCTCAAAAAAGGTAGAAAACGAGAAACAACACTTGGCGCTGTCCTCTAACCTCTACACGCACACGCACATGCACGCATGCACGCACGCACACTGTGGCGTGTGTGCACACCCCCCCACATACATATAAAAATTAAAAAGAATTAAAAGGGCTGAGGAGATGGCTTCATGTTTGCTGTGCGTTTAGATCTCCAGAACCCACATTAAGTTCTTGTAGCAGCACGCTCACCTGTACTCCCAGTGTGCCTGCAGTGAGAAGGGAGACAGAGGCAGGAGAACCTGTGGGAAGCTTGCAGGTCCGCAAGCCTGGGGAACGGAGCTTTGACCAATGAGAGCCACTGCCTCGGAGGAGGTAGAAGACGAAGACCACCATCCAAAAGTTGTCCTTTAGCCCGGCGTGGTGGTGCACTCCTTTAATCCCAGCATTCGGGAGGCAGAGGTAGGAGGATCTCCATGAGTCTGAGGCCACCCTGAGACTACATAGTGAATTCCAGGTCAGCCTGAGCTAGAGTGAGACCCTACCTCAAAAAAGCAAAAAACAAAACAAAACAACAACAGAAAAAAGTTGACCTTGGGCTGGACAGATGACTCAGTGGTTAAAGGTACTTGCCTCCAAAAATTGTCCTCCAAACCTCCACATGTGAAATACACCCAACACATACATGTAACTTGGCATTTAAAACCCAGAGTTTTTATTTATTTATTTTTTGAGTAATTGGTCCTTCATAAAATCTGTTTTTAAATGTTTTAAAAAACAGAGAGAGAAGGCCAGGCGTCGTGGCGCACGCCTTTAATCCCAGCACTCGGGACGTAGAGGTAGGAGGATCACCATGAGTTCGAGGCCACCCTGAGATGACATAGTTAATTCCAGGTCAGCCTGGGCCAGAGTGAGACCCTACCTCATAAAACAAAACAAAACAAAATAAAACAAAAACAAAAAAAAAACAGAGAGAGATAGAAAAAAAGAATAGATGCAGCTGGCCTCCAGCAAGTAGACTCCAGGTGCATGCACCAATTTGTACATCTGGCTTTATGTGGGTCCTGGGGAATCAAACCTAGGCCATTAGGTTAAAGCCAAGTGCCTTTAACTACTGAGCAATCTTCACAGCCCCTCTTTTTAAAATATTTATTTGGGGGGCTGGAGAGATAGCTTAGTGGTTAAGGTGCTTGCCTGCAAAGCCAAAGGACCCAGGTTCAACTCTCCAGGACCCACGTAAACCAGATGCACCAGGTGGCACATGAATCTGGAGTTTGTTTGCAGTGGCTGGAGGCCCTGGCAATTCATTCTAGCTCTCTCTCACTCTCTCTCAAATAAATAAAAATATAATATTAGTAAATAAGTAAACAAACAAATAAATAAAAAAAAATATAGCCAGGTATGGAGGTGCACACCTTTAATCCCAGCACTCTGGAGGCAGAAGTAGGAGGATTGCTGTGAGTTCGAGGCCACCTTGAGACTACATAGTGCATTCCAGGTCAGCCTGGACTAGAGCGAGACCCTACCTCGAAAACCAAAAAACTAAATAAATAATATATATATATATATATATATATATATATATATATATATATGTATATGTATTTGCAAGGAGAAAGTAAGCAAGGCAGAGAATGAATATGGGCACACCAGGGCCTCTTGCCACTACAAACAACTCCACATGCATGTGCCACCTGGTGCATCTGGCTTTTACATAGGTACTGGGGAATTGAACCCAGGACATCAGGCTTTGCAAACAAGCACCTCTAACCACTGAGCCATCTCTCCAGCCTCGTCCTATTATTCTTAGCACTTCTTTTGACCTCTGACTCATCCTAGTGGTTGGCAGGATTCTAGGTGCGTGGTCACTGGTATCCACATACACTTCTTCCTGTTATTCAGTCAAACCCAAGACTATACGTTGCTATGAAGGGATTTTCCAGTTGACCTCAAGATGGGGAGAACTTGGAGAAGGAAGCAGGAGAATCAGAAGTTCAACATCACCCTGTTTTGAAATAAATAAAAATAGGGGCTGGAGAGATGGCTCAGTGGTTAAGGCACTTGGCTGCAAAGCCAAAGGACCCAGGTTTGATTCACCAATACCCACGTAAAGCCAAATGCATGAGGTGGCACATGTGTCTGGAGTTTGTTTGCAGTGACTACAGGCCCTGGTGCACCCGTTCTGTCTGTCTGTCTGTCTCTCTCTCTCTTGCTCTCAAATAAATAAAAAATGAAATATTAAAAAAATAAAAATAGGGGCTGGAGCTAAGCCCAATGACCCTAGTTCAATTCTCCAGTACCCATGTAAACCCAGAGGCACAAGGTGGTCCATGTGTCTGGAGTTTGTTTGCAGTGGCTGGAGGCCCTGGTGTGCCCATTCTCTGTCTCTCTGAGCCTCTCTCATCTCTGCTTGCAAAAAAAATAAAAATAAATAAAAAATAATGGGCTGGAGGAATGGCTTACCGGTTAAGGCACTTGCCTGCAAAGCCAAAGGACCCAGGTTCGACTCTCCAGGACCCACGTAAGCCAGATGCACAAGGGGGTGCATGCATCTAGTTCGTTTACGTTTGTAGTGGCTGGAGGCCCTGGCATGCCCATTCTCTCTCTCTCTCTCTCTCTCTCTCTCTCTCTCTCCCCCTATTTCTGTATCTCTCTCTCAAATAAATAAATAAAAATATTTTTTAAGAAATAAAATAAAAATAAAATGACAGGGAGATTATCAGGATGGACTGACCTATCATATGGGCCTTTCAGAAGCTGAGCATTCTCTTGGTTGACTGATGTGAAGACAGCAACCCATCGCAGAGGAGATTCACTGTGGACCAGATTCCTTATTGATGGCTTTAGAGATGGGCCAGCTCAAGATGAGGAAAGCGGTGACCCCGACGAAATGACAGCAAGTGCTGGTTGACAGCCAGCTTGAACCAGACACCTGGATCCCACAGCCACAAAAAACAGAATTCTGCCACATCAGCACACATGAGCCCCAGCTCAGAGCCTAGCCAGCCACATCTGGACATGGACCGAGAGACTGAGAGTCTAGCTGCGCTGTTTGATGTTGTGTTTGGAGTTGCTTGTTAGGCAGTGATAGGAAACAAAAGCCTCCTTTGGCAACTGTGGCCAAGCCTCTGGTGCATCTTACTAGAAGGTGCTTGGAGCCAGGCAGACGGCAGCCCCACATGAGACACCTTGCTGCTGGCTACCTCTGTGAGGCCATAGCACCTGCTCCTGGGGCCAGTGGGGATGAAAGAGAGGACAGAAACTTGGCATTAAGACACCCTGCTGAGGGACCAACCTGGAGCTGGGGGTGAGGGTCCTGGAATCCCGCCACAAGTGTCATACACAGAGGATTCTACAGAAGCCCCTTACCAAGCACCACGCCTACCCACACCCCCAGCCCACAACTCCAGAGCAGGCGCAGAAAGCAAAGGTGTGACGTGTACAGCAGTACAGAGGTGCCCCTTGGGGACTCCAGACCCTGAGCTCTTATTCTCCATCCACAGTTCCACTTTAGTCTTTGACAATGCTCCCTCCCCAAACCGATACTCAGACATTCTAGAAAGTGGCCCCATCCAGGGCCAGGGCCTTGTGCTTAGCACCCCCCCCCACTCTTGTCTCCTCCCCTCTGCAGCCAGTCTCTTTCTCCTACAAGGGACAATTAGTGGCTCAGCTTTAATTAGCTAAGGATCCCCTTCAGCTCCAATCACTTGAAATGATGATGGAGTGCTGGGGGAAGGGATCTCAGGTCCAAGGACCCTTGGAGCTAAAGAAGATTTCTTCCAGGCCCCCTTGGTTTCTCTGCTGTCTTAAGCTTGCTCCTCCTTGCAGTCATGGGAAGTAGCCGTTGGTGACCATTTCAGGAAGGGGGTGTCAAGGCTGTGAGGCCCACTGCCTAACAGACCCCAGCCTTCCTCCCTCCTCCCCCACCTCCGCCTTATTTCTGTCCGCAGTGAGAGCTGAACTGTCTGCCTCTCCATCACACTGTGAGCCCCAGGGACCTGGCTGTCAGCAAGGCCTGAAGACCTGACATTCCACAGCTTTGTCTTTCCCGCCCCTCCCCCACCGACACTGTCTCACCTGTTCTGTCAATTTGGCCCCAACTCACACCCTGACTGGTGCGCAGGCCTCACTGGGCATAAGGATGGTGTCCTGGGAAATTCTGCTTCCAACAGATTGAGAGAAACTGTCATCTGGAGAAGAGCAAGTCATAAGATCATGTCAAGTGGGGACAAATTGGGTACGGGATGTACCGGAACAATGAATGGACAATGACCGGGCCGCTTCAGACAGGGAGATCCAGAAAAGGCCCTTGGAAGTGGGAATATCTGGCTAAGAGGCTAAGGTCGCAGCTTCAGGCCCTGAGATTCCTCTGAGTAATGCCAGTCTCGGTACCTGTCACCCCTGGGACTCAGTACTCCCAACACAGTTATTGGGCCTAGGGTGTCAACAGGCTTAGGGCCCAGCTCTGAAGTGGACCATCTTCCCTAGGAGCTGATCTTTTATTCCCTAGCTCCTAGTGAGCATGCCCCTGAGACTCCCAGGGCAGCACCAATACTTGTTAACTGAATGAATGTGGACAGCTTTCTCTCCTTTTTCCAGGTCACTTTCCTCTTGTGAGATTAAGACACCCCAAGGAGAGGCAGATGTGGGGCTCGGCCCAGACCGTGGCACTCCAGGGCTCTTCCACAGGTTGGATTGGCAGTCCTACCCTAGCTGTGGCCTGCCTGTACCACACATCTCTCCTTGTAAGGGGACCCTCAGGCTGCTTCCTCAGCTGGGAAACTGCATCACCATAGACGGGGTCTGCCAGGGTCCTGGAAGCTGAAGACTGACATAATGCTCTAAACAAGGCCTCAGGTGTAGAGGATGGCTTGAACACAGGCACAGAGGTGGAGCTACATGGCAAGTACAGTGGGCTTGAGGTGGGACATAGTGGGCCATGAGTGAGGTGAGGCCAGACCAAGGAGGCCTCAGAAGGGTACCACCAGGGTCTCATGGGATATGGAGCTGGACACACAGGGCTGAGAAGGCTAGATAGAAGAGGGCCGTCACATTTGTCCTCTACATACACATATGACTGAGGTCTTTTGAAATATTTACATATTTCTTGAATACCCTAAAACATTGGGGCTAGAGAAATAACTTAGCGGTGAAGGTTCTTGCCTGCAAAACCTAAGGACTCAGGTTTGATTCCCCAGGACCCATTTAAGCCAGATGCACAAGGTGGCGCATGCTTTTGGAGTTTGTTTGCAGTGGCTGGAGGCTGTGGCAGGTCCATTATCTCTCTCTCTCTCTGCCTCTTTTTCTCATAAATAAATAAATAAAGCATTGATCTAAAGGTTGAGAGGTGACCATGGAAAGGAGTGTGTGCGGAGTGAGGAGTGGGAGGGTGGCGTGTGCGGGAGGAAGAGCAGCTCCTTCTTGTGGGCTGATGGGTTTCAGAGCAAAAAAAAAGAAAAAGATGTGTTTGGGACAGCAGAGTTGGGCAGGTTTATATGTGGGCACTGTCAAGGCCTGGGGTGGGGGGTACTTCACACGGAGCTCTCTGTGCACTGATAGTAGCTGTAGTTGGTCATATGTGTCCTTGGGGCTTGGTTCTGCCCAGGAAGGACAGTGTGATGGGGGCTCAGGAAAGGAAGGCAAGTCCCCAGTCCATGAAGACATCACCCAGCCAGACCGGAAAGGCCACTCCTGAGATGACTGACAAGTGAAGAGGGGAGAGAAGGGTGTTCCAGGTAGCAAGT
Organism: Orientallactaga sibirica; assembly: GCA_036365145.1. Lineage (NCBI taxonomy): Eukaryota > Metazoa > Chordata > Mammalia > Rodentia > Dipodidae > Orientallactaga > Orientallactaga sibirica. Next base: position 11,857,205 of record JAEOAD010000044.1, read on the forward strand.
GCTAAGGCCCTGAGGTGTGAGAGAGCCAGCTGTGTTCTGGGAAGTGAAACTAGAGCAGAGTGACAGAGGAATGCGACAGACTGGGAAGGGCAGAGGATACAGAAGTGGCCACTGCCTTGAAGGCCACATGAAGGTGATTGAACCTAGTCATGAGAAGTTAAGGAGTGGCTTTGAGGGCTGGAGGTCAGTGTGTGGGGGGGTACTGGGACAGCTTTCCAGACGGAGGGGACACACTGAGAGATGACAGCACCACAGAGCTCAACTAGGGAGCTAGACTGGACAGGATGGAAGAAGCTCTGACCTTCCTCTGCCCCTCTCTGTCACCCTAGCCATTTGAGAGAATCATTTCTTTTCTTTCCTTTTTTTTTTTTTTTCAAATTAAAAACCCATTTTGGGACCAGAGAGATGGTTTAGCAGTTAAGGCTCTTGCTGGCCAAGCCAAAGGACTGAGGTTTGATTCCCGAGGACCCACATAAGACAGATGCACAAGGTGGCTCATGCATCTGGAGTCCATTTGCAGTGGCAAGAGGCCCTGGAGCGCCCATTCTCTCTCCCTCTCTGTCCTCCTTTTTCTCTCTTAAACAGACAAACAAATAAGTATTTGTTTTTAAAACACTGTTTTGTTAAAAGTATTTTAACAAAATATTGTTAAAAGTCCATTTCATAGCTAAGTGTAATGAGTGACACATTATGCCTAAGGTCCCAGTTCTTTGGGAGGTTGAGGCAGTAAGATCATTTGAGCCCAAGAGTCTCAAATTAGTCTGGGCAATACAGTGAGACCCTGTTGCAAATAAAATAATCAAATATTTTTTAATGTCCATTTCGTGGGCTGGAGAGATGGCTTAGCCATTAAGATGCTTGCCTTTGAAGCCTAAGGACCCAGGTTCAATTCCCCAGAACCCATGTAAGCCAGATGCACATGGTGGTGCATGCGTCTAGAGTTTGTTTGCAGTGGCTAGAAGCCCTGGCATGCCCTTTCTCTCCCTCTCTCAAATAAATAAATAAGATATTTAAAAAATGAAAGTCCATGGGCCTGGAGAGATGGCTTAGTGGTTAAGTGCTTGCCTGTGAAGCCTAAGGACCCTGGTTCAAGGCTCCATTCCCCAGGACCCACGTAAGCCAGATGCACAAGGTGGCACATGCATCTGGAGTTCGTCTGCAGTGGCTAGAGGCCTTGGCATGCCCATTCTCTCTCTCTACGCATTCTCTCTCTCTACGTATCTGCATCTTTCTCTCTCTGTTGCCCTCAAATAAATAAATAAAAAATAAAAACAAACAAAATATGAAAGTCTGTTTTGTGCTGTGAATACTAGAGAGGAAAAAACCCTGCAAAGCTAGAGGACCAGGCAGTTAAGACGAGGGCTTCTGTTCTAGTCAGGAGGCCGGCACAGGGACTCTGAAAGCAAGTGGTGGAACAGTAAGATCCACCACCAGCTGTCCTCGTCCAACCCCATCGAGGTTCCAGCATCAGGGTTAGTGGAGATGCAGGCCTGGGTGGTAGGGTACATGGGCCTGTGGGGTCCCTGATACCTGCGATGAGCACTTACCTCCTGGATGATAGGGTACAGGGGTCTGTGGGCTCCCCAACACCTGCTATGGATACTTGCCTTTCCAAGGAGCGCCACAGCCAGCACTATGCAATGCATGCAGCCACCTCACACAGATCTGACCTTCCTCCCCCCTCCCTGCCACAGCAGCCACTAGGGAGAGTCATTTCATTTCTCAAATTAAAAATCCATTTTGTGCTGTGAATAATGGATGGAAGAGCCCAGGGAGGCTGGGTAGAGGGTAGGAAGCTCATTGTGGCCTAGAAGATTCTACAGAACTGTTGCGATGCCCGGGCCCTGGCTGGATGGGTTCGAGGCTGGGGCATGTCCCAGTGCTGACATGTTGCAGAAGGTTGGGGTTCTGTCTCACACTGTGCAGGCTAGAGCTGAGAGCTGAGCTAAACTGGGCCTGACCATAGCTTAGGCCTCAGACTAGCCAGCTTGACTTTAGGATTCAGTCCTCCTTTGGGCAAGGCTCACGAAGCCTTGTTGAACATCCTTGTTGCATGCTGAGTGCTCCTCCCTATCCCAGACCCTATTCGATCCCAGACTCACTGATACCCCGCTGGCAGGGTGGCTGGGATCTGCCTTTGGCCTGGGTGGACGCTGGCTTCCAAATACCTCTCTTCTACTCCTTATATCTAACACCCGGCCTTCTCTGGCTGCTGCCCACCCCACACTGGGTATCCAGTGCTGTTTTCAGGACTTGGATGGGTTTAACTAGGAATGGCTGTCCTGTCATTCTTTTGCTCATTAGCCCTGGGGCCACCTTGGTGTTTGGAGAGGGATCGATGGGAACCTTAAAGATAATAGCATGGAGCTGAAGAGCAAACCTCAGCATTCCCACTCGCTTCTATCCTTGCCTTCCCTTTCTGAGAAGACACAGGAGGGAAAAGGAGGTGGGTATCTGCCCCTCTCTACAAACAAGTTGACTATAGACCATATCAGGGTGACCAGGATGGACTGGTCAGAGGGTCCCAATCTCAAGCCAACTCTAGTTGGCCCTGGCCCTGCACTCATGGTAGGGTGTGGACAGTGAGATGCTGGACAGAGCAGGCAGGCACCATGGAGCGAGGCAGGCTGTGCTGCCCAAGCTGAATGAATTAATGGAAGCTGAGTGTGGGCGCAATGGCAAAGGGGGGTGGTCCAAGAGCGGTCCTGGGAGGGAGGGCTGAGGGCAGGGGGAGAGGGCTAAGGACCAGGGTCCCCATCCTCTGATGGCTGGAGCTGAGAGTCCCTGGGGAAGCGTGTTTTGCCTCTGAGCCTTGCTGTCGGAGGAGTCAGCTTCCTGAGACAATATCCATTTTTATATTTCTTGGAAATTTCACGGCATTCATTTCGGGGAAAATAAAAGCTGTCATTGCTGGAGAAATGATACCAATCAGGGCCTGAAAAGACTGGAAAATTATCCTCCTAGAGATGGAACATTGAGGGGAAAATGCAGATTAAAAGCACAAAGAGCCACTCTGCCACCGCCCTGCCCTCCCCTTCCTTCCCCTCCCCCGTGTGGAACCACCACGCTTTGCGTAATTCCATTTCCCCTCGGTAGAATTAATTGGACCTGAGAAGAATGCATGGGACAGAGGAAACCCCTAGGATAGCTGCAGTGGGAAGCCTCTCTGAGAATGGGCAGACAAAGATGGACAGACAAGACAGGGGCAGAGGTGGCCACTCAGGGCCAGTGGCTCAGTAGCTGTCTGATGAGCAGCCCCAGGAGAGTGTGACAGGAGAGTCGCCCATCTTTGCAGTTCCACCTTGTCATGGTTTCCTTCACACGGAGCTCTGTGGCTCTCTCAGACATGGCTTAGGCCAGTGCTGCAGGCTGGAGCTTCAGGCCTGGTTTTGCTGCTGCTTTGTGGGGTCCCCCAGGGAAGGGCAGTAAGAGGAGAAAGTCAATAGGATGAGGCAGAGAACAGAGATTCCAGAAACAGTATCCTTTCTCCAAGAGTCCACTAGTAGTCTAGTGGATGGCACATGTGGGCCTCACCCTGGGGATACAGTGGAGAGGCAGAAATGGTTCTGCTTCATGGCAGAAGATATATATATATATATAATTTTTTTTTTTCGAGGTAGGGCCTCACTCTAGCTCAGGCTGACTTGGAATTCACTATGTAGTCTCAGGGTGGCTTCAAACTCATGGCCGTCCTCCTACCTCTGCCTCCCCAGTGCTGGGATTAAAGGCATGTGCCGCCATGCCGGGTATATGTATGTATATGTGTGTGTGTGTGTATGTGTATATATATATATATATGATTTTTTAAAGGGAGCTTCAGCTAGGGGGGTGGTCTTCCATTGTAAGGTAGAAGAATGGCCATGAGTTCAAGGCCAGTCTGGGGCTACAGAGTAAGTTCCAGGTCAGCCTGGACTAGAGTGAGACCCTACCTCGAAAAAAAATTATATATATATATATCTTCTGCCATGAGGCAGAACCCATTTCTGCGTCTCCACTGTACTAGACTAGACTGGACTAGAGTGAAACCCTACCTCAAAAAAGCAAAAGAGAAAGCAAGTTCAACTAAAAGAAGATGGAGTTAGCTGGAAAAAAAAATTGCCCCTTGAGGGCCGAGATGCTGGGCAAAGCAGGAAGGCTCTCTACCTCCCTGTCTACGCATCCCTTTCTAGGTCTTTCTCCCTACCTGGGCCAGCGACTTCCTGAGCAGTGGTGCCTGACTGAGTCAAGATCGAGGAGGTGGCAGGTAGGGCCTCAGCCTCTTCTTGCAGGCTCCCACTGGGGCTGGGTGCAAAGCGCTGCACCCACCCCAGCTGTGGGCTGGCCGAGCGGGGCACGGGTTAAAAGCAGAACCAGCAAGTCGCGTCCTGTAGGCCAGTGCGCCGGGCCAGGAAAGACGGCTTCTCCTCTTGTCCCACGCCTCCTCTTGAGAGTCCTTCGTGGAGCTGTGTTCAGATCTTGAGGGCTAGCGCACCTCGAGATCAGCCCCTGTCCCCAAGTGGAGGCCATGCGTCCTGTCCTCGGGAGCAGCAGCTGCGCTCTCTCTTCGGGGACAGAGCTGGACTGAGTCAGGAACTGATGCTGGACCCCGAGAAGCTTGTCTTGGCGGCCGCCGTGCCCACCTCCGCGCTGCAGCCCCGCCGAGCTGACAGGTAGCCGGGAGGGAGGGATGGAGGCGGGAAGAGGAGGGGGCGCGGGCGACGGGAGGAGGAGGGTGGAGCCGCCGGCGCCCCCTCCCTCGGGGCCGGCGCGGCGCGGCGCGGAGACAGAGGAGGCGGCGGGCGCACGGAGAGAGCGATCGCCCGCCCCGCTCCGCTCCAGCTCCGGCCCGACCTCTCCATCCTCGCCCGGCCCCGGCGCGCACCAGCCGGGTAAGAGCCGCTTGGGTTTGGGTTGGCTGCCGCCGAAGCCACCACCGGAGCCACCTCCACGGCCACTGTGGCCGCCAAGCCAAGCCTCCCGGCTTTGTCTGCGTCTTCTCGGCTCCGGCTGCGGCGGTGGCTGCGACTCCAGGACTCGGCTCTCCAGCTCCGCTCACTGAGTGGCGCAGAAGGCTCCGAGCCCAGGGTTCGCTTGGCACAGGGGGGATGGGGTGAAACTTCGCTCAACTTTGGGTTCTGGGGAGAACCTGTTGAAGGCAGGAGTGGCCCCGGGCGGGCAATGGGTGGCAGATGATGGAACCAGTCCCCCAGCTCTCCGTCAAAGCCGTCGGGGGAGGGAAGACTCTCTTCTTGATTGGGACAGGAGAGTTATGCTTTTTGAGGAAGGGTCTGGTGGGCATTGGGGCCACTGAGGACAAGGATCCAGAGGCCGGCGACGAGTGGTCCTGAGCACTCCGATGAGGACCAAGTTTGGGTGCTTAGTCGCTCTCTAGTGCCCAGAGCTGAAGGCGGCTTCAGGGTCTGCATAGACGCGCCACTGGCCACACCTCTTTTGGCCATAGCTGGAGCAGATACGGGGGGGGGGGGGAAGAAAAGACAAAGGCAAGAGAAACAGGTTGCCAGTGTAGTCCTACTGTGTGCCAGCCTGTATGCACAGCGCCCTCCTGCTTTCTGTCAGGGGTCTCCCAAATTGTGTGGGGGGGACATGTAGAGGAGAGGAGGGGGCGAGTTAAAAGACTAGTGATTGTCCCCGAGCTGGTGATCACTCTGAACCTTCTTCCTGGGAGTGGCGAAGTGAGGCCAGACCCAGGCGTTGGTTATGGACCCCCCTCCTCGGTAGCCTTTATCCTCAGTCACCTCCTCCCCGCCCTGCCTGGTGACCTGCGTCTGGGCCCTTTCCCCTTTCAGTTCCTCTCTGAATCTGTTTCTGCCCTTTCCACAGCTGCGCCCCAGGGGCCATGTGGACGCCCGCGACGTCGCTAGACGACCAGAGCATCCTATAAGGTACCGAGGCAGCCAGGGCGCGTTCAGCGGCGGCGCCATGGAGGCCCCTTATTCCATGACTGCGCACTACGACGAATTCCAGGAGGTCAAGTACGTGAGCCGGTGCGGAACGGGGGGAGCCAGGGGGACCTCGCTGCCCCCTGGCTTCCCGCGGAGCACTGGGCGCGGTGCCAGCGGGTCGCGGGCCGGGCTGCCACGGTGGAACCGGCGCGAGGTGTGCCTGCTCTCGGGGCTGGTGTTCGCCGCTGGCCTCTGTGCCATCCTGGCTGCCATGCTGGCACTCAAGTACCTGGGCCCTGGCGCGGTGGGCGGCGGTGGCGGCGGCGCGTGTCCCGAGGGCTGCCCGGAGCGCAAGGCCTTTGCGCGCGCCGCCCGCTTCCTGTCCGCCAACCTGGACGCCAGCATCGACCCGTGCCAGGACTTCTACTCCTTCGCGTGCGGCGGCTGGCTGCGGCGCCACGCCATCCCCGACGACAAGCTCACGTACGGCACGATCGCGGCCATCGGCGAGCAGAACGAGGAGCGTCTGCGGAGGCTGCTGGCGAGGCCCGCGGGAGGCCCCGGCGGCGCGGCGCAGCGCAAGGTGCGCGCTTTCTTCCGCTCGTGCCTCGACATGCGCGAGATCGAGCGTCTCGGGCCGCGGCCCATGCTGGAGGTCATCGAGGACTGCGGCGGCTGGGACCTGGGCGGCGCGGCCGAGCGCTGGGACCTCAACCAGCTGCTGTACAAGGCGCAAGGCGTGTACAGCGCCTCGGCGCTCTTCTCGCTCACGGTCAGCCTGGACGACAGGAACTCCTCGCGCTACGTCATCCGCGTGAGTGCGCTTCGCCGGCGGCCTGGGGTCCCCTTCCATCCCCCACCCCCATCCCCCCCACAACCCCCCCACTCCCGGCGCCGCGTGCCGCCCGCGGCCCCAGGGTCCACGAGGCCGGTTCACACCGAGCGGGGAGGAGCTGGGCGCGAGCGCGCGCGGGCAGAGCGCTGGAGGAGGGCACAAGTAATTTCCCTGGAGTAATTGCGGTGTTTAGCTGAACCGCGGGAGCCGCAATTTCCAGTCTCCAGGCAGCCGGGGGAGCTGAGAATGGGGGACCTCAGGCGTTAGCCCTGAAAGGCTGGGGGTGGCCAGGAATACGAGGCTCTATGTCCCACACCGGTGTCCCGAGCGCGCGTGGTGGTGACCCTCCAGGAGTGCAATAGTGCACAGTGACAAGGGAAGGAGTGAGAAGTGGGCTTTTCCCGGCTTCACCAACAGCGATGGAGCTTTGGCTAGCTTTTATGGAAGAAGAAGGGGCTAGTCCGCCTGCTCCTGGGACTTGTCATAATGGATATTTGACATAGTCTGTCTTTCGTGGATTTGGGTGGGGACTCTGGCAAACTGGCCTTTCACTTCTGACCTGGCATTCTTGTCCCCCTTCCTAGATTGACCAGGATGGGCTCACCCTGCCTGAAAGGACTCTCTACCTAGCTCAGGATGAGGAGAGTGAGAAGGTGCCTGGGCTTGGGCAGCAGGGAAGGATGGGGCCCCTCACGTGCGTGTCTCCCCACTCTGTCCCATTGAGGAGTCCCTGTGTTGGTGCAGATTCTGGCCGCATACAGGGCATTCATGGAGCGACTGCTCGGCCTGCTGGGGGCTGATGCAGTGGAGCAAAAGGCCCAGGAGATCCTGCAGCTGGAACAGCGGTTGGCCAATGTGAGCAGCAGGGCCCTGGGGCTGCTGGGGCTGAGGCAGGGGCAGGGAGCTCAGGGCAGGCCTGGGTCAATCTGCTCTCCACCCCAGATCTCTGTGTTGGAGTATGATGACCTCCGGAGAGATGTCAGCTCCATGTACAACAAAGTGACACTGGGGCAGCTGCAGAAGATCACTCCCCATGTGAGTGTGGCCCAGACCTGGTGGCATGGGATGGGGGAGTGACTGGGGACTCCAGATCACCCTCCCCAGGGATGTCCCAGGTCTTCCATGTCCCTGGCTTCCCCTGTGCTTTTTTTTTTTAAAAAAATTTCTTTTTAAAAAAATATACATATATACAATTTATTTGTTTATTTAAGAGAAAGAGGCAAAGAGAGATACAGAGAGAATGGGCACGCCAGGGCCTCCAGCCACTGCAAACGAACTCCAGATGCATGTGCCATCTTGTGCATCTGGCTTATGTGGGTCCTGGAGAATCGAACTGGGATCCTTTGGCTCTGCAGGCAAACGCCTTAACCGCTAAGCCATCTCTCCAGCCCCCATGTGCTTTCTTGTCGGCCCTCTGTCACTCCTCAGCTTCGGTGGAAGTGGCTGCTTGACCAGATCTTCCAGGAGGACTTCTCCGAGGACGAGGAGGTGGTGCTGCTGGCCACAGACTACATGCAGCAGGTGGCACAGCTCATCCGCTCCACACCGCGCAGGTGCGCCTGCACATGGCCACCCCTTTGCTCCCTGTCTCAGGGCCCCTCTGCTTGCACCCTAAAGCTGGCTGCTTGTTGACTCTGAATTTCCACCTCTGCCCCCGGGGGAGGGAGGGGAGGCAGGTGGGAGCACTGACAGGAAGCCAGATCGCTAGGGCAGATGCTGGTGCTTGCTTCTGCCCTGTGGGAGCCTGGGCAGGTGGAAGTCTCCCAAGCTCTCCCGTCTTCCCCTGGGATGGTGAGGGTTAGAGTCTGGATATCACCAAGGGAACACTGCCCATGGGCCACCTTGGCCAGCTCTGAGGCAACCTCCCCCGAGTGTCTGATTTCCTGTCACACAAGAAGGAGGGAAATAAATGATGCTTTAATGAGACCCATCAAGGTCAGAGCTGGGTCCTCCAGTTGGTAAAAGATCATGTGTGTGACGGGGCCTCAGGACACTTCAAGTTGATCTCTGCATACATATGGCTCTTTTCCCTTCTCAGTGGATTGGGGGTGGAGCCCACCATAGCATGGAAGGACAGATGGGTAGGCCCGGGGTGGTCTACTTGCATGTGTATTTGGACAACCCCTGCTTCACCGGGCCTCCAGGATCCTACACAACTACCTGGTGTGGCGTGTAGTGGTGGTCCTGAGCGAGCACCTGTCCCCACCGTTCCGTGAGGCACTGCACGAACTGGCGAGAGAAATGGAGGGCAGTGACAAACCCCAGGAGCTGGCCCGAGTCTGCCTGGGCCAGGCCAACCGCCACTTTGGCATGGCTCTTGGTGCCCTCTTTGTACATGAGCACTTCTCAGCTGCCAGCAAAGCCAAGGTCAGGCTGCTCTGGGTGTAGGGGGGGGGTGCAAGCGCTGAACTTGGTGTGGAGAATGGGAGGCCCCAGGTTGGGTTTAGGGCTTAGCTGTCCTCCTTCCCCAACCTCCTCCCACAGAATGGCTACATGCCACCCACTGCAGTTGACCCTCTTTGCCTTTCGCCTGCTGGCTCTTCTGAGCCACGCATAGGAGGTGTGGTCTCAGGCCTGTACAGGATTGTGCTGGGACCGTTTCCTCTTTTAGACTGGGAGCTTATTGTCAGAATGTTGGGCGAGGATCCCTATCTCCCAAGTCTCTCCTTAGTTTCCAGCATGGTGCCCTGTGCTGAACAACTGGCACTGGATGGATGATAGGCAAACCCTTGGTATCAACGGCTGAGGGCTACATCTGAAGCCTCCTTGCTTGACTCTTGGTCCCTCACTCCCGACCTGGCAGGTGCAGCAGCTGGTGGAAGACATCAAGTACATCTTGGGCCAGCGCCTGGAAGAGCTGGACTGGATGGATGCCCAGACCAAGGCAGCTGCTCGGGCCAAGGTGAGATGCTCTCTGAGTCCCAGTTGTCAAGTCTACACACATTGTTTTGTGTGTCTGTTGTGTGCTAGGCTGAGGGACTGACGGGAGAGAAGAGGCCAACATGCCTTTGTGGAATTGATATCCCCTGCCTTCACTTGACCCCCACACGCGCGGAGGAGCTTCCTCGTCTCTCAAGGCCCTTTGCCACTCCTCCTGCCCTCTCCTCTGCAGCTCCAGTACATGATGGTCATGATTGGCTACCCAGACTTCCTGCTCAGACCTGAGGCTGTGGACAAGGAGTATGAAGTAGGTGCCATTTCCCTTCCGTGCTCAGCACGCTTCTTCACGCCCTTGGCCCAGACCTCGGGGAAGCCCACCACCAGACACAGAGGAGAAATCCTGGCTCCTCAGCAAATGACCTGGCCTGTCCCAGTCTGCTGGTGAGCATCACTCGTCCCCCATGCAGTTTGAGGTCCATGAGAAAACCTACTTCAAGAACATCTTGAATAGCATCCGCTTCAGCATCCAGCTGTCTGTCAAGAAGATTCGGCAGGAGGTGGACAAGTCCACGTGGGTGCCTAGCCCTGAGCTGGGATTTGGGAGGGCCATGAAGAGAGAGAGAGAGAGAGAGGGCTTCTAAGACCAGGAACCATGTACAGGGCTGGGGTGGGACCAGTAGGATGGTGGCCCAGGGTGGTGGGGGACTGGAAGATACACTGTCAGAAGCTAACTGTGTGACCAGGGTCACCTTCAAAGAAGGCATAATGTGAGGCGTGGGAGGGGGTAGGCGGCGCACATCCCTCAGCTGACTCCATCCTCTTTTCACAGGTGGCTGCTCCCTCCACAGGCGCTCAATGCCTACTATCTGCCCAACAAGAACCAAATGGGTAAGGAGGTGTGTCCTGACCAAGGGCGGGGCCTGGAAGTGGGCGCGTCTCCCACTGACCATTCTCTCCCCTTAGTGTTTCCTGCTGGAATCCTGCAGCCCACACTGTATGACCCCGACTTCCCGCAGTGAGTAGAAAACCTACGGGGTGTAGCTGAGCTCATAGACCTTGCCGGCAGTTTGGGGGGCAGTGGGGGGCAGTGGACTTCATTACTCCAGCACCAGGCTGAGTTATGTCAGCTGCAGACCGTGGGTCCCCAAAGTCCCGTTTCATCCTTGACTACTCAGGAGAATTTGTAGCCTTGTTTTTCTGTATAACTTCCTGGGTACACCCTTACCTGTTTTAGGCTTGTTTAGGTGTTTCAAAAGTGGAGGACTCTAGTGATGAGGAAGGAGGCCAAATCCCCATGTGAGTGCCTCAGTTTCCTTCCTGTCTCCATCCCCCTCTCAGCCGCTACCACCTTTGTTAGATGTTATTTTCTAAAAGATAGCTGGGCAGGCGCCATTGGCCCCTTTCACAGAGCCTGTGAGGAAGCTGAGGAACCCGTGTCCAGAACCCCAAGGCCTCCCCGGTTACCTCCTGGGGGCCTGGGCAACAGTGTTGGGGCTCTCAGAGGGTAGGTGAAGGCGGGGGCCTGACCACTGCTGCTGTGGGTTCCAGGTCTCTGAACTACGGGGGCATTGGCACCATCATTGGGCATGAGCTGACCCATGGCTATGATGACTGGGGTGAGGCCTGAGGGGGAACTGGGTGAGGGGGAGGACAGGCAGAGGGCTGGTGGGGAGAGGAAAGGCGCGCTCCAGATCCAGCCTGGTCCTGGGATGGAGGCTCAATCTTGGCCTGTGGGCCTGGTGTCTACAGGGGGCCAGTATGACCGCTCAGGGAACCTACTGCACTGGTGGACAGAGGCCTCCTACAGCCGCTTTCTGCGCAAGGCTGAGTGCATCGTCCGCCTCTATGACAATTTCACTGTCTACAACCAGCGGGTAAGACCCCCCCCCACACACACACCACATCTGGCTGGGCATGGATTTGGACCATGCATATTCCAAATAAGGTCCTTGCACACCCGCTCAGGGTCTCATGCGTATGCACGTGGTGAATTCACACAGACTCATAGTACACAGTGTGGGGGTTGGGGGAGGAAGCAGGCCTTTTCCAGAGTCACTGGGAAAAGAAAGGCGAGAGACGCTGCGGGAGAGACAGGGGCCCAGGGTAGTCAGGTCTTCGGGAGGCCAGAGGCCCCGTTCAGCCCTCTCTCTTCCATTCTGCAGGTAAATGGGAAGCACACGCTCGGTGAGAACATCGCGGACATGGGTGGCCTCAAGCTGGCCTACTATGTGAGCCACCCAGCCTGCCCCGTGTCCCTTCTGGGGGACAAGTGGGAGCTGATGAGGGTCCCAGACTGGGGACACAGCCCCTCCCTGTCCCCCCTGCTGAACTCTGGCCTGGGCTGGGATCCACCGGAAAGCGAAGTGACAGGCACTACCTTCATCAGGAGAGCAGGGCTTCCCGGACAGGGTTGGCCACTTGGCCTGGCATCGGTCTGCAGGGACAGGAGGATAGCCAGGCTCAGTGGGTGGCATAGAGCTGAGGCTGGTGAGGGAGGGGCTGGCTTTCAGGCACAACATCCTGGGAGGGGCTGACCATGCAGAAGATGGAGACGAGGCAGTGTGCAAGGCAGGTGTGCACAAGAGCTCCCCACTTCCTTCATCCTCAGGCCTATCAAAAGTGGGTACGGGAGCACGGCCCGGAGCACCCGCTGCACCGACTCAAGTATACACACAACCAGCTCTTTTTCATTGCCTTTGCCCAGGTGAGCTGAGTCGGGACTGGGCAGGGACTGGGAGGAGGCACAGCATCCTGGCTCGTTCTCACTTTGCTCAGGGCTCAGATGACCATCCCTGGCATCTAGTCTGTCTCCCATCACCTGTACCCTCAGAGGATTTTTTTTGTTGTTGTTGTTTTGTTTTGTTTTTCAAGGTAGGGTCTCACTCTAGTCCAGGCTGACCTGGAATTCACTCTGTAGTCTCAGGGTGGCCTTGAACTCTTGGCCAGCCTCCCACCTCTGCCTCCCAAGTGCTGGGATTAAAGGTGTGCACCACCACGCCTGATCCCTCAGAGGTTTTGATGGAGGGGGCCCTTAAGGCCTACATGGGGGTAGAGAGTCAGCAGTAGACACGAGGCTCCATCTCCTCCTCTCCTTCCCTCTCCCTTCTGGGGGCCTAGAACTGGTGCATCAAACGGAGGTCGCAGTCCATTTACCTGCAGGTGCTGACTGACAAGCATGCCCCTGAGCACTACCGGTGAGTCCGCCTGCCTGGGCTATCTCCTGGGTTTGTGTGAGAGCAGCAGGGCGGGGTTGCGGAGCAGGGAGGGGTAGATGTCAGCCCCAGCAGCGGGAGTGGGATGGCTGCCGGGTCCCATGTTATCGGAGTCTCTCCATCACCTCAGGGTGCTGGGCAGCGTGTCCCAGTTCGAGGAGTTCGGTCGGGCCTTCCACTGTCCCAAGGACTCTCCCATGAACCCTGTCCATAAGTGCTCCGTGTGGTGAGCCTGGCCACCTGCCTGTATGCCTGCACGCCCCCACCGCCCTGCACGGATCACTTCTGCCGGCTGCCGGGGCAGCATGTACCCTGTGATGCCCTGCTCCAGGCTCATCTGCCTTCCAGTCATCCTCCAGTCTCCTGCGGTCCCTCACTTCAGCAGGGTCCTGGGTAGGGGTGGGACTGGGTTTCAAGGGCACTTACAGAGAAATGCTAGATTCGCCTCTATGGAGTGGGATTCCTGGCCAGGCTGGGCTGTACAGGTCCCACTGATGTGTTCTTGCTCATAAGTCTGGTCAATAAAACTGCCGTACTGTCTCACTGGCCTCCAGAGCACGTGGGGCTTGAGGGTCCCTCTGAGCAGGAGGCCCAGGCTGACAGCACAGCTGGGACCCTGGAGAGGACAGTATTGATTATTTCCCCCTCCGGTTGCTCTGACGTGGCTGTTTCTGTCTTACCTTCCCAGGCTCTTTTGTCCTTTCTCTCTCCTTCCTTCCTTCCTTCCTTCCTTCCTTCCTTCCTTCCTTCCTTCCTTTCTTTCTTTCTCTCTCTCTTTCTTTCTTTCTTTCCTTCTTTCTTTCTTTTTTTTTTTTTTTTTGGTTTTTCGAGGTAGGGTCTCACTCTAGCTCAGGATGACCTGTCATTCACTATGTAGTCTCAGGGTGGCCTCGAACTCACAATAATCCTACCTCTGCCGCCAAGTGCTGGGATTAAAGGCGTGCGCCACCATGCCCTGCTCTTTTGTCCTTTCTATCAAGTACTGCTTCCTTCTTAGCCCATCCATTCTTCCTTCCTGCCCCCACCACCCTGCAGGGGCTTCCTGGCAAGTCCAGGGCACTCCACCTGCCTTTCAGCCTTTCAGGATGCTGCCAAGACTTCTCAGCTGTGGGACACACGAAAGGCTTCTGCAGTGTCTCAGCCAGGCTTCACCGTCAACTCCTCCTCTGGGAGAGTGGACCTAGCCCACGAGTTCTGTGCAGCCCCCATAACCTCTAGGCTTCAGCTTGGAGTAGGGGCTCCTGGGTGTGGTAAGGAAAGGAGTGTAGGCAGTTAGGCGAGAGTCTGTGGGCATAGCTGGTAGTGGGGGAGGGGGTACAACCGGAGTGAGAGTCCTGTATTGGGCAGCCCGGGATTCCCAGCTGCAGAGATAGGGACCAGCAGGAAGCTGCCCCTTCCTCCCAGGTTTGTTTCTTACTTCAGGGGTCTCATCTCCACGTCACCACATCATCTGTTTCTGCCAGCATGCCCCTTAGCCTTATGTGACATTTAAGCTCAGTGTGTCTGTCAAGGACAGCTCATGGCATGTTTGATGGAGCTAGACCCTGTGAAGTAGGTGTTCTCAGACTGTTTCTCCTGAGCTGGGCACATGCATACCGTGCCTCTCCATAGCAGAGACAGGAGAGAGAGTCCTCTGCCCACCTTGACCTGCCAGCTACCCGGGGGCCTGGATATCTGAAGCCCTCCAAGTCCCCAAGCATTTTTTAAAATTCCTTTTTAAAAATTTTATTTGCAAGCAGAGAGAGAGAGAAAGAGAAGAGAGAGAGAGAGAATGGGCACACCAGGGCCTCTAGCCACTGCAAACGAACTCCAGACACATGTGCCCCTTGTGCATCTGGCTTACATGGGTCCTGGGGAATCGAACCTAGGTCCTTTGGCTTTGCAGGCATACGCCTTAATTGCTAAGCCATCTCTCCAGCCCCCCCAAGCATTTTTTTTTCTGACTGAAACAGGGGCTCCAGAACCAGCTTCTGTGCCTTTATCCCAGGCTCCCCAGCTCTGCCCACGTCCAGTCTCCTGCCTCCCTGATGGCAATCCAGGAAGGCCTGGGTTTAGCAGGCCTCCTGAGGACCCTCCAGCACCACCAACATGGGGCACTTCTGCCCTGCTTAGGAATCAGCCCTCAGGGCCATGCCCCTACCTGTATAGCTGTGCCCTTGCTGAGGACGTGGGAAGGCAGATGCTGAGAGAGGACATGAACTTCCCTTACCCAGAGGCTGTTCCTGAGCAAGTTGGAGTTGCCTTGGGCATTGGCTGAGTATCTTACGGGGTGGAGGAGTGTGTGTGACAGCACAACTTCTGAAACCCTGCCTCAGTTTCCCTTCTGTTTGGTGTATAGCTGTGAAAGCCCTTTCTGTCAGGTGGTGATGGAATTCTAGAAGGGTCAAGGGGCAGGCTGTGGAGTTGGCTCATCTTTGTGGTAGGCATGCTCCAAGTTGCTCGCTGGGGTGACAGCCATCGTCCACAGAGCATTTAATAGCAGGGAAATACAAGAGCTGGGGGTTGTGATAACAGTGCTTAAGCTTCTGGGCATCCACCTGTGGGTCCATGTGCCGAGGGGCCTCCCTACTGCCACCTGGGCAATGTCCTCAGATGCTGGCTTCCTGGGCCTCTGCACCAAATTTGATTGTTACCACCTACAGCTTTGAGACTGGCCTTGAGTCTGGGGGCTACTGATGGGTGACCTTGGCAAGGGAGCCACCCTCTCTTGGTCCTAGGATTTTCATCTGTGTAGGCGTGAAGGGTGCCCCCTGCACCACTTCACAGCCACCTGTGACATTGGAGCTACATAGCTGCTATCTCATAGTCCCCCCCTCTCCAGCTCTGCCCCATCCTGGTCCATGCCTGTGAGCCCTGCTCAGGGTCCTCAAGGCCAAAGATGCCAGGGGTGCCCCTCATCCCAGGGGTACACCTCTGTGTTAGGGAAAGCTTCAAAGCTAGCTAGGAAGATGACTGGGGAAGGAATAAATGTTAATGCTGGTGGGCCCAGTTCCAACATGGTGGCCTTGGGAATTCTGGGACACTCAGAAAGGGCACAGAGTGTCTGGTGTCACTGAGCCCCATGCTGTCTTACCTCACTTAGTGGGGGTCTATATTTAGGTCTCTACACCCCTGTGGTTGCTTCTGAGCTGATCAAGATGTCCAGCATGCTGTGGTATGTATGTCCAGTAAAGGACCCTGAGTAACTGTTTTTTTATCATAATATTTTTAAAATTTCTTTTTATTAGATATGGACATATTTAATATGTAAACAATACATGTTGGTATCATCCTTTTCCTCCTCCCTGCCCCTTTTCTGAAGAGGCCTTCCTCGTTGGGGATACAGGTCAACCCCATGGGGATTGTGGGTCATGCATTGTGGGGGCAGCAGTTAGTTATGGGGGAGAGGCAATGTCTCTGTGCATAATGTCCCAACTTGTGGCTCTAACAATCTTTCCGCCCCCTCTTCTGCAAAATTCCCTGAGCCATGCTGGGAGCATTTTAAGTCTACTTTAGTGATGGGCTCGTAGGAGCCTCTGGATCTCTGGTTTGGTAGGTGTTGAGTGTCCTCAGTGTCTGTCTCCTTCACCCTTGTGCTGATATCAGGTTCACTGAGAAAGCAGCTCTCTTGCTCATTTCCCCAGTTCCTCTGTGGTTTCAGCTGGGTCAGGGGTGGAGTGTGCTGGGTCGTTTATCTCCTCAGGTCCTGCTCCCATCTGAAAAAGAGAAGCAGATTCTCCAATGGAGAGTGAAGTCAGCACCGGTTAAGTGGGATAACCATTACTAATTTAGAGAGAATTTAAAGGGTGTAGACCCTCTTATAGCCCAAGATTAGTGTGAGCTTGACAATGGAAAGCAGAATCATTATCTGGATATGGTTCTTATTTCCCAGTTCCAGATATGGTTTCCTTTCCACTGAGTGGATCTGTTAGCCAATCCAAGAGCAGTTGGTTACCAACCATGGCTGTGTGTCACTATTGCACTTGTGTGAGCATCACGTCAGGTTGTTTGCTTCTGAGTCTCTTGGACTTTGAGTTGCTCAGACAGATGTTGGCCACTTTTCCCCAGTAGCTCATGTAGCGCCTTCTGTCACTAGATGAGCTAACTGGGGACTGGCTCTCTTCCAATTTCCAGCCAGTCTCTCCATGTTCTGTACCGACAGTATATGGTGTCTTCGGCAGTAGGGACTTACCATTAACCTCTGGTGAGTAATCAAGTGCTCTGACAGAAGTCTGTCTTGTTTGTTTTGGGAGATCTAGGAGGTCTCTCTGATCAACAGCTCATTGTGGATGTAGACCACATCCTGGATAACAGATTTTTAAATTTTTTTAAATTATTTTATTTATTTTTGGAGAGAGACACAGAGAGAGATAGACAGAGAGGGAGGGGGAGACAGAGATGGGTGCGCCAGCAGCCTCTCAGCTGCTGTGAAAGAAATCCAGATGTGTGCGTCCCCTTGTAGGCAAGTGTGGCATTGCACCCTTGCACCACTTTGCATCTGTCTAAACGTGGGACCTGGAGATTGGAACCAGCGTTCTTAGGCTTAGCAGGCAGGCACCTTAACCGCTAAGCCATCTCTCCAGCCCTGGATAACAGATTTTTAAATAGATTGACCCTCTACTCCCCAGGGTTCTCCATATGAAATCCTCCTGAGGGTGGGTTCTTATAGCACTTGGATTTCTTCTTTTGGCCCCTTAGGTGAGCTGGTCCTTCCCTATCCCTCTGCCTCCTATGATGAGCAGTACCCCAATTTCTCCCTCTCCACCCCCAAAACTAGGTGCAGTTCCAGACTTCCTGAGGGCTTGTGTGCTCAGGGTTCATGGCCCATGCAGTTGCTGAGGTCTGTGCGCTCTCTCTCTCTCTCTGCCTTTCCTCCTCCCTCTGTCCCCCCTTCTGAGTTCCTCACCCCTTCCCTGAGCTGACTTGAGACACCTACTTTCTCTTATTAGAAAGAGCAATTTCCAGGGTCGGGCGTGGTGGCACATGCCTTTAATCCCAGCACCCGGGAGGCAGAGGTAGGAGGATTGCTGTGAGTTCAAGGCCACCCTGAGAATACATAGTGAATTCCTGATCAGCCTGGGCTAGAGTGCCTGCCTTGAAAAAAAGAAAGAAAGAAAAAAAAAGAAAGAACAATTTCAGGCAGAGGATGTAACTCACTTGGTAGAGTACTAGCCCCAGTAAGCATGAAGCACTGGATTTGAGTGGGGTGGTGCAAGCCTATAACCCTAGCACTCAGAAGGTGGAGGCAGGAGGGTTGAGAGTTCAAGGTCATCTTTGGCTACATAGAGTTCAAGGACAGCTTGGGCTACATGAAACCTTGGAGAAAAGAGAAAGAGAGAGAGTTCCCTTCCTCTGGCTGGCTTTAGGCGTGTACAGAAGCTGCACACTTTCTGCCCACCCCAGGGTCATGCTGTGTCAGGACAGAGCAGGAGTCGCTATCAGAGCCCAGCTAGCCTTCTTGTGTCTTCACAGCCTCTGTATTAGCGAGACAGCTGTACAGAAAGGAATGACTTCTTTCCCACTCCTTAAGAGGCAGAAGGATTTCTGCTTAAATTAGCATTGTCCTCTTCCTGTTCCCCTGACAAGGTGCCACAAGCCCTTCCAGCATCTCCCACCCCACATGGGCTATGAAGGGGCTTCTTGAGAAGTCAAGACCCCACCCTCCAGGTCGAGGCTATTGTGCAGCAATTGATCTGCAGGAGGCAGTTGTCTGGGAGTATTTCTTGGGGAAAAATACACTGCCGATCACGCTATTTATAATTCCTTCATATGCTTCTAGAAGATTTCAGGACAATGAGAAATTAAGCCCATCCTCCCTAGGGAAGTCCTGCTCAATAAGCTCACTTGTCATTGCATCTCCGAGTCCACGGATTTGGATGGCATGTACCTGACGGAGGCCTTGGCAACCTCGCAGAGGCAAGCGGCTCTTCCCTGCTGCATCCACCAGGCAGTCCTTGGGCTGTGCCTGCAGCACCATGAGGACTGGGGACTCCTGCTTAATAAGGCTGTTTCCCCTTGGAGGGAAATAGTGTGGCCCCGCCTTTCCTCTAGTCGATCTTATGGTGAGCTGGGCCCCATCCCTGCTGTCCTGGTCTCCCCGCTCACAGCAGGACTCCGCATCCTCTGTCTAAGGCAAACCACAGCTCTGGCAGATAATGTCTTACTCCGTCCCCCTTGCTGCACATGTGACATGTGGCTCATCTTGAGCTGCTGAGGTCTCCCAGGGTGAGGACTCAGCTTCAGCTTGTTTATTGTCCCATGGCTTCACTTGTTGTGACCCCCACATTCTATCAGCTGTGCCTCATTTTACCCCATGTCACCTGTTCCAACCACCCTTCTGAGAGACAGATGGCGTGCTCTGTCGCAGCAGAAATAAACTCACTTAGGGGGTCATAGAAGACGCCTCTTCTTTTTTGCCTGGGCTGCCGCCAAAGCTTGTTCAGGGCTCAGGATGCCTAGAGGGATGTACTGGGCACTGGATTCGGTCCCGAGCCGGCCGGAGTCCAGCATGAGCTCATCTGGTGGAAGGCAAGACAGGCGCCTGACTTCTCACAGCCTTGGAGCTGCCCTGGATCCAGAGCCTCTGGCAGCCACTCACAGTGATTCATTGGGCCAGCAGGCAGCTCAACTCCCCAAGCTGCTGTCACATGGTGCTGTTAAAGTGCATCTCTCCTTGTCTATACTTTGCATAAATAATAGTAATAAAAAAACTCTCCTACCTTCCTATGGGAACAAACGATTGTGGGGACTGTTGTCAGGGACCTGCGTGGGATATTTGAAGGTGGTTTGTTGGGGAACATTTTCCTCTCACCTGAGCAGCCCAAGCTGAGACGGGGGGGGGGGGAGTTGTAGAGGATTCCATGCTGGATGATTGTGACAATTTGCATATCTGTCAGGTAAAGAAAAGACCAGAACAGGGCATCAGGTCCTGGTCATCTCCCTATTAAGGGCAGCTGGTGGCCGGGCCATTCAGGTAGGGGAAGCCCATTTTGTCCTTAAAGGTCAGCTCAAGAGCCCCCATGGCTGGCTCCCTGGCACTGTGCCAAGAGTGCTGCAAAGATTGGCTTTCCCCGTGGCCAAGGTTATGTCAAGGGGAGCTCCCAGCTGCTTGCGGGTGCTGCAGGCTGGAATAAGTAGGCCCTGGGGCTGCCTTAGATTCAAGGGTGCAATTGTGAACGCTGCACCGCTTCCCGAGACCTCTAGAGGGCCAGAGGCTGGATTCAGTAGAAGCTTCCTCAAAGAGCCAGTCTGCTGTACAGACGTAACGGGGTCAGGGTACCTTGTTTCCAGTATCAGTGGGGCCAGCATCAGATACAATGTTGAAACCAAAGGCCGGGGTGGGGGCAGAGGGAAGAGCGCACGTTTCACTTGCCTAAGCACTCCCAAGAAGCTGAGTCAGCTTGCCAGTTTGTGCTAGCCACCAGGGCTGGCCAGGGCCAGGGGCTTTGCGTGCAGAACCCTCTGAACCTGCCTGAGCTGATCTGTCATGGCAAAGCCCCCACCATCACAGGGAGCTGGACCTACCTGGCCCAGGGGCTTGGCTAGAGAGACATCAGGCTCTCCTGAATACTGCCCTCTCTGCAAGCTGCCCTTGACAGCACCCTGTAAAGGGAATAGACACTGTTTAATATGGAGCTCCAGGCTTGGGATATAGTTCAGTTGGTAAAGTGCTTGCCTAGCACAGTGCCCAGCATCACATAAACCAGGTGTGGTGTCTGACACCTGTAATTCTAGAACTTGGGAGGCAGAGGCAGGAGGATCAGAAGTTCAAGGCCACCGGGTTGTGGTAGCACATGCCTTTACTCCCAGCACTTGGGAGGCAGAGGTAGGAGGATTGCTGAGAATTTGAGGCCACCCTGAGACTACATAGTGAATTTTCTAGGTCAGCCAGAGCTACCTTGAAAAACCAAAAAAAAAAAAAAAAAAAAAAAAAAAAAAGGAATAAAAAGAAGCTGTTCAAGGTCATTCTCAATTACAATAGCACATTGGAGGCCAGCTTGGTGTGTATGAGACCTTGCTAAAGCAAAACAAACAAACAAACAAACAAACAAACAAAATAAGCAGGAGCTGGAGAGATGGCTTGGCGGTTAAGCCTAAGGAGCCAAGTTCAATTCCCAAGTACCCATGTACAGCCAGATAAACAAGGTGGTGCATGCATCTGGAGTTCTTTTGCAATGGCTGGAGACTCTGGCACTCCCATTCTTCTCTCTCTCTCATAAATAAATAAATAAATAATAAATAAAATTTAAATATGTATACTTAAGAAAACAAAAGGAAAAACAACATGCTCCTTGCTGGCATCTTCACTTTTCACCTGGGCACCCACCCTCCAGGATTCTCAGGTGTTCCAGAGGAAAACAATGGGTGCCTCAGCCAGAGGTTGTCACAGTTCGCCCCCCCCACCCCACCCCGTTCACTCACAGTGGATGTCAGCGTATGAGTTTGATGTGTCTACCTCAGTGGATTTATGTAATCTAGTTTTAACCAAAGGAATCCTTCAATATGATCAAGTGGCTTACAAGACTCCTGTCAAGAACAGGAGAATAATCCCTGTAATTCATAGCCAGATAAGCTTCAAACAGAAGTGGCTGGACTGGTGACTTCCATGCATGCCTGTCACCAGTCACAGATACGGCAAGACGTTAACCTCCAATGCAAGCAAACAGAGGCAGCAAAACCGACTGCTTGGAGCCGCCCGTCCCCATCCTCCCCAATGAAGCATGCACCCGGGGCGCCTGTGTCTTCAGATATTCATAGGTAGCAAGCACATGGAGTCCTCGTGGTTCTCCAGACATTTACAGACGGCTTTCAGAGCATGAAGACAAACCCCCCACAATCTTCCCCCAATATTGTTTAAAGTTATGTGCTTCTCAACCCAGTACTTTTTGAGATTTCCCTAAGCAACAATAAATATTTGGAAGGCTTCTTGAAAGTTTCTTGCATGGAGGAAAAAAAAATCACCTAGCACCAGGCAAACACCTTTTCTTTCTGCTGCAGTAAAAATGGCAGGAACAATGAATAGTAAACGATATGTCGACAAACCGAAAGGTACATCTTTGTCAGCAAATACTCTTGAATGATGTGGGGAAAACATTGCCGTAGATTGGAAGCGACGAGTATTAGAGCAAATTACCCAGTGTGGGAGGTTTGCCGTACAGTTGGCTTAAAGCACAGATGTTTCTAATGCATCTCAGCTTAAGGTATCTGCTAGATTCTCTTCCAATAAGGAAACTCACAAACCACTTGGTTGTGTGTGTGTGTGTGTGTGTGTGTGTGTGTGTGTCGCGTGCATGCCACTAAAGTAAAGATCTAGCAGAGAAGATATACTGCCCACAGTAAATGCTTTGTTGAATAAAAACAATGTTGTATGGGAAATAGTAGGAGAAGAACCACTGATGGAGATGCTACCCGTAAAAGATTTTTTTTTTTTTTTTTTTTAGGATTCTGGCTAACAGTAAGCATGCAGGGGCCGCAGCGCATGCGTAATTCACTCACCAGCTTCTCCATGCGCAAAGCGCCGCAGGAGACAAGAGTTCCTGAGCACATAGCTGATGCTGTGGGAGGCCCTCCATGGGGTTAATTTCATAAAACCAAGGTCGTTTTATTGGATTAGAATCGTTGATACTGGGTACTGAGATTGGGTGTGATCACGAAGGCTTTCCCAACCACAGAGAATGAGTCACGCAGGGGTTGTGACCAAGTCCTGAAAGAAGATGCCCTGAGTTTCCCTTTCTTCCTGCCTAACTTTCTCTCCCCCCCGCCGCTGCTGGGCTCCTGTTGAGACAGGGTCTTCCTTGCCCAGACTAGCCTGGAATTTCCAGGCTCAAGAAAGCCCTCTGCCTCAGTGTCCCCAGTAGCTGGGAGCACAGGTGCGTGGCTACATAGGCCCCTTTCTTCTCCTTCTTCTCCTTCTCTTTCTTTTCCTTCTCCCCTCCCCACACGCTGCTTCCTTTGTGGTTTTTGAGACAGGTTTCACGTCACAGCCCTAAACTAACCTAGAGCTCACTATCTAGCCCAAGCTGGCCTTGAACTCACAGCTATACTCTTAGCTCAGCCTTCCAAATGATGGGGATACAGGCATGTGCCAACACACTTGGCTCTTTCTTCTTAAAGATGAGTGTGGTGACATTTTTGAGGAGATGACAGCTGCCTGCTTAGGCACTCAGTGAAAAGCTTGAAAAAGCAAATATCCTTTCCAAATGCGCTTTCCTTACGCATGCTCTTTATCAAGGTTTTGTGGGTCTCACTCTAGCCCAGGCTGGCCTGGAATTCACGGTGCTTCCCAAGTGCTGGGGTTAAGGGCATGTGCCACCACACCCAGTCTTCATGTTCTTTATTAAGGAGTCATTTTTTTTTTTAGTTTTTTTTTTTTTTTTAGATCACACTCTGACCCAGGCTCTGCAGAAACTCTTTGTTACCCTCCAATCTCAGCCTCTGGAGTACTGGGATTATAGACATAAACCATCATGCCCAGCTAAGGATCTCTTTAACGAGAAAGTAAAAAGCCCATTGTCTTTGAATAACAAACACTAAGGAAGGAACATTTAAAAACTGTTTTATTGGGCTGGAGAGATGGCTTAGCAGTTAAGGCGTTTGCCTGCAAATCCAAAGGATCCCGGTTCGATTCTCCAGGACCCACGTAAGCCAGATGCCCATGGTGGCACATGCGTCAGGAGTTCATTTGCAGTGGCTGGAAGCCCTGGCGTGCCCATTCTCTCTCTCTCTCTCTCTCTGCCTCTTTTTCTCTTTCAAATAAACAAATGAAATATAAAATATTTTTAAAAATCAACTTATTTATTTATCTCTGTGTGTGTGCGCACATCATGGTGCATGTGTGGAGCTCAGAAGACAGCTTCAGGGTTTCTGTGTACCACCTTCTTTGAGACAGGGTCTATTGATGCTGCAAATGAATGGGCAGACTAGCTAGTGTGAGCTTTGGATTCTCCTGGCTGTGCCTCCCAATAAGGAGTAGTGTGTGTTGGGATCATAGACAGACGTGCCGCTTTGCACCTGGCTTTATGTGAGCGCTAGAGAATTGAGCCCAGTCAGAAGGCTTTGCGAGCAAATGAACCACTGAACCATCTCTCCACCCCGAGGGAAGAATATTTGAGAACAGGTTGCAAGAGGGTTTTCACTTGTGCTTGCTTCTGTGTACCTGGTGGATAAAATCCTCCTACATACACCTTGAGGCTTGGAGGCAGAGACTAATCAAATCTTTTTTTTTTTTTTTAATTTAGATAAATCCACACACCATAAAATTCACTCCTTTAAAGTACATAATTTAGTGGTTTTCAGAGTATTCACAAAATTGTGGAACTACTAACCACCATTTTATCCCAGAATAAGCTGCTTTTAAAGCCTACAGTTTTAAAAACAAAGAGGTCCTTGGGTTTTAAACAAATTTATAGAACATAAACATGTAACACCTTCCCATTGTGTTGAAAGACCAACTAATTGACACCAAAGGAAGACAGAACTGTATCAGTTGGAGCTTAGCAAAAGCCCTGCATAATTGCTGGGTGGAATTTAGAATGGAGTGTGATGATTTAGGAAGCTCGGCTATCGATGCCGTCTTCCATTCAGTGCCCATATTTTTGTGACAGCCACTAAAATCCAGAATGGAGACAAACTACCCTGAGGGCCAGGACTTCAAATTGATGATTCACAGTGTTAAATCAAGATTTTAGTAAAGAAAGGAGCACATTCAATCATACTAATGTTGCTAGTGGGAGCAAAATGTGTTTTTGTACCTTTGTAAATGCACAAATAAATTTGTAATGTTGCAAAATTTGCTGGAAAACATGGTTCATTCTATCATTAGGTAATTCTTTTAAATGTCCTCACTGAGCAGGTTAGATACATGCTAAATACAGTTCTACTGGGATGGGAGCTTCAGAATGTTTTCCTGTGTGGGTCAGAAATGTTTAGCGCCTACATCTCCCCTCTGGCTGCCCAGCTCCACCCCTGCACCACCACCTCCCCTAAAAATAAAAGAAAGAAAGAGGGCTGGGGAAATGGCTTAGTGGTTAAGGCATTTGCCTGCCAAGCCAAAAGCCCCCAGTTCGATTCCCCAGGTCCCACGTAAGCCAGGTGCACAAGGAGGCGCATGCATCTGGAGTTCATATGCAGTGGCTAGAGGCCCTGGCCCACCCATTCTTTCTCTCTGCCTCTTCCTCTCTCTCTCTCTCTCTCTCAAACAAACAAATAAAATAATTTTAAGAAGAAAGAAAGAAAGAAAAAGAAGGCAGGTGTGGTGATGCACACCTTTAATCCTAGCACTGGGGAGGCAGGGGTAGAAGGATCACTGTGAGTTCAAGGCCACCCTGAGACTACATGAATTCCAGGTCAGCCTGAGCTAGAGTGAGACCCTACCTTGAAAAACCAAAATAAGTAAATAAATAAAAATAAAAAAATAAAAGACAGCATGCTTCTAGAAACAGCCAAGGTGCCATGTTCTTTCAGGTTTAGCCTAATCCCTACTGAAAGGATTGCAGCCTGAGCACTCTAGATCTCAGCACCTCTTCTAACTGCTCAGAGTTGACTTTTTTTTTTTTTGTTTTTTGAGGTAGGGTCTCACTCTAGTCCAGGCTGACCTGGAATTCACTATGTATTCTCAGGGTAGCCTCGAACTCATGGTGATCCTCCTACCTCTGCCTCCCGAGTGCTGGGATTAAAGGTGTGCACCACCACACCAGGCAAAAATGTGTAGCCCAGGCTGGCCTCGAACTCCTGATCCTCCTGCCTCCACCTCTTCAGCAAATTCCTACTGGCGTGCGCCACCAGTTGACATCTTTTATCCCCCCACCCCCGCACCTACTCTGATCCAGCCACTCCACTGTCCCGTGATAATTGCTGCCTGGGGACCCTTTGCTCTGTTGTTCTGTCTTGTTCAAGCCTTTATTTTGCCCAGGACTCTTGCCTCTCCCTGGCCTAATCTCCATGACCTACCACTCACCTACGCTCTATGCCCCAGGCACTTGGAACTTTTTTTTTTTTTCTCCAAAAAGTGCTACTAGAATGCCTAGTGTGGTGGCTCACACCTGTAGTCTCCGCACTTGTAAGGCTGAGGCAGGAGGATTGCCGCAAATTTGAGGCTACAAGTTTGAGAACTTTATGGAGTAAGGCACTTCCCGAAAGAGGAAGAGGAAATAGTTATTACTAGAAGGTGGGGATGTGGCTCAGTGAGAGAGTGCTTGCCTAGCACGCACAAGGCTCTGGGTTTGATCTTCAAGGGAAAACAAAGGAGGGCTGGAGAGATGGCTTAGTGGTTAAGACACTTGCCTGCAAAGCCAAAGGACTCAGGTTCAATTCCCCAGGACCCACGTAAGCCAGATGCACAAGGGGACACATATGTCTGGAGTTTGTTTGCAGTGGCTAGAGGCCCTGGTGTGCCCATTTTTTTTCTATCTGCTTCTCTCTCCCTCTCTTTGTCTCTCATAAACAAATAAAAATATTTTTAAAAATAAAATAAAAGGAGACTGGATGTGGTGGCACATGCCTTTAATCTGAGCACTTGAGAGGTTGAGGTAGGAGGATCGTCCTGAGTTCAAGGCCAGCCTGGGCTACAGAGGGAATTCTGGGTTAGTGTGGATTAGAGTGAGACCCTACCTCGAATGAACCAATAAAATAAAATAGAATAAAAGGAGTATTGGCACCGCACTATATAACATTTTCTTATTGGCTTGTCTCTCCTGGGACAATGATGGCCTCTGAAGGGTGGGGAGTCATCTTTCAGAACCTCTGTGCAGCCTGGGAGGGGCTGAGAGTCACAGGCCTCTTCTTGGGTTTTCTTGGGAGAGGGAACACGGGAGCCATGTTTGGGCCTCTGTGACAGGTTCTGGGTATGGACCTGGGCCTGTGAGGATGGCCAGGGACTGTGTCAAAGCCCTGCTGGGGGCCGACCCGGGTGGACGGGAGGGTGTTGAGAAGACAGCTTCTTCCAGTTCTCTCCTGTGACTAAGTCTAGGGTAACCCGGGGGATGCTGGGTTCAGGTTTGGTGGACCGGTGCACGCTTGGTCCTCCATGGGGCTCTCATTGGGGTGACAGAACCTTTTCCTTTCCTCAAGTACCTGAGGCTGACCTCAGGAAAGGGAGTCAGTCCTACAGCCCCGGGGGGAGGGCAGTCTGGTGCCTTGGTTGTCATGGGTCGCTCTAGGTCCCACACATAGAGGAGCTGAAAAAGGGGGAGCTAGCTCTGTGGTGTCTGAGGCTGGTTGATAGTTCAAGGGTGAACATCCACTTTTGGATATCTGGGTAGATTCTCTTGAGGTAGCAGCCCTAGGTGAAGCTAGGGGTTGAGTCCTCCATATGGGAAGCATAAAGCCAGCAGAAAGAAACCCACTGGGGCCAGGGGCGGCAAGAGTTCAGGGAACACCAGGTAGGGGCACAGGAGCCAGCACTGGGGGACCAGGAGGAGGGGCCAGTAGGGACACGGTGAAAGCATGGGGCCCTAGGGTGGATCCTGGAGGGGATCCTGGAGGGGATTCAGCCATCAGGGCCCTAGCAGCAGCAGCAGCAGCCCGGCCAGCAGCGGCAGGGTGAGAGGGGCGGTGGCCAGGCCTGGGCCCTGGGCGCTGCTCTGGACAGGGGCTTGGGTGCTGCTGTGGCCGGGGGCTTGGGTGCTGGTCTGGGCGCCGCTGTGGTCGGCAGGGGGCGGCAGGCCGCAGTCCGTGTAGGGCTCCAGGCAGCCCGCGAAGGCCATGACGTGCGCGATGTAGTTCTGCTCCTGGACGCCGTGCAGCAGGTGCGCCTGCGGGCCGCGCGCCAGCACCGCCACGTCCTCGCCGCCGTGCGTCTCCGACGCCACGGGCACCGCCGCCTGCTGCCGGTACGCGGGGTCGCCTGGAGGGACGAGGGGTCAGGGTGGACCCGAGTTTCCTCTGCTCTTGACCTCAGGGCAGAAGCCCCCCGCCCGCCCCCGCACTCACTGCTTTCGACTTCAGAGACATTGGGCCGGTTGCCCGAGTTGAGCACGTAGCCCGGGCCGTTCCCGTACAGGATGGACGTGTAGGACTTGCCGTCCACGGCCTTGAGGGGGGCCAGGCCTGCAAGGAGAGAGGGTGACACCTTATCTCTGCACTAGCTACTGCTTCTGGAGTGTCCCCACCATTTGTCACCATGCTTCTGGAGTGTCCCCACCTTCTGTCACCAGATCCCTACAAGGCAGATGCTTTTTTTTTTTTTAATGACCATCTGACGGAGTCACGGAGAAATTTCTGCCATATATTAAAACACAGGCAATTACACCTGCCACGGGGGTCCCCTGGCCTACCGAAGATGGAGGTCCCCCGGTATGTGTAGCCACCAAAGGAGAAGACATGGGAGTGGTCAGCAGTGACGATGGTCAGCGTGTCCTTCTCATCAGTGAGCTGGCTTGCCCTGTCAATGGCAGAGTCGAACATGACCGCTTCAGTCAGTGCCAGGTAAGCTGTCCCCAGATGATGACCACGGTCGATGCGGCCTCCTGTAGGAAGCAAGCGACAGAGGTGATGGCTGACCTTCCCATCTGCACCCCCTCCTCTGCTGACAGCCTGGAGACTCACCCTCCACAAAGAGGTAGAAGCCCTGGGGGTTCCTGCTCAGCACTTGGAGGGCCGCCTCTGTCATGTCCTTCAGGGATGGGTCAAGCACAGGGTTTCGGTAGATCTCGAATTTTGTGTCTACAGGCTCAAAGAGGCCTAAGGAACAAAAAGTCCAAAGTGACCAGCAGGCTCAGGAGTGGGGTCAGAGCAACATGCTAAATGGAAGCCATCTGAGGGGTGCCATAGCAGGAAGTGTGGGGACAGTACCCATGAGGTATGTCACCGATGGGTCCTGGGAGGCCTGAATAAGCTGTTCACGGTTCCAAACATACCGGGCCCCCTGGTGGGATGCAACCAGTTATTAGCACATAGCCCAGAGACCCACAACCCTGGCCTGGTCCCTGCTGATGCCACTCTCCTGTGAGCTCCCATCACCTGCCGCTTTGCCAGCCACTCCTCCACAAGGTTCCGTCCATCCAGCCTGGTTCCGGTCTCGTTAGCATCATTTGGATACTCAGGGTCTGGGGTCCCCTTAGGGAACATGTATTTTCGGCCCCCACCAAGAATCACCTGCAGGCAAAGGATCAGAGGCCATAACGTGGGGCCTGATGGGTCTCCTGCCCCTCCCCCTCAGCCAGCCCCCAGATCTCCAGCTAGGTATGTGGGAAGGGCCTCTCCTGAGCTGGGCCTTTTAGGTCCACCCCTCAGAGACCCTGGAGGATCCTGGGAGCTCAGCCTGTAGCTTTTGCAGGGCCCACCTTCCAACCAGCCCCTCCCCTGGCCCTTAGTGCCGCACGTTGATGTCCATGTTGGAGATGAGCTGGTCGGCGATGTCCTTACAACCCTCTTGCAGCGCTGAGGCGGGCATGTCGGCATCCGCGTACCAGTTGCGGTTCACCGTGTGGACGTAGGTGCCGGCTGGAGAGGCGTGCTGCACTCTGGTGGTGGTCACCACTCCCACGGACTTTCCTGAAGGTGGCAGAGGCCAGGTTAAGACACGGAGTCCCCCAGGCTTGCCCCTGTCCAGGAGCCTGGCCCCAACCCACCTGCTTTTTTGGCACGGTACATCACAGAGAGGACCTCATTGCCAAAGGTCGTGTTGCACTGGTCAAAGCGGGCAGCCGCGCTCAAGCCAATGGTCTTGTAGTTGGCCTTGACCCCGCACAGGTAGGCTGTGGCTGTGCTTGCGCTGTCCGGAACCTGTCTGTCCACGCTATATGTCTAGGGACAGAGATACTTTCAATTATACTCTAAGCGGACATATATTTCTCCACCCAGGGAAGGCCTTGGAGCCTGTACTCATTTTTCCAGTCCCTCCTGAAATCTTTCTGCCACCATTTCCAGCCCTTCCTCACATCCTTGCTGGGTGATCCAGTGCTCACCTTGGACAAGGCCATGTATGGGAAATGGTCCATGGCCAGGGGTGTCTCAGGCCCCAGATGGCCTTCCTTCTGTCCCTTTAGGATCCGGGTGGCTGTCACTGTGGGCACTCCCATCCCTGAAGGAATAGAACCCAGTCAGGCATGAGCCCCCAGGCCTGCCTAGACCTACCAATGGCCTTGATTATCCATGGTGTGAGGGCTCTGAGTGGCCTGAGGCACTCACCGTCCCCCAGGAAGATGATGAGGTTCTTGGCCGAGGTTTGAATGGGCTGCAGCTTCTTGGCGGCGTCCAGGGCCTCGGCTGCCTTTCGGTTCCAGAAGGCTGGGTTCTCCTCCTCCACTGGCCAAGGGGAGAGCAGAGGCAGGGTCAGACTGAAGGCTGGCATAGGTGAGGGGCCCAAGCAGTTGGGAGAGCCTTGTTACCTGGGATGACACCATGGGACAGCTGTAGCCTGAGGCCCAGCAACAGTAGCACCCAGGCTCCCTGCATGGCTGCGGCTGGCGGTGGGACTCCAGGGTACCAGCTGAGGTACAGGCTTAAATAGGGGGAGACTTTGTTCCTGGCTGAAAGATCTCATGTCCCTCCCCTGGATCCAGGGTGGCCACCCTGGCCCCACCCCTGCCCTGTGAACTGAACCAAATCATGTGGAAGGGTGTGGCTGGGCTAGCCTGGGCCAGGGTCCTGACAAAGGCAGCTCTACGTTGGACCATGTGTGCCTCCCTCAGGTAGGGTGGGAGGCTAGGGCAGTTGCCCTCTGGGTGAGAATCTTGTACCCTGTGTTGCTGGGCCACCCATTCTTCTGCTCACACTGTCCCGTGGGGATCTGTCACTCTTGCTCCTGAGAGGCACCTGGGACCAGGCCCTGTTCTGGGGCTGAAGGCTAAAAGCACACAGCCTGGGTGAAGGTCCTGGATTTAGCTTCCAGAAGCCAGGATCCCCATTGATGAAGGGAAGGAGGTACACAGAATGGCCTGAACGACCTGCCACCTACTTGGCTCCTCATCGGCCTTGACCTGGGCATGTGGACACCCAGGATATGGCCCCAAAATGAGTGTGCGAGAGGAAAAGGCAGGCACATGACGATCATGTCAAGCTGACGTCTTGTTTCTATCTGTAGTCCTGGAGGTGAGCTGGGCAAGCCGGCTGTTGTAGGGTGAGTGACTGCACCAGCGACACATGGACCACGCCTTTCAGGGGCTGGCAGGTGTGTACCCATAGCCCATCCTTGTTCCCTTGTTCTCAGGTGGAGGAACTCTGAGAGTGAGTCTGTACACTCATAGGGATAGCCTCTGAGTAGGAGTTAAGAGGTTTTTATAGCCTCATCAAAAGTATTTCCAGGGCTGGAGAGATGGTTTAGCTATTAAGGTGCTTGCCTGTGAAGCCTAAGGACCCAGGTTTAATTCTCCAGGTCCCACATAAGCCAGATGCACAAGTTGATGCATGCATCTGGAGTTTGTTTGCAGTGACTAGAGGCCCTGTCACACTTACTCTCTCTCTATTTCTCTGTCTCAAATCAAAATAAATTTTAAGGCACTTGCCTGCAAAGCCAAAGGACCCAGGTTTGATTCCCCAAGACCCATGTAAGCCAGATACACAAGGTGGCGCATGCATCTGGAGTTCGTTTGTAGTGGCCAGAGGCCCTGGTGCACCATTCTTTCTATCTCTCTCTGTCTCTCTCAGTGTCTCAAATAAATAAATTAAAATATAAAAATAAAAGAAAGTATTTCCAGGGCTGGAGAGATGGTTTAGTGGTTAAGGCATTTGCCTGCAAAGCCAAAGGACCCTGGTTTGATTCCCCAGGACCCATGTAAGCCAGATACTCAAGATGACGCATGCATCTGGAGTTCGTTTGCAGTGATTGGAGACCCTGGTGGGCCCATCCTCTCCCCACTCTTTCTGTCTCTCAAATAAAGAAATAAAAATAAAATATTAAAAAGTATTTCTAGCCAGATGTGGTGCATGCCTTTAATCCCAGTACTCGGGAGGCAGAGATAGGAGGATCACCATGAGTTCAAGGCCACCCTGAGACTACATAGTGAATTCCAGGTCAGCCTGAACTAGAGTGAGACCCTACTTCAAAAACCAAAAAAAAAAAAAAAGTATTTCTGTAGTCCAGCAATCCTCCCACTTCCATTTACCCATCTTTCTTTCTTTCCTTCCTTCCTTTTTTTGTATGTGCATAGTGTATATATGTGGTGGTGGTGGTGTGTATATGATGTATGCATATGCTGATGCAGTGCCCCATGGGCTTGCTGGAGGGAAGACATCAGGTCCCCAGTGTGGTGATGATATTGGGAGGTGAGGCACCTTTAAGAGGCAGAGATCAGCGAGAAATGATTGGGTCATTCAAAACTGTGCTCTTAGAAGAGATTAATATAGTTCCTCTGCTAGAGCAGGTTTCAATAAAAGAGTGACACTGGCCCTTCCTTCTGGCTTCCTCTCTAGCCCCTGGGGTCTCTCCCTGCAGTCACATATTGATGCTATCCACCATGTGATGCAATGCAAGTCAAACACATGTCAGAACCAGCATACTAACTTCTAATATCTACTTAAATCTCTTTTCTTTTTTTAAATATTCTTTCTTCTTTTCTTTCTTTCTTTCTTTTTCTTTCTTTCTTTCTTTATTTCTTTGAGAGAGAGAAAGAGGCAGAGAGAGAGAGAGAGAGAGAGAGAGAGAGAGAAATGGGTGTGTCAGGGCTTCTAGCCACTGCAAACAAACTCTAGACACATGCACCACCTTGTGCAGCTGGCTTATATGGGTCCTGGAGAATCAAACTGGGATCCTCTGGCTTTGCAGGCAAACGCCCTAACCACTAAGCCATCTCTCCAGCCCTCTTTTGTTTTTTTAAATAATGTTTGTTCCTTTGGATTTTTAAAAGAAAAAAAATTTTTTTTTGGAGAGAGACAGAGAGAGAGGGAGAGGAAGACAGAGATGGGCGCGCCAGTAGCCTTTCAGCTGCTGTGAATGAAATCCAGATGCGTGTGTCCCCTTGTGGTCAAGTGTGGCATTGTGCCCTTGTGTCACTTTACATCTGGCTAAACGTGGGACCTGGAGATTGGAACCAGCATTCTTAGGCTTAGGAGGCAGGCACCTTAACCGCTAAGCCATCTCTCCAGCCCTAAAAGAAATTTTTAAAAATTTATTTATTAGAGAGAGAGAGAGGGGGGAATCTAGAGAGAGAATGAGAACATCAGGACATCCAGCCACTGATAAAGAATTCCAAACACATGTGCCACCGTGTGCATCTGGCTCATGTGGGTACTGAGGAATTGAACATGGGTCCTTAAGCTTCACAGGCAAGTGCCTTAACCACTAAGCCATCTTTTTAGCCCCTCTTTTCTTTCTTTTCTTTTCTTTTCTTTTCTTTTCTTTTCTTTTCTCTCTCTCTCTCTCTCTTTTTTTTTTTTTTGCTTTGTTTTTTTTTGAGCTAGGGTCTCACTGTAGCTCAGGCTGACCTGGAATTCACTATGTAGTCTCAGGGTGGCCTTGAACCCACAGCAATCCTCCTACCTCTGCCTCCTGAGTGTTGGGATTAAAGGTGTGCACCACCATGCCTGGCTTTTTTCTTTTTTTTTTTTTTTTTTTTTGTTTTCCAAGGTAGGGTTTCACTCTAGTCCAGGCTAACCTGGAATTCACTATGTAGTCTCAGGGTGGCCTTGAACTCACAGGGATCCTCCCACCTCTGCCTCCCAAGTGCTGGGATTAAAGGCGTGCGCCACCACACCTGGCTTTTATTTCTTTTTTTTTTTTTTTAATGAGAAGCAGCAAGTGAATTTTCCCTACATGTAGCAATTTAGGGATCATTTACAGAAAGGTTGCAGTGAAAATTGAGTGTCAGTATGTCATATCTAAGCCACATAAAACCACTGTTGGAACCCAGGATTGAACCAGGAAACCAGGTACCTTTAGATCTTCAGTCTGACAACGCTCTCCCAACTGAGCTATTCAGCTACTCTTTTCTTTATTCAATACCCATATCTAGGTACTTTGGTATCACAGTGGAAGATGGACTCATATACCAAAGTAATGTGATGGCTAAATGGATAAACAAACAAAATGTGGTCCATACAGAGAGTGGAATATCATCAGCCTTATTTTGTAATGTATTTATTTATTTGAGAGAGAGAGAGAATTGGAGCACCAGGGCCTCAGTCACTGAAATCCAACTCCAGATGCTTGTGCCACCTAGTGGGCATGTGTGACCTTGCACTTGCCTCACCTTTGTTCATCTGGCTTACATGGGATCTGGAGAGTCAAACATGGGTCCTTAGGCTTCTCAGGCAAGCGCCTTAATCACCAAGCCATCTCTCCAGCCCCTCATCTGCCTTGAAAAGGGAAGGAATCTGCTGGGCATTGTGGTGCATGCCTGTATCCCAGCACTTGGGAGGCAGAAGCAGGAGGAACTGGAGTTCAAGGCCAGCCACAGCTACACAGTGAGTTCGAGGCCAATCTGAACTACATGAGACCCTATGTCAAAAAAAAATATATTAGGGGCTAGGGAGATGGTTCACTGGTTTAAGATACTTGCTTGCAGAGCCTGACAGCCAGGACTTCACTTCCCTAGCCACATAAAGTCAGATGAACATTCATTTGTAGTGGCAAGAGATGCTGGCTCCCTCACACACGTAAATAAATAAATAAAAATTTAAAATAAAAAAGAATTTAAAAAGTAACTGTGCATGGTGGTGCATGCCTTTAATCCCAGTACTCAGGAGGCAGAGGTGGAGGATCGCTGTGGGTTTGAGGCCAGTCTGAGACTACACAGTGAATTCCAGGTCAGCCTGGGTGAGAGTGAGACTCTACCTTGAAAAACAAAACAAAACCTAAAAAGAGTGGTGGTGCACACCTGTAATCCCAGCATTTGGGAGGCAGAGGTAGGAGGATTGACGTGAGTTCAAGGCCACCCCGAGACTACATAGTGAGACCCTATTTCAAAATAAATAAATAAATAAATAAATAAATAAATAAATAAATAAATAGTGAGCCAGGATATGGGCCAGGGGCAGAATGTTTGCCTGGCACATCTAAGAGTCCTCCCGAGTGCTGAGAGCACAGCATGTGCCACTCCTCCCAGCTTCTACTTGACCTCATCACACCCAAGACTCGAGAACCAGGCGGGAGAAAAAGAAATGAAATCCTGACCCGGGCTGCAAGCAGATGAGCCTTGAGGACTTCTGAATGAGATGAGCCCATCACCAAAGCACAGATACTACATGGAGGAGGAACCCAGAGTTGAAAAAGCTCAAGAGGAATCATGCATTATCAGAGGCTGGGGAGGGAGAAATGGGGAATTGGTTTTTAAAGGGAACAGTGTCTCAACTCTACAAGAAGAAGATGTTCTGGACACGTGCCACTCAGTGAAGTCCTTAATACTGCACATTAAACATAGACTTGTGGGTGGCGCTCTCTCTGTCTCCTCATTTTGCCCTGATAGTTCCCTCTACTTCCTGTGTGCCCATGCTGTGTTAGGAAAATTAAAAGTTTTTCAAGTTTATCAAGAAATAATTTTATTGCCATATAATAATTGTACACACTTATGGGTATAGTGCAGTAATTCAACACATGGCATAATGTTGAATGAGGCAGTCAGTAATTAGAGTTCTCATCTCCTTAAACATTTCTTTGTGTTGGGAGAGGAACATTCTTGGCTAAAGTTCAGAGGTGACTAGCTATTGGGCAAGCCCTTAATCAATTAATTGTTCTCTTTTTTAAAAAAAAAACAGGATGCAAGTTAAAAGTTTATGACTCTAAGCCGGGTG
Source organism: Orientallactaga sibirica (assembly GCA_036365145.1). NCBI lineage: Eukaryota > Metazoa > Chordata > Mammalia > Rodentia > Dipodidae > Orientallactaga > Orientallactaga sibirica. The sequence goes on from JAEOAD010000044.1 coordinate 11,892,658, forward strand.
TGGTGGCGCACGCCTTTAATCCCAGCACTCAGGAGGCAGAGGTAGGAGGATTGCTGTGAGTTCGAGGCCACCCTGAGACTACATAGTGAATTCCAGGTCAGCCTGGACTAGAGTAAGACCCTACCTCGAAAAAAAAAAAAAAAGTTTATGATTCCACAGTCAGTGTTCATTCAGAAAGCCTTTTAAATTTGAATGTTGACATAGTATTGATTCACATATAGTTGTGAAAAGGAAGACAGGCAGATACTGTTCCCGCTTCCCCAGTTTTGTATGTGTGCGCTTGTATGTGGTAATCTGTTCGGTTTTGTATGTGTGTGCTTGTATGTGGTAACCTGTCCGGTTTTGTATGTAGGAATCTGTTCAGTTTCTTCCTTGTTTTATCTTTTTTTTTTTTTGAGAGGATAAAGAGATATATATATATAGAGAGAGAGAGACAGAAAGGAAGAGGCAGAGAATGGGCACGCCAGGGCCTCTCAGCCACTGTGAATGAACTCCAGACACATGCGCTTCCTTGTGAGCATGTGGGACATTGCGTGCTTGCGTCACTTTTGCATCTGGCTAAATGTGGGACCTACAGATTTGAACAGGCGTTCTTAGGCTTCACAGGCAGGTGCCTTAACGGCTAAGCCATCTCTCCAGCCCATTTTTATCTTTTTTGTTTGTTTGTTTGTTTGTTTGAGGTAGGGTCTCACTCTAGCTCAGGCTGACCTAGAATTCACTATGTAATCTCAGGGAGGCCTTGAACTCATGGCGATCCTCTTACCTTTGTCTCCAGATTGTTTTATCTTTTTTAAAAAAATAACTTATTTGAAAGAAAGAGAGATTGAAAATGGGCATGCCAGTGGCCTCTAGCCACTGTAAATGAACTCCAGACCCATGTGCCAACTTGTGCATATGGCTTATGTGGGTCCTGGGGAGCTGAACCTGGGTCCTTAGGCTTCACAGGTAAATGCCTTAACCACTAAGCCGTCTCTCCAGCCCTGTTTTATCCTTCTGAGTCAAGATCTCATTAACTGACGATCTTGCATTGGCCTCATGAATGCTGGGAGTACAGGTGTGTGCCACTACTCCTGCTTCCACTTAGGGTCTTCACCTGAGTAGGATCTTGTCACCACCATGGTCAAGTGACCACACAGCTCCAAGCCACCGGGCCCCTCTGCAACCATCCACTTGCTTCCTCTACCTCGTCCTCTGTCCCTAACTCCTGGCGACCAGTAGTCCATTCTGCTCTCCTAAAATGTTCTTATTTCTAATAAATGATATCAGTGGTATAAAATGACTTATAGTCTTTTGAGATAGGACCTTCACTTAACATAATTCCTTGGAGATGTGTCCAGCAAGAACTTTTAATAGCTCAAGCTTTAAAGACTCAGGAAAGACCATCTTATTACATATCAACTGTTTGCCTTCCAATTTGGGTGCGTAGCTTGATTGATTAAACAGATCGCCACAGAGGAGTCATCTTCCTCACCTCTGTCATCTCTGTGGCTACAGAGACAGCTTAAGGGAGGAGAGGGTCACCTTGGCTCACGGTTGCAGAGGAGACAGGACAACGCCATGGGGAAAACATGGCCGAGTTCATAATGGTGGCACTGTGCGGCTGAGGCCCCTTACATCTTGGCAGCTCAGGAGGCAGAGACAGGACTGGGAGCAGAGTTGGGCCATAAGCCACAAGGTTCACACCAGTGGCCTAAAGTCTGCCAGCTAGGCCCTATATCCAAAAGGTTCCATAACCTCCCTGTGGTAGTTTGAATAGATGCCCCCATTGACTCAGGTGATAAAATTAAGCTTGTAACTTGGATCTCCAGCAGCCTGGCTGGAGGAGGTCACTGGGAGCAGATCTTAAGGTCCAGCCCGTGCAGAGAAGCTTGACCTCTGGGGGCTCTGCTTGGTGCCTGTCTGCACTTGTTGCTTTTTGATGTTTGCTGGCTGTTTCGTTGGTCCTGTCTGCTTGGATGTATGGAAGCAGCTTCTTCCACCGTTGATGGAACTTCCTTTGGATCTGTAAGCTTGAAATAAATTCCTTCCTCCCATAAACTGTGTCTGGTTTGGATGTTCATCCCAGCAATGTGGACCTGACTGCAGCACTCCCCACACAGTGCCACTAGCTGAGGACTGTGTGTTAAATGTATCATTTCAGAGGTGACTGACATGGCCTGGCAATCTGCCGAAGCAGGGGCTGGAGATGTGTTCAGCTGGTAGAAAGAATGCCTGCCCAGCATGAACAAAGCTCCAGGTTTGATCCCCAGCACTGTGGAAAACTAGGCATTATGGCCCATGCCTATAATCCCAGCTCACAGAAAGTTAAGGCATGAGGATCATAGCAGGTTCAAGCCTAGCTTGGGCTACATGAGACCCTGTCTCAAAACAAACAGCAAAAGAAGGAAAAATAAAAATAGGGCTGGAGAGATGGCTGAGTGGTTCAGGTGTTTGCCTGCAAAGCCAAAGGACCCAGGTTCAACTCCCCAGGACCCACGCAAGCCAGATGTACAAGGGGGGGTGCACGTGTCTGGAGTTCATTTGCAGTAGTTGTAGGCCCTGACATACCCATACTCTATCTGCTTCTTTTTCTCTCTCTCCCTCTCTCAAATAAATACATGAAAAATTTTAAACAAATTTTAAACAAAGAAAAAGAAAAATAGAAATCTGCCAAAGCATTTCCTTCTTAGTATTTAACTGACTTTTTTTTGGAGACAAGATCTCACTACATCACCCAGACTGCCTGGAACTCTCAAGACTCTTTACTCCACCTCCTGGGTGCTAGAATTAGAGGCCTACATCACCACACTTGGCTTTAATTAACTCTTGCCCTGCTGTTTTGTAAACCAATCAGTCTCTTCAAGCGAGTCTGGAGAATTCCCTGCCAGGCTCGGTCTCAGGCAGAGCCCTTTCCTTGAGCCTCTTTGAAAACAAAACACTTTAGGCTGAGAGTTGCTTGGGAAATTACCAGAGTAACAACCATCTGTGAGGGAGGAAATCCAGTTATTTCTGTTGCATACATTTGAAGATAACAAACTATGAAAGACAGTATCCAGGATGATCAGATTTAGATGAACTTTGTTCAACATCTGAGACAGGTATTAGTGACACATTTATGCAAATTAACTCAAAGGGGGCTTGGAATTGCTTATTCTTTGACAACTTTTCATGTGATTATACATGAAGTAAGCCTAATTGTTTGCTTTATTTTATTGTTGCTGTTGTTTTGGCCTTTTGCGTGTGCGTGTGCTGTATGCACATGTATGTGCCCATGTGGTGCCCATCTGCTCCCCTGCGGTGGCTGGAATGCACCATGAGTGTCCCTCTCCATCACTTCTCTGGCTGTTCTTATTTGTTCTTGCCATTTTGCACAAACTCTTGAGAGTCCCAGGCCTCTGCTCCCCTATGGCACTGGGGCTCAAGGGGCACGTGACCACACCTGGCTGTCTAACATGGGTTCTGGATGTGTCTCAGGCTCCCCTCAGGTCCTTATGCTTATAGGAAGCATATTTACCCATTTCTCCAGCCTGTTTTGGCTTTTTTTAAATTATTATTATTTTTGTTGTTTTTCTGAGGTAGTGTCTCGCTCTAGCCCAGGCTGACCTGGAATTTCACTATGTAGTCTCAGGGTGCTTTGAACTCATGGTGATCCTCCGTCTCCCAAGTGCTGGGATTAAAGGCATGTGCCACCACACCTGGCGTTTTTTTTTTTTTTTTTTTTTTTTTTTTTTTTTGAGACAGGTTAGCCCACAATGGTCTGGAATTCAATATCCTCTTGCTTAGACCTCCCAAGTGCTAGCATTACAGAAGTGTGCCCTCACACCTAGCTAAACCTAATTAGTTTACTCTCTTTTACAAAGTGAGAGACACATGCGCCATCTTGTGCATCTGGCTTACGTGGGTCCTGGGGAGTCAAATTCGGGTCCTTTTGCTTTGTAAGCAAGTGCCTTAACTGCTAAGTCATCTCTCCAGCCCTCACAATCTCTTATTAAGAACAGATCAGCTAGGCGTGTGGCACACGCCTTTAATCCCAGCACTTGGGAGGCAGAGGTAGGAGGATCGCTGTGAGTTTGAGGCCACCCTGAGAGTACAGAGTGAATTCCAGGTCAGCCTGGGTTAGAGTGAGACCTACCTCGAAAAACAAACAAACAAAAAAAGAGCAGATCACAGAATGTTGATGCACGCCTGAGAGTTGAAGGCCAGAGATCAAGAGTTCAAGGTCAGACTGGAGAAATGGCTCAGCGGTTAAGGCACTTGCTGGCAAAGCCTGACAGCCTAGGTTCAAATCCCCAATACCCATGTAAAGCAAGATGCACAAAGTGGCACAAGCACCTGGAGTTCATTTGCAGTGGCAGGAGGCCCTGGTGTGCCCATTCCTTCCCCCTTCCTCTCTCTCTCTGCTTGCAAATAAATAAACAATATTTAAAAAAAAATTCAAGGTCATACTCTGCTACATAGAGTGTGAGGCCATTCTGGGATACACAAGATTCTGTCCCAAACAAAAGCCTTACCTCTGAATATTGTTATATTGGAGGCCAAGTCTTCAACACATCAGCCTTTGGGGAACATTTCAGAGCAAAGCATGACACGTGTAAAGCGCTGGTTCTAACTTCTAATGGTGGCTGACACCGCCTACACAAGACCTGATCATAGGAGGCATCAAAATAGAAGAGAGACTGAATGGAAAGAAGAAGGGATTCAGTGGAGGGGGAATTTGGGAGGGAGAAATGGGGGTGGTGAAGAGGGGATTATGATCATAGTATATTGTCTGTACTTATGGAAGTTGTTAATAAAAAGCTTAAAAATGAAAAAACAGATTACGTTTTGCATTATACATTATAATCTCTGTGGGCAGGGTGTCACACACTGGTAATCACGATACTCAAGAGGCAGTAGGATCATGGGTTTGAGCCAGGCTGGGCTACACAGAGAGACCCAGTTTCAATGAAATAAAGTAAAACAAAACATGGATAGTTCTAATGACTTTCCTATTCATGTTTTCTTTTTTACAATTTTATTTATTTGTTTGTTTGTTTATTGTTAATAATAAAAGGACAAAAAATTTACTTTGTGCTGCCTACACAAAACACTTTTTTTTGGATTCCACATGTTTATGTAATAACTGCTTTTCCTTGAGTAAAGTGCAACAGTTTACTATTCGCTTTCTTTTTTTAAGGTGTTTTTAAAATTTAATTATTTATTTGAGAGACCGAGAGAGTGAAAGAGGGAGAGAGAGAGAGAATGGGAGCGCCAGGGCCTCCAGCCACTGCAAACAAACTCCAGACACATGTGCCACCTTGTGCATCTGGCTTACATGGGTCCTGAGGAATCGAATGGAGGTCCTTTGGCTTTGCAGGCAAATGACTTAACTGCTAAGCCATCTCTCCAGCCAACCATTTGCTTTTTTTACACAAAACAAATCATTTAACAAAGAAAACTGATGAATATCACTAGAAATCAGAGCACAGTCTGTGGAAAGCTAATCCAAAATGCTTTTAAGGGAGTTTACAGGGTTGGAGAGACGGCACTCGCTTGCAAAGCCCTGTGTTTGATTCTCTAGCACTCACATAAAGCCAGATGCACAAAGTGGTGCATTCATCTGGAGTTGTTTGCAGCAGCATAAATTTTACTTATTTTTAAGAGCAAGAAGGAGGCAGAGAGAGAGAGAGAGAATGGGTGCATCAGGGCCTTCAGCAGCTGTGAATGAACCTCAGTCATGTGTGCCCTCTTGTGCACATGTGTGACATTGCATGCTTGCATCACTGTGTGTCTGGCTTATGTGGGGCCTGGAGATTGGAACAGGAGTTCTTAGGCTTTGCAGGCAAGTGTCTTAACTGCTAAGCCATCTCTCTGGCTCTCATGTTTTCTTTTATTAACAACTTTAACCACTGAGTCATGTCCCCAGCCCAGTTATTGAGAACATTAAAATGACTACATTAACCAAAGTTTCAGCTAAGTCACACAAACTGAAAGGCACATCTCTCTCTCTCTCTCTCTCTCTCTCTCTCTCTGTGTGTGTGTGTGTATGTGTGAGACTACAGTGAAAACCTGATGATTCTAAAGAAAGAGGTTTGAGCCAGGCACTTGAGAGGCTAAGGCAGAAGAACTATTAAGAATTTGAGGGCTGGAGAGATGGCTTAGCGGTTAAACGCTTGCCTGTGAAGCCTAAGGACCCCGGTTTGAGGCTCGATTCCCCAGGACCCACGTAAGCCAGATGCAGGAGGGGCGCATGCATCTGGACTTTGTTTGCAGTGGCTGGAGGCCCTGGCGCACCCATTATCTATCTGCCTCTTTCTCTGTCTGTCACTCTCAAATAAATAAATAAAAATAAACAAACAAAAAAAAAGAATTTGAGACTCACCAGGGCTAGAAATTAAGACCCTATTTCAAAACATAACCAAACAAACAAAAAGGGAAATCAGACTTTGAGCTCATAGTTGTGAGGTTCGAGAGCACAGACATCATCCTGCCTCAGGTGAGGACCTTATGGCCAAAGGCATCAGGACCAAAGTGCAATGGAGAGGGACCAGTCACATCAGAATGGAAGCTAGAGCAGGCATGTGTATCTCTGTCTCAGTGGAAGTGACTGGGGGTCCCATGAGAGCTACTGTACCCCTTCCCACTGCTTGTACCTTCAGTGTAATGACCCCCCTCCCCTCTCCTCCATTCCTTTCCTCTGGGTTTTGGTTCCAGGGCCCTATGCATAGTTCTACCTCTTAAAGGTTCCACAGCCTCTTAACATTGCCACACTGGGGACTAAGCTTCCAACATAGGAAACTCTGGGAGACACATAAACCATACATACCCATGCTGTTTTCTCTAAGTTAGCACTTTATTTATTTATTTATTTATTTATTTATTTAATTCATTTAGAGACAGTGTTCTTTTTATTTTATTTTATTTTATTATTTTATTTTATTTTATTTGGTTTTGCAAGGTAGGGTCTCACTCTGGTCCAGGCTGACCTGGAATTCACTATGTAGTCTCAGGGTGGCCTCGAACTCTCGGCGATCCTCCTACCTCTGCCTCCCGAGTGCTGGGATTAAAGGCGTGTACCACCAAGCCCGGCTTTTTAGAGACAGTGTTTTATATGTCCCAGGCTGGCCTCAAATTCACTGTGTAGCTGAGGATGACCTTGAACTTCTGATCCTCCTGTCTCTGCTTCCTGAGTGCTGGGGTTCCAGGCCTGTGCAATCATACCAGGTTTATTCTATTTCAACACATAACCAAACAAACAAAAAAGGAAATCAGACTTTGAGCTCATAGTTGTGAGGTTCGAGAGCACAGACATCATCCTGCCTCAGGTGAGGACCTTATGGCCAAAGGCATCAGGGCAAGCCATCTTCCATTGAGCTGTATGTCTAGGTCTGGGATAATACCTTCTATAAACACGTCCACTTGTCCATTTCCTGTTATTATAATAAAATACCTGGATCTGGGTTCTTTCTTTCCTTCCCTCTTTCTTCCCTTCCTTCCTTTCTCCCTCTCCTCCTCCCTTCCCTTTTCCTTTCTTCCCTCTTCCTTCCCTTCCTCCCCTCTTCCTCCCCTCCCTCCCTCCTTCCTCCCTCCCTCCCTCTTTCCCTCCCCTCCCTCCCTCTCTTCCTTCCCTCCCTCCCCTCCCTCCTCCCTCCCCCCTCCCCTCCCCTCCCTCCCTCCCTCCTCCTCCCTCCCTCCTTCCTTCCTTCCTTCCTTCCTTCCTTCCTTCCTTCCTTCCTTTCTTCCTTCCAAGACAGCCTTACTATGCAGTCTAAGCTGACCTTGAATTCACTATGTCTCCCAGGCTGGCCTCAAACCTGTGACCAATCCTCCTGCCTCAACCTTCTGAGTACTGACATTACAGGTGTGAGCACCGTGCCTGGCACTCTCTTTACTTTTTTAAAAAAATATATTTATTTTTTTTATTTATTAGAGATAGAGGGAGAAAGATAGATAGATAAAGAGAGAGAATGGGAATGCCAGGGCCTCTAGCCACTGCAAATGAACTCCAGACCCCAGATGCATGTGCCACCATGTGCATTTGGCTTACATGGGACCTGGAGAATCGAACCGGGGTCCTTAGGCTTCATAGGCGTGCACCTTGACCTCTAAGCCATCTCTCCAGCCCTTTACTTTTAATTTTGTTGTTGTTTGAGACAGGCTTTTATTATGTAGCACACAGCTGGCCTCAAACTTAACATCTTACTTACTGCCTCTATCTCTTGGTGCTAGGTTATAAACATATGTAATCATAACTATTTTATCAATTAATTCAGTTTCACGTTAATCAGTCCTTGTTCTGCCTGATTTTGGTTAGTGGCTTCATGAATCCATCAGTCTCTGCATTTGAGTTTCGGAAAATTTCTACGCAGTCCAAGGTTATTGGAAATTCATGCTTGTTGGGAGCTTATCTTTCCCAGAACTCTTTGAAGATACCACATTCTAGGTTTATAATTGATGCAAAACGCTTCCAGAAAGGCATTAGAATAACATGATTGAACTGTGAACTTCACTATCAATGTTTAAAGCTCTGATGACTGTTCACCATGACAAAGAAATATTTCTGTAGCCTGGAAACAAAAATCAGACATGGTGGCGGCAAATGTCTGTAACTGTCCCAACACTTAGGAAGTAGAGGCAGGAGGATCATCAGAAGTGTCAGGTCAGGGGCTGGAGAAATGGCTCAGTGGTCAAGCTGCTTGTCTGCAAAGCCTAAAGACCAGGGTTTTGAATCCCCAGTACCCATGTCAAGCCAGATGCACAAGGTGGCACATGCATCTGAGTTTGTTTGCAGAGGCTAGAGGCCCTGGCTTACCTTATTATCCCTGAAGCACCCATCCCTCCCCTCCTCCCCTCCCTCCCTCCTCTCTCTCTCAAGTAAATAAATAAAATATTTTAGAAAGTTCCAGGTCAAGGGCTGGGAAGGTGGCTCAGCAGGTAAGGTGCTTGCTTACAAAGCCTGCAAACTTGAATTCAATTCCCTAGTGCCCACGTAAAGCCAAATGCAAGCATTTGGTGTTTATTTGTAGTGGCAAGAGACCCAGGTGTACACATACACACATGCAAATCAATAATTTAAAATATTTTTATTTATTTATTTGAGAGAGAAGGAAAGAGGCAAAGAGAGACAGAAAATGGGCATGTCAGGGCCTTTAGCCTCTTGAAATGAACTCCAGATGTACACACTACCTTGTGTATCTGGCTTTACGTGGGAACTGGGGAATTGAACCTGGGTCCTTTGGCTTTGCCAGCAGGTGCCTTAATCACTAAGCCATCTCTCCAGCCTAATAAAATATTTATTTTACACTGAGTTCCAGGTCAGCCAGGCCTACATAGTGAGACTCTCTCAAAAAATTAACTTTAGATTTATGAGTGATAATATATACCAGGAGGTACAAGATTTGTAAGACTCATAGTATTTTAGGACATATATTAGTAATGTATTCAAAATTTGTTCATACATGTGGTGGTACACACCTTTAATCCCAGCACTCAGGAGGCTGAGGTAGGAGGATTGCCATGAGTTTGAGACCAGCCTGTGCTGCATACAGAGTGAGTTCCAGGTCAGCTTAGGTTACAGTGGGACTTTGCTTCAAAAACAACCAAAAATTGTGGGAAAATTTGCTATATTAAAAAAAAAAAGAAGAACCAAGGGCTGGAAAGATGCTTAACTGTTAAGGTGCTTGCCTGCGAAGCCTAAGGACCCAGGTTCAACTCCCCAGAACCCATGTAAGCCAGACGCACAAAGTGATGCCTGTGCACAAGGTGGTGTACGTGTCTTGGGTTTGACTGTGGTGGCTAGAGGCCTTAGCATGCCAATTCTGTGTCATAAAAAAATATTTTTTAAAAAAAAGAACCAAACAAGCCCAACCAAACAGAAATCAATTAGCTCATACAAATGTAAGTCTAGTATCTGTCTCATGGACTTTTAGGGGCTCCTGGAAGTCTCAAAATTAGTTGTGGACAAAAAATTTATAATTGGGGGGCTAGAGAGATGGCTTAGTGGTTAAGGCACATGCCTGTGAAGCCTAAGGACCCAGATTCGATTCTTCAGGTCCCACAAATGCCAGATGCACATGGTGATACATGCATCTGGAGTTCATTTGCAGTGGCTAGAAGCCCTGGTGTGTCCATTCTCACTCCCTCTCTCTATATCCCTCTGTCTCTAATAAATAAAAATAAATCTTAAAAAATTTTTTAAAAATTTATAATTGGAAGCTGGGTGTGGTGGTGCATGCCTTTAATCCCAGCACTCGGGAGGCAGAGGTAAGAGGATCACCATGAGTTCAAGGCCACCGTGAGACTACATAGTGAATTCCAGGTCATCCTGGACTAGAGTGAAACCCTACCTCAAACAAAACAAAACAAAACAAAACAATATATATATATTTGGACTGGGGAAATGGCTTAGCAGTTAAGGCATTTGCCTGGGAAGCCTAAGGACCCTGGTTTGATTCCCCAGGACCCATGTAAGCCAGATGCACAAGGGGCACTTGCATCTGTGGTGTTTGTTTGCAGTGGCTGGAGGCGCTGTCATGGCCATTCTTTTTCTCTCTGCCTCTTCCTCGCTCTCTCTCAAATAAATAAATAAATAAAATTTTTTTTTAATTAAAAAAAATTATAATTGATTTTGGGAAGTTGATTAAGCAGATAAAAGGTTTAAAACATTTAGTTAAATAGAGTCATTATGAATAAATAGTGAACTGACAAAATTCAAAGGTGGGCTAGGGAGGTAATTTAGTGGATAAAGTGCCTGCTTCACAAATTTGAGGTCCCGAGTTCAACTCTCAGTACCCACATGAAAAAAATGCATTCCTAAAGATAACACCTGAGTACACATGCATACACACATATGCAACAATTAAATAAACAAACAAAGCATTTAAAAAGTTTCAGGGGCTGGAGAGATGGCTTAGTGGTTAAACGCTTGCCTATGGAGCCTTTCGAGGTTTGTCCAGGCTAGAAATTAAGACCCTATTTCAAAACATAACCAAAGAAACAAAAAGGAAATCAGACTTTGAGCTCATAGTTGTGAGGTTCGAGAGCACAGACATCATCCTGCCTCAGGTGAGGACCTTATGGCCAAAGGCATCAGGACCAAGGTGCAATGGAGAGGGACCAGTCACATCAGAATGGAAGCTAGAGCAGACATGTGTATCTCTGTCTCAGTGGAAGTGACTGGGGGTCCCATGAGAGCTACTGTACCCCTTCCCACTGCTTGTACCTTCAGTGTAATGACCCCCCTCCCCTCTCCTCCATTCCTTTCCTCTGGGATTTGGTTCCAGGGCCCTATGCATAGTTCTACCTCTTAAAGGTTCCACAGCCTCTTAACATTGCCACACTGGGGACTAAGCTTCCAACATAGGAAACTCTGGGAGATACATAAACCATACATACCCATGCTGTTTTCTCTAAGTTAGCACTTTATTTATTTATTTATTTATTTATTTATTTATTTATTTATTTATTTAATTCATTTAGAGACAGTGTTCTTTTTATTTTATTTTATTTTATTTTATTTTATTTATTTATTTATTTATTTTGGTTTTGCAAGGTAGGGTCTCACTCTGGTCCAGGCTGACCTGGAATTCACTATGTAGTCTCAGGGTGGCCTCGAACTCTCGTCAATCCTCCTACCTCTGCCTCCCAAGTGCTGGGATTAAAGGCGTGCGCCACCAAGCCCGGCTTTTTAGAGACAGTGTTTTATATGTCCCAGGCTGGCCTCAAATTCACTGTGTAGCTGAGGATGACCTTGAACTTCTGATCCTCCTGTCTCTGCTTCCTGAGTGCTGGGATTCCAGGCCTGTGCAATCATACCAGGTTTATTCTATTTCAACACATAACCAAACAAACAAAAAAGGAAATCAGACTTTGAGCTCATAGTTGTGAGGTTCGAGAGCACAGACATCATCCTGCCTCAGGTGAGGACCTTATGGCCAAAGGCATCAGGGCAAGCCCTCTTCCATTGAGCTGCATCTCTAGGTCTGGGATAATACCTTCTATAAACACGTCCACTTGTCCATTTCCTGTTATTATAATAAAATACCTGGATCTGGGTTCTTTCTTTCCTTCCCTCTTTCTTCCCTTCCTTCCTCCCTCTCTCCTCTTCCTCCTCTCCCTTCCACTTTTCCTTTCTTCCCTCTTCCCTCCCTCTCTCCCTCTCTTCCCTCCCTCCCTCCCTCTCTTTCCTCCCTCCCTCCCTCTTTTCCCTCCTCCCTCCCCTCTCTCTTCCCCTCCCTCCCTCCCTCTCTTCCCTCCTCCCTCCTCCCTCCCTCCCCCCTCCCTCCCTCCCTCCTCCCTCCCTCCTCCCTCCCCTTCCTCCTTCCTTCCTTCCTTCTTCCTTCCTTCCTTCCTTCCTTCTTCCTTCCTTCCAAGACAGCCTTACTATGCAGTCTAAGCTGACCTTGAATTCACTATGTCTCCCAGCCTGGCCTCAAACCTGTGACCAATCCTCCTGCCTCAACCTTCTGAGTACTGACATTACAGGTGTGAGCACCGTGCCTGGCACTCTCTTTACTATTTAAAAAAATATATTTATTTTTATTTATTTATTAGAGATAGAGGGAGAAAGATAGATAGATAGATAAAGAGAGAGAATGGGCATGCCAGGGCCTCTAGCCACTGCAAACGAACTCCAGACCCCAGATGCATGTGCCACCATGTGCATTTGGCTTACGTGGGACCTGGAGAATCGAACTGGGGTCCTTAGGCTTCATAGGCGTGCACCTTGACCTCTAAGCCATCTCTCCAGCCCTTTACTTTTAATTTTGTTGTTGTTTGAGACAGGCTCTTATTATGTAGCACACAGCTGGCCTCAAACTTAACATCTTACTTACTGCCTCTATCTCTTGGTGCTAGGTTATAAACATATGTAATCATAAGTATTTTATCAATTAATTCAGTTTCACGTTAATCAGTCCTTGTTCTGCCTGATTTTGGTTAGTGGCTTCATGAATCCATCAGTCTCTGCATTTGAGTTTTGGAAAATTTCTACGCAGTCCAAGGTTATTGGAAATTCATGCTTGTTGGGAGCTTATCTTTCCCAGAACTCTTTGAAGATACCACATTCTAGGTTTATAATTGATGCAAAACGCTTCCAGAAAGGCATTAGAATAACATGATTGAACTGTGAACTTCACTATCAATGTTTAAAGCTCTGATGACTGTTCACCATGACAAAGAAATATTTCTGTAGCCTGGAAACAAAAATCAGACATGGTGGCGGCAAATGTCTGTAACTGTCCCAACACTTAGGAAGTAGAGGCAGGAGGATCATCAGAAGTGTCAGGTCAGGGGCTGGAGAAATGGCTCAGTGGTCAAGCTGCTTGTCTGCAAAGCCTAAAGACCAGGGTTTGAATCCCCAGTACCCATGTCAAGCCAGATGCACAAGGTGGCACATGCATCTGGAGTTTGTTTGCAGAGGCTAGAGGCCCTGGCTTACCCATCTTATCCCTCCCTCCCTCCTCCCTCCCTCCCTCTCTCTCTCAAGTAAATAAATAAAATATTTTAGAAAGTTCCAGGTCAAGGGCTGGGAAGGTGGCTCAGCAGGTAAGGTGCTTGCTTACAAAGCCTGCAAACTTGAATTCAATTCCCTAGTGCCCACGTAAAGCCAAATGCAAGCATTTGGTGTTTATTTGTAGTGGCAAGAGACCCAGGTGTACACATACACACATGCAAATCAATAATTTAAAATATTTTTATTTATTTATTTGAGAGAGAAGGAAAGAGGCAAAGAGAGACAGAAAATGGGCATGTCAGGGCCTTTAGCCTCTTGAAATGAACTCCAGATGTACACACTACCTTGTGTATCTGGTTTTACGTGGGAACTGGGGAATTGAACCTGGGTCCTTTGGCTTTGCCAGCAGGTGCCTTAATCACTAAGCCATCTCTCCAGCCTAATAAAATATTTATTTTACACTGAGTTCCAGGTCAGCCAGGGCTACATAGTGAGACTCTCTCAAAAAATTAACTTTAGATTTATGAGTGATAATATATACCAGGAGGTACAAGATTTGTAAGACTCATAGTATTTTAGGACATATATTAGTAATGTATTCAAAATTTGTTCATACATGTGGTGGTACACACCTTTAATCCCAGCACTCAGGAGGCTGAGGTAGGAGGATTGCCATGAGTTTGAGACCAGCCTGTGCTGCATACAGAGTGAGTTCCAGGTCAGCTTAGGTTACAGTGGGACTTTGCTTCAAAAACAACCAAAAATTGTGGGAAAATTTGCTATATTAAATAAAAAAAGAAGAACCAAGGGCTGGAAAGATGCTTAACTGTTAAGGTGCTTGCCTGCGAAGCCTAAGGACCCAGGTTCAACTCCCCAGAACCCATGTAAGCCAGACGCACAAAGTGATGCCTGTGCACAAGGTGGTGTACTTGTCTTGGGTTTGACTGCGGTGGCTAGAGGCCTTAGCATGCCAATTCTGTGTCATAAAAAAATATTTTTAAAAAAAAAAGAACCAAACAAGCCCAACCAAACAGAAATCAATTAGCTCATACAAATGTAAGTCTAGTATCTGTCTCATGGACTTTTAGGGGCTCCTGGAAGTCTCAAAATTAGTTGTGGACAAAAAAATTATAATTGGGGGGCTGGAGAGATGGCTTAGTGGTTAAGGCACATGCCTGCGAAGCCTAAGGACCCAGATTCGATTCTTCAGGTCCCACAAATGCCAGATGCACATGGTGATACATGCATCTGGAGTTCATTTGCAGTGGCTAGAAGCCCTGGTGTGCCCATTCTCACTCCCTCTCTCTATATCCCTCTGTCTCTAATAAATAAAAATAAATCTTAAAAAAATTTTTAAAAATTTATAATTGGAAGCCGGGTGTGGTGGTGCATGCCTTTAATCCCAGCACTCGGGAGGCAGAGGTAAGAGGATCACATTGAGTTCAAGGCCACCCTGAGACTACATAGTGAATTCCAGGTCATCCTGGACTAGAATGAAACCCTACCTCAAACAAAACAAAACAAAACAAAAAATATATATATAATTGGACTGGGGAAATGGCTTAGCAGTTAAGGCATTTGCCTGGGAAGCCTAAGGACCCTGGTTTGATTCCCCAGGACCCATGTAAGCCAGATGCACAAGGGGCACTTGCAGTGGCTGGAGGCGCTGGCATGGCCATTCTTTTTCTCTCTGCCTCTTCCTCGCTCTCTCTCAAATAAATAAATAAATAAAATATTTTAAAAAATTTTTTAAAATTATAATTGATTTTGGGAAGTTGATTAAGCAGATAAAAGGTTTAAAACATTTAGTTAAATAGATTCATTATGAATAAATAGTGAACTGACAAAATTCAAAGGTGGGCTAGGAAGGTAATTTAGTGGATAAAGTGCCTGCTTCACAAATTTGAGGTCCCGAGTTCAACTCTCAGTATCCACATGAAAAAAATGCATTCCTAAAGATAACACCTGAGTACACATGCAACACACATATGCAACAATTAAATAAACAAACAAAGCACTTAAAAAGTTTCAGGGGGGGCTGGAGAGATGGCTTAGTGGTTAAACGCTTGCCTATGGAGCCTAAGGACCCCGGTTCGAGGCTCGATTCTCCAGGACCCATGTAAGCCAGATGCACAAGGGGGTGCATGCATCTGGAGTTCGTTTGCAGTGGCTGGAGGCCCTGGCGCACCCATTCTCTCTCTCTCTACCTGCCTATTTCTGTATCTCTCTCTCTCAAATAAATAAAAAATAAAATAAAATAAAATAAAATAAAGTTTCAGGGGCTGGAGAGATGGCTTAGTGGTTAAGGTGCTTGCCTGCAAAGCCTAATGACCTTGGTTTGATTCCCCAATGCCCACTTAAAACCAGATGAACAAAGGGGCACATGCATCTGGACTTTATTTGCAGTGGCTGGAGGCCCTGGCATGCCCATTCTCTCTCTCTCTCTCTCTCTCTTCTTGCAAATGAATAAATAAATAAATATTTTTTTAAAATAAAAAATTTTCAGGGGCTGGAGAAATTGCTCAGTCTGATGGCCAAGGTTCAATTCCCCAGTACCTACGCCATGAAAAGCCAGATACACAAAGTGGCACTAGAATCTGGAGTTCATCTGTAGTGGCAGAAGGTCCTGGCACACTCATTCCCTCTCTCATTCTCTGCTTGCAAATAAATAAATATATAAAGAACTTCATTTAAAAACTTTTTCAGGGCTGGAGAGAGGTCTATAGCAGTTAAGGTGCTTGCCTGCAAAGCCAAAGAACCCAGGTTCAATTCCCCAGGACCCACATAAGCCAGATGCACAAGGTGGTACATACGTCTGGAGTTTGTTTGTAGTGGCTGAATACCCTGGCACACTCATTCCCTCTCTCTCTCCTTCCCTCTCTCTCTCTCTCTCTCAAATAAATAAATAATAATAAAAAAGAAAACAAATAAAATAAAAAAGATTGAAAAAAATTTCAGGCCAGGAATGATGGTGTACACCTTTAATCCTAGCACTCGGGAGGCAGAGGTAGTGTAATGGTCCAAAAATCGCTGAAGAAAGACCCCAGAGTTTAATAGTATGAAAAAGCATGGAGCGTTTATTCTGCAGACTCAGCCAGCATGCTGGGGCCAACCACTCGGTACAAAATGGCGGCGACCCGAGGAGCCCCCAGGCTCCCTTTTTTTTTTTTTGGTTTTTCGAGGTAGGGTCTCACTCTGGTCCAGGCTGACCTGGAATTAACTATGTAGTCTCAGGGTGGCCTCGAACTCTCTCAGCGATCCTCCTACCTCTGCCTCCCGAGTGCTGGGATTAAAGGCGTGCGCCACCACACCCGGCTCCAGGCTCCCTTTTAAGCACAACTGAAGGAATTTGGGCAGGCTTTTAGTCTTTTAACATGATTGGCTAATTTGAACAGTAACTGTACTTGTGTTTTTTTGATTGGTCTTAAGGTTTTGGCTACCAGGTCTAGGGGAATTTCAGGCAGAGGAGATAAACTCCGAACGTGATTGGCTAATCAAGCAGCAGTTATGTTTGTACACACTCAGCCCCCGAGCTCGCCTCTCCTGGAAATCGAAACTTTGGCCTAGTCAGGGCAGCACCTTACTGAGGCCTGTCATGGCATCAGTTTGGTCCCTTCAGTAGGAGGATCACCGTGAGTTCAAGGCCACCCTGAGACAACATAGTGAATTCCAGGTTAGCCTGAGCTAGAGTGAAAGCCCTATCTTGAAAAACCAAGAAAGAAAGAAAGAAAGAAAGAAAGAAAGAAAGAAAGAAAGAAGGGAGGGAGGGAGGGAGGGAGGGAGGGAAGAAGGAAAGAAAGAAAGAAAGAAAGAGAAAAAACTTTTCAGCGAAGTATGGTGGCGCACGTCTTTAATCCCAGCACTTGGGAGGCAGAAGAAGGAGGATCACTGTGAGTTCGAGGCCACCCTGAGACTATAGTGAATTCCAGGTCAGCCTGGGCTAGAGTGAGACCCTACCTCGAAGACTTTTTTCAAAGGCACACTAGTGTAGTAGTGTACATCTGTAATCCCAACACTCGGGAGGTAGAAACAGGAGGATCCGGAGTTCAGGGCCATTGAACCAACATTGCAAGTTCAAAGCCAGCCTAGGATACATGAGACTGTCTCAAAACAAAATAGGGCCAAAGAGATGTCTCAGAGTTTTAAAGTACTTGCTTGCAGCTGGGCGTGGTGGCGCACGCCTTTAATCTCAGCACTTGGGAGGCAGAGGTAGGAGGATCACTGTGAATTTGAGGCTACCCTGAGACTCCATAGTGAATTCCAGGTCATCTTGAGCTAGAGTGAGACTGTACCGCAATCCCCCCCCAAAAAAAAGGTACTTGCTTGCAAAGCCTTATGCACAAAGTGGTGCCTGCATCTGGAGTTTGTTTGCAGTGGCAAGAGGCTCTCTTTCTCTCCTCTCTCTCAAATAAATAAATAAGTAAGTAAGTAAATAAATAAAATTTTTACATTCCCCAAACTAAACAAAAATTACAAAGGTATGAGTCACCAAAAATTATGGAGGGCTGCTCACCAAACTGTCCAGTAAGCACTTCTCTTAATGTCCACACCCATATATTAATGCTACTCTCACTTTTGGTTAGAGAAGCTTCTCTTTTCAGATGGTGGTGACCTTGGGATGACTCAGAAGGCACCATGGTGCTGAGAAGAAGGGACAGAGGAGTACTCAGCACTGAAACATCTCTAGCACACCTTCCAAGGCTCAGGGTCCATTGCAGAAGAGGTGGCAGAAAGAATGTAAGAGCAAAAGGAAGGGTAGGACTCCTTACAACGTGCTCCTCCAGACACAAAATGGCCTGGATATCCATGACCTCACAGTGCCTGACACTACCTACACAAGACCATCATAATAGGAGGAGAAGATCATGACATCAAAATAAAACATTGATTGAAAGGAGGGGGGATATGATGGAGAGTGGAGTTTCAAAGGGGAAAGTGGGGGGAGGGAGGGAAGTACCATGGGATACTGTCTACAATTAATGAAGTTGTCAATAAAAACAACAACAACAAAAAAAAACCTCAGAAAAATTATGGAGGGCTATGGGCTGGAAAGATGGCTTAGCAGTTAAAGCGCTTGCCTGCGAAGCCTAAGGACCCGGCTTTGATTCCCCAGAACCATAAGCCACATAAGCCAGATGCACTTGGTGGTACATATATCTGGAATTTGTTTGCAGTGGCCTGGCACATGGCCATTCTCTCTCTCTCTCCCACCCTCATATATAATAAAAAATTTTAAGGACCTAAGCGAGGCCATGGGAAGAGAATGCGTAAAAGAAGGGCAGGGGGAGGGTTAATCAAAATTCAAGATAGTGTGAATAAGACATTTTAATTTTTTTTTTGAGATAGACACAGAGAGAGACAGACAGACAGAGAGGAAGAGGGAAACAGATAGAGAATGGGCGCGCCAACAGTCTCTCAGCTGCTGTGAACGAAATCCAGATGTGTGCGCCCCTTGTGGGCAAGTGTGGCATTGCGCCCTTGCGTCACTTTGCATCTGGCTAAACATGGGACCTGGAGATTGGAACCAGGTTCTTAGGCTTAATCGCTAAGCCATCTCTCCAGCCCAACCCTACTTTTTTTGAACAATGGCACATCCAGAAGCTATAGACTGTTACTAGAAAATTTTCAGTGCCTGGGATGGGATACCTTCCAGTTAGTTGTTGGCCAAGGAGGTCCTGGTAGCCTCCAAAATATAAAAGGCTATTGCCAAGGCCCTTCTTTTCCCTTGAGAACAGATGGTAAGACCCCATTGCTGAAGACATCTCTTGTCTGAGAGGCAAGGTCACTGAGAAAGCAAGCTGGTGCGGAGCAGAAAACCTTCTCACTGCAGACCAGCCAACTGAAAGCTGGAAAAAGCTGCACTGAATGCAGCATATGGGAGACAGAAGTCATCAGCAGTGAAAACAGTGGACACTGAAAAATTCAAGTTTGGTCATACAGGCCCAATGACTGAACGGGTACAATAGTAGCATGTCTACTCATGGGGTAGCCAACTGCTCCATAATTGGACTGAAGGCCCTCTCTATGGGAGGGAATACATGCCTGGTACTGAAAAAACTAAGCAAAAGTCTATGGCAGGTGAGGTCATGAGCCTTAGGAGTATAAAGCCTGCTCTTGTCTGGCTAAATGTATATATTATTCCCACCAAGCTGCCCTGAAAGCACTACACTTAATGTTCATATTCACATATTAACGCTACTCTCACTTCTGGTTAGAGAAGCTTCTCTTTTCAGATGGCGATGACCACTGGGATGATCCAAAAGGCAACACAGTGCTGAGAAGAAGGGATGGAGGAGTGCCCAGCACTGAAACACCTCTGTCACACCCTCCGAGGCTCAGGGACCATTGCGGAAGAGGGGGTGGAAAGAACGTAAGAGCCAAAGGAAGGGTATGACTCCTTACAATGCAACTGTCCAGACAGAAATTGGCCTTGATATCCATGACCTTGCAGTGCCTAGCAATACTGTCACAAGACCCTCATAATAGGACAAAAAGATGATGACATCAAAGTAAAAGAGAGACTAATGGAGAGGAGAGGGGATACAATGGAGATTGGAGTTCTAAAGGGGAATGGGGGCAAGTACCTTAACCGCTAATCCACCTCTCCCAGCCCTCTATAATTTTTAATTTTTTTTTTTTTTTTTGGTTTTTCGAGGTAGGGTCTCACTCTGGCCCAGGCTGACCTGGAATTAACTATGTAGTCTCAGGGTGGCCTTGAACTCACGGCGATCCTCCTACCTTTGCCTCCCGAGTGCTAGGATTAAAGGCGTGTGCCACCACGCCCGGCTAATTTTTAAATTTTTTAAAATATATTTTTTATTGACTTCTATTTATTGGAAATTCTTAATTTTTCTCTTTTTTCCTTTTCCTTTTCTTTCTTTCTTTTTTCTTCTTCTTCTTTTTTTTTTTTTTTTTTGGTGGGATTTCAGACAGGTTCTGTTAACAACAGGATAGGAGGATGTAAACAA
Organism: Orientallactaga sibirica; assembly: GCA_036365145.1. NCBI lineage: Eukaryota > Metazoa > Chordata > Mammalia > Rodentia > Dipodidae > Orientallactaga > Orientallactaga sibirica. Next base: position 11,913,037 of record JAEOAD010000044.1, read on the forward strand.
CAGGATAGGAGGATGTAAACAACAGGATAGGAAGATGTAAACAACAAGATAGGAGGATATAAATAACAGGATATGAGAACATAACCTTCTAACCCTGGTACATTTCCACAGTGCTGTAAGACTATATATATCACCCTCTGCATTCAATAAATGGCATTCTTGAAGCACGAATGACCCAGTGAACGTCTCTTCAATCCTCGGCACCTCGCCCAGCTCGGGGTCTTGGTGGTAGCGCGGGCGCTACAACTGGAGGTCCCACCGAGATTGGGAAAAAAGGAAAACTGCTGAAGGATCGCTCCTGAAGGCTGGCCAACCATAGAAGAGGTAAGAGAGGAGCATATTAAAAATGGGTACCGCTAGCTCTCATTCATTGCTAGTAGATCAGTTAGTTAAATTGCTAAAAAAACAAAAAATTGCTAAAGAAACAAGGAACGGGCATTAAACATATTACAACAAGACAATTTATTAAGACTTTGCATCTTGATTAATGTTTTGGATTGGGAACAAGTAAAACTTGATTTCGCTATGCACTCCTGATCCAGAGAAAAAGCCAATTTATTAAGATTTTACAAAAGACAAGCCCTTGGTTTTGTTTGGGGGGGCCTTAATGTTTTGGATTGGGAACAAACAATCCAAAAAAAGCTAATTTATTAAGATTTTACAAAAGGCAAGCCCTTGATTTTTGATTTTGGGGGGCCTTAATGTTTTGGATTGGGGACAAGTAATCCAGAGAAAGCCAATTTATTAAGATTTTACAAAAGGCAAGCCCTTGATTTTTTTAATGTGGGGGCCTTAACAAATGAAACTTGATTTTTGCATCTTGATCTGAGAAACAAACTCTTATGAAGAATTTCATGTGCTTTGTTCTCAAGCTTAACTATTCTCAACTTAATCTTTGATCTTTGATGATTCCACTGGAAAAATGGCCAGAATTTCCACCAAGCATATCTGGGACTGAAATCCTCGGAAACTCAATTGTTCTTCAGGACTGCCACCTCCATTGTTCTTCAGAAGCAGGACTGCTCACCTGCCACTGAAGACTTGACAGACACAGCTGATTCTCACCTGGCAGTGAAGACTTGACAGACACAGCTTATTCTCACCTGACAGTGAAGACTTGACAGACACAGCTGATTCTCACCTGGCAGTGAAGACTTGACAGACACAGCTGACTCTCACCCAGCAGAAAAGAGACTTGGTGTATCTGCAGCTATCATTGCTGCAATTGCCGCCACAGTTACTGTTGCTGGCATAGCCCTTTCCCAATCTGCTGTTACAGCGAGCACTGTGGACTTGCTCTCAGGGGAAGTAGCTTCTACACTCAACACTCAAAATCATTTAAATTCTCTCATACAATTGGGTATACTAAATTCAAATCAACAGATAGCTCTACTGTAAGGACAAATAGATTTACTTTAAAGGGTTGCAATTTACAGACCATCTCTTTTAGGGATGGAGTGGGTCTATGGCCCTAGGGCTAATCGCCCTGGGTGGTGTGGCTTTGTCCTTGGTCTGTCTCTGCCGTATGGCAAAAACTCAAGCCCAGTGCCAATTTCAGACCAAACAGGTCTGATGTCTGGCAGCAGATAACCCCACTGCTCAAGTATGGTGAGCTTACAAGATAAATGAGTAATCAATGACGGGTAAGACCTGGGGGATGTCTATCAACCTAAGACAGAGAGTCTCTGTGGGCCTGGGCAGGCTTCTCCATGACGGGTAAGATGGATGTCGACATCCGAGGCAACCTAAGACAGATGCTCATTTATATTTAAGGAAGGGGACCTGTGGGGTCCACCCTCCCTCAGGGGGAGTCTGCTGCCCTGCTTGACTGACATGACCAAGGATTGTTTGCCTAAGAACATCCTGTTCCACTCCCATTTCCTGGCCTAAACACAAGTTCCGTTTGCCGCAGGTGGCTCTTGCTTAACTGTTAACAACAGGATAGGAAGATGTAAACAACAGGATAGGAAAATGTAAACAACAGGATAGGAAGATGTAAACAACAGGATAGGAGGATATAAACAACAGGATATGAGAACATAACCTTCTAACCCTGGTACATTTCCACAGTGCTGTAAGACTATATATATCACCCTCTGCATTGAATAAATGGGATTCTTGAAGCACGAATGACCGAGTGAACGTCTCTTCAATCCTCAGCACCTCGCCCAGCTCGGGGTCTTGGTGGTAGCGCGGGCGCTACACAGACACATGCACCACTTTGTGCATCTAGCTTTAATAAATATGAGGGAATTGAACATGGGTCCTCAGGCTTTACAAGCAAGCCCCTTTAACCACTGAGCAATCCCCCCAGCCTGAGAAAGGGTCTTAGTATGTACCACACTAGCCTAGAACTTGTGATCCTCCTACTTCAGTCTCCTGAGTGCTGGGATTTGGGGCATTGCCACTATGCTGAAAAATCTGAAAAAGATTTTTTTTTGTTGTTGTTTGCTTTTCTTTTCTTTTCTTTTTTTTTTTGGTTTTTCAAGGTAGGGTCTCACTCTGGCCATGGCTGACCTGGAATTCACTATGTAGTCTTAGGGTGGCCTTGAATTCATGACGATCCTCCTACCTCTGCCTCCCGAGTGCCGGGATTAAAGGAAAACCGGATGTGGTGACACAGGCTTGTCATCCTAGTGCTCAGGAGGCAGAAATTCAAGACCATCCTCAGCTACTTAGTGAGTTTGAGAGGGACCTGGCTACATGACTCTGACTCAAAAAAGAAAGAAAGAAAGAAAGAGGAAAAGAAAACAAAAGAAAAGAAAAGAAAAAGAAAGAAAGAAAAGAAAAAGAATAAAGAATAAAGAAAATATACCCTATCGAAATAGGAATAAAAAATACAGGAAGTAACTGTAAGAGGTTGAGGACCGCTGCAGTGTACCAGCCAGAGAACTGACAGGCCATGATTAGATGGTGAAGACTGCTCAGAACAGCCTTCCTGATCCCTAGGAAAGTCCTTTGTCTCCCCAGAGTCCCCTAAGATAGCGGTCGGAGGTGGCAGCTCTTTTACTGTCTCAAGATTGACAGCCTTGAATACACCTGAGCCTTCTTACCAGCTTCCTCTCTTGGACACTGGCCTGCATGTGACAGGTGGCTGGACTTTTAATTCTAGTAACTGCATTGTAAATTTATAAATGTATATCCTATTTACATAGACCTCCTTTACTTGCTCTTAATCATTTTGTCTAAATGGTTCATGGAAATTTTATGAGGCATTGAGCAAAGCCAGTCATCATATCAAGTAATTTCCCTACCAACCACTTTTATAACGTGGATGTGGGGCAGCTGCCAGCTAAGGAAGAGCTCTCAAGTTAAATACATGACATTTGTCAATCAGAAAGCAGAGATGTGGCTGGGTGTGGTGGCGCACGCCTTTAATCCTTGCTGTGAGTTTGAGGCCGGCCTGACACTACAAAGTGAATTCCAGGTCAGCCTGGGTTAGAGCGAGCCCCTACCTCAAAAAAACAAAAACGAAAACAGCATAAATTTTAAGCCAGGCATGGGGTAAACACCTTCAATCCCAGCACTCAGGAGGCTAAGGTAGGAGAATCAGCGTGAGTTTGAGGCCAGCCTGGGCTATAGAGTGAGTTCTAGGTCAGCCTGGGCTAGAGACCCTGCCTCAAACAAAAACTCTCCCCTCAAAATAAACAAAGACTATTCTTTTTTTTCTTTCTTTTGTTGTTTTGAGGCAGGATTTCCCTCTAGCCCAGGATAATGGAATTCACTCTGAAATCTAGGATGGCCTTGAACTCACAGTGATCCTCCTACCTCAGCCTCATGAGTGCTAGGGTTACAGGCATGCACAATCATGCCAGTTCTCAGGGACCATTTCTGTTTTCTTTTTAAAATATTTTATTTATTTATTTGAGAGAGACAGAATGGGTGCACCAGGGCTTCTAGCCATTGCCAATGAACTCCAGACGCATGCACCACCTTGTGAATCTGGCTTTATGTAGGTACTGGGAAATTGAACCTGGGTCCTTGGGCTTCACAGGCAAGTGCCTTAACTACTAAGCCCTTTCAGGGACCATTTCTATAGTTCCTTACTGGAGAAGTTTCTCTGACTGTACATGGAGTACAGTCCATGGTCCATAAGAAGGCACAGAATTGTCTCTTGAGCGGGAAGCCAGCTCTTGGTCTTGTTTTGCTGCAGCCAATATTTGCCACTGATGAAAATTCTTCTCTCCTCTTGGGAGAATTAGAGGGAGGGCTTTCCACCCATTAAATTTGTTGGAAAAAAATAATTAATAAGCCGGGCGTGGTGGCATATGCCTTTAATCCCAGCACTGGGGAGGCAGAGGTAGGAGGATTGCCATGAGTTCAAGGCCACCCTGAGACTACATAGTTAATTCCAGGTCAGCCTGGACCAGAGTGAAACCCTACCTCCAAAAACAAACAAACAAACAAACAATAATAATAATAATAATAATAATTAATAAGCCAACAAACTAGACTTGTTTACTTAAGGCTTTCCCAAGTATAAACTTTGAAAATCATTTGGGTTTACTTTACTGAATTTATGAGTGCTTATTTATTTCTAAGTCAATTTGGTGCTATGTAGACAATTTACCATCATGTGTACAGACACAAGCAGGAAATAAGGTAGAAATGATACAGAGGACAACCAATGCCTTTCTCTCCTGTGCACATGTGCATGTAAACATAACAGAACACACATGCACACACACACACTACAAAGAAAACAGGGCTGGAGAGATGGCTTAGCAGTTAAAGCGTTTGCCTGCAAAGCCAAAGGATCCCAGTTTGATTCTCCAGGACCCATGTAAGCCAGATGCACAAGGGGCGCATGTATCTGGAGTTTGTTCGCAGTGACTGGAGGCCCTAGCATGCCCATTCTCTCTCTCTCTCTTTTTTTCTCGCTTAAATAAATAAATAAATAAATAAATAAAATATTTAAAAAGCCAGGCGTAGTGGCACATGCCTTTAATCCCAGCACTGGGGAGGCAGAGGTTGGAGGATCACCGTGAGTTCAAAGCCACCTTGACACTACATAGTGAATTTCAGGTCAGCCTGGGCTAGAGGGAAACCCTACCTTGAAAAACCAAAAAATAATAATAAATAAATAAATAAATAAATAAAATAAAACAATCTTAAAGTTTTCATTTGGAAAATGATTGAGATGATGTCCTTTATCTGTTAGCTTTTAAACATATATGTATATATACTTTTGGGTTTTTTTTTATGGTGCCTTTTTATTATTATTATTATTGTTTTTTATTGACTTTTATACTCACATACAAAGAAAAAACCCACGTGACATTTCCCTTCCCTCCCCCCATTCCCCTTTAGAACTCAAGTCTCTATCATATCCCCTCCCTCTCTCCATCAGTCTCTCTTCTAATTTGATGTCATCATCTTTTTCTTCTATTTTGAGGGTTTTGCAAAGGTATTGCTAGGCACTGCAAGGTCATGGATATCGAGGCCAGTTTCTGTCTGGGCAGTTGCATTGTAAGAGGTCATACCCTTCCTTTGGCTCTTCCATTCTATCCGCCCTCTCTTCCGCAATGGTCCCTGAGCTTTGGAGGGTGTGACAGAAGTGTACTTTTTGGTTTTTTGAGGTAGGGTCTCACTCTATCTCAGGCTAACGTGGAATTCACTATGTAGTCTCAGAGTGGCCTTGAACTCATGGTAATCCTCCTACCTCTGCCTCCCGAGTGCTGGGATTAAAGGCGTGCGCCACCATGCCTGGCAAACATATTTTATTTATATTTATTTTTGAGTGAGAGAGAAAGAGAGGGAGGGGAGAGAGAGAGAATGTGTACACCAGGGCCTCTAGCTGCTGCAAACGAACTCCAGATGCATGTGCCACCTTGTGCATCTGGCTTATGTGGTTCCTCAGGAATCAAACCTGTGTCCTTTGGCTTTGTAATCAAGTGCCTTAACTGCTAAGCCATCTCTTCAGCCCTTATATGCATTTTTGGTTTTTGGTTTTGTGTGTGAGTGTGCATGTGTGTGTCGATATGTGCACTGTGTGCACACATGCACAGGTGACAAAGGCATTGGTGTCCTCTGTGTTGCTTCCCCCTTACTTCCCGGAGATAGTCTCTCACTGAACTGGAGCTCCTGGTTTTTGGTTGCACTGACTGACCAAGGAGCCCTAATTCACCTTCTTGTATTCACCCCACTCAGTGCAGGGGTTACAGGCATAAACGGTCATGCCCAGCTGTGGTGGTTGGAGTCAGGTGTTCTGTACAAACTTAGGTGTTCTGAATGCTAGTCTCCCCAGCTGATGGAGATTTGGGAATTAACCCCTCCTGGAGGCAGTGTGTTGTTGGGGGCGGGCTTATGGGTGTTATAGCCAGCTTCCTCTAGCCAGTGTTTGGCACACTTTCCTGTTGCTGTTGGCCAGCTGATATTGGCAGGAGGTGATGTCCACCCTCTGCTCATGCCATTGTTTTCCCTGCCATCATGGAGCTTCCCCTCAAGTCTGTAAGCCAAAATAAACCTTTTTCCCCCATAAGCTGCTCTCGGTCGGGTGTTTTCTGACAGCAGTGCAAACCCAGCTGCAGCACTGGCCTCATGTGTGTGTGCTGGGCTTGAACTCAGGCCCTTATGTTCATGCAGCAAACACCCTCGCCTGCCGAGCCATCTCCCCAGCTTTTGTTTTTGTTGAAACAGGGTTTCTATGCAGCCCCGACTAGCCTGAAACCCCTGATCCTCCCGCCTTACTCTCCCAGTACTGGGATTACAGGCGCCTGCGCCACACTGGGCCCTAGTTTTTAAAGATTTTTATTTCTTACACTATCAATCTTTTGATTACTTGTTCCATTGCCTCAGGCAGTCTTAGCTAGGCGACCCTGTTATTACACATATAAATGGATCACTCTTTGTGAAACAAGGAAGGAAATTTCCTTTGGAGAGAAGCAGAATTTAGATCTATGCACTATTTGCTGAGGCCAGGAGGGTGGAGGTAAAGGCTCCATGAAGACTAAGTGGGCAAAGGTGAGGCCTGTGTCACAGATTTAATTAATGTCATTCCCTGTGATAAGGGCTGGTCAGCCCGGTGCTGTGGTACACCTGTATTCCAAGCCATTGGGAGGCTGAGGTTAGAGGGTGTCCTGGGCCCAGGAGATTCAGACCTGCCTGGGAAACATAGTGAGACCTCACCTGGAAAAAGAAAACACAAGTAGTGTCTGCAGACTGGATGTGCCCTTACAGATGGAAATTTCTTTTATAGATGAGGGGTTATTTAAAACGTCACAAAATTGTACTAATAAGCTGTTGGAACTGTAAATTCATATTTAAATGGAATATTATCTTTCTTTCTTTCTTTCTTTCTTTCTTTCTTTCTTTCTTTCTTCCTTCCTTCCTTCCTTCCCTCCCTCCCTCCCCCCTTCCTTTCTCCCTCCCTCCTTCCCTCCCTTCTTTCCTCCCTCCCTTCCTTCCTTCCTTCCTTCCTTCCTTCCTTCCTTCCTTCCTTCTTTCCTTCCTTCTTCCCTGAGGCAGAATCTTGCTCTAGTCCAGACTGACCTGGAACTCTCTCTCTGTAGTCCCAGGCTGGCCTCGAACTCACAGTGATCCTCCCTCAGCCTCCTGAGTGCTGAAATTAAAGGTGTGCACCATCTTTTTCTTTTAAACAAGTTTAGAAAGGTTGATTGGCAAAATTGACAAGCTCATGGGTTGAATGGCCCATTGAAATTTAGTGTCATTTTAGAACTGTGGCTGACAAGGCTCTTGGTTTCCCACCAGGAATAGACAGTGAGACCCTATTGCTGAAGACTCCACATGCTTGGGCTGCAGGATCACTGAGAAATCAAGCTGAAGCTGAGCTGAAAACCTCCCCTCTATAGACCAGCTCACAGAAAGCTAGAAAAAAGCTATACAGCATGCAGTTCAATGGGAGAGAGAAGTCATCAGTGGAGATAAACAACAGTGGACACTGCAAGCCTTAAGTTTGGCCAGCCAGGCCGATTGAGCCAATGGGTGCAATAGTGGCATGTCACTAATTGGACTGGAGGCCTTCTCCACAGGAGGGAATACATGCCTAGTACTGAAAACCTATGACAGGGAGGTCATGAGCAGTCTGGCTAACTGCATATATTATCCTTACTAAACTGCCCAGTAAGCACTTCTCTTAATGTTCATATTCATATATTAATGCTACTCTCACTTTTGGGTTAGAGAAGCTTCTCTTTTCAGATGGCAGTGACCTCTGGGATGATTCAAAAGGTACTATAGAGCTGAGGAAAAGTGACAGAGGAGTGCTCACCATTAAGACATCTCCGTCACACCCTCCAAGGCTCAGGGCCCATTGCGGAAGAGGTTGTGGGAAGAATGTAAGAGCCAAAGGAAGGGTAGGACTGCTTACAGTGCAATCTTCCAGACACAAAATGGCCTGGATATCCGTGACCTTGCAGTACCTGGTACTACTTACACAGGACCCTCATAATAGGAGGAAAAGATAATGACATCAAGACAAAAGAGAAGGGCTGGAGAGATGGCTTAGCAGTTAAGGTGTTTGCCTGCAAAGCCAACGGATCCCCATTCAATTCTTTAGGACCCATGTAAGCCAGATGCATCTGGAGTTTGTTTGCAGTGGCTGGAAGCCCTGGCACACCCATTCTCTTCCCCCTCTCTCTCTCTCTCTCTCTCCCTCTCTCTGCCTCTTTTTCTCTCTAAAATAAATAAATAAAATATATTTTTAAAAAGATAAAGAGACTGAGAGGGGAAAGGGATATGATGGAGAGTGGATTTATGAAGGGGAAGTGGGGGAGGGCATTATCACGGTTTATTGTCTATAATCATGGAAGTTGTCAATAAAAAAGTTAAAAGAAAAAGAAGTGTGGCTGTTAGTCTAAGATGCCCGAACTGGTAATTGTTGGAAAAGTTCGGTAACATTCAAGACAAGCTGGCAGTTACTAAAACTGGCTCTGAAGCCAACGTGCTCCAGCTGCACACAAATAAACCAACTTGCGGCTTTCCAAAGTTGCCCATGTGTCGCGGGGAATCTTTTGGTTTTGTTTTGTGACAGGGTATCACACTGCGGCACTGGGCTGGTTTGAAACTCTCCCTGGACCAGACTGGCCCTGCAGCAATGCCATTTCTCCTGCCTCTGCCTCCTAAGTAGAGGAATTACAGGGACAAGCCAGCACCCTCCGCCTGGCCAGCAGATCTTAGGTCTTCCCAGATTGTTTGGACTCTCACTTTGAAATGCACATGAAGGAACTTCATAGATATAGTACAGAGAGCTACATGGGATTCTAGAAGGCGGTGAGCACCATGACCAATAACTATGGGGCAAGGGTTTTGGTTCAAAAATGTGCTGTTTCAGAGTGTCTTTACAAAAGGGTCATGGATGGGGTTGATGACCACTGTATCACGTGTCTTGGGCAGAAAGCTTGCCCCATGCAGGGGCAGGTGCTCAGGGTCTTGAGATGACCAGTCTCTCTGAAACACTTTGGTGACCCAGCATGGTTTCCTCTGACCCTGGAACAGGGTGTGTTTGTTCAGGAGTCCCTGTGAGGGACTGTCATGGACAGCGGGTCTCTACACTCCTTCAAGGCTCCTTGTTGCCTAAAAATCATCCCCAGGCTGGCTGGATGTATGGCTTAGTGGCAAAACTAAAATTAAAATAAAATAAATTAAAATTAAATTAAATTAAAAAGTAAATAAAATAAATAAAATACCCAGGAAGCAATGGAGTGAGGGAAGGAAGGCAAGGCAAGCATGGTAGAGACAAGGTATAATTAGCTCATGAAATTGTTTGTCAGCTAAAGAAACTGAAAATGTCTAATTACAGCTTTGAAATATCAATAAATGTCACTTTCAGCTCAATTATATTAAAGCTGTTAGTATCTAGCAGGAGAAAAGAAAGTCTGTAACTCTATGAAACTGAGGCAAAACCTGAGTAAACTCCACCTTCACTTGCCCTGCGTTACTTGTTTTCATCCCTGGATTTTATTTATTTATTTATTTATTTATTTATTTATTTATTTATTTATGCATTTATTTTTCTTTCAAGAGTTTATTTATCTGTGTTTTTTGTTTTTTGTTTTTTGTTTTTTGTTTTGACAGGATCTCACATAGCCCAGGTTAAAGTGAGCAGACTTAGTAGAGCAGCCATGTGGTACTGACTGGCAACGTGATGATAACTCTAGTGTAGGCATGGTGCTGAGGAATGTGGCTCGGAGCAATCTCTGGGGAGCCCAGCCTACACACCCCAGTGTCTGTTTTGGAGCAAGAGCTACAGATCCACTGAGCTTCACTGAAGCTGTGACCCGAGGACTGCCCCAGCACCCACGCTATCCGCGGATTCCTCCAAGGACTCCAGGGCCGGGGGACTTCCTGCAGCAGCTCTGCAGCCAGTGCCCCTGCCCCGGACACGTGGAGCCCATTCCCACAGTGGCAACTGAGAGACTGATGTCCTAGGGGCTTCATTCCTATCCTTTGTGGCCAGTGCTCTCAAGACACAATATCCTCCACAGGCCCTCCGTGTAAGCCTGAGGCCCTATACCTGGCCAAACTCCCGTGCGCTACGCTGACTGCTCCTTTGGGCCGACCGTGATGAGGACACAGGGCCCCTGACGGCTACGTGAGTGATGCAGGTCACGCGTGTGACCACTTTCTCTGAAGGCTTCTCAGGCAGGCAGGTTGGGAAGGACCAAGGTAGGCCAGCCTCCTCCTCTAGCACTGAAATGTATGGAAGATGTCACCTCACAAATGATGGGAGAGTCACTGGCTAGCCCAGGACCCAGATGGCCCCAGACACATCCCAGCACGCAGGTACCTGATATCTGCTTACCGGACCCTCAGGTAAGGATTATCCTCAAGTGAAAGGAGTGGAACCTTTTAAAAATGTTTTTAGGAAGCCGGGCATAGTGGTGCACGCCTTTAATCCCAGCACTCGGGAGGCAGAGGTAGGAGGATCGCTGAGAGTTCGAGGCCACCCTGAGACTACATAGTTAATTCCAGGTCAGCCTGGACTAGAGTGAAACCCTACCTCGAAAAAAAAAAATGTTTTTAGGGCTGGAAAGATGTCTGAGTGGTTAAGGCATTTGCCTGAAAATCAAAGGACCTACATAAGCCATATGCACAAGGGGCGCATGCGTCTGGAGTTCGTTTGCAGCAGCTGAAGGCCTTGGTGTGCCTGTTCTCTCTCTCTCTCTCTCTCTCTCTCTCTCTTCTCTCTCTCTCTCTCTCTCTTCAAAATAAAAAAAAGGGCTGGAGAGATGACTTAGTGGTTTAGGGACCCGCCTGCCAAACCTAAGAACGCCCGTTTCATTCTCCAGACCCACGTTAAGCCAGATGCAAAAAGTGATGCAAGGGTGCAATTCCACACTTGCCCACAAGGGATGCACACGCATCTGGAGTTTTTTCACAGCAGCTGATAGGACTCTGGTGCGCCCATTCTCTCTCTGTCTCAAATTAAAAAATAATAAATAAATAAATTTATAGAATTTGTTTTAATATTTTGTATTTTTAAATATTTTATTTTTGTGCGTGCAATCATGTGGAGAGAGCAAGAAAGAGAGTGCATATGGATACGCCAGGGCCTCATGCTGCTTTAAATGAACTCCAGATACATATGCTGCTTTATGCATCTGGCTTTTATGGAATTGAACCTAAGCTGGCAGGCTTTGCAAGCAAGTGCTCTTAACCACTGGGCCACCTCCCCAACCCCTTTAAATATTTTTATTTACTTATTTGAGAAGGAGAGAGAGAGAGAAAGAGAGAGAGAGAGAAAAGAGAGAGAGAGAGAGCCATACAGGCAAGACCTATGGGTACGCCAAGGCCTCTTGCATTTGCAAATGAACTTGATTCATGGGCCACTTTGTGCATCTAGTTTTATGTGGGTACTGAGGAGTTGGACCCGGGCTGGCAACTTTTGCAAGCAAGTGCCTTTAACCACTGAGCCCTCTCTCCAGCCCTCGGAACCTTTCTCTCTTTCTGTGCAGCTGAGTGGCTGCTGTCATGTAATACCTGGGCTCAGGGGCCCCATGTGGCTAGGTTTTGGCCACAGATACGGATATGGACAAGCATCCTCTGATCAACATAGGTGGCATGTGGTGTGTCTGCTCTCCTGCCCTTCCCAGGTTCGTGAAGAGATCTGCAGGAAGGCAGGGTAGATTATAGCTGAGGGTGACAGTGAGATCACAAGAAGCGCATCACACTAGTAATGGCTAACATAAATAATAGAACACCAAGTGCTGGTGTGAAGCTGTCAGAATCAAAATGGAGGCACTTATGTCAACCCTACAAAGATAATGTTGTAGGCCATGGAGGGAGTGGTCAAATGAAATTAGCCTGCTGGACAAGGGGACACTGGATTTGATTCATTTGCCACACAGATCCTTTGGACTCTGATGTGGCCAGTAAACATGATTAGAGACTTATCTGCCACTTAGGTGGCTGTACAGATTCTCCTGCAAGAACTATTACTGCTTAACAGTTCTCATTCAGTTCCCTTTTGCAGAGTAATGCTGGATAAGAGGATTTCTCTTGAGTATTTGTTAGCTGTTCAAAGCTATGTCTATTGCTAATACTACATGTTATACTTGGATAACTTTCTCTGAGGAACTTGAGACTCAATTATATAAAATAAGAGAACAGATTAAATGCCTGTATGACTGATGTCTCAATCCATGGTTGAGTGGTTACCTTTAGTTCAGATTCATAGTTCAAAAGCATTTACACAAATTGAAGATACTATAACATTAATTCCACTACTTTACATTTTCATTTTTTAAAAAATGTTTATTTTGTTTGAGAGAGAGAGAATGGGCATGCCAGGGTCTTCAGCCACTGCAAATGAACTCCAAATGCATACGCCACCCTATGCATCTGGTTTATGTGGGTTCTGGGGAATCAAACCTGGTCCTTTGGCTTTGTCCTACATTTTCATTTTTAAAACTTGATCCAGGCCTAGTGGCTCATATCTGTAATCCTAACACTTAAGTTGAGGCAGAAAGATTGCTGAAGAGCTCAAGGCCAGCCTGGCCTACATAGTGAAACCCTGTCTCAAAAGACAAAAAACAAAACATGTTGCAGTTAGCTTCACTGGCAGAAAGCACCCAACCAAGAGCAGCTGGTGGGAGGAAAGGGTTTATTTTGGCTTACTCAAGGGGAAGTTCCATGATGGCAGAGGAAAATGTGACATGAGCAGAGAGTGGACTTCACCTCCTGCCCAGCATCAGGAGGACAACAGGAACAGGAGAATGTGCCACACACTGGCAAGGGGAAGCTGGCTATAACATCCATAAGCCCACCCCAATAACACACCTCCTCCAGCAAGGCTCCAATTCCCAAATTGCCACCAGCTGGGAACCTAGCACTCAAAACACACAAGTTTATGGGGGACACCTAATTCAACCCACCACACTACAAAATTCTGGAATTCAGTTCCTAACAAAAGAATGCTGGCCTAATGGAACTGACAAAATGGGGCTTGGCAATGAAGGTGACACTGACTTACCCCTAACCCCTCTTTCCAAACCTCCTTGTTAGCCCAAAGTGGCACCCATTCCTAGTTGCCAACAACAGGTCCCAGTGCCAAGGGACAGAGGAATCTAACAGCTGCCATACTTTCAGAAGAGCTTGATCAAAAGGGATAAGCAGGCTGGAGGGATGGCTTAGCGGTTAAGGCGCATGCCTGCGAAGCCTAAGGACCTCGGTTCAATTCTCCAGGTCCCACGTGAGCCAGATGCATATGGTGGAGCATGCGTCTGGAGTTCCTTTGCACTGGCTAGAGGACCTGACGCGTCCATTCTCACTCTCTCTTTTTCCCTTTCTCTGTCTCAAATAATAAATAAATATAAATTTATAAAAAATTAAAAAGGGGGGAGAGCAGGCTGGAAGGATGGCTTAGCGGTTTAAAGCATTTGCCTGCAAAGCTAAGGACCCAGGTTCGATTCTCCAGGATCCTCGTAAGCCAGATGCACAAAGTGGTCCATGCGTCTGAAGTTCATTTGCAGTGGCTGGAAGCTCTGGCATGCCCATGCTCTCTCTCTCTGTGACTCTTTTTTTCTCTCTCAAATAAATAAATAGAATATGTTTTTAAAAGGGGGGGGTGCAGAAGTGTGCTAATCTAAAAGGTTCACTTATGTGGACCCTAGACAATAAGCGAATCCAAGAGGCCATGAAAAAGTGTCTTCCTGCATATTTGCCTGGTAACAAGCACTCTTACAAGAGATTCTACCAGGACCACAACCTTACCCACGACTATGAAACGTCTGCCCTCAAAATACGTTTGCGGGGTTGAGGATATGGCTCAGTGGGTAGAGCTGTCTGCCTAACATGCATGAAGGCCTAATTCCATCCCTAGCACACCTCTAATCTCAGCACTGCGCATGGGCATGTGTGTGTGTGTGAGTGTGGGCATCTGTGTACACATGTGTTTGAGGTAGGAGGGTCATAAGTTCAAGGTCATCCTTATCTACATATCAAGCTCAAGATCAGCCTGGGATATATGAAACTTGTCTCAAAACAAACAAGACAGGGCTGGAGAAATGGCTCAGCAGTTAAGGACTTGTCTTCAAAACCTAATAACCTGAGTTCAATTTCCCAGTCCCCACATAAAGCCACATGCACAAAGTGGCTATGCATCTGGAGTTCGTTTACAGTAGCAGGAGGCCCAGGCATGCCCATTCTCTGTATGTTTTTCTTTCTCTCTGTCTCTCTCTGCTTGCAAATAAATAAAATATTTATTTAAAAAGAAAACAAATACACTGGGTGTGGTGGCATACACCTTTAATCCCAGCACTCAGGAGGCAGAAAAAAAAAGGATCACTGTGAGTTCAAGGTCACCCTGAGACCACACTCAGTAAATTCCAGGTCAGATCAAATGAGTTTGAGGCCACCATGAGACTACCTAGTGAATTCCTGGTCAGCCTGAGCTAGAGTGAGACCCTACCTCAAAAAACAACAAAAACAAAAAAAAAACAAACAAACAAAATAAACAAATAAATAAAATTAAAAAAAAAAAAAAGAAAAAACATGGGCTGGAGAGATGGCTTAGTGGTTAATCCCAGCACTCCTAAGGCCTAGGAATGCTGAGTTCAAGGCCACCCTGAGGTCCATAGTTAATTCCAGATGCAAAGTGAGACCCTACCTCAAAAACCAAAAAAAAAAAAAAAAAAAAAAAAGAAAAGAAAAATATGGGTCTGGATTTTGTTCACAGCTGTTGAGAGGCTGCCTCCTAAGCCTAAGAATGCTGGTTCCAATCTCCCGGTTCCTCTCTCAGGTCCCACGTGTCTCAGATGCAAAAAAAAAAAAAAGAAAGAAAGAAAGAAAGAAAGAAAGAAAGAAAGAAAGAAAGAAAAGAAAAGAAAAGAAAAGAAAAGAAAAGAAAAGAAAAGAAAAGAAAAGAAAAGAAAAGAAAAGAAAGAAAAAAGAAGAAACAAGAGGCTGGGCGTGGTGGTGCACACCTTTAATTCTAGTACTTGGGAGGCAGAGGCAGGAGGATCACCATGTGTTCAAGGTCACTCTGAGACTACAGAGTGAATTCTAGGTCAGCCTGGGCTACAGCAAGACCCTACCTGAAAAAAAAAAAAATGAAAAGACAAAAAAAAAAGAGATGGCTTAGCGGTTAAGGCGCTTTCCTGCGAAACCTAAGGACCCAGGTTCGACTCTCTAGGACCCACGTAAACCAGATGCACAAGGGACACATCCATCTGGAGTTCATTTGCAGTGGCCAGAGGCCCTGGTGTGCCCATTCTCACTTTCTCCTCCCTCTCTCTGTCTCTAATAAATAAATACATAAAAATAAAATCTTAAAAAAAAAAAGGCTGGAGAGATGGCTTAGTGGTTAAGGGGTTTGTCTATGAAGCCTAAGGACCCAGGTTCGATTCTCCAGGACCCACATAAGTCAGATGCACAAGATGGCTCACGTGTCTAAAGTTCCTTTGCAGTGGCTGGAGACCCTAGTGTGCCCATTCTCTATCTGCCTCCTCCCTCCCTCCCTCCCTCCCTTCCTCCCTTTCTTCCTTCCTTCCTTCCTTCTTTCTTTCTTTCTCCCTCTCTCAAATAAATAAATAAAATATTAAAAAAAGAAAAAACAAAACAAAAACAAAAAACAAGACCAATGAAACAAGGACAAGAAAAGGTATCGGGAAGAGATTATGATCACAATAATCTTATATACATATATGAAAATATCAATAAAAAAGCTAAAAACAGCCAGGCATGGTGGTGCATGCCTTTAATCCCATTCAGGAGGCAGAGGTAGGAGGATTGCTGAGAGATCAAGGCCAGCCTGAGACTACATAGTGAATTCTAGCTCAGGCTAGAGCAAGACCCTACCTCAGAAAACAAAAACAGGGCTGCAGAGATGGCTTAGTGGTTAAGACATTTGCCTGCAAACCTTAAGGACCTAGGTTCAACTCCCCAGAACCTGCATCAGCCAGATGCACAAGGTGAATGTGGGGGTTTGATTCATGTGCCCCCCATAAACTTAGGTGTTCTCAATGCTAGTCTCCCCAGCTGATGGCAATTGGAAATTAATGCCTCCTGGAGGTGGTGTATTGTTGGGGGCGGGCTTCTGGGTATTATAGCCAGTTTCCCCTTGCCAGTGTTTGACACACTCTCCTGTTGCTATTGTTCACCTGATGTTGGCCAGGGGTGATGTCCACCATCTGCTCGTGTCATCGTTTTCCCTGCCATCATGGGGCTTCCCCTCAAGTCTGTAAACCAAAATAAACCTCTTTTTCCTCACAAGATGTTCTTGGGTGATTTTTACCAGCATGCCAATTCTCTCTCATTAAAAAAAAACAAAAAGCCAAAAACAGTGGTGTGATGGCACACGCCTTTAATCCCAGCAATCAGGTAGGTAGATCACTGTGAGTTCAAGGCCAGCCTGAGACTACATAGTGAATTCCAGGTCAGCCCTGGCTACAGCAAGACCCTACCTTCAAAAAACAAAACAGAACAGAACAAAACCTTTTATTTTTCCCCGAGGTAGGGTCTCACTGTAGTTCGGGCTGACCTGGAACTCACTTTGTAGTCCCAGGCTGTCCTCAAACTCACGGCAATCCTCCTACCTCTGCCTTCCAAATGCTGGGACTTACCATGCTGATTTTATTTTATTTTTTGTTATTTATTTATTTATTTTAGTGCATGCCTTTAATCCCAGCATTCAGGAAGCTGAGGTAAAAGGGTCACTATGAGTTTGAGAACAGTCTGGGCTACAGAGTAAGTTCCAGGTCAGCCTGGGAAAAGAGTGAGACCCGGTTTCAAAAACAAAAATAGGGCTGAAGAGATGGCTTAGTGGTTAAGGCGCATGCCTGCGAAGCCTAAGGACCCCAGTTCAAGGCTCAATTCCCCAGACCCATGTAAGCCAGATGCACATGGTGGCACATGCATCTGGAATTCGTTTGCAGTGGCTAGAGGCCCTGGCGCACCCATTCTCAATCACTCTCTCCCCCCCCCCGTGTCAAATAAATAAATAAAAATAAAAATAAGTCGTAAAAACAAAAATAAATGATAGATAAATAAATAAATAAATAAATAAATAAATAAATAAATAAAGCCAGGCATGGTGGTGCATTCCTTTAATCCCAGCCCTTGGGAGGCACCCTGAGAATACATAATAAACTCCAGGTCAGCCTGGGCTAGAGTGAGACCCTACCTCGAAAAACCAAATAAATAAATAAAATAAATGTTGCAGCCACTCTGCAAAACAGTTCAACAGTTTCTTAACCAATGCATCACCACATGACCAGCAATTGCACCTCTGGGCAGTTATTCCAGGAGAATAAGAATACATGTTCACATTAAAAACCTGTCCACAAGTGTCCATTGTATTCATAAAAGCCCAAACTGACAGAGGCCCGGCTGTCCTTCAGCAGGTGAATGGCCAGTCACTGCGGTCAAGTAACCCATGGAATACTGCCCAGCCACAGAGACTAGTGAAGTACTGGTCCCTGCTGGGAGAAATCTCCAGAGAATTATGTTACATGGAAAGAAGTCCCAAAAGACAGTAATAATTAAGTTTTGTCCTATAACTTATTAGATAGAACAAACTTTTGTAAAAATATATTTTATTTATTTATTTGAGAGAGAGAGAGAGAAAGAGGCAGATAGAGAGAATGGGCACACCAGGACCTCTAGCCACTGCAAATGAACTCCAGACACATGTGCCCCTTGTGCATCTGGCTTACATGGGTCCTGGGGAATCTAACCGGGGTCTTTAGGCTTTGCAGGCAAACACCTTAACCACTAAGCCATTTCCCCAGCCCCAGAACAAACTTTTTTTTTTGAGGTAGGGTCTCATTCTAGCCAAGGCTGGTCTAGAATTCACTTTGTAGTCTCAGGCTGGCCTCAAACGCCTAGCACTCCTCTGGGATCAAAGGCATGTACCACCATGCCTGGCTAGAACAAACTTTTTTTAAATTTTTTAAAAATTATTTTATTTTATTTTTGGAGAGAGACACAGAGAGAAACAGATAGAGAGGAGAGAGGGAGACAGAGATGGGCGCGTCAGCAGTCTCTCAGCTGCTGTGAACGAAATCCAGATGTGTGCGCCTCCTTGTGGTCAAGTGCGGCATTGCGCCCTTGCATCACTTTGCATCTGGCTAAACGTGGGACCTGGAGATTGGAACCCGGTTCTTAGGCTTAGCAGGCAGGCGCTTTAACTGCTAAGCCATCTCTCCAGCCCCTAGAACAAACTTTTAAAAAATATTTTATTTATTTATTAGAGACAGAGAGAATGAGTATGGGCATGCCAGGGCCTCCGGCCACTGCCACTGCAAACAAACTGCAAACCCAATGTGCCACTTTGTGTACCTGGCTTTACATGGGTACTGGGGAATTGAACCTAAGCCATCAGGCTTTGCAAGCAAGTGCCTTTAACAGCTGAGCCATCTCCCCAGCCCAGACAAGCTTTTTAAGTTAGCAGATCCAATTATTCATTGCCACAGGTCAGGGGCAGAGGATGGTAAGCAGGGGGAGGGGAGCGGCTACAGAGAGGGTTCTGAGGGGTTGGTGCTGCATGGTAACTTGACCAGAGTGGCAGTGCAATAAGGTCCCACCCACAGATACTGATGTCAAACGAGGAAATGACAACTCTATCTGTAGGTCACATTACTGGGGGGACAGGGAAAAGTACACAGGGCTCCTGTTTTATTTCTTAAAATGACATATGATTCTACAATGAAGTCTAACTATCAACTTCAAAGGGAGAAAGTATGCCATTGCTAAGGTTTTCTAACCGAAGACTGATTGTGGAGTCCTGAACTTTTAATCTATGTCTGATATAAGACCCATTAATTGATTAAGGGCTTGCCCAGTAGCTAGTCATCTGTGAACTTTAGTCAAGAATTTTTCTTGCTGGGCGTGGTGACATACACCTTTAATACCAGCACTTGGGAGGAGAGGCAGGAAGATCAATGTGAGTTCGAGGCCACCCTGAGACTACATAGCAAATTCCTGGTCATCCTGGGCTAGAGTAAGACCCTACCTCAAAAAGTTTTTTTTTTTTCCTTTCTGCCAGGTGTGGTGGCACACACATTTAATCCCAGGACTCAGAGGCAGAGGTAGGAGGATCGCTGTGAGTTCGAGGCCAGTCTATAGCTACAGAATAAGTTCTAGGTTAGCCTAGGCTACAGTGAGATCCTAGAAAAAAAAAAAACCAAAGGGAAAAAAAAAGAAAAGAATAGGAGCCAGGCATGGTGGCACACGCCTTTAATCCCAGCACTCGGGAGGCAGAGGTAGGAGGATCACCATGAGTTTGAGGCCACCCTGAGACTACAGAGTGAATTCCAGGTCAGCCTGGGCTAGAATGAAACTCAACCTCGAAAAACCAAATAAGTAAATAAACAAATGAAAAGAAAAGAGAGAGAGAGAAAAGAATCAGGTCTAGTAACATTAAAGGAACTATCATTGTGGAACTAATCTGCAAAATTTTCTCATCCTGCCAAACCAGGATTCTGTGCTTTGTGTGTGTGTGATTTTTCGATGTAAGGTCTCACTCTAGCCCAGGACAACCTGGAACTCATTATGTAGTCTCAGGGTGGGTGGCCTTGAACTCACAGCGATCCTCCTACCTCTGCCTCCTGAGTGCCGGGATTAAAGGCGTGTGCCACCATGTCCAGCTGGATGCTGCGCTTTTTAATGAATAACTTGTCATTCCCTACTTTCCCCAGGTCCTCCGGAGAGTCCACGATCCTGCTTTTGTCTCAAAGATTTTTTTTTTCTGAGAAATATAGTCTCATGTAGCTCAGACTGGCCTTGAACCAGCTATGTAACCAAGGATGACCTTGAACTCCTAATCCTGCTGCCTCCACCTCCCAAGTGCTTGCATTGCAGACGTCTCCAAGAATCTGGCTCCGCGCGGAGCCTCAGCTGGGTAGAACACTGCAGTGTGCACTTCTCTGCGGCTGGCCCATTGCGGAAGCACGAGGACCTCAAGCAAGGGTCTTCCACAGCGGAGCAGGTATTGGACTTCCCTTCCTTTGAACTGCATTTGCTTATTTATTTGCTTGCTTACTGTTCTCCTGTGACAGTCTTGCTACACAGCCTTCCTATGAAAACCAGGGGCCTCAGACTTTCGGGACTCATTCTACCACAGCCTTCTGAGAGCTGGGGCTATAGGGTGTACCACCATGCCCAGCATTTCCTTCCTTCTTTCCTTCCTTCCTTCCTTCCTTCCTTCCTTCCTTCCTTCCTTCCTTCCCTCCCTCCCTCCTTCCTTCCTTTCTTCTTTTTTCTTTCTTTCTTTCTTTCTTTCTTTCTTTCTTTCTTATTTCTTCTTTCTTTCTTTCTTTCTTTCTTTTATTTTTCCTTCCTTCCTTCCTTCCTTTCTCTCTTTCTCTCTCTTTCTTTTTCTTTCTTTCTTTCTTTCTTTCTTTCTTTCTTTCTTTCTTTCTTTCTTTCTTTCTTTCTTTCTTCTTTCTGGCTGACCTGGAATTCATTCTGCATTCTCAGGCTGACCTTGAACTCACAGTGACCCTCTCAAAGGCTGGGATTAAAGGCATGTGCTACCATGCCTAGCTTCCTATAATGTGTGTGTGTGTGTGTGTGTGTATGCATATATATGTATTTATAATATTTATTTACTTGAGAGAGGCAGAGAGAAAGTGAGAATGGCACACCAGGACCTCTAGCCATTGCAAACAATCTCCAGAAGCATGTGCTACCTTGTGCATCTGGCTTACGTGGGTCCTAGGGAATCAAACCTGGGTCCTTTGGCTTTGCAGGCAAGCACCTTAACTGTTAAGCCATCTCTCCTGCCTTTCTTTTCTTTTTAAGGAGAATGACAGCTTTGTGCGTATGGGCCATAGTTTTTTTTTATCCATTCCTCCATACCCAGTACTTGGTCTTTTCCATCAATACAGGCCGGGTGTGGTGGTGCACGCTTTTAATCCCAGCACTCGGGAGGTAGAGGTAGGAGGATCGCTGTGAGTTCAAGGCCACCCTGAGAATATAGAGGGAATTCCAGGTCAGCCTGGGCTAGAGTGAGACCCTACCTCGAAGAAAAACCAAGAAAGAAAGAAAACGCCTGGAGGTGGGTAATACACAAAGAAAAGAGATTTATTTCACCCACCTGGAAAATCAAGACCCTGACACTGACTTCAGCTCTGATCTGGAAAGAGTCTCCTGGTGTTGTCACAGGGGAAGTGTTGGCATGGTGGGAACAATGAACAGTCAGTGAGGTGAGATCCAGAGAGAACAGAACTGCTCTTGTACTGCCCACTGTGGCAGCATCCTACAGGGCCCAGGAGCATTCACCAGTCCCTGCAGAGAGCAGCAGCCCGTCCACTGCGCCACTGCTCTCCACCTTTTATTTTATTTTTTGATTTTTCGAGGTAAGGTCTCACTCTATCTCAGGCTGACCTGGAATTCAGTATGGAGTCCCAGGGTGGCCTCAAACTCATGGCAATCCTATCTCAGCCTCCTGAGTTTTGGGATTAAAGGCGTGCGCCACCACGCCCAGCTTGTTCTCCACCTTTCAAAGGTTCTCCCAGCATAATCACACACTGGGGACCATAGTTGCAACACATGAATCTTTGTGGGACTTAAACCACATCCAAACCAGAGCACTTGTTCCCACCTCTTGAGTGTCGTGACGATTGCTCTGATCCCAGTGGAAAGGGATCTGTCTGAAACCTGCTTTTTTGTTTTATTTCTTGGAGACAGGGTCTCATTATGTAGCCCAGACGACCCTTATACCCACCATGTTGACTTGGATTCCCCAGGGCTAGAACTACAAGAACAGGCTGCCACAGCAACCATGGCCAGCATATATATATAGGAATATATATATATTACTGCTAAATTCCAGAAATACTTTTGAACCCAGCCTCTTACCTCCTTATCAGAGGCTAGTGGGTGTGCCCAGTGCCTGGGGAAAACAGACTCACCCTTGGGCCTTACTTCCTGTCCAAGGCAACTGGGGTCAACCTTATGTGCACAAGTCTGATGGCCACTGGGAAAAACTCAGTCTTTGCCATATCTGGCCCAGGACAAAAGCCTCACTCCAGCCTGCTCCTCCAGGCCCAGGTAGGAATGTGTTTAACACAAACACACCGAACCATACCTAAGGGCTTGCAGGGTAGGCTGAGCACTGCCTCAATAACTCTGCTTGGTCCTACCAACCCCACCCTTCGCACACAGGAGTCTCTCGGGACTCACAAGCTGCCCCATCCAACTGTGTGTTGAGAATGCAGGGCATTCAAGCTACCCTGTGTGCCCCTTTTCCCTCATTAGTGCGATCCTGGCATCAAGAGTCCAAATCCAGGCCATTGTCCAGACTGGACACTTGGAGCCCCCGCCCCCACTGCTTTCAGCATCCAGAACAGAGCCCAGCTCCAAATGGTTCTCAAGCAGAGGAAAGATGAGTCCCTGACCTGACAAGATGACACTAGCAGGAGGGAGGGTGGCTCCAGCTACGCAGGGCTCAAGCTTCACATGTAGGAGGCACGCGTCATCCCACCCACCCTTCCTGGGAGAGACACCCAGAGTCCACCATGGAGCTGTTTTTGTCCAGACCCCTGGCCCAGTCATACCCTGCCACTTCCCTCGAGCCAGCAGGGCTTCAGTTCACAGGGCAGGGGTGGGGCCAGGGTGGCTGACTGGGTCCAGGGGAGGGACATGGACCCTTTACAGCCATGAACAAAGTCCTTCTCTGACTTAAGCAGTCCAAGCAGGCTGGGCTGTAGCTGGTACCTCGTTTTCTAAGCCTGATATCCTACTACCAGCCGCAGCCATGCAGGGAGCCTGGGTCCTGCTGCTGCTGGGCCTCAGGCTACATCTGTCCCGTGGTGTCATCCCAGGTAATAAGGTTCCTTCCTGACTCTTACAGAAGGACTAACCCACCACTCGCACCATGACTGACCTGAGTCTACTACTTCTCTTGGCCAGTGGAGGAGGAGAACCCAGCCTTCTGGAACCGAAAGGCAGCCGAGGCCCTGGACGCCGCCAAGAAGCTGCAGCCCATTCAAACCTCGGCCAAGAACCTCATCATCTTCCTGGGGGACGGTGAGTGTGCCAGCCCTGGCCACATCTCACATTTCTGGCATCTAAGGCCACCAGAGTCCTGGCAGGCCTGGAGGCTCAGCCTGATTGGATTTTGCTCCTGCAGGGATGGGGGTGCCCACAGTGACAGCCGCACGGATCCTAAAAGGACAGATAAATGGCAATCCAGGGCCCGAGACACCCCTGGCAATGGACCGCTTCCCATACATGGCTCTGTCTAAGGTGTGCTCTGGCCCACACAGGGGGGATGTGGGGATGGTGGCAGAAAGGACCCAGAAGAGTCAAGGTGGACTTTTTATCCTGGGTCGGAGAGGAAAATACCCAGATGTGGGTACCAGTTAGATTACCCCAGTACATACCCCCTGAACTTTTCTGTCCCCAGACATACAACGTGGACAGACAGGTTCCAGACAGTGCAGGCACAGCCACAGCCTACCTGTGCGGGGTCAAGGCCAACTACAAGACCATTGGCTTGAGTGCGGCTGCCCGAGTTGACCAATGCAACACAACCTTTGGCAATGAGGTCCTCTCTGTGATGTACCGTGCCAAAAAAGCAGGTGGGTTGGGGCTGGGTTCAGGTTCAGGGACACGCCTGGAACACTGGATGGCCCACCTGACCCCTGCCACCTTCAGGAAAGTCCTGTGGGAGTGGTGACCACCACCAGGGTGCAGCACGCCTCTCCAGCCGGCACCTATGCGCACACTGTGAACAGAAATTGGTACTCGGATGCAGAAATGCCCACCTCTGCAAGGCAGGAGGGCTGCCAGGACATCGCCGCCCAGCTAGTAACCAACATGGACATTGATGTGAGCCCCAAGAGCGAGGGGGAGGGGCTGGATAGAGGCATGAACTTTGAAATGGTCACAGTCCCAGGCACACAACCTGAGCCCTGAGTCCTTCGGGTCCAACCCAGGAGAGGGTCAAGGGCTATAGCAGGTCCCAAGTCTACTTGCCTTGATTCTCTGACCACAGGTGATCCTCGGTGGGGGCCGAAAGTTCATGTTTCCCAAGGGGACCCCAGACCCCGAATACCCAAATGATCCTGCCCAGTCTGGAACCAGACTGGATGGACGGAACCTGGTGGAGGAGTGGCTGGCCAAGCACCAGGTGGTAGGGGCTCCAGGGCAGGGGGTTCAGCAGGGACCAGGGCAGGGCTGGTGCGTCTCAGGACAATGTGCTAAGACTGGCTGTGTCCCTCCAGGGGCGCCGATATGTTTGGAACCAGGA
This sequence comes from Orientallactaga sibirica, assembly GCA_036365145.1. NCBI lineage: Eukaryota > Metazoa > Chordata > Mammalia > Rodentia > Dipodidae > Orientallactaga > Orientallactaga sibirica. The sequence continues at coordinate 11,937,692 of JAEOAD010000044.1, forward strand.
AGAGTTCAATAAGGCATCCCAGGACTCAGCAGTGACTCACCTCATGGGTAATGGGTCCCTGGTCCCTGCTATAGCAACCCTTCACACGACCTCCATGGGTGTGTGTGCCATCATCTTTTCCACTGTCCAGCTCAGTGGTCACCATGGATTCCCTCGTCCCTCAGGCCTCTTTGAGCCAGCAGAAATGAAATATGACATCTACCGAGACCCCTTGCTGGACCCATCCTTGATGGAGATGACAGAAGTGGCCGTGCGCCTGCTGAGCAGGAACCCCCAGGGCTTCTATCTCTTTGTGGAAGGTGGGTGGTTGTTGCTGGCAGAGCAGAGGAGAGGGCAGGAGCGAGGGGCAGGATCCAACATCAGCACCATCACTGGCTTCCCTCAGGAGGCCGCATCGACCAAGGTCACCATGAGGGCACAGCATACCTGGCACTGACTGAAGCGGTCATGTTCGACAATGCCATTGACAGGGCGAGCCAGCTCACCAGTGAGAAGGACACGCTGATAGTCATCACTGCTGACCACTCCCATGTCTTCTCCTTTGGAGGCTACACATACCGGGGGACCTCCATCTTCGGTAGGCCAGGGGACCCCGTGGCAGGTATTGTCGCCTCCATTAGATAGCACTCTGAGCCTCATTTTCCCCATCTGTCAAGAGCAATAAAGATCATTTGCCTCAGGCAAAAGGAGCATGGTGCCATGGCCCACATGTGCTCCAGAAGCAATCGTCAGTGACAGGGCGAGGTGTCACCCTCTCTCCTTGCAGGCCTGGCCCCCCTCAAAGCTGCGGACGGCAAGCCCTACACGTCCATCCTGTACGGGAACGGCCCGGGCTACGTGCTCAACTCGGGCAACCGGCCCAATGTCACGGATCTTGAGAGTGGTGAGTGCGGAGGGCTGTCGCCTACCTGGGGCAAGGGGCACAGGGGCCTTGCAGGTGCCCTTCCTGAACACCTCGGTCCTGCAGGCAACCGGACCTACCGGCAGCAGGCGGCGGTGCCCCTGTCGTCGGAGACGCACGGCGGCGAGGACGTGGCGGTGCTGGCGCGCGGCCCGCAGGCGCACCTGCTGCACGGCGTCCAGGAGCAGAACTACATCGCGCACGTCATGGCCTTCGCGGGCTGCCTGGAGCCCTACACGGACTGCGGCCTGCCGCCCCCTGCCGGCCACAGCGGCGCCCAGACCAGCACCCAAGCCCCCGGCCACAACAGCACCCAAGCCCCTGTCCAGAGCAGCGCCCAGGGCCCAGGCCTGGCCACCGCCCCTCTCACCCTGCCGCTGCTGGCCGGGCTGCTGCTGCTGCTGCTAGGGCCCTGATGGCTGAATCCCCTCCAGGATCCACTCCAGGATCCACCCTAGGGCCCCATGCTTTCACCGTGTCCCTACTGGCCCCTCCTCCTGGTCCCCCAGTGCTGGCTCCTGTGCCCCTACCTGGTGTTCCCTGAACTCTTGCCGCCCCTGGCCCCAGTGGGTTTCTCTCTGCTGGCTTTTGCATTCCCCACCGAGTAGTCCCTTGGTCACTATGCTGAGACTCCAGCTTAGCCCACAGCTCTAACTGCCACATCCTAAGCCACCAGCCAAGGGTTTTTACTATTAACAGGCTCAGAACTTCCTCTTGTCAACTGCCTGCAGAGGGTGGTGCCTCAGGGTACCCTGGAGGCTGAGGCCCTGACACCCAAGCCTTCCCAAGGCTGCCCTGGGCTCCTTTTTTCTCAACCCCTGCCACCTCGAGAGAGCATAGAAAAACCCACTCTCCTCATCATTTAGATCGCCTTGGAGCAAGTGATGTCACCCACCAAGCCCTGAGGAGCCCAGACAGACCCAGTGTCATATCTCTCCTAGCTTTAGTCCCCACAGTCCCTGGAGCGACTTAGGACCCTGAACATGAGGGACTCTAGACAGAATGGCTTTCCACCACCGCGGGAGCTTCCACTAGGGCCTTGGCTGCCTTCCCTGGCCTAGCTCTACAACCACACCCCTCACAGAGGCCCAGGGGCACCTGTACACAGGAGATGCGCCCTGTGTCACTTAGCTTCTTCATGCTTGCGGTATTATGGTCATCCTGCGAAAGGAAATCCAAGCAGAGCCCTGCGAGGCCGTAGGGGATTAGCAAGCAGCCCAGGGCACCACTTGTTTCTCCAGGTCACCTCCGGTCATGCGTGCACCATCTTGTGAGCATGTGCGACTTTGCATGCTTGCGTCACCTTGCGCATCCGGCTCTTGCGGGATCTAGAGAGTTGAACATGGGTCCTTAGGCTTTGCAGGAAAGCACCTAAACTGCTAAGCCATCTCTCCAACCCTCTGTAATACTTTTTAGGGCTGGAGAGATGGCTTAGTGGTTAAGGCACTTGCCTGCAAAGCCTAAGGGCCTAGTTTTGATTTCCAAGGACCCACATAAACCAGATGCACAAGGTGGCACATGTGTCTGAAGTTCCTTTGCAGTGACTGGAGGCCCTGGCACACCCATTCTCTATCTGCCTCTTTCTCCCTTCCTCTCTCTCCAATAATTTAATAAAATATTTGAATAGTACTTTTTAGCAAGAAAAAAACCCAGTGCCTGAGATGCAGAGTGCAGGTGGATGGGTGGGTAGTGGCGATTAAGAGGCCAGGAAGAGGTACCCGAGGCAGACAGTTGAGTAAGAGTCCTGGACAAGCTGAGGCAAGAGCACAGTGTGGGTGAATCAGGTCTGCAGGTCTGCAAGGGCCACAGCCCAGCCATTGCCTGAGGCCCCAGCCCCAGGCCGATGAGGAGGGAGGACAGGGCCTGCATTCTTCTTGGAGAAAGAGGCCTGGTAAGAGCAGCCAGGAGTGTCAGTGATGGGTCCCCAGATAAGCCTGGTCTTGGGTGCTGCAGGCAATCAGGGGCTTCCGGCTCTTAAGTGAAGACCACAAGACCCATGAGCAGTACAAGCTGCAGCCACGTGTTCCCTTGGTGACATCCAGACTCTAACCCTCACCATCCCAGGGGAAGACGGGAGAGCTTGGGAGACTTCCACCTGCCCAGTCTCCCACAGGCAAAAGCAAGCACCAGCATCTGCCCTAGCGATCTGGCTTCCTGTCAGTGCTCCCACCTGCCTCCCCTCCCTCCCCCAGGGGCAGAGGTGGAAATTCAGAGTCAACAAGCAGCCAGCTTTAGGGTGCAAGCAGAGGGGCCCTGAGACAGGGAGCAAAGGGGTGGCCATGTGCAGGCGCACCTGCGCGGTGTGGAGCGGATGAGCTGTGCCACCTGCTGCATGTAGTCTGTGGCCAGCAGCACCACCTCCTCGTCCTCGGAGAAGTCCTCCTGGAAGATCTGGTCAAGCAGCCACTTCCACCGAAGCTGAGGAGTGACAGAGGGCCGACAAGAAAGCACATGGGGGCTGGAGAGATGGCTTAGCGGTTAAGGCGTTTGCCTGCAGAGCCAAAGGATCCCAGTTCGATTCTCCAGGACCCACATAAGCCAGATGCACAAGGGGGCACATGCATCTGGAATTCGTTTGCAGTGGCTGGAGGCCTTGGCGTGCCCATTCTCTCTGTATCTCTCTCTCTGACTCTTTCTCTTAAATAAACAAATAAATTATATATATATTTTTTAAAAGAAATGTTTTAAAAAAAAAAGCACAGGGGAAGCCATGGACATGGAAGACCTGGGACATCCCTAGAGAGGGTGATCTGGAGTCCCCAGTCACTCCCCCATCCCATGCCACCAGGTCTGGGCCACACTCACATGGGGAGTGATCTTCTGCAGCTGCCCCAGTGTCACTTTGTTGTACATGGACCTGACATCTCTCCGGAGGTCATCATACTCCAACACAGAGATCTGGGGTGGAGAGCAGATTGACCCAGGCCTGCCCTGAGCTCCCTGCCCCTGCCTCAGCCCCAACAGCCCCAGGGCCCTGCTGCTCACATTGGCCAACCGCTGCTCCAGCTGCAGGATCTCCTGGGCCTTTTGCTCCACTGCATCAGCCCTCAGCAGGCTGGGCAGATGGAGACTCTTGTCTCTGAGAGTCTGCCTTCTGGGACCCATCCTTCCCTGCAGCCCAAACCCAGGCACCTTCTTGCCCTCCTCATCCTCAGCTAAGTTCAGGGTCCACTCAGGCAGGGTGAACCTGGGAAGGAAGGCAGGGACCCAGGTCAGAGGCCAGCTTTAGAGCGTTCCCAGAATTCCCACCTAATCGCTCAGAGAGGACTTGAGATGTCTGTTGCGCTAAGCCCCAGGCGGGCGTGAAATAACCTCTCTTTCCATCCAGAGATGTGATCAGAGCCCACCCTTGCCTGTCCAATGTGAGGATGCCAGCAAGACCCCACCTCTTACTCCTTCCCCAGTGGGTTTTCACTTTGTCCACTTGCAGGAGCATGAGCGGGGCATTACGCCCAGATTTGGGGACTCTAGAATTCCTGGCCAGCCCTAATTCTGGCAGGCATGTCTCTCCAGTCCTAGATCGCATCTGCCCCTGCTCCCCATGCTTGCCAAGGTGGTAGATAGTGCGGCTCCCTCAGCTGAACGACACCTGACAATGACTCCAGAAGTGACTTGTGTTCCCTTCGGCATTCTGCCCGAGCCCAGACCCTGCCAGCTCCCCTTGAGCTTCTCATATCCCACGCAGGCTTCCTGGCAGCAGATGAGGTCCCCAGGGATACTCCCACACTGAGGACAGTGGGAGGAGTTTGTGTTGTCCACACTGACCGACCGTGCCGGAGGAGAGCATGACCTTGTGCACACCCTGTGCCTTGTACAGAACGTGCCGAGGACTCAGAGTCTATGCCGCCCATGCCATAGGCCAGGGCTGCAGAGCACACAGCAACAACAATGTCCCAGGGACTTCTGCTCTATCTACTGTGGCCAGTGCTCTTGCTAGGACACCCAGAACCACCACAGGACTCCTAAGTGAGCCTGTGACTCTGAAGGTCACCAAGCTCCCATTGCTCTGCCATGAGTGCAGCCACCATTCACGGTGGATGACACGATGCACTGGACGGACTGTTCAGTAAGCGGCACTGGCTGAGTTATCACTGACGTCCACAAAGTCAGGCAGGGGCTGGAGAGCTGGCTCAGCTGTTAAGGTGTTTGCCTGCAAAGCCTAACAACTCAAGTTTGATTCCCCAGTACCCACGTCAAGCCAAATGCATAGTGGAGCAAACATCTGGAGTTAGTTTTTAGCAGCTGGAAGCCCTGGCATGTGCACTCTCTCTCTTTGTTTCCTCTGATTCCCATCTATCTCTTTCTTTGTTTGTCTTCTATCTCTATCAGCTTGCAAGTAAATAAATTTTAAAAAAAAATCTTGGGGCTGGAGAGATGGCTTAGCGGTTAAGCGCTTGCCTTTGAAGACTAAAGACCCCAGTTCGAGGCTCAGTTCCCCAGTACCCACGTAAGCCAGATGCACAAAGTGGCGCATGCATCTGGAGTTCGTTTGCAGTGGCTGGAGGCCCTGGTGCGCCCGTTCTCTCTCTCTCTGTGTCAGTCTCAAATAAATAAATAAAAATTAAAAAAAACAAAAAAAATTTTAAAAAAATCTTAAAGTCAGGCAGGTTGGGAAGGATGGAGTGGTGGGCCAGCCTCCTCCACTGGCTCCTGAAATTCATGGGCAGATTGGAAATACCATATTATGAGTGACTAGAGGGTCACTGGCTGGGCCGGGGCTGAAATGACACCCAGAACAAATTATCACACTGTTCTGGTGGCTAACATCTGCCTACCAGACTATGGTGACTTTGAAGATTCATCACCCTTGATCCATGAGATCTGCATGGAGCCCCAGAGGAAAGAGGCAAAATGAAGTGTGGCCTTCCCCTAGGCTCCAGGGGCGGGGCCGGATGGTCGTCCAGTCTCTGCCTGTGGCCTGGGGGAGGCTTCCACGAGAGATAGGGAGAAGGTGTCCGGGACACCTGCCTAGAGGAAGGGATGCCCGTGTCCTCCGCTGGGGCTTCTAGCAGCCCTCATTGATTCCCAGCCCCTGCCATGTGCTCTTGGGTGGCGAGGACTGCCACCAAACTCCCATGAGCTGTCTTGGTGAGATCTGGGAGACAAAGGCCTGCAGCAGCCTTCTCTCCTGCTCCTTCCCAAGACAGCCCATGCCCAGAGCTGGCTCCAACAGCCTGGGCATCTGCCAGCCCCAGGCAGAGATTACCCAAGAATGGAAAGATAGAGATTGTTTCTTTTTTAAACTTTGTGAATTTAAAGTTTTTCATTGTAATTTTTTTTTTTTAAGACAAGCTGTCATGTATCCCAGAGTGAACTGGAACTCACTACACTGTACAGCCAGTGCCACAGCCCCTGGGGTGCAGAGTCCCAGCAACAACGAAAGGACCAGCGCCCTGGGGGCTTCTCCATCCTGTGTCCAGTGCTTTTGCTAAGGTACCCAGAACCCCCACAGGACTCCTTGAATTCCTGATCCTCCTGTCTCTACCTTAAACAAGAACTTTTCTTTTTCTTTTTCTTCTTCTTTTTCTTTTTCTTGGTTTTTCGAGGGACCCAGGCCAGAGTAGCACCATGACAGGCCTCAGTCCCTCTGTAGGCCACAGGGGCGAGTTCCCAGAATCAAGGGAAGAACAAGCAGTACCAGGAACAACCACAAACTTGCTGTGTGAGCATGACTCAACATTCTCATGGTCGTGGGCTGGATGGCCCAATAAGATCCACCGTCTCAGAGTTTTGTAAATGTCAACCAATCAAATGAATGTAACCACGTGCGCCAACCTGTTCAAATATAACTGCCGCTTGCTGAGCCAATTAAGTTTGAAATTCCCCTAGACCTAGCCCGCCAAAATCCTAAGACCAATCAAGAAACCCCAAGTACAGTTAATATTCAAATTAGCCAATAATGTGGTTGTGTGGGTGATAGTCCTCTCCCCCTTGCTCAAACCTCAATAAAAAGCCCACCATTCTGATTTTCTGGGCTCTTGCTTGAATCCACTGCATTGGTGAAGGCAAGAGACCGAGCTTAAGCCCGAGTAAAAAGCTCTTTGCATTTGCATATGTGTTTGGTCTTCCTTGGTGGTCACTGGGGGTGCCGTGAACTGGGCATAACATTTGGGGGCTCGTCCCAGATCCCCTTGGAGATCCCTGAGGACCACCAACACGTGGAGCCCAGACTGCTGGCTGGTAAGTGACTATTTGTCTGTTTCCTTTGTCTCTCAATCTCTCATGTCTCTCAGTCTCTCAGATCTCTCTAGTATTTAGAACTCAGTTTGTAGTCGGGTGGATGCACCCTTTGGTAGGTTTTGGTAGGTGGGACCAGAGTGCCTCTGGGATTTTCTCCCCTCCAGAGGTGGGCAGAGTGCCTCTGGCCCACCAGATTTTTCTCCCCTCTGGTTTGGAGGTGGGATCAGAGTTTTCTGGCCCCTCAGAGGGGAATTTTTCTCCCCTCCCGTTTTCAGAAGGACAACGTGGGTCGCGCCCATGGAGCAGCTTGTCACCGCTGTCCCAGTTTCAGTTTTGTACTCGCTGGCCAGCTGAACTTGTTTTCTGCCTTCTTTCTTTGTGTTTTGTCAGACTTATTCTCCTTCTCTGTGTGACTGGACAGATGGGACAGACTCACTCGACTCCTCTCTCCCTCCTGACAGACCATTTTACGGACGTTAAAGAAAGGGCCTCTAACCTAAATGTAGAAGTGAAAAAGAGAAAACTAATTATCTTTTGCAGAAATGAATGGCCTACCTTCAATGTGGGCTGGCCCCTGGAAGGTACTTTCCACCTGCCCATAATACAGCGGGTCCAAGATAATATCTTTCAAAATTCCTCTGCAGGAAATGGACGCTCGGACCAGATACCCTACATTCTAACGTGGCGTGATCTGGTTGAAAATCCCCCTGCCTGGTTAAAACCTTTTCTTTGCAGGATAAATCGTCCACTATCCTGGCTGTTAAGAACAAAGAAGAACCTATTGCCTCCTCCTCCCTACCTTCTGCCCCCCTATATCTGGTCCTGCAGGACAATTTTTCCTCCCCCTTATCCTCCTCCTCCCTTCCACCCCAGCCCCAAGGTGGTTGGGCAGGCTCAACTTCAGCCCCAACAGCCATCCCTCCCTCCTGTAATTAGCCCCCCCCAATACTCACAGTCGAGTCCCTCGGGCACCAGCCCTGAAGCCTGAGGTCACGACCCTTCCGCTCAGAGCGATAGGGCCCCAGACGCAGAAGGCAATCAACCTCATCACTATTGGCCATTTGCTACTAGTGACCTCTATAACTGGAAAATGCAGACCCCTAAGTTCTAGACTCTATCCTGTTTACCCACCAGCCCACATGGGATGATTGTCAGCAGCTCTTACAGATTCTATTTACCACAGAGGAGAGGGAAAGGATCCTCACAGAAGCTCGAAAACTGGTCCTGGGAACGATTGGGAACTCCACAAATAACCAAGCTGTTATTGATACTTTTTTCCCACTGACTAGACCCAACTGGGATTTCAACACGGCAGAAGGTAAGGAGAGACTCCAGGTCTATCGCCGGACTCTAATGGGGGGTCTCAGGGCCGCTGCTAGACGGCCCACCAATTTGGTCAAAGTTAGTGATGTACAACAGGGAAAGGATGAAAGTTCTGCTGCCTTTCTGGAAAGGCTCATGGAAGCATACCGCAGGTATACTCCCATGGACCCAGAACTCCCAGAAAATAAGACAGCAGTTATTCTTAGCTTTGTTAATCAGGCAGCTCCAGACATCAGGAGAAAAATTCAAAAATTAGATAGATTAGCAGACAAAAGCCTACAGGAATTGGTAGCACTGGCAGAAGGAGTATACAACAACCGAGAGAGCCCAGAGAATGCCAGGCTCGAGCCTTTGCATCGGCCACCAAGATCCTTCTGATGGCCACCAAAGAATCTCCAGGAATGCAAAGAAATCCACACAGGAAGCTAACCAGAGAACAAGGTAAGAGGGACCCCAGCCAGACAGACCTAAACTCCAGCACAACCAATGCGCGTTTTGCAAAGAAATGGGACATTGGCATAAGGACTGCCCCAAGAAACCTCCCATGTGTAAAAATAAAAAGTCGGAAAGAGTGTGAGTCCTGGAACTGGGAGACATCTCAGACTAGGGGAGATGGGGTACGGACCCTCTCCCGAGCCCAGGGTAACCTTAAAAGTGGAGGGGACTCCAATTACTTCTCTGGTGGATACTGGAGCACAACATTCAGTGCTAACTAAATCACAGGGAAAACTATCAAACAAAAAGTCTTGGGTACAAGGGGCCACAGGTATGAACCAATATTCATGGACTACCCGAAGAACAGTGGACCTTGGCACGGGCCGGGTATCCCACTCCTTCATGGTCATACCTGAATGCCCCATCCCCTTCTGGGGAGAGATGGGCCCCACTTCAAAGATAAATATGACCATGCAATTAGAGGATGAGTACAGACTCCATCAACAACCAAGTCCAATAAGGGACATTGCTGAGTGGCTACAGAGGTTTCCCCAGGCCTGGACAGAGACTGGGGGAATGGGACTGGCCTCACATCGCCCACCCATTTGGGTAGAATTAAAGCCTGGGGCAACACCCATCAGAGTGAGACAGTACCCTATGTCACGGGAAGCCCATATGGGAATCACCCCCCCCATATCAGGCGGCTCCAAGACATCGGGGTACTTGTCCCTTGCCATTCCCCATGGAGCACTCCGCTCCTGGATCTTAGGGAGATAAATAAGCGGGTGATGGACATCCACCCAATAGTGCCAAACCCATACACTCTTTTAAGTTCTTTGCCTCCATCTAGAGTATGGTACATGGTTTTGGATTTAAAAGATGCCTTCTTTAGCCTGCCACTGGAAGCACAAAGTCAGCCGCTATTTGCCCTTGAATGGCATGACCTGGAACAAGGATTTAATGGACAATTAACTTGGATGTGGGATTCAAAAACTCTCCCACCCTGTTTGATGAGGCTCTCCATGAAGATCTGGATCCAGACTTGGAGGGACACCTCCATAACTGTGCTGACATCCTGAGCCGAGTCTACAACAACAGAGAGGATCTCACCGACCAGCCTCTACCGGACGCTGAGGTCACCTGGCACACAGACGGCAGAAGCTTCATGAAAGATGGACAAAGTTTTTGTAGATACTTCTCAGGATGGACGGAAGCTTTCCCTACCAAACATGAGACTGCACAGGTGGTGACAGGAAAGATCCTAGAGGAGATTTTGCCCAGGTATGGAATGCTTGCTCTTTTGAGTTCAGATAGTAGACCAGCCTTCATTTCTCAGGTAACACAAGGGGTAATTAAGATATTAGGGGCGAATTGGAAATTACATTGTGCTTACAGGCCCCAGAGTTCAGGTCAGGCAGAATGAATAGAATATTTAAAAAAAAAAAAAAAAAAAAAAAAAAAAAAAAAAGACCCTTACTAAGAGACCGGCAGGGACTGGGTATCTCTTCTTCCCTTTGCCCTTTATAGGGTAAGGAACACTCCTTACATGATAGGGTTAACTCCTTATGAGATTATATTTGAAAAAAAACACCTCCTATCCTGCCTGATTTAAGTTTAAAACCCAAATTTACGTCTTTTCAATCCTTAATTAGAACTCATGAAGAAATGTGGCCTCGTCTAGGGCATATATGAGACTGGACCTCCCCCACCAACACACGGATACCAGCTGGGGATTAGGTCTTTGTCATCTTCATCTGAACCCCACTGGAAAGGACCCTATGTCATCATCCTGACGACTCCCACTGCTGTCAAGGTAGATGGGATCGCCACTTGCATTCATCACACTCACGTCTGACTGGCAGACCCCCTGGCTGAACCTGAGGACTACTCTCCCTAACCGTAACCCACATGTCTCTTTACTTGGTTCCCTATATACTTAATAGATTGGTTAAGGGGTGAATCAATAGTGTACAATTAATGGTTTTGAGAAGTCAATATGTTCCACTAGAACTCTTGGGACCCAGGATTGGCTCCCCTTTAGGTACAAGGAGAGGGGGGGATGAAAGACCCAGGCCAGAGTAGCACCATGACAGGCCTCAGTCACTCTGTAGGCCACAAGGGCGAGTTCCTGGAATCAAGGGAAGAACAAGCAGTACCGGGAAAAACCATAAACTTGCTGGGTGAGCATGACTCAACATTCTTATCGTCCTGGGCTGGATAGCCCAATAAGATCCACCGTCTCAGAGTTTTGTAAATGTCAACCAATCAAATGAATGTAACCACACGCGCCAACCTGTTCAAATGTAACTGCCGCTTGCTTAGCCAATTAAGTTTGAAATTCCCCTAGACCTAGCCCACCAAAATCCTAAGACCAATCAAGAACCCCAAGTACAGTTAATGTTCAAATTAGCCAATAATGTAGTTGCGTGGGTGATAGTCCTCTCCCCTTGCTCAAACCTCAATAAAAAGCCTGCCATTCTGCTTTTTCTGGCTCTTGCTTGAATCCACTGCGTTGGTGAAGGCAAGAGACCGAGCTTAAGCCCGAGTAAAAAGCTCTTTGTGTTTGCATACGTGTTTGGTCTTCCTTGGTGGTCACTTACTCTTGGTTGGAGAAAGATCCATCAATACAATAAGAAAAGCTGACTGGGGCTGGAGAGATGGCTTAGCGATTAAAGGGCTGGCCTACAAGTCCAAAGAACTGGGCTGGAGAAATGACTTAGCGGTTAAGGCGTTTGCCTGCAAAGCCAAAGGACCTTGGTTCAATTCCCCAGGACCCAAGTAAGCCAGATGCACATGGGGGTGCATGCATCTTGAGTTTGTTTGCTGGAGGCCCTGGTGTACCTATTCTTTCTCTTTCTCTCTCCCCTTCTCTCTGTCTTTCTCTCTCTCAAATAAAAAGTAAAAAGACAAAGGACCCAGGTTCTACTCCCCACGACCCATTTAAGCCAGATGCACAAAGTGGCACAGCTCTTTTGCAGTGGCTGGAGGCCCTGGTGGTGTGCCCATTCTCTCTCTTTCTCAAATGATTAAATAAACAATATCTCTCAACATGCAGGGGAAACAACAGAGGGAGTGACTATTTAAACACAAGTGCTTGCCAGGCATGGTGGTGCATGTTTTTAATCCCAGCACTTGGAAAGCAGAGGTAGTAGGAACACTGTGACTTCAAGGTCAGACTGGGACTAAAGAGTGAGTTCCAGGTCAGCCTGGGATAAAGCAAGACCCTATCTTGAAAAACCAAAGGAGGGCTAAAACCAAAATGTGGGCTGGGGTTGCAGATCAGTTGGTAGAGTGCTTGGGTAGCATGCCCTGGAGTGGGTACCCAATACCGTGTAAAACCAGGCCTGGTGGCACAAGCTTGTCATCTCAGCATGCAGGAGGTGGAGGGAAGATACACATAGAGTTAAAAGTCAGCCTGAACTACACGAGACCCTGCCTCAAAACAATAAGAACAGGGTTGGAGAGATGGCTTAGCGGTTAAGTGCTTGCCTGGGAAGCCTAAGGACCTGGCTCAATCAAATTGAGGCTTGATTCCCCAGGACCAGATGCACAAAGTGGCACAGTGGCTGGAGGCCCTGGTATACCCACTCTCTGTCTCTCTCTGCCTTTTTCTCTCTCTGTCTATTCCTAATAAATAAATAAAAATAAACAGCCGGGCGTGGTGGCGCACGCCTTTAATCCCAGCACTTGGGAGGCAGAGGTAGGAGGATCGTTGAGAGTTTGAGGCCACCCTGAGACTACATAGTTAATTCCAGGTCAGCCTGGACCAGAGTGAGACCCTACCTCGAAAAACTAAAAAAATAAATAAATAAATAAAATAAAATAAAAATAAACAAAAATTACAAAATAACAATAAGAACAAAATGACACATGCACATGTAGCCAAACCATGGTGAGGTGGAGGCAGTAGGGTCAGGCGTTCCAGGGCTGCCTCCATTACCTAGCAAGTTTGAAGTCACGCTGGGCCACACTGACTCAAAAAAACGAACAAATAAAAACAAACAAACAAACAAACAAACAAAAAAGCCAGGCTTCGTGGTGCATGCCTTTAATACCAGCACTTGGGAGGCAGAAGTAGGAGAATCACCATGAGTTCGAGGCCACGCTCAGACTACACAGTTAATGCCTGGATCAGAGTGAAACCCTACCTTGAAAAAACCAAAAACAAAACAAAAACAAAAAACCGACAAAACCTATTGTGCTGGCATCTATTTGGAATTTAGCACACAGGAGGTGGAGGCAGGACTACTAGGAGTTCAAGGTCACCCTCAGGTGCATAACCAGATCTAGGCTAGCTTGGGCTATATGACATATCTCAGCAAAAATAATTCAAGCAAGGCATGGTGGTTCATGCCTGTGATCTCACCCTTAGGGAGGCCTCAGGAGATGATTTCTTCAGGTTCCAAGCCACCCTGGGATACACAGTTAAATTCAGCTTACCATGGGTAACTCACCTCAAAACAAAAGTGAAAAGGGTCAGGCGTGGTGGCGCACACCTTCATTCACAGCACTGGGAATGCTGAGGTAGGAGGATCGCTGTGTGTTCGAGGCCACCCTGAGACTACAGAGTGAATTCGCTTATTCCAAGTCAGCCTGGGCCAGAGTGAGGCCCTATCTCAAAAAACCAAACAACAACAACAACAGAAACTAACTAAACAAACCAAACAGGTCTCTGTTTTAAAATAAATAATGAGCTGGGCATGGTGGCACACCTTTAATCCCAGCACTCAGGAGGCAGAGGTAGGAGGATCGCCATGAGTTCAAGGCCACCCTGAGATACATAGTGATTCCAAGTCAGCCTGAGCTACAGTGAGACCCTACCTCGAAAAACAAAAACAAACAAAGAAAAGAAATAAAGTAAATAATGTAGTTTAGCTAGCATGATGGTGCATGTCTGTCATCCAGCACTCCTCTTTCAAACCTCACTTCTTCCCCCAGAAGAAAGTCATTTATTTTGAGCCACATATGAGTGACTATGATGTTGAAACATGTGCTGAAGTCCCATGAATGGTGTGGCTCACTGTGGTCGTGTGATCTTTTATAACCACAGAACAGAAGGAAGTCGTAAACCAGTGCATCTCTGAGCACTGGTGGGGGCCTCTTCTATGGCTGTCAGGTGTTATCTGTCCCATTCTTAGCTTTAGGGCCATAGAGGCCAGAGGTTGTTAAGGCTGAGTGATACAACCTGAGAGGTTTCCCATACCAACACAGGAATGTTATCAGGTACAAAATTAAAACTACTGAGGGACTAAGATAGCCCAAGGTCATTTTGGCTTTCCACTTACATTGCACCTCCACCATAATCACCATGTCTTATCAGCCATGGTAAAGCAGTCTGCAAGACATCTCCCCCCTTTCTCCTTTTCTTCCTCCTTCCTCATCCCCCCTCCTCCTTCTACCTCCTTCTCTTTGTTTTTATTTTTGGGGGAAGAGGAGTTCCATGGAGGATCTCACTGTAGCCCAGGTTGACCTGGAACTCACTCTGTTGTTCCAGGCTAGCCTCGAACTCACAGTGATCCTCCTACCTCAGCCTCCTGAGTGCTGAAATTAAAGGTGTGGGCCACCATGCCCAGCTTCTTTTTTAAGTCAGAGTCTTGATATGCAGTAAGGCAGTTCTGGAACTCACTACATTGCCCAATTCTTGTACCGAACGTGTGGATTCCAGTAATCCTTCCACTTTAGCCTTCCTGGGGACCTTAAGCGCTCAGCACCATGCCTGACTTCTGCAGGTTCTTTCATATAAATGCAATTTCTTCAGAGAACTTCAGTTCCCAGGAGGTATGTGGTCTTGGGAGTTGGGCCTGTGGTAAGGAAGCCTGAGCGGAAAAGGAGGCTGCTGTAGGTGGGCTGCATTGGGTACAGCTTAAAGACAGGATTTGGGAGACTGGAGAGATGGCTTAGTGGTTAAGGCGCTTGCCTGTAAAAGCCAAAGAACCCAGGTTCAACTCTCCAGGACCCACGTAAGCCAGATGCACAAGGGGGAACACGCATCTGGAGTTCATTTGCAGTGGCTGGAGGCCCTGGAGCATCCATTCTCTGTCTATCTCCTCTCTATCTTTTTCTCTCTCTATGCTTGCAAATAAATAGATAAAATAAAAAGACAGTTCTTTTAAAAGAAATATTTATTTATTTATTTATTTATTTATTTATTTATTTATTTAAGAAAGAGAGAGAGAGAGAAAATGAGCACACCAGGGCCTCCAGCCACTGCAAACGAACTCCAGATGCATGTGCCTCTTTGTGCATCTGGCTTATGTGGGACCTGGGGAATTGAACCGGGATCCTTTGGCTTTGCAGGCATGCACCTTAACTGCTAAGCCATCTCTCCAGCCCAGATTATCTTAAAAAAGCAAAAACCCTGGGCTAGAGAAATGGCTTAGCAGTTAAGGTGTTTGCCTGCGAAGCCTAAGAACTCAGGTTCAATTCTTCGGGTCCCACATAAGCCAGATGCACAAGGGGGTGCATGTGTCTGGAGTTTGTAGTGGCTAGAGGCCCTGGCGCACCAATTTTCACTCTCCCTCTCTCTCTTTCCCTCTCTCTGTCTCAACTAACAAACTAAATAAACAAATATAAAATCTTAAAAAAAAAAAGATAATCTGTGACGGTCATGGTGGCACAGTCTTGACCTTTTTTGGCCATACTTCTGCCTCTGTCTCACAAGTGCTAAGATTACAACTGTGCAACACTGCGCCCAGTGGAGGAGGCAGTTTTTCTTTGGAAAAAAATTAAATTGGGATTAAAAAGAAAAAGAGCTGGGCGTGGTGGCGCACTCCTTTAATCCCAGCGCTTGGGAGGCAGAGGTAGGAGGATTGCCAAGAGTTCAAGGCCACCCTGAGACTCCATAGTGAATTCCAGGTCAGCCTGAGCTAGAGTGAGCCCCTACTCAAACAACCAAAAAACAAAAACAAAAACAAAAACAAAACAAAACAAAACAAAAAACCACCTTAGGTGAAGAGGCATTGTTTCTAGTAGATCACTTCCCTAGTACACTTAAGATTCTGGGATCCAACACCACTTGGTAGAAAGGAAATACCATTTTGTCCCATATGTTAATTTTTTAAAGGCTTAATTCACTTTTATTTTTCTGTATAAAAGCTCTTATGTGGCTCGGCGTGGTGGTGCACGCCTTTAATCCCAGCACTTGGGAGGCAGAGGTAGGAGGATAACAGAGAGTTTGAGGTCACCCTGAGAATAAATAGTGAATTCCAGGTCAGCCTGGGCTAGAAAGAGACCTCACCTTGAAAAACAAAAGCAAAACACCTTTGTGGTAGCCACAGCTGGAGCCTGGGTCCCTACATTGAGACAAGATGGTCAATGAAGGCCCAGTAGGGAGACTTGGTGAACACTGTCTCTTTCCAGAGGTCGGGGGTCAGCTCTTGGAGATGGCATCAAAGGTGGCCTTAGGAAAGTTGCCCACGGTGGCAGTGCAGCCCCTGGCTGAAGTGTAACAGTCAGCAATATCATCAGCAACAGCTTCTTGGGCACAGGGACAGAGACAGTGCCAGTGCCCCTGGGGGCAGGGATAAGGCACGCCAGCACACCTCAGTGGCTTGTCACCTTACAGGGGACTGTGTGGGGCTTGCTAATCTTGTTCCCCCAGCAACCTCATTGGACAGGCAGAATGGAGAGCTTGGGCAAGAGGCTGGCCACTCTGATGGCAGTGGCTGCCTCCTTAGAACACTTAACACCCAGACCAACATGATCTTGTAGTCCTCAATGGTGACAAAAGCCTGAACTTGGTCTGCTGGCCAGCGCAAGTCTGCGTCTGCACCGGCATGATCTTCTGTAAGGGACACCCTCAAGAAGAGGTCAATAATCAATAATCTCAGGGTTTTGTTTGTTTTTCGAGGTAGAGTCTCACTGTAGCCCAGACTGACTGGACTGCAATATGTAGTTTCAGGGTGGCCTCGAACTCATGGCAATCCTCCTCTGCCTCCCAAGTGCTGGGATTAAAGGCGTGCACTTCCACGCCCGGCTGCTCTTAGGCTTTTTGATGGCAGGGGGAACAGAGGTAGATCTCCAGAGATTTGATCTTCATATCCTTGATCAGGCGGCCCAGCTTGGTGACGGGGATCCATTCCTTGTTTTGTGCTTCGCCTCCACAAGCCCCACAGCCTCAGCCATGGCCACATCTACAGCTGCTGCTGAAGCTGCCCTGGCCTCCCAGGGTCCTGGGTCCCCCTGCACTGGTGTCATCCGCCATTTGGTGTTTTCCTGAGGAAGAAGCAATTTTTATTTTAAATTATTTTATACTAGTATTGTTAACTGTTCAAAACCTTCTATATAGGCAAAGATGACCTGATCTGAACTTTTTGTTTTGTTTTGTTTTTTGTTTTTCGAGGTAGGATCTCACTCTAGCCCAGGCTGACCTGGAATTCACTATGTAGTCTCAGGGTGGCCTTGAACTCATAGCGATCCTCCTCCCTCAGACTCCCAAGTGCTGGGATTAAAGGTGTGCGCCATCACGCCCGGATTTATTTTATTTTATTTTGATTTATTTTTTATTAGAGACAGAGAGAGGGAGAGAGAGAATGGGCACATCACTGCAAACGAACTCCAGATGCATGCGCCACCTTGTGCATCTGGCTTATGTGGGACCTGGAGAATCAAACCTGGGTCCTTAGGCTTCATAGGCAAGTGCCTTAAACATTAAGCTGTCTCTCCAGCCCAGAGAGATGTGGTCTAGGTTGGTCTCAAACTTTTATGTAGTCAAGGATGACTTTAAACTTCTGATCTTTCTGCCTCCATCTCTACAAATACTAGAATTACTGGCTTGCAACACTACACCCAGTTTATGGGGTGCTGAGGGTCAAACTTAGGGCATGCTAGGCAAGCATTCCACCAACTGAATGACATTCCAAGCCCTCGTATTCTTTTTTTTTTTTTTTTTTTTTTTTTTTTTTTGCGACTAGCCCAGGGTGACCTAGAATTCGCTATGTATTCTCAGGGTGGCCTTGAACTCATGGTGACCCTCCTACTTCTGCCTCCCCAGTGCTGGGACTAAAGGTATGTGCTACCACACCCAGCTTTTTTTTTTTTTTTTTTAATTTGGTTTTTCGAGTAGGGTCTCACCCTAGCCCAGGCTGACCTGGAATTCACTCTGTAGTCTCAGGGTGGCCTCCAACTCACAGCGATCCTCCTACCTCTGCCTCCCGAGCGCTGGAATTAAGAGTGTGTGCCACCATTCCCCGGCCCCAGCCTTCTTATCCATTTTAAAGTGAGAAGTTTAGTAGCAATAAATCTACTCACACAGTTGTGAATCTCCAGGACAATTTTATCTTCACAACTGAGCCCATTCCTATTGAGTAACTTCTCTATTCCCCTTCCATGGACCATCCTATTTCTGCCTCTAACAACCAGGACACTCTAGGAATCTTCTATTACTGCTACCGTGTACTATGTAACATGGGCTAACATAGCATAATATCAAGTCCTCAAGGTTCATCTACATTGTCACGTTTTCCTTCCTTTTTAAAAAACTTTAAATTTATTTTTATTTATTTATTTGAGACAAAGGGAGGGAGAGAGTGAGAGAGAAAGAGAGAATGGGTGCACCAGGGCTTCTAGCCACTGCAAAAGAACTCCAGATGCATGCAATACCTTGTGCATCTGGCTTATGTGGGACCTGGAGAATTGAACCTGGGTTCTTAGGCTTCACAGGCAAGCGCCTTAATGCTAAACCATCTTTCCAGCCCTCTTTCTTTTTTTTTTTTTTTTTTCTGAGTCATTCTATCACTGTGTAGTCCAGATAGACCTCAAGTCTTCCATCCTCCTGCCTCTGGCTGGGAAGAGCTGCAATGATACGCTTGAGCCACCATTGGACCACATTTCTTTCTTTTTTTTTTTTTTTTTTTGAGGTAGGGTCTCACTCTGGTCCAGACTGACCTCCACTATGTAGTCTCAGGCTGGCCTCGAACTCACAGTGATCCTCCTACTTCTGCCTCCCGCCAAGTGCTGGGATTAAAGGCGTGCACCACCATGCCCGGCTTTTTTTTTTTTTGGGGGGTCGAGGTAGGGTCTCTCCTACCTCTGCCTTTCGAGTGCTGGGATTAAAGGCATGCGCCACCACGTCTGGCTTTCTTTTTTTAAATTTTTTTATTGACAACTTCCAAATTGTGGACAATATCCCATGATAATTCCCTCCCTCCCCCCACTTTCCCCTTTGAAACTCCACTCTCCATCATATCCCTCCCCCTCTCAATCAGTCTCTCTTTTATTTTGATGTCATGATCTTTTCTTCCTATGATGATAGTCTTGTGTAGGCACTGTGAGGTCATGGATATCCAGGCCATTTTGTGTCTGGAGGAGCAAGTTGTAAGGAATCCTACTCTTCCTTTGGCTCTTACATTCTTTCTGCCACCTCTTCTGCAATGGACCCTGAGCCTTGGAAGGTGTGATAGAGATGTTTCAGTGCTGAGCACTCCTCTGTCGCTTCTTCTCAGCACCATGGTGCCTTCTGAATCATCCCAAGGTTGCCACTGTCTGAAAAGAGAAGCTTCTCTAACCAAAAGTGAGAGTAGCATTAATATATGGGTATGGACATTAAGAGAAGTGCTTACTGGGCTTTCTTTTTCTTTAAATATATTTTTATTTATTTAAGAGAGAGAGGCAGATATATAGAGAGAATGGGCATGCCAGGACCCTGCAAAGTCTAGACGTATGTGCCACCTTGTACAACTGCCTTATGTGGGTACTGGAGAATTGAACCTGGGTCCTTAGGCTTTACAGGCAAGTGACTTAACCACTAAGCCATCTCTCCAGCCCCCCTTTTTTCTGAGGTAGGGTCGCCCTCAGGTTGGCTTCAAACAACAATGATTCTCCTACCTCTGCCTCCCACGTGGTGGGATTAAAGGCGTTTGTCATCACACCCGGCTGGACCACATTTCTTGATCCATTCATCCATCCATGGGCTCAGGGTTGTTAAGCCTACATCTTGGCTACCGTGAATAATGTTGCTCTGTGCTTGCTTGTAAAGCCTGAAAGCCTGACGGCTTGGGTTCTATCCCCAGCACCACGTAAAGTTCATGTGTCTGGAGTTTGTAGTGGCAGGAGGCCCTGGCATCCCCATACTCATTCTCTTTCTGTCTGCCTCTTTTTTTTTTTTTTTTTCTGGTTTTTTGAGGTAGAGTCTCACTCTAGCTCAGGCTGACCTGGAATTCACTAGTCTCAGAGTGGCCTCAAACTCATGGTGATCCTCCTATCTCTGCCTCCTGAATGCTGGGATTAAAGGTGTGTCCCACCACGTCTGGCCTGTCTGCCTCTTTATCTCTCTCTCTCTCTCTCCAATAAATAAAAAAAAAAATTTACAAAAGAAAGATAAAGTCGGATGTGGTAGCACAGGCCTTTAATCCCAGCACTCAGGAAGCTGAGGTAGGAGGGTCACTCTGAGTTCGAGGTCAGCCTGAGACTAATTACAGGTTAGCCTGGGCTACAGCAAGACCCTACCTAGAAAAGCCCCTCCCCACCCCCCAAAAAAAAGGAAAGGAAGAAAGAAAGGAAAGACACTAAGAGGTGAGATTATTGTCTGAAGAAATGAAGAAATACTTTGCCCCATCCTCAGGCTTTAGAAAGTTCCTTGTTTCATGCCTCAGACCAGACCTGTGCAGAACATACTCGCCCTGAAATCCCTGTCCCCATACCTGTCTAAAGGGACAGGGCTCCAGTGTAAGGCAAAGCCTGTCTGCCCCCAGACCCAGCTCTCGCTGGTCTGAACCAGGGTTCAACCCGGGGTACAGCCTCCCCCAGCCTCCATCCAAATGCCCACCAATGGTCCGCCTGGCTGTGGGCCGTGATCTTCTCAGACACAAACAAGGTTACCACTCCGTGTGCCCCACTAGCCCCACCTTGTCCCCGCCACAGCCAACATTCCTGGGTGCTTCGTCCACCCCAACAAAACCAAACCAACTGAGGACAAGGCCTCCAAGCCACCTCTGTCCCCAGCTGGCTACCAGGAATAAAAGCAATTATGGGGCCCACAAAATAACTTGAACTGAAGAAGGGTGGGCCCAGTAATTCAATAGCTCATCACCAAGATAGCAGCGGTTCCCAGCCTCCCATGCAACATGGGGGGGGGGACCCTTGGGGTTCACATGTAGCAAGCACCCAGGATCAAGACACTGCTTCAGGCTGACCCAGGCACACCCTGAACTTTCCCTGCAGTCGGAATGGCTTCAATTCCCAGAGCGGCAGGGGTGGGATCAGGGTGTAGCCTGGGGATTAGGGAGGGACACTGATCCTTTGAGTCAGGAACCAGGTCTTCCCTCTATTTAAGCCCAGGCCGCCAGCGTCTTGGCTAATCCCTTGCAGTCCCAGTTTCCTCCTCTGTTGCTGTCTTACCATCAGCCGCAGCCATGCAGGGAGCCTGGGTGCTACTGTTGCTGGGCCTCAGGCTACAGCTGTCCCATGGTGTCATCCCAGGTAACAAGGCTCTCCCAACTGCTTGAGCCCCTCACCTATGCCATCCTTCAGTCTGACCCTGCCTCTGCTCTCCCCTTGGCCAGTGGAGGAGGAGAACCCAGCCTTCTGGAACCGAAAGGCAGCCGAGGCCCTGGACGCCGCCAAGAAGCTGCAGCCCATTCAAACCTCAGCCAAGAACCTCATCATCTTCCTGGGGGACGGTGAGTGTGCCAGCCCTGGGGCCCTTGAACACAAGCACATAAGGCCACTGGTTGATCAAGGTTCAACCTGGGAGCTCCGTCTGGTCTGACTAGATTCTATCCTTCAGGCATGGGAGTGTCTACGGTGACAGCCACCCGGATCCTAAAGGGACAGAGGGCAGGCAATCCGGGGCCTGAGACACCCCTGGCCATGGACGGCTTCCCATACATGGCTTTGTCCAAGGTAAGCTCAGGGACATAAGGACCTACAAGAGGAGACAAGGTCTGGCTGGTAGAGTAAGAGGGAGTACCCAGACAGCAAGGACCCACAGCAGGAGGGTCATGCCCTGGAAGTTAAGGACCAAGAGCAACAGAGCAGAACAGAACAGAGCTGAGACTGCCTCTCTGTCCCCAGACATACAATGTGGACAGACAGGTCCCAGACAGCGCAGGCACAGCCACAGCCTATCTGTGTGGGGTCAAGACCAAATTCAAGATCATCGGCTTGAGTGCAGCTGCCCAAGTTGACCAGTGCAACACGACATGGGGCAACGAGGTCCTCTCTGTGATGCACCGTGCTAAGAAAGCAGGTGGGTTGGGACCAGGCTCGGGGACAAAGGTAGGAAGGAGCACCGTGTGGCCCACCTGACCTCTGCCACCTTCAGGAAAGTCCGTGGGTGTGGTGACCACCACCTCGGTGCAGCATGCCTCTCCAGCAGGCACCTATGCGCACACGGTGAACCGCAACTGGTACTCGGACGCAGAGATGCCCGCCTCAGCGCTGCAAGAAGGCTGTAAGGACATCGCCACACAGCTGGTCTCCAACATGGACATTGATGTAAGGAGCCCCAAGAGTGAGGGAGAGAGGTGGGCCTCATATCGGCTAGGTACCAACAGCCTGAACTCCGAGGCCTCCAGGGAATAGGAAGGAGAGGGTGTAGAAGCTTCATCCAGGACAGGATCTTCTCACACATCTATATTCCGATCCTGCAGGAGAGGTCGGGGGGACTTATCAGGCACCCCATCTACCTGCTCTAATCCTCTGACCACAGGTGATCCTCGGTGGAGGTCGTAAGTTCATGTTTCCCAAGGGGACGCCAGACCCTGAACACCCAGCCCAGAACGGAACCAGGTTGGATGGACAGAACCTGGTAAAGGAATGGCTGGCCAAGCACCAGGTGATGGGGATTCCAGGCCAGGGGGGCTGGTCAAGGGCCAGGGCTGGGCTGTGTGCTAAGGCTGGCTGTCTCCCTCCAGGGGGCCCGGTATGTTTGGAATCGCACAGAACTCATTCAGGCATCCCAGGACCCAGCAGTGACTCACCTCATGGGTAATGACCACCTGACATTGTGCCCTGACATCCCCCAGACAACCTCCATTGCAGGGGCAGTGTGTGTTGTGTGTGTGTGCCTGTGTGTGTCTCATCACCCCACTGCCCAGCCTGAAATCCCTTATCCTTCAGGTCTCTTTGAGCCTGAACACCTGAAGTATGAGAGCCACCTGGATCCAACACTGGACCCATCCCTGATGGAGATGACAGAGGTGGCAGTGTGCCTGCTGAGTAGGAACCCCAGGGGTTTCTACCTCTTTGTGGAAGGTAAATGGTTGTTACTGGCAGAAAATAAGAGGGGGCAGGGATCTAGGGCAGGATGAAACCTGATCTCCATGGTTGGCTTCCTGTAGGTGGTCGCATCGACCATGGTCACCACTCGTCCTCAGCTTATCAGGCACTGAATGAAGCCGTCATGTTCGATGCTGCCATTGACAGGGCGAGCCAGCTCACCGATGAGAAGAACACACTGACCATCGTCACTGCTGACCACTCCCATGTCTTCTCCTTTGGTGGCTACACATATCGAGGGGCCTCCATCTTCGGTAGGTCAGGGGACAGTGACAGGTGTAATTGCCTGTATTATATGGCAGAAATTTCTCTGAGTTTATTCCATCGTCCAATGGTCATAAGAGCACCTGCCTTGTTAGGGTGATGGTGGTGGTTGGTTGACCAGGTAAAAAAAAAGTAGGGATGGCCGGGCGTGGTGGCGCACGCCTTTAATTCCAGCACTCGGGAGGCGGAGGTAGGAGGATCGCCATGAGTTCGAGGCCACCCTGAGACTATATAATGAATTCCAGGTCAGCCTGGGCCAGAGTGAGACCCTACCTCGAAAAATCAACAAACAAACAAAGTGGGATGTACGACACATTCACAAGGTGTCCCCTCTTCCTGCAGGACTGGTTCCCTTCACGGCTCAGGACGGCAAATCCTTTACCTCCATCTTGTACGGGAACGGCCCAGGCTACAAGCTCAGGAATGGGGTCCGGCCTGATGTCACTGACCAAGAGAGCAGTGAGCACAGTGGGGGGTGGGCGCCCGCTGGAGGGAGGAGGGGCTCGGCGCGTCCTGCAGGGGGAGGCCACCAGCCCTGACCCCTCGTCCCTCCAGGCGACCCCGCGTACCGGCAGCAGGCGGCGGTGCCCGTGGCGTCGGAGACGCACGGCGGCGAGGACGTGGCGGTGCTGGCGCGCGGCCCGCAGGCGCACCTGCTGCACGGCGTCCAGGAGCAGAACTACATCGCGCACGTCATGGCCTTCGCGGGCTGCCTGGAGCCCTACACGGACTGCGGCCTGCCGCCCCCTGCCGACCACAGCGGCGCCCAGAGCCCCGGCCCCACCTGGGCCCTGTGGTGGTTGGCAGGGGTGCTGCTGCTGGTGGGGGCATCCGAACTCTGACCCCTGGTGCTCAATCAGCTCCGCCCCAGTGCCTCAGAGCTGGCTCTAAGTGCCCCTAGCCTGCGCTCCCTTCCTGGCTTCTCCTATACCCCTGGTTTCCAGCACCCCCCACTTCCAGGCCTCCAATCCCAGACTGCTAATCTTGCCATCCCACCATGGCTCCACCTTCCCAGCCAAATCCCTTGGATTAGCTTCTTAGGTCAGTTCTCTGGAGCCCATCACTGGCCTCGGCTTCCAGATAAGGCGGTGGTACTGCCTTACCTGTACCTTGGGGAGTACCAAGTAGGTACCAGGTATACTCTCAGGGCTAGGACTGGACAGTTTAATGACGGGCTTTCTTCTTCTTCTTCTTCTTCTTCTTCTTCTTCTTCTTCTTCTTCTTATTATTATTATTATTATTATTATTATTATTAAATTACTATTTTTTTGGTTTCTTTCTTTCTTTCTTTCTTTCTTTCTTTCTTTCTTTCTTTCTCTTCTTTTTTGGTTTTTGGAGGTAGGGTTTCATTCTGGTCCAGGCTGACCTGGAATTCACTATGTAGTCTCAGGGTGGCTTTGAACTCACAGCAATCCTCCTATCTCTGCCTTCAGAATGCTGGGATTAAAGGCGTGCTCCACACACCCAGTCAATGACCGACTTTCTTAGCTTGTGTCCACAGCATTTTAGAACAAGAGCACACAAGGCTTTGGACAGCCATCTGCTGCTACCTCCACCCAGGCAGTAGTAACAGATGTGCCCTAAGTCAATGGGGCACACGAGTCTTCCATGTTTGGTCCCTATTCCATTCCATGCTAGAAAATTGAAGGAAAACCCTCTGCTGTTGTAGGGGCACAGGGCGGGCAGCTGAATAGCTAGCTGCTTGACCCCCTCCTGAGACCAGCTGGACTTGAACTTTTTTTTTCCCCTGAGGTAGAGTTGTAATCCCATGTCAGGCTGAAACAAAGGCCATTTTCTGCCTTTCTGGAGCCTCCATTCTTCTGGGATAGACATAGCAATAATAAAATGAACTGTTTATATCAGTAGTGTTTTCTAGAAAACACAAACAAGGGGCTGGAGAAACAGCTTAGCAGTTAAGGCATTTGCCTGCAAAGCCCAAGGATCCAGGCTCAATTCCCCAGAACCCACATAAGCCAGATACACAAAATGGCACATGCATCTGGAGTTCACTGCAGTGGTCTGAGGTCCTGGCGCACCCATTCTCTGTCTCTCATTGCTCCTTTCTCTCTTTCAAATAAAATATTTTGGAAAAAAAACAAAAACCCCAGAGTGCATAGGTGGTTCAGGGCAGCTGGAGGGGTGGCCCTGGGGTCTCTATCCACTGTAGGAATGTGAGGGGGGCACACACAAGGATGGCATGGTAACCGGAGTTCCTGTGGTCCAGGCTGACAGTGATGGGGCAGAGCTCTCGACTGCACAGCCTTTCTCCTGCCTCTACTCTTTCTCCCTCCTACTGGCCTGGGCTGGAGCAGACCTTGGATACGAAAAGCAAAAGAAATGAACGGAGAATGAATACCCACCCACCAGGTCAAGTATCCTGTGGGCCGCTGCGCTGAGATGTGCACACGGGTCCAGGCTGGCGGGTGGGGAGCGGGCGGCATGCGTGAAAGCCTGGCGCTGGGGCCAGGATTGGTGCAGAGGCCGGTGGCAAACCCCAACCGCGACAGCGGGCACACACACGTGACCTGACCTGTCACATGTCCACCTCATCGCAGCCAGGACCCCACGGGAAGCCATTGGGGCAGCCCGGTCCCTTGGCACCCCTTCTTGCGCATGGGCTCGTTTCCTTAACCTCCTGGAATTTACGGAATAAGGGGCCTTCAAGGCGCCTTTTCTGGCTATATGATACTTCTGGCTGGGCAAGCTCAAAAATGCTGCAGCCTGAGCTGCAGTGGAGGGGGATGGAGGCCTCTGCCGCCTGTGGAGAGGGAACAGGAGGGCTAAGAGAGCCTACTGCGGACCGGAGAGCTCCCTGAAGAAAATCAGGCAGGTACTGGGCACTTAGCTAGGTGAGGAAGTGGGTCTTCATTGGCTTTTGCCTTTGTCTTTTTGTCAACATGTGCTCCAGCTAAGGCATGTTTGAGAGGGAGGAAGAGTGGAGGCTGGAGGAAGGAGGTGCACCCAGGGGGGCTGAAACCTTTTTCCCTCCAGTGGATTGAGATTCTGTTCTTTCCTAACACTGCTCTCTGCCACCCCAGCTTTAGGACGGGGGCCGCCTCTCGGAGCATCTTTTCTGCTTCTGGACCCCCCCACCCCCTTCACGGGAGAGACTTTCATGCCTTGGCTGAAGCTGCACAGGGGCTAAATGGTTCACTGAGGTCTCTCCCAGGAACCATGGAGAGAGGAGTGTGTCTCCTGCCTTAGTGATGGTGGTCTCCTTCCTGCCTTTACCCCAGAGCTCTGGCAATTACTCTTTGGCGTGGGGTGCATGGTGTGGGATGGACAGAGTGAATGAAGCCCTGCCTCACAGGCCTCCATCAGCACAGAAGGGTTGCTCTCCCAGCATGAGCTGTCTCCTTTCACTGGCTCAGCCCTGCACTTGCAGGCATTGCAAGATTTCAAGACTTGCTCTGTTCTGAAGCTCAGGGTGTAGCTTCAGTTCCCTCCCCTCCATTCCCCTGCTCTCTCCCTGCAGCACCTACCAGGTCTCCCACTAAGTCCCCACAGTGGCCCTGTGGCACAGGTCTTGTCACATGCCCATCTTTCAAATGAGGAAATCAAGGCTTGGAGAGGTCATGTTTTGCCAGATCCCCAGAAAGTAGGAGAGGTAAAGAGAGCTCAGATCCAAAACCCGTTTTCTTTCTTTCTTTTCAATCAATATTTCTCAAAGCTCAGCTATTTGTGTATTACCTTAATGATTTTTTTCATAGTCACATATTGCCTGTAGTAATATTTACTTAATATTTTTCATTAAATTGGCTCAGTGTTTTCTTAAAAATAATTAGAAAGGGGCCAGGCTCATGCCTGTAACCCCAGGACTGAAGAGGCTGGAGTTGAGGATCACCTGGGAGGTTCTAAGCGAGCTTGGGCTACATAGTGAGACCTTATCTGAAATAAAATTTTGTAATGCTCATAAAAATTAAAAAAAAAAAAAACAGGTGTGGTGGTGCATGCCTTTAATCCCAGCACTCGGGAGGCTGAGGTAGGAGGATCACTGTAGGCTCAAGGCCAGCCTGAGACTACATAGTGAATTCCAGGTCAGTCTGGGCTAGAGCAAGACCTTACCTTGAAAAACTAATAAATAAAAAAATTAAAAATAATAAAAGGGCTGGAGAGATGGTTTAGCAGTTAAGGAGCTTGCCTGTGAAGCCTATAAGGACCCATGTTTGACTCTCCAGGTCCCATATAAGCCAGATGCACAAGGTGATACAAGCACATAAAGTCACACATTCGCATAAGGTGGCACATGTGTCTGGAGTTTGACTGTAGTGGCTGGAAGGCCTGGAGTACCAATTCTCTCCTCCCCCCCCCTCTTGTTCTTGCTCTTTCTCATAAAAAATTTAAAAAATTGGGCCGGGCGTGGTGGCGCACGCCTTTAATCCCAGCACTCAGGAGGCAGAGGTAGGAGGATTGCCAAGAGTTCGAGGCCACCCTGAGACTACATAGTTAATTCCAGGTCAGCCTGGACCAGAGTGAGACCCTACCTCAAAAAACCAAAAAAAAAAATTTTTTTTTTTAAATTGTAATGGGGATTGGATAAATGGCTCAGTTGTTGAGGTATTTGCCTGCAAAGCCCAACAACCCAGGATCAATTCCCTAGTAACCACATAAGGCCAGATGCACAAAGTGCACATGCAGCTGGAAGCCCTGGAACACCCATTCTCTCTGTCTGTGTTTCATCTCTCTATCTCTGCTTGCAAATAAATAAGTAAAATATTTTTAAAATTTTTAATGGGAAACTTGTAGCTGCAGAAACTGTAGGATCTCCCTCTCTCTGCAACTATGCATTTCAAGCAGGCAAACCAAAAACAATGTGCATCCATTCTAGGTCACTCACCTGCCAGAGCTCAGGCTACAATGTGCTTTTCTTTATTAGAATGGAGATGGTAAAGTTAGGGTCTGTGGTTATAATGTGATTGTAATTATATATGTATATAATTATAATCTTTGACTATAATGACATGTCTGAGACTAGGTTGTTTATAAAGAATTGAAGTTTAGTTAGCAAATAATTCTAGAGGCTGGGGAATAAGCAAGGGATTCATTATTATTAATTAATTAATTTATTTATTAGAGACAGAGGGAGAAAGAGAGTCAGAGAGGGAGAGAGGGAGGGAGGGAGGAAGAGAGAGAATGGGCACACTAAGGCCTCTAGCCATTGCAAACAAACTCTAGACACATGTGCCACCATGTGCATCTGGCTTATGTGGGACCTGGAAAATTGAATCTGGGTCCTTAGGCTTTTTTTTTTTAAAGAAGTTTTGTTTTTTTAATATTTATTTATTTATTTATTTATTTATTTGAGAGCAACAGATAGAGAAAGAGGCAAATAGAGAATGGGCACGCCAGGGCCTCCAGCCACTGCAAAAGAACTCCAGATGCACGTGCCACTTTGTGCATCTGGCTTACGTGGGTCCTCGGGAATAGAGCCTTGAACCATGATCCTTAGGCTTCATAGGCAAGCACTTAACCACTAAGCCATCTCTCCAGTCCAGTCCTTAGGCTTTGTAGGCAAGTGCCTTAACTGCTAAGCCATCTCTCCAGCCTGGGATTCTTTTTTTTTTTTTTTTTCTATGTAGGGTCTCACTCTAGCCCAGGCTGACCTGGAATTCACTAAGTAGTCTCAGTGTGGCCTCGAACTCACAGTGATCCTCCTACCTTGGCCTCTGAGTGCTGGATCTAAAGGCATGTGTTATTGTATCCACCTCTAAGCAAGGGATTTTTGCTGTGCGATCACATGGTAAGCGCCAAGTAGCTTACAAACTCAGGCCTCTGCTAAAGTCACTAGTCCCATCATGGGAAACCCATCTTCAAGGCCTTGTCTAAAAGTCTAATTATTTTCCAAAGGCCACCAGCTCCAAATACCACCAACATGTGTGTTGAGTATTCTAACACAGTTTTTTCTTTTTATTAAGTATAAACTTTCTTTTTAAATATATTTTATTTATTTGAGAGAGAAAGAGGCAGATATATAGAGGGAGAGAGAGGGAGAGAATAGGTGCACCAGGGCCTCTAGCTTTGGCAAACGAACTCCAGACACACATGCCACTTTATGCAGCTGGCTTTACATGGGTACTAGGCAGTCGAACCTGGGTCCTTTGGCATTGCAGGCGAGCACCTTAACTGATAAGCCATCTCTCCAGCCCTCTTTGTATTAAGTAGAAACTTTCTATGGACACTTCATCATGTGTTGGTATCATCATTTCCCTCCTCCCTGCCTCCATTCCACTGAGGGCCCTCCTTAGCAGGATTGCTAGTATTGACTATGTGGTTGTGGGTTATGAGTTGTGAGAGCAGCAGTCAGTCATTGTGTGTGTGTGGGGGCAATGCCTCTGGATATTCCCACCCGCCCTGTGGCTCTTACAATCTCTCCACCCCCTCTTCTGCAAATTCCCTGAGCTGTGGTGGGTGTGCTTTAAGTCTACTTTAGTGTTGTGCTCCCAGCAGCTTCTGGATTTCTGCCGTGCTGTGTTTTGTGTCTCCTCAGTGTCTGTCTCCATCACCCTGGTGCAGGTTGTCAGATTCATCATGGAAGCAGCCCTCTCGCTCATCTCACCAATTCCTCTGTGGTTTCACCTGGGCTCTGGCTGCTGTGCAAGAGGTGGTTCATCTCCTGCCAGGGAGTCAGCTATCTTTTCTTGTTTTGTTGATAGCTTTTGGTTGTCCTTGGTTCTCATTGCCTTCTGAAAAAGAAAGGCATATTCTTCAGTGGAGAGTGATATCAGCATAGGTTAAAGGGGATATGCACTATTAATTTAGAGAGATTTTGATGGGTGTAGCCTCTCTTTAGGCCATAAACTAGTGGGAGCTTCTCATTAGAGACCACAACCTTGGTCTCGATAGAATGCTAACTCAGTGCCCAGTTCCACCTATGGGTTCCTTTCCACTGAGTAGATCTCTCAGCCAATCAGAAAACCATGGGTTACCCTCCTAGGCTGGGTGCCGCCACTGCACAGGCGTGTACATTTTGTCAGGCTGGCCGCTTTCAGATAGCAGTGTCTTCTGCTTACTCAGTGTGTTGTTGGCCATTCTCCCCCACCCGTCAGTAACTCATGTAGTGCTTTCCAGTACTATATGAGCAGACCATCTGGCAACTGGTTTCCTTCCAGATTGCAGCCAGATCTGTCAATGTTCTGTGTCAGCAGCATTGGTGTCTTCAGCAATAGGGTCTTACTGTTTACCTCACGTGGGTCAGCAAGTGCTTTGACGGAAGTTTTTGAGATCCATAGTTCATAGAAGTTGAATTTGGTGGGTCAGGCCTGTAACGCCAGGTGCTCAGGAGGCTGAGGCAAGAGGATCACAAATTCAAGTCCTGCTGGGCTACAGCCTGAGCAATTTAGTGAGAAATTGTCTCAAAATAAAAGTAAGGTCTGGAAAGATGGCTCAGCCATTAAGGCTGCAAAGCCTAACAACCCAGGTTCAATTTCCCAGTTCCCATGTGTCGTGGTTTGATTCAGGTGTCCTCCATAAACTTAAGTGTTCTGAAAGCTAGGTTCCCAGCTGATGGAGATTTGTGAGTTAACACCTCCTGGAGGTAGTGTATTGTTGGAAGTGGGCTTATGGATATTACAGCCAGTTTCCCCTTGCCAGTGTTGGGCACACCCTCCTGTTGCTGTTGTCCACCTGATATTGGTGAGGAGGTGATGTCCACCCTCTGCTCACGCCATCATTTCCCCCTGCCATCATGGAGGTTCCCCTCAAGTGTGTAAGCCAAAATAAACATTTTTACCTACAAGATGCTCTTGGTCAGGTGTTTTCTGCCAGCAATGCGAACCTGACTGTGACGCCATGTAAAGCTAGATGCACAATGTGGTGCATGCGTCTGGAATTTGTTTGTACTGGTAGGAGGTCCTGGCATGCCCATACTGTCTGTCTGTTTCTCTCTCTCTGCTTTTAAATAAATAAAGTATATTTAAAAATTTAAAAAAATCCAGGTGTGATGGTACACACCTTTAATCCCAGCACTCAGGAGGCAGAGGTAGGTGGATTGATGTGAGTTCGAGGCCAGCCTGAGACATGGTCTAGAGAGCCAGACCCTACACTAAAGTAAAAGTAAGAGGAGGGGCTGGAGAGATGGCTCAGCTGTTAAGATGCTTACCTGAAAAGCTTATCGGCCTGAGTTTGATTCCCCAATACCCACATAAAGCCAGATGTGCAAAGTGGTGCGTGCACCTGGAGTTTGCAGTGGCTAGAGGCCCTGGTGCACCCAGTCTCTCTCTTTCTCTATCCTCTCTCTCTCTCTCTCTCTCTCTGCATGCAAATAAATAAATAAGATAGTTTTTTTTTTATTTTAAAGGTAGGGTTTCACTCTAGCCCAGGCTGACCTGGAATTCACTATGTAGTCTCAGGGTGGCCTTGAACTCATAGTGATCCTCCTACCTCTGCCTCCTGAGTGCTGGGATTAAAGGCGTGCCCCACCACGCCCGACAAGATAGTTTTTTTTGTTTGTTTTTTTTTAGTAGGAGAGTTAGGTATATAGCTCAGTGGTGTACTGCTTGCACGGCATGTGCAAGGCCCTTTGTTTAATCTCCAGTACCAGGAAGAAGAAAAGAATAATGCAGAGAGCCAGCACAGTGACATACCTTTAACCCCAGCACTCTACAAGTAGAGGCAGGAGGATTATAAATTCAAAGCCTGAGGCACACGAGTGTAGGAACACTTGCTTTGCAAACACACCCCTTTCCTCACAATGCACTCGAGCAACGTGTTGGCAGTTTGGAACCTGCATCTGCATAAAGCTGCATGAGCTGCACATACATATACCCCACCTTGAACGGTGAGCTAGATTCCTCCTCCTTTATCTAGTGACCAATTTATATTCAAATATGTTCTTAGATATCTGATACCAGAACAGTAAGGAGCCATCCAGCCTGAACTGGCAATATGCTTTAACTCAAGCCTGTCAATCAAACCAGAGTACCACCCAAACAACATCCCTCGCAACCAACCCCTCTTGGTAAAATGTCTGGCTGCTTCACTACTTGTGTACACCTTGCTTTCATTCTTGCAGTAAGATGCTAAGAAGCTGGAAACAGCCGGAGACTGAATGAGCTCAAGGCCAGCCCAGACAATTGAGTGAAATACTGTCTTTAAAAAAAAAAAAAGGGCTGGAGAGATGGCTTAGTGGTTAAACGCTTGCCTGTGAAGCCTAAGGATCCTGGTTCGAGGCTTGACTCTCCAGGACCCACGTAAGCCAGATGCATAAGGGGGCGCATGCATCTGGAGTTCGTTTGCAGTGGCTAGAGGCCCTGGCGCACCCATTCTCTCTCTCTCTACCTGCCTATTTCTGTATCTCTCTCTCTCTCTCAAATGAATAAATAAATAAAAATAAAATATAAAAAAAAAAAAAAGGCTGGGGAGATGGCTGAGCCATTGAAAGTACTCTCTTGCAAAGCTGGCTGGCCCAGGTTCAATTCCCCAGTTCCCATATAAGGCCACATGCATAACCCGGTTTTTCATTTTTAGAAAGCACTGTTGAGCTGGGCATGGTGCTGCCTTTAATCCCAGCACTGGGAGGCAGAGGTAGGATGAGCCCTGTGTTTGAGGCCAGCCTGAGACTAGATAGAAAGCACCATTGACACTGCATTGCACAACAGTTCATTTTATTGTTGTAAGGTCTCTCCCAGAAGAAAGGAAGACATTTATGTACAAGCCAGGCAAGATGGCCCAAGACTATTGTCCCAACGCCTGGGAAGCTGAGGTAGGATCATGAATTGGAGGCCAACCTAGGCTATATAAGTAGACTCTGTCTCAAAAAAACAAAATTAAACCTTCACAACAAATGCACATGCAGCCTGAAATGACCTAGGGAAAGGGCAGAGGCTACTTTGGGGGTGCCAGCCCATGGCTCCTTGGGTCCTTCCTTGGATTTCCTAGCCTGAACTGGGGGTGCAGGTCAGCATGAATGAGTGAGTGTTTGTCTCCTGTGTAATGGCGTCCTGCCATGGAGATGGCCCAATGGAGGCAGCTAAGGACTGTGTCAAAGCCCCACCGGGGACCCTGACTGAGGAATCTTCTCCAGGTTCTGGCTTGGAACACTGAAGCCAAGACAGAGCAGCATGTTCTTGTCTAGTCCTGGTCCTGAGGGGACATCAGTGCCTACATGGTTCCCTTGTAGGGTACATGCTGAGCAGTGGCTGAGTGGTCTGTATGAAGAACTGGCTCAGCGGGCATGGCGGCACATACCTTTAATCTTAGCACTTGGGAGCCTGAGGTAGGAGTATCACCCTGAATTCAAGGTCAACCTGGGCTACAAAGTGAATTCCAGATCAGCTTGGGCTAGAGTGAGACCCTACTTTAAAACAAACAAACAAGGAGAACTGGCTCAGAATGGTTGACGGTGGCACTGTCTCAGCATGCAGGGCTCCTTGGCATGTTGGGGGTGGGCTGGAAGGGAAGTACTTCCGGGAAGCTAGTTTAAAACTCTGAGGTCTATGGGCTGGAGAGATGGCTTAGAGGTTAAGGTGTTTTCCTGCAAAGTCAAAGGACCTAGGTTTGATTCCCCAGGACTCACATAAGTCAAATAC
Organism: Orientallactaga sibirica; assembly: GCA_036365145.1. NCBI lineage: Eukaryota > Metazoa > Chordata > Mammalia > Rodentia > Dipodidae > Orientallactaga > Orientallactaga sibirica. The sequence continues at coordinate 11,971,538 of JAEOAD010000044.1, forward strand.
ACAAGGTGGTGCATGTGCCTGGAGTTTGTTTGCAGTGGAGGCCCTGGCACGCACATTCATATTTTCTCTCTCAAACGAATAAAAATAAAATATTTTTAAAAATACTCTTGAGGTCTAGCCAGGCATGGAGGCTCACGCCTTTATTCCAGCACTTGGGAGGTTGAGGCAAGAAGATCCCAGTGAGTTCAAAGCCAGCCTGGAGCTTCAGAATGAGTTCCAGGTCAGCCTGGACTAAAGACCTTGCCTTGTAAAAACCAGTAATAATAATAATTATTAATATTATTTAAAAAGTAAAACTCTGGGGCTGGGCGTGGTGGCACATGCCTTTAATCCCAATACTTGGGAGGCAGAGATGAAAGGATCTCCATGAGTTCGAGGCCAGCCTGTTGTTGGAGCCCATGATGGGCTCCTGAGTGCTGAAATTAAAGGCATGGGCCACCATGCCAGGCTACATATACATATATACATATATTTATTTATTTATTATTTATTTATGAGAGAGAGAGAAAGAGGCAGATAGAGAATGGACATGCCAGGGCCTCTAGCCACTGCAAACGAACCTCAGACACATGTGTCATCTTGTCCTTGTGGTTCACATGGGTACTGAGGAATCAAACCTGGGTCCTTTGGCTTTGCCGGCAAGTGCCTTAACTACCAAGTCATCTCTCCAGCCCTGCCTATACTTTTTTTTTTGGTTTTGCAAGGTAGGGTCTCACTCTGGTCCAGGCTGACCTGGAATTAACTATGTAGTCTCAGGGTGGCCTTGAACTCTCGGCGATCCTCCTACCTCTGCCTCCTGAGTGCTGGGGTTAAAGGCGTGCGCCACCACGCCCAGCCTGCCTATACTTTTTAAAAAAATGTTAGAGGCTGGGACAGTGGCCCAGCGTTAAACATACCTGTTTCCCAAGCCTGCTGACCTGGGTTTGATTCCCTGCTGCAAAAAGTAGACTGGTGTGGTGGCCCACGCCTTTAATCCCAGCAATCAGGAGGCAGAGGTAGGACTGCCATGAGTTCAAGGCCACCCTGAGACTACATAGTGAATTTCAGGTTAGCCTGGGTTAGAGTGAAAGCCTACCTTGAAAAACTAAACTTAAAAAAAAAGTTTCATACTCCACAAACCTTTTTGTGAAGTACTTTTAACCTTCTGGCTGCCTTTATCTGACAGCTTTCATTTCTGGAGCAATTCTTTAGGACAAAACTGTATTTCACAATATGAAATTTCTTCTTATTCAAAAGCAATTTCTTTTCTCTTTGACCTTTTTGTGCCAAAACATTTTTCCACACCTATACTTTCTAATATCTCTTTTTGTTTTTTAAAACAAAATTTCTGAATTTCTAAAAAAGTCATTATTAGTTTTTTAATTTTAATATATTTTATTTATTTATTTATTTATGAGAAAGAGGCAGAGAGAGAGGGAAAGAGAGAAAGAGATAGAAAGAATCGGTGCACCACTGCAAATGAATTCCAGATGCATTCACCCCCTTGTGCATCTAGCTTACTTGGATCCTGGAGAATCAAAGGGGGATCCTTTGGCTTTGCAGGCAAATGCTTTAACCACTAAGCAATCTCTTCAGCCCTTAGTTTTGTTTTTTTGAGGTAGGGTCTTGCTGTAGCCCAGGCTGACCTGGAATTAACTCTGTAGTCTCAGGCTGGCCTTGAACTCACGGTGATCCTTCTACTTCTGCCTCCCAAGTGCTGGGATTTAAAGTTGTGCTAGCAGGGCGTGGTGGCACACACCTTTAATCCCAGCACTTGGGAGGCAGAGGTAGGAGGATCACCGTGAGTTCGAGGCCACCCTGAGACTGCAGAGTGAATTCCAGGTCAGCCTGGGCTAGAGTGAAACCCTACCTCGAAAAACCAAAAAAAAAAAAAAAAAGTTATGCTACCATGCATGGCCAAAAAAATGATGTTTTCTTCTTTTTAAAGTTTTTATTTATTTTAGAAAAAGAGAGAGAGAGAATGGGCGCACCAGGGCCTCCAGCCACTGCAAACAAACTCCAGATGCATCTGGCTTACGTGGGTCCTGGGGAATCAAACCTGGGTCCTTTGGCTTTGCAGGCAAATGCCTTAACTGCTAAGCATCCCTCTAGCCAACCCCCCAAATTATTTCTTAACAAAATAAATAACTTAATGAAAATAACTTCATATTTTAAATTTTAATACTTTTTAGTGAACTAAAGGAAGTCATATTTGAAATACAGGAAATGTGAACATTGTATCGTCTTTTCTTTGTTTTTTGGTTTTGCAAGGTAGGGTCTCTTTCTAGCTCAGGCTGACCTGAAACTCACTATGTAGTCTCAAGCTGGCCTGGACTCACAGTGATCCTTCTACCTCTGCTTCCTAAGTGCTGGGATTAAAGGTGTGTGCCACCACACCTGGCATCTATCTTCTTTTCTAAAATATATTTTTATTTATTTATGAGAGAGAGAGAGCTTGGGCACACCAGGGCCTCCTGCTCTGCAAATGAACTCCAGATGCATGTGCAACTTTGCGCATCTGGCTTTATATGGGGACTGGGCAATTGAACCTGGGCTATCAGGCTTTACAAGCAAGCACCTTTAGCCACTGAACCATCTCTCCACCCCCCTCTCTGAGACAATGTCTCATGTAGACTAGGTTGGCCTTGAAATCAGTATGTAGCCAAAGATAACCTTGAACTCCTGATCTTCCCGCCTCTACCTCCCAAGTGCTGGGATTTCAGGAATACTCCACTACAGTCAGTTGTTAAAAACACTGTTGAACCATTTGCAGAGATTGCACCATTTCATTCGTCCATCAGCCACATATGCATGGCCCAGGTTTGCTGTACCCGTCCATCCATGCGTCCATCTTTGAGACAAGGTTTCCTATATCCCAGGCTGTCTTCAAACTGAGGGTGACTCTGTTGTATGGTGACATTCCTCCTCATTTAAAGCAGTGAACAACTATTGCCAGCTTTATCAAAAGTAGCTAAGTCAACTTACAAAAAAAGTCATGGGAAGGGACATCAGACCCCCATCCGAGATCTCAGGCACCCTCTTGTTGCAGCTGTATGAATGAAGCATGAAGTCTCATGACCGCAGGGGGGGGGGGGGGATAGAGTACATAGAGGGCAAAAGATCAAGGAACAGTGAGCTCCTTCCAGGTGGCGTCTTTGGTGTCTCGTGCTCTGTGAGTAAGTCCTCAGCCTGAGACGGAGGGAAGAGCTTTCGTGGAGGGAATTCCGGTATAGTGAGCCCCACTGGAGGCTGCTCTGTGGTCTCCATACTCCTGGAAGGGAACGAGTTGCTCCTGGAAGCTGCCATGGGACACTGCCGTTCAGGATGGGAAGAGACTTCTCAGTGGTATGGTTGCTCTGGGGCCCCCTTGCTCTCTGTAGCTCTCACCCTGTGGCTGAGGGAGGAGTATCCAAGGAATAATCTTGACACAGGGAGCCCCATCAAAGTGGCCGATTTGAGGGCCCAGTGTTCCTATAAATAAACCCACTCCATGCTCTGTAACTCATTGGTTCACAGAACTGGTACTGGTGCAATCATACTTTGACCTACCCTCTGATCCCTATTTGGGGGTGAGGATGTGTGTTCATGTCTCTCCAGGGGAACAGTTTCCTACAACACCCTGAACTTCTGATTTCCTGTCTCTACCTCCTGAGTGCTGGGATTAGAGGTATGGCCACCATGGTTGGTGTATGTGGTGCTGAGGCTCGAACCCAGGGCCTTATCACACACTAGGCAAAACTCTACCAACCACACTACATCTCCACCTGGATTTGGGGTTTTAGTAGTTGCAACTTTCCCCTTTCTAATTATTATTATTTTTTTCCAAGGTAGGGTCTCACTCTAGCCCAGGCTGACCTGGAACTTACTATGTAATCTCAGGCTGACTTTGAGCTCACAGTGATCCTTTTACTTTGGCCTCCGGAGTGCTGGGATTTAAAGCATGCACCACCATACCCAGCTTATTTATTTATTTGAGAGAGAAAGAGGCAGATAGAGATGAGGAAGAGAGAAAAGGAGACAAAGAATGGGTGTACCAGGGCCTCTAGCCACTGCAAACAAACTCTGGACACATGTGCCACTTTGTGCATCTTGCTCTATATGGATAGTGGGGAATCAAACCCGGGTCCTTAGGCTTTGCAGGCAAGTGCCTTAACCACTGAGCAATCTATCCAGCCCTCCTTTTTAATTATTTTAAGGAAAAAAAAAAACCTCATGAGCTTATTTTTTTAATACTTTATTTGAGACAGAGGGAGGGACAGGAAGAGGCAGATAGAGAGACAGACATAATGGGCATGCCAGGGCCTCCAGCTACTGCAAACCAATTCCAGACACATGCACTACCTTGTGCATTTGGCTTACATGGGTACTGGAGAACTGAAACTGGGTCCTTAGGCTTTTCAGGTCCTTAGGCACTTGCCTGCAAAACCAAAGAACCTAGGTTTGATTCCCCAGGACCCACTTAAGCTAGATGCGAAAGGTGGCGCATGCGTCTGGAGTTTGTCTGCAGTGGCTGGAGGCCTTGGCATGCCCATTCTCTCTCTGTTCCTCTCTCTCTCAAATAAATAAATAAACATTTTAAAAAATAAATACTGATTGAAAAGAAAGAAATGTAATGGGTTTTCTGTGTGCTCTCATTTGCATTTCCCTCATAACATCAAACGATGACCTCTCCAGGCCTCGATTCCCTCACTGGAGAGATGCACAAGAGAGCTTTCCAGAGCTCTGGGGTAAGGGCAGGAAGGAGACCACCACCACCACCACCACCACCACCTCTTTCCTTATAGTTCCTGCAGATATGCCTCAGTGTGCTGCTGAGGCCCCTCCACAGCACCAGTCAAGACACAAAGGTGTTTATCACCCTGGAGACCTGGGAGTGGGATTGTCAAAAGGGATGGTCAGCAGGCACCCAGGCCTTCTTGCTGGCTGTTTTCTTCAACCATACTGAACCACCAGGTCAGGCCTCCTCTGCTCAGCATGGTGGCAGCAGCAGGAGCAGTTGGCCAGTGGAGTTTGGTCATCCTTCTGAGGCAGGGGATGCAAATCTGAATTCTGTGCTGCAGGCTGCTTTGGGCACAGACGCTGAGTGAAAGTCGAGGGCTTCCTGCACATGTGTTGCGGTCATTTCACTGTGGTTTGGTATCATCAGTGCCAGGAGGACAATTTTATTCTCTTATTAGTTGGAAAATCTATTAAGGTGAAATATGCTAAAGGAGAGTGCTTCATATCCCAGTTTGCATTCATTTCGGGTGCTTTCTCCATGTTTGCCCAACTACTTCCCAGAGCTGAAAAATGTACAGTTCACAAATAGTAAAGAACAGCCCAACAGCCCTGTTTATGAACCTGCTTGAGGAAAAGACCTTATTTATTTATTTTGGTTTTTTAAGGTAGGGTCTCACTCTAGCTCAGGTTGACCTGGAATTCACTGCTTTGAACTCACAGGGATTCTCCTACTTATGCCTCTCAAGTGAGTGCTGGGATTAAAGGCATGTGCCACTAAGCCCAGTTTATGTATTTATTTGCAAAGAAAGAGAGAGGGGGCAAGGGGAGGGGAGGGGGAAGGGGAGAGAGGGTGAGGAAGAGGGAAAGAGGGAATGGGTGCATCAGGGCCTCTTGCCTCTCCAAACAAACTTCAAATGCATGTGCCACTTTGTGCATCTATCTGGTCTATGTGGATACTGGGGAATAGAACCTGGGCTGTCAGGCTTTTGCAAGCAAGTGCCTTTAACCACTGAGCCATCTCTCCAGTCCCAAACAATCTTTTTATTATTTTTTTATTTATTTGAGATTTTTAAAATTTATTTGAAAGAGAGATACAGAAATAGGCAGGGAGAGAGAAGAGAAAGAGAAAATGGGCACTCCAGAGCCTCCAGCCACTGCAAACGAAATCCAGATGCGTGTGCCCCCTTGTGCATCTGGCTTACATGGGTACTGGGGAATTGAGCCTCGAACTGGGGTCCTTAGGTTTCACAGGCAAGCATTTAACCACTAAGCCATCTGTCCAGCCCCAGAACAACCTTTTTAAAGTTAAACACATTATTTAAATGGATATTACCACTGGTGGTGGTTTGATCAGGTGCCCCCCCCATAAACTTACACATTCTGAATGCTAGAGTCCCAGCTTGTAGCAATTTGGGAAATGGAGTCTCTTGAGGGAGTGTATTGTTGGGGGCAGGCTTATGGGTGTTATGGCCAGCTTCCCCTTGCCAGTGCTTGGCACACTCTCCTGCTGTTGTCCGTCTGATGTTGGCCAGGTGATGTCTTCCCTCTGCTTATGCCATTGTTTTCCCCTGCCATCATGGAGCTTCCCCTTAAGTCTGTAAGCCAAAATAAACTGTTTCCTCCCACAAGCTGCTCTTGGTCAGATGTTGTCTGCCAGTAATGGGAAGCTGACATCAACACCCCCTAAAATGACTTTCTGTATATGAGAAACAAACCTCTTGATAACAATAACTCATAAAAAGTACAGCAGGTTCAAAGGATCATCTTACAATAAGGTGGTTTATTATTATATTACTATTATTATTTGTGGTGATGGAGATTGAACCCAGGCCCTTATATATGCTATGGGTGCCTCCATCACTGAGTTATGTCCTCAGTCCCTCTCTGACTAAAAATTCTTGATTTTGAGACACGGTCTTGCTAAGTTGCCCAGATTGGCTTTAACTGTGTGGTGCATGTGTGTGAATGTGAGTGTGCACATGCCGTGGCATGCACGTGGAGGTCAGAGGCCAACCTCAGGTGTCCTTATTTAAGGCAGGGTCTCTGAGCTGGCCTGCAAGCATGGGAAGGTTATCCTGTTTCTGCCTCCTAGCTCACCCTAGGTGCCCTGGAGTACAGACACTCATGTGACCACATTCAGCTTGACATGGTGTTGCAGGCACCTTCATGTTGCTGACCAGGAGCAGCTGATAGGAGGAAGAAGGTTTTTGTCGGGCTTTTCAAGGTAGGGTCTCATTCTGGCCCAGGCTGACCTGGAATTCACTATGTAGTCTCAGGCTGGCCTGAGACTATAATGATCTTCCTACCTCTGCCTTTTGAGTGAGTGCTAGGATTAAAGATATGTGCCACCACACCCGGCAGAGGAAGGAATTTATTTTGGCTTACAGTCTCAAGAGGAAGCTTCATGATGGCAGGGGAAAGGATGGCATGATCAGAGGCTGGACATCATCTCTGCCACAGCTGGTGGAAAACTGCATGAGAGTGAGCCAAACACAGGCAAGGGGAAGCTGCCTATAACACCTCAAAGCATGCCTCCAATAACACACCTCCTCCAGCAAGGCTCCACTTCCCAAATTGCCATCAGCTAGGAACCAAGCATCCAAAACACGAGTTTATGGGGGACACCCAAGTCAAACCACCACATTCCACCCCTGACCCCATAAACTGATGACCATCTATGATGGAAAATGCAATGGACTCAGTCCAACTTTAAAAGTCCCTATAGTTTTCTCAACCCCAATACTATTCAAACATCTCCATAGTCCAAGGTCTCTTTTAACTGTGAGCTATAAAACCAAAAACATTCACACTGCCACAGATGTCACTGCAAGAAAGGGTTGAACCAATGCAAGATCTAAAACAAACAGGGAAAACACCAAATTCTGTAACTCCAAGTCTGACATCTGTAACCATGACAATGCATCTGGGATTCCAATTCTGTCCCTCCAGCTGGGCTGCTTACAGCTTGGGGAACAATCCCTCCCAATCCTTCATGGGCCAGGAGCTCTTTTTGCAGCCATTCCATAGTCCTGGCATCTTCTGGGGTCCCTACTGCAACCCACGGTTCATCCACAGCATGGCCCCTGTAGCCTTTATTCAGGGACTATCACCCTGCACATTGCCTAGGAGCCATTTCCAAAATAATTGTGTTGAAAATCCAATGACCCGTTGTTTTCTGCATTTGTTACACTCCCATAGTACTGGGTAGGCTACCAACTTGTTAATCCATGGGGGAATAAAGCCAACTTTGAAAAACAGGACACCCCTTCAGCATTCTGGTCCCCTACTTTCAAGAGTCAGCATTCTTTCTGCTGTCTCAATACAGAACAGCTGGCCCCTTCTCAATGGAGATAATCTCTGAAGTAATTACAGCTGAATGGACACTGTCTCCTAAAACTTCCATTTCTTTCTGTGTCATATACATCTGCTCACACCAGTCCATTTCTATGCAACTCAAACTGTACAAGTTCTCAGGACATGGGAAAGATGGAGTAAGCCTCTCACACAAACTGGTTCTAACCTGGTCTGGACAAAGCTCTTTCTTCCCACTCATAAGCCAAGCCTCACAGTTCTTTCCACATTCAGGTCTCTCAACTCTGACCAGAGTTGGTTCATCAAGCTCTGCTTAGAGTCCTATAAGGCATCTCTAGGCCAAGGTTTCAAATCCTTCTGCATTCCGCCCACAAATCAGTTTCAAAAGGCCAAAAGCCACACAATCAGGATTCCAGCAGTAATAACCCCACTTCACTGGTACTAATTTTTCTGTTATAGTTACCTTTTCATGGCTAGCACAAAACACATGACCAAAAGCAGCTGATGGGAGCAAAGTTTTGTTATTTTGGTTATAGTCTCAAGGGGAAGATTCATGATGGCAGGGAAAACACGGCATGAGCAGAGGCTGGGCATCACCTCTGCCACAGCAGGTAGGAAATGGCAGCAGGAGAGTGAGTTGAGCTCTAGCAAAGGGTACTGGCTATAACATCCCTCTATAATCCTTCAGAGTTTGGGTTTGTTTTGTTTTTCTTTTTTAAAAAATTACTTTTGGCCATGCATGGTGCCATATGCCTTTAATCCCAGCACTCAGGAGGCAGAGATAGGAGGATTGCCATGACTTCAAGGTCAGCCTGGAACTACAGAGTAAGTTCCAGGCCAGCCTGGGCTAGAGTGAGACCCTATCTCCAAAAAAAAAAAAAAAATTTTTTTTTTTTTTTTTTGGTACTTTGAGGTTGGGTTTCACTCTGGCTCAGGCTGATCTGGAATTCACTCTGTAGTCTCAGGATGGCCTTGAACTCACAGCAATCCTCCTACCTCTGCCTCCCAAGTGGTGGGATTAAAGGTGTGCACCACTACACCCAGCCTTTTTTGTTTTTTTGAGGTAGGGTTTCACTCTAGCCCAGGCTGACCTGGAATTCACTATTTAGTCTCAGGGTGTTCTCAAACTCATGGTGATCCTCCTACCTCTGCCTCCCAAGTGCTGAGATTAAAGGCATGTGCCACCGCACCTAGCCTTTTTTTTTTTTTAGATTTTATTTTTATTTATTTATTAGAGACAGAGAGAGGGAAAGAGAGAGAATGGGTGCACCAGAGCTCTTAGCCACTGCAAACAAACTCCAGACGTGTGTGCCCCCGTGTGCATCTTTATTCCGGGGTCCTTAGGCTTCATATGTATGTGCCTTACCGGCTAAGCCATCTCTCTAGCCCTCCCCCCCTTTTTTTTTGTTTTTTTGAGGTAGGTTTTCACTCTAACCCAGGCTGACCTGGAATTCATTATGTAGTCTCAGGGTGGCCTCAAACTCATGGCAATACTTCTACCTCTGCCTCCTGAGTGCTGGGATTAAAGGCATGTGCCATCACGCCTGGCTCAAAAAATTAAAAAAAAAATTTTTTTTACTTGTGAGAAATAGAGAGGGGGAGGTATGGGGGTGCACTAGGGACTCTTGCTGTTGCAAATGGAACTCCAGATGCATGAGCCACTTTGTAGATCTGGTTTTATGTTGGCACTATGTAAGTGAACCTGGCCAGCAGACTATGCAAGCCTGCGTTTTTAACTGTGGAGCCATCTCACCAGCCCATTTTTCTCTCTTTGGGATGAAGTCCCAGGTTGCCCTGAACTTACTGTGTAGGTCAGACTGGCCTTGAATTTATGGTAATCTACCTTCCTCAGCCTCCTGAGGACTGAGACTATAGGTGTTGTGAGAAATAACGAGGCATGATGTCTTTTCTGTTAAGAGATAGGTTTAAGATGGGGCTAGGGAGATGGCTCAGCAATTAAAGGTGCTGCTTGCAAAGCCTGATGGCTTGGGTTTGAGTCCCCAGAGCTCATGTAAAGCCAGATGCACAAAGTGGCACATGCATCTGGAGTTTGTTTGCAGTGGCAGGAGGCCCTGGTGCACCTGTACTCATTCTCTTTGTTTGCCTTTTGTCTTGTCTCTGTCTCTCAATAAATAAATAAAAATTTTAGGCAATTATTATGGTTTATTGTCTATAATTATGAAAGTTTTAATAACAACTAAAAAAATTTTAGGGGCTGGAGAGATGGCTAAGTGGTCAAGTGTATGGCACGATGCAGGCCTGGTCCTAGCCAGACCGCATGGCAGAAGAAAACAGGAAGTGGCTTCTGTGAAAATGGCATTCTGAGCAGGCTTGATGTGACAACAGTTACAGTCCCATGCTCGGGAGAAGCCTACTACGAGATGTCCTATCCAGAGACAGGCTGTCATTGGTCACCAAAAGGGGACCACCCCATACAAGGATTAGCCAGCCAAGCCCCCCAAAACCCACGCGCATCTCCTGAATAAACGAGTTTGCAGAGTCTGGCTTCTGCTTTCACCCAACTCCCGGAGTCTGTGTCGTGACTCTGCGCTGCTTACCCCGACTTGGCTGAGACCCTACCATCCCTCCTGAGCTGGCCTTGGGGGGGACCGCAACAGTTAAGCGCTTGCCTGTGAAGCCTAAGGACCCCAGTTCAAGGCCTGATTCCCCAGGACCCACATAAGCCAGATGCACAAGGTGGCACATGAATCTAGAGTTCATTTTTGGTGGTTGGAGGCTGTGGCGTGCCCATTCTCTATCTAGCTGCCTCATTCTCTGTCACTCTTAAACAAACAAAAATTTAAAAAGAGATAGCTTAAAGAGATAGAGAACCTCACTTCTGAAAGGATATCGTCGTGTGGGAAGCCCACCTTCCTTAGCTAACTGTCCTGGAGACCGAGTCAGCCAAAGCTGTCCTTGCAAGTAAAGTTCCCGTCAGCATCTGGTAAAAGGTCCCCAAGTCTTCCTTCCTCTACCCTAGAAATTGCTTTGTTTTTAATATTTTAACCAATTGTGTGAGATTGTGAGGCCAAACTCTGAGTTAGAGTAACATTCAGGAACTTGTGTGTGTTAGGGAATATAAAAATGCCAGCAAATCCCCTCCTTTTGTGCTTGCTTGACAGAACGCTAAGAAGCTATGCACTCTTCTGTAGAGAGCAGTGTCTTGCCAATATATTTTGGATTGTGTGGTTGTTCTCGGACCCCGGACTCATTTCTAACAGTGTGAGCAATTGTGTCTAGCAGATTTTTAATTCTTTTAAATTTATTTTTAAAAATTATTTTATTATTTTGTTTTTTTGAGGCAGGGTCTCACTCTAGCTCAGGCTGACCTGGAATTGACTATATAGTCTCACGGTGGCCTCAAACTCATGGTGATCCTCCTACCTCTAGCTCCTAAGTGCGGGGATTAAAGGCGTGGGTCACCACGCCTGGCAAATTTTTTTTTTTTTTTTTTGGTTTTGCGAGGTAGGGTCTCACTCTGGTCCAGGCTGACCTGGAATTAACTATGTAGTCTCAGGGTGGCCTTGAACTCTCAGCGATCCTCCTACCTCTGCCTCCTGAGTGCTGGGATTAAAGGCGTGCGCCACCATGCCCGACTACAATTTTTTTACTTAATTGACAGAAAGAGGCAGAGAAGGGTTAGAGGGGGAGAGAATGGGGGCACCAGGGCCTCCAGCAGCTGCAAATGAACTCCAGACACATGCATCACCTTGTGCATCTGGCTTACATGGGTCCTGGGGAATTGAACCTGCATCCTTTGGCTTTGCAGGCAAACACCTTAACCTAAGCCATCTCTAATTTATCTTTATTATTTATTTTTTATTTGAGAGGCAGAGAGAATGGGCACACCAGGGCCTTTTCAGCCGCTCTGAACAAACTCCAGACATGTGCGTCCCCTTGTGTGCATGTGTGACATTGCATGCTTGCATCACTTTTGCATCTGGCTATACGTGGGACCTGGAGATTTGAACAAACATTCGTAGACTTTGCAGGCGGGCGCCTTAACCACTAAACAATCTCTCCAGCCTTTATTTTTATTTTATTTGTAAGCAGAGACAAAGAGGAGACAGGCTGAGAAAAAAAAAAAAGAGAGAATGGGCAAGCCAGCCACTGCAAATGAACTCCAGATGTGTGCGCCACCTTGTGCATCTGGCTTACGTGTGTACTGGCAAATCAAATTCAGGTCGTTAAGGTTTGCAGACAAGTGCCTTAATCACGCTGAGCTGTTTCTCCAGCTCCCCCCCCCCATTTTTTAATTTGAGAAAGATAGAGAGAGAAAACAGGCGTGCCAGGGCCTCTCTCAGCCACTGTGAACAAATTCCAGATACGCATGTGCAACATCGCGAGCTAGTGTCACTTTTGTGTCACTAAACGTGGGACCTGGAGATTTGAACAGGCGTTCTTAGGCTTTTACAGGCAGGTGCTTTAACTGCTAAGCCATTTCTCCAGCCCCCTCCCCACTTTTTTTTTTTGACAGACTCCTGCTATGTAACTCTCTGGCTTAGCTCAGTCAGTACTTGTTATGCAGCACAGGCTGGCCTCAAACTCAGGGCAAATGCTGGGATTAAGTGTGAGCCACCACACTCAGCTGTTTTTATTCTAAATAAATTATGATTTTGAGGAGGCTAGGGAAATTTGACTCTAATTACATCCTTCCCTGGTGTACCAACAACCATGACTTTAAGCTTATCAGACAAGTAGCCAGCTGGACAGCTCTAATAGTAGCCTGGATGCTTTGAATACTCTATGAATGCTTTAGAGAAGTTTCATGCAACCACAGCTGCTTGCTGCTAAAACATAACTGTGCCTCTGGAAGTCACTATTCTGGTCTCAGCTGTTTCAGACAGCCTGTGCTAGAACGTCTGGCCATCATAAGCTTTGGTGAACTCTAGTGGCCATATTTTCACTCAGGTCCAGGGAAGACACCCTCGGATGCTGCCCCCTAGTGTTCTTAATAAGGTCTCTTTCTTGCCACTAAAAGAAAAATGTGCAGGAGAGATGGCTTAGCCATCAAGGCACTTGCCTGCAAAGCCTAAAGACCCAGGTTCAATTCCCCAGAACTCATGTAAGCCAGATGCACATGGTGGCACATGTGTCTGAAAGTAAGCCAGATATATATGGTGATGCATGTGTCTGGAGTGAGTTAGCAGAGGCTAGAGGCCCTAGTATACCCATACTCTAAAATAAAATATAAACAAATATTAAAAATATATTATTTTCAAGCAGAAAGACAAAGACAGAGATAGAAGTAGGAGGGAAGAGAGGGGAGGAGGGAGAGAAAGAAATATGAGAATATGGGTGCACCAAAGCCTCTTGCTGTTGCAAAGGGACTCCAAATGCATGCACCACTTTGTGCATCTGGCTTTATGTGAGTACTGGGGAACTGAATCTAGGCCAGTAGGCTTTGCAATCAAGTGCCTTTAACCACTAGGCAGTTTCCCCAGCAATCTTGCTCGTTTTTGTTTTTTTGAGGTAGGGTCTCACTCTAGCCCAAGATAACTTGGAATTCACTCCAGATGCATGTGCCCTCTTGTGTATCTAGCTTACATGGGTCCTGGAGAATTGAACTGGGGTCCTTTGGCTTTGCAGGCAACACCTTAACCACTAAGCAATCTCTCTAACCCCATGTTTTTCTTTTTAAATAAATTTTATTTGAGAGAAAGGCAGACAGAATGGGCACATAAGAGGTCAGTCACTGCATCTGGCTTATGTGGGTCCTGGGGAATCAAGCCTAGGTCCTTTGGCTTTGCAGGCAAGTGCTTAAAACCACTAAGGCATCTCTTCAGCCCTAGCTATTTTTTTTCTTCTTCGAGGTAGGATCTCACTCTAGCTCAGGCTGGCCTGGAATTCACTATGTAGTCCCAGGGTGGCCTTGAACTAATGGTGATCTGCCTTTCAAATGCTGGGATTAAAAGGCATGTGCCACCACGCCTGGCTACTTTTGTTTTTATAAACATCCATTTCTTCTTTCTCCTTTTATTTCCTTTTTTTTTTTTAGATTTTATTTTTATTTATTTATTAGAGACAGAGAGAAGGATTGCGAGAGAGAGAGAAACAGTGAGAATGGGCACACAAGGGCCTCTAGCCACAGCAAACAAACTCCAGACGCATGTGCCACCATGTGCATCTGGCTTACGTGGGACCTGGAGAATAGAACCAGGGTCCTTAAGCTTTGCCAGCACACACCTTAACTGCTAAGCCATCTCTCCAGCCCCCTTTTCTTTTTTTCTTTTGAGGCAGGGTCTTAAGCTAGTCCAGGCTGACCTGAACTCACTCTATAGCCAAGGCTGGCCTCAAAGTCACACTGATTCTCTTACCTCAGCCTCCTTAGTGCTGGAATTACAGGTCTGAACCACCATAGCCAGCTCCACTTGTTTCTCTCATCTCTTTGGAGAGAGCAATGATAATTTCTTTTGCTGGCTGTTTCTTCTCCCCTCATAGTCTGTGTGCTCTATAAAGCTTGTTTTCTGGTTGTTTTTAGTTTTTTCCCCCTTTGGCTGCCTATATTTACAAGTAGGGACCATAAAGCTGACTGGAAGTTCCAAGTATCCTCTAGGGAGCTTGCAGCCTGATTCCCTGAGGACAGCCTACTTGGGTCATTCTATTGGGCAACCTCTGATGCCAGAATATTTGTGTTTTATGGGGACAGAAAGCACTCATCTCCTGCCTGGCTGGGGTCCTGAGGGAGAGAAAGAGGAAGATAGAGAGAATGGGTACACCAGGGCTTCTAGCCACTGCAAATGAACTCCCAATGCATGAGCCACCTTGTGCATCTGGCTCATGTAGGTCCTGGGGAATCGAACCTGGGTGTTACAGAATTTTAAAAATATCTATTTTTATTTGCAAGGAGACAGAGAAAATGGGCACACAAGGGCCTCTAACCACTGCAAGCAAACTCCAGATGCATGTGCCACTTTGTGCATCTGGCTTTACATGAGCACTGGGGAACTGAACCCAGGCCATTAGGCTTTACAAGCAAGCATCTTTTTTTTTTTTTTTTTGGTTTTGCAAGGTAGGGTCTCACTCTGGTCCAGGCTGACCTGGAATTAACTATGTAGTCTCAGGGTGGCCTTGAACTCTCGGCAATCCTCCTACCTCTGCCTCCCGAGTGCTGGGATTAAAGGCGTGCACCACCACGCCCGGCACAAGCAAGCATCTTAATCATGGAGACATCTCTCCAGTCCCATGCTCCAGTGTTTTAAAAAGAATTATTTATTTGTGAGAAGGAGGGGGGGGGAGGAAAGAAAGAAAAAGGAAAGAGGTATACCTGGGCTTCTTGCTGCTGCATGTGCCACTTTTTGCATCTGGCTTTAAGTGGGCATTGGGTAATTAAACCCTGGGCCAGCAGGCTTTGAAGAAGCATGCACCTTTAACTGCTCAGTCATCTTCCTAGCCTAAAGAAATGTATGTTTTACCTGGCATGGTGTCACATTACTTTAATCTCAGCACTTGGGAGGCAGAGGTAGGAAGATCACCATGAGTTTGAGGTCACCCTGAGACTACATAGTGAATTCTAGGTCAGCCTGGGCTAGTGTGAAACCCTACCTCCAAAAACCAAAATTTTTTTATGGTGCTAGGGATCAAACTCAGGCCTTATGTATGCAAGGCAAGTACACTACCATTGAGCATATCCCCAGTTTGTCCCAGCATTCTTTGTTGATGGTCTTGCATCTGCTTTTCTGGGGTCTGAAAAGGACTATGTGTTCACCCTTTGCTTTTAGTGCAGTTTTCCGCTTTATTTATTTTTATTTGCAAGGAAGGGTAGGGAAGGAAATAAAATATGGGCTTGCCAGGGCCTCTTGCCACTGCAAAAAAAAAAAAAAATCCAGATGCACGTGCCACTTTGTGCATCTGGCTTTACATGGGAATTGAACCCAGGCTGGCAGGCTTTATAAGCAAGTGCCTTTAAACGCTGAGCCATTATCTCTTGTCCCAGTTTTAATTTTTTTTTTTTTTTTTTTTTGGTTTTTCAAGGTAGGGTCTCACTGTAGTCCATGTTGACCTGAAATTCACTATGTAGTCTCAGGCTGGTCTTGATCTAACAGGTATCCTCCTCCCTCAGCCACCCTAGTGCTGTGATTAAAGGCATGCACCACCATGCCAAGCAGGCAGAGAATGAGAATGGGCACACCAGGGCCTCCGGCCTTTGCAAATGAACTCCAGATGCACGCACCACTTTGCGCATCTGGCTTTATATGGGTACTGGGGAATCAAACTCAGGTATTTAGGCTTTATCAGAAAGTACCTTAACCACTGAGCCATCTTTCCAGCCCTGTTGTTCTTTTTGCTTTCACTCCCCTTTGCTGTGATATTTTAAAATGAGCCTTTTGCTGCCTGGGCTTTGGGGAGGTTGTGAGAGCAGCCAAGTTTGCACTCTATTCAGAAACCTAAAGTAATGACCTTCAACCAGGGAGATTTGGCCCAGCCACAGGAAGCCCTAACTACAGGTTCCCCTTGCTCGAAATGCCCATCCCTCTTCTAAGGACACTTCTTTCTGTGAGTGTGTTTTTTCCCCAAAGCAGTGTCTCATTCTTTAGCCTAGGCTGATCTGGAACTCACTCTGTAGCCCAGGCTGGCTTCAAAATCATGGTGATCCTTCTGCCTCAGCCTCCTGAGTGCTGGGATTAAAGGTATGTGCTACCACACGCAGCTCACTTCTCCTAAGCCTTTGGAGTTGGCCACCCTGGTTAGAAGTAACCCTCTGTGGCCAGGCCAGGCATGGTCACCTCCAGGCTTACACCACATACCCTAGCCTGCCCACCCTCCAAAGTGCCTACCTCATAGCTGCCTGCCTGAGCTCTGCCAGACCCTGGTCAGGGAGTAGGATTTGCCATTATGGTGACCAGAAGAGCCCCTGAGGAAAAGCCCAAGCCCTGCCCTGCACCTCCCAGTCCGGCCTGCCCTGGCATGCAGCTGCTCTGGGACAGCTCAGTGAATGAGCACTCCATTTGATGAGGGTTTTCGTCTTGTCGTCTCTTTTGTCAGCAGCCCACTTGGTGCGGGGCCACAGAAGGGCTGCTGCTCTCAGGGCTGCATGGACACCAATCTCACCAGTGCACTGCACTAGACAAATTCAATGTTGTGTGGAATGAAAACAAAGGACTCAGCTTTTGTGGAGTGGGAAGATGAAATTGAGCCCAGAAGCAATGAAGTAGGGTTGTGGGGAGGGGAAGATGGCTGAGGCCTGGTCCTGCTTCCTGGTTATGGCTTCTGCTTTTCAAACAGCAAGGGAGAAGCTTAGGGTTGTTCTGGTCTCTGAGCTCCAGTAGCAATCACTCCTTATCTACATATGCCCTTCCAGACACATGATTCTGGATGAAAGCTCTGGGGGTGTGAGCAGGAGTTATCCTGGAGGTGGTAAGATGGGCAGATGAGGGCTGCTGAGGTGGCCAGGGCATGCAGGAATGTCAGGCAGCCTATGGTGAGGATGGTGGCAGCACAGCACATATGCCATCGCTGCTTCTTGACACCATGAGGCACTCTGACAAGGCAGTCCACTGTATCTGTCTTTGAAGAAAATCACTGTAACCAGATCAGATGAGCCTGATGCCTCAGAGAACAGTGTGGCAGAACAGGGCCTTTGTCACCTTGGTTTTCATCGTGCATTCTAGTAGCTCTCAAAGAAGCCAAACCATTTTTCCAGTTTAGAGGAAGGAATGTAGTCTGAGGCCAGACCATTGAGGGAAGCGAACTGTCCGGTGGCCCATCTCTGTCTCTAGGGCAATGAGGGTGGGGTGGTTAGTGGGTGCTCAGGATGCTGGGCAGGTGACTAGGCCAGGTGGGATCTGAAGTGAGGGCGTCCTGTCCTGTGGCAGGCCTGACCTCCCCCTGCCCCCATTCTCCCTTCACAAGCTGAGGCACTTACTCCTATCATGGTGTGGCAGGACTACTGCAGTTCTGGCCCAGGAAGTAGAGGGAAAGGGCAGGGCAAGCCCCAGAGCCCTGAGCCTGGGGAGGAGGGACAGACAGGGCCACGTGAGTAGAGTGATGGCTAGCTCCCCGTTGTACATACTAATTATATTTTTAATCAGCCAGAAGGAGGCTTCAACATCAATCTGCCACACATAGCTCGTGAATCACCCTGGAGCTGGCAGTGAGGTTCTGGGCAGGTGACTCTGGCTCAGCTGTGAGGTGAGGCCTGAGCCAGGCCCCTTTGCTGTGGGTGCATGGGGCACCCTACTGCCAGGCTTCCTCCATGGCATCCACACAGACAGCACTGCACACCTGATTTTATTCCATGACACTGATTTGCTGAAACCTTCCATTTCCTGGGCTGAGGAGGACAGTGGTGGCTTGGATGAAGTGGAGCTGGCTGCCCAGGACCCTCTGCTCAAGGAAGCACTGGCCAGGCCTCAGCCTTCCACCAAGTCCCACCCTAACCCCTCAAGTTCATTTAAAAACAGTTGCAAATAATAAAAATAAAAAATAAAAATAAACCCCTGAGTTGTTAAAAACTGAATTTAAAATCCCCTTTGATGTCAAAAGGTCCTTCCTAAAAGCCAGCAGGATAGGGCAGGTGAGGCCTGGCTCAGCTGTTACTCAGTCTTCCAGCTCCTCATCTGACTCTTCCTCCTCCAGGCCCAGGCAATGCTCACGTTCAGGCCTCTTCAGGACAGCACTGTACTTGAGGGCTGCTGCCTCTGCCTGCAGGACTACCTCCACCAGGCTGAAGATGGTGATGACCTGTGGCAGAGACAGGATGGGGAGGGACAGAGAGGGCAGGGGTATGTGGTCAAAGTTCAGCTGGCCACCAAGGCACAATCAGCCCCCTGAGCCTCCTTGTGACCCATCTATTAACCAGAACTGTGGAGAGTGAGTAGAACCAAGAGGTCATATGGCACTGTGTGACCACCTGATATACGGTGAGCACTCACGAAGGTTAAGGACAGGCTGGGCTGAGCTGGGCTGGCCTTTGGAGTAAAAAAGCCCACAGCTTTTATGAGCATCTTCAAGGAACCCACAAGTTACGAAACCTTGCTTTAGGGAGACCAGCAGAGTGGGTATTCCCATGGTAGACATTCCCAAGTGAGGGCCCTGGCAGTCTAGGTGCAGGGCTTAGGCTTCAGCATGGGGACTGAAAGCACGCTGGGACTCTGAGGCTGGGGGAGACAGAGGGGCGCACGGGGCAGGTGGAGGGCAGGGGGGCATACCATGGGGGGGGGCTGACCTGCTGTGTCGGTTCCTGATCAGGGTCCTCAGGCTCCCAGACAAGTGTGAGTTCTGGCTTCTTCCCCACCTTTTGGAAGTGGTAGGATCGTAGGGCCAGTGCCTGAGGGTGTACACAGTGGTGCCTTATGCCCCAGGCTTTCACACTCTGGAAAACCCATTGCTTAGAAGTGGCTTGCTGCCCTGGCCAACCTCTGACTGGCCAGAGGGAGCTCTGCCCTGCTGCCCCTGCTGGCTGCTTGGCCTAACACAAGGACCCCTATCCCTGCTCTCCTGTCTTTGCAGCTTCAGTAGAGCCTGCCAGGGTCAAGGCATGAATTGAGAGGGGCCAGAGCTCTTGAGGTTACACAGCAGAGGAGGCAGCTCTGCTCTGGCTGATGGGATTACCCAAAGGCTGTGCCCCTCTGCTGGTTCTAGGTGTGACAGCCCAGCTGATAGCTCAGTACATGAGGAGCTGACCTAGATCTGAACTTCTGTCCTGCTCAGTGAACTTCAGCACAGATACCCTGATTGTTTCCAGCTGCACTCAGCCCTGTTCTACTTTGTAACTCCAGTGTCCCCTCCAGAGCAGGCGCTGTACTCTCAAGCATTCTGGAGACCAAGAAATCCAAAGCCAGGGCAGGACAGGAGCCAGGTGGTGACCTGCTGACCACATGGCAGCTGAAGCCAGACCCCTCAGCTGGCACTAAGACAGGCACCCAAAGGACTGCATCAACCATCACCCAGGGCAGGAGCCAAAGAAAGGACAGGTCTACTCCTTCTCTTCAGGGACATCACGTCTAGAGCAGCACTGGACTATGATTTTTGCCTTTCCTTCCACATGTTCCTGTAAGAGCACCCTCAGGCCCACACATTGTGCAGGCCATCCTGGACTGGCTATTCACAGGCTTACTTTCTGTGTTCCTGGGTCCCTGAGGGGGGGTCCAGACCTGACCTTTGGCCTGGAGTCCCATTCTAGGGAGGCCTAGCTGGGTGTCTGGCAGGCTTGTGGTCAAGACTCTGGACCCTCTGCTGCCCCACACTATTGTGGTTCACAGCTGGGAGGGGAGAGCACAGTGGGACCCAAACAGTTGATGTTCCTCCAGTGTAGATGGGGACAGCAGAGACCTCAGACTAATTCTAACTCCCCATGTTGTTTTGACTACCAAAGGCTGTTCTGGGCCAGGGACATGCAGAGAAGCCTGTAGCACAGGCATGGAAACAGGTAGGGAATATGGTTCTACATCTCACGTGGTGCGGTCCTCTGAGTGTCTGGCTTGGCCCACTCTGTCTTGAGCATACTCACATTGCAGTAGACGCGCTTCTGCACCCCATAGCGTAGCACCAGAACATCGAAGGCTTGGTTCAGGACACCCATCACCATGGCTTCTGACTCCAGGGGGCCACTCTCCTGTAGGGATAATGCTCCAGCCATAGCAGCCTCCCAGGGAGGGAGGTGTGCTGGTACTCCCTGAGGGCTTCTGGTAAGTGGGCACTCAGAAGGTGGAGAGAGGGAATGGTGCCCGGCTGGGGGCTCACCTTGACAAGGATGGCAAAGAAGAGGCCGGTGCTCAGCTCCTGCACACGCTTAGAGGCCATGCGGCGGTCATTGCAGTGGTCAGCCTGCTTCTGCAGGGTACTGGGCTCCACATCTGGCTGCTTGGTATAGCCTGGGAAAAAGATGGTCAGGACTGCTAGTGGGGGAGCTAAAGAGGGTGGCATGCTGATGTTGGGCCCTGAGGCCAACTGTAGCCTCAGGCTTGCAGTGAGCTCTGCTGCACTCTCTCTCCCCTAGCACCTGGGTGTGAAGGGATGACGTGTAGGTTCAGGCTCTTCTGTCCCTTGGGATCTCCAGAATCACAGCAGTGTGGGATCTGGCCACTTAGTCTGAGGATGGGTAACCCCTGGCTGGCACAAGCCTGCCCTGGCCTGAACCACTTCCCTTACCCAGCGCAGCAGCCAGGAGGCGGTGCACCATGACGTCAGCGAAGCGGCGGATAGGAGAGGTGAAGTGGGTGTAGAGAGGCACGTTGAGGGCATAGTGCCGGAACTGCTCCTGGTCCTGCAGCATCCCCGAGCAGAAGTACAGCGCCATCTGAGGAGAGGGTGGGGCTCAGAGCCTGGCTGGACCTGGTGGGCTCTGAAACACTCACAACCTGCTCTGTGGCATTGCTGGTACAGACCTACCTGACAGGCTTCACACAACTGAGAAAAGCCAGGCAGGCCATTGAGGCCAGGGCCATTCTGCCTAAGGGACCCCAGCAGCTGCCATGAGGCCAAGCAGGTTAGGCAGTACCTAGCCCACTCTCATGCTCAGAATACATTCTGGCCGTGCCTGCAGGTTGCCAGGACCCCCTTTAGCTGTTCCACTTGGAACAGTTTAGACACCTCTGCCTCTGGTGGGGGTGGGGTGCTAGAAGTCCTCAGGATGATGGATGGCCTCTGCCCCTCAGGGTCCTATGGGATTGGCCACCAGGGCAGTTTCACAAGGGCCCATAGATGCTGAGTCCCTGCCAAGAATGATACAGGGGTGGTTTCTAGACACTGCTCAGGATGAAGGAGGACAGGGAGCCCCATGCCATGGTGGCCCAGGCCTGGAGGCACAAGTAGAAGCTGAGGAAGCTGTGGGTCTCTAGCCAGCGTGGGAAGATGTGAACCCATGGAAGTACATCCTGGCCTGTGCTTGAGCTGACTTCATGCCCTCTGGCCCTGATCTCTGCCCAGCTGATGGCTGTGCTAACCTGCTAGCCCCGCATAATCACCCCATGCCAGCCGAAGGAGGCAGTTTGTCCAGCCTGCCAGCCTAGGCCTGCTCGTCTGACCTGCCCTGGATCAGGCACATGGAGCAGAAAGTGGCTGAGCTGTTCTGGGGCCTAGCACAGCCACTGGAATCAACAGCCTGCTGCCTGTTCACACCCTTGCTAGTTCTGTCACGTTTGGCCAAATGAACAGTTGGCTCTGGTTCCTTTGTGTACATGATCTTGGATTGAGGGTGCAGCTCCTGCTGGGCCCTGGGTTATGTCTGGGGCAAGTCACTGGAGGAGGTAGGCTAAGCCTTCTCTGCAAGTCATTTGTGGTTCTGTTTTCAGCAGTGGCCCAGTTCCCCAGACAGGCTGGGCTGGGGGGGGGGGAATGGACCTGGGCTGCCTCCTGGCTAGTGTAGGTATTTCTGAGTGAAGACAATGGTTTTTCTGTAGTGCCCAGTGGTCCTCGGGACAGCTTTGGTGTCCTGTTTCCACAGCTCATTTAAGAAACAGGCACAGGGGGCTGGAGAGATGGCTTAGTGGTTAAGGTGCTTGCTGGTAAAGCTAACGGATCCATGTTTGATTCCCTAGTACCCACATAAAGCCAGATGCACAAGGTGGCACATGTGTCTGGAATTTGTTAATGGCTAGAGGCCCTGGCATGCCCATTTTCTCTCTTTCTCTTTATCTATCTGCTTCTCTCTCTCTCTCTCTAATAAGTAAATAAATAAATAAAAATATTTTGAAAATACTAAAAGAAAAAGAAACAGGCGCAGGGCTGGAGAGATGGCTGAGTAGTTAAAGGCACTTGCTTGCAAAGCTTGGTGACCTGGGTTCAATTTCCTAATACCCAAGTAAAGTCAGATGCATAAAGTGGTAAATGTGTCTAGAGTGCATATGCAGTGGCAGGAGACTCTGTTGTGCTCATATTCTCTATCTCTTTCAAATAACTAAAAAATAAAATATTCTTTTAAAAAAGAACCAGGCACAACTACCCCTCACTTTTGTGCTTGCTGCTGCTGTATCCCTGCCCTTATCCCATCCTGTCCCAGTTCATGGGGCTGTGAGAGCAGAAGCCCACCAACACTGGGTCATTCCTTGCCATCAGAATCCTGGGTGGAGGCAGGATCTCAGAGGGCATAGCCCATTGTCTGCTGTGTCTTGTAGGCCTCCGGCAAGCAGGGCAGGTTAAAGCCAGGTACACAGCCCCTCTGCCGTGGGCACTGTCTGCAGTGGGGGTAGGGAGCAGACACTGGGGCCTGGGAGCAAGGGAAGAGCAACCACGCCCAAAAGGGCCCTGATGGCTCCATTTCTAGTAGACCTGTGCGATGTTAAGAAATAAATTAGTCATGCTCAAGAACCCCTTAAATCTGTCAAATGAATGACCCCCGAAAAATGGCTGGTCTCTGCCTTGGTGGTGCTAGGACTCAGAACTGACCCTATTAACACCTGCAGATCCTACTGACCTGTTAGTCTACTGAGATAAGCCCTGTTTCCAAGTTGCTTAGGCCCTTAAGAAGCTGAGGTGTACTTTGGGAAGACTGCAACAGGCTGCCAGAGCCTGCACCTGCCTGCCCTACACCTGTCACCTGCCTGGAGACATGAGCTCAGGACCACAGTCAAACTCTGCATCTGGGGTAGAGGGGGAGAACTTTTCTCTTGTCTGGGGTCCCTAGCAGCCACAAGTCAGAGTGGCCTGTGAGAGCTACAGCATGCTGTCCTGCTAAACAGGATAGGTTCTTCTAGACCCAAGGCCTGTCTGTCCCAGGTGTGCTTGTGGCATACTCCCCTCTCACACAGTATTCCTTATCCCCTATCCATCCAGCCAGGCCCAGGGCAGAGCAGGAATGGCAGTGTGCTGTGAACACAGGGAAGTAGCAGGTAGCAGGCCAGGGTCTTAGGTGCTCTTGAGAGTGGAGGTGAGGCTTGGCCTCTCCTTACCTGCATGGGCCGAGAGTACATGTTGGTAAGCACCTCCTTCCGGGCCAGGGAGTATTTGTCATCTCCAAATGTTTTGGTCAGACTTTTCTAGAAGAAAATCCCAGAAACGTACATGAGATGTGATCAGGCTTGGGAGAGGCTCTGTGCCTGCCGCTTGTTGGTCATTTAATATCAGGTCTGAAGAGGAGGGTTCTCTGGTCACAGGCCTGGTGCATGAGGAGTAGCATGTGGCCCCCACTGGGCCTGAGATCAGCTCTTCTATGTCTAGCTGGCAGGCCAGTTTTCTGACTTGAAGCATCTCTTGCCCTCCAGGCTTGAAGCATGGGTAAGAGGTCTCCCTCCTTTGGGATAAACTAGGACACTGGGTTCCTCAGCCCCATGAACAGCTTATTGCCAGGCAGGGAACCAGTGAAACCACTTCTCCTCGGAAGCATTGCCTGCTTCCAGTAAGCTCAGCCCCTACGCTGAAAACCTAGAGGTCCAAGATTAGCTCAATCCTGGCTCTAGGACATGCCAGTAGACAAGTCTTGAGTGGCCTCCTTTGCCAAGACCTGGTGAGGAAACCTACCCCTAGGTAGGGACTCCTTCCTCACTGTAGGGAAGACCTGACTGAAGGGAAAGTGGCCCTGTGGGAAGCAGTAGCCACCATTCCCCCAATTCCAGGCCTTTCTATTCCCCCTGAAGTGGGGCCTTCTACTACCTGCTCTTCCCCCAGAACTCACATTGAGGGCCCCTGCAGAGCTCACGTCC
This sequence comes from Orientallactaga sibirica, assembly GCA_036365145.1. Classification (NCBI taxonomy): domain Eukaryota; kingdom Metazoa; phylum Chordata; class Mammalia; order Rodentia; family Dipodidae; genus Orientallactaga; species Orientallactaga sibirica. The sequence goes on from JAEOAD010000044.1 coordinate 11,996,128, forward strand.
ATGGGCAGCCCCATTTGGTTGCAGAACTCCACCAGGTCACTGAGCATCTTTGTCTGAGGTGGGGGGTGCCGGCGCAGCAGGGCCTGCTCAGGGAAGGTGCGGAAGATCTTGTGGGCCACTGCCATGTTGGCCAAGAGCATGAACTCCTCCACGAGCCTGAAGGACAGAGGTGGTGACTGGAGGGATCCTGGAGGCAGGTGACGCTGCCCCTTTTCCAAGATCACTACCCGGCTGGCTCTCTTGTACCTGACTTTTCACTGTAAAGAACTTCTCTACAACTCAATTAAGCTTGTTTCCCCCTTTCATCCCTTCATTAGGAGGCTCCTGGGGAGCAGTGATGGAGACTGTCTCAATTCCCTCTGAAGGGGGACACTCAGGCCTAGAAGGCACACAGTTAAGCTCTCTGTGGAAGGAACCTACTCTTTGGAGAGTCTATCTCATAGATACCATTGCTCTAGTTTTGTACTGCTTGAGTGGAAATGGAATTGCCAGTAAGTCCACATGGATAAGGCTCCCAATGAGAAGACAAAAGTGTGCCAAGGATCTGGGAAGAGAAGCAAAGGAGATGGAGGAAGCGTATTAACACTGAGAAGCCAGCATCACCCAGCTCTGAGGTAAGCACCTGCCACTTCAATCCAGTGCAGGAAGTCATGTGCTGCTCTCCCTCCATCTTGGAGTTCCTTTGGTGGGACATGTGGATTGAACATGGTACCTTTCAGGAGGTACACATCATGATATCACTGTAGCCAGGGTGTCATGCATGAGGAAAGCTTGATCCCTGGGGAAGCAAAGGCCATTCAAGACCTGCTCAGTTTAGGGGGGACTCTCCTCTTCCCACCTCTCCCCAGGTTGCCTGTCAAGCCCTGGGTTTCTAAATCATGGAGGTGGAGGTGCTCAGGAGGTCAGCTCTTCACAGCTGACAGCAGCCAGGGGCCTAGGGATGAACTCGCCATGTCCCTGCTGGAAGTGGGGGCAGCACTGCTGGGTCAGGCTTGTCATCTGGACCAGCTCTTAGAAGGAAGAACAGGCATAGTGAGGGAGAGACTGAACCTGCCATGCAGAAGCCTGCCCCTGCTCTGCCAGGGTGCTTCCCTGAGAATTCCATTCCACAGAGAAGGGCTGGAAAGATGCCCAGCAGCCCAGGCTCCACCAGATGGAACCTGTCACAGGGCTCTTGGTCCAGGAGGGCAGGGCTACAGCTGGCCTTCCACTGTGCACAAACTCCAGCTCACAAAAAGAGGAACCCTTGTGTTGCCCACTGGATTAGCTATGCCTTTCAGGTGGCCACCCTGCTTCCCAGCCTCTAATTTATCTTTGTACCCTCACTGCTTGCCAAAAACAGTTGCATCCAAACACCTTCACTTTCCACTGAGTCCCCTAAGATGCCATTTGAATACTGGCTCCACCACATGGTAACTGGACAAGTCACAGACCTTTCCTAACTCTTCTCCCCAAAGGTAACACAGGGCCAATACCAGCACCTGATCTCAAGGTGGGCATGATGGAGGGATGACCTTCAAGACCACATGAGCTAGCACGCCAAGTCCCAGACATGGTGGTGGTTTTCTTTCTACATGCAAATAGCCAACACACCCAATGATCTTCCCCCTGCCATTCATGCCCCTCCTGCACCTCTCCCCAGGCCTTCTGTAAAGACCAGTCAAAGGCTCCTCCATGTCATTCATGGTTCAGTACTATTTGACTCTTCCTGTTTAGTTTCTTTACCATGGTACTGTCAACCCCAGATGGTCCCCCCAGAGAATTATATTCCTGCCTTTTAAAAATATTTTATTTTTATTTATTTGACAGAGAGAAAGATGGAGAGAGAGAGAGAGAGAGAGAGAGAGAGAGAGAGGGAATGGGTATGCACCTCCAGCCACTGCAAACGTCCATCCAGATGCATGTGCCATCTTATGTATCTGGCTAATGTGAGTCGTGGGGAACTGAACCTGGGTCCTTTGGCTTTTCAGGCAACTGCCTTAACCACTAAGCAATCCCTCTAGCTCTGTTCCTGCCTTTTGATACAAGGTTTCTTCAATGTAGCTGGAACTAGATAGCCCAGGATGGCCTTGAACTCATTATCCTCCCACCTCAGCCTCCAGAGTGCTGGGATTGATCTATACTATGTTCCTGGTCAGGCTGTTGCCCAAATGCTCAAATACTTAAGTGAATTAATTCTTGACCACTCAATGGGCATTGAAATTCTGGACTTTTCTCCATGCTGTCCTAGAATCCTGTGGGGCAGAACATAGTCTGACCTCAGGGCTAAGCCTGGGCTGCATTTTAGGAGTAAGGCCTGCAGGTGGCAGCAGGATCCCACACTAGGGCTGTGAGGAGGCAGCTGACAGGCAGAGTAGGACTGAGTGGGGCAGGGGTGACTCTGGATGGGGTCCTACAGGTGAAAGAGCCTCCTGGGCACAGCCAGGCTACTGCTTCATAGGGGCTCTTCCACCTTATCGCTCACGATCTCAAATAAGGTCAAGGATAAGAACATGAGGGACAGGGAGAGGGCGGGACTGCCATGGGGACATTCATCAGGCAGCAACAACAGACCCAGCTAAGCCGTTTCGTCAGGGGCTTCACTGCTTACCTCCCTGGACCCCAGCACAGTTCTGTAAGTCACCTGAGGCCTAGAGGAAAACAAGAATGTATGCGCTGGCTGGTCTTGACAACTACTGATGCAGCTCTGATGCACAGGCTGACCTTGGCAGGCCCCTTGGTGTCTCTAGTCTCCATTTCTAATAAGTAGCCCTGGCTTCCCTCCCTCCCTATCTTCCTGTCACCTTCCTTCTCAGTTAAGACAGAAGCCTATGTTCTCTCCAAGGAAGTTCAGCATCATCAAGTGATTTACCCCAAATACCATTGTTACCAAACAGGAAGATGGCACAGCAATTAAGCCCCATTCCCTGGATGGTGACAAGGCTCACTAGTGTTCTAGGATGGCTGTAGGGACAATTTCCTTACACCTTTTCCTTAAGATTTCCTCATACCTGTAGGCAGGCGGGGAAAGGGCAGAGAGAGCAGTCAAGCCTGTGCACATGAACGCATCACATAGGGAGGGCCTGGCAGGTGCTCTGGCTCTGGAGCCTGGGGAGTTGGAAGGTGGTCTGCAGCAGAGCTGCAAATGGCAGGCCAAAGCATGGCCAAACCACCTACATCCAGAGTTCCGATCAGATCAAGGTTCCCTGTGGGACCAAGTACCCCAGTCAAGAATGCATGAACATCCCTACTCTCACTTGTGGACAGCAAAGGGGCCCCTCCATAGCTGGACAGTTCACCCGATCAATTCTCATGGTTTCCAGCAGGGGGACCCCAGCATCTTCCATCCCAGGACCTGGGATGTGGCACAGCAGCTTAGAACCCAAGAACTTCTGGGCAGGAAAAGTCTTACAGTTTACAAACTGTGGTTCTGTGACCCAAGGCCAGTGGCTCAGGCTTCCCCGTTTGTTTCTTTCTTAGCCAAAGCTGACTCTAGAGCTGAGGGCTTTGAGCAAATGGGTCATGTGGGAGTTGGGATGACTGGGGATGGGGGTTAGTAGCTGAGCCCTTTACCCCAGTGACCTGCTCCCTCTTCTGGGGGTCATGTGCTACTCAGCAGCCAAACTCAGTCCCTTCTCTGAGCTGTCCTGGGGCAGACGAGGCATGCTAGAACAGATGCCACATGCTGCAGCATGGGGATGAGAGAAGTGGATTGCTGAGGATGCATAGCCCTGCAGGTTTCCCTGGCTTACACATTGCTCCCCTGGTATGGGCACCTGCCCTTAGTTGGAAGCTGCCTCCTTCCCCCAAGGACAGCATCACAGCATCGCACAGTCAGGAGGTCACTCAGCTCTGCTGGGGAGGGGGAGCTGGAGCGCAGCAACTGCCTGACAACTGCTCTAAACAGGGGCTTAAATGGTTGCCAGCCAAAATCACCTTCCAGAACAGCAAGCCAAGACCCAAGAGGCAGACATGGCCTTGGTTCCAGGCCTGGCATCCACTGAGCATCTGGAGCCCAGCACCACTGGGGGCTCTCAACTCTGGAGGTCCAGGCAGAGCTGTGCTGTGATAGAAAGGACAGGAAGCTGTTGGCCAGGACCCCAGGATGAATATTCCTCATCCCTCAGTCACAGCATCCCCTACCTGTGCTCAGGGCCTGCAAGGCTTGATGGAGAAGAGAAAGGTGTGAGGCTTCTCATTCCAGGAAGCCAATGATCAAGACCCTCACCACATAGCAGACAGGGGATAAAGGCTAAAAGCATCCCCCCCACAAGTATACATCTCAAACATGTACTCCACAATACAGGAAAGTGCATGCCACAAACACGCACTCCACAACACAGGAAAGTACACACTGTAAACATGCACTCCGCAACATAGGACAGTACATGCCACAAATACACTCTACAACACAGGAAAGGCAACTTGCATCTAGAATGGCACACCCCGGGCTAGAGAGATGGTTTAGCGGTTAAGCGCTTGCCTGTGAAGCCTAAGGATCCTGGTTCAAGGCTCAATTACCTAGTACCTGCGTAAGCCAGATGCACAAGGTGGCACATGCATCTGGAGTTTGTTCGCACTGGCTGGAGGCCCTGGTGCGCCCATTCTCTCTCTCTGCCTCTCTCAGATAAATAAATAGAATGGCCCACTCCAAAGTACAGTAATATTACTTCAGAGAAAAGTACCAGTGCAAGCTGGGCATGGTGGCGCACGCCTTTAATCCCAGCACTCGGGAGGCAGAGGTAGGAGGATCGCCATGAGCTCGAGGCCACCCTGAGACTACATAGTTGATTCCATGTCAGACTGGACTAGAGTGAGACCCTACCTCGAAAAACAAAAAAACAAAGAAAGAAAAATACCAGTGCAAATCTATATGAAATGCCACGGTTTGATTTATTTTTTTTTATAGGTTCCCCTCACCTTTAAGTGTGTAGGCAGCATAACCTATGTGAGGGAGCTGCTGGATATAACACCCTGCTATCTGCCATGTGAGTACTGAACTTGTGTCACATTTTATTTGTTTTTAAATTTATTTATTTATTTGAGAGAAAGAGGCAGAGAGAGAGAGAGGGAGAGAGAGAGAGAGAGAGAGAGATAATGGGTGGGCCAGGGCCTCTAGCCACTGCAAGTGAACTCCAGATGCATGCGCCCCCTTGTGCATCTGGCTTACGTGGGTCCTGGAGAATTGAACTGGGATCCTTTGGCTTTGCAGGCAAACTGCCTTAACCACCAAGCCATATCTCCAGCCCTTGTGCCACATTTTAAAATGTATTTATGCTGGGCGTGGAGGTGAATGTCTTTAATCCTAGCAGTTGGGAAAGCTGAGGATAGGAGGATTCCCAGGAGTTCAAGGACTGCCTGGGGCTACAGAGTGAGTTCCAGGTCAACCTGGGCTACAGACAGACCCTGCCTCTAAAAAATAAAAAAATGGGGGCTTTACCCCCTTCCTGCCCTCTCATGGGCAGGGGCACTCCATACTCTCTTCTTTCCTTACCTTAACTAATCAAGTCTCTCTAACACAAAAATAAAAAAAATGGTTCCCTTCCCTTCCCTTCCCTTCCCTTCCCTTCCCTTCCCTTCCCTTCCCTTCCCTTCCCTTCCCTTCCCTTCCCTTCCCTTCCCTTCCCTTCCTTTTTTGAGACAGGGTCTCCTATGTAGCCCACACTGGCTTGGAGTTTGTGACCTTCTTGCCTTAGCTCTTGGGATTACCATGGTGATTTTCCAGGCCTGGCTGTCCCTGTCTTAAGACAATGCTGGAGCAAGGCTACTCTCGGCCTGTAGGGGTCAGAGTAGGTGAGAAGGAAGGTGGCATGATGGCCAAGCAGGGATGCAGTATAGAAGTACATGGCCTTCATCAGTAGTATATACAACATGATGTGTGCAGTGTATAACCTGGCCTAGTCATTGCTTCCATAGTCTTGGCACCTGCCCTTAATCATAAGTCACCTCCTCTCTCAGTGACTGGGTATGTATGGCTGGATCAGGTGTCTCCACTCTAGGGTTTGGGCTCTCCCCTCATCCCCTCCAATGCCATCTCTTTGCTAAGTGCCTCCCTACTTGTGGTCATACTCTGCTCTGCTGCCTCTTTCACACTAAACCTGCTCATGTTTCTCTCTTGCTTAAAGCCCCTCAATGGCCCCACCATCCTTGGATGGTTCCCTGTCCGGTAAAATGATGAGTGTCCAGATTGGGTCTCACTTCTCCCCTGCCCCAACTGCCCCACCACTCCAACCCCACTGAATCTTTGAGGCCTTTTCTACTTCTGTCTTTATGCACTGCTGTTCTCACAACCCAGAGTCTCCGGGTGTCTGGGCCTCCCTTTTACCTCTTTTCCTCAGCTATCACTCACGGTGCAGGGTGGTGTGGGAGATCTTCCCTTGGTACCCTTTTGGTTCCCCATTAGAGCACCTGGCCTCCATGACTGTGATGATCTCTTGGCCCCAGGTTATATTTCTTCCTCATCCCTAACAAGGAATGCTCTGGTCCCAGGGCAGATGGTCAACAAATTATTCCAGAGTGAAGGAGTCCTAGGATAGGGAACACCGGGCTCCTGTTTCTGCCTTGTTCACCCTAATAATGTCAAGTGTGCTTATAATGTAAAGCCTGAGTGGGTTTCCTAACTCAGCCTGAAGGAAATGACCCTGTCTCCTGCTCTCCTCCCACCTCAAGACTACTGAGCACCACTCTATTAATCCAGTTGCCCAGAGATTTACACCAGCCATGGCTGGACAGTCTCAGCCTTCAGAGGCAGCCATCTGTTCTTTGTTGGTTCTCTTATTCACCCTTTCTAGCTGTGGCCTCACTACCCCAGGTGCCGCTTGATGGCCCTCCTGTGACAGTTCCTGTGGCCCTGCAATGCTCTTATCTCTTTCTGAATGAGAGGAGCTTAATGCGTAACCCAGGAAGTGACTGACTCCAAGTTTCATACTCCCTAAGCAGCAGTGTGTATGTTCTTGGTCCTGCTCTCATGAGCTCCCTGAGGAGGTGTACATACAAGCATGGGCCAATGGATGACAAGTAGCAGGAAAGGTATGAAACAGCTAAGGTGTGGAAGCAAAACAGTAAAAGCTTCAGGTGAGTTTGGAAAATATGGAATTGAGGGCAGAGGCCTGGCCGCAGCATGAGAGCCAGGAGCCTGCTGAGCAAAGTGGGACATTTTGGAGAAGGAAGTGGTAATGGTCAGAAGCAGGGCCCAATTAGGATGAGGGCTGAGGAGCTAGTGGCTGGCAAAGTGCAGCTAGGGGCAGCAAGTGAATAGTGTAGAAAGCATACACACCTGTGAGGGGTGTGCATATGTTTGTGTGTGTGTGTGTGTGTGCATGTGTGTGTGAGAGAGAGAGACAGAGGGAGAGAGAGGGAGGGAGGGAGTGAGAGAATGGGCATGTCAGGGCCTCCAGCCACTGCAAACTCCAGATGCATGTGCCCCCTTGTGCATCTGGCTTACATGGGTCCTGGAGAGTTGAACCGGGATCCTTTGGCTTTGCAGGCAAATGCCTTAACTGCTAAGACATCTCTCCAGCCCCAAAGTGGCTTTAGAAGTGGGGCCAGAGCGGAGTGGTATGGCATTTGCTGAAATGTGAAAATGCAGAGATTTTCAAAGACCAAAACTAAGAGTGAGACAGTAAAAGACTCTTTGCCTTCAGCCACTAAGGCACTTGTCACAACTATGTGGGAATCTTGTGCTAATGGAATTAGGCCACTGACAGAGACTGTTCAATTAGCTCTGGGTGAAAACTGCTAACTTGGAAATTTGATAAGAATTGCTTTCAGCCAGTTTCAAATTCATTTCTTCTGAAAAACAAATTTCCCCCCACTTGGACACATCCTCACTGTGGGTTCAGGAGCCCTTGGGCTCCTCAGCAGCCATGAAGGCAGCTGCTGGGCTTCTCACAGAAGCTGTGCACCCGAGCATGGCCCCTTCTCTACAGTTGGGCAGCCTGAGGTGGGGGGTGGGGCAGCGGCCAACCTCACGGGGAACCCGCTGCTCTCCCAGCAGCCCCAAATTGAGTGTAGTGTGGTGGAAAGCTGTAAGGGAATGGGGAGTGATGAGAAGTCAGTGGTCTGATCAGCACTAAATTGAGGGCTGCTGGGGATGGGAAAGTTTAAAAGATCTTTGCTGCAGTTCCCTCCTAGGCCAGGCCAGGGTGGAGCTGGTGGCCTGAGAGCTGGAAAGTGGAGGCTTGGAGAAGGAGCTGCAGGCCAGGAGGTAGGGGTGGGGGCACACCTCAGGAGGAAAGGCAATAGCAGATTGACATGGCACCCACCGTTGCTGGGCTGCAGGGCCACCTCACGTCATTGCTAGGGCCTTTCACTGACCCTTCTCCCCCTGGGCTCTCTGCAACCTGCTGAACATTTGGACATTCCCATGAAACCACAGGGAAATGAATGGGGCCTAGTTCACAGGCATGGAAAACCCCAGAGGAGCAGGCCTCTGGAGCCAGACATAACAGGCCCTGTGGGTGAGGCCAGAGCCAGGTTTCCTAGTCTGTGGGGCTGAATCTACTCCAAGGCCTCTCTATAGGTTCAGCGGGCGGGGCTCTGTTGCAGTGAGGCACGTTTGAGGCATATTTTTCTAGTTCAGAAGGAAGTCTCTAGAGGATAGGCATCCAAGTGCAGCCCTCAAGCCCTGCCAAAGGGAGGCCCAGTGGCTGCGGTAGGGAGGGTGAGGGGCTGATCCTCTCTGGTTGACAGCCCAAAAGCTCTTTGTCAGCGCAAAGCTAGCCACGAAGCCTTACTCTTCCCAAGGCTTGCTCTGCACAGAGGCATGGGGCAGGCCTGCACGTGGGCAGCGGCTCTGGCCCCTAAGCAGAACCAGGTGGCAGTCTGCTGGGCGGCCTTGCAGCGCAGGGTAATTGGCCTTGCTGGCTCCATTATGGTGTTGACACACATGCCTTTCTCTGGTTCTAGTTGCTGCCCAAGTGGAACTGGAACCAGAGAAGGTATGGCCAAGGCACACAGAAGTCTGCCACCTGGAGAAGCCAATGTAGTACCCCCAAAAGCACTGTGGTCCTGGTCAGACCCTCAGGCAGAGTCAGGGTTCCTCCTTATGCCTCTCTAGTGGAAGCTGCCTCTGTAGCCCTGGACCAAGGACAGAGCTCAGACACACTCAGCAGGACGAAACTGGGTCACCACTGACTTTGGGAGGGATCAACTTTGGCTTTAAAACCAGTATTTGAGAGGAGGATGGTGGGAAGGGATTATGATCAGGGCTCATTGGTAAATGTATGGAGATTGTGGATAAAAATGTTAAGAAAAAATAAAACTAGCATTTAGGAAGCTGGTCTAAAAGTGTGGGTGACATGTTGTTCACCACCATCTTCTGATCATTCTGGTGAAACTGGGAAGCCAAGCTGAGACAGGCTTCTCCTTCAACACCAAGAGATGCCAACTCCAAGAAAAATATTCTTGTGCATTATAATCCAATTGTGAACAAAAAGTCCTCTTCATGGAATAGAAAAATATATGCTTCTTCTAAACAATGAGTTGAAAATGAATTTGATTTATAAGTGAGAAGACTGAGGTGGGGGAACTAATTCAGAAATCCTGCAGTGTGTAATAAAGGAAGCGGAAATGGTGCGGCATGACTGCTTGCTGTGATTTGAAGGGCACTGAGAAGGGAACAATGTAGCATGGGAATGAATGTTCATGTTAAGGCAGAAATCATTGCACCAGTTATTTATCTTTCTGAGATTTTATAGGTCTTAATAATAAATAGCAAAATAAAAAACCCCAGCATTTGTGCAGTAGGCTATTTAAGGCAGAAATGTCTTCTGGAATACACAGGCTCTTGCATACACACAGAGCTGTAATAGACAACAGGGTAAGAGGGAGGAGGAGAATTGTTCCTAGGAACACCGGGCTCTGCTTTTGCAAGCGACCGCATGCTTTGCTCCCTTCTGAGAAGGTACTCTTGTCTCTGGCTGCTGGGGAGCAGGCCCTCTTTACCAGTGGCCATCCCTGGTTGTGCAGCCACTGACATTCAAGGAAACAAGAATGCAGCCAGGCTCCTGAAGAGTTTTGTCATCTGACTCCTTGCCCAGGAGACGAGCATAGAGGGAAACTGACTCTCAGAAGCCACAGAAAGCTAACTGTGTCACTCCTCTGCTAAGCTTGTGGCAGGGCCCAGATCTGGAGCACCACACAGGCCTGCCACTGCGGCCCCATCATGCTTGCTGCGGCAGGCTGGCTGTGCTCAGTGGGAAGAAGCACAGAAACCAATGACTCTCTTTGGCCAGCCCTACTCTGGAGTGACACACGCAGTCTCCAAGTGTCCCTTCTGAAGAGGGGATAGTCTCTGGGCAAACACAGAGGTTGTGGGAGTACCCTGAGTACACCTCTTGGGCCAGAACAGCACTCTGCCCTGAGGGAGTACAGCAAAGTGCCCCCGGTCTGCCTTGCTCCCTGTCCTGAGATGCTCACTGCACCTACACTGGCTCCAGAAGAGGTCCTCCTCATTTTTACATCCTCTCTAGGGTTTCTTTGGCATAGAAGGCTGTACCTGGGTGAGCCACAGCTTCACCACATGCATGGGGGCCAGAAGAGCTTCATGGAAACTACAATGTGTGTGAAACCTTTTAAGAACCATCAGCCCTTCTCCTTGCTTACCCTAAGCCCAATCACAGCTGAGGAGAGGCCTAGAGCCACAGCCAGGTGTACTTTATGCATGATGCTCACAGCTGCAGCAAGGGTCTTTCTGCATCCCTACAGCCCTGTTCCAACTCAGCCAGGCAGGGGCTAAGCCATACATGGCCTGACTCATTCTCAGTGATGCCCCTTGCTTACCTGGAGCTTCTTCCTCTCACACCACAGTCCCGGCTTGGGGTCTTCACCAATCTGCCACTGTGATTTATTTACTGTCCTGGCTTACTCTACCACACTTCCTCCTGAGCCATTCACAGCTGCCCAACACTAACCTGGTTGGCCTGGAACTTATTACATAGATCAGACTGGATTCCAACTTGCAGTGATCCTCTTGCAGGCTGGGATTAAAGGTGTGAACCACCACAACTAGCTTTAAATAATTCTTGTTGGTAATTGCTTTGTCTATGCAGGACCAAGACTATATGTTTCTACACACTTTATGCTGCTTTCACCAATGATGGCCACAAGACTCTTAAAAGAGTGGGGTGAGTGAGAACAGTGACACTTCTATCTTATGGTGTGATCCATGCCTACAGGTGCAGCCTGGGCTCCAGAGCTGTGCTATCTGGAGCTGCCAGAGGTTGGCAGACGTGAGAATGTGTCTCTGGGTTCTCTGTAGATCTGATGCCAGGTGCTGTGTCAATCTCAGCTCATCCAAATCTCCTAACAAGTCACAAATGTCATAGTTTATGTGAGCAGTATGAGCTTAGAGAGGTGGTTTGACTCCTCCAAACTCCCCTAGCATGGGCCTCACCACTGCCTTGTCCTCTGCCAGTCTTTTGTACTTGCTATAAGCCCCTGGAGGTAAAGAGGCAGCAGATTCACCAGCCCCCAATAAAGCTTTTGCTGAAAGTGTACTCTATATAGGTGCCTCTGAGACCACACTGGTACCTGGGAGATGGGCACTCATGAAGTTAGCTAGGCCATTACTTTTCTTCTGCTAATTGGCAAGGGCCCTGGCTCTCTAACCTCCATAGATAAAGCCTATTCCCTAGACTACTCCCTGTCCTTTTGTCTAAGGCTGACCATACTGAACAGGCAACCATGCAGGGCCATCTTTGGGCCTGGTTACAATGGGACCTTGTTGCCCCCTGGAAGTCTTATTTTGAGGCTCTTGCTCAGCTTCTGCCTCCTGTCTGCTTCTGTATCCCATGGTTGGATACAGAACAGAACCAGGATTTTGCCCACCACCAGCAGCTTCCAGGTGAGGTGGCTTTGATTCCGTGGGTGTGTGACAGCTGCCCTGGGATGAGCCCATGGCATTTGTGTCGACTGCTCTTAGTCTCTCTGCCACTAGTTACTGGTGCAAGATGTGGCATTTCTCTCTAGTGGACCCCTCTTTTTAAATTTATTTTTTCTATCTCTTTCTTTATTTAATGTTTTATTTATTTTCAAGGAGAGAGAGGGAGAATGAATACAGAATGGGCATGCCAGGACCTCCATCTGCTGCCAAAGAACTCCAGATGCATGTGGCAGTTTGTGCATCTGGCTTTATGTGGGTACTGGGGAATCAAACCTGGGTCCTTGGGCTTTGCAGGCAAGTGCCTCAACCACTGAGCCATCCTCCATCCCTTTGTCTTCTTCTTCTGCTTCTTTTTTATTTTAGGGTCTCACTCTAGCCCATACTGACCTGGAATTCACTATGTAGTCTATGGTGGCCTTGAACTCATAGCAATTCTCCTACCTCTGCCTCCCAAGTGCTGGGATTAAAGGCACACACCACCATGCTTTTTTTTTCTTTTCTTTTTTAAAATATATTTTGTTTATTTATTTACTTGAGAGAGAGAAAAAGAGAGAGGGGGAAAATGGGTGCACCAGGGCATCCAGCCACTGTAAACAAACTCCAGATGCATGCGCCCCCTTGTGCATCTGGCTTACATGGGTCCTGGAGAATTGAACCGGGTTCCTTTGGCTTTGCAGGCAAACGCCTTAACCACTAAGCCATCTCTCCAGCCCCGGCTTTTTTTTTTTTTTTTGTGACAGTGTCTCACTAGGTAGCTCAAGCTGGCCTTGACCTTGTGACCTTCTTGCTGCTGCCTCTTAAAGGTGGGGCTTACAGGTTGCACCCCAAGCCTACCTGGGCCTTTTTTTCTCCTCCCCTCCTACCTGTGGGAAGGCATCAGACTCTGTGTATGGGTAAGGGCAGGGCTGTCCAAGGGCCACAGAAACAGGAAGGGTGAACCACCATGACTATTACAACCTACCCTGGGAGTTGCTGGGATTTATACAGTGCTTTTCTTTGGAAACCTGATGGTGTCCCCCACCTCAGCTCTGAGTTGGGCAAGGACTCTGGCAATCTTTATGTTTCACCTGCTGAGTTCCACTATCAGAGAAACCTTAAAAGTTCTGGTGGGTCGGGTCCTTGCCCAGCCCTGAGTGAACCAGGGTCTTGGGAGGGATTGTACTCAGAGGGGATCTAGCAGACACACTGAAGACTATGGTTCTTTTGACCCTGCATGCCTCACTGGTCTGCCCTGGGCCTTGGCTCAGCTCCTGTACTGACCCTGAGGAAATGGGACTTCTGCTCCTTGGGACTCTCCTGAGGTGTCCTTGGGTGACAGGCACTTGAGACTCTTGAGCTTTTCCTGGGGCTTCCCCCTGCCCTTTCTGCTTACCAGACCACACACATCTTCTCATTCAGCTCTTGGCTGAAGTTTTTCAGGGTTCTGCACAGCACTTCACCCCCTGGCTCCCTAGTCCTATAGGCTAATTTTTGCCCTGAGTGGATTAGGAATTTCTTCCCTCTTGGCCAGTTTCCTCTGCAAACTCCAGGACTTGAGGAAGGATGATGAGGGGTTCCCCAGTCTTGCTGACCTCTGGATATCAGAGGCCAGTTGCATAAGCAGGTGCTGGTATAGCATATGGAGAGCAAATGAGCCACTTTAGAGACACGATCTACTTGCACTTTACAGACAGTGTTGAGTGAGAAGCAAGACTTATTTTGAGCAGAGCTCCAAAGGAATAGGGGACCAGAGGTGGTTGTTATAGTTCCTACAGCCTCCTCTCTGCTTGCCTGTGCTGGAAAAAACATATGCACTTGGCAGGAAGAACCTAATATCGTTTCTGCCAGCCTGACAGACGGAGTGAGTCTGCTCTGACCAATTTTTACTTGCCTTAGACAGTCACTACTTCCAAATAGGGTGAATGTGGTGATTAGGGCTCCTTTGCTGGTGACCTGATAAATTAATACTCTTGTCCAAGGGCACATGCCCCACTATAAACACAAAACTCAGAAGATTAAAAAAGTCTCTCCTTGCCTGGGCTGTTTCCATTGAGCTAACACTTGTCTTATCACCCACTGGGATGTGGTCTGTTGAGTCTGGCAGAGCTCATTAGTTATATGACTTTAAAAATATTGACCCACAGTTTTATGAACTGGGTTCAGAGTGCTTTAAATGGATACGTTCCCATTCAGAGCATTCCGGGTTTCCCCGACATCTGCCTGGACCAGCCTCAGACACATGCACAGTCTCCCCTTCTCACCCAGGAAGGACCAAGGCACCTGCTTTGTCCTCTCCACACAGGACTCCATCTTGCCACAGAGCACTTGCTTTGCCTCCTCTTGGGTGGGCTAGGGCTCCCTGGGACCCCAAATACGTGCCCAAGCTGAGAGAAGTGCTCACGTGCTTCCCTTCCTAGGCTGGGTGTCCTTGGGAGTCTGTCCCTGCTCCCTCTGTCATCATGTTATGCTCGCACGTGAAGTGTCTCCACAGGCTCATGTGGTGAAGGCTGATTACACTCTTTTGGGAGGTGGTACAGACTTGAGGAGGTCTGACCTAGATGGACGAAGTAGATGCCTAGTGGAGCTTGCGGGTGTCCTTGTCCTTGGCTCCTTCCTTCCTTCCTTCCTTCCTTCCTTCCTTCCTTCCTTCCTTCCTTCCTTCCTTCCTTCCTTCCCTTCCCTCCCTTCCTTCCTTCTTCTCTCTTTCTTTTTCTTCCTCCCTCCCTCCCTTCCTTCCTTCCTTTCTTCTTTTTTTTTGGTTTTTCGAGGTAGGGTCTCCCTCTAGCTCAGGCTAATTTCACTATGTAGTCTCAGGGTGGCCTCGAACTCATGGCGATCCTCCTACCTCTGCCTCCCTAGTGCTGGGATTAAAGGTGTGCGCCACCATGCCCGGCACCTTGGCTCTTTTCTTTTTCTTTTTTTACTGTACTAGGGATTGAACCCAGGGCCCCATGCATGCTAGGCAAGCACTCTATCACTGAGCTCTCACCAGCATACTCTCTGCTTTCTGGACACAGTAAGGAGAAGTGCGTTGCTCACCTCATGCTCCCTGCCACACTGTTTAGCCCACAGCTGACCTTGGAAACATCTGAAACCATGAGCCAAAGTACATCTCTCCTCACAGGTTGCTTTTCTCAGGTTTGTCATGAATGTTGTATTATATGCCTATCTTCCTCAGTGAACTCTCTTGGGCCTTTGGTTCTTTTTCGTCAGTATGTGGTGTAGGTGTGTGTGCACATGCACACCTAAGTATGTGTGGTGTATGTATGCGTATATGGAGGCGTGCCTGCAAGCATGGGAAGGTCAGGTGTCCTTTCCCTATTGGTCATCTATATATTTCCTTTTTTTTTTTTTTTTTTGTTTTTTGAGGTAGGGTTTCACTCTCGCCCAGGCTGACCTGGAATTCACTATGTAGTCTTAGGGTGGCCTCGAACTCATGGCGATCCTCCTACCTCTGCCTCCACACCTGGCCTCATCTATATACTTCCTGGAGATGGAGACTTTCTGATAATGAGGCCATGGTTTTCTTTCTTTTATTTTTAAAAATATTTTATTTATTTATTTGAGAGAGAGGGATTGGGGAAGAGGCAGATGGAGAAAAAGAGAGAATGGGCATGCCAGGGCCCCTAGCCACTGCAAACAAACTCCAGACACATGTGCCCACTTGTGCATCTGGCTTATGTGGGACCTGGGGAATTGAACCAGGGTCTTTAGGCTTCACAGGCAAATGCCTTTAAGCCATGGTTTTCTTGAGCCTCAGTGATTCTCTGGTCTTTGCTCCCACAGGACTAGGGTTACAGTTGTGTGTGGCCATACCCAGCTGTTCACATGGTTCCTGGAGAATAAAACTCAGGAGTCTCAGGTCCTCATTCTTGGGGCAAGAAGCACTCTTATTTGCTGAGCCCTCTCCCCAGCTCTCTTGGGCCTTTTTCATCTCATACTCACATAATGCTTGGCACTAGCAGGTGTTCAAGGAAGTTTGCTGAACAAGAAAAGGAATGAGGTTTGTATCAGGACTAGATATTATCTGACAATTGGTTGTCCAATCTGAAAGGTCCATGGGTAGGATTTCCCAGGCCTCTTCTTGAACTTTGTGGTATTTCCTAGGGGTGACTTTCTAAGTTTGGCAGTGGAAAAGGCACTACATGACATGTAATACAATTCTGAACATAGGTGCTTTGTAAGGGTTCCTGCAGCTCCCTGGCTATAGGTGAGCTCTGTTGGAGCTCTGCCCAGCACTGGCCTCGCTGCCATGGTGGATGGCCTGAACTGGAAGCACCTGCAAGAAGAACAAGGGGATCTCCTTGTGGATGGAAGCTTCATTCCTTAAGAGCCTGGCAGGCAAGAGTAGCTTTGTGGTCTTGTTAAAATCAGTGGGCACAGGAAGGGAGCCACCTGGGTAACTTCTGGTAGGCTACTTAAGTGCCCTATCTCCTTCCCAGACTATTCTGGTGAGGGTTAGATGAGCTAAGCAGCAGAAGCTCTTATTTTGGAGCTCCATAAATTAGTATCACAGGCTGACTATCCCATATATGAAATGCTGGGACCAAGTGTTTCAGATTTCAGTGTTTTAGATTTTAGAATACTTGCATAGACTTTACTGACTGAACATCTCTAATTCAAAAACATGAAGTCTGAAATGTTTATAATTCAAAATTAGAAGCCCATAAGGTTTTAGATTTTGGATTTTCTTATTAGGGACTGTCAACCTGTATTCTGAAAACCCTCTGCACTAAATAAAGGTGACAAGAATCTGGTAATGTTGGGAACAGAGGAATGTTAGGCACACAGAATGTAAGGGAAAACATGAGTCCTACCTGCTCCAGGAGGATGCATGTATGGAGCACCTCCAGTGCTTTTTTTTTAATTTTTAAATTTTAATTTTTTTCGATGTAGGGTTGCACCCTAACCCAGATGACCTGGAGCTTACCCTGTAGTCCCAGGCTGGTCTTGAACTCACAAGCAATCCTCCTACCTCTTGCCTTCTGAGTGCTGGGTTAAAGGCATGTGCCACCATGACTGGCTCCAGTGCTCTATATTTTGTGCTGCCAACTGGGAGTGACTGTCCTTGGTTGGGCACACGGAGTCTGATCACCTGTTCATTACTTCCTATCAGAACTTCAGTGATGCAAAGTGGCTCTTTCCTCAGCACTCCCTGGCTGGGCTCTATGGCCTGTTCCCAGCACTGGGGGCCAGGATCTTCAGACAACCTCAGCAAAGCCTTTTTCTATACACTCTTCACTCTCAGCTCACAGCAACATCCACATTTCATTGCAAATTCACAGACTATTTTGAGTCATTCAGCAAAGGTAAGAAAGAGTCTGCCTCCTGGAGTAGTTCTGAGAGAATAAGGGTCACCACAACAATGTACAAGTCAGGCTGGCTGACATCAATGTTGGAAAGAGGCTATGAAAAATGTCCAGGGGAATGAAAAGTGCCTTCTGCTTCATGAGTAGAACAGTGAAGAGCAACAATGGTGGTGGCTTCCTAGAATATTTCTTGCACAAAAGAATGGTGACTACCTGACTAGCTACAGTGCAGGCTTAGAGGAAACCCATTTAGCTTACAGCTAAGACCCGTTCTACCACGTTCCAGCAAAGCAGGAGCTTCCTGATGTGATCAGAAGTGGCACTGAACAGTTCAGTAGATTCAGTTTAGATGGCAGGCATCTCACCTGGAATACAACCACATGAGCCTACAAATCTGAAACAAGACCCTGGGTCTGACCCAAAGCCTTTCCTCACCTGGGATGGTAATTCTAACACTTGCCTTGTCTCTCCATATCCTTGAAAAGCCTGTGTTCTGTGAGAGGACCACAGACTTCTAGAGAGTGGCAGAGAAGTGACAACAGGCCTGACTGAAAGGGTAGAGACAAGGACAGATGGGATATGGCCTCTGTGAAGTTGAGTAAAAACTCCACTGACCTGTGGGGACAGTAACTATAAGGGCAAAGGGCTCTACAGAGAACAAGGAGACTCCCCTAAACACACACACACACACACACACACACACACACACACACACCCACACACACACACCTTTAACTAGACTTGGTAGCACAGACCTCTAATCTTAGCTTAGGAGCCTGAGGCAGAAGGATCCCAACTTCAAAAACTGCCTGAGCTATGAAGTAAGTTCCAGGCTAGCATGGGCAATTTAGCATAATCCTATCTCAAAATAAATAAAGATAAAAAGGGCTGAGAATGTAGCTCAGTGGTAGAGCACTTGCCTAGTATGTGTGAGGCTCCAGTTTCAATCACTAGTACTATTAAAAAACATTAAATGGCCAGGCGTGGTGGTGCACGCCTTTAATCCCAGCACTTGGGAGGCAGAGGTAGGAGGATCACCGTGAGTTCAAGGCCACCCTGAGACTACGTAGTGAATTCCAGGTCAGCCTGGGCCAGAGTGAGACCCTACCTCGAAAAACCAAAAGACAAAACAAAACAAAAAAAACATATTAAACACTCAATACCTACCAAACCAGAGACCCAGAGGCTCCTAAGTGCCCATCACTGAAGTAGACTTAAAATGCTCCCAGCATGGCTAAAGGAATTTTGCAGAAGAGGGAATGGGAAGAATGTTAGAGCCACAAGTTGGGACATTTTGCACAGAGACATTGCCTCTCCCCCTATAATGCATGACCCACAATCTCCATGGGGTTGACCTGCATTCCCCAACGAGGAAGGCCTTTTCAGAAAAGGGTCAGGGAGGTGGGAAAGGATAGTACCAACATGTGTTGTTTCTATACTAAATATGTCCATATCTAATAAAAAACATATTAAACAAATAACAAGACAAAACATTTTTATATGGTACATACATTTTTCAAAAAATCCTCATTATTAAAGACAGGACTATGTTATGTCTACTAGACACTGTTAAAGTACAGTGCATATGTTAAAGAAAAGATTTTGACTCTTGAAAGATTAAGTCCTCTTCTAGGTGAAAATGTGGTTGTATAGAATAATTCTATCCATATCACTCTAGATAGCTCAACCTTAACACATCTGTGTAAGGACAGCTGGCCTACACTATGCTCAGTAGCCAGGAGAATATGCCCAAAGTGTCCTGTGTGAAGTAGCCACAGCCAGCACAGAGGTTCCTTGAGACAGGAACCCTGGAGGGAGAATGTGGCACCTCCACTCTGAGGCCTCTGAGAAGTCTTCAGGCCCAGGCTTGCAGAATCCTTATCCCCAGGCTGAGCTGTATCTGCCCACCCAGCATAATCCACTCTCACATGTGGTGCTGACCCCCACTGGCCATCCTATGTCTTGCTCACCTTCTACCTTAGAGCCTGGCCTGGTGCTTGGGCCTTGGGGGTGGCATGGGTTGTATGGGTTGCATGGGGACAGCCTGGAAGTGGTTCCATATCAGTGGAGTGATCTGTGCTCTGTACCTTGGCCAGGCCTGGCTGGCTGCCTTTGCAGAACTGCTGTCTAAGTGAGCTGTTTCCATTCACTGAACTCAAGTGGGCACAAAGTGAGGCAGCTTGTAAGATCCCTTAACTCAGTGGGCACAGAGCAATTCACTGTGCAAACTTTTTCTAGTTGAGTACCTGCCACAGAAGGACCCTCAGAACAGTCAGAATGTCTCACCCCATAAACAAGTGAGGCAGCAGCTGAATGATGTACAGCTATTGATAGTCTTTGTCTGTCATCAAGCATGGCAATTCCTTCAGGCTCTGGAGGCTTCCTGCCCAACCACCAAGAAAAAGCCACAATGCCCCAGAGAGCTGGGGAGTGGCAGTGACGACAGATCAGAAACACTTCCCCACTGAGAGCGCAGCCAAAAGCTGAGCAAGCCAAGCACGTTCTGGTCACCCGCCAGGCAGCTGCAAGGAGGTGATGGCCATGGGCACCTTTCTCCAGGCTCAGTCCCAACCTGCAATCCTGTGGCCTGCTTCCTGTCAAGCTAACCTCCCTGTGTGTTGCAGACCTCTGTGGCCTAGGCCTCCCAGTATCCAGAGAGGGAGTTTACCGTAGATGTGTCTGCCACTTTCAGCTGCCGAACGTTCCTAAGGCCTGACACTGGTGCAGAGGGATTGTGGCTCATGCCCTGCTGGTCATCATTGAAGTGGTCCTGGTCACGAGTCAGTGACATGCCTGAACATCACAGTCTCTTCCAGAATTCCTTGAAATCTTGGAGAGGGACATGCCTCCTTGGATTTGAAAACTGTTGGCTGAGCTCTGAGCTCATATAGTGGCTGGCCTTCAGGGACCTGTCCCCCAAGGGTGCATCTGTGACTGCACAAATGCCCAGAGAGGCAGAGGAAGTGACTAGGGTCAGACCAGGAAACTGAGAGAAAGGTAAGAACATGACAGGTACAGATACAGAGACAACAAAAAATGCTGATCCTCGCTCTCCCCCAAGGTACTAGTAAGAGCATGCTGCCATGTGCAAAAGCATTTGGAAAGCAGACAAGAGCTCCAAGTCACAGTGGCTGCTGCAGCCACCGGGGACTCCCAAAAAGGAAAGAATTGTAGCTCATTTTCCCAAGGAGACTAGGAAAGGGAGCCATCTGCTTAGTGCCAACCTATGTTAAATCAGCCATGAGCATGCCTCTCTTTTAAAGTCTTGGTGAGAGTGTTCTAAATTTTTAGTTTGGAGGACTCTGGTGTCTAGGAGTTCTGTCGTGGAAAATCTCTTGGGTCATCCTTGAGTAATTATCTGGGCTGTAAAGGGAGCAGTGTGGGAGTAACTGGATATTCTCAGGCCCATGGTGGCTCTTCCCAGCTCCAGGGCCTGCTAGGTTTGGGTCTTGATGCTCTGCACTCTTTATTTCTCTGTCTGTGTGTGCACACAGAAAGATTCTGTGTATCTGCCCAGGACTCATTACCAGTAAACAGGACAACTATGGCTAACAAGGGCTGAAACTTACCTGGTTCTCATGGCAACCTGAGTGGCCTGCCTGGAGGAAAGCCCTCAGTTACCCCGTCCCACCTCCCGGCACCAGACAACAGGAGGCACAATAGCCTAAGAGACCTAGGCCTTGTGTGTGGCTCAGTCAGGTGACCAGAGAACAGCACACATAGCCATTTACGACTGCACACAGGCAGGCATGGATGGCTCCTTTCAGCTTACGACCCTTGCTGCTTGTTTGTTTCTATGATGATGGAGATCAGAGAAAGGAGGGATGAGGCAGATGTAGGGCTATAGGAAACTTGGAGGAAAGGGTTACCAGGGAAAGGAGCAAAAGCGAAACAACCCATGAGATAGCTTAGCAACTCTCCTCTCAGGTATCTATGATGTAAGGGCATGTCTGTGGCCTTGTCACAAGAAATCCAGAAATAGTATAAGCCTGGGCTCTAGGATCCCACCAATCTCCTCCCCTGCACAGTCTCAAGCTTCATCAGCATGTTTGAATGGTCTATTCATTATGGGTTTCTCCACTCTATCTTGTAGCACTACAGATGACCCAGCCTTAACTCTCCTGGTGGCTGTGTATCAATCTCCCTGATTTAATCCTCATCATAATCCAAGGACTAATATTTAGTGTAAGTTCAGTAGAAGACCCTGACAGTCCCTCGTCCTCTTCCTCCTCCCTTTTTTTTTTTTTTTTTTTTTTTGAGGTAGGGTCTCACTCTAGCCCAGGATGACCTGGAACTCACTCTGTAGTTCTAGGCTGGCCTCGAACTCACAATCATCCTCCTATCTCTGCTTTCATCTTCTTTAAGCAGAGATACCACACAGGGAATGAGTGTCTATAGAACCAAGGACTGGAGGACCAATCAAAGTTGTGTCCCTGCCAGACGTGGTGACACACGTCTTTAATCCTGGCACTTGGGAGGCAGAGGTAGGAGGATCACCATGAGTTCAAGGTTACTTTGAGACTACCAAATGAATTCCAGGTCAGCCTGGACTAGAGTGAGACCCTACCTCGAAAAACTAAAAGTAAAAATACATTTAAAAAATAAAAATAAAGCTTCCTCCCTAAGAGTCATTTCCAAAGCTGGAGAGATGGTTCAGTGGCTAGTGGCACTTGCTTGTAAAGCCTGATGGCCTGGGTTTAATTCTCTTGTACCCATGTAAAGCCAGATGCAAAAAGTGCATGTCTGGAGTTCACTTGCAGTGTCAGGAGGCCCCGGTGTGACCATATTCTCGCTTTCTCTCTCAAATAAATCATTAAAAACATTTTTTTAGGGTTGGAGAGATGGCTTAGTGGTTAAGATACTTGCTTGCAATGTCTAAGGACCCAGGTTCAATTCCCTAGTATCTATATAAAGCCAGATGCACAAAATTGTGCATACATCTGGAGTTTATTAAAAGTGGTTAGAGGCCTTGGCACACCCACTTTCTATCTGTCTCTACTTGTAAATAAATAAGCTAAAGAATTATTATTATTTTATTTATTTGCAAGGGGAGAGAGAGAGGAGAGAGGGAAAGAGGATGGGTGCACCACTATGTACAGCTGGCTTTGCGTGGGCACTGGGGAACTGAACCTGAGTCTATAGGCATTGCAGGTAAGTGCTTAACTGCTGAGCCATCTTTCCAGCCCCTAAAAAATTATTTTATTTTATTTTATTTTATTTATTTATTTAGTTTTTTGAGGTAGGGTCTTACTGTAGCCCAGGCTGACTTGGAATTCACTTTGTATTCTCAGGGTGGCCTCAAACTCATGGCAATCCTCCTACCTCTGCCTCCTGAGTGCTGGGATTCAAGGTGCGTGCCACCACGCCTGTCTAAAATATTATTATTATTATTTGGAGAGAGACAGAGACAGAGAGAGGGAGAGGAAGACAGATAGAAATGGGCGTGCCAGCAGCCTCTCAGCCGCTGAGAACGAAATCCAGATGCGTGAGCCCCCTTGTGGGCAAGTGCAGCATTGCGTCCCTGCCTCACTTTGCATCTGGCTAAACGTGGGACCTGGAGATTGGAATTGACGTTCTTAGGCTTAGCAGGCAGGCAACGTAACCGCTAAGCCATCCCTCCAGCCCTAAAATATTATTTTTAAAAGACTTATTTCCAGAAAAACACCAGAGAAGAATCAGCTTACTGAGGGTTCCATCTGTGATAATCACGAATCTGGGGAACCTGGTATCTGGTTCTAGAATCATAGTACCTTAATCACAGTCTTATAGCAAGGTGACAATGGAATTGAAGCTCTAGGAATCTCCTGGCTGGCTGGAAACCAGAAACAAAAATGCTGGTGGGGGCTGGAGAAGATGGCTTAGTGGTTAAGGCATTTGCCTGCAAAGACAAAGGACCCTGGTTTGATTTCCCCAGGACCCAAGTAAGCCAGGAGGCACATGCATCTGGAGTTCATTTGTAGTGGCTGGAGGCCTTGGCATGCCCATTTTCTCTCTCTCACTCTCTCATAAATAAATAAATAAATAAATAAATAAATAAATAAATAAATAAATAAATAAACAAACAAAAACAAACAAACAAACAAATAAGTTTTTTAAAATGCTGGTGATCAACTGTTAAGTTTCTATTCTTCCACCTAAAGAATGCAGGCACCTCAGTCTTCACCACTCTTCTCTAGAGATTTAGTCTGACTCTTAAGTTGAGATGTGTGACATGTACAGCCCAAAAAGGACTTGTCCAGAAGACAGCAGAGCCGGGTGTGGTGGCACACACCTTTTCGTTACAGCTACAGAGTGAGTTCTAGGTCTGCCTGGGCTAGAGTGAGACCCTGCTACAGAACAGACAGCAGCATACACAAAAAACAAAACTAGAAATCCCAGAAGAAAAACAGGAAGAAAGTTGAAATGGCATTTAAATAAGTTACTAACTGCTCTCACACACTTCTGGTGCAATTATGTATATACCAAAAAGGCATATATGAACTCATGTCTAAGTAGAATTATTTATAACATCAGATTGGAGAAAACCCAAACATTGATTGGATTAATGTAAATTAAACAAATCAGGATGCATTTGTACTTTTTCTTTTTTTGAGGTAGGGTTTCACTGTAGCTCAGGCTGACCTGGAATTCACTATGTAGTCTCAGGGTGGCCTCAAACTCATGGTGATCCTCCTACGTCTGCCTCCTGAGTGCTGGGATTAAAGGCGTGCGCCACCATGCCCAGCTTTTTTTTTTTTTTTTTTTTTTTTTGAGACAAGGTCTCACGTAGCCTGGCCTCAAATTTACTATTAGTCTCAAGGATGACCTTGAACTCCTGATCCTGCTGCATGCATATGTCATCACAACTGTTTCTAAAAATGTTCGTACTTTCTCAGACTTTTTTCTCGGTGTTCGGGATTCAATCCAGGGCCTGTGTATACCAGGTAAGCATTCTGTCACTGCTTCTTACGCACAGCCTGGACTTTGGTAGGACAGCTCTCAGATCTCCAGTGAAAGCATTCATGCTCGTTCTTTTCTTCCAGCTTCCAGCAGGAAAAGCAAACTGAATGAAACACTGCATTTTAGCACCCAAGCTATCCTGGTTGCTGCAGCCCAGAGTAAGGTGATGGGTAGAACTGGCAGGAAGAGCCATGGCAACCTCTCCATATGGACAGTGGGAGACACCACTCTGAAGCCTGAGCCCAGTGATGGAAACGGGCACCATGCCAATGCCAAACCCCACCTGCTACGATGGGTCACAGGAGCTCACACCTGCACTGCCAGTGGCTGACTCCAACATGCACGTGCCAGCTGCAGCTGCTCCCATGAGGTCACTTCTGGCACCTCTCTGGCTGCCCTGCCTCCAGCTCTCCAAGCCCCTCCTCTCCTTCCATCTGAGCTCCTCTTTCTTCTGACCCTGGGCTTCACAAGGCACAAGAAAGGCATTCTTTATTCTGACCTGAGGTGTCTGTGGGAGGCCTGGAGGTGCTCACCCTCTACCATGAGTGGCTCTTAGGTAACATTGCTCTTAGCCTGAGGAACTGGCAGAAGCTCCAAGCACAGACAGAAAGTGCTATTTCCAATGTGCTGGGAAGTGTTGGTGCTGGTTTGAAGTTGTCAAGGGCTGTTGGAAATAGTCCATCAGCTTATTCAGGGATAGGAAGAGCAGGAGAACCAAGCCGAGTGAAAAATGAATTAAGACTTGATCCAAAGCTTCCTGCTCTCTTCCAGAAGTGTGGCAGCCAGGGAAAGGTGTCCCTGGGATCTTTTGATATGAGTAGGGGTAGCTGCTCACTTTTGCTGCTGCATCTACCCTGGAGTCCCCTCTTTCTACTGCTGTGCCACAGAGGTCTGTCCCTGGACAGGGGTCCAGCAGCCATGGCATGTATGTGGGGTCCAGGTGCAGGCCAAGTCCTGCAGGAGGAAAGGTTCCTCCAGAGGGCAACTCTAATGTTGACCTCTAAACTTCTCAGAGGCTGGCTTGAGTGGCTCAAAATGGGTGCAGCCTGAGACTCCCCATCCAGCCCTTCCGTTCACAGGGGTCAGGCTTGTGTGAAGGACCAAGGCTCCCCTGCCTCTGCTTGCTTGCTTTTTTCTCTTATCCTTCAGAGGTGGCAAACCTGACTTGGTTTGGGTCTCTGACTCTTGACAGAGGTGAACTCACCCAGTTGGGACTAGACCGATTCTGAGAAATAGGCAGAAAGATGGAGTCAAGGATCTGCATATGGTGGTACACACATGTAATCCCAGCACTCAGGAGCCTGAGGCAGAAGGATCACAAGTTGGGAGATCAGCATGGACTACATAGTTAGACTCTAAAAAGAATGGAGTCAGGGGAGTAATTCACTACTTTGTAAGTGTTGGACAAAGTGGTATGTGGGGCTGGATAAACCCTGTGGGACAAAGGAGTGACCTGGAAAGATGGCTTTGGATTAACAGAAATCCCTGAAAAGCATAGTGTATACAGAGCTGTGGCACTGGCTGGTGGCTCTGCAGAGGGCTAACTGCACTGAGGACCCTGACAAGCAGTTGAAGGTCAAATATGAGAGCCAGAGGCATCCACTAGTACTGCCTCATGTAGGAAGATGTGCCAAGTTCTTCCCTAAGGGCAACCCTGAGCTTTCAGGCCCATCTTGAGGGTTAATGCTAGTATAGGTCCACTGGGATGTGCTGGGTCTCCTAAGGACAAAAGAGAATGCACACCAAATAAGGAAAATGGCTTCAAGATTTGAGAGGCTTCACAGAAGGGCCAGGAAACAAGACTAGAGAAGCAAGAATTTGTTCATTGATTTGGGGCTGTTTTCTTGGGATGCAGGATTTATTAACCTGGCAAAGGTACCAGAGATGGCAAACTTGCTGCTGGCTCTGAGAAGCCTGAGAAGGTGATGGGTAAGGGTCCTGAGTTTCCCTGGCAGGTGGCAGAGGAAGGAGCGAAGAGGGAGGGAGGAGGCTACATCAGTGTGCATCATTAGCTTCTTTCCTGAGTGCTGTGCTGCTAGCTGTAGCCATGACTCCCAGACACAGCCACTGGCACTTGGAAAACATAAGGAGCTGACTGCTCTGATGGGATGGTGGGAAAAATAATCAGCCAGCACAACAGGATGCTGTGGGCATCTTGCATGCAAGACTAGTGACACGTGTCAGCATGACTTCCCTGCATGGACCAGTTTCTTGTCCCACTGGACAGATGAAGGATGGACCAGGATGTAGAGCTTGGATATTTTATTTCTCGTATTCAAAGTCAAACTAAGTTGTCATCATTATTGGACATTGGTAACTCTAAGACATGAACTTGAAGGACAGGGGAAGGGTATCCTATTCCCAATGAACAAAAACTGCAAGTACCTTTCCAAAGAGCAGACCCAGGCCAAAATCAGATCTTGAAACACTGTAAGTTTAAAGGTTTCTGTCTGCTGCCACAGGCTGCATGCCAGGGCTGCTATTCACAGACAACCAGCAGACAGCAAGTCAGGGAGACCATATGGCACAACAGAAGGAGGCCGAGTGGCAAGCCACATCGTCGTGGATTGTTTCTCTTACTCTCTAGTAAGTGTGCCTGGCCATCCAATGACCTGCTCCATTGTCTCCTCTAGTCCCTGGCCTGAGAGAAGCTCGGCCCTAATTCTCGGCTGAATTGAGCATCATGAGAAGCCAAGAAGGCTAGAAGCACTGGAACTGTGTTCCAGAAACAGTGACATCCCAGAGGGAGAATGGCAGCTTTCTTGGATGCCTGATCAACTTTCCCTGCAGTTCACATGGTGGGAACAGCAGCACTTCCAGCATCTCTAATAACCTACCTTCTCCTTATGACTAGATAAGAGTTCTTGAGGAAGACAAGGAGGCAAAGATGGCTCTGCTGTCAGATGTCTACTGTCTGGCTATATACACAATGACACTGGTAAACATGGTCCTCACATCTAGTCTGGGACTGTTCTGGTTGTTGGATTGAGTTTCTCAGAGTGGTGTCAAGTCTGTTTCTTTTTTTTTTAAATTAAAAAAAAATTTATTTTTGGAGAGAGACACAGACAGAGACAGACAGAGGAGAGAGGGAGAGGGAGACAGAGATGGATGCGCCAGCAGTCTCTCAGCTGCTGTGAACGAAATCCAGATGTGTGCACCCCCTGGTGGGCAAGTGTGGCATTGCGCCCTTGCGTCACTTTGCATCTGGCTAAATGTGGGACCTGGAGATTGGAACGGGGTTTTTAGGCTTAGCAGGCGGGCGCCTTAACCGCTAAGCCATCTCTCCAGCCCTTAAGTCTGTTTCTTCCACCCATTCTCTTCCCAGGATAAACATGCTAACACTATGTACCACCAAGAGATACATGAGTTATCTGAGTTAGGGGAGTTTTCTAGGTCTCAGCTTCTATAGTGCAGCAGAAATAAAAGAACATATTCCAGACTACAATAAAGATTAAACGGGAATAGCACATGGGAATCTCCAGGTGCCCTGTGTGAGATCCTGTTATCATCATCATCGTCATCATCATCAGGGTGTTTTCCCTGTCCTCACCACCACTGTCCTTGTCTTTACTAACAATACAGGGAAGCAGGTAGTCTGTGAGGAAGAGTAAAGGTGCTTGAAAATTCTCTGGCATAGGCCATCTAACAGGGCCACCAAGCAAGTACCATTAGCCACTGAGCCATCTCCCTAAT
Source organism: Orientallactaga sibirica (assembly GCA_036365145.1). Lineage (NCBI taxonomy): Eukaryota > Metazoa > Chordata > Mammalia > Rodentia > Dipodidae > Orientallactaga > Orientallactaga sibirica. The sequence goes on from JAEOAD010000044.1 coordinate 12,023,911, forward strand.
CCCAATCTCACCGAGCACCCAGAAATCAACCTCCCAACTTCAAGAGCCATAGGTGAACAATCACAACAGAAGCCAAGTTCAGTGATTACAGAACCACAAAGCAGGCCAAAGTCACACCCGAGTCAAATGATCAAGCACATGATTACTGACAGGTGTGGCTGGGAGGGTAGGATGGTGGAATTTATAAAGACAAGTTTCAAATACACTTTTCACACATTACCATCTCTGCTACATAAGTTCTTTAAGTCCTATATTCAGGGACAAAAGAGACTTGATGGGGGCAATATTTTTATGTCAACCCCTTCCCAAGAGCTCTCTGTAAAGAAAGCTCATGTCAGAAAGCCTACTACTGCTGTACAGCATGGTGAGATAAGGAGTTCTGATTGGGCCACTTACTTGTTGCTGTCTCGGTACTCATAGATATGACATCCTTGAGGTAATCCAGTCTCATGGTCCAGAGTGAAAGCAAGCTTCAGCTGAACAAAAGAGGAGAGAAACAAGTCAGTATGAGGCAGTCAGTTCTACTCATTTCAACACCTGCAATGCAATGGAGAAATAAGCAAAATCAACTCTTTGCAGGGGATGTATTGTGGAAAACCTGGGCCTCCTACTCTGGGAAGAGCCCATACCTCACAGGAACACTGAGTTAACAAACTGTTACCAGAACACCTTTGAGCACCCAATATTAATGCCACCACTGAGCTAGCAGAGGGGCAGAACCTCTTCATGGAACCTGTAGGTATATGCAGAACTTTGAATTGAAGAAGGTTCTCCAAACTTTTTTTTTGTTGTTTATTTGTTTGTGTTTGAGGTAGGGTCTCACTCTAGCCCAGGCTGACCTGGAATTCAATATGTAGTCTCAGGTTGGCCTTGAACTCACGGCGATCCTCCTACCTCTGCCTTCTGAGTGCTGGGATTAAAGGCATGTGCCACCATGCCCAGCTATTTCTGAACATTTAAAAAATATTTTATTTTTATTTATTAATATTTATTTATTTATTTATTTGATAGAGAAAGAGAGAGAGAGAGAGAGAGAGAGAGAGAAAATGGGTGCACCAGGGCCTCCAGCCACTGCAAACGAACTCTAGACATGCATACCCCCTTGTGCATCTGGCTAACATGGGTTCTGGGGAATCGAACCTGGGTCCTTTGGCTTTGCAGGCAAATGCCTTAACTTCTAAGCCATCCCTCCAGCCCATCTGAACATTTTTATTTTATTTTTATTTATTTGACAGAGAAAGAGGGGGAGAAAGAAAGAGAGACAGAGAGAATAGGTGTACCAGGGTCTCTGGCCGCTACAGATGCATGCACCTGTTTGTGCATCTGGCTTTAAGTGGGTATTGGGAAAATGAACTCAAGTCATTAGGTTTTGTTGGCAAGCACCTTAACTGCTGAGCCATCTCTCCAACCCTGAACTTTTTTTTTTCCCCCCGAAGTAGGATTTGACACCAGCCCAGGCTGACCCAAAACTCTCTATAGTCCCAGGTTGGCCTGAAACTCATGGTGATCCTCTACCTCTGACTCCCAAATCACCTTCTGAGTGTGCCACCACATCTGGCTTCTCTGAATGCTTGTGGGAAGACAAACTCCCATGTTTCCAGGAAAGCTAATGAGCTGACCTAGACAGACTGGAGGTTCAAGGGAGTATACATAGACTGCAGGTAGAAGAACAGAGCTAAATGTCTTGGGGAGAGAACACATCATGTACACAGGTCTTGGGGCAGGAATGGCAGCAACTGAAGGATGATTGGTGAAACTTGACCCAGTAGAAAGATACAAGGAATACAGGGAGTGATGACCCTGGGAAGGAAGGCAATCTTCTTTGCTACACTGGAATGTCTGTCTTTAACCATAATAGCAAAGGAAAGCTTCTGATCTGCTTTAAGAAAGAGGTGGATGGTGTTACTACAGTTCTGCTTTGGAAGACCCTGATGGCTACATGCAATCTGTAGGGAAGAGAACAGAAATGGGAGTCTGCAGGGGCTTGCCACTGGAGGTGAGGGAGGCAGTGGTGGAGTTCTAGAGGGAGGACAGGCAAAATGGAAAGAAGTGGACACAGATCTAAGGAGGAGAAAGTTTTAGAAGCAGAATCCATAGGATGTACAGGTGGGGACAGAATGGAGAAATTAAAAATGGTTCAAGGTTTTCATTTGAATAGCCAGGCAGGTAGCTGGTGTGCTGCTGAGTGGGAAGACAGATGCTGGGGGTGGGAGAGGAGTCCAAAGTTTGGTTTGAAACATGTTGGCTTAGAGATCCCATTTGTGAAGATGAGGACAGGAATCTGGTGAAGTCCTAGTTTCTTTCAGGACTTCCGGAGAGCTCAGGTAAGCACAGAGTTCAGACAGGCTTATCCTCTGTCCTGCTGGACCCGAAAGTTCATGGTAGCTTTAGCATTTCCAAATGTGAAATCAATTATTATCTTTACAATTACCTGGGCTTTTAAATAATGAAGAAAGGGCTGGAGAGATGGCTTAGTGGTTAAGGTGCTTGCCTGTAAAGCCAAAGAACCCATGTTTGATTCCCTAGTACCCATGTTAAGCCAGATGCATGAAGTGGTGCATGTATCTGGAGTTCATCTGCAGTGGCTGGAGGCCCTGGCACACCCATTCTCTCTCTCTCTCAAATAAATAAAAATATATGTTTTAAAAAGCGTTTTATTTGGCCTGGAGAGATGGCTTAGCAGTTAAGGCATTTGCTTGTGAAGCCTAAGGACCCATGTTCAACTCTCTAGGTCCCTTGTAAGCCAAGCAAGGCTGCACATGCACACAAGATGGCACATACATCTGGCATCTGATTTCATTGGCTGGAGGCTCTGGCATGCCAATTCTCAATCTCTCTTGTATAAAAAAAGCCAGTCTGTTGGGCTTGCCTCAAAAAACCTTTTTATTTATTTTATTTTGTTTATGGGGGGAAGGGAGAGGGAGGAAGATAGAGAGAGACTGGGGGCTGGAGAGATGGCTTAGCATTTAAGGTGTTTGCCTGCAAAGACTAAGGACCCAAGTTTGATTCCCCAGTACCCACATGAAGCAAGATGCACAAGATAGCACATGCATCTGGAGTTAATTTGCAGTGGCTAGAGGCCCTGGTGCACCCATTCTCTCTCTCTCTAATAAAATAAATAAAAATAAATCTTTTTTTAAAGAATTTTTTTGTTTATTTTTATTTATTTATTTGAGAGTGACAGACAGAGAAAGAGGCAAAGAGAGAGAGAGAGAATGAGAATGGGCGCACCAGGGCCTCCAGCCACTGCAAATGAACTCCAAATGCATGTGCCACCTTGTACATATGGCTTACGTGGGTACTGGAGAATTGAGCCTTGAACTGGGGTCCTTAGACCTCACAGGAATGTGCTTAACTGCTAAGCCATCTCTCTAGCCCCACATCTTTTCTTTTAAGAAAAGGAAAAATACCAACAATAAATTAATTGCAATTAGACCCTTTTCTCCTTACTTCTGACTTTGTGGCTGAGGCAAACTTATATTTATTTTGTCCATTTCAGAAGTTTATATTGCTCAGAAATTCTCTTATCTTTTGACTCAATGTTTAAGTTATGGATTTATGGTTTAGAAAAAATATTCAGAAATGGAGGTAAAAAGGTGGTGGCGGCAGTTAGTCAGCCCCACTACAGGCCCATGTGGGATAGCACCATGAAGAATCCTTGCTGACCTTAGAACTTGGGGCTGGCTAGATGAAGCAAACCATGACAACTGTGCCACACAGAGGCTTGGGAGGAAGGAATGTCACAGCAGCAGTCACCAGGGGGAGGCTCTGCATTTTCCAAATGCTTCCTAAGTTCACGCTACTTTGAGTCTGGATAAGGACAAGTGTGTTTCCATCCTTGTTTTATGACAGGTGACATTTCCTTACTGAATTGCACATTCTGCTGGATTTCCCAGGTCTTTGGAGCCCTGCTTTCAGAAGAACTGATCTTTGGTAAGTGTCTTTGCCTGTCCTACTCTTCACAATACCAAGAACAGCAGCGTTCAGTGTCTCAACTTGTGCCCAAGTGCTCTTACCCCTTTCTTATCATGAAAGGGACACATGGTTGCAGGGAGCTGGTCAGGGACTCAGGGCATGTGATGTGCTGGGACAGACCATGTGTGGGAATGTGAGCACCCCATGGAGTCAGAAAAAAAGAAAGCACAGCAGGTGTCAGAGCAGAAAATATCCCATTGTGGTGTCAGAAAGAGAGAGGCTGAGACTACAGAGTGAATTCCAGGTTAGCCTGAGACCTATCTCAGGAAACCAAAAACGAAAGAAGGGAAGGCCATCATGGAAGAACTGAGATGAGGCCTGGGCCCTCAGCAGAGCTGGGTGGATGGGAGTTTGGGAGACAGCTCAGAGACAAGACTGGCAAGACTCAGAAAATGCACACACCAAACCATATGACAGAGACACCCAGAATCCGCCCCTAGCCCTCCCTACTCCTAAAGCTAAGAAAGGAGGGATAAGCTAGGCACTGTGGTTTTCAGTCATGAAGTACTGTGAGAAATGTAGTCCTTGGGAGTTCCAAAGTCAAAAAGCTACAGACACAGCAATTTACCAATGAGGCCTGTTAAAGGGTAGTGGTAGGAAAGGGGACAGAAGGGCTCTTGTAGTTACCAAATGGAGAGCTCACATTTATCCAATGCCTATCAAGTGAAGCCTTTTCATTATCCTTATACAAGCCCTGGAATTAGGCATTACTATTGTCTTCTTATAGATGAGAAACTTGGGGCTGAAAAAGAGTAAGTAATTTAGCTTGGTATGGTCATAAATGTTTGTAGTCCTAGCCGTCAGAATGTGGGGGCAGGAGGATCACAAGTTCAAGGTCAGCCTTAACTACACAGTCAGATCTTGTCATAAAAACAAACAAAAAGATTAAGTAATTTGTCCAAAAGGGTTTCAACTTAAATCCATGCTCTTTGTCCATCACCAGCATCATGGACACGATGTTGGTGCGGGTCTGGATATGATGGAGGACAGGAAGAGGAAGGTAATACTGGGAGGTAATACTGCTCCTTGTGCTGACAGTCAGAGATAATGGAAGGCTTAGGACAAGTTTGGGTCTAAAACTTGGGATTGCTGATTTTTGTTTTTGTTATTTTTTTGACAGGCTGGCCTCAAATTTGCTATATAGCCAAGGATGACCTTGAATTTCTGTTCCTTCTATCTCCAGTCTCCAAGTGCTGAGACTACAAGTGTATGCTACCACATCTACGTTTTATCTGTGTCAAACCCAGGGCTTTGTGCATTCTAAGCAAGCACTCTACATACTAAGCTAAATCCCCAATCCCGGATTGTTGTTTTTTGACTTTTTTTAACTTAAAGAGGGGATGGCAGGAAGACTGCTATATAGGCAGTCCTGAAGCTTATAGGTCAGGATGTCTTCTGAGGTACAAATGTGGGAGGTTTCAGCTGCACTGGACGAGACTGTCCCAAAGGTGTGTGGAATGAAGAGGCCTTGGTGGCATCGTGAGAAGCACTTATATGGGAGAGCTAGGAGCACAGACTGAGATCTATGTCACTTCAGAAGCCAAGGGGATGCAAAATGGGTGAAATGGAGGGGACAGCACAATAGCATAATGGGACTGAAATGAGTACATCTGAATGTGACAGTTTTCTAAATAGAAGGAGGTGCTGTGGGAGAAGAAGGGAGATATAAAAGAGACAGAGGTAAAGAGTAGAGGACTCTGAGACCACCAGGTCCAGTGTACCACGGAAGAGCCCTTTTCTACTAAAGGATGGGCAGAGGTGCAGACAAATATGAAGACCAGGCAGGGAGATATGGAACATTCTAGTATGGTTGCTGGTTTTCACTGAGAACTAGGAGGTCAAATTATCTGCAAGGAATGGAGAATTTGATGAGAGGAGAAGCAGTTAGAGAATGGGGATAAAGGTTTGAAACTGTTTCTTTGGAAAATAGGAAAAACAGTTGGACAGGGAAGAACCCAAGGATTGCCAGGGAGCATTAAGGGCCCACCTGGAGCCTGAAGGAGCTGAAGTTACCGCAGCAACCCTCTGCCTGCTTGTTGTTCTTTTCCTAGCAATCCAAACACTGGCATAATGAAAACCAAGTTAGTTCAAAGCTGGATATTTTCCAGGAAGATTTTAAGCAAGTTTTGAGCAATATGATATGGCAACAGATGGACATGGATTGACCAGGGACCCTAAAGGCCAAAAGGAGGAAAATAAAAATGCAAGAGCCAACTAGAAGCAAGCAGAGTATCTGGGAGACAGATATGTCTTAAACTAATACTTATTGAGCATCTGTCCTATATATCTTTCATGTATGATCTCACTAAATTCTCATACTAGCCTTGTATGGTCAGTTCCTACCCCTATGTTTAGTATTTTTATTTATTTATTTATTTAATTTATTTATTAAATAGAAAAAGAGGGAGAGAGGAGGAGAGAATGGGCGCACCAGGTCCTCTAGCCACTGCAAACGAACTCCAGACACATGTGCCTCTATGTGTATTTGGCTTATGTGGGTACTGGGGAATTGAACCTGGGTCCTTATGCTTCACAGGCAAGTGCCTTAACTACTAAGCCATCTCTTCAGCCTCTGCCCCTATGTTTAGAAGGACAAATTTATTAGTATACATTCTACATGGCAGTAAGCAGCAGAACTGAAGTATGGTCCATGCTGCAAACCACTGGGCTACACTGCTTGTGAGCTCCAGGAGAGGAGCTATGGGAAGCAGAGGCACTAGGGGTTGTGGCCAGTAGACTGCTGTCTCACCTTGGAGATAGACAGGCAATTGTGAAATCCAAGGGGAAGTCAAGGGATGGAGAGCTGGGGACGGAGTCCTCTATAAAGCCTGAAGTCCATCTAGAATGGTTTATCTGCTTCCTCAGAGGAGCAGGAATATGGAGATATCTAACTGGGAGCAAAGTTCAATATGGATGAGTCTACTGGTCCCAATAGCAGACATATCCTCCTTTTAATGATACCCTAGTTTCACTTAGCTACATATCCCCCACTCCAGGTCCAGAGGCTATGGGGGGAAGGAGACTCAATTTTCTAGCTCCAGGATAGACCTGACAGTGTTAAGGGAAGGCTATGGACCTTTTAGTTGCTGACTACACATCCAAGCCAATCACTGCCCTACCTTTCCTGATCTTAGGAGCTGGTTTTGGAAGGGATATGTGATGCAGCTGAGGCCCATGAGTTAGGAGGGGATGCACACTGAGCACCTCTGGACTTGGGGACCAGTGTTGCTATACCAATACACTCCTGGCCTGAGAACGAGCAGAGACACCCACAGGAGCAAGACAAAAGACCTGCTACAGAGGACAGCCAACCTTTAGAGAGGCAACTGGCTATTCTCTTCTGTGTGCTCCTAGTTCCTTTTGTGCACACTGAAATATAGCCTTCGGATCAAGACTAAGGTGAAGAGCTAGGATCTTTGGGTAAGGAGAATCTTCGTTTAGATTCCAGGAAGGTGGGCTGTCAGGTTTTAAACCTGCAAGAAGCCCTTCTTCAGTCCCTTGGACTCTGTGTGGGGTGACAAGGGAGACCAGCAGGTGGCTACAGGTGAGCTATGGATCATGTAAGACTTCCCTTGGGATTTCAGATACCACTGTGTGGGGAGGAGAGTTTAGTACTACCTTAGAAACAGAATGAATGCCCCAGCTAACCAGGAGGTTAGGAGGTCCATCAAGGAGTTTACTGTAACTAATAAAAGACATGTGCCCTTACTCAGATCCTAGTCCAGTGAAGCCAATGGGTTCACTCACATTCATAAGAATAATAACAAGGTCAATAGACTTAGACAGGAACGGCAGCTAGTGTGCATTCCAGGTGTGCTCTGGACTAATGAGGAAGTTCAGGTGCACAGTTGTCCTGCCGAATGGCTCAACCTGAGATGCTATGCCCCAGCTGCTGGGTCTTAAATCCCATCACTTAAATGAGATACAAACACAGAGCTTCTGAAAACTCCCAGCCTAACCTCAGAAGGACAAAAGATGAGTAAAGAGGAATACCGTCTTGTCCATAACTGTTGCAAGATGACCTCTTTTGGGCAACCTGGTGTCTGCTCAGGCCCTGATGCACCCGCAGCCCCATTAGGACAGAGCAGCTGGGACAAGGAGGCGACTTGGAGCCCACCTCAGGGTTCTCCTCACATACGTGTAACGAGAGAGGGTTGTTAAATGTTAGTTTTCTATCCAGGACTGCTCTAGTTCAACCCACCCTAGGTGCAGGAGGCCAGTGAGCTTGCTTTGACTTTGCTAGCTATTAGGACTTAGGTTCAAGTGCAGGTCAATGACCAGTCTGGGAAGCTGTCAACCTCGCGATGGTGGACGCTTCCCCTCACAGTTCCTGAATCTTACAGGGTTTCCAAATCTTTCTTCAGCTGAGAGCGGCCACTCTTACTACAGGGCCAGCATTTTGGGAATGTCATCTGTGGCATACTGGAAAGGGCAGAAAAGTTCCTCCTACCTGTACCTTGGTCTTGTAATTGAAAAGTTTTATTAGGAGAATTTTAGTCTCCTTCGTTAGTCGTCATTGTTTGGTTTGGACTGCCCAAGTATCATTTCTTTTTTCCATCTCCTCTTTGCTTTCTTTTATAAGACAAAGGTGCCATGGGCTTTGCTTTAACTTGGTTAACAGTGATTCTATGGCAATGTATTAAATTTCTTTCCCCTAAGTCCACTGAAGTCTTTTTGGACTTGAAGAGAGCTTTTTAAGAAAGAACTTGCTCATTCAGCAGGATTTTCCTCCCCACCCCAAGCTCTGGTTCTGACCTGGAAAAAATAAGAGTGAGAAAGAGCAAGAGAATCTTGCAGTCCTGACGCTCAACTTCTTAAACCACAAAAAAGGACCTTTCTCCAGTAACGTAATCATGGAGATTTCTGGCACCCTGGTCTTTCAAGAAAAATACATCCATCTGCTGGCACAGGAGCCCATCAAACTAAATCCTGTTCAGCATGGAGTTCCCGATTCATTAGTGTTGGAAAGTCTATAGCGAGGCTGGCCGCTCCCACTGGATGACGCCTCCCTGCAGCGCCAGCTGTAAACGCCACAGCTGTGTTTTCACTTAAGGCTACTTCTCCTCCTGACTCCACCACACCTTCTTCCAGAAGCTTGTTCTATTCTCATTAAGACTAAAATGACAGCACAAGGATTCTTCGATGCTGAGGTCTGACTTGCTCAGAAGCAGCAGTCTCTCTAGAGGTCAGTTTCCTGGGGAGAGTTGCTCCTTAGGGAGGAGCCTGAGCCAGCAAGCCAGTCTAGGCAGCAGTTGTGCTACCTGGCCAGCCACCTTCTCTAATGGGTCGCTTCATCATTCACCAGCAAGACCATGCTTACAACGGGGCCACACAACTTTTTGCCTCCTCCACTGGTGGGAACAGTAAGGACTGCCTGTCTTCCCTTTCAGGGTCTACTTTAGCAGATAAAGTCCCTGTGCTCCAGTAGCTTCCAGATCAGCCTCCACCCAGACAGTGAGCCCTATTTGGGCATCTCTAATTCTCAAGGTGACAACAATGAAAAACACAAGCGCTAATGAGCAAATCTGCAGTGTCACATGCAGTTCATGAGTCTGCAGCTAACCTGCTCAGCTTCCTTAAAGCTGGGGAAATTTTGAGTTTTTGTGGCCAAAGAGTGCTGGACCATTACAGTAAATTTTTCTTCTTCTTCTTTTTTTTTTTTTTCTGAGATAGAGTCTTGCTATAGCTCAAACTGATCTGAAATTCACTATGGAGTCTCAGGGAGGTCTTGAACTCACAGCTATCCTCCTACTTTTGCCTTCTGAGTGCTGGAATTAATGCCATGTGACATCACTCCCAGCTAAATAACTGCTTCTGCTCAGAGCTCTAGGGCCTCAGGTTAACCACTGTTTGGGGGCGGATGTTGCCCAAAGCTGTGTTCATAGGAAAGTCAGTGTTGACTGTGGGACTGCATTTGGCTCCTCCAGTTGCATGTGGGGGTGTAGCTGAGAAAGACACTGTCTAGGTGTCTTAGTGCCTAGAGCATTACTTGTCTTGTTCCGCCTACTTCATCTATTCTAACGTTGTGGTCTTGCTCTATCTAGACAGTAGAGAATCCCATGCTGCAGACCTTGTTGGAATCCTCACTTCAAAGTGCCTGTTATAGGGCTTCCTTCACACACAGAGAAAAGGGAAGGGAAAGGAGGAAGCTGGCTATCCACTCACTGCGGAGATGCTCTGGCTTTACCTGGAGCTCAGCGAGGCCCCAGGAATGTGACATGTCCTTCAGATTGGCCTGCCCACTGGTAGGATGACCTTCAAGGTGCTTTAATCACATTCCTCCATTCTCATCAAAGCTTATCTTAAGACACAGTTTTATACAACCTCTCTCTGCCGTAAGTATACAAATTGTCCGTTGTGGCATTTAATGTCCCCCACAGCAAACCTCATGTGAGAAACTGCTATTAGTACTAGGAAAATACTTTTCAGCTTTCAATGAGGTTATAAAAACAAATAACCTTATAAAATCTCCTTACCCTCAGGTAAGACTACTTTTGCCTTTGAGATATTGAAATCAGAAAATCAGATGCCTAAGCCAGACATGGTGGTGCACATCTTTAATCCCAGTACTTGGGAGGCAGAGGTAGGAGGATGGGCATGAGTTTGAGGCCACCCCGAGACTACATAGTGAATTCCAGGTCAGTCTGACCTACAGTGAGACCTTACCTCAAAAAACAAAACAAAACAAAACAAAACAGAAAAAGAAAAAAAAAGAAAATCAGATGCCTAGTCTGTGCCCACAGATATTAGAGAACTCATGTTACCTCTGTCTCCCTTCCTAGCTTCTGACCGCCTGTCTTCTTATTGCAATCATTTCATTGTTATTTCCTCTGCTACAAGTCCTCAAATTCTTCTTTGGAAATAGCTGAGAGTGTTCACAAAGCAATATTCTTTAAACACAAAGCAAACATACACAAAGTTCGAGATCTAGGCAGGTTTGAACTTGACTAGACAATGACCATGACGGTGGCAATCAGTTCATGGAGGAAGGAAAACAGGACATTCCCATGCAGTCCTCAGAGCCAGTGATCAAGCTGGCTCTCTTCTTGAAAAAACAAGAGAGAACAGAACGATCTCCCAGGGAATTGGCCTCAGTTTCCAGGGACTTGAGGAGTTATGTAAGCCAAGCCAGGAGCCAGCAATTCTGCCTGTCTCTGTTCTCTCTCTGAGTCTGAGTGGAGGTGGGCTCTGGGGCCTACACTCTACCTGTGTCATGGCGAGCAGTTCCTCTGTGTTTCTCTGGTTCCTGCAGGGATGTGGCTTCTTTCTAGGCTTACTGGAGGAATGCATTCATAACCAGTCCTGTTCTGTCTGTCGGCAGAGAAGCTCTGCTTCCAGAAGAATGGGTGTGAGCACCATCAGATATTTTAATGAGGAGCACAAGTGGCAGTGAAGAATTCTCAAAGGTTGTCCTACACATCAGCTATCAGGGTTCATAACTAGATTGTGGCTACCTGGCTTCCTTTCAGACAGGGCCAGAAGCCTAGACAACATTGTTCACAACAAGACTGCCATCTTAGGTCCCTTCTGATCTTAGGCCAGCCAATCTGCCCCTTATCCACTGCCTGCTCCCCTGCTTCTACCACTTTGCTTCAACCTGCACCAGCTGGCTTCTCATGCAACTCCTGGCATGAGAATCCTTCTAGTACTGCCACCTACACAAAGCCATTATCTTAGACTGCTTAATGGATTGTATAACACAATGCTGGAGAGACACCTAGGAGGCCTGAGGCTACCTGCAATATCTAAGGGTAACCTGAAGTTCCTATTCCCAGGCAAGATCACTACATGTGTCCTTTACCTATTTCTTTATAGAACAAACATCAATCTAAGACACTGTCCTACCTTCTGTGGTAAAAAATCAAGGAACACATGGGTGTCATGAAGACAGATGTTAAGACAGTACAATTTAGAGTTAAGACAAAATGCAATGTCTAAGAAAAATCTTAAGAGATTCATGGAAGGTAATAGTGAGGGCCAGGATCCAATGAGAAGAAAATGAACACTTTCTCTACTTGTCTTGCTAACTGAAAATTAAGATTTCTTGAGAGAATCCTTGGATAATCTCATCCTTTGTGAAACTATATACAATGTCAAATATATTAGAATAGTTTAAGCTGGGCATGGTGGTGCACACCTGTAATCCCAGCACTCAGGAGGCAGAGGTAGGAGGTTCGTTGTGAGTTTGAGGCCACCCTAAAGCTACATAGTGAATTCCAGGTCAGCTTGGGCTAGAATGAGACCCTACCTCGAAAAACCACACACACACAAAATAAATAAATAGAATAGTTTAATTTCATAATCATCTCAGGGAATATTCTATAAAAAAGAAACTTGTATTCCCTTTAATTTCCTTTATCTGTCTGGGATCTCTGGGGCTACAACTCAGGTGACAGTCAGAGGCTCTCCAAGTTCTACTTTGTAGTCTAGTCTAGATCCTTCCCTTAGTCTAACTTTCTAGCTGTCCTTTTAACATTCAAAAGGGTTCACACTTTTGGGTCTACCTTTCCATCCAGAGCCAAAGGAAGGAACTTGTTTTGTATCACTATGAAACAGAAACAGCCATAGGAGGTTGCTTAGTTTAGGAGGAAATAGTATGACTTCCTCAGGCCATCTACCTTTGAGTCCTGGCTTTACTTCTTGTTAGGTATTTTACCTCTTTGTACCTCATTTCCTGCTTTTGTAGAATGGAGATAATGTCAGCACCTTCTTCACAGGATGTTGTAAAATTTAAATGAGGAAACCATAGGAAAGCAGGCACATACACATGATTGACTATGAAGTGATGAGGCCTGGTGACAGTCCTGCTAATGAACTGAGCACTGCATGAAAAACATGATATGCTGGAGCAAGCTTACTGGATCAATCCAAAGGGATCACTCATTTTCATAATTGCCGCATTCAATTGATTACTTAGAGTAGTATTTTAGAAACCACTATTTCTCTGTAGACCTCCCTAATGCATGCAACAGGAGGGCCCCAGGCTTCTGTGGAATCCCACAGCACTTGCACTGTGGCTAGGCTGACAGAGGCCCCTGTCTCATAAGGGTATTTATCTATACCCACATCAGGGAGGCTGTATATATGTCTTCAGCTGAGGCATAGTGCTTCAAAGCAATGTTTCCACCAGGCATGGTGGCACACACCTGTAACCCCTGCACTCTGGAGACTGCAGTAGGGGGAAAGAGAGTTTAAATCCAGCCTGAGCTTCATAGTGAGAAATTTGTCTCAAAACCAAACCAAACCAAACCTAAAAGACTGGGGTGTAGAGATAACTCAGTTGGTAAGGTGCTTGCCATGCAACCATGAAGACCTGAGTTCCGTGAGAGGGGTCTCAAAAAATAAGGTGGAGAGTGATTGATGAAGATACCCAATGTCAACCACTAGCCTCTATGCTCATCACACACAGGCATATTGGCACACACAAATATGTAGACACACAAATGCAAAATAATCACTAAAGCTAAAAGCAACTGGCTGGGCATGGTAGCACACACCTTTAATCCCAGTACTCAGGAGTCAGAGGGAGGAGGATTGCTATGTGTTTGAGGTTAGCCTGAGGCTGATGTGAGTTACAGTCAGCCTGGGCTAGAGTGAGACCCTTCCTCAAAGAAGAAAAAGCAACCAAAAACAAAACTAGGGCTGTAGAGATGGCTTAGTGGTTAAGGCGTTAGCCTGAGCAGCCTAAGGACCCTGGTTCAAATTCCCCTGGACCCACATAAAACCAGATGGACAAGGGGGCACATGTGTCTGGAGTTTGCAGTGGCTAGAGGCTCTGGCGTGCCGTTCTCTCTGTCTCTGACTCTTTCTTTCTCTCTCTCTCTCAAATAAGTAAATAAGTCAATCAATCAATCAATCAATAAATTAATTTAAAACAACCTCCCCCCCAAAACTAAAAGAAACTAACCACTAACCAAAATAAGCAGCCAATTTTCCCATAAATAAAACACCTAAACAAAAGAGCCAAAGGAGAAACCAAAGAAGGAAGGGCTTGCTGTGTTGGCAGATGTGCTTCATCATGGCGCAGCACAGACAGAGCCTTGGCACCAGCAACCATGTGTCTAGTAATGTGTGCCTGGGGAGGAAAGGCCACAGTGACATGCTAGAGCATGACCCTGCCTGGCTTAGACAGTCCAGAAGCTGGAAAACTGCTGCCACAGCGCTCTGACTCTTATCATTGATCCTAAAGTTGGAATGTGTCTCCAGATGCCCAACTATCATCCTGTCCCAAACAGACTATATTCTAATACACAAGTCCAAGTGATTATTCTTTGTAAGCCCCACAAGCCTCTGTTAAATTAACACGCTCAGGGCCGGAGAGATGGCTTAGCGGTTAAAGTACTTGCCTGCGAAGCTTAAGGACCCAGGTTCCATTCCCCAGTACCCACGTAAGTCAGATGCACAAGGTGGCACATGCATCTGGAGTTTGTTTGCAGTGGCTAGAGGCTGTGGTGCATCCATTCTATATCCACCTTTCTCTCTCTCTCTCTCTCTCTCTCTCTTTCTCAAGTAAATAAATAAATAAAAATAAAACAAAACTGCAGTTTCTCTGCCATAAACAAACACTTTCAACCATGGCCATGTAAGGCCCTGCAAGGAGCAGTGGGAACCACAAGCTCCATGTACAAGTCAACACTGCCAAGAGTGTCATGTGTCCAGTTGCTATGGCCCCTGTTTAAGAGGAGGGGGAAGGGATGGAGAGATGACTTAGTGGTTAAGGCACTTGCCTGTGAAGCCTAAGGACCCACGTTCAATTCTCCAGGTCCCACATAAACCAGATGCACAAGGTGACACAAACACACAAGGTGACACACACACACACAAGCTGGCACATGCATTGGGAGTTCAATTGCAGTGGCTGGAGGCCCTGGTGCACCAGTTCTCTCTCTTGTGCACATGTTCCCTCTCTCTCTCACACACACACCAAAAAAAATAAAAAAAAAAATGGGGGGGAATGGATGGATGCTCAGAGAGGTGAAGTAATTTGCTTGGTTGGTCAAGGTCAGGCACTAGGCCAAATAGGAAATAGACCCCACTAGCATCTGACTATGAAGTCTATGAATTTGCCATGCATGAGGACCCTACTGGATATGCCTTCTTCTGTATGCAGGAGCACTGTGGTGCTGGGCCTGAACTCTGATGACTTATCTTTCCTCTAAAGTCAAATTAACAGAGGACAGCAAATGGCACTCAGGTGCCAGTCTTGCTGGGGCTCACTGACAAAGGGGCTTTCTTCCATCTGCTTTCATTTAAGACAAGAAGCCTCTACAAGTGGGTGAACAGCATGGACCAGCCAATGTCAGGGAAGGGGTCTCTCAGGGAGGCTTGCTGGAGGCAGTGTCCAGTGTGGAGACTGGATAAGCTAGGTAAGCCCTCTCACGAGGGAGTGAGGGACACAGGTATGCTGGGTCCACTTTTCCATTCAACAGGCCTGCCTTCCATCAGCATGGCTCAGACACACAGTAACATGAAAGGACCTAGAGCCAGCCAAGGGCTTCTTACGCTCAGGGTCTGATTAAGGCTGACAGAAAAGAATGTTAGTTAGCTGGCCAAAGTACTGACTAAGTGACAGGAATCAAGTAAGAAACAAAACGACAAAAGCTAAGGTTAATCCAGGATCTATTACTACCTCCTTAAGAAATGGGCTGATGGTGCTGAGGAGATGGCGCAGTTGGTAAAGCACTTGTTGCTCAAGCATGGGGAACTGATTTTGCACCTCCAGAACCCACAGAAATGTTGGGCAAGCACAGCAGGCTGCCTGTAACCCCAGTACTAGGGAGGTAGTGATAAGGCATGCTGGCTAGCTTGACTTACTGAATTGGTGACCTCTGAGTTCAAATGAAGGACCCTGTCTCAATAAATAAGGTGCAGAGTGACAAAGGAAGACACCCACCATGTGTACAGGTACCTACACACATGCAAACACATGTGCATGTAAAAAAAAAAAAAAGGAAAAAAGATATGGGCTGGAGACACGTGTCCAATTTATATTATTCAGGGCATAGGACCCATGGGTGACATCATCTGTAAAATGAAGGCATCAGAAAAACTATTCCCTGAGGAGCCCCTGGATCTCTGTGTCACAGTTCTGAATGCACTGCCTATGACACTGGGCACGTTATAAACACTGTCTGATTCAGGGGAAAGGCTGCCAGAGTCACATGACTCAGCAACATGACTCCATGGAGTGGAAACTCAGAAAAGGAG
Organism: Orientallactaga sibirica; assembly: GCA_036365145.1. Lineage (NCBI taxonomy): Eukaryota > Metazoa > Chordata > Mammalia > Rodentia > Dipodidae > Orientallactaga > Orientallactaga sibirica. The sequence continues at coordinate 12,040,093 of JAEOAD010000044.1, forward strand.
CCAGTAGAGCAGCCCACATGGAGTAGAAGAGACCTGCCCCAAGTTCTCACATGCTATGGAGAGAGTTCCCATCAGTATATTCCAAGTCCCTCTTGAGCCTTAAGTAACAGATGCTCACTGACCTCAATACATCTCCTTGTGCTTACTGTGCAATGTGTGTTCCTGCTGGAGTCTCAACAGCCTCTCGGGGTGCATGCAGCTACCATTCCTACCCGACAGCTAGAACCCAGAGGCTCCTGGTGTTGAAGAAGCTTACTCTAAGTCCCATGACTATGGCCCTGGGTCTGGTTTAGGACTTTATCATGAAAAAGGCAACAGAGCTTCAGCTCCCATCTGCCAGACACTAACCTGAGACCTCTGCTGATTTGTCTTCCTTCCTAGGCCCTGGGAGATGTATGCTGTGAACTGCTTTTTGACAGCATGTAGCCCCTGAGCCAAGAACTGGCCATATCCCAGGGACAGTGCTGGCATTCTACACAGGGGAATTAAATAGCACCTTTTATTCAGAGACATTTAAACTGCAAAGATGGGACAGAAAGTTTCCATGTCCCCATTACCCAATGTCCATCAAAAGTTACGTTTTATGTGATTATAGTATTGAGCCCAGGAAACTGTGGTTGGCACAATGTGTCCAGATCTGGATTACTTTGCACACATGGTTGGATGTGTGTAGCGGCTACTGCTACCCAGAGACAGAATGTCCTCTCAGGACTCAGGTCTCTTTCCTGGCCCCACCAACCTTAAAACGTGACAGCCACCTCTGTGGTCTCCCTCTGTGTAATTCTGTCATTGCAAGAATATTCTATAAATACAAGTAGCCCTTCAAACTTTTCCCATGATTAGGACTTGATATATATTTTAAATCTGTAGAACATAAAACCACAGCAATCACATCTGACAAGCAGAAGGAAAAGTAAGTGGCAGGAAAATGCTTCTTAGCCCTGCCACTCAGCTTTGTGCCCTTGATAATTAGTCAACCTGGAGCCTCAGTTTCCTCATCTGCAAAAGTGGGTATAGGGTTTCAGAATAAAACAAGGTAGCATATGAAAGCACTTGGCAAATGGGAGGCTCTCAATAAATTCTAGCCGTTTGTTATGATTAATAAAGAGCCAGGGAAGCTTCTGAGCTTTATTGAAAACAAGGATCTTGCCGGTCACAGACGATTAAGGAAATGACCACACCAGCCCTTAAATGACCCCAGGATTTTCTTCCCCTGGGCTCCCAAGACTCCACTGTGGGGACTTCTACAGGGTGTTTCCAACTGGCATCTCCATGCGTGCAACCCCATGAGAACAAGCATCATGTCATGCCAGATTTCTGGGGCCTGGAATTTGGGGGATGGGAGACACTCTCTGCTCAGCACAGAGGCCTCTTGAGCAGCCGGACTTGTATGAGGCTCTGGCAGCTCACTGAGCTCAGAGGGGGGGCCAGTGCCAAAGAGGGCAGGGGTCAGATGAATGACTGAATTAGGTGCTGCTTGGATACCTCGCCCCCCTGCAAGCTCGGCATCACTCAAAGGCTGCATGTGTGAAGAGGGACAATGGCCTGCACTGCACACGGGGTCACCTCTACTATGATTAGCTATGGAAATCTCAAAAAAAAAAAAAAATCTCCTCCAAAATCACATATGCAAAGACTCCATTATACAGTTGAGAGAGCACTCGACTTTGAGCTTTTGGTAGCTGGAGACCCAGCACAAATGGCTGACTATATCTTAAGCAATATGCTTATGGCCCATTGAAAACAGGACAAAATGGGGCATTCAGGATCCTTCAGGATTTATTGAAAGTGGCATTGTCTGTGCTTCTGCATGGCACCAGCAGGGGTGGGATGGGGGCGCTCTTCTTGATGGCAAGGTCACCTCTGTGTCTCCTGTTCCCTGGGACTTTTCAACTCCCCTGGCCAGTATTCACTCAACTCAAATTTTCTCCTTTGAAGTTATAGAATACAGCCTCATCGATCACTGACACATTGGGTTTCAAAAGGACTGGGAGTAAATTCTCTTTTTCATTCTTTCTCTCTAACAAGCGAGGAAGACTCAACTGGGAAGAGAGAGTGACTAGAAGGTAAGGAGGGAGGGGAGCAGGCCAGAACCAACATGGCTGGCTTTTCCTGTTCCATGGTGAGTGCCTGGGATCACTGCAGGGGGAAAGGGACTCTCATGAAGTGCCACTCACTGCTCTTTAGTGCCCATGTAGCTCACTGGCCTCTCCAACTGGACTTTACATTGCTTGCTAATACTGTGTGCTGTGCTCTGAGAGGTCCAAGCAACCTGATGCTCCCAGCAGAGGCAGGCACCTGTCTGGGCAGGGGAGAAGATGGACACAGCCTTTGGTCTTCATGGGCGCCTTTAACTGCATGGCTTCACGCTGGAGGTCCCCAAAAGATGCCTGCTTGTCCTCTCTGGGAAGGAGGCCTCTCCTGGTGGCAACACTTTCCCCCACTGTCCAGGCAGAAACTGGCCATGTCTCCTTCTCAGCCTCTCTCACTGGTTTCCTCCTTCCTGTCAGCTATGTGGCCTCAGGCCAGTGCCTCACCTGGTGACTACTGCAGCCTTCTCCTGCCTTCCTGGATGCCACAGCTGGACACCTTCCAGGTCAGTCTCGACAGATCTGCTAGAGGAGGCTCTGAAGTCAAGCTTCCATTCCATCTGCCCGTGTGCAACATGCTTCTACAGAGCCAAACTGAAATCAAGAGAACACTCATGCTTCAGGGCAGGGTCTCCTCCAAGATCAGCCCTGATTACATCTCTACTGCATTGCAGCCACACCAGTGGCTTGCACATTCCGCAACATAGCAAGACACTGCACTGCTTTGCCTGGATCATGCTCAGAGAAGCCATTCTCAACCCACTCTCTCTCACTGGTTCTCCCTGGCTGGAACAGGGATCCTCTGTCAGTTCTACTATCTCAGCATGCTCACATACTGGGCCCTGTGCTTGTTTGTTATTTATTTATTTATTTATTTATTTATTTATTTATTTATTTATTTATTTATTTATTTTTGGTGTGTATGTAGTATTACAGTGTGGTATGTGTATGTATAGCATATGCATGTGTATGTGGGCAGACATATATGCCCCATGCTGATGTGCAAAGGCCAGAGAATGTCAGGTGTTTTCCCTGTTGCTCTTGTGCTTTATTTCCATAAGATGGGGTCTCTTAGTGAAGGAACTGCTGTTTTTTGGCCAGACTGGCTGACTAACCAGCTCTAGTAATTCTCCAGTCTCCATCCCCAAAAGGATGGGATTACAGGCACGTGTGGCCATATCCAGCTTTTAGATGGGTGCTGGGGATTAAACTCACACCAGCTCAGGCCCTCATGTGTGTGCAGCAGGCTCTCTAACTGACCTAGCCATTTCCACAGCCTCTTGAATCCAGTGCTTCTCAAAGATAGGGCTGGGTTCTATCTGTTCAACAGTGGCTGACTCTGGGTTATCAACATTTTTTTTTTTGAGGCAGGGTCTCACTCTAGCCTAGGCTAACCTGGAATTTATTATGTAGTCTCAGGCTGGCCTCGAACTCATGGTGATCCTCCTACCTCTGTCTTCCAAGTGCTGGGATTAAAAGCATGTGCTACCACGACCAGCCTGGGTTATCAACATTTTTCCAATGCTTCTGCTGCAGTGTATTTTCCCATGGATGGAAGAAGGCAGCCTCTACTTAGCTTGGCTGAGGGTGGTCATTTCACAGATTTTTATCAAACATTAGCTGCACATCCTTCCCAGGCAAGCAGTCTTTGGCCTCTCACCCATAGCAGGCTTTCTCCCCACCACGTGGGACTCCAGCTGTTCTGAGGAAAACCCAATTCCAATGACAGTTATAACCAGTGAGCTGCCTTGTTGACTGTAATTTTCTAAAGCCTCTTGGTTATGAGATTAAAGCATGATTGAGTGAGTCACTGACATGAGAGCTTGTGTGTAATCGGCAAAGTCCTATGCTTGCTACCACTGGCCATCCCGATTCTGGGCAACTGTCAGGAGGACTTACCTAAAAAGTTGAGAGGTTTTTGTCCTTATCATCCTGCTCCTCCTTTTCAAAACATACAATCTTCAGTTTTATGCCAAGGCTTTAGCCAGAGATCTGCTTAAAAGCTACTCCTCAGGCAACTTCTGAGGCACACACTTCTTTGCAGAAGATGGCTCCTGGAGGGCACTCTGCCTGGCAAGGCCTCCAGGTCCTGCTCTACCCCCCAATTCTGCTGCTCAAACTGGGAAGCATATGTACAAAGAAAGAGAGCATAGAGACAAATCCTAAAACTATCAAACTTCCGAAGAAAATCTGTGATCCCAGGTTACTCAAAGATTTCTTATGCCAGGAATGGGGGTGAATGTCTGGCTTCTCAGAATTTGGGAGGCTGAAACAGGAAGATAGTAAGTTTGAGGCCAGACTGGGCTATAGCAAGACCCTGCCTCAAAAGCAAAACAAAACAAAAACAAAATCAAAAGACAAAAAAATGAGCTGGGTGTGGTGGTTCACACCTTTAATCCCAGCACTTGGGAGGCAGAGGTAGGAGGATCATTGGGAGTTCAAGACCAGCCTGAGACTACAGAGTGAGATCCAGGTCAGCTTGAGCTAAAGTGAGACCCTATTTCTATAAAACTAAAAAGATTTCTTTAGGAGCTGGAGAGATGGCTTAGCGGTTAAGTGCTTGCCTGTGAAGTCTAAGGACCCCGGTTCAAGCTCGATTCCCTAGTACCCAGGTAAGCCAGATGCACATGGTGGTGCATGTGTCTGGAGTTTGTTTGCAGTGGTTAGAGACCCTGGCATGCCCATTCTCTCTCTCTCTCTCTCTCTCTCTCTAATAAAATAAGTAAATAAAAATAAAATCAAGAACCATACATATATATATAAAGATTTCTTACACATAACACCAAAACCACAATTCAAGGCAAAAAATCAATTGAACTGCTTCAAAATTAAAAATTTCTGCTTTTGAAAGAGGATAAACTGCTGGTAGCACATGCCTTCAATCCCAGCACTCGGGAGGCAGAGGTAGGAGGATCACTGTGAGTTCAAGACCACCCTGAGACTACATAGTGAATTCCAGGTCAGCCTGAGCTAGAGTGAAACCCTTGAAAAACCCTTGAGAAACAACAACAACAAGGATAAAGTAGCCACAAAGAGATAAAGAGAATGAAAAGTTAAGCCAAGAACTGAAGAAAATATTAGCAAATCACCTATCTCATAGCTAAAATATTTTTGAGAAAGAGGCAGAGAGGGATGAAGGGAGGGAAAGAGGGAGGGAGGGAGGGAAGGAGGGGGAGAGAGAGAGAAAGAGAGAGAGAGAGAGAGAGGGAGAGAATGAGTGTGTCAGGGCCTTCAGCCACTGTGAATTAACTCCAGATGCGTGCACCCCCTTGTGTACATGTGTGACAATGCGCACTTTGTGTCACTTTGCATCCGGCTATGTGGGACCTGGAGATTTGAACATGTGTTCTTAGGCTTCACAGGCAAGCTTGTTAACCGCTAAGCCATCTCTCCAGCCCCAAAAAATATTTTAAAAAGGAATGAAGTTATGAAGAGATGAACAGACACGTCACCAACAAAGATAGGCAGATAGTGAATATGCACATGAAAAGATATTCAACCTTGCTAGTCATTCTGGGAAATGAAATGAAAGCCATGATAGATACCACATTACACATCTGTAAGCACAGCTAAAAACAAAAGAAACTGGTAATACCACAACATGTAAAAAAGCAAGGTATCCAAAATCTTTGGACACTGAGGCAGGAGGATTATGAGTTCAAAGTTAGTTTGGACTCTTAGTGAGATTCTGTCTCAAAAAACAAAAAAATAACTAAGTGTAGCCGGGCGTGGTGGTGCACGCCTTTAATCCCAGCACTCGGGAGGCAAGGGTAGGAGGATCACCGAGAGTTCGAGGCTACCCTGGGACTACATAGTTAATTCCAGGTCAGCCTGAGCTAGAGTGAGACCCTACCCACAAAACAAAAAAAAAAAAAAAAAAAAAAAAAAAAAAGTGAAAAAGAATAAAATAGAACCAGTATGCATTGCTGGTGAATATGTACTCGTGGGCACCTTGGAAAACAGTGCTGTTCTTTTCTACAACTGAATGCTCCTAGACAATACCCAAGTAAAATGAAAGCAGCTGTACAAAGGCCAGTGGCTAGTGGCAGTGTTATCCATATTGCCCAACTTGGAAACAACTTCAGCATCTTGGTATATGGACAAATAAACTGTGGCAAAGCTATACAACGAGCCATAACACCACAGATGAACCTCAAATGTATCTTCATGCCTTGTGGAACAAGGTAGACTTAAAAGACTACCCGAATCCATTTCCACTTGTCTGCCTGTCTGGAAAAGCCACAGCTATAGACAGAAAATAGGATAGTGGCTGCCAGGGCTAAGGGTAGGTAAGAAGGGCACACAGTAACCTTCTGAGGTGATATAGCCATTCTATATATAGCTTGACCAAAGTGATGACCATATGACTCTGTGAAGCTTGCAGAACTAAGCAAAAATAGTGAATTTTACTGTATGTAATCACACTTTCATAGAGAAAAAGGTAATTTTGGCTAAATGTGGTTGAAGGTCCAGTGCTGAAGACATTAGGGGATCCTAAGTCATGATATCTCTTAAAAGATAGACCTGAAGCAGGGCGTGGTAGCGCATGCCTTTAATCCCAGCACTGGGGAGGCAGAGGTAGGAGGATCACCTTGAGTTCAAGGCCACCCTGAGACTACATAGTGAATTCCAGGTCAGCCTGGACTACAGTGAGACCCTACCTCGAAAAATCAAAAAAAAAAAAAAAAAAAAAAAAAAAAAAAAAGGTAGACCTGGCTAGGGGAGGCCTAAAGAGTTGATGAAACCCAAACAAGGAAAAAAAATGCAACTCAAGACAATAATAAAACTCCATTTCCAACCTACCATATTAACATAGATTAAGGCAAACCCACAAAACTCTCCATTTGGTGAAAAGACTAACAATACACTATTGTTCCCTGCTGGGGGAAAGCTGCAATTAGTTTAACCTTTCTGGAAAATACTCTGAAAGCCAAAAGCTCTAAAAATGTGTACTCTAGGATACAATATAAAGGTGATGAGTGGCCAGTGGCTTTTTTTTCTTATTAATTTCAAAATGCTTATACAGTAAGCATGCATTAATTTTATAATAAAATAATGATTAATTTTTAAAAGTACCACAGAAAAAGTTAATTTCTTCAAGTTAGTAATTTTAAGAATGCATTTGTATTTCTGAATGATTTTTATTTATTTATTTATTTATTTTGGTTTTTCGAGGTAGGGTCTCACTCTAGTCCAGGCTGATCCGGAATTCACTCTGTATTCTCAGGGTGGCCTTGAACTCACTATGATCCTCCTACCTCTGCCTCCCAAGTGCTGGGATTAAAGGCATGTGCCATAACACCCAGCTTCTGAATGATTTTTAAGCTTCATGGTAAGAATATTAATTATAGCCTGATTTACTTTATTTATTTATTTATTTATTTATTTATTTATTTATTTACTTATTTATTTATTTATGGAGAGAAAGAGGCAGGTAGAAAGGGGGGAAGAGGGAGAGGAAGAGAGAGAATGAGTGGGCACACCAGGGCCTAGGGCCTCTGCAAATGAACCCTGGACACATGCAATACCTTGCGCATCTGGCTTACAGAAGTCCTGGGGAATCGAATCTGGGTTCTTTGGCTTTGCAGGCAAGTGCCTTAACTGCTAAGCCATCTCTCCAGGAGTTCTATAGCCTAATTTATAGCAGCAACCACTGTAACCACCTAACTATAGTAACATTAAGGAGGCATTCTGCACACTGGCTTTTTTGTATAAGGAATATTTTTACAGCTCAGATGTAAGCGACTTTGAGTATGAAATGCAAATCCACACCCCCTTCCCTTCCCTGGTCACAAATCTTACGTCCCACTCATGAATCCACTACCAGCATGACTCAATCTGATCCCTTATTCTTGCTGGTTTCCATCACACACCTAGACAAACTGGACTGCTCCGGCTCTCTGTGGGATGCTCCTCTTACCTGTACCCCAACTCAAATCATCTCCTCTGTGAAGACCAATCCCTAAGTATCACAAATGAGGTGACTTTCCATGCCATGGCTACTATTGGCCATGGCCTTGCACTGTTGCCCTCCCATGTTCTCTGTTAGAGGCAGCCATTCTTTGTAGATGGGGCTGAGAAATGGGGCCCTTCTCAGCATCACTGAGTCCTGTGTCAGGCCTTCCCAGATTATTTTATGGGGGCATATCATTTCACCTAAAAACATCTCTGTGGCACTGGTACTGTCATGATCTCAGAGGCACAGAAGAGCTAATGTCACATCACTAAGTGAACGAACCAGTGTCAGAACCCAGGCCAGACCCAGGGGCCAGGCTCTGAGTTCCCACAGTCCAACGCCACACAAGTGCCTCAGAATGTCTTCACTGACTGGAGGCTGTATTGAGAGAGCTGAGAAGCTGGGCCTGAGGCAGTCAGGAGTGTAAGCATGAAGGAAAGAGGAGTTCTAAATACGGCCCAGGCCAATGGGGAAATGGAGGTGAGGTGTACCATAAGGTGTCAGGCAGCCATGCAGGGCAGCTAAGATGGGCCCATCAATAGGAATCCTCTGGGGAGTCTGTGGTGTGCCCAACAAGCCTGTAGAGAGTCAAGCAAGACTTGGAGCTGGTGTGTGAGGACGAGGTCAGACCTAGGTATGTCTGGATGGAAAACAGAGTTCAGCTGGCTGGGGCAGACTAGTTTCTAAATTGCACATGCGCAGGCTGGCATTCTGAGCCATCAGTCATAGCTCTCTGTAGACACTGTCTGAGAATGATGCAAACTCCTTTATGTTTAGGGAACTGCTGGCTTAAGGCGCCCAGCAGACAAGAAGCCTACAGGTGTTCCTCCATGACTGCCCTCCTTTCCCACCATGGGGGCAGGTTTCCTTTAATCCCAGAGGCCACAATGCAAGGGGTCACGTCAATAATTTCTATTTTTTTTTAGCAGTTTTAGAATTTTATAACATCAAATGGGTAATACCCATTTTGTGAGGGAGAGAACTTTAAACAAAATGACCAGGTTTCTAGTGGCTAAAGCCATAGCTGGTGTTCTTACAGAAAACAGCGGAGGAGCTGCTTCCATATGGGCCCAGACTACTCTTGTACCCCATCTTCCATTTGTCTCTACTTCCAAGAGACTTTGTGCTGCTCTAGGGGCTAGATTCATGTTCTAATCTTCTCTTTGTCCATATACCTAGTGTGAGGTACTCAAAAATATGTGGGATATTAAAAGGAGAAGCCAAGTAGAATATGCTCAAGTTACAGAATAATTTCTAAGCTCCTGGGCTCTAAGAATGTCTTCTGTCACTTAGAACAGGAGTGGAAAGAGAACTATGGAATAAATCAACTGCCACAATGCTGTCACCTTTCTAGAAGTGTGGGGATCTCTCAAAGAATAATTACTCCAATTTTACACTGTAGACTATCAAATGGGCACCATGCCCCTGGGCCTCTATGGCCTCAGGGTGACATCTGATGACTTCAGTGAAGCACTCACTGTGCTCTTCCTCAGCACCCAGCCCAAGCACCTGTTCCTGAACTGCCTGAAGTGGAGGTTGGAATAGAGCAAGGGAGAAAAGAGAACAGAGAAGTCCAGCAACAAACCAACTAACAACACAAGGAATGAAGACCCGGGGAATGTGAGATGGGGAGGAAGGCCTGAACCATGTGAAGGAGGTCTATTTGCAGCAGGCTTTAGGGGATGAGGACAGGGAAGAACACATAGAGGCCCTGGTTCTACAAAGGCAGGGGATGGGGATGGAGTGGAAGAAGGAAGTGGGTTGGGGGAAGTGGGGTATAGTACAAACAGCCTATAACTGGAAGCCTTTAAAGGCAGGAAGAATTCAGAGCTGACGAATGAAGATTCCAGTAATTTTCACAAGCTGGTCTGAGATAAGATGAGAAAAACTACAATAATTACACATGTTTTTACCAAGTTCAATCAAGTCAATATAAAAACTCTATATTGTGGGCTGGAGAGATGGCTTGGCAATTAAGGTGTCTGCCTGCAAAGCCAAAGGACCCAAGTTTGATTCCCCAGGACCCACATAACCCAGATGCACAAGGTGGTGCATGGGTCTTGAGTTCGTTTGCAGTGGCTGGAGGCCCTGGCGTGCCTATTCTCTCTCCCTTAAATAAATAAATAAAAATTGAAAACCTCCACATTGTGACATTATGTACTTGGTGCTAAAATGTTTTTATACGATGAAGGAGATGACAGATGGCATTTGGCCTGGTAAAAGTTGAGTGGCAGCAATTTTTTATCTTGTCCTCAGCTATTACTGTCATTGGTCCATGATGCCTACAGGTTCCTGAGTGACAAGGCAGAGACAGCATTTGGGGGAACTCAGTGTAGCGGTAGGGTTAGGGCATATAGCAACAGGTTTCGGTCTGGCAAGTAGAGCCCCCAACACACTGAACAGTAAAAACTGAAATCAACTGGGCTGGTACCAAGAAGCAGTCATGGTTGAAATCTACAGGATCAGCTGCAAGGGCTCCCTTTCTCCAATGCAGGTTTACTAACGTCAAAGAATTCCATGTCTCTTATGTAGCTGTTTGGCTCACATTCAATTGACGTGGATGTGACATGGGGGCAGGGCAAGGATGTGCAGTGTGTCCTGAGAATAGGGCTTCCTAACTGTGAGTACAATTACCCCAAGAGGCAAGGTCCCAGAGGGGCCAAATTCCATTCCATCTGCAAAGCCAGGAACATGAAGAATCTCATCTCTGAAAGAATGAGGGCCCTGGCTATGACCCACCCAGCCCCCAGAAGTTTCTATGTCTCATCTGGTCAGCATGAGAACCTTCTGTCTCCTCTTACTGTCCCTTAAAAAGATCAGGGATGTCTGTTTGAGTCATTCGAATGTACACTCAACTCTCTTTCTCAGATGGCCCTGCAGAACAACACAGAACCTCTGCACAGTGGCAGCCATTTCTACTCTGGGCCAAGCTGGGCTCTGCTTAGGATCCTGCGGAGGTGTATAGTCTGGAAGCTGTCTTCAATATCAGACTTGTTCCTTCCAGTCCTCCTGGGACTGGAGGAGCAGTGGGTGACAGATCCTCCATTATCTTTTAGAAGGCAGGTGGGGATGCAGTGCCTTTGCCTTCCCAGTAGCATCTCCCTTTCCTAGGGGAGTTGTGGTGGTGGTGAGTCCATGGCTTCCTGTTAAGAGTCCCTCTGACAGCACTCTCCAAGGGAAGACAACCCAATCTGAGGGGGAACACCAAAGTGCTCTTGGCACTTGAGAAGCTTCCTGGCTCCTCACACCTGTCAAGGCAACTCCACTTGGAGAAAGTCCTCGTGACTGCTTCTTCTAAACACAGAATGCCCTGGCAAGTGACCAAGCACCCAGCCATTTTCTTCACAAGTGGCTTACATGGCACATCAAATTCTCTTTCATAAATGCACCTCTGCTGTAAAGCCACAGTGTCCACTCTCCCAACCACAGCTAGGAGCACTGTGTTTACAAAGACTGGTGTGCACAGTGCTGTTCAGAGGCCTCTAACAAATGTCTGATTAAAAACAAGCATAAGCCAGGAGAGGTGGCCCAGGCCTATAATCCTAGCATTCCAGAGACTGAGGTAGGAGGGGTGCTGTGAGTTTAAGAATAGCCTGGGCTAGAATGAAACCCTAACTCAAAAATCAAAACAAACAAACAAACAAACAAACAAAAAATCAAGCACTGAGCAGGGTCTGGGGGAACAAAGATGAATAGGATGTGGTCTTTCCATTTCAGGAACTCCTAAGAGACAGTGATGCAAATGGAAGATGGCAAGGCCTTTGAAAATGGACAATGATAGGCCACAGGCATACAGTCCTAGGGGCCAAGATGAAATGCAAAGACTAAAATACTTGCAAGAGGTTCATGGATGGTAACAGTGAAGGCCAGGGTCACCCTAGGGGAGAGGGATGGCTGCGCTGGCTCCACATTGGACAAGCAGGGGATGGCAGATACAAATCTGTGTAGACTTTCAGGCCCTGGAGGCTAGGAGAGAGGCGAACCCACAGGCTACAGCAGTGGGACTGCATGGGGTGGAGCTGTACTTTTTCCATCTGTGAGAAATGAGGCTGGACATAGGCATGTAGAAAGAACCAGAAGGCAAGCAAAGGCTTCTGGTGGTAGGCTGAGAGCCAAGCTTGCTTTCTAGAATTCCTTAGAGAGCAGTCCTCAACACTCTGCTGAGGCGCTGCACTGGCCCTGAGGATGGAGAGCAGAAGCACGGGTTTTGGGCCCTCACTGCACTTCCCTGGGAAGGGCACCCAGCAGCCAGGATCACACAGGAACCACTGCTGAGTACCTTGGTTGGTTATCTGTCCCAGGATAGTTTCTGCCTTCTTTCATCTAAACAGTGTCAGAAATAGAAACATTTTCACCTCAGTGACAGGCATGTCCAGTGTTCAGAGCTGAGTTAAGAAGTGCCTTGGCTCCGAGTCACTTTCATCAGCAGGCACCACTTTATCCCACAAGCTGGCCTTTCCCCTGAATCCCATCCCACAAGATCCTCATCAGGCCTGGGATGCCCTTAGCCCTGCTCTTGCCAGTGCATTTGTTTTTGTCTTACAGTGTTTCTGGTTAGGTCTACAAAGTATTCAAGCTCACTTTGTAGCTTTGCCTTTTCAGAGATAGAAGCAGTATTCCTACTGAACTCAAGAGGCACCATATATACTCTGTGAGGGCCAGCCACAATGTCTGAGTCTACATCCAAAAACTTCCGAATACAGCACTTGGAAGGCAGAGGTAGGAGTATCACTCTGAGTTCGCGGTCTGCATAGGATGACAGAGTGAGTTCTAGGTCATCCTAGGCTACAGTGAGACAGTACCTTGAAACAACCAAACTTCCTGAATAATTAGGGTTCTGCTAAGTGTTGAGGAGTGTGAGTAGTGACCGTACATCATGCCTGAAGGAAGAGGATTGTAGGGTTGATAGCAACAAGCCCTCAGTGGAGCTGACCTGACACTGAATGGTATGTGTTAGTTTTTATATGTGGGGTAAGAAGCCACAGACAGTAATCAACTCATGTAAGTAATTTATATATATAACTAGGTCAAGTTTCGTGTTTGTCTCTTGTCCATGCTTTGAGTTGCATAAATATGATTTAATTCCATATGAAATTAAATCACAGTAACTAAACAGTCTAAGTCTCTCTCACAGGAAAAAGGTTTCTAAACCCCATGACTGGAGTTCCTATGCTCTCTCCTTCTCCTGGTGCACTGTGCAGCTCCCCCCACCCGCCCCACTATCCCAGAGGGTCTAGGGGCTGAACAGCTGGCCTCAGTGAGTCTTGAAGTTGTTTGTTTTTCAAGGTAGGGTCTCTCTCTCTAGCCCAGGGTGACCTAGAACTCACTCTGTGGCCCCAGGCTGGCCTTAAACTCATAGTGATCTCAAGCATCCTGAGTGCTGGGATTAAGGGATTAATGTGCCACTATGCTTGGCTGATACAAGGACTCTTTGCTTGGGATTTAGTTTACAAATGAGATGGGGATATTTAAGTGAAAAGTCTGCAGGCTAGGGAGATAGCTCAGTGGATAAGGTGTGTGCCTTGTAAGCATTAAGTGCCTGAGTTCAGATCCTTGGCAACTACAAAATAGCTAAATACTACGGTGTGCGCGCACCTGTAGTCCCAGCATGCCTGTGGTGAAGAGGAAGACGGAGAGAAGAGAATCATCCAGAAACTCATGGGCCAGCTATCCTGGGGACCTTGCTCAAACAAGCTGGAAGATGAGTACCACCACCTGAAGTTGTCTTCTGACTCACACACATTGTCCACATGCGTGCACACACATACTTTTGCTAATGTGTATGTTATCAAAGTAGGAAAACTGGGGGAAATGAGCAGGGTACTAAATATCCTTTAAACCTCAGTGATTTAGGAATAACTTTTAGAATGGAAGCTCTGATGTAGCAGAAGCTCCCTTGACCTGTTTGTCACTACCACAGAGAACGTGTGCCCTGTGCAACCTGGTGGGAAGATTTCTTTCTAAAGGAAGAGGGGCAGAGCTGGGCCAAGCACTGAGGTAGTAGGAGGGTGTGTTCTGTGTTGGTGTTTCTCACCCTGTCTGGGGCCACAAGGCCCTTCCCTATGTGAGGTCATTCCTTACCCAGCTTCATGACCACTTTGATGTTGCTGGCTCCCAAATGTTATGAATGGCTGGCCTCCTAACTAATTTCCAGATCCCCTATCCCAATGCTCACTGCATGGCTCTATCTGTTCTGTCTTCTGCTGGCACCTGAAAGCCAACAGCAAGAGGGACACCATCCTCTTTCTGCTCGGCTTCCTTCCAGATGTTGTTCCCTGGCCAGAGTATAGTGTTAGGGCAATCCACGTGTCTGCAAGCAGCCACATAATTCCCTGCTTATCCCTCCCCTGCTATCTAGGCCATCATTTTCTTTTTCTAAATTAAAAAAATATTTATGAGCATAGAGAGAGCAAGCGAGAGAGATAGAGAGAGCACGCAAGAGATAGATACAAAGAGAATGGTCACACCAAGGTGTCTTGCCCTGCAAATGAACTCCAGATGCATGTGCCACTTTGTGTATCTGGCTTTACATGGGCACCGGGGAATTGAACCTGGACAGATTGGCTTCGCAAGCAAGCAAGATGTTGAGCCATCTCCCCAGCCCTAGCCTATCATTTTTCCCTTCCTCAGGTGAGACCCTCGTCATTGCTTTCTCAGATGATAAGCTTCCTCACTTTTGTTCTTTCAGGAGGCTTTCTGCAATCACTTCGGATCATCCCATGTCCCTGCTCAATTCTGCAGACTTCAAGGCCAAGACCCTACCCCTTGCCCTCTCTCTACACTTCACTATTCAACTAAAACAAAGGGCCATCTCTTACCCCTTCTTTGCCTACGGTCCGCCTGGCTGGCCTCATTGAGTCTTGAAGGCACTTTGGTGTACACACTGCCTTTGCTGGGCAATCGTCCCTGACTTTGGGCTCAGCTTCTCTAAAATAGTGTCCCTGCACTCTGGGCAGAGTTCTGCCATGATACTTCTCATTGTCTGGTAGCTTGGTGGCTTCCTTGAGGCACTTGAAACTTTTTAAGAATGGGGCTTGAGTCTCTCATTTCTTTATTTTTTTATTTTTAGCTTTTTAATTTTTTTTTGTTTATTTTTATTTACTTATTTGATAGCGACAGACAAAGAGGCAGATAGATAGAGAATAGGCATGCCAGGGCCTCCAGCCACTGCAAGCGAACTCCAGATGCATGCGCCCCCTCCTGCATCTGGCTTACGTGGGTCCTGGGGAATCGAGCCTCGAACCGGGGCCCTTAGGCTTCACAGGCAAGCGTTTAACCATTAAGCCATCTCTCCAGCCTCCTATTTTATTTTTTATTTATTAGAGACAGAGAGAGGAAGAGAGGGAGGGAAGGAGGGAGGGAGGGAGGGAGGGAAGGAGGGAGGGAAGGAGAGAGAGAGAGAGAAAGAAAGAAAGAAAGAAAGAAAGAAAGAAAGAAAGAAAGAAAGAAAGAAAGAAAGCAAGAAAGAAAGAAAGCAAGAAGCAAGCAAGCATACCAGAGCCTCTAGCCACTGCAAACGAACTCCAGATGCATGCACCACTATGTGCATATGGCTTACGTGGGACCTGGAAAATCAAACCTGAGTCCTTAGGCTTTGCAAGCAAATGCCTTAACCACTAAGCCATCTCTCAAGTCTGCCCGCCTGCCTGCCTTCCCTCTTTCTTTTCTTTTCTTTTTCCTTTCCTTTCTTTTCTTTCTGTCATTTCTTTATTTTTATATTCTCAGTAACTAGCATATATTGGGCCCCAAAACACAACTCTCTGAAGCTATGCTGAGTGACTCTGAATAAGCAAACTCACCACCTAGGCAACAGCTTGTTCTGTGTTTTAGTGAGGACAAAGCCAGTAAGACTAAGGGGAGCCAGGAAGGATGAATGGGCCTGTCCTTCTCTTTAAATGTCATTCTGTGAACAAGATTAAACAGCAGACAGCTGGAATGCCCATTTCCCCAAATCAGCTGTGTGGGAGAGAAGGAACATACATTGCTACATAGCAGCACTAGGAGTAGGTACAGAGAACAAAGGCCTCCAGCCTCCCTAGAGCTTGTTCTGCTGCATGCAGTCCTTGCTGCCCTATCTGTGAGGACCCTGAAGAGGATGAGTAAGAACCACTACTGTCCCTTTGGCTTTGGGCTGACTAACCAGAAAGAGGGCAAGGGAACTGGTCCTAAAGAGAGGCCCCCCTCTACTTCTAGCTGGCCTGCTAAGCATGGCACTAATCAAAGGAATCATTTACTTTCATTTGCATGAAACCATCCTATGAGCTCACTTAGCTCAACTGTTCTCCATTGTCCAGCCTGGCTTTCCAAGGGAAGTAGTAATGAGTTGCTAAAGGCCACAAAAGAATAGGGCTGAAAAGCTTGCTAGTCAGTTAGCAAGGGTCAGCAACATGTGTGAATCACAAATGTGCTTTGTGTGGCCCAGAGCTAAGAATGGACTTTATATTTTAAATGGCTGAAAAGTAATCAAAGAAAGAATAATATTTGTGAAGTGTGACAATTACATGAAATTCAAATCTCAGTGACCTTCAAGTTTACTGCATCACAGTCACTAGTCTTTTATTTATTTGCTTACAAGGGGGGGGGAGGGAGGGAGGGAGGGAGGGAGGGAGGGAGGGAGGAGAGAGAGAGCGCACTGTGTGTGTGTGTGTGTGTGTGTGTGTGTGTGTGTGTGTGTGTGTTTGGGCAAGCCAGGGCATTTTGCTATTGCAAATGAATTCCAGATGCATATGCCACTTTGTGTAGCTAGCTTTACATGGGTACTAGAGAACTGAACCCAGGCTGACAGGCTTTGCAAGCAAGCACCTTTAACCACTCAACCATCTCCATAGCCCTAGAATCACTTTTATTCATTTGAAGCACTTGGTGCTTTCACATTAACACAGTAGGGCAAGTCACAGAGACTGGACATATAGCCCATGGGCCGATGCCATTTACTAAGTGGCCCTTCCCCAGGAAAGTCTGCCAACCATGATTTAACAGCTGCGATAGGTCAAGGTTATACATATTAGCATTCTATTGCAGCTTGGGTCCTAGGATATTCAAAAGCAATTGCCATCAGCAGAGGTACCTTTGTAATCAAGTCTACAAAGAAACTGCCTGAAGTTTGGGCCTCAAAATTATGTCAAGTAAGACTCATGTACCACAGGGATGAGAACTTAGGCTCCTTTAGTTTGTAGGAATTTACCCCAGAAGATAAAAATACCAGATTTTTTCCATTTGACTTCCAATACCCTCCGACTCTAAAAAGTCCAGTTTCAACTGCCTGCTTGGGGACCTGGCCAACCCTTGAAGGCCTTAGGCATGTTTCTTACAGAAGCCCTCACCTGACTGAAGAGAAATAGGCTTAAGAAAGTCCAAGGTAGCAGTAGTTGTAGTTTCCGCCATCAGCCAGGATTTCTAGGATGTTTTGGTATTCAAGTTCTAATTGGCAGCCTGTGTATCCTTTCTGAAGGCAATACCTAAGACAAAACCCCTGCAAAAGCAACACAAGGCCTTGTGTGCCTCCAAACCAAGACAGTAGTATCATCTTGCTCTCTAGAAGGGAAGCTGCTGAGGGCAGGCCTTGTGTCTGAGCCCCTCCTGAAGGAAGTCTGTCAGTTGGACAGAAGAAGTCAGACAGGACGAGACCCTCTTAGAGCTCCCCTCTCTCAAAGCTCAGGATGCGGATATTTATAAACCACTGTGATTTCTTTTATTCTGAACACACAGAAGTCTGGGCCCCATTATGGGAGCCTCCTCTTATATGTCATTCCTTTACAGGAAATAAGTTAAAAAAATAAATAAAACAAGCAATTGTGTTAAGTCCTTGGACTATCCTGGCAGCAGAAGGCATGGATTCAGAAAGAACCCTCCTAGAAGGGACTTTATTCAATGCAGGAGGCCAAAAAAGCACAAGACAGCATGGAAGACCTGAGGGCAGTGAGGAAAAGAAGAGTTACTTTCTGGAGAAGAACTTTCTAAGAAGCAAGACCCAGATAGAGGGGAGCCATTCAGAGCAAACGAGCCTGCCCGAAAGCAGTACTGCTAGGTCTGTGTTGCAGCGCACCCAGCTCAGCAGATAACACTACAGCAGGTGCCCCAGGGCTAAAGCTCACTGTCTCATGAAGGCAGGCAGCTGAGGTCTAAGCTGGTGACTGCCAACACCCAGTGGTCAAACTTCTCTGCGTTTCTGTGGTTATCATGGCTTCTGTCCCTGACTCTCTAAACAGGCACTATATTAGTGCCACGTACTCCACCCTTACTCACTCCCAGGGTCATCACAATAAACTGATTTCTTGGAAAGGCAAAATCTTTGGTTTGGCCCAAGATTGATCTCTAATTGAGGCTACCATAAAAGGATGTACTTTTTCCAGGACTGCCACCAAAAGCATGGACACAGTGAACTGTGGCAGACAAAGCTTCAGAGAACAACTCCAAATAGTAGTCTACTCAAAAGGCACCAAGAAAAATGGATTTTCTGAGGGCAAAGCAGGCAGTAAGGACAGGAGAACAATTGCAGAGGCATCTGAATGAGACCAATTTAGCTGATTGACAAGGGTCTCACTGGTGTCCTTGGCTGTGGAGATTGATGTCTTCTAACACTGGGGTCCACAGACTTGTTTTCTGGGGAACCAAGCAATGAACTCCAAGGACACAGTGCATTACTTTCAAACCTTAATTAGCTGGAACTTCACTTTTTTCCTTCTCGAGCCAGCATGGTATAAATGGCAAAAGCTGAACAAAGCTGATTGGCTGTCTTGGATATAAGCAACTCATGCAACCTGATTGATGAGTTAAGAGGGGCTGTGAGGTAAAGATATCTAAAGTCTTTTCAGCAATAAAGTTCTGATTCTCAGACAAGCCAACAACTTACCAGCCATCAATGATCTGTGGTCATTCCCCTCAAGTCCACACATCTTCTAAGGATAGCTGAGGTCACCTAATGGTCTTTCCCAGTTCACAGACTCACACATTTAATCCAATTGGCCTTTAAAAAATAGTTCTTTTAAAAAACAATTAGTTTATTTGTGTGCACACACACCACAGTCTCTTGCTATTGCATGCATCACTTTTTGTGGCCAGTTTTATATGGGTTTTGGGGGAATTGAACCTATGCTGAAAGTCTTTGCAAGCAAGCACCTTTAACCTCTCAGTCATTTCCCCAGCCCCTAGTTTGACTTTTCAGTCTGATAGGTAACATCTTTAAAATGTTATTGCAGAAATCCCCTCATTGGCTAGGCTGGAGTAGCAATTGGTTAGTTATTCCAGGAGTCAGGTAAAGAAGGGAATTGTACAGAAGGGGTACATATATAACTAAATATTTTGTGTTGTAACTTAATTTATATGAATGTACATTCCTTTGACAGTCTTTTTTTTTAATGTGAGGTGTTAAAGAAAAAGAAAATCTTGTGCCAGGTGTGGTGGCTCATGCCTATAATCCAAGCACTTGGGACATTGAAGTAGGAATATCATAAATTCAAGGTCATCCTGGGTTTCAAAGGGAGAGATAAAGACAATGCAAATTAGTTTCCTTCTTCCAAAACATTTAACTTATACAAAAACAACAGCTTTCTTTTTAAGGCTTATATTTGATCTGTTGGCTTAATATTTAGTCACATTGCACAATTACTGCAACCTGTGCAACTGGTGTGCCCAACTCTGAGAACATATGCACATCCCTCCTGATAGAGCAGAGGGAGAAGAGTATGCCAAACAGTGTTGTGACATATGGGCACCAAGCACTGCTTCACACAGAAGGAAGGGTGGGCATCAGGTGAGGTGGCATGGGGCAGCCAGGCAGAGTTAAGAGAGCAGGTGGAAGGTTGGAGAGACAGCTCAGTCAGTAAAGTGCTTGCCTTAAAGGCATGAGGACCTGAGTTCAAGCTCTAGAATCCACATACAAATGCTGGCATGCTGGCATGCTGGCATGCTGGCAGGGAGGCAGAGACTGTTGTTGGCCAGCTAATCTAGCTTACATGGCAAGTTCCAAGCCAATAAGAGACCCTGTCTCAAACAAGGTGGATGATGCCTGAGGACTAATACCTGAGGTTGTTCTATGGCCTCCACAGAAATGTGTGTGTGCACGTGCATGCGCACATGTACACACACACACACACACACACACACACGCAAGTGGAGAAGCTAGACTGGAGCTGAGGAGGGAGAGTGCCAGAGGTAGAGAGACAGGTTCTGGTCTCACTAGTATCAACCCAGCTAGTATTTAAAATCCAGAGACCACCCGGATGCCCCCAACATACTACAGGCCATTGTCAAGGCTCTTGGTTTCCCACCAGGAATAGATTGGTAAGGCCCTATTGCTGAAGACTCCACATACTTGCACTGCAAGATCACTGAGAAATCCTGCTAGAGCTGAGCTGAAAACCTCCTCCCTGTAGACCAGCTGACAGAAAACTGGGAAAAGCTATACTGCATGCAGCTCCATGGGAGAGAGAGAAGTCATCAGTGGAGATAAATAATAGTGGACACGGCAAGCCTTAAGTTTGTCCAGCCAGGCCAAATGAGCCAATGGGTGTAATAGTGACATGTCTGCTATGGGCGAAACCAACCACTTTCTAATTTGACTAGAGGCCTGCTCCATGGGAGGGAGTACATGCCTGATATTGAAAACCTATAATGGGGGAGGTCATGAGTCCTAGTGGTGTAACACCTGCTGGTGTCTTGCTAAAAGCATATATTATGTTCACCAAACTGCCTAGTAAGCACTTTTCTTAACATTCATACCCATATATTAATTTTGGTTAGAAGAGCTTCTCTCTTCAGATGGCAGTGACTTCTGGGATGCCTCAAAGGCATCATAGTGCTGACAAGTGACAGAGGAGTGCTCAGCATTAAAACATCTCTATCACCTCTTCCAAGGCTCAGGGTCCCTTGTGAAAGAGGTGGTGGGAAGAATGTAAGAGCCAAAGGAAGGGTAGGGCATTCTGCCAGACACAAAATGGCCTGGACGTCCATGATCTCGCAGTACTTGGCACTACCTACAAAAGACTAGTAGTAGGAGGAAAAGATGATGACATCAAAATAAAAGAAAGACTGATTGAGAGGAGGATGGGATATGATGGAGAGTGAAGTTGTGAAGAGGAAAGGGGGAGAATTATCATGGTTTATTGTATATAATTATGGAAGTTGTCAAAAATTTAAAAAAATTTAAAAGTTAAAAATAAAGAGACCAGAGGAACCCATTCATGTGGTTAGAGGCAATAGGAAGGTAGAGTAGATTTTCTGGAAGGCCAATCTGGAAGCAATGAGCAGCAGAAGAAGATTCTGTGAGAGGTCATTACTGATACCATAAAGAGTGGCTTCAGGGGCTGGAGAGATGGCTTAGCAGTTAAGCACTTGCCTGTGAAGCCTAAGGACCCCGGTTTGAGGCTCGATCCCCCAGTACCCACGTAAACCAGATGCACAAGGTGGTGCATGAATCTAGAGTTCATTTGCAGTGGGTAGAGGCCCTGGCGCACCCTTTCTCCCCCCCCCCTTCTCTAATAAAAAAAAAAGAGTGGCTTCAAAGAGCCTAGTGTAGGACTGAAGTTCAGGAAGCAAGAACTTGGGCTTGATAGTCAGGGAGGTGCTAGTGGATAAGAATAAGAAGTTTGCAGCTGGGTGTGGTGGTGCACGCCTTTAATCCCAGCATTCAGGAGGTGGAGGTAGGAGGATTTCCATGAGATCGAGGCTACCCTGAGAATTCAGAATGAATTCCAGGTCAGCCTGGGCTAGAGTGAGACCCTACCTTGAAAAACAAAACAAAACAAACAAAAACAAAAAAAAGAAGTTTGTGATCTGCTTGCAAGGAAGGAGGAGGCATTTTGTAATCTTCCGGGCTGTTAGTCACTCCCCTTCCAGCTCTTGCCCTCCTTAACATACACTTTGTCAACTGTCTTTTGTGGGTACTGTCACAGAGACAGGCCTGCTCAGGCTGCTGGCACCCAGGCCAGAAGAACAGGAGGGAGAGCTCCAGAAACTACTCAAACACCTGAATACATACAGGCCCAGTTATCTGCATCCCAGAGGAGCTTGCTAACACCTATTTACCAAGTCCTCTAAACAGAAGCTATACAAAGCAGAAGGTAGGAAGAAATCAGAACTTCTACTAGATGACTATAAAATAGGCTTTTCAGTTCTCTCCTAGCTGAGAGACTCAGGGAAAAGGTCTCTGTTCAGCAAGCTGCAACAATGATCTGACAAATAGCTTCCTCAGCCAATCCCAGCAGTCTTACTGCTGCCCACTTGTTTTTCAGACACATGGAAACTTCCCATGGCACACAAGTGCTAGGGAGAGAATGTGGGTAAGAAATAAAATGGAGAAAAAAATTCCAGGATACAAATCATAGGCTCCATTCTTTAACATACTGGCAACAGTGAAGAATTTCTGGATCCTAACCAGTTACTGACCCTGAGGACCTAGAAAAAAAGTCACTTAGGTTTAAGTGACAGGTGCGTATGTCCCAGTGGGTTTACAGCATAGCTGTGACATCTGAGAATTATCAACACTATCCAGGCCATGATGTGCTTCAATGGCCAAACTTCCACAGGTTCCTCAGTCCTATGCTTCTTTAGACATTAATCTGGAATTTGCAAATAGACATTCTCTTAAGGAAATGAGAAATAAAGACCTTTTGTTGAGCTTTCGGATCAGATACTGGCCAGCTGCTTCCTGATTTTTTTTTTTTTTTAATCTCCTGCGTCCATGAAAAACCTGAGGTATATACAATAATTTGGATCTGAAGTGAACCTTAGAGGCTCATGTGCTGGGAGTTGTGTGTGAACTGATAGGTGTTTGGGAAGTGACTTGAGTTTTAGGGTAGCTCTGACTAAATCATTTGTTAATCCCTTGATAGTTCAAAACATGATAGGTTAACTTTGATTATCAACTTGATTAGATGTAGAATCTCCTAGGAGACAAATCTTGAGGCATGCCTGTGAGGGTGTTTCTAGATTAGGTTAATTGAGGTGAGAAGACATACCCTAAATATAGGTAGTACCATCCCATGGGGTAGGGTCCTGGTCTAAATCAAAAGGAGAAAGCTAGCTGAGCATCAGCATTCATTGTTCTCTGCTTCCTGAACGCAGATGCAATGTGACCAGCTGTCTCAAGCTGCTTTGCCATGCTCTTCCCATCATGATGAACTGCATCTCCTTCAAAATATAAGCCAAAAGAAATACCTCTATCCTTCAAGTTGCCTTTGTCAGCTATCCTGTCATAGCAGTTAGAAAAGTCACTAATACAGAATGTAAGTCCTCAGTGGAAGAAATTGGTCACTGGGGATGGGCCCTGAAAAGGTAGAACTTGGCTTGTCTCTCTCTGCTTCCAGGCTGTGATGAAATGAGCAACTGTGTTTTGCCACATACTCCTCATATGATGTTTTCCTTCACTGTTGTCCTGAAGCAATGAAGGCATGCACCATGCACTGAAACCTCTGGAACCTTGAACCAAAATAAATCCTTTTCCCTTGCCATTTTTCCAAGTATTTGCTGTAACAATGCAAAGTCTGACCTAATGAGGATCTTGTCTTAGATACAGCCATTCTGGGGAAGAGCAGGTGGGAATTTGAGTCACAGAGCAACCCACACAGATACTATCCTTCTTCCATGACTCATGTCACCAGGCCTTTTATCTGTGGAGTCTAGAGTGTAGGTAGTAGTTACCATCTACCTGCCTTGAAGAGCATGGTATGGAGGTGTGGTAAGTAAAAGGGTGGAGAGAAACTGGCCACCAGGCTGCCTCTCACCCATGGGTTTCAGGCATAAGTCAAATGTGATGATCATACTGAACAAAAAAAGACTCCCAGACCTGGTCCAGCCGGAGAGCGCCATCCACAAAGCGTTGCTGGCGAAGCTGTTTTGCAATGCTGTGCAAATTCAGCACAGCCTGGTGCACCTCCTCGCTGCTGTGCTCTGGGGCAATGGGGGGCAGCTCCTCCTCAGGGATCTTCCTGGATGGGCTTTCAATCATACTCTGTGCATGTTCATAGCTCAGTTTGGTGCAGGAGCAGATGATGGTGCGGCCAAACCATTCCTCAAGAATCTGCAAAGACAGACAGACAGTGAGGATGTTGGATGAGAATTGATTCTAGGTTTTTCTTGCTTAACCATTCAGGCATACACATTCAATGAAGCACTTACTTCATGTTCAGATTGGTGATATGAGGGTTAGTAAATTGCTAACCTCAGGTAGTTTAGACTCCTTCAGACCCATCAGGCCTAGACTGAATTCAACAGGCAGTGGAGGACTACAGACATCTTGAGTCGCACAGTCAAGGCCACACAGGAGGCATGAAGTAAAGGACATATGGGAAGCTTTTCCATTAGTATGGGTGAGTGGTCATCAGTGTTACAAACTGGGGAGAGAAAGAATAGCTGCCTGCGATGTGACAGATTTCTGTGCATTGGCTACAGCTTGGAGAAAGGAGAGAGAAAAGGAGAGGAACTCTGGATCTGTCCACCCCCAAATTCCACAGAATACAATTTCTACCCTGGAAGGCCACCGGGATCTCTTTAGTAGGCTAACCCTCCATTAAAGGAAAGACTACTACTCTTTAAAAATGGCATGTGAGGGACTACAGAACAGCAGTAGCCATTCAATGTAGTCTTAGACAGTATATATTAGAATTTAATTTTTCTTCAAAATAATCCTGAAACTAGGGCTAGGGAGATGGCTCAAGGGGAAAAAAGTGCTTGTCATGCAAGCAAGAGAATCTGAGTCTAGATCCATGACATGATGGTGTGTACCTGTAATCCTAGCACTGGGAGGCAGAGATAGCAGGATCCCTAGGGTTTGCTGGCTAGCTAGTTGTTGTAGTCAGCTACACTTTGCTGGGATGAATATTCAACCAGGCACAGTTTAGGGTAGGAAGGAATTTATTTCAAGCTTAGAGATCTAGGGAGGAAGTTCTATAACTAGCAGAAGAAGCTGCTTCCATGCATCCAGGCAGAGAGAAACCATTACCATCTAGAAAACACCAAAAGTAATGAGCACAAAGCCAGCAGTAAACAGCAGGGGCACCACCAGAGCTCAGACTGCTCTGCTTACCTTAGGGCTGGAAATCAGATCTAACCCCCAGTGACACCTCCAGCCAGGTGGCTGGAGATGTAAGTTACAAGCTTAATAAAACACCTGAGTCTATGGGGGACACCTATTCAAACTACTGCATTCAGCTCCTGACCCCTCTCAATAGACTCATGACCATCTCACACTGTAAATTGTATTCAGTCTAACTTCAAAGGTCCCTATAGTCTTTGTCAACTTTAAGACTGTTTCAAAATCCCAAGTCTCATTTCAGATTCATGCCTGTCTCTTAACTGTGAGTCCTTAAAATCAAACAAATTACATGCTTTCAACATATAATGGCACAGAGTAAAAATTTCCATTTCTGAAAGGCATAACAAGAAGAGACTGGACCAATGAACTATCAATAACCATTAGGCAAACATCAATCATTTGCAAGTCAAGTCTGGCATCCATAACTAGTGACAACAGTCTCTGGATTTCCAATTTTGCCCTTCCAGCTGGGCTGAGTAGCCAGGGAAAACTTCCATACCTAGCCAACAGTGCTCCATGGTAGCCTCTGCACAGCTCTGATATATCCAAAATATCTTTGAGTCCATTGAAAACCACAGTTCATCTTACAATGACCTCTCTACGAGGGACATCATGCCCTGTTTCACTTGCTGTGTCTCAGCAGTGGCTCCTGGAACTGTGTGCACTTCATGACCCACTTCCATGTATTTTCATGCTTCCAAAATCAATACCATATGTGTAATGACACAGCCATATTGTTAATCCATGGACAAAATAAATTGTGACCTTGAAGAGTAGGTTTCTTCTTTTCAAGACATCTCCTTTCAAGAGTTTGATTTCTACCATTCAGTCTTTCCTGGGTGGAATCACCTCAAATATCTTTCCATTGTTTCAATGTAAATAGTAAGCAAATTTTTGACAATAGCAGCGTTAGTAACCTAAAACCTGTCACTGTGCCAGTAATTTTTAACTTGTTTGAATTTTTCTAACTTTAGATCTTGGATCTCTCAGTTCTATATCTTCCACCAAGCACATTAGTCCATTACTTTCAAACTCAACCTTGAGTAAAATCTCTGCATGGACAGTAGAATGCAGCCAACCCTTATGCAAGTAGCCCTGTTCCAACAAAGTTCTCTGTAATTCTCTTGTATTTAGCATTTTCAAACTCTCATCAGAATAGTCCATAGAGCTTGGCTCACCACTATGGAAGGCATCTTTAGTTGTAAGTACCAAGTTCCTACCCATTCCTCCAGAACAAAACTTCCAAACAATCCAAATCCACATGGTCAGATTCACTGTGCAGCCATACCACCCCACTCTTAGTATTAAACTTCTTTTGTAGTCAGCTCTACATTGTTGGGATGAACATCCAAACCAGACACAGTTTGGGGGAGGAAGGAATTTATTTCAAGCTTATAGATCTGGGGGGGAAGGTCCATCATTGGCAGAAGAAGCTGCTTCCATATATCCAAGCACAGAGAAACCATCACCAGCTAGCAAATACCAAAAGCAACAAGAAAACAGTAGGAATCCCACTAGAGCTCAGACTGCTCTGCATACTTTCGGGCTGGAATTCAGATCCTCCCCCAAACACTTCATAGGTCTGGACCCCAGGATCCACCCCCAAGTGACACTCCCTCTAGCCAGGCAGCTGGAGATCCAAGTTCCAAGCTTAATAAAATATCTGAGTCTATGGAGGACACACACTGAAACTACCACACTAGTCTAGTTGAATCAGTGAGCTCTAGTTTCTGCAAGAGACCCTATGATTGAAGAAGAATTTATATTGACCTTTGGCCTCTACATGCATGCATATGTGTGTACATGTACCAACATACAATGCACAAATGTGAACACACACACACACACACACACACACACACACACACACACACATATATATAATATCACCTCACACACAGAGGAATCCTGAAAAATATAAGCAGACCTTGCATCTGGCACTAGAAGGGCTATGGACAAGGGCAACTAGAGTCAGTTCCAAAGGGTGATTAGAGGTAGGTGCCATGTTATGTTTCTAGAATAGCTTCTTTCTGGTCACCCAGGTTTGTGTTCTAATCACACCCACATTTCTAGAATAGAGCTGCTTCAACATCCTCTAGAATGACCTTCTATTTTTATGGTCTCAAAAGTTTTCACCTAGAGATTTAGTTTGTTTCCTTTTCTCTATTTCCTTCCAGTGTGTACAAGTGGGTTGAGTAGCTTGTTTTTCACCTGCTCAAGGATAGATGGCAGCTTGCATTCTGTTCCATACCTTTCCTCACATTTCCCAGTGGGCTCATGGATTATTTCTTGCAGCCAGGTCACAGCAATGGCTTCCTGGTGTCTATATCCTCTTCCTGAGTGGACAATGCTCCAGAGAAGGTACCACTTTTAAGGGGTGTCTCTTGACACATAAGCTAAGGGGCCAAGAACTGCTTTAATATCTAATGGATGGGCTGGAGAGATTGCTTAGAAGTTAAGGTGCTTGCTTGCAAAGTCTGATGGCCTGGGTTTGATTCCCCATTACCCATGTAAAGCCAGATTCACAAAGTGGTACAAGCATCTTGAGTTTGTTTGCAAGGGCAAGAGGTCCTGACATGCCCAATCTTTCTCTCTGTCTCTTTTTGCTTGCAAATATATAAATAACAATACTTCCAGGTGTGGTGGTGCATGCCTTTAATCCCAGCACTAGGGAGGCAAAGGTAGAAGGATCATCTTGAGTTTGAGGCCACCTTGAGAATACATAGTGAAATCCAGGTCAGCCTGAGCTAGAATGAGACTGCCTCAAAAACCAAAAAATAAAAATAAAAATAAATTTAAAAAGGGCTGGAGAGATGACTCAGCAGTTAAGGTGCTTGCCTGCAAAGCCTAATGACCTGGGTTTGATTCCCCAGTACCCACATACCCCAGTATCCAGATTCACAAAGTGGTGCAGGCATATGGAGTTTGTTTGCAGCAGTTGGTGGTGCTGGTGTGCCCATTCTCTCTTTCTCTCTGCTTGCAAATAAATAAATAAAAATAAAAAGTAAATGCCTGATCCTATAGGAGCATACATTCAAAAAATATTTTTTAAAAAATCCAATTGATACTCTGGGCCTATCCTGCTGAAGTATCTGCACATAAAATTTTGCAGCCATTTTCACCCTTCTACTCCCAATCCCACATGTCCTGGCTCTACAAATATCTCTATTGCTTCCTGGAGACTCTGTGACTGACTGCTGGCAGACATGTGCAATCCTGGGGAATTATTTTTCTAAGTATGTATAAATGTATGTGTGTGAGTACAAGCACGTATTTCCTCACACATGGAAGTCAGAAGACAAATTTAGGTGCTAGTTCTCTCCTTCCATCTTGCTTGAGACAGGGTCTCTTGTCGTTCAGAACCTCATTTACCAGGCTATGTGGCCTATGAGCTTCCAGGAATTTTTCCTGTCTCCCCTTCCTATCTTGCCATAGGCACATCAGGATTACAGATGATCATACTACTACATCAGGCTTAATGTGGGTTCTGGGGATCTGAACTCAGGTATTCACATTTTTACAGTAAGCACTTTATCTACTGAGCAATCTCCCCAACCCCCTGAGGAGTTCTTAAAGTTCATTATGTGCCTTGGTGGAAACAGAGGTCTATCGCCTTTACAAAAGCCTGGGCACATGCCTGCTGGCAGCACACTATCCAGTCACTGGAAACACTTTTTCTTGCCTAATGGGCTCCTCTGTCTCTTCTTCACCAATGCACATGTGAACACCACCATATTTGCCTCCTCAGTGCTGGTAAGCTTCCCACAGTTCTTTCATCTGATCTCAACTCAGCCCTTGTCACATCTGCATCCTTGAAAAATCTGTCCCAATCTTTACAAACTATACAAAGGGCTGAGGTGGAGGCCTAAAGAACCATCAAGAGCTTCCAGGTCTCTGCAGCCAAGCCTGCCCATTCTGAGCATGACCAGGAG
The DNA here is from genome assembly GCA_036365145.1 of Orientallactaga sibirica. Lineage (NCBI taxonomy): Eukaryota > Metazoa > Chordata > Mammalia > Rodentia > Dipodidae > Orientallactaga > Orientallactaga sibirica. The sequence goes on from JAEOAD010000044.1 coordinate 12,069,103, forward strand.
CTTCTGGGTAGCACAGCTGACAGATAAACTACAACAGTCCCAGGCTGGGAAGAGAAGGCCCAAAGCACCTCTGGGGAAGACCAGCAGAAAGAAGAATGCCAGGGGCAGCTGCACATGGAGAACGCAGCTAAGGCCCATGTGCAGAGGAGGCCAGCTGCAGCTGTTCTGTGTGTCAAGGAAGACAGACCTCTCTGGATGGAATATCTCATCAATTTCCAGTTTGAAAACTGCTCATATCAACATATAACCAAGGCCAAGGGCAGAAGACAAAAAGAAAGGGTTTTTCATGAAAAAAAAAGTTAGGGCTGGAGAGATGGCTTAGTGGTTAAGGCACCTGCCTGCTATGCCTAAGAACCAGGTTCCAATCTCCAGGTCCCACGTTTAGCCAGATGCAAAGTGATGCAAGGGCGCAATGCCGCACTTGCCCACAAGGGGGCGCACACATCTGGATTTCGTTCACAGCAGCTGAGAGACTGCTGGCGTGCCCATTCTCTATCTGTCTCCCTCTCCCTCTCTGTCTCTCTCTGTGTCTCTCTCCAAAAATAAATAAAATAATAAAAAAAATTTTTAAAAGTTAAACAATAGCAGCAATAACAAAAAAGGCATGAGGAAATGCAAGAACTAAACCCTTCAGCTCTTCTATCATTCTTTTGCTTAGTCATAGGACTTGTGTCACTCCCTCCTGAAGACAGCATACACCATGGGGTGCCACTGTTCCAATGTCAGGTTAAACACAGTGCTACCTCCTATTAAAGACATGTTGCTAGGCAACCACATTGCCTACTAAGACATTCCACCTTTAGATCTACTTCCTGGTACCCTAGAAGGCTGAAATCAGCCTATCACTGTTAGTTCCAGGCCCTCACAGCCACTGCCTTTGAGCATCTCCTAGACACAGCTGGGGGAAGTGCATTCTTTAGTCCACTTTTGGCTGAGCAAACAGGTGGGGAATTTTTTTTCTTTTGGTTTCTTGAGGTAGGGTCTTGCTCTAGCCCAGCCTGACCTGGAATTCACTATGTAGTCCCAGGGTGGCCTTGAACTCAAGGCGATCTTCCTACCTCTGCCTCCCGAGTGCTGGGATTAAAGGCATGCGCCACCACGCCTGGCACAGGTGGGGAATTCTTAAGCATCACACAAACTCTCAGATTCACATCTAATGACTTAAGACTCAAAAATCTAGTAGAATTTTTTAACTTAGCTTAAAGTCATAAAATAAATGATTCAGCAAGAAACCAAGTATATTTCAAATATATATTAACTTTTTACACCTTACAAATACAAAGGTGTGAAGAGATCTTTAGGTATCCTATTCAATTCCATTCAAATACTTTAAAATTTTTATTCTCTAAAAATTTCAGCACCTCATTAAGACATCTTTGGTTCAAAAAAACTACTAAGGGAGTTAATTTATAATTTTAAATAACTAGATGCAAAATGACTTCTGCAGCAACTTGAGGCTTCCATGTAGAAAATGCTTAGTTCATTTCCAAGCGAGGCCATGGGAAGAGAATGCATACAAGAAGGGCAGGGGGAGGGTCAATCTAAACTCAAGATATTATGAATAAGACATATGTAAAATTATTATCTTTGAATAAGGGCACGTCTAGAAGCTGTAGACTGTTACTAGAAAATTTTCAGTACCTGGAATGGGATACCTTCCAGTGAGTGGTTGGCCAAGGAGGTCCCGGTAGCCTCCAAAACATTAAAGGCTTTTCCCAAAGCCCTTGGTTTCCCTAGAGAAACAGATAGTAAGACCCTATTGCTGAAGCCATCTCATGTCTGAGAAGCATGGTCACTGTGAAAGCAAGGTGGTGTGGAGCAGAATACCTTCTCCCTGTAGACCAGCCAACTGAAAGCTGGAAAAAGCTGCATTGCACGCAGCGTATGGGAGACAGAAGCCATCAGCAGTGAAAACAGTGGAAGCTGAATATTCAAGCTTGGCCAGACAGGCCCAATGACTGAACGGGTGCAATAGTGGCATGTCTACTCTTGGGGTAACCAACTGCTCCATAATTGGACTGAAGGCCCTCTCTACGGGAGGGAACACATACCTGATACTGAAAAACCTAAGTAAAAGTCTATGGTAGGTGAGGTCATGAGCCTTAGGGGTATAAGCCTGCTCTTATCTGACTAAATGTATATGTTATTCCCACCAAGCTTCCCTGAAAGCACTACACTTAATGTTCATATTCACATATTAACGCTACTCTCACTTCTGGTTAGAGAAGCTTCTCTTTTCAGATGGTGATGACCACTGGGATCACCCAAAAGGCAACATAGTACTGAGAAGAAGGGATGGAGGAGTGCCCAGCACTGAAACATCTCTGTCACACCCTACAAGGCTCAGGGACCATTGTGGAAGAGTGGGCGGATAGAATGGAAGAGCCAAAGGAAGGGTATGACCTCTTACAATGCAACTGCCCAGACAGAAACTGGCCTCGATATCCATGACCTTGCCGTGCCTAGCAATACCTTTGCAAGACCCTCAAAATAGAAGAAAAAGATGATGACATCAAATTAAAAGAGAGACTAATGGAGAGAGGGAGGGGATGTGATGGAGACTTGAGTTCTAAAGTGGAATGGGGGAGGGAAGGGAAATATCAGGTGGTTTTTTTTTTTGTATGTAAGTATAAAAGTCAATAAAAAAAATAATTAAAAAAAAAAAAAAAGAAAATGCTTAGTTCATTTCCAAAAGCCTACTGGGCAGAAAAAACACTGTCCTGATTAGAACAAAAGACTATTTGGTGGGGTGGGGGTGGTAGTGCTTGAAGTAGGCAGAGGTGACTTCTGCTGCTGCATATGGGTATGAATGCAGGGCCATCATGGCCAAAAGAGAAGTCAAAGGAGCCAAAAGAAAGTGTCTAAAAAAGGCCTGAGCAGAAAGTAGAGAAGTGGAAGACAGCAAAGGACAGTCCGTGTCTGTGATGGAAAGAAGCAGATTCAAGGCAGTGACCAACTGGCCAGAGGCTGTGGGGTAGGCAGGGGACTTCTTAACTAGGCTCTCCCCTGCTCAAGGCCCAACATGACTGAGGAGGCCCAGGTTTCTTCTTTCAAAAGAAGCAAGACTGCAGGGTAGGATGAAGTCTGTCCATAGCTATTGGGCATTGTTAAACATGGGCCGGAACTGTGAGGAAGCTGGCCTGGGCTGTTGGACATGGCCAGGGACCTTGGGCTGTGGGGGTTGCAGCTGGCCTTATCATCAGGAACCCACTCTGGCAATGGAGCTGGCCCTCCCTTCCCTCAAGTTGTAGTGTGCCTCATCTTCGCCCAGAGGAAGTGGGACCGGCAGGCCCTCCCCCCATCCCCAAAGCACCTGACCATTCCATAGTCAGGTTTTGCCCTCTCTCACAGTTCCTGACCTTGTGGCTAGCTGTCCAAGAGACCCTTATAAACAGTCTCCCTGTAGCTTGAGTCATCCAATATGTGGCTGAAGTCACGTAGCTTTTCCCACCACTTCTGTTATCTCCCTTGCAGCTTCTCCCTCGTAACTTCTGCCTTCCAACACCAGCCAGTTAGATAGCAACCCATAAACCTATGTATCCAATCACCTTATAGTCTGTATGTGCCTTCTCAACCTTTCTCAAGTGTTTATAAACCCACTCCCCTTCTGAATAAACAAGAGCGCTATCCATCAGACTATCTCCTGGGTGGTTCATTGCCCACCGCACTCACTTCCCCCCCAATTCCTCCTGTGCCCGGGAAGTCAGTGGCTAACGACTCCCAGGAATAGCAAGGACCCACAGCTGGCACCCAATGTGGGGATCTCTGGATGCGTGGTTAATAGGTGAGTGCCCCCTTGAGGGACATCCTCTCCTGGGGTTAACGGCCCCCTGTTGTCTCCTCCCCATTGAGGGCTGGCAAGTTTCAGTTTCTCCTTTCTCCATGAGAGGAAGGCAGGCTCCTCTCTCCATCAGAGAGAGGTGGGTCTCTTTCCTCCATCAGAGGGAAGCTATTTTCTCCTTTTCTTTCTTTACTTTTGGATTGTACCATTGTGTGGGATCGATCAAGGAGAAAGGGCAACTGACGTCTTTTGACCAGAGCTACACTCCAGTATTGACTGAAGGCCCCTAGCCCACCGTTTGGACCCCAACAGTCTGCTCGGGCGTTGGCAACAACCTCCTATCTTCATGATCAACAAACCGGTAACACATTGACCAGTAAAAGCCTCTATCTAGGGTGGTTGCCAGACTCCTAAACTTGTGGACAGGCTTGCGTCTGGACCTTTGAGGAATCCCCCGTGATGCTACAGTGCCCAGGGAACGTTGCCCTCTGGTCTTGGCGTTTCTGGTGTTTATCTATCATGGGAAATGCTACCTCCCATCAAAAGAAATCCCAAATCAGGGGATTGAGAGCACTTCTTAAAGTTAGGGGCATAACACTCTCTCAGAAAGAGGCCAATTCATTTTGGGAAGAAGACCTTCAAATAGCCCCTTGGATGGTTTCTGGGTACCTCTATGACACATGGACCCGTATAGCATATTTAGCCAGAAGATGGGAAACCCAAGAGGAGAACTCCCCTCCCTCTCTTTTCTTCCCATTATTGCAGCCATTAGACAATGCACCAGCCCCTCCAAAAATGCTTCTACACCCAAGTCAGACAATGACTCTGACAAGGACAGTGCTGAGGACCGCCCAGTGGCAGATCTCAGCTCCCTAGAGAAAGCAAAAGAAAAAATTTTTTAAAAGGTCACCCCAGACAGCACAGCTGCCCCCTCTATCTGCCTCTACCACCATACTGATCCTCGCTGCCTCCCGAACACATCCTACTGGAACACAAAAACCCTAACATGATGAATTCCCCTAATTGGAGCTTTCCTGAGAGAACCCCCATCCAATAGCTCTGTGAAACTAGAGATAATAACAGGGCTGCTTACAGCCTTTCCTTTTAATCTTCAACCAACTCGAGCTCGGCCCTTAGACTGATATCCATATCAGGCCAATAACCTTAAGGAACTCAGGATGGCAGTCAGGGAGGATGGGATCCACGCACCTTGGACTAAATCCCTGCTCCAGAGCCTACAGGGCTTTCTTAACAACCCCAAAGACTGACAAGATATCTGTTGCTCGTCACTGCCTAGCCCTTTATTTCGCCAACGGGAGGCTCTCTACAGAGACGAATGCCTCCAACCGATAAAAAGAAACCAATATCAACAAAATGTCCCCTAGGGCTTTGATGAAATGTTTGGACAACCCCCAGGGTTCTATGACCAGGTCTGCCTTTGCACCCTCCAAGCTTGGGATAGATTGAACCTCCCCTCCCCAGGCTTGGGATAGACTAACCCCCCCTCCAATTCCTAAGACAATACTTCCTCCCTCCTGTTTCTTTGCCAAAAACCAAAAGAAATGCTTTCTGATTTCATTTTAAAAACAAGGACCAATTTAGAAAGAAAAATCCCCAACCCTGCTGCCAGGGATCTCCTCCTCAAAAGTATTGTATGGAAGGGAATGACCTCCAAGTGCAGGGCAGCCTGTCAAGGGCTCAAAAATGAGCATTATGACAAATGTATAGTTGCCACGCAGGACGTTGGGACTGCCTCACACAAGGCTGCCTCCTTAGCCCATGCTGTCACAGCAGCCCTACAAACTAAAAGGAAATGTTTCAAGTGTGGGGAGGATGGACATTGGAAAGGGGAATGTCCCAGAGCCCCCCCACCGAATTCCAGAGGCCCCACCCAAGATTAGCCCTAGAAGTAGGAGGAAAAATTTTTAAATGTTTAATTGACACTGGAGCAGATAAAACTATTCTGAAACAATCTCAGGTCCCTCGACACTGGGAGTTCATCCCGGGACCCCAACTAATGGGGATAGGAGGTCCTTCACAAGCATATGTTACCAAAGAGGCTTACGAATGGAAGGACCCAGATGACCCAGTGGCTGATGTGACAACCAACCTACTAGGAAGAGATATTCTTGAAGCCCTAGATGTAGTTATTACCAGCAACACTGAAGGAGAATGCGTTGACATAGAGGATTATGAGAGGTATCTCCACCGATGTCACCCCCAATCCGAAAGGCCACTGTGAAATATGAAACTCCCTGCCTAGAATGGCTCTCTAATGAGCCAGTCTGGGTTGAACAGTGGCCTCTAGTAAGGGAGAAACTGGAAATCTTAAATCAGCTAGTAACAGAACAACTTCAACTTAACCTTATCTGCCCTTCTCGAAGCCCATGGACTACTCCTGTGTTTGTAATTAAAAAGAGCTCAGGAGGATGGAGATTATTACAAGACCTTAGGGCCATTAACAAGGCCATGCTCATTTGGGGTACCCCCAAAGGGGACTGCCCCTTGTCTCGGCCATACTGGCCAATACCCCCCTCCTTGCTATTGACATCAAAGATTGCTTCTTTTCCATCCCTCTGCACCCTATAGACCAACAGCGCTTTGCATTCTTGGTTCCCTCTGTCAATAATTCAGGACCTTCCAAATGTTTTGAATGGATGGTCCTGCCTCAAGGCATGGCTAACAGTCCTACCATATGCCAAGAGGCAACTGCTCAGCATTAAGGCCTTATTTAAACGAAGGCCTTAACATTTATCATTACATGGATGATATTCTTGTTTGGAAAGACTCCTCCACTTCACCAATAGAATTAAGAGACCAATTACTACCTTCCCTCACTGAGGCAGGCTTTGAAATTGCCCCAAATAAAGCCCAACTAATCCCACCCATAACCTTTCTGGGAATGGAGCTCTCCCTTACTTCTGCCTGGCCCCTAAAGCCCACCCTCTCCTTCCCCCAAAAGCTCACACTAGCCTCACTCCAGAGCTTTCTGGGAAACCTCAACTGGCTTTGGCCATGGCTCCCCATCCCTACCAGTGAGCTACAGCCCCTATTCGACATGTTAAAGGGCGACAAGGACCCATCCTTCCCCCACTCCCTAAGCCCAGAAGCAAAGCAGGCATTAACCACGATTAATAACATCTTCTCTGATATGGCCCTTGCCTGATCTCTCCAGACAAACCAATCCAACTTTTAATATTTAACTCTTCCCCGACCATTATGGGTTTGCTGCATCAACCCCAAGGGGTCCTAGAATGGCTCCACACCTCTATTGGTGGAGCTCCACACATATAACAGAGGTTAACGCCCTTGTGACCATGATTAGAACCAGACGAGACTGGGCCCTCCAGACCTTGGGCAAAGAACCTGACACTATCATAACCCCCTTCCCCCTCTCTGATATACAATGGCTACTCAGGAATCACTCCCGATTTGCAATCAGTCTCCTGGGCTTCTCTGGTCAAATTGATAACCATTATCCTAATGAAAAATGGATCCCTGCAATATCCCTCTTAAAATGGCTCCCACCCTGCCTTTTTTCAAGAAAACCCAGCCCTGGAGCCCCCCTCCCATTTTTACAGATGGGGGGAAAAAGGGGAGCAGCTGTAATTCTCTACCACTCAGGTGATCAACCCCCACTATTCACTTTAGGGAGCTTCCTGATAGATCCCCACAATACAAAGAATTATATGCCATCTATCTGGCACTATTAGAGGAAGATGGCCCCTTCAATCTTTTCTCCGAGAGTATATATGTTAACTTGCTCCCCTGGCTTGCTCACTCACATACTTAGCTAGATGAAAACCCCCTTTCACCACTACTGACCTCATTTGTAAGAGAAAAGCCCCTCTATATGTACAACATATAAGGTCCCACAGCCTCCTGCCTGGCCTCCTTTCAGAGAGAAATGCACTAGCAGATCAGGTGGCCTCACAAAGAAGCCTGGCAGATACCTTCTTTTTTTGTGTGTGTGATTGCAAAGTTTTTTTTTTTTATTTTTATTTTTATTTTTATGTTTTATTGACAACTTCTATACTTACATACAAAAAATGCATGATATTTCCCTCCCCTCCCCCATTCCCCTTTAGATCTCCACTCTCCATCATATCCCCTCTCTCTCTCCATTAGTCGCTCTTTTAATTTGAGGTCAACATCTTTTTCTTCTTCTTTTTAAAAAATTTTTTTATTATTTTATTTATTTTTGGAGAGAGACACAGAAAGAAACAGACAGAGAGGGAGAGGAAGACAGATAGAGATGGGCGCGCCAGCAGTCTCTCAGCTGCTGTGAACAAAATCCAAATGTGTGCACCCCCTTGTGGTCAAGTGCGGCATTGCGCCCTTGCCTCACTTTGCATCTGGCTAAACGTGGGACCTGGAGATTGGAACCGCTGGAGATTGGAACCAGCGTTCTTAGGCTTAGCAGGCAGGCGCCTTAACCGCTAAGCCATCTCTCCAGCCCAACATCTTTTTCTTCTGTTATGAGGGTCTTGCGAAGGTATTGATAGGCACTGCAAGGTCATGGATATCAAGGCCAATTTCTGTCTGGACAGTTGCATTGTAAGAAGTCATATCCTTCCTTTGGCTCTTCCATTCTATCTGCCTGCAGATACCTTCTTAACCATTCTTGAAGAGGCAAAAAAATTCCATGCTAATACACATGTAAACCTCAAAGGGCTTCAATCATGCTTTCCCAAATCCCTAAAAGTCAGCTCCAACATATCTTAAAATCCTGCCACTCCTGCACCTCACTAATCACCATACCAGCTCTCCAGACTATGGGCACCAACCCCAGAGGCCTTAAAGCTAATGCCCTCTGGCAGATTGATATCACCCATGTCCCCCAATTCAGTCACCAAAAATATGTATTTGTAACGGTGGATATATACTCCCACTTCATGTGGGCCACAGCACAGACAGGAGAAAATACAAAAAGATTGATATGTCATATGCTACCCACCTTTGCCATCATGGGCATCCCCCACCAAATAAAAACTGATAATGGCCCAGCTTTTATCAACTCCTCGTTCAAAACATTCTGTGTGCAATGGAGGATCACACATCACATAGGAATTACACACAACCCTCAGGGCCAAGGCATAATAGAAAGAACACACCAGACACTTAAAAACCAACTTAAAAAACAACAGACTAATAACTAGCCACCAGACCTCCAACTGGCCATGGCACTGGCCACTCTAAATATATATATATTTTTTGAGGTAGGGTCTTGCTCTAGCCCAAGCTGACCTGGAATTTACTATGTATTCTCAGGGTGGCCTCAAACTCACGGCAATCCTCCTACCTCTGCCTCCCAAATGCTGGGATTAAAGGCGTACGCCACCATGCCTGGTTTACTGTATTTTTTTTAACAAATACAAAAATTCCCAACATCCCCTGTCACCTTTCATTGGAACACACCAAAAATCGCCCCCCATCCTTGTATGATGGCAAGACCCTCTAGATGGAAAATGGAAAGGGCCTGACCCCCTCCTCACAAGGGGAAGAGGATTTGCTTGTATCTTCCCACAGGACCAACACAAACCTATTTGGGTACCAGCCAGAAATGTCCAATTCAACCCCACTGACCAAGGAGATGGCTTGCCTGAAACTGAAATGGAAGTGTCCCCCTCATCACAGGAAACAGAAAAGGAGGACCCTCCAGGTCCCCCAGTAGGAAAACATGCCAACCTGGGGCCAAATTAAGGCCCTGTGCCAGCAAGGAGTCATGCTGGTATGAAATTCACAACAGCCTCTATCACCAGAGACTCTGTTTATATCCTTACTTGCTATCCTGACCTTGAAAGTAGCACAGGCTCAACAAGCATATCGGGCTTATGTACCTGACCTCCCCTTCTAGCTAGGGCTGCTCTTTGGGAAGAACCCCTACCTAGGATATTTTCCAATGCTTCCCTTACCACTGCCAATTATGACCTAGAATTCCTGCACGAAGTGACTAAACCAATCAACTGGACCTCTCTCACAGCAGAGCCACCTATCTGCTTTTCAAGTGATAGGTATCATGAGGGATGTTATATAATTTATACAAACCACCCATTAATTATGGATGGTGGATACCAAAATAAATATAACTTATGATTAAAATTGGGTCCCTGGGAGGGCAAACAATCAGAGATACCACCCATCTTGAGCCCCCAAGGGCGGCCTCAACCAGAATTATGGAAAGCAGTAGTTACCCTAAAAGAGAATCATTTTAGGGTTCAGACGTGTCCACCCCTCCCTTACCTTTTCGTAGTTGGGCCCCGGGGTGGGTCAATCACCAAAATGGGACTTACTATCTTAGTTGTACCTGGTGTATTATCACCAATTGTATCAATTCTAAGGGAGGCACAGCTGCAGACTACTCCACCAATGTAGTCTTTATTGTCATGCGGCCTCCTTACTTAATTACGCCAGTCAAAATGACTGAGCCCTGGTATTCCAGCTTCGGAGCTCAAGTGTTCCAGCAGCTCACCAGATTGCTGACGTGGAAAAGAAGATTCATAGAATGGCTAATTGTGGGGATCATTGCTATAATCGCCATCATCGCCTCTTCCTCCACAGCAGCAGTATCCCTGGCACAATCGATGAAGACAGCTGATCATGTTAATAGACTGTTTAAAAGTGTATCTCAAGCCCTTTGGTCACAGATAGATGTTGATAAAAGGTTAGATGCTCTAGAGGATGCTGTTATGTATTTAGGATGACGGGTTGCCAATCTAGTGGCTCGAATGCAGTTGGTCTGTCATGCTAATTTATCAATTCATATGTGTTATTCTTCTAGCCTACAATGGGACTGCTACTGAATGGTGGAAGGTTGAAAATCATACCAGGGTATTTGGAATCATAATCATCTCAGCCCAGATTTTCAAAGTTTACAAAAGGAAATATCTGTTATTTCACATAGTCACTTGTCTTTGGTGATCCTGCTAAGGCAGCTAAAGGATTTTTTGATGCCTTACAGAGCACATTACAAAAATTATCTCCCAGTTTCTTTCTCAGCTTTTCATTTGGCTACTATTGGTGTCAGGCACCCTGCTACTACTCTTATACATAATTCCCTATATGTGTAAATTAGGGCTCAAACAATATAAAGAGATCTTGACCGATCGGGTCCTTATACATCATCTGGCTCTAACTGGACCTGCAGTAAGCCACAAAAAACTTACCCAAGATGATACTGCCCATCTTAAAAACAAAGGGGGAGTTGTTGGGCATTGCTAAACATGGGCTGGAACTGTGAGGAAGCTGGCCTGGGCTGTTGGACATGGCCGGGGACCTTGTGCTGTGGGAGTTGCAGCTGGCCTTATCATAGCAAACCCACTCTGGCGACGGAGCTGGCCCTCCCTTTTCGCAAGGTCGTAGTGTGCCTCATCTTGCCCCAGAGAAGGCGGAACCAGCGCCCCCCCATCCCAAAGCACCTGAGCGTTCCATAGTCCAAGATTTTGCCCACCCCACAGTTCCTGACCTTGTGGCCAGCTACCCAAAAGACCCGAATGTGGTAGTAAACAATCTCCCTGCAGCTGTAGCCATCCAATATGTGGCTGAAATCACATAGCTTTTCCCACCACTTTTTTTTATTTTAGTTTTTTTTTCGAGGTAGGGTTTTACTCTGGTCCAGGCTGACCTGGAATTAACTATGGAGTCTCAGGGCCTCACAGTGATCCTCCACCTCTGCCTCCCAAGTGCTGGGATTAAAGGCATGAGCCACCATGCCCGGCTCGCCACTTCTATTATCTTCCTTGCAGCTTCTTCCTTGTGACTTCTGCATTCCAACACTGGCCAATTAGATAGCAACCCATAAACCCATGTTTTTCACCTTATGATCTGTATGTGAATAAACGAGAGCACTATCCATCAGACCGCACTCACCTGCTCCAAGACCCTGCTCCCCCCAACTCCTCCTGTGCCCGGGATGTCAGTGGCCAACGACCCCTGGGAATAGTGAGGACCCACACATAGCCAGGCTGCTGCCCAAGAAGCTGTAGCATCTCTGTTTATCCTATAGGCTTGCTCTCTTCTGGGGATAGACCCCAGAGCCTTCTATATCCAGGGTGTCCAGGAAGGAGCAGGGGCAGAACAGGGTAGCATATCTGCCAGTCTGTTTGGTTTCTAAGTCAGTTTGTTTATGTGCTAGAATTTTTTTAAAAAATATTACTTGCATAAAGAAAAATACAAGTAAGCCATATACTCTTCTGCTCATCTGGCCATTGTGTGCTGGTCCCAGAGCCATCATCAGATCCCTTCCTCATCTTGATCTGTTGGCGGCTGGCTAAACTTCTGAGCGGACAAGGATGCATAAGAAACTTCCTCAAGCCTCTGCCACTGTCACTCCAAGGAATGCTGAAAATACAACAGAGCCTGGAGCCTTGGGTGTGGATAGGAGACATGAATTCTGTTCCCATGATGGTGGGCGAAGGCACCTGAGGGGTACAGCCTTGAAATTGTTCCTCTCCCCAGGGAACTGGCAAGAAGAATGTTGAAAAGTTCATCTTTGGGAGGCCTAGGGACATGGGAAGGAAGCTGGAGGTGGGGGAGGGAGGAAATGAGGAAGGAAACTGTGGGAAGCATGAGAGGAAGTCTTGACCCAGAAAACAGAACATTGTAGATAGCTACAGCCAGTCAGGCTAACCCAGCCCAAGCCTTTCTTTGAACATGACTAATCTAAGCCAGTTCTCACACACAGAATACCCTTGTATTAAAGACACTCAGCAAGTGATCTATTGAAGATCTTCAGGTTTAAGTCAAAGCCACTATTAATAACATCAAATTATGGGAGAAAAGGTGATTAAAACAATTCTTAGCTCTTTGCTTGACACTCTTGAAAATGATGTATATCCTATTTTGTTCTATTTCTTGAAAATATTTCATCTTGAGCCGGGTGTGGTGGCGTACACCTTTAATCCCAGCACTCAGGAAGCAGAGGTAAGAGGATTGCCATGACTTCAAGGCCACCCTGAGACTACATAGTGAATTCCAGGTCAGCCTGGGCTAGAGCGAGACTCTACCTCAAAAAACAAACAAACAAATATTTCATTTTGAATTCTTATTTTAATTCCAAGGATTGACAGCAGACTTCACAATTGAGTTCTGCCTTCCCCCGAAGTGACCTCAGGTAAGCCATCTAATTGTCTGGTGCCTTCAACAGGAAACTGGGACACAAGGAATAGGGAACACAACAGAGATCCTCTCAACACTCCTTTGTCCCAGAGCTGTCCCTACAGGCCTGCAATAAAACAGTTCTGCTCTGTACTTGGTAATGACTAAGGAGAGATATTCTGGGAACATTTCTCTCATTTTCAGAGCCAATCCTTGAAGCTATTGTCTCTTGGGAGCCTCTTAGGCAAGCTTCCCACTAGGGTGCCTGGGCATGAAAACAACACCCAGCATTTCATTTCTTTACCATTGGCAGAAGCCCCAAATTACATGACACTATTCATGGGCCTCACTCCAAGGTGACCAAGGAAGAGGATAGCAGTTCCTTTTTCAAGTTTTCTAGTGGTGGCAGCCAGTAGGCCAGTGGCATGGAAGTTCAGGAGGGCCATCAAGGAGAGAGGGGATGCCTGGCAAGGGCTATGTGAGGAACTTGCCCGGCATGTGTCTTCACAGAGCTGATGAGGCTGCTTCAGATGCAAATGCTTACCTAGGGGACTATCTTTGAACTAGGCTACTGGGATAATGTGGAAACAGTGAAAATGGATGTACACATTGCAGTATGAAATGTTTTCTAAGCCCTTTCTGGATACAAAGCACTGTGCTATGAGGGAGAGGGAAAAATTCAGGTGTTGGCTCTGCTTATAAGTTTACAATCTTATAGGATGGTGCAGAAATGGCTCTAGCATGCAGGGGAAGATGATAGCTACCATGGGGGGGGGGGAGAAGGATGGAAATCTCACAGAAGCCCATCTAAAGACCTTTCCCAGATCTCATGTGCCCTATTCCCTGCTGGGCAATCTTCACTCCATTCAGGATGCAGGAGATGGCAGTCCTCGTCTGGTGAAGAGCTCATCCTCCCCCTGGACTAGAGTCCTGGTCCTCCCTCTGCCTTCTTGACCCTGCTTTAAGAATCTGTTCTCTTTTCTCATTATGCCTGGTTACCTTCCCATTTCAGTATCTTGTCTCCTTATTAAAGAAACAAACATGAAAGAGTCTCAAAATGATTTTTACTTTTAAGTGGTAATATGCCTTCTCTGTAGGAAATAAAATATATAGATGGGGAAAGCAAGAATAAGCAAACTGATGAATCTGCCCCCAGGACAGAACTGTTTCTGTTCTCATGCATATTTGTGTATTTTTGATACTTTGTATGGAGTGTGAACACAAACAATATCCCAGGAATATTTACTGGTGAACAAGTGACTAACAGCACCACAGGGCTGCGCCCTGACAGAAGTAGAGCAAAGATGCTCAAAATACAAAAACAGACTCTCATGGAAGAAGGGGTATTTTAGCCAAATCTCTAAGGATGCACAGGCTTTTGCTGGCAGAGCTGAGGGGAAGGCTTCAAGTAAGGGAAGAGGCATGTGTGAAGTCTCAGAAGTGTGGCAACTGTTAGTTCCAATTAACCCCTCCATGGCTAGAGAAGAGGCTGAGACCCTGAGCATGGGTGGAGATGGTCATGTTTCAGCTTCTAGAAGCCATCTAACACTACTTGAGAAATGGAATAGAAGACCCCAGAGTAAAATGGCGAGGAACTGATAGTAATAGAAAGAAGTATGAATAAGACACACAGCAAAAGGAGAACAGTTGTGGCCCATGGACCAGTGTCAGCTATTGAAAGGCTAGCGATTTAAGCCTGAAAAAATGGCTTGCCAGATGCTAACGCCATTAAAAAAATTCCAAGAACACAGCACTTAAACTCAAGCTGCAACGGGGGCATGTTTACTGTGTGAGGAGGGAGGAAGGCAGAGAGGAGTGCTGATGTGGAAGGGGAGACCAGCAGTTAAGCCAGCTGCAACCCATATGCCAAGGAAGAGAAAAGTCGCTGGGAAATGGGGGGTCTTGAAGAAAAGAGGAGCAGAGGGCAGCACTGAAGGTTGGCTAGAGAAGAAAGGTCCAGAACAGCAACATTAGCATCAAAAAAGGATTCTTATGTTTCCCTTGAGTGCTCAGCTGGAGGAAGTAGGCCTGGATTTAGTTACCACAGTTCTCTGGTGGTGTCTAACCTGCAACAGAATAGCTTTAGGCAAGGAGTGGAAGGATTTTCTAGGCCTAGGAAGGGGAGAGGTTTGAGGGGTGTTAGATGAAAACTGGAATCAGCTAGTCAGGTCATGGGGAGCTGGGGTTGCTATACAGCAAGAGCAGCATCCCCTATGAACAAAGATGCTCCAGTAAGACAAGAGTTTTCCAAGATGACAATGGAGTCCATGTATCTCCAGCAGAAAAGACATGGGAGAAAGGACAGGGGGAAAAGCCACGGTAAGAGCGTTTAGGCTTTTGTTTTGAATGAGACTGCAGAATTCAATACTTAGAAGGCTTCTTCTGACTGCTGGATGGGGGAAGTTGAAAGAGTACACAGGAGGCCATTGCATGAGGAGGCCAGTACTCCTGGTGATAAGGGGACAGATTCAAGAGGTACTTAGAAGGCAAAAGCTGAGATCATTACTGGCAAGAAAAAGGCCAAAGTCAAGGATGATCTTAGGGGCTCTGGCCTGAGTAAATAGCTGCAATGGCCTACTTCTGGAGTACCTTTCACATCTAAGCAATGCTGGACATCACACAGTAGGGAAGCTGCAGGAGAGGCAAATGGAGATACAGCCTGCCAACTGGGAGATCTTTCCTTCAGTATTCAAATCTTTGGCCCTGATACTCAGTTACCAAGTCAGATTCATTGCATGTGACTTTATTAGACATCTAACATGGGTATGTGTACAGAGGTGTCCTCAAACCAAGGTCTTTCTGAGAAGTGGGGCACCTAGACCTGGTGGTCTGTATACTGCTGAGTGCCAGGTAAGACAGAAGTACCAGATGTATCCAGGTATCAAATGTTCAGAGTGGACTCTGTGACAATATAAAATCACAAGTGTTTAGATTAGATTAGGTTCTCCCAACCAAACATGTGAGAATTCATGGGCCTCACTCCAAGGTGACCAAGGAAGAGGATAGCAGTTCCTTTTTCAAGTTTTCTAGTGGTGGCAGCCAGTAGGCCAGTGGCATGGAAGTTCAGGAGGGCCATCAAGGAGAGAGGGGATGCCTGGCAAGGGCTATGTGAGGAACTTGCCCGGCATGTGTCTTCACAGAGCTGATGAGGCTGCTTCAGATGCAAATGCTTACCTAGGGGACTATCTTTGAACTAGGCTACTGGGATAATGTGGAAACAGTGAAAATGGATGTACACATTGCAGTATGAAATGTTTTCTAAGCCCTTTCTGGATACAAAGCACTGTGCTATGAGGGAGAGGGAAAAATTCAGGTGTTGGCTCTGCTTATAAGTTTACAATCTTATAGGATGGTGCAGAAATGGCTCTAGCATGCAGGGGAAGATGATAGCTACCATGGGGGGGGGGAGAAGGATGGAAATCTCACAGAAGCCCATCTAAAGACCTTTCCCAGATCTCATGTGCCCTATTCCCTGCTGGGCAATCTTCACTCCATTCAGGATGCAGGAGATGGCAGTCCTCGTCCTGTGAAGAGCTCATCCTCCCCCTGGACTAGAGTCCTGGTCCTCCCTCTGCCTTCTTGACCCTGCTTTAAGAATCTGTTCTCTTTTCTCATTATGCCTGGTTACCTTCCCATTTCAGTATCTTGTCTCCTTATTAAAGAAACAAACATGAAAGAGTCTCAAAATGATTTTTACTTTTAAGTGGTAATATGCCTTCTCTGTAGGAAATAAAATATATAGATGGGGAAAGCAAGAATAAGCAAACTGATGAATCTGCCCCCAGGACAGAACTGTTTCTGTTCTCATGCATATTTGTGTATTTTTGATACTTTGTATGGAGTGTGAACACAAACAATATCCCAGGAATATTTACTGGTGAACAAGTGACTAACAGCACCACAGGGCTGCGCCCTGACAGAAGTAGAGCAAAGATGCTCAAAATACAAAAACAGACTCTCATGGAAGAAGGGTATTTTAGCCAAATCTCTAAGGATGCACAGGCTTTTGCTGGCAGAGCTGAGGGGAAGGCTTCAAGTAAGGGAAGAGGCATGTGTGAAGTCTCAGAAGTGTGGCAACTGTTAGTTCCAATTAACCCCTCCATGGCTAGAGAAGAGGCTGAGACCCTGAGCATGGGTGGAGATGGTCATGTTTCAGCTTCTAGAAGCCATCTAACACTACTTGAGAAATGGAATAGAAGACCCCAGAGTAAAATGGCGAGGAACTGATAGTAATAGAAAGAAGTATGAATAAGACACACAGCAAAAGGAGAACAGTTGTGGCCCATGGACCAGTGTCAGCTATTGAAAGGCTAGCGATTTAAGCCTGAAAAAATGGCTTGCCAGATGCTAACGCCATTAAAAATTCCAAGAACACAGCACTTAAACTCAAGCTGCAACGGGGCATGTTTACTGTGTGAGGAGGGAGGAAGGCAGAGAGGAGTGCTGATGTGGAAGGGGAGACCAGCAGTTAAGCCAGCTGCAACCCATATGCCAAGGAAGAGAAAAGTCGCTGGGAAATGGGGGGTCTTGAAGAAAAGAGGAGCAGAGGGCAGCACTGAAGGTTGGCTAGAGAAGAAAGGTCCAGAACAGCAACATTAGCATCAAAAAGGATTCTTATGTTTCCCTTGAGTGCTCAGCTGGAGGAAGTAGGCCTGGATTTAGTTACCACAGTTCTCTGGTGGTGTCTAACCTGCAACAGAATAGCTTTAGGCAAGGAGTGGAAGGATTTTCTAGGCCTAGGAAGGGGGAGAGGTTTGAGGGTGTTAGATGAAAACTGGAATCAGCTAGTCAGGTCATGGGGAGCTGGGGTTGCTATACAGCAAGAGCAGCATCCCCTATGAACAAAGATGCTCCAGTAAGACAAGAGTTTTCCAAGATGACAATGGAGTCCATGTATCTCCAGCAGAAAAGACATGGGAGAAAGGACAGGGGAAAAGCCACGTAAGAGCGTTTAGGCTTTTGTTTTGAATGAGACTGCAGAATTCAATACTTAGAAGGCTTCTTCTGACTGCTGGATGGGGGAAGTTGAAAGAGTACACAGGAGGCCATTGCATGAGGAGGCCAGTACTCCTGGTGATAAGGGGACAGATTCAAGAGGTACTTAGAAGGCAAAAGCTGAGATCATTACTGGCAAGAAAAAGGCCAAAGTCAAGGATGATCTTAGGGGCTCTGGCCTGAGTAAATAGCTGCAATGGCCTACTTCTGGAGTACCTTTCACATCTAAGCAATGCTGGACATCACACAGTAGGGAAGCTGCAGGAGAGGCAAATGGAGATACAGCCTGCCAACTGGGAGATCTTTCCTTCAGTATTCAAATCTTTGGCCCTGATACTCAGTTACCAAGTCAGATTCATTGCATGTGACTTTATTAGACATCTAACATGGGTATGTGTACAGAGGTGTCCTCAAACCAAGGTCTTTCTGAGAAGTGGGGCACCTAGACCTGGTGGTCTGTATACTGCTGAGTGCCAGGTAAGACAGAAGTACCAGATGTATCCAGGTATCAAATGTTCAGAGTGGACTCTGTGACAATATAAAATCACAAGTGTTTAGATTAGATTAGGTTCTCCCAACCAAACATGTGAGAAATGTACTAAAAATAGATTCTAGCCATGCATAAGTGGCGCATGCCTTTAATTCTAGCACTTGGGAGGCAGAGGTAGGAGGATCACTGAGTTCAAGGCCATCCTGAAACTGCATAGTGAATTCCAGGTCAGCCTGGGCTAGAGCAAGACCCTACCTTGAAAAACCAAAACCAGAAACCAAAACCAAACCAAAACAAACAAAAACCAGACGATTTTCCATTTATTCACTTAAAAATATGAGTACTGGGCTGGAGAGATGGCTTAGTGGTTTAGGCGCCTGCCTCCTAAGCCCAAGAACGCTGGTTCTAATCTCCAGTGGTTCCAATCTCCAGGTCCCATGTTTAGCCAGATGCAAAGTGACTCAAGGGCACAATGCTGCACTTGACCACAAGGGGGCGCACACATCTGGATTTCGTTCTCAGCAGCTGAGAGGCTGTTGGCACACCCATCTCTATCTGTCTTCCTCTCTCTCTCTCTCTCTCTCTCTCTCTCTCTCTCTCTCTGTTTCTCTCTGTGTCTCTCTCCAAAAAATAAACATAAATAAAAAAGTAAAAAAAAATATGAGTACTGGCTTAATGAATGTAGAGATAGCCAAGATCTTGTTGGTGTTTAAAAATATCTAGTAGGGTTTGGGGTGATTGTTCAGTCAGTGAAGTGCTTGCTTTGCAACAACCTGAGTTAGATACCCAGAACTCATGTTAAATTAAAAAAAAAAAAAAAAAAAAAGCTGGGCTGGCATAAAGAATGTAAAGGTCAAAGGAAGGGGAGGACTGCTTAAAATGCTACCTTCTAGACACAAAGTAGCCTTAATATTCATGACTTCACAGTGGTTGACACTACTTACACAAGACCTGCATAATAGGAGGAAAAAACCGAAGCCATCAAAATAGAAGAGAGACTGATTAGAAGAAGAAGGAATTCAGTGGAGGGGGGATTTGGGAGGGAGAAAAGGAGGTGGCAGGAGGGAATTATGATCACAGTACATTGTTTATATTTACAGAAGTTGTCAACAAAGTTAAAAAAAAAGCTGGGCATGGTGGTGTGGGTTTGTAATCCCAGCATCACAAGTGGAGACAGGAAGATCCCTGTGATTTGCTGGCCAGCTAGTCTATCCTACCTGGTGAGTTCCAGGCCAAGGAGAGACCCTGTCTCAAAACAGAAAAACAAAACAAAACAAAACATAAAAACAGGTGAACAGTACTCCTGAGAAATAACACCTAAGTTGTCCTCTGGCCTTCACAAACATGTGCATGCATATCTACATGCGCACATGTGCATCCTACCTAATGGATATTTAAAACAAGCTAGATAGTTTTTTGATAGGTGACATGACTGCTCCAGAAACCAAGACATTCCAGTAGCCAGAGAGAAGCTACGCTTCTTCCACTTAAATACCAAGTGAGAAGGGCAGTCACATAAAGTGGTAGTGGCTTTGCACTACCCCTTCTATGTCCAAGCTCTTATACTAAGAGAAGCCTCCATAACCTACAAATCTAGCCTGGACCTTTACCACAGGCTTTGAACTGATTCCTCTTCACTCATTTGGGTTCTTGAAGCAGGACTATCCTCTTCTTTGGGGCTTTCTGTGGAATCCTCATCTCCCATCTGGCTCTAAGCTTTGCACCTCTTATTAAGCTCAGGCTTTCTTTACTAGTGTCTTGAATAATCACCCCATGGGCCTGGAGTGTGGAAGTGGACCTTTCATTTTGACCATCCTGACTGCTAGTGAGAGAGCCTTATCTGTCATCACATCCCAGGACTCAAGCTGGTCTACCTCTCATGTGTGCCCTGGGTCTGGGGACAGTGTTTGAAAAAAACCACAGTGTGAGGAGTGCCATTAGTGGGTCTTGCTCCACAATCTTGTCTGAAAACCAAGCCCCCCAATCTGACATGGTTTAGAGAGGCCCAGCATCCCTCCAGACCTATGCCTCCTTCACATCAGCCCTTTAGCCCCTTACCTAGAGTAGAGCCTAAGTACCACACACTGCCTGTAAGAGAAACCCGGAGGCCAGTGAGCGCCAGAGTGCTGCTTTCTAGTGCTTCTTTTATGGCCTAGGGTTTCAGAAGCTCATTAGATCAGGCAGATTTTTATTTCATGGGTCTGCCCCTGGCAGGCATAACTCAGACTTAATCTTCTTTTCTGTTGACTCAAGTTAAGTTTCTTCTATGGGCTTTATTTTCTATTTAGTTAAACTTTTGTAGAAATATGCATTTAAAAAATATAAAAGTTGTACATTTTTTTTAAGAATAGAAATACAAAAAAGAAAAAATTACTCATAGTTTTACTACCCCAACACAACCACTGTTGGCATTCTGTTTTATTTCCTTCTGGGCTTTTTCCACTCACTTTTCCCCATGCTTGCTCCCACCCTCCCTCACCAGAATATGCTTGTTGGCGTGCTGTATTTATAATCCCCTCTCTGTAATTCAGGTAATGTTTGCCACTTAAATCTTTTTTTTTTTTTTTTTTTTTTTTTTTTCGAGGTAGTGTCTCACTCTAGCTCAGGCTGATCTGGAATTCACTATGTAGTCTCAGGGTGGCCTTGAACTCATGGTGATTCTCCTACCTCTGCCTCCCAAGCTGGGATTAAAGGCATGAGCCACCACACCTGGCTACAACTTAAATCTTGAAAAGGAACTTTTTACCAGATATTTAGGAGCTGTAAAAACCAAATGTAATGTATGTCATTTTTTTCTTTTGATCTCCTGGACCAATCAATTGAAGAGAGCCAGGAAGGTGCATCATGGGCTGGGCTTCAGATTGCACATTCACATTTATGCACACTGTTAGTTGTGTGAGGACATTGTGGCTACATAAGAAAATGCCTAGGTATTTTAGAGTCACATATCAATATACATATAAGTGAAATGACATGTTGTTGAATCTGGAATATGGAGATGGTGGGTTGATTTTAGTTTTTAAAAAATTTTCATGTATGTTTTAAATTTTTTGGGCCAGGTGTGGTGGTACACACCTTTAATTCCAGCACTCGGGAGGTAATGGGGAATCAAACCTGAGCTGTCAGGCTATATAAGCCAGTGACTTTAACTGCTCAGCTATTTCTCCAGGCCCAGGAATGACACCTTTTTAAGTCCTCATGTTGACTTTACTGACTGAGCTATCGCCCTAGCCTGTGTTTTTTTTTTTTTTTTTTTAATTTTTATTGATTTTTAATCTTACATACCAAAAAAAACCCCACCTGATATTTCCCTCCCCTCCCCCATTCCACTTTAGAACTCCAGTCTCCATCATATCCCCTCCTTTTCTCCATTAGTCTCTCTCCTAATTTGATGACATCATCTTTCTCTTCTATTTTGAGGGTCTTGCCTGTGTTTGTTTTTGAGTCAGGGACCTTCTATGTATGCCTAGCTGGCCTAGCATTTGCTATGTAGCTCAGGCTCGTCCCAAGCTCATGGCAATCCTCCTGCCTCAATCTCTTGAGTGCTGGGATTACATATATGCACCACTATGTCTGGCTTATACTATTTTAAAACATTATTCTGAAAAACAGCAGCTCCCTATATCCCTCCTGTTATATCTCTAACTGCATTTACCTGTATTAATGACAACTCTTGACTTTAGGCATTATTTGTGAACTTTCTGTTGTAGAGGTAGAGAATTTATTTTGCCTTTGTACACATATACTGCCATACCACTGTTCCAGTCCTAGGTCAGTAATATCACAATTAACAGAATTTTCTGTGGTTACACAAATGCAAAGTGTCAGTTTTCTGTCCTATACAGCCTTTTGTTTCCACCAGAATTCATATCTGTCCATAGTTTGTTTGATATTTCTGTATGCTATGTGTATTAAGCTACTGGCTGTTTTAAAAGGTGGTATTCAAAGTATGCTCCATGGACTCTTGGGGGGCTCCTGGAGCCCTTTTAGAGGGCTGTGTAGTCAAAACATTTTTAAAATTTTTTTTTATTTTTGGAGAGAGACACAGAGAGAGACAGACAGAGAGAGAGGTAGAGGGAGACAGATAGAGATGGGCACGCCAGCAGTCTCTCAGTTGCTGTGAACAAAATCCAGATGTGTGCGCCCCCTTGTGGTCAAGTGCGGCATTGCGCCCTTGTGTCACTGCATCTGGCTAAACGTGGGACCTGGAGATTGGAACTGGGTTCTTAGGCTTAGCAGGCAGGCACCTAAACTGCTAAGCCATCTCTCCAGCCCATAGTCAGAACATTTTTGATAGAGCCTAGAGGTATTACATGTTCTGCCTCAAGTGCTGACATTTGTACTGATGATCTAAAAGTATTTGCAGAAGAAAAGCTCAGTTTGGGCAGGACTCAGTGCTCACTGTGTTATTCTCAACCACACAAAGTCAATGACAAAGAGCCAGTTCCCTTCAGAATCTTCTCAGTGCAAAAGTGAAACCTTCTAGGCATGTAGGGACCACTGCCCTACACTACAACCTCATGTATTCTTAGTTACCTCTTTTTAGGCCCTTTCTCCAAATGCAGTTACATGGGAGAGGGGGGTTAGAGCTATAGCATATCAATTTTAGCGGGACATAAATTCTGTCCATAGCAGATAGAATATTCAATTTTAGATTGTATGGAACATTGGGCAGTTATCTGTTAGATTTTTGTGTAGTACAAAGATGAATTCCATAATCTGAAAAAGTAAATAAAATGCTTCTTTTTTTATATGAACTTTCTTCACATATCTCAGCAAAAACAACTTGTCCAACAGACAGAATATAGAAGCATATATGAGCATTGAGCTCAATGCTTAAGACAGATATGAAAGAGGTTTTTGAAAATGTAAAACAAATTTGTCTTCTTGTTTTGAAAATATAGTAGTAAATTATGATATATAAGAAAATATATTAATAAATATTATTTACATTAAGATATTACAGATTTATTATTGACATTTAATTGAAATAAATATTTAAAATTATGAGTTTTAATTACCAACAGAGAAATAGTGGTCACACAATACAAGTGTCTTTGAAGTCCTCAACAATTTTTAAGATATATTTATTTTTTATTTATTTGCAAGCAGAGTGGGTAACAAGGGAGAGAATGGGCACACTAGGGGCCTCTTTCCATTGCAAATGAAATGTAGATGCATATGCCATATTGTGCATCTCACTTTATGTGGATACTGGAGAATCAAATCCGGGTCATCAGGCTTTGCTAGCAAGCACCTTAAACCACTGAACCATCTCGCCAGCCCTCAACAATTTTTTTTTTTGAGGCAGAGTCTCACTCTAATCCACCTGGAACTTACTCTGTGATCCTTGTACCTCAGCCTACTGAGTGCTGGGATGAAAGATGTACACCACCATACCCAGCCAAATTTTAAAAAAATATTTAAAAATATTTATTTATTTGAGAGAGGTGGGGAGGAAGACAAAGAGGCAGAGAGAAAGAGAGAGATGAGAGAGAGAATGAACACACTAGGGTTTCTTGCCACTGCAAAGGAACTCCAGACGCATGACTATGTAGTGAATCTGGCTTTACGTGGGTATTAGGGAATTGAACCTGGGCCATCAGGCTTTGTAAGCAAGCATCTTTAACCACTGAGCCATTGCTCTAGCCTCCCTTTTTTTTTTTTTTTAAATATAGTGGGTCCTGAGACCAATGTTTAACTAGTCATCCAAATCATGCTTTAAGAAATCCAGAAGGAGGCTTCTCTCCTGAGCCTTCTGACCCACTCCCAGGGGGTTTGATGTCTTCTGTGCCTGTGTAGTGCTGTCATCCTTGGAACTTTGTTCACCATCATGTAGGGCAAGTGCCTGAGGAACAAACCCAACCTATCATGTTTTTAATTGAAGCTTAACTGGCACACAGCCATGTTGCTGCACTGGTTACCATCCACTTTTCTGCTACAATGGGAGAAGTCAGTACTTGGCTCTGAGACTGTGACCTGTAAAGCCAGAAATACTTCTGTCTGACCTTTTATAGGAAGTTGTCTGACTCCTGATTCAGGTTCTTCTGTTCTTTCTCCCCTGAGCTGTGTTTTGTGCTTGGTTCCACTTTTCTTTCCTCCCTTATTTCCATTTTGGTAACAGGGTCTCACTATGCAGCCCAGGTCCCCTGCCTCATTCTCCTGAGCACTGAGATTATAGGTGCTTGTCACATGCCCAGTCCCCTCCCTTTTTTGTTTAGTTCTTTGAGGTAGGGTCTCACTCTAGCCCAGGCTACTCACTTTGTACTATCAGGCTGGCTTCAAGCTCACAGTGATCCTCCTACCTCTGCCTCCAGAGTTCTGGGATTAAAGACGTGTGTTGCCACTTCTGGCTTCCATTTTCTTATTTATTCATTTGTTTTGGCGAAGCCATCCTCTTAAGTTCCTTGCATGTCTGAAAATGTCTTTTTCTACCCTCACAGTTCATTGATAGCTTAGCTAGGTACAGAATTTTATGGCTATTACCCGTTCTAGAAATGGAAAAGCTTTGCTTTCATTCTTGTCCAGATTCCTGGGTTGTAGTGTAAAAGTTTGAACTTATTCTGGATTCTAATCTGCATTGTATGTGGCTTTCCCATTTCCTTTTAGAAATTTATAGGATCTTCCCTTTGTCTTCAGAATCCAGCAACTCTATGACAGTGTATAGGGTTAACATGTTTCACCACTGGGTTGACAGTGAGCTCTTTCCACCTGGAAAGTTGTATTCTCCAGAAATGAATGATTTTGTTCATCATCCCTTCCCTTCTGTTTTGTTTGCTTTCTGTTTCTGGAATACTTTGAGTATCTTGGGCTGTTTTTCTAGTTTCTCTGTTCTGTCTGTAGTTCCTAAAGGCTCCTTTATATCCCCCTACTTTTATAAGTCAGATGTTATATCATATTCTCTCTTTAAAATTCTGCAGGGGGGTGGGCGGAGAGATGGTTCAGTGGTTAAAGGCACTTGTTTGCAAAGCCTGACTGCTCCAGTTCACTTTCCCAGTACCCATGTAAAGCCAGATGCACAAAATGGTGCATGCATCTGGAATTTGTTTGCAATGGCTAGAGGACCTGGTGTGCCCTCTCTCTCTCGCTCTCCTTGCAAATAAAAAAAGAAATTTAAAATAAATTAAAAACTATGTAAGGATACTAAGGTAATTTTCTTTGCTGTGTTTTGTCCTACCTTCCTTCTTCCTCCCTTCCTTCCCTCCCTCCCTCCCTTTCGTTCTTTTTGGTTTTTCAAGGTGGGGTCTTACTCCAGCCCAGGCTGACCTGGAATTAACTACGTAGTCTCAGGGTGGCCTCAAACTCATGCCAATCCTCCTACCTCTACCTCCCGAGTGCTGGGATTAAAGGCGTGCGCCATCACGCCTGGCTTTTTTTTTTTCCCGAGGTAGGGTCTCGCTTTAGCCTAGGCTGACCTGGAATTCACTGTGTCGTCTTAGGCTGGCCTTGAACTCACAGTGATCATCCTACCTCTGCCTCCTGAGTGCTGGTATTAAAGGTGTGCACCACTTTGCCTGGCAAAGACAGAATGGGCACACTAAGGTCTCTAGCCACATGTACCAGACAGATGTACCACTTCGTGCATCTGGATTTACATGGGTACTGGAAAATCGAACTTGGGTCACTTTCTGCTGAGTCCTCTCTCCAGCCCCTAGACACTTTTTTGTTAGCTTATTTCACCTATCTATTTTGTACTAGATGTTTATTCTTGGTCGTCTCTTCATAAATAAAAGTGAAATCCTAAAAGGCTTTGCTTACTCTGGTAGATTATTGTCTATGAGCGTTTTACTGTAGGAGGACACAGCTGGGCTCTTGGTTGGGAGAATCTGAAAGTTGCCAAGCCTTTACTCTTGACTACTCAGATTCCGTAAAGAAAGATGCTCCCATTTCCTGCCTCACCAGGTTAATAGTCCTGGCTCCCAGAATTCTGGAGCTGGGATTCATAACATTTAGATGCCAATGTTCACCCACTGCCCCTTGAGGTACTGTTCCATCAAGTGTGTTTGGTGCCCACTGGTTTAGATATCTTTTCCTTCCTGTGTACAGAGAATAAATCCCTGGGTCTTCTACTAAGTCCAGGAGGGTCAATCTTTTTAGTAAACTTTTAAATGATACTGTAGTGGCCTCACTTTCCCACCAGAGTTATCTGGTGCTGTCAACTTCTGAAGTTTTTGTTTCTTGGCTTCTCCTATAGCTGGCCCAGGACTCGGCTTTCTCAGGACTGCTAAGTCAGTTACCACTCATCCATCTGCTATCCAGCTTCCAAACGTTTGTTGCTGTTGTCTCCTCTCCCACTCTCTTTGTCCTTGTGGGTTTATGTCTTAAAAAAAAAATCTCTTGACTGTTGTTTTAGTGAGGTTTTGGGATGGAATGAAAGTAAATGTGGTTATTCAATCTTCCATCTTTATTTGGAACTTCTTTATAATTAAATATCTTTTTTATATCCTTTTAATATTACAACACAAACATTTCCCATGCTCTCCCATGGTCTTTGTGATCAGTTTTGGTAACCACAGAACAGTGCATTAAGTAAGCCACAGTTTACCAAATTGTTACCCTAGCCTGGGTGTTTACAGTGATTGACTTGGAGGAAGAAACTGGTTTTTCCTAGAGTCATCTTCTCCTTTGCTCCTTGTGTGCAGGGAGTGCTTGCTCACACTGTCCTCCCTGTGCTCAGTGTGTGGTTTCCTCACCTCATGTCCTGATCACAGTGTGACTCTGCTGATCTTTACTAGTCCTCACACCTCCAAACATGGTATTGCAGACCTTGGCTTCCTCAGGATATGTCAGAGGAACCCTGACGACTACAACTCATGTGCAGTCTGCTGTCCATCCTGCCTTCCAGGCCCACCCACCCTCACCAAAATCATATGAGCCCCATGCTCACCACCTCATACTCAGTCTCCTCCTTCAACTGACCAGCAGCCATTCCTTCCAAGTTCACAGGGTCAGCCTACCTTCTAGGTGGGATTGGGAGCATTTATAAGGCCAGGTCTTTATACTTCTTGCCTATAGCAACTACCCCCAGACCTCCCTTATCCTTCTGCCATGACATTCATGGCATCAGTGCACCAGAGATTTTTACCATGACTCACAAGATGGGAAGATGGTAAGTGGAGAACGAAGGACCAAGTGTAGTTTGTTACCTTTCCCTCTTGGGTCAGCGTCCACATCACAGAGAAGGTCAGCTTGTCAGTCATGGGGTTAAGACTGCACAGCTCCTCACACAGCAGTCTGGGAAGCATGGGGACCACCTGCAAACAGAGGGCAGCTCGTGAACACCTGTGTCCAACCTGTGCAGCCAGGCATAGCCCAGATGTTAGAGGTTTTCATGAAGCCTGAGCTTCCAGGATGAGCTGAAGATGAAGGTGGCTAGCCTCCAGAAGCCTCTGCAGAAAGACCACACTATCTTCCACTCGGCCCAAGGCCTCTAGCATCAATGGAATGTGAGCTAGGAAATGGGAAGATGAAGTAACAGAAGGTAAGAAATATTGTCACCATTTCCTGTTACAGTCCACCCTCTGAATCCCTGGGTGCCATCAATATTGGAGTGTGTGTGGGAGGAGGTACATATACATGTGTGTGCAGAGGGACATGTTCTGCATGTCTGCATATACACATGCAGAAGCCAGAGGAAGATATGGGGTCTCCTCCTTTATCGCTCTTCCTTCTTATTTTCTATGAGACATAGCCTCTCCATCATTTTTTTTTTTTGGTTAGACTGGCCAATCAGGAAGCCCCAGGGATTCTCCTGTCTCTGCCCCCTTCAACACTGGGGTCACAGGCATGTATGGCTATGGTTGGCTGTTTCATGGGTATTGAGGATTGAACGCAGGTCCTCATGCCTATGCAGCAAACACTTTTGCCCATGGAAATATCTCCCTAGCCCCAGAAAAAAGTATTTTTAAGCTGCATCTGCACTGAACATACTTACTTTTCTTGTATTATTTCCTAATCAATAATAGTACAACTATTTACACTGTATTTAAATTATCAAGTGTAAATGAACTGGAGATGGGAGGATTATGGTGATTACATGCAAACCTCACATTTACCATTTCATAAAAAGGGTCTGCAGGAGCTGGGAAGATGGCTCAAAAGGTAAGAGCACTTGCTATGTGCATGCATGAGGACTAAATTTGATCCCTAGCACCATGGAAAAAAGCATTCCTTAAACCCCATGGCTGAGAAGGGTGGAGACAGTAGACTGCTGAGTGTAGCAGTTAACTTCTCACTGCTGAGACAAAAATACCTGACAAAAAGCAATTTAAAGGAGGGTGAGTTCATTTTAGCTTATGGTCCGTTATGGCAGGGAAGAATGCCAGCCGAGGCTGGTCACACTTAGTCCAATAGTGAAGAAGAAGGGCAGAGTGATGAATGTCCTTGTTCAGGCAGCGCTCTCCCTTTTACATAGTCCAGGACCTCAGCCCAGGAATGATGCTGCAAACAGCCAAAATAAGTCATACTGCCTTAATTTTAAGATAATCCTGGGGCTGGAAAGATGGTTTAGTGGCTAGGGCGCTTACTTGCAAAGCCTAAGGACCCAGGTTCAATTCCTCAATACCCATGTAAAGCCAGATGCACAAAGTGGTGCATGCATCTGGAGTCTGCAGAGGCTAAAGGCCTTGGTGCGCCCATTCTATCCCTCTCTCTCTCCTTGCAAATAAATAAATACATAATTTTTTACTTTGATGCTGTCATTTCCCCTCCTATTGTGCAGTCTCCACATATGGTAGTGCCTTCCAGGAAGACTCAAACTAGTCAGAGTCCTGAGAGTAAGTTGTTGTTGAGTGCTCAGCACTAAATGAGACATCTATCCAGCCCGCCGAGGTTCAGAGAACATTGCAGAAGAGGGGCAGAAAGAATGTAAGAGCCAGAGGATGGGAAGGAGTGCTCTGGATCACTATCTTCTCAGCAGCTATTGCTACCTGCATCAGACTGAATAATATTGGACTCATCTGCATTTAAACATGGATGATGAAGGAGGGACAAAAATACATATCAAAATAGAAGACTAATCAGAAAAGAAAGGGCTCAGTGGAGGAGGGACAGAACAGTTAATGAGAGGGGTCATGATCAAATATATTAGGTACATGTTTGAAAGCTGCCACCACCTCTTGTTTTTGAAGAAGGAAGGAGGGAGAAGCAGAAGAAGGAGGAGGGGAGAGGGGAGGAAGGAAGGGGGGGGAGGAGGAGGAGAAGAAGAAAAGAAGAGGAGGAAGAGGAGAAGAAAGAAGGCTTCAAGGCCCAAGATCTGAGGTCTGACTCTGGGCCTAGAACTTCCTGATGAGTGGGCAAGTTAGGATAACTCTGGATCTAGGTTTTCTTAGAAGTACAACACTATCACAAATGCTCAGTACAAGCCAGTGCAAGGTGGCCAAGCCCTGTGTCACCTGGATTCACTTTTCTCTGTTCAACTTGTGCCTAGGTATTCCCCTCCAGCACGCATAATGCTAGCCCTGCAGGTCCTCCTGCTACAAGCCCTTCATCTGCCCTGCTTGCCTGCTAGCTGCTCCAGCTTCTGCACATGGTATTCCCATTTTCTAGGACATTTTTCTGGACACCTTATATCTGGAAAATTTTTGTACTTCTTTATGCATTGGTCCCTTGCCATCTTTAGTGGCATATCCAGACTCCCCTAGGTGAGGAATGTGCTGTATTTTGCAACCTACCCTATTCTTTCAAAGAGGACATGGGGTAATCCCCAAAAGTAAGCCACTTTCTTCACCATCTGCTCTTCCACATGTCTTCCATAGCTCTGCCCACATTGCACCACAGAACTCTCAGGAACAAGGATGGGAGTGTGGCAGCTCAGTCCCTCTATCCAGAATCCATACATAGTAGGCACTTCCAGTATGCAGATGACTGACTTTTGCTACGAAACAAATGACTTTTATTCTGTTTATGTATTTACAAAAAGGGCTTCATGATATCCCCAAGAGAATTATATTTCAACATCTTTATATAAAAAAATCATATGCAACTAGTACTCAAGTAGAAGGGAAGAGTTTTGGCTACCCTTCCTAACAACCACCAGCACACCCCATGGCTGCCCAGGTTATCAAAACTTCTTTGCTCCTTTCACTGTGATGGTCAGAAGCCAAAGAATTTAAGAAGGAAAACTTTTGGGGTAGTATGAATTGCATTTAATTTTTAGGGGGATAATCCTTTTTTAATTAACTTTCCTGCAGAAAGTTTCTTCTTGGGGAAGAAATCAGATGGAATTCAGAGGAAACAGTGTCTGTGTTCATCCAGTTTTGTAAATAGGCAGTCGGGCAGTGTCTTTCAAAGGAGAAGGAATTAAGAGGTTATGATCACACTTGTGGTCTGGCACATCACAGCCTCATAAACTGGCTGGTCCTCCAGGGGTCACTGTGAACGTGTTCCTACTCAGTCCCATGTACAGCAGCCTTCCCTGTGGAGCAGGGCTAGTGAGGTGGAGGGTAGGGGCACAAGCTGCTTCCTCACATACCTATCCAGGTGTGTCAGAGAAAGAGAAGTGCCAGGACTCATGTAGCACAAATGAGCTATGTGAGGCCTGTTATGATACCTAGAGAGAGTATGGTCCAGGGTGAGACATACATAACATCATGGATAATTAGTAAAGAAGGTTTCTACAGTAATGAAACCCCTGCTGCCATTAGCACTAGACAGTGCCTACGCTCCATGGCCTTTCATATTTTTCCCCACTCCTGCCCTCATTACTTACCCTGCTCAGTATTTCCCAGCTCCCTAACTCCCATTGTCCTAAACCCTAAAACCCCCTATGAACAGTCTCACCATCTGCCTTCTTTGCTCTGGTGATTCTGTCAATGGTGAGGGGACAGCTCCACACTGTTACACTGAGGAGGTCCCCTAAGATTTTAGGGACCTTGGCTCAGACTAAACCCAGGATTTATGGCTTCAACAGTGAAAAGAGTTTTAGTATTAGCCAGTATGAAACAGAGCTGGAGATTTTATTACAGATATTTAGACAGGCACTCAGGAAGAGAAGGAGAGCATGCCTGAAAGCATGGATGTGGGCTATTCTGAGAGAGAGTCACTGAGGGAGAGAATAAGACACACCCAAGTGGAGGTAAGGACTCCTCAAGGGAGAGGTGCTGAGGGAGGTGTGGTTGTGGGCTCCTGAAGAGAGAGTTGTAATTAAGTGTCTGAGCATTAACTAGATATACCATTTTGGAGGCTCTCAAGTTATGTATCCAAGGTTGCTAAGAATTTTTTTCTTCCTTTTCTTTTTTTTTAAGGGAGATTTTAGGGGTGCCTTTATGGAGTTACAATCTGATAAGGTAAACCAGGAGCACTAGACTGCACAAGGGATGAGTACACATACTTTCCATGTAAACAGGTTTCTGGTGAGATTCCTAGAAAATTGAAGGCTTGTACCTGAGAAGGGAGAAGGACCTTAAGCAGTTAATTATGCTGGAATACTTGTTTTTCTGCTGGTAAGAGGCTTTATCCTGACTCCTGGGGGAAAGGCTTCTTTCCTCTCTTGTGTCCCCATAATTTTTCCCTGTCTTTCGATCCTGCCTCAATCTTACTAAGAGGGTCAGGAACAGGAAATTCTATGCTGTGTAGAGGTATATCAGCAAATAGTCACCCCTTGCCATGCAGCTGACAAATCTTGTGCTCATCTGTCAGCTTCTTCCCTTCAGACTCATCACTACTGTCCTCCAACCTCCTATGCCACTGCCTTCTTGCTTCCTCAGTAGAAAAACTCAACAATTCCTCACAGAGAAAACAGACTCAGGCCTTCCTAAGCACCTTCCTTCAACCGGTGTCCCTTGAGGCTATTTCCCTAACTCTTCATGTTTGCCCTGGTCATTTGCTGCTGCACAGCAAGTACCTTCAGTCCAAAACCTGGTCTTGTCTGCTGGAACTCTTGCCAGTGAGCAGACGGTTCAACTGGGTCAGAATACAAGTTGGAGTTATCCTTAATGACAAACTCCAATCTTCTTTCTTCAACCCTATGTCCTTCCCACCACTTCACTTTTAAATTTCTCAAAATAATGTATGTTTCTCACCTTCATTCATTTCTTAATTAAGAAATTACAATTCATTATAGAGATTTTAGAAGATTCAAACCAAAACATGAAAACATAAGCACCATGGGATCCTGGCCCTTAGAATGTTATCATGCTGTTACAGAACTTGTGTCTTTTATCTGTATGCTTACATGACCAAACATAAGTTAATTATTCAATAGTACAGGTGCCTATTTGGCCAGTCTACACCCATAGCATGTAGAACATACCCAATCTCATCTGAAATACAGAAATTCTGTGCTGAACCTTACTGAACTCATTTCTCCACTGGCTCCTTCCCTTCTGCCCTCTGTGCTCCTTTCCTCTGGTTGTAGTGCCTGCTGAGAACCTACTTCTCCTTGGTTTGTGCCACTACTGATACATGATACAAAGATCCTACCTACCTCTGCATTGAGCTCTGCCTCACCTTTGAGCTCCAGACCTCTCTATTATGATACCTGAATCCAGATATCCACAGATTCTTTAAATACCACATGAGAAGACAGAGTTTGGTCTTTTTCTTCCACATGTGCTCCTAAGTTGATATTTTTCTCTTTCCTTCCTCCTTCCCTACTCTCTATGTGTAATGTGCGTGCATGCATGCATGTATATATTTTTTATATGTATGTGAGCATTCATGTGGAGACTAGAGGCCACTATCAGGTGTACTCTTCACCCTATCTCCATCATATTTTTAAAAAATTATTCATTTAGGGGCTGGAGAGATGACTTAGTGGTTAAGGTGCTTGCCTGTGAAGCCTAAGGACCCAGGTTCGATTCTCCAGGACCCACATAAGCCAGATGCACATGGTGGTGCATGCATCTGGAGTTTGTTTGCAGTGGGTGGAAGCCCTGGTGT
This sequence comes from Orientallactaga sibirica, assembly GCA_036365145.1. Classification (NCBI taxonomy): domain Eukaryota; kingdom Metazoa; phylum Chordata; class Mammalia; order Rodentia; family Dipodidae; genus Orientallactaga; species Orientallactaga sibirica. Next base: position 12,102,345 of record JAEOAD010000044.1, read on the forward strand.
GCCCATTTTCTCTCTCTCTCTGTCTGTCTCAAATAAATAAAAATAAATTTAAAAATTATTCATTTATTTGCAAGGGAGAGAGAAAGAGAGAACCAGGTACATCAGGGTCTCCTGCCACCCGAAACAAACTCCAGATGCATGTGTCATTTTGTGCATCTGGCTTTACATAGCTACTGGGGAATCAAACCCAGACCACCAGGCTATACAAGCAAGTGCCTTTAACTGCTGAGACCTCTCTCCAACGTTCTATATATATTTTTTTTTGAGTCAAGCCCAACAGACTGGCCTTTTTTTTTTTTTTTAAAGAGTGAGACAGAGAGAGAGAAAGAATTGGCATACTAGGGCCTCCAGCCATTGCAATCTTACTCCAGACACATGTACCCCCTTGTGCACACGTGCAACACTGTGCACTTGTATCACTGTGCATCTGGCTTATGTGGGACCTGGAGAGTCAAACATGAGTTCTTAGGCTTCGCAGGCAAGGACCTTACCTCTAAGCCACGTCTCCAGCCCTCTATTGTTTTTTGTTTTTTGTTTTTTTTTTTTGATTTTTTGAGGTAGGGTCTCACTCTGGTCCAGGCTGACCTGGAATTAACTATGTAGTCTCAGGATGGCCTCGAACTCTCCGCAATCCTCCTACCTCTGCCTCCCGAGTGCTGGGATTAAAGGCCTGCGCCACCATGCCTGGCTCTATCGTATTTTTTGAAACCGGATCTCTTGCTTGTTAGACTATTTAAATATCCAGTGAGCTCTAGGGATCATCCTGCTATACCTCCCCAGTACTGAGATCACAAGCATGTATCATGATGATCTGGCTTTTACATGAGTACTTAGAGATTCAAACTCTGGTCCTCAGTTCTGCCAATCTATACATTTTCTTTTTTTGTAAATTTATTTTTATTTTTATTTATTTATTTGAGAGATACAGAAAGAGAGAGAGAGAGAGAGAGAGCCAATCTACACATTTTCTACTCAAAACATGAGACATGGCTCACAGTTGATCCCTCTATAAAGTCTTTTCAGCTTTTGCATGATCTATGACCTCTCCCCTGCCCTGCAACCTGGGTAGATACAACTTCTTGCTCTATAACTTCTGCAATCAAAGGCAATCTACTACTGTAAGTGCTTGCCACAGGCTCATCTCTGCTGACTTCCCTAAGGCAAGACCAGCATTCCTCTCATCTTTGTATGCCTAGGATTTGGCACACATCTGGTCATCAATATACACTGCGTGGATAAAGTCAGGTAGCACTTCTGGCAGCAGAAAAGGAAACGGAGCTTGAAGGATGCCTCAGCCTCAGGTCCAAAGTTGGGTCCAGTCAGAATTTAAAAGTTGAGGGTAGAAAAAGGGTCTGATGACAGGGCTTTCTAAGCATTCTGGACCAGGGATTAGGAGATTGGAGTGAATTGATCATTGGGTCAATCTGCCACTGCCCATGGCAGATGGGTGGGGGTACCAACAAGACTATAAAATCTTACATGAGCCTCACAGAGCAGAAACATCTGCTAAAGCCACAGCGGGCAGGCTAGCCAAGTTCAGCAGCGGGTGAGCCAGGATAGCCCTGTGACCAGTGGAAAGGGCCACATAAGGGAAGAATCAATCACCCAGGAAAGGTGAGCAGCAACATCAGGCCAGATGCCCAAGATACCTACACCCATAGGGGCTCCCACTGCCTGAGAGGTCACAGAGCCTCCCTGTCTCTTTCAGCCCAGGAGGTGATTGGCTCCCCACACAGACTCTTCATATCCTCAGTGCCCAGCGGCCCAGATCTGTAGTCTGACAAGTGAGTGAGCGTCCTCCTCTTCTCTTAGGACTTCATACTTTCCACCAAGCTATGCTCAGCTAGCTCCCGACTTACCCACTTAAGTAACCTAAAGGAAATAGATAATTCATTTGCTGCCCAAGATCTCTGTTCAAACAGTTTTCTTTTTCATATTAACACTTCTGTGAATTCAGAATTTGATCAACTCTTTGCTACACAGTTTGACATTAACAAAACATCAACACTTTGACAAGCTGTGGGTGTCAGAAAGGAACATCTTAAAACTCTTTGGACTCTACATAAAGACAAGTTTCCAATCCCAATCTTTGATCTCTATTATACAATATTACCAATAAAATATCATAGAGATTTATGGGTGAACTTTCATTTGAGCTGTTTCACACCTAAAATAACATAAATGGTTGGGCCAGTAGGCAGAAAATTTAGGTTTAGGTTTCAACTGATTAGATTTTATTTTTAAAAAATTACCTTAAAACTTAAAGTTATATTGTATCCCTCTCCACAAAAGATCATTGAGAGATGTTAGCTGCACAGAAGTCATGTTCTCTAAGAAGGATGGGCTCACACTTGTTTCCATCCCAAAAGAACCAACTTTTGTCAAAAACAAAGGGAGGTTTTTCATGTGGGTTTAAATAGATTTCATTTAAATTTATCTTTCTCCTTGATTATACCCTTTGTTAATGAGAGTTATCAAATCCTTTTACTGTGAATAAAATCTCAGCAAGAAGCATTTCATTTAAAGCTAGTGTGATGGGTTTGGATCTAAGATCGGCTTCACTGTACACTGTTCTACTCTTCGGGGTCATTCCCAGAACCAAGCTTAGTTGGACATTCTGACCATCAGTCACTTACAGGTCAGTGTCTGAATTTCATATAGATGAGAAGTTAACCAGAACTGCTATTCCTCCCTTCCCAGGAGTGATGAAGTTGGGGAAAAAAAAAACAATTTGGCCAAATGAGAGAGGAGAGAATATGGGGAGGGGGCAGTCAGCTCTCTCAGCTTTTTCTCACTTTAATAATTTTTTATTGACAACTTCCATAATTCCATAAGAAACAATAACCCATGGTAATCCCTCTTCCCCCCACTTTCCCCTTTGAAACGCCACTCTCCATCATATCCCCTCCCCCTCTCAATCAGTCTCTCTTTTATTCTGATGTCATGATCTTTTCCTCCTATTATGATGGTCTTGTGTAGGTAGTCTCCCAGCTTTTAAGAAAACCTTTATAGGCAAAGTAAAGTGAAATCAGCAGAAAAATTCCTGGACACAGTCCTTTAAGAAAGAAAACCGAGCAGGAAGAAAGGTCAGCGCAGTGGTTCAAAGGCATCAGAACACACAGCTGCTGCTGTCCAAGGTTGTGGGCTGGCTGCATACTCCTGCCAAGCTGGAAGCAGGGCAGTGGGAGGTATTGGCAGGCTTGCAACCCTTCTCCTACCCAGCTCCTCACCTTCACAGCTTAGCAGCAGAGCCTCGGCAGGCAGTCCCCAAGAGTTTTTTGAATTGTGACAATCACAAAACCAAGGTAAAGTATGCAGAAAAGGAAACACAGTCACTTAAGTCAGGCTTATTTTTACAGCTTCTGAGTTGGAAACAAAATTCCTGGTTACACAAAGAGAATACAGTGGCTAGGCAAGAGATAAAGCCACCTGCTCAGAGAAAGAACCTCCAGTGGTGTTTAAAGTTCTTACCTTCAAACAGAGTCAAACCTGTCATTTTTTCTCATGTGTGTGAATGTATGTTTTTATGTTTGTGTGTGAGTGCATGTGTGTATGCGACACATGTGGAGACTAGTGGTGGACATGAGATGTCTTCCTCAGTTGCTCGCTGCCTTATTTTCTGAACAAGGTCTCTTGCGGAAGTGATTTGATTAGACAAGCTAACCAACAAGCCAAGGGATCCTCCTGTCTCTGCCTCCCCAGTGCTGGGACTACAGGTGCACACCACCATGCCAGGAATTTTTACATGGGTACTGGGGATCTGAATTCAGGTTTTCAAGTTTATACAGTCAGCAGTTTACCCACTGAGCAATCTCCGCAGTCCCCTGAGTTAAACTCTCCTAACTAAGGAGAATGTTTCACCCTGATTCACTTGACACAGCCTTTGAAGTTTATGAAGTTGCTTTGAAGACTGAAACTTTCCATCACAATACCAGAGTGGAGATCAATCATAAGTCTCATTTCCTTCTTGAGCAAAGGCTGGGCTTGGCCAACAGCACTGTCAGGCAGGAAGTACACAAGGGACAGCTTCAGTCTGAGGTCATGTTAGGTAGAGACACATACAAGTATCAGAACTGTATTCTCAGGAGGGTCAAATTGAGGAGACCCTGGATTTTGGTGTGGTTTCTTTGCCTTGGTAAACTCAGAATAGACACTGAAAGGAACCAAAGTTAAGTGGAGGTTCTTACCTTCCCTTCAAAGCATGTATGTGTGTGTGTGTGTGTGTGTGTGTACATATAGTATACATAGTATATATAGTATAATATATAGTAAACTATATATCATATAGTTTATACAGTATTATGTAGTCTTATATTGTAGTATTATATAGTATTATGTTAACTATATTATGGCTTATATAGTATTATAGTTTATCTGTATGGGTACATGAGTATGTGTGTCCATGTGGAGACCAGAGATATACATCAAGTGTCTTCCTCAATCACTGTCCACCTTATTTACTGAGAAAGAGTCTCTCATTGAACCCAGGGCTCATCTATTTTGTTAGTCGAGCTAACCCACCTGCCTTGGAGATACGTCTGTCTCTAGCTCTTGGGCTGAGATTACAGGCATGTGCTGCCACACCTAACATTTACATGGGTACTAGAGATCCAAACTCAAGACTTCTTGCTTGCATAGTGATGCTTTACTGAAATCTTACCTCCGTCGCCCTCTCTTTTTCTCTATTTCATATATGTGTGTGTATGTATGTATGCATGTGTGTGTGTGTATGTATGTATGTATGTATGTATGTATGTATGTATGTATGTATGTATATATATACACACACACACACACACATACACACACACATATACAATATATATGTGTGTAGTTTTTTGAGGTGGGTCTCACTCTAGCCCAGGCTGACCTGGAACCTATTCTGTAGCTCCAAACTCATGGCAATCTTCTTACCTCTACCTTTTGAGTGCTGGAATTCAAGGCATGTGCCACCATGTCCAGCCTCAAAAAGTATTTTTTTTTTTTTTTTGGTTTTTCGAGGTAGGGTCTCACTCTAGCCTAGGCTGACCTGGAATTAACTATGTAGTCTCAGGGTGGCCTTGAACTCATGGCAATCCTCCTACCTCTGCCTCCCGAGTGCTGGGATTAAAGGCATGCACCACCACACCTGGCTTTCAAAAAGTATTTTTAAGCAAAACATATACATATGTGTACAACTGTGCAAGTCATAAATAGAAAGCTTGATGTGTTTACAAAAACTGAACACTCAAGTAATTGACACCTAACTAGGCCTTACTGGAAGTCCCTTATACTTGAACTCTTCTCCCTTCTAAAGGTAACTTCTAATGACACAAATTTGCCTTGGTCATTTTTAAGCTTGTATAAATGGAATCATATGGTGTGTATTTTGGGACTTGATTTTCATCATCAATAGGGTTGTATATGAGTGGTGATGGATAGTCTCCCAATGGGTGAATATACCACAATTTATTTGTTCATTCTATGGTGAAATCTATTAAATAACTTCTAGTTTTCTATCTTGAATAGTTAGAATATAAATATTTTCTATTTTCAATATATACAAATATGTAAATGCTTCAATGGACATTTTATACATTCTTTTTGCAAGTATACATTTTTGAATGCAGAGTATTGTGAGTATGTGTGTGTGTTGTGGTGTGTGTGGTATATGTAGAGTATGTGTGTGTTGTGGTGTGTGTGGCATATGTAGAGTATGTGAGAGTCCACGTGTGGTGTGTGGTATATGTAGAGTATGTGAGAGTCCACGTGTGGTGTATGCACAGTGTGCAGATGTACATGTGCACATTCATGCAGGAGCCAGAGAACTTTAGGTGCCCTTCTCCAGTCTCAACTGTGTATGTCTTTGAGATGAGTGTCTTCTCTCTCAGTCAGCAAGCCCTGGTGATTTTCTGGTCTCCACCAATCCTCCAATCCTCTTACCATGGACTGACCTGGAATTCACTATGTAGTCTCAGGGTGGCCTTGGACTCATAGTGATCCTCCTACTTCTGCCTCCTGAGTGCTGGGATTAAAGGTGTGTGCCACCACGTCTGGCCCAGGCATCATTCTACCTCACACCTTTCCCAATAAAGCAAATGCTAGTTTCATGATGTGGTTAGGTGTTTCAGCCTCGAAGATATATGGGCTCCACATCTCAGGTTGGATGCAGCGTGGAAGAAACCTGAGGGCCAAAGTTGGCAGGCCACAGATTTAATGACCTATGGAACTTCCAAAAATCTAGGGACTCAGTTCTCTAGCTCTTGTAAGTAGCAATGTGTGTGAACTCCAAGGAATATTACACAGCATCTTCTGGGTGGATGTCTTTTGTGAAGCCCAGACTGGAATGGTATGGTCCTTTTTCCTATCCTTGGCTGCTAGAAAGTCCTGCGTCCTCCTAGCTAACTCAGAGCTCCTTAGGAACTGACTGACATCCTCAAGCTGGGGAATATCAGAAATAAAGTTACAGTTACTATGAATGGAGATATTAAGTAAAGAAGTACAGAAAACCAAGGACAAGGAAGATTGCCAGAAGCAGGAGTTGTAACACCATAGGCAATTCTGGTACCAGATTAATAGCACATATCTGATCACATGCTTTGGTTGCAGGACACTGAGAACTCAAGCTGGAACTGAGATGTAAGCCTCTTTCCTGCTGGCTAGTTGCCATCGTGCTAACAAGTACTATGCAGGCTGCTGAGAGAGAAAGGTCATCAATAATCTAGCCCAGCAGTGTAAGCTGCAAGCTGCTACATAACTGATTGGCTGGGAAAGATATGCCCATTGGTGCAATAGTGGCATGGTTGTTATGGAGGTAACTGACTTCTCTGTGATTGGATTTGAGGCCTGCTCCACAGGAGAAAATTCATGCCTGGTACTGAAAACATAGTCAAAGGTCTATGGCTGGGAAGGTCATAGTATCTAGGAAGAAAACTACTCTGCTATTTGGCTAAATGCATATGTTGTACCCATAAGATTGCCTTCTAAATATTTATTTTTATGCCCACAAGTTAGAGCTGCTCTCCCCATCTGTCAGAGAAGCTTCTTTTGCAGTTGACAGTGACTACAAGGGATGTCTGTGGACACTGACTTAACAGGAACAGTGGAATGGATTGCTTCTCCATCTTCGGGACTCCATAGGCCACCTTGGAAAGGGCAGGTGAGGACAGGGGTTGAAATGGCTTCTCAAAGGCCTATGGTAGATCACAAACTGTCACTCTGCTTTGCTGCTTTCATGTGAAAGTGGCCACAGACAACACATGAACAAATGGATGTGGCTGGGTCCCAACCCAAGTGCACAGAACTAGTGGCTGGTATGGGCTATCTCCTGGGCCCTTCTTTGGGGTAACAGTTTGAAACCAAGTATTTCCCCCACTTATTTCTGAAGCTCATCACTGTTTGGAGGTACTTAAGTGGCTGGGTTACTCTGCAGTGAGGCCTGAGATGAAAGCCTTGGTATCTTTCAGTAAAACACACAATGACAGAGGGCAAACACCTATCTAGTAGCAAGAATTAAAAAAAATCATCCTACTATGGATAAAAAAAGACTCAGGTAAGAACTGTTCCTCACAAAGTATTTTTTAGACACAGAAGAAATATTTTTAAAAAGAGAACATACTAAATGTAAGAACTTTTTTAAATCTAAGAAACTAGAGACTGCCTTTTACCTTCTGAACCAAGTAGACACTTGTGGCTCTTGCAGCTGCCGCCTTATCCAGATGGGACCCCTCGGGAACGAAGTAACTCACATCAGCGATATGGACGCCCACCTCAAAGGTGCCTACAATGGACAAGAAGGACCATCAGCCCAGCTGGAAGATCAGCAGAACTCCTCCCAGGATTCCTCTTGTGAATACATGTCACTTTGTGTTGCTCAGGCCCTGAAGTGTGGGTCACCATTCATCTTTCCAGCCACTTCTTAAGAGCTGTGTCCAACACTACTGTCACTTTCCTGACTGTACACCAAAAGATGGAAGGATTTTTTTTTCAATTTTTACATTTTCACAAGCGATTACTCAATTTGGAAGCTTCTTACCTTTGAATAAACATTAATATATTTGCAAAAGAAAATAGACTCACTTGGTTATGGATAGATTATTTCAAGGCATAGAAGTGAATTAATCCCCAAATCTAGCAAGCTGCCATCCAATCCATTCCCATTGGCCACAGCCCTTGGTCAGTTTCATGTCTGGCCTGCCCACCTTGTCTGTGTGTCTGCTCACCTGGTCCTCCAGATCTCTGCGCCTTCCAAATATGCACTTAGTGTTACTCCTAACCCTGCTGTCTCACCTCAATCTGCCCAGCTCCCTTGCACCCCACACTTCACATGCTCTCGGTAAAGCTGTCACGGCAAGCTTGTTCTGCTCCCAAATGCATCTAAACTCACATCACCCAGAAGCTTACCTGGCACAGGTGCTTTGCTATGCCTGGTCACAGTCTTAGCAGGATCTGCATATCAACATCCTCCTTACTTATAAAGAGAGACTGAAAGAGACTCTCAAGCTAAAGAGAACCCTTTGCACATTCTTTCTACTGTGTTGTGTATTTGAGGATGCTTACTGTGTCTGTTTCCAAGACTCTTATCCCTGCCACATGTCACAGTACACCTTCACTGGTTCACATAGGCCTTGTCAATAACACTCCCTGCAGGGTAAGCTCAGCATTATAGCACCTTTTTGATATGTTCTTGTCCAGTGCCTAGAAGAGTACTGGGTGCACAGCAGGTATCACTACTTGCTGAGAAGAGTCTAGTTGGTTTGCTTACCTATAGTTTTTCCCTCTGAGAAAATGTGTGTGTGTGTGTGTGTGTGTGTGTAAAATTTTCTTTTAGAAATGCCCCTTCCCTTCTCAGTGGAATTCCCTTTTCAATAGTCTTTACCCTTCCTGCCAGGTGTACCAAAGAGGTACCTTAGGGGGTCTGGAGAGGTAATAAGCTCATAATTTTAACATTTACTCTTGAACATCATGTAACTCATTTATCAAATATGGTATATATGAATATATATATATACATGTGAATAAACATATATGCAATACATGTATGAATATATATATTATGTATATATGTGTGTGTGAAATATATAAAATGTATAGCCTCTAAAAAAGAATATATGTAAAATAAGCATTTAGTTTGAAAAGTGCTACGAGCAGACAAGCATAGGAATGAAGGTGATACAATTCCACTGCACCATATCCGTGGTGACAGTGACAGGTCACAGCACAGGCATGGAACCCAAGGATATTTGTTTTTGAGTACATGTGCACATGCATGCGAAGGCCAGAGGTCAACGTTAGGGATTTTCCTCGACTGTTTACCTTGTTTTATATTTTTGAATGTGTATGTGTGTGTTTGTGTGGTACACGTGTATGTATGCATTTTTAAAATTTATTTTTATTTATTTGAGAGAGGGAAAGAGGTTGAGAGAGAGAGAAAGAGAGAGAAAAAGAATGGGCGCTCCAGGGCTTCCAGCCACTTCCAGATGCATGCTCCACCTTATGCATCTGGGCTTACGTGGGTCCTGAGGAATTGAACTGAGGTCCTTTGGCTTTGCAGGCCAGCACCTTAACCACTAAGCCATCTCTCCAGCCCTGTATGTATGCACTTATGTGCTGTGTATATGTGAATATGGAGGCCAAAGGTAGATATTGTTTTTCTTTTTCTCTCTCACTCACTCTCTCTTCCCCCTTATTTTTTCTTTTTGTGACAGGGTCTCTTGCTGAATCTGTGACCCACTGATTCTGATTCAGCTAGTCTACCTAGCCTGCTTGCCCTGGGGAGCCCTCATCTCTGCCTTCCAAGTGATGCGATTATAGGTGGACCACCATACCCAACCAGCATTGACATAAATGCCAGGGTCCAAACTCATTCTCATGCTTGCATGGAAGTAGTTTATTGACAAAGCCATCTTCCCATATATATATTTTTTGAAACAAGATCTCACGATGAACCTATAGCTCACCTATTCAGTTAGACAAGCTAGATGGCAAACCCTAGGACTTCTCCTGTCTCTGTCTCCTGAGCACTGGGATTACAGGTGCCATGCACAGCATTTTTACATGCATACTGGGGACCCAAACTCATGCTTGTCAGCAAGCACTTTATATATTGAGCCATCTCCCAGTCCTCAAGTAGATGTTTTTTCCCTGAGCCTATTTTTAGGGTCTAAAATAGATTTCATTCAAGAGGGTCTTTGTCTTGTGATCTTAGACCCTAAGGACAAAATCTGGGACTGCCAGGAGCCATTTTTGACACATACTCAAACCAACATAGAAAATAGAAAATAGAAAATAATGGGAGATTCATGATGACCTCATTTGATATCCAGGGTCCAGCTGAAGCTGAACCCAGTCTACCTGTCTATCTGGCCCTTTCTGAGATAATTAATCCCTTTTCAGTTCTGTCTCACTGAGAGTTCTGCTTTACAGTTACGTGGACTCTAAAAGCTTATGAATACATCCCTATTTGCTCCTTTGCTGACTTAATCAGTCCTAAGACAAACATTTTATGTGCCACATTAAAAAAATTAATTTTAACAGATTATACTCTTTTATTCCCTCTCTCCCTTGTTCCCATTTTCCTGTGGCCCTCCTCCGTGGGGTCTGGGATTCACTGTGGGGTCATGAAAGCCTCAGTCAGTCCCAATGGGATAGTGGGGGACCTTGCCTCAGGGTATTCCCACCTATTCTGTGGCTCTTACAATCTTTCTCCACTCTCTTCCACAATGTTCCCTGAGCCGTGGTTGGCCTTTTGGCAGTCTGATTTAGTGTTGAGTTCTAACTCAACATTCTATCTGCCACATTTATAGTATTCCTTATTACTTTCCTACTCTTCTTCACCGAAGATATATTCTTCACTCAATTTTAAACATGGAGTGCTTAAAATAAGGGGATCAGGCAAGAGGAAGAATTTAAGACTCCCCGTTATTCATCTTTCATCTGCTCTAATTCTCAGAGACCTTCCCTCAGGGAATTCTTTGGAGTTTTTCTACCTAACCCTATAGTGTTCATACATTAAAAAAACAAAACAAAAATGAAGTCTAAGAGAATCCAGCTACTGTTCTGGGGTGACGCAATGGATCTATCTCCCACAGAAGAAGGGCTGGCTGGAGAGCTGGGAGAAACCAGCCTGGCTTCAATTCAGTGGCCTCGCCCTGACAGGCACACAGCTGTGTTTCTGGGTCACTGAGAGCAGTGACCTGCCTGCAATTCTCGAGGAACTTGACCCCAGGCAACTGTGGCCAGAAGTTTCAGACAGATCAGCTTCTAGTTTTGATATTTCAAGCAGCTAATACCAACATTTGGAGAATGTAAAATGAAGTATATTCTTTTGAAGTCAGGATTATAATATATGAGCTTCACAGGTAAATATTGACTAAAGGAAAAGAGAGAGGGTTATTACATCATGACATAAACTGTAATTTTAAATGTAGGCTATGTTGTTACTACACATGAACTTTTTGTCCTTAGTGAAAATTGACAAACTGATGGAGAGTTCATCACAGCAGATAAAACATGATGGAAGCCAACGCAAACATATTTGAGAAGCTTAAATTTCACTCCGAATTCCCTGCAGTCTCTAAACCCAGATTTTTTAAATGAAAACCCTAAGTAAATATTTTATTGCACATATTTACATAATGTGAACTCACAGAACTATTGAGGTAGAGGCATTGAATTTTTTTGTCCTACAAAAGAGAATAATACCCTTCCAAATGTTAAACGGCCTATGCTGCCAAAACATTAAGGATCAATATGATGTTAAAAAAACACTTGCCTCTTAATGGAATACAAAACTATTCCTTTTTTTTTTTTTTTTAAACAAGGTAGGGTTTCACTCTAGCCCAGGCTGACCTGAAACTCACTATGTAATCTTAGGGTGGCCTTGAACTCATGGCGATCCTCCTACTTCTGCTTCCCAAGGGCTGGGATTAAAAGCATGCGCCACCACACCCAGCTTTTTGTTCCTTCCCTTCCCTTCCCTTCCCTTCCCTTCCCTTCCCTTCCCTTCCCTTCCCTTCCCTTCCCTTCCCTTCCCTTCCCTTCCCTTCCCTTTCCTTAGGGAGACTCTAGCCCAGGCTGACCTGGAATTCACTATGTAGTCTCAGGGTGGCCTCGGACTCACAGTGATCCTCCTACCTCTGCCTCCCGAGTGCTGGGATTAAAGACCACACCAGTGGTCCTTTTCATTTAAAAATTGCATCCACTGGGATAAAGAGAGTCTCTTGAGTTTTGAGGAGCAGTGAAAGCAGATAGGAAAAATCCTCAAGGATGCTTGCCTCACTTTATACAGGAACCATATTCTCAGAGGAATACAAATGTCCTATTGAATGAACTTGAGTGAATTTGAATATTGAATATTGAATGAACCAGAACTGTTTCACTTACTTAAAATACTAATAGACTGGAGCCAAGTCTTAGAAAACATACCCTCAAAGCCAGCCTTCAAGAAGCGTAGCCACTTCCCAGCAGTGTCCTTGACAGGTGGACCCTAACAGATCCTCAGGGTGGGGCTATCTTCACGGTGGCCACATGCTCTGTTTCTGAAGAGTTCTGCTTGTGAGAAAGGGCTTTCTTGCAGAGATCCATGGTACACAGAACGGGGTCTCTGGCTAATGCTAACACTGGCCATCCACATGTGGCAATTACCCCCACTTAGGAAGCACTCAGTAGAATGCAGTTAGTAGATGTGCTGACAGAGGAAGGTTACAAAAGCGTAAGGGAGTGAGTGGGAATGTGGGATAGGGTTTGGTAATCTATGACCCCCACATGAATGAGTATTTGGCAGCGATGCTTATCAAGTGCTGGCCAGAAGCTGAAGTGTGACAGTGGTAGAGCACTTGCTAGGCACAAAGCCCCATGGGTTCAATCACATCCCCCAAATGCTAATCCAGACAGTGGAGAGAGATCACTGGTTAAATGTGCTGGGAGGTTCCACATACTATCTAGTGTTGACACAGCCATGCCAACCAGACTGCACAGGCATCACCTGAGGCCCGAGAGGTCTCAATATCACAGGTCCAAAGCAACCCAGTTCAAATGTGAGAAAACCCAGATTCAAAGCTTTTGCTCCTTTTATTCCCCCTCCCAACTCCCACCCATAGGCACTTCTAGGACAAGATGAAAAAACCCAAGTTTTGTCTCAGTGGGCCAAGGCTCAAAATTCTTCCCTATCACTTATGACTCAAGGGAAGCCACAGTCTTAGCTTTGGATTCAGAAGTCCTTTTCCTAGCCTTGTTCACAGCCACACCCCAGTCCCTGAAGGCTCTTTTGGTTCCCACAGCCAACCTTCTTAACCACTGTAGCAGGGCCTGATTATAGAACAGCCACTAAGCCATTAACTCTAGTTCTCTTTAATTAGAAGAGTAAGTCCTGAAAATCCCAGCAGTTCCTTTCTAAACTTCTAGCTGAAAGTCAGCTTTAGCTGGGAATGGAGTGATTTTCTTAATGACTCAAAGCCCTGACCAGCTACAAGCACTGCCTGGAGGAGTGATAGGAGGGTTTGTATGGCAGGCTTCCCTTCCCCAAGACAGAACTTGGGTCACTTAACCTCATCTGCATACACTTCTGAGACTGGGCTGTGATGAAACAGACCCTGCTTAAGCCCAGCAGGACACACCTCAAGGAAAACAACAGTACTGCTGCAATGTACTCAATATGCTTGCTCTCTCCAAATTTATAGGTTGATGCCTAATCCCAAAGGCCATGAAATCAGAAGGCAGAGCTTGTGGAGGAGATAAGTGCACTCCTAAAAGAGATCCCAGGGGCTGAGAATGTGGCTCAGTGGTAGAGTCTGTGCCTGGTAACACAAGGTCCTGAGTTCTGTTCTTAGCCCGGGAAATTAAAAAAAAATTTAAATGGAGGTGGAAAGAGTGCTTAGTGGTTAAGGCACTTGCCTGCAAAGCCAAAGGACCCAGGTTCAATTCCCCAGAACCCACGTAAGCCAGATGCACAAGGTGGTGTAATGTGTCTGGAGATCGTTTGCAGCAGCTGGAGGCTCTGATACCCCCATTCTCTTTTTATCTGCCTCTCTCTCTCTCTCCCTCTCTTTCCCTCCCTCCCTCCCTCCTCTCTCAAATAAATAAAAAAATTAAAAAAAAATTTAAAAGAGGTCCAGAGAGAATTCCTGTTCCATTCACCACAGGGACTCAATAAGAAGATATTATCTATGAAAACCATGTTTGTCAGTGCCTTGATCTTGGACTTTCCAGCCTCCACAACTGTAGAAATGAGTTGCTATTATTTATAAGCTACCTAGTCTACAGTACTTTGTCCTAGTAACCTGAACAGAGTCGTGGGTGATGCCTAGAAACCTTTATCTCCAGAATGCAGGGAAGCAATGCTGGCAAGGTCACCACCAACTGGCATTACTAAATCCATTTTTCAGAGTGGCATCTGAAGCTTGGTGTCTTTTCCCTTCTTGGTGACTCATCCCTCTCCTGTGGCTTGAGCCCCTAATGTCTTCCTCTGGGTCTGCTTCTTCTCTCTCTTCTTCCCTGGCTTGTTCTTCCTGAACCATTGTGCCTTGCCTCTGAGCTCTGCCTGGCTAACTCCTATGCGAACACTACTTTCCCCACACTACGCCATTCACTTCTAGGACTTCAAGCAGCACTTCTGGGCTTTGGGCTCCTGATTTGATATCACCTACCCAGACCTCTCTGGGCACAATCCAGATCTACACATGCACAAATCTAATGGGAAATTCTATCTACTTGTCCCACAGGCAGCATATGGCCCCTCCATATGCCCTCATGCTCAGCAAATCCATCCCCCACCCATGTTCCCATCCTATGAAGTGGAATCACCCCTACTAAAGCAACAGCGGCAACCTTTTTGTGCAGATCAAAGGTACCCAGGACCTTTAGGCCTCTGTTAACAAATCACACTGAACTCTACCTTCTGAACTTCTTTAATCTGCCCAGAAACCACCTTGCCAGGACAGCCATTTTTCCTTTAAGGCAGACCTACAATCTTCTCCTTGCTCTCTCTGCTACTTTGCAACCCATTCCCCATGGTGGGGATAGTGTTCTTTCAAAAACACTTTCCTGTCACCCACAGGTGCCCTCCATTTACATCCTTCCACTCCTCCCTCTCTGCATGCTATTCGGTCACCACTTAGCAATGAGGTGATACCAACAAAGTTTTTCCTCAGGCCAGTCTGGGCACTTTGATCCTTCTTGACACTTACCCCTTCAATACTCCCCTACACCACACTATCATGGGCTTCCTCCCAGTGGCTTCCAACTTGGCTTCCAGCTGCTTTCTTGGATGTAGGGCAATGGTTTTCTGCTCCTGACAATTCCTACTGCTCCCACAACCACATCTCAGGCTACAGAAGGTGTTCTCCATCTACACCATGACTTAAGACCATGCTCCATCCTTTTCTGTCCCTTCTTCTAGCATTTTTAAAATTTTGAGGCAAGCCCAACAGATTGGTCTTTTGTTTTTTTTTTTTGGAGAGAGAGAGAGAGAGAGAGAGGGAGGGAGGAAGACAGATAGAGATGGGCATGCCAGCATTCTCTCAGCGGCTGTGAACGAACTCCAGATGCATGCGCCCCCTTGTGGTCAAGTGCGGCATTGCGCCCTTGCATCGCTTTGCATCTGACTAAACGTGGGACCTGGAGATTGGAACCGCTGGAGATTGAAACCAGTGTTCTTAGGCTTAGGAGGCAGGCGCCTTAACCACTAAGGCATCTCTCCAGCCCGTCAGATTGGCCTTTTTTAAATTTTTAATTTTTTTTTAGAGAGAGACACACAAAGAGAGACAGACAGAGAGAGGGAGAGGAAGACAGAGATGGGCGCGCCAGCAGTCTCTCAGCCGCTGAGAACGAAATTCAGATGTGTGCGCCCCCTTGTGGTCAAGTGCAGCATTGCGCCCTTGCGTCACTTTGCATCTGGCTAAAGGTGGGATCTGGAGATTGGAACCACTGGAGATTGGAACCAGCGTTCTTAGGCTTAGGAGGCAGGTGCCTTAACCGCTAAGCCATCTCTCCAGCCCAGATTGGCCTTTTTTAATGCAAGAGAGTGAGAGAGAGAGAGAGAGAGAGAGAGAGAGAGAGAGAGGGGACTGGGCCACCAAGACCTCCAGCTACTGTAATCTAAATCTAGAAGTGTGTGCCACCTAGTGTACATGTGCATCACCTTGTGTTTGGCTTAGGTTAGACCTGGAGAGTTGAACATGGGTCCTTAGGCTTCGCAGGCAAGCACCTTAACCAATAACCAACTCTCTAGACCTTCCTATAACTTTATTATCCACCAGTCACCACATGCTCACATGTCACCAGTCACCACATGCTCATCACAAGTTGCCTCCCTTGCTCTGTACTCAGCTCAAAGGATGGGGAAAGACCTGGCATATGGTTACTGTCTCACACTGACTGAATGAATAAGAAAGTTAAACAAGGGCTGGAGGGATGGCTTAGTGGTTAAGGCATTTGCCTACAAAGCCAAAGGACCCAGGTTCAATTCCTCAGGACCCACGTTGGCCAGATGCACAAGGGGGCGCGTGTCTGGATTTCGTTTGCAATGTCTGGAGGCCCTGGCGTGCCCATTCTCTCTCCCCCCTCTTTCTTTGTCAAATAAATAAATAAATAAAAATAAAATATTATATATATGTATATATATAAATTTTAAAAAAAGAAGTAAAACAAGATACAGGGCAGCCAAAGTGGTGAACACTTCCTAATCTAACTCCCATGTAACACTGGGTGCCCACCATGGGTTTGCACACAGAGCAGAGCATCCAGCCCGTGTATATATTCCTCAGGTTACTTGGACATCACCACATCCCAGCATAGTCTACTACACCAGCAGATAAATAGCAAGTATGATACCCCACACCTCATATTTAAAGCCAAAACACGTCTCCTTAGAGTTCTAATTTACTGGGTCCAATTCTAGCTCATGGGCTGATCAGAACAGGCCTATATGCTCAGGGGATAACAATCTGGCTAAGAGAAACAAGTGGAGCAGGGCTGGGCACAGGGCAGCACTAGCTGTGACTACAGGCAGCCAGCATGGGGTCAGAGAGCTTCTTTCTTCCAGGAGAGATGCCCATATAGCTTAGCTTTGACTTCACAATCCTGACACCCTCCAAACATGCTCCCAACTGACCAGTGCTAATGAAACTGACTATGTGTGTGTAACATACTTGTCTTGGTGCTGGGGCACACTTACAAGGATGGGCAAGGTCCCATCCCCTGTGGAATATTTGTAAAACAACAAGATTATGATGTCTACTTAAGACAGTAGAAAGGACTCTGGAGAAAACAACAGGAGAATGCCTGGGCTTGTCAGTGGTGAGAGGACAGAGACATAGCTCCATGCTGTTACCCTCAGCAGCCTGGGGAGTTCCTAAACCTTTTAGGGAACTCAGGTAAATCCATCATTTGTGGCTTTGATGCTGAAATCAATTTTAGGCCTAACTAGTAAGAAGCAGACTTGGAGACTTTATTAAAGATATTTTAATTTAGATTTATGTATAAGGCTTAAGGAAAAAAGAGAAGTGCTCAGAGAGAAAGACATACTCAAATGTGGTTATGGGCTTCTTAAAGGAGAGTCATAATTCACTGTCTTAGCAGTAGCCATATATACTATTTTGGTGGCTCTCAAGTTACATCTCAAAAGGTGACTAAGAAACCCTTTTTTTTTTTCCTTTTTCTTTTGATAAGTGAGATTATAGGGTGCCTCCAGGGGTGCCTTGGGTATGGCTACAATCTGATAAGGTAAAAACAGAAACCAAAGGGTTTCGTAAATATACTTTGCCTATAAATGGGTTTCTGGTGAGATTCCTAGAAAATTGTAGGTTTACATCTTGAAAGGGACAAAGGTCTTAAGCAGCTGTCACTTGTATAGGAATTTCTTCTTCTGTTGGTGAGAGGCTTCAAAGGGGTTCCTGGATGAAAGGCTTCTTTGCCTTCTCATGTCCGCATAATTTTCCCTATCTTTCTATCCTGCCTTAGGTTGTCCCTTAAACTTAGTCAAGATGGCTTCTTTGAGGAACAATGAACAATGGCCTGCTTGGTAGAAAGGGCCAAGGAACATGATGGTTGAAGAGGAGCACCCCTTTTAGGGACATAACCAAAGCAAAGGGCTAAGGCTAAGGACTAAAGAAAGGGCCAGTACAAAGGGAAGGATATGAAGAGGAGCTGGTGAGGTAGACAGGAGGTCTTGCTGGGGCAGGATGAAGCATGCAGATTTATTTCAAGTGAGAAGGGAAACCACTGGAGAATGTTAAGTAGCAAGCTGACATTTACATACATGGGTCCATGTTTAGAGTCAATGATGATACTGAACTGAAAACAGTGAGCCCTAAGAAGGCTGTGGTATCTGAGGAAAGGCACTGGCAGGCAAACAAATGAAGTGCTTGGTGAAATAGTGTATGCAAAAAGCACAGGTGGAGGATGAAAGGATGCATCACCTACGGGCCCCCCCCCTTCCTCCTCCGCACAGCAGATGTTACATTTTAATGGGCCCCTATCCAGCTTAGAATGGGAACATTCTGCTCTTGTGGAAGGTCATCCTCTTGATCCCATGGCTGGTTTTACCAACCCCTAAACCTCAAGAGAGATAAGAAACTGGCCTAGGAGCTCAGAGAGAATAATCCAATCAAGACTGCTGAGAGAAGGGCCTTGGTGCTGTCCCAATACAGCCACCAATGAGGGCTTCACTGAGGGCAGCTCATCTAGTCAGGATGCAGGCCCTGGCTTTGGTTGGTCCCTCTGAATGTCAGAGACAAACTTCATAGCTGAGAAACGATTCAGCTTGGATCACCTTGTGGCCACACAATAAACTCCCTCTTTTAGTCAGGGTAAGCAAATTCCCGCTGTCTTCAGTGGAAACACTGATTGGGTTGCTAGGTAAGAGAGACAACTCAAACTCTGACGTCTTCCAGTTCTGTGTGGTAGTACGTTATGCAATCTCACACAAAAGCTGACCACTGAGACGGCATGCCATGGCAGTAGTCCATAGCCATGACATGGTGCTGGGTTGAGGATATTTCATAAACATAAATGGAGTCAAAGTAAAAATCCATTCTGGAACACGTAAGTCTACCTGCAGCACAAAGTCTCTAATGCAGGAACAGAAGGTTGTCTGGGGTGATTTCTTAGGTGCCTGTCAAGATTTGGATTTGAATAGTGGTAGATGTTCTTTTCTTTTTCCCTTTTTTCTTTTTTTGCCACCCAGAAAAGGGTTAAAGAGGACCTTTAGTTGCAAACTCCTTACTGGTGATCTCACCTTCTGGAACTAAGTAGCTTAAAGAACCTTTTCCCTTCATTATTACAAAAGGCTCTATCAATCTGCAAGTACTCAACAAAACTGCCCACATAGCAATTTTTGTCATGTTCAATCTAATTCTCAGGAATCTCAGTTTAAATTTATACGAACAGCATGGAAGAGGAACACCCAGGTAGTAAATTCCACTTTTCCCCTTCCAAATGACTTCAGCAATGGCCTCCTTCATTAACAGGAAAGAGAGTGAAGAGGTGAGCATGTGAGGCTGGCACAGGCAGTGTCTGGGAATTTCCAGAGTAAGCAGGGAAAGCCCAGGTCAGCAGGTCAGGCCAGGGACAGAGCACTGAGCACACACATTTGATCCAGATTCAGAACCAAGACAGTGAAGCCCAGGGACCAAGAAGGACACTTGAAGGTGGCTACAAAGTTAGGGTAGGGTCAGAGTGGGTGGTTGGAGTGGATTGGCCATGTACTGAGGGTTTTAAGGGCCAAGTGATGGGAACAAGGGGTTTCATTATGCTATTCTGTCTGCTTTTATGCATGCTCAAAAGTCTCCATCCAAAAAAAAAAAAATTGCAGGACTAATGCCAAGGAAAGAAAAAATTTTTTTAAAAAAGACAAATCCACTTAAGTACAACTAGGTACAAGTTTTAAAAGACAAGCCAAAAGAGACAGAAGGTTATATATATTTAAAGGAGCAGAATAAAAATACCCCAGAGATAACCTCTGCAGGTTGCAGAAATGGAGTTATCTGAGTCTTCATTTTATAAGTTTGTAATTGTTTTCAGAAGCAATAAAAAATACAAAATGGGGGGCTGGAGAGGTGGTTTAGTGGTTAAGGCACATGCCTGTGAATCCTAAGGACCCTGGTTCAATTCTCCAGGTCCCACGTAAGCCAGATGCACAAGGTGGCACATGCATGTGGAGTTTGTTTACAGTGGCTGGTCTCGAGACCCTGGTGCGCCCATTCTTCACTCTTTCTCTCTCTCTGTCTCAAATAAATAAATAATAATAAAAAGTTTTAAAAAAAAACAAAATGGGGTGGGGAGATGGCTCAGTGGTTAAAGGCACTTGCTTGCAAAGTCTGATGCCCAGGTTCAATTCCCCAGTACCCATGTAGAACCAGATGCACACAGTGGCTCATGTGTCTGGAGTTCATTTGCAGTGGCAGGAGGCCCTAGTACACTCATTCTCTCTCTCTCTCTTGTCTTTTTTCTCAAGTACATAAATAAAAACATTCCACATTACTCAAATTTTAAGAGTCCAAAATAACATTAAAAAAAATTTTTTTTGATTTTTGAGTTTTGAGGTGGGGTCTCACTCTAGCCCAGGCTGATCTGGAATTCACTATGTAGTCTCAGGGTGCCCTCACATTCACGCAATCCTCCTCTCTGCCTCCCGAGTGCTGGGATTAAAGGTGTGTACCACCACACCCAGCAGCACTTTGATAATTTTTTTAAATGTAGTTTTATTTATTTATTTGAGAGAAAGAAAGAGAGAGAATATCAGAATATGAGCGCACCAGGGTTTCCAGCCATGACAAACGAACTCCAGATGCATGTACCCCCTTGTACATCTGGCTTATGTGGGTCCTGGAGAATCGAAATGCAGTCCTTTGGCTTTGCAGGCAAATGCCTTAATTGCTAAGCCATCCTTCCAGCCCACAAAATAAAAAAAATTTTAAACTTAAAATTCTCCAGGAAAGAATATGAAGATGGTAACAAGACTTTTCTTTGAGTGACAGGATTGTGTATTTCTTCGTGCTTACATGAAAATTATAATTCTTCTATGATAAATGTATTCCTTGGTTAAGCCTTAGCTTTTTGTTTTAAACACTGACAAAATGCTACAAATACTCTTACTTGCTTCCATCCCTCTTGAGTCCCTGGCACATTACCAACAAAACAAAACAAAACAAAACAAAACAAAACAAAACTGCCCCCTGGCAGCCTTGGCAGGAAGTCAAGAAAGTAGGTGCCAGCTTATTTGACAATTCTCTTGGTGGATTGTAGTAACTAAAACACTTTGCCAGCAAGCTCTATAAAGGTGACCTCAGGAAATGGAGAAGCAGGCATTGGACATACCCCATTCTGAACAGGAAACAACTATTTTCAAGCCAGAAGTGAGACTTCAGTTTGCAGCAGCCTATGCCACTTGTGGTTAGCACTTTCACAGGCTGGTCTGGTATAATGGCTAGCTGGGGGTCCTTAGTCTTTCTCTTGCCAGAGGCAATTCAGGGAAGCATGGTGGGATCTCAGCTCTACGCTCTTCCTACAGAGGGCTCATCATGGCTAGCTGTGAGCGCCACAGAATTTTAGCACATTTTCACACTCATTTGTGGACCCCCACCCCAATTTTATTTGTTTTGTTTAGCCAAGACTGGCCTTGAATTCCTGATCCTCCAGCCTAAGCCTCCTTGGTGCTAGAATTATAAGCATTCTCAACCATATCCAGCCATTTGTGGATTTTTTTATTTTAAACAGCTTCTTTTATTAACAAAACATATTTTATTAATATCTAATAGCCAAATATAAAAGTGTATAATTCTATATATCTTAAAGAAATATAAGCTTCCATGTGTCTTTAAACACCTATTTAAAGGTGACCTCAGGAAATGGAGAAGCAGGCATTGGACATACCCCATTCTGAACAGGAAACAACTATTTTCAAGCCAGAAGTGAGACTTCAGTTTGCAGCAGCCTATGCCACTTGTGGTTAGCACTTTCACAGGCTGGTCTGGTATAATGGCTAGCTGGGGGGGGGGGGGGTCCTTAGTCTTTCTCTTGCCAGAGGCAATTCAGGGAAGCATGGTGGGATCTCAGCTCTACGCTCTTCCTACAGAGGGCTCATCATGGCTAGCTGTGAGCGCCACAGAATTTTAGCACATTTTCACACTCATTTGTGGACCCCCACCCCAATTTTATTTGTTTTGTTTAGCCAAGACTGGCCTTGAATTCCTGATCCTCCAGCCTAAGCCTCCTTGGTGCTAGAATTATAAGCATTCTCAACCATATCCAGCCATTTGTGGATTTTTTTTTATTTTAAACAGCTTCTTTTATTAACAAAACATATTTTATTAATATCTAATAGCCAAATATAAAAGTGTATAATTCTATATATCTTAAAGAAATATAAGCTTCCATGTGTCTTTAAACACCTATTTACATGTTAGCTATAACCATTCACTTCTTAATCCAATCAGTCTTTCTTTCACCTAACATTAAATTTTATTTTCTTTTTCTTTCTTTTCTTTCTTTCTTTCTTTCTTTCTTTCTTTTTTTTTTTTTTTTTTTTTTTTTTTTGTTTTGTTTTGGTTTTTCAAGGTAGGGTTTCACTCTGGTCCAGGCTGACCTGGAATTCACTATGTAGTCTCAGGTGGCCTCAAACTGACGGTGATCCTCCTACCTCTGCCTCCCAAGTGCTAGGATTAAAGGCGTGCGCCACCACGCCCGGCTACCTAACATTAAATTTTCACTTTCACTTTGAATTCTGAGAGATACAAAGTTCATTATTTTATAATCTGGTGATTAAAAACCTGTAATGGCTTTTCTTTCATTCCAGAGATACTTTTTTGGGCTGTTATTTCTCAACAGGCCCAAATAGCTCTTTTTGGATCTAATTATTAAATTTCACTCATTAATTAATTTCTTTGCATGAAAGGAATACCATTTTCTGATGTCCCAAGACTTCACAAAAGTAAATGAAATTATACCCATTATTTATGCATGCTAGTGATGCGAATCTGCTACAAGAATAGGATTTGATTGTTGTCTCTTTAAAGTACTTCCCATTATCTCACTTTACCTCCTATGCTGGGAAATAGCTATTTTTTCAAAGACAATGAAACAGAGGCGTCCAATGTGACTCCTGAGCCTGAGCCTTTGCCTACCACTCACAAGCCTTTGTCCCTTGGTAAGCAAGTGTCCATAAGCTCACCTTTACTTCTTTCTCAATTCTATAGACTACAAGCGCTCGCAATTAAACAATTTTCAAAGGAATATTTTATATTTATTTTGCAGGACACACATTTTGAGACAATTAATAGGTTAGGGTATGGTTTACAAGATAACTAAAAGTAACTCCTTTATAGGGACAATCAATATTGGTTGAAATAAAAATCTTGTCATAAACTTTTTTTTTATTATTATTGTTTTTTATTGACTTTTATACTCACATACAAAGAAAAAACCCACGTGATATTTCCCTTCCCTCCCCCCATTCCCCTTTAGAACTCAAGTCTCTATCATATCCCCTCCCTCTTTGTCATAAACTTTTGTAACTACTGATCACTATTTCTGAACTATCCACATAGTAATTATAGTTGAAACTCAGTTTTTTTTTTTTTTTTTAACTTTTTTTTGTTTTTTGTCTTTTTGAGGTAGGGTTTCACTCTAGCCCAGGCTGACCTGGAATTCCCTATGTAGTCTTAGGGTGCCAAGGTGACCTTGAACTCATGGTGATCCTCCTACCTCGGCTTCCCAAGTGCTGGGATTAAAGAGTACACCACCACACCTGGTTAAACTTCTTTTTTTTAAAAAATGATTTATTTTATTTATTAGAGACAGAGAGGAGGAGAGAGAGAATGGGTATGCAGGAGCCTCTAGCCATGGCAAATGAACTCCAGACACATGTGCCACCATGTGCATCTGGCCATCTGGCTTACGTGGGACCTGGAGAATCGAACCTGGGTCCTTAGGCTTCGCAGGCATGCACCTTAGCTACTAAACCCAATTTTTCAGTTTTCTTTTTTCAAGGTAGGTCCAGGCTGACCTGGAATTAACTATGTAGTCTCAGGTTGGCCTCAAACTCATGGCGATCCTTCTACCTCTGCCTCCTGAGTGCTAGGATTAAAGGCGTGTGTCACCACACCTGGCTAATTTTTCAGTTTTTAATAAACTGTTCATATTAAGTATTTTGAACTGCCAATCTTTCTGGGTAAGTGAAAGACAACTCTGTAATGTTTATATTAAATCCTTTACATCTTTGATACTCCTAGATGGAGATCCTCTATAAATGTATTATACCCTTCCTTTTCTAAAATATTTTATCTTTATCTATTTATTTATTTGACAGAGAAAAAGGGAGAGGGAGAGAATGGGAGCAGCAGGGCCTCTAGCCACTACAAATGAACTCCAGATGCGTGTGCCCCCTAGTGCATCTGGCTAACATGGGTCCTGGGGAATCGAACCTGGGTCCTTAGGCTTTGCAGGCAAACGCCTTAACTGCTAAGCCATCCCTGCAGCCCTACCCTTCCTTTTCTTATGAGCAGAATATATAACTCAGTATAAATAATTTAAGACCATAATATGAGCATGCCTTTTGTATTCTGCCATGGATGCTGATATGGTGCACAGCACAGGTAGGGGAAGATGTCATCAATTTTACTAACACTGAGTCCAAATTCTTGAGATGCCATAATCAACAGTTATCACCTATCATATCTGGTACAATGATAACATGCAAGATGCTCAAATACTTCTTAGTGTATGCTAGACAAATACTCTATCACCAAGCTACATCCTTGCCCCTCAAATACTTCATAATCAATGCATAATCTTTACAAAAGTTTCAAGAGGTAGTATATCCATGCACATGTTTACAAAGGAGGTGGGACTTGGAGGTGAAATGATTTGTTCAGTGTCATGCCATCAGTAAAGGGCAGAGCCAGGATCAGACACAGTCTGACTCTAGTATCAATGGTCCTCATGACATGACAGGACCACTTAGTCTCTTCCCAGGTATTTTGAATCATTATTAATCCACTTTTGACTCCATAGGCATGACTTCTGGACATCTAACATAAATGGAGACCATATAATGTGGTCTTGTCAGATGGCTTTCTTTTACTTTGCATGGTCTCAAGATTATTGCATGCATCAGTATTTCATGTTTATAATAAGTAACATTCCACTGTGTGGACATATGACATTTATGTATCCATTCACCAGCTAACAGATACTGGGTTGTTTCTACTTTTTGTGTACCCTTTTACTTTCAGATAAACTTTTTCTACTTTTGAAAGTCTTTAAAAATTTTTATTTATTTATTTATTTATTTATTTATTTATTTATTTATTTATTTATTTATTTAAGAGGGGGCAGATAGAGAGAAAGAGAGAATGGGCATGCCAGAGCCCCCAGCCACTGCAAATGAACTTCAGAGGCATGTGTCTCCTTGTGCATCTGGCTAATGTGGGGCCTGGGAAATTGAACCAGGGTCCTTAGGCTTTGCAGACGAATGCCTTAACCACTAAGCCATTTCCCCAGCCCCTTTTAAAAGTTTTTTGAAACAAGGTCTCACTGGGTAGCCCTATTGGCCTGGAACTCCCTATGTAGGCCAGGTTGGCATTCAATTGCAGGGATCATCCTGTCACTGCCTCCCTAGTGCTCGATTTATAGAAATGTACAAATATGTATATGTACATATATATGTATACATATATACATATACATAAGTACATATATTTGGTTTTTCAACGTAGGGTCTCGCTATAGCCCAGGCTGACCTGGAATTCACTCAGTAGTCTCATGGTGGCCTTGAACTCATGGCAATCCTCCTAAGTCTGTCTCCCAAATGCTGGGATTAAAAGCATGTACCACCATACCCAGCCACAAAATAAATGTTTATTGAGACATGAAACAAGTAATTTTCAAATCTTTAGCACACAGGTCAATTTCTACCAAGTAAATATACTTAAGTAACAACAACTTAGTTTAAAAAAATAGAACAAAACCACAATTCCAGAAACTTTTCTCATCCTTCCTTCTAGTCATTATACCCACAAAAGAGGACCACTTTTCTGACCTCAGTATAAT
The DNA here is from genome assembly GCA_036365145.1 of Orientallactaga sibirica. NCBI lineage: Eukaryota > Metazoa > Chordata > Mammalia > Rodentia > Dipodidae > Orientallactaga > Orientallactaga sibirica. The sequence goes on from JAEOAD010000044.1 coordinate 12,128,370, forward strand.
GTATAATGAGAGATCAGTTTTGGTTATCTGTGCAACACAGTATACAATGTAGTAGAACTATTATTATCTTGGTTCTATTTCTTTTTTAAAATGATTTTTTTTTTTATTTGCAAGCAGATAGAGAAATAGAGAGAAGAGAGGCAGACAGAGAGAATGGGTGCTCCAGGGCCTCTAGCCACTGCAAACAAACTCCAGACGCATGTGCCCCTTGTGCATCTGGCTTACATGGGTCCTGGGTAATCAAACCTGGGTCCTTTGGCTTTGCAGGTAAATGACTTAACTGCTAAGCTATCTCTCCAGCCTGGTTCTGTTTCCTCTCCTCAACATAAAGCTTCCTTGAGACTCACCTATGCTTGTCTAGAATTTCTTTCATGTCATTGGCTATGTAATATTCCATTGTGAGAGCACACTATAATTTATTCATTTTGATGACTGATATTTGGATTATTTTTAGCTCTTTGCTATTTCAAATCATGTTGACATGAACATTCTTCTGCACATGTGCTCTTTTCTGTTCAGTATGTATCTAAGGAGGAAATGGCTGGGTTATGGTGTATGAACTTAGTTGGATTTGTTACTTCTAGTATAATGGCTCCCAAGTAGCCATATCAACTTACACTCCTACTAGCAATATATATGAGTTCTAATTGCTTCATAGTGCCACTAACACATGACAGTGTCAGTTTAAAAATAACAAGCTAGCTATACAATTGGGGATATAGTATTATGTTAAGGTGGTTTTGATTTCCATTTTTCCCTGTGGACTGAACATGCGGAGCACCTTTTCATGTTGTTGGCCATTGGGTATCTGCTCTTATGGAGTCTCTGTTCAAGTGCTTATGTATTCTCAATAGGAGTCCTTTGCTGGGTATATTTAATATGAATACCTTATTCTGCAAGCCCACTCTTTCAGGCTTGTCTTTTCAACTGCTTTAATGGGATCTCTTCATGAACAGAAGCTCCCAATTTCAATAAAATCCCATTCATCAATCTTTTCCTTCAAAGATCATGGTTGTTTTTTTTTTTTTTTTTGTGTGTGTGTGTGTGTTCTATCTACTGCAAGGTCTTGAGGCTATTCTTATGCTACCTTCTTCAAGACCTAATGCTTTGCCATTCATATGAAGTTCTATGAGCCACATGGACATAAGGGTCAAAACCCATTTTTTCCCCTATATAGGTAACCCAACTGCTCCAGTACTATTATTGATAAAAGATGTCCCTTCTCACCACTCTGCAGCACCAGCTTTGCTGAAAGCCAGGGGATTGTGTGTGTGTGTGTGTGTGTGTGTGTGTGTGTGCACGCGCGTGCGCACGCGCAGGTCTTGCTTTTGATTTTCTATTGCTCACTCCTTGATTTCTGAACAGAAACTGAACATTTACTACTTAAGCACAACCCACCCTACAATTTCCAATCAAGTGTAATCTTTCCAGCTTACATTAATTATTGATTCATTAATTAATTCTAATTGTTGAGCACTTCCTGTTGGTCTGACACAGTTCTCATGGCCAGGGATTACCTCATTTAATTTTCCAGTAATTCTAAACTAGATGCCATTATCCCTGTCTTATAGATCAGTGAATGTAAGGTGCAGAGTCAATCCTTTCCTCTGGAATATGAACTGTGCCCTTTCTCATTTAAAAAATATTTATTTGAGAGAGAAAGGAAAAGAGAAGCCACTAGCTACTGCAAATGAACTCCAGATACATGTGCCACCTAGTGAATCTGGCTTTATGTGGGTCCTGGGGAATCAAACCTGGGTCCTTAGGCTTTGCCAGCAAGAGGCTTTACCGCTAAGCCATAGCTCCAGCCCTCATTTTCACCTTCAATTTTTATTTTGAGACAGGGTTCCACAGATAGCCCAGCCTGGCCTCTAACTCTCAATTCTCCTGTCTCAGCCTTCTGAATGCTGGAATTGCAGGCAAGCCCCGCTGTGCCCAGCCTCTATTTGGGAAAGTGTCAGTAGTAGATGCTACCACTGGCAGTGTTAAAGTGAGGCTGTGTTTGTGACATCAGACATAAACGGGGCTTAGCTCCTTTTGCTTTCCACATACTTAAATAATTTGCATGTGGTAAATAACTGAGACAATGTCTAGCTTAAACCACTATTTGATAACCTAAAAAAAATTTCAGAGATACACTTCTATGAAGCAGCTGAGGCAAAGACAAGATGAGAAGCCCATTCTCCTGCTCCTATTCCAGTGCTCCTCCTGGCATATGACAGCTGCCTTTCAACATGCAATGAATGCTGGGTCCCTGAGCCTTCCCACTGGCTTCCAGGGTTACCTTGGTGCCAGATGCTTGAGGATGCCTGACCAGTGGGTGCCAGGTTATCTTGGCTTTAGTGAACAAGGAAACTGGAACCAATCAGCATAGCTGGAAGCAGACAAACAGGCTATAGTCCAAATTTGGTTTAACAAGGTGCACTGAGACATCCATGAAAAAAGAGACTTTCCAAAGTCCAGACCCCACAGAAATCAGGCTAGCAAGATTTGAATGGAACATAGGAATAAGACTTAGAGGGGTGGAGCTGTCTCTCCACTTAATCTTTCCACTTAGATCCTCTGTCCTCAAAACAGGAACTTGTTGGAAAGCATCCTAGAAGTCCACTTCCATGCCAGAACCCTCGCATGACTATTCAGTTATTTGGATTTTTTGAGTCAAGGTACAATTCAGTAAAAAGTGATCATGCATCAAGCATAATTAAAGTTGCTCACTCACCAATGCCTGAAGTGAATGGAGAAGACATGCGCTTCCTTCTGAACTGACCAAGCTACAGAATTTTCCATTTCTCTTCCCAGGCTCATTATCAAGGACCCTACTACAAAAACAAGGTTTGTCTGGCATGAAGTTCTTGGATTGCCTGGGATTTGCCTGAGGTCAGAATGCCCTCTGACATAGGAGATTGCAAGAGGAAAAAAAAAAATCAGTGTTTCAAAATTGGGATTAGAAATGACTTCATATGGAAGAAGAGCGTAGGAGGAATAGCATTCAAAGCACAGGGCATCATGAAGATGTCAGAGACAAAAACCAGAAGTGTATCCAAGTGGAAAATTGCCCTGAAGTGGAATTTTTCTTTTCCAAAATTTACTGAAGAGTGATCAAGGTTCCCTTCTAAACACAAAGAACAGATTTTATACGTAGTTTTGGGTTAAATTAAACGGTGCATGTAGATCTTATTTTCAAGAAGCCTATGACATATGTTTCCAACAGCTAACAAATTAAGTTTTCCTAATTAAGTCTGAGTTGTCTCTCTGTATAACGTGCCATTCTTAGGAGGAGTACTCTGATGAAACACAGCATTCCAGAATTCAGTTGATCTGAGTGGATGAACCAGGGAGAACCAGCTATGTGCTGAACACATGGAGAAATGAATCTGACTGAGCTAATCTGATATATAAATCTCAAAAGGCTAAGAAGGCACAAACAACAGAATCATATAAGGCCAATATCTAGAAAGCTGAGAAAGACAACTCAAGGTGAGAAGAATGGTTGGAAGGAAGAGAGCAATCACATGCCAGGCTGCCCTTGGAGGGCCTGAGAATGTGATCTCTCAGAATCCTTGGAGATTAGTTCCTGGACTTTCAGATGCTCAAGTCCCTTATATGAAATGCCTTAGTATTTCAACATAATCTATGTATATCCATACTTTACACCAGCTCCAGATGACTTATAATACCTAAGATGATATAAATGCTATGTAAATAGCTGAGATGTTGTATTGTTTAGGAAATAAGGACAAGGAAATATGATTTCATATTCAGTGTGGATAACTTAAAAAAAAACCCAAAAACCTTTTCAATCTGTGGTTTATTGAGCTGCTATATGAGAACCTGCCAATAGAGAGGTAAACTGAATAAAGGCTGCATATAGCTACACATATATCTATCTCTATAAAAGCCCTCCCTGCAGGTGGGATGGGTGGAGCTTTTAGACAGTCCACACAGTAGAGTGCTGAGGTGCTTAAGACTATAAACTATAAAACAGATTTCTCCACTCAATGACTTACATGACAAGGACCTAAGGAATCTACCTTTCTATCCCATGTCAAAGGAGCTTATGAGGGTATAGGGAATGAACTGTCAGTCATGGGAGGATCCCTTGCTGGGCATGGCTGACAGGAGCCCAAGATACAGGTTAAAGTGGGTTCTTTCTAGCTGCTGAGGTAGAAGAGGACATTACAGGCCAGTTCTCCTTCCAGATGATACAATTAGATAACCTGCTTCTATTACACTGCCAGGGCAGTGCACTGCCAAGATAACCCATCGATGTGGCTTGCAGAGCAGAGCATGGGAACATTCTTCTTCAAAGGGGACGAGCATCTCTAGTGTTACTCTTCCTAGGAAGGGACAAGCCCTTAAGATAGACATTTTTCTATTGCAAAAAGCTGCCTAGAGTCTCTTTTCAGAAGTGTAGGTTTAAACTTTTGAGGGGCAGATACTGAGGTATGGGTGCTCATATTGTGGGGGCAGGCCAATGTCCCAGCAGGCTTGGATCTGGGAGCAATGGAAAGAAAACCACTCACGACCTTTTTTAAACTGTCTTAGGCTATGCTTGAGTACTAATCAGAGGCTATGGGACCTCACTTAGAACAGAGTGTTAACAAGAAGTCTGTCAGCTCTGAAAGTCATTGAGCATGTTTAAGAGGGAAGATCCATGTGGCCAGCTGCCTGCCCACCTGGGAATCTTTTCTCTACTGTGGTCCTGGGAGATCTAGGTTTCTCCCACTGCTCTTTTTGTCCATGGTTCCAAGTAGTAACATCTGAGCGATCCTTGGCTTCCCAGTGGACAACCAGAAAGTTAGCTCATGGCACCTTTCAGAATGAAATGGCCCCTTCAGGGTTTCAGGAAAGTTGCCAGAGCAGAAACCCTAAGGCCTAAGGAAGGGAACATTTGGTATTCTCTGTGGATGACAGTGATAGAACAGCATGGCCATGAGGGCGTTGGTAGGAGGGACCACACCAGTATAGTTTGCTTTGTGCCATTCATTTGGCCATTGATCTTGGAGTGAAGGAGAAGAGAAGGTAATTTAGGACTGACAAACATTTCTATTAATTTGACAGATGTATAATGAATATAACTGGCAAATGAATTATGTAACATTTCCAAATATGTTGAACTTTTATTAGGTTAAAACATATTGTAATTACTTCTGATTTAGTTGTATTGTGACCAAAGAACATGATTTGCATGATAACAGTAACTTTTTTTTCAAGGTAGGTTTCACTCTAGCCCAAGCTAACCTGGAATTCATTATGTAGTCTCAGGGTGGCCTCGAACTCACAGCGATTCTCCTACCTCTGCCTCCTGAGTGCTGGGATTAAAGGCATGCACCACCACACCTGGCTGATATCAGTAATTTTGAAATAAGCCTAATGGTTTAATAGAAAATCAATACTTATGTTTTCTGTGAGCATAATAACACGCATTAGGAAGTTGTGAATGCTGCTTCTAAATATAATTGCTAGAGCAAACAGCTGTGTGGTTCAAATTTTCTATAGTTTCCTGAATTTCTGGTCTAAAGTATCATTTCCTGAGAAAGGAATATTAAATTAACTGACAATGATGCAAAACTTAATGACGTGTCTTTGTATTTCTGTCAAGTGTTATTTATATACTCTAAAGTTAACTGTATATGGATGTATGTAAGTGCTGTTTATATATTCTGAAAATAACTACATACTTAGCAATATTATAATTTTTGACTCTCCTTACATTTAGTAATGTTTTCTTTTTAATTTATGTAATTTATTGTATTTATTTGAGAGAGAGATAGACAGAGAGAAAGAGGCAGATAGAGAGAGTGAGAATGGGCATGCCAGGCCCTGTAGCTACTGCAAATGAACTCCAGACGCATGGGCCACCATGTGCATCTATGGCTTGCATGGGACCTGGGGAATCAAACCTGGGTTCATTGGCTGTGTAGGCAAGTGCCTTAACCACTAAGCCATCTCTCCAGTCTTTCTTCCTTCCTTCCCCCCTTCCCTCCTTTCTTCCTCCCTTCCTTCCTTCCTTTCTTTTTCTTTCTTTTGGTTTTTTGAGGTAGGGTTTCACTCTAATCCGGGCTGACCTGGAATTCACTATGTAGTCTTAGGCTGGCCTTGAACTCACAGTGATCCTCCTACCCCTGCCTCCCAAGTGCTGGGATTAAAGGTGTGTGCCACCATGCCCGGCTTCTTTTTAATTTTTTAAAAAGTACTTTTGGGGGCTGGAGAGATGGCTTAGTGATTAAGGCATTTGCCTGCAAAGCCAAAGGATCCCAGTTCAACTCTCCAGGACCCACAAAAGCCAGATGCACAAGGGGGGCACATGCATTTGAAGTTCGTTTGCAGTGGCTGGAGGCCCCAGCACACCCATTGTCTCTCCCTCTCTCTCAAGGTCTCTTTCTCTCTCTCAAATAAATAAATAAATAAATAAATAGTTTTTAAAAAGTGTTTTTCTTCTTTTTAAATTTTTTAAAAATTTACTTGTAAGCAGATAGAGAAAGAAGAGACAGAGAGAGAATGGGCATGACAGGGCCTCTTGCCACTGCAAACAAACTCCAGATGCATATGCCACTTTGTGCATCTGGCTTTATGTGGATACTGGGGAACTGAACCTGGGTCAATGGGCTTGGCAGACAAGCGCCTTAACTGCTGAGCCATCTCTCCAGCCCCTTAGAAAGTATTTTTTGTTTATTTGCAAGCAGAGGGAGAAATATCCTTCTTATTAATTTTTCAATTAACCATTCAGTAATGCTTTTCTACCTTAAAATCTGTGTCAGACATTAATAGGAATATGTACTAGCTTTCTTTTCCTTAGCATGTTACTGATATCTTTTCCCATCTATATACACTTAATCCTTGTGCCACTGTGTTTTAAGTGTGTCTGATAGAAATAGCATAAAACCAGGTTTATGCAGCCTGATATCCTTATTGTCTAGCTGTAGAGTTAAACTTGAGGATTATCAATTTTGTAGCACTTTAATATGCTTATTATTCATCCAACTTCTTTTGTATATATTTTTTTGTCATTCATCTTTTAGGTTGAAGTGTTTTTATTTTTCTCATTCATTTGTCCTTGTCCATTAGTTTGGAAGTTATGTCCTAAACTTCTTTATTACCACATAATATATGTAAAAACTTTTGGACTTTATACCAGTGCTGGGAAGACAAAGGTGAGGTGAATTCCGAGGGCTCACTGACCAGCCAACCTAACCTCTTTGGTGAGTTCCAGGCCAGTGAGCAATCTTGTCTCTAAAAAGGTTGATGGTGCCTGTAGAAAGACATTTGAGGTTGCCACATGTTCTTTCACATGATGATCCTAACATGGACTAGTTGAATTTGTTTTTAAGTTGTAGTAAACATCAGTAGTACTGCTAAAGAAGCCAGAATGAAGCTGGGCGTGGTGGTGCACACCTTTAATCCCAGCATGTGGGAGGCAGAGGTAGGAGGATCACTGTAAGTTCAAGGCCATCCTGAGACTCCATAGTGAATTCCAGGTCACCCTGGACTAGAGTGAAACCCTACCTCGGGGTAAAAAGAAAAAAAAAAAAAGAAGCTAGAATGAGGCTTGGAGAGAAGATAAGCTTGGAAGGTCATAGGCCCTAAAGGGAAGTTTCCACTGTTCTTTGGCTGAAAAGTAAGATTATGCCCATCAAAAAGTATGTTTATCCCTTTTGTTTCATGACACTCTCATTCTTGACTAGAAAATCTGCTTTTTACAGATGGCAGTGAAAAGACCCATCAGTACAAGCAAAGAAAGCATACATCTGCCAGGGCCTAGGAAACATTACAGAGGAAATGGCAGATTAAATACGAGTGCTACTTTCACTAACTAGCTTTGAGAGCCTCTAGTAGGAAGATGATGGTAGACACTGAGGAGACTCAAAACTCATCAAAGCAGAAAATCAGAGGCTGGCAAGAACTAAACACTAAAGGAGACTTATAACATGCACTCTAAGGTTCAGGGAACAATGCAGAAGATGGGGAGGAAAGAATGTAAGAGCCACGGGGTGGGAAGGTACAATCTTGAGGCATTGCATTTATCCTGCATCACAGATACTGACTAGTTCATTCATGACCACACAGTAATGACCAATAACCCCAATAAGGAGGGCTTCAGTGGGATCAGGGTGGGGAAGGGGAACATAAGAATATAACCCAATGGTCGCCGGACGTGGTGGCGCACGCCTTTAATCCCAGCACTCAGGAGGCAGAGGTAGGAGGCCACCCTGAGAAGACATAGTGACTTCCAGGTCAGCCTGAGCCACAGTGAGACCCTACCTCACAAAAAAAAAAAAAAAAAAAAAGAATATAACCCAATGGGAATATGACCAATATATAATATGTTCATAAAATAAAGTTCTCAATTAAAAAATGTCTAAATAATAGTGTTATGCTTGCTTGGAGTACATAAGGCCCAGACAGAGTTCGAACCCCAGCACTGGAAAAAAAGTCTATCCCAAAGTTAGATCCTAACATGCTCAATATTTTCAAACATGAGATTTGAGCAAAGATCTTTAGTTTGACAAGTAATAGCACCCTGAGACTAGGGTAATAAAGTTATATCTAACAGCAATTTCTTTTATTTTGTGTCTATTTATTATTGTTGTTATTGTTATTTTTAGTTTTGCAGAGGCTTACTTTGTAGTCCAGGCTAGCTCTGAACTCATATAAACCATGCTGGCTTTGAACTCACAGTTATCTTCCTGTCTCAGCCTCCCAAGTAGTGGGATTACAAGTACACTTTTGAAGATTTCTATTTTGGCTAGGTTAGTGTGGAAACAAGACAACAAATAAATAAATAGCTTTCACTATAATGTGCATGACAAGCACAGTAGCATCTGGTTATTTGTTTCTGCCTGACACCTGATTTTGGGAGAGCTGAGGGGATCTGTTGATAAAGTTTAAGAGCAATTTTCTACTTTTTGGTTTAGTCTATATTTATACAGTGAATCATCTAACCTTTCTCTAAAACCTCCAAACACTTGCAAAGCTTTATAAGCTTGATTATGTTATATCAATTAAGAATAAGAAAAATTGGGCTGGAGGATGACTTAGTAGTCAGGGCAGTTGCATGCAAAGCCAAAAGACCCAGGTTTGTTCCCCCAGGACCCACTTAAGACAGGTGCACAAGGTGGCACTTGCATCTGGAGTTCGTTTGCAGTGGCTGGAGTCCCTGGAATGTCCATTCTCAGTCACCACACCCCTTTCTTTCTCTCTCTTCCTCTTTTAAATAAGTAAATAAAATATTTTTTAAAAAGAATAGGAGGCTGACATGGTGGAGCACACCTTTAATTCCAGAACTTGGAGGCAGAGGTAGGAGGATCACTATGAGTTTGAGGCCACCCTGAGACTACATAGTAAATTCCAGGTCAGTCTGAACTAGTTAGACCCTACCTCAAAAAACAAAAACAAAATAAATAAATAAATATAATAAAAAATAAAAAAAGAGTAAGAAAAATAAGATTTTGACTTTATCACTTTTTGTGTGTAGCTCTTGTTTCTCTTCTTTTGTGTGTGGGCATATGTATGTATGTAGGCACATGTGTTTAAGAGTGCATATGTGTGTCCATATGTGTGTGACCATATGTATGTTTGTGCACATTTATGTGGAGGCCAAAGATTGATGCTGGATGCCTTCTTTGGTTGTCCTCCACCTTAGTTTCTTTTCTTTTCCTCTTCCCCTCCCCTCCCCTCCCCTCCCCCTTTCTTTCTTTCTTTCTTTCTTTCTTTCTTTCTTTCTTTCTTTCTTTCTTTCTTTTTTTTTGAGCTAGGGTCTCACTCTAGCCCAGGCTGACCTGGAATTCAGTATGTAGTCTCAGGGTGGCCTCAAACTCATGGCGATCCTCCTACCTCTGCCTCCCAAGTGCTGGGATTAAAGGCGTGCGCCACCACGCCCGGCTTAGTTTCTTTTTAAATATTTTCAAGTGACACCAGCCAGGCATGGGACAGACACTTTTATTTAAAAAAAATATATTTATTTATTTGAGAAAGAGCCGGGCATGGTGGCGTACACCTTTAATCCCAGCACTTGGGAGGGAGAGTAGGAGGATCGCCCTGAGTTTGAGGCCATCCTGAGACTACATAGTTAATTAGAGGTCAGCCTGGGCTAGAGTGAGACCCTACCTCCAAAAAAAAAAAAAAAAAAAAAAAGAGAGAGAGAGACTGAGAGAGAAAAAGGGGCATGCATGCCAGGGTCTCCTGCTGCTACAAACAAACTCCACACACATGCACCACTTTGACTTTTCGCGGGAACTCAGGAACCTCGGCCATCAGACTTTACAAACAAGCACCTTTAACTGCTGAACCATATCTCCAGCCTTCTTTTTAAATTTATTTACTTATTTATTTATTTAAGAGAAAAAGAGCAAGGAAAGGAGAATGGGAAGGAGGAAAAGAAAGAGAGAGATGGGTACAAAAAGGTCTCTTGACACTGCAAATGAACTTGAAGCATGTGCCACCATTGTGTCTTGAGCTTTATGTGGGTACTGGGAAATCAAACCTAGGCCATCAGGCTTTTCAAGTAAGTGCCGTAAACTGCTGAGTCATCTCCCTACCCCTCTACCTTAGTTTCTTGAGACAGGGTCTCTTGCTGAGCCTACAGCTCACCAAAACAGATTGACTAGTTATCCAGCAAGCCCTAGGGATTCTCCTGTCTCTGCCTCCTGAGCTATGTGATTACAGGCATGCAGCATCATGCCAAGATTTTTTATGTGCATGCTGGAGATATGAATTGAGGTCCTCATGTGTGCATCATAAGCACTGAGCTGTCTCCCCAGCTTCTCTTTTTACCTTTTTGTTCCTTCTTCAATGCTCTTCCTTTCTTTACATAGATCTGAGTTGATGACCTGTGTCCTCTCTAAAGACCTAGTTATTTGTTTGTTATGAGATAGGATCTTAATAGATGGTCCAGGTTGGCCTTGAACTTGCTATGTAACCTAGACTGGTGTCAAAGTTATGATCCTCCTTCCGCTGCTTCCAATGTGCTAGGATTATAGGTGCGACACATCTAATCTAAAGAACTTCTCTTTAGTTTTTTCTTTTAATGTTTTATTTATTTGCAAGGATGGGGCAGGGGAATATATGAATAAGCATGCCAGGGCTTCTAGCCACTGAAAACAAACTCCAGATGCATGAGCCACTTTGTCCATCTGGTTTTATGTGAGTACTGGGGAATCAAACCCAGGTTGTTAGGCGTTGCAGGCAAGTGCCTTAACCACTGACCCATCTCTCCAGACCAAGAACTTTTGCATGCTACAGACTTTAAGGTTGGTAATTTTCTCTTAACACTAACTATTTCACACCTTTCTTTCTGGTGGAAAGGGGTTATCTCTATCTACTGCAAGAATGAGATCATATTCCTGGTGGTAAAACTCATAAAAGTGTGGGGTCCCCTTGGAAGTTGGTAATAATTAGACATGTCCACATTGAGCCTCTGGCTTAGTCAGTTTCATTTCAGGCATATCTAAAAAAGACTTTATAACAAATTATGTTGCCAAATTTGAGGTATTTAACTTAGCACTTGAAGTTTCCTTCTGCCTCTTCTTCTAATGAAGCTCGTTATTCCCTATGCAATAGCATTAGGGATAACCCATTTCTTGTTTTGTGTAAAATATCACAACTAAAGCAACTCCCTACATTCTTTAAATATAAAGTATCTGGCAAAAAGTGAAAGCATGGGTCACAAGTGAGTATGACATACTAACTCCCACATGTTCACAACTTCCTCATAAAATACCATGCATTAAAAAGGGCAAGGAAAAGATATACAAATCAGTCACTGAAAGACCTGGAGTGTCTACAGTAATTTCAAAATAGACACTTTAGGTGAAAGAGGCACATTTCATAAAAGAGTCTGCCTCTGCTTCCTGACAGCCAGAGAGCAGCCTTTGCTGTAGCCTGCTACTACCTTACCTCAGACCCAAAGCAATGTATCCTACTGACTTTGGACTGATACCTCTCAAACTGTGAATCAAAATAAATCTTTCCTCCTTTTCTTTTTTTGGTGTGTGTGTAGTGTTATGAATGATATGGTATGTGCTAATCTGCTTGTTTCCTTGAGGTAGAATCTCTCAATCAATCCAGAGCTACTGTCTGCAGATTTTTTCAGTCAGTAAGCTGCAGCAATTCTCCAGCTGCTGCCTGCTGCAGGATTGGGTTACAGACTTGCATGGCCATGCCCAGCTGTTTATGTGGGTCTCATGGCCTTCAGGCTCTCATGCTTGCACAGCAAGTGGTCTTAACCCCTGAACTATATTCCCAGCCCCATCTTTCCTTCTTTTAGATTGTTTCCCTTAGATATTGGACACAGCACAGGAAAGCTAACAAAGGCCCAAAGAGCGCAAATCACTAAGGACAGAGACGCCTGGAACAACTATTCCAGCTGCCTTTCTTCACATTCACCCAACACTATCTCGACAATAAAGAGAACACCTTCTTCTCAAGAATAAATGGAATATTTATCAAGAAAGGAACATGCTGAGTCATATATACACACTTTGACATTTAATAGGAGTGAAATAACACGTTCTTTCATCATTGGGGGAGTTAAATTAGCACTTATTCAATAGGAAATGGTGAGGATACAGACAAGAGTAGACAAGAGGATACAGACAACAGTAAGAGTAGGCAACCTATAAAAAAAACTGGGGCTGGAGAGATGGCTTAGCGGTTAAGGCGCCCGCCTGCTAAGCCTAAGAACCCGGTTCCAATCTCCAGGTCCCACGTTTAGCCAGATGCAAAGTGACGCAAGGACACAATGCCGCACTTGCCCACGAGGGGGTGCACGCATCTGGATTTCATTCACAGCAGCTGAGAGACTGCTGGCGTGCCCATTTTCTATCTGTCTCCCTCTCCCTCTCCCTCTCTGTCTGTCTCTCTTTCTCTCTGTCTCTCTACAAAAATAAAAATAAAAATAAAATAAATTGTAGTCTGACTTTCTGGGAAGGCATGAAGAAAGAAAATCAAGTAAGCCATGCAGTGATTCACAGGAGAAAATCCTGGGGAATAAGTGAGCAAATTTACCCAGCCAAGTGAGAAAACAGCAAGATCATAATACAGAATTCAGTGATCCTCTAGGTGCCACTGTGACATGACAGGCAGATCCAAAGATGGAGTGAATCAAGGGAAAATATGCCCAATGCCAAAGAAACAGATTTGGTTTAGGGTAGACAGAAAAGCAAGCCTTTAGGTCAGAATATAAGCCCATAAGTAACCACAAACTTATGGATAAAAGGATGGTGAGAATAAAGATAGTAAAAAACACACAAGGAAGGAAATATTTAGAGTATCCAGCAAGTTGGCTATTAGGTCTGACTCAACCAAACATTTTTAAAGTTTAGGGTAGCATGCATGATAACAGGATGTAGAGAAGTCCAAAGGAACAGTCTGCCCTTAGGAGAAAGCAAAAGGGGAATTAAATCAGAAGTAGTGAGTTTATTGGTATATTAGAGGCACGAAGAAAATGTGCTAATATGATAAAGTAGGGACAATTCATTCTGCCAGGAGGAAAGGAGAGTTCTACAAGAATAGTCTTGTTCCTAAGTAAGATTTTTACAGAACAACAAAGTAGAAAGAGAGAAAAAGAAGGAGAGGTCAGGGGCAGTAAAGGGTGCTGTGGTCAGAAAAGCCTGGAATGGCCAGACACTGGTACACGTGTATGTATGTGTGCGTCCATCAGTGTGCATATGCACACACATGTGTAGAAAAGTGGCACTGGGAAGTGGGAAAGTGAGAGAGAAGGTTGAGCCAACTCTGCTCAAAGTGGACCTGATTCACAGGTACAAGCAGATTTTCCAGCAGCAAAGTGACACGGCCTCTGGCTCTTGTGTCTGTAATATAAGAAAGATAATGGGACAATAATCAGGGAGGGAAAGAAATTACTAAAAAGGTCATAGCAATCTCCTGAAAGGGAGAAGGTATCAAGTGTGATTTCAAGATTGCCTTCTTTTTTTAAAAAGTATCCATTTATTTACAGGGAGAAATGAATAGATAGATGAGAGAGAGAGAGGGGGAAGCAGACAGACAGGGAAGAGATAAGGGAAAGAAGAAAAGAGAGAGGGAATAGGAGAATGAATGGGTATGCCAAGGTCTGAGGCATCAAACTCAGCCTAGCAGGCTTTGCAAACAAGCATGATGACAAGAGATGAGCACTGAGTCATCTCTCCAGCCCAAGGAATACTTCCTAAAACCATGGTTGGCTAGGTGGCAGATGCCTTTATGAAAGCAGGGGGCAGAAAAGACTCAAGCTCACAGGGGAGCTGGCCTGTTGCCCTCTCTGTCTCCTCTAGCAAACTACAACTGAATCCTTGCAGCCTCTGCTTCTGAGCCTAAGAGGCTGAGAAGAGAAGAAAATCTAACTGTCACTCAGAGTCCATAGGATTTAAATCCAGGCACACTTGAGCACTGTGTAAACCTAAGCTTGATCTGCTGGGCTCCTGATTACTCCATGTCTATCCCTTCCCCCATCCCCCATCATCCTCAGCAGGAGTTTGGTCTGCTATGCATAGAGCAAATGGACACTGTTGGATATAACCACTCAACACTGATGGACCATTTCCTGTTCTTGGCTACACTTTCCATGTGGACTCTGGGTTCAGCCCCTGACCTTCTTCAATACCAGTCACTTGCAAAACAACCAACTTCTCATTCCCATCTTTTCAACTTCTCCATCCTCTGCTATCTCTCAGTACAGAAACATGCCAAATCTCTTCTATCTTAAAAACAAAGAAAGTTGTTTCCTTTGACTCTGCCCACCCTGCCTCTCCTACTTTCACAGCTATCGTCATTTATGATTTCCATTTCCTGACTTTCCATGCTCTCCCCATTCTGACTGGTCATCATCCTAGCCTGTCTGCCTGACCTAGCCCCCCCTCCTTTGCTTCACCCCCAATCACTCTAGCCTCATTGTCTTGGTCACTTGTGTTGGGCTCCTTATCTCTGCTGTGGAATACCTCTCCCAGGCTGATGTACGTATGACCCACAACTCTCCATCTCCAACTTTGATCTTTTACTTGTCATGCTATTTCTACTTGGATGGTCCCAGGTGTATCCAATCCATGGCCCACAGACATGTTGCCAAAGAATTTATTTATTTACTTTTTAAAATTTTCTGTGTAACTCAATTGTGTGATTCTCAAGCAGGAACTTTGTAGATGACAATGTTGTATCATAATGTTACACGGTGATCATGCCTGGAAGAACACTGTAGTCAACATGTCCTTATCTGCGGTTCTATCTTTCCCCAAACTGGATATCCTCAATAATTCCTCTTCATACCATTAACCTTTCATCCGGGGCACAAGCCAGAAACTTAAGTTTCTTAAGTTAGATTCTTCTTTTATTTCCAATATCCACAAGTTTATTAATTCACTTGTTTTACTCATCCATTCATCAAACCTTTCATATGTATCAACTATGTGGCACAAGGCTCTAGGGACTAAGGTTCAACAGTTAACATCATGTCCCTGCTCTATAAGCTTACCAGACAGCAGAGTGGTCCCTTAGCCCTGAAAGTAAACCAGGGACTGTTAGCAATAGGACAACAGGAAGGGCCTCCTTGAATGGCATGTGAGCATAGAAACAAGAACAGTGAAAGATCTGGAAGAGGACTAGAGAGAGGGAAGTAAGTGAAAAGCTCTGAGGTAAGAGCATCCTGGTATATTTTCAGGACAACAGGTAGTCATGTGACTGGCGTGGTCAAGAGAAGAACACCAAGGAGCAAGGTAGGGGAGGTAGTCAGAGAGTGTGGCAGACCACTCTGGGTGCTTTTTTTTGTTTGTTTGGTTTTTCCAGATAAAAGTCTCACTCTAGCCCAGGCTGACCTGGAATTCACTATGTAGTCTCAGGGAGGCCTCAAACTCACAGTGATCCTCCTACCTATGCCTACCAAGTACTGTGATTAAAGACGTGTGTGCGCTACCACACCCAGCCACTCTGGGTTTTTATCCTTAACGGAATAGGAAATCTTAGAGAATGGTTTCCATTTCCTGACTTTCCATGCTCACCCCATTCTGAATGGTCATCCTAGCCTGTCTGCCTGACCTATCCCCCCTCCCGTGTTTCATGTTTGAGGATACACCGGCTCACTGGGCTTTCTGAAAGCCTATTCCATGGGGAGTAAGGAAGAGAAAAGCAGTAAGAGAATAGCAGCAACAACAGCAGGCTCAGACTCTTCCTTCATGTGTCTCAGTGGAGGTGAGCACAGCTCCCAAGCTGTGCAGGCTGGGGAGGGCTCTGAACAGCGAGGTATATTACTTACAGGCTCCTTACATGTACGCCATGAGAAGAGGTCTGGCCTGGCCTCTGGGGCTGTGCTGGCGTTCTCACAAGTAAGCTCTAGGATCTCCTATCTTCTCTTCCTTTCCTTGGCCCTTTACTATTTAAAGCAACCACCACCTAGTCCATGTGTCCTTGTGTGCCTATGCCTGGGACAAAGGAGTCAAGGTCTCTTCAGTTCCTACTTGCCATAGACCTGCAGAGGTGATTAGCTATAAGAAACTCTTGGCAGATGATACAGGAAGTTACTGAGCTGAAGGACTCTATGAAATGTTCACAGGCACTGCTCTTAGACGCTGGCTCCTATTGAGTTACTGTTATGAGCTCCTCCAAGGGAAGGGAAAGCTGGGCAACCATAAGGTAACAGGGGCAACCTAAGACAGCACAGTAGGTAGTGCCTGCATGAGCACAGTAGGACTGCACACCTCAGGTACTCAGGGTGGAAGATATCCACTTCTCCAAGTACTGTCTTCTCCTCAGGCAGGATTAAATGGAGTGGGGAAGGGGGTATGGGCAGGTTTCTGGGCACCTTGGGTTAGGACTTCATGCTTCAGAGATGAAAGCAGACAGGAAGAGAGACAAAAGGAATTTAACTATGAATATCCAGACAGGCATTCCATCAAGATTCCTGCTAAATTGTGGGTAAGGTATAGATCAAGGATAAGTGGATTTAGGTTTTTTAAATTAATTTCTTCTCATTCATTCATTCATTCATTCATTCATTCATTCCCTTAGTGGTTTTTAGTATATTCACAAAACTGAGCAACTATCAGCCATCTAATTCCATAACACCGTCATCATTACATTAGCAGCCACTCCCCTCTCGCACTCATTTACTGCTAAGGTCTGACTAGGATAACCCTGTCATGTTCAATGACAGTAATTGTTAGAAAATGAAATACTACAGAAGAAAGGTGCTGTGTGATTGTTGGGAGCCTGAATCAACTAAAAGCAAAAACAGGTCCTGACTTGTCTAGATAATAATTTCCTCTCTCTAACACTAGAGGAAAGCTGTAATACTTGCTTAATTGAGCCCAGACCACAGCTCTGTCTAATGAGGAGAAAGTGGTTGGGAGAGAATTCATAGGCTCTGACTGCCAGAGAACAGTCAGGTTTCATAAAGGAGGAAATGACTCTATGACATGGCAAATGGAATCACATTTTTATGCCAGGAGATAAAGAAGATTTAGACTTCTTAGGTGAAAGGGCAATTTGGAACATACATAGTAACTTATCTAGAATCTGAAGGGTTTTCATCAGAGTCACTGACTTGACCACAGGCATAAATAGGACTAATATGTGGAAAATTACAGGAAGATAATAGTATTTCTGATCACTACAGGGAAGAATTTCGTAAGAGTCACTTAAGGCAGAAAGTTCAAGTGCAATCTGGGTATTCAATAAATGAATGCCGCTGAGGTAACTCAAACAGCAGAGGGTAATCTGACAACTCACACTCAAGTGGTGAGGTCAGCTGTGAGGTGTGTTGAAAGTGATCCGTTACAATCATAAAACACTGAACTGTGTGATTTACTATCTTTAGATTATGGGTTAACGTTATAACACCACTCTTATTATTAAATAATTTTCTTTCTTTTTTTTTTTTCCAGGGTAGGGTTTCACTCTAGCCCAGGCTGACCTGGAATTCACTATGGAGTCTCAGGGTGGCCTCCAACTCACGGTGATCCTCCTACCTCTGCCTCTGAGTGCAGGGATTAAAGAGGTATGTGCCACCACCCCCAGCTAAATAATTTTCTTAAGCAAAAGAGAACCCACATTGCTTTGCAGTGCTGATGGGGATGTTCCTTCTCCAAAGGTGTGCATATAGGATAAAACAAGATGTGAATCACAGGTCACATGAGTGGCAGAATCCCTTCCAAAGCAGAGCTTCCCAGAGGCATGGGCAGGTGAGACATCCCTCCTCTGCCTTCAAGCTAATTTTGACCTACTGGTGAACAGGTGGTCACTGAGCATCATACAGTCGATTGTCTATGCCATGGATCTGACAGGAGATGCTTAACAATGTCTGGGACTATACTGGGACTCCGAAACTGGGAAGATGAGGACTGTCTTTGCTCCATCTGTCTGTGCACACTATTTTTCACCGAATTCAGATGACTTCAATGGTACCAAACAAAAATATAACATTTATAAAGTATTTTCTTTTTATAATTTTTATTTATTTTGAGAGACAGAGAGAAAGAGGCAGAGAGGGAGGGAGGGAGGGAGGGAGGGAGGGAGGGAGGGAGGGAGGGAGGGAGGGAGGGGAGAGAGAGAAAAAGAGAGAGAGAGAGAGAATAAGAATGAGAATATGGGTGCAATAGTGCCTAGAGCCACTGCAAACAAACTCCAGATGCATGCACCACCTTGTACATCTGGCTTACGTGGGTCCTGGGGAATCAAACCTGGGTCCCTTGGCTTTGCAGGCAAGGGCCTTAACTGCTAAGCTATCTCTCCAACCCTTCCTTTTCTTTTGTAAAAGCAGGGTCTTATTCTAGCCCAGGCTGGCCTCAAACTCATGGTGATCCTCTTACTTCAGCCTTCCTAGTGTTGAGACTAAAATTGTGCATCACCACGCCCAGCTTACAGTATTCATGAAAAATATTTTTATTTATTTATCTATTTATTTGCAAGAGAGAGAGAGAGAGAGAGAGAGAGAGAGAGAAGAGAGACAGAGATAATGGGTGCACCAGGGCCTCCAGCCACTGCAAATGAAATCCAGCTGCATGCTCTACCTTGTGCATCTGGCTTTACAGGGGTAGTGGGGAATCCAACTCCGGTTGTTAGGCTTCGGAGGTGAGTGCCTTAACCACTAAGCCATCTCACCAGCTCTGTTATTCTTTTTTAAATAAGCACAGTTATAGGTGATATAAATATGCCCAGAAAACATTATTTGCTTTTTTAAAACATTAAGCATTTTTTCTCCTGGTATCAACTGGTAACTAAAACCATAAATGAACTCAGCCAACCTTCACTGCAATCCAAACTGGTCTTGAATCTGTACTTTCATCTCCCTGAATAAATGCCCTAGCAGAACCTGCTGTCACAAAGGCCGACTATAGAAGGGCCACCATAAAAATACCTCCCTGGCCACCTCAGGCCTTTCTTCAGTCCTTGTGCTGCTGCTGCTGAGTGCCTCTGTGTCCATTGTCCTTCTGACAGGTGAGAAAATAGACAGAGGGAAGGGCCTAGTGGCCTGGTGCAGTAAGGCACTACTGGGAAGCTTGTGATTGCTTGTTCCTTATAATTTTTTTTTTCTCATGGTAGAGTCTCACTCTAGCCCAGGACTGAGGAAGCCTGTGCTGTACACTTGTGTACTAGATATAAAACTGCAGTGCATACAGTGAGTGAGACAGGGCATGTGCCAGCTCCCAGCTGTTCCTGCAAGGTCAAGGGTTCCAGGCCAGAAGGGGAGAAACAGGTATTAGACTTTTGCCAGTAACAACTAAAAAACTGGATAGCATAAGCAAAGCAATTGCTTACGAACATTCAACTAACACAGAGATCTGTAACTCAAAGCAGGAGGTCCAGGTCCACCAGTCTTCTGCTTGGGCCACTTGTCACAATGCTAGTGAGGGAAGTAGGGTCTTCACAGAGAGCAGACCTGCCCAAGCCTTTTCACACAGAAGAGATGGCTCAGAATTTAAGAAATTGAGCAACGGTTTGCTTTTGTAAATAAACTGCTCCAACTTTGGGTTAAAGAAGTCTATAATTTAAATTTCCATGGGAACTTTTATCCCTTTTTGCTTTATCCTCTTTTCAATATTTTTAACAGAAAATTCTAGGGCAGGGCTAGAGAGATGGCCTAGCAGTTACGACACTTGCCTGCAAAACCAAAGGATCCAGGTTTGATTTCCCAGTACTCATGTAAAGCCAGATATACAAGGTGACACATATATCTTGGGTTTATTTGCAGTGCTTAGAAGCCCTGGCATACCCATTCCCCACCCCTTCTCAAAAATAAATAAATAAATAAATAAATAAATAAATAAATAAATAAATAAGGGAAAAAAGAGAAAACACTAGGGCATGTGGTTCAGTGGTAGAGTGCTTGCTTATGATGCACAAGGCCCTAGGTCTAATTCCTAGTAGAAGAAAGGGAGAGGGAAAGAGAGAGAGAAAGGGGGTGGGGGGCTGACTATTACTGTCTATTAGAGGACAGAGGCTTGTATCGGGGGGATGTGAACATGTTTTGAGTTTGTGTCATCAATGCTCTGTGGCCAACAGAAATCAGAAGGGCAGTACACCCCTTATGGGCAAGTTGCCAAGGGCCATGTGTCGTGTCAAGACCATCTCTGAGAATAACTAAAGCTACAGCAGTCACCCAGACACCACTCAAGGATAAGAAATAGAGGGAGATTACTACAAATAACACATCTGGGGGAATGGGGGGAATGGGGGGACTAAAGGTTCATTTTCCTCACACCTTTCACACTTTCTTTGAGAACCAGCTATTGTTATTACTTCCTCCTACCACACTTACTAACAGCCTCAGCCCTAGGTTTTCTTGCCCAGCAACATCCCAAAAGAATGTTTAAAGGCTCTTATTAGCTTGGCATTCCTGATCCGCTGGATAGATGAAGAGTGACAGAAGCGGGGGTGGGGTGGTTTCTGCAGCTCAGGCCTGGGACAAGTGTTTCCCAGGAGTATGCCTGCTGCCTACTGCACAATGTCTTGGCAGAGGTCCCTTCAACCCTCTGAGCAGAGCCAATAGGGAGGGACTTCCTTTCTGCTATACTCATACCCAGGCTGGAACTAACTGAAGGGCCCTGTTGCTTCTTCTAAGGCCAAGAAGATCTGGTGAGTGCACATTTCTCATTCTCACCCTCACTAGGATCACCACAAGAGTACAACCTTGAGGTTGATAGGCAAGTTCAGGAATGAAACAAACCCATCCTTGCCCAATATGCTGCCCAGAAAGCACAAGGCAGCCAGCCTAGCAAGGCACACAGATATGAAAGTTGCCCACTACACAAACAGCAGAGAAATTTCCAACCTACCATCAGTGAGTGGCTTGCAGGAGAGGGCATCATCGAGGTCTCGAGCAGTTGATGGGTCAATGGTGAAGATACAGTCTTTTCTAGGAAAGATTTAAGACATAATCAGCAATGAACAAACAATGGAAACTCGACCCCACTGTTGAAGTTCACCCAAAATGGTTCAGTCTGTATAGGGCTCTGTTGTGCGTGAAGGACTCCTACCATCTCTCTGTGAGTCACCTGTGACACTGGGAAGAGACAAAGGGGTGACTGCCTTCCTCTTCTTCTCTATAGCCTGGCACTAACTTCTGTCCTCAGGGAGAACTGGTATGATTAGGGGTTAGGGTCAGGGGAGTAGCTTCTAAGGAGGAGGCTTCCAGAAAGGGTTTTGTGACAAGTGAAAAGTCCCATTGGTTGGTCCCCTCCAGGTCTCTTTTTGCCTCTGCCCTGTTGGGCATTGCTAAACATGGGCTGGACTGTGAGGAAGCTGGCCTGGGCTGTTGGACATGGCTGGGGACCTTTGGCTGTGGGGGTTGCAGCCGGCCTTATCATCGGGAACACACTCTGGCGATGGAGCTGGCCCTCCCTATCCTCAAGGTTGTAGTGTGCCCCATCTTCACCCAGAGGGGGCAGAACTGGCAGGCCCTCCCCCCATCCCCAAAGCACCTGACCATTCCATAGTCAGGTTTTGCCCTCTCTCACAGTTCCTGACCTTGTGGCTAGCTGTCCAAGAGACCCTTATAAACAGTCTCCCTGTAGCTTGAGTCATCCAATATGTGGCTGAAGTCACGTAGCTTTTCCCACCACTTCTGTTATCTCCCTTGCAGCTTCTCCCTCGTGACTTCTGCCTTCCAACACCAGCCAGTTAGATAGCAACCCATAAACCTATGTACCCAATCACCTTAAAGTCTGTATGTGCCTTCTCAACCTTTCTCAAGTGTTTATAAACCCACTCCCCTTCTGAATAAACGAGAGTGCGCTATCCATCAGACGGCCTCCCAGGTGATTCACTGCCCATTGCACTTACTCACTCCAAGACCCTGCTTCCCCCCAACTCCTCCTGCGCCCGGGACATTGGTGGCCAACGACCCCTGGGAACAGCGAGGACCCACACTGCCCTTTGGTGATGGGCAGCAAAGTACTTTCAAGCTCCTTCTCCCGTCTTGAGAAAATGAGTATAACAAAGAACAAGTAACCTGACTCATGACCATGAATAACTGCAAAAAACTCAAGGCCATAGTCAGCCTAAAGCCTAGCCTGCCATCTTCATGTAGCATTCTTAGGTACATCTCACACTTAACTCTTTTGGGCAAAGACACTCTCACTTTGTTTCACAGGTTTTCACATAACACAGCCCACCAACCAACCCATTCCCACCTGTAAATGACTAAAAATGATAGCTTAGTTCTCAGCCCTCCAGCTCTTTTATGCTAAATACCAACGTGCACATTGGGACATTCTGCAACAATGATTCTCCTGCCTCAACACCACCATCTGGCTTGGTGCTCCCAGCACTCACTGGACTTCCACTTCACCCATCACTGCCCTGAAGGGTCCTGACTCATCAGTACTGACAAAGGCTATGCTGGTACTGGCCACACTTAGGTAGGCTTGTTCTCAAAGGTTACATTGCCAAAGTTTCTCCTCTGCTGAAAACTTCCCCCAAAGCCAACCAAAGCTGCTGTGTTGCTCCTGTACATCCCACCAAACCCTTGGGCTTTTCTCTTCACCCAGCCCTCTGCTGCCTGCTGCCCTTGCTCCTCATCACCCTCGTAGTGCCCCCTCATCTCTCCTACTAATATTCTCACCACCACACCTAAATACAAGTACTAAGTTTGGGAATAAAAACCTGGCAACATTCAATATATACACTGATGTCAATATACTTTAAGATTCCACAAGCTGGGAAGATGGCTTAGTGTTTAAAGGTGCTTGCTTGCACAGCCTGCCAGCCCTGGTTCAATTCCCCAGTACCCATATAAAGCTTCACGAAGTGGCAGAATGTGCTGAGATGCTCAGAGTCTCTTTTTCTCTCTTATAAACAAACAAACAAACAAACAAATAAATATATGCACACACACACACACACACACACACACACACAAAGATTCCTGAAATGTCCAAAAACAGGGCTGGAGAGATGGCTTAGCAGTTAAGGCACTTGCCTGTGAAGCCCAAGGACCCATGTATGACTCTCAAGAACCCACATAAGCCAGACAAACAAAGGTGAGACAAGCACAAGTCCCCACATGCCCACTAGGTGGCGCAGGCGTCTGGAGTTTGTGGTGGCTGAGGCCTTGACATGCCAATTCTCTTTCTCTAAAATAATATTTTAATAAGTCCAAAAAATAAAGACATCTTAAATGGTAAAAGGATAACCAAATTGTGAATACAATTCCACAATGGAACAGGACTTGGCAGTGAAAATAAACACATTATTCACACACACTACAGCTTGATTGAATTTCAAAGAGTAGTAGGCTAAGTGAAAAAAGACATTCTAAAGAGCTCACATACTACCATGGTGGAAATATGCCTAAAAAAATGAGGTAAGTGGGGCTGAGAGTGCACTGGGAGAGCTAGCCAAGCATGCCTGAGGTCCTAGGTTCAATCCACAACAGTAAAGGGAAATTAAAATTTCAGAACCCTTATGTTTTGTTTGGTGTGTTATTCCAATTATGAAATTCTCAATAAGACAGAATTATAACGACAGAGAGAAGATCAACAGTTTCTAGGATCTGAGACTGTCTGTACAGGGAGTAGAGAATTGCCAATCTTGACTGTGGTGTCTAAGATCTGTATGTGCCTTGAAATCATTGGCCTGGACATAAAATAAAGGTCAATTTTATTATTTGTTAATTTATTTTTATTTACTTGAGAGAGAGAGAGAGAATGGGCACACCAGGGACTCTTGCCACTGCAAATGAACTCCAGATGCATGTGCCACTTTTTGCACACAGAATTATGTAGGTCCTGGGGAATTAAACCTGGGTCCTTTGATTTTGCAGGAAAGTGCCTTAACCACTAAGCTATCTCTCCAGCTCTTGTTTGTTAATTTAAAAATAAGTTAAGATGTTCATGTTTAAATTGAGGTAAGTAAAAAATGTTTTACTCCGGTTAAGATGGCAGCATAGGAACCATGCCAAAATAGCTTAGGGGAGAAAAAGAAAAAAAAAAAAAACAGCAAAATACACTCTTCTACTAAAAAGTGAGGTGTATAATAAATTATCAACCACAGCAGAGAAATAAGAGAGGTCCACAGTATCTAGAGTCCACAGAAGCAGGCAGAAGTGGCTCCAGCAGTGGCACAAATTTCTCGCTGCCACAGCCACCAGGCTCAGGTTGAGCTGCAGGGAAAAAAAGCCAGGTGAGGGGCTGGAGAGATGGCTTAGCAGTTAAGGCATTTGCCTGCAAGTCCAAAGGACATTGGTTTGGTTTCCCAGTATCCACATAAGCCAGATGCACAGGGTGGCACATGCATCTGGAGATCATTTGAAGTGGCTAGAGGCCTTGATGTGCCCATTCTCTCTCTCTCTCTACCTCTTTCCCTCTCTCAAATAAATAAATAAAAATAAAATATTTTTTTAAAAAGCCAGGTGAGGTGAATTTTCCACTCACATCGGCCTCATAGCAAACTCAAGAAATGTGGAAGGAGGACGGCAGAGACCAGCAAAGAAGCTTGTGAGGAAGAGGATTGCGAGGACCACCAGGAAGACTTCAGCCACCATCCACAGATTCCCCTCCCCACCTGACAGCACAAGCGCCAACAGGCACCAGAGACCTTGAGAAAGGAGCTCACCTACATAGCACCCAGCACAGGCGATCAGAGCAGCGAACCACAGACCCAGCCAGCCTACCCAAGCCCACAGCACAGCAAAGAGGGTCCCAAGCAGCTGTGCAGCATGGCCGAGACCAAAGCCATCCCCAAATGTAACTGGGATTATACCAGGTCAGCAACCGCCAAATAAGCCTGATGTATAGGCTTGCAGTGGAAGTGCTAATTGCACCATCCATGTCAGGGTAAATTATATGTTAAATCTGATGGATGGTCGGATTTTCCATTCTTAAATAAGCTAAATTTTAGGCTTGTCGTTTGCTTCCTGATTTATAGTGCCTTTGTTTCCTTTTCTGGCGTTTGCTGGGGAAGGGTCTCACTCACAAGCTAACCTTGGAATCCTCTACAGACCAGAAATCTTAGCCTCCCAGTTGATAGGATTAAAGGTGTGGGCCAACACACATCCTTAGGGACTGTGACTTTGTTAGAGGATCTATTTGTCATAATACCTACTCTTGCATAAATACTCTGTGCTATATTTCATTGAATGGGCGCATTGTTTAGTTAACTTTTTAGAATTTGTCAGTATTTTGTTCCACTCAACCTACTTGAATACTCTCATAGCATAAGTTCCTACTCTGAAGATATATAACATCGGAATGATTGATACATCTAATATTACTGCAGATAATTAGAAAACCCAAGCATTAAATTAATCCAACATGCAAAAATCTCTACATTATAATACAAGAAACACAAAAAATCAAGACAATATGAATCCACCAAAAAGTATTAATGCATCAGAAATGACCTTTAGTGAGACTGATTTAGAGGAAATGCCTGAGAAAGATTCAAAAGAATGATTATAAATATGTTCAAAGACCTCAAAGGGGAAATCAAAGGAATCAAAGAACACACAAGAAACCAATTTAATGAAACAAGGAGGTCAATACAAGACATAAATAAGGAAAAAGAAATAATAAAGAAAAAACAGTCAGAAATACTAGCAATGAAGAACATAGTCAGGAAATAAAAAACACTGTAAAAATCTCTCCAGTAGAATGGATGAAAGAGAGAACAGAATATCTAACTAGAAGACCAGGTGGCAGATCTAATACAGTCCAACAAAGAGAAAGACAAACTAATAGGAAAGTATGAATGGGAATTTCAAGATATTCAGGATACTATGAAAAGATAAAACATAAGAATTCAGGGTACAGTAGAAGGAGAAGAATTTCACTCTAAAGGCATAGTAGGCATTTTTAACAAAGTCATAGAAGAAAATTTCCCCCAAATTGGGAAAGAGATGCCAATGAAGATACAGGAAGCCTTTAGAACACCAAACAGACAAAACCTGGAAAGAACATCTCTTCACTTTATTGCAATTAAACTACCAAACATACAAGCCAAAGAAAATATATTGAAAGCAGATAGAGAGAAAAATCAAATCACATGAAAGGCAAGCCCATCAGGATCATAGCAGATTACTCAACATAAATGTTAAAAGCCAGAAGGGCTTGGAGTGACGTATTCCAAGTTTTGAAAGATAACAACTGTCAACCAAGGTTACATTATCCTGCAATGCTATCCATTCAAATAGATGGAGAAATACAGACATTCCACAACAAAAGCAGGAAAAACCAGCTCTACAGAAAATATTTGAAAGGGTCCTCCATGCTGAAGAGAAAGAAAAGCACACATATAAGGAACCAGGAAAAAATAAACCATACTCAAATACTAGTTAATACAAGAGAGCAAAAGTAAAACTGGAAGAACTATAAAACAAGAAAAATGGCAAAAATAAATACATACCTTTCAATAATAACTCTTAATATCAATGGCCTTAATGCCCCAACCAAAAGACATAGGTTTTCAGACTGGGTTAAAAAGCAGGATCCTTCAATTTGTTGCCTCCAAAACACTCACCTTTCTACAAAGGATGGACACTATCTTAGGATGAAAGGTTAGAAAACGGTGTTTTAAGCAAATGGGCTAGAAAAAATATCTAATATCTGATAGGTTAGACTTCAGATCAACATTAGTTAGGAAAGATAAGGAAAGTCACTTTATATTGATTAAAGGAACACTCCAACAGGAGGATATTGCAATCCTTAACATATATGCACCTAACAGGGGGCTCCCAATTTCATCAAACACTATTAGAACTAAGGTCACAGATAACACCAAACACTCCTGTAGTGGGGGACTTCAACACCCCATTCTCACCAATTCACAGATCATCCTGCAAAATATGAACAGAGATGCTTCTGGATTAAATGAGGTCATAGAGCAAATGGACCTAACAGATATATATAGGACATTTCATCCAAATGCTGCAGAACACACATTCTTTACAGCAGCACATGGAACATTCTCTAAAATAGACCACATATTAGGACACAAAGCAAATCTTAACAAATACAGGAAAACTGAATTAATTCCTTGCACTCTATCTGATCACAATGGGATCAAACTACAAATCAATAGTAAGAAAAGCTATAGAGCATACACAAAATCAAGGAAACTAAACAATACACTACTAAATGATGAATGGGTCAATAAAGGAATCAAAAAAGAAATAAAAAAAAATTCAGAGCGTCAAATGATAATGAGAACACAACATACCAAAATCTTTGGGACATAATGAAGGCAGTCCTAAGAGGGAAATTTATAGATTTAAGTGCCTATATTAAGAAAGCAGAAAGGTCACAAGTAAACAACATAATGCTTAACCGTAAGGCCTTGGAAAAAGAAGAGCAAGGCAAACCGAAAATCAGTAGATGGGAAGAAATAATAAAGATTAGGGCAGAAATTAATGAAATTAGAAACAAACAAAAAAAAAATCCAAAGAATCAATGAAACAAAGAGTTGATTCTTTGAAAGGATAAACAAGATTGATAAACCCTTAGCAAATCTGATTAAAAGAAAGAGAGAAGAGACACAAATTAATAAAATTTGAGGTGAAAAAGGCACCATCACAACAGATACCATAGTAATGTAAAAAATCATAGGGACATACTATAACATATACTCCACTGAGTTTGAAAATCTGAAAGAAATTGATGATTTCCTTGATTTATATGACCTACTTAAATTAAATCAAGATGAGATTAACCACTTAAATAGACATATAACAAGTATGGATATTGAAGTAGTTATAAAAAAAATCTCCCAACTAAAAAAGTCCAGGCCCAGATGGATTCACTGGTGAATTTTACTAGACTTTCATGGAAGAACTAACACCAATGCTTCTTAAACTTTTCCATAAAATAGAAGAGAAAGGAATCCTACCAAACTCCTTCTACAAAGCCAGCATCATCAACCTGATCCCCAAACCAGGCAAAGATAGAACAAAAAAAGAAAATTACAGACCAATCTCCCTCATGAACATAGATGCAAAAATTCTCAACAAAATACTGGCAAACAGAATACAAGAATATATCAGAAAGATCATTGACCCTGGCAAAGTAGGCTTTATCCCAGAGATGCAGGGATGATTCAACATATACAAATGAATAAGTGTAATACATTATATAAATGGACTGAAGGACAAAAATCACATGATCATCTAATTAGATGCAGAAAAAGCATTTGACAAAATCCAACATCCCTTCATGATAAAAGTCCTACAGAAACTGGGAACAGAAGGAATGTATCTCAACATAACAAAGGCTATTTATGACAAACCCACAGCCAACATAATACTAAATGGAGAAAAACTTATTACTTTCCCACTAAAATCAGGCACAAGACAAGGGTGTCCACTGTCCCCACTTTTATTTAATATAGTACTGGAAGTCTTAGCTGTAGCAAAAAGGCAAGAGACACACATAAAAGGGATACAAAATGGAAAGGAAGAGATCAAGTTATCATTATTTGCAGATGATATGATTTTATACATATAGGACCCTAAAGACTATACCAGCAAACTGTTAGAGCTGATAAACACCTATCGCCATGTAGCAGGATACAAAATAAACACACAAAAATCAGTAACCTTCCTATATGCTAACAACAAACACACAGAGGATGAAATTAGAGAATCACTACCATTCACAATTGCATACAAAAAAAAAATAAAGTTCCTTGGGATAAACCTAATCAAGGAAGTGAAGAATTTCTACAATGAATACTTTAAAACACTCAAGTGAGACATTGTAGAAGACACTAGGAAATGGAAAGACATCCCTTGTTCTTGGAAGAATCAATATTGTGAAAATGGCACTCTTACAGAAAGCATTCTACACATTTAATGTAATTCCCATCAAAATTCCAATGGCATTCTTCACAGAAATAGAAAAAACAATCCAAAAATTCATTTGGAAGCACAAAAAACTTTGAATATCTGAAACAGTTTAAGCAACAAAAATAAGGCTGGTGGTATCACCATACCTGATTTTAACCTATATTACAAAGCCATAGTAACAAAAACAGCATGGTACTGGCACAAAAACAGACATGTAGATCAATGGAACAGAATAAGAGGACCCTGATGTAAATCCGGATAGCTATAGCCATCTGACCTTTGACAAAAATGCCAAAAATACTCATTGGAGGACAGACAGCCTTTTCAGCAAAGAGTGCTGGGAAAACTGGATATGTATCTGTAGAAGGATGAAAATAGATCCTTATCTCTCTCCATGCACAAGAATTAAGTCCAAATGTATCAAGTACTTTAATATCAGACCTGAAACTTTGAAACTGCTTGAGAAACAAGTAGGGGAACCCTTGAACATATTGGTCTTGGGACCTCATGAAATTACAAAACTTTTGTACAGCTAAGGACACTGTGAATAGAGCAAAGAAGCAGCCTACAGAATGGGAGAAAATCTTTGCCAGCTATACATCTGACAGAGGATTAATATCTAGGCTATCCAAAGAATTCAAAAAATTAAATATTAAGAAATCAAACAATCCAATTAAAAAATTGGTTATGGAACTAAATAGAGAGTTCTCAGAGGAAGAAATACAGATGGCATATAAACATCTAAAAAATGTTCTACATCCCTAGTCATTGGGGAAATGCAAATTAAAACTATGTTGAGATTCAATCTCAATCCTGTCAGATTGGCTACCATCATGAAAACAAATTGATTATAAATGCTGGCAAGGATGAGGAAAAAGAGGAACACTGTTGGTGGAATGCAATCTGGTCCAGCCATTGTGAAAATCAATGTGGAGGTTCCTGAGACAGCTAAATATAGATCTACCATATGACCCAGCTAAACTACTCCTAGGCATATATCCTATAGACTCGTTTCACTACCTTAGAGATACTTGCTCGACCATGTTTATTGACACTCTATTCACAATAGCTAGGAAATGGAACCAACCTAGATGTCCCTCAACTGATGAGTGGATAATGAAGATGTGGCACATTTACACAATGGAGTTCTACTCGGCGATAAAGAAAAATGAAGTTATGAAATTTGCTGGAAAATGGATGGATCCAGAAAGAATTAAACTTAATGAAGAAACAGGCCCAGAAAGCCAAACATCACATGTTTTCTGTTATATGTGGATCCTAGCTACAAATGATTGGATTAGGAATAAAAGTCAGTAGCAGAAGCCAGTAAGCTAGAAAGGGAATATAAAGGAAATAGAAAAGGAGGGAGGGAGGAGTCAATAGGATGGTATTGTGTCTGTGTGTGTTTGTGTGTTTGTGTTTGTGTGTGTGTGTGTGTGTGTGTGTATGTAATGTATGTATGTAAGTGTAAGTAGAAGAACAGATTAATGGGGGTGAAAAGGCCTAAGTGAGATCAGGGGAAGAAATTGAGTAAAGGAAAGGTGGAGGGAGGGCTAATCAAAATCTAAGAGGATATAAATAAATCATATGGAAACCTACTTTTCTGCACAATGGAACACTCAGAAGCAATAGATTGTTACTAGAAAATTTTCAGTGCCAGGGATGGGATACCTTCCAGTGAGTTGTTGGCCAGGGAGGCTACAGATACCCCCAAAACATTATAGGCCATTGCTGAGGCCCTTGGTTTCCCACGAGGAATAGATGGTAAGACCCTATTGCTGAAGACTTCACATACTTGGGCTGCAAGGTCACTGAGAAATACTGCTGGAGCTGAGCTGAAAGCCTCCTCCATGTGTACCAGCTGACAGAAAGCCGGAAAAAGCTATACTGCATGCAGTTCAATGGGAGAGAGAGAAAACACCAGTGAAGGTATTCAACAGTGAACACTGAAAATCTTAAATTTGGCCAGCCAGGCCAAATGAGCCAATGGGTGCGATAGTAGCATGTTTGTTATGGGGCAAACCAACTGCTCTCTAATTGGACTGGAGGCCCACTCCATGAGAGGGAATACATCCCTGATACTGAAAACCTACCACAGGTATAGTCATGAGCCCTAGGGGTGCAATGTCTGCTGGCATCTGGCTAAATGTATACTACGCTCACCAAACTGCCCAGTAAGCATTTCTCTTAATGTCCATATCCATATATTAATGCTACTCTCACTTTTGTTTAGAGAAGCTTCTCTTTTCAGATGGTGGTGACCTTAGGATGACTCAAAAGGCACCATGGTGCTAAGAAGCAGGGTCAGAGGAGTGCTCAGCACTGAAGCATCTCTAACACACCTTCCAAGGCTCAAGGTCCATTGCGGAAGAGGTGGTGGAAAGAATGAAAGAGCCAAGGGTAGAAATCCTTACAACGTGCTCCTCCAGACACAAAATGGCCTGGATATCCATGAACCTCGCAGTGCCTGACACTACCTACACAAGTCCATCATAATAGGAGGAAAAGATGATGACATCAAAATTAAAAGAGAGTGATTGAGAGTGGGAGGGGATATCATGGAGAGTACAGTTTCAAAGGGGAAAGTGGGGGAAGGGAGGGAAGTACCATGGGATACTGTCTACAATTAAAGAAGTTGTCAATAAAAAGAAAAAGAAGGGCTGGAGAGATGGCTTAGCAGTTAAGGCGCCTGCCTGCTAAGCCTAAGAACCCAGTTCCAATCTCCAGGTCCCACGTTTAGCCAGATGCAAAGTGACGCAAGGGCACAATGCTGCACTTTCCCACAAGGGGGCGCACACATCTGGATTTCATTCACAGCAGCTAAGACTGCTGGCGTACCCATTCTCTATGTCTCCCTCTGTGTGTCTCTCTCCATAAAACCAAAAAAAAAAAAAAAAGAAAAGAAAAGAAAAAGAAAAGAAATAGAAAAAAAGTTTTAAATGTTCACAGGTTTGATTAATGGGTACCAGAATTGTAGATTAAATTTTCCCCTTACACTTTTTCATGTTTAAAAATGTTTTCACTGTATTTCTTTCTTTCCTTTTTTTTTTTTTTGAGAGAGTCAGAGAGAGAGAGAGAGAGAGAGAGAGAGAGAGAGAGAGAGAATTGGTGCGCCAGCAGCCTCTCAGCTGCTTTGAACAAACTCCAGACATGTGAGTCCCCTTGTGGGCAAGTGCGGCATTGCACCCTTGTGTCACTTTGTGTCTGGCTACACCTGGGATCTGGAGAATCGAACAGGTGTTCTTAGGCTTAGCAGGCAGGCGCCATAACCACTAAGCCATCTCTCCAGCCCTGTATTTCTTTTTTAAATCGAAAAATAACACTGACAATTGTCCATCAGATACATAATATTGCTCATAAAGTGTCAGCTCCTTTATCATGTGCTTAGACTCCTCTTGCTTATTACAGACAATGGCTTTAAAAATATGGTGCCACTCAGATGGAGAGGTATCAAAAATATTTAAAGAGTAATTCCAGAAATAATGGGTCACCATCTTACACCCTATGAGAGAGGTAATGAGTCTGGAGATATAGCCCAGTGATAGGGCATTTGTTTTCCTAGTGTGTGCAAAGGCCCTTGGTTTAACACTACAAAAAAAATAATAAACGAGGTTGTAAATAAGAGTGTCAGAGAAATAGAAAAACACTGAAATTCATGGAAAGTGCACTGTCCATTCCCTAGGGTCTCAAATACAATTGATGCAACTCAGATGGATAATAGATAACGGATAACAGGAAGAACTAGGGAGATACAACACTAATTTTTATTTCACCATAATGGGCTCCACAATGGGGAGGACCTTGAACTTATTTCACAAGGTAAAGAAAGGACAGACTGCCCTTTTCTCCTTTTTGTTTCCCCATAAAATGTGGCCAAAGGGTTTACTGAGTCTGCAATAAAAACACTTGTGTAACTAAAATTGATGTGTCACATGCCATAGTAGGATTGGTTTGGTTCTTTTTCTTTCATCATGATGATATCACAGGAAGCTGCAAGAATGTACCTCTATGCTAAAATAAATACTCAGCTTGGGGAAGATACAGTTTACTAGGAGGGTTAACTAGGAAGGTATATTTTCTTAATATCTCTGGGTATTTTTTTTTTTTTTGGAGCCTTTCATTTCTATGGACACAATGAAGGAATGTTAAAGGCTGCTAAGACATTTCTAGCCTAAAACAGACCTAGCCATCTGCAACAGAGTAAGGCTTTATGGTTAATGTGCAAATGTCTTTATTACACAGACCCAAAGTTGTCTGCTGAGGAAAATTCTAGACTACTTGTTTACTATGACCTTATTTGTTTATCTGTTCTTCAACCAGAAACATACAAGACTAACTTACAGTGAACAACAAGACACAATCCTCAGGAAGGTTGGCTTGCTATAAAGCTCCCCCACCCAAGTAGGGGTCTGTCTGCAGGTGTGGCCTGCCCTCCCTCATGGCACATAAACATTGTATGGCTTCAGGATACTGCTTGGTTTGGACAGGGTCATATTTTTTGATATGGTGGCACAGTTAGCTAGTTGTAACACAGACAGTGTGCTGAAAATATTTACATGTGGGAGCTAGGAATGTAGCTCAGTGGCAGAACAATTGCTTAAAATACTAAGGACCTGTATTTGATCCTTAGAACTGAAAATATTACGTGGCCCTTAATAGAGCATTTGCCAACTCTATTCCAAATGGATGCTTCCTGATGATTTACGTTTTTACAAAAATTCTTGTTATTTACTTACTTTGGGACATGCTGGGCTAATTTCTGAGTCATACTTCGACTTCTCAGAGCCTTTATTAAGTGGTACCAGCAGTTTGTGCCAGATCCAGCTGCCCCTGGCACTTCACTGAGGCAGAGCATCTCCCTGAAGCAAGTTTTCTCAAGAGGACACCTCTGGAGACCTGCATTGGGGCACCCTGCATTACCTCTGGCAGCTTACCACGGGTTTTGCCACCATGCTTAACTAAGAAACGTTGCAAGAAGTCAACAGGGTGGCTGCACTATTCACTGCAGGGACTAATGAACATAGGAATGTGGTGCTCTTTTATGGGCAATTAGGGGTGGGGTTGGCCCAGTGCAAAGATGCACTCTTGTGAGCTGGTAGTCTGCATCTTATAGCTGCAGGTTTATAGTTAATTCTCTCTTAGCTTTGGCTGCAAGGAACTCAGGAAAACACCTGCAAATTGCCTCTAGAAGGCTATTTGTAGTTTGAACTCTCATCAACTAGCTTACACCTTGGCTCTGCCCATTTTCCTACTCCCAAAGTACCTCTTACCCCATTTACTGATTTTCAGAAACTCCACTGCATTACATGTAATAACTGCAAGCTACCCAAAATAATGTTTGAACAAAGCACAGGGCATAAACAAATCTATATGTATAAAGAGGAATTATAGTATTTTATAATCTCACGTTGAGGGGATGCTAGAAGGAAGTGAAATGCAATGTGGACTAAGAGAAAGAACTTCTAGACACTGAAACTCAAAGTGCTCCCAACATGAATTTGTATTGTAGGAGTAGATTCCAAACTTGCTTTCACACACTATGGAAAATTGGGAGAAGCAAAGGAACAGTGAGTGACCCCGACAAACCCACTCCTTAGTGTTGAGAGCCAGTGATTTAATCTGTTGTCATCGCCACATTACGAATCGGCCATGATGTGGTACGTGAGAGAGCTCCTTGTGGTTGTGGGCCACAGTGAGCTGCTGGCCTCAGCACTTGGGAGCCCAGCCCCATAGGGTGGGGGATGGGACAAGGAGGTGGTACACCATACAGCTACTTTACTCGGATAACATGCTTGGGATTTTACTGGCTCCTTTACTGGAAGGCTTTGGTGTTGAAACCTGCAAGGAGCAGCCTGGCCTGCCAGCTTTTAGAACTGGTGAGACCAAATATTTAAGGAGTTCTGCAACAATGGTTTGAAAGAACCTAACCTAACTTACAGACACTAAAGTGCCAGGTGCGGGAGGGAAAGAATGAGTACATGAGGCTGCAGAATTTCTATTCAGAGAAATGTTATGTAACCAAAATTTTTGGAGGCACGTGACTCAGGGGCTCAAAAGAACTTTTTAAAGGTCTATTTTACTCAAAGCCATTGTTGGTTTGGGGAAAGGACACATAAGAGTAATGAAAAGCCTTTTATATTCTCTTGAGAACTGGCTCAGAGCCCAAGAAATAAAGGCACTGAGGGAATGTCTGCTCCTTTCTCATTCTCACCTTTCCTATAACCCCTTGCCCTCTCTGCCTCTCAAGGTGCCAGTGTCCCTACTTCTTGCTCGGTGCTTCTGCTACTGCCTCCTTTCCAAAGCACCTTGTAACTATTTCCCTGACTGGGTTTTGTTAATGACCATACCACATCACAAAAGTAGCCTGCCTAAGGCCATGGTTGTTGCCAGATTAATCATCTTAAAGCATGTGTACAGTCAAAATGCTTTAGCTTAAAGATAATAAAACAGAAATTCAGCTTAGGACTCAAAGCCTTCCAAGTACTTTTCACATTCCCAACATAAACCTTATGTGCCAAACTTTTTTCCGTATCCTCTGATCTCTGAAGCATTGTCTGTGCTATTCTTGTCCTAGGACACTTTCTTCACCAATCTCCAAATCTAAGACTGTGGTGGTTTGAATAAAACATCTAAAATGTTCCCTGTAGTTCATGTGTTTGAATACTTAATCTCCAGTTAGTGCTATCCAT
Organism: Orientallactaga sibirica; assembly: GCA_036365145.1. NCBI lineage: Eukaryota > Metazoa > Chordata > Mammalia > Rodentia > Dipodidae > Orientallactaga > Orientallactaga sibirica. Next base: position 12,164,316 of record JAEOAD010000044.1, read on the forward strand.
GACAGCTGGGAAACCTTTAAGAGGTAGAGATTTGCTGGAAGAAGTGTGTGGTTGGGGGGAGGCTTTGAGGTTTTATAGTTCAGCCCTGGTTTCTGTTCTCTCTTTCTCTACTTCCTGCTGATGTGACAATGTTACATTGGCTTCAGGCTCCTACCATGCTTTCCACAGCATGATGGACTTCCCCTGGAAACCATAATCTGAAAAATAAACACATTTCTTCCATAAACTGCTTCTTGTCCGGTATTTTATTCTAGCAACAAGAAGGTAACAGATACAGATACATGGTACCAGGAAGTACAGTAATTGCTGTGATAAACCTGACCACGTAGTTCCTAGGCTTTTTTTTTTTTTTTAATTTAAGAGCAACAGAGAGAGAAAAAGAGGCAGATAGAGAGAAAGAATGGGTGTGCCAGGGCCTCCAGCCACTGCAAATGAACTCCAGATGCACGTGCCACCTTGTACATCTGATTACATGGGTCCAGGGGAATCGAGCCTCGAACCTGGGTCCTTAGGTTTCAAAGGCAAGTGCTTAACCATGAAGCCGTCTCTCCAGGCCCGATTCCTAGGCTTTTGGAACTGGTTTGTGGGAGGACTGTGAAAGAGTTTGGATTTTTGGACTAGAGAAGCCTTACAATGTTGTACATAGAGCTTAATGAACCATTCTGGTGGGGGTTTGAAAAACCAGAAAGTCTGAGAGAAATGTGGACAATGGAGGCTTGGCTCACGAGGTTTCAGAGGGGAATAAGGACTCTATAGAGAACTGGGCTAGAGGTATTTGTGTGACAGTTTAATAAAGAAACTGGCTGCATTCTTCTTGTGTTTTAAGAACATGAGTAAAGATAAATTTAAAAGTAATGGGCCAATGTGTTGGAAGAAGAAATTTCAAGGCAGAATAACACTGGATCTGTGGAATGGATTCTCTTAGCTGTCCTGACTCACATTTATGATGAAAGAAAATACAGAGCAGAAAGACATGAAAAATATAAAGTTTGGCATGGAAAGAAATATGAGCAAATATAAAATTTAGGGCACAAAAACTGTAGCTGCTTAGGCTGCAATTATTAAATAATTTATCACCATTAAAGATAAGCCAACTGCCCTGCACTGGGACAACAGGAAAGATGCTCTGAGAGCAAGACCCAATCCATTGAAGGCTCAAGATAGGAAGAATGCAAACTTTTTTGAAACGACATAGTCTGAAAGGAAGAATGCTTAAAGAGGTGTCTCTGTTCCCCAAGGTCAGCATACAGAGGTTGATACAGCTGTGCAACATGGGCACTGGGCTTCATCACAATCTGACAAAATTGGCAGTACTGCCATGTGGTACTGGTTTTGGAAGAATGAAAGAAAAGAATAATGTAAAGGTCATGGTATTTTGCACCATGGTACCAGAGAGCTGCTGAAGCTAAGTAACATGAGGCAGTGTTAAAGTCCCTGCAAAAAAAGCCCTGTCAGGCTTCTACATGAGCTGTGAAGGTGAAGCACAAATTGCAATGGAGACCTCAGGCTATTAGAGATGCCAGAACCATGGGGACATCTGCCAAGAAAAAGCTGTGGGTTCTGGGCATATCCAGCCCACAAGAGAGGCTACAGGCAGCACAACAGAAGGGGTAGAGCTATCCAAACCATTTGGAGCCCAGAGGATTTCATCACAAGTCCCAAACACTGGACAAAGTGCTTTGGAGTTTGGTGTTTGCCCTGCTGAGTTTTGGTCTTTTTTTAGGCCAATATTTCCTTGTTAGGCCCCCATTCCTCCCTTTTGGAATGAAAATGTTTATTCTGTGTCATTTTTTATTGGAAGCAGGTAACTTGTGCTTTGATTTTATAGGACTCACAGTTAAGAGACGATTTTGAGTCTCAGATGACACTTTAGACTTCTGAATACTGTTGGGACTGGTAAAAGCTTTGAAGGCTTCAAAATTGGACTGAATACACTTTATATCATGAAATGGCCATTAGTCTGTGGGGGCCAGGGCAGAATGTGGTGGTTGAATGTAAAATGTCCTGCACAGACTCAAGTGTTTGAATGCTTATCCCTAGTTGGTGGTGCTGTTCAGGAAAACTGTGAAACCTTTAGGAGGTGGAGCTTGCTGGAGGAAATGTGTCACTGAGGGCAGGCCTTAAGGTTTTACAGTCCAGTCCCATTTGTTGTTCTCACTTTACTTCCTCCCTGCTGATGTGAAGATTTGACACCGGCTTCTGCCATGCTTTTCCCACTATGATGGACTCCCCTCAGAACCTAAGCTAAAAATAAACCTGTTTCTTCTCTAAGCTGCTTCTGGTCAGGTACTTTTCCCAACAATAAGAAAGTACCTGATATAAAGGCCCACCTTACTTCTAAAAGCCTGGGTACAATGCCTTCTTTCTAGGGATCCCCTGAGCTCCACAGAGTAGAGCTACGTCTCTTTATTGCCCTGCTCATGTTTTTGGCCCGCCCCTCTCTGTCCTTGATATACTTGATATATTGATACTTACTTATGGATAGGTCTTATCACTGTTGACAATCTGGGAGCCAGTATCAGGTCTGACTCCAATACTGGTAACAATGAAGGCACATGTAATGAAAAGCTGATGGATAGATGATCTACTTAACACTTTTCCATTCAATGTTGCCACTGTGCCTTAGGAAACACATTTAAGATTAGAACTCATGACTTCCTGGCATCAGATCCTGTGGTCAACACCACAGTGTTATTGTTTCCAAGGGTGTCCTTTTCTGTCTTCATCCCATCTTCTTTTCTCATAAAACAGTGTTTTACAAACTGTGGTTTAGGGACCATTTCCAGATTAACAAAATTTATAGAGGCCCTCCTCTGTCCATGACTCTGGGTTTGTCTCCCTGCGAGCAAACAATTCTGGTAGGAAGATTCTGGGTCAATGGTGGTGAATGGGTATAAAGGAATGGAAAATATCTAAGAAAAAACTGCAAGAGGATAAAGAGTAAAATTTTTACTCCAGTGCTTTCTTAGTTAGATGGTATCAGTTAATAGAGAAAGCAGAAAATTTTATGTAACCACAGCAGAAGAACTAGTCAAAGAGCTAGAGTGCTCATCCATGGTACTGTGTCTCCCCAGAGCACCACCACAATCCAGCCAGGTGGACACTGGGCCTTCCAGTCAAGTCAGATGCTGAATTCATCAGAGCATCCATCTCACTGAGCTGGAATCATCATCCCTTCTGGTTCTAGTAAGGGGCAGCACCCTCTATTTTAACTGGTGGCAGTTTCTAAAACCTTCACACTGTTTCTTTCCCTGAGTTCCACTGACACAAATGATGCTAAGGAATCTGCTACAAAGTCCAGAGCTTTCCAAATAGTAAGAGATGGTCAGGCCTGTTAAGAGTGTAAAGTGACTGTGGTCCACTTGCATTGGTCTTTTGTACTCCCTCCATTCATTCATGAACCACTGAGCGGGCAGAAAGAAATGGCACAGCACTCTAGGAAGGTCCCTTTTACTTTACCATGGATTTTTAATTATGGGTCCACAGAGGGAAACCTCAAGAGCTGGCAAAATTCTAGACAAGTGAATGTGGTTATGAGGTTCTTTGACCTTGTATACAACAGGGATAATGTGGGACTCAGTCAGAACCAACTGAAATGGTCTCCCCTGTTCTATTTGTTTACTCACTCACCCACTGAACTTCTTGTTGCTCTGTCCTAGAGCAAATGCCACAAATAAGATTAGCCTGCTACTGTGGGAGCCAGGAAAGCTGTGGCTTAAACACAGAGAATGAGCTCAAATTAATGTTCTTTTCCTCAGTTTCTAGGGTAGTTGAAAGAATAGTAAAATGATCTATAAATACTCATCAGAGGTCAGGTGTAGCAACTCAAAGCTGAAATTTTAGCACTCTGGAGGGTGAGGGTGAGACTGAGGCTGGAAGATCAGGAGTTTCAAACCAACTGGGCTACAAAATGAGTTCCCAGCCAGCCCAAGCTACATGGCAACTCTGTCTCAACCCTTCTGCCACAACAAAAGAAAAATCTTATCAAGGGTCTTAATTTTACCATTTGCTTCAACTTTAAAAAAATATATATTTATTTGCAAGCAGAGAGAGAGAGAGATAGTGCTCTAAAGAAAAAAATAAAAATGGGGTGTCATACTTGTAGCCACGCTGGCTTGGGACTCACTATGTACTCAAAATGACCTCAAACTCTCATAATCCTCCTGCCTTAGCTTTCCAAATATGCTTCAACTTTAAGTTAATTTTTAAGATTTTTAAATTTATTTTTATTTGAGACAGAGGGGAAGAGAGAGAAGATAGATGAGAGAGAGGGAGAATGGGCACACCAGGGCCTCTAGCCACTATGAGTGAACTCCGGACGTATGCACCACCTTGTGCATCTGGCTGACATGGGACCTGGAGAATTGAACCTGGGTTCTTAGGCTTTGCAGGGATATGTCTTAACCACTAAACCATCTTTCCAGCTCTGATTCAACTTTAGAAAAAAAAATATTTATTTACAAAGAGAGAGAAGAGAAGAGGAGAGGAGAGGAGAGGAGAGGAGAGGAGAGGAGAGGAGAGGAGAGGAGAGGAGAGGAGAGGAGAGGAGGCAGACAGAATGGGAGTGCCAGGGCCTCCAGCTGCTGCAAACAAACTCCAGATGCATGCACCACTTTGTGCACCTGGCTTTACACGGGTACTGGAGAATTAAACCAGGGTCATTAGGCTCTGCAGGCAAGCACCTTAACTGCTGCTGAGCCATCTCTCCAGCCTTGCTTCAACTTTTCTTAAAATTTTTTTTTACATTTATTTATTTGAGAGAGAGAGAGAGGGGCAGATATATATAGAGAGAATGGGTGTGCCAGTGCCTCTAACCACTGTAAATGAATTCCAGATGCATGTGCCACCTTGTCTTTCTTGCTTTACGTAGATACTGGGGAATCAAACCTGGGTCCTTCAGCCTTGCTGACAAGTACCTTAACCACTAATCCACCTGTCTAGCCTTGCTTCAACTTTCATCTCCCTCCAAACCTCCTTCATATATGGCTTTTATATTCCTTTCAAAGCTCAACTACTGTGGCAAGAAACTCTGGAACATGCATGCAAGCACACACACAAACAAGTACACATGCAAATAAATAAATAAATAATTTTAAAAAGTCAAAGTATACTCAGACCTCTTTTTTTCTTTTTCTTTTCTCTTTTCTTTTCTTTTCTTTTTCTTTTTCTCTTTCTTTCTTTCTTTCTTTCTTTCTTTCTTTCTTTCTTTCTTTCTTTTTGTTTGTTTTGAGGTAGGGTCTCACTCTAGCTCAGGCTGACCTGAATTCACTATGTAGTCTCTGGGGGGAGGGGGGGAGCTTGAACTCACAGTGATCCTCCTACCTCTGCCTCCCGAGTGTGAGTGCTGGGATTAAGGGCGTGTGCCACCACGCCTGGCTATCTTCTTTTACCTCTGTCCTTCCACCCTTCTACCCTGTCCCTATATTTAACCATTTAATCATATTGTTTGTCCCTTTGTAGTGGTTTTATTTGTTCGTTTTGGGTGGTGCTAAGGACTGTGTTTAGGACCTTATACATTCTAGGCAAGTGTTCTATCACTGAGCTATATGCCTGGTTTATATTATTAATATATGCCTTGTGTGTGTCTGTCTGTGTGTGTGTGTGTGTGTGTGTGTGTGTGTGTGTGTGTGTGTTAGGACCTGGGGACATTTTGTTATTTCCTCTACTTCTTACACAATCAAATTATACAGATTCTCATTTCACTTAATAATAAATCCTGAAAAATCACTGTGTTATCAGTTCAGAGACCACAGTCATAGAATCAACCCTGTTACAAGGTCATTTCAGTCCAAATGTGATCCCTCAAAGGCCTCCAAACCCAAGAGATAGAGCAACCTACATGCTGAACATCTGGGATGAGTTGGGGTTGGGGGAAGAGTTCACTGCCTCATTAGGTATGCATGCAACCTTAGATAACTCTAACCATTACAAGAACTTTGAGTGGCTGAAATGAAATAGGACTGAGCAACTACAACTCAGGCCCTCTGCAGCCACAAAGAATTTACTGACTCCTTTTCATAGTACAAATACTTTTAAACATGACATTTCCCAAGAAATATGCTCATCCCTTTCCATTTGGCTTATAACTATGTATGTATGTGTCTAGTCTTTTTTCATGCATTTTAGTTTATTTTATGTCAAGAATGAATCCAAGTTGTTAGAAGCAGTGAGACATGAGCATGAAGACACACTGGAAATCAAGACAAAGAAGGCAGAATTCCTTCATCTAACAAATAGTTAGCATATCTACTGTCCTAGGTGCTCAAGACCCATTTGAGAACAGACAAACAAATGTTCCTATCTAGTTACATGTGTGAGCATGTGCATGTGTGTAGAAACAGAAAATAAACAGCAGGACAGAGTGAGGGTCAGGGAGTGCTAATTACAAGGTTGTATAAACAGAGTCCGAGTTGGCTGCAATGAGAAGATACCATAAGGAAGTAAGGAGGTGAGCCTTGTCTCTGCCCAGTGAGCTTACCTAAAGGCACTGCACGATCAACTAAGACGGCTTCCATGGAAGCCAGAGATAGATGGTCTCTGAACTCTTACTTCCTGCCAAGAAGACTTAAAGCTAGGCTTTGCAGTGTTCTGAACACACAGCCTGTGTGCCTAAGGGATCAAGGATGGCAGGCGAGTTCTCCAGGCCCAGAAAGACTCTTTATCCCAAACTCTCTCAATGTATCATTTAAAATTTTTATTCTTGTAGTAGTTTTCCTGTATTCCAGTTTTAAAATGTTAGACCATATTAACTTTAAGATAGGGTATCAGAATACTGATTGCTGAAATTTCAGTTTTAAGCTCAGACAAAATGAAGTGTCTATCGGCCTCTAGGAAATGATTTCATGGAGGAATCAAATATCTAAGCCCCTCAATATAGAGTGTGGAGTTAAAACATAAAATTCTTCACAGAATATAAACAAGCCTTCAATATATAAGAAATCTTGCCATTATTAAAGATACCCTCCCCCCTTTTCCTTGAGAGAACAGAATTATAATAATGGTGGCTATTTACTTTCATTTTAGGTATGGGGAGGCTAAGAGTAATTAATTTGCTTACTTTACAGAATTGCAGAGCTATGACTATTGGGGCTCAGAAAATAATACCCCCAAATAAAGGCCTTAGATACAAAGTTTCTCTCTACTTTTCTTATGCCTTCCTACCTTTGATTCTATCATTCTCCCCTTTCCCAAGAAACCAGAAGCCAGACCCCTTCCCCAAGGGCAGACATAAAACCTGAAAACATTACTCTAATGTTTTCCCATGTTTTTGAGTGAAGTTTGCAAAAAAATATAAATCTCAGATCTACCTTATTTGATTATGGATCATTAAGATACCACCTGCCTCAATTCAAGAAAAGGTCCTGCCATTCCCCAGAAGGCAGGAACGCTGTGTGGAGAAAGAATCCAGGCAGGCCTTGTGGGTTTCTCCCCTTTATCTACTACTATTGAATCCTATGCTTTCTGACCAATCACAACTGATGTCCAGGCTTCACTGAATCTAAGAATAAAAATGAATAGTTTATATTGGGTCCCTGGGTCATGAGATTGAAGGCTCTTTTACCATATACAACTATGAGTGAATAACCTATCTTCTGTTGTCAGCCCTGAACCTTTATGCTAGGCAGGAACGTGTAAGATCACCCACCCTTTTTCTGACTCTAGAACACAACAGGATAAGAATCTGCCAAATCAGGCACAGTGCTCCTGTAATCCCAGCACTTGGGAGGTTGAGGCAGGACTGGATTTATATAGTAAGAGACTGTCTCAAAAAAAAGGTGAGGGGGGAGATAAGGTGGGTAGAGATGGGAAGAGGTGCTAAAAATAAGTCAGTTAGGCCAAGCAGGTTTATTACAATATAAGCCGAAAGCTCTACTTCCACCCTTAATTCCAAAACTTATCTTAAGATCTGAATACTCTGGAAGCATTTGGGCTGAAATGATAATTATCCCAAATGGTTACAGGACTCAGGTCTGTATCACTCACTGAACTAAAAAAACTACAGAAGACAGAATTTGGTAGAAGGAAAACAGGTTTATTCAAGCCCAGTCCTGAAAAAGATGGAGAAGACCTTTCTCAAGTTTCCATTTTTGAGGATACCTCAAAATGGGAGGAATCACAGGGAGACCTAGGGTTTTCAGGGACCATGAAGGATTACAGTGAGATAGTTGAGATAGAAGTATCAGACTGGGTATAGCCTTTCACTTCTGAGCACCATCTCCTCTTTTTAAACCTAGGGTCACTTCTTGCACTTTCTTTTTAGATAAACCAATTCATGTGTACAAGAGGAGAGAAGGGGGTCTTACAGATAATATCATGTGAAAAAGATGGGTTCACAGATTAGGTAAAGGACTAGGTGGGGAGGCAATAACTGAAGTTCATAACCTCATACTCCAGCCCTACTCCTGAACAACCAACTCAGTGAGTGTGCTGTGCTGTATATGTGTCTGTGCTTTCATAGTCATAGCATAAATACGGTTTCCAACTGTGCTATCACACTCCTGTCAACCCTTCAATCCAGTTCCCTGGCACGCAGGCCAAATCCTTGTACTGGCTACTTCCTGCTGTGTGTGTGAGGGGCGGGGTGGGGGAGAAGAGCTGGGGATTTGGGGAATGGAAAGTCTTGACATGGTGAGATCTATGTCAGTCCAGGCAGGATCTGAAGAGGGAACTAGAAGTGTCTTCCTTGGGTAGGTAACTGAAACTTGAGGAAGGGCTTCTCTTCAAAGGAGAGGAGCAGGAAGAGCAGAAGGTGCAAAGAAGGGAGGACGAGCGGGGGCAGCTCAGGTGAATTCTAAAACTTGTGTTGGCAACAACCAATGACTTCATTTCAAGTATCACATCCAAACCTGACATTTTTCCACCCTCAACCTTTCAAAGTCCACATACAGAGTTCTGCTATCAAATGGGACATTCCTTGGTATACCCAACAAAGAAAAAAATCAAGTCACATATTGCTTTAGAAAGACTATATAAAAATGGGGAGCAAGGGGGATGGACAAAGAAAGCAGTATATATATGGATATACTGTTTTATTTAAATATACTATACCTTTAAGTTTGCTTCACATTTTATAGAAACAACACAGTTAACATGTAAAAAGATGTAACCAAATCTTAGCATGACTTTTTCTGAGACTAAATACAATGGAGTAAAGAGTAAAGGCCAGAATTCAACAGATTTAAATTCTAGTGGACAGAATTAAGAATAGTCACAAAGTCAAGGAATTAACTATGTCTAGACATCTCTCCTTCATTTCTATTTGAGGAACAATATACATATATTTTTCATCCTTTGAATTCCCAAGCCAGGAATTTAGAACCTGCTGTTGAAAGGATCATCATCCTTAATTCTCAATTCATTTATCAGGCTAAAATGCAAATGCAAGGGGTAAATGCATTTCAACAGTTCTGGAGCTCCAAAAGCCTTCTCAGAGAACATGCTGAGCTAACTGGGGAAGGGTTAAGCCACCCCTTATTTTTCAGATGTGAAAACAGTTATTCTGATATGAGAAGAATCATCACAATGGTGCTAGCTCTCTTCTGTAAGAGCTATACACATTTTTTTGCACAACTGTATGATTGTTATAGCAACCATAAAAATGGAACTATCATTCTTCAAATTACACACTACCCATACTGGATTACCTACATAAGTTTGTTCTGTAACACTGCTCTAAATTTCTTTTCAGAAAATGCTGTCTGTCCTATAGATGTTTAGAAACAAGATAAAGTGGTCTCTTTCAAAGGGAGATTCCACAACAATGAACCTTTCAAAGGCCTTGCTCTTCAAGAATTCTAGGGCTTTCCTGTCAAGTCTTTTTATCCCCTGATCAATGGGAGACTTCAAAATATTTCTCTTGGCGGGAGGGATGGGACAGAGGAACTGCCTTGAAAATGTATTCTCAAAATGAATGATTTTATTAAGTGAGTGGAGAGACGGTGTTCCAGCATCATGAATGGGCCTTACTAGACCTGGTACAGTTCTATAAAATGCTGAAGCCATTAATTAAAGACTCTGTATAGTGAGGTATAGTGACACATATAGCATTTTAATGAAATTTATTCTGTAAATGATAATAGCATGAATATATACTTCAAAATAACCTAACAAATTTCAGCTATATTTAGCTATATTTCAAAAGGATTCTATCATTACTTTGTCCAAAGTGAGTAGGATTGAAAATTTCAACAGAAAAATGTATGAATTCTTTCTTCTCACTAATAGGGAAAGTCAAACCTAGTCTTCCATGTTTTTAAATATTCATTTTAGCTCAAAAATCCTATTATAGTGTTCAGAGCTGGATCTATATAGTTTAAAAGGGTGAAGACAGGCTGATAATGATTTCTAGGCTGATTTTAATAATAAATACTGAGATTTTAAGAGGAAAATGTGGTTATTATTGCTTGTACAGTTTCCAAATGAGGATTTGGGTCATAACGAAACACAGAATGGTCCTGTGTACCCCACATTCAGAAGAGGAGATGTCCAGATGACTCCCTATACCTGCACCTCATGGGTTTAGGTATCCTAGAACTCCTCTGCCTCAGCCCAACTCCCCCTGCTCAGTCTTTATCATGTCTTGAACCAGCCCTGAATTTACAGTTCTACTGGACTGCTCACCACCTAGACTCTGCTTTAGCATTTGACTAGTGGAATGAAGTAAATTCCCAAGACACAGCATTGAATTATACTCTCTTTCTCAAAAACCTGGCTTCCAGTTATCTCTAAACTACAATCCTCATATAATATAGTCTGGCATGTAATACTCTCCCTGACCTGACCGTAACAAGGACTTAGCACTGCTCTTGCTACAAGTACTGCAAGTGCTCAGTGAGTCACTAATAGCAAGCAAATGACAAACAAAACCCAGAGTCCAGGCTACCACCCTCCCAGCAGCAATGACTTTCTTAAGGAGACAAGGCCTCGCTGGTCAATCCTGAAAGCATGATCAATCAGACCACAGTTTGACAGACTGTCAAACTATGAATGGATGCTTCCTGCCCTCCTCCTTCTAGCCCTTCTCTATATAATCTAGAGTACACGTCAACACCCCTAAAGACAGAACTGGCTCCTTGTCTTCTGGGAACGGCTTGACTGATATGAGTTCCTTTCCTGCCTTTGTAACCATTACTTTTGCGTTTGATTTCTGGGGAAAGTGGCTGAGTGAAATTGTTAGGACTTTCTTACCTCCAAAGTTGGACCTCTGACTCAGGACTCAAAACAAAACTGATTCTCCATTTGTACTTACCTTCTTCGCTCATAGGGGCTTTTGTAAACTATTTCTGCCTAACCATCCTGAATCAGTGATGAGCAGATTCATCGTCTTTTCTGACTTTATTCTCTCAAAGATGGCCCCTCACTTATGCAGCATCAAGCTCACATGACGTCTGTTTCCATTTGTGGCAAATAGTACAGATATTTGCTGACTTTGAATTTTCACTTGATCTTAGCCAAAAGGCCAAGAGGCAATTGAATTACAACTTTAACTAGGATCTTTCAACTCCAACTTCTGGAACAAAGGCTAGTAGTACTTTGAATGGTTTTCACCCTTCAGACCATTTACCACAAGCACCAACATAGTTCTAGAGTGAAACTCTTTTTGGTGGTGCCTTGGGACTTCCAGCCACTGCCTGGGAACACCCTCTTAGAGAGTGTAGGGGTTTCAAGTGTGGTGGCGCATGCCTTTAATCTTAGCACTCAGGAGGCAGAGGTAGGAGGATCACGGTGAGTTCGAGGCCACCTTGAGACTACATAATAAATTGCAGGTCAGCCTGAGCTAGAGTGAGACCCTACCTTGAAAAACCAGGGGGGGCGGGGAGGAGAGTTTAGGGTTTAGAAACAAAGCCTTTGAATGCCAAATGTACTAATCCCTACTAGGAAGATAAAAAGGCATAAATGTGTGAAGGAACAACAGAACTCAAGGGCATGTGAAATAAACATCTTCCTGGCATGAGACTTTACATCAATGATCACCAGAAAGAAGGAAGGGGCAACATTTAGTCGAGTATGGATATCAACTCTTTGCTAAGCATTATACATATTCTTACACTAAAACTCACCATAACCTCATGCAAAAGATATGTATATTAAAGACATATTAAATAGATATATGTTAAAAGGTATATAGCCTTTTAATCTAAGGCTCAGATGAGCTCACCATGGTTATACACCTACCAAGTGGCATAGTGAGAATTCAAAACAAATTTGCTTTTAAAGTCCATGTTCTTAAGGTATTTCACCCTTGTAGCATCAGAATTATTTACATTTTCCAACTCCTGGGAAGAAAACTAATAAGTAGCACAGTGGCTAAGAAAGGAATGAACACAGCTGTGGTAGACTGTGGGCTACCTGATCTTTCCCTGACTTTTCCATACCAGCATGGAACTCCCTAGAATCCTGAACTGAAGCAGAGAAAGCCACAGAAAGACAAGGAAGAGGGTGAGGGTTGGGCAGAGGTAAGAAATCAGTCTGCCTCAGGATGGATGGATGGGCCAGTCAGCAGCTTGAAGCTAGAGCCAGTGGCCTTATGGGAAGAGGTGGGGGGAAGAGGGAGAAGAAGAGGAGGTTCCTCTGAGAGGAAGAGGAAGTAGACATGTGAAGGGCAGAAGAGAAGGAAAAAAGTTTCTGGGGTTCCTGCAGTTCTAGTTCCTGCCCTTGGATTCTGAAAGGCACCACAGGATCCTTAAAACATATTTCCCTTTCTGCTTAGTGAGCTCCAGTGGTTTCTGTTATTTGGGACCAAAAAAAAAAAAAAAAAAAACTTAATTAAAGCAGCAGCTGTGGAAAGTTTCCTAGAACGGCAAACTTGTCATGGCTTTCTCTAATGTGTTCTCACTCAAGAAGTCATGACAGGATGTTACAGTCACAGCTTCCACACCACCCACTCCAGGAGCAGCATAAGCCTTCCAGGTGTTGGAGGCAGAGGGAGAGTATGGCCGAATTGTAAGGTCAAGTTTCCATTTCAAAACCCAGTCAACTTTAAAACTATTGCCTTCGTCATGCAAATTCCATAAAGTACAATGCTAGAACACTGGTCTTTTGGCCAGCAGGAGTTTGCAGAAAAAGAGGTTCTGACTTCTACTTCTCAATACAAGGGAGGAGAAGGGTAAAGTGTTTCAGAAGGACTTTGTCATTGTTGTTGATCATAGGCCTGGGCTTCAGAAGGAGAAGACACGTGATGAGAAGTCGAGCTTCCAAGTCTGCACACCTGAGGGCAAGCCCCTGCTCTGCCCCTGCAGCCATGTCTAAGTCATAGTTTCTTCCTCTGTAAAACAGGGCAGGCTGGTTTAGTGAGATGATACATATGTATACATGATATAAATAAGCATTCAATAAATGATATGCCTTGGTGTGTGTATGTAAACCTAACACATTAGTAAGATGAAATGAAAACTTCAATCTTCTGTCTGTGTCCATTTTATTTATCCTGGATATTTTTGACCAAATACCAATAGAGATGATCTACTGGGGAACTAATTTTTTCTTTGGCATGTCTCCTGGTGTATACAGAAGTCCAAGGAGGGGTCAGTAAGTACTTATTATGTGCCCATGTCTGAGAGATATTTTAGAGTGTGTGAGCAATTTCATATTTTCAAAGTAGCTATTAAAAAAAGAAACGATTAAATATGACTATAGGAAAGGATAATTGAACACACATTTAAAGTATTGTTATGCTTGTGGGAACACTCCTATCCGAGGAATTCTAATTACATCTGAAAGACCACAGGAGAACTGTTTAAACAATCACAGTTTGAAACTTTGATTCTCCCATATATAAACTTTGGTATAACTCCACTAAGACACCTCTGAGACAAAAAGACCACAGGCAACTTTACATGTGAGCATGAGGAGAGAGTACAATGTAATAGGGCCAATTTCTTTTCCATAGGTGACAGCTCTCCTGAACAAAGGCGGATCCTGCTCTGAAAGCTGAAGGACTCCACGTATTTATTCAGGATGCTACAATGCTCAGTTTTTGGAATGTTTTAAGAACTACTTTCTAAGCCAATTCATGAGCTCCACAAGAAAATCAGTTTTACTACTTTATAATTATACTTCTTTTTTTTTTAAACCTTGGATTATCTACCTTGATCACCTACCAGATTTACCATGTTTGGCTCTGCATTTACTTGGCTTTTTCTAAAACTCAGATCCACCCTCAAAAAAACGAAGATTTGCCATCGTTGAAAATGTGCCTCAGGCTGTGAAGGCAATTTCCAAAGAGGGATCCAAGACTATGCATATCCTTCAGAGCTCCTCACCCACTGCCTGCTAGGCACGTCCAACCTTCTTCATCTCCACCCCATCTTCAGGACCTGCTTCTCCCACGCTCCCCTCACCTCCCGGCATAGCAGAAGCACTTAAAAACATATTCACGGGCTGGGGAGATGGCTCAGGGGTTAAAGGTGCCTGCTTACAAAGCCTACTGGCCCAGATCTGATTCCCCAATACCCACATAGACCAGATGCACAATGTGGTGCATGTGTCTGGAGTTTGTGTGCACCAACAAAAGGTTCTGGGGCACCCATAATCATTCTCTCTATATATCAAACCCACATACAAATAAATTTTTAAAAGAGATTCACGCTTAGGCTCCCTCTTCCTCACCTCCCATCGAACCATCAATTGACTGGAATCTGGCTTTTCTTCCAGTCATTCCATGGAACAATTCCTGACATATCTAAAGACAAAGATAAGAACTTAGTGGCCCAATCTAGTGTCCTGACAGGTGGTCCAGCCTTGTCCCAGCTGACCTCATGGCTGGAGCTTACCCTTCATGGTTTTGTCACCAACATCTCCTTTTCCTAAACTCTTCTAATGTCCACCTTCCTGTTCCTCTCAAGCACACTTCTCCCTAGCAAGTGTCTAGGAAATGTGGAGCTCTTGGGAGTCTATCATCAGTACTCTCTCTTCTGCAGATTACACATATTCACTTACTGGGGTCTTTACTCCTTTAATGAAGCCTTCCAGACTATTTACCTGAATGACAGGTCTATTTTTCTGTCTCATGTCATTTGCTTTTGATATGCTCAATACATAATATCCACATTAAAATATTTTTTATTTATTTGAGTGAAAAAGAAGCAGAGAGAAAAAGGTAGAAGTAGAGAGAGAGAGAGAGAGAGAGAGAACACATGCAAGCAAGAGAGCAAGAACAAATTGCAGGGCCTCTTGCTACTGCAAATGATCTCCAGACCCAGCTTTACATGGGTACAGGGGAATCAAACTTGGCCATCAGGCTTTACAAGCAAGTGCCTTTAACCACTGATCATCTATCCAGCCCTAATATCTACATTTTATTCATGCTTCTCAAATAAAAATTTTGTTGCTTATCCCCTTTAATTCTTCATGTCAGATTCTCCTGAACTTCACTGTGGCCTATGTTTATTGATTGACACAATCCAAGGATCATGTAGATATTGCTTCCTAGTGACAGTTTTTTAAAGAATAGTAGCAGTGTTACTCTTTCTTGGTTTTTTATCCTGAAACCCTATTCACCCTTTGAGGTCAAGGTCAAAGATTACTTGCTCTTTAAAGCTCCCAAATTCCTCATGCGACATTAGTTACTTTCTCATTTGTGTTTACCTGCTGCCTTTTTAAAAACTGAAAACAGAACCTTTTATCTTGAGAAAGTTATAGGATAACAGGCAGCTAGCTATAAGAACTAAAGAGATGCTATGTACCCTTTACCAAGTCCCTAATAGGAAAAGCTATAAAACCATACAACAGTAACAAAACCAGGAAACTTACACTGATGCAGCCAATCTTATTTAGATTTCCAATTCCTTCTGTGCTCATTTGAATGTGTACTTTCATGTAACCGTATTACATGAGTAAGATTATATAATACAGATACTGAACATGTCACAAGGGCAAGGGCTGGAGAGATGGCTTAGCAGTTAAGGCTCTTGCCTGCAAAGCCAAAGGACCCAGGTTCGATTCCCCAGGACCCATGTAAGCCAGATGTACAAGGTGGCACATGTGTCTGGAGTTTGTTGGCAGTGGCTGGTGGCCCTGGCGTACCCATTCTCTCCCTCTCTCTCTGTTTCTTTTTTTTTCTCTCTCCCCCCCCAAATAAATGAATAAATGAATAGAAAAAGTGCCTGTATGTATGTATGTGTATGTATGTATATATATGTATGTATGTGTGTGTGTATGTGTGTGTGTGTATGTATGTATGTATATGTGTGTGTGTGTGTGTATGTGTGTATATATATATATATATATAATTTTTTTTTTGGTTTTGCAAGGTAGGGTCTCACTCTGGCCCAGGCTGACCTGGAATTAACTATGTAGTCTCAGGGTGGCCTTGAACTCTCGGCGATCCTCCTACCTCTGCCTCCTGAGTGCTGGGATTAAAGGCGTGCGCCACCACGCCCGGCTTAAAATATATTTTTAAAAAAAGATAATGAACAAACCATCAATTCAAGGATCCCTTGATCACGCCCAACTTCTTCCTGCTCCCTGCCCCACTTCTCATGATCACTGGCAACTATAGAGCTGTTCTCCAGATCTAAAATTTGACTTTACAAAATATTCTATAAATGGAATTAATATGGTATGTAACCTCTGGGGTTGACTTTTCTCACCCAGTATAATTTCCTGAAGATCCATCTTCATTGTTACATGTACCAATAATTCATTCCTTTTTATTGCTATCATCCCATGGAGCAGATATTTGTTTAACAATTCACTTTTCGAAGGACATTTGCTTCCAATTTGGGACCATTATATATAAAGCTGCTGTGAAAATACATGTACAGATTTTTGTGAAAAAACATTTTCATTTCTCTGGAATAAATGCCCAGGAAAACAATTACTGGGTTGTATGATGGTTGTATTTAGCTTATTAAGAGACTGCTGGTATATGTCCAGAGTGGTTGTGGCATTTTACATTTCCTGCAGCACTCACACCAGCAGTTGGTATTACTTGGTACTTCTCATCAACTTTGTCGTTTTCTTTTAATTTAGGCATTCTGCTAAGAGTATTCTGGTGTTGCAAAAGAGTAAATCCTGAGGTTGGGACAAGAACAGCCTGGAGCTCCAATAACAGAGGAGGGAAAGACAGAAGAAGAATCATCTCCCAGAAGAAGATGAGTCTCAACAGTCTGATACCTCCACTCATGGCTAAAGTTATACACATGTAATTACATGGCCTTTGGTTCATCTTTCTGTAAACTGTAACACTGTGCCTGGGAAACTGAGAGAAACTGAAAAATTTCCTCACTCTAGTTCTGGCCAAAACTTTAAGTAAGCCCATTTACTTCCTTTCACCAATTCTTGTCTCCCAATCTTTAATAGAGTGGCAAACAATTGACCTCAGCTTCTTGTACAAGTTTGAGCAAGCCATTCAGAAGAGCAAGCCCTGGAAGAAGAGACTCAAGGGTGCTTGGAACAAGCTGGCTCTGGAATTAGAATACTGTGGTTAGAATCCTAGATACAATACTGGGGTTGGAATTCTAAAAGCTGCCAGGACACACCTTGTATCCTATGATTCAACTCTATTCCCTATTTGCAGAATTGGCTGCTTGTAAAAACACATTTCACTGTTAAAATGTGACTTTCACTCAAGACTCAGTTGTTCTGGTCTCGTTTAAAGAGTACTCTGTTGTTCTATCTTGTGATTTGTAAAATCCCTGGTAAGACGTCCCATTGTGCCTCATTCTTGCATGTTATTGGGCCTCTGTGGCTCTTGGGAGTTTGTAGAAAATGTGGACTCTTCTTAGAAACAAACCCCTGACAAGTTGCTTGGCCTTAATGCATCTGGTACTAGTTTTTTGAAGAAGTTTAAGAAAAGACAGTTGTGTTTAGAGTTCTGTCATTCTGAGGACTGTTTTGACTTATTTGCAGATGTCTGGTAAGAAAATTTGGAGTCCTATAATTTGGAGATATCTTTTGAGTCATTATAGATTCTTTTGCTTCTGCTGTTTGACAAGGAAGTTTAAACTAAATTGTTACTAATGAGGAAGCATTGGAAGAAAAAAAAAGACCAGAACTGATTTTTCAGGTTTCTGGTATCTATTGTACATCAGGCAGGGACTCTAGGCCCTAAAAGACAGGAATTGTTGAGAATGCCTGACTCCTGGGGAACTCACTTCAAGTTGACCATCAGTATAACATATCATGCTTGATCTTCATCTATTTGCTACTGCTTGCATGAGACACAGTTGCACATCAAATAATGGCAATTTATGGTTACTAATACTGTTTCCTAAACTTTTAAGTGGTGAACATCTTTGAAAATCTATTGTTTTGAAAGAAAAAGCTAAATTAATATACAAAAACTGCCCCAACTATTACTGGCTTCTTTGTATATTTGAGTTCTGAATGCAACACTTCTGAAATACAAAGCTTAGAATTATACTTTACCAAATCAGTGTTGTCCACAATAAAATTACTAATAATGATAGCATTATGTATATTCCTAAATATATTATGATTATCATATTGAGTACAAATAATTAGATGTGCCCAAACACATAGCATTCCAAGCAGTGCCATGCTAGTAACTTTTGCTCTGTTGTTTCCTTATAAAACTCTGTAATGTCACCTATTGACATTATATAGGAATACAGCTTGCAACAAAATCTCAATAGCTTTGTAAAATCTAAGGTCACTTAAAGGACAAAAATAAATTTGAAAAAGCACTCCAGGTAAACTCAAAGAGCTCCTTCTTCTAAACTTCTCAGTTGCTTAAACAAAGGGTCCATGAATCCCTAACTGTTGGTTACTTTCCTCCCCAATATGCGATCAGATCTGACCAACTGGGACAAATCTCATGTAGGCAATGAAGGACCATTATGACAAACCACAGGATGGCTAATCAGCAGTGTCTTCTGAGGAAATTGTGCAGAGACACGGGAGCAAGTTGTCAGAATCCAAATAGAGTCATGAAGGACATGATGGCACACAAAGCCAGAAGATTTTGAATTCAAGGCCAATTTGCCCTATAAAGACCCTGTCCAAACCCAAGACAAATGATTAAGTCATTATATCAGCCATTCCAAAGTAACTGACAGGCTATAAAGAAAAGGCTAATTTCTATCATTAGCTTGATCAGATCAGGAATCCAGAAAGAGACATGCATTTTGGGCAGGTTTATGAAGGTGTTTCAGGAAGGGTTAAATGAGGAAGACCTTTCCCCAGAGTGGGAGTCCCTTCCAGAAGCAGTCTATATATAAAGAGGTTCCAGGAAAGTCAGTGCCTTTCCCCTGGCTGCCTGCCTACTTGCTGGTGCATACATCTACTCTGTTGCTGCCAGCCTTCCCATCAGAACCCAGCCTTCTCAACCTTCCAATGTGGACTACAGACTAACAGCTCTTCAGAAATCCTCCAGGCCTTCAGTGCTAGATTGGGATTGCTGAGGGATCCAGCCTCGGACTGAGCAGCTACTGGGATCTCAGCCTCTCCAGCCTGCAGAAAACCATTGTTGGGTTGCTTGCTGATCTGATAAGACCCCTTTATAAAATATATGTATTTTGTTGGTTGTATTCTTCTGGAGAATGCTAATAAGGGTTCTTATGCATGGTTAGCTGGCACTAACAGAATGTCTTTTGTGGCTCTTATCTGTTTTCTGCTTGTGGTCCCTCCTAATGTAAGGTACATTTCAGTCATTTTTATACCAGTCCAGCAACAGGTCCCAAACAGTTCAAGGCTAAAGGATGGACAGAGGGCATCGTAACAGTGTAAATCTCACACAGGGGATAAGAATGGCATGAAGCCCTGTCACCAGAGAAGGAGCTGGTAGAGGGGGTAATGGTCTCTTAGTAAAATCTTAATGTTATAATTATAATTTATTTCACATATAAATCTACATATATGTATTTCCTAGACTTTTTTCATCTTTTCTACAAACTATAGCACTGCTACAGGTAAGGCAGAGAGAGGCTGAGAAACTCCAGTTTTGACCCTAATAGTAAGTAAATTTATTTCTTTTCACCAATTCCCATTTTTGGTAAGGCAGTGTCAGTTTGGATCTGAATGTCCTCAATAGGCTCACATTGTGAATGCTTGCTCTGCAGCTGGTGCATGATTTGGGGAGGCTGTGAAACCTTTAAAGGGTGAGACCTAGTTGAGTGAAGTAGGTCACTAGGGGTGGGCCTTTGAAGGTCATAGCTCAGATCTCGGTTCCAGTGCCCTCTGTTTCCTGGTCTGCCATCGTGTGAGCAGTGTTTACCACAGCTTTTGCTCCCACCACCATTAACTGAACTGTTTTGCTATGCCTTCTCTGTCACAAAGGACTGAACCCTCTGAAACCATAAGCAAGATAACTCTCGTCTCCTTTAAGTTGTCTGTATCCATTAGTTTGGTCACAGTGACTGACAAGTAACTAATACAATTAGCAAGCCATGAACCTCAGCTTCAGGCAGGAATGTCTCATCATAGACCTGATTTGTACAATAAAATGGATAGTGATGCTAAGCATTTTTTAAATATATATTTTTATAGTTTTATTTATTTATTTGAGAGAAAGAAGCAGAGAGAGCAAGAGCGAGCGTGCGCGCATGCCAGGGCCTCCAGCCACTGCAAACTCCAGATGCAAGCACCCCCTTGTGCATCTGGCTTACATGGGTTCTAGGGAATCAAACCAAGGTCCTTTGGCTTTGCAGGCAAATGCCTTAACTGCTAAGCCAACTCTCCAGGCCCATGTTAAGCATTTTTATGTGGTCATTTACCATTTGAATATCCTCTTCAGTAGTACCCATTTCCAGATGGATTGTTTTTATACTATTTAAAGTTCTAAATATTGGTTCCTTATTGAATATGTGGTTACAATTTTGTGTGTGTGTGTGTGTGTGTGTGTGTGTGTGTGTGTGTGTACATGCACATATGTACATGTGTTTGTGTGAGTACAGGTGTACATGTGCCATGGCATACATGTGGAGGTTAGAGGAATCTCAGGTGTCAGTCCCTCCCTTGTTTGAAGCAAATACCTTGTGTTTTTAGTCCTCCATTTGTTGGATAGGGTATTAAAGACCATTTTCTCCAAATCCCAAATTCAAATATAATGTTTCCACTGGATGGGCAACGGGGGCCAGCTTTTCACTTGGTCCAAATGACATGGTCCCAGGAGAGAAACGGAGTATGCCTGCTTCCACTGAGAAAGGGCCAGGACAGTTCCCTGCTTGGCTCTGCTGACTATCCTGGCAAGGGAATGAGTACCATCAACTGCTTCTGCTGCACAGGGATGAGACCCTTTCTTGCATCCTCTCCTCCCATCTCAGGGAATAAAATGAGTGCCACTTGCCCACGGGCAGGATGGAAGATTAACTCACTGCTTGGCTCCACAATTATAGCCATGTGTGGGAAGTAGAGCATCACTGCTTGATTTCATGGGCAAGAACAGCAGTTGGCACAACATTAACACCATCCTGGGCCCCACAGAAACTACATGTGTGGATGGGGTAGAGGAGGATGAAGGAAGAACAGAGAGGCTTTTCAGTTAGTATGTGGTGAGCATAGGTGTGTTCTGTTGTTAAACCATCTCTTTCCTGCTCCTCTGGATAAAAAGACAGGTTTTTCTTCAAAATTATCCTCTGGTGCTTTACAGCTATTTCAGGTTGGTGCTTTATGCAGAACCCTATGAGGGATATATGAGAAGCAAAAAGGCCAGAGCAATTACCATCATGTTCTTCCTAGACTATTTTCCTTCGTTTCCCACCTTTCCGAATCTTCTTATGCCTGTTTACACTGCTACTGGCATACTAAATCTTTGTCAGAGACTGAAGATGTGCCTTAGTTTACAAAACTAATTTTAACATTATGGTGTTTACTTACTATACTGCAACTTTGAAGGCACCAGGCTATGTTTTATCAATATTCATTTTCCATGGACTATCAAAATGAAACAGGAATGAGTCCTAGCACTTGCTAATAGAACATGCATCACATTGAATAAATAAACACGTTTACAGTCTTAAATCAGACCTCTGTGTTTTCCCCTTTCACCTCCTTTATCCTACATACACCTATTAGCATCTATTGCTTATTACATGCCAACTACTGTTCGAAATACCTGCTACACACAGAAAGCCTTTGTTTCAAACAGAACATGCTCTCAATGAGAACTTTGCTCTATCAGAGTCACATACAGTTTAATTGGAGTGTAGTATAGCAAATTAACAAACTGCCAAGGGAGAACTGAGGAGGGCATGCTTAATTCTCAGCAGTTAAGATGCCCCAGCACATGGAGGAAATAGAATGCATGGGCAAGACATGGAAACTAAGACGTAACACTACGTAGGGAAAAATGAGTAACTGGTTACAGGACAGAATACTATACAGAAAGCTAAGAAAGAGAATCCCCTTTATGGTGTGTATATTATGTATGTGTGTGGTATATGCACATGAAATAAGTGTGACAACCAGAGGAGAATATTGGGTGTCCTTCCCCTCTCACTCATCCATGCATTTTCTTAAGACAGGGTTTTTAACTGAATGAGAAACTGCTTTTTTTTTTTTACAATCCCCAATGATTCCCTGGTCTCTGCTCCCCACAGGTTCGTGGTTACAGAAATGCATGTCCATGCTCAGCTCTTTACATGGGTCCTAGAGAATTGAATTTGGATGGTCTTGGACCTTTATGCTTGCAGCAAACATTCTTACCTGTTGAGCCATCTTTCCAGTCCAAAATTCTTCCCCCCCTTTTTTTTTATCACTAACAAAGTTGATCATGTCATTTGTGTATATGCATGTTTGTGTGTGCAGGTACACATGTGAGTGTGGGTGTGCATGTGTGTAGGCCAGAGGGCAACCTCAGATGTTGTTCTTCAGGAATTTTTTTCACTTCTTTCCTTCTCTCCCTCCCTCCCTTCTTTCCTTTTTCAGATACAGTCTATCATTGGCTTGGAACAGGGACAATACAATAGATTAGCTGGCTAGGGAGTTCCAAAGGTCTGCCTGCTTGTCTTTCCAGGACTGGAATTACAAATATGTATCATCAATGCCTGGCTTTTTTTACATGAGTACTGTGGACCAAACTCAGGTCCCTATGCTTACAAGGCAAGCACTTTATTAACTGAACCACTTCCATAGCTCCATTTTATCATCATCATTATTATTGTTATTTTATTTGCACTGTTACAAATGCCAGGTTACCTAACATTCCTAATTTTAGATACATTTTTCCCACATAATTTTGATCACTCTGTAGCTATGATTTTCAAATTCAATCTTCCTTCTGCTCTTTCAACTCTCCTCCCTAGGAAACTTGTCACTTTTTAAAAACTTTCTGCAGGATACTATCTCCATTTATCTCCAAGACTTAAACACTGAGAGTGACACCTGTAAGACCCACAAGGTGCCAACCTCCATAAATCTCTTACTCTATATATGTAACAACTCTGACAAAATTATGAAAAATCTACACTTTAAGAACTCTGTAGATTAGTCAAAGGCTTGTAACAATGTGAGATATAATAATTCAAGGATAAGGGATGAATATCAGCAAAAACAGTAAACTTGTTAAGGTCCTTCCATCCCTCTCCCCAGTTCAGTAGTAGACTTGGAAATAAGAGTCTTGAAACCAGGGTGACAACCAGCAGCTTCATAGATTCAGAAGGACAGAACAAAGTTTACTCACCTCACCCCAGAAGGATCATTGTTTGACCCATTTTTCCCTGAACCCCCCCCCCCCGTTATGGAGCTTAAAGTGATTTGCATTTGATTTTGCTCACTGTGAGCAGGTGCACAGAGCTGTTCACTGGACAAGCACAGAACACTGTCTGACTAAGAACACTTGTAGGTGACCAGAACAGTTCAAAGGAAAACCCATGGAGGACTTTGAACAGGCCTGACATATCCCTGGGGATCTAGATGGCCACATACAAGCACATAGATATGCACATGCCCAGAAAATACCAGAGTAGGCCTGAGACTCACTTCTGGCCAGCCTGAAAATTCTGCAAGGCCAATGAAAGTTGTAAAACACATGGTTGAGCACCTGCCCCAGCTGCAGAGGTACACAACAAAGAATAGGAGATGTACTGTCTTCAAATATTTAAGAAAAGAACTATCCATTAAACTGACCAACTCCTGTTAGGCAGTCAGGTAACTGTAAAAAATCATTAGCTGGTGAGGAATAAACAAGAAACACCTATTTTTTTCTTGTTTCTTAGAGACTGGGAAATTCAAGGTCAAGAAGCCAGCAGATTAGTTATCAAGTAAGAGCCTAATTCCTTGTGGGTGGCACTGTCTTGATATGTCCTTACATGGTAGAGGGAGTAAGATTTCTCATTCAGGCATTTTTTTTTAAGAGAGAGACAAAGAATTGGTGTGCCAGTGCCTCAGCCACTGAAATCAAACTCCAGATGCTTGCGTCACCTAGTGGGCGTGTGCGACCTTGCCCTTGCCTCACCTTTGTGTGTCTGGCTTACGTGGAATCTGGGGAGTCGAACATGGGACCTTAGGCTTCACAGGCAAGTTCATTAACCGCTGAGCCATCTCTCCAGCCCTTTTTCTTTTGAGTCAGGGTCTCATTCTAGTCCAGGCTAACCTGGAACTCACTCTGTAGCTCCAGGCTAGCCTCAAACTCATGGTGATCCTTCTACCTCTGCCTCCCAATTGCTAGGATTAAAGGCTTCACACATCTTTTATAAAGATACTAATCTCATTCACAAAAGTTCTGCCCTCATGATCCCTTCTCTAACTTGTCAGAGAGAAGGCTCCATAGAGATCTACCAGATCAACTTGCTGAACAGCTGTCTCCCTGCTTTTCATTTTCTTACTGATCTTCTACCTAATTGTTCTCCCTGCTTGAAAGCTAAGTATTTCCACATCTGCATTTCAGGGACACAAACATTCAAACAGTAACACAGATTCTGTGGAATTTTTGTTTGTTTGTTTGTTTGTTTGTTTGTTTGTTTGTTTGTTTGTTTGTTTGTTTGAGGTAGGGTCTTATTCTAGCCCAGGCTGACTTGGAATTCACTAAGTAGTTCCAGGGTGGCCTTGAACTCATGGCGATCTTCCTACCTCTGCCTCCCAAGTACTGGGATTAAAGGCATGCACCACCACGCCTGGTGATTCTGTGGAATTGAGGAAAGTCATAAAGCAAATAATAGCACAAACAAGCTATAGTAACAACAAAATGTGATGAAAGGATGGGGGGAGGGAATTTATTTCCAAAGTTGCCACATTCTATTATTTAAGACAGACAAAACAAGCAGCAACAAAAAGAGAGCTGAAATAGCTAAACTAACAGCACATGAAACAATTCAAGAAAAGAGTAATATTAGAGGCAAAGGAAGACTTTCTATAATATTAATAGGGTTGATTCATTTAAAAGATAAACAATTATAAATATGTGTGCACCCAACTGAGCACCAAAACACATGATGCGAAAAGAAACAGAATGAAAGGGAGAAATAAAGAATTCAATTTTAATAACTACAGATTTCAGTATACAACTTCCAAAAGCACAGAACAATGAAGAAGAAGGTCAACAAGCAAATGGGAAGCACAAGACAATAATCCAGTAAGTGAGGCACCAGATCTCTATGGAGCACTCCCTTCCTCCAGCAACAGCAACACACATCCTTCTTCAGTGTGTGTGTAACATTTTCCAGGACGTATAACAAGTTTCAATAAATATATAAGTGCATAAGTATGTTTTATGACCAAAATGGAATTTAAAATTAATAGAATAAAGAAACTTGGGAAAATTCATAAATATGTGAAAATTAAACAATACTCCCATAAATAGTTAATGGATCAATGAATAAATCTTGAAGGGAATTAGAAAATACTTGGAGATAAATGAAAATAAAAATACAACTTATCAGGGCTGGAGAGATGGCTTAGCGTTTAAGGCACCTGCCTACTAAGCCTAAGAACGCTGGTTCCAATCTCCAGGTCCCACGTTTAGCCAGATGCAAAGTGACGCAAGGGCGCAATGCTGCACTTGCCCACAAGTGGGCACACACATCTGGATTTCGTTCACAGCAGCTGAGAGACTGCTGGCGCGCCCATCTCTGTCTCCCTCTCCCTCTCCGTCTGTCTCTCTCTCTGTCTCTCTCCAAAAATAAATAAAATAAAATAATAAAAATACAACTTATCAGACTGGAGAGCAGTTAAGGTACTTGCTTGCAAAGCCAAAGGATCCAGGTTCAATTCCCCAGGACCCACATAAAGCCAATTGCACAAAGTGGCACATGCATCTGGAGTTAGTTTGCTGTAGCTAGAGGCCCTGGAGTGCTCATTCTCTCTCCCTCTATCTGTCCCTTTCTCTCTCTCTCTCTTTCAAATAAATAAATAAAGTGTTTTTTTTTTAAATACAACTTACCACAAGTAATGGGATGCTGCCAAAACAGTGCTTAGAAGAATATTTGTAGCTATAAATTCATATACAAAAGGAGAATGGTAGGGAATGTGCCTCAGTGGTTGAGCACTTGTCTTGCATGCACAAGACCCTGGATTTAATCAACACTCGGTAAGAAAAGATGCACTAGCCTTCATCAAATTTAGAAACTTCTAAGCATCTTTTTGCTGCTGTTGTTTTTGTTTTCCTTCTGTATGCTAGGCAAGTTTGTACCACTGGGATATATTCCCAGGCCAATAACTTCTATGCTTTCAAGTATACCATTAAGAGAGTGCAAGAGATTACTGAGTGTGAGAACATAAACCAATCATTCCGTCACTTGAGAGGCTGAGACAGCATATCATAAATTTGAGACCAAGTTAGAGTACACAGTTTAAGGCCAGCCTTGGCTACATAGAAAGATCTTTTGCATAGGAAGGAAGAAGGGAGGTGTGGTAGTTTGAATATATGGCCCCCAATATATTCAATGTTTTATTACTTTATAGTTTGCATCTACAATCGCCTTCCTAGAGGCAATATCACTGGGGGCTGGTCTTAAGGTGTTAATGGTGGGTTTGAGATTCCATTGTAAAGATATGCAAAGTGTGCCTAGCAGGAGTTCCTGAAGTGTGCTGTGTGACTTTTTGGCAGTAGTTTTTGCTCTGTGTGCTGTGTGGCTGGGGGCTTTGCTCTCTCTGCTTGGCCCTGTGAGAGCAGTTCGCTTCTTCTGCCATTATGGAACTTCCCCTGGATCTGTAAGCTTCAATAAATAATATCCCTTCCTCCATAACTGTGCCTGGTCTGGAAGTTCATCTCAGCGAACCTGAAGCTGTCTGCTACAGGAGGAAAAGGGAAAATGATAGCAAGTGAACAAGTGGGAGAAACAGCTGATAAATGATTAGTATTTGAAATAGATATGCTCAAACCTCAACAATGAAAATACAATTTAAAATGAGCAGATGATTTGAATAGACTTTTTTGGAGACAGAGCCTTGAACTCACTACATATCAGAGGATGACATTTAGCTTCTTGATCCTCCTGCCTCCACCTTCATGCACTGGAATTCCATGTGTGCACCACCACACCTTGTTTGATGTGGTGCTTGGGTCCGAGCCCAGGGCTTCATGATGCCAGGCAACTACTACATCAACTGACCTGCAGCTCCATCATGATCAGGGATTTCTTTCTAGAAGATATGTGTGAATGGCAAAGAAGCACATGAAAAATATGTATAGTTTCACTAAGTCATTACAAAAAGGGGGAAATCCTTGAGAGGGGTCTGGGAGATGGCTCCGTAGGTAAAGGGCTTGCCCTGCAAGCAAGAGGACCTGAGTTTGCTCCTCAGAACCCATGTGAAAATGCTGGGCATAGTGGCATGGGCTTAAAATCCCAGTGTGGGGAGACAGAGACAGGCAAATTCCTGGGGCTCACTGGCCAGCCAGCTTAACCGAATTAGTGAGCCAAAGGCTCACTAATTTGAGACCCTATCTCAAATAAGGTGGATGGTGTTCCTGAGAATTGCAGCTAGGGTTATCCTTTGAACCCCACATTGCATGCATACACACATGAACATGTATAAAAACCCACAATGAGATAATATATAATATTTCATACCCACAATGGTTATAATCAAGGGTTAGGGAGTTGGCTCAACAGATAAAGGAATTTCCTTGTGAGGCTGCTGGCCTATGTTCCACTCCCCAGCACCCATTTAAAGCCAGCTGCAAAGTGGAGCACAAGCCTATAATCCCAATACAAAATGGGAGACAGAGCAAGGAAAATCTAGAAACTCACAGGCCAGCTAGACTACTGCACATGAAGCAAAACATCAAAAACAAAATAATAAGGGAGACTCTGAGGGTGGAAGAGACAAACATCATGAGGTTGTCCTCAGACCGCCACATCTTCCATTTCACACACACATCCATACATACACATCACACACACGAGGAATGGTTATAATCATAAGTATGCATAACAAGTGTTGATAAGCAACTGAGACTGTCATACATTGCTGGTGGAATGCAAAATATGGCAGCCATGTTGGAAAATAGAAGAGGTTAAATATGAACTGTCCATGTGACTGACCCATCAGTTCCACTTCTAGGTATATTCCCAAGAAAATCTAATAATCCCCACAACAAACCTACATACAGATTAATTCATACTAGTCAAGAAGTAGAATTAACTCAAATGTCTGACGACTGCTGAACAGACAAAATGTAAAACACTGCTACAATGAAATATTGCTCAGCCCTAAAGACAAAGGAAGTTGTGATCAATGCAAAGATATGGATGAAACTTGAAAGTATTATGCTAAAGAAAAGAAGCCAGCCACAAAACACCAACATCTATTTCAGAACAAAGAAATCCATGGAAACTGAAGTTCATTAATGGTTGCTAGAGACTCAGGCAGGGAGTGAGAGTAAATGGAGATTTCTTCAGGGAATGACAAAAACATAGAATTAGGCAGGGATGATGGCGTCACAGTTTTGTAAGAAAAAAAAAACATGAACTGTATAAAAGGATGAATGTATTTAAATAATATCTCAGGACTATAGGGATTGCTCAGTGGTTAAAGGCACTCACTTGCTTTAAAAGACTGCCAGCCTAGGTTAGGCTCAGGTTCAAATTCTTAGTACCTACATAAAACTAGATGCACAATCTGGCACATGCATCTAGAGTGCATCTGCAGTAGCAAACGGCCCTGCTGAGTCCATTCACATTCATTTTCTCTCTCTCTCTCTCTCTCTCTCTTTCCTTGCAAATAAATAAAAATATTTTTAAAATACAAATAAAATATCATAAAAACTAAAGCAATTTTGGTATGATTAAAATTAACTCTCTGCACTCTAATTTACTCCAAATCTTAAGCCACTTACATGAAAATTTTCATGTCATTACAATGTAACTTCCAACAGATTTTATTTAAAATGTGTAAGAATTAGTCATCTTGCCCATGCATTCATATTTCTATACTATAAAATATAACTTAACTGTCTTCTTTGCCAGTAGATTTTTCTATCTCTTCAGTTTAAAAAAAAAAAATCTAGTCCTCTTTGAATGTCTGTCATTCATCAATGTAAGCGAGCTCTATGGCTGACAGAATAGGAGGAAATACATACTTACAATGAGAATGCCCAGCTGTGGAGGTACTTTAGGGTCCATTAATCCTTGTTACTACTATTTATGAATTTCCTAAAAGTTTGTACACAGTGAGTTGGGATTTACATGAAAGGAATAATACTGGCAGGAGTTTAAATGAGACTGACAGTTTCTCCATCTGATGCCAAACAAAGTAGTCTTGTTTCCCTCCAGCTAAGGAAGGATGGGATCCCCTGGCAATGGAATAATCAAGCTTTAAAACAAGCCCATGAATGCCCTGCATAATCATCATGTATAGCCCATGGTGGGCACAGTGAGATTTGCTTCTTAGTTATCAATGGAATTGTTTTCTCAAATCTCAGAATGAGATGTCTCTGAATTATTCAGAAGGGACATTTCAAACACAAAGTTCAGCATTGCTAGATCTAGAAGTGAGACAATCAGAGGGACCCAACTCTCCTAGGAATCTGGGAGGGGGTTAGGCACTGCTGTTGAAAAGGTTAGTTTGTGTTGAACTTTATTGTCAATGTCCTATATTATTTTCTCTCTTTTTTCTGTGAATAAGCAAAATCCCCTAAAACAGCCATTCAGTTCTTTGAGTAATGGGGGATAAGCCCTTCCCTAACAGCAGGGAATGGAATAGAGAACTGTCAGCCAAGCAGACCCTTCTCTGGCAACTGGTTAAGTGTCCTCAATGCAGCCCAGTTATTTTGGACAGTTAATTATCACCATGACAACACTTCAGCTGCCAGGACCACTGCAACTGAAGCCACGACTCCTCTTCAGGAGGTCCTGCTCCAGTCACAGCCACTCCAGACAACCCAAACCATGACTCCAAGAGGCTTGCTCCAGTCACAATCACTCCAGACAACCTACACTGGCCTTGGAAAGCAGCATTCTAGGCAAACAAGCTTGGGTAAACTTTAAAGGACCCTGTAGTTCTTCTCACAAAAGATGAAAGGCAGTAAACTTCATGAGTAACTCAACAAGAAACCAGTGATTGGTAGAACTGGAATCTATGCTATATTGGTAATTGGTACAAATACAACCCATCATTTGCATTCACCTCTATGCCCCACACATTCTCATGGGTTATATACAGACTGTTCAGCTCACGTCAGTCAACCTGGAGACATCCTTCCATGCTGACCTGATACTGCCACATTACATCCAATAATGCATTCTAGTGCATATTTGTAACTTTTATCCTAAGTGACGAAGCTGCTCAAGTGAGAAGGAGAAGCAGAAATGGCATCAGTGTGACAGCTTATAGACATAGCAATGAGAGAATGGCTTTGGGAAGAAGTAGTGGGGAGCAAAGATGGTGGAGATAAAAAAGGAGCTAAGACTTCATAAGGCAGGGAGTGAGAGGTGAGACCACAGGCTCAAGTCACTGGAAAAGTTCTAGGAAGTGAGGTTTGAAGGACAAGAGTCTTGATGTCCTAGGATTGAGAGCTGTAACACTAGTCACTGTAACAGCTAAGGGTCCCAACACCCAAGGCTGGATAGCTGGAATGCTAGCTGGCACTCGCTGCTACTAAGAGCTCAAAATTTCATGGCCACTGAGTGCCAGGCTGTAAAAATAGGAACCCTGAACAGTAAGCCTCTAACATGAGAACTCAGAATGATAAATCTGTCTTCTGAGGCCTGAAGCCACAAGTCCTAAGTTTTAGGGTTTGCAACTATAAGCCACTGAGTCTGTCAGCCCATCAGCCCAGCATATAAGCCTTCAGCACTTAAGGGCTCAGGACTACCAGCACTCACCTATTCACAATTTCCATTTGAGCAGGGCACAGCCAGCTCAAAGGCAACAGAAAGCTCTGAAAAGTCTAGTTCAATAATTTTTAAAGTATATTCAATGGAATACCAGTTCCCTGAGATGATCCAGGGAAAAAATTCTAAGAAATCTTTTAACCCACTGTTTTCCAAAAAACACTTGGCCATACAACCCCTTTCCTCTATAACATCTATTAAAGTCCCAATAAACTCATGACCTACCAAACCTTTTGGAAAATCCTTATCTGTCAAAATACATTTTCCAAAAGAGGACACTGGTCACTTCCTCCCACCTTTCCCCAAGAACTGACTTTCCCAAAGTCACTCAGTTCCTGAAAGAGGTGGAACCGACTCAGGAGCACCATACATACTGCCACGCTGTCTTCCTAGAGGAAGCCTTTCCAGGTGGCAGTTTAATCATATTGGACTTCTAATAAATAGCAAGATCATTAGTCACTTAATGTTAGTTATGTTTGAAAGCTTTCTCACAAAAGACTTGACCTGAAAGAGATTAGTATTATATGACTCTCCTTTCAAGTTGCTATTTCAAGGTTGGTTTTACCTGGAGAGAGAAAGAAATTTCTTTTTGGAACTGCTCCACTTTGAAGATATTTCACTATTTCTTACCACAACACCTTTTCTATGCTCAGTATTTTTAGCTTATTGTTTTCTATTTTGGCAGCAGAGGAGCTGTAGTTTGTAATTTTACCTCAAGCTTCATATTTCTTCTTAAAAGTGAATACAATGTCCTGTTTATAATAATAAAATCACTGGTTGGCAGAACGACATTAAATGGAAAAAAAAGAGAGAAAGCAATTGGAAAATTTAGAGCAAGCAATTTTAAGTGCCAAGTTTCACATTTGTAATGGTCCAGTGGAGGTCACTGGGCTTCCTTCTTATTGAGGGAATAGAAAAGAAATAGACATCTACCACTCTTGTGAAAAGCTATAGAAACCTCCTCTGTTTCAATGAGGCTCCCGGGATTTTCACAAGAAAATGGTGTGGTTCTAACATCCACAGTAATATTAGCTATAAGGGAATAGAAAAATCAGTTTAGAATGGTATTTTTACCTCTAATATTTAGGTTTTCATTTTCCACAATAATTGAGTTTTTAAGCTTTAGGTTCTTATTGCAGTTTAGCAACAAAGGAAACAAAGCAATATGAATGAAATGGGACGAAAACAACAGCAGCCTCAGAAATAACCTTAGGGTTTCTTGAGTGTCTAGTACAGCCCACTTTAAGCAGTTTCCTGGGACACATTATTTTCCTGATCCCCAAAGATTTATAGTACTGGTATTGCTTAACCTCAGATGCCCTGCTAAAGAGAGCTACAGGTCTAAGCCATGCAAATGGGGATTCTCCAGAGATGGGAGCCAAAGACCAAAAAAATGGTCAACCCAATCAAAAGGGCCAGATCACCCCTGCGAGTTCACACCAGCCTTACTTTTTAAAAATTGCTAACCAACCATTTTTCTTTTCAAAATAAACACTATTTCTCTCAACTTCAGTTTGCAAAATATTACCCCAATTCCACTGGACTAAAAAACTGGAATTTTACTGACATAATTGGATTATGAGGTTTAAAGATTGATGGAACTTTTCTGTTCCAAATATAATTGTTCAAATACCAAGCCTAAATGGGTATGTAGAGGTTCTTACGCAGCTAGAGCCAGAGTAACACTGCAGGCTCCAAGCAGGGTGACCCAAAGAGAGGAGATCAAGGAGCTCCCATAGGGTTTCCAAGCCTTGTCAGACAGATCTTACAGTCTTGGAGAAGGGGGTATACTGCTTTTCTGCAGCCAGAGCCTATCAATAAATGGAGATAATTTCAATCATTCTAGTTGCCTGATGGTTACTTAATTCTCAGACCTCTGCTCACACAGAGTGTGACTAGTTTATTCATACCTGTACTATAGCACTTGCCAGTCTCTGCTGTGTGCTATCTCGACATGAATCTGTTTCCCTAAAGACAGAGGGCTAGGCCTCAGTTATTTTTGTATTTCCGGTGGCTCAGTACTTGGCATATAGTGTATATACATTTATGTTGTACACATATATAAATGAATGTTTTAGAAGATAAGATTGGAGGAAAAAAAGAGACACAGAGGGTTGATTTTAGGAGTTTAGAAAATGTACATTAATTTATTTGATAAAACATGTTTTTTAGAATACACTGGAACTCAATCCTAGTTCTTTGGTCATTCGTAGGAAAATAATATTGATTTTAAATGTCTTTGAAGACAATGAACCTCTCAGAAGAAATCACATGATTATAGATACTTGTATCAGCTACCCCTTTCATTAAAATTCCACATTTGACTATTCCGTAAACATTTGGTGTATATATTTTTTTCCCATAAGACTAAGGATGAAGGACCTTTAGGTAGAGACCACATCTATTCTGTTTTTTTTTTTGTTTTTTTTACTATATTTCTATTAAAAGACCATTCAAAAAAAAAGAAGCTAATGAAATCCAAACATGTCAACATATTTATAGATTTTACTTTATGTATATTTTATTTACAAAAATAAGAAATTAACCATGACTACATAAACATATGAATTAACCAGGTACTCTCACTAGTGTGGTTTGGCAGGTAAGTAAGGTATATAAATAAAAACATTCCAGAAAAAAGACAATGGCATGGGCTCTCAAACTGGTTCCTATGTTTTCAGCCAACTGAGACTCATGGGTATTTACCCACACTTACTTACATAGATAGATGGATATTACTTAGTTTTGGATTAATTATTCTTTATACAACAGGCAAATCATTAAAAATAACTACAAAGATCCAAGATTGAAGATAAGACTAAAGGTATGATTACTACTAATGATAATATTAAAAGTAAACTACTGGCAATAATAGCAACAACAGGAAATGACAGAGCTGATGGATCCTCTTTTCTCGTGAATCCATCTGCAGCCTCATGATGACTTAAAACTGTGCCTGCCAACTATATGCTACCCAGCAGATAATTCAGGAAGACAGACACATTTAATCTGTCCCTTCAAAATAAAGGTAGCATTTCAACAATGAAGAAAAAAGTTACAATTTGAAAACAAAACAATACTGCCTCTCTCCCTCCTTACTGCTCCATTGAATCCTTCCACATCCATGTTCATCACATCTTAATGAGAACATTAACTGTTTTTGTTCTTTATGGTGCTGGGGATCAAACCAGGGCTGTGAACAGCTGGATCTCGTTTTTTTTTTTAATTTTATTTATTTATTTATTTGAGAGAGAGAAAGAGAGAGAGAAAGAGAGAGAATGGGCGTGCCAGGGCCTCCAGCCACTGCAAACGAACACCAGAAGCATGCACCATCTTGTGCATCTGGCTTATGTGGGTCCTGGGGAATCAAACCTAGGTCCTTTGGCTTTGCAGGTAAGTGCCTTAACCACTAAGCCATTTCTCCAGCCCCAGCTGGACATCTTTTAACATATGATGTGTTAAAATACTCTTACCATCATATGATGTGTAACCTAAGATGATCTCAATGTACAAACTACAAACTGCCCATGTGTGTATATACTCAGACTACCTAACAGGATTTTCCAACTAGTTCTTAAAAATATTTTTATTAGCCAGGCGTGGTGGCACATGCCTTTAATCCCAGCACTTGGGAAGCAGAGGTAGGAGGATAGCCAAGAGTTCAAGGCCACTCTGAGACTACATAGTTAATTCCAGGTCAGCCTGGGCCAGAGTGAGACCCTACCTCGAAAAAACAAAAAAAAAAAAAAAAAAAAACCCAAAATGTTTTTATTATTTATGTGCTAGGGGAGAGGAGAGGAGAGAAGGGGAGGGTAAGGGAGGGGGAAGAGAGGGGAGAAGAGGAGGGAAAGAGAAGAGAGGAGAGGAAAGAAGAGGAGGAAGAAGAGGAAGAAAGAGAAAGCTCCAAGGCCTCTTGCCACTGCAAATGAACTCTGGATGCAAATGCCACTTTGTGCATCTAGCTTTATGTGGGTACTGGGGAACCGTACCTAGGCTGGCAAGCTTTTCAAGCAAGCACTTTGAACTACTGAGCCATCTCCCCAGTCCCTAAGTAGTTTTTAAGATGCCACCTGAAAAGTTTACTGAGAATTATGAACCCATCTTAAAATCTTCTAAAACCAGATGTGGGGGTGAGATAATACTAAAGTACTTGGGAGGTTAAGGCAGGAGGCTATATGATTGAGGCCAGCTCAGGTTACAGAACAAGACCTTGTCTCAACCCCCCCCCCAAAAAAAAAACACCTACCTCAAACTAATAATGCAGCACTTTTCAATTACTTCACAAGGAAAGTGAGAAACTTGATAACTGGGTTTCAAAATGAATTTGAATACAGTTGGTGAGCAGGACTGAAAAAAATGAGTATTCTGGTTAGTAAGTTCAGTTCACACTTCTAAAGCTGCATCTTTCTCAAAAGAAAACATAAAGGCCAGGCATGGTGGCGCATGCCTTAATTCCAGCACTCGGGAGGCAGAGGTAGGAGGATTGCCATGAGTTTGAGGCCAGCCTGAGAATACAGAGTGAATTCCATGTCAGCCTGGGCCAGAGTGAGACCCTACCTCGAAAAATAACAGGAAGGAAGGAAGGGAGGGAGGGAGGGAGGGAGGGAGGGAGGGAGGGAGGGAGGAAGGAAGGAAGGAAGGAAGGAAGGAAGGAAGGAAGGAAGGAAGGAAGGAAGGAAGGAAAGAAGGAAGGAAAGAAGGAAGGAAAGAAGGAAGGAAAGAAGGAAGGAAGGCAGGCAAGCATAAAGGAGCCTGGTGGTGGCTCGTGCCTTTAATCATAACACTGGAGAGGATGAAGTAGGATGACTGCTATGAGTCTGAGGCCAGGCTGCACTACAGGGTGAGTTCCAGGTCAAGCTGTGCTAGAATGAGACACTGCCTCAAAAACAAAATGCATAAAGGACTAAAGATATAATAGCTTAGTGGTGGAACACTTGCCTAGATACTTTTAAAATTTTTTATGATAACCATTAAAACCAAGTGTCCAAGCATATATAATTCAGAATCAGACCTTTAAACTTCCACATCACAGGTTGTTAAAGCAACGTTTAAAAACAAAAATAAAGAACACTTAGTTAAACTTTTCTCAAAAGTAGAATTACTAATATGAACAGAATTTCTATGCCTTCTATAAATAAAACTGGAATAATTAATAAATTACTTAATTTTCTACTTTCATTTAGATTTTATTTTTACTTAGATTTGTTTAATTCTAAAATAAAGATGAATACTTTAAGAGTGTATACTCAAGTATGTTTAGCATTTACTATTTTAGTCTTCAGGAAATCCTTTAAAGATTATAAATGCAAACAAGGCATAGTGGTACACACCTTTAATCTCAGCACTTAGAGGCAGAAGCTGGAGTATGACTGTGAGTTCTAGGTCAACTGGGCCAGAGTGAGACCCTGCCTCAAAAAAAAAATGCAAAATAATAAATAAACCTATCTTGAGTTTTATGAATATAATCCTGGGGACATTAGTTGAAAAGGATTAAAATGTTTAAGAAAATCCATGTTACTACGCTAAGAACAGCACATATCCCTAAGCTGCTCCACTGCTAGATCCCTGAACAGGCACATGGAGATGCTGAAACAGAGGCTTCTGTTCACAAGTGCTCCTAGTCTTTGCTTCTGTCCAGAAGGCAAGGAGCCTTGGAAAAGGAAGTTGGAGCAATTCCAGGCCCCATGACTACTGAAATGCTTAGTATTTTTAAGCAGGCTACAATCAGGTTAGAAAAAAATAGAATGCATCTATTTTCCAAGATTGTATTTATGATTCCTTGCAGCTATACTTAAATTTCTTCAAAAACATTTTATTTTTATTTATTTGAGAGAGAAAGAAATCAGCATGTAGAAAGAGACAGAGAGAGGCAGATAGAGAATGAGTGCACTGAGTGCACAAGGGTCTCTAGGCGCTGCAAATGAACTCCAGATACATACACCCCCTTGTGCATCTGGCTTACATGGGTCCTGGGGAATGGAACCTCAGTCCTTTGGCTTTGCAAGCAAGCGCCTTAACTGCTAAGCCATCTCTCCAGTCCTCTTAAATTTTTAATAATGCATAGTATACCAAGTGAATAGTCAAATACTGCTTCTATGCCTCCTTCCTACTCATTTGAATCCACTCTCGATTTAATCACATATGTGTCCAATTTTACAGTTTTACTTATTTCCTTCAAAATCCTTTTCTTTTTTCTGTTTTTGAATTTTTATTTGTGTGTGTGTGTGTGTGTGTGTGTGTGTGTGTGTGTTTATGTGTGTGTGATATGCAGTGTGTGTGTATGCCAAGGTCCTCTCCTCCTACCTTCTTTTTGAGACAGGGACTCCCTTGTTGTTGTTTTGCCATTGCATGTGCACCAGTTCAGCGGGCTGGTGAACTTCCAGATTCTCTTGTCTCCACCCACCATTGCTGTAGGCATACTGGTATCACAGATGTATGTGCCACTTTGAGACACTGAAGAATCAAACTCAGGCCAGCAGAGTTGCAAGCAAGTGCCTTTAACTGCTGGGCCATCTTCTCAGTCCTCATTTTCTATACATACATACTTTTATATGTGTACATATAACTGGTCTTATGTATGCATGTAGATAAGTATGTATGTTTGTATATGGCTTTGTATTATTTGACTTAACAAAAGAGGCTCACATTCACATTGATCTACAATTTTCTTCCTTCACTTAATATTTGATGGTCACCTTCTAGGACAGACCATATGGATCTAGCCCCTTTTTGTAGAGTTGGGGGGAATGTTATCATATGTATATACCTGCTATACATTATTAAACCAGTCTTTCACTAGTGTATTGATCAGGGTCTCCCGTTTCACTTTTACACTAAAACAGCACTGAAAATCTCTGTATACTTCTCTGAGGAGGAAAGATTACTGTAAGGAATTTATCAGGGAAAGAGTAAGTACATTTCTGTTTTGTTTTGTTTTGTTTGTTTTGTTTTTTGAGGTAGGGTCTCTCTCTAGCCCAGGCTGACCTGGAATTCACATATAGTCTCAGGGTGGTGATCCTCTCACCTCTGCCTCTGTTAGGATTAAAGACATGAGCCACCACACCCAGCCATTTCAATTTTAATTGATACTAAATTATACCTGAAACAATAAGGCTCAGCCATTTATAACGAATGAACTTATTAGTGCTGGTCTCACTATGTACTTAGTAAGCCCTGGAACTCACTAGGTGGCATGGCATTATCTTCCTGCTTCACCCTCTCAAGTGCTAGGATTAAAGGTGTGTGTCACTACATGTGGCTTCCTTGAATCTTTTTACAGATTTCTAAATTCAGGCAAAGATCTCAGCAAACTCAATTTGTACATGAGGAAAAAAAGGTCTCAAAACTCTAAAGCAACAATATCCCATGCACCAATAGGAATTCAGGCACGCAGAGTTACTAACATCCAGGTCTGTGACTCGGATGAACTAAGCTGAAACACAACCTCTACTCCATCAGCCATACTGACAAGTAGGAAAGAAGGCTATTATCTCATTTTTGTAGCATGCCCTCAGTAAGAAGAGAGAAAAAGGCAGAAAACTCTGAAAAGAAGCATGTGTGGGGGCAGAGAAATGTTCTTCAACCCAGTGAAGTGCTGGCCACCTGGAGCTGAAAGAACCTAAGTTCAGCTGTGCAGTGAACTAGTGTGGTGGAAAAGACTCTGGCACAGGATAACCTTAGCACAACACCTTCCACAGCCTCCATGGGTTGTATGAAAGTTTCTTGGTTCTAAACATCTCCATGTGGCATCCAGAATGAATGCCAGTACTGAAACCAAATTCTGAAGAGAAATATCAGAAAAGAACTAACATCCCACAATGAAGAAACATCTTCAAAGAAGATGTTGTTATAAAAATACCACAAAAGTACTTTCCAACAAATTCCAGACTAAAAGTAAAGCTTTAAAATGAGGCTCCAAGCACAAGGTCTTGAATCTTTTTCTATGTGCCTGGAGGGGCCCATTTAGAGGAAGCATTTCTACCCAGATAACACTACCTTTATTTGACCAGATTTTGGGGATCAGTAAGGAAAAGAGAATAGGAAGAGAAACCTTTATCTTTTGAAGAATGTTCTAGAGCCATTCTAGAAGCATACTTCTGTAAAAGGCCAGAAGATGAATACTTTCCAACCGGTCTGTCTCTTTGGGAACTACTAGACAGTATGTACAGAATGACTGTGAACAATATGTAAGCAAGTAAGCACAGTTGTGCTCAATACAACTTGACAAATATGGAGACTTGAATCTCATATAATTATCAGGAGATTTCAATAATAACTATTAAGCCATTAAATGTTATTCAAAATTATTTTACAAACATTAAAAATGTGAAAGCCAATCTCAGCTCATAGACAAGAGGGGTACATAAACAGGTAATTAAGACTGGATTTGGCTGGTACCCTAATTTGCCCACCTCTAGCACAGGAACATTAGTCTCTGAATTGAATCCAAAAATGGGTAGAAAGAAGGAAACCTCTGAGCCCAGCCTCAGGGATATTAGGTGAGAAAGCAGAAACCAGGTCAATTGTTCTAGAGTGTTTCTGGTGTTTACCTTAGGTCTCTTCTCTTGCTGAACTCCTCAGGGGGAATTGTCCAGGGTAGGCTTTGAGGGAGACATTCAAGAACTTCAGGAGAGAAGTCAGAGAAGTCTACGCCATACTCTGTTAAGATCCCTTCGGTTTCAGGTTCAATTTCACCAGCTTGTCCAAGACTCTTAGCCAGTTGCCTGTGGAACACATCAGGGAGGAGACAACCAGGTTAGTGAACAAACAGAATGTAGGTGCCTGTCTCCTCTCTGACAGTGGGGTATTAGGAAAATCTCTGAAATCTCCTGCCATTGTATACCAGTGGCAATATAATCACGGGGCAGAAGAAACAATGATGCTGACATCCTGCAAAGTCTATGACCACAGTATGTTACCTTCCTCAAGAAATTCTGATAAATAAAACACAGAAGGCTTTTCCTGGGACTTCTGTAATTATTCTTCATGGAGAAGTCAAGATTGATATTATTTTTTAGACAAAGTCTTGCGATGTAGTCTAGGCTAGCCTCAAATTTAGAATACTCTTACCTTGGCCTCCCTAGTACTGAGATTACAGGTGTGTGCCACCAGCCCAGCTTCAAAATTAACATTTTAAAAAGCTTGTATCAATGCTTTTGACAAACACCTTTAGAAAATTTTGACCAACTTAGCTTGCTATTCAATTATTAGCTTCAGATGCCTATAAATACCTTAAGTTATGCTCACTGAATTAGAGCTATGTTCCTATTTGACTGGCAATTTTACTAGAATTTACCTTTGAAGTGTAAAAAGATTTGACCTGAACACAAAAGTAGTATGTGTTCGGGCTGGAGAGATGGCTTAGCGGTTAAGGTACTTGTCTTCAAAGCCAAAGGACCCAGGTTCGACTCCCCAGATCCCACGTAAGCCAGATGCACAAGGGGGCACATGCATCTGGAGTTCTTTTGCAGTGGCTGGAGGCCCTGGTGTGCCCACTCTCTCTCTGTCTACCTGCCTATTTCTGTATCTCTTTCTCTCTGTCTCAAATAAATAAATAAAAATAAAATATTTTTTTTAAAGTAGTATGTGTTCACTGAGGAGAAGAAATGAAGAAATGTACTGAGAAGAAAATTAAAAGTATCTATAATCTAGCCACTCAGCAAACTATCATTCATATTTTAGAGACTGGCTCTTTAAAAATAAGATTGTAATTACTAGGATAGTCCTGACATTATGAATAGAGTTCTACTATATATATAATATTTTATTTTTATTTATTTATTTATTAGAGACATAGCGAGGGAGAGAGGGAGAATGGGCACACCAGGCTTCTAGCCACTGCAAACCAACTCCAGACACATGTGCCACCATGTACATCTGGCTTACGTGGGACCTGAAGAATCGAACCTGGGTCCTTAGGCTTCACAGGCCAGTGCCTTAACCACTAAGCCATCTCTCCAGCCCTACCTTTTATATTTTTGAGTTCCTATATGAGCGTATGCATATTTGTGTGTTTGATTACAGGCATGCAATAGCATATATGGGAATCAGAGGACAACTTCTGAGTCAGTCCTCTGGTTCTCCTTCGCTTTGATGCAGGGTCTCTTATTCACTGCTCTGCTCTGTTCCACTTCCATTTGTGAGCTTCCAGGAAATTCACCTGTTTCCATCTACCTTCTTGCAGTAGGTGGCACTTCTGGCTTTTTACATTGGGGTCTAGGAATCTGAACTTAGGTACTCAAGATACTCAAGGTACTCAAGTTGTACAGCCAGCCCTTTCTCCATGGAACCGTCTCCCCCACCCAAATTCTACCTTTTAAAAAGAATGTTTCACTTATCTTTGGGTTATATATATTAAAATGGAGAGCTCTCTATGATC
Source organism: Orientallactaga sibirica (assembly GCA_036365145.1). NCBI lineage: Eukaryota > Metazoa > Chordata > Mammalia > Rodentia > Dipodidae > Orientallactaga > Orientallactaga sibirica. The sequence goes on from JAEOAD010000044.1 coordinate 12,205,866, forward strand.
CTGCCACACATAGGCTAAAAGCATAAAATTGTATGCTGAATACAAGCAACAAATAGGAAATGTGATGTGTGCCTTGAAGTGGCTGACTTTGTAGAAGGTGTTGGGGAAACCAAAGATGCTACCTTCTCTGTAGTACTTGCCTATTCATCCACCAGAATAACCCAGGAATCCATTGTCGGTTCTTCTCACACAGAACTGAGCTCTGGCATTAGGGCCTTTCTAGGGTCATTCAATTTCTTTTTTTTTTTTTTTTTTTTTTTTAAATATTGGACTGGAGAGATGGCTTGGGGGTTAAGGTGCCTGCCTCGTAAGCCCATGAACAACCATTCAATTCTCCAGGTCCCACGTTTAGCCAGATGCAAAGTGATGCAAGGGCGCAATGCCGCACTTGCCCACAAGGGGGCACATGCATCTGGAGTTCATTCACAGAGGCTGAGAGGCTGCTGGCGTGCCCATTCTCTATCTGTCCCTCTCTCCCTCTCTCTGACTCCCTCCAAAAAAAATTATTTATTTGAGAGAAAGAGAGAGGGGAAGGAAGAAAAAGAAGCAGATAAGAGAGAGAATGAGCATGCCAGGGCCTTCAGTTGCTGCAAACTAACTACAGATGTTTGTGCATCTGGCTTATGTGGGTACTGGGGAATCAAACCTAGGTCCTTTGGCTTTACAGGCAAGTCCCTTAAGCACTAAGCCATCTCTCCAGACCGGGCCATTCAATTTCTGTGAAGAAGATTCTGCTTCCTATTTTAAGGGTGAATGCCTGGCTTCCAGAGTTTTCAGGCACATAGAGGTGAAAGGGAACTGAGAGACTGGTTGCCTAAGAGGCAGCCTTTCAACAGATTCTGACCTTTTGCCTGGCTACTGGAAACCAGCAGTGGATACAGAAGGACTAGACTTCTCTCTCCCACACGTGCCATGAAAGAGTAGCCCACAGTCCACACCACCTGCTCACTAGCCTATGCTCCAGAGAATCTGTGTATTGACTGTGGGTTCTACACACAGAGTAGGTTTAGACCAGGGCCATCTCTCCAAAGCTCAGTAGTGATCTCCCAGAAAGCACATCAAATAGCCAAAGATAGCAGGTTCATAGGGAAAGAATTATAGAAAGGTATCTGGAAAAATCTCCACATGTTTGGAATATACAAGTTAAAGAAGGTGTGAAAAGATTTTAAAATCTTTTCAATTAGATGAAATACAATATATCATCAACATTTCTTTATAATTTTTTCAAGATAGAGTCTGACTCTATCCCAGGGTGAGCTTGAACTCACAGTGATACTATCTCAGCTTCCCCAGTGCTGGGATTAAGAGCATGAGCCCCCACACCAGTGCAATGTATCAGTATTTGGAAGACACAGCTAAAATGATGCTCAAAGGAGTCTATTCTGTTAAACTGGAAGGCAGGGAGGAGGAGTGGCAAATCAATGACCTAAGTTTCTACTTTAAAAAAATGGAAAGAAGAAGAAGACTTCAGGTAGCAGGAGGAATAAAAAATGATATAGAAATGAGCATCAATGGATAGAAAATAAACAATGAAGAAAGTAAAATAGATGAATTCTATTCAGACAGGTTAAGAAAAGCAGTAAGGCAAAGCTTGAACTGTAAATATCGGGGACGACAGTAGGGACATCATTATATATCCTATAAGCATAAAAAGGATAAGGACACCATAAGTGACTCTCAGTCAATAAATTTAACATCTTGGATGAAACAGGCAAATTCCTTAAAAAGCACAAACTGTCTGGGATTATTCAACAATAAATCAATATGTGAATACTGCTGCATCTATTAAAGAAACTGAATGTGTATTTAAAATTTTTTTATTGTTATTATTGAGACAGACACACAGAGAGAGAGACAGAGAGGAACAGGCAGAGAGAGAGAGAGAGAGAGGGAGAGGGAGAGGGAGAGGGAGAGGGAGAGGGAGAATGGGCGCGCCAGCAGCCTCTCAGCCACTGTGAATGAATTCCAGATGTGTGCACCCCCTTGTGGGCAAGCGCGGCATTGGGTGCTTGCATCACTTTACGTCTGGCTAAACGTGGAACTTGGAGATCAAACAGGCATTCTTAGGCCTGGCAGGCAGGCACCTTAATCACTATGCCAGCTCTCCAGCCCTGAATGTGTATTTTAAAAAAAAGAACACCCAAGGCCCAAAGTCTCTCCCTGGAAAATTCTACCAAATAACATAATTCAGCTACTATATTAATAAGGTATAGTAGCCAATGAATATTCACCCATCATCAAAAACAATCAATATAATTTACCATAGTAACAAGCAATTATAAAATACAATCATCTTGATAGAAGAAAAAGAATTTGAGAAAATTTTAACATTCATGCATGATATGAGCTTTCAATACATGACTAACAAACAAAAACTTCTTCAACTTGAATAAAATCTTATGAAAATCGTAGAGCTAATACCAAATTTAAAGGTGAAAGGCTCAATAATTTTCCCTGGATCAGTAAGAAAACAAGGTTGTTCATTCTCAGTAACACTACTTAACATTGCATTGGAGATCTTAGTGAATACCACAAAGAATAAAGAAAATACAAACAAACTGGAATGGGGGATTGCATGTTGCATATAGTGAGACAAAGTGACTATAATTCCCATCACAGAAATGGCCAGTCCCTTTCTACATGACACCTGGTAGACTCCTTTCACTATATGAAAAAGAAGCCAATAGACTGTATAGAACTTAAACACTGCCTCAACTCAAGACTCTACAAAGACAGCAACTCAAAGTCAAGAGAAGTACTCAGAATTCAATCCTGGCAGTGGGGTTCTAGCAACTGCAGAGGTAGCAGCAGTGTCCATGGAAACAATGTCTTTCAGGAGAAATGGTACTAGCTACTGGCATGTGGCCACACAATATTCATCAAAGATGAGAGCTGGACTCAGTGGTTGTCCAGAGCAGTCTTGGCACAACTCTGAGTTATTCAAGCCTATCACTGTTTTTTGTGTGAGTCCTTCAATATACTTTCGATAAATTCCTTTCCCATCAGACTTGCTTTCTCTTGCTTGCAACAAATAACCCAGAGCCTGAGATTCTGCTGACTTTCAAACAGTAACTTCTAAAATGACTAAATTATTACCTGTACTCAATAGAATGAGGTTTCCCTTAAATCTGAAGGAGCTATTATTACTGCTATTGAAGTCTGAAGGACATTGAAATCCAATACTGAGGCTGCAGGATAGCTACTAAGGACAATACTGTGAAGCTTGAACAAAAAGACCCTTATGCTGGTGATGACAGGTGATAGTCATTTACAATTAATTGGTATTTAAAAATGAATGGAATCTCATAAGTTCCTGAAGTTCTGTTTCCTACATTCATCTCCAAACAGCAATGCCTTTAACTGGCTTGGGTTCTTGATCACAAGCACAAGGAAACCAACTCTGGTTTGCTGGAAGGGTATTGAGGGGCTCACAGAAAAAGTCTGAGATTCAAAGAATCTTCATAAGCTCTATTTCTAGACTCTTGATTTCAGGCTAATAATGAAATGTAAAGCTGGGTGTGGTGCACATGCCTTTAACCCCAGCACTCCAGAGGTTGAGGTAGGAAGATCACTGTGAGTTCAAGGCCAGCCAGAGACTAAATAGTGAATTCCAGCCTGGGCTAGAATGAGACTCTACTTAAAAAAAATCAAACAAGCAACAAAAATGCCAACATCATTGGCAAGGATGTGGGGAAAGAGGAACGCTCATCCACTGTTGGTGGGAATGTAAACATGTACAACCACTATGGAAATTAATTTGGAGATTCCTGAAAAGGAACAGAGCTACCAGCAGACCCAGTTATTCCCTTATTGAGCATTGATCCTAAATGTTCCATATAGCAATACAGAGACATCTGCTCAACCATGTTTATAGCTGCTCTATTCATTATAGCTAAGAATTGGAATCAACCCAGATGTTCATCACTGGATGAATGGATAATGAAGTTGTGGTACATTTACACAATGGAATTCTACTCATCAGTAAGAAAAAAATGATACAATGCAATTTGTAGAAAAATGGACAGACTTGGAACACATCATACTCAGTGAATTCACACAATCACAGAAAGACAAACACCGCATGGTGTCATTTATCTGTAATTCCTAACCTGGACCTGCTTGAGTTTCTGTCATACCTGATAGGCAACTCAAGGCCCAGACAATAGGGATGGAAGGGTTTGGATAATAGGAGGGGAAGGGGAGATGGGAGGAAACAAACACAAAATTAAATCCCAAAAGAGCTGATACAATAGAAACCTTTATCCTTGGAGACAGCCTAAAAAATATAACCCTCAAAAGGAGTAATGGGGGAACACCTTAAAAGTAGGGCTCTCATGAGGGTGGGATGAAGTCTACGCTTAAAAGAAAAAAATTTTTTCTGTCTTTGACCTGTAACTTCCAGTACCAGAGATTGGTTGCTACCCACACTGAGCTGTTGATTGGAAAGACCTATGAGGTCCCCAAATCAAGACAGCTTTCTGTCAAAGCACTTGATTACCTGCCTGAGGCAAAAGCTAAGACCCTATTGCTGAAGACACCATATGCTCCTGACACAGAGCACGGAGAGACCTGGCTGGAATTCAGAAGAAAGTCAGGCTCCAGACAGTTAGCCTATCTAGTGCTGGAAAACACTACATGAGCTAGTGGAAGAAAGTGGCCAACAATGGTTTGAGCAGCCAGAGGTCTAAGCTGCTCAGATGTAAGCGCCAATGCAATAGTAGCTCAGTGTAAAGGATCCCATATCTAGAATTAGGAACCAGATTAGAATCCTATGGAGACAAAAATTATGTTCTCTAGTGTCAAGCTCTCACTAGTCTTTAGCTAAAAGAGGGGTTACATACATCAAATTCTCCCTAAATTAATAATGTTTATAACATTAAAACTATGCTGACTTCACTCTCCATTGGAGAATCTGTTCTTTTTTCAGAAGGTAGTCAGACCAGAGGAGATAAACTACCCCTCGCACTTCAGCCAAGCCACAGCTGAATCCACAGAGGAATTGGGGAGATGAGCAAGAGTTCTGCTTCCATGCCGTTCCTGATAATCAGTGCGACAGTGTAGAAACAGACCCTGAGGATACTCAACACCTACCAAAGCAGAGATCCAGTGGCTCCTAAGACTTCATCACTGAAGTAGACTTAAAACTCACCCACCATGGCTCAGGGAATTTTGCGGAAGAGGGGGCAGAAAGATTCTAAGAGCCACAGGTTGAGACATAAACTTATGTAGTCTGAATTCTAGGTCCCCAGCTGGTGGCAATTTGGGAACTGGAGCCTCCTAGAGGCAGTGTATTGTTAGAGGTGGATTTATGGGTGTTATAGCCAGTGTCACCTTGCCAGTGTTTGGCTCACTCTGCTGCTGCTGTTGTCCATCTGATGTTGACCAAAAGGTAATGTCCACCCTCTGCTCATGCCATCATTTTCCCCTGCCATCATGGAGCTTCCCTTTGAGTCTGTAACCTGAAATAAACCCTTTCCTCCCACAAGCTGCTCTTGGTCAGGTGTTTTCTGAAAGCAACACAAAGCTAACTGCAACAGACCTCTTTTGCCAGTCACTGCAGTGCTTCCTTCCCCAGTGGACAACAAAGAACACAGCTACAGGAGATGACTCTGTAATGTTAACTTCTCATTAGATCCCACCCTCACCAAACACTAATGTGCCAACAGCAGCAAGCAACTCTGAGCTCTGATATAGATTACATCCTCTAAATTCTATGATGGAGAAGAAAGAGACCTCTCTCCATTCTTCTGAAGAGACACCAAGACTGGGTTTGTGATGACTCTCTTCATTTGTTCTCCCTACCTTGCTTGTATCAATAACATAATCTGTATTTCTGCAAGCTACCTTATAAGCTAATATGTCACCAGATATTATGTTTCTCCTACAACACTGTAATCAAGGATTTCACTTTTCGGAAGAAGCAAAGCACTGCTGTTTTAACTTTATCTCTCTTGTTTATAGTCATCCCACAGTCAGATGGTCCAATAACAATCTAACTCCATCTTCCACGGTTCCCTCAATTACCCTCTACAGCCTGCAAGTTCACAAGAATGGAAACCCTAAAGAAGTCGATACCTTGCCACTTCTAACAGAGTTACAGACCATCCTTACCTCACAATGTTAAGCATCCCATACCTTGAGATGAACTTCAGTCTTTTATTAGGATGTACTAATACTCCTTTACAATGTGTTTCAGGTACAATTCCAAATGCCAAAAGTACAAAGACTCTCCAGTGCCCAAAAGCTGACCACCAGGGCAGAATGTCATGGACTCTTAGATAGCCCTTCCTCTAGAGGAATCCTGGCTGCTATGACCTAATATTGCCTTCTCATCAGCATGAAGTAGTCAGAGTGGTCATTGCCCCACTTCCGTAACACCAGCTGGGGTTGCTGCTGAGAGAGCAGATTGACACTATAGGAGACAGTTAGTTTTCTTGCCTAGGCAGACAGATAGGGAAAAGGGGGCCTTGGTAGGGTGGCTATATTCTAACCCAAGATGGCCAAGAGGGTGACCCGACTTCCTCCTTCTTCCTGGTTTAAGTAAATTTTCTCACTGATGGGCTGGCTGTGGGCTTTCTGGAACCTGTGATATACTGGATGCATCAGGGACCAACCAATGCTTTCATCTTTGTTTAAGCTAACCAATCATGGACTTCAAATAAACAGGCTTCCCTCACTCAATTAAAGTCTGACTTCCACTGGGGCAGCAGGTTTTCCAGCTCTGGAGTCCCTCCTCCATGAGGGGTCTGTGTTCTCTCTGATTTCTTTGCCTCTTACTTTGAAATAACCTTTTTTTTTCTCCCACAAAATAGACAGACAGAGAGAGTATAGGTGAACCAGGGCTTTCTGTCACTACGAACAAACACCAGATGCATGTGCCATGTGGAAATGAATCCAGACTTTCAGGCTTTGCAAGTAAGTGCCTTTAACTGCTGAGCCATCTCTCTAGCCCAAACTTTATTCTTTTAAACCATAAAAACACTTACATTTTTAGACCTCATAAAATAAGTAGAAAAGAAAAATAAAACCACCAACAAGGGCCCTACTAGAAGAAACTAGCAGGAAGCTAACACTATTTGGAAACAATAAAAATCATGAGAACAGGCTTAAAAAACATTGTTTTAAACTTTTCTTTCCTTTCAAATATTTTATTTTTATTTATTTGAGGGGGGGGAGGGAGAGAGCATGGGCGCGCCATGGCCTCCAGCCACTGAAAATGAACTCCAGATGCATGCACACCATGTGCATCTGACTTACATGGGTCCTGGGGAATTGAACCTGGTCCTTTGGGTTTGCATACAAGTGCCTTAACTGATAAGCCATCTCTCAAGCCCGAAAAGGCTTTTGAGAAGTGAGAAATGCGAAAACTAAAAGGATTCAGGTAAAAAAGATGAGCAAAAAAAATGTGAAAGGTGTATCAAAGAGGTATAACATGGGCACACCTGAAGGTAGGTTTCAGATATGAGCAACAGGACGCATTATCAAAGATATCATTAAAACAAGGTTCCTGAAATAAAAAAATTAAGTTTATAGACAGGATATATCTATAATATGAGAAAGTACTAACACAGATAATATCCACAGAAACATATTCTAAGAAGTTACTGGACCTCCAAAGGCAAAAACTCGGAGAACTCTCACAAATACCTCTGAACACCTATTAGATAAAGTAGAGTGTAGCACAGGATGAAAACCTGCTGATGATAACATAGGGTGTAGCACAGGATGAAAACCTGCTGATGATAACGTAGGGTGTAGCACAGGATTAAAACCTACTGATGATAACGTAGGGTGTACCACAGGAAGAAAATCTGCTGATGATAACGTAGAGTGTAGCACAGGATTAAAACCTACTGATGATAACGTAGGGTGTAGCACAGGATTAAAACCTACTGATGATAACGTAGGGTGTAGCACAGGATGAAACCTACTGATGATAACGTAGGGTGTAGCACAGGATGAAACCTACTGATGATAACGTAGGGTGTAGCACAGGAAGAAAATCTGCTGATGATAACGTAGAGTGTAGCACAGGATTAAAACCTACTGATGATAACGTAGGGTGTACCACAGGAAGAAAATCTGCTGATGATAACGTAGAGTGTAGCACAGGATTAAAACCTACTGATGATAACGTAGGGTGTAGCACAGGATTAAAACCTACTGATGATAACGTAGGGTGTAGCACAGGATTAAAACCTACTGATGATAACGTAGAGTGTAGCACAGGATTAAAACCTACTGATGATAACGTAGGGTGTAGCACAGGATGAAACCTACTGATGATAACGTAGGGTGTAGCACAGGATGAAACCTACTGATGATAACGTAGGGTGTAGCACAGGATGAAACCTACTGATGATAACGTAGAGTGTAGCACAGGATGAAACCTACTGATGATAACGTAGGGTGTAGCACAGGATTAAAACCTACTGATGATAACGTAGAGTGTAGCACAGGATGAAACCTACTGATGATAACGTAGGGTGTAGCACAGGATTAAAACCTACTGATGATAACGTAGAGTGTAGCACAGGATGAAACCTACTGATGATAACGTAGGGTGTAGCACAGGATGAAACCTACTGATGATAACGTAGAGTGTAGCACAGGATGAAACCTACTGATGATAACGTAGGGTGTAGCACAGGATTAAAACCTACTGATGATAACGTAGAGTGTAGCACAGGATGAAACCTACTGATGATAACGTAGGGTGTAGCACAGGATGAAACCTACTGATGATAACGTAGGGTGTAGCACAGGATGAAACCTACTGATGATAACGTAGGGTGTACCACAGGAAGAAAATCTGCTGATGAAAATGTAGAGTGTACCACAGGATTAAAACCTACTATAAATTAAGGCATGCCATGGGATGAAAATCTAGTAGCTGATGAAGTAGGGTATATCATGGGAAGGAGGCAGTCTTCCACAAAGACTACCATTACTGAGAAATGGACCACAGATATGATAATGAGGAGAAATGGGGACTCAACAGTCATCAGTATGGTGAGGGGGTCCAACAATAGGAGCTGTCACAGTAAGTCAGATCAATCACTAGACTATTACTGAAATTAAAGAGAAAAACATTTCCTTTTCTTATTTTATGTTTTCTTTTCTGGAAAAAAATTCACCAGGTTATATTATGAGTCCAAATAAGTTTAATTTGCTTACTGAAATTGTAACATGGCTTATAAAGACAAAAACCTAGTTTAGTTATGCTTTCCAAATGTAATGAATGACTCCAAGTTCCTATTAGTTGTAATTAACATTTATTTTACTAAGTTCCAGAGAATATTTCTTGAGTGCTTTATTTAAATAAATGTATTATAGGTTTTCACTGAGATATATTTGATAGCAGCACAGTCTAAAGAGCTTGCAAGAGATAAAATCTAACAGGTCAGCATAGCTCATGTTTTGAACAGGGGCCTTAGATGCCCTAGAAAGACTCCAGTGTTATCTACCTATAAATCTGATCTCTTTCTCAGGCTGGGGAGATGGCAAAGTGGTTAAAGGTGCTTACTTGCAAAGCCTGACAACCTGGGTTCAATTCCTCAGTACACAAATAAAGCTACATGCACAAAGTGGTACATGCATCTAAAGTCTGTTTGCAGTGGCAGGAGGCCCTGGTATGCTCCCTCTCGTTCTCTCTCTCTCTCTCTCTCTCTCTCTGTCTCTCTCTCTCTGCTTGCAAATAAATAAATAAAAATAACTTTTAAAAAGGTCTGATCTCTTCCTAAAAAAATCAGCATTTGTTAAACAAAACTCCATTAGAGAACTGGCATGTAGATTATGTATGTGTCTTACATAAGTGTTTGTTTTAGTATTTTAATTTCAGTGTAAATTTTATTTTAAAGGGATTATGAACTAACTTCCATGTACTACAGTTTGAATGATATAGCTTCCTGAGTAGTTTCTATCTTCTCAAGTCTGTTGGAAAGATGGCCACAGCTGCTTTTAGAACACTCGTGATCCAATATTGAACTGAAATGTCTGGTGATTCTCTCAAAAAGCATACTTCTGCCTACTCTGCATTTCAAAAAGAACCTAAAGAGACAAGACAATAATGAAATTGTTGGATCAGAAAGAACATTAGATTAAAAAATATATAAAGAGGGCTGGAAAGATGACTTAGTGGTTAAGGCATCTGCCTGCAAAGCCTAAGGACCCAGGTTCTATTTTCCAGTACCCACGTAAGTCAGATGCACAAGGTGGTACTTATGCATCTGGTGTAGCGGATGCAGTGGCTGGAGGCCATAGTGTACCTATTCTCTCTCTTTCTCTCAAATAAACAAACAAACATAAAGAAGGAAATCTAAATAAAAGAATAGACTTCCATTAATAATGTATCACACTGGCTCGTTAATTGCAACATATCTAGTTGGGGAGATAGTATGAGATTTCTATTATCTTCACATCGTTTAATTATTAATTTATTCATCCATTCATTTTTTTTTCAAAGTAGAGTCTCTCTCCAGCCCACGCAGACCTGTAATTTACTCTGTAGCCCTGGGCTGGCCTCAAACACATGATGATCCTCATACATTGGCCTCCTGAGTGCTGGGATTAAGGGCATGTGCTACCATGCCCAGCTCTTAACACTTTTTATGAATCTAAATCTTAACTTATAGGTTTGAATGAAGAGAGGGTCATTAAGATTTTAAAAATCCTAGAATTAAATGAAAATGATAGCACAATCAACCAGAACCTAGGGGACAGAGCCAAGACAGGTCTAAAACAGAAGTTTATGGTTTTAAGTGCTCACATAAAAAAAATCATGGAGTTGGCAGCATAAAAACATGGTGGAATGATGGATTTGCCCAGGACACACATCAATGCCAGCATGCTGGCTCAGTTCATCAATCGACTAGTCTATTTCATAGGGAGGCTGAAAATGATTCATCCCACTGGAAAAATGTTTATTCTTTCAGATGGAGAAGGAAAAAAAATGGAACCATTGAATTGATGGAGCTACTTGATGAAGAAATCTCTGGAATTGTGGAAGTAGCTGGAAGAGTAACAGCCAAGGCAACCATCATGTGGATGGATGTCTTATATCAGTTTAAAGAAGACTACAATCCTTTCGAACTGGAACTTTACAATGAAGATGTGAAGGTTACCAACAAGTTCCCTCAGTTTTTTCCTATTGGGTTATACAACATGAATGAACTTTGAATGTCCATATGGCTGCAAGTGAGCTACCTTGAAAACTATTAAAGAAGACCCTTCATGTTAGAGGGAAAGATTGTTATTATTTCTAATACTTAATTTGATGTTTTTAAATTTTGATTCCTTGAACTTTAGATAGTCTGATCTGCAGTTTTGGGTAAAAAGTGGAATATTGACAGTGCTTACCTAAATCTTTTTACTTTAAAAAAAAAAAAAACACCACTCCATCATATGGTCTGAATGGAAGAAAAATGCACTTTTCTTGAGGTTAGGTTTAGTGCTTATTAACAAAAGTTAAAATTACAAAAAATCATGGGAAAAATCATGGAGACCACAAATAAATAACCTAATGATATACTTCAAGAATGTAGAAGAACAAAAAGGCAAACCCAAATGCAGTAGATGGCAAGAAATGATAAAAATTGAGACAGAAATTAATAAATAGAAACTAAAAGAATGATACATAGAATTGATCAAAGAGCTGGTTCTCTGAACAAGTAAGACAGACAAACTCTTTGCTGAACTAACCAAAAGAGACAGAGAGAGGAGATGGGGGTGGGGGGGAAACCTATGTTAGGGTCTGAGTCACCTTAAACTACCTAACAAAGCTACTGACTCCCTCTCAAACCCAAATTAATAAAATTAGAGATAGAAAGGGAGTTGCTACAACAGACACCATTGAAACCGTAGTGATCACTAGGGAGTGCACAGAAAAGTTATCTTCTAAAAAAGTGGAAGAACTAGGACAAACAGATAAATTTCTAAATGCATATGTCATACCAAAATTAAAGCCAGAAGATATAGTTTAAACAGACTCATAAAAAGTAATGATACTGGGCTGGAGAGATGGCTTAGCGGCTAAGGCGCCTGCCTGCTAAGCCTAAGAACACTGGTTCCAATCTCCAGGTCCCACGTTTAGCCAGATGCAAAGTGAGGCAAGGGTGCAATGCCACACTTGACCACAAGGGGGGCGCACACATCTGGATTTCGTTCACAGCAGCTGAGAGACTGCTGGTGTGCCCATCTCTGTCTCCCTCTCCCTCTCTGTCTATCTCTCTCTGTCTCTCTCTCCAAAAATAAATAAATAATAATAAAAAAAAATTTTAAGTAATGATATTGATGCATTAATTAAAAAGTCTCCCCATGAAGAAAAAGAAAACAGGAAGATTCACTTATTGAATTCTACAAAACTTTTAAGGGGGATCTACTGTTCCACAAAATATAAAGGAAAGTAACATTGTCAAACTCCTTCTATGAAGTCAGCATTATTGTGAAACCAAGACCAGATAAAGACATACACAACAACAACAACAAAATTACAGACAAATTTTCTTCATGAACATAGGTGAAAAATTCTCAACAAGGGCTGGAGAGATGGCTTAGCAGTTAAGGCGCCTGCCTTCAAAGCCAAAGGACCCAGGTTCAATTCTCCAGGTCCTACGTAAGCCAGATGCACAAGGTGGCACATGCTTCTGGAGTTTGTTTGCAGTGGCTGGATGCCCTAGCATGCCCATTCTCTCTCTCCTCTCTTTACCTAAGCTACCTGGGACTACAAAATGAGTTCAGGTCAGCATGGGCCAGAATGAGACCCAACCTTGAAACAAACAAAACACAGAGATGTATACCAATGAAATATAAAATATCTATATAGGTATGGCCACTTAATTGTTGACAAAGGTATTTTAAACAATACCTGGAAAAAAAGACAACCAATTTAACAAATGGTGCTGGCAAATTTGAGTGTGAACCCACACAAGAATGAAATTAGATACATAGCTCTCATCTTGCATAATAATCATTCAAAGTACACAAATGAACTTAATTTTAAACCCCAAACACTGAAACTGTCCAAGGAAAACATAGGGAAAATGCCTCAAGATATAGGTATGGGCAAGAATCTTGCGAGCAGAACCCCAATAACACAGGAAATAGCCTCAATAATTGACATACAGATACCTGAAATTAAAGCTTCTACACAGAAAAGGAAACTATTACTAGTGTGAGTAGGTAGCCTATAGCCCTGTAGGTATCTTCTGCCCACTGATGTGGTACTGCTGGGTCTAGAGCACAGTAATACCACAAATGGCCCTTCCATAAACAATATATTTCAGTCATAAAGGCATCCCCTTAATGATATGCCTGCTGAACTAGTGAAGTCACCTAAGGGCTGGACATGCCCAGGCATAAATTCTTTAACTTCTCTTCCAAAAAAGGCCTCAGGGCCTTTCACTAATAAATGTCATAGTTTAGCTTTTCAGGAATTGACAAGAGTAGAAGAAACCAGGATGTCCAATTACTGGTGTTACCTGCACAGAACACAACTCCTACCCACACCCAAAAATAAACATGTGGTTTTTATCCAACCACTAAGCAGTATTTCCCCTTCTTTCTTGCTATAAACTTCCCTCCTCCAACTGATGGGGAGGGTAGATCTGAACTTAAAGCTTTGTGACCTCCTTGCTGATGCATTGCACATAAAGATCTATCTTTTGGGATGGAAAGGTGGCTTAGCAGTTAAGGAGCTTGCCTGCAAAGCCTAAGGACCTAAGTTCAAAGCACATGGTGAAACATGTCTGGAATTAATTTGCAGTGGCTAGAGGCCTTGACACAACCATTCTCTACTCTCTCTCTCTATCTTATTTGCTTATAAGTAAATAAATAAATGAATAAATACTTTTCAAAAATACCTTTTTACAAAAATCCAATGCAGAGGACTTCGGGGTAAGATGGCAGCATAAGAGCCATGCCAAACCAGATCAGGGAGGGATTTAAGCAAAACTACACTCTTCTTCGGAAAAGAGCAGAATATTTTTTTCCGGGAAACAGCAGAAAAGCGGGAGATGGCCAGAATCCCACTGTGGAGCTTGGGGCCCGACCTACGACAGCCGGGTCCATAGGGGCCCCAAGCCACCTCCCCAAACCGCTGAGCCGCCAGCACTGCCAGGAGCCATCGCGACCCCAACCCACCAGGTGTGCCTAGCAGCAGAAATAGAGACCAAAAAAGGGGACTTTCCAACCTCATCAGTCTCCTCACAGAGCCCAGAAATCGAAAAAAAAAAAAAAAAAAAAAGTCTGCTGAGCTACTGAAAGAGATACAGGGGAACAGTGTGAGCAACTACAGGCTTCCTGAACTTGCCCATCCCCCAACCATCAGAACCACGGTGAACTGCCAGCATTCAACTCCTAGCAGCAGCATATCCAGCACCTTGGAGGCAAGCTCAAGCTCTGTAGCACATCAACAGCAGCGCATCCAGCACAGCTGAGCCAAGCTCCACAGCGCAGGGAATGAGGTAGGCACTCAGCATTGGTGAGTGTGGAAGCCACACCAAAAGTTAACAAGGCCGGCTGACCAAAAAAAAAAAAAAAAAAAAAAAAACACATAGGCCTGCATTGGAAGTGCTAATCTCTCATTCCAGGTCAGGGCAGGTTATGGATTACATATTTGTGGTTGGCCTTACCATTTTCAAATAAGCTGAATATGGGCTGTTGAATATTGCTACCTGTAATACTTTTAGATTTAGAGGGCCTTTATCTTTTCCTTGTGTCATTATTGGGGGCAGGGTCTGATCCAGTTCCAGGTCAGCCTGGAACGCAAGTCAGAACAAAATCCTCTCTCTCCTAGCACCCTTAGGGATTTTAACCTTGTAAGACAGTTTCTTTTATTTCCCACACTTGTATACTCTGTGCTCATTTTAATTGATGTGTATGTTGCTCAGTTGAAGTTTAGAACTTGCCAGTAAATTGTTCCACCAGTCCACTACAATACTTGCTTAACAAGCAAACTCAACAGCTAGGATTACTTCTAAGGTTGGACTTGGGTACAAGTGCTACACTTAGCACCTTAAACTCATGTCCTGAAAGTACATAAAGGTAGATCACCACACCTAAGAACACTGCAGATAAATAGAAAACCTAAGCATCAAATCAATTCAGGATGCAAAAGTCACTACATTATAATACAAGAAATAAAAAGAATCAGGACAATGCAATCCCACCAAAAATTACAAATCCATCAGAATTGTTCACCAATGAGACTGTATTAGATGATATTCCTGACAAAGACTTCAAAAGAATGATGATATCTATATTCAAAGAAATGAAAGAAGAAATAAAGGAAGAAATGAAAGGAATCAGAGAAGAAAACAAAGGAATTAAAGAAGAAAACAAACTCTTGAAAGAGAATACAGAAAAACAGCTTAATGAAACGGAAAGTTCATTATAGGACATGAATGAGGAAATAGAAATACTGAAGAAAAACCAGGCTCAAATCCTACATCTGAAGAACACAGACAGTTAAATACAAAACTCTGTGCAAAGTCTCACCAGTAGAATGGATGAAGGAGAGGACAGAATATCTAAACTAGAAGACCAGGTGGCAGACCTAATACAGTCCAACAAAGAGAAAGACAAGCTAATAGAAAGGTATGAATGGGAACTCCAAGACATCCAGGACACTATGAAAAGATCAAACATAAGAATTCAAGGTATAGCAGAAAGGGAAAAATTTCAATCCAGAGGCTTAGTAGGGGTTTTCCACAAAATCACAGAAGAAAATTTTCCCCAAAATGGGAGAGAAATGCCTATGCAGATACAAGAAGCTTTTAGAACACCAAACAGACGAAACCTAGAAAGATCCTCTTCTCACCATGTTATAATTAAACTACTAAACACGCAAACCAAAGAAAATATATTGAAAGCAGTTAAAGAAAAAGCAAGTGACCTTCAAAAGGAAACCCATCAGGATCACAGCAGATTACTCAAAACAAACTTTAAAAGCCAGAAGGGCCTAGAGTGATGTATTCCAAGTTCTAAAAGATAAAAACTGTCAACCAAGATTACTTTATTCTGCAAAGCTATCTATCCAAATTGATGGAGAAATGAGGACATTCCACAACAAACACAGGCTAAAGAAATTTATGGCAACTAAACCAGCCCTACATAAAATACTTACAGGAATCATTCACGCTGAAGAGAAAGCAAAACACACACAGCAGGAAATAGGAAAAAATAAACCATACTCAAATAACAGTTAAAACAAGTGAGTAAAGTGAAAACAGGAAGAACTACAAAATAAGAAAAATGGTGAGAATAAATACATGTCTTTCAATAATAACTCTTAATATCAATGGCCTTAAGGCCCCAACCAAAAGACACAGACTTGCAGACTGGATTAAAAAGCAGAATCCTACCATCTGGTGCCTCCAGGAAACTCATCTCTCAATAAAAGATAGAAACCTTCTTAGGGTGAAAGGTTGGAAAAAGGTATTTCAAGCAAATGGCCTTAGGAAACAGGCAGGGGATGCCATCCTAATTTCTGACAGGATAGACTTCAAACCAACATTAGTGAGGAAAGATAAAGAAGGTCACTTTATACTTATTAAAGGAACACTCCAACAGGATGACATTGCAATCCTAAACATATATGCTCCTAAGGGGGGGGGCTCCCAATTTCATCAAACAAACACTATTAGACTTAAGGTCAGAGATAACTCCCAACACAATAGTAGGGGGTGACTTCAATACCCCACTCTCATCACTTGACAGGTCTACCTGCAAAAAGTAAACAGAGAGACATCTGCTTTAAATGATATCATGAAACAAATGGACCTAACAGATATATACAGAACATTCCATCCAAATGCTGCAGAATACACGTTTTTCTCAGCAGCACATGGGACATTCTCTAAAATAGACCATATAATAGGACACAAATCAAATCTTAACAAATACAGGAAAATTGAAATAATCCCTTGTATGCTATATCTGACCACAACGGAATTAAACTGCAAATCAGCAACAAGAAAAACTACAGAGCATACAGAAATTCATGGAGACTAAACAGTATATTATTGAACAATGTATGCGTCATTGAAGAAATTAAAAAGGAAATAAAGAAATTCATAGAATCAAACATACCAAAACCTTTGGGACACAAGGAAGGCAGCCCTACGAAGGAAATTTATAGCACTAAGTGCCTATAATTAAGAAATTAGATGCTGGGCGTGGTGGCGCATGCCTTTAATCCCAGCACTTGGGAGGAAGAGGTAGGAGGATCGCCGTGACTTCGAGGGCACCCTGAGACTACGTAGCTAATTCCAGGTCAGCCTGGACCAGAGTGACACCCTACCTTGAAAAAATAAAAAAAATAAAAAAGAAATTAGAGAGTTCATAACTAAACAATTTAATGCTTCACCTTAAGGCCTTGGAAAGAGAAGAACGAGGCAAACCAAAAATCAGTAGACGTGAAGAAAGAATAAAGGTTAGGGCAAAAATTAACGAAATGGAAACCAAAAAAACAATCAAAAAAATCAATGAAACACAGAGTAATGTGGAGGAAGCCAGCATCACCCTGATACCCAAACCAGACAAAGACAGATCAAAAAAAGAAAATTACAGACCAATGTCCCTCATGAACATAAATGCAAAAATTCTCAGCAAAATACTGGCAAACAGAATACAAGAATATATCAGAAAGATTATTCACCCTGACCAAGTAGGCTTTATCCCAGAGATGCAGGGATGGTTCAACATATGCAAATCCATAAATGTAATACACCATATAAATGGTCTGAAGGACAAAAATCACATGGTCATCTCAATAGATGCAGAAAAGGCATTTGACAAAATCCAACACCCCTTCATGGAGAAAGTATTACAGAAACTGGGAATAGAAGGAATATATCTCAACATAATAAAAATTATTTATGACAAACCTACAACCAACATAATACTAAATGGGGAAAAACTTGAAGCTTTTCCTCTAAATTCAGGAACAAGACAAGGGTGTACACTTTCTCCACTTCTATTTAATATAGTACTGGAAGTATGAGCCATAGCAATAAGGCAAGAGACACTCATAAAGGGTTACAAATCGGAAGGGAAGAGATCAAATTATCATTATTTGCAGACGGTATGATTCTATACCTAACAGACCCTAAAGACTCTACCTGCAAACTGTTAGAGCTGATAAACACTTTTAGCAATGTAGCAGGATATAAAATAAACACATAGAAATCAGTAGCTTTTCTACACACTAACAACAAACATGAAGAGGATGAAATCAGGGAATCTCTCCCATTCACAATTGCCTCAAAACAAACAAACAAACAAAAAACAAACCTTGGAATAAACTTAACCAAGGAAGTGAAGGATCTCTACAATGAGAACTTAAAAAAACCCGAGCAACAAATTGCAGAAGACACAGGAAATGGAAAGACATCCCATGCCCCTGGATTGGAAGAATCAATATTGTGAAAATGTCAATCTTACCAAAAGCAATCTACACATTTAATGCGATCCCCATTAAAATCCCAATAGCATTCTTCATAGAAGTAGAAAAAACAATCCTAAAATTCATCTGGAAACAAAAAAAACCTCGAATAGCCAAAACAATTTTGAGCAACAAAAATCAGGCTGGTGGTATTATCATACCTGATTTTAAGTTATATTATAAAGCCAAAGTAACAAAAACAGCATGGCACAAGGACAGATAGGTAAATCAATGGAACAGAATAGAAGACCCAAATATTAATCCAGGTAGCTATAGTCACCTAATTTTTGACAAAAATGCCAAAAATATTCATTGGAGAAAAGATAAACTGGTGCTGGGAAAACTGGACATCTGTATGTAAAAGGATAAAAATAGATCCTTGTCTCTCTCCATGTACAAGAGTCAAGTCCAAATGGATCATGGACCTTAATATCAGACCTGAAACTCTGAAACTACTAGAGGAAAAGGTAGGGGAAACCCTTCAACACATTGGCCTAGGCAAGGACTTTCTGAATATAACCGCAATTGTTCAAGGAATAAAACCACTAATCAACCACTGGGACCTCATGAAATTACAAACCTTTTATACAGCAAAGGACACTGTGAATAGAGCAAAAAGACAACCTACAGAATGGGAGAAAATCTTTGCCAGCTATACATCTGACAGAGGATTAATATCCAGAATATACAAAGAACTCAAAAAACAGAATAATAAGAATTCAAACAACCCAGTTAAAAAAAAATGGGCTATGGAACTAAATAGAGAATTTACAGAAGATGAAATACAGATGGCATATAAACATTTAAAAAAGTGTTCCACATCCTTAGCCATCAGGGAGATGCAAATTAAAACCACTTTGAGATTCCATTTCACTCCTGTCAGAATGGCTACCATCAAGAAAACAAATGACAATAAGTGTTGGCGTGGATGCGGAAAAAGAGGAACACTTCTACACTGTTGGTGGGAATGTAATCTGGTCTAGCCATTGTGGAAATCAGTGTGGAGGTTCTTGTGAGAGCTAGAAATAGATTTACCATATGATCCAGCTATAGCACTCCTAGGCATATATCCAGAGGACTCTTCTCACTGCCTTAGAGATACTTGCAAAACCATGTTTGTTGCTGCTCTATTCACAATAGCTAGGAAATGGAACCAGCCTAGATGTCCCTCCACAGATGAATATATAATAAAGATGTGGTACATTTACACAATGGAGTTCTATTCAGTGGTAAAGAAAAATGAAATTATGAAATTTGCAGGGAAATGGATGGATCTGGAAAGGATTATATTAAGTGAGGTAACCCAGGCTCAGAAAGCCAAATGTCACATGTTCTCTCTCATATGTGGATCCTAGCTACAAATGTATAGATTGTGTGTGAACTGGAACCAAAAATACGTGCCAGGAACCAGTAAGCTGGTAAAAGGCTATAAGGGAGGCAGGAGAGGGAAGGATTTAAGTGTATGGTATTGTACATATGTAAGTAGAAGAACTGATTACAGGGAGGGGAATGGCCTAAGCGAGGCCATGGGAAGAGAATGCATAAAAGAAGGGCATGGAGAGGGTCAATCAAAATTCAAGATAGTGTGAATAAGGCTTATGTCAACCTACACTTTTGAATAATGGCACATCCAGAAGCTGTAGACTGTTACTAGAAAATTTTCAGTGCCTGGGATAGGATACCTTCCAGTGAGTTGTTGGCCAAGGAGGTCCCGGTAGCCTCCAAGACATTAAAGGCTATTGCCAAAGCCCTTGGTTGCCCTTGAGAAACAGATGGTAAGACCCTATTGCTGAAGACATCTCTTGCCTGAGAAGCAAGGTCACTGAGAAAGGAAGCTGGTGCTGAGCAGAAAACCTTCTCCTTGTAGACCAGCCAACTGAAAGCTGGAAAAAAGATGCACTGCATGCAGCCGTATGGGAGACAGAAATCATCAGCAGTGAAAAGAGTGGACACTGGAAAATTCAAGTTTGGCCATACAGGCACAATGACTGAAGAGGTGCAATAGTGGCATGTCTGCTCTTGGGGTAACCAACTGCTCCCTAACTGGACTGAAGGCCCTCTCTATGGGAGGCAATACATACCTGGTACTGAAAAACCTAAGCAAAAGTCTATGGCAGGGGAGGTCATGAGCCTTAAGGGTATAAAGCCTGCTCTTGTCTGGTTAAATGTATATATTACTCCCACCAAGCTGCCCTGAAAGCACTACACTTAATGTTCATATTCACATATTAATGCTACTCTCACTTCTGGTTAGAGAAGCTTCTCTTTTCAGATGGCGATGACCACTGGGATGACCCAAAAGGCAACATAGTGCTGAGAAGTAGGGATGGAGGAGTGCCCAGCACTGAAACACCTCTGACACACCCTCCAAGGCTCAGGGACCATTGCGGAAAAGGTGGCAGAAAGAATGTAAGACCCAAAGGAAGGGTATGACTCTTTACAATGCAACTGCCCAGACAGAAATTGGCCTCGATATCCATGACCTTGCAGTGCCTAGCAATACCTTCGCAAGACGCTCATAATAGAAGAAAAAGATTATGACATCAAATTAAAAGAGACTAATGGAGAGAGGGAGGATATACAATGGAGATTGGAGTACTAAAGGGGAATGCGGGGAGGGGAAGGAAATATCATGCTTTTTGTGTATGTAAGTATAGAAGTTGTCAATATAAAAAATCCAATGCAACAGTACTGGATTCTATACACAGCTCACAAGGAACATTTGCTTGATAACATGGCCCATAAAATATAATCCCAGTTCATTTCATCTTCATGGAAGCTATCACTGTCCCCTAAAGTACACACCTTCCACAATACTATCACTCTTCCTCAGGGATAGCTCCTTTCTGGAATGTGTCATTTTATTTTATTTATTTTATTTTTTGGTTTTTGAAGGTAGTCCTCTAGCCCAGGCTAAACCTGGAATTCACTATAAAATCTTACGCAGGCCTTGAACTCACATCAATCCTCCTACCTTGTCCTCCTCAGTGCTGTGATTCAAAGAGTATACCACCAAGTCCAAGATAGAAGAGAGAGAGAGAGAGAGAGAGAGAGAGAACATGAATGGGCAGATTCATATCACTGAGATTTGTTATGAATTTTAACTATTGGTTTCAACATATATAAGTCTGCCTTTTAACAAGGAAAGAAGTTAGTATTCTCTCTTAAAACTCCAAAAGGAAGGGCTGGAGAGATGGCTTAGCGGCTAAGGCGCCTGCCTGCTAAGCCTAAGAAAGCTGGTTCCAATGTCCAGCGGTTCCAATCTCCAGGTCCCACGTTTAGCCAGATGCAAAGTGACGCAAGGACGCAATGCCGCACTTGCCCACAAGGGGGTGCACGCATCTGGACTTCGTTCACAGCAGATGAGAGACTGCTGGCGCGCCCATCTCTGTCTCCCTCTCTGTCTATCTCTCTCTCCAAAAATAAATAAAAAATAAAAAAAAATTAAAAAAAAAACTCCAAAAGGAAAACTAAAACTATAGAGACCAACAATAAGCAAATAAAAACAAAGCATGTGGGTTAACTCTTCTAGTCCACTAAGAACCAGCTGCCACACTAGAAAAATTATCATTGTTAACATAAAAATTAGTAATGAGAAAAATTCCTATTCCAAGCAACTTTAATCAGTTGTGTGGAAAATACCTCCTACTTGGGAGCTTGTAGCTTAGAAAGACAATGTGGTTATCTATACCAAAATCCAAAAATTATATCAAACCACTGAAATCAATAAAGGAACTTAGCAAGGTGGCTCAATATAGGATTAATATATCAAAACAAACTGTAATTCTATATACTTACAGCAAAAATTTAGACAATATAACATCAAATACCTGGTCTTCAGAAAGTAACACTAGTAATATGAAAAAAAAATAGCACAGGGCAGGAGAGATGGCTTAGCAGTTAAGGCACTTGCCTACAAAGCCTGACAGCCTGAGTTTGATTCCCCAGTATCCATATAAAGCCAGAGGCACAAAGTAGCGTGTACATCTGGAGTTTGTATGCAGTGGCAAGAGACCCTGATGCACCCATTCATTCCCCTCTCTCTCTCTCTCTCTCTCTCTCTCTCTCTCTCTCCCCTTACAAATGAATTAATAAACACTCAGCACAAACTGCGGAAGATGTATTTTTCCTATATATGATGGCTAAGAAGATTACTTTCTAGAATATATGTTAACTTCAAAAGCTCAAATGGCAAACAACTCAATCAAAAATGAGAAGCAATGCTAATTAATGCTAAAATGACTGGGGGAAAGTTTAAGCAGAGAAAAAAATAATTGCACAACCTCAAAATCTTCTCAAGTATGCCATGGTTAAAAAGGAAAAATTCTTAAGTTTGGAATCCTGTCAAGTGCCTCCTTGGCCAGGTGATCTCAGTAGTAGTAGCTGACATCATGCTCCATGGTATTCTCTGTGATAGTTTTCCCAATGATGACTCATCATTGTCTAGTCACGTGAAAACACCAGGCAAACCGAGAGAGAAGCATTTCACAAAATTGATGAGCAATGCTCTGCAAAAATGTCAAGGTCATGAAAAACAAGAAAACTACAGGACTACCACAAACTGCTACAGGGCTATTACAACTATCTGCAATGTAAACTGTCTTGAACCATATCCTGGAACACAAAAGAGGATAATAGTGGGGAAATTGGTAAAATCTGAGTAAGTTGCACACTTTAATAGACTTGTAACAAAGTTAATTATCAGTGTTAATAACTATTCTATGGAATGTAAGATGTTAACATAGCAAAGTATGGGTAAACTGTATTTGGAAAGTATCAATATCATTTTTTACAATTTCCACAAATCAAAAATAGCAAAAATTATTTTGAAAATGAACTGACTGGTGCATTCATGACCTCACAGTGGTTGCCACTATCCTAACAAGGTCTGCACAATTCTGAGCTCATCAACAGTTCGACACAGAAGACAGAGAAAGACAAAAAGAATGAAACATAGAAACAAACAAAGGAAAAAGCAGGGTGCTCAATGGAGGGGGAGGGGGAGAGGGAACAAAAGAGGGTAATAGGACAGGAATATGATCAAATTACAGTGTGTTCATGAGTCAAAATTCTCAATAAGGGGGCTAGAGAAATGGCTTAGCAGTTAAGGTATTTGCCTGTGAAGCCAAAGGATCCCGGTTCAATTCTCCAGGACCCACGTAAGCCAGATGCACAATGGACACAAACGTCTGGAGTTCGTTTGCAGTGGCTAGAGGCTCTTGCGTGCCCATTCTCACTCACTCACTCTCTCTCCCTCTCTCTGTTTCTAATAAATAAATAAAAAAAAAAAAAAAAAAAAGATGCCTGGAGTTGTACCAGAGCTGCTCAGCTGGTCCTGTTTAAAAAAAAAAAAAAAGGATAAAGACCTCTTCTAAAAGAAAAAAAAAAAAACCACAACCACAAATATATGGATAGTTGCTGCATCTGATTAATAATTAGGAAAATGAATTAAATGATGATGTAATTTTTAACACATTTTGGTGGCAAAAACTAAAGGATGTGACAATGCCAAGTGTTGCTAAGAATGAAGGGATGGAAACACTCATACTTATGTTGGGTGTGTGTATGAATATGTACATGCCATGGTGTGTGTGCGGATGTCAGGGAACAACCTCAATGTATTGGTTCTTGCTTTCCACCCTGTTTGGGACAAGGTCGCTCTTGTTTTGTTGTGGCATGAGCTCTGGGATTCACTGGAATCTGCCTCTCATTGCTGAAGGCACATAGGGATTACAAGCACATGTATCTACTTGCATCTAGCTTTAAGTGGGTTCTGGAGATCTGAACTTCAGTTATTAGGTTTGTGTACCAGTGCTTTTAACCCGTGAAGTAACTCCCTAGCTCTTCTCCTTTTTTGTATTGTTTAGTTTTGGTTTTGTTTGTATTTTTGTTTGAGACAGAGTTCTTCTAATACCCCAGGCTAGCATGGAAGTTGTTACATAGACCAAGCCAGCCTTGATCTACTGATTCTCCTGCCTCAGCCTCCAAAGTGCTGGGAATGCAGGTGTGTACCACTATGCCTAGCTTATAATCCTCTAGTCTACTTTAGCAACTCTGGAAAATGGCCTGGCCACAAAATTATAAAGTTAACGACTAGGGATATAACTCAGTGGTACAATGCTTACCCAGCATATCAAAACATTGGGTTTGATTAACAGCATGATAAACATAAAGTTGGAAAGTTAAATATGCCTACATGTATGATCCAGTAAGTTACTCGTAAGTAAAGTCTAGATAAACTTTGGTGAACATCAAAATGTTTATGAGAAAACATTGTTTTTAATAGCAAAACTTTCAGGTCAACCCAAGTGTCCATTACTAAATAACAAAATTATGACACAGTTAAGAAATGGAAATAATATGCATTAAGATGAGTAAAATATAAGAAAGAATTTAGAGACATGTTAAATTAAAAATCCAACTCACTGAATATATTTAATTCATTTTTAATTATCCTGGGTGATTTGGAAGTGAAAAAGCTTTTGAGAAAAGGGAATATTTTTAGAATTATTTATTTATTTATATTATTAAGAATAGACTTTGTATGAATACATCATATGTTGGTACCATCTTTTCCCTCCTCCCTGTCGCCATTCCCCTGGGGGACCTCCTCAGTGGGTGCAGCAGTCAGTTATTGGGGGGAGGTAATGCCTCCTCCTATGGGCATGATGTCCCAACCTGTGGCTCTTATAATCTTTCTGGCCCCTTTTCCACAAAATTCCCTGAGCCTTGGTGGGTGTGTTTTAAGTCTACTTCAGTGATGAGCTTTTAGGAGCCTCTGGATTTCTGCTTTGGTATGTGTAACTGGAATCAATCCAGGTGTCCACCACTGAATGAGTAGATAGTGAAGTTGTGGTATGTATATACAATGTAATTCTACTCCGCAGTAAGAAAAAAAAAATGGATCAACTTAGAACATAGATCATACTCAGTGAACACACACAATCACACAAAGACAAACGCCACATGTTCTCACTCATCTGTGGTCCCTAACCTGGATCAGCTTGAGTTGCTGGCATATCAGATAGGCAACTTGAGGCCCAGACAATAGGGATAGAATGGTTTGGGGGGAGGGGAAAGGGAAGTTGGTGGGGAATAAAAACAAAACTAAACCCCAAATGAACTGGTACCATAGAAACCTTTCTCCTTGAAGGTAGACTAAAAGATATAACCCTCAGTAGTAGTATGAGGGAGCGTCTGAAAAGAAGGCCCTAAAGAGGGTGGGATGAAGGCTAACCTTAAAAAATTTTGGCTCTGACCTGTAACTCCCAGTACCAGAAATCAGTGCTACCCACATAGAGATAGTTATTGGGGAGTCCTACGAAGTTCCAAAATAAGACAGACTTCTGTCAAAGCATTTGATTACCTGCCTGAGGTAAAAAGTAAAACCCTATCGCTGAAGACACCATATACTGCCAACACAGAACAGAGACAGACCTGGCTGGAATCAGAAGGGACTATCTATTGATAGGAGAAATTGTAATAGTAACAGTCCTGAAAATTGGCCTGGTTTCCTTAAAGAAAATAGACACACCAAACAGTCAAATATTAATATGCTCAGCCACTTGTTTCTTTTCACTACGTGGTCTTTAAATGTCAGCCTACAACTAGGCTAAGCATAGGCCACACATTCTTGTGCAATTAGCTTTTCAGACATCTCTTAAGTAAATGCTTCCATGTATACTGATCCATGCTGTAAAGTTGACACAGATAAAATGGAGTCATATCCCTGAGGACGTAACTGTACAAAGTATGGCAATGACACTGTGTGTAGAAATGCACAGTGTCTTTAGCTGTATACTTTTCACATCATTTTCTATAATTAGGAGTAGAATTCAAGCACTCTTCTTTTAGCACAATATTATAACAATGAGTCAACAAGGAATGTGGACATTGGGGAAAATGTCTTAACAGCGAAAACATGACTGAACGGAGAATAAGTATTTTGTCAACAATGGTAGTTTTGGATTGTAGGAGGTTTTGTTTGCTTTTGAGATAGGGTCTTGCTTTGAACTCACTATGTGGTTGAAGCTAGCCTCAAACTCCTGATACTCCTGCCTTCAAGCCTGGCACAGCAACGGTTTAACATTACCAAATGATTTTTTGGAAGACCTTGAAGCATGAGAGGGAATCAGTGACACCCCAAAGGGAGCATCATAGAGGCTGAACACTGCATTGGCCATGTTTGAGAAGGCTGGCAGGAGCTCAACTTCTTGCGCACTAGTATTTTTCAAGCAGATGCCTAAGGATTGTGGTAGAGACACTGACTTTGGCAGAAGTGTTGATGGCTGCATACAGTGCTCCTCCATCCTTCAGAGAGGAACCAGTTAAGAATGGACCAGAACAATTCTCCTCCATTCCTGTGACTTTGCTCTACTTGGACCAAGATGCTCTCAGAGTACAAGATAGTCTTTTCTAAAGCTGACCCTTATAGGCCACCAGGTGGAGCCCAATAGCCAAAAAAAGAGCCCCCTCCTCAGCCTGATTTGCTATAGCCATGTCCCAGAAAAGGACTTCAAAAAGTTCACAGCACCATATCAGTAGGTCACTCCTTCAGAAGAAGATTCCTTAAATAATTAATCAGTTCAAAGGATGTAAAATGGTACTCTTTGAAGGGAGGAATGGTGGCAGAAAGGTGTTTTTCCATTTAATAATTTTGTAAGCAATGCCTCTATAACAAACAGATTTCTCCTTTTTGCTTTTTCTATCAACCTGGTCACTATTTCACTTTCCTGCTATGTTACAATAACTTAAAATTCGACACTTTTTATACATATCTAGCCCCTAAAGAAATACAGTACCGGGCTGGAGAGATAGCTTACTGGTTAAGGCTCTTGCCTGCAAAGCCAAAGGACACAGGCTCGATTCCCCAGGACCCACATAAGCCAGTCTCACAAGGTGGCGAATGTATCTGAAGTTCATCTGCAGTGGCTAGATCCCCTGGTGCATCCATTTTCTCCCTCCCACTCTCTCTCTCTCCCTTATCTCTGCCTCTTTCTCGCTCTCAAAATAAATTCATAAATAAAATAAAATATTAAAAAAATAAATGCCGTACCTTCAAAACTGAAAAAAAAAGTCTGCTTCCATCAGTCAACAGATGTTGTCTGAGGACTGGTCCTAAAATGCAAAGCTAGGAGATAAAGATGCTGGAGCAGACGCTGCCCACTTGCTTCCTTCTCCATCACATACCCAGTGATCACAACTTCTCTTCCTTTGCTTCCATCTTGCAGCCACAGGCTGCATTTCACCCTACTGTCCTTTACTCATTAAAACTAGCAGAACTGCAACCCATTCTCAACTTCTTATTTCAACAGTGTCCCATTAAGCCTAGGCAATTCCAAGTTCAACCAAAAATTCCTCATCTTTGTAACACCTTCATGGACCTATTCCATGGCTAGATAGCATTATATATCAGTGTGCTCTAGGCCAATTCCTGTCCCATACTCTCAGCTTTCAGAGTTACCAAGAAACAATATGCTTCTCACAGTACCTGTGTAAAACATTTCCATTTCTTTCAAGATTGATCCTTACAGCCGGGCGTGGTGGCGCACGCCTCTAATCCCTGCACTTGGGAGGCAGAGGTAGGAGGATCGCTGTGAGTTCAAGGCCACCCTGAGAATACAGAGTGAATTCCAGGTCAGCCTGGGCTAGAGTGAGACCCTACCTAAAACCTCCCCACCCCCCTCAAAAAGATTTATCCTTACATATTCAAGAAGGAACCATAGCAAATCTAGGAGAAAGAGGCTGTGATATCTTCATGCTCACAACATCCTAGAAGGAAAAGCTGAGACAGAGAGTTTTAGATTTTTACAGCACATTTAACGAAGGTCTGAGAACCGAAAGCGTGAAGGCCACTACAAGTGTTTCTAAAGGGAATGATGACTTAAAAGGGTTGGGAAGTTCCTAAAACTGTAAAGGTCAGGGCAGAAATTAACAAAATGGAAACCAAACAACAATCAAAAAAATCAATGAAACAAAGAGTTGGTTCTTTGAAAGGATAAACAAGATTGACAAACCCTTAGCAAATCTGACCAAAAGAAAGAGAGAAGAGACAAAAATTGATAAAATTAGAGATGAAAAAGGCAACATCACAACAGATACCAAAGAAATTAAGAAAATCATACGGACATACTTTAAGAATATATATGCCTCTAAGTTTGAAAACCTGAAAAAAATGGATGATTTCCTTGATTCATATGACCTATCAAAATTAAATCAAGATGAGATAAACCATTTAAAAAGACCTATAACAACCACAGAGATCCAAGCAATTATAAAAAGTCTACCAACTAAAAAAAGCCCAGGCCCAGATGGATTCACTGCTGAATTTTACCAGACATTCCTGGAAGATCTAACACCAATGCTTCTCAAACTTTTCCATAAAATAGAAAAGGAAGAAATTCTACCAAAATCCTTCTATGAAGCCAGCATCACCCTGATACCCAAACCAGACAAAGACAGATCAAAAAAAGAAAATTACAGACCAATGTCCCTCATGAACATAGATGCAAAAATTCTCAGCAAAATACTGGCAAACAGAATACAAGAATATATCAGAAAGATTATTCACCCTGACCAAGTAGGCTTTATCCCAGAGATGCAGGGATGGTTCAACATACGCAAATCCATAAATGTAATACACCATATAAATGGTCTGAAGGACAAAAATCACATGGTCATCTCAATAGATGCAGAAAAGGCATTTGACAAAATCCAACACCCCTTCATAGTGAAAGTATTACAGAAACTGGGAATAGAAGGAACATATCTCAACATAATAAAAGCTATTTATGACAAACCTACAGCCAACATAATACTAAATGGGGAAAAACTTGAAGCTTTTCCTCTAAATTCAGTAACAAGACAAGGGTGTCCACTTTCCCCACTACTATTTAATATAGTACTGGAAGTCTTAGCCATAGCAATAAGGCAAGAGACACTCATAAAAGGGATACAAATCTGAAGGGAAGAGATCAAATTATCATTATTTGCAGACGATATGATTCTGTACATAACAGACCCTAAAGACTCTTCCAGTAAACTGTTAGAGCTGAAAAATACTTTTAGCAACGTAACAGGATACAAAATAAACACACAGAAATCAGTAGCTTTTCTATACACTAACAACAAACGTGCAGAGGATGAAATCAGGGAATCTCTCCCATTCACAATTACCTAAAAAAAAAAAAAAGTACCTTGGAATAAACTTAATCAAGGAAGTGAAGGATCTCTACAATGAGAACTTTAAAAAACTTGAGTGACAAGGTGCTAAAGACACAAGCAAATGGAAAGACATCCCATGCTCCTGGATTGGAAGAATCAATATTGTGAAAATGTCAATCTTACCAAAAGCAATCGACACATTTAATGTGATCCCATTAAAATCCCAATAGCATTCTTCACAGAAATAGAAAAAACAATCCTAAAATTCATCTGGAAACACAACAGACCTCGAACAGCCAAAACAATTTTGCGCAACAAAAATCAGACTGGTGGTATTACCATACCCGATTTTAAGTTATATTACAAAGCCATAGTAACAAAAACAGCATGTACTGGCAGAAGGACAGACAGGTAGATCAATGGAACAGAATAGAAGACCCAAATATCAATCCAGGCAGCTACAGCCACCTGATTTTTGACAAAAATGCCAAAATTAATCATTGGAGAAAAGATAACCTCTTTAACAAGTGGTGCTGGAAAAACTGGACATCTATATGTAAAAGGATAAACATAGATCCTTGTCTCTCTCCATGTACAAGAGTCAAGTCCAAATGGATCAGGGACCTTAATATCAGACCTGAAACTCTGAAACAGCTACAGGAAAAGGTAGGGGAAACCCTTCAACACATTGGCATGGGCAAGGACTTTCTGAATATAACTCCAATTGCTCAGGGAATAAAACTACTAATCAATCACTGGGATCTTATGAAACTACAAAGCTTTTGTACAGCAAAGGACACTGTGAATAGAGCAAAAAGACAACCTACAGAATGGGAGAAAATCTTTGCCAGCTATATATCTGACAGAGGATTAATATCCAGAATATACAAAGAACTCAAAAAACAGAATAATAAGAATTCAAACAACCCAGTTAAAAAATGGACTATGGAACTAAATAAAGAATTCACAGAAGATGAAATACAGATGGCATATAAACATCTAAAAAAGTGTTCCACATCCTTAGCCATTAGGGAGATGCAAATTAAAACCACGTTGAGATTCCATTTCACTCCTGTCAGAATGGCTACCATCAAGAAAACAAATGACAATAAGTGTTGGCGTGGATGCGGAAAAAGAGGAACACTTCTACTGTTGGTGGGAATGTAATCTGGTGCAGCCATTGTGGAAATCAGTGTGGAGGTTCTTCAGACAGCTAGAAATAGATTTACCATATGATCCAGCTATAGCACTCCTAGACATATATCCAGAGGACTCTTCTCACTGCCTTAGAGATACTTGCAAAACCATGTTTGTTGCTGCTCTATTCACAATAGCTAGGAAATGGAAGCAGCCTAGATGTCCCTCCACAGATGAATGGATAATAAAGATGTGGTACATTTACACAATGGAGTTCTACTCAGTGGTAAAGAAAAATGAAATTATGAAATTTGCAGGGAAATGGATGGATCTGGAAAGGATTATACTAAATGAGGTAACCCAGGCCCAGAAAGCCAAATGTCACATGTTCTCTCTCATATGTGGATCCTAGCTACAAATGTATAGACTTGTGTGTGAACTGGAACCAAAAATAGGTACCAGAAACCAGTAAGCTGGTAAAAGGCTATAAGGGAGGGAGGAAAGGGAAGGACTTAAGTGTATGGTATTGCACATATGTAAGTAGAAGAACTGATTACAGGGAGGGGAATGGCCTAAGCGAGGCCATGGGAAGAAAATGCATAAAAGAAGGGCATGGGGAGGGTCAATCTAAATTCAAGATATTGTGAATAAGACTAATAATGGCACATCTAGAAGCTGTAGACTGTTACTAGAAAATTTTTAGTACCTGGGATGGGATACCTTCCAGTGAGTTGTTGGCCAAGGAGGTCCCTGTAGCTTCCAAAACATTAAAGGCTATTGCCAAAGCCCTTGGTTGCCCTTGAGAAACAGATAGTAAGACCCTATTGCTGAAGACATCTCTTGCCTGAGAGGCAAGGTCACTGAGAAAGCAAGCTGGTGTGGAGCAGAAAACCTTCTCCCTGTAGACCAGCCAACTGAAAGCTGGAAAAAGCTGCACTGCATGCAGCTTATGGGAAACAGAAGTCATCAGCAGTGCAAACAGTGGACGCTGAATATTCAAGTTTGGCCTGACAGGCCCAATGACTGAACGGGTGCAATAGTGGTATGTCTTCTCTTGGGGTAACCAACTGCTCCATAATTGGACTGAAGGCCCTCTCTATGGGAGGGAATACATACCTGGTACTGAAAAAACCTAAGCAAAAGTCTATGGCAGGGAAGGTCATGAGCCTTAGGGGTATAAAGCATGCTCTTGTCTGACTAAATGTATATATTATTCCCACCAAGCTGCCCTGATAATACTACACTTCATGTTCATATTCACATATTAATGCTACTCTCACTTCTGTTTAGAGAAACTTCTCTGTTCAGATGGCGATGACCACTGGGATGACCCAAAAGGCAACATAGTGCTGAGAAGTAGGGATGGAGGAGTGCCCAGCACTTAAACACCTCTGTCACCCCCTCCAAGGCTCAGAGACCATTGCGGAAGAGGGGGCGGATATAATGGAAGAGCCAAAGGAAGGGTATGACCTCTTACAATGCAACTGCCCAGACAGAAATTGGCCTCGATATCCATGACCTTGCAGTGCCTAGCAATACCTCCGCAAGACTCTCAAAATAGAAGAAAAAGATGATGTCATCAAATTAAAAGAGAGACTAATGGAGAGAGGGAGGGGATATGATGGAGATTGGACTTCTAAAGTGGAATGGGGGTAGGAGAGGGAAATATCAGGTGGGTTTTTTGTACGTAAGTATAAAAGTTGTCAGTAAAAAAATAATAATTAAAAAAAAGTAACTGCAAAAAAAAAAAAAAAAAAAAAGAAAGAAAAAAAAGAAAAAGAACCTTGACAATTACAGGATTCCAAAACTGTAACGGTCTTTGGGCTTCTCTTGAATTGAGGGACTGAAGTGTCACAGCAGGTGCCAGAGAAGCAAAGCTACAGCACAAAGGAGCTAAGAGCAATGGCCTCCTTCTGAATCCCTCCAAACCTCCTGATGTCATACAGTCTATGCATGTTTACAACACTTTTTTATTAAATATTTGTAAATTGTGTGCTGTTATCGAGCATTGATTCTGAAGTCCTACAGCTTTGGTTCTCACTATTTTCTGCTCCAAAGTACTCCTCCTATACTTTTCTAGCTTGATTCATGATGTAACTCCTCGTGAACCTAGCTCCAGACCTTGGGGTCACTTTCATTTCCATCTACTTCACTGACAAGCCTTGTGCTAAAGTATCTTTGATCAAAAGGAGCTCATAGCCAAGGAAAATACTTAAATAAGCAGTTGCAATCCAAATATATCAGAGGGTGAGTAGTGGAGTCACTAGAAGGTGTAGAAGTACCAGAAGGAGACCTGGGAGTCAGGGAACACTTTCTGAGTGGACACTTGAGTTGAAATTAAAAGTTGTGCTGGAGAGATGGCTTAGCAGTTAAGGTGCTTGCCTACAAAGCCTAAGGACCCAGGTTTGATTTCCCAGTACCCATGGAAAGACAGATGCACAAGGTGGCACATGCATCTGGAGTTTGTTTGCAGTGGTGGGAGGCTCTGGTGCGCCCATTCTCTCTCATAAATAAATAAATAAATAAATAAATAAATAAATAAATAAATAAATAAATAGATAGTTGATTATTTCTCCAGGGAATTACTGGAAAGGAAAGAAAGTCACTGCAAAAGGCTGGATCTATGAACAAAATGAAGGGTATAGAGAAAGTCAAGGCTGCTGTCAAGACACTGAGATTAAGCTATGACCAGCATCTCTCTTGCTCCCCTCACCTAAGTAGAAGGCCTGGAGTTCTGTTCATCTAAGATTCTACCTTCTCCTTCATGTCCCATTTTTAATCTGTCATCACATCTTAAGAGAAATTACCTTCTTCACTTTCCCTGAATTTTTTTTCATTCTTGTTTCCTCCCCTGCAGCTCCTTTGTTTCAAGTTCTCCCATGTCGTTGGTCTTTATGAAACAGCCTATAATAGCTCTGGGTGTCTCACTGCCAGTCATGTCTCTTCCCATCTTCTGTACTAGTCCAAGAGCTCTTTTAGCAAAAAAGCCCTCTGTTTTCCAAGAAATTATCTTGGACTTCTCCCTTTTGCCATCTCCTCTAAACTTCCAGAAAATTATTTTATTCTTGTGGAAGAACTTATGGCATTCTGCTTTGTAATAAAGTGGAAGCTCAAAAATGAAAGGCCACTCAATTCCTCTGCTTTATCCATACTCCTCCCCAGAGGACTGAGTCCACAGTCCTACCACTGGGCAGGGACCATAGGAGCCTGGACCTCTGAATTTGCTTAAAACTACTGGCTGGGAGAACACCTGTCTTAAGCTAATAAGATATCCTGTCCCACGAATTCTGTGTTGTGATGCAAACTTCAGTATGTGACCTGCAGAAGACCAGCCTGTCTTCAGCCTGCTGTGAGGTGGCTGGAGACAAAAGCTGAACAGCTCAGCTTGTGAGCAGAATGATGGCTGTACTGGTCAAAGTGCTTGATAGAAAAGTTTTAGTTCTTGGCTGCCTTGTTAGTTCTGAGTTTCTCATCACCTTCCCTTCCTCCATGTCCTGCCCTGGGCTTTAAGAGGACCACCAGCTTCTCATAGTAATCCCACTTTACTGAAATTAGCCCAAGTTGAAGTCCATTTCTCAGAATCCAGTTATCCCTATGTCACATGTGAAGTCCTTCTGCAGGAAGTCATAGTTCCCAGGAACAGAGACTCGAGATTGTTTGCCTTTGGATATCTCAGGCAATGGAGCACAGTGCCTTCCACACACATCATCAAGCCTGTCTAGTGAACTGAACTTAACCACTGAAGGGGTGAATAACTTTGCACTTGAATAATTAGTATTAGTTACACAGGCAAAAGAAGCTCAGTACTGTCAAGAGCAGAAGCAAAGAGGCAAGGGGGGACCTGAGGAGGAAGCCACCTTAGCCAACTTTGTTGTTTTAGGTTTCTATTTGGAAACTGACCCCATACTCCCATCCACAGCAAGTATTACCTCGCTGTTGCAGTCAGGTTCGCATTGCTGGCAGAAATCACCTGACCAATAGCAGCTTGGGGGAACAAAGGTTTATTTTGGCTTACAGACTTGAGGGGAAGCTCCTTGATGGCAGGGGAAAATGACAGCATGAGCAGAGGGTGGACATCACCTCCTGGCCAACATCAGCAGGATAGTGTACCAAGCACTGGCAAGGGGAGACTGGCTCTAACACCCATAAGCCTGCTCCCAACTATACACTGTCACCAGGAGGCATTAATTCCAAAATCTCCAAGCATTCAGAACACCTAAGTTTATGGGGGACACCTGCAGTAAACCACCACACTTGCATTCCTCATTAAAGCCTGGCAAACATTACAGAGGAAACCTAGGCCATTATATCACAGCATGTTCGAGTTGGGAAACAGTGACCTCAGATCCTAAATATCAGTAATTGATAGCCAGAACAAAATGGCACAACGACCACCAACATGCTCAACAGCTGCAGTCTTACCCCTTGGGCGACAGACGTCATCTGAGAACTCCATCATGAAAACCTGTCACATTTTACTTTTTAAAAAAAATTTTTTTTTATTTATTTTATTTATTTGGCAGAGGGAAAGAGAGAGAGAGAATGGGTGTGCCAGGGCCTCCAGCCACTGCAAACGAACTCCGGACACGTGTGCCCCCTTCTGCATCTTGGCTAACATGGGTCCTGAGGAATCGAACCTGGGTCTTTTGGCTTTGCAGGCAAATAAATGCCTTAACTGCTAAGCCATCCCTCCAGCCCACATTTTACTTTTTAAAGTATTGTTCTCTTTTCAGAAAGGGAATATTTTCAGAAAATACAAATTGAATCTCTTTATATTAAGAGGATGAGAAAAGAAGTTTTTTCCATCTAAATATGATTATCTTTGAGTTTTCTTTTGGAAATTACGTAACATATGATTGTCACCTGTAAATATTCTCTTTAGAACCGGTGAGTGCACCCTGCTGTTTCCAAGGCCTGATCACTTCTGTGGTTGTTGATGCCACACTTAACCCCAAGGGTTCCTGATGAGTTTAAGGGTGAAACTGTACTCCAAGAATCTACAAGGCCCTTCACACAGTAAGAGAAACTCACACCAGGAATATTTCCTGACTACACCCTTATGACTTGAAAACTCAGGAAGTAGTCCATCACCTAACTATGCACAATGGCAAATGGCAGGCAGTAGAGCAGATAAAGACAAGCTGCATTTCCTGGTTTGATGTGATAGTCTTCCCTTGTCACTGCCCAACAGAGTGTGGCAGTTGAGAAACTGCAAAGTATGTGGGGAAGACTATTTAGGGCTAAAGAGGTTGACATCATTCATGGATAATGAGTTAGGCTTAAAAATGATGACAGTGCAATCCCAACATCTGACAGCAGAAAAGAAAGCACAGCAGTTCTCAACAGACTCAGAGACCATGAAAATTACTCTGATCTTCACATAACTGAAAAAGTGGCATCAGTGGTATTTCTTAAATTGCATCAGTGTGACACACACACTTGATTTGGCTTCATTTGTTAGACATAAGAAGGTATGTGTAGAATAAGTCCAATAGACACATATAAGTAGACATTCCCAGGAGGGTCCTAAACAAGTTAGGTGACCAGCAAGCAAATCACTGAGGTGGACTAAAAGTGAACGTCAGAACAGACTGCTCTCCATTATGTACTTATGTTTTAATTACCTATGAACCAAACACTAGACACCATTACAAATTGTAAAACTATACAGCTAAAACAGTATTACTTTTTCATTCAAAATTAATACTAGTTATAAGAAAAAATAGCTCCAGCATTTATGTAAGACAACTACCTTCTTTTAAATTAAAGTAAAATGGCAATCCTTAATAATCTAAGGACCATATCATGTGTTTAACTTAATTTCTGACAGGTTCTACAGAACCATAGAACATGTATTCCTTCCTACAGGAGGAAAAATTTTGTTTATAATAACATGAAGAAAGCCTTTGGCATTAATTAAACTGACTGAAGATCACCAATAAACTCATCATTCAAACACATCTTCAAAAAAGCCACGGATCCCTGAATATGGGACTTTGTATATTTTGATCTGCGGTCTGAAAGTACAAGATTGGATGTTCAAAACAAGGATTTCTCATCAGTGCACAAGTAGGAACATTATCCATGCCCTAACAGGAAATAAAAAGGGGGCTCAGATAGCCGGGCATGGTGGCGCACACCTTTAATCCCAGCACTCAGGAGGCAGAGGTAGGAGGATTGCCGTGGAGTTCGAGGCCACCCTGAGACTACATAACAAAAGTCTGAACTAGAGTGAGACCCTACCTCAAAAAAAAGGGGGGTGGAGCTCAGAATACCCTTATATTTTATTCCCCAAATAAAAACAAAAAGCTGACTATCTGGTAATTCAAGGAATATTTAGGTGACCAGTTGGGGTGGCAGCAAAAAGGCAATTTTTAAAGAAGCAGGGCCAAACTACCAAGCAGCACAGCTTAATGAAGAAATAAGACCTAAAGTGCAAACCATTTATCTTTTAAAGCCCAACCACAATGACTTCTTCCTGTGACCTGTAGGCTTTTTCTGCCAGACATCACCTACCCCAGGGCAAAATTGCTGTCCTCCTTCCAGTCTATGATGCGGCAGATGAACAACGTGCTGGCATAATCTTTAGGCCGGGTCACAAAGTCCTGGGGACAGTCCTTGAGAGGCACATAAATCCTAGGCACTCGGTGGTCTGAAGGAGAAAACAGGGCATATTTCCTAAACAGTTCACTATTCTTATCAGCCAAGAGTTTGAGGATGCCAGCTGCTGCTCGGGAATGTTTTTTCTCCAAGATGTAAACCACCTGAAAATACCAAAGACAAAGTCAATATTGTTGTTCTGAAGAAGTGGGCATCATCTGGAGAAGCCAGCAGGACATTGTCCTATTAGCTAGCTGGGTACAGAAGCCTTGAGAGGTCACCATGAATTCACACTTGGTGATGCTCTATATCTAAGTGATCTATAACTACGTTGCAACAGCCTAAGTACCCACTAAGCCAAAAAAAAAAAAAAAAATCACCAAGAAAAAACTATGAAATGCATGGATAAATTAGATGAAAGCACTTTTGTAAGCATGACCTATGTCTCACAAAGATAGATGGGACTCCATCAGGGGAGTACAGCTCTGGGCATTTGTTCCACATTATATTTATCCCAAATGAGCAGCACTAATATTTCCCATGAACAACATAGTAACTGCTTTAAAAATGTTATTAAACACAAATACAGATCTTAATTAGTTTATATAACTTCTCTTTGCTGACATTTCTTGTTTTTGCAAATGTTTCAGAAGAATTTCTAACTGCTTGCTAAAAATGATGACAATCCTTGTCAGCTGCAATAGTCAGCTGGATGCTTTTTCTCTCTCCAAATGTCATTTTCTTGAGTCCTGTATAATTCTTGAGTGGTTTTCAATTGTATCAGGATCTTTGGCTATCTCCTTAAGAAACTCTGAGTCCTACTTAAACCTCTTACTTTAGGGGAAATCACCCTACTTAGCTTCAACACACAGGTCTTGACCTATTATGGTGGGTTATACCTCCAATGACATTCTATTCACACTATCATTTTGGTATGTTTGGGTTATATAGTAACATCAGGACTCCTGCTGGTCTCTCTACCGATTAGACCACAGCCTTGAGGGACAGAGTCCTTCCATTTGGGTTTTCTTATGGTGCTACCTGGTTGCCCAGTGTCTCTGGGTATAAGAGGATAGTATCCATGGCACAGGAATCATACACCTATTGGAGCAGGCTCTCCAAAGTTAATGGCCATGACCACTGGGTAAGAACAAAGGCATGCCAGGCTGCTTGTTAAGGCAAGGTCCTTTCCCTGTAGTCCTATGAGTGAGAGAGGAATGTCTCTGAGCATGGAACAAAAAGGCTTCCTAGGTCTGGTGGTTCTTGTGGTGGGATCTCTCATGTTGGAGCAACTCAGAAGCCTGTTTTTCTTGGTGGGGAGAGACGTTTGGGGCCTGAGGAGAAAGGAGAGCACTTCCCCTGTCTACTTCCTATCCAGTACTCTCAGTCAACTTTTCTTGCAAGTGCTCCCAGAATTTCCCAGTGTTTCTGGAGAGTCATCTGTTAGATCCGAGAGGAATAAGTCTTCTTTGGCCATCTTCTATTGCTGGACTGAGATTCAGAATCACAGGTCCTGTGTCTCCCTGATTATAGGGCTGTAAGCTCCCTACTACTATTCACTTTCTATTTTCCTGGGGTCCCTAAACCATTTAGCCCTTCTGTTTTTTGTTTGTTTGTTTGTTTTAACCTATCAGGGTTCTCCTTTGGTTACCCTTATTTTTTCCAAGAGTTATAATTGTATTTAGTTGAAGGAGCAAAACAAGCCCATGATACCTCATCTAAACCAGAAATCCTGGCTTCTGCGTTTAATTTTCTGTTTTGTTTTGTTTTTCAAGGTAGGGTTTCACTCTAGCTCAGGCTGACCTGGAATTCACTATGTAGTTTCAGGGTGGCCTTGAACTCACAGCAATCCTCCTACCTCTTCCTCCCGAGTGCTGGGATTAAACCCGGCTGGTTTTAAATTTTGAGAGAAGTACAGTGAGCAGCTGGGCAGAACCTGTGATGAGTCATTCTGGAAATGATTCCACCTTAGCATAAGTTTTGTATGTAAGGGTTATTTTGCCTTTTAATTTTAGGTTGACTTCTTCATTAAGAAATATTATCCAAGAGAGCGAAGAAGGAAGGGACAGACAGAGTTGAAAGGCAGTAACAAATTAGAAAACACAAGTTCAAGGCTGGAGAGATGGCTTAGCAGTTAAGGCAGTTGCCTGCAAAGCCTAAGGACCCATGTTCAACTCTCCAGATCCCACGTTAGCAAGATGCACAAAAGTGAGGCAAGTGTAAGGTTGCACATGCTCACTGATGGCACAAGTGTCTGAAGCCCTGGCACACCAATTCTCTCTCTCTCCCTCCCTCCCGCTCTAAAAATAAAAAAAAAAAAAAAAGGATAAAAGAAAAAAGAAAACACAAGTTCTATGGACAAAGGCTGCCTCTACCCAGCTCTTACTATAGACATGGAGAACTACAGGTAGCTAAGTGCTGATTTGACAAGAAGAGCAAGAAGTCTAATATTTTATTTTTATTTTATTTTATTTATTTATTTTTTGTATATTTTTTATATTTTATGTTTTATTTATTTTATTATTTTATTTTATTTGGGTTTTTCAAGGTAGGGTCTCACTTTAGCCCAGGCTAAACTGGAATTTACTATGTCATCTCAGGGTGGACTTGAATTCTTGGTGATCCTCCTACACCTGCCTCCCGAGTGCTGGGATTAAAGGCGTGATCCACCACGCCCGGCAAGAAGTCTACTTTTTTAATGTGAACATTCCTTATTCATTTAATGTAAACCATGAAGTCCAAAAAATTAGATAATGCAGAGATGGAACAAAACAGATGTAACTTTTGTAACAAGTAGTATTCAGTGCATATGTCATACATAATGTACAGCAAATATATAGCATAATTTAGAAAATCTTCATACCAAAATATATAAGAAGAAGCCAAAGAAAAGCCATGAAAGGCAGTAAGAGGAAGATAAACTGGATCCAGTCCCCAGGTTATCCACTCATGTTAATCTTCCTCACCTAGCATACAACCTGAAGAATAGTTAGTCCTCAGAATGTCTATTGAAATAAAGCTCTGGATAATGGGATGGGCAATAGTAGTAACACACATATAGTGTAATTTAGAAGTACATCATGTCTAACTAGCCACTGGCTAGTGAGCGGTCACATGATTCCCAGGTAAACATACTGAGGATGCCTCTGATACTGGAAGCCTTGCACTGTGACCTCTGGTGTGGGAAGCCTCATGCTGTGAAGACAAATAATTCTTGCACCACTTCTGCCTACATGAACAAAAATCAGCTGTGTGGCCCTATGCCTGAAGGTGCCACTAGCATATATTACTTTTAAAAATCTGAATTGTGTAAAACAAAAAAATCAGAAGTGTAACAGCAATTATTTATATGATAACTGAATGGAATAATTTAGAAAAACTAAACAGAACTTATTAAAATTCATTTTTTGAAGTAGATATGAGCATGACAATAAAAAATTGTAGCAAAAAATGTCTGGAAGTTTACACTCATATTGCTTTTCCAGTGTCTCCATCCTTATTTCACTTTAACCCGAACTAGAAATCTAAAATGCCTCATTGTGAATGGGGACAAAACAAAAAGAGAACACTCCAAACATACCCACACTTGAAGGGAAGGCCTTGGCCGTTTATCTAGACACAGGTAAACAAACATCAATGTATATGCTTAAACACACACCCACACACACACATTCCCTTTTCATAATTCCCTGCTGCTTCTGACTTCTCTGGTTAATGGACCAACTACGATCTTGCATGGTCCACAGAAGAGGCTGACAAGAAGCCCATGTGAGGATCAGACAGAGGAAAGACATAGGCAATGACCTTTGCCGATTTCTGAAGTGACTTCTCTGAGAGAGCTCTTGTGTCCTGTGACATGGAGGTTTTCTTGTCTTTTGTAACAGGTGCACTAAAATCCTCTTTTCCTAAGTCAGAAAGAGAGAAAGAGAGGTGGGATCAATTAACCAGCTGTCCATTAGGCACACAGAGAGTTTTAAATTCATATCAAGAAACACTTGAATGTCATGCACCTCACACCATTCATTTCACAGAAGAAGAGTGCCCACAGTGGTGGGGTGCCTTGGAGAAAGCCAGTCATGTCATATATCTGTGCTCATACTGAGCACTTGGCCTCAGCAGGCCACATTTAATCACTTCAATATTATTAACACACTAAACATTATACATCCAAGTGAGGATCAAATTAAATTTCTTAAGTGTCAAAACTCAAAAACAAAACAAAACCCTAGGGCTGGAAAGATGGCTTAACAGTTAAGGCACCTGCCTGAGAAGCCTAAAGACCCATGTTCGACTCCCCAGAACCCGCATAAGTCAGACACACAAGGGCTGCATGCATCTGGAGTTTGATTGCAGTGGTTAGAGGCCCTAGCACACCAATTCTTTCTTGTGTGTGTGCATGTGTGTGTTCTCTCTCACACTCTCTATTAAAAAAAAACCAAAAACCCAACCAGATTTTAAATACTACCCTCGCATATAATTAAGAGTAAGAAATGGGCTAGTTTCTTAATGCACATTTGCTGAAATAAAACAAAATCAAAATGAACATTGACTTTTTTTTTCGAGGTAGGGTCTCACTCTAGTCCAGGTTGACCTGGAATTTGCTATGTAGTCTCAGGGTGGCCTCGAACTCATGGCAATCCTCCTTCCTCTGCCTCCCGAGTGCTGGGATTAAAGGTATACCCCCACCAATGCCCAGCTTTTTGAACATTAACTTTTCAAAAGCACTTGGGTGCCAGTCATAATGAAAAAAATAGTGAAAATAGATTATATTAAATAAATAACCCAAATTTGATTTTTTTCTAGCTTAAGATTTTTAGTGTCATTATATAAAGAGTAAAGTACTTAAAGTCTTTTAATGTTTAATTTCTTTTCTTTTAAAAAAAACTGATAGTATGCATATTCGCCCTAGAAAGTGAAACCACATGTCCCAGGAAAGAAGCAACGCTTTATACCAGAACTATGAGAAACTCTCCCACCCCAATGATCAAAAGCAGCAAATCATACACTTACGAACACTTTAAAAAAATTTGAGACAGGATCTGTCTAGCTGGGGCTGACCTGGACCTCCCTCTGTAGACCAGACTGGTCTCAAACTCACAACAATTCTCCTACTTCAAAACTTCAGACTGCTGGGATTAAAGGTGTTTTTGTACATGCCAATAGATTAGTGCTGCTCTCATTTTTGGTCTGAAATGTTTCTTTTTTGCAGATAACAGTGACTACTAGGGAGACTCAAAGCTCATCAAAGTGTTGAGAAGAAGTGACAGTTGAGTGCTCAACACTAAATGAGACATCTTTATCCCACCTGCTAAAGCTCAGAAAACATTGCAGAATTGCTAGCAGAAAAAAATATAAGAGCCAAAGAACATGCTTTGGAACAATGTCTTCTGGACACAAAGTGGCCAGTGCATTCATGACCTCACAACATTTGTTACATGCACAACACTGAACCCATCAACATGCTGGCATAGATGATGGAAAAGGGGGCAAAAAGACATCAAGACAGAAGAGGGAATAGAAAGAAAGAAGAGAGTGAAGAAGGGGAACAAAAGAAAGTAATGGGAGAAGATTATG
Organism: Orientallactaga sibirica; assembly: GCA_036365145.1. Classification (NCBI taxonomy): domain Eukaryota; kingdom Metazoa; phylum Chordata; class Mammalia; order Rodentia; family Dipodidae; genus Orientallactaga; species Orientallactaga sibirica. The sequence goes on from JAEOAD010000044.1 coordinate 12,248,782, forward strand.
ATCTATACACTGTACACATATAAAAATTGTCAACAAAAGTCTTTTTTAGGAGGCTAGAGAGATGGCTCAACAGTTAAGGTGCTTGCCTGCAAAGCCTAATGCCCAAGATTCAATTCCCCAGCACTCACTAAAGTCAGATGCACAAGATGGTGCATGCGTCTGGAGTTTGTTTGAAGTGGCTAGAGGCCCTGGTGCACCCATTCTCTATCTACTTCTTTCTCTCTCTCTCAATAAGTAAATAGAATATATAAAAAAGTTTTTGTTAAAGTCATGAATCACCATGCTTGACTCATTTAAATTCTTGTGTTTTCATTTGTTACATTAAATTTTCTCTGCAAACTATTCTTATCCAGCTATGTTGGAGTTTCTGAATTCTAGAAGGCCAGGACCAATTTAGAGAGCTACAAGAGATTTGTACGTATCATTATTTAGACATCCTCAAGGCCTAAATAAATAAATAAATAAATAAATAAATAAATAAATAAATAAATCCTTCTTTAGACTGGGCTGCCTCTTAGCAAAAGTTTAGCTTTGAACCAGCTTTTACCATTTTAGAAACACTGCTGCAACCTGACTTCCTGGAGGGAGCTTCAGAATGATTCATGATGTACATACATTTCCATCTTTGCAGAAATCTACTCACCAAAGTGCCCGCAGAAAACAGAGTAGTGCTATCTTAAAAAAGAAAACACAAACTTTCCCACTGTAGATAATCTCTCCAGTAGTAAAAGAAGGAAAATCACCCGAGATCATCCTTGATCTTAGACCTATAATTCAGGATTCCAAAATCATCAGATGTTTCCAGAACTTTTTTTTTTTTTTTTTTTTTTTTTTTTTTTTTTTACGAGGTAGGGTCTCACTGTAGCTCAGGCTGATCTGGAATTAACTATGTAGTCTCAGGGTGGCCTCGAACTCACAGCGATCCTCCTACCTCTGCCTCCCAAGTGCTGGAATTAAAGGCGTGTGTCACCACGCCCAGCTTCCAGAACATTTTTAAAAATAATCTAAACTGGGCATGGTGATGCATGCCTTTAATCCCAGCACCTGGGAGGCTGAAAATCACCGTGAGTTCAAGGCCAGTTTGGGACTATAGAGTGAGTTCCAAGTCAGCCTGGACTAGAGTGAGACCCTGCCTCAAAAAACAACAAAAATCTGAAAACACACATACACACACATAGATTTTATTTGTTGCATAACATACCTTACCAATTTATTGTGTAAAACAAGATAAGAAAGAATAGATGAAATTATAATTACATATTACTTAGATATTTGACATTTAAAGTTTGGTCACAAAAAAAGCTAGTGAACAGGCTGGGGAGATAGCTCAGCAGTTAAAGGTACTTAACTGCAAAGCCTGTCAGCTTGGATTCAATTTCCCAGTACCTATGTAAAGCCAAATGCATAAAGTGGTGCATAAATCTGGAGTTTGTTTGCAGTGGCAAAAGGCCCTGGTGTGCCCATTCTCCCTGTCTGTCTGTCCCTTTCTCTAAATAAATAAATGAATGAATGAATTTTAAAAAATTCAAAAAGGGGGGCTGGAGAGATGGCTTAGTGGTTAAGGTGCTTGCCTGTAAAGCCAAAGGACCCAGGTTTTATTCCCCAGGACCCATGCAATCCAGATGCATGAGGTGCAGCATGCATCTAGAGTTCGTTTGCAGCAGCTGAAGACCCTGGCATACCCAATGTCTGTCCCCCCTCCTCCCTCCATCTGCCTCTTTCTCTTTCTTTCAAGTAAATAAACAAACATTAAAAACTATCGTAAAAAAATTTTAAAGGCACCAATCAGAGCTGGGGTGATGGCTCAGTTGGTAAAGTACTTGCCACAGAAATGTAAGGGCATGGATTCATCCACATAAATGCTGGGAATGGTAGTGTTCACATGTAATCCCAGGTGGATTCCAAGACAAGCTGACTAGTTAAACTAGTTAATCTGTGCACTCTGGTTTAAGTGAGACCCTGCCTCAACAAGTACAGAAGACAGCAACTGAGGAAGACACATAGCATCGCCCTCTGGCCTCCACAAACACACATACATGTACACACACATAAATATGCACACACAGAGAGAAAGATATACAAAAATAAAGCTAGTAATCAAGTCATAGTAGTAAAAAGACCATTTTTGCCTTTTGTTCCTGTCTTTTAAAAATATTTTTATTGGCAAGCCAGGGAGAGCTAAGGTCGCCAGGATCTCTAGCCACTGCAAATGAATTTGGGGTGCATGCACCACTTTGTTTATCCAGCTTTATGAGGGTACTGGAGAATCAAACTCAGGTCATTAGCCTCTGCAGACAAGCGTGTTAACCTTTAAGCCATTTCTTCAGCCCATCTTTCCTTGTTTTATATTGCCTTTTCTGATTTCTTGAGATATGGTCTCAGCAGATAGCCCAGGCTGGCCTTGAACTCATGACCCTTCTGCTTTAGCCTTTGTTGTGCTGAGATTGCAGGCATGTGTAACCATATCCAGCGCAGACTGATTTAAAAAAAAAAAAAATTATTGACAACTTCCATAATTATAGACAATATCCCATGGTACTCCCCCCCCCCGCACTTTTCCCTTTGAAACTCCACTCTCCCTCATATCCCCTCCCCCTCTCAATCAGTCTCTTTTATTTTGATATCATGCATGTGCCCCTTGTACATCTGGCTTACATGGGTCCTGGGGAATCGAACCTGGGTCCTTTGGCTTCACAGGCAAATGCCTTAACCGCTAAGCCATCTCCCCAGCCCAGGTTCTGTATTCTTAAGGTTACCCCAGCAAAAATAAGGCTTTGTTCAAAGTTACAGTCTCATAAATTACACTTATATTTATAGGTGAGAATTACAGATGCATAGTCAGTGATTCTAAAGAAACACAATGCCAAGCTGGTAAGGTGAATCTCCTCAACACTTTTCCAAGAACTAAGCCTTCCACAATGAATTAGCAAAGTTGTCAGTTTAATGAGAGACATGACCTTGCTAAATCCAAAGATCACTTATTATTCACTTCCTCCATGGATTTTTACTGAGGACTAAGCGATGGGGATTCAGTTTTAAGTAAGGAGAATATGTTTCAAGCCCTTAAGGAACATACCAGGCTAATATAGAAATGATATGATATTAGTAGTTACTCAATAAATATACAATTAAAGTTGTGATGAACAATCAGAAAGAATGTTCCTGAGGAAAGAGAAAGGACATAGAAGTCGGGGAAAATCTTGTGAGGAACTGGCATTTACATCAAGATATAAGAATGGGGGCTGGAGAGATGGCTTAGCAGTTAATGCGATTGCCTGCAAAGCCAGAGGATCCAGGTTCAATTCCCCAGGACCCAAATAAGCCAGATGCACAAGGGGGCACATGCATATGGAGTTTGTTTACAGTGGCTTGAGGCCCTGGAGCACCCATTCTCATTCTCTCTCTCTCTCTCTCTCTCTCTCTCTCTGCCTCTTTCTCAAATAAATAAATAAAATATATTTTTTTAAAAAAATATATAAGAGCCGGGCGTGGTGGCGCACGCCTTTAATCCCAGCACTTGGGAGGCAGAGGTAGGAGGATCGCCGAGAGTTCGAGGCCACCCTGAGACTACATAGTTAATTCCAGGTCAGCCTGGACCAGAGTGAAACCCTACCTCGAAAAACCAAAAAAAAAATATATATATATATATATATATATATATATATATATATATATATATATATATGAATAGTGTGTACAGGAGTGGCAAGGGGATCAAAAGGCCAGAGGTAGGGAATGCCAACTGAGAGGGGTGGAAAGAGGAAGTCTGTCAAATAATCAAGGATCACTAAGCTGAGCAAAATCAGTAAGAATGGGTAATACAGGAGATAAGAATGTGGAGCAGACAGGAGTATGTCTAGCAGTGAACATGAGGGGTAGATAGGAGTAGTTAGGTGGGGCTTTGCAGGATATTCAATTCTGAAATTTAAACCTATCTATATTCAACAGGAATCTGGCTTTTGGTGCAATAGTGGCACAACCTAGGGCAAGATCAGAGCAGACTGAGAATGGGTGTGGGAAGCCCAGAGCTCTGCAGGGGTGTAGGTGTGAGGAGAAAGCTGGGCTGTAGGGATAGAGATAGAATAAAGACACAGTTTGTAGTTCAACTGGTAGACTGGTGGCAATTCCATATGCAATCCTCCTACCTCTGCCTCCCGAGTGCTGGGATTAAAGGCGTGCGCCACCACGCCCGGCTATTTCCAGCTTTTGAAACTTCTGTAGCTAAGCTGATGGAGGTATCACTTAAGAAAATCCAGGGAAGCTGGGCATGGTGGTGCACGCCTTTAATCCCAGCACTCAAGAGGCTGAGGTAGGAAGATCACTGTGAGTTCAAGGCCAGTCTGGAGCTACACAATGAGTTTCATTCAGAATGAGGTCAGTGTGGGCTAGAATGAGAACCTACTCAAAAGAAAAAAAAAGGCCAGGGAAGGAGATGGAAATCAAGTGTTGTGTTTTGGGGTCGTCATACATCAAGAATACCTATGAGACCCTCAAGAGAAGATATCAAGAGAGTTCAACACAAAGGTCTGCAACTCCAATGGGACAGCTAGGCTGTGGCTTTAAATCCAGCTTACATGTTGTACACTTCTCTATTTATCCTTTCCAGTCCACCAAGTAGGACAGAGAATCTATCATGATCTATTTAACTATTATACCTACAAATCTCTTTCACTGCTCTACACTGCTCTGTGCACAAAACAGGAACAATGCACTAACACTGCTGATGAAGCAAGAAAAATTCTTCAAGGAAGTGACTTGGGGCATGAAGGATGCAGAGATGTTTCAAAGACAAATAAAGGTACTGGAGAACATTTTGGGCCAAGGCCAGAATCATGACAGGCCCAGCACAGTGACAGGAGCTGACACATTTAAAGGTTTACTAAGATACTGATGAGACTGGAGAGATGGTTTAGTTGTTAAGCACTTGCCTGTGAAGCTTAAGGACCCAGGTTTGAGGCTCGATTCTCCAGTACCCATATAAGCCAGATGCACAAGGTGACACATGCATCTTGAGTTCATTTGCAGTGGCTAGAGGCCCTGGTGTACACATCCCCACCCCCGCCTCTTTGTCTGTCTCATAAATAAATAAATAAATAAATAAATAAATAAATAAATAAATAAATAAATAAAATCAATTTTTTTAAAAGAAATTTATGGTAGCTACCAATAGATTGAGGATATAGTGTTGGGTAGAAAAGTACTGGGATGGGGATAGAATATGGCTGGGCTAGAGGTGGGTCCAGGCCTGTGGCAGACTCTAATTATCTAATCTCTTTTTGTTGTTTTTGCTGTTGTTTGATACAGGGTCTCACTCTAGCCCAGGCTAGCCTCGAGCTCATAGTAATCCTCATTCCTCAGCCTTTTGAGTGCTGAGATTATACCATGTCTGCTTTACAGTCTACATTCCTAGTAATAAGAGCCTCACATTTTGTCAGGGCAGCCCAGTTACAAGAACAAATCCTTCAGTCTTTTTACAACTATTCAGGAATGCCATTTTAGCCATAATTTTAGCCAGAAAGATATAGTGGGAGGTGTTGTTGATGACTTTCAAGAAGTATCCTTGAAGTCCAGAGATACAGACTTCTCTCTTTCCTCCTCCCTGCTGGCTGGAATGTGGATGTGATAGCTCTGAGTGCTCATCTTAGTTCAGGAGGCCACAGGACAGGATATTTTCCACTCTGCAGAGCAGCAGGACAAAATAAACTGAACACTGTGGAGCTATGCTACAAGCTCTCACCTGTCTACATTTGATCTTCTTTTGTGTGAGTAAAATAAGCTTCTTACTTAAGCCACCACCATTTTAGGATTTCAAGTTATTCTCAGCAGGCAGAACATACTTTCTAACACACAGGTCCAGACAAGTAGATTGACAAGCTCAGACACTATTTCATAAAGCTTTCTAAAAACCAGAGATACTTTTCACCAGAGTTATACAGCACATAGAAATTTTAGGGCTATGAATTTAGCAGCAATCTGGAGTAGACAGAGATCTCTGCAGGGATAGTCCAGATGAGACACAATCAGAACATTAACTAAGAGAAAGGTAGTTAGTGATGGTGAACAGAGTGACTTGGGAGCTATTTTTGAGAAGGATCTGCTAAGTATGTCTTCATCACTATGAATGAGTGCAAGAATATGGGCTTAAATTAAAAGTGTTCTTGAAAAAAAAAAAAAAAAAAAAAAAAAAAAAAGGCCAGGGGTGGTGGCATATACCTTTAATCCCAGCACTTGGGAGGCAGAGGTAGGAGGATCACTGTCAGTAAGAGGTCACCCTGAGGCTAATATAGGTCAGCCTGAGCTAGAGTGAGACCCTACCAGAAAAAAAAAAAAAAAAAACAGTGCTTTTGATGGGGTATCAAAAATAATGCATTAGAGAGCAATAACACACCACAATGGACCATGAGAACTAGACGGAATTGCTGATCTTCCCAACAAAGGAAAGGGCTGTATTCCCCACAGCCTTCAGTTGTGTCCTGCTGAAGACAGAGTTGTTGAGCTCTGCTGTTCTTTCTTCTCAAGCAATTCTAGAAACCAGTCACTACAAAAATTCCTTATATAAAGAGAATTTTCAGGGCTGGAGAGATGGCTTATTAGTCAAGGCATTTGCCTGCAAAGCCTAAGGATCCAGGGTCAATTTCCCAGGACCCATGTAAGCCAGATGCACAAAGTGGCACATGTGTCTACAGTTTATTTGCAGTGGCTGGAGGCCCTGGAATGCCCATTCTCTCTATCTGCCTCTTGTTCTCTCAAGAAATAAATAAATAAAGTATTTAGAGCCAATGTGGTGGTGCACATCTTTAATCCCAGCACTGGGGAGGCAAAAGTAGAAGGATCACCATGAGTTCGAGACCACCCTGAGACTACATAGTGAATTCCAGGTCAGCCTGGACTAGAGTGAAACCTTACCTGAAAAAAAACAAAATAAATAAATAAATAAGTATTTTTTTAAATAAGAGAAATTTCTAAAAAGTAGGTACACTACTAATATAAACAACTGTTCAAACTTTCTCTGAGAAATACTATAGAAAGAAAAGCCCAAAGAAATCCTAATCTTTTTCTTCAGATCAGATCATCTGAAACTTCAACTTAAAATATTTGTTTTGCAGCCTGGACCAGAGTGAGACCCTACCTCAAAATACCAAAAAAAAAAAAAAAAAAAAAAAAATGTTTTGTTTTTCAAGGAGGGGTCTCACTCTAGCACCCGCTTCCCTGAAATTCACTATGTAGTCTCAGGGTGGCCTTGAACTCAAAGTGATCCTCCTACCTCTGCCTCCTAAGTGCTGGAATTAAAGGCGTGCACCACCAAGCCCAGCTAAACATTTTTAAAGTGCCACAATTTATGACAGTTGGCATTGCCACTTACATAAAACAAAATGCAAACCAATACCTTATCATGGTCAGAAAAAATTATTCTGACTTGGCAGAACCCACTGAAATACTAGACTGGCAAATCTGATTATTCTTAACACTTTACAAGCTCCGGGGACACAGCTCAGTGGTGGAGCACATGCCAGCATGCCCAAACCCCTTAATTCTATCATCAGGAACTACTGCCCTCAAAAAAAGGTTTGCAGGTGACTACACTATGAAGTGAAGTGGGGACAATGGAAGTGGAAAAGAAGAGGAGAGGAGAAGAGAGAAGAGAGGAGAGGAGAAGGGAGAAGGAGAAGGAGAAGGAGAAGGAGAAGGAGAAAGAGAAGGAGAGAAAGAATAGGACCTCCAGTAACTGCAAAGGAACTCCAGATGCATGCGCCACACTGTACATCTGGCTTACATGAGTTCCGGGGATTTGAACCGAGGTCCTTTGGCTTTACAGGCAAATGCCTTAACCACTAAGCCATTTCTCCAGCCCCTTCAGTCCTTATTTATATCTCTACAACCATAATCAAATCTGCAATATCTGGACCTTGAGTCTGATTTTAACCCAATGATACCTATCAGCACCCAAGGATAATTAGGATTTTTTGTTTGTTTTTTGAGGTACAGTCTCACTCTAGCCCAGGCTGACCTGGAATTCACTATGTAGTCTCAGGGTGGCCTCGAACTCAGAGCAATCCTCCTACCTCTGCCTCCCGGGTGCTAGGATTAAAGGCATGTGCCACCAAACGCTAATTAGGATTATTTTTTATTCAAATACTTTTAATTATTTCAGCAGAAAGGTATAATAAGTCCATCATTGTTGCTAGCAGAAGGCCCACAACCTTGAAATATTTTTCAGGCAGAAGTATAGATGGGGAACATCATTAGGGGAAGGTCAACGGCAGTCTTCACTGAGAACATAAAGGGGGGGGGGCAGAATGGAAACACTGAGATATTTCCCAATGACCCAATGAAGGCAAAAGCACAAGGGATGGAAAAAAGCAGGTACTTCCACATTTGTTTTTCTTACAAACTACACCAAAGAAGTATTGCCATCTGGAGTTTTATAGAAAAGCAATAAGCATTCAAAGAGAAAAAGCAACTTATTACAAGGTTCATCCAAGGAGATGGTTAGCAGAATGGGGTCCAGAAACCAGTGTAGTACCACTCCAAGCTGTTTCTAGCATAGTATGATCAGGTCTAGAAGCAATGGGTGTCTGTGGGTGGGCTCCAGTGTGAGTGAGAGAGCTCAGAAGAGTCTGCAATTATACAGACCCTGAAGGATTTTGAGTATTAAAAGCTGCCAAATCAGCCGGGCGTGGTGGCTCACGCCTTTAATCCCAGCACTCGGGAGGCAGAGGTAGGAGGATTGCCGAGAGTTCGAGGCGACCCTGAGACTACATAGTGAATTCCAGGTCAGCCTGAACCAGAGTGAGACCCTACCTCGAAAAATCAAAAAAAAAGCTGCCAAATCATAAAAAGAGTCCTCTTAATATAATTTTCACTATTATCCATACAGCTATCCATAGACAGCATAAGCTTGGGTATCACAAGATGTAAACTAAAACCTATGTCCTGCTACATTGAACTATATGGCTTTGAGCAAATTATTCTGTCTCTGAATTATATCTTTGCAAATCAGGGATAGTTTACATATGTTAACCTGACACACAGTACATTAACAAAAGCCACTACATGATATTCACGTTATTCTTGTTGTTAGCTTTTGCAGTGGGTTTTTCTTTCTTTCTTTCTTTCTTTCTTTCTTTCTTTCTTTCTTTGTTTTGTTGGTTAGTTTTGAGACAAGGGCTTACTGTGTAGCATAGACTGGCCTCAAACTCATGATTTTCCTGCCTCAGTCTCTGGAGTCCTGGGATTACAGGTTTGCAGCATCATGCCCAGTTTCTTACAGTGAGTTTTGAATAGACCTAGTTCTATTAACCTGGGTATAAGTGACTGCATGGGACAATGGCAACATTATAAAAGTCAAATTTCCTCATGTATAAAATGTAACCTAGAACATACTGTATTTATTACTTTTGCAACCACAAAACAAACTAAAATGGAAACAAGCTAAAAGATGAAAGATTTATTTTAGCTCATAGTTCTGAAACTTCAGTCTAGAATTGCCAGGCCCCCATGCCAGAGCAGAACATCAGAGCAGCAGGAGTGTGTGGCAGAAGACAGCTGTTCACACTGTGGTAGACCAAGAGGGGAAGAGCAGCTGGAGCCAGGGCCTGGCCTACCTCTAATAAATTACTTCAGCCAGCTAAGCCTTACTTCCTAAAGGTTCCATAGCCTCCCAAATAGTGACACCAGTTGGGGAACAAGCATTCAAAACAGTTTAAGCTGTAACAGTCTACCCTTCATTCCCAAAGGCTCATGGCCATCTCATAACACAAAATGAATTTAGTCCAATATCAAGAATTCCCCACAGCCTTAATAGTTCCAACAGTGTTCAAAAAGTCCAAAGTGACTTCTGCAACTCAAGGCAGACTCATAGCTGTAAGCCTCTATAAAATCCAAATGAAAGTTACATATTTCCAAATGTAATGGCACAAGAGTAAGCATTTCTGCTCCAAAACCAAGGAATAGAAGCCTAGCAAGGAAAGCCTTTACTCATGTAAGTCTGAAACCCAGTGGGACAAACATCAAATCCTATAATCCCTGGAATTAGGGACACATGGTATGATAGTAGTAGCCCTACTGCCCACAGCACACCCTCTCTTCTAGACCAGCTCTACTCATTACCTACAGTTTTACTTGGCAGACATCCACACTTCTGGCATTTCCAACATCCTGGGTTCCCCATTACAACTGAGACTTCACATTCACAGCTTAGCATCTCAGCCTCTCAATGGCTTGCTACAGGGAATCCAAACCTGTTACACATTGCCAGGCATAACAGGTCCTTCTCAGAAATCTTTGTGCAAGCCACCATGACTTCATTAACTCTTGCATTCTGCACGCCTGTAAGACCAGCCCCACATGGACAGCACCAAGTTCTGTTCTGTTCTATTTTGTTTTGTTTTGTTTTGTTTGAGATAGGGTCTCATGTATCCTATGCTGACCTCAAACTTGCTATGAGGCAAGTTCTAATCATCCTGTCCCCAACTCCCAAGTGCTGAGATCGCAGGTGTGTTTATACAGTGATGGGGATCAAACCCAGGGTTTTGTATATAAGAGGTATTCTGCCAACTGAGTTAATCCCTAGCAACAATGACACCAAGTTCTGCTGTCAACTCAAAAAGTAGTCTGGCTTCTTTAAACCATGGCTATAGCAGCCTCTAAGTGCCATAACAGCAAGCACTCTCTTCTCAAAGCTAAGTCTTTCAAAGGAGTTTTCAGTTTTATGCTCTGGAACATTGATGGGTCAGGTCTCACCCTCAAGATATCTTGCCAGTTGTCATAGTGCAAAGTGTGCAGCTAGTCTCATTTTAAATTTTAATCATTTTGACCACAACTCTAAACACTTTTTTTTTGAGGTAGGGTCTCACTCTGGTACTGGCTGACCTGGAATTCACTATGTCGTCTCAGGGTGGCCTTGAACTTTCGGCTATCTTCCTACTTCTGCCTCGCCAGTGCTGGGATTAAAGGCGTGTGCCACCACACCCGGCTAAACTGCACATTTATTTATTTACTTATTTTTTTAATTATTATTTTTTATTGACAACTTCTATACCTACATACAAAAAACACATGATTTTTCCCTCCCCTCCCCCATTTCACTTTAGAACTCCAATCTCCATCATATTCCCTCCCTCTCTCCATTAGTCTCTCTTTTAATTTGATGTCATCTTCTTTTTCTTCTATTTTTGAGGGTCTTGTGAAGGTATTGCTAGGCAATGCACATTTTTTAAAACCTTCTGCTCTGGATTCTCACCCCAAACCTGGCTTAAAGCAGCCACTGATAACAATGCTAAAGTCTGAATGCTACATTATCTCAAAATTAGCTCCAAATTATTCAGATCATTTATATTTGAATTCAGCATCACTCAAATTTTCAGAACATAGATAAAATGTAGATAAATTCTTTGCCAAAATGTTGTGCCATCAATGATCTCTAGTCCACTTCCCAGTGGAGTCCTTGAAAGCTCATGAGCCTGGCTTTCATTATTCACATTTCTACAGGCATTCTGGTCTTTGAAACTCCCATAAGCTCTGCTTTATAGCAATTTAGAACTTTTCTGGCCTGGAGATCCAAACTCTTTCACATTCCTTACACAACCCAGTTTCAAATCCCAAGGACCACATGATCCAGCTTAGTCATAGCACCTCTCCTTCCAATCTTCTGTATCAGTTACTTTTGCATCTCTGGGCCCAAAAATCATTGACAGAAATAATATAATGGAGGAAAGACACATTTTGGCTCATGGTTTCAGAAGTTTCAATCCATGGTTACTTTGTCCCATGAGTTTGAGCAGAGCATCAAGGCAGTGAGAGAACAGCAGTTCACATCATACTCATAGTAAACCAGGAAGCACAGAGTGGTCACAACTAGGGTTCAATTCTAACCTTCAAGGGCCTATTCCTAGTAGCCTACTTCCACCAGCTAAGTCCCACATCCTAAAGGTTCCACAGCCCCCCAAAATAGCATCATTTAATTGGGGAACAATTTGAAAATGTTCAAAACATGAGTCTATGGGGAACATTTTAGATTCAAACCATATTATTTACTTTGTAGGGTTAATGGGAAGAGCAGGTGGAATCAATGTGCGCAAAAGTGACTGGAGCACTTAAAGTATGCACTCAATAACTGTCATATATACCACATTTAAATTGCATATGCTTTTCTGTATGCTTAATGCATGCTATGCAAAGTAACAAGGGGCAAGAGAAGGTACTCGGCAGACAGGCAGAGGTCAGGTCAGTGGTCAGGAGCACTGACTTATCCCCAGAAGGAGCTACAGGAGAATAGAGGCAACAGTCTGACAAAATCTATACATAAAGAAACTTGTACTGGTTTCAATATTGGAAACAGAGTCAGGAAAAGTGAGTCTGGAAGTGGGAAAACCAGCAGAAGGAATGAAGGGTCCAGGATAGAAGGTGCATCTACAGGGTAAAACTGAAAAGATGTACAAGCAATTTGGAATCTGGAATTGCAGAAGCATATAGGGTGGAGCAAGGGGCAGAAAAGCCTGCCTTGCTTTCTTATAACAGAGCTTCTCAAAGTATATCTTCCAGACCAGCAGGAACAACCAGGGACCTGTGTAAATCATGTTTTCAGGCCCTATTTATAACTGAGGTAGAACAAGCCTTTCAGGTGTGATTATAAAACACGTTGAGGTGTGAGGAGCAATGGGCAACCACAGGAAGAGAATGAGGGCAATCATGAAAGGGTATAAGCTTAGTGGGGTCTTAGTGAACTTGAGGCATCAGCTTTTAGATCTGGTGCTTCAGAAAAAGATTTAGGTTAGAGGCAGAGATGAAGTTGTTACCTGTGTACAGAGTGAAATGGTTCCCTCAGAGACTGCTTAAGTTAGAAGGGAAAAGAGCCCAAAACACATCAGAAGACCATCAACATTCAAGCAAAGCAAAAGGAGAAAAGTTTACAAAGGAAGGTCAGCATGGTAGGAGAAAAGAATCAGATGTATGTGAGATCAGAGAAGGCAAATATTAAAGTATCTCAATAGGAAAAGTATGGTCAACAATGTGAACATAGTAACAAGATCACAGGGAACCCTAGTAGGACCAATTTTAATGAAGAAAACAGAATTCAGGATGCTATTCCTGGGAAACTGAGTGGGATGTGGACTATGGCAATGAGGGTGTGGAATGGGCTAAGAAAGTGTGGCTGTGAAAAAGTGGAATAATACAGGGTATTGGCTGTATAAGGAGACACCATCATGGAGTTTTTAATACTTTTTAAGATAAGAGAAGAGGCATGGTTAACTATTAATGGAAAGAAAAGAGTAACGGTGCTGTTGAAGCAGACACAATTGGAAAGGGAGGGGTCCCAGGGAAGGAAGGGATGGGATACAGAAGGCAGGGTAAGGGATGAACCTCATGCAGAAAGAGCAGAGATGCCAAGTGCACTGCACCAAATGAAAGTCCTGGAGGAGGAGATGAGAGTACACCTAGGCCTTCTTTCCTCTGGTATACTGAGGCCAGCCACATCAGCTGAAAGACAGGAAAGACAGAAAAGACCCATTATGTATGGAATTCAGTGTTCACATTCCAGAGGAGGCTTGAATGAGAATGGTAACCCAAAACACAACCCTGAACATGCCAGCATGGTGCTTTGTACATTCAACCCAATAACTAGTAAGTCATGGTTGAGCTCCTATCACATGCATGGCACTGTTAGGTGATTTACACATATAGTCCAAGTGAGGTAGATAGGGATGATTTGACAACTTCAGAGTTAAGAGAAACGAGATTCAAAATATCAAGTACCCCATAGGTAACAGCTAGGAAATGGCAAGGCCGCAGCAGGATTCAAGCATAAGCCTCACACACACCAACACCTTATCCCTTTCCCATGATGCCATACTACCTCCAGAGAATGAAAAGTACTGACTGTAATAGAAAAAAGAAAACGTGATGTTTAGAGAGATGCCCAAGTGATAGACACTGGGAGTCTGTCAATTCTACTTTGTACAATTTTTGCATTTGAGGTAACAATAGGACAGAAGTATGCTGATGTTCTCAGCCCTACCTGGAAATGCAGGTTGCATCTTAGGATAGAGATTGGGAATACCAAATAGCATCATCTGAGAGCACACTTATGGGCAGAAACAGGGTAAAGGAAGTCTTGATATCAGCGAATGAAAAGGAAGTTCACACCCACGCAGTAAGAGGACAAAACTCTTGGCACTGCCCAATTTTCCTGCACTGTTCTAATTTCTAGACAGGAGGTTAGGAGAGGAGGTATTCACACTGACACAATGTGGCCACCCTGCTTAGGCTGACCATACAGACATCCTCAGGTTCCCAAGCTGAAGCAGAGTCCAAAGGTGGCTTTTGGCCCCAACCTAAGTCCTTCATGTGGGGTCATCTTCTCAGATGGGCTTTGCACTATTTCCATTCCCAGCTGTTGGCTGCATTAACTCCCACACCCTCCTGCTTTCCTAAGAGCACTCTCTGCTCCAAATCTTTTCTTTGCCCAGGAGAAATGACTTTTAAATTTCTCTCTACTAAAACTTTAATTGGCTTTTAGCCTCATGGCTCCCCAAAGGCCTAAAATGCAGACACACAGACTTACGTGCTTCCATCTACATCTGACTTTGACTTATTAATTCTGCACCTTTCTCAACAGATGAATGATTCCTCCAAGTTTAAGAAACTTCTACTTACGTTTTTAAAGGTGCCAACCTTCACTTCTTACTGATTATTTTAATACCAAAAATGTGGGCTTACTAAAACCAGACTAGTATTTCTTTATGAACCTTCCAAGGAATACCAAAAATGCAAGTAATGAAAAAGATAAGCTATTTTAGAGGGCAAAGTTGCCTCCAAGCAAGGAAAATTAGGTTGTGTTTGAGCTTGCAAGCCCACATATACCAAATGGACAGCCTATCTATTCCAACCCTATCAGGGCACATTCAATATTCACCCTATTGAACATCTCTAACAGAGATAATGAGATAAAGATCACTGCTTGGGCTAAAGGAAAAGAATTAAATGCTGCTTCCCTAAAGGCCAGCCCTCTTTACAACTCATTTGCTATGACCTAGAAAAATAGCAGGAACGCTGGCATGGTGGCGCACACCTTTAATCCCAGCACTTGGGAGGCAGAGGAACGAGGATCACCATAAGTTTGAGGCCACCCTGAGACTACACAGTGAATTCTGGGTCAGCCTGGACTAGAGTGAAACCCTACCTCAGAAACCAAAAAAAAAGAAGAAGAAGAAAAGAAAAATAGCAGGACCACCACAAAATGATCATTAAAAGAGAAAGAGAACCAGATAGTTTAAACAAGAATAAATTACTTTATACAGATAACATCAGTTCTCAAATCAATCAAGCTCCCAGGAAATAGGACAATGCATGCTGAAAAACAGCTTATGTTTGATGATGGTTTTGTCTTGATAGACAATTGCTTTTCCTTAATAACAAGTTTTAACTCTGAATGAAAATCAGGATAACCTCCAGTCAGGTTATAGACACATGGATGAGTCATTGTTTCCTCTACGATATTGACAACTCTCAAGGTTTTATAGTAAATGCTATATGGCTACTATGGAGAAAGGAGACTCAGGAGAGTGATTAGTATGGTCCTTCTCTGATGTCACAGGGCAAGAAGGAGAGGCTTTTGTAGACAGTGTGCAAAAGAAGACTCTGAGCTGGGCATGGTGGTGCACTCCTTTAATCCCAGCACTCAGGAGGCAGAGGTAGGAGGATCATCATGAGTTCAAGACCATCCTGAGACTACAAAGTGAATTTCAGGTCAGCCTAGGCTAGAGCAACATTTTACCTTGGAAAAAAAAATAGACTCTGTCTCAGGGGCTGCTGAAGACTAAGGAAGGGAGGAGCCAAAACACTGACATGAAGGAAAGAAAAATCCAAACACAAAATATCAGTTTTTAAAAAGTAGCTATAATAGGGCTGGAAAGATGGCTTAGTGGTTAAGGCGCCTGCCTCCTAAGCCTAAGAACACCAGTTCCAATCTCCAGGTCCCACATTTAGCCAGATGCAAAGTAACGCAAGGGCGCAATGCCGCACTTGACCACAAGGAGGTACACGTATCTGGATTTCGTTCGCAGAAGCTGAGAGACTGCTGGTGCGCCCATCTCTATCTGTCTTTCTCTCAATCTCTGTGTCTCTCTCCAAAAAAAAAAAAAAAAAAAAAAAAAAAAAGTAGCTATAATGGATGCAGAACCTAAGGAGAGAATCAGCCCATCTCGCCTCACCAGGGCCCCAGGTGAAACCATGAAGTAATTGGGGAAATGAGCAAGAGCGCTGCTTTCTTGATGAACCTGGTACCAACACAAGGGTTAAGGAGATAGACACAGAGAACACTCATCTCCTACCAAACCAGAGATCCAGAGACGCAGAGGCTCCCAAGACCTCATCACTGAAGTGGTCCTAAAACAATCCCAACATGGCTCAGGGAAATTCGTAGAAGAGGGGGTGGAAAGATTGTTAGAGCCACAAGTTGGGACATTATGCACAGAGACAATGCCTCTTCCCCATAACTGATGGCTACCCCCACAATGCACAACCCACATTCCCCAATGAGGAGAGTCCTTTCGGAGACGGGAGGACAGGGAGGAGGATAACGAAGGAACCAGTATGACTGTATACACACTATCTACATAACTAATAATAATTTTTTAAAAGTTCAGGAAAGCAAAAAAAAAAAAAAAAAAAAAGTAGCACACCTTTACTCCCAGCACTTGGCAGAGGTAGGAGGATATCCAAGAGTTCAAGGCTACCCTGAGAATACACAGTGAATTCCAGGTCAGCCTAAGCTAGAGGGAGACCCTACTTCAAAAACAAACAAACAAACAAAAAAAAAGAACAGTACAAAAGAGAACACTCACATATTTGGCTGGAAGAAAAAAAAAGGTTTACAAAGCAGACAGGCTCCAAGATGTTCCCAATCATGCCCACCATCCTGGTTTCATGTCCTTATAGAATTTCAAATCCCTGGAGTGTAGGCAGGCCCTATGCCTTGCTTCTGACAACTAGATTTGTAGCAAATATGATGAGGTGTCAATTCTGTGACTGGCTTACATAGGACTGTACCTTCCATCCTATCTGACTGGTGCTGGGTCTGATAACCATCTAGAATACAGAAGGCCACGAAGAAAGTAGCCTCTGGCCAACAACCAGCAAAAAGCTGAGGTCCTCAGCCCTAAACCTGCTAGGAACTAACTCTGGCCAACAGCACAGAAGCTTACAGCAGTTCTGCCCCCATGGTCCATTCCTCAGATGACCAGTGGCTTGACTGCAGCCTTGTGAGAAATCTAGAAGCAGAGGACCCAAGTCCTGATTCTTTACTCTCAGAAATGGAGAAACAAAGCATGCATTGTGTTAAACTTCTAAGTCTGAGGTGATTTAGTATACACTGATAGAAAACAATTATGCTTCTGAAATGACAGCTGGCCTTGTGGGAACAGGAGGCATCTTCCCAGAAGAAGACAAAATCAGGGGCTTTCATGGAAGAAAGCAGGATAGACAGAGGACAGAAGCAAGCAGGGAGTGCTTAGGAACAACTTGAAGAAAGCTTAAGGACTCTGAGGTGTAACTGGCAGTTCAAGAGCACAGGCTGGCAAAGTAGATAGGAGGCCATGGTGGGCAAGGGTAGCCAGAGACTGGGAAATCTCATCCCTGACAGCAAGCAGTCTGGGAACCTCTGTATGAAACTCGTGACACTCATTACTTTAAGAGATAGGCTTAAAAAATGGTTTGGAAAACACTAATACTGGAAGGTAAAGCTTAGTCCTTGAAAGAGCTTTCCCTCCCTTGATCTGTGCAAGAACCTGAGAAGTAGTCAAGGCACATGTCTATTACAAAGGTTGTTTCCAGATAAGGAAAACAAGCACTAAGAGCTAAGATTGGCAAACATGCTTCTGAGGTATTTATTTATTTATTATTTATTTATTTTTGCCCACAAAGAGTGTCACTACATTCTGAGGTATTTGTTTATTATTTATTTATTTTTCCCTACAAAGAGTGTCAGTACATTTTGTTGGAGCCCCTTCTCTGGTAGTTCCCTGGAAGTGAACAAGGCTAATCAGACAGGCCTGGATCCTGGCCCCACTGTGCTACTCACACCTGACACTGAAGTAGTAGTATGACTGGGTGAGCTGCAGAGTTTAAGATATCATAGTTGAATCATAGAAACAAGTGCTAAAGATACCCAAGAAAGGTCAAAGCTAAGGGGACTGGCCAGGTAGGGCTCACTAACAGAGTTAAAGAAGGAGGGACTTCTCCTTCATGGAACTAGCAGGGTGGGTATGGCAATGCATTCACATGTTAACTGGTTCTGTTTGCAGTGTCTGGAAATCGCAAACAGTTTTCTGCTGTACAATACTAAATATAACCGGTCCTTAGTGTCAGACCTCCCACAGCCAGTGGGAAGCTATCAGTTCCCTCTCCATACCTATAGCCACACAGTCTAGTTTTTATTTAACAGGATAAGCTGGAACCTTCAGCAACTATTTCATTCTCTGCAAGTTCTAACCATCACTACATCAAGTCCATTAATCAAGCAGGTTCCCCATGGCATGTTGCTACATGACTTGGAAATCCTCTCTTAGCGGGGTGTGGTGGCACACGCCTTTAATCCCAGCACTGGGAAGGCAGAGGTAGGACGATCGCCAAGAGTTCAAGGCCACCCTGAGACTACATAGTGAATTCCAGGTCGGCTTGGACTAAAGTGAAACCCTATCTCGAAAGAAAAAAAGAAAAAAAGAAAAAAAAATCAGTTATCAATTATCAATAGAAATTTTTAACAGAAAAGAAGGCAGTTGGTTAACTTGGATTCAAACCAATACCCAGTATTATGTTTGAGATTTTAATACTGAAAGCATTCTCATTAAGTCTCATTAAAGTTCCTTTTCTCAGCCGGGCGTGGTGGCGCACGCCTTTAATCCCAGCACTTGGAAGGCAGAGGTAGGAAGAGCGCCGAGAGTTCGAGGCCACCCTGAGACTACATAGTTAATTCCAGGTCAGCCTGGACCAGAGTGAGACCCTACCTCGCAAAACCAAAAAAAAAGTTCCTTTTCTCATTAAAGGAAAGAAACAAGGAAAACACTGCTATTATATAAAACAATTCTTAATGTGATGGCCAATGAAATATGGAATAGATAAGAGGCACACATTAGAAAGGAAGTATATAAATCAGTATTGCCAGATAAAATTATTTTATACCTCAAACATCAAAACAACCAATTATAAAATTATTTGAAATAATAAAAGCATTTATTCAGTAAAAAAAAACTAAGAAATACATAAAAACAACCTCAATAGTTTTGTTCTATAGCAACAATATCCTGTGAAGAAATTTTTTTAAAGCCTTGGGCTAGAGAGATGGCTTAGCAGTTAAGGCATTTGCCTGCGAAAACTTACCCATGTAAGCCAGATGGCACGAGGTGGCACATGCACAAGGTTGCACATGTGCACAAGATAGCTCACACGTCTGGAGTTTGATTACGGTGGCTGGAGGCCCTGGCATGGCAATTCTCTCCTTGCTGCCCCCCACCCCCCAATCTCTTGCTCTCATTAAAAAAAAAAAAAAAAAAAAGGCCAGTCTATTGGGCTTGCCTCAAAAAAATTCTTTCCAATTAATACCAAAAACTATAAAATATGTAAGTTTTCATAAGAATGCATAAGATAATGTTATATTTAAATGGTAAACACTAAGTGGACCTAGGGCTTTATAATTCACAATGTAAATAGGCTTGATATATTAAGATGCATACAGACTGGAGGCTAGGTAGGTAGCTCACTTGGAAACATGCTTGTCTTGCAAGCATGTGGACCAAAATCTGATCCCCAGAGCCTGCATAAAATCGCTGGGCATGGTGGTGAACACTCATAATCCCAACACTGGAGAGGCAAAGACAGGACAATCTTATTCAGCATCAACTACCCTATTCAACAGTGGGTCTCCAAGTATGCCTGAGACATTGTCAGAAGGTCTATTATTCATCCACAGTAACACTACATCACTATTTACCCCTTTCATTCTCATCCTCTCAAGAACAAAGCAGTGGTCAGCAAATTAAACTGAGCACTTGGCTGAATGCAGTAATGCTATCCATTCCCATACCCTCTGCAGTCCTCCAAACAGCAACAACAGTGAATAGTTGTGACAGTGACTGTACCACAAAGCTGAGAGTATTTAAATGCCTGGTCCTTTGCAGAAATTTCCTGCTGATTCCTGCCCTAATAACCACTAGGTTTGCACTTAGGTGTTCTTGTGTTTTCTAGACATGAGATTTAAGTTATAAGTGAGCCCATGTTCAGATGGCTAACTCAGCTTATTCATAGTATTTTCGCCATGGTTATAATTGCGACAATTGCAGTAATATCAACACCCAAAAACTCATCACCCTGCCACGTAAAAAAAAATATGAAAGGGGCCTCTTGTTTTGCAAAAATATTTTGAATGTAAATTTTGATTTAATGACAGAAATAGCAGTACATGTATACTACATATGCAAAAGTACTTTGACGACTCTAGCAATTTTTACAATTAAAAATGTGTTTTGGGCTGGAGAAATGGATTAGTGGTTAAGATACTTGCCTGCAAAGCCTAAGGACCCAAGTTCTATTCCCCACAACCCACCTAAGCCAGATGCACATGGGGGCACATGCATCTGGAGTTCGTTTGCAGTAGCTAGAGGCCCTGATGTACCCATCCTCCCTCCCTCTTTCTCTCTCTCTCCCTCTCTTTCTCTCTCAAATAAATAAATTAATTAAAAGAAAATGTGTTTTAAAATACAAAAGAAAACTCGAGAATCCCTGGTCTGTTAATTCTTTCTTGACAGTTGTTAATGACAATTTGCCTAAAGTCTACATAAGGTTAATTTTCTCTGAATACTACTAAAAAAAGAGAGAGTTATTTAAAGTTAAAAATCATCACACACCAGAATATACAATCTGAAATAGTTAGGAAATGGAACCAGCCTAGATGTCCCTCAACTGATGAGTGGATAATGAGTTGTGGTACATTTATACAATGGAGTTCTACTCAGTGGTAAAGAAAAATGAAATTATGAAATTTGTAGGGAAATGGATGGATCTGGAAAGGATTATACCTAATGAGATCATCCAGGCTCAGAAAGCCAGATGTCACCTCTCTCTCTCTCTCGAGGATACATGGATCCTAGCTACAAATGATTGGACTTCCATGTGAGTTGGAATAAAACTCAGTAGCAGAGGCCAGTAATCTAGAAAGGGGATATAAAGGGAATAAAAAGGGAGGGAGGGGGACTTAAGAGGATGGTAGTGTATATATGTAAGTAGAAGAACAGATTAATGGGGGTGAGAAGACCTAAGTGAGGTCAGGGGAAGAGATTGAGTAAAGGAAAGGTGGGGAGAGGGCTAATCAAAATCTAAGAAGATATAAATAAGTCATAGGGAAACCTACTTTTTTGGACAATGGCACACCCAGAAGCCATAGATTGTTACTAGAAAATTTCAGTGCCAAGAATGGGATACTTTCCAGTGAGCTGTTGGCCTGGGAGGTCCCTGATGCCCCCAAAACATTACAGGCCATTGCCGAGGCCCTTGGTTTCCCACAAGACCCTATTGCTAAAGACTCCACATACTTGGGCTGCAATGCAAGGTCACTGAAAAATCCTGCTGGAGCTGAGCTGAAAACCTCCTCCATATAGACCAGCTGACAGAAAGTTGGAAAAAGCAACACTTCATACAGCTCTATGGGAGAGATAAATCACCAGTGGAGATAAACAACAGTGGACACTGCAAGCCTTAAGTTTGGCCAGCCAGGCTAAATGAGCCAATGAGTGCAATAGTGACATGACTGTTATGGGAAAAACCAACTGCTCTCTAATTGGACTGCAGGCCCACTCCACGGGAGGGAATAACATGCCTGATACTGAAAACCTATGACAGGGGAAATTATGAGCCCTAGGGGTGCAACGTCTGCTGGTGTCTGGCTAAATGTATATACTATGCTCACCAAACTGCCCAGTAAACACTTCTCTTGATGTTCATACCCATGTATTAATGCTACTCTCACTTTTGGTTAGAGGAGCTTCTCTTTTCAGATGGCAGTGACCTTGGGATGACTCAGAAGGCACCATAGTGTTACTAAGAAGTGACAGAGGAGTGCTCAGCACTGAAACATCTCTATCACACCTTTCAGGGCTCAGCAGTTCATTGAGGAAGAAAGAATATAAGAGCCAAAAGAAGGGTAGGACTCCTTACAATGTACTCTTTCAGACACAAAATGGCCTGGATATCCATGACATTGCAGTGCCTGACACTACCTACACAAGACCATCATAATAGGAGGAAATGATGATTACATCAAAATAAAAGAGAGACTGAATGAGAAGGTAAAGGGGTACGATGGAGAGTGGAGATGTAAAGGGAAAGTGGGAGAGGGAATTATCACACTGTTCTCTCCACACCTTTGAGATAGAGTCAGATCTGCCCCCAGAGACACGTCCCCTATGGCAGGCTGCTAGACACTTAAGCAGGAAGCTTAATCTTAATAAAAAATACCTTGAGGCTATGGGGGCATATATTCAAACTATCACATTCTGCAACAAAAAGAAAGATTATATGAGAAAAGATGTGATACCTAGCAATAGAGGAAAATTTTTAAACACATAAGCATATGATTAATATTATATCACCAAAACTGGGTTTGTTTTTTTAATGACAGACACCATAGATAACAGACACTGAATGATGACAGACTAAGAGAAGATATTTTTAAACCTAAATTGAAAGAGGGATTATTACAGAGAAAACACAACAAGAGAACAGTAACCCAGACGATTTACAGACTTTGACATAGAGTACAGAAATTGGAAAGCTGGGGCTGAAAATACAGCTCAGGACAGAGTATTGCCTAACACATGTGAGATCCTGTGTTCAATCCCCAGCACCACCAGGAAGGAAAAGAAAACACTGGAAAGCTGGACAATCCTACTTTTTGGCAGAAGTAAGAAGATACAAGGATGCTTTGACACTGCAACTGGGAGTAAAATCTGATAGACTCATTCTGACTGGATCAAAGCTTCACTTAATAAAGAGCTATGCCTCTGTCATTCTTTGTCTTTTCTGCATGTGTTTCTTCTGGAGACTTCACAGGCAGGGATGGCCAGTCTGGTTGTAGGATATTATGGGTCCTTGCCATTAGATCTTTACCCATTATGACTGCATTTTCTATCCAGTCTAAAAAATAGGGAATCAAAAATTTCCACTGTATGTTTCTGTTACAAATAAATCTGATTTATTTCTTTTTAATTTTTAGTAATTTTAATATATTTATTAATCTGGTTTATTTCTTTTTAAAATATTTCTTTTTAATCAGACTTTTAAAAATATTATTTTATTTATTTATGAGAGAGAGAGAGAATGGGCACACCAGGGCCTCTAGCCACAAACAAACTGCAGACACATGTGCATCTGGCTTAAATGGGTTCTGGGGAGTTAAACCTGGGTCCTTAGGATTCACAAGCAAATACGTTAACCACTAAGCCATCTCTCCAGCCCTTAATCAGATTTTTAAATATAGCACAAAATATTGTTCCAAAATTATAGTTGATGGAAAATTGCTAGATACTATTTAATATAATTTCTGAAATATGGCAATCTTCTAATTGTATTATGTACAGTAAGCATCATCATGTATAGTAAAGAGCTGGAAAAGAAGAAATTTACATCTTAGACAATCTGGAGAAAAGGTTCTTAGGGTTTCAGTAACTCCAAACAGGTCTGCTTTTCTCAGCCAGACAGAAAGAAGGAAAGAAAGTGCTAGAAAGCCTAAACACAGAAAGGGCCTGCCTTGAATGGAGCTCAATATTAAGGGAGGAAAGAGGAGTCTTCTACCTCCCAGAAATAACTTGGGCAGGCCTATAAGCAGTGGTAATAGGTCAATTCAAATCCCAGGAGAGATTAAATATTCCTTGCAGAGACTGCTCTTGGAACAGCAGAAGCTGGCTGAGAGACAGAAGTGAAAGGGTCATCAACTTCACATATCAAGCCAATACTTTCTCATCAGGTACTAGCGGAGGCTTGTCTCTAGACAGGGAAACTGAAAAAAATCCTGGAAGACCCTGCTGGGAGAGAGGGCAGGAAATGTACTTCACATGATCACCAGATTCAGAAACCAAAACTATTCTTATGATTCCCAGTGATGAAAGACACAGAGCTCTCATGTCACTTTGATCCTCTGGAGCTTGCTAACCAAGCAACCTTGGCTCAAACAATTTTTAAAGCCACTGGTGCAGTTATGACCGGTGAAATTTAACTGAGCTGCAATGACAAATTTTCCCCCAGCCAGGGACTAGTGCATGCTAGGCAAATGCTCCTACCACTGAGTGACAGCCCCAGCCATTATGGCAGATTTCTATGCTAACAAAAAAGTGAGTTATTGGAAAATAGCAAATCTCAGTCTCAAGAGGGACTAGATCATCAAGAGGGGCCAAGGTCTTTGGCTCACTTTCTTAGAGGGGCTGAGGATGAAGTATATATCCATGTTGTCTTCCTAGAAGAAACTAAGTGGTCCCAATACACACAGAGACCTTTACTGATAACTAAATGAAGGGTACTTGCTGCAAACAGCTACGGCTGTATTCTTACTTATCAGAGAAGTCAATGCTTACTGTAAAGATAGAAAAGTTTCCTGGCAAAGGGAAGACATCCTGTGCATACAACACACAATACATAGTACTTATTTGGGATAAGGAAATATGATATTAAAACAGAAGAAACTTTGAATCACGAGCATGAAGCAGGATTTCATTTGCAATGATAATACAAAGCAAAGAATTTTTCTAGAAGTCTAAGGAAAAGTTTTTAGTGTTCTGAAGGTTATGGTTTGTTTCAATAACAAATTTTAAAACCTTAAGTGGTGCAAAAGGAACTAACATCCTAACTACAACCAGATTTTATATTATCCTCAGCAAGAAAAGCTGGTTGAAATACCCTTTAAAATGCTGTGATTTTTAAAAGAGCAAATTGTGATTTTTCCTAAATATCAAGAGGGCAAGAAATGAGAAACAGCCATGTGGTTTCACAAACTCTCTATTTAGAGGCTAGCAGGAAAGAGAAATCTATACCCCATATTAAGGGACAGATTAGAGCTGTTCATTTGATCAGGAAGGGAACACTACTAGACATGCCCATTGTGGACTTGCAAACTGCTCAATGATATTTTCTAGTAAGAGAGGCAGGGGAATTAGAACATATCCACAGTGGGTCTGGCATCAGAGTTTCCCAACAGTTAGTGTCAATTATTTGCATTAAACCAGGTATTAAGTGCAAGCACTTCCTTTCATCTACCAATATTTTTTTTTCCTTGCATTTGTATCAAGGTGTGTCTTATTTCGCAAAATTGGTTCCCAGGGAAAAGGTCTACTGAGATATTCTGAACAATGAGATCTGGGTTTCTTCTAAATATCTTTGATTAAATACTCAATAGATTATAAATGTTCTCTTTGCCTGATTTTGTCCTATAAGTATCACTCTTTTTTTTTTTTTTTAAGTGATCTTGCCAATGACGAATTTGGCAATTCATGTTCCTGGTTACTACCTGTTCTATTCATTGGAAATACATAACTTCTAGCATGGAATAGACACTGTTCTGGATGATGCATGTAAACTTTAAGAAGAGAGATGGTATTCAACTATTTTTAAAGGAAAAAATAAGGAATACCCAGAAAGTGAAATTTCAAGGAATAACATCTAAATGAAGGTGATTAAGAGATAAAGCACGAAATCACTGGTCACCTAAGCAAGCTGCACAATGACAGGGACAAGGTGCTCTCCAGCAGTCCATGTACTGGCAAGGGACGAGGGAACAAGCAGCCGTGACAGTGGATTTCAAGGCTGGAAATGTCAAGGCTGAAAGAGTAATACCTACTCAACTGCCTTTTTTTTTTTTTTTTTTTTTTTTTTTTGCATTCACAGGACCCATGGATTAAGTGTCATTCAGAGAAAGAAAGACTGGCTTTTTAAAACACTTGGCACCAACATATTTCCTACAGGTAATCTGATTTTTAGAGTGATCTATGCCTACCACAAATGACAACACTCACATTAAAAGGAAAGGTGCTCTCAGAGCATGCTCTGTAGCCAAGGTCACTACCTCATGAGCAATGAAGAAAGCAGGGCAGTCTTGCTGCAGTCCTTCCTGAAGTCACCTCTATCCTTCTTCAGCATGGACTGACCTGTGCTTGCCAGATCTCACCACAGGTTGTCTGTTCAACATCCTCATTTGGTAATCTTCTGGCATTTCTTCTAGCCTTGCATGGGAAGTGCGCCAGAACCCTTCTAACAAAGCTCATTCGTTATGGAATCAGCCCAACCAGGTCAGTGTTGCTCAGACTTCTCCATTTCAATATATATATATCAATCTGGCTGGAGATACGGTACCTCTATTTAGACCTGCTTACAGACCTGGAAGTTGAAGTATTCAATTTGTAAATACCCTTTGCTCTTAAGTTCCCTAGACTGTGGTTAGGTAGAGCCTTTGGATATGTCTTCACCCATGTGTTTGCAATTTCTTTTTTTCTATACTCATCGGACCCATGGATTAGGTGTCATTCACAGAAAGACAGACTGGATTTTTTAAAGGCTTGGCATAGAAATATTCCTACAGATAATCTGCTTTTAAATTTCAGAGTGATCTATGCCCACCACAAATAATAAAAACTTTTAAAAAGAAATGAGTTATCGGGGTGTGGTGACTTATGCCTATAATCCCAGAACCCCGGGGGTTGAAGTAGGAGGATTGCAGTTGAGTTCAAGGCCAGCAAGAGCTACAGAGTGAGTTCCAGGTCAGCCTGGGCTAGAGTAAGATTCTTCTTCCCCCCCCCGCCAAAAAAAGTACTGAATTAAAGCAAAAACAAAGGTAAAATAAAGTGCCTTTTTAAAAAGATTTAGGGCTTGTTTAAAGCTCAGTGATAAAGCATGTATTTAGTATGTTCAAGGCCTTAGGTACATAGGAATGAAGGGAGGGAGGAAGTCTGCCCATATTAACAATAGAGCGGGACTGGACATACTGTAAGAACTTAAAAATTCATTTTCAACACAATTCAAAACTTACCACACACATGGCAATAGCAACCACGACCCACCCATACCAGCGGACAATACTCCCGTCCCCTTTTTTATACTCAGATGCTAGAAGCCTGTCAGAGATCCCTTTTCTAAAAGCTGCCACAACTCCCACACTGGGAATATACCAATCACGCTGTGCATAGCTTATTCTGTTGCAGAAATGGGTTCTAATCCTTAACAAATCATTTGCTAAAACAAAAAGGCTGAGGCCTAGCACTCACCTTTGTCAGGAGTATGAAGTGACAACTTCTTAACACCATCCACAAGCATTTTCTCTGTGTTGCCATGTCTATCTTCAGAGTCACTGTCTTCAAACTGAGCCTCTATAATGACATCTGGACTGTCACTGCAGCCTTTTAGGGGCTGCTGTGGTAGGTGGTGACCACAGAGCTCCTCAGGGAGATCAGATTCATAGGAAGTCTCTGTATCTCTGTCATTGCTCTCTGGTTTAATTACCTGAAGAGAAGAGAAAAATTCTCCTAAAACTGAGGGAAATGGGGGCAGGGAGGAGGGAAAAGATGGTACCAACACATATTGTATCCATACAAAGTATGTTCTTAATAAAAAAAAAAAAAAAAGAATACAAATGCTGATCTGTTCAATGCATTTGACAATGAGGGCCACATGACAGCCCTTTCCCATCTACAGCATATTAGAACCTATGTTCTGCTGAGCTACTGAATCTTAATGTAAGCATGTGGCCTTATACATAAATCTGCTCATCCACAGTGGCAGACTCTGTAGGTTACAGATGCTACACTGCTATATCTATATATCATTTAAAATAAAAATTAAACCAGCCATGAATATGCACAGATAAACATAAAAACAAATCTGATCACTATTTATAGTCCATTCCTTTCCTTCTTTCAAACAAAAGCTAGAGGGCCCACCCCAGGCCATGCTGAGCATCATTGCAAAGCCTTCATCCTAAAGGTGGTGACAAGTGAAGAACACCATACACATTCAAGAAATCATCATGAGAACTTTTCTAGGTGCCAAGCACTATTCTAGGTACCATGAATGCAAAAGGAAATACAGGAGATTATCAGTGATGAGTGCAGGCTTGACTATACAGAACATGGAATAGCTGGTAAGAAAAGATAATCATGCAGTAGGCATGAGAGTACTTGCAATACTTCATCCTTGAGAAGATGCTTCAAAAGAAGAACATTTGGGCTGGAGAGATGGTCTAGCGGTTAAGGCCCTTGCCTGAGAAGCCCAAGGACCTGGGTTCAATTCCCCAGTATCCACGTAAGCCCAATGCACAAGGTGGCACATGCGTCTGGAGTTCATTTGCAGTGGCAAGAGGCCTTGGCATACCCATTCTTTCTCCCCCCGCCCCCCCCCGTCTCTCTCTCTCTCAAATAAAAATCTTAAAAAAGAAGAAGAAGAAGAACATTTGAGCAGAAGCTTGGGTAATGCATTGAGCATCTCAGTTCTTCCTGGTATTTATATGTGACTGTGCTAAGATTCTACTGAGCTTAACCTAGAGCTTCCAAAATAAACATCCACTCTCAGCAACCAGATCAACAGTCTAGTGAGATAATAGAGATCATGCTTAAGGAAAAATCTTCATCGGACACATGACAGAACAGTTATTAAGCCCTTCCCAAAACATTTTAATGCCACAGTTTCCAATTAATATAACCATCCTTGGACAATTAGTACTTTAAAATTCACTTTAAAAAACAAAATAAAGTAAGTACAAAGATATTCACAATCAGAATTACATCTCTATGGATATATCCTCAAAGGTTTTTTTTTTTTTTTTTTTTTTTGGTTTTTCGAGGTAGGGTCTCACTCTGGTCCAGGCTGACCTGGAATTAGCTATGTAGTCTCAGGGTGGCCTCGAACTCACGGCAATCCTCCTACCTCTGCCTCCCGAGTGCTGGGATTAAAGGCGTGCGCCACCTCGCCCGGCTCTCAAAGGTATTTTTGAAAGTTGACCTCATGAAAATATACACAGAAAAACTTCTACACAATGGTTTTTCTGTGCAAAATTAAGACTTTTACAATTTAAGAAAACAGGGTTCTCATCAGGTGTGGTGGCCCACACCTATAATCCCAGCACCAAGGAGGCCGAGGCAGGGGCATCACCATGAGATGAAGGCCATCATAGGCTATAGAAAGAAACCTGGTCTCCAAACCAAGGGAAGGGGATTCTCAATCTCTGTAAGTATTTAATAAATTTTTCTTTAAAGTAGTACTTTATGTCTGATTCTTGTCAATTCATTTGTTCTTCACAGTTTCCATAAGAGATTAGAAACAAAGCTCCTTTTTGATAGTTTGAAAAGTGGAGACAGTCATCTCCAAAAGATTCTCTTGGGCCCCTCCTTGCCAGAATGCATGTAAGTGAATACACAGTGAGGCATTACACTAACCTTCACTAAGAAAACCTGCGTTCCTCTTTGCCCTAGGCTTTGCAGTAACTCCTAGCTTCACTTTTTGTTTCGTTTTGTTTTTTTCTGAGGTAGGGTCTCACTCTAGCTCAGGCTGACCTAGAATTCACTATGTAGTTTCAGGGTGGCCTCCTACCTCTGCCTCCCAAGTGCTGGGATTATTTCAAAACAGATCATTCAAAAAAAAAAAAAAAAAAAAAAAAAGCAGAGATTCTGAGCTGGGTGTGGTAGTACACACCTGTAATCCCAGCGCTGAGGAACCTCAGGAGGTCAAACCTGGGACACAGTAGTAGGTCCTCTATTCTCTTTGTAATAAAGAACCTGAGAAGGCACATTGCAACTACTATCTCCAAATAGGTAAAATCTATCCAGTTTGGATTTTCTTTTTTAATTAACTTTATTTATTTGCACAGGTGTGTATCTGTGCATACATGGGCATAGAGGGTCTCATGCCACTGCAAACCAACTCCATCCAGACTCATGTGCCACTTTGCATCTGGCTTTATGTGGGTGCTAGGGAACTGAACCCAGGGAAGCACACTTTGTAAGCAAGCACCTTTAACCACTCCCCAGCCCTCACAATATTTTTAAATAAAGGAAAATGCACACCATAGGTAACAAGTTTCCTAGTCACATTGCCCCTTACATACAGTAAAGGACATACAGTTAAGGATAGTAAAAGGTCCTTGCCCTTTAGGGGATAGCTACGTACTGGAAGCTCTTCAGGTTCCTTAAACTGGACAACATACTCTCCACGATAGCTTAGCTAGACCCTCTATATATGTGTTTAGGATACACACAATTTGGAAATGTGGGGAAAAAAAATTAGTTCATCCAATGGCCACTTTTCACTTTTTGAGCCAGTACTATGTACCAGAACTTCCGTTAGGGCCTCTATGGTAAGAAAACCTGTGTTTTCACAACAGTGTATGTAGAAGGAATGGAGGGATGCAATGGGGAACTAGTCTGGCAAGCTGGGGCCCTGAAACCAGATTTGAATATTAATATTGCTAGGGTTTTGGGTCAGTTGATTTAATGGCTGTGGACAGGCTAGGTCTCTTTGGGTCCAGTAAAGTAGAATCTCTTCAGATAGGCCCAAATCCTTGTGGCCTGTAGGATATAGGAGATGCTAGCTTTAACAGTCCAGAAGGTTCCCTGGGTCAGTAGGCACCTCCTCCTTTATCACTGTGGATGTCATCTTCTGTATTCCCAACAGATAAGAGATTCCAAGGCTATATTCTAATTCTTTTTAAAAAAATATTTTTATTTATTTCACTGACTGTGTTCTTCAGAGCTAGGATTTCAGCCTGGTTTTTCTTCAGTAGTTCTATTTCCTTATTCATGTCCTCTAATGACCTTTTTATTTCATTAAACTGTTTTTCTGTAATCTCTTTCAAAAGTTTGTTTTCTTCTCTAATTCCTTTGTTTTCTTCTTAGATTGCTTTTATTTCTTTGAGTATAGATATCATCATTCTTTTGAAATCTTTGTCAGGAATTTCATCTAAAACAGTCTCATTAGTGAACCATTCTGATGGATTTGTAATTTTTGGTGGGATTGCATTGTCTTGATTCTTTGTGTTTCTTTTATTATAATGTAGTGACTTTTGCATCCTGGATTGATTTGATGCTTAGGTTTCCTATTTATCTTCAGTGTTCTTAGGTGTTGTGATCCACCTTTATATAATTTCAGGATATGAGCTTAAGATGTCAAGTGTAGCACTTGTACTTAAGTCCAACCTCAGAAGTAATCCTAGCTGTTGAGTTTGCTTGTTAAGCAAGTATTGTAGTGAACTGGTGGAACAATTTAGAGGCAAGTTCTAAACTTCAACAGAGCAAATTACACATTCAATTAACATGAACACAGAGTATACAAGTGTGGGAATTGAAACCAACAGTCCTATAGGGTCAAAATCCCTAAGGGCATGTGTTGGTCCACACCCTTAGTCCTGTCAGCTTGCCCTCAATAATAAGCAAAAGATAAAGGCCCTTTAAATCTATAAGTATTATAGGTAGCTATATTCAACCCCTCATATTCAGCTTATTTGAAAATGGTAAACCCACCCACAAATATGTAATACATACCCTGCCTTGATCTGGAAAGAGTGGTTAGCACTTCCAACGCAGGCCTTTGTTATCTTTTGGTGTGGCTTTTAAACTCACCAATGCTGGGTGCCCACCTCGTTCCCTGAGCTGTGGAGCTTGGGTCAGCTATGCTGGGTCCGGTGTTGGCGATGTGGTTCAGATCTGCCACTAGTTGGTCGATTCTACCAATTCCCTGGGGAACTGATGGTTGGGGGATGGGCAAGTTCAGGAAGCCTGCAGCAGCTCACAGTGTGTGTCTCTTTCAGTAGCTCCGCAGATTTTTCTTTGATTTCTGGGCTCTGTGAGGAGACTGATGAGGTTGAAAAGTCCCCTTTTATTTATTTATTGTTGTTGTTGTTTGGGCAGCGGTTGCAGCAGAGGCTCAGCGGAAGCTCAGCGGGGCTTAGCTGATCTGGGTGGCAGCTTTGAACCGAGGGTTGCAGCCTTGGCGCAGATCTGCTGGGGAGCCCGCAGATGGGGAGCCTTTGGGAGGCGAGCTGCCGGGGGCTGCACTCTCCACAGTGGGTGTCTGGCTGTCTTCTGCTTTTCCGCTATTTCCCGAAGAAAATATTCTGCTCTCTTCCTCAGAAGAGTGTAGTTTTGCTTGATTCCCTCCCTGATCCGGTTTGGCGTGGCTCCTATGCCGCCATCTTACCCGGAAGTCAAAAAAAATATTTTTATTTATTTGTGAGAAGAGAAAGACAGACAGACACCAGGGCCTCCTGTTGAGGCTAATGAACTCCAGACACATGTACCAAATTTTTGCATCTGGCTTTTCATGGGTACTGGGGAACTGAACCCAGGCCTCATGCTTTGCAAACAAGCATCTTTAACCGCTGAGCCATCTTTCCAACCCCGTATTCTGTCTTGTACCTAGTACAGGCCTACCACTTTGGGCACTCACTCAGCTAGTGCTTGGTGAAGGAAATATAGCACTTCCCCTGTAAAGCAACCCCTAAGCTCTTGTGACAGCTTGATTTTCAATAATCCAGAATCCATCACATAACCTTCCCAGTTTTTCCCCATCCCTCTATCTGTCCCAGACAAGAATAATTTCTCCCTTTGTTAAAGACCCAAAGCAACTCATCTTCTTCACAATTTTTATCTTCTTCACTACATTAGTGTCATCTGTACACCTCATCGGGTCAAGCTATCTGCTCAATGACTATGTTTTATGCATCTTGGTATATTCTACAGCTATGTGCAGAATCAACCTAGGCACTCAATATTCAATGAATACATGGATGAAAGCATAGAAGACGAATCAGAAAATACAAAAAAATTAACAGAGCTTCCCTGGCCATATTAATGAAAATTATTCAGTTATTTGTCTCATTTCCCTCTCCTCTGATCTTGTACCTATCAACAGATGAAAATACATTATCCAGTTGTTTACTTTCTGTCCTTAGAAAAGTTTTAGACACAGAAATATATGAATTAGACACCAGTAGTCCAAATTTCCTGAGATCTATAAATATACTTTCTTCTGTGATAATGACCAAAAATGTTTTAAAGTCCAATTTGGCGATTCTCATCTTTGAAGGTTAGCAGATCACAGAGAATTACATGAGAGCTGAAAATTCCTCTTCTAGAGAAAAATACACATTTACAAATAGATAGGAAATACTCCATATAAGGATGTGCACATACAAAGAGTTAAGGGTCTGGGGGCAAGCATGGAGTATGGCACACACTTGCAATCCCAGGGTTTGTAGGCCAAGGAAGGATAGCAAATTTGAAGCCAGCCTAGGCTACACAGTGAAACATTATCTCAAAAAATAAACTAGGTGGACTGGGGAGATAGCTCAGTCAGTAAAGTGTTTGCCTTGCAAGCATGAGGACCTGAGTTCAATCCTCAGAATCCATTTAAAATTGACAGGTGTGGTGGCACTTGTAATCCCACTGGGAAGGTGGTGACAGGAGGACCCTGGGACTTGCTGGTCAGCTAGTCTGTCCTACTTAGTAAGTTCCAGGCCAATAAGAGATCCTGTCCCCAAGGTTGTCCTCTGGCCACCATAAGTATGTGTGTGCATGTGAGTGTGCATACACATGAACACAAACACACACATTCATTTAAAAAAAAAAAACTAACAAAAAAGGGGATCTAGTGCCCAAGGACACCAGCTCAGGCAGATGTCTATTTTGGAGAACTTCAAGCTTGCAGTGAAAAATAGGGTCTTGTTTAAGTGAAGACTTTAAAATTCCTCTGAGAGGGTAGAGCAGCTGACTGCACTTATTATTTTGAGAACATGCTGTGACAGGGTTTATTTTTCCCTTGGAGACTTAGGCTAATCTTTGCAGGACAAAACAGAAACAGATAGTTGGGGAGTCAAATCACTGAACCACACAGACGTTACTATTTTGTTCTTTTGTCTTTTTTTGTTTGTTGTTTTTTAAAAAGGGTCTCCCTCTAGCCCAGGTTGACCTGGGACTCACTCTGTACTCCAGGCTGGCCTCAAACTCACAGTGATTCTCCTACTTCACCCTCCCCAATGCTAGGATTAAAGGCATGTGCCATTATACCCAGCTTCACATAGAACTTTCTCATTTTCATTCTTGTTCTTCAGACAGAGCAGGATGGACATGAAAGAAACCCAGCTAACAAAAATAAACAGTGGGACTAGGTTGATAGCAACTGGGGAGTACTAATTTTTTTTTGTTTGGTTGGTTGTTTTGTTTTTTGAGGTAGGGTTCACTCTCATCCAGGCTGACCTGGAATTCACTATGTAGTCTCAGGGTGGCCTCAAACTCCTGGCGATCCTCCTACCTCTGCCTCCCGAGTGCTGGGATTAAAGACGTGCACCACCACGCCCAGCTTGGGAGTACTAATTTTAAAAAAGTAATTTCTAAGTGTCAACTGTAGCTTCTAAGATGACTCAAGAAACTATATACAATAGATATTTAAATTTCCTTGCCCTCCACTAAACATACACACACACACACACACACACACACACACACACACACGCAAAAATAGGAAGAAACTTCTGTCAACTATAACCTGCAGTTAGTTTTACTATGAGTAGACACCTAACATACTGCTTTCTTTTGGAGGATAAAACTGGGCAATAGAATTATGAAACAGTGTGCTGAGAGGAAAAGGCAACAAACCTTGTGCTCTGCAGATCAGACAACAGCCACCTGGCTTCTGTAGGAGGGTCCAAGGACAGGAAGGGGACAGATGAGTAAGAGAAGCTCAACCCTGAAAGGGACAGAATGAAGGTCTAAGTCCAGAATCTTGCGTTCACAAACACAAGGGAGGGAGAGACACACCTTTGGGGAAGGAGATGAGGTGAAGCATGACTCCTGCATTTTCCAGGAACATATGCCTCTGTAGGCAGAAGAATGCAGACTGTCTGTAGAAGCTTACATCAAAGACAAGAGCACAAGAGAGCAGAGACCCTATATAAGTAGAAACGGCTAAGGAAGACACACATCTGAAAAGTTGGCAGAATTTTAGAAAATGTGCTGGGAAATATGTTTGGAACATATGCAAAAAGCACTGTTGTCTACAGAAAGAAAACAATGATGACTTTAGTACCACTACAGTTAAATCTACCCTTTATCCTCAGATACCATAACAGAAAGGTGAAAAATAAACACAGAAGTGCTTGAATTATAATAATATATGAAGACCTCCTACATAGCCATTCAAAACAGAAACTCTACAGAACAATGAAGGAAGTGCAGCAAGGGGTACTTTACAAAACAGAAATGTCTACTAGCCAATAAAGATGGACAGGTGCCTCGTTAAACATCAGAAACCCAAGTTAAAACCTCAAGGGTATGTCACTATGGACCAACAAGATGTGCAAACACCAAAATTCCTTAAAACACCAGTCCTCTCAAAGATATACAGTAATGCAGTACTGGTACAAATGGAACTGGTCCAGCTCTGTTTTGGATAGGCCAAAAGTATAAGCTAAAGTAGAAATAGATCTACCTAAATCTCAAGCCACTGCTTTTCCCTGTCTCCCTCCAGGAGAACACAAAAATCAGAAGTCCAAGCTGGGTGTGGTGGCACACACCTTTAATCCCAGAGGCAGGAGGATCGCAGTGAATTCGAGGCCACCCTGAGACTACATAGTGAATTCCAGGTCAGCCAGGGCCACAGTGAGACCCTACCTTGAAAAACCAAAATCAGAAATCCAAGTTGAGAAAAAACATATAAACAAGTGAAATGAGATAAGAAAATGGAAATTGTCCTATAGAAATATAATTCTATAAGTAATTATGTAATTAAGTAATTATGAAAATGTACAATAAAAGTGTGAAAGGAGGGCTGGAGAGATGGTTAGCAGTTAAGGCGCCTGCCTGCTAAGCCTAAGAACCCGGTTCCAATCTCCAGGTCCCACGTTTAGCCAGATGCAAAGTGACGCAAGGGCGCAATGCCGCATTTGCCCACATAGGGGTGTATGCATCTGGATTTCGTTCACAGCACCTGAGAGGCTGCTGGCGCGCCCATTCTCAGTCTCCCTCTCTGTCTCTGTGTCTCTCCAAAAACAATAAAAAATAAAAATAAGAGTGAGAAAGGATTAGAGACACAGCCATGAAGAGTCCTGAACTTCAAGTATATTTACTATCTGATCCCTAAAGCCCAGGAAGCAGGGAAGAACAAGCACAAACTCCAGAGCCGACACAAGTGAGTGTAAATCATGGCTCTGCCACTTCCCAACTAAGCCACTTTGGAAACATTATTTAATTTCTTTTCTCTTGGTTTATTATCTTTAAAATGGGGACAAAACTACCCAATATCATAAGACTGAGGACTGGGGTGATGACTCAGCGGTAAAACGGACTTGCGTGCAAGACTTGCTGGCTCATGTTTGGTTCTCCAGTACCCACATAAAGTCATATGGTGCACACTCTAACCCATACTCTTTCTCTCTCTCAAATGAATAAAAATATGAAAGAAATCATTACATATGAAAAGCTCTTAAGTGCCTAGAACAAAGTATGAGTGGATAAAGCTTTAGTAATAACAATAAACTCAACAGAGAGCCTTAAAGTCCTAAAGAAAACCTGAAGCAAGGAGAAGGGGAAAGAAGGGTAAAAATTAATTGTAAAGTGTTAAACACAAATAACAGTGAAAAGTTAGGAACAGCTCAACACAAGGAGACAAATTTAGTCTTAAAATTCAGAAAGTCAAATTTAAATATATATAATAATCATAACAATAATAAGGATTATCTACACACACATAAACACAGATAAAAAATAAAATAGGGCTGGAGAGATGGCTTAGTGGTTAAGGCACTTGCCTGCAAAGCCAAAGGACCTGGTTTAATTCCTCAGGACCCACATAAGCCAGATGAACATGGTGGCACATGCATCTGGAGTTTATTTGTGCACCCATTCTCTCTCATAAATAAATAAATAAATAAATAAATAAATAAATAAATAAATAAATAAATAAATTTAAAAATAAAATAAACAGCCAGTCTAAGATGCTCAGGAGCATCTAGAAGCCGGCTGGAAATGTAGGCGTATAATCTGGAGGATCCAGACTTGCAGTTATTCACAGTAGGATGTCAGTTAAGTAAAGGTGTCCCAAGCTAAGCATCAACTGGAAAAACTCAACTAAAAGGATCAAATGTACAATGAGTTAGAGAAGTGAAGAGAGTTTAATATGAGTATGTGAACCATAATAAACACTAAGGTTTTTCATATGATTTGTCACATTCACATTGTAAAAGCTTCCCTGTGCTTTTATACACATTAGCTGATCTGGCCCATGTACCGATCCTGGGTGATGCACAGGAGAGGGATTGTCACCATTTCATCTCACAGAAGAGGAAACAGGTTCAGACATATCACAACCCCAGGGCTACCAAATGTCAGAGCTGGAACATGTACATAGGACTAGGGTTCTAAATCCCATCCATGGTCCTGGACTCCCTAGAGGAAATATCCCTCCAAGCAGAAGACAAATTTGGAATGAACTTTGAACACAGTTCCCACCATTTGCACTGCTGCGTGAAATGTCTCTGCACCTTTTGTCTGCTGGCAAATAATCACAATTCAACACTCAGCTCTTTGGTTAATGGCTCCTGTACTAACCTCCTTCTCTGCAAAAGTGTTCTATTGACTTTCTATGGCCCACTGTTAGTCCTCACTTATTCTTTCATTGTAAGCTTCCTTGATCCATGTTGAGATGAGGCTGTGTCCTGCCCTAAGTTAATCCATACTGTATAAAACAGGGTTTTTTTCAGGCCATGCCCTTCCCTCAGAGACTCAATTTTACAAGCAGAATTTAACCTCATT
Organism: Orientallactaga sibirica; assembly: GCA_036365145.1. NCBI lineage: Eukaryota > Metazoa > Chordata > Mammalia > Rodentia > Dipodidae > Orientallactaga > Orientallactaga sibirica. Next base: position 12,286,605 of record JAEOAD010000044.1, read on the forward strand.
TTGAGTGCAAATGCAAAAGCAGGATGACTCTGTACTTTGGTGACATATAAACAATAGCACTGTCCAGCACCACCCACAAGGCCCAGACTAATGATTCTTTTCTAAAAGTAAACAGGGTGTCACACTGTTGCAGTAAGCTCCTTGTTGTTGGCAGAAAGTACCCAAATAAAAGCAGCTGAAGGGAGAGTTTATTTTGGCTTACAGGCTCAAGGGGAAACTCCATGATGGCAGGCAAAAACATGGCCATGAGCAGAGGCTGGACATCACCTCTGGCCAACACCAAGTGGATATCAACAGCAGGATAGTGTGCCAAACCCTGGCAAAGGGAAGCTGGCTATAACACCTATAAACCCACCCCCAACAATACACTGCCTCCAGGAGGCTCCAATTACCAAACTTCCACCTACTGGGGACCTAGCATTCAGAACACATAAGTTTATGGAGGACACCTGAATCAAATCACCACATGCACTATAACCTTAACAAAGTAAACTGGGACTAAGAGCACATGGGCATACTAAAATTGTACCAGAAAAACCAGCCCTGAGAATTAGGAGACATACCACACTCTGGAAAGGATACTCCCTGACTTAAGCCCCATAAAGAGGAGGATACTTACCACTGTAATAATGACCTGGGGCCCCCACCAATCTGTCATTTGACCTCCTGGTGTATGTGTCAATGGTCTATCAGGCAAAGAACTTCCCCACTGTCCCTAAGGGACTTCAACTAGGTTCAGCCTCCACTGTTGAATGGCCTATTCACATTGTGGACCCATGAATTGTGCATCTGGTGTCTGTTCCTCCTGCCCATTCCTCTAGACTTAACCTGTCTTGCCAAGTTTCAGAAGCTAAGGCTGGACTAAAACCAGTGACTAAGGTAGTGTGTTGACTGCACCAGGGTTAGTCGTCTAATCTTCTACCTCAAATACCCTCTTTTATTCCTATACTTTCCAGCCTCAGCCTCTCCAGCCTCCCTAAAACTCCTTGAACTTTGCTGAAGCTACTTTAAGCTCTGTGGCCACTCTATAACCTACATACATAAGCATAAAGATATACTTACTTTGTGATGTATAATGTGTGGGCTGAGAGTTAATATTAGTAAATACTGGAATAAAAGAACTATGATTGCCTCACTCTGGCTATTAAGGAAACTGGAACTACCTGGCAAATTGCTGCCAACAAAACTAATAAACATTCTGAATTAACTCTTATCCAATTATTTCAGACATTGTGGAATGTGCCTATGTTTCTTTCTGACTCAGCCTGCTCATGACAGGTTCTATTCTAGATATCTACTTGTATATTTCGCTCTTCTACCAGAGATAATCTATGTCACATTCACTTGTGTATCTTGAGAGTCTCCACAGTAGTTGCCACATAAAACAAGCTCAGTACCTATTGGTTATCTTTTCTTCTGAAAAGAATAAGAATAGAATCAGCTGTTATAAAAAAATTAACAAAAAAGTACAAGAATAAAATAGCTACCATGTAACAAAAACCACAAAAAATAAGATGATACACTATAACTACAAAGTCTTCCATTAACATAATGAATCTGGAGACCAAGAAATCAACGAGCAGGTATTTTATCAAAATTAAAGCACCTCTACATGAAGCAAATATACATAAATGTAAATTAATATAGTTGGAAGACACGGAAATAATTGCATTTTTAAAAAATAAATCTAGGCCTTTACATTTAAGGTATAATTCCAGTCTTCAATATAATCTAAATATAACAATTAACATCACTGTTCCCCAAGTGGAAAGCAACTGTTTGGGCGTGAACACTCACAACTGCCCAGGCAAAGAAGAGAAAGCCTGTTCTGACAGCAGGTAAGGAAGGGAACACCTGTGTCTGATAGCAGGTTGCAGGAACATTGTTCTTGATCCTTTTCAGAGTTGTACTCAGAAATAGGAGAAACTATCTACACTGAGAAATAAATTAGATCAACTGCAAATAGCACACGAAACTCACCAGAATTAAGAGGAGGAACTGGTCACTTCAAAACTGTTTGGTGTATGTTAGGTTTTTCTTCCCTTCCTTTTAAAATTAATATGCTGTATTTCAAAACTGGGGAGCAAACAGAAAAAGTCCCTGTAACCAAAAAATTCAAATGGAATCCTAAACAAAAATATTGGTAACATTTCCATTATCCTAGCTTACCCAAACTCCACATACAAAACATTTCACAGTTTCACTGTTTATTGATACAGAAAAACCCTTCCATGAAGAGTTCTGTTTTAAATCTTACAAAAGAGCAAATCTATGTTACCATGGAAAAGTCTGTTGGGCAAGGGGGACTAATTGCATTCCCCTTCAGCAGAGGGCTCTGCTATCAACTTGGCATACTAGAGCTTTTCTAAAAGATTTACATATACCTCTATCTACAGGCACTTCTGCAGGAACCAGGGCTGTTGGGACAGTGTCAGTTAAAGGAGACAATACCCTCTAGTCCAACACCTGAGCCTTTGGCTTGACACTCATGCGTGTCATCAAGTCCAGCTAGGAGCTGCTTTTGCTTTCTTGGCTCCTCTGATGGACCTTAAGTGACAGTACTCAATTGCCACACATGTTTTAACAAACTTTCAAATCCCTTAATGGCACACTTGGGATGAAGTGTAATACACTATTCAGGAAATACCTTGGAGCCAAGAAAAGCAATTGATGTTTCCACAGGGTTTTCTAGACAAAGCTTGCCAATAAGCCTCTCACTATATAAAATACAATTATGGACACTATCATCATAAAGACATATTTACAGATGCTCTCAAAGACACATATGGCATTGGGAACCTGATTACTTTAGGTAGTTCATCACAAGAACCTTAAAGATCCACTTAATAGAAACATAACAAATATCTCCATTCTTCAGGTTTCTCAGACCCAAAGCCCTTTAGGTTATACTTAATCCATCCCTCAGTTGTGAATTCCAGGTCAGCCTGAGCTACAGCGAGACCCTATCTCGAAAAAGTAAAAAAAAATAAATAAAAAAAAGAGAGAGAGAGAGAGAAAGAGAGAGAGAGGACTCAAATCAACAAGATTAAAAATGAAAATGGAGCTGTGGGTGAGTTTTTCCCAGGCCCAGCCAAGACAGCCCCTAGCCCTTAATCTCTACACGGGTTTCTTTATCCTCTCCAGCTCCCCCCATTGCATGAACTCCTTGAACTTCCTTTTCTCTTTGATTTCCACACTTTCTTTCAAGGCCCTCCAAATGGGAGCTCTAGCCAATAAAAGACATTGGCTCTGTACTTCCCTCAATAAGTATAATAATTGAATTAAAAAAGAAATGAAAGTAGAGACATCACAACTGACACCAATGAAATTGGAAGAATCATCAGGGCTTATTTCAAAAACCTGTATTCCACAAAATTGGAAAACTTGGAAGAAATGAATGTATACTTTGGCTCATTATCACCTTCCAAAACTAAATCCAGAAAACATATATTTCCCAAGCAAACCTATTACGTCTAACAAAATTGAAAAAGTAATTAAAAATCTCCCAACAAAAAAAAAGTCCAGGTCCAGATGGATTCACTACTGAGTTTTAGCAAACCTTCAGTGAAGAAATAAAACCAAGAACTTCTCAAATTATTTTGCATAACTGAAAAGAGGAAAGGCCTCCAACTTCCTTCTATGAAGCAGCATAAATACCTAAATCAGATAGAGACACAACAAAAATAGAAAATTATAGACTGATATCCCTAATGAACTTAAGACATAAGAATTCTCAATAATAAGCAGGGTGTGGTGGCTCATGCCTTTAATCCCAGCACTTGGGAGGCAGAGGTAGGAGGATCACCATGAGTTCGAGGTCACCCTGGGACTACATAGTGAATTCCAGGTCAGCCTGAGCTAGAGTGAAACCCTACCTCGAAAAACCAAAAAGAAAGAAAGAAAGAAAGAAAGAAAGAAAGAAAGAAAGAAAGAAAGAAAGAAGGGAGGGAGGGAGGGAGGGAGGGAGGGAGGGAGGGAGGGAGGGAGGGAGGGAGGGAGGGAGGGAGGGAGGGAGGGACCCACAAATACCTCAATAAAATCCTTGCAAACTAAATCCAAGAACACATCAAAAGCATCATATACCTTGATCAAGTAAGTTTCATCCCAAGGATGCAGGAATGTTCAAGATATGGCAGCCAATAAATGTAATTCACCACATAAATAAACTTAAAAATAAGAAGTGCATGATTATTTCAATAGATGCAGAAAAACATTTGGAAAAAATACAATACCCCTTCATGATTAAAAAACACTGGGCAGGCTAGAGAGATGGCTTAGCAGTTAAGGCACTTGCCTGCAAAACCTAAGGACCTAGGTTCAACTCCTCAGAACCCACATAAACCAGATGCACATGTTGGCACATGTGTCTGCAGTGGCTAGAGGCCCTACAGCACCCATTCTCTCCCTTCCATCTCTCTCTCTCTCTCTCTCTCTCTCTCTCTCTACTTCTTAATTAAATAAATACATTTAAAAAACACCGGGCAGGCTAGTAATGGAGGCAGCATATCTCACCATAATAAAGGCTATTTATAATGCATCCAAGGCCCAGATCACACTAACTAGAGAAAAACTTGAAGCATTCCCACTAAGGTCTAGAACAAGACAGAGGTATACATTCTCACCACTGCTTTTCAACATAGTACTTGAAGTCTTAGCTCAAGTACTCAGAGAAGAGAAATAAATAAAAGGGATATAACTTGGGCTACAGAGATGGCTTAGCGGTTACAGCATTTGCCTGCGAAGCCTAAGGATCCCAGTTCGATTCTCCAGGTCCCACTTAAGTCAGATGCACATGGTGGCACATACATCTTGAGTTCATTTGCAGTGGCTAGAGGCCCTGGCACTCCCATTCTTCTTTCTCTCTCTCTCTTTCTCTCTCTCTCTTTAATAAATAAATAAATAAATAAATAAATAAATAAATAAATAAATAAAATTTAAAAAGGGATACAACTTGGTAAGGAAGAACTCAAACTAGCCCTATTTGCAGATGACATGATTTTATATATGTGACCCAAAAGACTCCACCAAAAACTTTTAAAGGTGATAAATTCTTTCAGTAAAGTGGCAGAATACAGATGGATCAAAGACCTTAATATAAAACCAAAAACTCCACTACTACTGGAAGAAAAAATAGGAGGAACCTTCCGCAACATAGGAGTGGGAAAAGACTTCCTGAACAAAACCCAAGCAGCCCAAGAAATTAAACAATCACTCAACCACTGGGATCTCAAGAAGCTGAAAAACTTTTTCACTGACAAATATACTATAACCAAAGCCAACAGATTACCCACAGAATGGGAGAAAATTTTCACCAGCTATACAACTGACAGAGGCCTAATTTCTAGAATCTACAAAGAACTCCAAAACCTAAACAATAAATCATCAAACAACCCACTCACAAAATAGGGCAGAGAACTGCACAGGGAGTTCTCAGAGGAAGAAATACAAATAGCAAACACACATTTAAGAAAATATTCAACATCCCTAATCATCAGGGAAATGCAAATTAAAACAACTATGAGCCAGGCGTGGTGGTGCATGCCTTTAATCCCAGCACTTGGGAGGCAGAGGTAGGAGGATTGCCATGAGTTTGAGGCCACCCTGAGACTACATAGTGAATTCCAGGTCAGCCTGAACTAGCATGAGACCCTATCTCAAAACACCAAAAAATAAATAAATAAATAACTATGAGATTCCACCTTACCCCAGTAAGGATGGCTATCATTTAAAAAAAAAACAATGAAAACAAATGATGGCAAGGCTGTGAGGCTGTGGAGAAATAGGAACAAGCTTTCACTGCTGGTGGGAATGCAAAATGGTTCAACCATTATGGAAAGCTATATGGAAACGCCTGAAAAGGATGATCATAGACCTACCAACGGATCCAGTTATTCCCTTACTGGGCATTTACCCTAAAGGCTCCAAGCCTCAGATCAGAGACATTTGCTCAATCATGTTCATAGCTGCTCAATTCATAATAGTAAAGAGCTGGAATCAACCCAGGTGTCCATCACTAGATGAATGGACAACAAAGATGTGGTATATCTATACTATGGAATTCTAGGTAGCAGTAAGGAAAGATGAAATACAGAAATTTGAAGAAAAAAAAAAAAGGTCAAACATGGAACAGCTCATCCTCAGTGAGCTCACCCAATCACAAAAAGATAATTGTCGCATGGTCTCATTTATCTGTCTCTCCTAACCTGAATCCACCCAAGATATTGCCAAACCTAATAAGCACTCTGAGGACCAGACAATAGGGAGGGTGGGATGGAGGGAGGGTGAGGGTAGGAGGTAAGAGAGGGTGGGAGGGAGGACAAGGGTGGGGGGATATAAATAGGGACCCAAAAGGAAATGATACTATAAAACCCTTTATTCTGAACAACAGGCTAAAACATTGATCCTTCAGCAGGCCCACAGAGGGAACACCTGAACCACAGGAAACTGGAGAGAACATCATGAAGACCAACCTTAATCTTTTCCTGCTTCTCTTTCTCTTCTTTCTCTCTCTCCCCCCTCCTCCTCTCTATACTCACTTTCTCTTTTATATCATCTATCTTTTTCTTCCCTCACCTTCCTAGGTGCTGACTTATAACTCCCAGTGCCAGCACGGGGTTAACTTTCACAATGAGCTATTGATCCGAGACACTTACAAGGTTTCTCAAAAAAGACAGATGTCTGTCAGAGTTCTTGATGACCCACCATAGGTTAATGGTAAGACCCTACTGTCAAAGACAGCATACATGTGTGAGACCAAACATGGAGAGACCTGTTCAGAATCTGGAAGAGGGTCAGTCCCCAGGCAGTTAGCCAGTCTAGTGCCAGAGGGTGCTACATGAGCAACTGGGGGATAATGGCCCACATCTGTCCAAACAACGTGCAGTATAAGATACCCAGCAGGAAACAACCTGACGTAAAGCTCACACAAGTGCAGTAGTGGCACAAAGCCATGATGGGTAACCAACTGCTCTTGATTTGGCTAATAGATCCACTCAGTGGAATGGAACTCATTGCTGGAACTGGGAAATAAGTCAAAACCATGTACAAAAACTGAGCTCAGTCTCCAAGATCAAGATACCACCAAATGTGGGCTAGAAGAGAGCCTACGCATATAAAATTCCCTCCAAAATATCTATGGCCATCCCTTCTATCTAGTACTAACTTCTCTCTCCATTGGAAAATTTGCTTATCTTTTTCAGATGGACAAGGAACCTGAAGGGAGGACCAGCCAATCACACCTCACCAGGGCCCCAGCTGAAACCATAGAGTAATGTGGGGGAAGGGCAAGAGTACAGCTTTCTTGGGGATCACGACACCAGAAAAAGGCTGAAGGAGATAAACACAGAGAACATCCAACTCCAACTAAGCCAGATATCCAGAGACACAGAGGCTCCGAAAACCTCATCACTGAAGTAGAACTAAAATGACCCCAATGTGGCTCAGGGAAATTCGCGGAAGAGGGGGTGGAAAGAATGTTAGAGCCACAAGTTGGGGCATTGTGCACAGAGACTTAGGCCTACCCTCCAGAACTCTTGACGGCCCCCACAATGCATGACCCACATTCCCCATTGATGAGGGTCCCTTTGGAAGAGGGAGGACAGGGAGGAGGACAATGGAGCCAACACTATGGATGTAAAATCAGAATAATATAAATAAAAAATAAATTATAAAAAAGTGGCAGGATACAAAATCAATACACAAAAATCAGTAACTTTCCTATATGCCAAAGATAAACAAATGGAGAAAGAGATAAGTGACACTATCCCATTTTCAATAGCCACAAAAAGTTTAAATATCTTGGAATATCACTAACCAAGGAGGTGAAAGACATACACAAAGAAAACATAAAAACACTGAAGAAAGAAATTGAGGAGGACATGAGAAGATGGAATGAGCTCCCATGCTCATGGATTAGAAAAATTAATAATGTGAAAATGGCCAATCTGCCAAAAGCATTCTATAGATTCAATGCAATTCTAATGAAAATCCCAGCAATGCTTTTCACAGAGATTGAAAAAATAGTCTCAAAATTCATATGGAAGAACAGAAGGCCTCAGATAGCTAAAAATATCCTCAACAAAAGGAATACCTCCAGAGGTATCACCATACCTGATTTCAAGATATACTACAAAACCATAGTAACTACAATAGCGTATACTGGCACAAAGCAGACACACAGATCAATGGAATAGATGACCCATCTCTAAATCCAGGCAACTAACTTTGACAGCAACCTAACTTTGACAAAGGGACAAAAAACACACTAGAAGGCCGGGCATGGTGGCACATGCCTTTAATCCCAGCACTCAGGAGGCAGAGGTAGGAGGATCACCGTGAGTTCAAGGCCATCCTGAGACTACATAGTGAATTCCAGGTCAGCCTGGACTAGCGTGAAACCCTACCTCAAAAAAAAAAAAAAAAAAACTGGAGAAAAAATAGCATCTTCAACAAATGGTGCTGGAGAAATTGGGTAAGAATAAAATTAGACCCACTTCTCTTACTCTGCACAAAAGTCAACTCTAAATGGAGCAAGGACCTCAATATAGACCTGAAATGCTAAAACAACTAGAAGAAAAAGCAGGGAGAACATTCCATTATATAGGTGTAGGGAAAGACTTCCTGAATAATTCCCCAGTAGCACAGGAAATTAGGTCAACTGGGACCTCATGAAACTAAAAAGCTACTGTATAGATAAGCAAACTGTCAACAGACATCCCACAAAATGCAAGAAAATCTTTACCAGCTACACCTCCAATAAAGGTCTAATACCTAGAATCTACAAAGAACTCAAAAAGCTAAGCAATAATCAAACCAATAAAACAATGGGGTAGAGAAATTAAACAGAATTCTCAAAGGAAGCAATACAAATGGCTATTATACACTTACATCTTTAGTCACCAGAGAAATGTAAATGTAAATCAAAACAACTCCGAGATTTCCTCTCTCTCACCCTAGTTAAGATGGCATTCACCAAAAAAATCAAATGACCAGAAATGCTGATAAGGCTATGGGGAAAGAGGAGCCTTGACCCCCTGCTGGTGTGACTGTAAACTTGTACAACCACTAAGGAAATCAGTATGGAGACTCTTGAAAAAGATGAAAATAGATCTACCATTTGATCTGTACCACTCCTAGATGTACACCCTAAAGACTCTACTCTTTACTATAGAGATATACTTGCACAGCTATGTTTGTTGTTACTCTATTCACAATAGCTAAGAACTGGAATCAGCCCAGACGCCCATCAAGTGATTAATGGATAATGAACAAGTGGTACATATACACAGTGGAATTCTCCTCAGTGTTAAAGAAGAATGAAATAATGAAATTTGCAGAAAAAAATGGATGGAGGATGGAGAGATGGCTTAGCAGTTAAGGTGCTTGCCTGCAAAGCCTAAGGACCCAGGTTCAATTCCCCAGTACCCACGTAAGCCAGATGCACAAGGTGAAGTATGTATCTAGAGTTCATATACAGTGGCTGGAAGCCCTGGCATGCCCGTTCTCTCTCCCTCTCTCTATCTGCCTCTTTTTCTCTCTCTCCCTCTCAAACAAGTAAGTAATAAATAAGTAAATTTAAAAATAAAAATGGATGGAATTGCCAGGCGTGGTGGCACACGCCTTTAATCCCAGCACTTGGGAGGCAGAGGTAGGGGGATTGCCATGAGTTCAAGGCTGCCCTGAGACTACATAGTGAATTCCAGGTCAGCCTGCACTAGAGCGAGACCCTACCTTGAAAAACCAAAAAAAAAAAAAAAAAACGGATGGAATTGGCAAAATCATTCTAAGCAAAGCCACAGAGGCACAGAAAGAAAAATGTCACATGTACTTCTGTGGTTCCTAACTGGGATTAGTTGGAGATGACTGCAAATGGCGGTAAGCAACTGGAATATGGACATAAAACTAGAATGAGACCAGGAGAGAGAATAAATAAGAAGAGAGGAAAGAAGTCATTATGGAATAGGTCAGGGGAGGGTCAGAACTTCAGGGTTGGGAGTGCTTATAGGGGTACGGGGAGAGAATTACACAAAAGCTAAGAGAACATGAATCAGTTCCACAGAAATCTTTCTAGCTAACATTCTACAAGATATAACCACTAATAAAGAGGAAGCAGTAAAGTCCAGACAGAAGGTGGAAAAAGCTTAACTATAGACTCTGGCTGATAAATCCCAAGTCCAGAATTGACTTGCCCACCCCACCCCCACCCACCCCACAGTGAGCTCTTGTCCAGGGAGACCCATGAGGTCCCCATTGTCAAAACACTTGATTACCTGCCAGAGCTAAAAGGTAAGACCTTATTGCTGATGAAGACATCACATGCTGAGATCACATGACATCAGAACATCATGACAGAATCCAAAGGGAAACAAGCTCCCTCCTGGCTAGTCCTCATAGTGCTGGAGAGCCCTACTGGAGCTGCTGGAGGACAATGGTCACCAACAGAATAAATAAGCAAAGGACCCTGAAGACTATGAAATCAACCAGCTAGACAAGAAGTACACACTTGTACGATAGTGGCATGAATCCTCTGCAAGTAACTAACTATGCTCTGGACACGAGGACCACTCAGTGACACAGAACTCATATCTGGTACTAGAAACCAAGTCAGAATCCCATGGTCAGGAAACTCAGACTTCAGAAAGAAGCCCCCATTGCTCTCTGGAGAAATGTGGGTTACACACCAAAAAAAGAAAAACAAATCTCTCAAATAAATGTGCATAACCCCTTTAACGCAAACTGCTCTCCCTCTTGTTAAGCGTACCTGCTTTATTTTACAGATTTATATAAAATAAAATAAAAATATAATAATAATCTGTATCTATCAAAGGACTTCTCCACCTGCAGACCCAACTTCTATGCACCAAACTCCAAGGATCCTATCTCTACCTCCCCAGTGCTGGGATTAGAGGTGTGTGTTGCCACGCCTGACTTTTTATGTGGTACTGGAGATCAAACTCAGGTATTCATGCTTTACCTACTGAGTTATTACCCCAGCCTTCTCCCTCTTCTTAAGGTGCCTTTAATTAGGATTTGTCAATCTTGTCCATCTGTTCAAGAACCACCTTCTTGCTCTACTGGTCCTCTCTACTTTCACTCTCCAGCTCCTTAATTTCAGCCCTGATCTTTATTTATTTTCACCTATGAATTTGTGTTCTGGCTTGTTCTTATTTTCCTAAAACCTTGAGATATATTTAGCATTAAGTAATTGAGTTCTCTATGATTGTTTAATATATTTTAAATTTTACCTGTATACATTTTACTTATCCTTATTAATAATTATGGTTAATTAATAATAATGGTTAAGCCTTCCCATCATCATCTTCTGCCTCATCTCCCTTGCTCCCTACCCAGTTTTCACCCTCTAACTCCTGGTATTTCCCCCTTTGGCTTTTTATTTTAAAAATGTATTATTGTTTATTTGAGAAAGTGGGGGAGAGTATAGGTGCACCAGGGCTCCCAACTCCAAACACATACATTACTTCGTGTGTCTGGCTTTACATGGGTACTGGGGAATGGAACCCAGGCTGTCAGACTTTGCAAGCAAGAGCCTTTAATTGCTGAGCCATCTCTCCAGCCCCTCCCCTTTCACTTTCATATCTACCCTTCTCCCTTAAAGCCTCTTTTTGCCCACCTCTCATGGGCTTCTTTCTAGTTCCCTGGCATCTATACACTTTCACCCCCACAATATACACATATACAGGTTCTAAGCTAGGATACACATATGAGAGAGATTATGCAAAGTTCATCTTTCTGTACCTGAGTTACCTCACTGAATATAGTATCTTCCAGTTCCATCTATTTACCAGCAATTTTCATAATTTCATTTTTCTTCATAGCTAAGTAGAATCCCATCGTATATATGTCCCCTAGTTTCATTACCCATGCCTCAGTTGATGGGCATCAAGGCGGAGTCCATTTCCTACCTGCTGTAAAGAGTGTAGCAGTGAGCACTGATGAACAGGTAAGGTGAAGAATCCTTTGGGTATATCCCCAGAACTGGTAGAGCTCGTCATGTGGGAGTTTTATTGTTAGCCTTTTGAGAAACCTCCACTTGGATTTCACTAGCAGCTGCACTAGTTTACATTCCCCCCAATAGTACATAGGGGTTCCTCTTTCTTCATAACCCTCACCAGCATTTGCTATTTGTTTTCATGATAAAAGCTATTTTGACAGATAGAACTTCAGAGTAGTTTTAGTTTACATTTTCTGGAAAGCTAAGAATTTTGAACACTGAAAGTTTTTATTTTGTGTGTGTACATGTGTGTTTGTGGGCACATGTGCGCAAATCAGAGGACAGCGTTTTAGGTTGGTCCTCACCTGTCCATCTCATTTGAGGCAAGACTTCTCAGTCTGAATTCTTACTCCACTGTTCTTTGATGTTTTGCCATAAGTTTCCCAGAAATTCTCCTGTCTCTACTACCCACCTCACCGTCAGCGTCAGCATGCTGGGATTACAGATGCCTGACAAGGATTGGCTTCTGGCTTATCACATGAGGTCCAGGATCAAACTCAGATAATCCAGCTTGAGCAGCAAGTACTTTATCCACTGAGCCATCTCCCAGCCCAAGATTATGGATACTTTAAAAAATATTTATCAGCCATCTGTATTTCTTCTTTTGAGAAATCTGTTTAGCTCTTTAACACATTTTTGATTAACTATTTGTTTTGGTGTTAATTTTCTGAGTTCTCTGTATATTCTAATTATTAATCCTATCAACTGTACAGTTGGCAAAGATTTTCTCCCATTCTGTAGGCTGTGTCCACTCAGTTAACTGTTTCCTTTGCTATACAGAGCTTCCCACTTGTTGATTACTGACCTTATTTTGGGTGGGATTCCCAGGATCCTCTTCTCTTCAGAATACTGTCATTCCTTTGCTACCTTGAGACCCCTCATCTGTGGTGTGATACAGAGAAGCTTCTATCTGCTGTCCAGCCCTAGAAGCCAGATTCATTCATTCAGATTCTCCCTCTCCCTCCCTTTCTCCCTCCCGTGTGTGTGTGTGTGTGTGTGTGTGTGTGTGTGTGTGTGTGTGTGTTTCAAGACAGGGTCTCATTTTAGCCTAGACTGACGGTACTTGGATTCACCTTGTCCTCCTACCTCAGCCCCTAGAGTGCTATGATTAAATGTGTGCACCACTACACCAGGCAGCAGCTATTTTTATTGACAACCTCCATACTTGAAGATAATATACCACGATTATAATCCAGTCCCACAACCCTACCTTCTTCCTCTCCCGTATCCTCTTCCATTAAATTACTTCTTCTAACTCGTATCTCTTCTATTTTGATATCATCACTTTTTCCTTCCTATTATGTAGTCTTGTGTAGGTAGCATCATCCAGCTTTCTTTTTGTTGTTGGTTGTTAGTTTCTTTTTTGAGGTAGGGTCCTGCTCTAGCCCAGGCTGATCTGGAATTCACTATGTAGTCTCAGGCTGGCCTCGAACTTCAAGTGATTCTCCTATCTTGGGCTTTCCTAGTGCTGGGATTAAAGGCGTACACCACCATATCCTGCCAACTGTTCTTTTTAAAAGTAGCTTATTTGCTTATGTGTACTTGAGTCAACCTGATCAGATTAAAGGTTTTAGCTGATATTTATAGTTGTATGTGTGTAAGAAAAACACACAGAGGAGGAGAGAGAGAGAGAGAGAGAGAGAGAGAACAAGTGCTCAGCTTTCCTTAACATTAGCTCTCCATTACCAGGGTAGCCCCTCTCTTCATAGAGAACAAGAAAAGATAGAGCTCCAGAATTATGTCCCATTCCCTTAGACAACCAAGTAAAAAAAAGAGTATCTTGCTATGAGTCCCAAGATTAGGTTTTCTTGGGCTTAAGTGGTTCACATGCCCATCCCTCAGCAATCATGTGTCAGGGAACTGGACTGGACCATGGTTTTTCACTGGCAGGCCCCTTTCACTCAAGAAACTGTTATGGGACCTCAGTATATAGGATTTAAACAAGGGCACAGAAGCTGAGGAGATGGTCAGTGGATTAAGTGCTTGCCATGCAACTCTGTGTACCTGCATACCTGATCGGCTGGTCCCACATAAAATGCAAAAGCTGTGGTGGGCTTCTGTGACCCCAGTGTGCCTATGGCAAGAAGGAGATAGAGACAGGAGGATATCCTGAAGCTCACAGACCAGCCATCCTGGCACACAGGACAGTAAGCCACATAAAGAAACCCTGCCTCAAATGGGGTGGAAAGCAAGAACCAACCCAAAAGCTGTCTTCCTACCTCCACATGCCCACTGTGGCAACACATGTGCCCACACTCACACACTCAAACATGCGCGTGTGCACACACACACACACACACACACACAATACACACTCCAAACATGTTAGTTAATTAATTAATTTGAAAAGAAATGCTAAAGAATAAGTTTACAAATAAAACAGTTACTGATGTTAAGTTATAAAGAATTCTAGTGTTTTTTGGTCTCACTCTGTATCTCAACTAGTATAGAACTCACTATGTAACCTAGGCTGACCTCAAATTTACAATCCTCCTGCTCAGCCACCCAAATACTGGAATTACAGGTGTCTGCCAACACACCAAGCAAGAATTTTAGTTTAAAACAATTCTTAGGTCTGTGTATAATTTTGCCACTTACTACAGACAAAAATCAAATCTGGGGCTAGAGAGATGGCTTAGCAGTTAAAACACTTGCTTACAAAGCCTAAGGACCAGAGTTCAATTCCCCACTATCCATGTAAACCAGATACACATAGTGGCACATGCATCTGGAGTTTATTTGCAGTGGCTAGAGGCTATGGCACACCCATTCTCTCTCCCTCTCTCTCTCTCTCTCTCTCTCATCTATCGGCTTCTCTCTCACTCACTCTCAAATAAAATTAAAATATTTTTTAAAAAGCAAATCTCCATTCTAATGAGATAGATGTATTTGTTTATTTTACATTAAGAATTAAATCTTGAGCTGGAAAGATGGCTCATGTAGGTGCTTGCCTTAACAACCTAGGTTTAATTCCCCAGTTCCCACGTAAAACCAGATGCACAATGTGGCACATGCATCTAGAATTCGTTTGCAGCAGCTAGAGAGCCAGGTGCGCTCATTTGCACTGTCTCTCTTCTCCCTATCTCTCCCTGCTTGCAAATAAATAAATATTTTTAAAAGTATTAAATGTTGGCTGAATATTTGATACTGCAAGAGATAGTATTTTTGGCGTTTTTAGAGTTGATAGTTATTTTGATTATAATTATCAATGCTGAAAACATCACTTCTGATAAATTGTACAAAACAGCAGAAATATATTTAGATCTATTTCAGAAAATTTTGTAAATTCTGTCCTAATCCCATTACAACATTCAATTGACAATTTTTTTGTAACACTCAAATCAGCAACGCAAACAGCAATTTTTAAAAACAAACATTCTAACACAATATAATCCAAAGATGTACAAATTTGATACTTACATGCTGAGGAATGATAGGAGGAAATTATTAAGAATCTTTGTTTTCTGTAATTATAATATTATGTTTCTCTCTTTTTAAATTTTGTTTAGCTGTGGTTTTTTTCAAGGCAGGGTCTCACTCTAACCCAGGATGATGTAGAACTCACTCTGTAGCCCCAAGCTGATCTCACTCATATAATCCCCCTACTTAGGTCAGCCTACTAAATGCTGGGAATGAAGGTGTGTGCCACCACACCCAGCAAACCATTGTTTCTGTAAGAGCAGAAAATTGGACTGAGGAAATGGCTCAGTGGGTAAGAGTGCCTGCCACATAAGCATGAAGCCTGAGTTTGATCCTCAGCACCCAAGTAAAATGCCAGAAGGCATGCCCACACAAGCCTATAAGCCTTGTCTTGTTGGGGGTGGAAACCAGAGGCTTGCTAAGGATCCAGGTTCAATGAGAGATTCCATCTCAAGGAAATAAAAGCAGAATGATAAAGGAGAACACCCAATGTTCTCCTCTGGCCTCTGCGGACATGTGCACATATGCACACACACACACACACACAAACACATACTTGTGTGCACATACACTATACATTCACACACATGCAAAAAAGAGCAAAAAACTTTGTATATACAGCAAAAATTAAACAAAGAACACTGTAATTCATAACATACAATCACTTCAAATCTGAGCTGAGCTGTTTCAGGCAGCATCCATTAGTACTTTCTTTTAAATTAAATAAATTTGTTAATTTAATTCCAGCCAGGCATGGTGGTGCACACCTTTAATCCCAGCACTCAGTATGCAAAAGTAGAGGATCACTGTGAGTTCAAGGCCGGACTGGGACTAGAGAATGAATTCCAAGTCTGCCTAGGCTTGAATGAGACCCTACCTCAGAAAAAAATAAAAAATAAAATAAAATAATCTAACTCCAAATACAACTGTTGAGTTTGCACTGAGTTGTAACTACAATTTGTATTTTAATTGAAATGTCAGGGTTTAACAACTGACATTGTTACAAAACAATAATCTTGTACAAATTTTCAATGGTCAGTTATATTAGAGCACAATAACTGTGAACTAGATCTCTGGGAAACCCCAAATTAATAATGATAAATCTGTTTCCAAAACCTACTGCAGTCATTCTGGAAACCCTTATTGAGATTTCATAGATGCACACTGACAAGTTAAAGAAAACAAAAGAAGACCCCCATGGTCTTTAACATTTGACTGGCTAAGGAGACAATTAAAGCTTAATGGCATGCGTTGGTATTTTGTGGTATGATGGCATACTATAGAGTGTGTGCTGTGTGCTCAGAACCCAGGCTGTGGGAAAGACACAATGCAGCACAGGCAAGTGAAATAAGAAACACCTCAGATTCACTACTTGTTAAATTTTGAACTAATTTTTCCATTGTAGAGAGCTTTTACGTGGCCAGACTTTTTTTTTTTTTTTTTTTTTTTTTTTTTTTTTTTTTTTTTTGGCGACTTCCACATTCTGGTACATGACCCCATACAAGACCACAAATCACAGTTTTAGAAGCTAGGGACTAGACTGGCAATTCCCTGTATAAGAGAAATATGACCAACTTCTTAATACTACCAAAGAACAAAGTAGGACTAGACTTCTTTTTTTAGTATTTTATTTATTTATCTGAGAAAGAAGCATAGAAAGATAAAGAATGGGTTCACCAGGGCCTCTAGCCACTATAAATAAACTTTAGACACATGCGACACCTTGTGTATCTGGCGTTACATGGGTACTGGGGAATCAAACCTGGGTCCTTAGGCTTTATTAGACAAGCACCCTGATGACGACTAAGACATTTCTCCAGCCCCTAGACTTCTTTTTAAAGAAAACTATACATTTTCTGTATTTTTATTCCTAGTAGAGGTCTACTGATAGAATTTTCAATACCTGCCTGAATCAAAGATTATTCCCTTTTAGAATCACATTTTTGATATAGAATCAATGCAAGGATATAGCACTATTCAGGAGAAGAAATAACCTAAAAGTTTGAGTAACTTGTTAAATAAAATAAAGATCATTTATATTTAAGGTTTTTATATATGTAGAGACTTAACTTTAGTATCTGACTTCAAATCCTTCACCTCATACCAACCTGCAGCAAATGCATGTCACATGGCAGACTAGTACCTCAAGATGCCAGGACTCACTAAAAGATAGGTTCAATTTGTAGACCGTTTCTAAAAATCACAGTTATATTAAGTTGAATTGGTAGACCATTCCTGAAAATCACAGTTATAATGCAAACATTTCACAAGAGAGCATCAAGACACAGGCACAAGGGCCTCAATTTCATAGCCTCAGCATCTTTACTAGCAAGAGAGTGGAAGAACACTTCCTAGCATGTGTAAGACACAAGGTTATGTCCCTACCTGGCACCCCCAAAAGAAAACAGCAATTATCTGAAAAGTTAGCCAATACATGAATTACCACCCTCATATTTTAATAACAGAAAAGGAAAACTACATTTCTTTGATAAGTGGCCTCTGGCACACTAGAAATGTACCTATGCTAGATTTTAAAAAGAGATCTTAGGGATAGCCAACTCTAGACATCTACTTGTACTGCAGCCATCCTTCCCTTCTAAAGCCACAGATGAAGTGATCCACAGCCTTTGTGAAATCCCAACCCTAATGCTTGTGCTCTCGAGACTACTTCTTACCAGGGAAGGCTTGATGCATTGGATACCACCTTCTGCCCCATCCTCCCACCACCCTTTGCCTCTCCATGATAATATATCAGCACACAAATAGTCTCTATTATTTCATTCTCAAAAACATACTCATAAAGGTGGAGTGATTGTATTACTATCACACAAAAATCTTTTGTAGTGAGGTATGTTTCTTGGAGGCAACAAATAAAAGGATCTTGCTTTTTAATCATTTTGTTAGCCTATGTTTTGTTTGAAGTTGATACCATTTATATTCAAAGATATTATTGAAGGGTACTTGTTAATCCTTGTTGTTCTTGATTTTGTGGTTTTTAATCTTCCTCTCTTGACTAATATTCAAGCATGTTTTTTTTTCCTCTCCTGTGCCTCCTAGATGTCTGTCTTACTTTTCAGTATGAAGGATTCCTTCAAGTCTCCTCTCCAGAGCTGGCTTACTGGTCATGAATTCCTTCAGTCTGTGCTCATTATGAAGAGTTTCTCTTTTCTATTATAACAGATCACTGATAGCTTTCCTGGGTATTGTAGACTAGGTTGGGAGGTGCTGTCTTTCAGAACTTAAAGTATATCACTCCAAGCTCCCCTGGCTTTGTTAAGAATGCTGTTACCCTGATGGGTCTGCTTTTATAAGGGACTTGATTCTTCTCTCTGACTGCTTTCAATATACTTTCTTTGTTCTGTATATTTAATATTTTAATTATAATGTGATGAAGGGAGGTTATTTTCTGGTCTTGTCAACTTGGTGTTCTAAGTGGCTCCTGTATATGGATTAGCATCTCCTCAATTTTTGGAATTTCTCTTCTTGATTTTGTTACAAATGTTTCCTGTGAGAATAGAGGTCTAGTGGGAAGAAAAAGGATGTTAGTGAGGGAAGAGGAAGAGTAATTGGTGGGGAACTGGATCAAAATACATTGTATATATGTATGAAATAAAAAATAAATTTTTAAAAAATGTTGACTATGTGTTTAGACTAAACTTCTCCTTCTATTAGGCCCATAATTCTTAGATTTGATATTTTCAAACTTGTGTAAATGTCTTAATAAAAGTCCTACTTGTATCTTCTTACACATTTTGTCCTTGTTAGAATGTTCCAATTTTACCTCCTTATCTTCATGCTCAGATTCCATTGTATTGGTGAGGTTTTCTACAGTCTTTTGACTTACTGTGTTTTCCATTTTCAGTATCTTAGTTTGTTTTGTCTTTAGTATATTTCTATCTCCTTATTAAATTCCTCTTTAGTATCTTGTATGAAATTCCTTATCTCATCCAGCTGGTTTTTCTGTGTTCTCTTGGGATTAAGAGTTTGTTTTCCTCTTTATTTCTTTGAACATATTTATAATTATTCTTTTGAGGGGTTTTTTTGTGTGTGTGTGTCTAAGATTTTGTCTAACTCACATTCATTGGGGGCCATTACTGTAAAACTGAATCATTTTTGGAGGAGCTATATTGCCTTGATTTTTTTACATTTCTTGTATTACTGAGTTAAGATTTATGAATCTGGGGTTATTTTGTTGCTTGCTTTTTTAATCAGTTGAATTACTTCAGTTGAAATATTTACAGTGCACAAGTGGAAGTAGGTTATGTTAGAGTTGAAATGAGAAGTTATATGTTCATGAATCACAATGCTCAGGAGGTAGAGGTAGGAGACTTGCCATGAGTTTGAGACAGCCTGGGGCTACAGAGTGAGTTCCAGGTCAGCCTGGACTACAGTGAGACTCTGCCTCAAAAAAAAATGAATGAATGAGAGAATAAGAAAAAAAGAAATTAAAGAGAAGAAGGAAAAAAGAAAGGAGGAAAAGGAGGGAAAAAGAGGGGGGAGGGAGGAAAAAAGATGTTGTATCTTCAATCCAGGACCTCAAGGTACCTGATACTGCTTCTATAATATTCCCAGTAAAAACAAATGCACTCCCTACACACATGCTTACTAATGCCCTCCGCTACACACATGCATACAAATGCATTTCCCTACACACATACATTCAAATTTACTCTCCTACACACATGCATGCAAATGTATATTCATACATGCATACATATGTACTCCCCTACACTCATGCATACAAATGTTTACACAGTACCCTACACAAACACGCCCACATACACACGCACACTTTACTTCTTTATATTTTCACAACTTCAAGAGAAACACATCAATCAAGAAAGAAATTAAAATAGAAATGTCATGGCAATTCAATTATTGCTGAGGTTCTTTATACATCACGTGTCACTGATCAACTGGCTATAAAAGCTAGAACTCCCAACTTTCAAAGTGATATGGTACAACAGTAGGAAGTCAAAGCATGAATGAGAAGGGAGCAGACCAGCAGAGACAAAAAAGCCTGGGCAAGAAGGTGACTTCAAGAAATACGAATCCAGCAATGTCAGCATAATAGGTTAAAAAGGGAATATGCAAAAAGTAAACACACTGTAGATAATGAAAGCCAGGCTCCTCACTGTCAGAAAAGGAAATACAAATGTGGAACAAACTCTGTAGTGTGGGGCTAAAATGACAGCTATCTGTGTAAACACACGGATGGACATACGGACAGATGAATAAATGGGTTGAAGAAATACAACACATACATGTACTTTTAGAGTTCTTGTTCACTGAGAGAGCTTTGTACAGTGTATATTTCTCCACTAAAAGGAACTACGCCTTCTTGGGAAAATGGATGATTCTAGGTAAAACACTGGGAAACTACAGGTTGAGGTAAGACTACCTCTAGGAGTAAAGAAAAATAATGAAGACAAGTCAAAATGGTATAGGAGCCAACTTAATGGACTTATGCTGGTTAGATCTGTAGCAATGAAAACAAAGCAAGTAACAATGTTAAGAAATTACCCCTCAGCAAATAACAATAATAACCAATCATACCTTGAGAAGCAAAGGTGTTCTTTCCCAAAGACTTAACAACACTCACATTTTTGGACCTAGAAATTCAAAGATTTGCTCAGTGCCTACTATCACTGCTACTCCTAAGATTCCAGCCTTGAGTACTTTATGAGTCATGACAACATGAGAACCTGTCTCCCCTGCAATTAGCTACCTGAAACCAGGCCAGGCACAGATGGAGAAGATGATTCCAGCAACATGTTACAATCTCTGATGCCAACAAAGGTTTTTCTACACTACAGAATGGAGCCTCAGCAGTTGACTAAGATGTCTATAAAAACCTAAAACAAAGTCCCTAAGACATCTGAATAAGCAATGACCTAATTTTTAAAATAATTTGCTTAATAACATTGTCTCATTTTATAAAGAAATGGAAATTATTTAATTTTATAAACTAAAGAGTTTCTTATTTACATCTCCTTTGGCTCTTTACGGTATAAGGAAGGAAAGCAGGGGGTGGGGTATGTCTTAGTAAGGTATTTCCTTCTCTATCATGGAGATTATATTTCTGAGTAATTGTATATAACCAAGAATTATGTCAAATTCATATTTCACATAAATTCATGTTTCTTTTTAAGCCCACAAGGCTTCAAGTGTTCTGGAGCTCACCTCCATGCACCTCCATGGCTCAAAAGTGACACCACAGTAGGAGTCCTGTCAGCTCCCAGGCTACACTAGCTGCCTCATAGGAAACTGTTCTGAAGGCAATCTGCTTATGAGATTAACTGTAAGAGAAAGAGTGGGGAAAAAATTAAAATGGGAAAGCTGGTCACAAGCTGTAAAATGCAATAGAACTGAATGTACGTGCCTACTTGCAGTAATATAAAAGCAGGGGTACACCAGCATTGTGGTTGATGGCTTCAAGCTAAGGTTGCCCAGAGATTTGGGGAGGAAAGTTACATTAACAAGAAGCTCTCCAGCATCACTGGCTAAGTCTCCAACCATGCATGAAAATGTCTTGTCTTTTAGCAGTTTTTTACTTGCTTTACCAACTGCTAAACCAGGTGCCAACAGAAAGCTGTTGTTCAACAAAGTACGGCAAGAAACAAAACAGATTATGGGGTTACACAGTAACCCAGCAGACCCGAGTACTATTTACAAGATGAGTACAAAATCTGTTCTTAGGAGAGTTCTGCAGTCACCTAAGATATGGAGCTTCTGCTAGGTTTGGTGGTACAAACTTTTGATATTTAGCCAATGTTTACCCTTTAGATGGTACAGTAACTTTTAAAATTAAAAGTTCTGAAATTAAAAGTTTACTTATGACAAAGACACAGAGAAAGAGGCAGAGAGAGAGAGAGAGTGAGAGAGAGTGTGAGTATGGGCACACCAGAGCCTCCTGTCATTGCAAATGAACTCCAGATGTATGCACCACCTTGTGCATCTGGCTTTACATGGATACTGGGGACTCAAACCCTGGCCATCAGGCTTTGCAAGCAAGCACCATTAACTGCTATGCTGTATCTCCAGTCTCAGTAATTTTTAACAATTTTCTAAGAGCAGTCTAGGAAAAAAATTCATATCATTTTTTATGAATCATTTTAAAAGCTTTTGCCTACTTTGATAGAAACAAAACAAAATGAGTTCAGTGTAAGCTGGTTCTGCCACATAACTTCAGTTTATGCTGCTGCAAAAACTCTTCTGAAAATTATCCTGGACAGAGATTTTTGTATACAAAGTATCAGCCAAGGACAAATTTTTACAGCCGACTTCTAAACTCTTTAAATTTGTATTTTATAATGGAAATACTGACAGAAGCTTTACCCTAGAAGCACTATTTTGATATTTCTAGCTTTTAAAAATACAAAAGTATGAACTCAGGATAAGAGATGTAAAAGGGAAAATAAGTTATGAAACTATTTTTAAACAGGCATAAATAAAAATATGCTTTATGGATATTTATGTGCTCAAGTATCTCTATGTCTTACTGTTACACTGAATTTTGAAAATCCTTTGTTAAACCACTATGTCAGTATTTCAACCAGGATAACTTACCCCAAAGATTCTTTGTAATCAATGACTGAATTAAATCTACTTTAGAGATGGAGAAAAGGCTCAGCAGTTAAGGTGTTCGCCTGCAAAGTCTAACAACCCAGGTTTGATTCCCCAGTTCAGCATAAAGCCAGATACACAAAGTAGAGCATGTATCTGGGGTTCATTTACACTGGTTAGAGGTCCTGGTGTGCCTATTCTCTCTTTCTCTCTCTCTCTCTCTCTCTCTCTCTCTCTCTCTCTCTCTCTCTATCTTTCTCTCGCTCTCTTTCTCCCTCCCTCCCTCTTTCTTTACCTTTCCCACCCTTCTTCCCTCTCTCCCTCTTTCCTTGCAAATAAAAATAAATAAATATGTTTTAAGACCTGCTTTACACTCACCTGTGTGCAGGTCACTTTGACAGGCAGCTTCCAGTTCCTGTGTCCACACTGAAAAGGACCCCCTGGCTCCATGGGGAAGGAAAGCAGCGGAGCAGCACAGGCCTCGGAAATCTTGCAGCAGTACAGTAGGAAGCCATATTTTAGGATAAGATTATCCACTGCATAGCATAAAGGCAGGCACAGTAGACAACTGCAGCTAAATGAATTTGACCCCATACCTCCCACAATCTTCAAATATGGCTCATCAGCTCTAGTCAGAACCAGATAGTTAGCCACTCTCTGTGTCCTATAGTAGAATAGCAACAGTGTACATGTATGTCCTCCAGGTTCCTGCAGTTACATGTTAAAAGAAAGCAGACCCAGAACTAAGGCTCTGAGGACTGAGGTACAAACTTAGTTGCTCAGTATGTAAATTTGAAGCATGTCCTAATTGCAGCCCCTTTGAAAGGAGTAGAAAAATCACTATGCCACCAACTTCTAGACTATGAATCACATGGTGAAATGACTAGAGGGAAATATAAAATACAAGCAACAGGTCAGTAATAGCAAGGACAGAATTGAGTTTGCTAATAGGAAGGAACATCAAATCTGTTATATTGAATTTGACTGTTGAAATTACATTATTATACTTGTGTGCGCCTAAAGGGAGTGCAAGGAATGCCATTACTTTTTCTTGTATTTGAAACTTTTTGTTAGTATTATTCATTTTCACTCACAGCAAAATATACAAGCCATAAGTACGTAGTATAATGGATACTTTCAAAGTAAGCACACCCATGTAACTACCACCAAAATGAAGAACTAGAGGATCACCAATATATTAGTTTTCTATGCTGCCCAAAAACTTACCAGCCACAAGACTACTCCTGGCCCCTTCAAATCTCTAGAAAGTTCTCCCTGCACATGCATATAGACACATGTGATTGGTCTGTGTCTCAGGACACATGAAGAATTCAAAATGCAAGTCGCTTCCCCAATATTCCCAACAACAACAGGCACTAATGGAAAGCTTAAGGCAAAGTGTGAAGGAAGTATCAAAACGACCAATATTATCTCCCTCAGTGTCAAGACTAAGATGGTTTTTAAAGAAACAATGAACACATTTTGAAAAATATGCCTCTAGGAGTCCACTTAGGGCTAACAAATGATACAGACATCTGGTCTACTCCATGCCACTCTCACATGCCTTATCACATATACTTCATCTGGCTACTACTCATCTGTATCTTCTGCAAAATAAACTGGTAAACATAAGTAAATGGCTCAAGTTTCATGAGCCAACATAGCAAAGAACTGAGCTTCAGGAGAGGGTCATTAAAAAAAACTTGGATTTAGACCATCAATCATAAGCATAGGTTGCCTAGTTATCATATACATCCAAAGTGGGAAGCAATTTTATAGGATACATGCTTAAGATTTGGGACCTGCACTAATCAGAATTGAGTTAAATATAGGCTACCCAGCTGATGGTCACAGAAAAGTGGATAATTGCCTTGTGTGGAAATCCACACATTTGGTGCCAGGAGTGTTGTTACTGATATAGAAGACAAAAGTGTTTCCTTTTAGACACATAACTGCCCTTCTTGCTTTCCCTTACTTTATGATAAAAGCTAAAATGTAAACTACTTTTAAAAGAATTTAATTGTGAAACTTTTAATAACATATTGCCTAAATTCTATACAGCCTTAACAGAAGTATCATGAGAAACAAAGTATGAACAAAACCCAAAATTTAAAAGCTGGAGAGATGGCTTTGCAGTTCAGGCGCTTGCCTACAAAGTTCTGTAGGACCCATGTAAGCCAGGTGCATGTGTCTGAAGTTTGTTTGCAGCAGTTGGAGGTCCTGGCATGCCCATTCTCTCTACCTGCCTCTCTCTCTCTCTCTAACACTCTCTCAAATAAATTAAAAAAATAAATTTTTTTTTAAAAAATACCCAAACTTTGACTGGAGAGATGGCTTAGCAGTTAAGGCACCTGCCTGCAAAGCCTAAGAACTCCGGTTCAATTCTCCAGGTCCCATGTTTAGCCAGACGTAAAAGTGACACAAGGACACAATGCCACACTTGCCCACAAGGGGGCAGATGCCTCTGGAGTTCATTCATAGTGGCTGAGATGCCACTGGCACACCCATTCTCTACCTGTCTCTCTCTCTTTCTCTCTGTCTCTCTCTAAAAAAAAAAAAAAAAATACCCAAACTTAAGCATTCCTCTTCTTGGGATTTAGGGACTAACTTTTCATCTATTCCTAGACATTCATTGCTCCCTCATGAATTAAATCCACATGCTTTGTCCACCTTAGAAGAGAGCATATGGATAAAGAAAAAGAAACACTACAGTTAAGACACAAGCCTGTGAAGCCTAAGGACCCTGGTTCAATTCTGCAGGTCCCAGGTAAGCCAGATGCACATGGTGGCACATGAGTCTGGAGTTCATTTGCATGGCTAAAGGCCCTGGCACACCCATTCTCTCTCTCTCTCCCCGTCTCAAATAAATAAATAAATAAATAAATAAATAAATAAATAAATAAATAAATATCTTTTTAAAAGAAAAAGAAACACTATAGTTCACTGCATCTTGCAAAAAAAAAAAAATCTATGCCTGCAATACACAATGCTAGACCTGTTAGCATCATCTTACAGTGGAAATTATACACAATAGGAAATGCAAATATCACTCCAAAGAAAACATCAAGTACCACTGCAATGTGAACACAGACAACATAACGGTTCTATAGCATGAAAGGAAAATAAAGGCTTTTCAGTTAATAGAAAGACAGCAGCATGAATAACAACAGTGAAAATACAAAGAGCAATGACCTAAAATTCCAGTCTAGACAGGTAAGTAGGAGACAGAGGGAGAGACACATGAAGAGAACTGAAAGTAAAGGTAACAGTGTAGACAGGAAGAAAATGTTGGCACACCCCTCCATAATGTCCTCAAAGGCCAGCAGACTGCAGTGCCTAAGACCATGAATATGTTAGAGGAAATAAAGCTGCCCAGGAAGGCAGAGTGCAAGTCATGAAAATAAACCCAAAGTCATCTGTAGACATTAATAAAGAGACATTACAGACTGTATAACAAACATATTATATCTTTAATATTCAGAAGGAAGACGAACATCAAGCTCCCACATATAAACATCTCCAAACCT
The DNA here is from genome assembly GCA_036365145.1 of Orientallactaga sibirica. NCBI lineage: Eukaryota > Metazoa > Chordata > Mammalia > Rodentia > Dipodidae > Orientallactaga > Orientallactaga sibirica. The sequence continues at coordinate 12,313,128 of JAEOAD010000044.1, forward strand.
GCCTTTATCTATAGCTGTTTTCTCCATCAATGACAGCCAGTTCTTAAGAACACAAACTTCTGCTTCATAAGATCACGAAATTTAATGAATTCACATGTGCTTTTTCTTTCTAGTCACAAAATGTTACATCAAAAGAAATGATAGCAGATGTTTCTTAATGTTTTCAAACACTGAAGCTGCTCAATGAGTATGTCCCTACTTATAGTATGCCAGTGATTAGGTGGCTAGCTACCAGGGAAGGAAAATGGAAGAATAAAATTCATCTTTTAAAAGAATCCACTGTTTCCCAGAGGCTCTGGTGGATGGTTACAACCAAGAAACTTACCTCATTTACAGGTGAATGACTCCCCACCACCCTGAAGCTCAGGGCCAGTAAGTGAAGGATCTAAAATGTCCATCCCACTCTGACTTGACAAGACTATGTTCTTACCAGGACAGCATTACTATAACAAACAGAACACACTCCCTGCCCTAACCACTTTAGACTTGAGAGAACTACATGCTTCTACTTCTTTAAACATACCTTTCCCTTGCCTGAAATATACTTCCCCCAATTTTCATCTGACTAAATCTTGAATAGTAATTCAGATGCCACCTATTCTAAGAAATTTTATCAAGCTCTGTTGGGCAGAGCTGTCCTCCCTTCACCAAGCTCTAGCATCTCAGTGTTCAAATCTCGGTTATGCACCATGTCACACAGCACTATGGCGGCTCTATTTACCTATCTGATTTCTTCACTGACCTGCAGTCAATCAAAGGCAGATGAACAGGGTTCATCTTGCATTGCCAGGACCTAAGCCAGCTCCAGGTATAGCCAATAAAAGTTGAAAATACAAACAAATAGAGGAAATCATCCAAATAAAAATATAACTACAAAGGTACTTAAAAACGTATATGGAAAGTATGTAAAGGAAAAAGTAACAGCATTCAGTGCAGCATGGGGAATCTCTACAAGTAAATGTAAGAAAGAGAATCAATAATATATCAAAAATAAGAAATGACTGCAGCTAATGACAGGTTATTACAAAAATAGGGAAATCAACTGCCATGAATCATTATAGAAAACACAATGAAAATGAAAATTGAGAAAATGTTCAATGAATATAGAGAAACATTAAAAAGCTTAATGGAAAGTAGGGTAGAAACCAAACCAAAGACTCCAGACACTAGCAAAGAGATGACTTTGGGCCATGAAGAAGAAAAAGGAACATGACAGAAAAGCATATGCAGCACCTAGATGTGGCCATGTACTCAGAGTCATCTGCCAGATCCATGACCCTCTGACAGTAAGCTTTCTGGGGACACAGAGCCAGCCTGGTATTTCCTGGATTATCCAGAGAGCTGACACATGCCTAACAAGTGTCAAATACACAAACAAGTTTAGGAGGAACACATAATGTTGAAGATGACAAAACCAACATTCCAAATATTAACAAGGTCAAGGATGGATGAAAACAAGAAGCAAAAATTAAGAAAATAAACGCAAAGCCATTCATTGATTTGTTTTAACTAATAGTGGGTAAAACTTGTGCCTGAATCTGCTTTGTGTCTTTATCAGTTGACACCATGTGCACCATTTCTAGTTTGTTAGTTGGAATGGTGTTGTGAGCAAGCATGTACAAGTTTTCAGTTATTCTGTATACGTACTTGGGCATATACTACTGGGAATTACTGGGTTACATGGTGTCTTCATATGTGCCCAGAGCTAACTTTCTCTTACTAAAGGTCAATATCAGAATAAAATAATCATTCCAATTATATCATAAATCATCTTGACAAGGTAGGTACCTAGTTTACTTAAAAGCAGTATGTCTAGGCTATAGAAATGGCTTAGCAGTTAAGGCACTTGCCTGCAAAGTCGAAGAACCCAGGTTCGATTCCTCAGTATCCACATAAACCAGAGGTACAAGGTGGTGCATGTGTATGGAGCTAGTTTGCAATAGCTGGAGGCCCTAGCACACCCATTTATTCTTGCACTCTCCTTAACTCTCTCTCTCTCTCAAATAAATAAATAAAAATAAAGTATTTTTAAAGAAACAGTATGTCTTTTTTGTAGACTTCAAATATAATAATTTAAAGTTTCATAGTATATTCCTTTTAAATTACCTCTTCTTCTTAAATTTACCTTTTTAGCCAGAGAAGAAAAAAAAAAAAAGCTGTCTTCTCTTTGTCTTTTCTTCCTGATTTAATAGTATGACATTTGCAGAACCATAGGGCAAATAGTGGTGCTGGGAAAATAGCTCATTTGGTCGAGTGCTTGCCATATAAACACAAAGACCTGAATTCAGAGCTCTAGCACCCATGAAAAAGCCTGACGCAGTGACATATGCCTGTCATCTCAGTGCTGGGAAAGCAGAAACAGCCAGAGCTTGCTGGCTAACCAAACTGATGAGTTCCAGGTTCAGTAGGAAACCCTATCCCCTCAAAATAAGAAAGATACCCAATTTCAATCTCTAGCCTACACACACACACACACACACACACACACACACACACAAACACACACCTGTGCATGCACATACACACAAACATATACACACAGAATTTTTCAAAAGAAAAATAATGGTGCTCAACCTATTAAGAAGACATTTTCTACTGTAAACTATTTCAAGACACAAAATTCTGTATAATGTGATAACTGTTACTGTTTAAATATGAAATGCCTCCCGTGGGCTAATTTTGACAGTTTGGTCCCCAGCTGGGAGGCTCTGGAAACTAGGAAACTGGACAAAGCAACTCACTGGAGGAATACCTTTGAAGGTTCAGTCTAGTTCTGAGTCCCATCTTGCTCTATGCTTTCCCATCTGCCATGAAGTGGACATCCTCCTCTATACACTCCCACTGCCATGACGCCTATGCACATGGGGCCAAAAAATCATAACATGTCTAGGTAAATCTTTCCTCTTTAAAGTTTTTTTCCCAGGTATGTTGATCACAGTTATGCAAAACATTCTATGAGTTTACTTTCAATAAGATTTCAAAATGTGCTGAAAACTACTAAAACCAGGCCTCAATTAATGGTCTGGGAAGAAAACAAAAAATCTGCCTCAGAGAAAACAAGGATTAAACAGTAGGTAAGAGATGATTAAGTCCTCAAGGGGAAAAGATAACTGAAACTGGAGACTATTAAGAGAAATGCTATGATTATTTGAACTTAATTAAAATAGTCTCTGAAAAATGGGAAAGAGGCAGGTTACAGGACACTTATTAGAATAAAAATAATTCATTAGATTGAAATCTATTTTCCCAATAAACTAATTAGTGGGTTTTTTTTAAGTACAATTATAAGAATAAAACATCTATCCTTCATTTACTAAAGCTAACTGGATAAGGGGGAAAGGAAAGTGAGCAGTAGAAGAAGCCAGAATGTATAGAAGTGATCATATCAACTTTAAACCTAGGAGTGACTCTCCTCCAGCTATAACAATGTCACATACAAATATGTTCCTCTTTCTCTACAGTCCCAGGTAATTCTAATAGCAGAGAGTTATCGCCTTTAACCATCAAAGCTTCTTAAGTACTAATGCCCACAAAGCTCACACAGTAATCTTGTGAAAATGTAGGTTTCATTGAGTGGGTCTTGCTGGAGCACTGTCAGCAGCGTTGCTTGTACATGGACCACACTTGGAGCTGGAAACACTCAGATTACTCCAAAGGGAATACCACACCCAACTTCAAGGGCATATGACAGAGAACAGGCACAAAGCCCAAAGCTAATAAATTCAGGCTGCCCAGGATCCACCCTTCATCTTCAAAAAACAACCAGATCTCATCCCAAAGGACCTTAGACCAAGGTGCTTACCAACTGAAGATACCATCAAAGTGAGACCTCACTTGATCAATGTGTCATGTGTTCCTGAACACAGAGATGAGCTGGATACTGTTAACCTTTGGTACAGGGCTACTTCCTAGAACCAGTGGTGATGCTATGGATATGTCTTCTCTGACGTTCAGATGCTCCCAATGTGATGGTATTAAGAAGTGTGGAGTCAAATGCAATGGGTTTGCATTTTGGTAAGTACAAGTCAAAAGCAGAGCAGCCAAAACATAAAAGAGTGAAGAAAGATTTATTACCTACTACAGGCAAGTACCACATGGGAATCATTTCCAAAGCAATATTCTCTTCAAACAGAGGAAGTTTGGGGGTTTTCTTTAGGTGACCGTACATGCCCATGTAGGGATGGACTTCCTTCTAAACATGCTGAGTTATGGTTATAGTTTTCTGTTCCTTACAAACATTTTCTAAGGTATTTTGTTATAGCAGCACAAATGGGCTAAGATACTGAGTTTTCCATGTGAGATCTGCCTGAGCCAGTACCAGAGCAATGGAGCCTTGGCAAAACTAACAAAGACCTATCTCCAGCCACAACTCTTCTGCCCATTCTCTCCATACAGCTATATGAAAATCTTGAATTTAGAGGAGCCTAGGTTCTCCTTCTTCATCAAGTCTTCTATTCCCTATTGTTCACATGCCTCACACTTATTTTCCTATTCAGACTTCATTTCCACCAGAAGTTTCTTTCCAGAAAGCATCCTTTGGCCACCTGCAGGCCTGGTGGGTATTTCTGTGGTGCATGCCCATTGCACACAAAATGTCCTCTACCACTTCACTATCACTGACCCTCTCAGCATGAGTTCTTCGGTAGCATTTGCCTTATTGATAGAGATTAGGAGTAAGATAGCCTCATACTGTAGGTAGCTAGGTAGGGACACAAGCCCAAAAGAAAGTAAATCATCAACTTGACTTGAGAGACTAGAAGGTCTGGGAGTTAAACTCCAAAAAGCTCTGACTTATAAAGATGGCTGCTGGATAAGAAGCCCTTTATTCTCCTTACTTTCTGGTTCTTTGTCCTCCCTGGAACATTTTAATAGGTTCCCCAAGCCTGCCCTGACTAGCAGGCTCTTTCTGAGTCTGCATAATTCTCCTTGATCCACTAACCAATAAGGATCCTCTACATACATTTAAATTTAACCAATAAAGTTCATCCCAACTTGATGTCACCTTTTCTATATAAGCCAAGGACAGACAAATCCTCAGTATGTAAAAACCCCAGTCCTTAGCTAGGGTGGCACATGCCTTTAATCTCACCACTCAAGAAGCAGAGGTAAGAGGACCATTGTGAGTTCGAGGCCAGCCTGAGACTAATTCCAGGTCAGCCTGAGCTAGAGCAAGATCCTACCTCAAAAGACCCAGTCAAGAGTGCTACAATGGGAACCGTTCCTTTGGGGATCCCTCCCCACTGCAGGGAGATTTTTAATTTCACTTTTTAAAAATATATATTTATTTATTTATTTATTTATTTATTTATTTATTTATTTAAAAGAGGGAAAAAAGAGAGAGAGAGAGAGAATGTGAATGCCAGGGCCTCTAGCCACTGCAAACAAACTCCAGATGCATGCTCCATTTCATGCATCTGGCTTTACATGGGTCCTGGAGAATTGAACCTAGGTTGTTAGGCTTTGAAGGCAAGTACTTAACCACTGAGCAATTTCTCCAGCCCTACTTTCACCATTTTTTTGGGGGTTGAGGTAGGGTCTTACTCTAGCCCAGGCTGACCTGGAATTTACTATGTAGTCTCAGGGTGGCCTCAACTCACATGATCCTCCTACCTCTACCTCCCAAGTGCTAGGATTAAAGGTATGCACCACCACACACAGCTCTTACTTTCACTTTTTAATAAAACTGTTTCTTGCCCTTCTTGTATCTGTGTTCTTCATTCTTCAAGATCATAAGACAAGGAATTCAATTTTAACCCAGAAAATTAGTAACATTATTACACTAAGGTATGCATTCTGTGTAAAAAATTAACTTTTCTACTTTGCACCTGAAATGGCAGTATTTAAATACCATCTTGTGAGAACTGAGCAAAGTCCTCAAGTCATTTTCTTCTTCTCTATAGCTGATGCTGACCTGGAATTCACCATGTAGTCTTAGGGTGGCCTCAAACTCACGGTGATCCTCCTATCTCTGTCTCCTGAGTGCTGGGATTAAAGGCATGTGCCACCACGCCTGGCTCTCAGGTTATTTTCTAAATTCTGTGCTTGAGATGCAGAATGAGATTATATCTATGGCACCCCTGGCCATATTCCTAAAATGTACCACCAAGCCAAATTCCCAGTAAATACTCATTGCAAGGTCAGTGAAGGACCAGCATGGTCAGTCTACCCTAACTTGCTTGCTGATGGCCTATATTCAAAGCCTGCTATCTCAGTTATTCTCATTTTTTCTGTTCCAATCTGTTAGAAATCTCCTTATTTCTGACTCTGAACACACTTCCTATTTGCAGCCTTACACTCACCCTTACACTTTGCCACCAATCTGCAGCTGATTACTGCTGTACGCTTTACTGTATCCTCTACCCTAAAATTTTTCTAAAGACACAAATGGTCCTCATTGGGCTTTAAAAGAACTACTGTAGGAGATGGCTCAGTGGTTAAGATGCATGCCTGCGAAGCCTCAGGGCCCCAGTTCGATTCTCCAGGTTCCATGTAAGCCAGATGCACAAGGTGGCGCACACGTCTGAAGGTCATTTACAATGGCTAGAGGCCCTGGCGTGCCCATTCTCGCTCTCCCTCTCTCTCCCCTCCCCCCGTCTCTAATAAATGAATAATTTTTTAAAAAAAGAATTATTGTAATTCCAGCACTTAGAAGGTAGAGGCAGGAGGATTAGGAATTCAAGGCTAGCCTCAGCTACACAGTGAGTTCAAAGCCAGCCTGGGCTATATAAGATCTTGTCTCAAAAAAAAAAAAAAGAATCCTCCTACTGATCACTGCAAACTTCAATTCAAGCTACCACTGCACAAGAAAATGGCAAAGGCTTGAAGCATGAGGACAGCCACAGTGGATGAAGAACTCAGTAAGAATCTGAAGCAAATAGCAAGGAAGAGAGAGCCAGGTTGGAGCCCAGGTGGCCAATGAGGTTTCTATTTCAAAAGCATTACTCAGAACTTCACCTGCCAGATCCACTGCTAGCCTGAAGGACCTAAAGCTACGATAAATATATTCAAAATTTTTTTGAGACAGGATCTCATGTCACCCAGGCTGGCCTCTAACGGTATATGTAGCCAAGGATAACCTTGAGTTCCTGATCCTCTGGACTCCACCCCTAGAGTAACAGATGTGTGATACCACATCTGGTTTATGTGATGGTGGGAATCAAACCCAAGGCTTCATGCATGCTAAGCAAACATTCTACCAACTGAGCTATATCCCCAGCCCACCAGAATTCTTAATAGACTTTAAACTCAGTATTTTCACATTAAGGAGAAAACTCTAAGTAAAAAAAAAAATGCAGAGATAAAGACTCTTGAAGGATTTCCTTTTTAAAAGCAATGGGTCCAAAAGAGAAAGAAATTTCCCAGCATAGTCTAAATGCTGTTTTAGAGATGAAAATAAGATACCCATGTCCAGGTTCCCTGTGTTTCTTGACAGGGCAGAAGCAAGCTTCTCTACATGAAGTCTAGTTACTTCCTCTAGAACAGAGGCTATCAAACTACAGCCCACAGCCCAAGTACCACAGTTTTGTAAATAAAGTTTCATTAAAAGACAGCTGTGCCTATTCATTTATACACCATCTATGGCTGCTTTTAAAAGAAAACCACAGAGTGGCTGTGAAAGAACTATATGGCCCATCACAGAGTTTAAACATTTGCTACCTGGTCTTTCTCAGAAAGTTTGTCAATTCCTGCTCTGGAACGTTTCTATGTTCCCCAAAATCGCCATTGGAACATCTCCCTTCTGGTCAACTATCTCTGGTGCATTTACTTCTAACACCTTCTCTGGCTTCCTCAGGACTTGTCCCTGTGCATGGTATCGTCCATTCACTCTGTTATAGGCCATTTACGATGTCTAGTATCACAGTCACTCATTCTTGTGCTCAATGCTAAACTCTAACTTTGGATCTGTGTTGTGATTTTCTGAATTCAACTGTCAGTAATGTGGTTTAGAGCATAAACTCTTCATACAGACTACCTGATCAAGGACCACTACCTCAATCCTTGCCTCTAGGAATCCCAACTTAAAATACAATGTTTAACTCAAGTTTCTTTCATACCAGCATCACCTCTGTGATCCTTATTCTGAAACCTTTCTCAGTCTCCCTATGCACTCCTTCACTTGAGGTGGTTTGGTTTCTGCCTTTTCTAGTCCACCAAAACTGTTCAGTGATCAATGTCACAGATGTTCCACATCAACCAGTGCTATGTTCCAAGACGACTTCTCTGAGTCTATCAGCAACAGAACACTTGCTCCTCTTGCAAATGTTCCTGGTCTTCATTCTCAGCATCTATCCTTCCCCACCCCCTATCCTGCTCTCCTTCACTGGATGCTCTTCCTCTTCGGCCTCATTGCATTTGAGTGTTCCTCACACTTCATCCTTCTTTTACCTTTCTATAAAACATCCAGTTAATTAAGTAACACTAAGATCAAGCAAATTATCTGCCTCCAGCCAAAATCTCATGCCCAAGCTCCAAATCTGAGTATGGAACTCCCTTCCAGCACTATAACTTCTCAGCAAGTTGAAATGAACTCTTTTACCTACCCTCACCTCAGAACCTGTCCCCCTTCCAAGAGTCTCCTTAGCAAATGGCACCACCATCCCTTCCATGACCTGAGCCACAGTATAGAAGTCCTGATTCTTGCCTTCTACCTTACTTCCTACTGACCACCATGTTCATTCTCATTAAGCCTAAATTCATCTCATCTCATTCATCAAGGTCGCTGTGACTCTCTAAATAAATTTGTCAACCTTCTACCAATTTTTGGAGAGAGACAGAGAGAAGAGACAGACAGACAGAGAGGGAGAGGGAGACAGATAGAGATGGGTGCGCCAGCAGTCTCTCAGCTGCTGTGAACGAAATCCAGATGTGTGCGCCCCCTTGTGGGCAAGTGCGGCATTGCGCCCTGGCGTCACTTTGCATCTGGCTAAACGTGGGACCTGGAGATTGGAACCGCTGGAGATTGGAACCAGCATTCTTAGGCTTAGCAGGCAGGCACCTTAACCGCTAAACCATCTCTCCAGCCCCACCAGAATATTTTAATATACAAATATTTCTGTCAGCCCTCCACAAGTCTTCCATGGCTCTCCATTGCCTAAATATTAACATCAGAACCTTCTTATGCAGTAAGACATTTGATAATATAACATCATCCCCCATCTTTCTATCTACCAGCCTGGTCTCCTTTCATGCATTTTAAATTCCAAAATACTACTACCTACATAGCTTTCCAAATCCACCATTATTTTCTTAAGTCTCCACATACAATATTCTTTATGCATAATAGTCCTGCCTGGTACATACTGTCTAAATTCATGACAGTAATGTATATGCCCTACATCCTTACTAGTTTCTATAAGATATGGGATAAGATAGACCTATTAACATTTTAAAATAAAAAGCTTTGAACAACAGCTGAGGCAGGTAGCAATATCAAAATGGTCTTAGAGGGGAGACACTTCTCATGCTTTATAAATATTACTAAATAAATCCCAGTACATTTCTTTCAAATCCTTGGCCTCTCATCCAAACTGCACCAATGCACCATTAACTTTATTTGGAAAACAAAAACAATACTTTGTATCACAGAATGTACTTTAAAGCAAGAATTACATAACTGAGTATGATCTTGATGAGCATCTAGATCATTTTCAGGTACTTCTGAATTCTGTTTTCATTAGTTGGGATGAAAATACAATAAGTGATGCAGAAGCTCTTCTCATGACCACTGGCATGATCGCTAGTGAGGATACAACATGCATTAAACATAACTAATCTAGTGTTCATTGAGTGGTACATCCTGCTGCCTCTACTTTTACACACTTGGTATGACTGCACCCTTTGGCCCTCTTGTGGCTGGGTAGAGCGAGGCAACTCGTTCTGACCAATAAGCAGAAGTAACTGCCATTTGTGGAGCAGGACTGTTAAATGTGGCCCTCCCTGGCTCCTGGCTACCACAGAAAAAAGGGAACTACTTCTCATGGCATCATTTCCATTCAGCCAAGACTAGAGTAAAGATGACACAAAGCAAAGCCCCTAGAAAGAAGTTCTTGCTGAATAAGGAGCATCAGAAATAAAGAAACCATATAACCCATAGTATGAGCTCACCTAGCACACAGGTAGCTTAGCATACAAAAAAAAAAAAAAAACATGGGCTGGAGAGATAGCTTGGCAGTTAAGGCACCTGCCTGCCAAGCCTAAGAATGCTGGTTCCAATCTCCAGGTCCCACGTTTAGCCAGATGCAAAAAGTGACGCAAGGGCACAATGCCACACTTGCCCACAGGGGGCGTATGCATCTGGAGTTTGTTCACAGCTGCTGAGAGGCTGCTGGCGTGCCCATTCTCTCTCTCTCTACCTCTCTAGCGCTCTCTCTCTCTCTCTCTCTCTCTCTCAAATAAAAAAAAAAATTTTTAAACACACAGATACCAACATTTTATGTCTTCTATGAATAAATGTTATCAGTAACAAGCTCAAGAACTACAAGTTGTAAATTTGAGTTATAATTAACTTGGCCAAACTATGACTTTTAGTTTTCATTTCTAAGAATAACAATAGTAATATTTGACATATCTGGAGTACCTGTGAGCCATTTTGCTATATTTTAGCTATACATACTCATTCATTGCAATGAATGTGAATTTCACCAAACCATTTCCATTGAGTTGAAGAATGAAATTTGTTTTCTAGCATATAATCCCAAAATATTAATTAGGAATTTCCCAGCACAAATAAACTACTCCATCCTTAAATGTTATAATATTTCAAACATTTCATTTGAATTACAAAGATCTGAGCATGTTTAAAACAGGCAAGAACCAGAAGCATCTAAACCCAAAGCTGGCAAGAATGAGGAGGAAAAGACAAATGCTAAAAACAGGTTTGTGTATTTAACAATCTTGGGAAAATATGATGATGAGAGTAAGATATACCTTATCCTCCATCATGAAGTGCCTTCTAAGTCCTTTCTGGACCTGCCATGAGGCCAAGAAAGCAAACAGTTCTAAGAAGTTCTAATTCCATTGGAATTGACAACAATCCAAAATGATAGTGGTTATATAAGAGATTAAATATAATCTAGTACAATGGGTGCATATTTAAAGTAGAACTTGGAAGACAAAACTTTAAAACATTTCTTGAAGGGAAAGTTGGTTGTCAAAGGAAACAATTTACTGTACTAGGACAATTTCATGTGACCATATGGTTTGGAATAGCCACTGAATAAAAGGGATTAAATGTACACTTTGATTTTTTTAATTTAATTTAGAATAAGAGTAGCATTCCTAGCCAGGCATGGTGGCACACACCTTTAAACCCAGTATTCAGGCAGAGGTAGAAGGATTACCATGAGTTCAAGGTCAGCCTCAGACTACAAAGTGAATTCCAGGTAAGCCTGGGCTAGAGCAAGACTCTACCTCAAAGAGAGAGAGAGAGAGAGAGAGAGAGAAGCATTTCTATTAGCACTTCCTTTATTCTTTCAAGCTCAAGTTATTTCCTTCATTCTGGAACAATCTCTTCTAAAATATTCATCTCTATTTCTTTTCTTTCCTTGCTAAAGTACCATTGTCTTTGCATAAAAGAAAACTGACATAGTAACTGTAAAATAGACATGTTGAAAAATATAGAATAACTGGGCTGGAGGGATGGCTTAGCAGTTAAGGCATTTGCCTGAAAAGCCAAAGGACTCAGGTTCAATTCCACAGGACCCATATTAGCCAGATGCATAAGGGAACACATGCATCTGGAGTTCATTTACAGTGGCTGGAATCCCCAGTGCACCCATTCTCTCTCTCTTTCCCTCTCTCTCTCCCTCTTTCTCTGCCAAATAAATAAATAAAAATAAAATATTTAAAAGATATGGAATAACTGGGATACACTTTGCTGTACTGTAAGTTAACTAATACTGTCTTAGAAATTTAAACATAGCTAAACAGTACTTGACTTAGTTACTCTCTCTTATCTTCTCAGTTCAAAGTAGGAAATCAACAAATACTTAAGGGGTAAGTAAATGGGTAGCTAGCATAATATGTTTCCAATAGGTATTAATGTATAAGTAAATTACAGTATATCACTTTTTCCATGTGTTTATGTGTGGTATGCATGCATGTATATATAAATGTTTACACATGCGTGTGCACATGTGAATGCAGGCCAGAGGTTAATGTCAGGTATCTTCCTCAATCACACTCGATCCCATTGCTTAAGACAGGGTTTCTAACTTGAACCCAGAATTCATCTATTCAGCTATTCTAGCTTAGCTTATGTAGACTGTCCTAGGGATCCCCTGCACCTCTTCAGCACTGGGATTACAGACAGCTACCACACCCTCCTGCATTTGCATGGGTACTGAGAATCAGAACTCAGATTTCCACATTGAAGGCTTTACCATCTGAGCCATTTTTCCACTCCCTCAGCCTAGCTTACTATATAATAATTAAAAGAATATACAGGCTAAGTCCAAATGGACAAAAACTGCATTTGAAAATTTTTTTCACCATTTCTTTCACCAGTCAGGTTTTATTTCACACTATTGTACCTAATCAAATCTAACATTAACATGATTTTGTCAGCCTTTCTGGCTCTGATTTTCTCAAAGCCAATCACTATGGATACATCAACTAAGCTTGGCCTAGAAGCCCAATTCCCAAAGCCAAGACACAAAGCTGAACTATGAGTCCTCAAGTAGCCTCTGGTACAACTAGAAAAAAAAAGCTCAGAATTCTGCCTCTCCAGGTTCAGATTCTGCTGCAGTTCATGCTCCCTGGGTTGCAGTAGCCATTCTCATAGCTTTTGAAAATCAAAGGCTGTCACGCAAGTCTAGTCATCGCCTCTCACGCTATGTAAGAAGACAGTTTCCACTTGTAGAATAGAACCTTGCTTCAAATTCCCAGTTGGACCCATTTACTCCTACATGACAACTGCCTGTCTGCTTCCTGGAAACTGTGCCACATCATTTGCAATCTGCTACTGAGCCAGAATGGCCTCAAGGTCTGTAACCCCTTCAACTCTGCCTTGGCCAGCATGTTAAATCTTGGTTCACAGTTAGGTCAGCTCTGAGCATTTGGTCCACGGCCTAGGGCAGCTACAAGGTAAGCTTTAGCACATTCTCAACACCTACTCAATGCCATGAGACACTGTCATACCTCCACAGTACTCACATCTAGCCACTAGAATTCTAAGCAACTTTTTCCAAACTGCTTATTTCCTGAGACTAAGAGTAGTAGGTCTTTAGACATTTCAACTGATAGAGCCATCTTCATTATTCATGATGGTAATTTAAAATACTAAATACTATACTAATACTATACTAAAACATATATTGGCTATTTTCTAAATTTATGCTAATTTTTATACCAGACAGCATCAATCTACGGATCAAAAATTCTCCTTGATATTTCAAGTAATAATGATATTATTAAATAAGAAATAAAAATATGAATTCAACTGTATTGATAGACACTCCTAAATTATGTTTACTAATTAAATAAGATGTTTAAGCCCATTTTCCATTTACAAAACTGAGCTAGATAATACTAAGGAATGATTCAAAATGCCAGTTATAGTATCTGGCACAAAGCAAGTATCAAAAGTTAGAAACCATGGGTCTACGTATATGTGCTTCTTGAGGTATACTATACTGCAGAATTAAGAGAAGGGACATGGCTGTGTAATGGCTATGAGGTATGAAATATAGACAAAAGGGGGGAAAAGGGACACAGAGAAAATGTTTCAGGAAGTACAGCAAAGATCCAGTAAATGGCAAACAGATATTTCTAAGCAGGAATATTATCCCAGAAAACTGTGTGAAGTATTAAGGACACTGGTTTCTAGAGGGCAGGATCTTAACAACAGGTTCCCTAAATCCCTTATTCTTCCTTATGTCTAGGAGACTTACATGGTCAGTAAGAAAGTAACAGGAAAAGGTAGCCTCACTTGCATGGTACTCCCTGAAACCTTGCATTTTCATAACCCTCTCCTACCAAATCATTCTTATCCTAAGAACAGCAAGACAAACCATGTCTTCTCTATTCTCATCCTTCAAACCTTAGTTACAATATAACCTCCTCCATGCCACTTTCCCCAACTATCTCACAGGCTGCTGTTCATGGGATGACCTGTTTTTCTGTTTCCATCTTGGAAACCTCAGTGTAATTGTCTCCATCCCCTTCCAACCAGCCCATGAGCTCCTTACGAGCAGAGACTTAATCCTATTCTATTTTTATCTCCATGATCTTTCTGAGGACAGACAGGATGAATAGAAAGAAGACCATTTTGGAAATGGTCCCTTGACCCTTCTGCATATCTGAGGAAATGAGCATGAAACTAAAGTCGAGAGATTTAGGTTCCAGCCCTGGTTCTGCCCAAAACTCTGAGTCTTCATGCACTCTCAGAAGCACCTTAGTTTCCCAACTGGCAACATAAAGAAACTATCATTTGTCTTCAGCTATCTTTCATTAGATATCTGTTATACACTTAAATTAAAGATGTGGGAAAATTCTGAAATTAAAATTGTTATATAAGAACAAATTATTTTTATTACTACCTCACAGCTTGATAATTTTATAGCTATCTATTTTGCCACAAAACATGCTGTGAAATAAATTGACTATTTACTACTATAACTAAAAGAACTTGTTTGTACTAAAACCCCAAATGCCCTGTAGTTTGCATGCCCCAGAGGGGCAAGTGTAACAAGCATAAAGAAGCAAAGACAAACAATCCAGTTAAGCCACATTTGCTCAGACCCCTGAGTACAGATTCCTCTGCAAACAATGTACTTTTGTATAAGAAATCTGAAAGGTAATTTGCCAGTATGCTTATAGGTGCTTATATTCTACATGTCAGGTATTTCTGATAATAGTCTGAATATTCTCTTCTTTCTAGTTTGACTCTCACCAAAAACTATCTAATGAGGCCTAAGAGACTGATCTAATAGGGCTGACTTGAATTTAGAAAAAAAAGTCATCAGGCAGCTACTGTGAAGAACCTGGGAGCCCCATAGACATAGAACATGGATCAGAGTGTCCTCTAAATCTCACATCTTCTAAAAGCTAAGGAAAGAAGCTTATGCATACACCAGGAAAGCCCCTCAGTAGTAATGCCCCACACTACCTTCTTACCAGCAATTCAAAGAGGAAGGAGTCCTTGCTAGCTCAGGCCTTCCTCTGTGCCCATTCCAATCTTTGCTGATAAGGGTGCTATCAACAGAGGGAATGAGACCCATTTTTTTAGGGGAACTACAAAGTCCAGCCACATTTCTCAACCATCTTCCTGCCAACTAGGGCTCAGATCCAAATATCAACAACCCTAATTCCTAGCTGCTTCGCTGACATTCCCACTCCACAGAATAAACCTTTTACTCAAAGTATGAATCTCCAATCAGCAGGTCAACATGGTCTAAGGAACATGCTAGAAATGTATAACAAATTCATTGATGTAAAACAAATAAGCAGTAAACTATATATATATATACACACACCTGCTGACATATACCTGCTATGGTCTGCCCTAGATGCACCACCACAGGTGAGGTGTTTGTACAAAACTCATGTTGAGACTTATTCCAGAGAGCATTTATGAATGTTATTTGCTAGGTGGATCCTTAGAATTAGATAAACTAATGAATTTCCATTTTATTAAAACCCCAAGGTTAAAACCCCAGGTCTGAGGTCTGGCATCCTCACATTCATCTTTCTTTTTTTTTAATATTTTGACACTGCATACACAAACTCCTGATGCATGTGCCACCATGTGCATCTGGCTTTATGTGGTGTGGTAGTTTGAATAGGAATGAATGTATGTCCCCTATAGCCTGAGGTACTTTTGATTAAGCTTTCAACTTGAGTCTCCAGCAAGCAAAACCCTGCTGGAGGAGGTGTCGCTAGGGGTGGATCTTATAGTCCAGCCCTAAGGTATGTTCAGAGCAGTTTGAGCTCTAGTTCTTCATGTTTACTGGCTGTTTGGTGGCACTCTCTGCTTGGATCTATGAAAGTAAGCCAGTTTCTTTGGCCATTTATGGAGCTGCCCCTGGAATCTGTAAGCCAGAAATAAACCGTTTCCTTGCATAAGCTGATTCTGGTTAAATGTTTGTCCAGCAACACAAAGGTAACTGCAACACATGGGTACTGGGAAATCAAACCCAGGCTGTCAGGCTTTGCAAGCAAGCCCCTGTAATCACTGAGCCATCTCTCCAGCCCCCTCACATCCACCTTTCTCAAGACAAGAAATTGTTGCCCCAGCTTTGCAAACCTCCCTCCTGAATACCATCTCCTCTCCAGACTCCTCAATGCAAAGTGGCCTGATGAGCTCCCTCTGCTCAGCTGCCTAGAAACTCTAAGGCTGCCCACTCCCACACAGGACACTGGTTTATATGCCTCTTGACAAGGGACCCAGGTAGAAGAGGCAGCCTCCCAATCCAAGGGGGTTCCAGAGTCTTCAGACACATGATAACTTACAAACTCCTGGCTTTTCTGTTTTCCAGCTCTAACACTGGTCAGAGGCAGGCACTCAGCACCTGTACCCAGGCTTCAGGGACTCAACTATTTTCCTCTTGACCTCAAAGATAAAATGTCCACTCTAGTCCCTGGAGGGTTTCTCTCCACTAGAGTCGCTAGTGAAGATTGTAGAATGTACTGCCTTGAACATGAACACAAAGGCCTTTTGCATTTTTAGAGATCTGCTGCTGCTGCTGCTGCTGACTGTGATTTTTAATTTTAATTTTTTTATTTTTCAAGGCAGGGTCTCACTCTAGCCTAGGCTGACCTGGAATACATTCTGTTGTCCCAGGCTAACCTCGAACTCATAGTTATCCTCTCACCTTTGCCTTCCAAGTGCTGGGATTAAAGGTATGTGTCACCATGCCCAGCGCTGAATGTGTTTTAAAACCATGGTAGCACCACCATGGGACAATGCAGTAATCTATTAACAGATGGGCTCTTTCATCCAGCCTATATTCTGGCTGTATTCTGTATTCCTCCTTAAACTAAGCTTCTACTCTTATTCTTAGTGACTAACTCCACTGACACCCCATCTTTATTGCTTTAGAGCTGAAAGCAAGCTGACTTTTTCCATTAAGCTTCATCTTGCCAGCCAGCTAAGAGAGATCTGAGAAAGCAAACAAGGTACATCAAGAGGTACTTCTAGTTCAGGTGAGGAGGTGCAGGCCTGGAATCCCAGCACTCAGAAAGCTGAGGCAGGATGATAGCTACGTTGACACCAACCTGGACTATAGAGTAAGACCCTATCTCAAAAAATAAAAACAACAAAAAGTACCCTCCTAATTCAAGCAGGTCACATGAACACAAAATCGTGAGATTGTTGACCATTTCACTGGACATCTGTTCCCAACAGCCTGTTCTCTGGGCCAGGAGTAGCCTGGCCATCATGGTTGTGTCCCTATACAGCACGGGCATGAGCCTCTCTACATACTCCTTACCTAACTTCTAAATGCTAGCTTGCCCAAGAACTTAGTATCCAGCATTCATTCTTGCTTTAGCTAAGACTCTAGGTGATCTCATCCACTAAGGTTGTTTTAAACACCACATATACATTATGACTCCCCAAAGTACACCTGTAGTTCCATCTCTCCTTGGAATTCCAGACTCTTATGCAAATTTCTCTGCTTATTTTCAGTACTGTTTACAAATTCATTGATGTAAAACTAATAAGCAGTAAACTACATATATATATCTGATGACATATACCTGCTATGGTCTGTCCTAGATGCATCACCACAGGTGAGGTGTTTGTACAAAACTCATGTTGAGAGTTATTCCAGAGAGCATTTATGAATGGTATTTGCTAGGTAGATCCTTAGGATTAGATAAACTAATGAATATAGAACTCCCGTAAGTACATTTGAGCAAGAGAGATCAAGTAAGCAAGTTTCTCCCATCTCACCATGTGAGAACCTGAGCCATAATGGAACTGTAGAAAAAGACCATTGGCCAGAAATCTCTCACCAGAACAGCCCCTGAATCTTGGATTTTCTAGCCTCCAAAGCTATAAATAACAAATTTCTTTTCTTTTTAAATCACCTAGTCTGTGTTATTTAGTTATAGCCATACAAAACATACTAAAACACCAGCACAACTTACAAACTACTCCTCTCTTGCTTCCTATGTTACCACTCGTATTCCTAAGTCAAAGGAGCCACAATTCTTGTTCTTTCTCTGGTTCTTCACTATGATGCCACCTCTTCATCCCCTAAGTGCTTGCTTTGATTAAGCTGGCCTGGATGCTTTCAGAAAACAGGAAGTAACCTGTCAGCCTATGTACATAGGACCTGGAATTTACCTATGCCTTTAAGGAACAAGGGAAAAGGGTACTATGTCCACATTTAATATGAACTGAGGAAAGGGGACACCAAGGAAAATCAGGATGAGGAAAATTCATTCTCATATAAAACCCTGCACATAACTTCAAAGCACCAGTCAAATTACTGTGAAATTTACCTAACTGTAATTAGTATCTGTCTCTATACATGAACTCTCCACTAGACTGCAAGCTCTATGAGGGCAAGTTCTATGTTGATCTGAGTCATTACTAAAATCTCTAAGCCTTCTGAGTACATGGTGTATATATGTATGCATGTATGTGTGTGTGTGTATATATATATATATATATATATATATATATATATATATATATATATATATATATATATAGTAATAATCACTCTAGTCCTAACAACAAAGAAATTAATTCCTCAAGAGCTCTGGGACAGGGTGGCATGTTTCACATTCCATCTCTTTTGGAAAAGCTAATAAAGACTAACATCTTTTGAGTTCCTGCCACCCTGATATTTGTAGGTGTCACTACATGTATTCTCATTTAATCCTCATGACTGCTCCCATTTTATAGATAAGGCATGTGAGGAAACCGAGGTCACCACACCTAAAAGCTTGGGCTGCTAATCACTGCTCTGTAATAACCCTCACTGAAAAACCAGAAAGTTCTCAAGTAGCGGCAAGCTGATCTAAAACAACAAATCACATGAAGGCAATTTCAGACTTGAACATACAAGTTATCAGTTCTACATGACAATTCAAAAAAATTGAATCATCCTAATGTCTAACCCTTACTGGGTTTTTTTGTCAGTTGGTTAATTATACTTTTATCTTCACTGCTATTTAATTATATTTTTATTTTTATTTTCATTTTTGTTTTCTTCAAGGTAGGGTCTTACCCTAGCCCAGGCTGACCTGGAATTTACTATGTAGTCTCAGGGTAGCCTCAAACTCACAGATCCTCCTACTTCTGCCTCCAGAGTGCTGGGATTAAAGGCATGCGCCACCACACCCAGCCTTCACTGCTATTTAAAACAACAGTCAAAACTAACATCATCTCTGGGCTGCGTGACCACCCATGAACCTCTCACTTCTGGTGAGTTTCTCCTCCACTCAGCCCATCTGGGCCAAGCCAAGGGGAGAACCCCGAACCCCAACTTCCACACGGGCTCTTTACCCCTCCTGCTCACCACATGGCTGGAGCTTTCTATACTTCCTTTTCTGTCCTCTCCATGGTTTTTCCAGGCCCATCATATAGGCTCTCAAACCATGTGGGTGCACTTATATCTTCCTTCCCTTGGTTCTGTACTTCCCTAAATAAATATAACAACAACAACTAACATCATACCAGGCATGGTAGCATATGCCTTTAATCCAAGCACTTGGGAGGCGGAGGATGGAGGATCACTGTGAGTTCTAATCAGCCTGAGACTACATAGTGAATTCCAGGTCAGCCTGGTCTACAGTGAGACCCTACTTCGTAAAAAAAAAAAAAAAAAAAAAAAAAAATTAACATCACATCATACTGCGTTTTTTGTATGTTGGTTGGTTGGATTTTTTTCCACTTACTGCTACTTAAACAACAGTCAAAATTAACAACACCTCTTCCTTCTCAATGGACTCTGGGTAAAAAACATTTTCTTTCACTATGATTTCTAGTTTTTATATAAAGGAATACAAGCTGTTTTTATCTGCTAGAGGACTCCCAATCACCAAACAGGACCAATAAAACTACCTGTATTTTACTGTGTTCTAGGACAGGCAACAGAAATGTCTTAAGAATATTAACCTTGGGCTGGAGAGATGGCTTAGCGGTTAAACGCTTGCTTGTGAAGCCTGAGGACCCTGGTTCGAGGCTCAATTCTCCAGGACCCACGTAAGCCGGATGCACAAGGGGGTGCACACATCTGGAGTTCGTTTGCAGTGGCTGGAGGCCCTGGTGCACCCATTCTCTCTCTCTCTCTCTCAACCTGCCTATTTCAGTATCTCTCTCTCTCTCTCAAATAAATAAATAATAAAATATTCTTTTAAAAAAAAAAAAAGAATATTAACCTTGCTGGGTGTGGTGGTGCATGCCTTTAATCCCAGCACTCGGGAGGAAGAGGTAGGAGGATCGCAGAGAGTTCGAGGCCACCCTGAGACTACATAGTTAGTTCCAGGTCAGCCTGGACCAAAGTGAGACCCTACCTCGAAAAACCAAAAAAAAAAAAAAAAAAAAAAAAAAAGAATATTAACCTTGTCTTTCCAGCTCTTGCAGAACAGGATGTGGGAAATAATGTATTATTGCAAGTTTGTCTAGGCCCTGCAAGCTTCTTTCCTGCCCAAAATAATACTAAAAACCAATGCAAGGATGTGATGAGGCAGATGGACTGGAGAAGGACAACTCAGATTGTCAGATGTCTGTTCAGCAGATGCTTCACAATCCTAAATATTCAGTTGTCGATTCAGAAGCAGCACCCAATTTTATCATGGGCCCGAGGGGACTGCCACTGCTCCTGATGTAGTTATGATGCCTCTTTAGTACATAGCAGAATGCAAAATGCCCTGAGAAGCAAACAATCATAAAAGCAAAATTCAGCTCACCTTCCACTGGTTTTCAGGAAGCAGCTTCACAACCACAAGGTCCCCATTTAAGGCTCTATTGCGAGCAACAACCCCATCAATAAAAATGTCTCTATCACCATCCTAAGTCGGAGAGAGAAACAAAGAAATAATCATTTTACCAAGAGCTGGAACCAAAATTTATTTCTTTGGTTAAAATTTTTAGACTTTATAATCTCTCCACTAACTTAACAGGAACACTACTCCATAACTACACACGTTATCTAAAGGCAATCAGTCTCTTCGGACAACCACCACCAAAAAAATGGTCATGAACACATGAGAACAGAATGCTAAAATTCACCAAATATATACAAGAGCTACTAAACGCAGACAGAAACTAATAAATAAAAAGCACATGACACAAAAAAGAAAAAAGATAGAAAAGAAAACAGAAAGAAAAAGAAGAAGCAAGAACTTAAGACTCATAGTGTACCCAAGCCTGACTCTCTTGACTCAGAAGCAGTGAGCTCCAGACCCCTTGGGTGTCCTCAATCTACTTTAAGCAGTGTGACATCAACTTCTCAACTTAATAGGTGCCAGAGTCTTTCTGATAAGCCAAATTACTTTGAAAATCACTTAAATGCAAAAGACAGCTAAGGAAAAACCAATTTTAAGGGGTTGGGTCCCAGGAGAATACTAAATATTTTCAAAATGTTTTTTCAACAAACATGTACTCTTTTTCTTCTATAAGTCATTTTCAGAGGGGAAGACAAAAGTCAAATGTTAACTTTTTTGATAGTATGTGACAACTAAAGGTTGTGGAAAGTCACCACTCAAAATTTTTCTAATAGAAACACACTATACAGATTTAACAAATTTAACTCTCAAAAGACTAAAGGTGACTACTATGAAATTCTAGCTAATTAAAATTGGTATTCTAACAGAGTGAATTTCAGGTCAGCCTGGGCTAGAGTAAAACCCTAGCTTGAAAAACTCAAAAAAAAAAAAAAAAAAAAAAAAAAGCATTCCAAAATCACCAAACCCCCTACCCAAAAAAGTGGGGAATTTTAGTCGCTTGACATTTTTTTATAGTTCCCAATTACAAACCATTTGAGATCTTTCAGAACATATTTTCTGTTCAATTTCCAACCTAGTGATGACTGGCAGCTGTGGCCTACATTCTGCCAAACCTGACCGCACCCTAGTCCCTAAGGAACAGCTACCGTGTTAGCCACAAAGAGTAACTTCAGTTGACTTCATGATGAGTTTCTCAGACAAATAGAGAAATGACTAGAAAATAGAAAGTGAACAACTAAAGAGTAACCCTTTGCCACTGGCCGCTGCCTTGTGAAATGTGCAAAGCAGCATAGTCTTATGGACCTTCCTGGAATGAAAAGCTATTTGAAGGTCATCCTAACCCACTCTCTTGTTTCAAAACAGCAATGAAGTGCCTCCTGTACAAGCAGCTGTAGCAGCTCAGAGAGAAGTGACAGGATCGTCATCTTCCTGTCCCAGGGAATCGGGGAAAGCAGGTATGAGTAGAATCTCAAACAACCTCTAGCTTTCCCGTCATTAATTAGTTCTTCCTTGATTCATTTAAAAGCCTGTATCTATAGGCAAATCTCTTATTTTAAAGATAATAAACTTGGGAAGTGCTTGATATTACAATTTGAATCACCCCTCCTATCTAGTTTTTAAGGTCAAAGAATTTAGCTCTTTATTTGAATGCCAAAACACTTGTCCTCTCCATTACAAAGAGTACCAGAAAGAATATCAAAAAGGGAGAGGAGGAAAAATGAATGACAGACATCCACTGAGGAAATATAAAGTGGTGTGGAGGGTAACCTAAATACTCAGGAAAGATGATGAAGGAGGATAATCTAAGCATACCATGATGGTCAAAGTATACTGTTTGATGGAATAGCACCCCTTGGACCAAAAATAAAGTCCACAACTGCATAAAGGGTTCCTCCCATGACAAGACACAAAAGATTACAGAGCTGCTCGTACCAATGGAACTTAGAATAGAAACTGGGGGCAACTTTTTCCATCTGATCCATTTATCTTCTTTATCCTAACCCAAAACAGGATAAAAACATATCTTAACAACATCATTTATTTTGGTTTGTTTAAAAGCCATTGGGTCTTATTTTCACTTTGTATTTTATTTTTACTAAGAATCCCAAGGTAGGAGCAGGTAGAAATAAATGACTCATCTCACACACTTTGGGTTTGTCATTAAATGAAAACCAACTGTCCAGCAATAGAAATCATAATGAACTCAAGTCAAGTTCCCTCAAAACTTAGTATTATTTTATTACTAATGATTTCCCACTGACTTTGTTAGATATTCTGACATAGCAAATGATATTGTATATATTCATAAGCATTTTAGAGTAAGAATAAACAAATAATTTAATCAAATCTCTTTCTCCAAAAACCCTAAAATTTTGAAATAATAACAAACATTAGGCAATATTTTGCCTGAATGGTCTTCTCCATTGTGAAAAAAATGTGACCTTGTTTTAACTAAAGAGAAGCTCTTAAAATAAATATAAGAAATGCCTAAAGGCCCAAAAGTAAAGAGCCCTGAAACATGTAGTCTGCATAAAAGTGAAGTGAGAAACCAACCAAAATTTTTTTTAAATTACACATTATTTTTGGATAAATGTTCAGATTAGCTCATATAGTAGATCCAAAGTAGATAGCATATTTGTTTAGGAAAGTTTAAATCAGTGGGGAAAAAAAAACCATAAATCCTTTTAAGCTATAAACCCAGGGTTCCAATTACACGAACTTGCAGGTAGTGTGCCTGGGTCTAGCTGCCTTCTGTAGCCTCAGAACACACACCACCCCTCACATTTGTGTGTGATTTTAAGACTTGCAAAAGGGGTGGTGAGCCAAAGGCAAATTTTATTTATTTAAATTTGAAACAAATCTTTGCCCATCCTCAATTTTGTTTTACTACTCTGCTTTTTAGTTAAAATATATTATTTCAATTTCAGAGCACATCTAAAAGATTCAATGTGACATTAAGTTTATTATAAGGTTATTGAACTTACCGGGGAAGGAACGAAGGCTTCATGAAACTTCTTTGGATTAATTCTTAATATACCCTTTAAAACAAAAAATAAAATAAAATCTGTAAAATCTAACTAATGTATATTTATGTCTTTTTCAGATGTGTATTATTCTCCAGTGAAAAGTTCTTGAACAATTTGATCCGGAAAACAAGTTAAATAGATGAGAACTATTCGTTAAATGCAATAAACCAACTGATGGTGATTTGTATAACGTCAGGATCCATCAAAAATGAAAGCTCAAGCTTACACTCTGCTGTGAACAGGTAAAGGTAGGACACAACAGCACTTGGCACAGAGTAGAAAAGTGACAACTTGCCGGGCGTGGTGGGGCACACCTTTAATCCCAGCACTCAGGAGACAGAGGTAGGAGGATTGCTGTGAGTTCAAGGCTGCCCTGAGACTACATAGTGAATTCCAGATCAGCCTGAGCTAGTGAGACCCTACCTCGAAAATGCAAAAAAAAAAAAAAAGTGACAACTTGGGATTTTGGATACCCTTATATGATAGTCTTCAAACTTAAACCTTGACTTGAATAAAAAGGTTATCGGGGGGCTGGAAAAATGGCTTAGTGGTTAAGGCATTTGCCTACAAAGCAAAAGGATCCCAGTTTGATTTTCTAGGACCCACATAGGCCAGATGCACAAGGAGCACATGCATCTGGAGTTTGTTTGCAGTGGCTAGAGGCCCTGGCATGCCCATTCTCTCTCTGTCTGCCTCTCTTCTTTCTTTCTCTCTCTCTCTCTCTCTCTCTCTCTCTCTCTCTCTCTCTACGCTTGCAAATAAATAAGTAAATAATTTTTTTTAAAAAAAGGTTATCTGTGCTGAAGAGAGAGATAAGCAGGTAAGAGCACTTGTGCAAATATGAGGACCTAAGTTTGATCCCTAGCAACCATGTAAAGTAAAAGCTGTGCATGCTGTACATGCCCATAATCCCAGCATTAAAGGGACAGAGGCAGAAGGATCATTAGAGCTCTCTGGCCAGCCAATCTAGTTGGAAAAAAAAAAGGGGGCTCCAGGTTCAATGAGAGACAGTATCTTGGAGAAATAAGACAGGACAGTGACAGAGGACACCAGCTGTCTTCTCTGGCCTCTGCATACATACACACATACTAAAGGTTATCTGAATATTATGTCTTAAAATCTATCCCAGTTCCAAGATATTTGTCCAATTACTTACTTCTGTGACTAGTTTAAAGTTGATTTCTACCCTGGATACTTAGCCTTAAGGAACTGGATGCATATGTTTTATTCTGGTCACTCTGCCAAATGACAGAATAATTCAAAAAGGTCTGTAACCAGCTCTTAATGCAAATGGGAATGCTGGCTCCAACAGCCAGGCCACCCAGTCTGCCTTCAACTTCATATTATTCTAGTGCCAGATCAAGGTCCACATTTCTATTTATGTACAGTGGTGCAGGTGGGGGCTGTCTTCAATAGCAGTTAAGTGTTGTAGGCCTTTTCAGGAAGTCACAACCCTCCTAAGGTTCCAAAAGCATGCATAGGCCACTGGAACACATAAATGGAAGAGACTATTTTCCCAACAACCCAACTCAAAGGATAACTTGAGAAAGTGGTTTAAATAGCATTCTCCAGTATAATGATGACTCAAAGACACGTAATTCACAAGGTAGGTAAGAGTATAAGAGTACATGGAAAATTTTTTTTCACTGGTGTGCCATGTTTAAATTACAAATTTCCATGCTATGGTATACATCTTAACATACCAACTATACTACATACAACAAATGATCATTCAGCCCTCAATGCCAGCCAGTGCTGACTAAGGTCAAGACCCAAGACTGATAATGTGGGAGGTGGAATGAAAACTAAGTTTGGGGCTGGAGAGATGGCGCCTGCCTCCTAAGCCTAAGAACGCTGGTTCCAATCTCCAGCGGTTCCAATCTCCAGGTCCCACGTTTAGCCAGATGCAAAGTGACGCAAAGGTGCAATGCCGCACTTAACCACAAGGGGGCGCACGTATCTGGAGTTCGTTTGCAGCAGCTGAGACACTGCTGGCATGCCTATTTCTGTCTTCTCTCTCTCTCTCTCTCTCTCTCTCTCTCTCTCTCTCTCTCTCTCTCTCTCTGTCTCTCAAAAAAAATAAATAAATAAAAAATTTTTTAAAAAACTAAGTTTGGTTCTTGTTATGAAGGACCATTTGCAAGGGTGTGCATAAGTGAGAAACAGTATTCTGGTAGCTGGGCATCAGGAAAGGATCTGAAGATGATGCAAAGTTCTTAACGGGGGCAAAATGTACAGCTAAACCAGAGGAAAGGACAGTAGAGGACATAGTGTTAGTAAAAGTGGATAAGAGGGCCAAGACTCAACTCTTCCACATCATGCTACAATTCTGCTTAGGGTTACAGAGAGAGGGGCTAGAAGATATGTCTGGCAAAGCACCACTAAGACTTCCTTGAATAAAAGTGCTGAAGCAAATCACTTCTAGAATAGCTACCTCTTCTTGGGAGAAAGCAAAAACATTTTTTTTACATTTTATATTTATCCTAAATATTCATCATTCCACAAATATTTACTTATGGCCACCATGACAGGCACCATGTTAGGTGATGGAGATACAATGCAGAGTAATTGACAGTTTCTATCTTCAAAGTACTTACTGTCTAGGGAGGGGGAAAAGGCTTCAAACTGCAATTAAATTCACTGAGACTATATGTTTAATAATTTCATTTTCTGATTCCAGTCACCATTATGTAGCCTTAACTTTTTAAAATTCCTATTCTTCTATCATCCCCCTTTCAGTTGAGAGAGTGCTTAGCTTCCTGGTTTTTGTTGTTGTTGTTGTATATTTTTATTTATTTATTTGAGAGCGACAGACAGAGAGAGAAAGAGGCAGAGAGAGAGAGAGAATGGGTGTACCAGGGCCTCCAGCCACTTCAAACAAACTCCAGATGCATACGCCACCTTGTGCATCTGGCTTACAGTGGGTCCTGGGGAATAGAGCCTCGAACCAGGGCCCTTAAGCTTCAAAAGCAAGTGCTTAACCACTAAGCCATCTCTCCAGCCCTAGCTTCCTGCTTTGAATGTGCCTTTAATTATAGAGCATGGAGAGAAGCCAAGGCCAAGCTCAGGGGAAAGAGAATGCTGCTCATGGCTGCATTGAGACTCGACTTAAAAGGCATTAAAAGGACTAGAAAGTGTTTAGTCCTGATTTTCAAATCCAAAGCTCCCAATATATGAAAGCACAGAAGCCTCACTTCAGAACAGTGTTTGTACACCTGATGGGAGCCCAAGTCTTTAGAACTGTACCTCCAGCCAGATCCCAAGAGTACAGATTACACTTAGAAACAGGAAATTCCAAGAGTCCCACAGCAGACCAGAGTTGTTCCTACAGCCCGACAGAAGAAGCTAGCAGTAAAGTCCATCAAGAAAAGGTCTGTCATCTGAAGGAGTCAACCCACAGTGGCTCTTTCTTACTCAGCAAAGTCTAAGACTTGTGTTTCTGCACTTCTCTAACCATCCTCTAACCTCACCTGATCTCTCATCTTTCATCTTCCTAAACTATGTCCTCTGCCTGGAACTTGACCAGTGAGGATCTATAACTCTCATCTCTACTCTGAATGCTCCTGAAACTCCCTGTAGAATGGGAACCTGGCTGAATACTGAGGCCACTGCTTCCCTCATGTGCTTTTAAGGGGAGTCTCTCGTACCTCGCATCTCAGGGGCGGTAAAGACTGCCTCCTCCTTGCTTCCTCCATTGATGGCTTTAAGATTAGCTTGTTCCTCCCTTCTTTCTCCAAACCCCCAGACCCTTTGAAGTTCATGTCATTGTCTCCTGCTATACTTCTAACTTCCTGATCACAGCACTAATTCATTAATGTTTAGACTCATAATTCACTGTCCTCCCCTTTACCCCCACTCCTGTAAACATTTTGGGAACTCACATCCACACCAAGTATTGCTAGCCTCAAGCTACCTTCGCTTCCACTCAACCCACCCACTCTTTGCCATGTCCACTGCCTGTGCTCTGTCATCACATTGCTTCCAAACACAGAGTCAAGCATGCCTCTTTCCGACTAGTCTTCTGTACTAGAGATCACTTACTGTAGAAACTACAATAATACTTCAATTTTACCAAGACCTTCAAGCTGCAACCTACAAAATTCACCACTCCACTGAATTGACTGTCTTCCAATTATGGTTCCTGCCTTCCTTGGCCACCCAGTAGCCATAACCTACCATTATGTCTTACCTTCAAAAACCCTGAGCCTCTGATATTCAATCAGCAAATACCGAACTATCTGCCTTGTCTCTGACTATACCTAAGAAGCTAAGTAGCACTACACAAAAATACCACACAACTGGTCTATCTTGGCAATTACAAACACATTGTATGTAGCCTGCAGTATGTTTAAGAACACTTAAAACTAAGGAATCTCACATGTAAAAGTATGCATTTCCAGATTTTCTTACAAAAATTGTAAGACCTAGCAGCTATGGATAGCTACCTCCTCATGGCAGCAACTACCTGAGTTGTATGACAGATGCTTTCTGACAATAATAAAAACAGCTTCAAGTACCACTTACCTAGGTATACTATGGGCCACATAGTTTTTGTTGTTGTTGTTTTTCAAGGTAGGGTCTCACTCTAGCTCAGGCTGACCTGGAATTCACAATGTAGTCTTAGGGTGGCCACGAACTCACAGTGACCCTCCTACCTCTGCCTCCCGAGCACTGAGATTAAAGGTGTGCACCACCACACCCTGCTGGGCCACATACTTTTAAGAGGCTTATATCTATGAACTAATTTAATTCTCACCACAACTAAGGTATTCACTTTTCAGATGAAACTAAGGTATTCGTAGATTAAGTAAGTGCCCACTGCCACTCCACACTCAAGCCCAGTCTGGCTCCAGAATCCAAACTCTACTATTGTGCACTGCCTCTCTGCTCCACTTATGCCATCTATTGTTCTTGCCTCCCCCAAAATCAGCACCAAATTTCCACTCCTGCCTTCCCTATCTTGAATAATGGCAAAATCGTCTATTCAGTTGCTGCCCTCACACACTGAGTGTCATCCTGGATTCTTCCCTCTACCTCATAGTCCACATCTAATCCATCCGCATGCAGTATGAGCTCTGGTTCTGCAGTCATCCACTTCTTTCCTTCTCACTCACACTAGTCTTGCTAATATCTCCGGGTTTTTTGTTGTTGTTGTTGTTTTTTGGTTGGTTGGTTGGTTGGTTGGTTGGTTGGTTGGTTGGTTGGTTTTTCAAGGTAGGGTTTCACTCTAGCCCAGGCTGACCTGTAATTCACTATAGAGTCTCTGGGTGGCCTTGAACTCATGGCAATCCTCCTACCTCTGCCTCCCAAGTCCTGGGATTCACCATCATGCCCAGCAACACATCCATATTTGCTTGTCTAATGTATTTCAATGGCTTCCACTCTAATCTATTCATCTCACAACAGCCAAGAGACATTTTAAAGACATGAAACAGGTTGTGTTTCTTCCTATTCACTAACCTTCAGTGACTACCCATTTTTTTATGAATATGAGCCATGTCACCAACACAGCCTAGAGTCCCACTGACTTGGCTGCTGCCTAACTTATTCCCATCATTTCTTCTGTGTGTTCACTTACATTGCAAAAGGTTTCTTTCTTATTCCTAAAGCTATCCCTTCTTCTGCTTGATGTTATTCCAGCAGCTGATCTCTCTGCCTACATTCTTTTTCTAAGGCATTTACAAGTGGCTGGTCCATTCTCATCGTTCAGATCTCAACTCAGAGATGATCTCACAGAGGCTTTTCCTAGGCCCCATTGTCCCTCATTCTTATTTTCCTGTGAGCAATGGCCACAGCCATAACCTGTAATTTCTTTTGAGTCAAGGTAGGTAGTTTGGCCTACCTCCCCAGTTACTCTCCTATATTGCTCACTCACATATGCTTGACATTTACTAGAATGTCAAAAAACATTTCTTGAGCTTATTAATTAACTAATGTCTGCAAAGCTGAAGAAATTCTCCCACTGCCCCTGGCATTAACACTCTGAATGCCACCCCTCTCTTCTGAATGATTCCACCATAATGTCATCTATAGTCCTCTCTTCTTTAAATAATATCCAAGTACTCTCCAACTAATTTTACTCTTATTAAAAAAAAAAAAAAAAAACTTGGGCTGGAGAAATGGCTTAGCGGTTAAGGAGTCTGCCTCCTAAGCCTAAGAATGCTGGTTCCAATCTCCGGGTCCCACGTTTAGCCAGATGCAAAGTGACACAAGGGTGCAATGCCACACTTGACCACAAGGGGGCGCACGCATCTGGATTTCGTTTGCAGTGGCTGAGACACTGCTGGCGCACCCATATCTATCTGTCTTCCTCTCCCTTTCTCTCTGTGTCTCTCTCCAAAAAAATAAAATAAAAACTTGGGCTGGAGAGATAGCTTAGTGGTTAAAGTGTTTGCCTACAAAGCCAAAGGATCCCGGTTCTACCAGATGCATAAGGGGCACATGCATCTGGAGTTCATTTGCAGTGGCTGAAGGCCCTGGCATGCCCATTCCCCCCCCTCCCCCTCTTTCTCTCAAATAAATAAATAAATAAAATATGTCTTTAAAAAAACTCAATGGGGGGGGGTACCCAAGGTAAGATCTCACTCTAGCCCAGGCTGACCTGGAATTCACTATGTATTTTCAGAGTGGTTTGAACTCACGGCGATCCTCCTACCTCTGCCTCCCCGCTCCCCAAGTGCTGGGATTAAAGACGTGCACCACCACGCACAGCAAAACTTAATTTTTTTGAGGCAAGGTTTCCTCTAGCCCAGACTAGTCTCAAACTCATGCTGATCTTCCTACCTCAGCCTTCCACATGCTAATATTATAGGCATGAACCATCGTGTCTGACTCTGATTTCACTCTTAAAAAGTAAAGTTCCTAGAAATGAGTCGATCCTGTCCTCTGTCCTTCTACAGTAGGATTTTTTTTTCATAAGTTCAATAACAACTTCTTACTAATATTCTATTCCAGGAGACACTTTGACATCATGCCTCAGGCAGCTCTCAAGGTTCAGCCTGGGTTTCCATTAGCTAACCCATTAACTGACTTCTGAAAGAACCATTTCTATCATCTCCTCACTCTTGTCACCTTGGTCATCCCCCTAAACCAGAGTCCCTTCCAGCACATGTATGAAGTTCTCACCTTTCCCAGAACCACCCACAGTAACCTCACAATACTTCACCTACAGAGAAAGAAATAATTTTATGTGAGAATTTGTTTATTAAGAAAACTAAAAACTACATGCGTAGAATCATGGTTATTGCTGCCCAGTTTCAAACAAAGCAAAGAGACTTCTTTGGTCATTGTGGTCTCCTTTTCACAACAGGCCAAAACAATGAAGTGTTCATTAGTCACAGTATTGACTAACATTATATTATTTTACTATTTTTTAAATCCCTAATATCTCTCAATAAGAATAAAAAAAGGAGGTCATGATATACTTAAAGTCTGAATATAAAAGTTAACAAATGTTTCTAAGTATATCTGATATGTTTAACTTTCTCCAATAGCATTAAAATATCCTTTCTTATCTAGCTTTCTATCTTACCCAGACAAGCTACTCACAGAGTTTATATCTGAAAGCAGATGGACTCTGTTTCCCTGCCTATGAAAATCTCATTTACAGTGTTGTATATTTTACATGGTGACCTCATATCTGGAACCCGTTCCTCACCCCATCTGTAGAGAACAACTGTTCTCATATGTAAGGGGGGCCCTCTGGCTGTGGAGGATCATGATATCATAGGCCAGGAAGAATCACTTACAAACTCCTGGGAAAGTGAGATGTTATATTGATCAAATTTTTGTTTTGTTTTAATGTCAGTAAAAAATCACTTCAAAAAG
The DNA here is from genome assembly GCA_036365145.1 of Orientallactaga sibirica. NCBI lineage: Eukaryota > Metazoa > Chordata > Mammalia > Rodentia > Dipodidae > Orientallactaga > Orientallactaga sibirica. The sequence goes on from JAEOAD010000044.1 coordinate 12,344,885, forward strand.
GCCGGGCATGGTGGCACACACCTTTAATCCCAGCACTTGGGAGGCAGAGGTAGGAGGACTGCCAAGAGTTCGAGGCCACCCTGAAACTACATAGTGAATTCCAGGTCAGCCTGGACCAGAGTGAGACCCTACCGTAAAAAAAAAAAAAAAAAAAAAATCACTTCAAAAGCAAAAATTAAAAGGACGAACAAAAGAATACCATTGCAGAATATTGTTCTCACCCTGCCTACAACCAAAATACTAAGTAATTTCTCTCTCAAGTTTTAAGAACCCATGTTCTCCTCACTCTTCCTCAAAAGGCATTATCTTTATCTTTATTCAGCCTGTAGAAAAACCTACTCAATCTAATTTTATTAAGCATCAGTCAAGGTCCAGGCTGTAGGCTAACCTGTAGAATAAAACATGACTATGCCATCAAGGAAATGAACAGTATTTGGGGATACACAAAAGCCCCCCCAAAATAGGAAGAGGTTTAAAGTATCATCAGCAAAGCTGGCTTAGGGAAGGCAATAAGAGCCAATATGGCTTAGAAGGAGGAGGAGACATTTAGGTGGATCAACTACACACAACAGTGGGAGAAAGCATCTCAAGCACAAGAACAAGAAGGATAACGTCATAAGGTAGTTCGAGAGCAGCTTTTAGGAGAAAAGTTTGGAGCTCAGGGTAACTGGAGCAGAGCATTCCTAAAGGAGAGTGGCAGGAGATGGGAATGGGAGAGATGCACTGGTGTCTTGCACAGCAAACAAGGAAAGCCAAGGAACTTATGAGTCCAATATATGAACTGAGCAATGAAAAGCAAACAAATGTATCAATGAAGGAACAACAGTTCAAATGTATCTTCCAGTCTCTGAAGAGAGGCTTATCTAAGAAATATGAGGGGTGGACATAGTGGGACAGTGATATTGCTAAATCAGAAAGATCAACTCATTTGTTAAAACATATTCAGGGTCTGGAAAGATGGTTCAGTAATTAAAGGTACTTGCTTTCAAAGCCTGCTGGCCCAGGTTCAATTCCCAAGCCACCAATGTAAAAGCCAGACACAAAATGTGGTGCCAGTATCTGGTATTCTTTGCAATAGCAAGAAGCCCTGGTGTTGTGCGTGCGTGCGTGCGTGCGTGCGTGCATACACACAGGCAAATAAATAAATAATTTTTAAAAATTGTTTTACTCATGTGTTTATATCAATCCCATGTGCCACTGACCACAAGTATACATAGAAAGGTGATAAAACAGAAGGGAAACTATTATTTGAATAAATCACCAGCTCAAAACACAGACTCTGGGCTGAGAATGAGTGAAAATGTATTTCTAAACTAATCCAAAAAATATTAAATAATCTTAACTCAAAGATGACATTGCCCTCACCAGTCTACCTGCCCTATATTTACTGCCCCAGAAGACCTAAGCTGCATTACTCCATATTATTTCATAAGCTCACATCTTCTTTCATGCCACTGCCTCCCCATTATTCCTTCCCCCATATCACTCATGCATCTAAAAGGCCCAAACTAGCCATCCTTCAATGCACAGTACAATTTAGGTCTAGAACCACTCAAGAAACAGGATTCATTGAGCTCCCCAACAATCCAGGCTCAGAGGGGATATTTAACAAACATTTGCTCAGTCAAGCCACTGAACTAGCCTGTGACCATATTTTATAAACTAGAAAGCATTCAACAAATGTTGTATGTTTATCATTTCCTTTCACCTTTATGCATTTTTCTGTCTTCAGCATTTATGTGCTTAAAGCACATTGAACTACTCAATGTTTCATGTAGTCAGACACTACTTCTCACTTCTGTCTCCTCTCTCATGTTCACTTATGCAAATTGTATCAACCCACCACCTGGCTTACATAGTTCCTCTCCAATAAAGCATCCCTAGACAACATTAACTGGAAACAAGTCTCCCCTGTCCCATCTCAGAGCACTTTGCTTGTGCCTGGTGGTGCTTAACACTTCTCAATGTGCTGCAGGTCTAAAAAGCGTAAGCTCTGCCCCAGTTCTATCAAAGTATGTCACACAGAGCAGGAAAGAGTTTAATGCAGAAGAAACTGCTGTAGTTCTACATTCAGGGAATAAATAACCTATAGGTTTTAAGCACCTGGATAAGCGTTCCTCTCTTCAGGCCTTCTGAAACATCCGCCTTGGACATGTAGCTTTCAAATATGCTCTTTCGTTTCCCTCGCATGGACTTGTTCTTTGACTTTTTGTCACCTGGCGAAGCACCAACACCATGTGGGCCAACCACAGAGGACACACCTAGAAACATGAGGCAGTAATCAGCCCTTTCCTCAGTGAAATGTCTCTGTATTTTTAAACTGGAGGTATTGTGCCCTTATTATTCTTGTTGTTGCTGTTGTTATTTGCAAAGGCCAATAAGAGAATAAGCCTTCTGGTAAAGATTTCAGTCACAAAAAGGAAATGGGTAAGAAAGCACAAAGAAAATACACAGATGAACTTTGCATTCTAGGTAAGCACAACATGTATGGAACACAAAGTCTGAATAATGGATTCAATATGCTTTGCTATTTACAGATACAAATCTTTCAAAATTAGGATTGGTAAAAGATTGTCACTTTTCTGGAGGAAATTAAACAACTGTAGTCAATATAATAATAAACTAAGACAATAGGAAACCACACTTAATTACAAAATAACACAGGAGAATATTTAACAGTTTACTAAAGGAATTATAGTCCCCTTCAGTCCTAAGAGCCACCCTCCACCTCCACACCCTTCCAAATTGTTTTTCTGGTCACCAGTTGGCAAGGCAGTGTCCATTTTTCTTTTGTACCTCTAGGGGTGCCCGGGGGCCGGAAGTTCAGCTTGCAGTCAGAATGGCTCATTACTGGTCCCAAAGTTGTCTCTTCTCTCCAAACCCAGTGGAACCTCCACTGTTCAGCTCAAAGTTCTTGCCTTTAGCAGCTCAGCTGTCACGAGCTGAAATCAAAGAGTCCTTTGTGATTGGAGAGCAGTTAACCCACGGCCTCTTCTGTCCCCTTGGAAATTTAGTATTTCGATGCATATGGCTTGCAAAGCAACATGGTATTCTCCTGGGCCTTGGTGTCACATTCTCTTGAGCAGTTAATCAAATATACCATCTGTGCTGCATTTCTTTCTGAGGCCTTCACCCTTAAAGGTACACTAGACTGCTCCTCTGGGGTACCTCAATAACAACAAAAAAAAAACCTCCCCATTAACGGGGCAATGAGGTGGAAAATAAGAAACTAGGATACTCTATGCAGCCTGTGAAATGCACAAAAATAAGAGGCAATGAAAAGATGGTAAAAAGATCTTGAATCTAACAGTTGTAATGAACAGGTACTAAATGAGGGCTCCAGATGTGCCATTTACTAAGCTTAGTCTTAGACAAGCAGTATACCTCTATAAAACCAAGTAAGTGGTATCTTTAGAATTTATTAATAAAATTTAATTCATTGCCACAATCTGACTCCCAAAACTAGGTAAGAAACCCTAGATAGTTCACAAACTTTCAAAAAAGTGGTGAAAGTGTATATGGCACAATGCAGGTCAGGCCCTAGCCAGGCCGCCTGCTGATATGTATGGCACAATGCAGGTCAGGCCCTAGCCAGGCCGCCTGCTGATATGTATGGTACAGTGCAGGTTGGGCCCTAGCCAGGCCGCCTGCTAGGAGGAACCAGGAAGTGGCTTCTATGGAGGTGGCATTCTGCACAGGCCTAGCACATGCCAGAAACCTGATCTGCCCAGAGACAGGCTGTCATTGGTCATAAGAAGGGAACCACCCTGCCCAGAGACAGGTTGTCATTGGTCACAAGAAGGGAACCACCCCATACAATGATTGGCCAGCCAAACCCACCTCTGCCTGCTTCTACCCAACTACCAGTGTCTGTGTTGTGACTCCACGCCTCTCACCCCCTACCAGGCAGAGACCCTGCATCCCCTCCTGGGCTGGCCCTAGGAAGGACTCCAACAAAAGTGTAGTAGAAATCTATTCCCCTATTCTTACCTGCCATCACATGAAGCCAGGTGACTGACTGCCCTGAAGCTAGGGCAGGCAGCTGATCCTAAGGAAGCCAGGTCATACTAATGGGCCCTAGTCATGTACCAGGATCACAAACATGCAGCCACAATTCCTGCTTTCTGGTCTCTGCTGGCACAGCCCAGAAGCCAAGTATATACTTGAAAATTTCCAAAATCCTAGTGGGCAACTGCTTTCCTCTAAAATGGCTCAAGGAAACACTAGCTTCCATTTGCTCCAAATTTCCCTCACACACCCTCACCAAATGATAAACATTTTCTTTAAACTGAAAATGTTATAAACTCAGGAGAAGAGAAGCAACAAGAATAAAGACAGGGCTGGAGAGATGGCTTAGCAGTTACGAGGCTTGACTGAGAAGCCTAAGAACTCATATTCAAATCTCCAGGTCCCACATAAGCCAGACACTCAGTAACACAAGCATGCAATGTCGCACATACACACAAGGGGCGCATGCATTTGGAGTTTGTTCACAGTGGCTGAAGACCCTGGCATACCCATTCTCTCCTTCTTTGCCCCTTTCTACCTCTCTCTCAAAAAATAAGGAAGGAAGGAAGGAAGGAAGGGAGGGAGGGAGGGAGGGAGGGAGGGAGGGAGGGAGGGAGGAAGGCAGGCAGGCCAGTTGGTGATATGTGAAATGATTCAAGGATAAAGTTAATCCAAGTGCAAGGAGGTAGCAAAAGAGACTGGATTCACAGGGGATGGAGAGATGGCTTGGCAATTAAGGCACTTGCCTGCAAAGTCTAATGACCTGGAGTCAATTCCCCAGTACCCATGTAAATTCGGATGCTCAAAGTGATGCACACATCTGGAGTTCATTTGCAGCAGCTGAAGGCCCTGGAATGCCCATTCTCTCTGTCTCTCTTCTCTCTATGCTTGCAAATAAATGTTTATAAATAATGGGAGAGAGCCAGATGTGGTGGTGCACACCTTTAATCCCAGAACTTGGGAGGCAAAGATAGAGATTGCCATGAGTTAAGGCCACACTGAGATTATATAGTGAATTCCAGGTCAGCCTGGGCTAGAGTGAAACCCTACCTCTTAGCCTATGGCAGGGGAGGTCATGAGCCTTAGGGGTATAAAGCCTGCTCTTGTCTGGCTAAATGTATATATTATTCCTACCAAACTGCACTGAAAGCACTACACTTAATGTTCATACTCATATATTAATGTTACTCTCACTTCTGTTAAAGAAGCTTTTCTTTTCAGATGGTGATGACCACTGGGATGACCCAAAAGGCAACATAGTGCTGAGAAGAAGAGATGGAGGAGTGTCCAGTACTGAAACATCTCTATCACACCCTCCAAGGCTCAGGGTCCATTGCGGAAGAGGGGGCAGAAAGAATATAAGGCTACAACTCCTTATGATGCAACTGTCCAGACAGAAATTGGCTTCAATATCCATGACCTCACAGTGCCTAGCAATACCTTCTCACAAGACTTTCATAATAGGAGAAAAAGATGATGACATCAAATTAAAAGAGAGACTAATGGAGAGAGGGAGGAGATATGATGGAGAGTGGAGTTCTGAAGGGGAATGGTGGAGGGGAGGGAAATATGATTTACCTTCTGTAAGTATAAAAAATAAAACAAAAAATAAAAAATAAAAATTAATAAATAAATAAAATTTTTAAAAGCCAAAAAGAAAGAAAAGAAGAAAAAAGAGAAGACAAGAGAAGAGAAAAGAAAAGAACTCTGTACTGCCTGACTTCTCCTGAACCTCCACATGCAAGTAAGTCTCCCCTCGGCTCAGTCTAGGCCCAGAGAGACCAAGCCAAGGGGAGAGCCTCTAGCCTCTAACCCCTACTTTTCACATGGGCTCTTTCTTCTCCACATGGCAGTTCTTTGATTTTTTTTTTTTTTTTTTTTTGGTTTTTCGAAGTAGAGTTTCACTCTAGTCTTGGGGCGGCCTTGAACTCACAGTGATCAACCTACCTCTGCCTCTGCTGGGATTAAAGGCGTGTGCCACCACACCTGGCTGAACTTTCTTTTCTCTCTCTTCCATGGCTTTTCCAGGCCCACCCTGTGGGCTCTCAAGCCATGCAGGTATATTTCCTTGGTTCTGTACTTCCTTAACTGTACTACCCTAAATAAATATAATAATTTAATAATTATAAATAATTATAAAAAGAGAGAGAGAGAGACTGGAGTCACAAAAATAGCAAGTGGAAGGGGCACAGAGAGAAGGCCAGGCTAACTGAAAGTCCACCCAGAAACATACTCGTCCTCTCATTAATTCAACAAAGACATCAGCAAGACACAATACTGGGCATGATGAAGGATAAAAGGGGACTAGATTTAAAAATCATATTGGCCTAACAATCCACACTGGGAAATGACAGCATGATGATATTTTTTAAGTATGGATAACTGTAGACATGTGGGAGTGAAAGAGTATCTTCAGGTCAGGAAATCTGATAGAACTTTGGGGAAGATTTTAAGGAGGCACTTGGCAAAAGGAAGCAAAACTCAAAATGCAAACAGAAAAACACAGGCAGATTTGTGCAACATTAATTCTAGTTGGCTAGAGTCCTGCCTATATGGAGGAAGAAAGTGTCAAGAAAATTAAAACAATTTGGAAGGTCTAGAAAGCCAGCCAGGTTTTTTCAAAGACATAGGGAGTTTCTGAAGCATGAATGAGCAGAAAAGAACAAGAGACCAGAGTCGTTTAAAGAAAAACCATCTTAGCAGAGAACTCAAGATTTAAATGGAATAGAGACCAACAGCTGCACCTTAGGAGTGAACCAAAAGATAAGGGGCAAAAGGACAGGCCAGAATTAGAATTGTACAAGCAGACACTAAAAGAAGAAGACACTGACATGGAACTCCACGGCTATGGCTGGGTCACCTGGCAATCACAAGGAGCTGAAGGAGAGCTAGCATTTAGCAACTGGGTAGGTTTCCAGTTAGGGGCTGGAGTATAGGACTGTCCCCATGATAAATTCTACTTGGAAGCAAGGGCATTTAACCACTAAGGCATCTATCTCTTCTACCCTGATAAAGTCGATTTGGGATACTGCATGCATTCACATGTTCTAACCCAACAAATACTAGAAAAGTACAGCATTACTTTATGGAAGATATAAGCCAGTCATTTGCATAAAGATAGCAGCCCAAAGTGCCCAAGAATTGCTCAAAAGGGGCTACTGAAACAGAGGTAGGACTATGATAAGGGAAAATCAAATAACATTCCTGTTAAAGTTAACTTTGTGTTGCTTGGACAAAACACCCAACCAAAAGCAGCTGATGGGAAGATAGTTTTTATTTTGGCTTACAGTCTTGGGTGGAAGTTTCATGATGGCAGGGGAAAGTATGGCATGAGCAGAGGCTGGATATCACCTCTGCCACAATAGGTGGAAAGCAGCAGCAAGAGAGTGAGCTGAACTAACACTAGCAAGGTAGGTGCTATTAAATCATTAAGGTCCACCCCTCACAACACAAGTCTCTACCTCCCAAATTGCCATCAGCTAGGGACCAAGCATGAGTTTAAGGGGAGGCATCTGATTCAAACAACCACACTTCCCTTCCCTGTGGCACAGGTAAGCAGGTCCATTTGCCCCTGGACAAGTCCTGGGCACTCCTGACAAAGTCAGAATTAGGGCAACATTTAGGAATGCAAAGAGCTAATAAAGAGACAGGAAAAGAGCTAACAGAAAACAAAGAAAAGAGCTTCCAAAGAAGATGTTGCCTGATTGGTATATTCATGTGATGACCAATAACCCCAGTGAGGAGAACCCTAAGTTGAATGGAGGGGGAGGGTCCAGATAGGAAGAACATAAGAGTTTAGCCTAATGGGAATGTGACTAATTTAAAATATGTTCATATAAGAAAGTTCTTGATCTGGGCGTGGTGGCACACACCTTTAATCCCAGCACTCAGGAGGCAGAAGTAGGAGGATCGCCATGAGTTCGAGGCCACCCTGAGACTATACAGTGAATTCCAAGTCAGCCTGAGCTAGAGTGAGACCCTACCCCAAAAAAAAAAAAAAAAAAAAAAAGAAGAAGAAGAAGAAAAAAGAAAAAAAAAAAAAGAAAGTTCTTTTTTTGGTCGAGGTAGGGTCTTACTCTAGCTCAGGCTGCCCTGGAATTCACTCTGTAGTCTCAGGTCGGCCTCGAACTCATGGTGATCCTCCTACCTCTGCCTCCCTAGTGCTGGGATTAAAGGCATGCGCCAGCACGCCCAGATCGAAAGTCCTCAATTTTACAAAAGATGACAATCAGGGTTTGGCCCCAATAATGAGTGCATACACAAATAACAGAAGCCATGGGTGGGGTGAGAGGCTAGTAGACACTGTCAATAAGTGGAAAAAAGAATACAGAGAGATACAGAGAGCCAGGATAAAATGAGACACTCTGTGTCAATCCTGATGCAAAGAAGAATTCAAAATTAGTGGGAGTTACTGTCTCTTAAATGAATTGGGAATATAGAGAACTCAACTCAAATATCCCACAGTCAGCAATGCCTGTTTCTTTCTTTCCTCCACTGTGGATGCCCCAGCTGGTACGATTTCCACCTCATGAAGAAATGTTTATCTAGGATCATTATTGTAACTCAGTAGCTCCCACCGTACCTAGAATACAACAGTGTTCAACAGCCCACCCCAGATCTCACATGAACAGATGAGTGTGTTCCATGAACTGCACATGTAGTGAGAACAAGTCAAACAGGGTTGTTCAGAAAAAAACACATTAAAAACAAGTCAGCAAAGAATGGAAAAAGAACAGAAGAATCAAGCAACAAAGCTGGTAAGAATAAGCCAGACAGCTAGGCAGAGAATCAAAGCTTGCCTTTGGGTAACAGGGCACTAGGAAAAACCGAAGGTTCTGTATATACAAGATGCTAAGCAAAAGATGAGCAAACAGAGAACCTTCCTTATGACTTTGCTGTAAAGGTCCATTAGCCCTGGAGAAACTCTTAATACTCTTCCCCTGACATACTATAAGACAATTTCCAGCCTTCACCAGTTTCCAACATGAGAGCCACTGACACACTGCCCAGTTGCCCACTGGCTCCTTGGAAGGGGGTCCCACCATGGACATAGCTGAACATTCTAATGATTTTGACTGGTTTGGGGATGAACAGTGATAGGCTACACAATACAAAAAAGTAAGCATGGCAAGGAATGGGGAAGAGGCACTAGACTGGAGAAAGTGCATCTAAAGGAAGCACCTGAGTGAGTGAAGTCATCTATCCAAACCTAGCACAAAGCACAGGGTATGGCAAAAGCTCAAGCCTCTGAATACAAGCTGCCCACTGAGGAACAGAAGTCAGATTGTAATAAATGCATGCTGATGATAAATTTGGGGGAAGAGGCAGGGAAGCCAGGCACCTAGGGGCCAAACCTTGAAAAAGCAGGTGCCAATGCCACACTTGAAGAACCAGAGAGAGAGAGAATGAGTGTCCCCAAAATTCTGGTACTTATCACTTAGTTTAGCCAAATCTCAACCCCTAGGAGCAGCAGGAATAGGTGGAATTTATGACCCTGTACAGTGAAGGAAACAAAAGGAGAAAAAGTTAGGAAGTTCAGAGAGAGAATGGCTGAATCTATTCAGAAGCTAAGAGGCCAAAGGAAAGTAAGACTTGGAAAAACAAGTGAAGAGGAGTAATTGATGGAATGCTAAGGGGGGGGGGGGAATAGAAAACTTACTGAAATTACAAAATCAAATAATTAAGATCAAAAATCAAAGCAAAACACACATGCTAATCAACAAATAACATTAAGACACTACTTAATATCATTCTGAAAAGTGGCCAAAACCAGGCATAATGGCACCCACCTTTAATCCCAGCACGTGGGAAGTTGAGGTAATAGGATCACTATATATATTTGGAGAGAGACAAAGAGAGGGAGAGGAAGACAGATAGAGGTGGGTGCACCAGCAGCCTCTCAGCTGCTGCGAACAAAATCCAGATGTGTGTGCCCCCTTGTGGTCAAGTGAGACATTGCGCCCTTGCGTCACTTTGCCTCTGGCTCAACGTGGGACCTGGAGATTGGAACCACTGGAGATTGGAACCAGTATTCTTAGGCTTAGGAGGCAGGCGCCTTAACCGCTAAGATCACTATATTTTTGAGGCCAACCTGGGCTAGAGTGACTTCCAAGTCTACCTGGCTAGGGTGAGACCATGATACAAAAGAGGAGGAGGAGGGCTGGAGAGATGGCTTAGTGGTTAAGGCACCTGCTTCCTAAGCCTAAGAATGCTGTTTCCAATCTCCAGCAGTTCCAATCTCCAGGTCCCACGTTTAGCCAGATGCAAAGTGACACAAAGTCACAATGCCTCATTTGACCACAAGGGGGCGCACACATCTGGATTTCGTTCGCAGCAGCTGAGAGGCTGCTGGCACGCCCATCTCTATCTGTCTTCCTCTCCCTCTGTCTCTATCTCTCTCTGTCTCTCTCCAAAAAAAAAAAAAAGAGGAGGAAAGGGAAGGAACAGGAAAGAAAGGGAGGGGAGGAGAAAAGGGAAGAGGGAAGGGAAGGGGGGAATAAAAGTGGGAGAATGGAAGGGAAGGAAAGGAAAAGAAAAGAGCAATGAAAGGGGAAAGGAAAGGAAAATAGCCAATGTCTTCCCATTTCATAACATATACTGAAATAAATTTTAGTTTGAATATAAATGTTTGAGAGAGAATGGTTGAATAAGAAATCTAACTAACATTATCCACTAAAACAAAACAACTATGAAACTGGACAAAACTACTGAAATCATGTAAAGATCTAGATACTGGCAGAAAACATACAAGTTGAGATGCTGATTCAAGAAAATCTACTGCTCTTGGTAAGAATACAAGTGTATAGTGCTTTAGATTAGGGCTCCCACCACCTACACCCAGTTCCTTGGGGCAGAACTCCTAACAAGCACAGGAAAGCTCTCAAAACTATAGATCCACTGCCTGAGAAGCTAAAGTTATTTGATAAAAAAGAGAATTCCATGCACAGGGCATTATAAGAAACAACAGCAATTCCAGAATCAAACATTCAGTAACCCTTGGGCTGGACAGATGGTTTAGCAATTAAGATGCTTGCCTGTGAAGCCTAAGGGCTCAGGTTCAATTCCCCAGAACCCAAGTAAGCCAGAGGCACATGGTGGAACATGTATCTGAAGTTCATTTGCAAGAGCTAGAGGATCTGATGCACCCATTCTCTCCCTCCCTCTCTCTACCTCTCTTTCTCTCTCATAAGTAAATAAATTAAAAAATAAAATAAAATAAAATAAAATAAAATAAAATAAATTTGGGTTGGAGAGATGGCTTAGCAGTAAAGGTGCTTGCCTGCAAAGCCTAAGGACCCACATAAGTCCAGATGCACAGTGACACAAGTATGCAAGGTCACACATGCACACTAGGTGGCGCACATGTCTAGAATTTGATTACAATGGCTGAAGGCCCTGGTGCCCCAATTCCCTCCCTCTCTTTCTCTCACTCTTGCTCCCACTCACATTCTTACTCTCTTACATCAAAAAAAAGCCAATCTGTTGAGCTTACCTCAATAAATTAAAATGAATCAAAAAATTCAGTAACCCAAGTTTGCAATGCAATGCCAGGCAGAGAAAGTAACAGATAGAGAGACCAATCAAACATTTAACATCAGAGAACAAAGGAATAAAACAAGCCAAGTGGACCTTGGTAAGAAATTAGCCAGGTAAGGTAGTGCATTCCTGTAATCCAAGGACTTGGAAATCTGAGCCAGGATGATAGAGAGGTTAAAGCCAGCATGGTGGTGCAAGCTTGTGATGCCAATAACCCCAATATTTAGGAAACTGAGGCAGGATTGGTAAGAATTTGAGGCCAGCCTTAGCTTTATAGAAAGACCCTGTATTAAAAACCAAAAATACCAGGCGTGGTGGCATACGCCTTTAGTCCCAGCATTCAGGAAGCATAGGTAGAAGGATCGCCATGAGGTCAAGGCCACCCTGAGACTATATAATGAATTCCAGGTCAGCCTGGGCTAGAGTGAAACCCAACCTCAAAAAACAAACAAACAAAAAAAAAGAGCTGGGCATAGTGGCACACACCTTTAATCCCAGTACTTGGAATGCAGAGGTAGGAGGATCGCCATGAGTTCAAGGCCACCCTGAGACTACCAAGTGAATTCCAGGTCAGCCTGGGCTAGAGTGAGACCCTACCTTGAAAAATTGAAAAAAAAAAAAAAAAAAAAGACTGACTAAATAGGACAGTTGGTAAAGTTCTCTGCAAGCATGAAAACCAGAGTTTGCTTTAGGACCAACATTTTATTTATCTTTATTTATTTGACAGAGAGAGAGAAAGAGGCAGAGAAATAGTGATAAAGAGAGAGAATGGGCATGTCAGGACCTCTAGCCAATACAAACTCCAGATGCCTTTGCCACTTTGTACATCTGGCTTTATGTAGGTACTGGAGCAATCAAACCTGGATCCTTAGGCTTTACAGACAAGCACCTTTACAGACAACCACTGAGGCATCTCTCCAGCACAGAATGGACATTTTAAAACACCATGCATGGTTATAGAGATGGCTCAGCAGTTAAAGGCACATGCTTGCAAAGCCAGACAGCCTGGGTTGGATTCCCCAGTACCCATATAAAGCCATACAAAAACTTGTGCATGTGTCTGGAGTTCATTTGCAGTAGCATTTGGCCCTGGTATGCCCATACTCACTCTTTCTCTGTCTCTTAAGCAAAAAAAAAAAAAAAAAAAAAAAAAAAAAAAAAAAAATCTCTTCTTAAAAAGTAAAACGAGGGGCTAGAGAGATGGCTTAGCAGTTAAGGCGCCTGCCTGCTAAGCCTAAGAACCCAGTTCCAATCTCCAGGTCCCACGTTTAGCCAGATGCAAAGTAACGCAAGGGTGCAATGCCACACTTGCCCACAAGGGGGCACACGCATCTGGATTTCGTTTACAGCAGCTGAGAGACTGCTGGCGCGCCCATCTCTATCTGTCTCCCTCTCCCTCTCTCCCTCTCTCTCTCTCTCTCTCTCTCTCTCTCTGTGTGTCTCTCCAAAAATAAAAAATAAAAATAAATTTTTTTAAGTAAAAATGAATAAATAAAAAATCCAGGCATGGTGGCACACCCTTATAATTTTAGCACTGGCAGCCCTTGGTCTCAACAGTTAAGATAGTCCAGCCTAATTAGACAGATTCCAGCCCAGTGAGAGACCATGTGTTTAAAAAAAAAAAAAAGTAGATGGAATTCTCTTCTCTCTCTCTCTCTCTCACACACACACATAAATAAATAAAATATTTTAAATAAATAAATAAAAACAACCCCTGACCAATCACAGGATAACCACTCAGTATGCTGACCCACACAGTTATGGCAATGACAGGCTAAAAATTAAAAGAAAATAAGAGCAGATATCTGTAAGCACACACTTTAGGAGAATAACAATCCATGGAACTATTCCAGCCAACTCACCAAACAAAAACAAAAACAAAACAAGCCGGGTGTGGTGGTGCACAACTTTATTCCCACCACTTGGGAGGCAGAGGTAGGAGGATCACCATGAGTTCAAGGCCATCCTGAGACTACATAGTGAATTCCAGGTCAGCCTGGACCAGAGTGAAACCCTACCTCGAAAAGCCTAAAATAAAATAAAAATTTAAAAAGCCACTACCTCCAGCTAAAGGGGGGGGAAGGGAATCCATGTATAAAATACACTATAAAAAATGTCTAGTTGGGCTGAAGAGATGTCGCAGTGGTTAAGGTGCTTGCCTACAGAGCCTGACAACCAAAGTTTCAGATGCACAAGGTGGCACATGTGTCTGGAGTCTGTTTGCAGCAGCTACAGGCCCTGGCACACCCATTCTTTGCCCCTCTCACTCCCTGCCAGGTTTAGTGGGGCACACCTTTAATCCCAGCACTAGGAAGGAAGGCAGAGGTAGGAGGGTTGTTGTAGAATTCAAGGCCAGCTTGGGACTACATAGTGAATTCCAGGTCAGAGCAAGACCCTACCTCAAAATAAAATTTTTTTTAAGTCTACTTTTCTCCCAAAATTAAATTTCGACAAGCATTTTAAACAGACCTAATGAGACCATGAACAAATGGCTGGCTGAATAGGAAGAAACTAGACAAAGAGTAACCAAAGAGGAACCCCAAGAATGGCCGGTAGATATGGAAGAAAATCAGCAAAAATAATTCAAATTACAAGTCAAAGGATGGCTCAATGAATTGGAAGAAATATAACAAAAAGACCTCAAAGAACGGATGAAGGAAATGGAAGACAATCAGTAAGAACACCTTAATCAATGGCTGAAGGAAACCAAAGAGAATCAGGAAACAGTATTCTATAGATGGCTTAATGTAATTGAAGACAATCAAAAAGATATCAACAGAAGGCTAGAGGAATTTGAGGAGAATCAACAAATAAAAGAGCTCATAAGCCAATGGAACAAACTTAGTGAGGACATATCCAAATGCAGGAATGAACTCCAAGAGACAATAAAGAGGTCAAATCAAGAAATGCAAATAGGGACTGGAGAGATGGCTTAGCGGTTAAGGCACCTGCCTCCTAAGCCTAAGAACACTGGTTCCAATCTCCAGTGGTTCCAATCTCCAGGTCCCACGTTTAGCCAGATGCAAAGTGATGCAAAGGCACAATGCCGACTTGACCACAAGGGGGCACACGCATCTGGATTTCATTCGCAGCAGCTGAGAGGCTGCTGGTGCGCCCATCTCTATCTGTCTTCCTCTCCCTCTCTCTCTGTCCTTCTCTCTCTCTGTGTCTCAAAAAAAAAAAAAAAGAAATGGAATGGAATGGAATTCAAATACGAGATAGAAATGCTGAAGAAAAACGTAACAGAAAACAGAAATGCAATAACCCTCTTAAAAGGCTCACAAGAAATCCTCAGCAACAGACTAGAACACATGAAGGACAGAATTTCAGAACTCAAGGACAAGACAGAGGAATTGGATAGGGACTCCAGAAAAAATGTCAAGTTCAAAGAAATGTGCAAACAGAACATGAGGGAACTTTGGGACACCTTAAAATGACCAAATATTCAGATCATAGGCATTCAGAAAGGTGAAGAAATAAAACTCAAGGGCATAGAGAATATCTTCAACAAAATTAGTGAAGAAAGTTTTCCCCTTACCAAAGAGAGACCAGTGTAGGCACAGGAGGTGCATAGAACACCAAGTATACAGCACTAGAGGAGAGATACACCACATCACATAATAATCAAGACACTGACCACAGAAAACAGAGATAGTGCACCTAAAGCTCCAAGAGAAAAACAACTTGTTACATATAGGGGTAAACCCATCAGAATTACCTCAGATTTTTCAATGGAAGTTTTTAAAGCCAAAAGAGCTTGGAATAGAGTATTTCAAAAGCTAAAAGACTATAGCTACCAACCAAACTATTTATACCCAGCAAAACTAAAACCAAGATCTTGTGCATGCCATACAAGTACTGTACCACTGAGCTATATCCCAGTCTCCAAAGATTTTTCTAAAATCTGTGATACTGTTCTTTCCGCAACAACGGAAATTTTGCGTGTATGTACTATGTATGTCTAATATGGGAGCCACTAGCCATGTCTTTTGAACAATTTCAAAGAGTGAGTAATGCAGCTGAAAAATTATCAAGTGTGAAACATTCGTATTTTATTCTCATGCACCATTTCTTCAGATTCAATTCCAGACTGTCAATTAGATCTACTAACTTCTGCTGTCCCTACCTGATTTTGTTCATGTTACTTGATTGTGTTTTACTTGATTTTTATTATGGATTGAACATATTTACATAATTTTATAGTAAGAATTATAAGCCTAGGATAATGCTATCATTTTCCAAATATGATTTGAAATTGCTTCTGCCAAGCACCTGAATCAAAGACAATAAATTTTCAGTTTATTATCTTTTTATACATTTATAATTTTTATACCTTTATAAATACATTATGACCAGACAAGATGTGTCCACTGGTGCAAAAGTAGCATGACTGTTGTATGGATAACCAACTGTTCTCAGGTTGAATTTGAGGCCCTCTCCCACTCCTGGGAGGGAATTCATGCTTTGTACTGAAAATCTAGTCAAAGTTAAAGAAGTGCATGGCTGGGAAAGTCACAGATCATGGGTGGTGCCGAAGGTACTAATATTATATGACTAAACAGATATTTTGTGCTCATCAAATTACCCTCTAAATATTTATGCATATATTCATAGATTAGTGGTGCTCTCTCCATTTTGTTCAAAGAAGCTTTTTTTTGCAAATGGTAGTGGTCTTGAGAGACTCAAAACTCATCCAACTGCTGAGAAACATTGACTGTTGAGTGTTCAGCACTAAATAATAAATACCAACCCTTTATAAGGCTCAGAGAACACTGTGGAAGAGGTGACAGAAAGAATGTAAGATTCAGCCGGGCGTGTTGGCACACGCCTTTAATCCCAGCACTCGGGAGGCAGAGGTAGGAGGATCACCATGAGTTCGAGGCCACCCTGAAACTGCATAGTGAAGTGAATTCAAGGTCAGCCTGGGCTAGAGTGAGACCCTACCTCGAAAAAAAAAAAAAAAAAGAATGTAAGATTCAAAGAATAAGAAGGAGTGATTTGGAATACTATTTTCTGGAAACAAAGTGGCCATTGCATTCATGACTTCACAACTGCAGTTGTTACTTGCACGAGACCTGTACATAATTGAGATCATCAGCATGTAATCATGGATGGTGAGGAGAGCATGCACACCCCAAAGTAGAAGAGAGACTAGATGGAAAGAAGACAGGGTTCAGTAGGAGAGGGATGGAGAGAGGGAACAAATGGTAGTGACAGGGGATTATGATCAAAATACATTATGTACATGTATGAAAAGTGTCAATAAAAAAGTGTTATTTTTAAAAAACTGAGTTTTCTCCCTGCCAGAACTTCTCCATACCTGTACCTATCTATCTTTCCTGTATTACAGGCAAAATGTGCCTGAATATTTAAGCCTAACCTCTTCAGTTTGTTCTTCATCTATGTCTTCTGGAATGTTATCATGTCCATTATTCTCTCCATAAGTGCCTACTCAATAGCACTAAAGTAAGGGCCTAGCCATGTTCTCCTTCTGCCTACATCAGACCACCAGCTACCATCCCATTTTTCTCATTCCCATCCCTGACAATGTGGTCTAGACTAACAACTTCTACTTCCCACCATGACACACTCTTTATTTCTCATTGAAACATGATTTTCATGATCATCTTATAACAAAATAAAGCTGTTGTTATTAGTAGGGAGGAAAAATTGTCATTTCAGTTTTTAAAATCCTCATTACTTAAATAATGCCATACACTCAAGTTCTGGGTATAATTTTTTTATTCAAATTTTTCAGATGTGTGCAGGATACACTTTGACAGCAAACTTTGCCCTTGGTCTTCAATACACCTCAGTCTCTTGATTCTTTAGTCTGCCACTGCAATGCTCAGATTCCTACTGACTCCTCTTCCTTCACTTACTTTATCTTCTACCATTTATGAGGTTCTATTCTTAAGACTCATTTCACATCACTGTTAAAGAGTTAAATTTACATCATTAGTCCTGCTGTCCAAAGCTCTTCTTTAACTTTCCAACTTCCTGATGAGTAATATTGGCAGGCATTTGGATGCAACATGTTTCTAATTCAACTTATTATTCTTCCCCCAAACTAAATTTTCCACCTGCATGCTGCATCCAGATTACTGACATCATTATCATCTCTGGGCAGCAAACAGTAGTCCTCTCATTGTTTTCCCTCCATTAATGCCCTGTTAGCAAATTCTATCTATTCTAATTTCACAGTGTCCCTAAATAGATTCCCTACTGTTCAGTTTGATCACAACTGTCTGAATTCAGGTGAATGCAAAAGTGTACCATTAAGACAGAAATTTCTTAACAGGTCTCTCAACCACTAATCTCTTCTTCAACTCCCATTTTATCTAAAACACAGATGATAATTTTAGGAAAGGTCTTCTTTTATTCTTTTAATAGTTTGCTATTAAGATTATCTCTTAAGGGCTGGAGAAGTGGCTTAGTGGTTAAGGCATTTGCCTGCAAAGCCAAAAGACCCAGGTTTGATTCCCCAAGACCCACATAAGCCAGATGCACAAGTGGGTGCATCCATCTGGACTTCGTTTGCAGTAGCTGGATGCTCTGGTGTGCCCATCCTCTTTCTCTTTCTATCTGCCTCTCTCTCTCTCTCTCTCTCTTAAATAAATAAATATTTTTAAAAGATTATGTCTTAAATCTTTTATTTTAGATAGCATATAAATAAGCTTAAAAATTCCCATTTAAAATTTATTTATTTGGGGCTGGAGAGATGGCTTAGTGATTAAACGCTTGCCTGTGAAGCCTAAGGATCCCGGTTTGAGGCTCAATTCCCCAGAACCCACGTAAGCCAGATGCACAAGGTGGCACATGAGTCTGGAGTTCATTTGTAGTGGCTGGAGGCCCTGGTGTGCCCATTCTCTCTCTCTCTCTCTCTCTCTCTCTCTCTCTCTCTCTCTCTGCCTCTTTCTCTCTTTCTGTCACTCTAAAATAAATAATAAAATAAACCAAAAAAATTTAGAAAAAGATTTATTTATGTGGTGTATGTGACTGCATGGTGTATAAAGATGCCTGCACCCTGTGGGGGCCACAGCTGGCTAACCAGGGAGTCCCAAAAAACTCCTGGGATATTCACTGTAATCCACTATTCATCTTCACAGCTCCCTACAATGACCCTCCCCAAGGCTTCCATGTAGAGACTTCAACCCTGCTTCACATCACCCCCATCTCTAGAGCCATGTGTACTTCATGACCCTCTTTCCAGCATCTTAGTGATTCCAAAACCAGTACTAGTTGGGCTGCCAAATTTGTTAACCCAGAGGGATAAAGATGACTTTGAGGAACAGGAAATTCCTTCAGCATTCTTCCTTAAGGACCCCTCAGCACTCCTCCTATTGTCCCAGTGCAGAGCAGTTGGTCCATCCTCAATAATGGTAAGCTCTTAAACAACTGCAGCTGAAACAGCCACAGTTTCTATGCCCAGGATCTGAATCTGCTCATTTTTCTCGTGCCAAACACAATACTTTTCACATCCTTCTGCTCTGTATTTTCCCCTGCCAAACATACCAGTCTATTTGAACTTTTCTCAAGTTCTCAGGATAGGAAGAATGCAGCTACAATATTACATGAACTGCCACTAGTCCGGTTCCTGATAAAGTCAGTTTTTCCCCTCTGAAGCCTAATAAGCTGAGCCTCCACAGTCCTTCATTCTGTCTACATGGCAGTCTTTCAAACTCTAACCAGAATGGTTCTGCTTACAGGACTGAAAGGGTTCTCTAATCCAGAGTTCTAAATCCTTCCAAATTCCTCCCATAAACTAGTTCAAAAAGACCAACACCACATGGTCAAGTTCACTACAGCAACAACCACTCCTGGAACTAATTTTCTGTAACAGTTACCATTGCTGACCAAGAACACTCAACCAGAAGCTCTGTATGAAACGAAACGTTAATTCCAGTTTATACTGTCAAGGAGAAGTGTCGTCACAGCAGGGAAAGTATAATATAAGCAAGATGCTGGTCAGATCATCACATATCAACAAGAAGATACTAGAGAGAGAGAGCTAAACTATGAACTCCCAATGTGGCTAGACTAAAAGACCTTAAGCCAGGCGTGGTGGTTTAATCCCAGCACTTGGGAAGCAAATGTAGGAGGACTGCTGTGAGTTTGGGGCCAGCCTGAGATTACATAATGAATTCCAGGTCACCCTAGGCTAAAGTGAGACCCACGAACTGCAGCTGAAACAGCCACAGTTTCTATGCCCAGGATCTGAATCTGCTCATTTTTCTCGTGCCAAACACAATACTTTTCACATCCTTCTGCTCTGTATTTTCCCCTGCCAAACATACCAGTCTATTTGAACTTTTCTCAAGTTCTCAGGATAGGAAGAATGCAGCTACAATATTACATGAACTGCCACTAGTCCGGTTCCTGATAAAGTCAGTTTTTCCCCTCTGAAGCCTAATAAGCTGAGCCTCCACAGTCCTTCATTCTGTCTACATGGCAGTCTTTCAAACTCTAACCAGAATGGTTCTGCTTACAGGACTGAAAGGGTTCTCTAATCCAGAGTTCTAAATCCTTCCAAATTCCTCCCATAAACTAGTTCAAAAGACCAACACCACATGGTCAAGTTCACTACAGCAACAACCACTCCTGGAACTAATTTTCTGTAACAGTTACCAATGCTGACCAAGAACACTCCAACCAGAAGCTCTGTATGAAACTAAACGTTAATTCCAGTTTATACTGTCATGAGAAGTGTCGTCACAGCAGGAAAGTATAATATAAGCAAGATGCTGGTCAGATCATCACATATCAACAAGAAGATACTAGAGAGAGAGAGCTAAACTATGAACTCCCAATGTGGCTAGACTAAAGACCTTAAGCCAGGCGTGGTGGTTTAATCCCAGCACTTGGGAAGCAAATGTAGGAGGACTGCTGTGAGTTTGGGGCCAGCCTGAGATTACATAATGAATTCCAGGTCACCCTAGGCTAAAGTGAGACCCTGCGTAAAAAACAAAACAAGAGCTGGAGAGATGGCTTAGTGGTTAAGGATCCCAGTTCAATTCTTCAGGACCCACGTAAGCCAGATGCACAAGGGGTGCATGCATCTGGAGTTTGTTTGCAGTGGCTGGAGGCCCTGGCGCACCCATTCTCTCTCTCTCTCTCTCTATCTCTGCCTCTGCCTCTTTCTCTCAAATAAATAAATAAAAGTTATAAAAGAATTTTTAAAAAAGAAGGAGAAGAAAGAAAGACCTACAGCCAGTCCCCAGTGACATACCTCTCCATCAAGGCTCTACCTCCCTAAACCTCCACCAGTGGAATTAACTATGACATTTCACATCAAAACCACCAAACCAGTAATACAAAAAAATATATAAAGCAAAAGAAAATGACATCATACAGGAAAACAATACTTTGAATGGCAGCAGGTCTTTTTTGTTTGTTTTGAATGCAGAAGGAGTTCTTCAAGCTAAATAGAAATGACACTGGAACTTCAAAATGAATGGGCACCAAGATTATTTCATGTAGTTAAATCAGATATCAATAAGATAAATAAAAATAAACATGAGTAGAGATGGACTGAAATGCAATGCACATAGAAACACATGACCCTGAGCTGAGGAGATAACTGAGCAGTTAAAGACATTTTTTTGCAAAGCCTGCCGGCCCAGGGTTCAAATCCCCACCCACCACATAAAGCTAGATGGGCATACATTTACAACAGCACTGTCACTCTAAAATAAATAATAAAATAAACCAAAAAAATTTAGAAAAAGATTTATTTATGTGGTGTATGTGACTGCATGGTGTATAAAGATGCCTGCACCCTGTGGGGGCCACAGCTGGCTAACCAGGGAGTCCCAAAAAACTCCTGGGATATTCACTGTAATCCACTATTCATCTTCACAGCTCCCTACAATGACCCTCCCCAAGGCTTCCATGTAGAGACTTCAACCCTGCTTCACATCACCCCCATCTCTAGAGCCATGTGTACTTCATGACCCTCTTTCCAGCATCTTAGTGATTCCAAAACCAGTACTAGTTGGGCTGCCAAATTTGTTAACCCAGAGGGATAAAGATGACTTTGAGGAACAGGAAATTCCTTCAGCATTCTTCCTTAAGGACCCCTCAGCACTCCTCCTATTGTCCCAGTGCAGAGCAGTTGGTCCATCCTCAATAATGGTAAGCTCTTAAACAACTGCAGCTGAAACAGCCACAGTTTCTATGCCCAGGATCTGAATCTGCTCATTTTTCTCGTGCCAAACACAATACTTTTCACATCCTTCTGCTCTGTATTTTCCCCTGCCAAACATACCAGTCTATTTGAACTTTTCTCAAGTTCTCAGGATAGGAAGAATGCAGCTACAATATTACATGAACTGCCACTAGTCCGGTTCCTGATAAAGTCAGTTTTTCCCCTCTGAAGCCTAATAAGCTGAGCCTCCACAGTCCTTCATTCTGTCTACATGGCAGTCTTTCAAACTCTAACCAGAATGGTTCTGCTTACAGGACTGAAAGGGTTCTCTAATCCAGAGTTCTAAATCCTTCCAAATTCCTCCCATAAACTAGTTCAAAAGACCAACACCACATGGTCAAGTTCACTACAGCAACAACCACTCCTGGAACTAATTTTCTGTAACAGTTACCATTGCTGACCAAGAACACTCAACCAGAAGCTCTGTATGAAACGAAACGTTAATTCCAGTTTATACTGTCAAGGAGAAGTGTCGTCACAGCAGGGAAAGTATAATATAAGCAAGATGCTGGTCAGATCATCACATATCAACAAGAAGATACTAGAGAGAGAGAGCTAAACTATGAACTCCCAATGTGGCTAGACTAAAAGACCTTAAGCCAGGCGTGGTGGTTTAATCCCAGCACTTGGGAAGCAAATGTAGGAGGACTGCTGTGAGTTTGGGGCCAGCCTGAGATTACATAATGAATTCCAGGTCACCCTAGGCTAAAGTGAGACCCTACGTAAAAAAACAAAACAAGAGCTGGAGAGATGGCTTAGTGGTTAAGGATCCCAGTTCAATTCTTCAGGACCCACGTAAGCCAGATGCACAAGGGGACGCATGCATATAGAATTCATTTGCAGTGGCTGGAGGCCCTGGCGCACCCATTCTCTCTCTCTCTCTCTCTATCTCTCTGCCTCTGCCTCTTTCTCTCTCAAATAAATAAATAAAAGTTATAAAAGAATTTTTAAAAAAAGAAGGAGAAGAAAGAAAGACCTTACAGCCAGTCCCCAGTGACATACCTCCTCCATCAAGGCTCTACCTCCCTAAACCTCCACCAGTGGGAATTAACTATGACATTTCACATCAAAACCACCAAACCAGTAATACAAAAAAATATATAAAGCAAAAGAAAATGACATCATACAGGAAAACAATACTTTGAATGGCAGCAGGTCTTTTTTGTTTGTTTTGAATGCAGAAGGAGTTCTTCAAGCTAAATAGAAATGACACTGGAACTTCAAAAATGAATGTAAGCACCAAGATTATTTCATGTAGTTAAATCGTATATCAATAAGATAAATAAAAATAAACATGAGTGTAGAGATGGACTGAAATGCAATGCACATAGAAACACATGACCCTGGAGCTGAGGAGATAACTGAGCAGTTAAAGACATTTTTTTTGCAAAGCCTGCCGGCCCAGGGTTCAAATCCCCACCCACCACATAAAGCTAGATGGGCATACATTTACAACAGCAAAAATCCTAGCATGAAAATACATATAGACATGTGTGAACATGCACACACACACAAATAAATCAAATTTTTTAAAAAAGAAACAAGAAGCTAGGTGTAGTGGCACATGCCTGTAATCCCAGCACACAGGAGGCAGAGGTAGGAGGATTGCCATGAGTTCGAGGCCACCCTGAGACTACATAGTTAATTCCGGGTCAGCCTTAGCTAGAGTGAGACCCTACCTGGAAAAAAAAAAAAAAAAAAAAAAAAAAAAAGGAAATAAGCAAACAAACAAACAAGAGATCCTAAGCCTGACACAATGAATGACACATGCCTGGAATACTATGCCTGGAGAGTCAGACACAGTAGGATCCCTGGGGCTTGCTGGCTGGCTAGTCTAGCTGAATTGGTGAGCTTGGGTTCACTGAAAGACCTTGTCTCAAAAAATAACTTAGGGGATGGAGAGATGGTTTAGTGGTTAAGGCACTTGCCTGCAAAGCCTAAGGACCCAGGTTTGATTCCCCAGAAGCCATGTAAGCCAGACGCACAAGGTGGCACATGTGTCTGGAATTCATTTGCAGTGGCTAGAGGCCCTGGTGTACTCACTCTCATTCTCTCTCTCTCTCTCTCTCTCTCTCTCTCTGCCTCTTTCTCTTTCAAATAAATAAATAATTTAAAAAATAATAATAACGTAGAGGGCTAGAGAGATGGCTTGGTGATTAACATGCTTGCCTGCAAAGCCAAAGGATCCAGGTTTGATTCCCCAGGAACCATATAAGCCAGATGCACAAGGGGGTGCATGCATCTGGAGTTTGTTTGCAGTGGTTGGATGCCCTGATGCACCCATTTTCTCTCTCATTCTCTTTCTCTCTCTCCCCCTCTCTGCCTCTTTCTCTCTCTGAAATAAATAAATAAAAATAAAAATATTTAAAAAAAATAACTTGAAGAGTAAGTGAGGATGACATCAGCCTCTAACCTAAACACACAGACACACACACACACACACATACATATATGCACATGCAAATAAAAAGAAACAAATTAACCTACCTATGTTTAAGATAAAAATACAGGTCTGGGGCTGGAGAGATGGCTTAGCGGTTAAGGTGCCTGCCTGCTAAGCCTAAGAATGCTCGTTCCAATCTCCAGGTCCCACGTTTAGCCAGATGCAAAGTGACGCAAGGGAGCAATGCCGCACTTTCCCACAAGGGGGCGCATGCATCTGGATTTCGTTCACAGCAGCTGAGAGACTGCTGGCACACCCATTCTCTATCTGTCTCCCTCTTCCTCTATCTCTGTCTCTCTCTCTGTGCCTCTCTCCAAAAAAATAAAAAAATGAAAACAAAAAATGCAGGTCTGGTTCCAGTCAAGATGGTGTCCGCCTAACCTCGCCTCACCTTACAGGGAAGTAAAAGCAAGATTTTTAAGCTTTTAAAAGATTTCTTAAAGGATTTGCTGGCCCTTGCATGAAGCCAAAGCGAAGGGGTGGATGAAAAAATAGGGAATCCACTGATTCCCACGCTCTAGGACAGGGGACACCACAGGTTAGGTCCTCCTGGGCGGGGGTGACCCAAACTGCCAGACAGACACCTGCCATTACTGGCCAGACCTGGTGCAACCGCCCGAGGCGCAGTGGACCCTGCCGGTCTAACTGACCAGCCAAACGCCCACCATTACCGGCCAGAGACCGGCACTACCCACCCAAGGCGCAGCGGACCCTGCCAGTCTGACTGAGTGGCCAGATGCCCGCCATAACTGGCCAGAGCCCAGTGCTACCTGCCCGAGGCATGGCAGACCCTGCTGGTCTAACTGACCAGCCAATGCCCAGCATCACCGGCCAGAGCCCAGCGCGACCTGCCTGAGGTGCGGTGGACCCTGCCAGTCTGACTGACCGGCCAGACGCCCGCCATCACTGGCCAGAGCCCAGCACGATCCGCCTGAGGCACAAAGGGCCCTGCCAGCCTGACTGACCAGTCAGTCCCCCGACATCACCGGCCAGAGTCCAGCGCGACCCACCCGAGGTACGGCGGCCCTGCCAGCCTGACTGACCAGTCAGATCCCTCCCTCACCTGGCCAGTACTGGGGAGGCCCTCCTGAGCCACATCAGATCCCAGGGGGACTGCCTGACACTCATCCCTAATCAGACCCCTCCCTCGCTGGCCACATCCCCATCACTAGTCAGGTTCCCCCCTAGCCTTCCTGAGCCCCATCAGCAGTCAGGTGTCACCACTCCCCCTCCCAGGGCAGATCAGGGATCCAGGGAAGTAGGCCAGTGTTCCCGCCTTACACAGCCTGAGCCCAACTAGGGTGGTTGTGGTCCCCTACCCCTCCCACCTCCAAAAGGAACACAGGCCAGCAGGCCAGTGTCCCCCACCCCAGCCTATCAGAACTCCAGGGACCACTGCCCTGACAATCACCACTGCGGCCCACCCCACCCCAGGGCAGCAGGCTAGCATTTCATACACAAGGTTTCTGAACCATTGTGATGGGCAGACTACAGCGAAAAAGGAATAGCATGAAAAACCAGATGCAAGTGAATCCAGCTAGACTATCCAGTCCTACAATGGATGCCTCAAATCAAAGCATAGAAGAGACAATAGAATCAGAACCCCAAAATGAAGAGACAAGCTATGCAACTCTGCCCAAACAAATAGCACAACTCTCAGAAACTCACCAAAGAGCCAACAATTGTATGAATGTTATCCTTGCTAGATTAGACCTAATACAAAAGAACCAGGAAGGGCTCCAAAGAGAGTTAAATGATCTGAAGGAGAATGAAAAAAAAGAGGTCCTCAATAACCAGCTGGCTAAGTTCAATGAAGACATAAAAAAATGCAAAGATGAACTCCAAGAAGCATTAAGAAAGTCGGAAAATGACACAAAAAGGGAACTAGACAGAGGAATGGAAACTATACATTAAAAAAAAAAACGTAGAAAATATTAACCAAATTGAACAAGCCCAAAACTATATAGAAGCTCGTAAGAACAGAGTAAGTGAAGTGGAAGATAGAAACTCAGAACTGGAAGACAAAAAAGAACAGTTCATGAGTCCAAACATTTCAACAAGTTCAAAAACATCTGTGAACAGAACATAAGGGAAATGTGGGACACCCTTAAGCGTCCAAACATTAGGATCATGGGTATACCAGAGGAAAGCCTATTCAACAAAATAATTGAAGAAAACTTTCCCGCTCTCTCAAAAGAAAATCCCATCAAACTACAAGAGGCTAGCAGAACTCCAAACAGACTGGACAAAAGGAGAAATTCTCAAGACAATTATCTTTAAGACTCTAAACATCAAGCACAAAGAGAAAATCCTAAAAGCAGCCAGGGAAAAACAATACATTACATATAAAGGGAACCCCATTAGAATTACATCAGACTTCTCAATGGAAACCATAAAAGCCAGAAGGGCCTGGAATGGAACACTGCAATCTCTAAAAACCCATGGTTTCCAGCCCCAACTACTCTACCCAGCAAAAGTATCCCTCATAATAGATGGGGAAAGAAAAACTTTCCAAGATAAAACTCATCTTTACAAGTATATGAACACAAAGCCAAACCTACAGAAAGTACTTCAGGGAATTCTCCACACAGAAGAAACAACCAATCTCAAGAGCCCTCAAGAAGCAGTCCACATTTGCATATCTTTACAATGGCCCTAGCATCCATTCTTACCACTCTAAGACCTCTCCCAGTGACCTCCTCTCAAGGTGATTGCAGATCAAACTTTAAATAATAAAACACTGAATATATACATACATTCATACATACAAAAGACATGGCTAATATATTTATCCTAAAAATAGATATATAATATGCTTTGCTATCAAATTGACTCAGACCATTTCAAAAGTTCTCACAGTCTTGATCAACTTAAGTGCCTAGTGAGTCCTGTAACCGGGAAACAAGGACCCTACTTTCAACATGTAAAGGCACAGAGTAAACATTTTAAGCTGATATAAGGCATAGTTTGCAGGAGAGACCAGGGTAATGCAAACTCAACCACCATCAACAGTCATCAAACACTGCAGTTCGGTGACCAATATAACCATAGACTGACAGCTAGCAGGTTTTCCAATCCCATCCCTGGGGACCCAGCTGGGCAGTGACCGGCAGAAACTTTGCCATTGGCCGCAACACTGCCCTCCTCACTGGCCCATCCCTTTTTACTGGCCAGGTATATCCAAGCCTTCCTGAGGTCCCCATCAAAGTCAAGGTCCATCTTCCAAGGGCAGATCAGGGATCCAGGGAAGGGTAGGCCAGTGCTCCTGCCTACCCTGCCTCAGCCCGACTAGGGTGATTTGTGGTCCCCCATCCCTCCCACCTACCAACATGCAAGGAACATTTAGGCCAGTAGGCCAGTATCCCCAGGACCCAGCCACCAGAACTCCAGGGACCACTGACCTGACAATCACCACTGCACCCCACCCTTGCAGCAGGTTTCATTCCCAGTCACAAGGTACCTGAATCATTGCGATGGGCAGTCTTTCCTCAGGCATAGCATCCATTGTTTTAATGTAAATCAAGTCAGACTACCAGTCCTATAACCTTTCAAATCAAAGCACAGCGTTGACAATAGAATCAGAACCTAAAACCAGTTGACTAGCTATGCAACCCTGGCCTTGTTAAATGGTTTTCCAACTCAAAAAACTCAACAAAGAGCCAACAATTCTGTGAACACATCAGTCCATGATAGATTGGACCTAATCAAAAGATTTCTGGGCCTGGGCTCCAAAGACAGTTAAATGATCTGAAGGAGAATGCCCAAAAAAAACAAAGTCCTCAATAACCATCTGGCTAAGTTCAATGAAGACATAAAGAAATGCAGGAATGATCTCCAAGAAGCATTCTCAAACTCTCAAAATAGTCCATAAAAGGGAACTAGACACTCCGGGATGGAAACAAGACATAAAAAAAAACACCAAGTCCATGAACCAAATTGAACCAAAACAAAACTCTATAGAAGCCCTGAAGATCCAGAGTGGTCAGGTGGAAGATAGAAACTCAGAACTGGAAGACAGAACTGAAGCAAACACAGCTTCAGGTCCGCTGATTTGAACAAGTTCAAAAAGGCCTGGAACAGAACATGAGGGAAGGGACACCCTTTATGCCCAAACATCAGGATCATGAGGTATACCAGAGGGGAAGAAACACAGACCAAAGGAATGGAAAGCCTATTCAACAAAATAAGAGAAACCAACCACCACTCTCACAAAGCAAAACTCCAGCCAAGGTTACAAGAAGCCAGGAGAACTCCAAACAGACTGGACCAAATTTGAAATTCTCCAAGACAAATTATCTTTAAGACTCTAAACATCAAACACAAAGAGAAAATCCTAAAAGCAGCCAGGGAAAAACATTACATTTACATATAAAGGGAACCCCATCAAAGAATTAATCAA
Source organism: Orientallactaga sibirica (assembly GCA_036365145.1). Classification (NCBI taxonomy): domain Eukaryota; kingdom Metazoa; phylum Chordata; class Mammalia; order Rodentia; family Dipodidae; genus Orientallactaga; species Orientallactaga sibirica. The sequence goes on from JAEOAD010000044.1 coordinate 12,373,478, forward strand.
ACACTCTCAATGGAAACCCTAAAAGCCAGAAGGGCCTGGAATGGAACACTGCAAACTCTAAGAACCCATGGCTTCCAGCCCCAACTACTCTACCCAGCAAAAGTATCTCTCATAATAGATGGTGAAAGAAAAACCTTCCATGATAAAACTCATCTTTACAAATATATGAACACAAAGCCAAACCTACAGAAAGTACTTCAGGGAATTCTTCACACAGAAGAAACAAATAACCAATCTCAAGAGCCCTCAAGAAATAGTCCACATTTAACCAAAAAAAAAAAAAAAAAACAACAACAACAACAAAACAACCAAAACAAAAAGAAACCCACCACAATATGGCAGGTATTAAATCTCAAAGTTATATCTCTGAATATTAATGGCCTTAATTCACCCATCAAAAGACATAAGCTAACAGGGTGGATCAGAAAACTGGACCCCTCAATCTGCTGGCTTCAAGAAACCCACCTCACCACTAAAGACAAACACCTCCTCAGGGTGAAAGGGTGGAAAATGATATTCCAAGCAAACACAAACAAGAAAAAAGCAGGTGTAGCTATACTTATATCTGATAAAATAGACTTCAAACCAAAAGTAACTAAAAAAGACAAAGAAGGCCACTTCTTACTTATCAAGGGAACAATCCAACAAGAGGATATCACAATCATCAATATTTATGCACCAAACACAGGTGCACCACAATTCATAAAGCAAAATCTACTTGGCAACAAAACAGAAATAAACACCAATACCATCATAGTCGGGGACTTTAATACTCCATTATCAACAATGGATAGATCATCCAAACAGAAAATTAATAGGGAAGTAAGAGAGCTCAACAACACCACAGAACAACTAGACCTAACAGACATATACAGAACATTCCACCCAAAATCTACAGATTACACATTCTTCTCAGCAGCCCATGGAACCTTCTCTAAAATAGATCATGTACTGGGCCACAAAGCCTGCCTCCATATTTTCAAGAAAATTGATATAATTTCCTGCATGATATCAGACCACAATGCGGTAATGCTAGAAATCAACAACAAAAAGTACACCAGGAATCCCTCTACCTCCTGGAAATTGAACAACACACTTTTAAACAATAAATGGGTTGTGGATGAAATAAAGAATGAAATTGCAAAATTTCTAGAATTCAATGACAACGAGAACACATCATACCAAAACTTATGGGACAATATGAAGGCAGTCCTTAGGGGAAAAATCATAGCACTAAATGCCTTCATAACAAAAACAGAGAGATCCCAAATCAATAACCTAACCATCCATCTAAAGGCATTGGAAAAGCTAGAAGAAGCCAACCCGAAAAGCTCCAGACGGAAAGAAATAATTAAGATCAGAGCAGAAATTAATGAATTGGAAACTAAGAGGACAACTAAGAAAATTGATGAAACAAAGAGCTGCTTCTTTGAAAAAATTAACAAGATTGATACACCCCTGGCCAATTTGATCAGGCGGAAAAAAGAAACACTTCAAATCAACAAAATTAGAAATGAAAAAGGAGAGATCACAACATACACGAGTGAAACAGGAAGAGTTATTAGGACTTACTTTAAAAACCTCTACTCCATAAAACAGGAGAATATGGAAGAAATGGATAAATTCCTAGACACATACCAACTAACAAAGCTAAGCCCAGAGCAGATTAATTTCCTAAACAAACCCATCACACCCTTCGAGATTGAAGAGGTAATAAAACACCTCCACAAAAAGAAGAGTCCAGGACCAGATGGTTTCTCAGCGCAATTCTACCAAACTTTCATGGAAGAACTGAAACCAATTCTTCTCAAACTGTGCCACACAATTGGAGAACAGGGAGAGATCCCCAACTCCTTTTATGAAGCTAGTATCACCCTAATTCCAAAACCAGCCAGAGATGCCACAAGAAAGGAAAATTATAGGCCCATTTCTCTGATGAACATAGACGCAAAGATACTGAACAAAATTCTTGCAAACCGAATTCAACAGTACATCAAAAGCATTATCCACCTTGATCAAGTAGGCTTCATCCCTGGAATGCAGGGATGGTTCAACATATGGAAATCTATCAATGTAATACACCACATAAACAAGCTAAAACACAAAAACCACATGATCATTTCGATAGATGCAGAGAAGGCCTGTGACAAAATACAACATCACTTCATGATCAAAACACTGGAGAGAATAGACATAGACGGCCCATATCTCAACATAATAAAGGCTATATATAAAGCACCTAAAGCCCAAGTAATTCTAAATGGGGAGAGACTGAAGGAATTCCCATTGAGGTCAGGAACAAGACAGGGGTATCCACTCTCACCTCTGCTCTTCAACATAGTGCTAGAAGTATTAGCTCAAGCAATAAGACAGGAGAAAGAAATCAAAGGGATACAAATTGGAAAGGAAGAAGTTAAGTTAGCCCTATTTGCAGATGACATGATTCTATACATTAGTGACCCAAGAACTTCCATCTCAAAACTCTTAAAGGTGATTAGCGCCTTCAGCAAAGTAGCAGGATATAAAAATCAATGCACAGAAATCAATAGTCTTTCTGTATGCAAAGGACAAAGAGACAGAAAAAGAAATAACTAACATCGTCCCATTTTCAATTGCAACAAAGAAAATAAAATACCTTGGAACAACATTGACTAAGGAAGTGAAAGATCTACACAATGAAAACATAAAAACTCTCAAAAAAGAAATTGAGGAGGTCCTACAAAAATGGAAAGACCTCCCATTCTCCTGGATTGGTAGAATTAACATTGTGAAAATGGCAATCCTACCAAAAGCACTCTATAGATTCAATGCAATGCCGATAAAAATCCCAACTTCCTTCTTCAATGAGATAGAAAAAACTATCTCAAAATTTATATGGAAAGGCAGAAGGCCTCGGATATCCAAGCTCATCCTCAGCAAAAGAAATACCTCTGGAGGCACCATACCTGATCTAAAGCTATACTACAAAGCCATTGTAATAAAAACAACATGGTACTGGCATAAAAACAGGAATATAGACCAATGGAACAGAATTGAAGACCCAGATTTTGGGTCAAATAACTACAGCTACTTGATATTTGACAAAGGACCTTCCAACGCAGAATGGAGAAAAGACAGCATCTTCAACAAATGGTGCTGGACAAACTGAACAACCATATGTAGGAAAATGAAACTCGACCTACACATCTCTCCATGCACAAAAATTAAGTCCAAATGGATCAAAGACCTTCATATAAAACCAGAAACACTGCATCTACTGGAAGAAAAAATAAGAGGAACTTTCCACGACATAGGAGTGGGAAAAGATTTCCTGAACAAAACCACAGCAGCTCAGGAAATTAAACAATCACTCAACAATTGGGATCTCATGAAGCTGAACAGCTTTTTCACTGACAAACATACTATAACCAAAGCCAGCAGATTACCCACAGAATGGGAGAATATTTTCACCAGCTATACAACTGACAGAGGCCTGATTTCTAGAATCTACAAAGAACTCCAAAACCTAAACAATAAACCGCCAAACAACCCACTCACAAAGTGGGGCAGAGAACTGCACAGGCAGTTCTCAGAGGAAAAATACAAACAGCAAACACACATTTAAGAAAATGTTCAACATCCCTAATCATCAGGGAAATGCAAATTAAAACAACCATGAGATTCCACCTTACCCCAGTAAGGATGGCTAACATTAAAAAAAACAATGAAAACAAATGCTGGCGAGGTTGTGGAGAAATAGGAACAAGTTTTCACTGCTGGTGGGAATGTAAAATGGTTCAACCATTATGGACAGCTATATGGAGACTCCTGAAAAGGATGACCATAGACATACCAATGGATCCAGTTATTCCCTTATTGGGCGTTTATCCTAAAGGCTCCAAACCTCTGACCAGAGACATTTGCTCAACCATGTTTATAGCTGCTCAATTCATAATAGCACAAAGCTGGAATCAACCCAGGTGTCCATCACTAAATGAATGGATAACAAAGATGTGGTATATCTACACTATGGAATTCTATGTAGCAGTAAGGAAAGATGAAATAAGGAAATTTGAAAAAAAAAATGGTCAAACATGGAACAGATCATCCTCAGTGAGCTCACCCAAAAACAAAAAGATAATTGTCGCATGGTCTCGTTTATCTGTCGCTCCTAACCTGAATCTACGTGACATGAAGCCAAACCTAATCAACACTCTGAGGACCAGACAAGGGGAGGGTGGGATGGGGGGAAGGTAAGGGTGGGAGGGAACGAGAAGGTGGGGGGGGAGGACAAGGGGCAGGGATACAATTGGGACCCAGAAGGAAAAGATACTATAAAACCCATTACTCTGAACAACAGGCTAAAACATTGATCCTTCAGCAGGCCCGCAGAGGGAACACCCAAACCACAGGAATCTGGAGAGAGCATCATGAAGGCTAACCCTCATTTTGTCCTGCTTCTCTCTCTCTCTCTCCCTCTTACTCTCTCTTCCTACCTCTCCTCTCTATACTCACTTCCTCTATAATATTATCTATCTTTTTCTTCCCTCACCTTTCTAGGTGCAGACTTAAAACTCCCAGTGCCAGCATGGGGTTAAACTCCACAATGAGCTTTTGATCCAAGACACCTACAAGGTTCCCCCCCCCCCGAAAAAAAAGACAGACTTCTGTCAGAGTCCTTGGTGACCCACCAAAGGTTAATGGTAAGACCCTACTGTCGAAGATAGCATACGTGTGTGAGACCAGACACACAGAGACCTGGCCAGAATCTGGAAGAAGGTCAGTCCCCAGACAGTTAGCACCAGAGGGTGCTACACGAGCAACTGAGGGAAAATGTCCGACATTGGTCCACACAACTTGCAGGCTAAGATACTCAGCAGGAAACAACTTGATGTAATGCTCATACAAGTGCAGTAGTGGCAAACAGCCATGGTGGGTAACCAACTGCTCTTGATTTGGCTAACAGATCATGGAACTCATTGCTGGAACTGGGAAATAAGTAAAAACCAGGTACAAAAAATGAGCTCAGTCTCCAAGAGCAAGATACCACCAAATGTGGGCTAGAAGAGAGCCAACGCATATAAAATTCCCTCCAAAACATATATGGTCATCCCTTCTATCTAGTACTAACTTCTCTCTCCGTTGGAAAATTTGCTTATCTTTTTTCAGGAGGACAACGAACCTGAAGGGCGGATCAGCTAACCACACCTCACCAGAGCCCCAGCTGAAACCATAGAACAACGCAGGGGAAGGGCAAGAGTTCAGCGTTCATGGCGATCACGACACCAGAAAAAGGCTGAAGGAGATAAACACAGAGAACATCCAACTCCAACTAAGCCAGATATCCAGAGACACAGAGGCTCCCAAAACCTCATCTCTGAAGCAGAACTAAAATGACCCCAATGTGGCTCAGGGAAACTCACGGAAGAGGGGGCGGAAAGATTGTTAGAGTCACAAGTTGTGGCATTATGCACAGAGACTGGGGCCTACCCCCCAGAACTCTCGACTAACCTCACAATGCACGACCCACATTCCCCATTGATGAGGGTCCCTTTGAAAGTGGGAGGACAGGGAGGAGGACAATGGATCCAATACTATGAATGTAAAATTAGAACAATATAAATAAAAAATATATATTTAAATTTTTAAAAAGACTGCAAAATGATATGTAGTTAAAAGTTTCATTTTTCAGCAAATACTTGCATTTCTCATGTTTCTGTCCCTGAAGCAGCTGAATCAATTGAACGGTGGAATGGCCCTCTAAAGAAACAGCTACAGAGCCAACTAGGTGGCAATAGCTTAGTGGGTTGGGGGAGTGTCCTCCAACAGGGTGTATATGCTCTGAATCAGCATCCCATGCCGTTTCTCCTATAACCTGGATTCAGGGGTCCAGGAATCAAGGGGAAATGGGAATAGTACCACTTACCATCACCCCAAGTGACCCATTAGCCAAATTTTTGCTTCCTTTCCCCCAACCTTATGGTCTGCTGGTCTAGAGGTCTTGTTCCAGAGGGGGGAGTGCTTTCTCCAGGAGGCACAAAGAACATTCCATTGAACTAGAAGCCACTTGGATGGAGCTCTTTATGCCCTTGAGTGCACAGGCTGAGAAAGGAGTTACAGTGTTAGTAGGGGTGATTAATCCAGACTACCAGGGGGAACTTGGACTGCTCCTCCACAACGGAGGTAAGGAAGAGTATGTCTGGAGTGCTGGAGATCCTTCAGGGCATCTCTTGGTGTCCCCATGCCTTGTTATCAAAGTCACTGGACAACTGCAACAACCCAACCAAGGCACTGTGATAAATGGCCCCGATCCTTCAAGAAGGAAGGTGTGGGTCACCCCTACAGGTAAAGGACCAAGACCTGCTAAGGTGCTTGCTGAAGGTGGAGGAAATACAGAATGTGTAGTAGAAGGCAGTGACAAATACCAGCTAAAGCCACGGGACCAGTTACAAAAAAATGGACTGTAATTGCCATGAGTGTTTCTGTCTTACCTTGTTAAGAGTGTTTTTACATATCTACATCAATATTAAGACACCTTTGTTCTTCCTTTATTTCTCTATTAGGTAATTAATACTGATTAAGATCATATCACTAGTTAACCACTGTTGAATTTATATTTCACTTATTATATTAGAGACTGAGCATTCCTCAAGGGACCTTGCTTTGTACGGAGGGAAGATTGTGCGTTTCTGGTTGTACAAGGAATAGTTATATCATGTTAGGCAGAATTATGACCTTGTTACTATCTTCATTTGGAAATTAAGTATGATGCAAGTAGATATGGTTTGGTGTCAAGTTGACAAGGGGTGGACTTGTGATGGTTAAGTTTGTGTCAACTTGACCTGTTTAGGAATCCACAGACATTCCTCATATACAGAATTGCTAAATTGGGGGTTGGGGAAATTGCTCAGTAATTACAGGCACTTTCCTGCAAAGCTTAAAGGCCTGGAGTTAAGATTCCACAGTATCCACAGTAAAGCCAGACAAAATGGCACATGCATCTGAAGTTCATTTGCAATGGCAAGGGAGAGGCCCTGGCCCGAACATATTTTCTGTCTCTGTCTCTTCCCCCACCCCTCAGACACACACACAAATAAGTACTTTTTTATTATTTATTTTTGGAGAGAGACAGAGAGAGGGATAGATAGAGAATGGGTGCGCCAGCAGTCTCTCAGCTGCTGTGAACGAAATCCAGGTGTGTGTGCCCCCTTGTGGACAAGTGCGGCATTGCGCCCTTGCGTCACTGCATCTGGCTAAACGTGGGACTTGAAGATTGATTGGAACCGGGTTCTTAGGCTTAGCAGGCAGGCGCCTTAACCGCTAAGCCATCTCTCCAGCCCTTAAGTACTTTTTTTAACAAAGAATTTCCGCAGGCTGGAGAGATGGCTTAGCGGTTAAGGAGCTTGCATGCAAGGCCAAAGGACCTCAGTTCGATTCCCCAGAACCAACATAAGCCAGATGCACAAGGTGGTGCATGCATCTGGAGTTCATTTGCAGTGGCTGGAAGCCCCAGAGTACCCATTCTCTCTCTCTCCCTGCCTCTTTCCCTCTCTCAAATAAATAAATAAAAATAAAATATTTTTTAAAAAAAGAATAGCCAGGCATGGTGGCAAACACCTTTAATCCCAGCACTCGGGAGGCAGAGGTAGGAGGAGCGCCATGAGTTCAAAGCCAGCCTGAGACTACATAGTGAATTCCAGGTCAGCCTGAGCTAGAGTGAGACCCTACCTTGGAAAAATCAAAAATAAATAAATAAATAAAAAGAATTGATGGGCCGGAGAGATGGCTTAGTGGTTAAGGTACTTGCCAGCAAAGCCTAAGGACCCAGGTTCAAGTCCTCAATACTCATGTAAGCCAGATGTATAAGGTGGCACAGGCATTTGGAGTTAGTTTGCAGTGGCTAGAGGCCCTGGTGTGCCCATTATCCACCCCCCCACTCTCTCTCACTCTTTCTCACATAAATAAATAAAATATTTTTAAGAGAACTGCTACATTGGAAGGAGCATGATTACTTATTATGCTTTAAAGATTTCATACCAATTGGTATTTTTAAGGTCCTGACCTCTGGTTAGGGGAAATATACAGACTCTGAAAACAAGCCCTAAGCAAGGAGCAAAAAGTTCAAGTCAAACCCAAGGACCTTTAGAAGCAATCTCATGCCATCCAGTCTATGGAAGAAGGAACAGAGACATTTGTGAAAAGAAGAACAGAGATTAAATGAAACCCTCACTTTTGAGCTGGGCATAGTAGTACATGCTTGTGACCCCAGTATTTGTGGGGGATGAAGGCAGGAAGATTCAAGAACAGCCTGGGCTACACTAAATCCCTATTCATTTAAAAAAATAAAAAGAAGAAAAAAGTACTTCCAGTCAAGATGGTGTCCACCTAACCACACCTCACCTCGCAGGGAAGGAAAGGCAAGACATTTAGTTAAGTGGGGTTTTTAACAGTCTGCAGATTCTAGTAGAGCTCCAGTGGGAGGGCGCAGAGAGGCAGAGTAGAGAATCCACTGATTCCCATGCTCTTGGGTAACCCACCAGTCCCCCAGTCCCCTCAAGCAGCCATTGGAGCTGCAGTACCAGCAGCAGGTTCCTCCTGCACTAACTGCAGGTTTAGTGGACCCAGGCAAGCAAGCTAGCATTCGCCCCTCCCCGCCCTGTCCTAGGCTCTCCCACCCCCCACAGAGCTCCACACAGGAACTCTGCCCCACTCACCACCACCGCTGCATCCCCCCCTCCCCTCCCATGCACCAACCCAGGCCAACAGGCTAGTGTTCACCCTGCCCTGCCTCAACCTAGGCTTTCCCACCTCCACAGAGCTCCAAAGGCGAACACCATCCCACTCACTGCGCCCCCGACCCCCCATGTGCAGACCCAGGCCAACAGGCGCAAAAGCCATCCCACTGGACACCACCCCTCCTCCCCATGTGCAGACCCAGGTCAAGGTTAAATCACAGCTTCCTCCTAAATTTAATAAGATTCCTCCACTATGATGGGCAGACCACAGCACAAAATGAATAACATGAAAACTCAAATGCAAGTAAATCCAACAAGATTTCCCAGCTCCATAATGGATGTCTCTAATCAAAACATAAAAGAGACAATAGGATCAGAACCCAAAGATGAAGACACAAGCAATGCAACCCTGGCAAAGAGAACTTGCAGAAAATCAACAAAGGGTCAATAATTGTATGAATGCTGCTCTCACTAGATTAGACCTAATAGAAAAGAACCAGGAAGGGCTTCAAAGACAGTTAAATGACCTGAAGGAGAGCAAAAAAAGAGGACCTCAATAACCAGCTAGCTAAGCTCAATAAAGATATAAATAAATACGAGGATGAATTCCAAGAAGCATTAAGAAAATCAGAAAATGATGTGAAAAGGGAACTCAACGGAGGGATGGAAACTATACATAAAAAAGAAGTAGAAAATACAAACCAAATTGAACAAGTCCAAAACTCTATAGAAGCTCTCAAGAAGAGTCAGCCATGTGGAGGGTAGAAACTCAGAACTGGAAGACAAAACAGAACAAACAGTTCCTGAATCCAAAAGTTTCAATAAGTTCAAAAATTTTTGTGAACAGAACATGAGGGAACTGTGGGATACCCTTAAACGTCCCAACATTTGGATCACGGGGATACCAGAAGGGAAAAAAATTCAGACCAAAGGCATGGAGAACTTACTCAACAAAATTATAGAAGAAAACTTTCCCACTCTCTCAAAAGAAAACTCCATCCAATTACAAGAAGCCAGCAGAACTCCAAACAGACTGGACCTAAGGAGAAAATCTCCAACATATATTATAATTAAGACTCTAAACATCAATAACAAAGAGAAACTCCTAAAAACAGCTAGGGAGAAACAACACATTACATATAAAGGTAACCCCATCAGAATTACTTCAGACCTCTCAATGGAAACCCTGAAAGCCAGAAGGGCCTAGAATGGAACACCGCAAAGTCTGAGAACATATGGCTTCCAACACAAACTACTCTACCCAACAAATATATCCCTCATAATAGATAGTGAAAGAAAAACTTTCCACAATAAAACTCAGCTTTACAACTATATGAACACAAAGCCAAACCTATAGAGAGTACTTCAGGGAATTCTCCACACAGGAGAGTCAAATAACCAACCTCAAGTGCCTACAAGAAGCAGATCAGACCAGGCATGGTGGCTCACGCCTTTAATTCCAGCACTGGGGAGGCAGGGAGGTAGGTAGGAGGATCGCCATGAGTTCGAGACTCCTACCTACTCTGTAGTGAATTTCAGGGCTAGACCCTACCTTGGAAAACCAAAAAAAAAAAAAAGCAGTAACCAAATTCAGAGAAGGCACAAAAAACTACAAAGTCCAAGAAAACAGCAAACCACATAAACTATCACAACATGGCAGGAATTAAATTAAACCTCACAGTTATTATCCTAAACATTAAAGGCCTTAATTCACCCATCAAGAGACATAAGCTAACAGGGTGGACCAGAAAATTAGACCCCTCAATCTGCTATCTTCAAAAAACCCACCTCACCACTAAAGACAGACACCTCCTCAGGGTGAAAGTGTGAAAAATGATATTCTAAGCAAAAGGAAATAAGAAACATGCAGGCATTGCTATACTAATATCGGATAAAACAGACTTCAAACCAAAAATAATCAAAAAAGACAAAGGACACTTCTTATCAAGGGACCAATCCAACAAGAGGATATCACAGTCATCAATCTTGAAGCACCAAACACAGGTGCACCACAATTCATAAAACAAAACCTAATTGACAACAAAACAGAAATAACCACCAATACCATCATAGTTGGGGACTTCAATACTCCACTATCAGCAATAGAGAGATCATCCAAACAGAAAATTAACAGGGAAGTAAGAGAACTCAACATCACCATAGGTCAACTAGATCTAACAGACATCTACAGAACATTCTACCCAAAATCCACAGATTATACATTCTTCTCAGCAGGCCAGGGAACCTTTTCTAAAATAGATCATATACTGGGTCATAAAGCCTGCCTCCAAATATTTAGGAAGAGCAACATAATCCCCTGTATGATATCAGATCACAATGCGGTATCACTCCTGGAAATTGAACAACACACATTTAAACAATAAATGGGGAGTGGACGAAATAAAAAATGAAATTACAAAATTTCTAGAAATGAATGACAAAGAGAACACATCATACCAAAACTTATGAGACACAATGAAGGTGGTCCTCAGGGGAAAATTCATAGCACTAAATGCCTTCATAACAAAGGCTGAGAGATCACAAATCAATAACCTAACCATCCACCTAAAGGCACTGAAAAAACAAGAAGAATCCAATCCAAAAAGCTCCAGACAGAAATAATTAAGATCAGAGCAGAAATTAAAGAATTGGAAACTAAGAAAACAATTAAGAAAACCGATGAAAAAAAGAGCTGGTTCTTTGAAAAAATAAACAACATGCCAATTTGATCAAGCGAAAACAAGAGACACTTTGAATTAACAAAATTAGAACACATTATATAGACAACTAATAAAAATTTAAAAATCAAAAAAAAATTAGAAATGAAAAAGAGAGATCACAACAGACATAAGTGAAATTGGCAGGATCATCAGGACTTATTTCAAAAACCTCTATTCCACAAAACTGGAGAATCTGGAGGAAATGGATGAATTCCTGGACACATACCACCTACCAAACCTAAACTCAGAGCAGATTAATCTCCTAAACAAACCTATCACACCCACTGAGATTGAAAAGGTAATCAAACCCCCCCCCCAAAAAGAAGAGTCCAGGATAGATGGCTTCTCAGCTGAATTCTATCAAATCCTCATGGAAGAACTAAAACCAATCTTTCTCAAACTGTGCCACACAATTGGAGAACAGGGAAAGCTCCCCAGCTCCTTCTACAAAGCATGTATCACAATAATACCAAAACCAGGCACAGATGCCACAAGAAAAGAAAACTATAGGCCTATTTCCCTGATGAACATAGACACAAAATCCTGAACAAAATCCTCGCAAACCAAATTCAACAGCACACCAAAAGCATTATCCACCTGGATCAAGTAGGCTTCATCCCAGGAATGCAGGGGTGGGTTAACATACAGAAATCTGTCAGTGTAATACACCACATAAATAATCTTAAACAGAAAAACCACATGATCATTTTGATAGATGCATAAAAGGCCTTTGACAAAAATACAACATCACTTTATGATCAAAACATTGGAGACAATAGGCATGGATGGTTTATATCTCAACATAACAAAGGCTATATATAAAGCTCCTAAAGCCCAAATAATACTTAATGGGGAGAGACTGAAGGAATTCCCATTGAGATCAGGAACAAGACAGGGTTGTCCACTCTCACCTCTGCTCTTCAACATAGTACTGCAAGTCCTAGCTCAAGCAATAAGACAGGAGAAAGAAATAAAAGGGATATAAATTGGAAAGGAAGAAGTTAAGTTAGCCCTATTCGCAGACAACATGATTCTATACATAAGTGACCCAAGAACCTCCATCCCAAAACTCTTAAAGGTGATTAACTCCTTCAGCAAAGTAGCAGAATACAAAACTCAATGTACAAAAGTCAGTAGCCCTTCTATATGCAAAAGACAAACATACAGAGAAAGAAATAAGCGACATTGTTCCATTTTCAATAGCAACAAAAAAATTAAAATACTTTGGAATAACATTAACCAAGGATGTGAAAGACCTTTACAATGAAAACATAAAAACACTCAAGAAAGAAATTGAGGAGGACTTGAGAAAATGGGAAGACCTCCTATGATCCTGGATAGGCAAAATTAATATTTGAAAATGGCAATCTTAACAAAAGCAATATACAGATTTAATGCAATACCAATAAAAATCCCAACATTTTTCTTCACAGAGATAGAAGAATGATCTCAAAATTCATATGGAATGGTAGAAGGCCTCAGATACCACATGGTACTAGCATAAAAACAGTATTGTAGACCAATGGAACAGAATCAAGGAGCCAGACTTTGGGTCAAGTAACTATAGCTACTTGATATATGACAAAGTCCCTTACAATGTAGACTGGAAAAAAAGAGAGCATCTTTAATAATTGGTCCTGGACAAACTGGATAACCATATGCAGGAAAATGAAACTCAATCCACACATCTTGCCATGCACAAAAATCAAATCCAAGCCAGGTGTGGTGGTGCATGCCTTTAATCCCAGTGCTCAGGAGGCAGGGATAGAAGGATTGCCATGAGTTCAAGGCCACCCTGAGACTACATAGTGAATTTCAGGTCAGCCTGGACTAGAGTGAGATTCTACCTCGGGGAAAAAAAAAAAAAAAAGAAAGAAAAATCAAATCCAAATGGATCAAAGACCTCAATATAAGATCCAAAACTCTGCTAATACTGGAAGAAAAAATAGGAGGAACTTTACATGATACAGGAATGGGAAAAGACTTCCTGAACAAAACCCCAGTAGCTCAAGAAATTAAATAATCACTCAACCATTGGTATCTCATGAAGCTGAAAAGTTTTTCCATAGACAAACATACAATAAGCAGAGCCAATAGTTTACCCACAGAATGGGAGAAAAATTTTGCCAGCTATACAAATGACAGAGGCAAAATTTCTAGAATTTACAAAGAACTCAAAAACCTAAACAATAAGAAGTCAAATAACCCACTCACAAAATGGGGCAGAGAACTGTACAGGGTGCTCTCAGAGGAAGAAATACAAATGGCAAACACACACTTAAGAAAATGTTCAACATCACTAATTATCAGGGAAATGCAAATTTAAAAAACTATAAAATCCCACCTTACCCAAGTAAGGATAGCAAACATAAAAAAAATCTAATGAAAACAAATGCTGGTTATGAAGAAACAGGAACCCTCATTCACTGTTGGTGGGAATGTAAGATGGTACAACCACTATGGAAAGCAATATGGAAACTCCTAAAAAGGTTGACTATAGTTACCAACAGACCCAGTTATTCCCTTACTAGGCATTTACCCTAAAAGCTCCAAGCCTCAGCTCAGAGAGATTTGCTCAACCATGTTTATAGCTGCTAAGAACAGGAATCAACCCAGATGTATATCATTAGACGAATGGATAACCAATATGTGGTCTATCTACACGATGGAATTCTACACAGCAGTAAGGAAAAATGACACAATGAAATTTGAAGAAAAATGGTCGAACCTGGAACAGATCATTCTCAGCGAACTCACCCAATCACAGAAAGATAATTGTCGCATGGTCTCACTCATCTATGGCTCCTAACCTGAATCTGCCTGAGTTGCTAACATACCTAATAAGCATCTCGAGGACTGAACAATAGGGAAGGTGGGGCAGGAGAGGAAGGTAAGGAGGGAGCCACAAAACTGGACCCAAATGGAAATGGTACCATAATATCCCATATTCTGAAAGACAGACTAAAAGGTTGAGCCTTCATCAAGTCCTTAGAGGGAACACCTGATTCACAGGGCCCTGGAGAAGTTATGATGAAGACTAACCTTAAGGTTCTCCTGCATCTCTCTCTTCTCTCATTCTCTTTTCTATTACCTATCTTTTTCTTCCTTCTTTTCCCTTGGCACTGGCCTGTAACTCCCAGTACCAGCATGAAATTAACATCCACAATGAGCTGTTGATCAGAGAGACCTACAAGGTTTCCCAAAAGGAAGACAGATTTCTGTCAGAGTACTTGATGACCCACCAAAGGTTAATGGTAAAACCCTACTGCTGAAGACACCATATGCTGTTGGTAAGGAACATGGAGTGTGACCTGGCTGGAATCTGGAAGAGAGTCAGTCCCCAGACAGTTAGCTTGTCTAGTGCCAGAGGGTGCTACATGAGAGACTGGGGGAAAATGACCAACATCTGTCCAAGCAACGCATGATCTAAGCTTCTCAGCAGCAAACAACCTGACGTGATGCTCACATAAGGGCAACAGTGGCACACAGCCATGGTGAGTAACCAACAGCTCTTGATTTGGCTAACAGATGCAGTCAGTGGAATGGAACCCATAGCTGGAACTCGGAAACAAGCCCACTCTCCAATATTAAGTTCTCACCAATCATGGGCTACAAAAGGGCCTACTCCTATGAATTTCTCTCTAAAATAATAATGGTTATCCCATTTATCTGGTGCTGACCTCTCTGTTGGAGAATTTGCTTCTCTTTTTCATATGGACACAGAACCTGAGGAGAGAATCAGCCCATTGCACCTCACCAGGGCCCTAGCTGAAACCATAGAGTAATGGGGGAAATGAGCAAGAGTGCTGCTTTCTTGATGAACCTGGTACTAATACAAGGGTGAAGGAGATAGACACAGAACACTCAATTCCTACCAAACCAGATATCCAGAGACACAGAGGCTCCCTAGACCTCATCACTGAAGTAGACATAAAACAAGCCCAACATGGCTCAGAGAAATTCATGGAAGAGGAGGTGAAAAGATTGTTAGAGCCACAAGTTGGGACATTATGCACAGAGACATTGCCTCTTTCCCATAACTGACTGGTACCCCCACAATGCATAACCCACATTTCCCGACAAGGAGAGTCCCTTCGGAAGGGGGAGGACAAAGAGGAGGCTAACGGTACTAGCATGACTGTATACACACTAGCTATATAACTAATAAATTTTTTTTAAATTAATAAATAAATAAAAGGAAGAATTGAAAATAAAAATTAAAAAATAAGACAACATCACCACCAAAGAAACCTCAGTTTTTTTTTTAATTTGTATTTATTTATTTATTTGTAAGCATAGAGAAATAGAAAGAGAGAATGGGCATACCAGGGCCTCCAACCCCTGCAAATGAACCCCAGATCATGCACCATTTTGTACATCTGGCTTTACATGGGTACTGGGGAATCAAACCTGGGTAGTTAGGCTTTGCAGGTAAGTACATTAACTGTTGAGCCATCTCTCCATCCCCCAAACCTCCGTTTTTAAAGAAAATCACACCTGGTGTATCGGGCTGGAGGGATGGCTTAGTGGTTAAGGCGTTTGCCTGCAAAGCCAAAGTACCTAGGTTCAATTCCCCAGGACCCACATTAGCCAGATGCACAAGGAGCCGCATGCACCTGAAGTTCATTTACAGTGGCTGGAGGCCCTGGCGTGCCCATTCTGTCTGTCTCTCCCTCCCACCCCCACTTTCTCTGTCAAATAAATAAATAAAATATATAAAATAAAAAGAAAATCAGAATCTAAAGAAACACAAGAAGGTACTCATTGGTGTCAGAATTCATGCTCAGCTCCAAATACCAAAAAGCAAAGGGTTTATTTTCACAGTATAGAAGTAGAATCTCTGCCATGGTCAGCTAACTTCAGCAAAGCAGAATAAAATTATATTCTCTCTCCTGTAGTAACTCATGGACTTCAGTACTACTAAAAATGTTGCCTAAGGCTGGAGAGATGGCTTAGCGGTTATGGTGTATGCCTGCAAAGCCTAAAGACCCCAGGTTTGATTCTCCAGGTCCCACATAAGCCAGATGCACACGGTGGTGCACACGTCTGGAGTTCGTTTGTAGTGGCTAGAGGCCCTGGTGCACCCATTCTCACTCTCTCTCTCCCTCTGTCTCTAATAAAATAAATTAATTAAATAAATAAATAAATAATCTTTAAAAATTTAAAAAAATTAAAAATAAAAAAGTTGCCTAGGTGGTTTAGAAACATGTGTTTCATTAATACTTATTCCAACTATCAATAATATCTGTATTTATGTCACATTTCTTTATTACCGTTTGGGCAGACTTATTTACTATTTATTTTAGAAATTTAAAAACATATTCAAGCCAGGTACAGTGGCTCACGCCTGTGATCCCAGCACATAGGAGGCTGAGAAAGGAGGATTCCAGCAAGTCTAAAGCCAGCTTGGTCTACATAATGAGTCCCAGGCCAGCCCTAGGGAACAGAATAAGACTTTATTTCAAAAAATAAATAAATAAATAAATAAATAAAATAAGGCATCCAGGCATGGTGGCACACACCTTTAATCTCAATAGTCAGGAGGCTGAGGTAAGAAGATAGCTGTGAGTTCAAGGCCACTCTGAGACTACATACTGAATTCCAAGTCAGCTTGGGTTACAGCGAGACCCTGCCTCAAAAAACCAAAAAACATTTCAGGTGGACAACGAACCTGAAGGGAGGATCAGCTAACCACACCTCACCAGCTGAAACCATAGAACAAGGCAGGGGAAGGGCAAGAATACAGCGCTCAAGGCGATCACAACACCAGAAAAAGGCTGAAGGAGATAAACACAGAGAACACCCAACTCCAATCATAAGCCAGATATCCAGAGACACAGAGGCTCCCAAAACCTCATCAAGGAAGCAGAAGTAAAATGACCCCAATGTGGCTCAGGGAAACTCGCGGAAGAGGGGGCGGAAAGATTGTTAGAGTCACAAGTTGGGGCATTATGCACAGAGACTGGGGCCTATCCACCAGAACTCTTGAGCAAACTCACAATGCATGATACACATTCCCCATTGATGAGGGCCCCTTTGAAAGTGGGAGGAAGGGGAGGAGGACAATGGAACCAATACTATGAATGTAAAATCAGAATAATATAAATAAAAAATATATATTGATTAAAAAAAAACCAAAAAACAAAAAGGTAAGAAATATGTTGCAACAAACATTCATATATTCATCATCAGATTCAATAATTAAAAATTAATAGCTAATGTGTTTCATCTACCCCTATACACAAACAAAAGAATTATAAGAAAGCACATGGGAAGTTTTTTTAATCCCCTTTCAAATTTCAATTATGGGTCACAAAGTCAAAATTCTTATTCAAAATTCTCTTCCCTCCTCCCTCCTCTCTTCTATCTATCTCTTCCCCCCCCCCCCTCTCTCTCTCTCTCCCTTTCCTGGAGACCGAAACCAAGGTCTCATAAATATTATGCAAAAATTCTACCACTGAACTATATCACTAAGCCCCCTTCAACTCTTTTCAAATTTTCGTTTGTTCATCTACTAAAGAGACAGACAGACAGAGAGGGGAAAAAATGGGCACACCAGAGCCGCTAGCCACTGCAAATGAGCTCCAGATGCATGTGCTATGCGCATCTGGCTTATGTGGGTTCTGAGGAATCAAACCTGGGTCCTTAGGCCTTGAATTTGTGATTCTCCAGCCTCATCCTCCCACGTGTTGGGATGATAGGCCTATGCCACCAAGCCCAACCATAAAGTCAACGTATTCTATTTAGAAATCAATTCAATAACAACTACTACTATCACTGAGGTCTTTACTTATATAAACCATAAATTGTATGGGGCAGAGCTACCACAAGCACACAAGCTACCACAACCCCAACTTCATGGTGTGAAAAGACAAGCAGTTACTGAGTAACAGAGCTGAAAAACAACTTCTCTACCAACCAAATGCATACTTGCAATGATGATCACAACCATCATTTCAAAAGTAATAAAATTTAAAAAAAAAGAAACTGCAAAACCAACCCACACTGCCAATTTTACCATAGTGACTTAAAATATGTGACTTTCAGAATCTATAATCTACTGAACAAAATGACTAAAGCATACAAGAATCAAAAGTCACTGGGTGTGGTAGTGTACCCCTTAAATCCCAGCACTAGGGAGGCAGAGGTAGGAGGATCATCATGAGCTCAAGGCCATCCTGACACTACATAGTGAATTCCAGGTCAGCCTGGGCTAGAGTGGGACCCTACCTCGAAAAACAAAAAAAAAAAAAAAAAAAAAAAATCAAAAGTGATTTTCCCTGTGTTCATATCATTTCAAATAAAATGTCAATATTCAAGAAAAACAGGGACTGAAGAAGATGGCTTAGCAGTTAAGGCATTTGTCTGCAAAGCCAAAGGACCCCGGTTCAATTCCCCAGGACCCACGTAAGCCAGATACACAAGGGGATGCATATGTCTGGAGTTTGTTTGCAGTGGCTGGAGGCCCTGGCATGCCCATTTTCTCTCTCTCTCTCTCTCTCTCTCTCTCTCTCTCTCTCTTTCTCTGTCAAATAAATAAATTAAAATTAAATATTTTTTAAAAAAGAAAACCTTTAAAATTTATACAAGAGATTAATATGAAGCTGGCTTCTGTGCTAGTTATTTACTTTTTTAAAAGTCAGTTATATCATCGTCCTTGGAAAAGTCCTAATATAACAATGCATACTACTCTCAGGGTTGCAGCCACAACATCTGGAATTTACTACCTACAGACTCAACTACATTCCTGCCTACAGCACAAGGTCTATGTCATGCCTTGGATAACACTCCCAAAAGAAAACATACAAAGTCATAAATAATTATACCTCAAAATCCCCTCAACATACAGAGAACAATTCTAGTATTATTCAATTTTTTTTTTCGAGGTAGGGTCTCACTCTAACTCAGGCTGACCTGGAAGTCACAATGCAGTCTCAGGGTGGCCTCGAACTCATGGCTATCCTCCTACTTCTGCCTCCCAAGTACTGGGATTAAAGGGATGTACCACCATGCCCGGCCCTGTCTTGCATTTTTCCAGACTCCTTGAATATTAGAATTGTCCTCTGTATGTTAAGGGGATTTTGAGATGCAATTGTTTGTGACTTTGTATGCTGAGAGCACTTGGATATGCAAGCCGGACAACCAGTTTGGACCCCAAAACCCACACAAAAGCTGAATGCAGGGAGAGATCCCTAGCATCTCGAACAATTGGAGGGAGAGAAAGGAGAATCCCAAAACATGAAAACCAGTTTGTCTGGCATTCACAGTGACAAACAAGAGACCCTGTTTCATCCAGGAGTGGTGGCACATGCCTTTAATTCCAGAACTAGGGAGGCTGAGATAGGAGAATAAATGTGAGTTTGAGGCCAGCCTGGACCTCAATTCATGCCACCATTTCTACGATGAAATTATAGTACACATTTGTACATCTTTTTACCTGTGAATTTGGTAGATGGTGACCCTATGGTTTGTAGCTTTTCAAAATTCTGCATTTCCCAGATAAAAACCACTACTGACACAGATCAGAGGGATCCAATTGTCTGTATGACACTGGGGCAAGGATCAGGCACTGCTAAACATTGTTTAATGCTTTGAGGCACAGTTTAATGCTTTTGAGAATGTTGGGTTTTTTTAATATATATTTTTTATTATTTTATTTATTTTTGGAGAGACACACAGAGACAGACAGACAGAGAGGGAGACAGATAAGAGAATGGGTGCACCAGCAGTCTCTCAGCTGCTGTGAACGAAATCCAGATGTGTGCGCCCCCTTGTGGGCAAGTGCGGCATTGCGCCCTTGTGTCACTTTGCATCTGTCTAAACGTGGGACCTGGAGATTGGAACCGGGGTTCTTAGGCTTAGCAGGCAGGCGCCTTAACCACTAAGCCATCTCTCCAGCCGGTTTTTTTAATATTTATTTATTTGATAGAGAAAAAGAGAGAGAATGGGTGCACCAGGGCCTACAGCCACTGTAAATGAACTCCAGACGCATGTGCCACCTTGTGCATCTGGCTTTACATGAGTACTGGAGAATCACAGGGTCCTTAGGCTTTGAGGGCAAATGCCTTAACTGCTGAGTTATCTCTCCAGCCCCCAAAGAATGTTAGTTTTGTGTTAAGCTGTAGGTCTATTTACGCACCTTGTTTTTTTGCCTGTAAATGTGTGAAACCACTAAAACTGCTGAGAGTGGGCCATTCAGACCTTTGTCGTGTGTGTATGTGTATGTGTGTGTGTGTGAGTGAGAGAGGAAGAGGAAGAGAAGGAGAAGGAGAAGGAGGAGAAAGAGAAAGAGAAAAAAATAGATGTACTAGCCAGGCGTGGTGGCACATGCCTTCAATCCCAGCACTCGGGAGGCAGAGGTAGAAGATCGCCATGAATTCGAGGCCAACCTGAGGCTTCATAGTGAATTCCAGGTCAGCCTGAGCTAGAGTGAGAGCCCACTTCCAAAAAAAGAAAAAAGACATACTAAGGCCTCCTGCCACTGTAAACACAAACTCCAGACACATACATCACTTCATGCATCATGGGTACAGGGGAATCAGACCCAGGCCAGCCGGTTTTAAAAGCAAGAGCCTTTAACCACTGAGCCATCTCTCTAGACCCCCATTCAGAACTTTGAATGGTGGCATACAAACCCTTTCCTTACACCTGGCAGCCCAGAATAAGCAATTGTCAGCCAAGCAGACCCTTCTCTGGCAACTGGCTAGGTGTCCTCAGTGCAACCCAGCTATTTTGGACACTTCATGATCACTGTGACAATACTTCAGCAGCCCACACCACTGCAAGCCATGATACCTGCTCCAGTCACAACCACTTCCAGACAATCGAAGCCACAGCTCCTGCTCCAGGAGGCCTTGTTCCACTCACAACTGCTACAGACAATGACACTGACCTTGGAAGGCAGCATTCCAGATAAGACAGGGTAAGCCTCGGTGAATTTTACATAACTCTCAAGAGGAGAGAGACTCCCTTCTCAATAACTCATCAAGTAACTAGTAACTATACATGTGGAAGGCCTGTGACTAGTCCCTAAGCAGGGTTTATGGCTAGTGGGACTGGAAGTTGTGCTATAATTGGAGCAAATATAATCCTTTATTTACATGCTATACTCATACCCCTCTACACACACTCTCCCAGATATAAACCCAGACTGTTCAGCTTACTTTTTCATTTTTATTTATTTATTTATTTATTTGAGACAGGTGAGAGAGAAAGAGTGAGAATAGGCGTGCCAGGGCCTCTGGACACTGTAAACAAACTCCAAACGCATGCACCCCCTTATGCATCTGGCCTATATGGGACCTGGAGAATCAAACCGGGGTCCTTAGGCTTCGCAGGCATGTGCCTTAATCGCTAAGCCATCTCTCCAGCCCTCAGCTTACTTTTTCAATCAACTGGGAGACACCTGAAAAGGCTTGTCCCAGTGGTCTTTTCTTGCCTACTTGTGATCTTTCTCACAGGTAGAACAGACTGAGCTGCTAATAGAACGAGGAGGATGGCATTCTTGAGTGGTTTGAAAGCAGATGAAGAGAGAAAACAGGGACCAAAACTGCAAAGTAGCGGTGGCTAAGATGACAAAGGATCATGGAAAAAGATGAGAGGAGGGAGAAGGTTGTTAAAAGTCAAAGAGGAGCCGGGCGTGGCGGCGCACGCCTTTAATCCCAGCACTCGGGAGGCAGAGGTAGGAGGATCGCCATGAGTTCGAGGCCACCCTGAGACTACATAGTTAATTCCAGGTCAACCTGGACCAGAGTGAGACCCTACCTTGCAAAACCAAAAAAAAAAAGTCAAAGAGGAAGACACTGTGTCACTGAGTTCCAAGGAGCTACCAGGCCCTAATGGCCAAGAGTCCCTAAACTCAAAACCCAAAAGCTGTAATGTGATACAATTAAGAGCTGAGGGCCCAGATACTTGGGGCTTGAGAACAGTAACACTGGCCATAACTTGCTGCTGCCAATGCAATGAACTGGGTACTGACCACCAAACATAGGGCCACTGACAGTTAATAACACAGTAGTAAGACTCTGACCTGAGCACCTAGAGCTGTATGTGTCTGGGATTAGACCTAGGGGGCATGAGCTTTATTTCTCAGGATTCACAGCTACAAGCCTATTAAGTACACCTCATGGCCCAAAGTACTCAAAGGCCTAGAACCAACACTAAAGAAGAAGCCCTTTGCTGACTCACAACTTCCATCCAGACAGAACTAAAGGATCCCAGCTGGCAGAGAAATCAGACAATCCAAGGAAAACAACCAAAATAATTCCATAAATACTGAAATACAACTCTGACCCATCCAAAACCCCTACTTCTAGAGAAGATAAAATAAACCAAGGCTTACCACTCCAGAGCTATAAATAAGCCAAGGTTTGTGCAAACATTATGAACAGAGGGTCAGAGTATAGGCCCTAAACTCCTCAGCAAAGCTCAGAAACACGACATTGACGGTGAAGTTGTCTACCATGCCTAGATGCATGTTACCTAAAAAACTGTATCTATATTCATACAGGACCTTGGTACATGGTTCACTAATACAAATGTGGGGAAATCCAAAGTTATGATTCCAACAATTGTTATCTTGGCAAATCCATAAGCATGTACTTCAGACTACTAGTGACCTTAAGTAAAGCTTAAAAAACAAGGTACATTTTAATTTCCACATCTAATTACAGTGAAAAAGAATTCCCAGACAGAAAGATTAGAAAACTGCCTTTCTCCAAGGACAATGGAGCACTTTCTTTGAGAAATTAAGAAAACTGAACAAATATCCTGGAAGAAACAATCCTTAACTGGCCTGGAAAACACAGACCAGATATCTGAACAGGGTTTCCTCTAAACTATCTTTTTGTTTTTTGTTTTTTGTTTTGTTTTTTTTTTGGTTTCTGAGGTAGGATCTTACTCTAGCCCAGGTTGACCTGGAATTCACTATGTAGTCTCAGGGTGGCCTCGAACTCATGGCGAACCTCCTACCTCTGCCTCCCGAGTGCTGGGATTAAAGGCATGTGCCACCACGCCCAGCTTTAAACTATCATTTCTAACACACTTGATGCTTAAAACTTTATCTCAAGGGCTGGGAGATACCATAGTCAGTAAAATGTTTGCCTTGCAACCATAAAATCTGAGTTCAGCCGGGCGGTGGTGGTGCATGCCTTTAATCCCAACGCTCAGGAGGCAGAGGTAGGAGGATCACTGAGAGTTCGAGGCCACTCTTAGACTACATAGTGAATTCCAGGTCAGCCTGGGCTAGAGCGAGACCATACCTCAGAAAAAAAAAAAAAAAAAAAAAAAAAAACCTGAGTTAAATCCCCAGAACCCTGTAAAAGGCCAGGTGGGGTGGTGTACACTTGTAATCCTAGCACTAGGGGCGGACAGAAATAGAAGGATCCCTGGGGCCAGATAGACAGCCAGTCTAGCCTAATTGGTGAGCTCAAGACCCTGTCTCAACAAAAGGTGAATAGCATTCCTAAGGAACAATACCCAAGGTTGTCCTCTGATCTCCACGTGTACATACACATACGTGTACACAGACAAACGTGTGCATGTACATGCACACACACATTTAAAAAAAAAACAACACTTCAGAGTTAGAGAGATTGCTTAGCAGTTAAGGTGTTTGCCTATGAAGCCAAAGGACCTCGGTTAGATTCCCCAGGACCCACATAAACCAGATGCATAAGGTGGCGCATGCATCTGGAGTTCGTCTGCAGTGGCTGAAGGCCCTGACATACCTATTCTTTCTCTCTCCCTGCCTCTTTCTGTCTCCACTCACTCACTCTCTCAAATAAATAAAATAAATTTTAAAAAAAATTTTTAATCCTTCAGGGCTGGAGGGATGGCTTAAGCGATTAAGGCACTTGTCTGCAAAGCCTAAGGACTCAGGTTCAATTCCCCAGTACCCACATAAGCCAGATGCACAAGGTGGTGCATGGAATCTGGAGTTCATTTATAGTGGGGGAGGTTCTGGCATGCCCATTCTCTCTCTAGCTGCCTCTCTCTCTCAAAAAAAAATAAAATAAAATAAAATAAAATAAGAGACGCAGCCAAATAAAAAAATAAGAGATGCGGCTGTGGGTGCAGCTGAGCTTCCCTCCGCTCCTGCTCACAGCTGTTCTGTGAGGAACAAGTCGGTCAGGAAGCCCTGCAGCAGCCATGCCCTTTATATCAGGAAGCCAATCGTGGAACCAGAGGTGGCCATTTACAGAATCTGGATCACCCTCACCAGCCACAACATGAAGTCCCCAGAGAAGGTGTGCACTGACTTAATAAGATGAGCCAAGGACAAGAACCTCAAAGTGAAAGACCAGTTCATATGCCCACTAAGACACTGAGAATAATATAAGGAAAACACCTTGTGGTGAAGGTACCAAGACATGGAATAGCATCCAGATGAGAATCCACAAGCGACTCACTGACTTACACAGTCCTTCTGAGATCGTTAAGCAGATCATTTCCATCAGCATTGAACCAGGAGTGGAGACACTGCAGATGTCTAAGTCAATTATTTTTAATAAACTGACCAACCTGGAATTCACTATGTAGTCTCAGGGTGGCCTTGAACACACGGCTACCCTCCTACCTCTGCCTCCCAAATGCTGGGATTAAAGGTGTGCGCCATCAAACCCAGCATAAAATAAAATATTTTTTTAAATCACCTCATGAGCAAGGAGTGGTGACTCATGCCTTTAATCCCAGCACTCAGGAGGGAGAGGTAGAAGGATCACCAGGGCTACAGTGAGATCCTAACAAAACACTTCATCTCAAACACTTACTACTTACCACTGTAACATAAATGCTAGTCAGATGCAAAACAGTTCAATTTAGTTCCACTTGAAGCAATAGATAAAATGTCTACTCATCACAAAATGGATCAAACACTATAACACAAATCAATAACACTTATCTATACCAGCTAATAAATAAAATAGTTTCTCTGGTTCTTTATTCAAAATTAAAACATCAGTTGCTAGAAATCCAAATGCTACTACAATAGGCCAAAAAAAAAAAAAAATTAATGGAAGACAGCAACGTTCAGTGGTGCAGAGATTTCTAGAGTCAAAACACCAGGGCTGGATCCAGTCTCCATCACTTGAGCTCAGTGACTTGGACAAGGTATCAAAACTCTCTTTGCCTCAGTTTCATCAACCTAAATGAGCCAATAATAATACAACATACCTCATAAAATTGTATTATGTAGTCAATGAGGTAGTGCCCTATACTAGAAGGAAAAGAGAAAAGATGCTAAAGGGAACATTACTATCAACTGACAAAACTAGAATAGCTGGTAGATCTGATAGGAGTAACATGTGAACATAACTTTCCTGCGCATACATAAGAACATATCCTTATCCTTTAGTAGTAGTATGCAATTTACTCTCAAGTGTTCAAGCAAAATTATTATGTATTTGTGGATGTGCATAAGGAAAAATAGAGGAAACAAAGAATAAAACAAATGGGACACAATATTATCACCATGAGATTCTAAGAGCATATACACTCCTAAGCATTTATCCCAGAGAAATGAAAACTCAGACTTACACATGAATGTTCACAACAGCTATAGTCACAATAGCCCAAAACACAACAATTCATCTGTCCTTCAGCAGATGATTGTTTAGGCTGCAGAATACTACTCAACAACAAAAGGAACTACTGATATATATACACAATCTTAGTGAATCTCGAAGTAATTACAAGTGAAAAAAATTTATAAGTTATGTATGCTGGATGTGGTGGCTCATGCCTTTAATCTCAGCACTAGGGAGACTGAGGTAGGAGAATCACCATGAGTTTAAGGCCAGCCTGACTACAGAGTGAGTTCCAAGTAAGTCTGGGATACAGTGAGACCCTGCTTCAAAAAAAAAGGGGGGGTGGCTGAAGAGATGGCTCAGCAGTTGGGCCATCTGCCTGAAGAGCCTGACGACCTGGGTTCAATTCCCCAGTGCGCACGTGGAGCCAGATTCACAAAGTGGCACATGCATCTGGAGTTTGTCTGCAGTGGCTAGAGGCCCTGGCACACCCATTCCATCTTTAATCTCTCTCTGCTTGCAAATAAATAAAAATATTTTTTAGAAAGTTATGTACTGGGCTGGAGAGATGGCTTAGCGGTTAAGGCACCTGCCTGCTAAGCCTAAGAACGCTGGTTCCAATCTCCAGCAGTTCCAATCTCCAGGTCCCACATTTAGCCTGATGCAAGGGCGCAATGCCGCACTTGCCCACAAGGGGGTGCACACATCTAGATTTCATTCACAGCAGCTGAGAGACTGCTGGCGCGCCCATCTCTGTCTCCCTCTCCCTCTGTCTCTCTCTCTTTGTGTCTCTCTCCAAAAATAAATAAAATAATTTTTTTTAAAGTTATGTACTATGGAGCCGGGCGTGGTGGCGCATGCCTTTAATCCCAGCACTCCGGAGGCAGACGTAGGAGGATAACCATGAGTTCAAGGCCACCTTGAGACTACATAGTGAATTCCAGGTCAGCCTGAGCTACAGTGAAACCCTACCTCGAAAAACCAAAAAAAAAAAAAAAAAGTTATGTACTATGGGCTACAGAGATGGCTTAGTGGTTAAGGCATTTGCCTGCAAAGCCAAAGGACCCAGGTTTGATTCTCTAGGACCCACGTAAGCCAGATGTACAAGGGGGCACATGCATCTGGAGTTCATTTGCAGTGGCTGGAGGCCCTGAAGCACCCATTCTCTCTCTCTCTCTCTGTGTCTCTTTCTCTCAAATAAATAAATAAATATATAAAGAAGTTAAGCCAGGCATGGTGGTGCACACCTTTAATCCCAGCACTTAGGAGGCAGAGGCAGGAGGATTGACATGAGTTTGAGGTCATCCTGAGACTACATAGTGGATTCCAGGTCAGCCTGGACTAGAGTGAAACCCTACCTCGAAAAACCAATAATAAAAAAAAAAAGTTATGTACTGTATGACTCCATGTATACAGCATTCTTGAAATGGCAAACCCATACAGAAGAGTTTAATGGCTGCCTGGGCTAGACAGGCTGAGGGGAAGGAGCATGACTATAGGTAAAAAAGGGTAGCACTGGGGATCTTTATGATGGAATTCTTCTGCATCTCTACTATAAAGGCAATCACACAAATCCACAGATGTCACACACATGCACCTCTCACTAAAATGAATACCCAAATAAAAATCTCAAAACAGTACCAGCAAACATGGCACAATGTGAAGGAGGTGAATGCAGTTTCTTGGTTATAATAATGTACTGTAGTTATTCAAGAGAAAAGTAGCCAAAGGGGACACACTCTCTGCATTATTTCTTACAAACCGCATGTTATTTTATGAGTATCTTAAAACAAAAATTTACTTTTAAAAATAAAGTTTTAGAAGAAGAAAGTTACAACAAAAATAACAATAGAGGGATGGAGAGATGGCTTAGTGGTTAAGGCGCTTGCCTGTAAAGCCTAAGGACTCAAGTTCAATTCCCCAGTACCCACAAGGTGGTACATGCATCTGGAGTTTGTTTGCAGTGGCTGGAGGCACTGTGGCAGTCATTCTCTCTCTCTATCTGCCTCTCTCTCAATTTTTTTAAAGTAACAATAGATAAAACTTGTAATGATAAAACAATGGACATATTCCAATTAAGAATTTAAAAATGGAGGCTTGAGAGATGGCTTAGCAGTTAAGGCACCCGCCTGGGAAGCCTAAGAATGTCCATTTGATTCTCCAGGTCCCACATTTAGCCAGATGCAAAAAGTGACACAAGGGCACAATGCTGCACTTGCCTACAAGGGGGCACATTCTGGAGTTCATTCACAGCGGCTGAGAGGCCACTGGCATGCCCATTCTCTCTCTCTCTCTCTCTCTCTCTATCTCTATCTCTCTCAAAAAAAAATGAGAATTAAAAAAATGGGCTACCACTATCAACTATTCTAGTGCTTGTTAATCAGTATCACTCTAGAGGAGCAAGCCGTTGCTATATAAAAAAGTGATATAAGCCAAGCATGGTGGCACATGCCTTTAATCCCAGCACTCGTGAGGCAGAGATAGGAGGATCGCCAAGAGTTTGAGGCCACCCTGAGACTACATAGTGAATTCCAGGTCAGTGTGGGCTGGCACCCTACCTCATAAAACAAAACCAAAAAAAAAAGTGATATAAATTATAGAAAAAAGAGAAAATAATCAATTGTCAATAGAATAATTATGTACCTAAGAAACCAATCCAACCATGAGAAAAAGAATATGAGCTAAATGGTGTCCAAATGCAACATGTAAAAATGAATAGCTTTGGGGACTGGGAATTTTGCTTAGTTGGTAGACTGCTAATTCCTAAATTTAACCCCCAGCACCATTTAAACCAGGGGTGGTAATGCACACCTATAATCTCAGCACTTGGTAAGTGACAGTAGGAAGATCAGAAATTCAAGGTCACCCTTAGCTACACAGTAAGTAGAGGCCTGAGCAACAAGAAAACCTGTCTCAAAAAAATTTAATGACTTTTCAATGATACCCCACAGGGATATTTATAATGGAACTCTATCAACCAATCTACAAATGTAGCAATCACTTAAAAATGTATAATAAACAGCTTTTGTTCCATTTATATTTCTAAGTCTTTGTGCAAGTAATATACAATTTTAATGCTTAAAATTTTCCATTGAACATAATGACTATGTCCAATAAGCATCTCCAAGTCTCCAGTCCTCGTTCTCCCTCATTAAGCAGCACTTTTTGTTCTTCAATTTACCATTTTCCAGTCTTGAATTCTTCCTTTACTTTAGAAACTAAAGACTTGGGAAAGGAGATTCAAAAATATTTTACCAGCCGGGCGTGGTGGCGCACGCGTTTAATCCCAGCACTTGGGAGGCAGAGGTAGGAGGATTGCCGTGAGTTCAAGGCCACCCTGAGACTACATAGTGAATTCCAGGTCAGCCCGGACCAGAGTGAGACCCTACCTCAAAAAAACAAAAAAAAAAAAAAAAATATTTTACCAATCCCTCAAAGCCTTAAACACAGTTATCCTACTCACAGGGTACCAAAATCCAAAGATGCTCAAGTCCCTTTTATTAAAGGATAATATTTGTATGTGAACTAATGGCCATCTTTCAATATATTTAAATTGCCTCTACCTTACTTATAATGCCTAATGCAATATAGATTCTATATAAATATTTGTTACACTAATTATCACTGATTACACTAATAATCAAAAAGTGTCCACATTTTCAGTACAGGTTTAGTTGAGTCTCTGAGTGCAGAATCCATAGACTTGGAAGGCCAACTGTACTTGAACAAATCTAAGCCAGTTGTTGGAGAAGAGGATTTCTGGTTTCCTCCTTAGCTCAGAAACTCCATCTTTTATTTATTTTATTTTTTTATTTATTTATTTTTGGTTTTGGTTTTGGCTTTGGTTTTTCGAGGAAGGGTTTCACACTAGCCCAGGCTAGCCTGGAATTCACTTTATATAATCTCAGAGTGGCCTCGAACTCACAGCCATCCTCCTACCTCTGCAAGTGCTTGGATTAAAGGCATGCACCACCATACCTAGAAGAAATTAGTATCATCTTGTTAATCTGCTCTGGAAGACTCTAAATGCGCATTCTTTCACAGGCCTCAAAACCATCTAACTTTGTGAGACTTCACTCTCCCATGAATTCCAAGTTCTCAGCCAATGAAGGTCAGCCTGTAGCAGAACTCCATTAAAGCCACTCATTTCTAATCAGGGCCTCTCACACTGGCCCGATTCAAACTAGAGCTGCTTCTAGACTAGGGCCATCAGCCCTACGCATTTCCTGAGCACACAGGAATCTCCAAAACTGCAAGTCAATGTAAGTTAATCATCTTAAGTATTTGCTTTAGTGATGGCTGACTAATAACATATGTTCAAGTCCAACCCAAAGTAACTCAGAATGTGATCACATTTGGAAGTAAGGTTGTTGCAGGTGTAATTAGTTCAGATGAGGTCATATTAGAATAGGGGTCTACTAATATGACTGGTGTCTTTATACAAAAGGAAAATTTGAAATACTTGTTCACAGAGATAACTTCATGTAACAGTGAAGGCAAACATTGGGATGATGGGTTTAAAAGCCAAAGAATGCCAAAAACTGCCAGCAACCACCTGAAACTAGGAAACAGAAATGAAACAGATTCTTCCTCACAGCCTTCAGATGAAATTAGCTCTCTTGATTTCCAACTTTTATCCTCCATAAATTTGAGCAGTAATTATCTGTGGTGTAAGCCACTCAGTGGTACAGTGGGCCCTCCAGAGCCACAAGTTCTGTCTAAGTGAATTCTACCAACCACAGATTAAGAAGATTCAAGAGCACTGGGAAGACTGTTCAATGGTTAAAGGTGGTTGCTTAAAAAGGCTGCCAGTTTGAATCCCCAGTACCCACTTAAAGCTAGATACATAAAGTGTTGTGTGCATTTGGAGTCTTCCCCCTCACCTCTTGCAAAAAAAAAAAAATTTAAGAAGATTCAAGGGGCTGGAGAGATGGGCTTAGCAGTTAAGGCACTTGCCTACAAAGCCTATGGACCCATGTTCAATCTCTCTCTAGATCTCATGTAAACCAGACGTACAAAGATGAGGCAAGCACAAGGTCACACATGCCCACTAGGTGGGGATATGATGGAGAATGGAGTTTAAAAGGAGAAAGGGAGGGAAGTATCATGGGATGTTTTCTACAATTAAGGACGTTGTCAATAAAAAGAATTTTAAAAAAATTTTTTAAAAAGGGACTGTCTTAGCCGGGCGTGGTGGCGCACGCCTTTAATTCCAGCACTCGGGAGGCAGAGGTAGGAGGATCGCTGAGAGTTCAAGGCCACCCTGAGACTACATAGTTAATTCCAGGTCAGCCTGGACCAGAGTGAGACCCTACCTCGCAAAAACAAAAAAAAAAAAAGGGGGGGGGACTGTCTTGAATGCATGTAAAGACATTTATACTCTTAATTCTAGATTCAGCCTTTCACTAAAAATCTACTAGGTCCTGTCATGTCCTGTAAAGTAGTCAACTGTTAATAGTTAGCAAAATCCCTGACTTTAATCTTTTCTTTTATGTATTTATTTATTTGATTGTGAGAGAATGAATTTATTTAATTGAGAAGGAGTGAGAGTATGGGAGTACCAGGACCTCTTGCTACTACAAACAAATTCCAGATACATGTGCCACTTTGTGCATCTGGCTTTACATGGGTACTAGGGAATTAAACCTAAGCCATCTGGTTTTGTAAACAAGCACCTTTTTAACCACTGAACTCTCTCTCCAACCTCCAGTTTTTATCTTTTCAAGGTGATCCACTAGGGCTGTGAGGGGAGAGTGATGCTCTCTGATCAAACCCAGACTGCTGACAATCACTTCAGGGAGCTCAGGCAAAGACAATGCTTGCCAAAATGCCAAAGTACAGACATTTGTATACGCT
This sequence comes from Orientallactaga sibirica, assembly GCA_036365145.1. NCBI lineage: Eukaryota > Metazoa > Chordata > Mammalia > Rodentia > Dipodidae > Orientallactaga > Orientallactaga sibirica. The sequence goes on from JAEOAD010000044.1 coordinate 12,405,293, forward strand.
AATTCAAAGCACTGCAGGAAGAATGATGCGATTTTAACAGTACAATATTTTTCCATTAATTATTTTCTTTTTTAAAAATTGGGCTGGAGAAATGGCTTAGAAGTTAAAGTGCTTGCCTGCAAAGCCAGAGGACCCAGGTTCAATTTCCCAGGACCCACATAAGCCAGATGCACAAGGGAGTGTATGCGTCTGGAGTTTATTTGCAGTGGCTAAAGGCCCTGATGCACCCATTCTCTATCTGCCTCTCTATCTCAAAATTAATTAATTAATTGCAAGGAGAGAGTGAGAGTATGGGCACATCAGGGTCTCTAGCCACTGCAAACGAACTCCAGATGCGTGCACCACCTAGTGCATCTGGCTTTACATGGGTACTGGAGACTCGAACCTGGGCTGTCAGGCTTTGTAAGCAAGTGCCTTCAACCATCTCTCCAGCCCCCATTCATTAATTATTTTCTAACTGATAAAAATTCAATGAAGCCCAGTTAAAACCTCAGCTCTCAATTTCTGAGGTACAAAGGCCAGACACTAGAGTCTAATCCAGCACATGCAATGTTGAGAACCAAGTCTGCAGGGTGGACAGCTCTGTATCCAAGAACCATACTATACATACTTCTCCCTTCCTGCCAGAAATAGGGAAGTTCCAAAGAACCAGGCCTGGGCTGGACACTCCACACTGAGCATTCTCCTTTCATTATTACAGTGGAAAACCACACAATGACCTAAAGCTGAAGCTGGATTCTGAAGACCTGAGAAAATGGGGTACTCTACTTGCTGAGACAATCAACAGATAAATTAGCATAAAGTATGCTGACTTCTTTGGAAGGAATTTTATGAACATAGGATTTAAGACTTCACATACAATAAACAATACAATCATGGCATTAATAAAGTAAGTAACAGTAAGAAAACATGTTATCAATCAATCAATAAATCCATGAATTAATTATGTGCAAGACTGTACTAAATAATGAAGGGAATTTTTAAGAGATATAATCCCTGAATCAGATGCATACAGTAGCTGAAGACATACAAAGACTTGTTTTAAAACCAGACATCAAGAATATACCACAATTCGGTCCAACCCTCTTGTCATCTGCTTTCCATAGTCACACCCAATTCAGCCACATATATGCCCACTCTCCTGTACCCACAAACCGCAGTATGCTCTCCTAGCCATGCTTCCCCACTTTGTACACAGCAAAGCCTACCTGCCTTTCACTCCATCCCAAATGTTACCTGCATGCTTGGCAGTCTATTATAACCTGCATGCTACCATATAATCTCTCCAATTCATCTTTCTTCTGGTGCTCTCCCTATTCTTTCTTCTATCTTTTTTTTAAAATTTGAGAGAGGGAAAGAGGCAGAAAGAGAGAATGGGAGTGCCAGGGCTTCCAGCCACTGCAAACCAACTCCAGATGCATGTGCCACCTTGTGCATCTGGCTTACATGGATACTGGGGAATCGAACCAAGGTCCTCTGGTTTTGTAGACAAACACCTTAACCACTAAGCCGTCTCTCCAGCCCTCTTCTATTTTACTTCTATACTTACCCATTTTGCTAGAATCGGAAATGATGGAAAAAGCAGAAGTTGTAAAATTAGAAAAATCTAAATGTAAATCTGAATAGTAACTTCCTGGCCTTAACACTAAATTACTTAAGTTTTTAAACCTTAGTTTCTAAACATACACAATAAGGACATCATTACTCAGTTTACATTATTTATTTAATTAACAGAGACATGTATTTTAAAGAGGGAATCATGGAGACAAGATAGGAAAGAAATGTTTAATAATAATAAAGGACATGAGAGTAGTAGAAACTAGAGGAAAGGCTGAATATGTTAAGAAGAAATTGGCTGGAGAGTTCAGCAGTTAAAGGCACTTGCTTGCAAAGCCTGATGGCCCAAGTTTGATTCCCCAATACCCATGTAAAATACACAGAGTGGCACATGCATCTGGAGTTTGTTTGCAGCAGCAGCAAAAGGCCCTAGTGTACCCATGCCTGTCTGTCTCTCTCCCCCACCCCACTTGCAAATAAATACATAAAAATACTTTTCTTTAAAAAAAAAAAAAAGAGGACAACAGCTAAGAACCGGAATCAACCCAGATGCCTATCACTTGATGAACATATAATGAAGATGTGGTACATATGCACAATGGAATTCTACTCAGTAGTAAGGAAAAATGATATCATGAAATTTGTAGGAAAATGGACAGACTTGGAACAGATCATACTAAACAAACTCACACAAGCACAGAAAGACAAATACCACATGTTTTCCCTTATCTGTGGTTTATCAAGGGACAGATAAGAGAGATGCAAGTGTTTGGGGGGAGGGAAATGGGAGGGTAGAAGAGATATACACAAAACCAAATCTAAAGTGAATTAGTACCATAGAAAACTTCCTCCTGGGTAGCATACTAAAAGATATAACCCTCAAGAGGAGCATGGAGGGATCATCTGGTAAGAAAAGCCCTGAAGAAGGTGGGATGAAGTTTAACCCTAAAACAGCACTGGCTTGTAACTCCCAGTACCAGAAATTGGTCACAACCCATATTGAGCTGTTGATCAGAGAGACCTATGAGGTTCCCAAAACAAGACAGGCTTCTGTCAAAGCACTTGATTACCCGGCTGAGGTGAAACGTAAGAGCCTATTGCTGAAGACACCACATGCTGCCAATGCAGGAAACAAGAGATCTGTCTGAGGGCTGGAGAAATGGCTTAACGGTTAAGGCACGTGCCTGCAAAGCCAAAGGACCTTGGTTCGATTCTCCATGTAAGTCAGATGCACAAGGTGGCATATGTGGCTGGAGGACCTAGCATGCCCATTCTCTATCATCTCTCTTTCTCTCTGCTTCTTTCTCTCTCTCAAGTAAATAAACAAATTAATAAATAAATAAATTTTGAGATATGGCTGAATCTGAAAAGAAGCCAGCTCCCAGATGGTTAGCCCATGTAGTGCTGAAAAAGAACTACATGAGCTGCTGGGGGAAAATGGCCAACAACGTTGTGAGCAAGCAAGGGACACTGCTATATGAAAGCAATCAACCTGATAAGATGTGCATACTTGTGCAATAGTGACACACAAACTAGATTGGCAACCAATTGTGATGGTTTGATTCAGATGTCCCCCATAAACTTAGGTGTTCTGAATGCTAGTCTCCCCAGCTAATGGCAGTTGAGAATTAAAGCCTCCTGGAGGCAGTGTATTGTTGGGGGCAGGCTTATGGTATTATAGCCAGCATCCCCTTGCCAGTGTTTGGCACACTCTCCTGTTCCTGTTGTCCACCTGATGTTGGCCAGGGGGTGATGTCACCCTCTGCTCATGCCATCGTTTTCCCTGACATCATGGAGCTTCCCCTTCGAGCCTATAAGCCAAAATAAACCCTTTTTTTTTTTTTTTTTTTTTGGTCAGGTGATTTCTGCCAGCAAAGTAAACCTGACTGCAACACCAATGGCTCTCTGATTAGCTAAAAGATCTGCTCACTGGAAAGGAACCCATAGCTGGAACTGGGAACCAAGTCAGAATCCTATGAAGACCAAGATTACAGACTCCAATGAAAAACTCCCACTAGTCTTTGGCTACAAGTGAGTCTGCAACCATCAAAAATCTCTCTAAATGTGCCTGCCTGCAAAGCCTATGGACGCCCTTTCGATTCTCCAGGTCCCATGTTTAGCCAGACCCAAAAAGTGATGCAAGGGTGCAATGCCGCACTTGCTCACAATGGGGCACGTGTGTGTGTGTGTGTGTGTGTGTGTGTGTGTGTGTCAAAAAAAAAAACTCTTAACAATGCATATCCCCTTTAACCTATCCTGGTCTCACTCGCCATTGGAGAATCCCATTGGAGAATCTGTTTTTCTTTTTCAGAAAGCAGCAAGACCAAAATCTATCAATAAGACAAGACTAAATAGCTGACTCCCTGTCAGCAAATGACCCACCACTCGCACAGCAGTTAGAGCCCAGGTGAGACCATAGAGGAACTGGCAAGATGAGCAAGAATGCTGCTTCTGTGACAAGCCTAACAGCCTGTGCTAGGGTGTTGGAAACAGACACTGAGGATATAAAAGCACACCAAAGCAGAAGTCCAGAAGCTGATGAGAGAGCAACACTAAAGCAGACTTAAAGCACACCCAACCAAGTCTCAGGGAATTTTGCAGAAGAGGGGGTGGAAAGAATGTAAGAGCCACAGGGTGAGAGGGAATATCCAGAGGCATTGCCCCCCTCCCATAATGACTCTTACAACACATAACTTACAACTCCATGGTGAATACCAGCAATACCACTAAGGAGGGCCCTCAGCAGAATGGGGGCAGGAAAGAGGGAAATGATGGTATCAACACATGATGTGTCCATATAAAGTTTCTACTTAAGAAAAAAAAGGGGCTGGAGAGATGGCTTAGTGGTTAAGGTGCCTGCCTCCTAAGCCTAAAGAATGCTGGTTCCATTCTCCAGCGGTTCCAATCTCCAGGTCCCACGTTTAGCCAGATGCAGTGATGCAAGGGTGCAATGCCGCACTTGACCACAAGGGGGCGCACGCATCTGGATTTCGTTCGCAGCAGCTGAGAGGCTGCTGGCGTGCCCATCTCTGTCTGTCTTCCTCTCCCTCTCTCTGTCTCTCTCCAAAAAAAAAAGAAGAAGAAGGGGGGGGCTGGAGAGATGGCTTAGCAATTAAGGTATTTGCCTGCAAAGCCAAAGGACCCAGGTTTGATTCTCCAGTACCCATGTAAAGCCAGATGCACAAGGTGGCACATGCATCGGGAGTTTGTTTGCAGTGGCTAAAGACCCTGGTGTGCCCATTCTCTACCCCTCTCTCTTGCTCACTCTCTCTCTCTCCCCCCTTCCTGCCTCTCTGTCTCAAATAAATAAATAGATAAAATTTTTGAAGAAGAAATAAGACAAATATTTAAAAGTTCAAAACATCTGGAGATTAAAGGGAAAGATGCCTGAAGTAAAAACTAGGTTGGGGGGCTTTAGAGGTGGCTTAGCGGTTAAGGCACTTTCCTGCAAAGCCTAACGACCTGAGTTCAATTCCCCAGTACCCACATAAAGCCAAATGTACAAAGTGGCACATGCATCTGGAGTTTGTTTGCAGCAGCTAAAGGCCCTGGTATGCCCATTCTCTCCCCCCGCCTGAAAACAAATAAATAAAAATATTTTAAAAGGGTAGAGAAGATGGCTTAGTGGTTAAGGTACTTGCCTGTAAAGCCAAAGGACCCAGGTTTGATTCCCCAGTACCCACATAAAGCCAGATGCATAAGGGGTCTCATGCATCTGGAGTTCGTTTGCAGTGGCTAGAGGCCCTGATGTGCCCATTCTCTCTCTACCTACCTCCTTCTCTGTCTCTCTCTCTCTCTCTCTCTCTCTCTCAAATAAATAAATAAAATATTTACATATACATATATATTTTGTTAGATGCACAGGCTTAGACTGACAGCAGATTAGATACTGCAGGACAAAAAGTTACTGAACTTGAGGATACATCAATAGAAAGCAAAATAAGTCTAGAGAAAGAAGTGAAACAAAAATGAACAGAGACAAACAGTGAAGCACAAAATAACTTCTTTAGCCAGCTCACTGATGTCTAGCCTTCACAGTGTTTGAAAGTGCTATGTGACCTGCAAGGGGATAATGATCACCAACAGCATGAACAAAGAGGAAATCTTGCAAGTTACAAAATCAACCAGCTGAGCAAGAAGTATACACCTGTACAATAGAAGCTCACAGGTTATGGGGGTAATCAACTCCTCTCTGATTGGATATGAGACCAGCTCAGTGGGAGCAAATTCATGCCAGGCACTGAGAACCAAGTCAGAATTCTATGGATAGGAACGTCATAGACTGTAGAGGGAACCTCCCACTGTTCTTTGGCTTAGAAGAGAGGGTATGTCCATCAAAAAGTCTGAAAGGGGGCTGGAGAGATGGCTTAGCGGTTAAGGCGCCTGCCTGATAAGCCTAAGAACACTGGTTCCAATCTCCAGCGGTTCCAATCTCCAGGTCCCACGTTTAGCCAGATGCAAAGAGACGCAAGGGCGCAATGCCGCACTTGCCCACAAGGGGGCGCACACATCTGGATTTCGTTCACAGCAGCTGAGAGACTGCTGGCGCGCCCATCTCTGTCTCCCTCTCCCTCTCTCTCTGTCTCTCTCTGTGTCTCTCTCCAAAAATAAATAAAATAATAAAAAAATATTTTAAAAAAAAAGTCTGAAAGGGAGCCGGGCATGGTGGCGCACACCTTTAATCCCAGCACTACAGAGGCAGAGGTAGGAGGATCACTGTGAGTATGAGACCACCCTGAGACTACACAGAATTCCAGGTCAGCCTGGACTACAGTGAGACCCTACCTCAAAAAAAAAAGTCTGAAAGGGGCTGGAGAGATGGCATAGTGATTAAGGCGCTTACCTGCGAAGCCTACAGACTCATGTTCAACCCTCCAGACACACAGTGATGCAAGTGCACAAGGTCACACATGCACACAAGGGGGAGCATGCATCTGGAGTTTGATTGTAGTGGCTAGAGGCCCTGGCATGCCAATCCTCCCTCTCTTGTTCTCTCTTGCTCTCTCACATTAAAAAAAAAAAAAAAAAAAAAAAAAAAAAAAAAAAAAGGCCAGTCTGTTGGGCTTGCCCAAAAAAACAGTCTGAAAGCACCATGTTTACCCACTTTGATCCATGCTACTCATTCTTCATTGGTTGAAGAATCCAGTGTGGTTGGTTGGTTGTTTGTTTGTTTGTTTGTTTGTTTGTTTACAAGTGACAATGAATACAAGGAAGAACCAAGATCCACAATACAACAAGAAAAGATAGCCAACTGCCTTGTTTGAGATGAGTCATCTCTATCACATCTACCAGGACCCAAGAGACACTACAGAGGAAGTGGCGATTTAAACTCAAGTATTGCTCTCACTGCTATCCAGACAAGCTCCTTCAGGAAGATGGTGGTAGACAATGAGGAGACCTAAAACTCATCAAAGCAGAAATTCAGAAGATGAAGACAGATTAACATGCCTGCCAAGGCTCAGGGAACATTGTGAAAGAGGGGGTGGAAAGACTGTAAGAGCCAAAAGGTTTATTCTGAGACACTGTTCTCTCAACCACCACCACTACTGAGACTGACTGGTGCATTCATGACCCCACAGTGAATACCAACAACCTCACTGAGGAGGGCACTTAGTGGAATGGGGCAGGAGAGAAGGGATATAAGAGTATATACAGCCTGCTGGAAATATAACCAATATGCAATTGTAAAGTTCACAGTAATTAAAATAATTATTCAAGGGGGCTGGAGAAATGGCTTAGCAGTTAAGGAATTTGCCTGCGAAGGCAAAGGATCCTGGTTAAATTCTCCGGGGCACATGCATCTGGCGTTCGTTTGCAATAGCTAGAGGCCCTGGCATGCCCATTCTCTCTCTCCGTCTGTCTGTCTGTCTCTCTCTCTCTCTCTCTACAAATTAATTAATTAATTTGAAAAAATAATTATTCAAAAAAGCTTCTTCAAGCAATTTAGAATGTTGTAATCAAAATATATTAGGGAGCAGAATAGGAAAACAAAAAATATGAAATCTGGAAATACTCACCATTATATTGAGGGTGGCAATAAGAACAAAAATACTTGAAAAATTATAGCTAAATATTTTCCAAATTTAATGAAAACTATTAAACCACAAACCAAGAAATTCAATGACACCAATCACAAGAAACATAAAGAAAACCACACTAAAACACACCATAATCAATGGTAAACATTGATTAAAACATCTTAAAATTAGCCAAAAGAAAAAGTCACATTAAGTACAGGGAAACAAATATATGTTGAAAGGTTTCTTGTTAGAAACAGATAAGACATAAAACAAGCAGGTCAATAAAGTAGCAGCCACAACATCAGTGGAAAAGTGAAAAAGTGGTTAATAGCAGCAGCCACAACATCAGCAACTTAGAAATCCCAGGTCCAAGAACTACAACACTAGCTGCTATCAAGAACTGGGTAATCCTGACACCCTGGGCTTAGGAGCTGTTAACAGTAACTGCTATCAGGAACTGGAGAGTCCCAACACCTGGACCTGGAACATGAACATTAACCACTGCCAAGGGCTGGGGAATCCTGACTTCCGAGGCCTACTCAAGAGCTATACTACTTATCACACAGGGTTAAGTGTGCCATACCCAAGACCTACATGAGTGCTATAATACCAAAGGGTGCCACCTGCCACTGCTCCAAGCTGTCTGCTGCGACCACTCACTTCTGTCAAAAGCTAAGGATTATGAAAGCTGCTGAGGGACATTACTAGAAGAGGTTCACCTTGTCTACCTGCAGAGGAAATTACCCCAGCCAGCAAAATGAAAACAATAATATTTGAAAATCAGGACAATTCACCAGATTAACACGTAAAAACTGTATGATCAGAAGCCAGGCATGATGGCACACACCTTTAAACCCAGCACTCAGGAGGCAGAGAAAGGAGGATCATTGTGAGTTCAAGGCCACCCTGAGACTACATAGTGAATTTCAGGTCAGCCTGGCCAGAGTAAGACCCTACCTCTAAAAACAAAAACAAAAAAATTAATAGTAATAATAATAATATATGATAAGCTCAGTAGATTCAAAAATGTATATGACAAAATTCACTATTCATTCCTGATTTTAAAACTCTCAGAAGGTGCTATGGGCATAGTTCAGCATTAGGGTACTTGCCTAGCAATGTACAAGGTTCAAGATTTAGTCCTAAGCACAAGGAGGGGAAAAAAAAAAAAACTTTCAGCAAACTAGGAATGAAAAGAAACTTCCTATTTTAAAAAAAATGCATACATACAAAATACACACACACACACACACACACAGGAAAAAACCTACATGTAGCAAAGTATATTGGAACATGCCTAGAATCCCTACTCAGGAGGCTAAGGCAGGAGGGTTTTGAGTTTAAGGCCAGGCTCAACAACATAGCAAAAGCCCATCTAAAAAATAAAATTAGGACTACAAAAAATATATAGCTGTTATCATACAAAATATAATGGTATGACTGGCTACGATTACAAATAAAACTACGCCTCCCAAGGTTGATAGAGGTCTCCCTCTGAGCCATTATTGGTGATATCAAGGGGGTAGAGACTTGCAAGTATTCTAAGTAATTTCTTACTATGATTAGAAATAAAACCAGCATGTGTTCTCACCACATTTATTCAACATTGTACTGAGAATGGTAGCCAGTATAATTAGTTACAGAAATTAAAAGATTAGAGTTGAAGAAGTAAAACAATACATTCAGAGATGACATAACTTTATGTAGGAAATCCTAAAGAATTTATAAAATTTAAAAGCTAGTAAAATTACTGGGCATGGTGGCACACACCTTTAGTCGCAGCACTTAGAAGGCAGAGTAGGAGGATCAACGTGAGTATGAGGGCCACCCTGAGAGTACAAAGTGAATTCCAGGTCAGCCTGGGATACAATGAGACCCTACCTCAAAAAACAAAAAAAAGAAAAAGAAAGAAAGCTAGTAAAATCAATTGAGTTTAGCCAGAGATCAATGTACAAAAACCAATCATATTTCTATGTGCTAGCAAAAATTAATCAGAAATATAAATGGAAAATATGACATTTTAATAACACCAAATATAGGAACTGCTTAGGGATAACTATGTCAAAAAAGTTCACAAGTCCACTAAAAACTACAAAATAGGGCTGGGGAGATGGCACAACATTTAAGAGCACTTGCCCCTTAAGCATGAAGGCCTCTAGGGCAAGAAATTGTCAAGAACCCAGGTTTTAAAACAAGAAAAGCTGGACAAGGCTATGCACATCTATAACCAGTCTGTGGGGACAGAGACTTGAGAAACACTGGAGCTCGCTGACTGACAGCAGCTCCAGGTTGAGGGAGAGACCCCATCTCTAGCACAAGATATTAAAAGTAGCTCAAAGTGAAAGATGGCTTAGTGGTTAAGGCACTTGCCTGCAAAGTCTAAGGACCCATGTTTGACTCCCCAGATCCCACATAAGGCAGATGCACAAGGTGATGCATGCACAGGGTCACACATGCGCACAAGGTGACACATGCATCTGGAGTTTGACTGCAGTGGCTGAAGGCCCTGGCATTCCAATTCATTCTCTTCTCCCCCCCCCATTTAAAAAAAAGGCCAGTCTAGGGCTGGAGAGATGGCTTAGAGGTTAAGACACTTGCCTGCAAAGCCTAAGAACTCATGTTTGAATCTCCAGGTCCCACATAGTCAGACACACAGTAACACAAGCCTGCAATGTCACATATGCACCACAAAGGGGCACACGTGTCTGAACTTCATTCACAGTAGCTGAATGCCTTGGAATACCCATTTTCTCTCTCCCTCTCAAAAAAAATAAAAATAGGGGCTGGAGAGATGGCTTAGCAATTAAGGCGTATGCCTGCAAAGCCTAAGGACCCCAGTTCGATTTTCCAGGTCCCACATAAGCCAGATGCACATGGTGGCACATGCTTCTGGAGTTTGTTTGCAGTGGCTAGAGGCCCTGGCATGTCCATTCTCACTCTCTTTCTCTCTCACTCCCTCTCTCTGTCTCTAATAATAATAAATAAATAAAAATAAAATCTTGTTATAAAAATAAAAGGTCAGTCTATTAGGTTTGACTCAAAAAGAAAAAAATAGAAAAAGAAAACATGCAATCTGATTAAACGTGGTAAGAGAAGACAAAGCAGTACAGCATTTGTCATTCCCAACACTCAGGAGACTAAGGCAGGAGGATCATGAATTAAGAATAAGCTGGGATGCAGTGTTTTTCAGGCCAGCATGTGCTACAGTAGTGAGACCCTGACAAAACAAAGGGCAGGCAATCTGAACAGAACACCTCCTCAAAGTAGACACATGGAGAGTGAGTAAATGCAGAAAAAGATGCCCAGAATCACTCATCATTATAAGGGACAAAGCAAGTTAAAACCAAACTGAAGCTAGGCATAGTGGCACACACCTTTAATCCCAGCACTTGGGAGGCAGTGGTAGGAGGATCACCATGACTTAAAGGCCACCCTGAGACTACATAGGGAATTCCAGGTCAGCCTGAGCTAGAGTGAAACCCTACCTTGAAAAACCACAAAAAAAAAAAAAAAAAAAAAAAAAACTAAAAGGCACAATGTACTTATTAGCATATCAAAAATTTTAAACACTGATCAAGAAGTGTACCAGGATGCAGAGGAATGAGATTTCACATGTATTGGTGGTGGGAGTATAAAACAATATAGTCTTTTTGAAAAACTTTGTCAGCTTTTTATAAAAGTTAAGCATAAAAGCTGGAGAGATGGCTTAGTGGTTAAGGCACTTGCCTGCAAAGCCTAAGGACATAGGTTCAATTCCCCAGAACTCATATAGACCAGATGCACATGGTAGCATCTGCATCTAGAATTCGTTTGCAGTTGCCAGAGGTCCTAGCATGCCCATTCTCTCTCTCTTTTCTCTCGCTTTAATAAATAAATAAAAATAAAATATTTTTTAAAAGTTAAATATGCATCTAGAACATGAGCTAGCCATTCTATTCTTAGATGTTTGACCAAGAGAAAAAAAAATATATCCACACAAATATTTGTACATGGAAGCTAGGGAGATGGCTCAGCATGAGGACCTAAATTCAGATCCCCAGCACCTACAAAAAAGCCCAGCACACACCTATAATCCCAGTACTAGGGGAATGGAGACAGTGAGACTTGCTGGCCAGTTAGTCTAGCCAAATTGGTGAGTTCCAGGTTTAATAAGAGATCCTGCCTCAAAAAATAAGGTGGAGGGCTGGAGAGATGGTTCAGCAGTTAAGGCGCTTGCCTGGAAAGCCTAATGACCCGGGGTTTGATTCTCCAGTACCCATGTAAAGCCAGATGCAAAGTGGCTCATGCATCTAGAGTTTGTTTGCAGTGGCTGGAGGCCCTGGCATGCCCATTCTATCGATCTGTCTCTCTTCTATCTCTATCTCTCTCTCTCTCTGCTTGCAAATAAATAAGTTGGAGAGCAACTGAACACCACATCAGATGTCAACCTCTGGCATCTACATGCACACTCACATACTTATCAGCCAGTATGTTGGCTGTAATCCCAGCACTAGAGAGGCTAAGGCAAAGGAGGGGAGACATCAAACAGCACTCTGAACATGTGTAGTTTACATATGTCAATAAATATGCTTTTTAAAAAATGGTCTTAGCCGGGCGTGGTGGTGCACGCCTTTAATCCCAGCACTCGGGAGGCAGAGGTAGGAGGATCACCGTGAGATCAAGGCCACCCTGAGACTACATAGTTAATTCCAGGTCAGCCTGGGCCAGAGTGAGACCCTACCTCGAAAAACCAAAAAAAAAAAAAAAAAAAAAAAAAAAGATCTTAAGGTTAGGTTTGCAGCACTAGAGGCCTTGGCATGCATATTCATTTCCCCCCTTCCCTCCCTCCCTCCCTCCCTCTCTCTCTCTCTCTCTCTCTCTCTCTCTCTCTCTCTCTCTCTCTCTCTCTCTCTGGTAGATCACTTCCCTAACACATGTAAGGTCCTGGATTCAATAAAAACAAGAATTTTTAAATGTGGTCATGGATTGGGGAGATGGCTCAATGTGATAAGGAACTTGCTGCACAACTGTGAGTTTCTGAGTTCAGATCCCCAGACCCACATAAAAACTGGTAACTGTGACTTCTGTAATCCCAGGACACCTACACCAAGAAAGGTGGCAGAGACAAGAGAATTTCCCAGAAGTTCACAAGTGAAATGGAGAGAGAGTGTGCTTCAAAATGAGAAAGGTGAGGACCAACCTGAAAGTTGTCCTCTGACCTCCACACATGCTTCATGACACAAACGGGCCTGCATACATACACATACGTACACACAAGCACACATGCATATAAACACATAAACTAAATTTTAAAAATCTTAAATGCAGGGATGGGATACCTACCAGTCAGTTGTTGGCCAGGGAGGTCATAGATACCCCCAAAACATTATAGGCCATTGCCAAGGCCCTTGGTTTCCCACCAGGAATAGATGGTAATACCCTATTGCTGAAGATGCCACATACTTGGGCTTCAAGGTCACTGAGAAATCCTGTTCGAGGAACTGAGCTGAAAGCCTCCTCCATGTGGACCAGCTGACAGAAAGCTGGAATAAGCTACACTGCCTGAAGTTCAATGGGAGAGAGAAATCACCAGTGAAGATACTCAACAGTGAACACTGAAAACCTTAAATTTGGCCAGCCAGGCCAAATGAGCCAACAGGTACAATAGTGGCATGTCTGTTATGGGGAAAACCAACCACTCTCTAATTGGACTGGAGGCCCACTCCATGGGAGGGAAATACATCCTGATACTGAAAACCTACGACAGGGGTAGTCACGAGCCCTAGGGGTGTAATGTCTGCTGGCATCTGGCTAAATGTATATACTATGTTCAAACTGCCCAGTAAGCACTTCTCTTAATGTCCACACCTATATATTAATGCTATTCTCACTTTTGTTTAGAGAAGCTTCTCTTTTCAGATGGTGACAACCTTGGAATGACTCAGAAGGCACCATGATGATGAGAAGAAGGGACAGAGGAGTGCTCAGCACTGGAACATCTCAAACCCACCTTCCAAAGCTCAGGGTACAATGCAGAAGAGGGGGGAGGAAAGAATGTAAAGGCCAAAGGAAGAATAGGACTTCTTACAACATGCTCCTCCAGACACAAAATAGCCTGGATATCCATGACCCCACAGTGCCTGACACTACCTACACAAGACCATCATAATAGGAGGAAAAGATCATGACATCAAACTGAAAAAAGAGACTGATTGAGAGGGGGAGGAGATATGATGGAGAGTGAAGTTTCAAAGGGGAAAGTAGGGGGAGGAAGGGAAGTACCATGGGATATTGTCTACAATTAAAGAAGTTGTCAATTAAAAAACTTTTTTAAATCTTAAATGTAGTCATGACCCAGGCATAATGGCCCATACTTGTAATTTCAGCACTAGGGAGGGTGTAGTAGAGAGATTACAGACAGTTCAAGGCCAGCCTGAGTTATATAATGAGCTCCATGCCAGCCTGAACTACCTTTCTCAAAAACAAAAGGCGGGGCTGGAGAAATGGCTAAGCAGTTAAGACAATTGCCTGCAAAGCCTAACAAACTGGGTTCAATTCCCCAGTACCCATGTAAAGCCAGATGCAGAGTGGCACATGCATCTGGACTTCATTTGCTGTGGCTAGAGTGCCTGCAATATCCATATTCATCCATTCTCTTTCTCCCTCCATCTCTCTCCTTGCAAATACATAAATTATTTTAAAAAGCAAAGCAGGGCTGAAAAGATGGCTTAGTGGTTTAGGTGCTTGTCTGCGAAGCCTAAGGACCCAGGTTCAATTCCCCCATACCCACATAAGCCAGATGCATAAGGTGGCACATGTGTCTGGAGTTCATTTGCAGTGGCTACAGGCCCTGGCACACCCATTCATATTCTCTCTCTCTCCCTCCCTCTCTCTCTCTCTCTCTCTCTCTCTGCCTCTTTCTCTCAAATAAATAAAATATTTTCAAAAAGTGTTTTCCAGGGCTGGAGAGATGGCTTAGCAGTTAAGGCACATGACTGCAAAGCCTAAGGACTCAGGTTCGATTCTCCAGGTCCCACGTAAACCTTATGCACATGGTGGCACATGCATCTGGAGCTTATTTGCTGTGGCTAGAAGACCTGGCATGCCCATTCTCACTCTCTGTCTCTCTCCCTCTGTCTCTAATAAATAAATAAATAATAAAATCCTTTTTTTTTAAGTGTTTTTCAAATAAATACAAATTTTAAAATACAAAAAAAAAAAAAGAACAGAATACTTTGAGCCAGGCGTGGTAGCAAATGCCTTTAATCCCAGCATTCGGGAAGCAGAGGTAGGAGGATCACTATGAGTTCAAGGCCACCTTGAGACTACAAGTGAATTTCAGGTCAGCTGAGCTAGAGTGAGACCCTACCTGGGGGAAAAAAAAAGTTTTTAAAAAATAAATAAAAAGCAAAAACAAAAAATTTGGGATAGAGAGATGGCTTAGCACTTAAAACACTTGCCTGCAAAGTCTAAGGACCCATGTTTGACTCTCCAGATCCTATGTTATCCAGACACACAAAGTGAGGCAAGCAGGCAGGGTCACACATGAGCAGGAGTTGGCACAGGTGTCTAGAGTTCGACTGCAGTGGCTGGAGGCCCTGGCGTGCCAATTCTCTCTCTCTCTTTCACTCCCTCTCTGTCATTAAAAAAAAAAAGGTCTTACATGATAATAACCCTTCAACAGCACAAATAAAGCCCTAATTCATTTGTTTAAAAAAATAGTCCCTGGGCTGAAGAAAATACTTAATGGTTAATGCACTTGCCTGCAAAGCCTAAGCACCCTGGTTTGAGTCCCGAGTACCCACATAAGCCAGATGCACAAGGTGGTGCATGCGTTGAGTTTGTTTTCGGTGGCTGGAGGTCCTAGCATGCCCATTCTCTGTATCTACCTTTCTCTTTCTCTCTCTCCTATAAATAAATAAAATATTTTTAATAGGGGCTGGGGCTGGAGAGATGGCTTAGCAGTTAAGGTGCTTGCCTGTGAAGCCTAAGGACCCATGTTCTACACTCCAGATCCCACATAAGCCAGATGCACAAAGGTAAGGCAAGAACAAGGTCACACATGCCCACTAGGTGGTGCAAGCATATGGAGTTTGAATGCAGTGGCTAAGGCCCTAGAGCCAATTCATAGTCATTCTCTCTCTCTCTCTCTCTCTCTCTAAAAAAAAAAAAAAAAAAAAAAAAAAAGAGCCGGGTGTGGTGGTGCACACCTTTAATCCCAGCACGTGGGAGGCAGAAATAGGAGGATCACCATAAGTTTGAGGCCACCCTGAGACTACATAGTGAATTCCAAGTCATCCTGAGCTAAGAGTGAGATCTTACCTTGAAAAACCAAAAATAAATAAATAAATAGGGGCTGGAGAGGTGGCTTAGAGGTTAAGGCACTTGCCTGAGAAGTCCAAGAATTCGTGTTCAACTCTCCAGGTCCCACATAAGCCAGACACACAGTGATGCAAGTGCACAAGGTAGCATAAGCACACAAGGTGGTGCACACATCTGGAGTTCGATTTCAGTGGCTGGAGGCCCTAATGCGCCAATTATCTCTCAGTCTCATTCCCTCTCTTGCTCTCCCACATAAAAAAGAAAGGCAAGCCGGGCGTGGTGGCTCACGCCTTTAATCCCAGCACTCAGGAGGCAGAGGTAGGAGGATTGCTGTGAGTTCGAGGCCACCCTGAGACTACATAGTGAATTCCAGGTCAGCCTGAACTAGAGTGAGACCCTGCCTCAAAAAAAAAAAAAAAAAAAAAAAAAAAAAAAAAAAAGAAAGGCAGTCTGTTGGGCTTGCCTCAAAAAATTAATTTATTTAAAAGTTCCTGGGCTGAAGAGATGGCTTAGCAGTTAATGCATTTGCCCACAAAGCCAAAGAATCCCAGTTCGACTCTCCAGGACCCACGTAAGCCAGATGCACAAGGTGGTGCATGCATCTGGAGTTCATTTGCAGTGGCTGGAAGCCCTGGTGAGCCCATTCTCTCTCTCTGTCTCTTTCCTGCTCTCAAATAAATAATACAATAAATAAAATATATATTTTTTAAAGTCCCTGTAGAATATTGTGGAGGAGGGGGTGGAAAGATTATAAGAGCCACAGTGTGAATAGGATTACCCTGAGGCATGGTCCTCTCCCCTACTGTTATCCCAGAGGGACTGACTGATGCCAGTGGATACCATAACCCCATTGCAGAGCACCCCCAGGGTAATAGGAGCAAGGGCAAGGGAATAAAAAAGTATAACCTGTTATATATGTAATTTAATTAATTTTAAAAAAATAGTCCCTCTCAATGTGTATTTCAGTCACAAATTCTATAAGGTCTCCTTGCTTTCAAACTATTATGAGACTAAGTTGGGCTAGGGACATAGCCCAGAACTGCAGAAGAACTAAATATAAATTCTATTAATATAAGCAAAGATCAAAAATCCACAAGGTCAAGCCGGGCGTGGTGGCGCACGCCTTTAATCCCAGCACTCGGGAGGCAGAGGTAGGAGGATCGCCGAGAGTTCGAGGCCACCCTGAGACTACATAGTTAATTCCAGGTCAGCCTGGACCAGAGTGAGACCCTACCTCACAAAACCAAAAAAAAAAAAAAAAAAAAATCCACAAGGTCCAATTTTTCACATAAGGACACTTAGTCAGTGAAAGACAATCATGAACCAATATTTCCTGAGCTTCTACTTTGATTTGAATAAGTGTCTTCCAAAGGTCCATGTGTTCAGGATTGGTCCCCAGCCATGGCACTATTAGGAAGTGATGGAACTTTCAGGAACTGTAGCCTACTAGGTCGCTAGGACGTGAAGGACACACCCTCAAAGGAGACATTAGAACCCTGACCCCTTCCTCCTCCTCTTTCATTCCCAGCCCTGAAGCAAGCAGTTCTGCTCAGCCATATGTCCCACCATCATGAGCTGCCACAGACTAAAAGCAATGGGGCCAACTGATGATGGATTGAAACTTCTAAAGCTGTAAGTAAAACTAAAACTTTTCTCTTTGTTAAGTGATTGCCTCCAGTATTTGCTATAGTAACAGAAAGTAGACTAACATAGCACCCAATGTGCCTTACCATAATGCTACAGGAAAACAAATCAATGTCTGTGCTACGGCCTAACTAAAGAATAAACACTAGCACGTGCTGCTGGAGCAGTGCCGCAGCTTCCTCACCAGAGAGCAGTATCAAGCCCTGAAGCCCGACCTGGGGGATAAAGTGGTCAGTGTGTACTAAGCTCCAGGCTTTTTCCTAGACTTGGAACCCATCCCTGGGGCCTTGGAAGCTTTGCGGAAAATGAATGACATGGAAGACACTGAGGTCTTCATCTGCACCAGCCCTCTGCTGAAGTACAACCACTGTGTGAGCAAGAAGGCCTAGAAGAGACCCCAACCTGGGAGCATATCTTGTTCACCTGCTGCCACAATCAGCACCTGGCCCTGTCCCCCACAAGAAGATGTCTACTCTCCTGCAGTGACAACTGGAGAGAGATCATAGACAGCAAGGGGAAAACTGCATGGCAGGAATAACCAAAACCTGTGCTGAAGGAAGGGAAGGTGGACCAACAGGGGACCTGCAGGGCCAGGTGACTCCTCTCCTGGTATGAAGCATGGAGCTGCTGTAAATGCCACTTGTACAGGCCCATCCACCTGGCGCCTCCGAGATGGCTGTGCCCAAAGTGCATAGCTGGCACAGAAATATAAAAGGAAAATCAGTCCAGAGGCTTTTAATTAAAACAAAACTTTGGGGGGGGGAGAATAAAACTAAATTATCAGTAAGTAGACCACAAGAGAAAAGATATCCACCCAGGAAGTAGAAGATCAGAGCCCTAGTTACAGCACTCCCTGATATACCACATATCTCTAGTAGAACTTCAATAGTATTTTTTTGTTTATTTTTTATTTATTTGAGAGCGACAGAGAGAGACAGAGACACAGAGAGAGAGAGAGAGAGAATGGGTGTGCCAGGGCCTCCAGCCATGCAAATGAACTCCAGATGCATGCACTCACTACCTTGTGCATCTGGCTCACGTGGGTCCTGGGGAATCGAGCCTTGAACCAGGGTCCTTAAGCTTCACAGGCAAGCGCTTAACCGCTAAGCCATCTCTCCAGGCCCCATCAATAGTATTCTTGTTTCATATAAAATAAGAGGATTGGCAGAGATGCTTTCTATAGCCTCTTCTACACTGACTCTATGAATACAAATTCAAAGGCAAGGGAGAACTGGTCTTTCAAGCACTGAGTGGACTGAATGGACTGATGGGAGCAGCAAGAATGTACCAAGTTAAGAGTATGAACATACTGTGTATGAGTCCATTTACAGGAAATACCTATATTAGCCAATATCAGGACAACACAAAGAATAGTGGCTGCCAAGAACATACAGGGAAGAAGAAATGAATTACTCTGAGAGCCACTGTGTGATAATAAAAATATAGTTTATACCACTTAACTGATTCAGTGAACTGATTCCTTGAAATGAAACAGTAAGTCTTGCATTATTTGTTAATTTTACTTTATACATATTGTAAAAGGTAATACTCTTTTATCCCTTCATCCCTGCTGCTATTTCCCTGGGACCCTCCTCAGAGGGGTTATGGTATTCACTGTGGGGTCATACAGGCCTCAGGCAGTTCTTGTGGGGTAGTGGAGGAACAATGCCTCAGGGTATTCCTATCCACTCTGTGACTCCTATAATCTTTCCCCTCCCTCTTCCTTGAGCCATGGCAGGCCTGTTGTCAGTCTGATTTAGTGCTGAGTTAGTTCTCTGTAGCCTTTGGATTTCTTTGATGGGTTTTGACTGATCACCATGTCTGACACAGTCACCTTGGAGCTGGTTGCCAGGAAAGCAGTAAGAGCAGTTTTCATGTTGCTGCACATTATGTTTTTATTTTTTACTACAGTTTTTTAAAGACAAAAAGAAAAAGTCACAGATATTGGTACCCTAATAGTAGTACCAACTAAAAATATACTTAAATCACGAGGTGGGAAGACAGTTCAAAGTGCTTGTCTTCTTGCCTTGCAAGCATGAAGACCTGAGTTCCATTCCTAGATCTCACATTTAAAAAAAAAAAAAAAGGCTGGAGAGATGGCTTAGCAGTTAAGGCACCTGCCTGAGAAGCCTAAGAACACTCCAGGTCCCACGATTAGCCAGACACAAAAGTGACGCAAGCATGCAATGTCACATATGTGCACAAGGGGGCGCACACATCTGGAGTTCATTCACGTGGCTGAGAGGACCTGGCACGCCCATTCTCTGTCTCTCTGTCCCTATTAAAAAAAAAAAAAAAAGCTGATGTCACATGCTTGTTATCCTAGTACTGAAGAAGCTGAGACAGGCAGATCCCAAGGTTCACTGGCCAGCCAGTCAAGTCTAATTAGTGAGTTCTAAGCAGTGAGAGACCCTGTCTCAAAAAAGGTAGACAGCCGGGCGTGGTGGCACACACCTTTAATCCCAGCACTCTGGAGGCAGAGGTAGGAGGATCGCTGTGAGTTTAAGGCCACCCTGAGACTACATACTGAATTCCAGGTCAGCCTGGGCTACAGTGAAACCCTACCTCGAAAAAAAAAAAAGTAGACAATGCCTATGGGAAAACATGCACGCTTGTCTTCTGGCTTCACACCTATGTGCACACATTTCATACAAAGAAACAGGCACACACACATATACATACACACGAAAAAACTTTAAATTGCACACCAACTAAATCCTAATGACCAATCTTAATTCTCAAAAGTCCTTTTCTCCCAATTGAAAACAAAATGAATGCATGTAGCTAGTGGGGCATGGAGGCTTCTCCAACTATAATAGAGCATGTTGAGGAAATAAGAAAGGAGAAGACAAACAAATGCTAAACAGTGGTAGAAATACAAAGCAGGCTATTCAAACACAATCTCACTGTGTCATCCCCAAGTCCCTAAGTAAAACCCATATAGAGGCTTCTGTATTCAGAAAACAAAGAAAAACTCAACCTGCCTACAAGGCTCTACATCATCAGGCCCCACCCACAGCTCCCACCAAAATCTTCCACATGCCTCCAGCACCACATATAGAGCTATACCTTCCATCCCTGATCCTCCATGGACCCTGCCATCACATCCTATGAGCTCTGCCCCTGCTAACGTCTATGACTACAGTACTTCCTTGCCTGTGCATTTTTAATACCTCAGTTCAAAAGTCACGTCTGTGATTTTCCCAACACTTAACCACAGCCACATAATATCTGTGTGATTCTTTATCATCTGCTGAAAACAAGGACCTTGTCTGTACTCACTCTCCTGAACTCTCCTGAACTCGAAGACCAAGCATAGTGCTTTATACCAAGTGGGCACTCAGATATTTGTTGGATAACTGAATACAAAATCATGGGCTGGAGAGATGGCTTAGCCGTTAAAGTGCTTGCCTACGAAGCCTAAGGATCCAGGTTCAATTCCCCAGTACCCACATAAGCCATATGCACAAGCTGGCACATGAGTCAGGAGATCGTTTGCAGTGGCTGGAGACCCTGACAGGCCCATTCTCTCTCTATCTGCCTCTTTCTCTCTCCCTCTCTCTCTCCTCTCTCAAAATAAGTAAATCAATAAAATATGAAAAAAATGAATACAAACTCTATAAGCAACAAAATATAAGAGTGTGTATATCTTCATAAATGTATCTTTGGTGAATATACAATGCCAATTGGCCTAAAATCCTTATCTGAATTGCTATAGTCCTTCTATATCTCAAGGCAAATGCAGAGCATCAAAGCCTGATAAGCCAGAGAGATGAGAGATAAAGCATGTAGTAATTGGTTGCTGAGAAACTGTTGTCTTTGCTATTTCCTAACACCTGGTGCTGTATAGGAAGCATTAGAGAAATATCAATCAAGTTAATAGTAAAACTGCACAAGACTTGCTAAATATATATGAAACAACAACTACTTAATTGTTGTGTTTGTATTAAGACCCACCCTCTGCAGAAGCAAAAAAATCTCTAAGGGGCAAAATAGCCTGCTAGTAGCCTGATTATTTTAGATCTAAAAAAAAAAAATTTAAAAAAACAGGTTTATACCAAGAGTGTTTGAAATACACTGGAAATCAAGTTACCTCAGAGGTTTAAATAAGAACTTCAAAATGCCACATGGAACTATTTATTTGCTAAACCTTAAGAATATATGGAAAGTTACTTAGTTCCTCCAATCCCCTCCAATACAAAAACAAATTGTGTACATACTTTGAAGACAAATTAAGTCTCATTTCATCCCTAAATATATTGCTGAAAATCCCAATCCATACTGACTTCGCCATCCTCTTCCCTACAGTATAGCACTTACTACTAATCAGTTTGTTTTTAAATAAATATTATTTTCCTAATGATGTAATGTGTGCAGTACCTCTTATTTCTTCTATATCCTTTCAAGAATATATAATATTAGAGGTCCTTAATACTTATTGAACTGAAATAAAATTCTACAGTTTTGAAATCTTGGCATATAAACTTTTATTTTTATATGTCATTCCCAAAACTGTTTATGTCTCTCTTTTCGTTCCCTTATCATTAGATTAAGTACAATCAGTCGTTGTCAAGAAAAAAATGTTTGAAAAGACCGTAATGAAACCCAATTCTTTGCTAATAAAAAATAAATTATGGGGGGGGGGGCTGGAGAGATGGCTTGGTGGTTAAGGCTCTTCCTAAGGACTAGAGTTCGATTCCCCAGTACCCACGTAAAGCCAGATGCACAGGGTGGTGCGTGCATCTGGAGTTCATTTGCAGTGGCTAGAGGCCCTGGCACACCTATTCTCTACCTACCTGTCTCTCAAATAAATACCTAAAATATTTTTTTCTGGAGGGGGAAGAGAGAATGCTTGAATACTCTTCCTCCTTCTCCTTTCTTTTTTTTTTTTAACTTGTTTATTTATTTATTTGAGAGAGAGTAAGACAGAGAGAGAAAGGGCACTCCAGGGCCTCCAGCCACTGCAAACGAACTCCAGATGCATGTGCCCCCTTGTGCATCTGGCTTAAGTGGGTCCTGGAGAATCGAACCAGGGTCCTTTGGCTTTGCAGGCAAACGCCTTAACCACTAAGCCATCTCTCCAGCCCCATACCTAAAAATATTTTTTAAAATAAATAAATATTTGTTTAAGAAGAGAATGTCCAAATAGGGGTTTTCTTACTACCACTTGTCCAAACGCAAGAGAGGTTTTCAATGTCAGTGCCTTTTCAAGCGTCGATGACATACTTAGATCTGCCCCAACTTGAAATCTTTTCTACACCCAGTCGGTCCCAGCAAACACACACACACACACACACACACACACACACAACCACCCCGCTGTGTTACTAGAAGACACCAAACCTGAGTTATACTGACCATACCTCACAACAACGGGAAAGCTAATTCCCCGGGAAAGAGTCGGTTCAAAGGGTACAATTAAGGGAGTCGCTGCGGTCAACGGCACGGACCGAGCGCCCGGCTCAGGGAGGCGCTCAGCCGCGGGCACATGTCCAGCCCGGGGCCGGGGCCGGGGCCGGGGCCGCCGCCGCGCACCGACGCTCCACACGCCTCCTCCGAACGCAGGCGCCGCGTCCCCAGGTGACCCGCGCTCCGGCGAGCGTCCTCACTTCGCGACAGGCTCCACTCGGGCCTCCCTAGTCGCGCACGAAACGCCGGACGCCAAGGGGCCGGGGCCGGCAGGGGCGAGGGGCGTGAGGTGGGCCAGGGCGACGACGCCCGGGGCCGGGGCAAGACGCTAGCGGCGGAGGACGCTCGTCCCAGGTCGCCGCCGCTGTAGGTGCCCGACGGAGCCCCGGGAGGCCAGAGCCGGGTCGGTCCCCCGGGATGGGAGAGGTGTGCGCAGGGGGAGGGGGCGAAGGGCCTCACCGTGGCTCCCAGGAGGCCGGCGCCGCCGCGGACCCGCAGTTGCTAAGGAGAATACTCTTCCGGGTCACCGGCGCGCGTTCTAGAGAGCAACGGTGGCCGGGTGGAGCCAAGAGTGGTGCGCGCGGGCCGAGGGAATCCGTGGGGCTTCGCTGCGGCCAGACTAAGGACTGTCACTGGGTCGTCGCACGTGGGCGGCTCGGGCTGACTCTGACCTCGTCTACTCCGACGGGCTCCGGCACCCGCCGAAGACGACTGTCACCCGTCTGACGCCGCCAGCCCGGCAGACCACTGCTCTCGGCTTCCCAGAGTCACACCTACTCCCTTCCAGTCTCCAAGTTTACCCATCCATCCTTCATTGGACGCCTGCTCAGAGCCGTGTGGGCACGTGGGGTAGAGAGGCGGGCAACACTGGCGCGGTCCTCGCCCTTGAATGTGCTGCTGGCTGGCAGCTGGGATGGACGAAGAAGCCCTAGCCTGCTGGAGAGAGGCCTTACCCTGGCGTGGGCTGGGCAGAGAGAGGGCTGTTGATGGAGACGCGGAGCAAGTGGAGAGGGCCGTGAGGGAGGTCAGGGAGTTAGCGCTGCCAGGTGTGGAGCTCACGAAGTGGGGTTGGTCCGTCCAGGGAGGTGATGGAACCGGGCATGACCATGCCATTGAAGCAAAGAAAAGGAGCCTCCAAAGAGGAGTCGGAGCAGGAAAGGAAAAGACCTTGATGAGGGGCTGGTCACCATTGTCAACTCTTGTGGAGATTGTGTCCGGTTGTGACCATAGAATCATCAAAATTCAGGAAGACAATGGCAACTTAGAAGATGCTTGATGTATATTAGCGGAACCCAGAGCCATATGTTACATATTGAATCAAGAAAAGAAACAGCCGGGCGTGGTGGCGCACGCCTTTAATCTCAGCACTCGGAGGCGGATCACCGTGAGTTCAAGGCCACCCTGAGACTACATAGTGAATTCCAGGTCAGCCTAGGCTAGAGTGAGACCCTACCTCGAAAAACCAAAAAAAGAAAAAATAAGAAAAGGAAACACACCACCAAAAGCTCCTGAATTTCTTAATGCTTGAAATCCCACCATAATGTAACCAATTTTCAGTATCTCCCTGCTGATAACCCAGTTCTTTGAAGACGGAAATGTTTTAGCCTTGCATATACATTTCTGCCCCCACCCTACACCCACACGCCTCAATCAGTGTGCTTAAGGAATAAATGAACTCTAGGTTTGGTTTTTTAATGATCTCTCTCTCTGTCTATCTCTGAGCCTTCCAGAACCCCCAGCCAAGCTATGATTCAGGCAGAACTTGCCTATTCAAACTGCAAAGGATGGAAGATGCCCCGTAGGAGTGGGAGGCTTTGGATGGCAGGGGTCCAGGGATTCAGTGGATGGGAACAGGGCCAATAGAGATAGGAATGGGAAAACCAAGAAGAAGAAGAAGAAAAGGAGGAGAAAGAGGATTGAAATCTAGACATGGAAAGTGAGGCTGAGAAAATAAAACACAGAAGCAGGAATAGGAGAACAAGGACAGAAGCAAAGGAAGGACAGCCAAGACAGCTAATGTATCCAGGATGTCATTTTGATTGAACATTTGGCAGAAAGCACCAGGTCAACTGGTGTGAAGGCTACTGGGCTGGGATGGATGTAGCCTGGTGCCCTGTGTGGAATAACTCTGGCTTTTTCATGTGTGCTTAAGGAAGACCCTAACACACTTTGGAGTGGGCCTGAGCTAAGAGGCTTGCCCCACAACCCTGCTCCTGCCCATAACTCCAGCATGTTCTTCTCATTAGAACAAATATGACAATAAGTTCTCTCAAGAATTAGAAATGTTGGGATAGAGAGATGGTTTAATGGTTAAGGCACTTACCTGTGAAGCCTAAGGACCCAGGTTCAATTCCCCAGTACCCAAGTAAGCCAGATGCATTAGGTGGCACATGCATCTCGAGTTCCTTTGCAGTGGTTGGAGGCCCTGGCATGCCCATTCCCTATCTATCTATATCTGCCTCTCTCTCTCAAATAAATAAATAAAATATATGAAAAGAATTAGAAGTGTTTTTCTCTGAGAGACTTTAAATCTGTCCACAGTGGATTTGACCAGTTGTCTGTGAATGTAAAAATGTATGACTGAGGGCTGGAGAAATGGCTTAGTGGCTAAGGCACTTGCTTGCAAAGCCAAAGTTTGATTCCCCAGGACCCACGAAAGCCAGATGCATAAGGTGACGCATGGATCTGGAGTTCATTTGCAGTGGCTGAAAGCCCCGGTGCGCCTATTGTCTCTCACACTCTGCCTCTTTCCCTCTCTCAAATAAATAAATAAAAATATTTTTAAAAAAATGTATGGCTGAAAGCCAAGCCAAGTGTGGTGGTGTACTCCTTTAATCCCAGCACTCGGGAGACAGAGGTAGGAGGATTGCCATGAGTTCAAGGCCATCCTGAGACTACATAGTAAATTCCAGGTCAGCCTGGGCTGGAGTGAGACCCTACCTCAAAAACACAAACAAAAAATAAGTATGGCTGAAAAACAAGAAACACTCTAAAGTATGATCAAAAGGGCTGTCTTAGGGCTGGAGAGATTGCTCAGTGGTTAAAGGTACTTACTTGTGAAGCCTGACAGTCTGGGTTCAATCCCCAGTACCCACATAAAGCCAGATGCTCAAAGTCATGCATGCATCTGGAGTTCATTTGCAGCAGCTAGAGGCCCTGGTGCACAAGTGCTATCTCTATCTATCTATCTATAGTCTCTCTGCTTGAAAATAAAATTTTTAAATATATATTTACAAAAAAAGGGGTGCTATCCACCCAGGCCTCTGTGACAGAAAGCCACAGACTGAATGGCTTATGAACAGCAGGCTTCTCTGGAAGCAGGGAAATCCAAAATGAAGCCACAGATGTATCCAGTGCCTGATGTGAGCCCGTATCCTGGTTTATAAACAGCTCTATGTTCACTGTGTCCTCACATAACAGTATTGGCAAGGGAGCTCTCCAGAGTCTCTTATTAGGGGACTAATCCTATCCATACGTTCTTTGCCCTTTTGGCCTAATCACCTACCAAAGGCCCTGCCTTCTAATAGCATCCCATGGGGTTTTAGGATTTTAACATAAGAAGGAGGGGAACACCAAGAATGTTATCTATAGTAGAGACCTAGGTGTAATACCAACCAAAGCAGGAGCAGAAAGTGGTTACAGTTTGATCAAGGGAAGCTAAATTAATTGTCTGGGAAATAAAAGCTGCAAAGCCAACTCATAGAAAAGACACAAACACATGAAGCTGGTGGATTCTTGTCATGCAGACATCTACAGTCTTGACAGTGACATCTTTTCTAAAGAACTATATTCTGTTGATGGATCAGTGATTCATTAGGCTGCACTTAGTTGGCTTTCTGGAAGATTTCAATGATGCCATAAGACATGGAAATTTACATTGTTATGAAGGGCGTATTTTTAGAGAGCAGCAGGGAATTGTGGATGAACTCTGCACTTCAAGGTGACATGCTTCATCTGTCTTTGGTCTCTGGATGATGAATGGCCTGCCTGTTAATGATACAAAATGCTTTGAGGAATGCCCTCAAGACCCAGAATTACCATGCCCTGCTGGGCTAGGAAAGGAGCCATCTGCAGCCTCCAGAAGCATTCTCGTTTGACTTTGGGAGTGAGTCTATTCCTTAATCAGTCCAAGCTGCTATAACGAAGTAGCAGAGACTGGGGCAGAAGTTTATCTCTCACAGTTCCAGAATCTGGGAAGTCCAAGATCAAGGCATTGGAAGATTCATTATCTAGCTGGACCCACTTCCTGGTTTTTGGCATGCTCTGATCACACAGGAAGAGAGCTAGTTAGCTCTCCAGCTTCTTCTCATAAAAGCACTCCTCTCATTTGTCTGTTCGGTGTGTGTGTGTGTGTGTGTGTGTGTGTGTGTGTGTGTGTGTGTGTGAAGGCTATAGGCTGTCTTTCTCAATTGCTCTCCATCTTATTTTTGAGCCAATGCCTCTCCCTGAGCTTACCCATTTGGCTAGACTATCTGTCCAGCAAACCCCAGGGATCCTCTGGGCTCCATCTCGCCAGTGCTGGGATTGCAGGTGCACAGTGCCACATCCAGCTCTACATGCTGCTGGAGATCTGAAGACAGGTCCTCAGTTGTGGCAAGCATTTTGCCACCTAAGCTATCTCCCCAGCTTCACTAATCTTACTCTTTCTTTAAGTATTTTTTTTTATTATTGTTTTTTATTGACTTTTATACTTACATACAAAAAAACCCACCTGATATTTCCCTCCCCTCGCCCATCTTTAAGTTTTTATTGATTGCCTCATACATATAGATAATATACCATGATCCTAATCTCTTCTCACCTCCCTCCAGAATCCCCTCTCACTGAATCCCTTCTTTCCAAGTAGTCTTGCTTCTATTTCAATATCATCATTTTTCTCTCCTGTTAGGCAAGCCTTGTGTTGGTAGCATTAGCCACTGTGAGGCCACTAATCATATTCTATTTTTTGTACTCATATTCTATTTTTAATGTTTATTTATTTGACAGAAAGAGAATACGAACGGGCCCACCAGGACCTCATGCCTCTGCAAATGAAGTCCAGATGCATGCACCACTTTTTGCATCTGGCTTTACATGGGTAATGGAGAATTGAACAAGGGCCATCAGGCTTTGCAAGCAAGTACCTTTAACCACTGAGCCATCTTTCCAGCCCACTAATCTTAGTCTTAAGTGTTCCATCCCCATGATCCAGTTACCTCCCAAAGGTTCCACATCCCATCATAGATAAGTTTTCAGCTTCTAAATTTGGGAACACACACACTTGTAGTCCTTAAATCTGCTCCATGTCCCAGCTCTCTAAAGAGTTCAGGAGTTAATAGACAGCTGTTGTTGCCCAAGTTTTCCAGCCCTAGCTCATCTTGATTAGTAACCATCTCTTCCGTTTCAACCCAGGACTTTGAGCTAACACCCACCCAGTCACAAAGCAGACACAGAGGAGTCATCTCTGACTGTACACCTCCTGTCACCACACCCTCCCCTAGCAATTCAGTCCATGAACAGGTCCTGTAGGCTGTCTCATTCTCCCCACCCAGTTCCACTGCCACCAGTGATAGTGAGAGAAGCAGTAATTAAGCGAACCAGGATCAATAAAAAGAAAAGTGTTGCAACCTCAAAGATGAACCAAAGTGATAAAGGCAGGGTGTGTGGATGCATGTGTGGGAGTATGTGTGTGTGTAAAAAACAGTGTAATGACCAAATCAAACACCACAAGAACTTCAAGGAGATACGGTAGAATAAATTCACTCCACAGCATGATTTAATTGCCTTTTGCATGCTGGTTTCGTCACACAGGAAGCAAAGGATAATGATAGAACTACAAAATAAGAGTGAAAAAAACCATTCCAAGAACCCAAGAGAAGAGGGTATTGCTTGCTGGCCCGAGGGAACGACTAACAGGAGACTACACAGGTCATGGAGATCCAGCTCAGTCGTGGCATGCCCTAAGGTGCCAAGAGCACAGTCTTTGCACATGTGCACTCAGAGGGTCTTGGGCTGAAATGACGTAAACACGAGTAGTAAAGATGTCACCAAAGCCGGGCGTGGTGGTGCACGCCTTTAATCCTAGCACTCAGGAGGCAGAGGTAGGAGGATCGCCGTGAGTTGGAGGCCACCCTGAGACTACATAGTGAGTTCCAGGGCAGTCTCCCTCGAAAAACTACTACAACAACAACAACAAAAAAAAGATGTCACCATGTCTTCACCTGGCCCAACCTCATCATATACATCACCTAGACCCACCCAAACCACTGTTCCAACAAGAAAGTATAGTCCAGAGCTGGGGAGAAGGCTCAGCAGTTAAGGGGCTTGGGTCTGTCTCTCTGCTTGCAAATAAATTTATTTTTTAAAAAGAATTTAAATTTCATTTTTAAATATTTTAAATGTTAATTTAATTTTATCATGACTTATTAGGATAGTAGTCTCAACTTTTTAAGTTTAATCAGTTATTTTCTAGTCTTTTCCTTCATATTTTTGCATGTGTGTGGTATTTGTGCCGTGTGTGCCATGAGGTGTATGCACGTGTGTGTGCGCAGATGCATGTGCCCCATGCACCTGCACACAGAGCAGAGGAGAACATCAGTTATCTTTATTGGTCATCCACACATTTCCTTAAGAGAAGGGTCTCTGCCCTCAACCTGAAGTTGCTGTCCAAAGCAAGCGTCAGCAATTCTCTGGCCTCCACCCCTGCCCACACACACACTTACACCTGCGGACTGGAGTTAGAGACGTGCTTGGCCATGTCCTGCTTTTTTACATGGGTACTGAAGGGTTGAGCATGGAGATCTCACGCCCAAGAAGCTCTCATGGTTAAGCAGCAAGCACCCTTAACCACTGAGCCATTTCCTACATCTTCTTTATTTTTAAAAAATTCATATGTACTACTTTGCAGATTTTGAGGCCAGCCTAGTCTATATTGTCTCAAAAAATGCCTTTATTTTTATTCTCTCTCATCCTATTTTTTTTTTTTTTTTTGGTTTTTCGAGGTGGGGTCTCACTCTGGCCCAGGCTGACCTGGAATTAACTATGTAGTCTCAGGGTGGCCTCGAACTCTCAGCGATCCTCCTACCTCTGCCTCCCGAGTGCTGGGATTAAAGGCGTGCGCCACCACACCCGGCTCTCATCCTATTTTTAATCTTTCTCTTATCACGACCATACTTTTCAGATTTTGAATGTTCTCTTTTAATCACAGACATATTTCACCAGCTCCAAGTGGTACCTAGTAATTTTTACCCATGAAGAAGAGGGGAATGGCATAAAATTCACAAAACCCAGAGTGCTGATGGGGAACTCCCTGCAGAGGAGAGCTTTCTAGAATAAGGCTTCACTGCTCTTCTGTACTTGCCACCTGACAGATTCCTGCTTCCTATGAAGCTAACTGAATAGAAAGGGCCTCTTGGGTTGCAAAGTCAATGCCACAGCAATACAGCATAGTGGCATTTACGGCAGGGGGAGCCAGACTGCTGGGTTAGATCCAACTACCCCACTTAGTGTGAGTTCCTCACTATGCGGCCTTAGACAAGTTTCTCAGCATCTCCGTTTTCCTTCCCGGTACCATGTGGGTAATTACAGTAAAATAAAGTTGCCATGTGAGATTTTAGTGAGCCAGTACACATATTTATAATGAGGCTTGGCACATAGTAAATGTATTGTTATCATTTAATAAGTCATCCTAAATGGTGGTCACTTGAGGAGTGTAGAATTACTTTATGCCTTATTAATGGTGGTTCTAACTATCTGGAGCAGCTTTTATTCTCCCCGATAGCTGAAAATATGGTCCACCATGCCTCCTCAGCAGTCTTGAACTAAGGGAATTCTAGTTTTAGATCAACTATCCATGGGGAGCAGGTAGGATGGGTGTATATGCACACAAGGATGCATGTAGGGGTAGCAAAGAGGGAAAATGTCAATAAAGAATGAGTATTGGGGCTGGAAAGAGGGCTTAGCAGCTAAGGCACTTGCTTTCAAAACCTAAGGACCCAGGTTCAATTCCCCAGTACCCACATAAGCCAGATGCACAGGGTGTCACATGCATCTGCAGTTCATTTGCAGTGTCTAGAAGCTCTGGTGTGCCCATTCTCTATCTGCCTCTTTCGCTTGCTCTCTCTCTCTCTCTCTCTCTGTCTCTCTCAAATAAATAAATATTTTTTTTAAAAAAAAGAAGAGAAGGAGGAGGAGAAACAGCAGCAGCCAGACATGGTAGCACACGCCTTTAATTCCAGCACTCAGGAAGCAGAAATAGGAGACTGAGGTCACGCTGAGACTACATAGCTAATTCCAGGTCAGCCTGGACTAGAGTGAAACACTACCTGGAAAAAAAAATTTTTTTTTTCCTCTTTCATTGAGCAACACTGACTGTTTTGCTACATTCTAAATTTCTACAGAGAAAACGTCTAACTGACTGAAACCAGCCTACAAACTGGAAGCAAGTGCCTTTAACCACTGAGCTATCTCCACAACCCCAGCCTCTGAATTGGGTTAGAGGCCAAGAAGAACCAGTCACCTGAACCAGGGAGATGAGCTTACTCAATAGAACTGTCACTCCCCAGGCCTGTGTCTTCCTTAGGAATTGGGTGTGCATATGAAAGCTTACTGGGCAGAGAGAAGGAATAGTTACCTTCTTCTTGCTGGGACAAAACACCTGACCAGAAGCAGCTTAAGGGTAGAAAGGGTTTATTTCAGCCTATGGTTTCAAGAGGGAGCTTCATCGTGGTGGGAAAAGCATAGCAAGACAGCCTAGTGTCACATCTCCACACATCAACAGGAGGGAGTAGAGAGAGTTCACTGTGGCAAGCAGGGCTGGACTATAACACCCCAAGGCCGGCCCCCAGTGACACACCCCCTCCATCAAGGCTCTACCAGCTTGGGGATTAAGTGTGAGGCCTAAACACAAACACTTGAGGCCATGAGGGACACTCGAGACCATGGGGGAGAGGGACTATTTCTATGAAGGGGGCACAGGCAGGAGAAGCAATAATCTTATGCAGTATGACTTGACATCACTGACATACATATGCTAGTCTGAAGAGCAGGAGTTTAATGTACAGTAGTAATAAAAATAAAATGTGGGGGCTGGCGAGATAGCTCAACAGATGGCTTAGCAGTTAAGACACTTGCCTATGAAGGCTAAGGACCAATGTTTGATCTCTCTCCAGATCCCACGTAAGCCATTTGCACAGAGGTGAGGCAAGTGCAAGGTTGCACAAGCACACTAGGTGGTGCAAGCGTCTGGAGTTTGATTTCAGTGGCTGATGTCCTGGCATGCCAATTCTCTCTCTTGCTCAGTTGCTCTTTCAAATAAATACATATGGAAGGGCTTAATGGTTAAGATGCTTGCCTTTGAAACCTAAGGACCCAGGTTCAATTCCCCAGTACCCACGTAAGCCAGATACACAAGGTGGAACATGCATCTTGAGTTCATTTGCAGTGGCTAGAGGCCCTGGCCTGCCCATTCTCTCTCTCTCTTTCTGTCTGCCTCTCTCTCTCTCAAATAAATAAATAAATAAATAAATAATAAACATTTTAAAATAAAATAAAGCATGGGGCTGAGGAGATAGCACAACAGTTAAAGGTGCTTGCTTGCAAAGCTACAGGCCTAGGTTGGTCCAGGTTTGGTTCCCCAATACTCACATAATGTCAGATGCACAAAGTGGTGCATGCATCTGTAGTTCATCTGCAGTGACAAAAGGCCCTAGCATCATATCCGTATTCTCTCTCTCTCTCTCATATAAATAAATAAGGGCTAGAGAGATGGCTTAGCAGTTAAGGCGCTTGCCTGTGAAGCCTAAATACCCATGTTCAACTCTCCAGATCCCATGTAAGCCAGACGCACAAAGGTGAGGCAAGTGCAAAGTCGCATATGCCCACTAGGTGGCACAAGCATACAAAGTTCGATTACAGTGGCTGAAGCCCTGGTGTGCCAATTCTCTCTCTCCCTCTCTCTTTCTCTCTCTCTCTCTCTCTCTCTCTCTCTCTCTGTCTCTGTCACTCTAAAAGAAAAAAGAAAAATAAATAAATAAAAATATTTTTAAAAATAAAATGTTATAACCATATTTAAAATAGTTAACTAGGGAAACAAATTTTCATAAGAAAACCAAGAGGCTTTGATTAAAGAGGACTTAGAGAATATGAGTAAATAGCCACAAAAAAAAAAAAACTGGACCTATGTATAAGAAAGAAAAATGTTTTTTAGTCAAGATGCATATGAAAAATGAACAAGGAATATTTTTAGATTAGATTTGTGAAGACAGTGAAACTCTAGGAAATTAGGTTGTTCAAGAAATATTACATCTGAGCCGGGGATGGTGGTGCACGCCTTTAATCCCAGCACTGGGAGGCAGAGGTAGGAGGATTGCCGTGAGTTTGAGGCCACCCTGAGACTACATAGTGATTTCCAGGTCAGCCTGGGCTAGAGTGAGAACCTACCTTGAAAAACCAAAATATATGCATACGTACATACATACATACATACATACATTACATCTGGGCTGGAAAGATAGCTTAGTGGTTAAGGTGCTTGCTTGTGAAGCCTAAGGACCCAGGTTCGGCTTCCCAGAACCCACATTAAGGCAGATGCACTAAGTGACACGTGTGCACAAGATGGCACACACATCTGGAGTTTGATTGCAGTGGCTAGAGGCTCTAGTGTGCCAATTTTCTCTCTCGTTTTCTCTCTCTCTCGCTCTCTCTCATAAATAAATAAATGTTAAAAAAAAAAAAAAAAACAGAATCGCAGACTGGATTAAAAAGACCGAATGTAAGGGGCAGGGCATGGTGGCACACGCCTTTAATCCCAGCACTCAGGAGGCAGAGGTAGGAGGAACCATGAGTTTGGGGTCACCCTGAGACTGCATAGTGAATTCCAGGTCAGCCTGGGCTAGAGTGAAATCCTACCTTGAAAAACCAAAAAAAATATATATATATACATATATATACATATACATACATACATACATACATACATACATACATACATACATACATACATACAAAATATGTGGGCTGGAGAGATGGCTCAGTGGTTAAGACACTTGCTTGCATATAAGGACCCAGGTTCAATTCCCCAGCACCCACGTAAAGCCAGATGCACTAGGTGGTGTATGTGTCTGGAGTTTGTTTGCAGTGGCTAAAGGTCCCAGTGTAACCATTCTCTCTTTCTACCTGCCTCTTTCCCCCCTCTCTCAGACAAATAAAGTATTGTTAAAGACAAAATCCATATCCTTGCATGTTACTCAAAAGAAAAGGAGCTCAAGAACAGACAATAGGAACAATTCTAAAATCTGACACAGATGAAGGATGCCTGCTCAAAGCAAGTGCAGCACGTGCCAGCCTGACTGGATCCATGTTCATCCCGGGGTTCCAGTGCCTAAGCTCCCAGAGCTCCGCGCGAGGAGGCCCCCTGGGAAGCCTTCCCCCTAGGAAAGGATTTCGTCCTCAGCTAAAGCCAAGATGAGAACCAAGGACAGCAGGTCATCTGATCCGCTTTGTGCCACAGGGACGCTGCAGGGAAAGGGAGAGCTCACCAAACATGCCACTTAGCCAAGGGCAGCCCCGCTCTGCAGGTTTCCAGCCAGCAGGGAAAGGGTGTTGTCGGAGCACGTGGGCATAAATCCCCAACAATACTCCATTCATTGGACCCAAACACAGGCTCTGCCCCAGCTCCAGAGAGAGATCTTAGCAAGTCCCTACACCTCAGGGCCTCCATGTCTTGAAACTTCCACAGAAGAAAGCTATGAAAGAAAATTCCAAGGGGAACAAGTTGGGAAATAAGAGAGGTTTTACCAAAAAAAAATTACCATTATTATTATATTAATAATAATTAAGCCTTCACAAAAAAATAATTACAATTTTGAAGACAAAAATATTCTCATTGGAGGATATCAAGAATCCATAACATCCACTCTCCCTTTAGACTGCATTACAATAAAATGAGAGAGAAAGCCCATATGCCACCTGTGGCAATCAGCTTCTCATTGCTGGAACAAGTCACCCAGCCAGATGCAGCTTATGGGAGGAAATAATTTATTTCAAGCTTTCAGTTTGTGGGGGAAAGGGGGCTTCATCATGGCGGAGGAAGCTGGCTCACGCATGTCATCACACACTATAGCAGGGAGAGAACAGCAAGAGTGAGGTGGCTCTGAACACCCACTAGGCTGAACTCATCATC
Organism: Orientallactaga sibirica; assembly: GCA_036365145.1. NCBI lineage: Eukaryota > Metazoa > Chordata > Mammalia > Rodentia > Dipodidae > Orientallactaga > Orientallactaga sibirica. Next base: position 12,440,384 of record JAEOAD010000044.1, read on the forward strand.
CCCAAGGTTCACCCTCAACAACAAACCACCTCCCACAAGGCTCCACCAGCTGGGGACTAAGGAGGAAGCTTAATCACAAATGTTTGAAGCTATGGAGACATTTTACATTCAAACCACTATCACCATCTATCTGCACTTGACCAAACAGGAATGGAGAAATACTCTTTAAACCTTTTTTTTTTTTTTTTTGGGGGGGGGGGTTCAAGGTAGGGTCTCACTCTAGTTCCGCTAGTTCCACTGACGCGGAATTTACTATGTAGTCTGAGGGTGGCCTTGAACTCATGGCAATCCTCCTACCTCTGCCTCCCAAGTGCTGGGATTAAAGGCGTGCGCCACCACACCAAGCCCAAGAAACTTTTATATCTTCCATTACTACAGTAACAGGAAAGAAAAAGAAAATCATAAGATCTACACCTAAATCTTTTCAAAAGCTAATAACAGGCTTAAAAGAAAAATAACAATAAATGTGAAATAAAATTAGAAAAAAAAAAGAATGTTTAATATGAAAATTAGATTAAATTCATAGTAAAATGTTTTCAAACCACAAATATAACCAATTACTCAAAAGAACACAAGAGGAAACTCAAAAACTATTCAGCCAGGTGTGGTGGTGCACGCCTTTAATCCCAGCACTCAGGAGGCAGAGGTAGGAGGATCACTGAGTTCAAGTCCACCCTGAGTCTACATAGTGAATTCCAGGTCAGCTTGGGCTAGAGTGAGATCCCACTCTGAAAAACAAAACAAAAAGCTATTCAAACACAAACAAGTTTCAATTATTAAGAAGTACTTGGGGTGCTAGAAAGATAGCTTAGTGGTTAAGGCACTTGCCTGTGAAGCCTAAGGACCAATGTTCAACTCTCCAGATCCCACGTTAACCCAGACTCACAAAGTGACACGTGCACAAGGTTGCACATGTGCACAAGATGGCACACACATCTGGAGTTTGATTGCAGTGGCTAGAGGCCCTGGCACACCAATTCTCTCTCTGTGTCTCTCTGTCTCTCTCTCTCTCTCTCTCTCATTCTCTCTAAAAATAAAAGAAAAATTACAAATAAAAAATTAAAAAAATAAATACTTGGGGCCAGGTATGGTGGCACATACCTTCAATCCCAGCACACTGGAGGCAGAGGTAAGGAGGATCACTGTGGGTCTGAGGCCAGCCTGGAACTACAGAAGGAGTTCCAGGTCAGCCTGAGCTAGAGTGAGACCCTACTTAGAAAAAGAAAGAAGGAAGGAAAGAGAGAAAGAGAGAGAGAGAGAGAAAGAAAGAAAAGAAAGAAAGAAAGAAAGAAAGAAAGAAAGAAAGAAAGAAAGAAAGGAAGGAAGGAAGGAAGGAAGGAAGGAAGGGAGAGAGCACGTCAGGCATGGTGGCACACGCCTTTAATCCCAGCACTCAGGAGGCAGAAGTAGGAAGGCCACCATGAGACTACAGAATGAATTCCAGGTCAGCCTGAGCTAGAGTGAAACCCTACCTTGAAAAAAAAGAAAAGAAAGAAAGAAATATATGGGGCTGGAAAGGTAATTCAGCAGTTAAGGGCACTTGCTTGCAAAGCCTGACAGCCTGGATTCAATTCCCCAGTTACCCACATAAAGCCAGATGCACAAAGTGGTGTGTGTGTGTGGAGTTCTTTTGTTGTGGCAGGCAGCCTTGACATAGCCATACTCAATCTCTCTGCTTGCAAATAAATAAATAAAATATTTTTAAATGAATTCTGCAAAATCTTGGTGATAACTGTTATTTTAACTTTTATTATAAACAGTTCTAATGAAATATACGACATCTAGTAAAGTAGCCTAAATTTATATTTCACTAATAGCTAGTGACTGGGGACACCTCTCATGTGCTTATTGACCATTCATATATCTTGTTTGTTTGTTTCCAGGCAGGGTTTCACTCTAGGCCAGAATGACCTGGAACTCAGCCTGTAGCCCCAGGCTGCCCACAAGTACACAGCTATCCTCCTACCACAGCCTCCCAAGTGCTGGGACTACAGATGTACACCAACATGCCAAGCATGTATAATGAATACCTTCTTTGGAGAAGGCCTTTGACCATTTTGGTTTTTTTGTTTGTTTGTTTGTTTGTTTTTTGTTTGTTTGTTTGTTTTTGGTTTTTCGAGGTAGGGTCTCACTCTGGCCCAGGCTGACCTGGAATTAACTATGTAGTCGCAGGGTGGCCTTGAACTCATGGTGATCCTCCTACCTCTGCCTCCCGAGTGCTGGGATTAAAGGCGTACACCACCACGCCCGGCTTGACCATTTTTTTAATATTTTATTTTTTATTTATTTGAGAGAGAGAGATACAGAAATAGGCAGGTAAAGAGAGAGAGAGAGAGAGAATGGGCGCACCAGGGCCTACAGCCACTGCAAACGAACTCCAGATGTGTGCGCCCCCTTGTGCATCTGGATTACGTGGGTTCTGGGGAAATCGAGCCTGGAACCGGGATCCTTAGGCTTCACAGGCAAGCGCTTAACCATTAAGCCATCTCTCCAGCCCCCCCTTTTTTTTTGTTAGCTATCTGTTGTTGTTGCTGCTGTTGTTTTGTTGTTGTTGTTGTTGTTGTGTGTGTGTGTAGTAATAGTAGGTGTGATGTGTGGTGTATGTATATTATGGTATATGTGTGTGGAGTATGCACATGTGTGTGCAGGTGCGGTATCCTGTGCACATGCAGAGGCCAGAGAAGTACATCAGGTGTCCTACTTCATTACTCATCTAATTCTCTTCCTTGACATGGAGTCTCGTCACTGAATCAGGAGCTTTTCATTCATTTTTTTTTTATTTGAGAGTGACAGATAGGCAGAGAAAAAGAGAGAGAACAGGCTCACCAGGTCCTCCAGTCACTGCAAACGAACTCCAGATGCATGCGCCACCTTGTGCATCTGGTTTACACAGGTACTGGGGAATCCAGCCTCAAACTGGGGTCCTTAGGCTTCACAGGCAAGTGCTTAACCACTAAGCCATCTCTCCAGCCCAGGGGCTTGCCATTCTCATAAGCCCCAGAAAATTCTCCCCGTCTCTCCTCCCCACAAGACTGGTGTTATAGACATGTGTGGCCATTCTGAGCTAGTCATGTGGGTACTGGGGATTTGAACTCAGAGGTCTCAGGCTTTCATGCTTGTGGAGAAAACACAATCACTGAGCCATTTCTCCAGCTCCCATGATCTGCCTTTTTATTAACTTGGAAATCTTTGTTTTTTCTAGATACTAGTCTCCTCTTATCAGGTATTCCTTCCCATTCTATGGGTTGGCTTTTCGCTAGTCCCCTGATGTGAAAAAAAAAATTAGGGGGGTGGGTTTCGAGGTAGGGTCTCACTCTAGCTCAGGCTGACCTGGAATTCACTATGTAGTCTCAGGTGGCCTCGAATTCATGGCGATCCACCTACCTCTGCTTCCCAAGTGCTGGGATTAAAGGCGTGTGCCACCACGTCCGGCTATATTGTTGAAATCAGTTGACTATAGGGTTTCTTCTGTCTCCATTCTATTCCACTGATCTGTATGTCCCTTCTTTTTTTAAAAAAATTTTTTTATTGTTTTTTGTTTTATTTTGGAGAGAGAGACAGACAGAGAGAGAGAGAGAGGGAGAGGGAGACAGATAGAGATGGGCACGCCAGCAGTCTCTCAGCTGCTGTGAACGAAATCCAGATGTTTGCGCCCCTTGTGGGCAAGTACGGCATTGCACCTTTGCGTCACTTTGCATCTGGCTAAACATGGGACCTGGAGATTGGAACCGCTGGAGATTGGAACCAGCATTCTTAGGCTTAGCAGGCAGGCGCCTTAACCACTAAGCCATCTCTCCAGCCCTGTATGTCTCTCTCTTTATGCTAGTACCACGCTGTCATGATGATTATAGTTCTGTACTAAGCTTTGAAATTGAGAAGTGTGTAATCTAATGGAACATATTTCTTTATAATGTTTCAGCAGTATATATTTATAGCATCAAGTGAAAATGTGTATAATCTCAATTATTAACCTTCCAGTATGGTATTTATTAGTTATTTCACAAAAAATTATTCTGTACTGTTAGACATGTGGGTTACTTGCAGTCTTGTGCTATCATAAACAATCCTTAGTGAATGCCCTTGCAACTAAATCTTTATACATACATTCAATTATTTTCTTTAGAAAAAAAAATATTTTTTTCAAAAACTATATTGTATTTCAATGAGTTTGTATATAGTAATTGCATTCAATTTCAACATTATAAACAATGGGAAAATAATATCTTTGGGGCTGGAAAGATAGCTTAGTGGTTAAGGCACTTGCCTGCAAAGCCTAAGGACCCATGTTCAACTCTCCAGGTCCCACATAAGCCAGACACAAGGTGATGCAAGCACAAAAGGTCACATGCACACAAAGTGGCACACACATCTGGAGTTTGATTACAGTGGCTGGAGGCCCTGGCATACCAATATTCTCTCTCTCTCTCTCTCTCTCATAAAAAAAGGCCAGTCTGTTGGACTTTCCTGAAAAAATAATAACATCTTTGTATATTTTGTTGAACTCTGTTTGGATCATTTCCTTATACAAATTGAAATTTATAATTTGAGATTAGTTAATCACAAGATAAGAGTATTTTTACAAATATTTTTATTTATTTATTTGCAAGCAGAGAGAAACTGAGAGAAGACAGACAGAGGGTGGGGCACCAGGGCCTTGAGCCACTGCAAATGATCTCCAGATACCTGTATCACTTTGTGCATCTGGCTTTAGGTGGGTACTGGGGAATCAAACCTGGGTCATTAGGCTTTGCAGGCAAGCGCCTTAACCACCAAGCAATCTCTTCAGCCCAGAATAAGAATATTTTTATTGGTCTGGGGAGATGGCTCAGTGGTTAATGGCACTCTTTTCCAAAGCCTATTGTCCCAGGTTTGATTCCCCAATACCCACATAAAGCTAGATGCATAAAGTGGTGCATGCATCTGAAGTTTGTTTGCAGTGGCAATATGACTTGGTATACCCATTCTCTCTCTCTCTCTATCTATCTATCTCTATCTCTTTTTGTCTCCCCTCTCTCTTCCTGCAAATTTTTTTAAATAAATAAATGTATTTTTTAAAAGGTATGACAACACCTGAAGTTGCACTTTGATCTCCACATGCATGCACACATGTGCACTCACACACGAACATGCACTCATATACACACACAAGATAGTAACAATAGTAATAATAATAGAAAGTTTATGTTTTAATTAGGTAAGTATGATTCCTACAAATGATTTGACTTCTGGATACTATAAATTCATTTTCTCCTAAGTATATTTAGTCTTTAAGTTGCCTGCAAAGGCTTTCAATCTAATTTATTTGCAAAGTTTCTTTTTAGAGTGTCATTTATAGCTGGGCATGGTGTCATATGCCTGTAATTCCAGAACTTTAGGACCAAGAGTTCAAAATCATCTTGGGCTACACAGCAAGTTGCAGGCCAACATGGGCTACATGAGACCCTGTCTCAGCAAACAAGCAAGAAAAGTGTCATATTGCAAATAGAAACTAACATGAAAGATCGCCTATACCTGTTAAGATGGCTATGAGCAGAAAGATAAGAGCAGAGGGTTGGTGCACAGGTGGAGAAAAGCCATCCCTTATACATTGGTGGTGGAAATGTAAATTAGTGCAGCCATTATGGAAAGCATGGAATTTACTTGGGAAAAAATTGTAAACAGAAGCTGCCCTAGGACCCAGCAATTGCACTTCTGCATATTTAACTAAAGGCAATTAAATCAATATGTCAGAGACATCTGAAGTCCCATGTTTCCCAGCACTATTTACAAGAGCCAAGATATGGAATATAATATTAATGCATAAAGGAAGTGGAGAGAAAGAGAGAGGAAGAGAGAGCGAGAATCCATCACCTCTGTGAACACACCCTGAAGAGCTTGGCTCTTGTGTCCCGTTGGGGTCTGCATCTCAGTCTTCCTTCACAAATTCCTGGTTGGCTCAGGCTGGGTCTTTTGCTGCTGACTAGTAAGGAGACCTGTCCACAGGGGTAAGCCCTTCAAGCTTATCTTGTCTGACAATTTTCAACCAAATTCTCAAGCTTCATCTTTACCAAAATCATTTTGTCAGATGCAGTGACAACACTTCCATTCTTGCCTCAGCGCTGTGGACGGCGGTCGAGCCCTCAGCCATGGAGAAAGCAGCAAAGACTCATGATGAACTCGGATTTATTCAGAAGTGCCTTCATTTTTGTTCTTTTTGAAGAAAGTCACTGAGTGACTCAGAACATTGGCTTACCTCTTCCATACCAGCTATACCCCTGTTGCATTGCTCAGTGGTTAAAGTGCTTACCTGCAAAGACCTGGGTTAGATTCCCCAGAACCCACATAAAGCCAGATGTCCAAGGTGGTGCAAGCATCCAGAGTTCATTTGCAGCTACTAGAGGCCTTGGCACACCTGTTTTCTCACTCTTCTCTCTCTCTCTCTCTCTCTCTCTCTCTCTCTCTCTCTCTGTCTCTCTCTGTCTGTCTGTCTCTCTTGTCTTTCTCTTTCTAAATAAATATTTTTTTTAATCTCTCTCTGTAAACCCACATGGATTTTTCCAACAAAATACTCTCCAAAAAATGCTCTCATTGTGCTACCAACACATTAAGTATGTGTGTGGGGTCGGGGGTCATCTTCCAAGTTCTTGGAGGTAGCGAAGGCCAAGGTACTTTTGGGAGAATAGCAGCCCACGTTCAGAGTCCTCGCCTTTGGTTCCTCCTGCCACCAGGAAGCTGCCCCGTATGAGGTGGTACAGCTGTCCCCCAAACTGCCCAGCTCTACGAGGAAGCTAAAGGTGTCTCTCTCCCAGCCCCACTTCTACACCCATGTTCCAGATGTGGATTGACCTGACCAGAGGGGCCACCTCCATCCCCTCCTAACACTGGGTGAATTGGTGTGGTCAGGTCCTAGGAACTGGACTAGCTAGATATCCAGATCTCCCGGGACAGCCCTGCCATAAGCCAGCAGTTTGGTTTAGACGAAACCAGCCTGCAGGGCTCATGGGCCTGTGCGCCCACCACATCTCCAGGATGGCTCCGAAAGCCTTGGGTTTTTCTTCTGGACCGACTGCCTTCACTGCCAGGTGCTGTGACCATGACCCTGGCTAGCCAGCAGGGAAGGCCCCATGCCGTCCATGGGCTGCCGGACTGCTCTGCCCAAAGGATGCCTTCCTAACATGAGCATGTTTGCTCTTGACTGAAACCATGCTCTGTCATTATTTTAAATCTGTTCCTCCCATCCAGATCACTGGGGCCTGACTACAAACTTGGTTTATCTCTGAACCTCCTACTGTGTCTTTTCTGATCTATTTCTTCACCAGTAACACATCGTGTGTCAGTATTGATACCATATTTGTTGGGGAGGGGAGAGCTACTAGAATTAAATAAATTTATTTTTTTAAGATTTTTTTTATCTATTATTTATTTACTTGAGAGAGAGAGAGAGAGAGAAAGAGAGGGAGGCAGACAAAGAGAGAGAGTGAGAAAGAATGGGTGTACCAGGGCCTCTAGCCACTGCAAACGAACTCCAGACGCATGCGCTACCATGTGCATCTGGCTTACATGGGTCCTGGGGAATCGAACCTGGGTGCTTTGGCTTTGCAGGCAAGCACCTTAACCACTAAGCTATTTCTCCAGCCTGGATTAAATAAATTTAAAACTAGTAGCCTAGTAAACACTTGGGACAGCATCTGAATCACAGCAGGCACCACATATGTATGATTTCTAAGTATCCATCTCATTAAACTTCCTCCTGGCTTCCCACACTTGATGCTTGCCTGGCATCAGGTTGGCACTTCTCACAGCAAATGCTGTAGTTGGTCCCGTAAGAGTTCATATATTGGATGCTTGGTCTCTAGTGCAATGATGTTAAAATGTAGCAGCACCTTTAAGAGGTGGGGCCTAGTAGGAAGTTATTAGGTGAGTTGCCCTCACAGAGGATTTAGATAATTCTTATGTGACCCTGGTTAATTCTTGAGCAAAATGGGCACCACTCTGTCAAGACTCCTGGCTTGCCATGGGCTATATAATGGCATCTTGAGCATGTCTACATTTCTTTCCCTCTGTCCTTCCCTCTCTCCCTCCCCTTTTTCTCTCTCCCTTTTCCTGTTGACTGTGAATCGGTGAGAGCTCTGCTCTACCACATACTCCCTTCCATGGCCTCACCACAGGCCAAAAACAACAAGTTCAACCAAGTGTGGACTGATAGATCTGAAGCAATGAAGCACAATGAGGCAAAACAAACCATTCCTGTTTTTAAGTTCATTATATCAAGTACTTTCTTACAGTAACAGAAAGCTGATGGATCCATCTTTTTTTTTCTTTCCATTTTATATACACTTCTGTCATGGTGCTCCCTACTGTGGTACCCAACTCCTAACTGTGACATAGCCAAAAGGGACTATTAAACCTCAAAGTCAATTCCCAGTTACCTACTTCCTCTAGCAGGTCTCCCACTGCTAAAGTTCCACAACCTTCCAGAACAGTGCCACCATCTGGGAATTAAAGATGGAAACACAAGAGCCTAGGGGGGGACATGTTTCACTTAAACCATCACAGAAAGGCTATGTCCACCACATCACAAGGCCTGCAGGGGAAGCACCAGGACCTTGAAGCAACAAGCCTTTCCACACATGGGCAGGCTTGCAGGGCTCAGTTTGCATGAGTTGGTGATGGGATGCTCCCTAGGGAAGTGGGCCAGCTAGACTAGGGTAGACACAAGTGACCATAGCCCAGGAAGTCTCTTAGGACCTCCATAAATCTTTCTTCTGCATTGTGGAAGAGGCAGCAGAAAGAATGTAAGAGCCAGATGATGGGCAGGGTGCTTTGGCACATTGTTTTACAGACATGAAGTATTCATGACTTCACAGCTGCTGTTGTTAGCTGCACAAGACCTGCACAATATTGGGCCCATCAACATGTCTTCAAGAATGTTGAAGGAGGGAAAAATATGACATCAAAATAGAAGAAAGGGCTGGAGAGATGGCTTAGAGGTTAAGGTGCTTGCATGTGAAGTCTAAGGACCCATGTTTAACTCTCCAGGTCCCACATAAGCCAGACGCATGGTGATGCAAGAGCACAAGGTCGCACATACACACAGGGGGCACATGGTCTGGAGTTTGAATGCGGTGGCTGGAGGCCCTGGCACTCAAATTTTCATTCCCTCTCTCTCTTTCTCTCTCTCTCTCTCTCTCTCATAATAAAGGCCAGTCTAATGAGCTTGCCTCAAAAAAAAAAAAAAATAGAAGAAAGACGAGCTGGAAAGAAGAAGGTGTTTAGTGGAAAGGGGTGGGGGAGGGGACAAAAGAGTGTAATGGAGATTGTGATCAAAATTAATTAGGTGCATGTAATAAAATCTTTGTCCTGGTCATTCTCCACTTCTTTGTCCATCCAGTCTCTGCCCTGCTTAACCTTGGTTCTGTCACAGGCTGCCTTTGGTGGCCAAAGGTCTTGTCCAGGGGCCCTTTACTTCACTCCCAGCTCTCTGTCACTGTCCCCTATTTGTTCCTTTAGCAAAAGAACAGTCCTGTCACTAAATTCCACGCGCTAAGCCCTCTGAGATGCTCCAACTTGACTCCAACCCCCTTCTAAAGACTTAGGGAATTCTAAGATAAAATGATGAATTAAACCATTCTAGCAATAAAACAGCTGGTGGGTGAGCCACATTTGATCTGATTTAGAAAAATGTTACCTTGCCCATGCCTTACTGCTGCAGAGCATATACACTCTTTCACCCAAGTGTGAAATTCTGTGAACTACTGGGCCCTGCTATGGTTTCAATGTGTCCTCTAAAAATATGCTGGCAACTTAATGACCAGTGCAACATGGTTAGGAGGAAGGGCCTAGTGGGAGATGGTTAGGTCATGGGGCCTCCACCTTCATGAATGAACTACTACTAACTATAAAAGACAGGATGCTGGGGCTGGAGAGAGATGGCTTAGTGGTTAAGGTGCTTGCCTACAAAGCCAAAGGACCTTGATTCGATTCCCCAGGACCCATGTAAGCCAGATGCACAAGGTGGCACATGCATCTGGAGTTCGTTTGTAGTGGCTAGAAGTCCTGGTGCACCCATTCTCTCCCTTTCTCTCTCCCTCTCTCTCTCTCTCTGTCTCTGTCTCTGTCTCTTTCCTTCTACCAAATAAATAAATAAAATTTTTAAAAGACAGGATGCTGGGAAGCAATCTCTCTCTCTCATCATGTGATGACTTTCACCATGTCATAACAAGCAAGAAAGCCTCATGATCAGCCCCTCGATCTTGGACTTCTAAGAAAATGATGACCTGGTAAGGACTGGGTAACTGGCTAAGGTCAAGGCCACTGAGTACTACAGGGAAAAATGGCTAAAAGCAATCTTTTTTTTTTTTTAATAATTCTTTCTGTGCTTTATGTTCTTAAGTTAAATAAATGGAAGAAAGAAATTCAAAACACTTAAAGACTAAGTATGAGTGTGTATTTTGTAAGTGATTTTGGCCTTGAAGTTTCACCAAGAAATAATATTGCCTAAAATTAGCCATTTTACATTTTATTTAGATTTTTAAAAAATTATTGTGCCAAGTGATTAAGAACACCTGACTTAAATTTTTCCATAATTAGAAAATAAAGTTTACACACAAAAACTGTGCTTGATTTAATAACCTCTAATTGCTTTATCATAAATCTGCATGTTCAATGTAGTGTTTTATTATTTTGGTACATATAATTAATTCCTACTTACACTGTTTTGTGTTGTAGGTAATGCAGGAATTTATCCCCCTTGAGCAGAGAACAGAAATTTAAAAAAAAAGAGAGTGCCTGTAATATAATATGATTATTGTATCACAATATTTTTAATTTTTAATTTTAATTTTTAATATTTTTTTAAAAAAATAAAGCTTAATCCCTACCTCACATCCTAATAAATTCCAGGTGAATTTGAAGAAAAATGTATACCTACACCAACATGCACAAAACTCAATAAAAGTATTAGAAAAAAATGAGTGTATATTTATTTAATTTTGGGAGGTGAGAGATTTACTCTTGGGAGGTAAGGAGATTTAATCTTGGGAGGTGAGTATAAGGCCTTTACAAAAATGACACCAAAGCTAAAACCATTTTTCAAAAAAAGATGGGGACTGGACGTGGTGGTGGATGCCTTTAATCCCAGCACTCGGAAAGCAGAGGTAGGAGGATCACCATGAGTTCGAGGCCATCCTGAGACTACACAGTGAATTCCAGGTCAGCCTGAGCTAGACTGAGACCCTATCTCAGAAAAACCAAAAAAAAGAAGAAAAAATGGGGGGAGGCTGGGGGGATGACTCAGCAGTTAAAGGACCTTGCTTGCAAACCCTGCCAACTCAAGTTCGATTCTCCAGCACCACATAAAAACCTGCCACAAAATGGTTCATGTGTAGGGCTGGATAAAATTGCTTAGTGGTTAAGGTAGTTGCTTGCAAAGCCAAATGACCCAGGTTCGATTCCGTAGGTCCCATGTAAGCCAGATGTACAAAATGGTACATGCATCTGGAGTTTGTTTACAGCAGCTGAAGGCCCTGATGTGTCCATTCTCTTTATTGCTCTCTCTCTCTCTCCCTCTCTCTATCTCTATCTGCCTCTTTCTCTCTCTCTTTCTCAAATAAATAAAAATAAATAAATTTTTAAAACAAACTTTAAAAGGTGGCTCATGTGTTGTGATCTCAACTCACCCACAACAGTGGGAGGCAGGGTCAGGAGAATTCAAAGCTCTAGGGCCAGCTAGACTGGTGTTAGCAGCAGCAAAAGCCTGTCTCAAAGAAGGTGGAAGAAGAAAGCGGACACCTCCTTGTCCTCTGACGTCCACACACATGCCGTGGCACGAGCACACACACACACATATATATATATATATATACACATAGACACATACACACACAATTTTTTAAATCTGTACAAATGATGGATTTAACTACATAAAAAATAAAAATTTCACAGCAGTTAGAGCCCTGGCATGTCCATTCTCTCTGAAGTCAGGCATGGTGGCACACACCTTTAATCCCAGCACTTGAGAGGAAGAGGTAGGAGGATCACTGTAAATTCAAGGTCACCCTGAGACTACATAGGGAATTCCAGGTTGGCCTTGGCTGGAATGAAACCCTACCTCGGGGCGGGTGGGGGGGGGAGTAAAAGAAAGAAAGACAAATAAATACACACATTACCACCACCTCCACAAAACCTGCAGGGTCTCTTTCCTAACTACCATATTGGCAAAGATGAAAAAGACTGTTGGTGAGACCAACCAATGTTGGTGAGAATGCAAGGAAAAGGGCTTCCAGCCATGCTGGTGAAAGAAGGGAAGGCCTCCAGCTGAGGGGAGCAATCTGTTGGTATGCAGCAGAAGCCTTTATGAAGGGGTAGCTTTGATCTGCTAAGGCTTGGGCACCCATCAGGCTAGAAGAAAAGGAGATACTATCCAGAACATGCTACTGCCCCCCTCTCCCTTTCCCAACCAGCGACTAGGGCTAAGAGATGGCTTAGCGGTTGCCTACAAAGCCCAAGGTCCCAGGTTCAATTCCCCAGGACCCATGTAAGCCAGATGCACAGGGTAGCACCATGTGTCTGGAGTTTGTTTGCAATGGCTGTAGGCCCTGGCATACCTTTTCTCGCTCTCTCTCTTCTTTCTGTCTCTCAAATAAATAAATAATTTAAAAATTTGAGGAAAATGCCGGGCGTGGTGGCACACGCCTTTAATCCCAGCACTAGGGAGGCAGAGGTAGGAGGATTGCCATGAGTTTGAGACCACCCTGAAACTACATAGTGAATTGCAGGTCAGCCTGGACTACAGTGAGACCCTGCCTCGAAAAAAGAAAAAAAAAAAGGTTCCTGGGCTGGGCATGGTGGTGCACGCCTTTAATCCTAGCATTCAGAAGGCAGAGGTAGGAGGATCGCCATGAGTTCACAGCCACCCTGAGACTACATAGTGAATTCCAGGTCAGCCTGGGCTAGAGTGAGACCCTTCCATGGGAAGAAAAAAAAAAAAAAAAAGCTTCCTGAGACTAAAAGAAGTGCAGCAGACAGCAATGTCATGACCACTGCGCAGGCCCCGCCCCCACCCCCACCCATGGTCACGGTCACTCAGTGGGAAGCACCTGCTCCCATAAGGTTGAGAAAACTCACTGCCACTTCTACAACTTCTCCTTTTAGGGCTCAGCCTTGTCCAACCCACCTTCCCACCAGCTCCACAGAGAGGAACTGACCACCCAGAAAGCCCCAGAGTGCCAATAAAATCCCTTGTAGCTGGAACTGGAATTGTCATTCACCAGTTCAAGGGCTTATGTTCAGGCATAAAGGAACTCTCAGTAAAGTTCAAGTCCTATAAATATTCTAGGTTATATTCTCTGACCACAAGATGATAAAATTAAAAATCCATAATAAGAGTTTAAGTGAAAATAAAATCTAGCTAATTAAAATTAAAATAGATTTTATAAAAATTTATAAGGTAGTAAAATTTATATGGAAAAACAACTTTTCAGGAAACTTTCTTAAGGCAAAACCAGGGGAAATACCTACAAGCTTATAGACCATTCATGGCAATTGTCAAAACTTTTTGACAGAGCAGATGTGAATATATTTATTGGAGTTGAATATTTCATGAATTGAACAAAAATAAAATGTTGAAAGAAATAATTATCAGGCTGGAGGGGTGGCTTAGCAGTTAAGGCATTTGCCTGCAAAGCCAAAGGACCCTGGTTCGATTCCCAAGTACCCACATAAGCCAGATGCACAAGGTGGCATGTGCATCTGGAGTTCGTCTGCAGTGGCTGGAGGCCCTGGAGTGCCCATTCTCTGTTTCTCTCCCCCCCCCACCCTCTCTCTCTCTCACCCTCTCAAATAAATGAATAAATAAGGTTTTTTAAAAAATAAATAATTATCACTCCATTAACCTGGAAAATGGACAGTAATGGGATATAAATAGCAGGTAGATCTTTACTTGCTATTTACCATAGAACATTCCAGACAAGCTGAAGTTAAATACACACATGCATACATACTCACACAACCATTTTTTTTAAAGCCACAGCAGAAAAATATAAAAGTGCATGCTCAAGCTATCTACTAAGACTGTGGTGTGGTGTGGTAACAATGTGTGGGCTTCAGTCAGGCAGACTCTGAGTTTCAGTCTTACCTGAGGTGTTTACTCATGTCTTACACATTTCTCTCTCTCTCTCTCTCTCTCTCTCTCTCTCTCTCTATATATATATATATATATATATATATATATATATATATGTATATGTATATGTATATGTATATGTATATATATATATGTATGTATATGTACATATATATATGTATATATATATATACACACACACACACACACATATACATATTTTTTTCTTGGTTTTCCGAGGTAAGGTCTCACTCTAGCTCAGGCTGACCTGGAATTCACTATGTAGTCTCAGGATGGCCTTGAACTCACAGCAATCCTCCTACCTCTGCCTTCTGAGTGCTGGCATTAAAGGTGTGCACCACCACACCTGGCATTTCTCTTTTTTAAATGTTATTTATTTATTTATTATTTATTTATTATTTATTTATTTGAGAGAAGGAGAGAGAAAACAGGCAGAGAAAGAGAGAGGGAGAATGGGTTCATCAGGGCCTCCAGCCTCTACAAACTCCAGATGCATGTGCCGCCTTGTGCATCTGGCTTATGTGGGTACTGGGGAATTGAACCTGAGTCCTTAGGCCAAAAAGAGAGAAAGACGAAGTAGAAGAGAGAGAAAGAAGACGTGTGTACAGAGTTGTTTTTACTGGTGCAGTTTGTCAGCACAAACAGCTCAAATCCTCACGGTGAAGTGTTACATTGCAGCTCTGTGGGACAGAAAATATAAAATAACAATGCATGGGGGGGGAGTTGATCAGAAACTATTCCGTGTACTTCGATTTCCAAGCAGGTACCAAGGTTGGTGTGAGGCTCTGAAACCCTAGTAGAGCAGTAGGCACATTTATTGGTGGAAGTATTTGTACATTTTTTAAAAGTTTTTATGTTTATTTACATATTTATTAGAGACAGAGAAAGAGAAAGAGGATGGGCACTCCAGGGCCTCTAGCCACTGCAAACAAACTCAGATGCATGTGCCACTATGTGGATCTGGCTTATGTGAGACCTGGAGAATTGAACCTGGATCCTTAGGCTTCGCAGGCATGCACCTTAACTGCTAAGCCATCTCTCCAGCCCTGTTTGTACATTTTGCTATTAGGTCAACAGTTCTCTCTTGCACTGATATTGGATAAATATCGTATGCTCTACAAAAGAGAGCGAATCTCATCCTTACACCCAAGTAACTTCAGCATTGCCCAAGTCATCTCAAAGCTGAATTTCACGGGCTCAACTTCAGGTTTCCAAGATGCAAGAGAGCTAGATGTGTACAGCATGGGTTCCACAGGACCAGTGCGAGCAGCTGTCCCAGACTTCTGGCCTACAAGGTCTGGGTATGTCTTATCGTATGAGCTCATGTGAAAGGCCCAAGCCTCCAGGTCCCCAGCAAACACTTGTCATTCCTTTCCTGTCACCACCCATCTCTGTGCTTGTGCCCATGAGCTCACTGCTGCTGGGCAAATCCCCTCAGGGTCAGCTGATTACAAGAGGCAGCTACTTTCCCAGACTCCTGGCCTTGCTCTGGGTCCAGGAGACACCCGGCTGTCCTGATTCCCACCCTGTAGTTCCATGAGAGACAGAGAATTATGTGAGCTAAGCCTCTGTCCCGAGGTTTGGGCAGGTTTTCCCACCCCGCCCTGCCCCCATCACGGCTAGGTTTTCCTCTGGAGTCTCTCAGCCTCTGGAATCCGGCAGACCCCTGCTGTGCTCCAGGCCTAGTCCCACCTAAGCCACTGTCTGTTTCAATCTCTCCCAGACTCTGCAGCAGCCCTGAGCCAGGGGCCATCTCAAGGAGGGTGTTAGCCAGAGGAAGCACCAGAAGTGGTGTGACGAGCTGGGAGCAGCCAAGATAGAAATGGAGGCTGTGGCCTCAGGGACCCAGTAGCCAGGGTAGATGAGGTTTTTCAAGTAAGTCGGACTGGGTTATTCATTACTCCTGAGTCCCAGGGGTTCCACAGCGTGTCCATCTAGGAGCCTGAGTTAAGTCCAGCCTTCCCACCCTTAAGGGTGACTGAAGAGAGAGTGTTTCCTGCTGTGGCAGCCCTCGCTTTGCACTCTCAACACCGCCGTGCCCTGGCCCACCTCCCACGCCTGAGGCTCTGGCCTGAACCCCACTACTCCACACTGGCCACCACAAGTGTTGGTTTCCTGACACTACAGCCTGGCCTCCCACTCCTTATGGTCACAGCGTTCACAAGCAGCCCTTTCCAGACCTCCCAGAAATGAAATACGAAAGAATGGAAAGAAGGGACAACAGGGTCCCAGAGAAATGGCTGCTGACAGATATGACAAAGGCCTCAGAACTCTGAGGTTCCCCTCCCTCTAAAGAATGACCACAGGCGGAGGAGCTGTGTCCGATGATCTGCCAGGCTGCACAGCACATTCCCACGGGAGCCACTCAGTGCAGCGTGGAGACAGCTGTCCTCTGGGCAGATGTTCCTGCAGGGAAGCAGAGCCATGCTCCCTAGCCCATCCCCACCACTCCCTGGACACCAGCCGCCTTGCGGATGAGGCAAGCCTAAGCAGTGATGAGCCCTGAGGAGTGGCTGAGAGTAAATGAGGAATCTAATGGGGGCCTCTACAGCCCTTTCTGCAAAATGGGCCAGAGGGGGCTTTGCCAGTCCTTCCTGCTGTGAAAGCAGAAGCTGCCTGTGTCGCTGCTACTCCCAAGCTCCAGAGGAATCCTGCCCTTCAGTCATTGTGCAGGTACTGGGCACTCACAATTTGGCAGACAGTCTGGGGAGCTATAGCTTTTGGGATAGACATGGGAATCCCCTGAGAAGGTAGCAGGTTTAGGAAGGAAAGCTTAGAGGTATTGCGTGGGGTTGTGACAGTACACATGGCTCAGGAGCCATGGGGCCTCCATTGGGCCCTGGCTGTGTGTACTGAACCAGGGGACACATGTGTTTCTCAAGCAGGGGGGAGACACCTATGAAGGTCAGCAGGCATGATCCCAGGAGAAGCACAGCCTTGGAGCTCAGCAAGGTCATCCTTCCACTCCGGGGAAAGTTCCCATCCATTGCAGGAATGGCCAGAAACCAGACTCAGTGGTTACACACGGTCCAGGAGGTTCACCTTCTAGAAGATTCTCTGTGAGCAACCCCACACATCCGTCCAGGATTTTGGCCCAACTACCCTGCAATCTGAGGCAGATGGGAAACTCGAGGGCCAGCAAGGTGACAAGTCAGGGCCCAAACAAGATTCCAATATTTGGGGCCAGGCCAAAGGCATGACACTTATCCCCTCAGAGTCCTCGTTTCCTGGGGGTTACAGAAAGGAGCAAGGCTCTGTGGCAGGCCCAAATCCCCTGGCAGCTCAGCCACCATCCAGACCTCTGGATTTTCTTAGAATACCTCCGTCTGGCTATTTCTCTGTGCTCAGAGAAGTTTGTCTGCTTGAGAAACATCTTACCTAATATGGGGTAAGCAGGTGCTGAGGTTAGAAACATTTGCTTCATGTAGTCGTGTATGTGAGCATTTGTCCCATTCATTTCACCTCAGTTAACGTTCCAGAAATGAATACAGGAAGTATCTGATTCTAAAATGAGGCACTGAGAGACCTTTACTCACCCCCTTGCCATAACTTTTTTAAATTTAATTTTTTTTATTTATTTATTTTTTTTTTTTGGAGAGAGACAGAGAGAGAGAGAGAGGAAGACAGAGATGGGTGCGGCAGCAGTGTCTCAGTGGCTGCGAATGAAATCCAGATGTGTGCGCCCCTTGTGGTCAAGTGCGACATTGCGCCCTTGCGTCACTTTGTATCTGGCTAAATGTGGGACCTGGAAATTGGAACCGCTGGAGATTGGAACCAGTGTTCTTCTGCTTAGGAGGCAGGCGCCTTAACCCCTAAGCCATCTCTCCAGTCCTAAAATTTAATTTTTTATTGACAACTTCCATAATTATAGACAATAACCCATGGTAATTCCCTCCCCCACCCCACTTTCCCCTTTGCAACTCCACTCTCCATCATATCCCCTCCATCTCTCAATCAGTCTTTTATTTTGATGTCATGATCTTTTCCTCCTATTATGGTGATCTTGCGAGGTAGTGTCAGGCACTGCGAGGTCATGGATATCCAGGCCATTTTGTGTCTAGAGGAGCATGTTGTAAGGAGTCCTACCCTTCCTTTGGCCCCTTACCATAACTTTCAATGTATGCGTATGTGCCCATGTGTTCATGTATATGCAGGTGTATGTGTTCAGGTATGCATACATGTATTTGGGTGTGCATACATGTGGAGACCTTAGGTGTCATTATTCAGAAACACCATTCACCTTGTTGTTTGGGGACAGGATCTCTCATTGACCTGTAGCTCACCAATGAGGGTAGATTGACAGGCCAGCAAGACCATTATGCTTATCACATTATCAACTGAGCTATCTCCCCAATCCACCCTTACTATAACTTAGGACAGTTCTTTGTTATTTTTTGTTCGTTTGTTTTTCAAGGTAGGGTCTAGTTATAGCCCAGGCTGACCTGGAATTGACTATGTAGTCTCAGGCTGGCCTTGAACTCACAGTGATCCTCTTACTTCTGCCTCCCAGTTGCTGGGACTAAAGGGGTGCACCACCACATCTGGCTAAGACAGTTCTTAAAGACAACAAAGATAGAAGCCAAGCATGGTGGCACACGCCTTTAATCCCAACACTGGGGAGGTAGAGGTAGGAGGATCACCGTGAGTTCAAGACCACCCTGAGACTATATAGTTAATTTCAGGTCAGCCTGGGCTAGAGCAAGACACTGCC
Organism: Orientallactaga sibirica; assembly: GCA_036365145.1. Classification (NCBI taxonomy): domain Eukaryota; kingdom Metazoa; phylum Chordata; class Mammalia; order Rodentia; family Dipodidae; genus Orientallactaga; species Orientallactaga sibirica. The sequence goes on from JAEOAD010000044.1 coordinate 12,459,217, forward strand.
TCGAAAAACAAAAACAAAAACAAACAAACAAACAAAAAGCCAGCAGAGATAGCACAGCAGCCTGGGCCCGGATAGCCAGCATTGTTCTCAGGATTCACAGCGACCGCCGGCTGCAGGTGGGTACCACTTGCTCCCCATTTACTGTCCCCTTCATCGTGCTCTCACTGCTGTGGGAAGAAGAGCAGGATGTCCACCCTTACATCAGAGGCTCTTTGGAGGAGTAAGGCTCTGACAGATGGGTTAGTCCAAGGACGAAATGTTGGACAGGCCCAGCAGTGGACACTAAGAGCATGCCTCTCTGGGGACAACTCAGGTGCCAAGTGTACGAAACAGAAACCCACTCTAAGTGAAGGAGAAAGGGATGTACGAGAGCACAGTGAACTAAGTCAGGAGGATGGGAAAGGGCCCACCCAGGTCATTTCCTAGTAGAAGCTGCAGAATGGGGTTGTTTTCTTTCTTTTTTTTTCTTTCTTTCTTTTTCTTTTTCTTTTCTTTCTTTTTCTTTTCTTTCTTTTTTTTTTTTTTCGAGGTAGGGTTTTACTCTAGCCCAGGCTGACCTGGAATTCACTCTGTAGGCTCAGGGTGGCCTCGAACTCACTGTGATCCCCCTACCTCTGCCTCCCGAGGGCTGGGATTAAAGGCATACTCCACCACACCCAGCTGCAGAATGGGTGTTTGGAGGAACTCGGTGCAGCATGACAGCATTTATGAGAACATTTGCAGGGCTGGATACAGCTCAGTGGGTGGAATGCTTGCCTAGCATGCACAAAGCCCTGGGCTCCAGCTGCAACATGGCACAAACTAGCCAAGGTGTACATAACTTTCATGCCAGCACTTGGCAATAGGGGAAGAAGGATCAGAATCTCAAGGTCGTCCTTGGATACATCAAGAGTTCAAAGTCAGCCTGAGCTACACAAGACCCTGTCTCAAAAATACAATTTTTTTTGTATCAGTGGCAGCCCTGACATAGGATAGTGGATGTTACCACCGCCACCACCCCAGCCCACGAACACCTGCAATGTGACTGAGACATTCCCAGGACTGGCTTTGTTGACATCATAGCATACGATTGAAAACTACGAGTCGGGGCAGTCAGACAGGAGAAGTCTGAGTCACCTACCCTAGTGTAGTCTGCACAGGTACCTGGTAAAGTGAGTTCCTGTCATTTCCACTTCTCCAGTGGCCAGGAAACCAGGCAGCAAAGACCTGCTAACACATGTCCACTCACTACCCCCTGCCCTTCACCACCTGCATGGGAACCAAGATTCTGATCAGCTGCTTGACAGCAAGTTCTGAACCCTTTTCAGTGCAAAGCAGAGACTTCCTCTCTCAATGGATTCTGCCAGTAGGCAAAGCAGGCCATTAACATGAGGCAGAAGGACCCTGCTCTTTGCCAGGCCCATACTGGACCAAAGGCAGGGCCACATCTGTTATGTGATAGAGCTCATTTGGCTCAGAGACAGTTCACATAGTTACAATGGGGGTTTTTCAAACAATTTATGAACTTTTTTTAAATGTTTAAATTTTGTGTGCGTGCGTGTGTGCAGGAGCACATGTGCCACAGTGTGTGTGTGGAGGTCAGAGGTCAACTTTCAGGTTGGTCCTCTCCTGCCACCACACTTGAAGCAAGATCACTCATTACTGTTCACTGCTCTGTTCTCGAGCTTCCAGGAAGTTCTCCTGCCTCCATCTCCCACTTCAGAGTAGGGGAACTGCAATTACAGAAACCTACCACAACATGAGAGCTCTGTGTAGGGTCTGATATTCCCTAGCCACTTTATACACTTTAAAGTATTTTCCAATCCTGTGAAGTCCAGATTGCAAAAAGTATGTTCCCCCAGCTCTTAGTAGCATCTGCTTCTCCCCCACTGCCCCCCCACACACACACATTTCTGATCTTTTGCTTTAGAAACTGACCACTCCTCAGAGGGCCATGCATGATCACACTCACGGAGCAGTGGTTTACAGAGAACTTTCTTAGAACATGCAGAGAAATGGCCCTCTCAAACTGACAGTGGCCCTGGACATTGGCCAGCCCAGTCTATGATCCTCTTTGTGAAGGGACCAAGTTAAAGGGTTTTTGTAAAACACTTGGGGTCCCTCCGTCCTCTAAGAGTAACCCCCACCCTCAAAAACTGTGGCCTCTACGACATTTGAAATATGGTCTCCAAGATCAGACAATGGGCACCCTCCTCCAGGTCCAAACCAAGAAGGACTCTTGCTGTGAGGCCCCGCAGAGCAGAAAAGAAGTAGCTCGCTGGTTGGGACCTTCCTTGGAGCCAGTGTTTTACCAGAGCCCTGCCAAGACAAGCTCTTGTCCCAAACATCTGGTGCAGACCCCATGTGGACATTGGGGTGATGAGTGGAGTTCTTTGGGTAACACCCCTCCCTCACACTGATCCCTTTCTCAGGGGTTAGGCCTCAGTCCTGCCTGACAACCATATGGGGAGCAGTTGTTCCCCCAAAGGAACTGAGCCTATCTGTTAAGAACTTATCTTTTCCTTTTGACAAAAAAAAAAAAAAAAGAAAAAAAAAAAAAGAAGGATAAACTCTGACGTCATGGGCGTGCGTAGGACAGTGGGGTGGGAGGCCATCTGGAGCAGGTGCTGGCAGGGCCCCTGGGAAAGGGGAAAGAGGGCAGCTGCCTTGTCAGGTGGGGGTGTCCTGGGGTCAAAAAACTCAAAGCTTTCCTGGAATTTCTGGGCAATGACACTTTGCTGGCCTCCCACTGTTCTCCTGCAGCTAGGCCCCTAGGTGCAGGCCTCTTCAGGGAGGTGCCAGGATCAAGGAGACCTAGCCAGGCCTCTGTGTCCCCTGAGGGTGTGCACCACCAGACAGTCCCATTCATCATCATGTTGAGCCCTGACGTCTGGAAGACTGTGCGCTCCAACATCCAGGTCCCTCCCTTGCCTGCTTCAGCTGCTTCCTGCTGCCTTCGCCAGATTCCCTCTGCCCCCGTCCAGGAGGCAAGGACGGCCTTTTCCCAATTACAGGTGGTGAAACCAAAGGCCCTGTGCAGAGATGGGACCTGGCTATGGTCCCGCTGCAATTTCCCTGCCTGGCCCCCCTAGAACAGCTCACAGCCTGTTTAGTGTCCTCTCTGAGAAGTTATGCAGCTGGAAGGCGGCCCCCGGGATGAAATAATTGCACAGAAAACAGATGGGCCGATCAGCAATCTTCCCCCTCCTCTGAGAGCCAGAGTATCCATCCTTGCCACCTCAGGGCCAGGAGAGGGCACTGCTGTCGGCAGCTCCTCCCCACCTCAGGTTTGGGGCTGGATGGTCCCATCATAATGACCCTTCCTCAGCCTCCCAAAAGCCTTACACACCTTTCTCACCTCAGCCAGGGCCCAGTCTCGCTTTGCATCCATCCTGATATTGAACTAGACAGCAACTGACCCGGAAGGACATCTGTGATGGGCATACTGTTCCTTCTTGAGGGGTGAAGGGAAGAAGAGTCATAAGAATGGGATCTTTTCTTCCCAGTTTCCACCTTTCAAACAACCAGGACAGGAAAGAGCATTGGCTATGCAATACTCTGATGCCCAGGGCTCAACATAATTCAGCCTGGCTCCCACTGTCCCTTCTGCCCCACCCCACCTGACCACTCTCATTCTGCCTCGTCCTTTCACGTTCTCTCCCACAGACATGCTTCCTCTCCCACAGGCAAGTGCACTCTGTGAAGACAGGCTCCTCATCCTCTGTCACAACTTCCACTTCCGGACACTGTTTCTGCAGATCTCAGAACTGCCTCTCTCCCAGGCTGGCCTCCACTGTGCACCCCTGCCCAAAGCCACCCTCCTTAGCTCTGAACTTCTACAGTTTCACAGGCCCCATCTGCCTCAGTTTAACAGGGTTGCCTTTTAGCAACTGTGTTTGTAGCATGTGTGTACGTGTGGTCTAGGTGTGTGTCCATATATGTACACATGTATGGTATGTGGAGGCCAGAGTTCAACACTGGGTATCTTCCTAAATAACACTCCACCTTATTTGTTGTCGCTGTTGTTATTGTTATTATTGGTGTGTGTGTGTGTGTGTGTGTGTGTGTGTGTGTGTGTGTGTGTGTTTGAAGGCACACATGTACCACAGTGTGAATCTGGTCTTCTGGTTTTCGGTGAAGAACTTTCAAGTTGGTCCTCACCACTCCCTTTGCAAGCCTCCAGGAAATTCTTCTGTCTCTGCCTCCCTGTGTGTCCTAGACATGCAGGGGTCACAGAAGCCCGCCACAGCTTCCAGCTCTCTCATGGAGTTGGGGAATCCTAACGCAGGCACTCAGAGTTGTGTGGCAAGCGTTTTATCCACTGAGCCACATCCCAAGCCTTTTTCTTTTTTAACTTGGAGCTCACCAATTCAACTAGACCAGCTGACCAGAGAGCTCCAGGGGTCCTCTTGCTTCTGCCGCCCCAGCACTGGGATTATACATGTGTACCATGGCACCTACTTTCATATGGGTTCAAGGGTTCCAAACTCAGGTCCCCATACTTGTGCAATCAGTGCCTTACTGACAGCCATTTCTCTCACCCCTAAGCTTCTTGTTTGTCTATTTGTTTGTTGGATAGCAGCCTATCCGCTTTAGTCTCTGGAACATTCCACTGTTAGCCTGAAAGGAGTCATTCTGTTTTCCATTCAGGTCTTCCTTCTCTCTGCCTTCTTTCTGTGGATTTCAAACTCAGCACAGACTTCTTGTGCTCCAGGAGGCCCCCACTATCTGCTCAGACAGGAGAGGCGCCATCTCTGTCATTGTCCTGTCCAGCTGACAAAGCCAGTGTCTGTTTTGTGGGCGTACTTCCCTGCTGGGATGGAACTCAGTGCTGAAGGAGCGTGCTATAGAGTAACAAATGACAGGATATCCTACAGAACTGCCAGGGACCTGAGGCCCAGGGGCTTTTCTCATGGCTTTTCATTAGGGTGAGGTTTTTTTTTTTTTTTTGGGGTTAATATCTTATTTGTTTATTTATTTATTCGAGAGGGGGCAGATAGAGAGAGAGAGAGAGAAAGAAAGAAAGAAAGAAAGAAAGAAAGAAAGAAAGAAAGAAAGAAGAAAGAAAGAAAGAAAGAAAGAAAGAAAGGAAGAAAGAGAGAGAGAAAGGGCATGTCAGGGCCTCTAGCCACTGCAAACAAACTTTAGATACATGGGTCACCTGTGCATCTGACTTATGTGGGTCCTGGGGAATCGAACGTGGGTCCTTAGGCTTCACAGGCAAGTGCCTTAACTGCTAATCCATCTCTCCTGCCCCGGGAGGAGTTTTAACTTGAGCTGTCAGTCAGTATAGTATCAGCTCAGCTCTTTTCACCTGTTCAGTGGGTCAACTCACCCCCTCCCATTCTCACCAGGCCCTTGGAGACAGAGACAGAAGAAACAGAATTCCCCAGAGAACAGCGCCTGCGAGCCTCAACTTAGGCCCAGGAGAGAAACCACAGGGAACACGAAAGCGTCTGTCTCAGAGATGCTTGAGTGCTGATTGTCTCCCTGACAGAAAGTGCCTGCAGCCCAGCAGTCCAAGGACCTCCTGCCCATCCGCCAACTGACCCCCCATCCCGCCCAGCCAAGCATCGGCAGCGGTGGGGCCTGCAGTTGATTCTTTGAGGATCTCTTCCACCTCCAAATGGTCATAGCTCAGGAGTCAAGAGCAGCAACCCATTCAAAACTCCCCTTGTAGGCGCTGGGTCGAGATGACTCAGCAGTTGAATGCTGGCTGCACAAGCATGAGGACTTAAGAGGGCCTGAGACCTCCCAAGTTCGATTCCCCAACACCCACATAAAGAGTTGGGTGTGGCCATACACACACTGTAACCCTAGTTCTGGGGGAGAAAGGTACAAAGACAGAGAACCTCTGGGGCTTGCTGACCAGACAGTAAAAAGGACAGCAGTGAGAGACTCCATCTTGAGGAAACAGGAGGATGAAAAAAGAGGATATTCAGTGTTCTCTGGCCTTTGCACATGCATACACAGAGTTCACACATTCACACACACACACATACATACACTACAGACACATTACATTCCACCACACACCACACCACATATACTTTACAGACACACAAACACAGTCCCCTCCAAAAAAAAAAAAAAATCCCTTGCAAAGATGGGGATTGGCTTGCAGGGCTTCACTACACTGACATGTGTGTCAGTTTTACTAATTTCATATCTTTTTTTTTTTTTTTCTGAGGTAGGGTCTCACTCTAGCCCAGGCTGACCTGGAATTCACTATGTACTCTCAGGGTGGCCTTGAACTCTCAGCAATCCTCCTATCTCTGCCTCTCGAGTGCTGGGATTAAAGGCATATGCCACCATGCCTGGCTCTAAGGTAATTTCAAAACCCCAGGGGAAGACCTAGATGGTCACCAGGCCATTACCAAATGTGTCCAGACACACAGAAAACATGAAGCCCCCCTCTATAGATGTCAGAATACATTGGAAGATGGTAACCATAAGTGCTGGAAGCTTCCAAACTGCCCTTAATAAGGGCAGTTCAGGGATGTGCCTGCTGCCCTCTGGAAGCAGGACTAAATCAACCAAGTCTCTAAGTGCAGGTGGTGCCCTCTCTGTGCCCCTTAGAAAGAGGAAGAGAACTTCCCCAGACTAGCTGGGGATCTCGCCCTCGCCTCTTCATTTCTCTTCCCTTCTCTAATGCAAGAGCCCTGTCTCTCCAAGAGTGTTAATATGGAGCAGCAATTGGGGGTGCTGTGTGGAGGTGGTGAGTCAATTTGCCAGAACTGACGGAGGACTTGGACTTGATGTCTGGATTTTTCTTCAGGTAATCTGCTAACATGGGCCAAATGCACACGTCATCTGTGGATTGTTTCCTGAACAAAAGGACCAAGGGCTGGGCTGGAGCAAGAGCCTGGTGATTGAAGGTTATAAAGCCTGACAGCCTAGGGTTTGATTCCCCAGAACCCTCGTAAAATCTGATGCACAAAGTGGGGCATGTGTCTGGAGTTTATTTGCAATGGCAAGAGGCCCTGGCACACCCATACTTTCTTCTCTCTTTCTTGCTCTGTCCCCCTTTCTCTCACTCACACACATACAAATACAAATATTTTAGATAAGGACTGAGGGTCCTCATTTTGGGCCTCGGGGTGCTAAGGTGAGGAGAGAAGGGTGGACAGATCAATATACTCCTGCTTCCTCAGCTCCACACTGGAGTACCTGGCTCTCAAGGTCCCTCAGACTCCAGCGGTCTTCCCAATGCTGGTCCCTTCCTCTCCCTGAAAAAGCTAATTTTGGCTCCTGCCCCCCCCCCCACTCGGGTCCTTTACTCCCGGATACACTACCCTTCTCTTCCCCCTCTCACGCCTGTGTCCCACACCTCCCTCACTTCTTGAAGTTCCACCATCTGTGCCCTGCCTCCCTAGAGTTTCAGGGGTCCGCAGAGTTGAGCCAAGGAAGGGGCGTTGTGAGCAGCAGAGATAGGTTGCCTGGTCCCAGTCGGCAGAAGAGTTTCTACTGTCCCAAGTTGGAAGATGACAGTAACAGCTTGTCATGGCTTGGGGCTGGGTAAAGTGAGGTTATATTCTGTGTGTGTGTGCGACACTTAATGGACACCCCACCCTATGATGGTCAGGTGAGTACCAGTGAAGACCACCCACCAGCTCAGACACTGGTTGAATCTGAACTTAGAGCTACAACGGGGGGTGGGGGAGGGGCTTAGGCACACCACACATGGGACACGAGTGTTTTGGGGTCTCCCCTCACATCACTTCCCCCCCCCTTTCCCAGCTCACGTTCCAAAACACGGGCATATGATGACACACTTCCCTTTGTGGCCCCAGCAGGCTAGCTCTCCCCGTGTTGCTTCCAGAGTCCTCCCCACTCCATCCTCTGCTTCTCCATACTAACGGGTTGGGGGTGGTCTGCGCTTCCCATCCTAGCCAGCAGGTGAAAGGTGGAGCCTCAAGGCCGGCCTGCGCCTGTCTGGCTCGCGGAAGTTCGGAAACTAGGCGATCTTTGTGGATTTCAAGCAGCGCCAACTTTCTGGCTGTGAGTGTGCGCGCGCGCGATTTCGTGTAAGAGAATTATTTCTTCTAAGCTTGTCTTTGCACGTGCAAAGAGGAATCGAACCTTCTCCCACCCACCCACCACCACCACCGCCAGGGTAGAGCACCTGCGGTGAGGACTCAGCGGGTGCACCGAGGGCGCTAGGCGCACAGACCCTTGCACGCTAGGGCGCGCGCGCTATGCAAACGCAGTTCCCTGGTGTGCGCCGCTCTGCGCGCCGGGAGAAGCCTGCAGAGCCACGGGAACCCTAGGAGGTGGGATGTGGGTGGGGGCAGAGGGGGGAGCCCTCGCGGCCCCCTCCTGGCCCTGGATTCGGCCGCGTGCGCAGTGCCATTGGCCCCAGCCGTCCAGTGGGCGGGAGGATGACATCAGCGGCAGGTTGGATTATAAAGGCACGAGCGGAGCCACGGGCTCAGAGCGCACCCAGCCGGCGCCGCGCAGCACTGGAACCCCCGCTCGCCTGGCCAGCCTGTTCTGCACCCGTCTGCCCCGACTGCCCAGTGCGTCCCCTCTGCCGGCCGTCTGCACCCCTCGGCCCCACAGGCACCATGCACCTCTCCCAGCTGGTCGCCTGTGTCCTGCTGCTCACACTCCTCTCGCTCCGGCCCTCCGAAGCCAAGCCCGGGGCGCCACCGAAGGTGAGTGCTGTGGCGGGGACCCTGGGCTTGGGAGGGACTTGGGAGACTGGACGGCCTGGGAGGCGCGAAGGAGCATGCAGCCAGGGTGGGAAGGCAGCCTCCTGGGACTTGCGCCCCCAAGACCCAGACCCAAGGGGTCTGTTCCCTCAGCCCTGGGAGAGTGTCCACATATGCACGCCCCAGAGCGCCCAGCCGTGAAAGTTACAAAGCAGCAACGGAGGGGAAGGCGAGGGGCTCGGCCGCGTGGCAGGTGGATGCCAGCCCCGACTGTCCGGCATCGGTAGGGGCGCGCTCAGGGCCGAGAAGGTCCGCACCACTGGGCCCTGCAAAGACACCTGTGCTGCAGCCGTGCGTCCTTTCACCTGCCCACTTTTCTCTCCCGTAGGCCCCGCGAACCCCTCCAGGGGAAGAGCTGGCCGAGCCCCAAGCTGCTGGCGGCAGTCACAAGAAGGGTGACAAGACCCCCGGGGGCGCCAATCTCAAGGGCGACCGGTCGCGACTGCTTCGGGACCTGCGCGTGGACACCAAGTCCCGAGCGGCATGGGCCCGCCTTCTGCACGAGCACCCCAACGCACGCAAGTACAAAGGCGCCAACAAGAAGGGTTTGTCCAAAGGCTGCTTTGGCCTCAAGCTGGACCGGATCGGCTCCATGAGTGGCCTGGGATGTTAGTGCGGCGACCCCTGGCGGCGGTGAGTTCCATCAAACCCCGTGCTGGTAGCTCTGTCCACCAAGAGACCCAACCCGCATCCCTGTCTGGTGCAGGCTGGTGGATTTCCTAGCTGAACCTGGGGCTCTGGGACATTCCGCCTCCCTGGCGAACCAGCCTTTGGAAAGCAGCCAGCTGACCCTGGCGTTTGCTTGCCACCCATTTATCATCCCATTTTACAGATGAAAGTGAACAATAAAATAATCAGGGAACCTTGAGCGTGATTAGAAATGGCTCAGCCTAAGTGACCCCAGAACAGGCTTGTGGGGGTCAGACCACCCCAAGACCCACTAGTCCAGTTGGGAGGGTGTAAGCCTGGAGAGCAGAAAGGGAATGGGGCGCCCATCAACCCAAAGTGCGTTCCCCTGCCAGCCCTGTGCCTGGAACCTCTAGAGCAGAGAGCCAAATACCAGGACCATTTCCGGGGACTGTGGCCCCTCAAGTGGACAGACATAGAGAAATAGCTGCTCCTCCCAGCGGAGAGAGGGGCCTCCGTGGGCAGCAACAGGGCATCCTTTTGCCTGGGGCATTCTGATTCTTCCCCAGTCTCTAAACCCAACAGTGGGCAAACTGGTCTGTCCAGGGTCCTGATGCTGCTTAGCTTTGTGGCTTCAGGGGCAAACCTTGGTGTTTGCGGTCCTATTTCAAGTCAGGGAAAGGAATAGCATAAAACTTTGTTTCTCTCGCCAACCTCAAAGTCTGTATCTCCCAAATGAGTTCTTTACCAGCTCTGTCCCCCACCCAAATTGCTCTGTTCCTAGCCTTCTTGCCCTCCATGCCCTGTGCTGCATGGTGAGTTACTGCTATAAAGACCCCCCACACACCGTTCCCTCCTTCCTTCTCGCCTTGCCTCTTGTCCACCTGCTGCCATTGCTTGTCCCTGTCTGTGCCACCCCAGGGTGGGAGCCTGCTCTTTGCCCCCACAAAGGCCACAGCCTCCTCCCTGGGGGGAACAAGAACTTTTTGCCCATCCATTGCATGAGCCTCTTTGAGCGCACAAGAGACTTTCGCAGGAGGGGTAGTGTTCTGTGCACCTGCTCATGTCCCTGTATTAACTCACAAACAACTTAAGGCCCGGATGCTAGCACAGGGCAATCTGAAACCGGCATCACACCCAAAGGGGTTCTTAGAAATATTGGTCAATGACCAGAGAAATCCACGTCCCCCAGCTCTACTGAGTAACCCCTGCCCTGGGTTTAGACTGTCCCCATCCTGTCTCTGCAGTCAGACTTGAGCGCAGGCTACATGCCTCTCCCTGGTTCCAAAGAGGTGTTATTTGTCCATGATCTTGACCTCTCCCTACTCAGGGACAGAAATGATTCTTGGCCTTCAGCGCTTACAGTGTGATGTCTTTTGCTCTCTTTTCTCTTGTGTAAATACTTAAGAAATGGAGTCCAACACTTCAGATTTTCAGTTTATGAAATCTTCGACTTTAGAACTCAAACACAAGTTAGGCTTCTCTGTGCTAGTGCCAAGAATGAACGTCCCTGATGGCGCTTTGTCCTCAGTCATGACCTTTGGTGATGGTGAGAGACCCTGAGGAGGAATCCAGGCTGCTAAGACTTTGCACCCTTTGACCCGGGGAGGTCGTCATCCTCCCAAAAGTTGTCAGCATAGGTAAACAGCCCCTGCCATCAGTCAGCCATCTCCACTGTGTCCCAGTGAGAGGCCAGGTCGTCCGTCCTGACCCTGCAGTCCCGGTGGAGCTGCTCAGAACCGAGCTTTGCTTGGTCTTAAAGAGAAAGAGAATGTCCAGTTTTTATATTAATGAAAATGCTTCTGAGCCTGTGGCCACCTCTCCACTCAGGGGGTGACTTCAGCTCTAAGCCCCGCCATAATGACTGTCGCTGATGGTTATAGGTCTTGATTATACTGCTGACGGAGACTGGGCATGTGGCCCAAGACCTCAATGAACACTTTGCCCCTGGGTCCCAGGAACATCATGTACAAAACAGAGACGAGAGCTGAGCTAGCTGTCCCAGTCCAGGGCCCCTCTGTGAAGGCTGTTCTTTGGGAAGGCAATGCCCTTCTTAGAAAGACACCTTCCTCTGAACCTTGAGCACTCCCACCACCGCAAAAAGAGACTGAGCCTGGCCTCATCACCTTTCTCTGGTCCTCCCAAGTGACCAACCCAGCTTGACTGCCCATTTGCCAAGCTGGTGTCAGACTCCAGTTCCCCTGCTGCTGAAGGGAAGCCAGGTACAGAAGGAAATGCTGTCTACTCGAAACACAGCTGTGACCCAGACACCAGGGATGCCTAATATGTGGCCCCTTGTTGAATCCTAATGCTAGCACTGAGAGGTGGCTATTATCCATTTTATGGGTGAGCTTAAAGCCATGCAGGGAGTCAAGGTCAGAGCCAGAATTTAAGCCCAGAATTTGGGGGGTGAGGTGGGGTTTTGCTGAAGTGATTCTCTTCGCTGTCCCTTCATGGTCACCCAGACACACAAGACAGACAAATGTGGCTGACCGAGGGTTTGTATCATAGCAAAGATGAGATGCGGGGGGGTCCCTTTCTTTCCTTACTGTATCTACCCAACGCCAAAGACAAAACCTATAGTTAGAGGGGGAGGAGGAGGCTGGTAGACATTCTGGTTCCACCTGGGCTGGGCCAGCCAGTGCCAAGGACCTAGCAGAAAAGGGCCTGAAAGAGGCCCGAGTGGGAGGCCCTTCCCTTTACAGGAAGATCTTCAATCAGGGACCTGTAGGACAAAGATAGAGGGACTTTGCTTTGTACTACTGCTAGAGAGGAGAAGAAGGTTCTAGAACTACCCTACAGGCTGAACTTTCTCAGCTAAAAGGCCAGACCTGAGAGTCCTGCGTCCATTTTGTGTTTCAGGATTGGGAATTGCTCCGTGCACTGAGGTCTTCCTTGGTCATCAGCCTCAGCATCTGGAAACACCTCCAACGCAATGTGGCTTTTACATTTCTCTTTTTTTTCTTCCTGGTACTGGGAATACACAACACCAGCTGTTTTATTATTATTTGGGGAGGGGAGGGGATGATTTTATTGTTTGGGATTTTTTTTGAAAACAAAAAATAAAAAGTTATATATATTATATATATATTATATATATACATGAAACACACACACCTACACCGACTTGATGACAAGGGACAGTTTTTAAGAGACTGACAAAACCAGCTGTAAAACATTGCTGTTTGTAAATTCATGTCATGCATAAATGTATTTATGTTGTAAAGCTATTTATATTGTTTATAAAGAGATATTTATAAAAATTTTATTTATGTAACTAAATGAAAGAAGCCAACCATTGTAATGTTTTTGTCCTAACTAGTTGAAAAATGTAAAAAAAAAAAAAAAAAAAAAAAAAAGCCATTCCATGAACATCCTGAAAACTGTCTTTATTTACTCATTGTGTTAACTCTCAGGAATTAAGCCGAGGCAGAGGGAGAATGTGAAGCTGAGGCCTTTGCCTCCAAATACATCTATCCTGAATTTGTGTCAAAATCCCCAGGGAGCTTGGCAAACACAGAATCCTGTCCTGGCCCTCCCTCTGTCTCCGTGGACAGTCCCAGATGATTCTGCCAACTCTGTCCAAGCACTGGCCGCTGGGAAACTGGTGCAATGAATGAAACTGGAATTGGGTACTGGGGAATGTAGCTCAGTTAGAAGAGAGTTTGCCTCACATATAGGAAGCCCTGGGTTCAATCTCAGTATTAAGGATGTGGTGATGCACTCCTGTAATCCCAGCACTCAGGAGGCAGAAGCAAAAGGATTAGAAATTCAACGGTATAAACCAAGCGTGGCAGCGCACGCCTTTAATCCCAGCACTAGGGAGGCAAAGGTAGGAGGATTGCCCTGAGTTCAAGGCCACCCTCAGAATACATAGTGAATTCCAGGTCAGCCTGGGCTAGAGTAAAACCCTACCTCGGAAAACCAAAAAAAAAAAAAAAAAAAAAAAAATTCAACATTATTGTCAGCTACCTAGTAATTTTGAAGCCAGCCTGGGCTATATGAGACGTCTCAAAACATAAAAATTGGTTCAACTGCTATAGGGTCCTCCCGATTCCATTTCAGCTTCTCTGCTATGAGGGAAAGACATTGCACCAAACATGCCCTCTGTCTTGGCGAAGAGGTTTCTATAGGTTTTGTGAGAGTGCCAGGTCACCTTCCACAAGTCTGTCTTCTTTTTTTTTTTCTTTTCTTTTCTTTTCTTTTCTTTTTCTTTTTCTTTTTCTTTTTCTTTCTTTCTTTTTTTTCTTTTTTCTTTTTTTTTTTTTTTTTTTTTTTGAGGCATAGTGTTACTCTAGCCCAGGCTGATCTAGGCATTCTGTAGCCCCGGCTAGCCTTGAATCATATCAAACCTCCTACTTTAGCCTCCCAAGTCCTGGGGCACCATCAGAAAAAAAAAACCTTTAGTCTTTCGTGGTGACTCCTTGCACCCCAGAATTCTTGCTTCCTTCTGTCTGGACTTTCAGAAACACCTGCCTTATTGCCAGCAAAGCCCACAGCACAACTGCCTCCAGTAACCTTCACTCTCACTGGCCGGGGCACCGGGTCTCCAGCCACCACACCAGCTTCACAAGTCTCTGTTGTAGACTTGCTCCAAAGCCTAGGATGGGTAGCTCCCTCTAGGCCCATAGGACTGCCTGGCCAGCTGGAACCCCTGGGCTATGCACCTTTGAGAAAACAGGAATAGTAGATGTGCCTGGAGCATGATGTGGTGTGCTTGGGAGGGGTTGTGGCTTAGCTTTTCATTTGAAGCTGCTAACAATTACCATTCCTAAGCCCCATGGAGCCCTGAACGTGAGATAGGAAGAATGATTTGGAATGTATGAATATAATTTAGATTCAAATCTCTTGTCCTGAAACCAGCAGGAGACTTTGCAATAATGCAGAGGTAATCGTGCTATATCCTCCGTTCTGGGACATCTCTTCCCTGCCATCTGACCCCATTAGGGGAAAGCAGCAATGGAAAAATCCTCTCCAAGCTGTGTGTGGTGGGAAATCCTGGCTCTTGGGAGCTAGAGGCAGGACAATCGCTGCAAGTTCAAGACCAGCCTGGTTTATAAAGTAAGTTCCAGAATAACTAAGGAAGATTCTGTCAAGAAAAAAAAAAGCCCTGGTGACATTCAATGGATTGGGAATTGGAACTCAGAGAAGTTGAGAGCTGTGTGTCAGGGCCATAAAGAGTTACAGAAGAAAACTGTCAGCGGGAGTGGTAGCTGATAGCACCTAGTTTTCCTGCTGGCACCCAGGCCCATGACCTTTGTCTCTGAGTGGCCGTCCAGTGCAGCTTCTCAGGGAGCTGGGTGGCCAGAACCCAGATGTGATCCAGCTGCAGAAGGCTGGAGCCTTTCCCACCTTCTCAATTTCCAATGCCCTGAGGGAATTTCCAGAACACCACCACCACCACCACCCCACCCCCCGCCTCCCATGGCCAGCTGACCAGTTTTGGGTATAGCTGCCTCCCCTCCTCTTTCTCGCTGCACCTTCCGTGGCTGGAGACCTGGTGCCTGGGTCAGTGAGGGTGAAGGTTACTGGAGGCAGTTGTGCTGTGGGCTTTGCTGGCAATAAGGCAGGTGTTTCTGAAAGTGCAAGGAGTCACCATGAAAGACTAAAGGGTTTTTCTGGTGGACGGCACCACTGGAACACTTACCAGTAAGTAACTTGAGCCCAACTGCAAATACTATCAGCATAAAATGCCTTCACTCCATGTATTAACCCCGCCCATGGTTGGTAAAGTGAACCCTGGCCAGACCCTCAACCTTAGTGCAGGACACTGCTAGATGGCTGGCTTCCTTTAACATCCAAACGCAGAGTCCTGAGCCTGCTTCCTCAGTAGTGACAGAGATGTGTCATCCCAGTCAGGGGAATGCTTCTGGAAGCCAGGAGGCATTGGCAAACATTCAGTAAGAAACCAGAAATGTTTGGAAACCTCCAGGGATTCCCCAGTGCTATTACCCAAGAGCTCCCAGCCCTCTGCCTGGGTCTTCCCTACGCCCTCGCCTCAGGCACCTTATCCCATGCTGCCGGGGAACCCAGCTGCTCTCCCATGTAACAGCAACAGTCAGGACATGGCCCCAGGGATGGGGCTGGCTGTAGTCCCAGTCCTCTGGGATGGGTGGTCCCTTCTGCAGTGTTGAACTCTTCCCTGTACATGGGTGGTCCAGAAGATAGCAGAGGGACAGAAAGTTCCAGGTGCTAGAAGGCCATAGGCCTTCTGCCTGGTATCTCTGATGACACTATTCTTTTTTTTTTTTTTTTTTTTTTTTTTTTTTTGGTTTTTGAGGTCTAGCTCAGGCTGACCTGGAATTCACAAATTTGTTTCAGGGTGGCCTCGAACTCACGGTGATCCTCCTACCTCTGCCTCCCGAACGCTGGGATTAAAGGCGTGCGCCACCACGCCCGGCTGATGACACTCTGGTTGAAGCTCTCAGGATGTGAAAATGGGAATAGTTGAGGCTTGATATTCATACATGCCTTCAGGATATGCAAAGAATATGCCTTCAAAATGTATCTGCAGAAAAATCTAGAAGACAGTTTCAGCACCTTGGAAGCCCTATGTTGAAACCTTCAGGTCTGAAGGGAGTCTGAGCACGCAATGAGAGTTACCAAACCTGCCTGGTCCCCAGGGCTGCAGCTGTTGACGGTGGAAGCCTGGCCTGGCAGAACAAGGCCAAGGAATCTCACCTTGGGTTCCCAGCACAGCGGGAGGAAGGTCCAGGCTATCAAGTCCCCTTGAAGGCAAGATTCTGAGAAGGGGCACTCCACAGTACAGAGGCATGGAGGTGATGACGTGCCAGGGGTGCCAGGCCATGGGTAGTGAGCAGATCCAGGAGCTTGCCTCCCCCTTGCACTGCATGCTCCCCAGGCAGTGGGGCTGTGCATGAACAGGAGATGTTGGGATAATCACCAAGGCGCAATGTCTAGACACAAGCAGCTCTTGGGAAAAGCTCTAAGACCAGACAGTGGGGACAAGGCTGGTAGACCGAGTGGCCCTACCCTAGGCTGGGGAAAATAAGCTGGTAGGAGGCATCAGTGAGGTCCTGCCAACCTGTTTACTGTTGCTGTAACAAAATACATGGGGTACATTATTTATACAAAATAAAAATGTACTTAGACCAGCACTCAGGAGGCAGAGGTAGGAGGATCGCCATGAGTTCAAGGTCAGCCTGGACCAGAGTGAGACCCTACCTTGAAAAAACAAAAAACAAAAACAAATGTATTTAGCCCATGGCTCTAAGACCTTGGCACCAGCATCTAGTCCAGGCCTTCTTCCCACATTGTAACATGACAGAGGGTACCATATGGTGAGGCAGCAAGCAAGCTACCTAATACATCTCTTTCTCCTCTTATAAAGCCACTAGTAGCCAGGCGTGATGGTGCACATGCCTTTAATCCCAGCACTCAGGAGGCAGAGGTAGGAGGATCACCATGAGTTCAAGGCCACCCTGAGAATACATAGTGAATTTCAGGTCAACCTGAGCTAGAGTGAGACCCTACCTCGAAAAATCAAAAAAAAAAAAAAAAAAAAAAAAAGTCAAGGACTGGGGGCTGGAGAAATGGCTTAGCAGTTAAGCCTGCTAAGCCTAAGGACCCCGGTTCGATTCTCCAGTACCCATGTAAGCCAGATGCACATGGTGGCACATGCATCTGGAGTTCATTTGCAGTGGCTAGAGGCCATGGTGTGCCCATTCTCATTCTCTGTCTCCCTCTCTTTCTCTAATAAATAAAAATAAAATATTTAAAAAAAAGTAAAGGGCTGGAGAGATGGCTTAACAGTTAAGGCACATGCCTAAAAAGCCTAAGGACCCAGGTTTGATTCTCCAGGTCCCAGATGGACATGGTGGTGCATGCATCTGGAGTTCATTTGCAGTGGCTAGAGGCCCTGGTGTGCCCATTCTCTTTCTCTCTCTCCCTCTCTCTGTCACTAATAAATAAATAAAAATAAATCTTAAAAAAAAAAGTCAGGGGCTGGAGAAATGGCTTAGCAGTTAAGGCATTTGCCTGCGAAGCCAAAGGATCCTGGTTCGATTCTCTAGGACCCACGTAAACCAAATGCACAAGGAGCACATGCATCTGGAGTTCGTTTGCAGTGCTAGAGGCCCTGGCATGCCCATTCTCTCTCAGTCTGCCTCTCTCTCTCTCTCTCTCTCTCTCTCTCTCTCTCTCTC
Organism: Orientallactaga sibirica; assembly: GCA_036365145.1. Taxonomy (NCBI): domain Eukaryota; kingdom Metazoa; phylum Chordata; class Mammalia; order Rodentia; family Dipodidae; genus Orientallactaga; species Orientallactaga sibirica. The sequence goes on from JAEOAD010000044.1 coordinate 12,476,702, forward strand.
TCTGCTTGCAAATAAATAAATAAATATTTTTTTTAAAGTCAGGAGGGGCACAGTGGCGCACGCCTTTAATCCCAGCACTCAGGGGCAGAGGTAGGAGGATCGCCATGAGTTTGAAGCCAGCCTAAGACTACATAGTGAATTCCAGGTCAACCTGGGCTAGAGTGAGACCCTACCTAGAAAAAAAAAAAAAGTTTCCTACTGTCGTCAGACATAGCATGGTCACTGCATTAATGACCTCACAGTCACTGCTGTTGCTTGTACAACAGCGGGCCTATCAATAGGCCATCATGGATGGTGGAGGAGATGGTGCGGGGGAGGGTATATATCAAAGTAGAAGAGAGACTAGTTGGAAAGAAGAAGGGAGGGGTTATGTGGAAGGGGATGGAGGACAAGAGAAGATCATGGGAGGGCACTATGATCAAAATACATTATATACATGTATGAAATTTGTCAATAATAGAAGCTTTAAAAAATCATGCAACTAAAAGGTTTCTAACACATTCAAACCACGGCAGGGTCCTGTCAGAAGTGGAATTCAACTCAGATGGTCACAGGAAGAGGACTGAATGGAGAAAGTACTTCCAGAGTTTAGGCAGGGGAGACAGGAGGAGCCCAGTGGGGAGCCAGTTTCTGCCCCAGTACCTGGTGAGGAAAAGGGTCCCTGGCTGAGAGCTGAGGGAGGGATGGTCCAACAGGAGCTGTGCCATGAGATTCCATGAGGATTCTTCAACAAAGCAGAGAATAGGAAGATATCCCATTTTTCTCTCCTTCCCATGACTCTCCTGCAAGGCCTTTGTTAGCTCACCCTGTCCAGAAACCAGCCAACGGGGGGAAGGGGCGGGCTAGAGAGATGGTTTAGCAGTTAAGGCACTTGCCTGTGAAACCTAAGGACCTAGGTTCAAGTCCCTAGTACCCATATAAGCCAGATGCACAGGGTGACACATGCGTCTGGAGTTCATTTGCAATAACTGGAGGCCTTGGTGTGCTCATTCTCTATCTGTGCCCCCCCTCAAATAAATGCATTAATAAATTTTTTTTAAAAAAAGGAGGACTGGAGAGATGGCTTAGCAGTTAAGGGGCCTGCCTGCTAAGCCTAAGAACGCCTGTTCAATTCTCCAGGTCCCAGACGCAAAGTGACACAAGGCCTCAATGCCACACTTGCCCACAAGTGGGGGGCATGCATCTGGAATTTGTTCGCAGCAGCTGAGAGGCCGCTGTCTCTCTCTCTCTCTCTCTCTCTCTCTCCAAAAAAAAAAAAAAAAAAAAGAGTGCAAAGGGGAGTCGCTGCTGGGGAAGAACAACAGGGAGCAGCAGATGGATTCGGCAGCACAGGAGGGCCTGAGTTTGAGGTGTGGGCTCCACGTCCTCTGGAAAGCATAAAGCCTAAGCAGGAGCGGGGCCGACATCACCTCCATAAAGACCCTCACTTGTCTTGCTTACCAGGGACACAAGAGTGACCACACCAGAGTCCACACTGCCCACGACATGTGACTGGCAGCTTTGCTTCTCAGGGGGGAACCTCACATTCATATTTTGCTGGGCTTATCTGGTATGTCACTGGTCTTCCCTCCCAGGCCTGAGAGAGCCAGGCCACAATGTCCCCCTTTCCTAGTGGCAGATTCCTGGATGTCCTCTATCCTATCCTGGCCCAGACTCTGGAAAGATGCCATCGGTGCAGCCATAGAGTCCCCTGCCAATCCCAATCCAGGTAGACTTCCCCACCCCCGCTCCCAGGTCTCTACTCTGTCCTATTCCCGGACTTCACTTGGTGTTCGCGCCCCAGACTCAGTCCTCTTCTGCACCAGCTCTATATCAGCCTCCTCGGTGTGGCCCTGGAGCTCCCTGTGTTGTTTATTTCCTTGAAAGTTTCCCATAGCCAGTCCTTTGTCCTTCATCTCATGGCCCCCTTTCAATCTTCCTCTGTGGCCCTTTCATTTTAGCTCCTGAGTCATGGAGCCCATGTCCTCCTGAATTCTATATAGAATGCATTGTAGTTTGCGGAAAATTTCTTCTAGATCCCTCTGCAGATAAATTTCAAAGGTTGTGTGTGTGTGTGTGAATATCACAACTCATCTGGGTTTTTTTTTCTGGTTGTGATTTTTGTTGTTATGTATGTGTGTGTGTGTGGTATGTATATGTATGTGTGTATGCATGTAAGCACATGTGTGCAGGTGCATGTGTATGTGCGTGTGTTTATACGTGGGGAGGTCGGAGGTTGATTTCAGGTGTCTTCCACCTTATTCTCTTGAGACAGGGATTCTCACTGAACCCGGTGCTGACCAACTGAGTTAGCCAGCATGCCCCAGGGATCTGCCTGTCTCCATCTCCCCAGTACTGGGATGACAGATATACATCACCAGGTGCATATTTTTCACTTGGGTGCTAAGGATCTGAACTCAGGACCTCATGCACAGCGAGCACTTTACCCACTAGGCCATCTCACTGGCCCTTCATCTAGTTGAGTGTGATTTGCAATCCATGCTTGAAGGAAGAACTTGGGAAAATGACAAGACATCATAAATGACCGGAAATAGGCAGGCATGGTGATGCACACCTGTAATTTTAGCACTAGGGAGGCTGAGGCAGAAGGACAGCTACAAGTTGAGGCCAGCACCCCTTCCCCCAGCAAAAAAGCCAAAGATTTCTTACTTGCTTATACAGAGCCTGCCGTGGGTGCAAGCTACTCTCTAGGGCAACCCCTCACCCTACAATGGCCCTGTGATGTTCTTCTGTGATAGCCAGCCTCCCAACACTATAACAACAGACCTAAGATAATTAATTTACAAGGAAACAGGATTTGGGTTTGGCTCATGTTTTTGGAGGGTCTAGTTCACAGTCAGTTGGCCCCATGGCTTTGGGCCTAGGCAGCATGCCATGAGTAGAGTATATCATATAGGGAACAAAACCCAAGTTAAGGAGCAAAGATATCGAGGAGACAACTGGGGACCCCAAACTTGCCTTCAAGCACATTCTGCCAATAACCTAAAGACCTCCCACAAATCCTTCCCTCCCCACCCCACTCCACCCCCCGTCAGGTTCAACTATCTCTGTATAGTGACTGGCTAGGAACCAAGGCTTTAACACATGGGCCTTTGTGGTGCATTTAAGAACCAGATGTAGAAGTCTGTAAATCAACATGTTTTCTTGATCAACAAGATAGGGAAAGCCAAGCTCACACCTGCAATGCCAGCACTTGTGAGGCTGAGGCAAGAAGATCACTGTGAGTTCAAGTTTGACACCGGGCAACGTAGTAAATTCAAGGTCAGCCTGAGCTGTCCAGTAATTCCAGGTCAACCTGGGCTAGAGTGAGACTCTACCTAGAAAAAAAAAAAAAAAAAAGTTTCCTACTGTCGTCAGACATAGCATGGTCACTGCATTAATGACCTCACAGTCACTGCTGTTGCTTGTACAACATCGGGCCTATCAATAGGCCATCATGGATGGTGGAGGAGATGGTGCGGGGGAAGGTATATATCAAAGTAGAAGAGAGACTAGTTGGAAAGAAGAAGGGAGGGGTTATGTGGAAGGGGATGGAGGACAAGAGAAGATCATGGGAGGGCACTATGATCAAAATACATTATATACATGTATGAAATTTGTCAATAATAGAAGCTTTAAAAAATCATGCAACTAAAAGGTTTCTAACACATTCAAACCACGGCAGGGTCCTGACAGAAGTGGAATTCAACTCAGATGGTCACAGGAAGAGGACTGAATGGAGAAAGTACTTCCAGAGTTTAGGCAGGGGAGACAGGAGGAGCCCAGTGGGGAGCCAGTTTCTGCCCCAGTACCTGGTGAGGAAAAGGGTCCCTGGCTGAGAGCTGAGGGAGGGATGGTCCAACAGGAGCTGTGCCATGAGATTCCATGAGGATTCTTCAACAAAGCAGAGAATAGGAAGATATCCCATTTTTCTCTCCTTCCCATGACTCTCCTGCAAGGCCTTTGTTTGCTCACCCTGTCCAGAAACCAGCCAACGGGGGGAGGGGGCGGGCTAGAGAGATGGTTTAGCAGTTAAGGCACTTGCCTGTGAATCCTAAGGACCTAGGTTCAAGTCCCTAGTACCCATATAAGCCAGATGCACAGGGTGACACATGCGTCTGGAGTTCATTTGCAATAACTGGAGGCCTTGGTGTGCTCATTCTCTATCTGTCCCCCCCCCAAATAAATACATTAATAAATTTTTTTTTAAAAAAGGAGGACTGGAGAGATGGCTTAGCAGTTAAGGGGCCTGCCTGCTAAGCCTAAGAATGCCTGTTCAATTCTCCAGGTCCCAGACGCAAAGTGACACAAGGCCTCAATGCCACACTTGCCCACAAGTGGGGGGCATGCATCTGGAATTTGTTCGTAGCAGCTGAGAGGCCGCTGTCTCCCTCTCTCTCTCTCTCTCAATATCTCTCTCTCTCTCCAAAAAAAAAGAGTGCAAAGGGGAGTCGCTGCTGGGGAAGAACAACAGGGAGCAGCAGATGGATTCGGCAGCACAGGAGGGCCTGAGTTTGAGGTGTGGGCTCCACGTCCTCTGGAAAGCATAAAGCCTAAGCAGGAGCGGGGCCGACATCACCTCCATAAAGACCCTCACTTGTCTTGCTTACCAGGGACACAAGAGTGACCACACCAGAGTCCACACTGCCCATGACATGTGACTGGCAGCTTTGCTTCTCAGGGGGGAACCTCACATTCATATTTTGCTGGGCTTATCTGGTATGTCACTGGTCTTCCCTCCCAGGCCTGAGAGAGCCAGGCCACAATGTCCCCCTTCCTAGTGGCAGATTCCTGGATGTCCTCTATCCTATCCTGGCCCAGACTCTGGAAAGATGCCATCGGTGCAGCCATAGAGTCCCCTGCCAATCCCAATCCAGGTAGACTTCCCCACCCCCGCTCCCAGGTCTCTACTCTGTCCTATTCCCGGACTTCACTTGGTGTTCGCGCCCCAGACTCAGTCCTCTTCTGCACCAGCTCTATATCAGCCTCCTCGGTGTGGCCCTGGAGCTCCCTGTGTTGTTTATTTCCTTGAAAGTTTCCCATAGCCAGTCCTTTGTCCTTCATCTCATGGCCCCCTTTCAATCTTCCTCTGTGGCCCTTTCATTTTAGCTCCTGAGTCATGGAGCCCATGTCCTCCTGAATTCTATATAGAATGCATTGTAGTTTGCGGAAAATTTCTTCTAGATCCCTCCGCAGATAAATTTCAAAGGTTGTGTGTGTGTGAATATCACAACTCATCTGGGGTTTTTTTTTCTGGTTGTGATTTTTGTTGTTATGTATGTGTGTGTGTATGGTATGTATATGTATGTGTGTATGCATGTAAGCACATGTGTGCAGGTGCATGTGTATGTGCGTGTGTTTATACGTGGGGAGGTCGGAGGTTGATTTCAGGTGTCTTCCACCTTATTCTCTTGAGACAGAGATTCTCACTGAACCCGGTGCTGACCAACTGAGTTAGCCAGCATGCCCCAGGGATCTGCCTGTCTCCATCTCCCCAGTACTGGGATGACAGATATACATCACCAGGTGCATCTTTTTCACATGGGTGCTAAGGATCTGAACTCAGGACCTCATGCACAGCGAGCACTTTACCCACTAGGCCATCTCACTGGCCCTTCATCTAGTTGTGTGTGATTTGCAATCCGTGCTTGAAGGAAGAACTTGGGAAAATGACAAGACATCATAAATGACCGGAAATAGGCAGGCATGGTGATGCACACCTGTAATTTTAGCACTAGGGAGGCTGAGGCAGAAGGACAGCTACAAGTTGAGGCCAGCACCCCTTCCCCAGCAAAAAGCCAAAGATTTCTTACTTGCTTATACAGAGCCTGCCGTGGGTGCAAGCTACTCTCTAGGGCAACCCCTCACCCTACAATGGCCCTGTGATGTTCTTCTGTGATAGCCAGCCTCCCAACACTATAACAACAGACCTAAGATAATTAATTTACAAGGAAACAGGATTTGGGTTTGGCTCATGTTTTGGAGGGTCTAGTTCACAGTCAGTTGGCCCCATGGCTTTGGGCCTAGGCAGCATGCCATGAGTAGAGTATATCATACAGGGAACAAAACCCAAGTTAAGGAGCAAAGATATCGAGGAGACAACTGGGGACCCCAAACTTGCCTTCAAGCACATTCTGCCAATAACCTAAAGACCTCCCACAAATCCTTCCCTCCCCACCCCACTCCACCCCCCGTCAGGTTCAACTATCTCTGTATAGTGACTGGCTAGGAACCAAGGCTTTAACACATGGGCCTTTGTGGTGCATTTAAGAACCAGATGTAGAAGTCTGTAAATCAACATGTTTTCTTGATCAACAAGATAGGGAAAGCCAAGCTCACACCTGCAATGCCAGCACTTGTGAGGCTGAGGCAAGAAGATCACTGTGAGTTCAAGTTTGACACCCGGGCAACGTAGTAAATTCAAGGTCAGCCTGAGCTGTCCAGTGCGAGAACCTGTCTTAAAAACTAAAACAGGGGGCTGGAGAGATGGCTTAGTGGTTAAGCGCTTGCTTTGAATCCTAAGGACCCCAGTTCAAGGCTTGATTCCCCAGTACTCACATAAGCCAGTTGTACAAGGGGGCACATGCATCTGGAGTTCGTTTGTAGTGGTTGGAGGCCCTGGCATGCCCATTCTCTCTCTATCTATCTGCCTCTTTCTCTGTTTGTCGCTCTCAAATAAATAAACAACAACAACAAAATAGAATTATTTTTAAAAAAACTAAAACAGTGCTGGAGAGATGGCTTAGTGGTTAAGGCACCTGCCTGCTAAGCCTAAGTATGCCCATTCAATCTCCAGGTCCCACGTTTAGCCTGACACAAAGTGATGCAAGGGTGCAATGCCGCACTTGCCCACAAGGAGGCGCACGTGCCTGGAGTTCATTCACAGTGGCAGAGAGGCCACTGGCACACCCATTCTCTATCTCTCTGCCTCTTCCTCTCTGTCTCTTTCTGTCTCTCTCAAAAAAAAAAAAACACTAAAACTAAAACAAAACAAAGGACTGTGGGGTGGAAAGGCCTAAGTGAGGTCAAGGTAAGAGACTGAGTAAAGGAAGGGTGGGAGGAGTTAACCAAAATCTAAGAGGGTATGAATAAGTCATGTGGAACCCTACTAACCTACTTTTTTTTTCGAGGTAGGGTCTCACTCTAGCTCAGGCCGACCTGGAATTCACTATGGAGTCTCAGGGTGGCCTCAAACTCACAGTGATCATCCTACCTCTGCCTCCAGAGTTCTGGGATTAAAGGCATGTGCCACCATGCCCAGCTGAAACCTACTGTTTTGGACAATGGTGCACCCAGAAGCCATAGATTGTTACTAGAAAATTTTCAGTGCCAGGAATGGGATACCTTCTAGTGAGTTGTTGGCCAGGGAGGTCCCTGATGCCCCCAAAACATTACATACCACTGCCGAGGCTCTTGCTATCCCACCAGGAGTAAAGGGTAAGACCCTATTGCTGAAGATTTCACATACTTGGGCTGCAAGATAACTAAGAAATCTTGCTGGAGGGCTGGAGGGATTGCTTAGTGGTTAAGGTGTTTGCCTGCAAAGCCAAAGGATACAGGTTCAATTCTCCAGGACCCATGTTAGCCAGATGCACAAGGGGGCTCACTTGAAATTCCTTTGCAGTGGCTAGAGGCCCTAATGTGCCCAGTTTCTCTCTCTCTCTCTCTCTCTCTCTCTCTCTCTGTTAAATAAATTAATTAATTAATTTAAAAAAAAAAAAAGAAATCTTGCTGGAGCTGAGCTGATAAACCTCCTCCATGTAAACCAGCTAACAGAAAAATCTGGAAAAAACTATGCTGCATGCAGCTTCATAGGAGAGAGAGAAGTCATCAGTGGAGATAAACAACAGTGGACACTGCAAGCCTAAACTTTGTCCAGCCAGGCCAAATGAACCAATGGATGCAATAGTGGCATGTCTGTTATGGGGGAAACCATCCGCTCTCTAATTGTGCTGAAGGCCTGCTCCACAGAAGGGAATACATGCCTGATACTGAAAACCTATGACAGAAGTCATGAGCCCTAGGGGTGTAATGTCTGCTGGTGTCTGGATAAATGTATATATTATGGTCACCAAACTGCCCAGTAAGCACTTCTCTTAATGTTCATACCTATATATTAATGCTACTCTCACTTTTGGTTAGAGGAGCTTCTCTTTTCAGATGGCGGTGACCTTGGGATGACTCAGAAGGCACCATGGTGCTGAGAAGAAGTGACAGAGGAGTGCTCAACACTGAAACATCTCAAACACACCTGCCAAGGCTCAGGGTCCATTGTGGAAGAAAGAATGTAAAAGCCAAAGGAAGGGTAGGACTCCTTACAACGTGCTCCTCCAGACACAAAATGGCCTGGATATCCATGACCTCACAGTGCCTGACACTACCTACGCAAGACCATCACAATAGGAGAAAAAGATGATGACATCTGTGCCACCTGTATGTTGGTGGTGACTCCCAGGACTGTGAGCTTGTCTCCATAGTGCCCGCAATTCCTGAACGACAGTCCACCGTGGGAACATGGACTCGGATGGCCAAAATATCAACCAGAATTCCCCTAACAAAGGTGTGCTGTCGGATTTCATGATTGATGTCGCTGTTGACCCAGGTGTTCCCCTTCAGACTTCTGCTGTGCAAGGCCTGACAGAGGTAGAGGAGGAAGAGCTTCAGGCTGAGCTTGCCAAGGTGGAAAAAGAAATTGTCACTCTTTGCCAGATCCTGGCAGCCAAGGAGAGGCACTGTAGAGAGCTGAAAAGGAGGCCGGGCCTCTCCACCTTGGGGGAGCTGAAGCAGAACCTGTCTAGAAGCTGGCATGATGTGCAGGTCTCCACTGCCTATGTGAAGACTTCTACGAAACTTGGAGAGTGGAACGAGAAAGTGGGTCAGTCTGACCTCTACAAGAAGACCCAGGAAACCCTCTCCCAGGCAGGACAGAAGATATCTGCTGCTCTGTCCACCACGGGCTCTGCCATCAGCAGGAAGCTTGGAGACATGAGGAATTCTCCAACCTTCAAGTCATTTGAAGACCGAGTGGGAACCTTAAAGTCTAAGGTTGTGGGTGGCAGAGAGAATGGCAGCCATAACCTCCCTTCCCTGACGGGTGGCACCCAGCCCCTGCCAGACCACACACCTTTCTAAGCTTATGGTAGCTCACTAGCCACGGAACATATGGAAGTACATCCTCGTCATCACAACTGCAGCTGCAGACACAGCAACCAGCAAGGGCCAGTGAACAGCTGGATTTGAGGACAGCCGTGCCCATCCACATGCTGATGTGGCGGCTGCCTTGGCATGAGTTAGAGAACAGTCTCGTGCATAAATGGTTTACAGTAAAGTTCATAGATGAAGCAGATTGCTGTGCCAAACTTTCCAGGGCCACAGGAAGTAGACAGGGATGAGGGTTGGGCGGGGGGGGGGGAGTATTGAATAAAAGCCCGTGCTTTGGAAGTCTCTTTAGCTTACCTGAGGAGAAGGAGAAGTGTCAGGAGTATTAAGTAAGTGGCACTTCTTCCCTTACTCCAAAGGAAAACACTCTCCTGGGATGCACGGGTGTCCATGTTCTGAGACCCTATAAAGGAAACAATATCAGTAGTTCTAATTGTTATAGTAACAACCTGGCTTTGACAAAAGCAGAGTCACTATTTTTTTTAAATACTTTATTTATTTATTTGAGAGAGAGAGATAGAGAGCCAGTTACAGACAGAGAGAATGGGAACGCCAGGACCTCTAGCCACCGCAAACGAAGTCCAGATGCATGTGCCACCCTATGCATCTGGCTTATGTGGGTACTGGGGAATTGAACCAAAGTCCTCAAGCTTCACAGGCAAATGCCTTAACCACAAAGCCATCTCTCCAGCCCAGATTCACTATTTTTTAAATGGAATGGACTATACAAAAATTAATTAGGCGAAACACTATTAACCTTATCGTTGGAGCATATTTCTTTGGACTCAAGCTGAAATTAAAGCCTTACATTCATATATATATATATATATATATATATATATATATATATATATATATGTATATACACACATACACATACATACATACATACACATGTATATATATTTTATAATATATATTTTCTAAGTAATATGTGGAATTTAACATCTGGTCTGACCAGGCAGTGTATTTGATTTCACTAAAATATCTCATAGTGTATAAAACTTTGTTCTTTCAAAAACAGGTAGGTTCCACTAGTGCCCCACTCTGTCCCACAGGGCTCCTCTGCTTGATGGGGCAGAAGAGCCGAGAAGGGAAGGCCTCTCTTTGAACAAGATGTGCCCAGGCAAGTGCTCCTTTATTGACAGCTGGCACGGGGCTGATCCATGGCTCACTACACAGAAGGTAAATGAGAAGCAGAATCAACCCTGTAGGTCAGTGTGGTAGTTTGAATATATGGCCCCCAATATATTCAATGTTTTATTACTTTATAGTTTGCATCTGCAATCACCTTGCTAGAGGCAATGTCACTGGGGGCTGGTCTTAAGGTGTTGATGGTGGGTTTGAGATTCCATTATAAAGATATGCAAAGTGTGCCTAGCAGGAGTTCCTGAAGTGTGCTGGGCTTTTGGCTATAGTTTTGCTCAGTGTGCTGTGTGCCTGGTTGGTTTCTCTCTCTCTGCTTGGCCCTGTGAAAGCAGGCTGCTTCTCCTGCCTTTATGGAACTTCCCCTGGATCTGTAAGCTTCAACAAATAATATCCCTTCCTCCATAACTGTGCCTGGTCTGGAAGTTCATCTCAGCGAACCTGAAGCTGTCTGCTACAGTCAGGCAGAAGATGTGGCTTTGGGATCAGCCAGAATTCTGCCCTCACCTTTTCTCAGGAGCTAAAACAATTTTTTTCAATTATTTTATTGCCACACCCTGAAACCTCTCTCATGCCAAGGCCCTGTGATTAAGAAGACATAGCCTGGAGGGGAGGGGTGGCACTGTGCCTTAGTGGCTCTTAGCAGGGAAGAGACCCTGTTTGCTGCGTGCACATCTTTGACTCCCTTGGTGCTGGGGCAGGGGAATGGAGGGGAGGGCTGCTCAGCTCAGTGTCTGCTTTGATAGAATGTGATATGTCCTCTGATGACCAAGTATCCCTGAATTCATTAGGCACCCTAGGGGACCCTACACACAGGACAAGGATGCAAGGGCTGAGGCAGGATACCACTTGGTATCCTTTTTCCAGGGTTAGAAACTCAGTGTGAGGAGGCAGGGCAGGAGTTCAGGACACTGATGTATCTTCCACAATGCATAACAAGCAACTTGTCAATAAAGCATTCTTTTCGGGGCGGGGGAGATGGTGACATTAAAATAAAAGAGAGACTGATTGAGAGGGGGAGGGGATATGATGGAGAGTGGAGTTGCGAAGGGGAAAGTGGGGAGAGGGAATTACCATGGTTTATTGTCTATAATTATGGAAGTTGTCAATTAAAAAAATAATTAACTTAAAAAAAAACTGAGTGTTGGACAGATTGCTTAGTGGTTAAGGTTAAGGTGCTTGCCAGCAAAGCCAAAGGATCCAGGTTCAATTCCCCAGTATCCATATAAAGCCAGATGCACAAGGTGACACACATGCGATGGGAGGGCCTTTGCAGTGGCTAGAGGCCCTGGGGTGCCCATTCTTTCCCTCTCTCTCTCAAATAAATAAGTAAACAAACAATCAGGGAAAGAGAGCATGCCAGGAAGTCAGACAATCAAGGGTTTCCACCCAGATGGGACACATGAGTCTTATATTCACATTTAATTGCCAAATGAGCCCCACTCCAGGCCTTACTTTTAGAGTAAGGGAGCGCTATCCTCTGTGCGCCTGAGAAAGAACTGGCTGGGTGTGGTGGCACTTGTCTTTAATCCCAGAACTCAGGAAGTAGAGGTAGGAAGATCAACTTGAGTTCGAGGCCACGCTGAGACTGCATAGTGAATTCCAGGTCAGCCTGGGATAGAGTTTAACACTACCTCCAAAAAAAAAAAAAGGAAGAAGAAGAACTGCCCAAACTGTTGTGTGGTCACCATAAAAATAATTCCTGTTTTTTTTTTTTTTTTGGGGGTTTCAAGGTAGGGTCTCACTCTAGCTCAGGCTGACCTGGAATTAGCTATGTAGTCTCAGGGTGGCCTCGAACTCATGGCAATCCTCCTACCTCTGCCTCCCGAGTGCTGGGATTAAAGGTGTGCGCCACCATGCCCGGCTTTCCTTTCTTTTTAAAAAATTTTTTTAATTTTTTTTTTATTTTTGGAGAGAGACACAGAGAGAGACAGACAGAGAGAGGGAGAGGGAGACAGAGAATGGGCACGCCAGCAGTCTCTTGGCTGCTGTGAACGAAATCCAGGATTTTAGATGTGCCACAGTGATGGTGTAGATGTCAAAGAACAACCTCGAGTGTTGGCCCTCACCTTCCACCTTGTTTGTGGTGGGGTCTCTTGTTGTTTGCCACTGTGTACACCGGGCTAGCTGGCTGGCGAGCTTGCAGGGATTCTCCTGTCTCCGCCTCCCATCTCACCACAGGGTGCTGGGGTTATGGTGCTAGGTACCATGTGCAATTTTATGTGGGTTCTGAGGATCCAAACTCGGGTTCTCACACTTGCACAGCAAGGCACTTTCTCCCCCACTGAGCTATCTCCCCAGCCAAGATTTAAGTATATTTGTAATGCATGAGACTAAAACATACATAATTTAAGAAATTTTGCCTTTGAATGAGGAGACCTAGATTGTTCACATTCATGGTCATTATTACTTGGACTTTTTCATCTAATTTTGAATATCTGTTGGGTTGTTTTTTTTTTTTTTTTTGGTTTTTCGAGGTAGGGTCTCACCACTCTGGCCCAGGCTGACCTGGAATTAACTATGGAGTCTCAGGGTGGCCTTGAACTCACAGCGATCCTCCTACCTCTGCCTCCCGAGTGCTGGGATTAAAGGCGTGCGCCACCATGCCCAGCTCAACGCCTGTAACTTTTTTATTCCTTTTTTTATAGTCTTGAAATTTTGCAGTTACATGAGATTTTTAAAAATATTTTATTTATTTATTTGTTTATTATTTGGGAGAGAAAGAGAAAGAAAGAGTCAAAGAGAGACAAAGAGAATGGGCACACCAGGGCCTCTAGCCACTGCAAAAAAATCCAGATTCATGTGCCACCTTGTGCATCTGGCTTTACATGGGTACTGGGGAATCAAACCTGGGTTCTTAGATTTTATAGACAAGCGCCTTAACCACTGATCCATCTGTCCAGCCCTTATTCTTTTTTAAATTTTTTTAAAGTTTTTTATTTATTTGAGAGAGTCAGAGAGAGAGAGAATGGACATGTCAGGGCCTCCAGACCCTATGCAAATGAACTCCAAACATATGCACCACCTTGTGCATCTGACCTACATAGGTCCTGGGGAATCAAATCAGGGTCCTTTGGCTTTGCAGCCAAACGCTTTAACTACTAAGCCATCCCTCCAGCCACCAGCCCTTTTTTTCTCTTAACTCTTTTTCCCTATATGCTGTTGTGCTTACTTTGACAATGATTTGGAAAGTAGACATCCATTTTTAATTTCATTAGTGGTTCCTTCATGTTTTCCATGTAGCTTTTTTTTGTTTGTTTGTTTGTTTGTTTTTTTGGTTTTTTCAAGGTAGGGTCTCACTCTAGCCCAGGCTGACCTGGAATTCACTCTGTAGTGTCAGGGTGGCCTCAAACTCATGGCAATCCTCCTGCTTCTGCATCCCGAGTGCTGGAATTAAAGGCATGTGCCACCACCCCAGCTTCATGAAACTTATTAAGCCACGTTTATATTATTATTATCAAAATCATAAACAATAACTTTAGGCTCCTTCGGAAGAGAGAGAAAACGTTATCCCCTTTGCTTTGTTTTCTGTCTCTTCTGCGCTTTCAGGATAACCATGAACACAATCGGAAGGCATTCTTCTCTCTTTTTCCAGTGTGTGTGTTGGGTGTGTATTGTGCACACGCGCGTGTGTGTGTGTGTGTGTCACATTTGCTTTGCCCATTCATCTGTCTGCTGGCAATTGTGTTGATTCTATGCTTTGGCTACTCTGGTGCAATGAGTGCATTTCTTTGGCATGTTAATTATAACATAATTTGTGGCATAGAAGTTGTCAGAATGCTTCCGACTTTCACCAAGACCATTTGCACTGGCCTACCTCATTCCATTTTCCCAGCCTTCTCACAGTCTTTCCAGCCTCCAGTCTTGTAGTTCCCTTTGAAACTTGAAAGACCGTATCATTATATTTCCCCTCATTGATTTCTTGACCTGCACCTTCCCTTCAGCTGTATTGTCTCTACATATTTATATAAACCATCTCCTTGAGCTGAGCTCTCTTAATTCCCTGAGGACGCTCTCCCTAACTGGGCTGCTCCACCTACCAAAGCCTCCTCTCTCCTGTGTCCTTCAGCCTTCTTCTTGGTTTCCAACCTAAGTCAGGTGCTGAGACATTTGACCCTGACCTTCTTCCCACTTGAAGACCCTCACACACTCCTACGGTCTGGGGCTAACTCCCTGCCCACTGCTGTCTTTGTACACGGCAGCCTGGCCCTCTGCTGGGCAGCACATATGTGTGCCTATTTTGGAGAGAGACACCGAGAGAGACAGATGGACAGAGAATGGGCGTGCCAGCAGTGTCTCAGCTGCTGAGAACAAAATCCAGATGAGTTCGCCCCCTTGTGGTCAAGTGCGGCATTGCACCCTTGCATCACTTTGCATCTGGCTAAACGTGGGACCTGGAGATTGGAACCGGGTTCTTAGACTTAGCAGGCAGTTGCCTTAACTGCTAAGCCATCTCTCCAGCCAAGTCCACTTTCTTTTGCTCTTACAACATATCTGAGACCAGGTAACTTTTTGTTTCTTTTTTTAAATTTTTGTTTATTTTTATGTATTTATTTGAGAGTGACAGACTGAAAGAGAAAGAGGCAGAGAGAGAGACAAAGAGAGAGAGAATGGGTACACCAGGGCCCCCAGCGCTGCAAACAAACTCAGATGCATGTGCCCCCTTATGCAGCCACTGTGGGTCCTGGAAATGGACTCCAGATGTATGCACCACCTCTCCAGCCCCAATTTTTGTTTATCTGGTTTGACAGACTGAAAGAGAAAGAGGCAGGGTAGAGGGGAGATCAGAGAATGGGTACACCAGGGCCTGAACAGATGTATGCACCACCTTGTGCATCTGGTTTACATGGGTACTGGGGAATCACACCTTGAACCAGGGTCCTTAGGCTTCACAAGCAAGTGCTTAACCACTAAGCCATCTCTTTAGCCCCATGAGACCAATTAATTTTTAAAGAATAGAAATTTGGGGCTGGAGAGTTGGCTTAGCAGTTAAGGCGCTTGTCAGCAAAGCCCAAGGATCCAGGTTCAACTCCTCAGTACCCACGTAAAGCCAGACGCACAAGGTGGTACATGTATCTGGAGTTCGTTTGCAGTGGCTAGAAGCCCTGGTGCACCCATTCTCTTTCTATCGGCCTTTCTCTCTATATTTGTCAAATAAATAAATAAAATATTAAAAAAAGAAATTTGTTAAGCTCATGGCTTTAGAGTCTGGGAAGTCCAAAAGCCTGATGTTGGACATCCGCTTGGCACCTGTGAGGACCTTCTCTTCGCCTCACAACATGGCAGAGGACCTCACATGGTGAGACACAGCAACCATGCTACAGGGAGCTCCCTTTTATAGCAAAGCCACTCCTACAATAGCCCATTCATCCATGAACCATGCATGAATCAAACCATTCATGAGGTCTCACCTCCCAACACTGCTGCACTGGGAAACCAGGTTTCCAACACAGGAAATTGGGAGACACAGTCATTGTAGCAGTGAGGGTGACTTGCATAATCCTAGGCAGCAGAGGGCATAATTTCTCTGTGACACCTACTAGTCTTTTTGTTCTAGGAGCCAGGTGTAAACACAGGTCCACACTGCATTCCTGCTGGGAACAAGCAGCCACTGGAGATCGCTCCTCTGGTCACGGAGCCAGATCAAGGTTGGAGGCTGGGCAGGACTGTCAGTCATCTCCAGAGCAGGCAGGAAATTGATTGTGGTGATCATCACACAACTCTGTGACAATACTAAGCAAACAACGCATAAACTACAGCCCCATGGGGAATACCTGCAACCTCACTGAGGAGCGTCCCCAGCGGAATGGGGGCAGGGACGAGGGAAAAGAGTGTATCAATACATGATGTATCCATATGAAACATCTTGTTAATAATAATAATAATAAACATTTAAAAATCAAGGCTGAGACGCATATAAAATTCTCTCCAAAACATAGATGGTCATCCCTTCTATCTAGTACTAACTTCTCTCTCGGTTGGAGAATTTGCTTATCTTTTTTCAGGAGGACAACGAACCTGATGGGAGGATCAGCTAATCGCACCCCACCAGGGCCCCAGCTGAAACCATAGAACAACGGAGGGAAGGGCAAGAGTTCAGCGTTCATGGCGATCACGACACCAGAAAAAGGCTGAAGGAGATAAACACAGAGAACATCCAACTCCAACTAAGCCAGCTATCCAGAGACACAGAGGCCCCCAAAACCTCATTACTGAAGCCAAACAAAAATGACCCCAATGTGGCTCAGGGAAACTCGCAGAAGAGGGGGCGGAAAGATTGTTAGAGCCACAAGTTGGGGCATTAAGCACAGAGCCTGGGGCCTACCCCCCAGAACTCTTGACGGCCCCCACAATGCATGATCCACATTCCCCATTGATGAGGGTCCCTTTGGAAGAGGGAGGACAGGGAGGAGGATAATGGAACCAATACTATGAATGTAAAATCAGAATAATAGAAATTAAAAATAAATAAATAAAATAAAAAATCAAGGCTGAGGTGACAGCTCAGTGGCTACAGGCATTTGCTTGCAAAGTCTGTGGACCCAGGTTCAATAGCCCAGCACTACATAAAGCCAGACACAAAGTGGCACATGTGTCTGGAGCTTGTTTGCAGTGACAAGAAACCCTAGTACACCCATACACACACATATGTGAATAAATGATTTTTTTAAGATTTAAAAATTACTGAATATACTTTAAGTGGGATGAAGTGGGATGAGTGGGTATGTGATTAGTATCTTAGTAATGCTGTAGTTTTTCAAAAATACATCAGTTACAGAGCTGGGAAGATGGCTGAGAGGATACAGCACTTGATGCACAACTCTGCGTATCTAAGTTCAGGTCCCCAGAGCCCACAAAAAAGCTGGAAGCAGTGACAGACTTCTATAATCCCAGTGTGCCTAGAAGTTGTCCTCGGCCTCCACATGCACCCCGAGGCATGTGCACACCCACACTCACACACGGGAACAATGTACACAACATTCACACAACATTCACACTAACTAAATAGATAAATATTTCAAGCCAGGCGTGGTGGCGCACGCCTTTAATCCCAGCACTTGGGAGGCAGAGGTAGGAGGATCGCCATGAGTTCAAGGCCACCCTGAGACTACATAGTGAATTCCAGGTCAGCCTGGGCTAGAGTGGGACCCTACCTCGAAAAACAAAATAAATAAATAAATAAATATTTTGAAACCATCAGTTATTTCAAAAGGGACAAAGAAAACTCTCTGAATAAAGCTATGCACCTAGTCCCCCAAGTCTGAACTGTGCTAGATCTTGACCAGAAATGGGGACTTGGGAAGGCTTCCGGAACTGATGCACAAACCACACCATGCCCATGCCCAGCAGCCCGGCCCATTTCCTGGCACGGTCCGTGCTGGTGGGGAGCCTCAGGCCCTGGGCCGTGGAGCAGCAGTGCTACTCGCTGGGCTGCGGTGGGGACAAC
Source organism: Orientallactaga sibirica (assembly GCA_036365145.1). Classification (NCBI taxonomy): domain Eukaryota; kingdom Metazoa; phylum Chordata; class Mammalia; order Rodentia; family Dipodidae; genus Orientallactaga; species Orientallactaga sibirica. Next base: position 12,494,433 of record JAEOAD010000044.1, read on the forward strand.
CTGAAGGAAACGTCAGGTTCTGCTCTGTGCCTGACGCGTGGACAGCAGTGGTTACCACAGGACCAGGTGTGCACACACTCGGCTCCCAAAAGGTCTGAGTGTCTCAAACTATAAACAGATGCTAATGGTGACACTCAAGTCACAGCAGCCTGAGAATCAGGCCACCCTCAGCATAACCCCATCAGTCAAGAAGCTCCCAAGAGCACCTTACCTTTGTGGGGGACAAGCCCACATACTTTCTTCCCTTTTCCTCCAAACTGACAGCTGGTGACTCACAAACCTACAAAGGGGACACTGGCCACTGCCTCCTCAAATGCCTTCCAGGAAAGCTGCTCTGGCTGGACCACACTGAACTCCCAGGTGCCCAGGCCTGGGATGGGATGGGGAAGGCTGTGGTCTCACATGGCCCCGGCAGACAGCACTGCTGGGACGAGTCCATGACCTTCCTGAGCAGCTCTCCTGCTAGAGGGCCCAGCCACTTAGACCTCCGGCCCATCAAGTCAATTTCCTAGGGTCGGACAGGGCTGGAGGTGGAGGTGGAAGATGACCCTGGCCATCCTCTTCTTCCTCCTCTTCCCACCCCACCTAACACTCCCCTCCCCACGCACAAGTTCTTTCTTCCTGCTCTAGCCAAGCAACAAAAGTTTCAGATTTATCAACACCTTCCATCCGCTGACTGGAAGAGCCATTGTCTCCCAGGTCCATAAAAGCCATCTCACTGGGGCACAGCCAAGATGCTCGACCTGACTCCAAAATGGTTTTGAACCCTCGCAGTGAGGATGGAGTCTTTCTCGTTTTGATGTTGCTGGCGCACAACAGGCACTCCGCAGGAATCTGAACAAAAAGAGCAAGCCAAAGGCGCCTGCCCTGGTTCCTGCTGATGGGAACATGGCTGACTCATAGGGGAAGTCCTGGAGTGACTGGCAGGTGCTCTCAGCAACTACATCCAAAATGGTCATGTCCCTAGAGATGGCCTCTAACCAAAGGTCGCTCAGGACAGCAAGTGAGAAGGCATGAGTGTCGCTGCAAGTTCAAGGCCAGCCTGGGCTTCACAGCAAGCCCTTTTCTGAAAAAAAGCAAGTGGAGGGCTGGAGAGATGGCTTAGTGATTAAGGTGTTTGCCTGCAAAGCCAAAGGACCCAGGTTCGATTCCCCAGGACCCACGTTAGCCAGATGTACCAGGTGGCGCATGCATCTGGAGTTCGTTTGCAGTGGCTGGAGGCGCTGGCGCGCCCATTCTCTCCCTCCCTCTCTCTCTCTCTCTCTCTCTTTCTCTCTCTCTCTCCTTCCCTCTTTCTCTCTGTCAAATAAATAAATAAAATATAAAACCATTTATTCTGCTATTTTGGGAAAAAAAAAAAAGCAAGTGGAGCTGAGCATGGTGGCACACACCTTTAATCCCAGCACTCAGGAGGCAGAGGTAGGAGAATCACCATGAGTTCGAGGCCACCCCTGAGACTACATAGTGAATTCCAGGTCAGCCTGGGCGGGAATGAAACTCTACCTACAAAAAAAAAAAAAAAAAAAAAGCTAGTGGATCTGGGGAGATGGCTCAGCAGTTAAGAGCACTTGCCACTTAAGCATAAAGGCCTCTTGGGCTAGAGACCATCAAGTTCAACCCCCCCACCCAAAACCTATGTAAAAAGCTGAGCTTGGCCAGGCACATTTGTAACCGCAGGGTATGGAGCCAGAGGAGGGCAAAGCCCAGAGAATCGCTGGGGCTCACTGATGAATCACAGCTCTGGGTTGAGGGGCTCCTCAAGTGAGTGGTAAGAGGAGGGCACCCAACGTTTTCCTCCAGCCTCTGCACTCACGGGCATGGCACATGCATCTGTACATACATGTGCATTCATCACACATACCACACCACACACATGGAGAAACCAAAAGGAAGCGAGGGAGGGAGGAAGGAACAGGAAGAAAGGAGGGAGGAAAGGATGGGAAGGAAGGAAGGAAGGAAGAAGGGAGGAAGGGGGGAAGGAGGGAGGGAGGGAGGGAGGGGAGAGAAGAGGGAGGAAGGAAGGAAGGAAGGAAGGAAGGAAGGAAGGAAGGAAGGAAGGAAGGAAGGAAGGGAGGAAAGAAACAAGGAAAGAGAGACGGAAAGAAGGGAGGAAGATGGAGACTAGGAGGAGTTTCCTGGCTCTTCCTCTACAGTGTAGAAACTTCACGAGGCAGGATTTTGATTTGTTCACAATGAATATCCATTTTCCACGCCTCAGAATTCTTTTTCTTCCTTTTTTTGTTTTGGTTTCTGAGGCTGGGTCTCACTCCAGTGCAGGCTGACTGGCACTTACCCTGTTCCCCAGGCTGGATTGAACTCATAGTGATCCTGGTTTCTCGGCCTCCCAGATACTGGGATTCTAGGTGTGAGCCGCCACACCTGGCAGTTAGGCCCAGAATTCTCTAAAAGCTCACTGTTTGATAAATGAATAAGCCATTATGGCTCCAGCTGAGTCTTCCATAAGAGCACACTTAGGACAAGTAAACAAACATGAAATTTAATGGAAGCAGTTCTAAAATCCTAATCTGTCCTATTCATAGTACATTATATACAACCTCCACAAAGTTCTATGGGCACACAGACGCAATCAGGATGTCCTTGGCAGGCTTGGCTGGGGTTTTGTAAGCCTCTGCTGGGGTCTGAGTTGTCTCCGACAAGGCAACGCGGGTCCAGGAAGGAGAGGATGCAACGCGTGCTCCTGGAGCTGGGTCTGTGAGTCGCTCTTTCAAGGGAACCTGGGGCCCAGCTAGAGGACACCTGCCCACAGAGCGCGCTGTGCGAGCAGAAAGGACGCAAATCACCGCCCTCACAGTGACCTTCCCTTTAGACTATCACCCTGACCTGCTGCCCAGCCCTGTGCCCTTCACACACACCAGCCAGCCTGTGGGTGCCATGGCTCCACATTCGTCTGTGAAAACGCTCCCAGCCAGCCTTCTGACCTGGCTGGAACTGGGCACGGTGCTGCACAGTGCTCAGTCTGGCTGACCCGACTGTACCCAAAGCCTGCAGAACTCACCAGCTTCAATATCCAACTATGCCAAGAATTCCATGAATAGCGTTGTGTCTTAAATATGTGTTTAAATTTTTTATTGAATCGAACTACTTGCCCCAAACCACCAAATCCAATGCTAACTGAAAGAAGTGCTCAGCAGATATGACCTGATACCTGGAAATGTGGTTATGGTCTGACCAGTATTTCTTTGCATGACTTTTTTTTTTTTTTTTTTTTTTTTTTTTTTTTGGTTTTTCAAGGTAGGGTCTCACTCTGGCCAAGGCTAACCTGAATTCGCTATGTAGTCTCAGGGTGGCCTTGAACTCACAGCAATCCTCCTATGTCTGCCTCCCGAGTGTTGAGATTACAGGCGTGCGCCACCACGCCAGGCTGCATGGCTTTTTTGGAAAGTATTTAATTTTCAATCTAAGTGAGATAGTTACAAAGTCTCCTGCTGTCATAAGTATGTTTTATCTTCTATGACTAATCTTGGCTATAGTGTGAAGTGAGAATTATAAATTCAACATAATCAAAGCAATATTGATTTTAAAATCAATGGAGTAGTAACTACATTTTCCAGAATTCATCAGACTTGAAACACATCAAACACTTCCAATGAGCACACTTACATGTATATTATTTACATCTCAGTACAGTTGATTCAAAAATGAAAGTGAGGTAGCTGGAGGGAGGGAGCGAGGGAGAGAGGGGTATCTGAGGACAGCCAGACTAGATCTTGGTGCAGGTGAGCCAGCCCATGGTGGGAGGAAGTGAGGGGCTGCCAGGAGAAGGGAAGAGAGGGAATCTGCCTAGTGGAGCTGTCTCCTGCCTATTATAGAACATCAGCTTTTTAAATTATTTTTTAATACTTTTATTCATTTGTTTATTTGAGAGAGAGAAAGAGGCAGAGAGAGAGAATGGGCATGCCAGGCCCTCCAGCCACTGCAAATGAACTCCAGACACATGCGCCACCTTGTGCATCTGGCTTACATGGGTCCTAGGGAATCGAACCAAGGTCCTTTGGCTTTGCAGGCAAATGCCTTAACCTCTAAACCATCTCTCCAGCCCATTAAATACTATTTTTTATCAGCGACAAGGAGAGCGAGTGAGCGAGAGAGAGAGGGAGAGAATTGGCATGCCAGGGCCTCCAGCCACTGCCATTGAACTACAGATGCATGTGCCATCTTGTGCACATGTGCGACCTTGTGTGTTTGCAATGCCTTGTGCATCTGGCTTACATGGGATCTGGGGAGTCAAACATGAGTCCTTAGGCTTCACCGGCAAGCACCTTAACCGCTAAGCCATCTCTCCAGCCTGAGCACCAGCTTTGAACAGGAGATTATCTATGCTTCTGACTCCAGCGCCTTTACATCTCATCTGTTCTAAACAGAATGAGCACTATGAAATAGATATATGAAATACCACCACACACCAGACTGGTTCCACAGTTAAGTGAGGACTAGGACAACAGTACAACCAGGTCCAATATGGGGCGTTTAAGAGCAACCATTAATTCCCAAAAACCTCAGCGAGCAGTCACTATCAACTTTAGATTAAAAGTGCAGAGCAAGGTCTTGGTATCTATTGCAGATCTTTAAGGATCTGAAAGCTGGCAGTAGCAAGGAAATAACAGCCTCCTGGTGCCCTCTGGTGGCAATGTGGCAGGACTGTGAGGGACTGCAACAATTCAAGTCTGGCTCTCAAACTAGCATTACAGTTGAAACACAGCAAAACGTGCTGTCATTAAGGCTGGGGATGTAGCCCAGTTGGTAGAGCACTTTCCTAGCATGCACGAAGCCCTGGGTTCAATCCCCAGAAGTGCACTCAGGAGATGAAGGCTTGAATGAGTTGGGCAGTGGGGTCTTTGGGGATGGGTTACATCATGAGAGCTGGACACTCATGAATGGACTGGCGTGATCTGGGCAGTGAGGTCTTTGGGGATGGGTTACGTCATGAGACCTGGACACTCATGAATGGACTGGCGTGAGCTGGGCAGTGAGGTCTTTGGGGATGGGTTACGTCATAAGAGCTGGACACTCATGAATGCACTGGTGTGAGCTGGGCAGTGAGGTATTTGGGGAGTGAGGTTTTTACGTCATGAGAGCTGGACACTCATGAATGGACTGGGATGGGTTAGCTAAGGGCAGTGAGGTTTTGGGGGATGGGACGGGTTACGTCATAAGAGCTGGACACTCATAAATGCACTGGCGTGAGCTGGGCAGTGAGGTCTTTGAGGGACGGGAATGGACTGGCGTGAGCGGGCAGTGAGCTGGACAGCTGGACACTCATGAATGGACTGGTGTGAGCTGGGCAGAGAGGTCTTTGGGGACGGGTTATGTCATGAGAGCTGGACACTCATGAATGGACTGGTGTGAGCTGGGCAGTGAGGTCTTTGGGGACGGGTTACATCATGAGAGATGGACACTCATGAATGCACTGGTGTTAGCTGGGCAGTGAGGTCTTTGGGGATGGGTTATGTCATGAGAGCTGGACACTCATGAATGGACTGCTGGGCAGACACTCATGGACTGATGAATGAGCTGGGCAGTGAGGTCTTTGAGGGGCAGGGTCTTTTGGGACGTTATGAGAGCTGGACACTCATGAATGCACTGGTGTGAGCTGGGCAGTGAGGTCTTTGGGGATGGGTGAGAGCTGGACACTCATGAATGGAGAGCTGGACACTCATGAATGCACTGGTGTGAGCTGGGCAGTGAGGTCTTTGGGGATGGGTTACGTCATGAGAGATGGACACTCATGAATGGACTGATGTGAGCTGGGCAGTGAGGTCTTTGGGGTTACGTCATGGTTCATGAATGGACGATGTGAGCTGGGCATGGGGAGAGCTGGACACTCATGAATGGACTGGCGTGAGCTGGGCAGTGAGGGCAGTGAGTTTTGGGGATGGGTTACGTCATAAGAGCTGGACACTCATGAATGCACTGGCGTGAGCTGGGCAGTGAGGTCTTTGGGGACGGGTTACGTCATGAGAGCTGGACACTCATGAATGGACTGGCGTGAGCTGGGCAGTGAGGTCTTTGGGGATGGGACGGAGAGTTACGCGTGAGCTGGGCAGTGAGGTCTTTGAGGGCTGGACACTCATGAAATGGACTGGGCAGTGAGCTTTGGGGATGGCATGAGAGCTGGCAAGAATGGAGTGAGGTTTTTGGGGACGGGTTACATCATGGGATGGACTGGCGTGAGCTGGGCAGTGGTCTTTGGGGATGGGTTACGTCATGAGAGCTGGACACTCATGAATGGACTGGTGTGAGCTGCGCAGTGAGGTCTTTGGGGATGGGTTACGTCATGAGAGCTGGACACTCATGAATGGACGTGAGCTGGGCAGTGAGGTCTTTTGGGAGCTGGGCAGTGAGGGGTTACATCATGAGAGATGGACACACATGAATGGACTGGTGTGAGCTGGGCAGAGAGGTCTTTGGGGACGGGTTATGTCATGAGAGCTGGACACTCATGAATGGACTGGTGTGAGCTGGGCAGTGAGGTCTTTGTGAGCTGGGCAGGAATGGATGTGAGCTGGGCAGTGAGGTCTTTTTGGGGCTGGACACTCATGAATGGTTACATCATGAGAGATGGACACTCATGAATGCACTGGTGTTAGCTGGGCAGTGAGGTCTTTGGGGATGGGTTACGTCATGAGAGATGGACACTCATGAATGGACTGATGTGAGCTGGGCAGTGAGGTCTTTGGGGATGGGTTACGTCATGAGAGCTGGACACTCATGAATGGACTGGCGTGAGCTGGGCAGTGAGGTCTTTGGGGATGGGTTACGTCATGAGAGCTGGACACTCATGAATGGACTGGTGTGAGCTGGGCAGTGAGGTCTTTGGGGATGGGTTACGTCATGAGAGCTGGACACTCATGAATGCACTGGTGTGAGCTGGGCAGTGAGGTCTTTGGGGATGGGTTACGTCATGAGAGCTGGACACTCATGAATGGACTGGTGTGAGCTGCGCAGTGAGGTCTTTGTGAGGTCTTTGGGGATGGGTTACGTCATGAGAGCTGGACACTCATGAATGGACTGGCGGACTGGCGTGAGCTGGGCAGTGAGGTCTTTGGGGAGCTGGGCAGTGGGTTATGGGTTCATGAGAGCTGGACACTCATGAATGGACTGATGTGAGCTGGGCAGTGAGGTCTTTGGGGATGGGTTATGTCATGAGAGCTGGACACTCATGAATGGACTGGCGTGAGCTGGGCAGTGAGGTCTTTGGGGATGGGTTACGTCATGAGAGATTGACACTCATGAATGGACTGGCGTGAGCTGGGCAGTGAGGTCTTTGGGGACGGGTTACGTCATGAGAGCTGGACACTCATGAATGGACTGATGTGAGCTGGGCAGTGAGGTCTTTGGGGATGGGTTACATCATGAGAGCTGGACACTCATGAATGGATTGGCATGAGCTGGGCAGTGAGGTCTTTGGGGATGGGTTACGTCATGAAAGATGGACACTCATGAATGGACTGATGTGAGCTGAGCAGTGACGTCTTTGGGGATGGGTTACGTCATGAGAGCTGGACACTCATGAATGCACTGGCATGAGCTGGGCAGTGAGGTCTTTGGGGATGGGTTACGTCATGAGAGATGGACACTCATGAATGGACTGGCGTGAGCTGGGCAGTGAGGTCTTTGGGGATGGGTTAAGTCATGAGAGATGGACACTCATGAATGCACTGGCATGAGCTGGGCAGTGAGGTCTTTGGGGATGGGTTACGTCATGAGAGATGGACACTCATGAATGGACTGGCGTGAGCTGGGCAGTGAGGTCTTTGGGGATGGGTTAAGTCATGAGAGATGGACACTCATGAATGCACTGGCGTGAGCTGGGCAGTGAGGTCTTTGGGGACGGGTTACGTCATGAGAGCTGGACACTCATGAATGGACTGGTGTGAGCTGGGCAGTGAGGTCTTTGGGGATGGGTTACGTCATGAGAGACGGACACTCAAGAATGGACTGGCGTGAACTGGGCAGTGAGGTCTTTGGGGACGGGTTACATCATGAGAGCAGGACACTCATGAATGGACTGGCGTGAGCTGGGCAGTGAGGTCTTTGGGGATGGGTTACGTCATGAGAGCTGGACACTCATGAATGGACTGGCGTGAGCTGGGCAGTGAGGTCTTTGGGGATGGGTTACGTCATGAGAGCTGGACACTCATGAATGGACTGATGTGAGCTGGGCAGTGAGGTCTTTGGGGATGGGTTATGTCATGAGAGCTGGACACTCATGAATGGACTGGCGTGAGCTGGGCAGTGAGGTCTTTGGGGACGGGTTACGTCATGAGGGCTGGACACTCATGAATGGACTGGTGTGAGCTGGGCAGTGAGGTCTTTGGGGATGGGTTACATCATGAGAGCTGGACACTCATGAATGGACTGGCATGAGCTGGGCAGTGAGGTCTTTGGGGACGGGTTACGTCATGAGAGCTGGACACTCATGAATGGACTGATGTGAGCTGGGCAGTGAGGTCTTTGGGGATGGGTTACATCATGAGAGCTGGACACTCATGAATGGATTGGCGTGAGCTGGGCAGTGAGGTCTTTGGGGATGGGTTACGTCATGAAAGATGGACACTCATGAATGGACTGATGTGAGCTGGGCAGTGAGGTCTTTGGGGATGGGTTACGTCATGAGAGCTGGACACTCATGAATGGACTGGCGTGAGCTGGGCAGTGAGGTCTTTGGGGATGGGTTAGCGTCATGAGAGCTGGACACTCATGAATGCACTGGCATGAGCTGGGCAGTGAGGTCTTTGGAGATGGGTTACGTCATGAGAGCTGGACACTCATGAATGGACTGGCGTGAGCTGGGCAGTGAGGTCTTTGGGGATGGGTTACGTCATGAGAGCTGGACACTCATGAATGCACTGGCATGAGCTGGGCAGTGAGGTCTTTGGAGATGGGTTACGTCATGAGAGCTGGACACTCATGAATGGACTGGCGTGAGCTGGGCAGTGAGGTCTTTGGGGATGGGATATGTCATGAGAGCTTGACACTCATGAATGGATTGGCGTGAGCTGGGCAGTGAGGTCTTCGGGGATGGGTTACATCATGAGAGCTGGACACTCATGAATGGACTGGTGTGAGCTGGGCAGTGAGGTCTTTGGGGATGGGTTACGTCATGAGAGCTGGACACTCATGAATGCACTGGCGTGAGCTGGGCAGTGAGGTCTTTGGAGATGGGTTATGTCATGAGAGCTGGACACTCATGAATGGACTGGTGTGAGCTGGGCAGTGAGGTCTTTGGGGATGGGTTACGTCATGAGAGCTGGACACTCATGAATGGACTGGTGTGAGCTGGGCAGTGAGGTCTTTGGGGATGGGTTATGTCATGAGAGCTGGACACTCATGAACGGACTAGTGTGAGTTGGGCAGTGAGGTCTTTGGGGACGTGTTACATCATGAGAGCTGGACACTCATGAATGGACTGGTGTGAACTGGGCAGTGAGGTCTTTGGGGATGGGTTACGTCATGAGAGCTGGACACTCATGAATGCACTGGCGTGAGCTGGGCAGTGGGGTCTTTGGGGACGGGTTATGTCATGAGAGCTGGACACTCATGAATGGACTGATGTGAGCTGGGCAGTGAGGTCTTTGGGGACGGGTTACATCATGAGAGCTGGACACTCATGAATGCACTGGCTTGAGCTGGGCAGTGAGGTCTTTGGGGATGGGTTACATCATGAGAGCTGGACACTCATGAATGCACTGGCGTGAGCTGGGCAGTGAGGTCTTTGGGGACGGGTTACGTCATGAGAGCTGGACACTCATGAATGGACTGGCGTGAGCTGGGCAGTGAGGTCTTCGGGGATGGGTTATGTCATGAGAGCTGGACACTCATGAATGGACTGGTGTGAGCTGGGCAGTGAGGTCTTTGGGGATGGGTTACGTCTTGAGAGCTGGACACTCATGAATGGACTGGTGTGAGCTGGTCAGTGAGGTCTTTGGGGATGGGTTACGCCATTAGAGCTGGACACTCATGAATGGACTGGTGTGAGCTGGGCAGTGAGGTCTTTGGGGATGGGTTACATCATGAGTGCTGGACACTCATGAATGGACTGATGTGTGAGCTGGGCAGTGAGGTCTTTGGGTTATGTCGGATGGGTTATGTCATGAGAGCTGGACACTGGAATGGACTGAATGCACTGGCGTGAGCTGGTCAGTGAGGTCTTCTGGTGTGAGGGATGGGTTACATCATGAGAGCTGGACACTCATGAATGGACTGGTGTGAGCTGGGCAGTGAGGTCTTTGGGGATGGGTTACGTCATGAGAGATGGACACTCATGAATGCACTGGCATGAGCTGGGCAGTGAGGTCTTTGGGGATGGGTTACGTCATGAGAGCTGGACACTCATGAATGCACTGGTGTGAGCTGGGCAGTGAGGTCTTTGGGGATGGGTTACATCATGAGTGCTGGACACTCATGAATGGACTGGTGTGAGCTGGGCAGTGAGGTCTTTGCGGATGGGTTACGTCATGAGAGCTGGACACTCATGAATGGACTGGCGTGAGCTGGGCAGTGAGGTCTTTGGGGATGGGTTACGTCATGAGAGATGGACACTCATGAATGCACTGGCATGAGCTGGGCAGTGAGGTCTTTGGGGATGGGTTACATCATGAGAGCTGGACACTCATGAATGCACTGGTGTGAGCTGGGCAGTGAGGTCTTTGGGGATGGGTTACATCATGAGTGCTGGACACTCATGAATGGACTGGTGTGAGCTGGGCAGTGAGGTCTTTGCGGATGGGTTATGTCATGAGAGCTGGACACTCATGAATGCACTGGCGTGAGCTGGTCAGTGAGGTCTTCGGGGATGGGTTACATCATGAGAGCTGGACACTCATGAATGGACTGGCGTGAGCTGGGCAGTGAGGTCTTTGGGGATGGGTTACGTCATGAGAGCTGGACACTCATGAATGGACTGGCGTGAGCTGGGCAGTGAGGTCTTTGGGGACAGGTTACGTCTTGAGAGCTGGACACTCATGAATGGACTGGCGTGAGCTGGGCAGTGAGGTCTTTAGGGATGGGTTACGCCATGAGAGCTGGACACTCATGAATGGACTGGCGTGACCTGGACAATGAGGTCTTTGGGGATGGGTTACGTCATGAGAGCTGGACACTCATGAATGGACTGGCGTGAGCTGGGCAGTGAGGTCTTTGGGGATGGGTTACGTCATGAGAGCTGGACACTCATGAATGGACTGGCGTGAGCTGGGCAGTGAGGTCTTTGGGGATGGGTTACGTCATGAGAGCTGGACACTCATGAATGGACTGGCGTGAGCTGGGCAGTGAGGTCTTTGGGGATGGGTTATGTCATGAGAGCTGGACACTCATGAATGGACTGGTGTGACCTGGGCAGTGAGGTCTTTGGGGATGGGTTACGTCATGAGAGCTGGGCACTCATGAATGGACTGGTGTGAGCTGGGCAGTGAGGTCTTTGGGGATGGGTTACGTCATGAGAGCTGGACACTCATGAATGGACTGGTGTGAGCTGGGCCGTGGGGTCTTTGGGGATGGGTTATGTCATGAGAGCTGGACACTCATGAATGGACTGGTGTGAGCACAAGAAGCTTTGCCAGAAGACTTTTTGGTCCTTTTTTTTTCTTCCACCTCCTGTCGTGTGGGAGACACACTTTTCTTCACTTCCAGAGTCTGCACTGAACTCTGGCCAGACAATGAACCTATTGCAACCTTGATCCTGGGCTTCAGCCTCAAGAACTACGAAGAAGTGAGTTTTGTTCTGAATAAACTATCCAATCTTAGGTGTTTCATTGAAGCAGCACAAAATGGGCTAAAGCATCAGACAGCAAGGAGGAACCCTGAATATCTGTATCAAGCAGTCTATCCCATGGGGCCCAGCTCTCTCCCGACCCACGTCCTCCTCATCTACAGACTCCCTGATCCTTGTCTACAGATACCCTGCTGTGACTAGGGACTCACCACCCCACAACCCTCCACAGCACATCAGGAGGCTGTGTGACCTTGGCCAACTGCCAAGTTCTCCTGGGCACATTCTCTCCGTAAGGCCAGATTGGGATATGACTTAGCCTGGCCCCAGGTCTTGGGACCTCCCCAGCCTTCCCCTAGGCTGTGGAAGCTGAAGAGTCACATCTACATGTGGTCTAAAGAATTACAGGCCCCTCTCAGAGACTTGGCTCCCCAGAGCAGCTGCTGTTGAAGAGTGGGTGAAGCGAGTTTCAGCCTCAGGCTCCCTGTCACCTTCCAGATTCACAAGTCCATGTCCTGGATCTCTGTAGCAAAGGAGACTTTGCAAACGTGATTACAGTGGGGAGACAAGCCTGGATGACCTGGGCAGCCACACACCATCAAGGATCCTTAAAAGTGCAGGAGGGAGGCAGGTGAGTCCGTCAGAGGAAGACGTGACCCAGCAAGAGACAGAGCGAGCGAGTGGTGCTGGCACTGACCAAGGACACAGGCCCCGCAAGTCAAGGAAAACATAGGCAGTCTCTGAGGAGAGCTGGGGAAGGCAGTGATGGACTTTCCTCCAGAGCCTCCAGGGCAGGATGTCTTTTGCCCAGTGAAACTCACCTGGCAATTCTAACCTGCAGAACTGTAAGTGGTTCTAAGGGTCCAAGTTTTGGTAATTTAGTAACAGCAGCAAAAGGAAGTAGCCTGGGGAGATGGCTTAGCAGTTAAAGGAACTTGTTTGCAAAGCCTGCCAGCCTGGGTTCAATTCCCCAGTACCCACATAAAGCAAGATGCACAAAATGGCTCAAGCATCTGAAGTTCATTTGCAGTGTCAAGAGCTGCTGGTACACCCATTGTGTGTGTGTGTGTGTGTGTGTGTGTGTGTGTGTGTGTGTGTGTGTGTGTGCGCGCATGTGTCTCCCCTCAAAAAGGAAAATAAAAAATTGGCAGAGGTAGGAGTACTGCATGAGTTCAAAGCAAGCCTGGGACTACAGAGTGAGTTCCAGGCCAGCCTGGTCTAGAGTGAGATGCTGCCTTGAAAAAAATGAGAAAACATATAGATATAAATTTTTATAAAGGGACGCTAGTATGCCATGACAGGTGAGCTGACCAAGAGAGAAAATGTGAAAGCTGCCATGGAGCTTGAATGTTACAATAGCTCTGTTGAGATACACTATTTCATCTAAGTCACTATTTCCAAGGTACAATTTTCCATAGAAGCTTTCTTTTTTTAGGTAAACCTAACAGACAGGACTTTTTATGCAAGAGAACGAGAGAGTATGTGTGTATGTGTGAGAGAGAGAGGGAGAGAGAGAATTGGTGCACCCAGGGCCTCAGCTACTGCAATCGAACTCCAGAAATGTGCACCCTTGTGTGCTTGCATCTCTGTATGTCTGGTTTACGTGGGACCTGGAGAGTCGAACGTAACTCCTTAGGCTTTGCAGGCAAGTGCCTTAACTGCTAAGCCATCTCTCCAGCCCCATAGAAGCTTTTGTTTGGTTTTAATTTGATTTGATTTTGGTGTCTGTGTGTATATGTGTGCACAGGTGTGTGCATGCTACAGTGCGCGTGTAGATGTCAGAGGACCTTCTCCTTCCACCTTGAGACAGGGTCTCCCTTGTTTAGCTGTTCACAATACCAGACTAGCTGGCACACGGCTCTAGGATTCTCCTGACTCCAACTCCCATAGCCTTAAGTGTGTTGGGATTATAGACATGTGCACTTCTTGCCTCTGGCTTTATGCGGGCTCTGGGGATCTGAACTCTGATAATCAAGAGGGCACAGCAAGTGCTTTAACTACTGAGCTATCTCTCCTGGTTAGGGTCTTTTAAGATAGTGTCTCACTGTGCACCTCTAGTTGGCCTGTAACTCATGATGTAACCCAGGCTGGCCTCGAACTCAGCCCTCTGAGAAAGTACAGTTATATATCATCAACCCCAGTGACCACAAAGTTTTAAGCGTTGAGAGTTCTAAGGGTTTCACTTCTGGGACCAAACTCCATCTTCTGACCGCTGACGTCACTAACAAACCTCCAGCTACCCTCCCCCAGAGGCTCGTGGGACACCTTTGTGCTTGTTACACAAACAACAGCCCGTCTAGTCAGACTTCCTCTTCCAAAGGTTCAGTATGAGGTGAAAGAAGTGAAGCTGGCATTAGTGGAATGGCTGGCGTCAGGGCCTCACTCCTGTGGGCAGCTGTCTTTGTAGGGAAAAAATTGCTTGGAAAAACGTGAGATTTGAGACTATGGAAGGTGGCAGGCACCAGTGGACTGCCATGGAAGAGGACAGTCATCAGGGGAGGCTGACTGAGTTGTTCTGTCTGAGCTAAAGAGGAAACTTGCTTTGCTCCACACGGAGTGGGAATGGAAAGAGAGTGCTGAGAAGCCAGGGAGGGGACTGGCAAGCCAGCAACAGCCAAGGGTCATCCAAGACCAACCAAGAGAAGGTTGGATCTTGACACAAAGGAGGCAACTAAGAGTCAGGTGGAGAGCTGACTTCCACCCATGTGGGTGGGCCTCTTGGGATGGGTCGAGTACAAGCTTGGGCTCTCACCCTGATCCCTGCTTGCAGAGCCAAGTCCACACTCAGCAGTGATGAGAACAGCGGGTCACACCAGGCAGTGGAAAAACCTTGGGCAGGACTTGACATGCCTCTGGTGTGGAATGAAGAAGCAGGCTGAGTTTTTATCAAGTCAAGGGGACAAGAGACCTACTCATCTCCACCCCAACCAACATTTGCCCATCAAACTCACATGTTCTTTTTTTAAAATATTTTTATTTATTTGTTTGCAAGCAGAGAGTAATAAAAGAGAGACAAAGAGAATGGGTGCACCAGGGCCTCCAGCAGCTGCAAATGCATGCACCACTTTGTGCATCTGGCTTCATGTGGGTTCTGGGGAATCAAATCCCAGTGGTTAGGCTTTGTAGGAAAGTGCCTTAACCACTGAGCCATCTCTCCAGTCAAAACTCACATGTCTTTGCATTTAGGTGGGGAAAGGTCTACAATAGCCAGTTTTTTGCATGCTACCTCAGACAGTTGTGTAAGTGTGTGTGTGGGGGTGTGGGTGTGTGGTTTTAATTTTCAGGCCAAGACAGTGAGCATCTTTTGTAGTACAGGTGCAGGGAACATGTGTGCACATGCATGTGGAGGCTAGAGGTAATGTTGGGTGCTTTCCTCAATCAGTCTCCAACTCACTTTTATTATCATTTATTTTTATTATTATTATTATTATTATTATTATTATTATTATTATTATTTGAGAGAGACAGAGAGAGAGACAGAGAAAGAGACAGAGAGGAAGAGGTAGAGAGAGAATGGGCACGTTAGCAGCCTCTCAGCCACTGTGAACAGACTCCAGACCCCCCCCTTGTGGGCAAGTGCAACATCGCACACTTGCGTCATGTGTCTGGCTAAACGTGGGACCTGTACATCAAACGGGTGTTCTTAGGCTTGGTAGGCAGGCGCCTTAACTGCTGAACCATCTCTCCAGCCCTCCACCTCACTTTTTGAGATAAGGTTTCTCACTGAACCTGGAGCTCACCAATTCAGGTAGACTTGCTAGCCAACACGTCCCAAGGATTCTCCTGTCTCCAGCTCCCCAGTACTGGGTTTACAGGCGTACACTGTCACACCCCCTTTTAATGTAGGTGTTGAGAGTCCAAACTCAGGTCCTCACTTTACCAACCTAGCCATCTCCCCAACTCATCTTTGTGTACTTTAAATCACAATGTGTGTTTATTAAATTACCCACTGATTTATTTCAAGCATTGGCTGAACAGTCATATATTCTCAGCTTCAACTAGCACAAACATTATTTTATCATGTGTCAAAAATAACATTAGCCCCTCAGTTTCCGAGACTGATTTTGCCTGCTTTGCTCATCTCTGCAGCTCCAATTTCTAGGAAAGTGCATATCACATAGTAGGTATTCGTATTTATTGAAGAAAGGAATTAAGCAATTATTAGTTTTAAGATATAATTTTAAATATAATAAAATATCTTTGGTATCAAAATTTACAGCTTTCTTGTAACACTAAAGGAGTACTTTAATATAGTCATTTTCATATTACTTTAAACATTTAATCTATGAATTTTGTCTTACCTTGAATAGATTTACTGTTTCATTAAAAACAAGATTGAATATTCCCATCATAGTAAATTTGCCTTCCCCTAGAATGACAGTATAACAGTATAATATATTAACATTAATAATTCTGAAAATTTAGAACTAGTGGAAATTCATTGGAGAAGAAGCTAGATGTATTGGCTCAAAAACAGCCATGATGTAATAAACAGTCAACGAACTACAAGTTAACCCTTGAGTTTTCTGTTCCGGTTCCTTGACATTGAGGAGGTGACTTCACTCCTCACTTGTAAAATCAATTTAAGACCACCTCACCTTCCTGTCCTGGATTATGAAGATTAAATGAGATCACATATTCCACCATGGCATAACCTTTTGTATAATACTATGCAAAAGATGCCTTCCTGCAAAGCCAAAGGACCCAGGTTCAATTCCCCAGGACCCATGTAAGCCATATGCACAAGGTGGTTCATGGGTCTGGAGTTTGTTTGCAGCAGCTGAAGGCCCTAGTGTGCCTAGTGTGTCCATCTCTCTCTCCCCCTCTCCCTTTTGCTCTCTCTCAAATAAATAATAAAAATAAGATATGTTTTTTAAAAAGAATAGCTATTTAGGGCTGGATACATGACTTAACACTTAAAGGGCTTGCCTGTGAAGCCAAAGAACCCAGGTCCAATTCCCCAGTACCCATATAAGCCAGATGCACATGGTGGCACATGTGTCTGGAGTTTGTTTGCAGCTGCTAGAGGCCCTGTTGTGCCCATTCTCTCCCTCCCTCCCCCACATAAATAAGTAAATAAAAATAAAATATTTAAGCATAGTGGTGCATGCCTGTAATCACAACACTAAAGAGGCTGAGGCAGGAGGATCACCTCAAGTTCAAGGATTATATGAGTTCTAGGATTATATGAGTTCCAGGCCAATATGTGGTCAGTGAGTCAGTGTGAGACACTGACTCCAAAAAAAAAAAAGTGGGCCTGGGGAGATGGCTTGCTGCTCAAGCATGAGGATCCTCACTACATACTTAGAAAAACCCAAGCACATGCCTGTAACCCCAAAGTTGAGGTGGCAGAGAAAGGAGGGTCTCTGGGGATCCACTGGTCAGCCAGGATAACTAAAAACTGGCAAGTTCCGGTTCAATAACAGACTCTGTCTTAGGGAAATAAGGTAGACGAATGATAAAGGATGCCCAGTGTCCACCTCTGGCCTCTTCACACATGTACACATGGCATACACATCTGTACACATGTGCATATGACACATTACACATGCATACACATAAACACCACATACCTACATAGACACACAAATAAAATAACAAAACAGACCCCCAAAAAAAGGGCTGGAGAGATGGCTTAATGGTTAAGGTACTTGCCCACGAAGCCTAAGGACTCATGTTCAACTCTCCAGGTCCCATGTAAGCCAAGTGCACAAGGTGACGCAAGCACACAAGGTTGCATATGTGCACAAGGTGGCGCATGCACCTGGAGTTTGAGAACAATGGCTGGAGGCCCTGACGATCCAATTCTTTCTCTCCTCTCTCCATCTATCATCTCTCTCTCACTCTCTCACATAAAAAAAAAAGGCCAGTCTGTTGAGCTTGCCTCAAAAAAAGAAAGACCAAAAAAAGGGGGGGGGGGCTGGAGAGATGGCTCAGCAGTTTAAGGCACTTGCTTGCAAACTCTAATGATCTAAGTTTGATTCCCCAGAACCCACATAAAGCCAGATACACAAAGTGGTGCATGTGTCTGGAGTTTGTTTGCAGTGGCTAGAGACCCTGACGTGTCCATTCTCTCTCTCTCTGCCTCTCTTGCCTGTCTCTCTCTGCTTGCAAAAAAAAAAAAAAAAATTAAGTTTTAAAAGAAAAAAAAAAAAAAACAAGAGTAGATGTTTATATATCCCATAGTATGAGAAGCTGGGAAGTCCAAGGACATGTCAGGGGCATAAAGTCCTGTTTGACAGAAGCATTACGTGGCAAGAGAGTCCACCTGCATAGACTTGGGTCTCTTCTTAAGAATCTATGAGTACCATCACAGAGGCCTCATTTTAGTGAAATCATCTGATGACAATTATCTCCAAAAGGCCCTCTCCAAATACCATTAATATAGGAATTAGGGGACTAAATTTCCAACACATGAGCTTCTGGGGGACATTTTCAAACCATAACGGAGCTTTCTAGGTGTTTATTACTGATGTGTTTAATGTAGGTCAAGTTAATCACACACATTTAAGCACATAGACACATATGACCTATGCTTTAAAAGAGCTATCCAAAAGTTAGAGCAATGTCTCAGTGATTAAAGGTGCTTGCTTTCAAAGTGTCATGGCCAGGATTCTAACCCTAGAACCCACGTAAAGCCAGATGCCTACAGTGGAGCATGAGACTAGAGTTCATATTTGCAGTGGCAGGAGGCCCTGCCTGGTGTGCTCAATCAACTTCGGTCTCTCTCTCTCTCTTTAATGTATAATATTCTTTTAAAAGGAGCTAAAGGGAGGGCTGGAGAGATGGCTTAGGGGTTAAGACGCCTGCCTCCTAAGCCTAAGAACACTGGTTCCAATCTCCAGCGGTTCCAATCTCCAGGTCCCACGTTTAGCCAGATGCAAAGTGACACAAGGGCACAATGCCGCACTTGACCACAAGGGGAAGCACACATCTGGATTTCATTCGCAGCAGCTGAGACACTACTGGTGCGCCCATCTCTATCTGTCTTTCTCTCCCTCTCTTTCTCTGTCTCTTTCTGTGCCTCTCTCCAAAAAAATAATTTTAAAAAAATTTTTTAAAAAGGAGTAAAGAACTATCAGCTACAAAATCGTAGAACATTATACCTGTTTTTTTTTAATTTCATTTATTTATTTATTTATTTATTTATTTAAGAGAAAGATGGAGAAAGAGAGAATGAGCATCCAGGGCCTCCAGCCACTGTAAATGAACTCCAGAATCATGCACCCTCTGGTGCATCTGGTTTACGTGGGTCCTGGAGAATCAAACCGGGACCCTTTGGCTTTGCAGGCAAATACCTTAACTGCTAAGCCATCTCTCCGGCCCCTGTTTTTCTTTTTAAGTAGATTAATTTTATATTCAAGTGCTGAATCCACCTGTCACTTATGTCAGCATAAGTAACACACTTCATTTCCTGATAAGCTAACTGCTCCAGAGCTAGGGGTGAGTCTCACAGACCCCATGCTGAGAGGAGCTGGCTATCGAAGACAGCATTCTGGAGGATCACACTTAGATGAAAGTCTGGTAGGAAGCAAGGCAATGGTTGCCTAGGTCAGGACTAGTGCTCGGAGGACTGGAGGCTTGTGAGAAGATTGACTACAAAAGGGGCAGGCGGGACCACTCAGAGAGGGAACTAGCCTACATGTTGACTTTGATGGTTACAAGAGTGTAAACAATCTCAAAACTCATCAATCTTTACACTTAAAATGGACCATATATTTTTATTTTATTTTTAACTTTTTATTGACAACCTCCATATGTATGGACTTACATCATAATTCCCTCCCACCACCTTCCCTTCTCCCCATCTCCCATTCTCCCTTCACTGAATTCCTTATGAATCATTTTATTGTAAGTAAATTAGAATACCTGATAGGGCAAGTTTCTTTCTTATTTCATTGCTATTGCCAAAAATTGCTTTCCTATACTATACAATTATTCTTCCAGATGATTTTAGACTACCTTTATATATTTTTCTTAAATAACATTGAGGGGCTGAGGGTGTAAATCAGTGGCAGAGCACTTAACTAGCATGCACAAGACCCTGGGAACAGTCCTTCGTACTACAAAACAAACATTAGATTGTAATGACCTCTTGAGAGAAACCATAAGCTTGTTTATTGTTTGTTTGTTGATATACGATTCTCACTTCTGTTGCCTGGGCTGGCCTTAAACTCCTGGATCCAAGATCCTCTGGCTTTGGCCTTTTGAGTTGCTGGGACTGCAGGAGTATGTCACCATGCTCAAGTCTAAATTCATTTTTAATCTGAGGTATAATGGACACTTTAATATTGTTAAGATTTTCTAAGCTTGGGAGATAGCTCAGTTGATAAAATGCTTGACATTCAACAATGAAGACCTGCAAGGCATGGTGGCACACGCCTTTAATCCCAGCACTCGGGAGGTAGCCTGGGCTAAAGCAAGACCCTACCTCGAAAACCAAAAAAAAAAAAAAAAAAGAAAGAAAGAAAGAAAGACATCAAGAATGAAGACCTAAATGCAATCTCCCCCAACCCAAAATTGTGAAAAGGCCAGCTTTCAGGCTGGGAAGATAGCTTAGCAGTTAAAGGCATTTTCTTGCAAAGCTTGCAGACCCTGGTTCAATTCCCAAAGCCACCCATGTAATCAAATGCAAAAAGTGGAGCAAGTGTCTAGTGTTCATCTGCATGCCATGAACATTTCTTATAAAGTCATTTAAGGACATAGTTTACGTATGTGTGGTGGTTTGAATCAGATGTCCCCATACATGTTTGGTCTCTAGTTGGTGGCAATGTGTGAGGTGCAGCCTCGCTGGAGGAGGTTTCTGTGTGCAAGCCTAGGAGTGTTAGAGCCACCTCCCCCTTGTTTGGCTCACTCTCTTGCTGTTTTCCACCTGCTGGCAGAGGTGCTGGACATCTGCTCATGCCATGTTTTCCCCACTTTCATGGAGCTGCCCCTCAAAACTGTCTGCAAAAATTAAAAATCTTTCCTCCCATCAGCTGTTTTTGGTCAGGTGTTTTGTCTCAGCAATGAGAAGGTAACTACGACAATATAGGTACTGCCAGTGAAGGCTTCTTTAACAAATCATATTTTCTTTCTTTATTTTTCCAAGGTAGGGTCTCACTCTAGCTCAGGCTGACCTGGAATTCACTATGTAGTCTCAGCGTGGCCTTGAACTCACAGTGATCCTCCTACCTCTGCCTCCCGAGTGCTGGGATTAAAGGCGTGCATTGCCACCACGCCCGGCTCATATTTTCTTTATGGGGTGATGTCTTTCCATTATATTATATGTCCTCAATGTCCTCAATTTTTTTAACTGACATAAATTTATAGCAAACTGAGTTTCCCTAATAAGTAATACAAAAAGGGAGACATGTAGAAAATCTGATATTCTAAGATATAATTACATGACATGTGAATATCTAATGCAATGATGAGCATATAAATCATATTTCTGTTATATTTCTGATATATGAAAAGGCTCTTAGTTTTTGTTTACAGGCATATGACCATATTACATAAGTCTCTTATTATTTCAATGCTATTGATCTTATTTGTTTGTTAGGGAGATAATCATATTATCTGGAAATCATCTTTAGTTTGTCTTTTCTTTTTCAACATTTATACCTCAACTTCCTTTTTCTTTCTTTCTTTATTTTTTTATTTGAGAGAGACAGAGAGAGAGAGGAAGAGGCAGAGAAAGAATGGGCACACCAGGGCTTTTTCAGGCACTGTGAATGAATTCTAGACACGTCCTCCCCCTTGTGCGCATGTGCGACGTTGCACGCTTGCGTCACTTTTGCATCTGGCTAAATGTGGGACCTGGAGATTTGAACAAGTGTTCTTAGGCTTCACAGGCAGGTGCCTTAACTGCTAAGTCATCTCTCCAGCCCTCAACTTCCTTTTTCTTAATTATCTAAAACATTAAAGGCTGGCATAATGGTATAGCCTTTAATCAGAAGTAGGAGGATCACCTTGAGTTCAATGCCAGCCTGGAGCTACAGAGTAAATCCTAACTCAAACTTAGACTGGGTTCCAGTGAAACTCTACCTCAAAAAAAAAAAAAAAAAAAAAAAAAAAAAAAAAAAAGACTAGGCATGCTGGCACTTGGGAGGCAGATGTAGGAAAATCGCTGTGAGTTTAAGGCCAACCTGAGACTACATAGTGAATTCCAGGTCAGACTGGGCCAGAATGAAACCCTACCTCAAAAAAGGGGGCTGGAGAGATGGCATAGCAGTTAAGGCGTTTGCCTGCAAAGCCAAAGGACCCAGGTTCAACTCCCCAGGACCCACGTAAGCCAGATGCACCAGGGGGTGCACGCATCTGGAGTTCATTTGCAGTGGCTTGAGGCCCTGGCACACCCATTTCTCTCTCTCTCTCTCTCTCTCTCTCTCTCTCTCTCTCTCAAATAAATAAATAAAAATATTTTTTTAAAAAAGGAAATGTCATCTTTTGTTGTTGTTGTGTGTATTCATGTGTACAAGAATATGTGTGTGTGTGTGTGTGTGTGTGTGTGTGTGTGTGTGGGGGGTCAGAGGACAACTTTTGGGTGTCAATCCTCACCTTCTCCCTCACTTGAGGAGGATCCCTCATTCTTATCGCTGTTCACTGCTATGCTCGCCAGGCTAGCTGGTCTGCAAGCTTCTGGGAAATTCTTCCTCCAACCTAGGATTAGAGAAGCCTGCTGGGGCTTCTAGCCTTTTAATGTGAGGTCTAGCCATTAAACTCAGGTACTCATGTTTGGGAGACAAGCGCCTTATCCACTGGGCCATCTCCTCAGCCCCTCAAGTATCTTTTTCTTTAATTATTAATTTTTTTATTGACACCTTCTATACTTACATACAAAAAACATATGATATTTCCCTCCCCTTCCCCCTCAAGTATCTTTAAAAATTTTTTTATTTATTTATTTGCAAGCAGAGAGAGACTGAGAGAAAGACATAGAAAGAGAGAGAACGGGCATGCCAGGGCCTCTTGCCACTGCAAATGAATTCCAGATACATGTACCACCTTGTGCATCTGGCTTTACATGGGTACTGGGAAATCCAACTTGAGTCATTGGATTTTGCAGACAAGCGCTTTAACTGCTGAGCCATCTCTCCATTCCTCAAGTGTCTTTTGATAGTAACAAATGAGAGTGGGCATTCAATTTTGTTCTTGATTTAATGACGTCTTCAGTTCTCCTGGCTGTGGGGCTGTGGTCATCATCATTGTTGTTTGTCACTTATTTGGGCCATGATCTCACAGTCCTGCCTCAGGCTCTCAGAGGGCTGCCATACACACCTGCGCCTGGCCTCTAGTATATATATATATATATGTATATATATATATATATATCTTGCTAATAAATCACCCCTGCTTTGGCAGTTCTAAATATTTTAATCAGAAACTGACATTGAGCCGGGCATGGTGGTACACGCCTTTCATCCCAGCACTTGGGAGGCAGAAGTAGAAGGCTTGCCATGAGTTCAAGGCCATCCTGGGACTACATAGTGAATTCCAGGTCAGCCTGGGCTAGAGCAAGACCCTACCTTGAAAAAAAAAAAAAAAAAAAAAAAAGACATTAAGTTATATTTAGTGTTCCTTTCAGCATTCACCTAGATCAGTGGTTCTCAATACTGGCTTCACATTTGAATTACCTTGAACCTTTATTTTATTATTTATTTGCAAGCAGAGAAAGATTAGAGAGAGGGGGAAGGGAGGGAGAGAAAGAGAATGAGCATGCCAGGGCCTCCAGCCACTGCAAACACTCCAGATGCATGTGTCACTTTGTGCATCTGGCTTTACATGGATAGTGGGGAATCAAACTCAGGTCATTATGTTTTGTAGGCAAGTGCCTTAACCGTCTCTCCAGTCTACCCTTGAACCTTTAAACACTACTATTGCCTGTGTGCCCCTTTATCCAGATTCTAATTTCATTGGACTGAGGTCTAGGGAACCTCATCTGGGAATTATAACATCTATCACCTAGGATTAAGAACTATTGAGCTGAGGCTGGAGAGCTGGCTTAGCAGTTAAGACATCTGCCTATAAAGTATAAGGACTCAGGTTCTATCGGCCTCTTTAGCTTTCTCTCTCTCCCTCTCTCTCTCTCTCTCTCTCTCTCTCTCTCTCTCTCAAATAAATAAATATTTTTAAAATTTTTTAATTTTTATTTCTTTGGAGGGAGACACAGAGAGAGACAGACAGAGAGGGAGAGGAAGACAGAGAATGGGCGCGCCAGCAGTCTCTCAGCTGCTGTGAACAAAATCCAGATGCGTGCGCCCCCTTCTGGGCAAGTGCAGCATCGCGCCCTTGCATCACTTTGCATCTGGCTAAACTTGGGACCTGGAGATTGGAACTGGGTTCTTAGGCTTAAGCAGGTAGGTGCCTTAACCGCTAAGCCATCTCTCCAGCCCAAAAATAAAATATTTTTAAAAAGAACTATTGAGCTAAAATATATTAGTTATGCCCATCAAATTACCTTCTAAATATATATGTCCATATATTTAACTTTTATATTTGTTTATTTATTTGTTTGTTTATTTATTTATTTGAGAGAGAAAGGGGGGCAGATAGAGAGAGAATGAGCACACCAGGGCCTCTAGCCACTGCAAATGAATTCCAGATACATGCATCACTTTGGTGCATCTGGCTTTAAGTGGGTACTGGTGAATCAAACTTGGGTCCTCGGGCTTTGCAGGCAAGCACCTTAACCACTGAGCCATCTCGCCAGCCCTATGTCTAAATATTAATGCTACTCTCACTTTTGGTTAGGGAAGCTTCTGTTTTCTGATTGCAGTGACCACTGAGGAGACTCAAAACTCACCAAAGTGCTAAGAAGTGACAGTGGAGTCAGAGGTGAGACATCTCTATCATACCCTCCAAGGCTGAGGGACCATTGCAGAGGAGGTGATGGAAAGAATATAAAAGCCAAAGGAAGGAGAAGAGTGCTTTGGAATGCTGTCTTCCAGACACAAAGCGGCTGTTGTATTCATGACTTCACAGTGGCTGACACTACCTACACAAGACCTTGCATAATGTGAAGGGGGAAAGATGATGACATCAAAATAGAAGAGGGACTATTTGGAAAGAAGGGTTTGTGGAGGGGGACAAGGGAGGGTGGTGAGAGGAGATTGTGATGAGGATACATTGTTGTGGTGGTTTGATTCAGGTGTCCCCCGCAAACTTAGGTGTTCTGAATGCTAGGTCCCCAGCTGATGGAGATTTGGGAATTAACGCCTCATGGAGGCAGTGTATTGCTGGGGGCGGGTTTATGAGTATTATAGCCAGTGTCCCCTTGCTAGTGTTTGGCACACTCTCCTGTTGCTGTTGTCCACCTGATGTTTGCCAGGGGGTGATGTCCACCCTCTGTTCATGCCATCGTTTTTCCCTGCCATTATGGAGCTTCCCCTTGAGCCTATAACCCAAAATAAACCTCTTTTTTCCCCACAAGCTGCTCTTGGTCGGGTATTTTCTGCCAGCAATGCAAACCTAACTGCAACAATTGTGTGTGTGTGTGTGTATATATGTATGTGTGTGTGTGTGTGTGTGTGTGTATGTGTGTGTGTATATATATATGAAGACTGGCCTAGATGGTGGCTTCTCTGACATCTAATGTGCATGAGAGTCACTTGAAGATCTTACTACAATGCAGGTTGTAATTCAATAGGTCTGGTGAGGGTGTGAGTTTCATGCTACTGGGGTATTTACACCAGCAGCATCCAGGAGCTGTTAGAAATGCACAGACTGGCCCCTCTCAGACATTCTGTTCGGTATCTGCATTTAAAGGATGGAGAGGTGACATGTGTATTGAAGTTCAAGACTCACTGAAGACAATTAGATCCAATTAATACACTAAATTGCAAGACCAAATTTCCCCTATTTTTAACTGCCCTTGCACTCCTGTAATAAAACTATGACTTGGTACACTGATGAATCAAATTTGCCAATGTTTTATTTAGGATGCTTATACCAATATTCAGAGGAAAGATTGATCCATGTAGTCTTTTTGTACTAACTTGTCAGGTTTGGGCATCAACGGCTGACTTGGAGTTATTTCTTCATGCCCATTTCTAATTTTATGCTTTCTAAACTGTGAAATATGCCACAAGATTTCATAGTTTGTAGGTCTTTAATAAGTGCCTTCTCCCTTCTTTATAATATGTTGACTTCCTATGTATATATCCCAAAGCCTATTTATTTATTTAAAAATAAATACATGGGAACTGGTTCTTTTTTAACTATTTCATGCCGTTAACTATTGCAGCTCTCTGGAATGTCTTACTATTTCTGACCAGGAGATTTTGGTAAGTCTACTGCATATTCTGAAGCGCTTCCTTCTAACATTCATGTTCCCTACAGGCACTGCTAGAACGTCAGGAGACAATGATGTCACCTTGGAAAGGTTTTGCTATGTGCCACTCAGATGACTGGCAGCTGCTTGCTTGTTGTAGGTATGTGGGCCTCCAATCTATCAGGCCTGAAGCACATTTACCTTCCCAAATGCTTTTACCACATGCTGAGTAATCCTGAAAAGGAGCCTGGGATTCTAGGATCACCTTAGCCAAGAACACTCTGTTCCATCTTCCATCTTAATAATGAACTGCTGACTGCCTGCTAAAAGATGCACAATTTATTTTAAATATATGAATAGAGTGATTGTTCAAAAAGAGTTCCAGCTGGTTAAATTTAGGTTTTTGCAATAAAACTCTACTCCGGCACATTCTCTGGCTTTGGGCCTCAGAGGGCGCAGGTCCTGTACACCGAATCACAGACTCAGTGCTCAGGTTTTCCGGTGGTGGTTTTGATGTTCTGAGTCAGGGCATCAGTAACAGTATTGGCCCCAAAAAAAGGACTTCCTCCATTATTTGGGCAATCCACTTCTAGACTATTCTTGCCAATTACGAAAAATTTTATTCAGTAAAGTACTTTCAGTGAACCATTGAACAAAAAAATAGGCACTTCTTTCGGCCACCATTAGGAGACAGAAAGTCCCTCACTCCTTGACTGAGTTCCTCTGCTCCTGAAGTCTACCTTCAAGAGCTCTTCACTGTCAGCAGGTTTCAACTGGGACCTACCAGACTTCCTTCAGCAGTTCTCAGACTCGCTTCACCACATCTTGGTCAAAGCCCCAAAGCTGCCTGGCTTCTCCCCTTTGTTTGTTCATTTGTTTCTTCTGCCAGGAGTCACCTGAGTCTTGGTAACAAGAGGACAGACAAGAGAAGATGCCCAGAGGTGGTCTGGGGATGGCAGAGAGCAGCCAGGAGTACAGTCAGATCTGAGTAAGAAGTATGTAAGGGACTGGAAAGATGGCTTAGTGGTTAAGGTGCTTGCCTGCAAACCCAAGGACCTAGGTTCAATTCCCCAGCACCTATGTAAGCCAAATGCACAAGGTGGCACATGCGTCTGGAGTTCATTGGCAGTGGCTAGAAGCCCTGGTGTACCCATTCTCTCCCTCTCTGTTTCTCTCTAATAAATAAATAAAAATAAAATATTTTTAAAAAGAAGTACTTAAGATGAACCAGATACTACTTATAACTCAGAGAAATGGAGGGAAATGGAGGGTGGCAGGGTGAGGGGCACCAGAATGACAAAGTGTGAGTGTGCAGGAAAAGCAGCAGTGGGCAGTTTCTCTCTGGTCAGCTGTGAAGAGAAAACACAGAGAAGGGTAGGACTGTGTTGGTTCTCTTGAGGTTTAGAACCTTAAGGAAAAGGAATCAGGACAGGAATTTACACATAGGGTTTGTTTCTGTTTGGGGGGGGGTTTTCAAGGCAGGGTCTCACTCTAGCCCAGGCTGACCTGGAACTCACTATGTAGTCTCAGGCTGGCCTTGAATTCACAGCAATCCTCCTGCCTCAGCTTCCTGAGTGCTGGGATTAAAGGCGTGTGCCACCACACCCAGCCACACATGGTTTTAAGGCTTTCTGGAATTGGAAGACTCGTCAAGGAAACGAGAGGAAAAGTGAGGCTGGAGGATGAATAGGCTGCAGGTGAGGCAGAAGAGGCTCCGGGGCAGAGCTAAGGAGAGTGGAAATAATAAAATGAGCCCTAGGGAAAATGGGCGATTTAAGAGGTTTATTCCGATAGCAGCTTGTAAGATATCTGGAGCCACGTACAGATTCTCCTCAAGTTGAAGTGAGGTTTGTCCCAATGAAACCATTATAGGTTGAAAATACTGTTAAGTTGAAATGTATTAAATGTGCCTAACCTGGGGAATAGCCTCACCTAGCTAGCCTGCCTTAACTCTGTACAGGGCGCTTACATAGGTAGGCAAAACCATCCAACACAAAGTCTATTTTATAATAAAGTGTTGACACTTTATATATGTGATTTACTAAACTAAGGGTGAAAAACAGAATGGCAATATGGATACACTTTCCCATCACCATAGAATGAAAAAGGAAAACACTACAAGTTGGAACCGTGGCTAAAGCAGGGACAGTTGGGAACCATTTTCACTAAGCTCTTCTTACGGTGAATTTATCATCCAGTGGAGCTTGAGAACAGGGCACAAGTCACATTTCTGCTGAGTCATGCTGGGTAACACACTCAGCCGTCTCAGAGCCCTAGAGCAGCAATCACCTTATCATACTCACAGGCATGCCTGTGTAATGCCCAGTTCATGGCACCGCCAGTGACCACCAAGGATGACCAAACACGTATGCAAACGCAAAGAGCTTTATTTGGGCTTAAGCTCGGTCTCCTGCCTTCACCAACACAGTGGATCCGTGCAAGAGCCCTGAGAAGCAGAAAAATGGGCTTTTTATTGAGGTTTGAGCAAGGGGGAGAGGGCTATCACCCGCGCAACTACATGATTGGCTAATTTGAACAGTAACTGTACTTGGGGGTTCCTGATTGGTCTTAGGGTTTTGGCGGGCTAGGTCTAGAGGAATTTCTAACTTAATTGGCGCAGCAAGCGGCGGTTACATTTGAACAGGTTGGCGGAGCAGTTACATTCATTTGACTGGTTGACATTTACAAAACTCTGAGACGGTGGATCTTATTGGACCATCCAGCCCAGGACCGTAAGAATGTTGAGTCATGCTCACACAGCAAGTTTATGGTTTTTCCTGGTACTGTTTGTTCTTCTTTAGATTCTGGGAACTCGCCCCTGTGGCCTACAGAGTGACTGAGGCCTGTCATGGTGCTGCTCTGGCCTGGGTCTTTCACCTGCTGGCTGGAGCAGCTCTACTTCAGGTCTGGGCTTGCATTTAGTTCTTAACCATGTGCCTCTCCCTCAGGGACCAGAGGCTACCAGGGGCAAATCCTTCCCACATGCAATAGCAGAAAGTTCAGGAGGGATGGGTGGCAGTTCACAGACTTTTTGGAACTGGCACACTGTCACTGCCAGTCAAAGCAAGTCACATGACTGAACCTAGCATCCATACAGCAAATGCACTTGCTAATTCCAGTGGAAGCACTTTTGCTGCAAAAAGCATGCCCATAAGATTCGAAAATCATGGCTGGAGAGATGGCTTAACAGTTAAGGTGCTTGCCCGTGAAGCCTAAGGACCCCAGTTTGACTCTCCAGATCTCACATAAGTCAGATGCACAAAGGTGAGGCAAGCACAAGGTTGCACGTGCCCACTAGGTGGCACAAACATATGGAGTTCAATTTCTGTGGCTGAAGCCCTGGTACAAACTTCTCTCTCTCTCTCTCTCTCTCTCTCTCTCTCTCTCTCAAATAAAAAATTAGGGCTGGAGAGATGGCTTAGCGGTTAAGACGTTTGTCTGCAAAGTCAAAGGATCCCAGTTTGATTCTCCAGTACCTACGTAAGCCAGATGCACAAGGGGATGCATGCATCTGGAGCTTATTTGCAGTGACTAGAGGCCTTGGTGTACCCACTCTCTGTCTCTCTCTTTCTGCCTCTTTCTCTCTCTCAAATAAATAAATAAAGTTTAAAATTTAAAATTAAAAAAAAAGATTGGGCTGGGCATGGTGGTACACACCTTTAAGGCAGGCACTCAGGAGGCAAAAGTAGGAGGATCACAGAGAGTTCAAGGCTACCCTGAGACTACATAGTGAATTCCTGGTCAGCCTGAGCTAGAGTGAGACCTTACCTCAAAAACAAAACAAGGGCTGGAGAGATGGCTTAGCGGTTAAGGCACCTGCCCGCTAAGCCTAAGAATGTCAGTTCCAATCTCCAGGTCCCACATTTAGCCAGATGCAAAGTGATGCAAGGGCGCAATGCTGCACTTGCCCACAAGGGGGCGCATGCAGCTGGAGGCTGCTGGCGCGCCCATTCTCTGTCTTCCTCTCCCTCTCTCTCTGTCTCTCTCTGTGTTTCTCTGCGAAAAGAAAAGAAAAAAAAGAAAAGAAAAGAAAAGAAAAGAAAAGAAAAGAAAAGAAAAGAAAAGAAAAGGGTTGGAAAATCAACAAAAACCAACCTCAACAATTTCAGCCTCTATTCACAAGTGGCCACTAAGTTTAATAAAAGGAGGGATAGAGAAGGTCCTGAGCCCTGGGTTTTAATTCCAACTCTGAAGTCACTGGGTCCTTAAGGACCTCAGTTTCCCTCCTTCACATGAGGTTGGTTTCATTGGTTCCCAAGGGTTCTACCTGCTCTATTCAGTGTTCAGATGACTTCACTGGCCACATTCACAGCAGCTTTCAAAGAGGCAAAAGACCTGTGAAATGAGTCTTAATGAGGAATGTACACATAGAGCAGACAGAAGAGCGAGCTTATTGTAGACAATCTGGCATTGGAAAGAAGAGGTTCTAGATTTCTGTTCCATGGGCCAGTTCTCCACACTCTATTTACAGGTGCAGTGATTGCTAACAAGGGTTATATGGTATGCAGAAAGAAGGTTTGTAGAGAACTGGCCAGTAAACGAGAGTCAGAATGCAGATTCTGAGACCTTCTCATTCTTCCAGTCTTTCATCGACATTACAGTTTATGGGATACTGGTCTCCTGAACTCAGGATCAGAGTTGGGAAACCAAACAGCCCCCGATGGCATTCAAGACGTGAGTTTCGTTAAAAGTCTTCAGTTGCAAGCCAGAGAGCATGACTCTGGCCAGCTGGAACAGACACGAAGCATAAAGGAAATACATTGGGACATTAAGAAGGCTGGCACAAAGGCTCTTGGTTTCCCACCAAAACTAAATGGTAAGACCCTATTGCTGAAGACTCCATATGCTTGGGTTGCAAGGTCACTGAGAAATGAAGCTGGAGCTGAGCTGAAAACCTTCTCCCTGTGGATCAGCTGACAGAAAGCTGGAAAAAGCTATGCTTCATGCAGCTATCTGGAAGACAGAAGTCATAAGTGGTGATAAACAGCAGTGAATATTGCAAGCCTTAGGACTGGCCAGCTAGGCCAAATGTGCCAACCAGAGCAATAGTGGCATGTCTGTTATAGGGGAAACCAACTGCTCTCTACTTGGACTGGAGGCTGCTCCACATAGGGAATACATGCCTAGTACTGAAAACCTAGCCAAAAGCCTATGCAGGGGAGGTCACGAGCCCCAAGGGAGTAAAGATTGCTGTTGTCTGTCTAAATGCTCACCAAACTGCCCTGTAAGCACTTTTCTTAATGTTTATACCCATATATTCATGCTGCTCTCACTTTTAGTTGGAAAAGATTCTCTTTTCAGATGGCAGTGACCTCTGGTATGACTCAGAAGTCATCACAGTGCTGAGAAGAAAAGAAAGTGGAGTGTTCAGCACTGACACATCTCTATCACACCACCCAAGACTCATTGCGGAAGAGGTGGTGGAAAGAATGTAAGCGCCAAAGGAAGGGTAGGACTGCTTACAATGCACTCTTTCAGACACAAAATGGCCTGGATATCCATGACCTCGCAGTGCCTGGCACTACCTACACAAGATCTTCACAATAGAAGGAAAAGATGATGACATCAAAATTAAAAAAAAAGAGACTAATTGAGAGGGGGAGGGGACTTGATGGAGGGGAGATTTGTCAGGGGAGAGTGGAGGTAGGGAGGGAATTATCATGGCTTGTTGTCTATAATTAGGGAAGCTGTCAATAAAAAAGCTTAAAAGGGCTGGAGAGATGGCTTAGCAGTTAAGGCGCTTGCCTGAGAAGCCAAAGAACATATGTTCAAATCTCCAGGTCCCACATAGCCAGATGCGCAGTGACACAAGCATGCAATGTTGCAGATATACACAAGGGGGCACACACATCTGGAGTTCATTCACAGCAGCTTAAAGGCCCTGCCACACCCATTCTCTGACTCTCTCTCTCTCTCTCTCTCTCTCAAAAATAAAATAATAGGGCTGGATTGATGGCTTAGTGGTTAAGGCATTTGCCTGCAAAGCTAAAGGACCTCAGTTCGATTCCCCAGGACCCACATAAGCCAGATGCACAAGGTAGTGCATGTGTCTAGAGTTCATTTACAGTGACTGGAGGCCCTGGTATGCCCATTCTCTCTCTCTGCCTCTTTCTCTCTTGCTCTCTCAATAAACAAATTAATTTTAAAAATAAAATAATAATAAAGGTAACTTTTCTTTTGTTGTTGTTTTTTGAGGTAGGGTCTCACTCTGGCCTAGGCTGACCTGGAATTCACTATGTAGTCTCAGGGTGGCCTTGAACTCACCGTGATCCTCCTACCTCTGCCTCCTGAGTGCTGGGATTAAAGGTGTGTGCCTCCACACCCAGCTCAAGGTAACTTTTCTTTAAAAAAAAAAAAAAAAAAAAAAGTTTAAAAAAAAAAAAGAAAAGAAAGGCTGAGATCAAGGTCAGGAGTAAGATGGAGACAAGGGTGGTAGTGCATCAGCACAAAGTGTATCTCAGGCTGGAGACATTGCTCGGTGGTTAAAGGCACTTGCTTGTGAAGCCTAAGGACTCATGTTCGGCTCTTCAAATCCCACATAAGTCAGACACACAAAGTGATGCAAACATGCAAAATCACATATGCACGCAAAGGGGCACATGCGTCTGGAGTTCAACTGTATTGGCTGGAGGCCCTGGCACACCAATTTTCTCTCTCTCTCCCTCACTCTTGCTCTTTCACATAAAAAAAGGTCTGTTGGGCTTGCCCCCCACCAAAAAAAAAGTGTATCTCACCAGGCGTGGTGGCACACGCCTTTAATCCCAGCACTCAGGAGGCAGAGGTAGGAGGATTGCCATGAGTTCAAGGCCACCCTGAAATACACAGTGAATTCCAAGTCGGCCTGGGCTAGAGTGAAACCCTACCTCAAAAAAAAAAGGGGGGAGGGTATCTCTTCCTCTTCCATCCTATGCCTATCTCTTTACTTCTTAGATCTTAGAGTTCCAGGGTGGCCTGACACATAAAACATAATTCTTGGGCCCCAATAACTCCCTGACAATGCTGGGGTCCATCATGAACTCTGAAGAACTTTTCGCTTCTGAAGCAAAAAGGTTTGGAACTTCCTGCCTCCCAAAGGCTGCATTCAATAGAGAAAGAGGCAAATGTCTCAAAAGAATTAAGGGGCTGGGTGGTTGTTGTTGTTGTTGTTGTTTTTTCTGGTTTGGTTTAGTTTGGTTTGGTTTTTTAGGAAGGGTCTCTCTCTAGCCAAGGCTGACCTGGAATTCACTATGTCATTTCATGCTGGCCTCAAACTCATAGCAATTCTCCTACCTCTTCTACCAAAGTGCTGGGGGATTAAAGGTGTGTGCCACCACACCTGGCAAAGAGCTGGGTTTTTTTTTTTTTGTTTGTTTGTTTTTTGTTGTTGTTTTGTTTTTTTGGTTTTTCGAGGTAGGGTCTCACTCTGGCCCAGGCTGACCTGGAATTCACTTGGTAGTCTCAGGGTGGCCTTGAACTCACGGCAATCCTTCTACCTCTGCCTCCCAAGTGCTGGGATTAAAGGCGTGCGCCACCACGCCTGGCTCAAAGAGCTGTTTTTAAAAGGGCAATGTCTATCTAATGGCCACACACCAACTTGTGTTCAGGACAGATATGTGGGAGATCACCAAACTATGTGGCTGCAGTAATAGAAACAGCAGTTCATGGAATCACTCTGAGCCATGATGCTTATAAGGGAACTACGGTCCACATGGAACATCTCCAAGCACCAGACCCCACAGCTCCTTGACATTCATTTCCTTTCTCTACAATGGCCAAAATTGTTAACGTTTGTAATCCAAAATGTCATGCAATTTCTATCCTATCCTCTACATCACAAATGAGCTAATATTTAGGGTTTTTTTAATATTTTATTTTTATTTATTTACTTATTGCAGAGAGAAAGAATGGTTACGCTAGGACCTCTAGCCACTTCAAATGAACTCAAGACA
Organism: Orientallactaga sibirica; assembly: GCA_036365145.1. Taxonomy (NCBI): domain Eukaryota; kingdom Metazoa; phylum Chordata; class Mammalia; order Rodentia; family Dipodidae; genus Orientallactaga; species Orientallactaga sibirica. Next base: position 12,528,346 of record JAEOAD010000044.1, read on the forward strand.
CGTGTGCCACCATGTGCATCTGGCATACCTGGGTTCTGGAGGAATCAAACCTGAATCCCTAGGCTTCACATGCAAGTGCCTTAACCACTGAGCAATCTCTCCAGCCCTTTATTTAGCAACTGCTATATGCTACACCCTACTCCAAAAATCCAATCATCTCAACCTTCACAACGATCCTACTGTTTACATTTATAGAGCTTTGTTTTGGTTTCTGTTTCTTAATATTTTTTACTTATTTGCAAGCAGAGAAGATGAGGGAGAGAGAAAGAGAGAGAGAGTATGGGCATGCCAGCACCTCCTGCAAATGAACTCCAGATGGATACACCCCTTTGTGCATCTGGCTTTACATGGGTACAGGCTGTCAGGTTTTGCAAGCAAGTGTTCTTAACTGATGAGTCATCTCCCCAGCCCTTGTTTTAGTTTTGAGACAGAGTCTCACTCTGTAACCCAGACTGGCCTTGAACTTGTAAGCAATCCTCCTGTCTTGGGTTACAGCATGAGCTATCACATCAGTTTTGAAGTATTTACTATTCTTCTCCCCATTTAATAGATAAGGGAATCAAGACATAGACTCTAAATCACACAACAAGTCAGAATTAGAGTGAGAATTCCAAGCCAAGTACTCTTGGTTAGGATCACAGCCCTTCCACGAACAGCCCTTTTTCATAGAGAATGTGGGGTCTGGAGCTCTCGATAGGAACTTAGGACAGAGACTAAGGCGAGATGGCTCAGTGGCTAAAAAGCACTTCCTTGCAAAGTCTGCCAGCTCAGGTTTGATTCCTCAGTACCCATGTAAAGCCAGATGCACAAAGTGGTACATGTGCCTAGAGTTCATTTGCAGCAGCAAAAACCCCTGGCATGCCCATTCTTATTCTGTCTTTCTCGCTCTCTCCTCACAAATAAATTTTTTTTTTTTTACGAATGGGGTCTTAAAGGGAAAATGGGGCTGGAGAGATGGTTTAGCAGTTAAGGCACTTGCCTGCGAAGCCTAAGGGCCCAGGTTTGATTCTCCAGATCCCATGTAAGCCAAAGGCACAAGTGGTGCATGCATCTGGAGTTCGTTTGCAGTGGCTAGAGGCCCTGACATGCCCATTCTCTCTTTCCTGCTTTCTTTCTTTCTCTCTGTCTCTAATAAATAAATTTTAAAAATGTAAAGGGAAAATGAGTCTATTTTTCAGGTGCTTAAAACAGGAAGTAAAAAAAATAATAAATTTTTTAAAATCGTCCCTCTCCCCCCCAAAAAAACAGGAAGTAACCATGGGAACAAAGGAGAAAGAGGTTAAGACAATTTTTAAAATATATATAAAATAAGACAAAGAGGCAGAACCCTTTAAGAGCCCTTAAGGATTCCTCTGAAGTAGGGAACTCTAGAGAATTCTGAGAGCTGCTAATATCATTGCATTCCTACTTTAGCTCTTACCTGGCAAGGGACTTGCATTTCCTGTGAGTTCTGGGATGGTCTATATTCCATTCCAGACCAGTCTCTCACGTGGACTGGCCCGCATGTGGGGCCAGGTGTACAGCCGGAGCACAGCTGGCTGTCATTTGAAGGGCCTTCTGCCATTTTATCATGACCTCACCACACTCCCTTGACTTCCTAGTATATAATTCACACCACTTTTCAAAACTCAGAGTAATAATTTATTGGCTTTACTTCTTGTACCATCTTGCAGTGTGAGGATTTTCATTGGTTCGTAGGCTCGATAACTATTTCTGAAGGGGTTGGAAATGTAGCTACTAAAGAAGTGATCAAAACAAATCATACTTTCTACTCTCCACAATTCTAGCTATATTTTAGTCTTGGCCAAAGAATTCCTTTCTGTCCTCCTGGGTCTCTGGTGTGGACTAAAGGGCTGAGGGCTAAGTAGCGGCTTTGGCATAACAGACCTGAATTTGAAACTTGCTTCTGACATTTAACAGCCCTATGACTTTGGACAAAGTAAGTGAACAGTCCACTCCAGCAACAGCAGGGAGTCCTATTCTACAGAGAGGGCCCACGCCCTGTGCGCGTTCTGAAGGAGGCAGCCTCCTCTCAGTTCCTAGGGAGGGTGGCCATGTGCTACCATCTTCCACAGCATCTGACCCGAAATCAACGAGGCCAATAGATTCTCTGAGAACTCAGAACTTGACTAAGTAGGAGTGAAGCAAGCATTTAGTAGCAGGGTGCACTGGGTTCCAGGCACTAGTGAGTGAGTCTCAGTAGCTGGTGATGGAGGCCGGGGGTGAGGTCTCCAGCTCATCTTTGAATAGGTGACAGGATATTTGGTCCTAAGGCTTTCTTGACCCACAGCTCATTTCCAGAAGGTGGGTACACTGTCCTTCCTGGGCTCAGAAGGCCACAGGACCCCTCTCTTGCTTTAAAAGGAGACAGGTGGGCTGGAGAGATGGCTTAGCGGCTAAGGCGCCTGCCTGCTAAGCCTAAGAACGCTGGTTCCAATCTCCAGGTCCCACGTTTAGCCAGATGCAAAGTGACGCAAAGGTGCAATGCCGCACTTGACCACAAGGGGGCACACACATCTGGATTTCGTTCACAGCAGCTTAGAGACTGCTGGCACGCCCATCTCTGTCTTCCTCTCTCTCTCTCTCTCTCTCTGTCTCTCTCTGTCTCTCTCTGTGTCTCTCTCCAAAAAAACAATAAAAAATAAAAAGTTAAAAGGAGACAGGTGACCCTTTCCAAGCTCCAACCATGAAAATCAACTCAAAATGGATCAAAGCCCTAACACATGGACCTTTGGGAAACAGACAACGTCCTGAAACGAGGTGTTAGGGGTTCAGCCCAGCTGGGCTGAGACGAGGGGACACTCACCAGAACCTGGAGGTTCAGGAGTGGACAGGCAGCCCAGAGAGAGGCTTTTCCCCTCGCATGCATCTATTTATAACCTTATTGTGGTGGGTTTCTCCTTCCTGCTCAGGTAAGTCAGAGAAACAGGTGATTGGTCTGGGTTAGAGACTGACTTAGGAAGAGGCCAGCCATGATGCCATGTTCTGGGGTCTAAGCTTGACCTCAGGATTCATTCTAGAAAAAGACCTCCCTCCCAGGGAGGGGCTCAGGTATGGAAAAACAGGTCTAGGGAACTAGGCAAGAGATAAGAAGTCAGATCATCCTTTGACCTCTAGCAGGTGCAGACTGCCAGGGCAGATCTTCCCTCCTTTTGACTTTCAGGGCCCAGTCACCCTAACTGCCTAACAAGCTCCCTGACTCCCTCTCAATCCAACCACAGCACCATCTCTAGGCACTTTCTGGGGATCCCAAAGTTGGCACTCATGAGCTCCTGGACAATCCCCATGCTACCACAGGGGATAAGACACCCTTCCCTTCAGCATGGCCTTCCATGACCTGAACACCATGACAGTAGGAAATGCATGGCACTGTGTAAATGACACTGCAGGCCTGTGAAGAATCCCCAACATAATGGTTCAGAAGTAGGAGATATAGAATGAGTCTCTGCACTACTTGGCCCAAACTCTCAGATCAACTGAGAAAAGAAAAGAAAAAGACTGTTGGGCTGAAGAGATGGCTTAGTAGTTAAAGTTCTTGCCTGCTAAGCCTAAGAACGCAGGTTTGATTCCCCAGTACCCACATAAAGCCAGATGCACAAGGTGGCACATGTGTCTGCAGTTCGCTTGTAGTGACTAGAGGCCCTGGCACACCCATTCTCTCTCTCCTCTCTCTCACTCACTCTCTCTCTCTCTCTCTTGCTATCTATCTCTATCTGCCTTTTTTTTCTCTCTCTCTCCTAAATATATAAAATAAAATAAAAATTTTAAAGATTGTCAAGGCAGAAAATTGGGGAGAAAAATTTAGTGCTGCCCCTAAGTTTGGCCCAAGAACCAGAATATCAAGTGTGTTTCCTCTCATGGGAGAAGTGCATGAGTGACTCATTCCACAAACATATTTTGAGGATTTGACAGTTTTATGTGGAACTTGACATTTCCAAACCACCTTTTGTGAAAGGTGTTCTGAGTCCAGGTCTCTGTTTTATATGGTAATCAGGGCAATGTGAGGGGCACAAAGGGGATCCAAATATGCCACTCCATGCCCCTGAAGCACATGCTACTTTGGCCTAAGAATTATCTTGGCACTTGAGTTCCTAGAATCCTTCCTGTATTTTTTTTAAATATTTTTATTATTTTTTAATTTATTTTTGGAGAGAGACACAGAGAGAGAGAGACAGATAGAGATGGGCGCTCCAGCAGTATCTCAGCTGCTGTGAACGAAATCCAGATGCGTGAGCCCCCCTTGTGGTCAAGTGCGGCATTGCGCCCTTGTGTCACTTTGCATCTGGCTAAACGTGGGACCTGGAGATTGGAACCAGCGTTCTTAGGCTTAGGAGGCAGGCGCCTTAACCGCTAAGCCATCTCTCCCGCCCCTTCCTGTATTTTAAAATGCCACAAGAACTCAATTGCCATAAATCCCCTCACAGAGCAACTCGAATCTTCCCATAGGCACGAAGTCAGCACCACACCCAGTCACTGTCACAAACTATCACAGTTCCTGTCTATTCTCCTAAGGACTCTTTTCTCCTTCCTAAAAGTCATTTGTTTTCTGTAAGTCATAGGTTTGTAATACAGACTCTGCAGTCAACAGCCGCTTGAGTTACTGCTCACCTCGGAGCACTGACACGTGCTTACAGGGTGCACCTGCTAATAAACTTCTGTTCTTCTCTTGTTAATCTGTCATTTGTTTGTCTAAATCGCAGGGAGAATCTAGCAAGGAAGAAGGAGAAAGTTTCTTCGCTCTTACAGGCACAAGCTCTTTTCTCCACACAAACATTCTTCTTCTCAGGTAGGGCTGTGTTTCATTTCCCAACATCCCTTGCAGTTAAGTACAGTCACGTGATTGAGTTCCAGCCAAGGAAATGTGGACAGTGTAACATGTGCTCCTTTCTGAAAAAGTGTGAGAAGAAAGAGGGGAGGGGGGGAGGGGAGGGGAGGGGAGGGAGGGGAGGGGAGGGAAAAACACTGTAGTCCCAGGCTGACCTCAAACTTGTTGATCCGCCCTCTGCCTCCTGAGTGCTGGGATTAAAGGCGTGTGCCACCAGGCCCAGGGTTTGTTTTCTTTCTTAAAGCTACCCAAACTAACTTGATTTTGCAGAGCGCTGGAAATTAACACATGGTGCTAAGCTTATGGAAAGGAACTGTGTGACTTGTTTCGATAGCTGAGTGTACAAGGAGCCACATACCTGGGAATTTCCAGTTACCATTCTACACGCTTCCATTCCCAGGAAGTTCATTCCCTTCCATCTGGAGGCCTCCCCTACACCAGGCAGGTAGAGTCAGCTGACACTTTTGCCTCTGTTGCCACCACCTAGTATCACTGCTGAAAACTAGTCTCACATTTCTGCTGGATACCTGTGGACTCCCATAATGATGACTGCTGGTCCCAGCACAAGAAGGTCCCTCTTTTGGACTCCTACACCTCCAACTCCTAAGTCGTCTTCATGATTGTTCCCAAGCCTCCACACGAGCAAAGTGGCTGAGCCCTAGGACACTCAGCTTCAGCCCATGCTGGTTCTTTCAACCAGAAGTTGGCCAGGGCTCTGTAGGTGACCAGCAGGTCTCCTGGCTCAGGCTGAGAAGAGGCTGGGGTCTCTTTTTTTCCTTCCAGGAGGTTGCAGATTGCACCAGATCTCTGCTCACTGGGGAGACCAGCACTTGCTCTGCCTGGTCTATGCAGGCCTCCAGAAGCAAACTTGCATGGTAAAACAAAGAGGCCACCCAGGGACTTTATGCAGAGCTCAGATCTGCTCCAAGATGTCCTTCTGTTGGCTTGCTCACAAGAGCAGCTGGGCGCTCTTCCTTCTCTGTTATAAAGAAACACTGCAGATTACATTGAGTTGAGAGGATCAGATAGATGATGAGCCCCTGGGAAGATATTAATTTCCATTTTGTTACAAAAACATACAAGCAGACTGCTGAGAATCCAATCCTCTCATTTTGTTTGTAAAACACGTTTTGCATTAGCTCATTTCTTTTTCTAGAGTGTATTAATTTGCATTTGCTCTTTTCAGATTTAGCTAATGGCTTTTTTTTTTTTTCACTGACTATAAGGGAAGTTTTCCTTCAAATGAGCATGCTATTTAATCCTGAAAGCAGCAATCCCAGAAAGAACTTGTGGCCCCAGCATAAGCAGTGAGCCCACACTGGTTACTTATATCCCCACTCACTCCAGCCAAGCCACCTCAGCTGCAAGTGCTCTAGCCTGAAGGCTGGCAAAATCAAGGACTTGCCTTTTGCTCCATCAGGGTGGAATTTTGCCAAGAAGTTGGCAAAAGACGAGAGGAAAACAGGGCTGGAGAGATGGTTTAGTGGTTAAGGCACTTGCCTGCAAAGCCACAGGACCCAGGTTTGAATCCCCAGAACCCACATAAGCCAGATGCACAAGGTGGTGCATCTGGAGTTTGTTTGCAGTGGCTGGGTGCCCTGGTGCCTCCATATATTCTCTCTCTCTCTCAAATAAATTAAAAAAATATAAAATATTTTTTAAAAGAGAGAAAAACAAACACATATAAGTAGCAAGTAGCATGGGGTCCGATGGATTGGAATGCACTCATAGACCCCTGATGAGCGTCTTACTGCTCACTCAGGCTGGCCCCTCCTCCTCTCTAGATGCGGGATCCACTGGGGTGCATTTCTGATTGTATTCTCTCCCTAAATATACCTGGGGGGCCGGTTGGGGTGATAATTACAGTCTGAAGTTCAGGACCAATGAGTGGCCATGGGATCAATAGACGGCCCTTCTCCAAACCTACCTGGCCTCAGATAGATGAGGAAAAGGAAGAAGCAGGCAGCCTAGCAGGACCTGTCCCTCCTGCATCCTGTCCCATACTGCTTCTCTGCACAAGGTCATTTCCTCCAGGTGCCACTGATTTCGTTTATCAGTTCTCTCTTCTTCCTCCGTTTTGTTTAAATTTATTGCTTCCTTTTTCTCCTTTCTCTTGGTTTGTAGCTTAAAGGGAACAAAGTTCATCAAGTATGGACTTGATTTATGGTTTCTCTCTTTTTTCCTTCCCTAATGTAAGCAATGGGAGCAATAAATCTCTTCTAAGTACTGCACTGGCAGCGGCCCACAGATGGAGAAGTGTCACTTTCATGGTTGTGTTCTTAAAATATTCCATGCAGTCCCAAACGTCTTCCCTAATGAAAGGTTTATTTAAGAAAGGATCTGCTTTGCTGAATGCAATAAGAAACAGATGAGGGCTGGAGAGATGGCTTAGCAGTTAAAGACACTTGCTTGCATAGCCTGACGGCCCTGGTTCAATTCCCCAGTAGCCAAATAAAGCCAGATGCACAAAGCAGCACATGCGTCTAGAGTTTGTTTGCAGTGACAAGAGTCCCCTGGCATACTCACTCTTTCTGTCTTTAACTCAAAGAAATAATGTTTGCCTCTTTCTGTCTTTCTCTCAAAGAAATAATGTTTTAAAAAACAGATGAAAAAAAGGCACAAGTAAAGAGAAGAGGAGGGCTGGAGAAGAGATGGCTCAGTAGTTAAAGACACTTGCTTGCAAAACCTGCTGACATGGGTTTGATTCCCCATTATCCATGCAAAGCCAGACACATAAAGTAGTTCTTGTGTCTGGAACTTGTTTGCAGTAGCAAGAGACCCTGGTGCATGTGCTTGCTCATTCTCTCCCTCCCTATCTCTCTCTCTCTCTCAAATAAAATAATTTCAAAAAAGGAAAAGGGGGCTGGAGAGATGGTTTAGTAGTTAAGACAGTTGCCTGTGAAGAATAAGAACCCATGTTCAACTCCCCAGTACCCACGTAAGCCAGATACATAAGGAGGCACATGCCTCTGGAGTTTGCTTGCAGTGTCTAGAGGCACTGGTGTGCCCATTCTCTCTCTCTCTCTCTCTAATGAATAGATAAAATATTTCAAAAAGAAATATTCTTAAGTCAGACAAGATGGCATACATGTGTGACCCCAGCATCTCAAGAGGATAAGACAGAGGATCCCAAATTCAAGGAGAGCCAGAGCGGAACAGTAAGATTGCATCTCAAGAAAAGGAAAGGGTGCTAGAGACATTGCTCAATGGTTAATGCACTTCCCTACAAAGCCTAACAACCCAAGTTTGATTCCCAGTGCCCATGTAAAAGCTGAATGTACAAGGTGGCACATGCATCTGAAGTCCATTTGCAGTTGTTAGAGGCCCTGGCGCATCCATTCTCTCTCTCTGTGTCTCTCCTCTATCGCTCTCTGCTTACAAATAAACAAAAATATTTTGAGCTGGAGAGATGGTTCAACAGTTAAGGCACCTGCCTGCAAGAGCTAACAACCGAAGATTTAGTCCCCAGTTCCCATGTAAAGCCAGATGCACTAAGTGGCACATGCATCTAGAGTGCATTTGCAATGACAAGAAGCCCTGATGCACCCCATATTCTCTCCCTCTCTCTCAAATAAATAAATAATCCACCAGGGGATATGCTTTTTAAATATTTCATATTTTTTTGATGCAAGCCCAACAGATTGGCCTTTTTTTTAATGGAGGAGAGAGAGAATTGGTGAACCAGAGCCTCCAGCCACTGTAATCAAAATCCAGACCTGTGCACTGCCTTGTATGCATTGCACACTTGTGTTACTTTGTGTGTCTGGCTTATGTGGGACTTGGAGAGTCAAACATGGGTCCTTAGGCTTTGCAGGCAAGCCTTAACCGCTAAGCTATCTCTCCAGCCCTCATATTCTTTTTTAAGTCTTACTAACATTTTAAGAAATGTTCAAGTCAGATATGGTGGCTCATGCCTTTGATCCCAAAGCTCAGGATCTCTGAGTTTGAGGCCAGCCTGGGACTACAGAGTGAGTTCCAGGTCAGCCTGGGCTAGAGTGAGACCCTACCACAAAGAAGATAAAAAGTGGGGCTGGAGAGATGGCTTAGCGGTTAAGCACTTGCCTTTGAAGCCTAAGGACCCCGGTTCAAGGCTCAGTTCTCCAGGACCCACATAATCAGATACACAAGGGGGCGCTTGCATCTGGAGTTCGTTTGCAGTGGCTGGAGGCCCTGGCATGCCCATTTTCTCTCTTTACCTGCCTATTTCTGTATCTCTCTCTCTCTCTCTTCTCTCTCTCTCTCTCTCAAATAAATAAATAAATATTAAAAATTTAAAAATAAAAAGAGGCTGGAGAGATGGCTTAGTGGTTAAACGCTTACCTGTGAAGCCTAATGACCCCAGTTCGAGGCTTGATTCCCCAGTACCCACATAAGCCAGATACACAAGGTGGCACATGCATCTGGAGCTCCTTTGTAGTGGCTGGAAGCCCTGATGTGCCAATTCTCTCTCTCTCTCCCTCTCTCCTTCTCCCTCTCCCTCTGCCTCTTTCTTTGTATGACACTCTCAAATAAATAAAAATAAAATAAACAAAAAATTTTAAATAAACAAATAGAAAGAAAGAAAGAAATGTTCGAACTGTTAAAAATGAGGTCTCTGGGGCTGGAGAGATGGCTCAGCAGTTAAGGCACTTGCCTGCAAAGCCTAAGGACCCAGGTTTGATTCCCAGAGCCCAAGTAAGCCAGAAGCAAAAGTGACACATGCAAATAGGTGGCACATGCATCTGGAGTTCATTTGCAGTGGCTAAGGCCCTAGTGCACCAATTCTCTCTCACACACACTCTCACTCATTAAAAAAAAGAATAAAAAGTCAGGCATGGTGGCGCACGCCTTTAATCACAGCACTCGGGAGGCAGAGGCAGGAGGATCACTGTGAGTTCGAGGCCACCCTAAGACTACATAGTTAATTCCAGGTCATCCTGGGCCAGAATGAGACCCTACCTAAAAAAACAAAAAAGAAAGAAAGAAAGAAGAAAGAAAGAAAGAAAGAAAGAAAGAAAGAAAGAAAGAAAGAAAGAGGGAGGGAGGGAGGGAGGGAGGAGGGAGGGAGGGAAGGGAAGGAAAGAAAAGCCAGAAAGCCAGGCTTGCTGTCACACGCCTTTAATCCCAGCACTTGGAAGCAGAGATAGGAGGACTGCCATGAGTTTGAGGCCACTCTGAGACTACATAGTGAATTCCAGGTCAGCCTGGGCTAGAGTGAAACCCTACCTTGAAAAAAACAAAACAAAACAAAACAAAAAAAGAATTAAAAAAAAAAAAGAGGTCTCTGGGCTGAAGAGATGGGTCAGTGGTTAATCCCAAAGCACTTCCCAGTACCCATGTAAACAGAGACAAAGAGGCATATGCATCTGAGTTTGAGGCCACCCTGAGATCTTTCTCTTCTTTCAAATAAATAAATAAACTTTTTTAAAAAGGTCTCCCAGGGCTGGAAAGATTGCTCAGCCTGCCTGTAAAGCCTAACAAGTTTGAAACCCTAAAGCCAGATGCAAAATGCATCTAAAATTCATTTATAAAAAAAAAAAATAAATAAAAAAAAAATTGAGGTCTCTCTAATGCTGCAGGTCACTGAGAAAGAGCTGGAGGAACTAAAAGCCTCCTCTCTATTAACTAGCTTCAGGATGCTGGATCTTGCAACCTGTTGGGAGACAAGTCACCCCGTCTTAACCAGCAGTGGACCCTGCAGATGGCTGGCCAGCCAGTTACCCTAGGCGGGCGTGGTACCCATGTAATCCCAGCCAGATGCACAAAGATTGGCAAGGCCATCTGAGAGTTCAGTGAATTCCAGGGCAGCCTGGACTACAGAGAGACCCTACCTGAAAAAAAACAAACAAACAAAAATATTTTCACACATCACACATATATCTTACATCATTCATTTCAAATAAATAAATAAACATTTTTATGGAAAACCAAGTCTCCTGATTGGACAGGGCTGGAAAGGAATTGCTCAGTGGAAAACCTAATTAAAAGCCTATGCCTGGTTGCCTGTAAGGCATTTGCCTGCAAACAGGACCCAGGTTTGATTGACCAACATAAACCAGATACACATAGCAGCCAGATGCACAAAGTGGTGCATGCATGTCTAAAGTTCATTTGCAGCAGCTGAAGGAAAAGTGGCATCAAAATCAAAATAGAAGAGGAACTACTTGACAAAGAAGGGGTTCAATGGCAGAGGGGTGGGGAAGCAGGAACAAAAGAAAGCAATGGGAAGGGATCTAGATTGAAATATATTATGAAAATCATTAATCACTTTTAAACAATGAGGTCATTCTAGCCTTCTTCTGACATCCTCTTTATGTAACAGTATTCCACCTTTGTAACATCTCACATAAGAATTTTTTCAGTTGACACAGATTTGTTTTGAATTATTTGAAGTCATTTTCTGTTTTGCCAACATTTAGCATTTTTAGGATTCTTTTAACCAGCTTCTCTGAATGACCAGTTTGATGAATTTAACAAATGCACAGATGTACCAGATTCACTTCCCTCTCCTTATAACCTGACAGGCAAATTGTATTTTATGGAATGGTGTTAAAAGAATGTAAAAGCAGTTTTAGTTTTGTCTCCTGATGGCATTTCAAGAAATGCTCTGCTTGCCTGTGTCGCAGAGCTCCAGATGGAGAGAAGGAAAACAGGAGAGCAAGCACCCCATGGCAGGCCTCTGACTGCGCAATGAAGCTGGGTGGAAGGCTGTTAGAAGGAAGAAAGGGACTCTGGGAATTGAGCGTCTGTCACACCAAGCTTGTCACGAGCAACAGCAGGTCAGAGCAGGTCCACCAAGGACGCAGAGTAGCCCTGCAGTGAGGCCTAGAGGAAGGACAAAGGGCCAAGACACCATGGTCTGGGCAGCTTCCTCGCTGTGTCAGCCCCATATGAATCCTCCTTCCTCAAGGCCAGGAATTTCAAAGTAGAGGACACGAAAATTAAATATTTGCCTAACCCCATAAACATGGACGATGAGGTTGTTTCTGTTCCCACTGCCAATTATAACAACGTTAGGTTGGGTATATAGCCCAACATTGAGCTTTTACCATGTTTAGGATTATTTCCTTTGGACAGAATTTCTAGAAATCCATGGGTCAAATAGTTAAAGCATCATGTAAAATGGCTCTCCCATTTGGGGAGAGGATTTTACCAGTTGACACCAGCACTGTTAGAAAGAGCCCATGGGCCTAGTCCATCAATACCCACCTGAGCATTTGCTTCTTAAGAAAGTATTTTTGGGGCTGGAGAGATGGCTTAGTGATTAAGGCGCTTGCCTGCAGAGCCAAAGGACCTTGGTTCGATTCCCCAGGACCCATGTAAGCCAGATACACAAGAATGGCACATGTGTCTGGAGTTCGTTTGCAGTGGCTGGATGCCCTGGCACACCCATTCTCTCTCTCTCTCCTTCTCTCACTCCCTCAGTCTGAATCTCTCTCTCTAATAATTAATTAATTAATTAAAAATAAAATAAAGTATTTTTGGAGCCAGGTATGGTGGCACACTCCTTTAATCCCAGCTACTTGGGAGGCAGAGATAGGACAATCGCCATGATTTGAGGCCACCCTGAGACTACTTAGTGAATTCCAGGTCAGCGTGGGCTAGAGCAAGACCCTACTTCTAAAAGCAAAAAAAAAAAAAAAAAATGTGGGTTTTTTTGTTTTTTGTTTTGTTTTGTTTTGTTTTGCTGAGCATGGTAGCACACACCTTTAATCCCAGCACCCGGGAGGCAGAGGTAGGAGGATCACCGTGAGTTTGAGGCCACCCTGAGACTACATAGTGAATTACAGGTGAGCCTGAACCAGAGTGAGACCCTACCTTGAAAAACCAAAAGAAAAATTTTTTGTTAATATTATTTTTTACAAGCAGAGAGACATAAAAGAGACACACACAGAGAGACAGAACAGAGACACACCAGGGCCTCCAGCCAGTGCAAACAAACTCCAGATGCATGTGCACTGCATCTGGCTCTAAGTGGACACAGGGGACTCGAACCTAGGTCACTAGGCTTTGCAGGCAATCCCCTTAACCACTATACAACCTTAATTTTTAAAAATATTTTTGTGGGCTGGAGAGATGGCTTAGTGGTTAAGGCACATGCCTGCAAAGCCTAAGGACCCCAGTTCAATTCTCCAGGTCCCATGTAAGCCAGATGCACAAGGGGGCACACACATCCTGGCATGCCCATTCTCCCTCTCCCTCTCTCTCTCTCTTTCCCTCTCTCTGTCTCTAATAAATAAATAAATATAAAATATAAAAAAATATTTTTGTTAGCCAGGCGTGGTGGCTCACACCTTTAATCCTAGCACTCAGGAGGCAGAGGTAAGAGGATCTCTGTGAGTTCGAGGCCACCCTGAGACTACATAGTTAATTCCAGGTCAGCCTGGGCCAGAGTGAGACCCTACCTTGAAAAAATAAAAAAATAAAAAACGATGACAACAAATATATATATATATTTGTTTATTTATTTGAAAGAGAGAAAGAATAGGTGCACCAGGGCCTCTAGCCACTGCAAATGAACTCCAGACTCATGCGCCACCTTGTGCATCTGGCTTTATGTGGATAGTGGGGAATCAAATCCAGGTCGTTAGCACCTTAACTGTTAAGCCATCTCTCCAGCCCTATTTTGTTTAGTTTGGTTTTGGTTTTTTCAAGGTAAAGTCTTACAGTCTTACTCTAGCCTAGGCTGACCTTAGTGCTGGGATTAAAGGCATGCACCACCACACCAGGTAGTGACATACCAGGGCCTCTAGCTGCCACAAACAAACTCCAGATGCATATGCTACTCTGTGCATCTGGATTTATTTGGGTACTGGGTAATCAAACTCTGGTCATTAGGCTTTGCAGGCAAAATCTGCTGGTCCGAGTTCAGTTCTCCAGTACCCACATAAAGCCAAACACACAAAATGGCACATGTGTCCAGAGTTCACTTGCAATAGCAAGAGGTCCCAGCATACCCATTCTTTCTCTCTCTCTCTCTCTCTCTTTATTAAATAATCTTTTTATTTATTTATTTATTTATTTATTTATTTATTTATTTATTTATTTGCAAGCAGAGAAGGAACAGAGAGAGAAAATCTCAGGGAAATGTGGATGAGCAATGGGGGGGAACATCTGGCATTCCACTCTGGCTTCTGTAGCTATGTACACATATACCACACCACACCATGCCACACCACGCATACTATACACAAAAAGAGTCAAAGAGAGAAGGAAGAGAAGGGGAAAGGAGAAAGAAGAATGTGGGAAGGAAATGGGCAGGGGAAAAAGGAGGGGAGAGGGAGAGGCTAAAGAAATGTAGCTGCTTTGCTGTAGCTCATGGTTATGGTTTGACTGTAAAATGTCTCCCAGAGGCTCATGTGTTTGAACACTTGGTCACCAGCAAAATGTTTGGGCAGGCTGTGGAACCTTTAGGAGATGGAGCCTTGCTGGAAGAAGTGAGTCACTGGGGATGGGCCCTGAGGTTTGGTAACCTGGCCCCACTTCCCTTCGTTCTCTGCTTCCTGACTCTGGTGAGATGTGACCAACTCTGCTCCCACTCCTGTCAACGTGCTTGCCCTCATGATAGACTACCGTCTGGAACTGTAAGCCAAAATAAACATTTCCTTCCCTAAGTTGGTCTGGTTGGGTATTTTGTTCCCAGCACCAAGAAAGACACTGATAAACCCATTATATAATATCCCTACCAATTTTTTTGGTAAACATATTGATTTGTTTTGTGGCTATAAGACAAGAGTTCATGTAACCTCTTTTCACCACAGGATATGTCATTCAGGGTAACATTAATGTGTTTCTCTGCCATGTCACTCTCATACATGATGCAGAATAAACTTGTTTTTTTTTTTAATTTACTTAAAGCACAATTATTTTGTGTTTATTGAAATCAGTGATCTATAGCTGTGAACTATGACAGGAGAGTTTGTCTTGCTCTGGAAAAACATATCAAAGGGCAAGAGAGATGGCTCAGCACTGATGGCATTTGCCTGCAAAAGCCTAAGGACCCAGGTTCAATTCCCCAGTACCTGCATAAAGCTAGATGCAGAAGGTGGCATATGCATCTGGAGTTTGTTTGCAGTGGCAGGGGGCCCTGGTGCATCCATTCTCTCTCTCTCTCTCTGTTGCTCTCTCTCTGAAATATATAAATAATAATTTAAAAACTAAACATATTTGGGCTGAGAGATTGCTTAGCAGTTATGGCACTTGCCTGCAAACCCTAAGGACCTAGGTTTGTATGGCCAGACCACATGCTATGCTAAAAGAAACCGGGCCACACCTCTTGGGTTTTCTCTCTAGGATGGTTGGTAGCCAATGACGGGTAAGACTCCATGAGATGGGGCAACCTAAGAGGCACCGTCACATGTGATGATCCCTTGGGGCCTGGGTTCAACAATGGCTTGGCAAAGAACCATGCCTCCCAGGGTTGCCAATAATAAAAACAAAAGTGAGGATATGTATGGCACAATGAGGGTCTGGCCCTAGCCACACTGCATGTCAGAAGAAACCAAAAAGTGGCTTCTGTGAACATGGCGTCCTGCATAGGCCTGGCGTGACAACAGCTACAGTCCCATGCTCACGAGAAACCTGCTGTGAGATGATCTGTCTGGAGACAGGCTGTCATTGGTCACAAAAAGGGGACCACCCCATACAATGATTGACCAGCCAAACCCCTTTAAAACCCCCTACACTTCCTTGAATAAAGGAGTTTGCAGCAGCTCACCCTCTGCCTGCTTCCACCCAACTCCCGGAGTCTGTGTCATGACTCCGTGCCTCTCACCCCCAAGTTGGCAGAGACCCTGCCATCCCTCCTGGGCTGGCCTTAGGGGGGATCCCAATGTAGGTTCAATTCCCCAGTACCCACATAAGCCAGATGCACATGTGTCTTTGTTTGCAGTGGTTAGAGGCCCTGTTGTGCCATTCTCTCTGTCTCGCTTGCTTGCTCTCTAAGCTATATAAACAAATAAATAAATAAATAGTAAAACAAGGATAGTTTCTTTAAAATAAAAAAAAATTTAAAAGCATATCCATATCCATCACATAGTCTTTCCTGTCACCCACGTTACTAATTCTTACTCAGGAAGGAGCTCTATCTTCTGCAGCATTTTTACATTTTGATCTCTTCTCTTTCAAATCCAATCTGCAATCACTAGGGCTGGGAGATCTGCAGTTTGGGGTTTTTTTTTGTTTGTTTGTTTGTTTGTTTTTTTTTGGTATTGGGTTTTTGTTGTATTGTTTTGTTTGTATTTATTTATTTATTTTATTGGAGACAGAGAGAGGGAGAAAAAGAGAGAGAAAGATTGAGAATGGGCACACCAGGGCCTCTAGCCACTGCAAATGAACTCCAGACGCATGTGCCACCATGTGCATCTGGCTTACATGGGACCTGGAGAATTGAACTGGATCCTTAGTCTTCTCAGGCATGTGCCTTAACCACTAAGCCATCTCTCCAGCCCAAGATCTACATTTTTTAAATAATTTTTTAATTTTTTTATTATTTTATTTATTTTTGGAGAGAGACACAGAGAGACAGGCAGAGAGGAGAGGGAGACAGAAAGAGATGGGCGCACCAGCAGTCTCATTTTTAAAATAATTTTTTAAATTTTTTTATTATTTTATTTATTTTTGGAGAGAGACACAGAGAGAGACAGGCAGAGAGGGAGAGGGAGACAGAAAGAGATGGGCGCACCAGCAGTCTCTCAGCTGCTGTGAATGAAAACCAGATGTGTGCGCCTCCTTGTGGTCAAGTGCAGCATTGCACTCTTGCGTCACTTTGCATCTGGCTAAACGTGGGACCTGGAGATTGGAACCAGGTTCTTAGGCTTAGCAGGCAGGTGCCTTAACCTCTAAGCCATCTCTCCAGCCCTAAAATAATTTTTTAAAATTTATTTGCAAGCAGAAGGAAACAGAAGAGAGACAGAGACAATGGGCATGCCAGGACCTCCAGCCACAGCAAACAAACTCCAGACACATGTGCCACTTTGTAGCATCTAGCTTTACGTGGGTACTGGGGAATCAAACTCTGGTCGTTAAGCTTTGCAGGCAAAAACACCTTAACCACTAAGCAATCTCTGTAGCCCAATACTGCATTTTTTTTTTTTTTTTTTGTTTTTTTGTTTTCAAGGTAGGGTCTTGATCCAGCCCAGGTTGACCTGGAATTCACTATGGAATCTCAGAGTGGCCTCAGATTAACAGTGATCCACCTACCTCTGCCTCCCAAGTGCTAGGATTAAAGGTATGCACCTCTATGCCCAGCAAGCTCTGCATTTTTTTTTTTTTAATGACAGAGAGAATTGGCATGCCAGGGCCTCCAGCCACTGCATTCGAAGTCCAGATGCATGTGCCACCTTGTGCGCATGCATCACCTGGTGTGTCTGGCTTATATGGATTCTGGGAAGTCAAATCAGGGTCCTTAGGTTCCACACACAAGCACCTTTACTGCTAAGCCATCTCTCCAGCCCCAAGATCTACTTTTAAAAAATCTTTATTGGGTTGGAGGGATGACTAAGCTGTTAAGGTGTTTGCCTGCAAAGCCAAAGGACCCAAGTTTGATTCCCCAAGACCCGTGTTAGCCAGATGCACAAGGGGGCACACATGTCTGGAGTTTGTTTGCAGTGGCTGGAGGCCCTGGCATGCCCATTCTCTGTCTCCCTCTCCCTCTTTCTGTCAAATAAATAAAGAAATAAAAATAAGTTTGTTTTATTTATTTATTTATTTGCAAGCAGAGAAAGAGAAAGAATGGGCACACCAGGGCCTCTTACTACTGCAAATGAACTCCAGATGTATGTGCCACTTTGTGCATCTGGCTTTATGTAAGTACTGGAGAATCGAACCCAGACTGTTGGGCTTTGCAAATGAGCCATCTCTCCGGCCCCTGAGATCTACATTTTAATAAAAATGGCAATGGCTATCATGGTTGTGTGTCACTAATAGTCTCAAGACACAGCCCGGCATGGTGGCATGTGATCCCAGCACTCAGAAAGCTAAGGCAGGAGGATGGAGCATTCAAAGTGCAGAGACCCAGCCTCAAAAGAACGAACGAAAAGCCGGGCATGGTGGCGCACGCCTTTAATCCCAGCACTCAGGAGGCAGAGGTAGGAGGATCGCCATGAGTTCGAGGCCACCCTGAGACTACATAATGAATTCCAGGTCAGCCTAGGCTAGAGTGAGACCCTACCTCGAAAAAACAAACAAACAAACAAAAAGAATGAAAGAATGTGAAGAGCTGGGTTGTCCAGAAAGGAGCTTTGTAGTAGAAGGGAAAAGAGTGAGAGAAGTTCACAGTATATTTTCAAAAGTAAAATACAAAAAGAATAATAAAATCCTATGCACATGAGGGAGTCCAGGAGATTTCACCCTGAGACATGGCACTCAAGTAGGCTGGCGGGGGGGAGGGTTATTACTATTAATGGGATGCCGAGGATCAAATCCAGGCAAGAGCTCTACCATGGAGCCACACACCCACCACCTATGGGTATCTTAAAGTAAAGGCCCTTGGAGACCAGCAGTTTGTGGAAGCGGCTTACTCTAATGTTCCCTTATCTGCCTGGAGACTGGACCCACCAAAGAGAACACCTTTGCCTTCCATCCTTCCAGGAAACTACATCATCTATCACAGAAAAGAAGACTGAGGAATGAAGCACACCTGAACGGACTTTGTCACAAGGTAGCGCCTATTCCTCAGGCTCATTCCAATTCTGAAGAAAATCATTTTATGTCCCTCCAGTTCATTCCAATTCCAAAGAGAATCATTTACAAGATATCATTTCTCTCTGGGGCTCATTCAAATTTCCAGAGAATCATTTACAAGCTAATTTCTGCCTCCTGCATTCATTTATCTTCCCTAAAATCATTTACTATCCTTCAAATTACCTTCATCGCCCCACCTTTCCGTGCCCTGTGAAGAAAAGTGTTTAGCATCTATACTCAATTATCAGGCACCCACTCTCCTGTGATTTTTTCCCCTTGTGTGTTAAATACATCTGAATGCCTTTTCTCTCCTGTTAATATGCCTATTGTCACATCCTATTAGTGGACCCTCAAAGGGACAGCCATTTAATGCCCTCCTCGTTTGTCGACTCCACTGCCTCTCTTCTGCACCAAAGAGGAGCACGTGTCTATGCCAGCAGAAGGATTGGTGGTGATCTAAATGGGGCCAGAATTTAGGCAGCAAAGTTGAGGTTCTCTAAAGTGGATAAATTTTCACTCAAAGCCAAGTTCTTCGGCCGGGATGTGGCTCAGTTGGTAGAGAGCTGGTCCAACATGTACTAGGTTTAATCCCCAGCACCGCATAAACCAAGCATGGTGGCACACATCTGTCATCCCAACACTTGGAAAGTAGAGGCAGAGAATCAAAACGTCAAGGTCCAGCGGGGGAGATGGCTTAGTTGATAAAGTGCTTGCTGCAAAAGCGTGAGTTCCTGAGTTTGGATCCGCAGATCCCACATAACATGTTAGCATCTGTAACCCCAACATGCCCAGGGCAAGAAGGGAGGTGGAGACAAGAATAACCCAGAAACTTGAGGGCCAGCTAGCTGGTGAGCCCAGATGTGAATAACATGATGCAGAGAGCCAGCTTCAAACAAGGTGGAAGGTGAGGGCTCACTTCTGGAGATGAGCTGACCTCTGACTTCCCCGCACACACCATGGAACACATGACCCACACACATGAATACACACACATGCACAAAATTCAACATCACCCTCAGCGGCATAGCAAGTTGGAGACCAGCCTGGGCTACCTGCTTCAAAAATAAGTAAATAGGCTGGGTGTGGTGGCACACGCCTTTAATCCCAGCACTCAGGAGGCAGAGGTAGGAGAATCACTGTGAGTTTGAGGCCAGCCTGAGACTAGTGAACTCCAGGTCAGCCTATGCTAGAGTGAGACCCTACCTCAAAAAAAAAAAAAGTAAATAAATCAGAGTGTGTGTGTTGGTGCAAATAACGATCCTCGGACAATAGTGGACAAGTTCAAAATGACTCTAAATCTCTCTAACCAAGCATCGTGGCTCAAATCTACTATAATCCCAGGGAGGCTGGTGCAGGAGGATCTTGAGAATGAGCAAGCTTAGGCTAATGAGAGAAAAACAAAGCAAACAAAAGCATCTGTCTAAATTCCATGTCATTTTCTGTATTTAAATGCTCTTAATGATTGAATATGAAAACGAAATTGTTTTAGAAAACAAGCTTTTATCTGAGCAAGTTTAAAATTATAGGTTTTTGATGGTTGCTAGGAGACTTCCTACCTCCACATCCTGGATTGCTGAGGACAGAGAACGTGTATGCATGAGTACAGATGAGTGCACAGTGTGTGGGTGGAGGCAGGCTTAAATGACTGATCCAGCATTGTCTTCACCATTATCCTCACACTCATGCCCCTCTCAGGAAAGCTGCCATCCTTGCTTTGAAAATCCAAGATGGTGGGGCCTGAAGAAAAAGCCCGGAGCGGGAGGAAAGAGCACCTCAGTAGGAGGCTTGGCCCACTATGGTGGGCAACTGGGAGTTTAATGCTGAGTCTGGAGAGCCCAGAGGAAGGACACTCATTTGTTCATTCACTCACTGAACACTCATTATATGCCAGACAAAGCTAGGTGCTTGTGAACAACAGGTTTCTTTTTCTTTTTCTTGGTTTTTCGAGGTAGGGTCTCACTCTAGCCCAAGCGGACCTGGAATTTGCTATGTAGTCTCAGGGTGGCCTCGAACTTATGGCCCCCTACCTCTGCCTCACAAGTGCTGGGATTAAAGGCATGTGCCATCATGCCCAACAGATCATATACTTTTAAGAAGATAAATAAAGTTTCCCCTGCTGCCATCTCTTCTAGAAGCACTGGAATGTGTTCACTCTCTCTCTGAGAAGCATGCATATCCTCTCAAGTTAGAAAAGCTTCTTGCAAGTTTGGGGTTCCAGAAACGCCTTTCTTGGAGGTCTCTGAAATGTGAACATCAAGCAAATGCCCTCTCACCAGTCATAGTAACTCCTGCCTGTAATCCCCACATTCTGGAGGCTGAGGCAGGAGGATTGATGCAAGTTCATGGCCATACTGCAGGGCACAAGTTAAAATTGAAAAGTATGGGTGCAGAGGGGATGGGGAATGGGCACGGGGTGCAATTGGATAGGAAGAATAACTTCTAGTGTTCAGTAATACAGTTAGCTAACTATGGTGGACATTGCATATTTCAAAATGGCCAGTGGAGGATTTTTTTTTTTTTTTTTTCTTTTTGAGGTAGGGTCTCACTCTAGCTCAGGCTGTCCTGGATTTTACTATGTAGTCTCAAGCTGGCCTCAAACTCATAGCGATCCTCCTACCTCTGCCTCCCAAGTGCTGAGATTAAAGGGCTGGAGAGATGGCTTAGCAGTTAAGCCACTTGCCTGTAAAGCTGAAGAACCCAGGTTCAATTCCCCAGGACCCATCTAAGCCACATGCACAAGGTGGAGCATGCTTCTGGAGATTGTTTGCAGTGGCTAGAGGCCTTGGTGTGCTCATCCCCCCCTTCTGTCTGCCTTCCTCCCTCTCTCTCTCTCTCTCTCCAATAAATAAACAAAATAAAATAAAATTTGAAAGGCATGTGCCACCACACCCAGCAGAGAGAGAGAGAATAAGCATGCCAGGATCTTTATCCACTGCAAACAAACTCCAGACACATGTGCCACTTTGTGCATCTGGCTTTTCTTGGGTACTGGAGAATCAAACTCAGGTTACTAGATTTTGCAGGCAAGCACCTTAACCACTTATCCATCTCTCCAGCCCCTAGTAGAAGATTCTTAATATTTCCAAAACAAAGGAATGATAAATGTCTGAGGTAGTGGGTATGCCAATTACCCTGACCTGATCACTTGAGCTCAGGAGTTCAAGACCAGCCTGAGAGACATGGTAAGACCTTTCTCAAAAACAAACTATTCCCTCTATACCTTAAACCAGGAGTGGTAGCACATGCCAATAATCTCAGCTACTTGAGAGGCTGAGGCAGAAGAATGGCAAGTTTTCCCAGCACTCGGGAGGCAGAGGTAGGAGGATCGCCATGAGTTTGAGGCCAGCCTGAGACTACATAGTGAATCCCAAGTCAGCCTGGACGATAGTGAGACCCTAGCTAGAAAAAAAAAAAAAAAAAAAAAAAGAAGAAGAAGAAGAATGGCAAGTTTGAGGCCAGACTAGGCAACACACAGAGAGCATCTATCATAAATAAATAAATAAATAAATAAATAAATAAATAAATAAATAAATAAACAAACAAACAAACAAACATGGATACATTTTAAATAGAGAGCAATAGTTTTCCCGTTTTTAAAATTTTTTAAATATTTTGATTTTTTTTTTTAGAGCGAGAGAGAGGGAGGCAGAGAGAGAGAATGAGCACATCAGGGCCTCTAGCCACTACAAATGAACTCCAGGTGCGTGTGCCACCTTGTGCATCTGGCTTTACATGGGTGCTGGGGAATCAAACCTGGGTCCTTTGGCTTTGCAGACAAGGGCCTGAACCACTAAGCAATTTCTCCAGCCTGGGTTTTCCCTTTTAATAGCAACTTCTTCACTTATTTAAAAAATAGCCGGGTGTGGTGGCACACACCTTTAATCCCAGCACTCGGGAGGCAGAGGTAGGAGGATCGCCATGAGTTTGAGGCCACCCTGAGACTACAGAGTGAATTCCAGGTCAGCCTAGGCTAGTGAGACACTTCCTCGAAAAAATAAATAAAATAAAATAATAAAATAAAATAAAAAAATAAATCTAAAAGTCAAGGGAGGAGGAAAGGGTAGGGGAGGTCAACCTCATGTCCTTGTTCCAACTCACAAGGAAATGAGCCTGCCCTTCTGGCCACAGGCATGTCATGTCATGTCATGTCATATGCTCCTACCCCATGCACATCCTGCCTCAGGCCTCTACTGTGAGGTCTTAGCACCAGGACCCATGGGAAAGCTAAGAGGGCTCCATGTTAGAGCGCCTTAGCATGCACAAAGGTCCCACCCACAGCCTATGGGGAAGTCAGGCTAGCTGTCTGGCAGCACTCTCTACCTCCGCTGTTTGTATCAAGGGTGTGCATCTTCTAGGAACCATAAAAGAAAGCTTAGCAACAGATAATAAACTTTCAGGGTGTCGTTTAATGACAAAAATGGTGGAGTTTTTGATGACAGCATGAAAGTACAAGTAGAGTGTGATTTCTCTATATAAATTATGGTAGAAGCCAGGTTAATTTTTTTCTAGGATTACATATGGCTGAGGAGAATATTTGCATTTTTATGAGGTCATAGAATGTCAGGACTGACTAATGTTGCTAAGAAAGAATCTCAGGTATAGAATTTAACCCTCTCCCAGCTGCCTCTTAGAGGAAAAACCATACAGCTAGACAGCCACCCATAGTATACTATAGCTGTATTGGTGCACTTGCTGAAAAGCTCACTTTCTCATGTGGAGGGAGACCCCTGGAAGTGCTCCCCCATGACACAGAATAATTGCCAAACTCCTGGAGGCTGGGGACATGCCCCAGTTAATAGAATGCATGCTAGCATGAATGAAGGCTTGGGTTCAATCCTCAGCACTGAATAAAACTGGGCACAGGGCTGAAGAGATGGCATAGCAGTTAAGATATTTGCCTGCGAAGCCTAAGGACCCATATTCAACACTCCAGATCCCACATAAGCCAGAGGCACAAAAGTTGAGGCAAGCACAAGGTCGCATATGCCCACTAGGTGGTGCAAGCGTCTGGAGTTCAATTGCGTGGCTGAGACCCTAACATGCCAATTCCCTCTCTCGCCTGTCTCTCTCTAAAAAAAAAAAAATTAAAAATTAAAAAAAAAACTAAAACTGAGCACAATGGCACTGGTAATCCCAGTGCTCGGGAGGTGGAAGCAGGAGGATCAGAAGTTCAAAGTTAGCTGGTCATGGTGGCGCACACCTTTAATCCCAGCACTCGGGAGGCAGAGGTAGGAGGATCGCCATGAGTTCGAGGCCACCTTCAGACTACATAGTGAATTCCAGGTCAGCCTGGGCTAGTGTGAAACCCTACCTCGAAAAACCAAAAAAAAAAAAAAAAAAAAAAAAAAAGGACGTTCAAAGTTATGTTTGATGACATCACAAGTGTGAGGCCTAGGTCTGGGGAGATGGTTTAGTTGTTAAGGTGCTTGCCTGCAAAGACTAAGGACCCAGATTTGATTCCCCAGGACCTACGTAAGCCAGATGCACAAGTGTGAGGCTAGCACTCTCCTGTCCCTTTGGGATGCTTACCCATACGGGAAGAGCGCCCATGCCCTGGCCATACTATCTTCTAGAATCAAAGTCATATTTCAAGTGCCACACCCAGAAGCCTTGCTAGACATGGAGTTAGAGAATCCACTGTTTGCCCTTCTGGATTTTAGTTTTGCTTCAGAATGGTACTTCCTTGCTATTAGGAATGAGGATGTTCACCTGTGCCATCTGATCTTGGAAGTATGCAAATTATTTTCTATTTCACAGGGGCTCATGTTGGCGTCCCTCCTAGGGCCAGCCCAGGAGGGGATGCAGGGTCTCCGCCAGGCAGGGGGTGAGAGGCGCAGAGTTAAGACACAGACTCCAGGAGTTGGGTGAAAGCAGGCAGAGGGCAAGCTGCTGCAGACTCATTTATTCATAGAAGTGTAGGGGTTTGTAAGGGTTTGGCTGGCCAATCATTTTATGGGGTGGTTCCCTTTTGTGACCAATGACAGCCTGTCTCCAGGCAGATCAGGTTGCTCATGGGCATGGGGCTATAGCTGTTGTCATGCCAGGCCTGTGCAGAATGCCACGTTCACAGAAGCCACTTCCTGGTTCCTCCTAGCAGGCAGCCTGGCTAGGGCCTGACCTGCACTGTGCCATACAGGCTCACAGCTAGTAGTTTGCCTTGAGTTTCAGAAGAGACTTTTTTAGAGAGAGAGAAAGAGACAGAGAGAGTAAGAGAGACAAGAGAATTGGCGTGCCAGGGCCTCAGCCACTGCAATTAAACTCCAGACGCTTGTGCCACCTAGTGGGCATGTGCAACCTTACGCTTGCCTCACGTTTGTCCATCTGCCTAAGGAGGAATCTTGAGAGTTGAACATGACTCCATTGGCTTTACAGGCAAGTGCCTTAACCACTAAGCCATCTCTCAAGCCCCAGAAGAGACTTTTGATTTTGGACTTTTTGTTTTGTTTTCAATTCTTATTTATTTGCAAGCAGAGAGGGACAGAAAGAATGGGCGCTCCAGGGCTTTCAGCCACTGCAAACAAACTTCAGGTGCATGTGCCACTTTGTGCATCTGGCTTTATGTGGGTTCTGGGGCTTTGCAGGCAAGTGCCTTAACCACTAAGCCATCTCACCAGCCCGATTTTGGACTTTTTGAACAATGTTGGAACTGTTAAGACTTTGGGACTCCTGGAAATTGACTAAAAGCATTTTTAAAATATTTTATTCATTTATTTGAGAGAGAGTGAGAAAAAGACAAATACAGACAGAGAGAGATAATGGGTACACCAGGGCCTCTAGCCACTACAAATGACCTCTAGACATATGCACCACCTTGGGCATCTGCCTTACATGGGTGCTTTAACTACTAAACCATCTCTCCAACCCCTAAACGCATTTGTCATTATGAGATGGCCATGAGCCTGTGGGGTCCATGGGTAGAAGCTTATGGTTTGAATATGAAATGCCTTTGGCATGGTCATGTGTTCAATGCCTGGTCCTAAGCCACTGGAGATATTTTGGGAAGTTCTGAAACTTCAGGAAATAGGACCTAGTTGGAGGCAGTAGGTTACAGCTGGGGTTGATTCATTACTCCCTCTGCTTTCTTTCCTCTATAATTGAATAACCTCACCTACCACACATTCCGATCACCATGATGTTTTTCTGTCTTCCCAGGCTCAGAATCCAAGGAGCCAAGGACTCTGAGCTGGAATCTCTGAAACTGTGAGCTAAGATAAAGCCTTGAACTCTTTCTGTCAGGTATTTTGTCACAGCAATGATGAAAGCAACTATGATGTCATCCGTATGCCATCATCAAGCTGACTTGCTTGTGGCTACTATTTTTCAAGATTATTTTGGCTGTAATGGGCTCCGGTTTTCCACGTAAATTTCAGAATCAGCTTGTCAATTTCTGCAAAGAAGATAACCAGAATTCTGTCATTTTCACAGCATTAAATTTTTCAGTCAATGAACAAGCCTTCCCATTCATTCAGATATTTTAATTTTTATTTGAACCATATTTTGTAAAGATTATATTTCACAATTCTGTTTTTGTTTATTTCTAGACATCCAATTTTTTTGTTGATGAAAATAACTTTTTTCTTAGTTTTTTTTCTGTGTTTTGTGTGTGTGTGGTTTTGTTTGTTTGTTTGTTTGTTTGTTTTTTGGTTTTTCGAGGTAGGGTCTCACTCTGGTCCAGGCTGACCTGGAATTAACTATGTAGTCTCAGGGTAGCCTCAAACTCATAGTGATCCTCCTACTTCTGCCTTCCAAGTGCTGGGATTAAAGGCGTGCGCCACCAAGCCCGGCTATTTTTTTTTTTTTTTTTTTTTTTTAGATAGGGTCTCACAGTACCCCAGACTGACCTGGAATTCACTATGCAGTCTCAGAATGGCCTCAAACTTACAGTGATCTTCCTACCTCTGCCTCACAAGTTCTGGGATTAGAGGCATGCACCACCATACCTGGCTACTTTTTCCTTAATTTTATTTTCAGATTTTTTGCTGCAAATGTGCACAAATACAACTGATGGATATAGAGATTTTGTATCACGCCTGTGACATTGCTGAACTTGTTTGCTAATTCTAATAGAATACCATACTTTGGGGTATTTTCTAATATTTTATTAATGTATTTAATCTGCCTCCTGAGTGCTGGGATTAAAGGTGTATGCCACCACGCCCAGCTTCCTTTGAGATATTTTTTGATGATGTATGACAATAGGTGAGGACCTGTGAAATCAGAAAAGCATCCTCAAACCACCTACTTCCAAACATGCAGGGAAACTAGTTTTGCATAAAAATGGGGAACATAAAGTCAAGTTCCATCCAAAATGTCTGTAAGAAGACAAAAACACAGGGAGCACAATAAGACCCACACACAATGAGGAAAGCTCTAGCAACTATTTCAAGTCAGGGAAGGGGGCTGGGTTGTGGTTCACTGGTACACTGTATGCTTACTTAGCACAAGTAGGACCCTGGGTTTAGTCCCCAGCACTGCAACAGAGAGAGAGAGAGAGAGAGATGCTGCATGAATCAAAATTAGAAAATATTAGAATTGAGGGCTGGAGAGATGGCTTAGCAGTTAAGGCACTTGCCTGCAAAGCCAAAGGACCCAGGTTCGATTCCCCAGGACCCACATAAGGCAGATGCATGAGGTGGCACATGCGTCTGGAGTTCATTTGCAGTGGCTGGATGCCCTAGCATGCCCATTCTCTCTTGCCCCCTCTCTCTCCGCCTCTTTCTCTCTCTCTCAAATAAATAAATAAAAATAAAAATAAAGAAAGAGGGCTCAAGGGATAGCTTAGCAGTTGAGGCATTTGCCTGCAAAGCCAAAAGGCCTAGATTAGATTCTCCAGGCCCACTTTAGCCAGATGCACATAGGGGGGGGCACATGCGTCTGGAGTTTGTTTGCAGTGGCTGGAGGCCCTGGCGCCACCCCCCCTTCTGTCAAATAAATAAATAAAATTTTTTTAAAGAAAGAAAGAAAAATTAGAATTGAAATGACAGAATTCAGAACAAATTTAGACATGCAAACAAAACCAAGTTTATATATAAAGGCAAAATTAGGAGAAATACATGAGTGAGTCAGCTGATGTCATATGAGACACCAAATGTGAAAAACAGAACATCTTTTAAATTTAAAAAAATAAAAGGAGCTGAGCGATAGCTCAGTCAGTAAAGGACTTGCCTTGCAAGTATGAAGCCCTAAGTTTTATCCCTAGAAACCTCATTTTAAAAAGAAAAAAAGGGCCAGGCATGGTGTCACATGCCTTTAATCCCAGCACTCAGGAGGCAGAGGTAGGAGGATCACCATGAGTTTGAGGCCACCCTGAGACTACATAGTGAATTCCAAGTCAGCCTGGACTAGAGTGAAACTCTACCCATGGAATGTGCTTGTAGTCCCAGTGCTGGTGAGGCAGACAGGTGGATCATTGGCCAGTTTCACCTGCTTAGTGAGTTCAAGACCAGTGAGAAACACTATCTCAAAAAACAGGTAGCCAGCCAGGTGTGGTGGCACACACCTTTAATCCCAGCACTCAGGAGGCAGAGGTAGGAGGATCGCTGTGAGTTTGAGGCCACCCTGAGATTGCATAGTGAATTCCAGGTCAGCCTGGGCTAGAGTGAAACCCTACCTTGAAAAAAAAAAACAAAAAAAATAAATATAAAAATAATCCCAGCACTCGGGAGGCAGAGGTAGGACGGCTGTGGGTTCAAGGCCAGCTGAGACTACATAGTGAATTCTTGGTCAGCTGGGCTAGAGCCAGACCCGACCTCAAAACAAACAAACAAAAAAAAAAATTTAAGGGGGCTGGAGAGATGGCTTAGCAGTTAAGGCGTATGTCTACAAAGCCTAAGAACCTAGGTTTGATTCTCCATGTCCCACATAAGCCTGATGCACATGGTGATATATGCATCTGGAGATCATATGCAGTGGCTAGAGGCCCTGGCACACCCATTCTCACTTTCTCTCTCTCTTTCCCTCTCTCTGTCTCTAATAAATAAATAAAGACTTTTTAAAAAATTAAGGGCTGGAGAGATGGCTTAGTGGTTAAGGCATTTGCCTGCAAAGCCAAAGGACACAGGTTCGATTCTCCAGGGCCCACATAACATGCGCCTGGAATTCATTTGCAGTGGCTGGAGGCCCTGGCCTCTCTCTCTCTCTCTCTCTCTCTTTTTCTGCTTCTTTCTCTCTTACTTTCTCAAGTAAATAAAAACAAATTTCAAAAACAAAATTAAAAAAAAAAAAAAAACAGTAGCTAGGAATGACCAGCAAGATTGTCCTCTGGTCACCACATGCACATGCACATACACTAACACACACACACAATGATAGCAGGCCTAATAGCACATATCAGTAACAAAGGCAATATGGAGTAGAATTGTGAGTTCAAGGCCAGTCTAGAGTAATTCACGGCCATATGGGAATATAAAGTGAGATTGTACCTAAAAATTAAAGCAAAAAATATATATATATATAAAAACAAACAACAACAGAAATAAAGAGAACCAGGCGTGGTGGTGCATATCTTTAATCCCAGCAAGTTCAAGGCCAGCCTGACACTACAGAGAGAGTGCTAGGTCAGCCCAAGCTAGTGTGAGACTTTACCTCAACACACACACACACACACACACACACACACACACACACACACAGAATGTGTTTGGGCAGAAGTATCTTGTGGAGGTGGGTAATGTTGTGCCCAGAAGCCATAGGTTGTTATTACAAAACTTTCAGTGCCAGGAGGAGGGGGATACTTCCTAATGTTTTAATGAGTTGTTGACCAGGAATGCTCCCAAAACATTACAGGCTATTGCTAAAGACTGCACGTGCTTGGGCTGCAAGGTCACTGAGAAATCAAGCTGGAGTTGAGTGGAAGCCTCCTCCCTATTGACTAGCTGGGGGGGAAAAAAAAAAGAGCTATGTAGCTTGTTGGGGGAAAGAAGTCATGAATGGTCTTAACCAGCAGTGGACCCTGTAAGCTTTATGGCTCACCAGGCAGGCCAAAGGTA
This sequence comes from Orientallactaga sibirica, assembly GCA_036365145.1. Taxonomy (NCBI): domain Eukaryota; kingdom Metazoa; phylum Chordata; class Mammalia; order Rodentia; family Dipodidae; genus Orientallactaga; species Orientallactaga sibirica. Next base: position 12,557,821 of record JAEOAD010000044.1, read on the forward strand.
CCAACTGGTGTAATGGTGGCATATCTGTTTGGGGGGAAACCAGTTGTTTTCTGGGTAGATTTGAGGCCAGCTCCATGAGAGGGAATTCCTGCCTGGAACTGAAAACCCAGTCAAAAATCTATGGTGGACAATGCATGACCCACATTCCCCATTGATGAGGGTCCCTTTGGAAGAGGGAGGACAGGGAGGAGGACAATGGAACCAATTCTATGAATGTAAAATTAGAATAATATTTAAAAATAAATAAATAATAAAAATTTTAAAAATAAAAAATCTATGGTGGGTTGGAGAGATGGCTTAGTGGTTAAGCCTGAGAAGCCTAAGGATCCCAGTTCAAGGCTCAATTCCACAGGACCCACATAAGCCAGATGCACAAGGTGGTACATGCATCTGGAGTTTGTTTACAGTGGCTGGAAGCCCTGGTGCACCCATTCTCTCTCCCCCCCCTGCCTCTCTCAAATAAATAAATAAAAATAAACAATTTTAAAATAAATTTAAAAAATTTTTAAAGTCTATGGCTGAAGAGGTCATAAGCCCTAGGCATGAAAAATACTACCACTGTTTGGCTAAATGCATATATTATGTCCAGCAAACTGCCCTCTAAGCACTTATTTTTATACCCATATATTAATGCCACTCTCACCTTTGGTTAGAGAAACTTCTCTGCTTAGATGGCACTGACCACTATGCTGACTCAAAACTCACCAAAGTGCTGAGAAGTGACAGTGGATGGCTCAGCACTAAATGAGACATCTCCATTACACTCTCCAAGACTCAGGGTTCATTGCGGAAGAGGTGGCAGAAAGAACGTAAGAGCCAAAGGAAGGGGAGGAGTGCTTACAATACTATCTTCTAGACACAGAGTGGCCATGGTATTCATGGCCTCACAGTGGCTGAAGCTACCTACATAAAACCTGTATAATAGAAGGAAAAAAATGATGACATCAGGGCTGAAGAGATGGCTTAACAGTTAAGGCACTTGTCTGCAAAGCCAAAGGACCCAGGCACAATTCCCCAGGACCCACACAGGCCAGATACACAAGGTGGCACATGCAACTGGAGTTCATTTACAGCAGATGGAGGCCCTGGCATGCCCATTCTCATTCTCTCTCTCTCTCCCCCTATTTCTTTCTCTCTAAAATAAATTTTAAATATTTTTTATTTTATTTATTTTTGGAGAGAGACACAGAGAAAGACAGACAGAGAGGGAGAGGGAGACAGACAGAGATAGGCGCACGAGCAGCCTCTCAGCTGCTGTGAACGAAATCCAGATGTGTGCGCCCCCTTGTGGGCAAGTGCGGCATTGCCCCTTGTGTCACTTTGCATCTGGCTAAACGTGGGACCTGGAGATTGGAACCGGGTTCTTAGGCTTAGCAGGCAGGCGCCTTAACCACTAAGCCATCTCTCCAGCCCTAAAATAAATTTTAAAAATGATAACATCAAAATAGAAGACAGACTTGTTGGAGAGAAGGGATTCAGTAGAGGGGGGATTTGGGAGGGAAAGGAGAGTGATTGGAGGGGACTATGATCATGATATATTATCCTTATGTATGAAAGTTGTCAATAAAAAAGTTTTAAAACAGTGGAGCACAGACACTTCAAGGTTGTTCTCTGACTTCCACTAGTGCTCTGTGGCACACATATGCATACACATACACACAAATAAATGAAAATTTATTTTATCTTATTTTTTTGGAGAGAGACACAGAGAGAGACAGAGAGAGAGAGAGAGAGAGAGAGGGAGGAAGACAGAGATGGGCGCGCGAGCAGTGTCTCAGCTGCTGCGAACGAAATCCAGATGTGCGCGCCCCCTTGTGGCCAAGTGCGGCATTGTGCCCTTTCGTCACTTTACATCTGGCTAAACGTGGGACCTGGAGATTGCAACAGCTGGAGATTGGAACCAGTGTTTTTAGGGTTAGGAGGCAGGCACCTTAACCCTAAGCCATTTCTCCAGCCCAAATAAATGAAAATTTAAAAATCAATAAATGACATCCATCTCTGGTCTCCAAACACTCAAGCACACATGTGCACATGCACCTTTACACACATGTACCCACATGCATGCACACTCACACATCACGCACACCATACATACACACATGAAAAAACAGAAAACTTCTCTGAACTTAACTTAAAAAAAATAGGGGCTGGAGAGATAGCTTAGCAGTTAAGGCATTTGCCTGCAAAGCCAAAGGATCCCAGTTCAACTCTCCAGGACCCATATAAGCCATATACACAAGGGAGTGCATGCATCTGGAGTTCATTTGCAGTGGCTGGAGGCCCTGCTGTTCCCATTCTCTCTCTCCCTCTTTCTCTCAAATAAATAAATAAAATGTTTTTAAAACACAACAAAAAATAAAACCATAAATTAAAAACACAGGATCTGCTCAGAAAAATAAACTTACAGAACAATTTTAAAAGTTTATTATGGGGTTAGAGAGATGGCTTAGCCATTAAGGCACTTGCCTGCAAAGCATAAGGACCCATGTTCAACTCTCCAGGTCCCACATAAGCCAGATGCACAAAAGGTGACTCAAGCGTGCAAGGTCTCACATACGCACAAGGTGGACATGGATCTGTTGTTTGATTACAGTGGCTGAGGCCTTGGCACACCAATTCTCTCTCTCTCTCTCTCTCTCTCTCTCCCTCCCTCCCTCCTTCCTCTCGCTCTCTTTTTTTTTTTTTTTTTTTTTTTTTTTGTTTTGCAAGGTAGGGTCTCACTCTGGTCCAGGCTGACCTGGAATTCACTATGTAGTCTCAGGGTGGCCTCGAACTCTCAGTGATCCTCCTACCTCTGCCTCCCGAGTGCTGGGATTAAAGGCGTGCGCCACCACGCCCGGCTTCTCTCGCTCTCTTGCATTAAAAAAAAAAAAAAAAAAAAAAAGGCCAGTCTGTTGTGCTTACCTCAAAAGAAAAAGTTCATTATAGGCAGGGCATGGTGGTGCATACCTTTAATCCCAGCACTTGGGAGGCAGAGGTAGGAGTTATCACTGAGAGGTCAAGGCCACCTTGAGACTACATAGTGAATTCCAGGTCAGCCTGGGCTAGAACAAGACACTACCTTGAAAAACCATATATATATATATATATATCATACTAACACCTGGGAGAAAAAAAAGTTTATGACAATGGACTATTAACTCTAGCAGGACCGGAGTGATGGGGAATAACTAGAAAAGAGTAAGGCCTCTGAAGCATACAGGAAGGAGCAGTGGAAAATGGAGAAGCCTCTTCGTTGTCTTCTGCTGAGATAGAGGACCCAAGAAACAGTTCTCTGAGCCCCAGAGCGGAGATCAAGACCTTGAAAAGGACTCACAGGATGGTAAGGAGTGTTTGCAGTTGCCTGGGGGAGGGTGCTAGGAGCAAGTGTTTCTGAGGAAGTGCCATGAGCAGTGCCGGACATTTGGCACAAGCAGGCAGCCGGACTCGTCTCCTTGTCCAGTGTCCCTACAGCGCCCTCTACTGACAAAGTGTAACATCAGGCCCACAGGCAAAGGATATCTCTCCTTTATTGAACAATGGATCTGGAGTTCATATACAACAAATTAATAGATGGTAAATGTATGTTAAAAAGAATACATCAAATCCAGGCATGGTGGTGCACACCTTTAATCCCAGCACTTGGGAGGCAGAGGTAGGAGAATCGCCGTGAGTTCGAGGCCACCTTGAGACTACATAGTGAATTCCAGTTCAGCCTGAGCTAGAGCGAGACCCTACCTCAAAAAAAAAAAATGTGTTTTTAAAGAATACATCATATACCTGAGAAAAATGACCTTAGAATAGGCAACAATATGACATAGTTAACTCACCAGATACTACAGGTGAAAAAAATCTTTGAAGAATCAAGAGGAAACTTAACAAGGAAACAAAATTATCGTTAGACTTTATCTTTGTGTGTATGGTGTGCATGTATGTGTGTGTGTGTGTGTGCGCGTGTATGAGAGTGTGGGTGGGCACATGCCACTGCACATATGTGGAGGTCAGAAGATAGCCTCAGGTGTCAGTAGTTGCAGGAAGAGGCAGGGCCTCTTGTCCATAGCTACACTTGCCTAGCTCACTGGCCCGTGAGCTTCTGGGGATTCTCCTGTTTCTACTTCCCTCCCATCTCACTGAGATTACAGACATTTTGCTACCAGCTCCAGCTTTACATAGGTGCTAGGAGTCCGAACTCAGGTTCTCATGCTTGCGCAACAAGCGTTTTATCCACTGAGCCATCTCCCAGCTCCACGTTGGACTTAAGAGCATTGCTTCGTTTTGTTTCTTTGGTTTTTTGTTGTTGTTTTTGCTATTTATTTTTGTGTGTGTTTTGGGTTTGTTTGTTTTTTTGGTTTTCAGAGGTAGGATTTCACTCTAGTCCAGGCGAGTGCTGGGATTAAAGGTGTGTACCACCGTGCCCAGCTCCAGTATTGCTTTGTGTGGTTTTTTTTTTTTTTTTTTTTTTTTTTTTTTTGGTTTTGCAAGGTAGGGTCTCACTCTGGTCCAGGCTGACCTGGAATCAACTATGTACTCTCAGGGTGGCCTCGAACTCTCAGCGATCCTCCTACCTCTGCCTCCCAAGTGCTGGGATTAAAGGTGTGCACCACCATGCCCGGCTCCAGTATTGCTTTGTTTTTAAAGAAAGTAGTGTAATCCCAGCACTCGGGAGGCAGAGGTAGGAGGATTGCTGAGAGTTCAAGGCCACCCTGAGACTACATAGTTAATTCCAGGTTAGCCTGGGCCAGAGTGAAACCCTACCTCGAAAAACCAAAAAAAAAAAAAAAAAAAAAAAGTAGTGTAGCCTTCCTACAGGAATAAAATGTGAAACAAATATCTTATATCCAGGAAAACTGGCTTTCATGTATAAAGATACAGAGTGTCACCCATGGACAAGGACTTGGAATATTGTTCTCATGAGATCTTCCTGAAGAATTTACTGGAGATCAAGCCATAGCCTGCCAAAATGAGTAAAATCACCAAGTTGTGGAGAACATCAGATACACAGGTACTGGTCAAAGCAATATGGGCTTTAAAGGAAGAGAATGTGTTATGTGATGACTGCGGGGCTTTGATTCTGTGTCCCACATACACTTAGGTGTTCTGAATGCTAGATTCCCAGCTGATGGAGATTTGGGAATTAACACCTCCTGGAGGCAGTGTATTGTTGGGGGCGGGCTTACGAGTATTATAGTCAGTGTCCCCTGGTCAATGTTTGGCACTCTCTCCTGTCACTGTTGTCCATCTGATGTTGGCCAAGAGGTGATGTCCACCCTCTGCTCGTGCCATCATTTTCCCCTGCCATCATGGAGCTTCCCCTCGAGTCTGTAAGTCAAAATAAACCTTTTTTCCCACAACTGCTCTTGGTCAGGTGTTTTCTGCCAGCAATGCGAACCTGACTGTGAGAGTGACTATAAACTCTAATACTGCCAACAGAGAATGGCTGTAACAATGGGCTAAGAACTACTTCACTTACCATCCTGGTGGTGGGCTGTTGTTACCTGCTGCATGAAATAAAAGGTATTTTCACATGGAATGGTGGCTCTCACCTTTAATCCCAGCACTTGGGAGGCAGAGGTAGAATGATTGCTGTGAGCTTGAGGTCAGCCTGGAACTACAGAGTTCCAAGACAGCCTGGGCTAGAGTGTGACCCTACCTTAAAAAAAAAAAAAAAAGATATTTTCACTATCAACCCCATAAGAAAATCAGGTTTCTTCATGTGGAAGGAAATAAAAGATTAAATAAAGGACTGGAGAGATGGCTTAGCAGTTTAAGGCTCTTGCCTGCAAAACCAAGGGACCCAGGTTCAATTCCCCAGGACCCACATAAGCCAGATGCACAAGGTGGCACATGCATCTGGAGTTTGTTTGCAGTAGGTAAAGGCCCTGGTGTGCTCATTCTCTCCCTCCTTCCTTCTCTCTCTCAAATAAATAAAAACAAAAATAAAATATTTATTTATTTATTTATGGTTTTTCAAGGTAGGGACTCACTCCAGCCCAGGCTGACCTGGAATTCACTCTGTAGTCTCAGGGTGGCCTCAAACGGCGTGTGCCATTATATTATGCTCGGCTAAAATATTTACTTAAAAAGATTAAATAAAATCGATAGCACTAGCCATGTGTGATATGAGCACTTGTAACTCCAGCACTTGGGGGGCTGAAGCGAGAAAACTGCACAAGTTTGAAGCTAGTCTGGGCTGCACAGTGAATTTCAGCTTCCACTGGGCTAGTGAGCAAGACTCTATCCTGCTTCTCTCGTGTGATCTGTATTGCTGGAAAAACTCGCATCTGTTAACAAGGAATTGCAGCAAATAAACGAAAAAGAAATGGCAGAATTAAAATGTCATTTCGTTGGGGTAGTGGCTGACATTCATTCCATTACATTATATAAAACCCTGGCGCGGCTTCACTAATGTTGCTATCATCTCTTAACACATGCATCTATTCCCCCAAAGTCTATTGACTCATATGCTGTGCAGAATGACAAAACTAAGCAGCAATTAAACCTATATCCTAGTATGATGAAAACAGAGTGTGCGTCACCACATTGCAACTCCCAGTGAGATAACAGAGAACCCCTCTGGCCCTCCCAGAGCCCTTTTCTAGGCGCACCCACAAGGCTGGTACCCGGGTAGTTCTCAACCCTCCTGCTGGCTCAAGGACTGGCTGAGTTGCTGTTGTGAGCTAAGCTCTTTCACGTAAATGCATCCCCTCTTCATCACTTCTGCTGAGACACAGGCGTACAGAGAGGTTCACTTTGTTCTGCTGCCTAAGCAGCCTGGGCAGGTCACTAAACCTCAGAAATAGCTATAAAAAAAATAACTTTAGTGAAAAAAAAAGAGTAAGACAGAACAAGGAAGTCACAGAAGAAATGCAGTGGGTCTGATTAAGCATCGTGTGGCTGCTTCACACAGTGAGCGAGGCTCTTGTTTCCTCACACAGCACTGGCAGCACAGCTACTGCTGTTCAGCTTCTTCTAACAATCACACCAGCCTGCTGCAGTTCCAGCATCGCATAGTGGTTGTCCCAGAATATGATCTTAGTCTGTTCTGGTATGGTAACAGTATTGGAGACTGGATCATTTATACAGGGAATTGGTTTACTTGGGCTCAAGGTCTGAAGGCTAAAAAAAAATCCAACATTGGGTGGCTTCATCTGGTAAGGGCCACACAGTTTCAGCTCATGGTACAACCAGAAGGGCAAGTGGGAGCACGTGATGAGAGTCACACAAATCTAGACAGGTAATAAAATTGCACAGAAAGCCAGGCGTGGTGGCACACGCCTTTAATCCCAGCACTTGGGAGGCAGAGGTAGGAGGACCACCATGAGTTCGAGGCCACCCTGAGACTACATAGTGAATTCCAGGTCAGCCTGGGCTAGAGTGAGACCCTACCTTGAAAAAAAAAAAAAAAAAAAAAAAAAAAAAAAGTGAAAAAAATGCACGAAAATATACCCTCTATCCCACAACTTTCAGACAACTGCAATTTGTAAACATCTTAACCATCATCTAGATTTCTAAATGCAGGTTCTTGAATTTGCCTAGAAGACACTTAAGCCACAGGTTCCAGCATCTTTCCCACCGCACGCTAATATACTGTTGCCATCTGCTGGTCATTTCTGGTTAGTACTCAGAAATTAGTACCTTTAAGAAAAAATTACCCTGGGGTGGGGAAGGTGGTTCAGCCATTAAAGGTGCTTGCTTTCAAACACTGCTAGCTCAGGTTCAATTCCCCAATACCCACTTAAAGGCAGATGTACAAAGGTGGCACATGCATTTGGAGTAAGTTTGCAGTGGCAAGAGACCCAGACATGTCCTTACTCCCCACTTAAATATTTTAAAAATAAATTCACAGCCAAGCTTAGTGACACAGGCCTTTAATCATAGCACTTGGGAGGTAGAGGTAGGGGATCACTGCGAGTTCGAGGCCAGCCTGAAACTACATAGTGAATTCCAGGTCAGCCTGGACTAGAGCAAGACCCTACCACAACAAAACAAAAATCTTACTGGGCCAGGTGTGGTGGTGCATGCCTTTAATTTCAGTACCCAGGAGGCAGAGGTAGTAGATTTGCTGTGAGTTCAAGGCCACCTTGAGACTACATAGTGAATTCCAGGTCAGCCTGGGCTAGAGCAGGACCCTACTTCAAAAAACCAAAAAAATAAATAAATAAATCTTACTGGAAAAGTAAAAGAAATGTAATGGGATAATCAATAATACACACACACGCGTGTATGTGTGTGTGTGCGTGTATACATACATACATACGTACGTACGTACATACAGTAGAAGGTGTACTAATTGATAAGGATTCAGTGGTAGGGGGAGGGGACAAGAGAAAGCAATGGAGGTACATACGATCAAAATATAGTATATGATCCAGGCAGGGTGGCGCACGCCTATAATCCCAGAAGCACTCAGGAGGCAGAGGTAGGAGGATCACAATGAGTTTGAGAACAGCCTGGAACTAGAGTGAGACCTACCTCAAAAAAAAAAAAAAAAAAAAAAAGAATACAGTATATGTATGATAATGTAAAAAAGAAAAAAAAAAAAAACACCTTCAATAATGCAAGAAAGGCAAACTAAAACACCAAGAGATGTTTTCCCCTTGACCAAATGGGTTTTGAGGATGGAAAAGATGAGTGGCTAGTACTAGCGTCCTTGGCGGGATTCGTAGCTTTTTACTACAGGACATCTGAGAAAGCGACGGTCTCAGCAAGGCACCTGGGGCGTGACAGAGGCAGCTGTTCTGGACCCTGCTCTGGCCTGCACCACCTAGAGCAGGCTAAGTTGGCAAGGCCTTCTAGAAGAGTTGTTTGATCCTAGGTACCAGTGGCCTTAAAATGACAACGAAACAAAAGAGAAACTAATGAGAGGGGGGAGGGGATATAATGGAGGGTGGATTTGTGATAGGGAAAGTGGGGAGGGGGAATTATTATAGTTTATTGTCTACAATTATGGATTTTGTCAATAAAAAAGTTAAAAATGAAATTAAAGTTTAAAAAAACCCCAACTGCTCAGAATCACATACATTCTTCCACTTCTAGGAATCTGTCTTAAAGAAGTTACCAGATGATTGGGTGAAGAAATGATAGTCATATCAAATCCTATTAACATGTTCTTGGGTAAGATGTTCTCCATTTATCTTTTTTTTTTTTTTTTTTTTTTTTTTGGTTTTTCGAGGTAGGGTCTCACTCTAGCTCAGGCTGACCTGGAATTCACTCTGTATTCTCAGGATGGCCTTGAACTCATGGCGATCCTCCTACCTCTGCCTCCCGAGTGCTGGGATTAAAGGCGTGCGCCACCACGCCCGGCTATTTTTTTATTTTTTAATGCATTTTTATTTATTTGAGAGAGAAAGATGCAGAGAAAGAGCAAGAGCAAGAGCAAGTGGGTACGCCAGGGCCTCCAGCCTCTGCAAATGAACCTTGTACACCTGGCTTACGTGGGTTCTGGAAAATCAAACTTGGGTCCTTTGGTTTTATAGGCAAGCTCCTTAACTGCTCCTTAACTCCAGCCTTGTCTGTCATTTTAAAATGGCAACCAAACAGCCACTTCAAAATTTAGACAATGCAAGCCTGTGCTTAGCAGCACAGGGGATGCCTTTCTTGCCTACAGCTTTTCCTCCCCAGACCATGGAGACAACTGTTTGTCATCCATTTTTGCTTATTTCTCCACGAGAACAGCAGCTCTGGGAAGTGAGGTGGATGTTGCTGTTCATTGTCTTGTTCCCAGTACTTAGAAGTGCCTGAGGTGCTGCAGGCACACAATGCTGGTTGGTTGGCTGAATGAATGAACAAACGACCCTATGGGCTTTAGGCACAGTCTGGAACCGAGGGTGAATAGGGGTGATTTACCACTTTATGTAACAATAGTCAAGTACAATCCACAGTGCAGTTGTGTTGGATTTAGGGAAGTATCTGTCTTCCATTACTGAGATCTAAGGGAGTGCTGAGAATAGGGACCACCCTACTTTCTAATTGTACCACTTCGGACAAGTCATGCCACCTCTCTGGCCATGAGTTTCTTCATTGTATTGATGGTACATACCCTGATAGAGACACCATTTCACCATTTCATAGTTAGGTGTATGTATGTGTGTATATATGTATGTGTCTGTGTAGTTAGAAGAAAAACATTTTTCTACATTTTCAACATTTTTCTATTTGGATCATTTCTGATCCAAATAAGCAGACATTCCACACCTAAGCAGGCTTCCAATTCTTTTAAGAAAATTTTTTAAATATTTTATTTGAGAAATGCCGAGAATGGGCACACCAGCGCCTCTAGCCACTGCAAATGAACTCCAGATGCATGCACTACCTTGTGCATCTGGCTTATCTGGGTACTAGAGAATCGAATCTGGGTCCTTATGCTTCTCAGGCAAGCGCCTTAATGGCTAAGCCATCACTCCAGCTCCAAATGTTATTTGTTTAATTGCAAGGAGAGAGAGAATGAGAATGTGTATGTCAGGGCCTCCAGCCACTGCAAACGAACTGCAGACACATGAGCCACTTTATGCATCTGGCTTCACGTGGGTTCTGGGAAACTGAAACTAGGCTGTAAGGTTCTGCAAGCAAGTACCTTCAACTGCTGAGCCATCTCTCCAGCCTGAGCTACCAGTTTTTTTTTGTTTGTTGTTTTGTTTTGTTTTTTGAGGTAGGGTCTCACTCTAGCCCAGGCTGACCTGGAATTCACTATGTAGTCTCAGGGTGGCCTTGAACTCACGGTGATCATCCTACCTCTGCCTCCCGAGTGCTGTGATTAAAGGTGTGTGCCACCATGCCTGGCTCTACAATTTAATTCTTATACTACCGAGAGTTAAAACACAGGTCTTGAGGGCTGGGGAAATGGCTTAGCAGTTAAGGCATTTGCCTGCAAAACCTAAGGATCTCAGTTCAATTCCCCAGGACCCAGGTAAACCAGATGCACAAGAGGGCATATGTGTCGTTTGCAGTGGCTGGAGGCCCTGGCACACCCATTCTTTCTCTCTGCCTCTTCCTTCCTCCCTCTCTCTTTCTCTCAAATAAATAAATAATATTTTTAAAAATAAATAAATAAGCCAGGTGTGGTGGTGCACGCCTTCAATCCCAGCACTTGGGAGGCAGAGGTAGGAGGATTGCTGTGAGTTCGAGGCCACCCTGAGACTACATAGTTTATTCCAGGTCAGCCTGGACCAGAGTGAAACCCTACCTCGAAAAACCAAATAAATAAAAACAAACAAAACAAACAAAGGTCTTGAAAGTTAAAAGTTAAGTCTTAAGTCCCACAAAACTGCCCCATTTCATACATCATTTACATGTAGTAGATCCCGGCTTACATCATTCCTCTCTGGCTTGGCTACACAGTGAGCGTTACCACAGCCCCTCCTTAGGTTTGATAATTTGCTATAATTATTCCAGAACATAGAAAAACACTTTCCTCTTCCCAGCCTATTATAAAGAAGACCCTAAAGAAATAAACAGCCTTTGAGGAGATACATAGGACAAAGCCCAAGAGGTCCTTGCGGAGTTAGGGTGACTCAGCCTCCCACCATGAGGGTGCACTCACCAATCCAGAGCCCTCCTTTAGGTTTTTGGAGGGTTTCTGTTTATTTCTGCCTTTTGTTTTATAGAGTCTTGCATAGTGGGAATATGGTTCAGTGGTTAAAAGCACTTGTTTGCAGCTGGGCATGGTGGCACACACCTTTAATCCCAGCACTGGGGAGGCAGAAGTAGGAGGATCGCCAAGAGTTCGAGGCCATCCTGAGAATACAAAGTGAATTCCAGGTGAGCCTAGGCTAAAATGAGAACCCTACCTCAAAAAAAAAAAATCACTTGTTTGCAAAGCCTGATGGCCAGGGTCCAATTCCCCTGCACCCACATAAAGCCAAAAAAAAAAAAAAAAAAAAAAACCACATAAAGCAATATTGTCTCTCCTTGCAAATTAATAAACATTTTTAAAAAGTCTTGCTATGTAGCCCTGGGTGATCTGAAACTTGCTATGTAGACCAATGGGCCTCAAACTTGGGTAAGCTTTCTTAGGTAAGGAAAACCCAAGAACGGATAGGCTAAGTACAACAGTGGAAACAGGGCTGTTGTACACTGAAGGTCTGACAGTAGCTCTTAGCCTTCCTATCGTAGTGATGCTGTGCATTTTTTTAAATTTATTTGAGACAGACAGAGAGAGAAAAAGGCAGGCAGAAAGAATGGGTCGCCAGGGCCTCCAGCCACCGCAAATGAACTCCAGATGCATGTGCCACCTTGTGCATCTGGCTTACATGGGTCCTGGGGAGTCGAACCGAGATCCTTTGTCTTTGTAGGCAAACACCTTAATTGCTAAGCCATCTCTCCAACCCATGTTGTGCATTTTTATTGGTGTATATATTTAATTTATTCCTGATCTCTTAAATTTGGGTTTTTCTGAGAAATGGGACAGTACACACAGTACCAACTTATTAAAATACATTTTAAGCCTTAAAAAAAACAAAAACTTAGGGCTGGAGAGATGGCTTAGAGGTTAATGCACTTGCCTGCAAAGTCAAAGAAGCCAGGTTTAATTCCCCAGTACCCATGAAAACCAGACGCACAAAGCGACACATGCATCTGTGTAGTTCATTTGCAGTGGCTGGAGGTCCTGGTGTGCCCATGAGTGCTGTACTCCCTCCCTCTCTCTCTGCTTGAAAAAATTTTCTTTTTTTTTTTTTTTTTTTTTTTTTTTTTTTTTTCGAGGTAGGGTCTCACTCTAGCTCAGGCTGACTTGGAATTCACTATGTAGTCTCAGGGTGGCCTTGAACTCATGGCGATTCTCCTACCTCTGCCTCCCAAGTGCTGGGATTAAAGGCGTGCGCCATCACACCCGGCTCTTGAAAATAAATTTTTTAAAAGTTTAATTCTGTTTACTTGAGAGTGAGTATGGGTGCACCAAGGCCTTTTGCTGCTGCAAAGGAACTCCAGACACCTTAGCCACTTCATGCATCTAATTTTATGTGGGTACTGGGGGATTGAACCCTGGCCAGCAGATTTTGCAAGCAAGTGCCTTTAAAAATTGAGCCATCTCCACAGCCCAACATGAATATTTTCCCTGGTTGTGTCGATGTGTATGTATGGTGTGTGTGTGCGGCATGCACACGTGTGGGGAGGGCAGAAGAAAAACATGGGGTCTTTCCAACTTGTTTGAGACATGGTCTCTCTTGTTTTGTTTTTGCCACTGAAAGCCTGCCTTGTGAGCTTTCAATTCTGTCTCCCCCCTGAAAGCACTACACTTAACGTTCATATTCACATATTAACGCTACTCTCACTTCTGGTTAGAGAAGCTTCTCTTTTCAGATGGTGATGACCACTGGGATGACCCAAAAGGCAACATAGTGCTGAGAAGAAGGACAAAGGAGTGTCCAGCACTGAAACATCTCTGTCACACCCTCCAAGGCTCAGGGTCCATTGCGAAAGAGGTGGCGGAAAGAATGTAAGAGCCAAAGGAAGGGTACGACTCCTTACAATGCAATTGTCCAGACAGAAATTGGCCTTGATATCCATGACCTTGCAGTGCCTAGCAATACCTTCGCAAGACCCTCATAACAGAAGAAAAAGATGATGACATCAAATTAAAAGAGATTAATGGAGAGAAGGAGGGGAGATGATGGAGAATGGAGTCCTAAAGGGGAATGGGGAGAGGGGAGGGAAATATCATAGATTTTTTTTGTATGTAAGTATAGAAATTGTCAAAAAAAAAATAAAAAATAAAATAAAATAAAATAATTTAAATTCTGTCTCCCATTGTCACCAACACACTGGGATCACAGACACCTGAGCCACTTGTGCTTCTCCAGCTTACGTGGGTGCTGAGCATCTACTCCAGTCAGCAAGCTTGCCATCTCCCCAGGTTGGTTTTTTTTTTTTTTTTTTTTTTTTTGTTTTTCCAGGTAGGGTCTCGCTCTAGCTCAGGCTGACCTGGAATTCACTATGTAGTCTCAGGGTGGCCTTGAACTCATGGCGATCCTCCTACCTCTGCCTCCCGAGTGCTGGGATTAAAGGCCTGTGCCACCACACCCAGCCTCCCCAGTACTTTTCTTGGTTTTTCAAGGTAGGGCCTTACTCTAGCCCAGGCTAACCTGGAATCCACTATGTAGTCTTAGGCTGGCCTCAAACTCACAAAGATCCTCCTACCTCTGCCTCCCCAGTGCTGGGATTAAAGGAGTGCACCACCACGCCCCAACACTCTTTTTTTATATTTTTATATTTTTTTATTTTTGGAAAGAGACACACAGAGAGAGAGGGAGAGAAAGACAGAGATGTGTGCGCCAGCAGCCTCTCAGCTGCTGTGAACGAAATCCAGATTCGTGCGCCCCCTGTGGTCAAGTGCAGCATTGCGCCCTTGCATCACTTAGCATTTGGCTAAACGTGGGACCTGGAGATTGGAACTGCTGAGATTGGAACCATTCTTCTTAGGCTTAGGAGGCAGGTGCCTTAACCGCTAAGCCATCTCTCCAGCCCTCTTTTTTTTTATTTTTTAAGAGAAAGCCTTGTTACATACCCCAGCTTGCCGGATCCTTCTGCTTCAGGCGCACCTGCAGTCCCAAAGTGTTTAATTAGAAGTGACTGGGAGCAGGGGCGGGGCTGGAGAGATGGTTTAGTGGTTAAATGCTTGCCTATGAAGACTAAGGACCTTGGTTCGACACTTGATTCCCAGGGACCCACATAAGCCAGATGCACAAAGCGGCACATGCATCTGTAGTTCGTTCGCACTGGCTGGAGATGCTGGCGCACCCATTCTCTGTCTCTTTCAAATAAATAAATAATTTTTTTTTTTTAAAAAGAAGTAAAGCCTGGCGTGGTAGTGCAGGCCTTTAATCCCAGCACTTGGGAGGCAGAGGTAGAAGGATCATCGTGAGTTCAAGGCCACCCTGAGAATACAGAATGAATTCCAGGTCAGCCTGAACTAGAGTGAGATCCTACTTCTTAAAACCAAAAAAAAAAAGTGACTGGGGGATGGGCGTCCATAATCCCAAATGTATATACAGCAACAAGGCAGGTCTCATGGGCCAGCTAGTCTGGTGAACAAGAGACACTCAGTCTTAAGCAAGATGGAAGGCAAGGACAACACTCCAAGGCTGTCCTGTGACCTCCACATACATCTCTCACACACAGTGACTGAGGAGCTAGGTATGGCGGCATACATCTTTAATCCCAGCACTTAAGAGGTCTCAGAAGCCAAACCTGTCAACACTATGATCTTGGACTTGCAGCCGTCAGAACTGTGAGAACATAAATTTGTGGCTTAAGCCACATAGCCCGTGGCAATTTGTTATGGCAACCACAGGAAATTAATATACTTGTATGAATATCATTTACTAACAATAGCCCTGGAAATGTCCAGCAGAAATGTCCAACTAGCTGTGTAACTGGTCATGCTAGATAGCCACAGATGGAGATGTGGGTATGATAAATGGAGGTAGAACCATGACAGTGACGCACACAGTGGATGGGTAATGCATACAAGTAAATTAAGGTTGCAACTGACTCCTAGCAAACGTCTCCAACTTGACTCTAGAGAAAAAAAAATGCCTGTTGAGCCGGGTGTGGTGGTGCACACCTTTAATCCCAGCACCGGGGAGGCAGAGGTAGGAGGATCACTGTGAGTTTAAGGCCAGCCTGGGACTTAATAGTAAATTCCAGGTCAGCATGGGCTAGTGAAAGACCCTACCTCAAAAAACAAAACAAACAGGGGTGGAGAGATGGCTTAGTGGCTTAGGTGTATGCCTGCAAAGCCAAAGAACCCAGGTTCAATTCCCCAGGACCCACATAAGCCAGATGCACAAGGTGGCACATGCATTTAGAGTTCATTTACAGTGGCTGGAGACAGTAATGTGTTCCTATTCTCCCTCCCCCCACCCCTCTCTCTCTGGGCTCACTCTCGCGCTCTCTCTCTCTCTCTCTCTCTCTAAGAAATAAAATTAAAAATTAAAAAATTTTAAAAACAAAAAGAGCAATAGAGAGGATACCTGGAGTCCTCCTCTGGCCTCTACATAGGGCACACATCTGTACACACATGTGCATACACCACAGGTACACACACACCACTAGACCCAGGCACAATGGTGCACATCTGTAACCCTAGCACTCAGAAAGGCTAGCAGGTTAGAGGCCGTCCTGAGCTGCTACCCTATTTATTATTTTTTTTTTGGGGGGGAAGGGTTCGAGGTAGGATCTAATTGTAGCCCAGGCTGACCTGAAATTAGTCTCAGACAGGCCTTGAACTCACAGTGATCCTACCTCAGCCTCCTGAGTGCTGGAATTAAAGGTGTGCACCACTACGCCCAACCTACTTTTAAAACCAAAAACTTACATGAAACTCTAAAGGAGATACAAATAAGTAAAATGAAATTTATAATAAAACATGAATTTCAAAAACTACAAATTTTTTGTAAGTGACTTACTGAAGTAGCCAGACACTCGCAGCTATACACAGAAGCTCCAGGAAGACACAGGAACAATCAGACTGCATTCTAGCTGAGCACTCAAATACCCGACATACTGTGATGTCCTTCAGGACTAGTAAACCTACCCACTGCTGCACTTTTCCATGAAACCTTCACGTCTTGGGCTGTGAGAATAATGGCTTTAAGTACAGGAACTAGAACACTTCTCCAGCAACATGAGATGTAGCATCAGTGTATCCTCTTCACATCTTGATTATGATCCAATTTCCTGTGGCTTCGAAGTATGAGGAGCAGAGGAAATCTGCTTCTGGTCGTGATCTTACCAGATTTGAACACCAGAACAGTATTGGCTTTGACCACTTTCTAATATTACCAGAAAAAGGCCAGGAGAGATGGCTTAGCAGTTAAGCGCTTGCCTAGGAAGCCTGAGGACCCCAGTTCAAGGCTCAATTTCCCAGAACCCACATAAGCCAGATGCACAAGGTGGCGCATACCTCTGGAGTTCGTTTGCAATGGCTGGAGGCCCTGGCATGCCCATTCTCTATCTGCCTCTTTCCTTCTCTGTTGCTCGCAAATAAATAAATAAAAATTAAAACTAACTATATATATACACATATATACATACATGTATGTATGTATGTATGTATGTATGTATGTATGTATGTATGTATGTATGTAAAACCAGAGAAAGACCAATCGTGACTCTCATCCAGTGAGGAGCAGAAGACGGTCAGGAGGCAAAAAGCTCAGGTAAAGAGGACAGCCTAGGCCAGCCTACAGCTGGATCTGCCACAGCATCTCCTTCCCCACCTAAAATGCTTAGCTCTGGAGGACATCTCTTCTGATTTTGTTGTTGTTGTTGATTTGAGATGGGGTGTGTAACCCAAACTGGTCTCAAAAACTAGAGATTCTCAGGCATGGTGGCGCACACCTTTAATCCCAGCACTCGGGAGGCAGAGGAAAGAGTATCACTGTGAGTTCAAGGCCACCCTGAGACTACGCAGTGAATTCACATCAACCTGGGCTAGAGTGAGAGCCTACCTCAGGAAAAAAAAAAAAAAAAACTGGCAATTCTCCTTTCCTGAGCACTGGGCACTGGGATTATAGGTATATGCCACCATGCCTTTAGAACTTCTCTCCTAAATCATGTATTTATGTGGAAGACACCTCTTGCACATTCCAGATCTGAGCCCAGCTGTCAGTATGCCAGGAAAACTGAAGAACATGGAGGCCAGGCCTCAACCTCAGTTCCAAAGGAGCAAAGAACATTCCAGCTGGGCCACTGTCCTAACAATCTCACTGTCTCTTCCCCATATTTTATGCTTCTTTATCAAGCAACTGGGTGAGCTTGGGAAACAATGGGTGAATGGGTCTGTTGTCAGTTAAAGAAATGAGAAGGCCTAGAGTAACACGCAGGAGTGAGGTAAAACCAAGGTTCAGTTGGAACACAGACTCTAAACCATCACACCAAGAAGATGGTGGGACACGTGCAGTCAGAATGTGGGCATCCTCTTTTTGTTACCTAGCACCAGGGCACTTTGAATGTTTGAGTTTCCTCCTCTGTAAACTGAAGATGGTTGTAGTAACATCTCACCAACCTCAGAAGAGTGGAGACGATTTCATCAAGTATTTTACCAGCGTGTCGTTGTCATCTCCATCATTTTTTTATTTATTTTGGAGAGACACACAGAGACAGACAGACAGAGAGAGGGAGAGGGAGACAGATAGAGATGGGCGCGCCTGCAGTCTCTCAGCTGCTGTGAACAAAATCCAGATGTGTGCGCCCCCTTGTGGTCAAGTGCAGCATTGCGCCCTTGAGTCACTTTGCATCTGGCTAAACGTGGGATCTGGAGATTGGAACCGGGTTCTTAGGCTTATCAGGCAGGCACCTTAACCACTAAGCCATCTCTCCAGCCCATCTCCATCATTTTTAAGGAAGCAGCAGCACTGTGTGAGATGACCCTTAGGGTGATGAGAGCCGTCAAAATAAATGGCCACACCGGGCATACAAAGCATGCCACGTTTCTAAAGTGTTTTCTCACCAGTAAGAAAATCAGGGATAAAAAGCAGCATGCTGAGTGTATTTTCCTGTCATTTTAAAAAATATTTATTTATTTACTTATTTGAGAGAGAGAGAATGGTCGTGCCAGGGCCTCTAGCCACTGCAAACGAAATCCAGATCCATGTGCCACTTTGTGTACCTGGCTTACATGGGTCCCGGGGAATCAAACCTGGGTCCTTAGGCTATCCAGACAAGCACTTTAAACACTAAGTCATCTCTCCAGCCCTCCTGCCAGTTTTAAAAATAATTGGAAAATCTATGACATGGGGACATGTTCAATCTCTTGTAGGTTTTTTTTTGTTGTTTTTTTTTTTAGGTTTTCCAAGGTAGAGTCTCAGTCTAGCCCAGGCTGACCTGGAACTCACTCTGTAGTCCCAGGCTGGCCTCAAACTCACAGCAATACTATCTCTGCTTCCCAAGTGCTGGGATGAAAAGTATGTGCCACCATGCCTGACTTCTTGTAGGTTTTTTTTCAAATTTATTTATGCATGTATGTGTATGTACATATGTATGCACAACATGGCCTCTTGTTGCTGAAAATAAATACCAGACACTTGTGCCAGGTTTATGGGGTGGCTTGGGAATTGATCCTGGATTGGCAGACTTTGCAAGCAAATACCTTTAACCACTAAGCCATCTTCCTAGCCCCCTCTCTTGTAGTTTGCTTTTTTTTAAAATATATTTTATTTATTTGTGAGAGAGAGAAAGAGAGAGAATGGGCACTTCAGGGCCTCCAGCCACTGCAAACGAACTCCAGATGCATGCACCCCCTTGTGCATCTGGCTTACATGGGTCCTGGGGAATCGAACCGGAATCCTTTGGATTTGCAGGCAAATGCCTTAACCGCTATGCCATCTTCTCCAGCACTAGTTTTTGAGAAAGATACATTTCCCAACTCTTGCCCAGAATATGTCCCACTAGAAATATACCAGGCAGGCATGGTGGTGCATGCCTTTAATCCTAGCACTCAGGAGGCAGAAGTAGGAGAATCACCACGAGTTCGAGGCCACCCTGAGACTACATAGTTAATTCCAGGTTAGCCTGGGCCAGAGTGAGACCCTACCTTGAAAAACAAACAAACAAACAAATAGATAAAATAAAAATAAAAGAAAGAAATACTTATACCAAAGGATTTGGTGGTGATTAGTGTGGGTACAGGCTTCTTCCCCAGGATGTCTCCAAGACCTTAGTAATGAACTTCCACTGAGGATATGGGATGCAGGGAGTGCCACATTTATTTAATAACAGAATCCCTTTTCCACAGACCATCTGACCAGAGGCCCCATGAAGCACACTTTAAGAATCCACCTGAACTCTGACTGGGTACTGTGTAATATGGGCACATGAACCAGCACGGAAGGGAAACAACACTTTAACATTGGCTTGATGGCTGGCAGTTGCTGGACATAGAAGAAAAACCCACTGATAACCATAAGCAGAGCAGCACATTTTGCAAGCCACCCTAATTCCTGCCCCTCCAAACCCAGTTGTGCAACCTCACACTCCAGTCACGTACCGCAAATCTACGCTTTTATTTTTTTTTTCCTTTTGTTCTAAAATGTGCTTTTTCCTCAATGAAGTTTCAAATCAGTCCAGGACCTCCACCTTCCCTTATAAAAACAAAAAACAAAACAAAACACACACACATACACACATGCCACCCTCCAACCAGGTGAAAAGTCCCCGGCGATTAGTCTATAACAAATAGTGACACAAGGGGAGAAAAAAGCATGTTGAAATGTATTAGAATCAACCTGTACAAAAAAAAATTAAAATATAACCTGAAACTGTTCAAGTTCAGAAAGTCTAGTCAAGTCCTTTTCTCTGGCCAGGAGTATGGTGTCATCAAAGGGCTCTGGGTTACCAGCCAAGGAGGGATGGGAAGAAAGAGACAGAAGCAGCAATGACCCTTCACCAGACTGAGGGACCTTAGCACTTCCATCCCCGCTGTAGGGGCAGCCAAGAGACTGGGAAGATCTTGGGAAAGCAAATGTAGGAGGACAGCCCCAGCAGGCAGCTGGGCCTACATGCCAAATTGAGGCTGAGCAGTCAGAGATGAAAGGAAGAGTGATCAGCAAAGGACACTAAGCTGGGTAAAACAACATCTCTGCCCAGCAACCCCAGGTACCCTCCATCTGTGCTCAGCAGAGGTTAGTTAGCCCAGTGCTCCCAACTTGGTGAGAGATCCGAGCTGGGCTTAAGAGGCTGAAAACCCGCAGGTTTAGTAAACATAGCCCAGCATCACATCCCTCCATGGCCTGAACTGGCGTTGCCAAAGGGGGTAAGGCAGGAGAGGGGGAACAAAGCATGTGGCTACCTGGCTAGAGATGCCTGCACCATTGTGGGTACTGTGATACATGGGGCTGGAGAAGGAAGACCCCCTCCTTGCTCAGAGAGGAGCCTTTTCCGCAGTCATCCCTGGGGGCTGGGTAAAGCTGCTTCCAGCTTAGGACCAGCCTGACAAAATGACATGGAACAAAAGAACAACTGGGAGGGAGACAAGCCCGTACACAGAGACAAGAACCTCCTGAAGGGAAGCTGGGCAGTGTCGGACCCTGTTGGGATGGCATCCATGGAGCCCCTGAGTCTGAAGGGAACAACTGGGGAAGGAGGCAGAGGAGAGCCATTTTCCTGGAATGGTACCAATGGGTAGGTAAGGGGATGGGCAGGTCTGGAACTCACTGCAGGGTAGAGAGGGAGGAAATAGGCCCTTGGGATCCCCTCCCCACCTGACCCAGGCCTGGTGAGTGCCAGCTGCCCCAGCCGGCCCTAGTGGCGGCTGGAGACCAGACCTTTCACTTTGGACATCTTCTTGGTGGGTTGCCTCTGCTCAGCATGGGGGGGACACTCCCGTTCTGCCAGCTGCTGCTCCATTTCCTGAGCCGAGGAGGATGCGGTAGCTTTGAGAGTCTTCTTGATGTTGTTAACCTAGAAGAAGAAAAAAAAACTGGTGTACTCAGCTTGTAAGCACTTTCATGAAACTAACCAAAACCTGTTCTTACTCTAGTCAGGGCCACACTCAGAAGCAGCCCAAATCCCCTACAAGAAAATCTTAAATGATCTTCAGAAACTAGAAAAAAAGAAACAAACAGGGCTTGCTCATGGAAGACAGGTAGCAATGAGTTCAACAAAAATGTGGAACCAGGGCCGGAGAAATGGCTTAGCAGTTAAGGCACTTGCCTGCAAAACTTAAGAACCCAGATTTGAGTTCCCACGTAAGCCAGATGCAAATGTGGCACATGCATCTGGAGTTCGTTTGCAGTGAGTGGCTAGAGGCCCTAGTGTGCCCATTCATATTCTCTCACTCTTTTTCTAGATGCAAATAAATAAATAAAATTATTTGGAGGGAAGGGGTTTGAGGTAGGGTTTCACTCTATTCCAGACTAACCTAGAAATCACTATGTAGTCTCAGGCTGGCCTCAAACTCACACCAATCCTCCTACCTCAGCTTCCCAAGTGCTGGGATTAAAGGCATGCACCACACCCAGCTTAAAATAAAAATATTTTTTTAAATAGCCAGATATGAGGATAACATCTATAATCCCAGTACTTAGAAGTACTTGAAGGGGGAGGATTATAAATCTGAGGTCAGCCTAAACTACAGTGAGTTCCAGGTTAGACTCGGCAACACAGCCATGTCTCCAAATAACAGTTTCAGGCTGGGAATATGACTCATATGGTTAAATATGGTTAAAGATGATTGCTTGCAAAGCCTGACAGCCTAGATTCAATTCCTCAGTAACCCACATAAAACCAGATGCACAAAGTGGCCCATGGGTCTGGAATTCATTTACAGAGGTTACAGAGACACACTCATTTCATTCTCATTCATTTTCTCAAATAATTTTTTTTAAAAAATAGTTTACTTAGGCTGGAGAGATGGCTTAGCAGTTAAGGCACCTGCCTGCGAAGCCTAAGAACGCCCGTTTGACCACATTTAGCCATATGCAAAAAGGGTCACAAGTGCACAACGTCGCACACAAGGGGGCAGACATGTCTGCAGTTCATTCACAGCAGCTAAGAAGCCCTGGCGTGCCCATTCTCTCTCTGCCTCTTCCTCTCTCTCTCTCAAATTAAAAATAAATAAATAATAGTGTCCTTGACTCCATCTTGGCTATTAAACACCATTTAACCTTATTTCCTCAAGTTGGCTATGTAACAATTTTATTTTTTTAATATTTTTATTTATTTGCAAGCAGAGAAGAAAGACAGAGAGAATGGGCACCCCAAGGCCTCCAGCCACTGCAAACCACAGATGCATACACCACTTTGTATATCTGGCTTTACGTGGGCACTGGAGAATTAAACCCAAGTCATTAGGCTTTGCAAGCAAATGCCTTTACCACAAAACCATCTCTTCAACCGCATAATATTATTTTATTATTGGTTTTGGGGGGGGTTAATATTTTATTTTTATTTATTTATTATTTGAGAGAGAAATAGGCAGAGAGAGAGAGAGAAACAGAGAGAATGGGCAGGCCATGGCCTCTAGCTACTGCAAACGAACTCCAGATGCTTGCACCCCCTTGTGCATCTGGCTTATGTGGGTCCTGGGGAATTGAACCTGGGTTCTTTGGCTTTGCAGGCAAGTGCTTTAACCACTAAGCATCTCTCCAGCCCTTTTTTTTTTTTTTTTTTTTTTTTTTTTTTGAGGTAGAGTTTCACTCTAGTCCAGGCTAACCTGGAATTCACTATGTAGTCTCAGGGTGGCCTTGAACTCACGGTGATCCTCCTACCTCTGCCTCCCAAGTGCTGGGATTAAAGGTGTGCACTACCACGCCCAGCTCTGTTTTTTATTTTTATTCATTTTCTTAAATTTATTTATTTATTTATTTGAGAGAGAAAAAGGCAGGCAGAGAGAGAGAATGCACCAGGGCCTCCAGCCACTGCAAATGAACTCCAGATAAATGCGCCCCCTTGTGCATCTGGCTTATGTAGGTCCTGGAGAATCGAACCAGGATCCTTTGGCTTTTTAAGCAACTGCTAAGCCATTTCTCCAGCCCTGTTTTTTATTTTATTAAGATTTTATTTTTATTTATTTATTGGAGAAACAGAGAGGGAGAGAGAGAGAGAGGGAGCGAGAGAGAATGGGCACACCAGGGCCTCTAGCCACTGCAAATGTACTCCAGATGCATGTGCAACCATATGCATCTGGCTTACGTGGGACCTGAAGAATCGAACTCGGAACCTTTGGCTTCATAGGCATGCACCTTAACTGCTAAGCCATCTCTCCAGCCCATAATTTTGTTTTTAATTAATTTATTTGTGTGTGTGTGCATGCACTGTGGTTTTGCATATGCCACTTTGTATCCAGCTTTATGTGGGTACTGAAGAACTGAAGGTAGGCTAGCAGGCTTTGAAACAAAGTGCCTTTAAACACTGAGCCATCTCCTCAGCCCAATCTGTGTAATAATTTTAAATTAAACAATCAGTATTATAGTTTGCTATACTGATGCATTATTTTAGATTTACTGAGTCTCATTCACCTATCTCAGTATGAAAAAGGGACAAAATCAATGTCAGAACAGTGGCTCTATTTCCAAGCTCCTGCACCTGTGTTACTGTAGCATAGTCATCACAAGCCTGTCAGAAACTAGCATTTCTGGGCCGGAAAGATAGCTTAGCAGTTAAGATGTTTGTCGGCAAAGCCAAAGGACCCAGGTTCGATTCCCAGGACCCAAGTAAAGCCAGATGCAAATGCAAATGGTGTTGCGTGCATGTGGAGTTCATTTGCAGTGGCTAGAGTCTGTGGTGTACCCAATCTCTCTATCTGCTTCTGTCTGTCTCTCCTCTCAAATAAATAAATAAAATATTTTAAAAGAAACTAGCATTTCTTTGTTTTTACAGTGGTCTCAGGTAACTAAGGCCTTGCCTTGAACGGAGAGTAATTGTGGCTGAGCTGAGTGGTCAGTCTCTGACCAAGCGCAAACCCTACCTTTGGCACATTCATCCAGGCAATGCTTCTCTGTGGGGCCTCCCAGCACCTGCCTTTGGTGCTTTGCTGTTTGATTCTTTGTACACACACTGATCTCAAAGCTCACAGCTTCTAATGCCTATCCTTACACATGAACTCACAGGTTCTTGCTGAAGTTCCCATGGGCAGAGCATCACCCTGCTCCATTCACAGAAGGGCATATTTAGCCTCTGCTTGCTGTCTGTTCTCCACTATAATGCAGCCCATCTCTCATTTCACAATGAAGCAAATTAAAAGCCTTTGGTTCAGGATTCTCTCAAATGCTTTTGAGCAAAAAGGCATACATACACATGGATACCCTCCCTCTTCATTCAAACACCTGTTTCTTTCCTCAAGCAGTTTTTCTCTTATACAAACTACCCTCTTAATAAGCTACTATTTTGATTACTCCAAGAAACAGAAAGGAGAATTTGTCCCCTACAACACACTCAGAAACACTGATTTCACTTCATCTCTGCCTTTTGGCCTTCTACAACTCTGTGATTCCAGCCTGGGCAAAAGACCTCTCAGCTGTCCCCTTCTTCCCCAGCCCTGGCCAGAGACTGGAGACCTCTTTCATACAACCTGCCCAGACCACTTCCAGCCCATACTGACCTGCCTCCCCTCAACCTGCACTTGCTTGGCAGGGCCTCTCATGTCAACAAGTCCACCACTGGGGCTCATTCACATTTCAATGCACACATCTCACTCTTCCAAGTCCTCTACAGGGGTTATTATTTGAAAGCAAATGCAAACACCAAGAGAAGAGAAGCTTCTTAGGCGAGTGTCTACTAAGCACACAAAAATGGAGCCTTTCTCCTCCATAAAACTCAGCTATACTGCTGGTATTTTAAATATACAAATCTCACAGAATGGGTTGCTAAGCCAACAACTCACTCGTGGCTAAAGGGAATATTAAAAGTTATAGTTGGGGGCTGGAGAGATGGCTTAGTGGTTAAGCGCTTGCCTATGAAGCCTAAGGACCCCAATTCAAGGCTTGATTCCCCAAAACCCATGTAAGCCAAATGCACAAAATGGTGCATGCATCTGGAGTTCTTTTGCAGTGGCTGGAGGCCCTGGTGCGCCTATTCTCTCTGTATCTATCTGTCTGTCTGTCTGTCTGTCTCTCTCTCTCTCTCTCTCTCTCTCTCTCTGTTGCTCTCAAATAAACAAAAAGAAATTTTAAATTAAAAAAAAAGTTATAGTTTCACATTGCTGGGATGAGCATCCAACCACTCACAGTTTCAGAGAAGAAAAGATTTATTTCAAGCTTACAGATCCAGGGGAAGTTCCATAAATGGCAGAAGAAGCTGGCTCTCTTTCACAGATCCAAGCAGAGAGGAAATCAATCAAAGAGCCAACAAACACCAAAAGCAGCAAGCATGAACACCTACAGAGCTCACACTGCTCTCTCCACACCTTTGGGCTAGAATCAGATCTGCGCCCAGACACACCTTTGGGCTGGACCTCCTCCAGCCCATGTTACAAGTATAATAAAATACCTGAGCCTAAAGCCAGGAGTGGTGGCGCACGCCTTTAATCCCAGCACTCAGGAGGCAGAGGTAGGAGGATTGCCGTGAGTTCGAGGCCACCCTGAGACTACATTGTAAATTCCAGTCAGCCTGAGCTAGAGTGAGACCCTACCTCGAAAAAACAAAAAACAAAAAAACAACAAAAAAAAAAATTACCTGAGTCTATGGCGTCATACATTCAAACTACCCTAACAGTCAACTAGCTTCAGTCAGGAGCTGGCTAGGTCTGACTATAGATACCTTCTTCCAGGACTCTAGCCAGCTTCCCAGGCAGGGCCAGTTATATCTATGTTGGGGGCTTGAGAGATGGCTTAGCAATTAAGGCACTTGCCTGCAAAGCCTAAGAATTCATGTTCAAATCTCCAAGTCCCACATAGCCAGACACACAGTAACACAAGCATGCAATATTACACATGCACCACAAGGGGGCGCACATGTCTGGAGTTAATTCACAGCAGCTGAAGGCCCTGGCATGTCCATTCTCTCTGCCTCTTTCTATCAAAAAATTTTTACAAAAAAATTTTTTTTAATTATGTTGACCTTGTAAATTTTGAGATATCTAATTCCTGTTCCATAGAGCCTCCTTCAATGAACAACAAACACCCCTTTAAACATCTTATTTGGCCTAAATCTGATCAGGTCCCTTCTGATTTTCCTCAAGGAACAAGCTCATCTAACCCCTAGGTACCTAGAATTTATAGAGCTTTACAAAACACAAACTTCAACAGTTTTCCAGTGAGTCTACAGACGTGCTGGCAAAAATGCAGCCTGGCACTATCAGAGACCTTAAATACTCAAGCAAGGGGCTGTGTAGATGGTTCAGAGGGTAAAAGCATTTGCTGTGCAAGCATATGGGCCTGAGAGGGCCTATGAGGGCCTTATTCATCCTAAATTTGATTCTCTAGCACCAATATAAACAGCTGGATATGGCCACACACACCTGAAGCCTTAGTCCTGTGGTGAGAAGAGAATCATTGGGTCAGGTTCCAAATCACCATATCTAAGGTCTGTATTACATACTTAGGTTAGTTTGTTCAAAAGGACTGAAATAGTAGCTCTGGGTTCAGTGAGTCTCTGTCTCAAAGAAACATCAGATGAGTGACAGAGGAGGAAGCCCTACATTCTCCTCTATGGCCTCTACCTAAACGCACATCTGCATACACACACACCCCACAAATACTATATCTATATATGCAAAAAATATGCAAAAAAAAGAAGAGCTTCGTAGTGCAGGAAGAGCACAGACAGACATCAGATGGTGTGATGATGTGCAGAAGGATGGAGAGTTAGAGGCCAGCCTGAGCTGCAAAACAATATCCACTTACAAAAAAAGAGTAGGGGGAGGATGGCTGAGCAGTTAAAGTGCTTGTATGCAATGCCTTGTCAGCACAGCTTCAATTCCCTAGCCATTGATATAAAGTCAAACATTTATTTGCAGTGGCAAGAGACCTTGGCATACTCACACACACATATATGCAAATAAACAATTTTTTTGTTTATTCAAGGCAGGGTCTCACTCTAGTCCAGGCTGAACTGGAACTCACTCTGTAGCTCCCAGGCTGGCCTTGAACTTACAGTGATCCTGCTACCTCAGCCTCCCATGTGCTGGGACTACAGGCATGCACCATGCACAGCACAAATAATTTTTTTAAAAGAAGCAAATAAGAAAAGGAGCTACAAAGAAACTAAATGAGTGATGGGGAGAAGGGTACTCAAGGAGATACCCAGAAGGCACACTTTCAGCATGCTGTAACAATTAGCAAGCCTCAAAACTGTCACCAATTTAATCTCTGAGGGATTTTCTACATAATAAAAAATAGAGCTCACTTTAGCTTTCTTAGCTATGTGAGTATAGCATAGCCTATTTTGTGAACAATAGCTATATATTAACAGTCCACAGAACACCAGACACAGGCACATTCAAATATAAAGAAAAATAGATTCCAAAATCAAATGTAAGTGAAGAGGAGTTTGTGATGTTTTGACTAATCACTGCTTTCCCCTCCAGGTGCTGCTCAGAGACAGTGAAAAGGCTCATAACCCTACTGTTCTATCTCCCCCAGGTGTGCTGCCTGGAAGTATACCTAAATAGTGTTATTTCTATAGAAAGCTGAAATGAAAAAAATATTCTCAGGCAGTTTGTAATAGGGCTGACTTCACTCAGAGGGAAAATTCAGGAAGGCACAACTCAGCAGAAAGTTGTATAAGATTTGGAAAGAAAACATCAAGTTTCCCCTTCTGAGAACAGCAATGTAACTCAAGGACAAATGAAAAACAGATCATCAACTCAACTGGAAAAAAAGTCTACAAAAATTAGACCAGGTATAACAGAAGCAAAACCATGTACAGGACACAACAGAATGACCTTAGTTATTTATAGATCTGTTTTCTCTTCAAGACAATAAGTATGTGTTGAGTACCTTTAGTATGCCTCAAGCAGGGGTGATCAGCACCTATACTTGGTACCAAACCATGAACTGACTGAATTAAAAATGTCAAAGGGCCGGGTGTGGTGGCGCACACCTTTAATCCCACCATTCGGGAGGCAGAGGTAGGAAGATCGCCGTGAGTTCGAGGCCACCCTGAGACTACATAGTAAATTTCAGGTCAGCCTGGGCCAGAGTGAGACCCTACCTCGAAAAAAAAAAAAAAAAAGTCAAAGGGGGCTGGAGAGATGGCTTAGTGGTTAAGGTGCCTGCCTCCTAAGCCTAAGAATGCCGGTTCCAATCTCCAGCGGTTCCAATCTCCAGGTCCCACATTTAGCCAGATGCAAAGTGACGTGAAGGTGCAATGCCACACTTGACCACAAGGGGGCGCATGCATCTGGATTTCGTTCGCAGCAGCTGAGAGACTACTGGCACGCCCATCTCTATCTGTCTTCCTCTCCCTGTCTCTCTCTGTGTCTCTCTCCAAAAAAATGTAAAAGGCTCTCAGCTGTACCCTCTCTCCCCCACTAGCTTGTTCTAAGTTCTCTAGAAGACTAGTAAGTCAGTACATTATTTTTACTACTAGTAGAGGTGCCCTTGTACTTTTCCTTAGATTTTTCTCTCAAATTTAAATCCCTAGAGGCCCTGGTGGCATTATCAGACTCTGCCAGTAGAGAGGTAGCTGTATTTTCCAATAATGAGCCATTCATAACAAACTTCCATGTTCTGGTTCACTTTAAAAGGGGGCTGGAGAAATGGCTTAGTGGTTAAGGCATTTGCCTGTAAAACCAAAGGACCTAGGTTCAATTCCCCAGGACCCACATAAGCCAGATGCACAAGGGACACATGTATCTGGAGTTTGTTTACAGTAGCTAGAGGCCCTGGCATGCCCATTCTGTCTCCTCTCCTCTTCTCTTCTCTTCTCTCTCTCTCTCTCTGCTTACAAATAAGTAAATTAAATTTAAAAAAAAAAACAGGCATGGTGGCACATACCTAAAATCCTAGCACTTGGGAGGTGGAGGTAAGATGAGCAGTACTTCAAGGTCATCCTCAGCTACATAGCAAGTTCAGGATTAGCCCAGGTTATATGAGAATGTCTCAAAAAACTGAAAAATAAGGGCTGGAGAAATGCCTTAGTGGTTAAGGTGCTTGCCTGTGAAACCAAAGGACCCAGGTTCACTTCCCCAGCACCCAAGTAAGCCAGATGCACAAGGTGGTGCATGCTTCTGGAGTTCGTTTGCAGTGGCTGAAGCCCTGGTATGCCCAATCTCATTCTCTTTCTGTCTCAAATAAATTTTAAAAAGGAATTTTAAAAATTAAACTAAAAAAAATCTATCCAGTGTGGTGGCACACACCTTTAATCCCAGCACTTGGAAGGCAGAGAGAGGTAGGAGGATCGCCATGAGTTCAAGGCCACCCTGAGACTACATAGTGATTTCAGGTCTGCCTGGACTAGAGTGAGACCCTACCTCAAAAAACAAAACAAAACAAAAAAAACCATGAAAAATAGGACTGGAGGAATGGCTCAATGGTTGAGGCACTTGTCTGCAAAGCCTAGTAACCCAGGTTCAATTCTTCAGTACCCACATGGAGCCAAATGCATAAAGTGGCACATGCATATGGAGTTCATCTGCAGTGGCTGGAGGTCCTGGTGCACCCATTTTCTCTGTCTCTCTTCTCTATCTCTCCAGTTGGAAATAAAAAAATTAAAAAAAAAAAAAAAACTTTAAAAAGAGGCTGGAGAAATGGCTTGGCGGTTAAGGTGCCTGCCTGCCAAGCCTAAGAAGGCCGGTTCCAATCTCCAGGTCCCATGTTTAGCCAAACGCAAAAAGTGACACAAGGGTGCAATGCCACACTTGCCCACAAGGGGGCGCATGTGTCTGGAGTTTGTTCACAGAGGCTAAGAAGCTGCTGGCACACCCATTCTCTCTCTAATTAAAAAAATAAACCAAACCTGAAAGAAAAATAACCATAACTTCAGCCAGGAATTATAGTTCATACCTGTAATCCCAGCATTTAGGAGGCTGAGGCAGAAAAATCATGAGTTCAAAGCCAGGCTAAGCTACAGAACAAGACAATATCTCAAGAAAAAAAAAAAAAAAAAACCTAGGCATGATTTCAAGAGATTACACTGTTTAGCTAAGTATAGGATGTGCCTCAAGCATTAGACAAGTGTCTATAGTAGTCCCATGCATATCTGCTTTTCTTTTGTCTGATGAACATTCCTCACCATAAAGAAACTGGAACAAGCTGGGCTTGGTGGCACACGCCTTTAATCCCAGCACTTGGGAGGCAGAGGTAGGAGGATCACTGTGAGTTCAAGGCCACCACCCAGAGACTACATAGTTAATTCCAGGTCAGCCTGGGCCAGAGTGAGACCCTACCTGGAAAAAAAAAAAAAAGAAAAGAAAAAAAAAAAAAAAAGAAAAAAAGAAAAGAAAAGAAAAGAAAAGAAAAGAAACTGGAACAGAGATGGGGAGATGGATCAGTGGTTAAAGGTGCTTATTTTCCAAGCCTGCTATCCCAGGGTTCAATTCTCCAGTACCCATATAAAGCAAGATACACAAAGTGGCACATGCATCTGGAGCTCATTTGCAGCAGCAAGAGGCCCTAGTATGCCCATATTCATTCATTCATTTATTTTCTCTCTGCTTGCAAATAAAACTATTGAAAAAGAAGAAGCCGCCGAACATGGTGGCGCATGCCTTTAATCCCAGCACTTGGGAGGCAGAGGTAGTAGGATCACTGTGAGTTAAGAGGCCACCCTAAGACTGCTTAGCGAATTCCAGGTCAGCCTGGACTAGAGTGAAACACTACCTCAAAAAAAAAAAAAAAAAAAAAAAAGAGAGAGAAGAAGAAGAAGAAGAAACAACCAGGTGCAGTGGCACATGCCTTTAATCCCAGCACTCCGCTTGGGAGGCAGAGGTAGGAAGATTGCTGTGAGTTCAAGGCCAGACTGGACTACAGAGTTAGATCAGATCAGATCAGATCAGGCTGAGCTAGAGTGGGAACCCTAACCTTAAAAAAAAAAAAAAAATTTTAAATAAAGAAATAAACTGAGAACTAGAGAGATAACTCAGCAGCTAACAGAGCTTGCTTGCACAGCCTGGTTCAATTCCCCAGTACCCATGTAAAGCCAGATGCATGAAGTGGTGCATGAGTATAGAGAGTTCATTTGCAGTGGTGAGAGGTCCTAACACACCCATTCTCTGCCTCCCTCTCTCTCAAATAAAAATATTTAAAAAAAAAAAACTCCAGCCGGACGTGGTGGCGCACGCCTTTAATCCCAGCACTCGGGAGGCAGAGGTAGGAGGATTACTGTGAGTTCGAGGCCACCCTGAGACTACATAGTTAATTCCAGGTCAGCCTGGGCCAGAGTGAGACCCTGCCTTGCAAAAACAAAAAAAAAAAAAAAAAAAAAAACCTCCAGCACTTGGGAGGTAGAGGTAGAAGGATCGCCATGACTTTGAGGCCACTCTGAGACAACAGAGTGAATTCCAGGTCAGCCTGAGCTAGAGTGAGACCCAACCTTGAAAAACAAACAAACAAAAACAAAAATGTTTAAAAAAAAAAAAAAAAAAAAAAAAACAGTTCAAAATTCTCAAACTTATACCACTCATTCATCTTTGTTAATGACCATGATGTCACCTCCCTTCATACTTGCCACACAATCAGCAACACTCAGGTCAAGAAGCAACCAGCAGTGATCAGGCTCCTCAATACCTATACCCCTCCCTCCACCTCAGCTAATAACCACCATCACTCTTTTGGGTTGTTTTGGTTGTTTTTTTTTTTGGGGGGGGGAGGGAGAGGCAGTGCTGGGAATCAAACTCCAGGGCTTTGAGCATACTAGACAAGCACTTTACTGCTGAGCTACACCCCAGCCCCACCTTCTATCCATTTTTTTATTTATGTATTTATTTATTTGAGAGAGAGAAGCAGATAGAGAATGGGCACACCAGGGCCTCCAGCCACTGCAAACGACCTCCAGACACATGTGCCACCTACTACATCTGGCTTATGTGGGCAAATGCCTTAGCCACTAAGCCATCTCTCCAGCTTTTTTTTTTTTTTTTCAAGGTAGTCTCACTGTAGCCCAGATCACTATGTACTCTCAAGCTGGCCTCAAACTCACAGTGATCCTCCCATCTCTGCCTCCCAGGTGCTGGGATTAAAGGCATGCACCACCACACTTGGCCTTGTGTCCATTTTTAGACCCATTTCCAAACTTGTTTTCTTTTGCTCAATTGCTACAGAGTGTATGTACACTGAAGAATTATAACCTCTGCATTCTAAGCCTGCTTACCATGTACTGGCCAAGATCCAAAAGGAAGACACAGTATCAAGAGCAGGAGCTATGTCCCACTAATCCTCACATCCTAGTATCAAACAGATTTGGAGACTGTCACCCACACCAAGAAATGTGACAGAAATGAAAGCACTGCAAGGGAGTATTCAGGTCCACCCTGCAAAGAGAAGTAAACAGCCCCTCCTCCTTACCTCTGCTTCCACCTGCTGCTGAGTGCGGTGGTGGTTCTCTTTGTACTGATTGGCTCTCAAAACCTGCTGCTCGATGCCAAGAAGAACGGCTTCACAGCCATCACACCTGCAACAGAGAAACCCAGCCCTGAGCAGCCGAGAGGCCAGGAAAAGCTCTTCCAGCCTCAGGGATCTCCCGCTGAAAGGCCTTCAACTAACTTAAGAGACTTCCTTTAGCACTCCATCCACCAAGTCTTCTGTCTCTCCTCTCATTCCAAGCAAACTTATCTAAATATGCAACACAAGTCACAAATATGGTGGCAGATGGACAGTTTCTTGGAACACAGCTCCAACTGCCAACCTTTACAGACCTTGGCTTTATAGGCTGTAAGACAGAAGGTGAAGGGACAGACTGCAGGTGGCACTAATTAAAAATCCTTTTCCTAAACAGCATCCAAGCCAGGTGTGATGGCACATGCCTTTAATCCCAGCACTCAGGAGACTGAGGTAGGAAGGATGCTATGAGTTCAAGACCAGCCTGGGCTGCAGAGTGAGAACCTGTCTCCAAAAAAAAAAAAAAAAAAAAATGCTGCGTATGGTGGCTCATATCTACAATCCCAACACTCAGGAGGTTGAGGCAGGAGAATTGCTCCAAGTTCAAGGCAAGCCTGGGCTACAGTTGGTCCTATTTCTAAATAAATAAATAAATAAAATGTCCCATCCCTCTGTACTAAGCCGTCCACTCTTCATGATCTGTAACATGCCATGAACCTACCTGGAAACAAAATCTCACCTCCAAATTATCTATTCCCAGTCCTCCTTCAAAACTAACTGCATCACAGGGCTGTGAAGATTGGCTTAGTGATTAAAAGTGCTTGTTTGCAAAGCCTGAAAGCACAGGTTCAAATCCCAGTACCTACATAAAGCCCAAAACAGAGTGGCACAAGCATCTGGAGTTCGTTTGCAGGGGCAGGAGGCCCTGGCTCTGGCTCTCTTTCTCTCTGCTCTCTTCCCCTCTCAAATAAATAAATTAAATAATTTTGAAAAGCCAGACATGGTGGCACACACCTTTAACCCCAGCACTGGAGAAGCAGAGGTAAGAGAATCACTGTGAGTTTGAGACCAGCCTGAATTCCAGATCAGCTTGGGCTAGAGCAAGACCCTACCTCAAAATTAAAAAAATTGTTATTAATTATTATTTTTTAAAAAAACTTATGGGATGGAGAGATGTCTTAATGGTTAAGGCACTTACCTGTGAAGCCTAAGGACCCAGATTTGAGTCCCCAATACCCACATAAACCAGATGCACAAGGTGGCGCATGCATCTGGATTTCATTTGCAGTGGCTAGAAGCCCTGTTGTGTCCATATTCATATTCTCTCTCTCCAAATAAATAAACAAAATATTTTTAAATAAAAATAAATTAATCTTAAAACCTCACTAAGTTGATTTAGCTTTATAAACTCCAAATCACTTAAATAATTCTATAATAAACCCCAACAGAATGTGTAACATCTCTTGCAAATATCAAATTCCTTTAAAATAAGAACATACCCAAATGTCCCAGTCTTTTCACTTTTCATTTCATTCATTTTTAGTTGTTTTTTAACACTTTTTTAAAAAAAAATTTTATTTTACTTGAGAGAGGCAGAGAGAGAGAATGGGCACGCCAGGGCCTTCAGCCACTGCAAACGAACTCTAGACACATGCACCACCTTGTGCATCTGGCTTACATGGTCCTGAGGAATCAAACTTAGGTCCTTTGGCTTTGTAGGCAAATGCCTTAACTGCTAAGCCATCTCTCCAGCCCAACTGTTAGTTGTTTTTTTAAACATGTTTTTATTTATTTGCAAGCAGAGGAAGACAAAAAATGGGGGCATTAGGGTCTCTAGCCACTAGAAATGTGTATTTGGCTTTATATGGGTACTGTGGAATCGAACCCTTGACATTAGGATTTGCAGGCAAGCACCTTAACCACTGATTTATCTCTCCAGCCCCTATTTGAGACACAGTCATGCTATGTAGTCCAGGCTGGCCTTGAATTCACAATCCTCTGAGTTTGGCCTTCCAAGTGCTAGGATCACTAGCAAGTGCTACCACACTTGGCTGCAGAATTCTTCATATACTAAATAATCCTAAGATATTCTGTATGTCTATGTTCTGAAACAGAAAAGCAGAACTGAAGAGATGGCTCAGTGGTTAAAGGTTCTTGCTTCCAAATCAGAAAAGCCTATTCCTTGTCTGTAATGTCCCTCACAATGTTTTACAAACACCAGCCCCATATGTTACTGACAAATATCAGCTACCTGAGCTTGGCCAAACTGAGTCTGTGTTTGAAAGATACTGGATTAATGCTACACAGCTAGGGTGCAAAAACTCTACTACAGCTGCCGGGCGTGGTGGTGCACGCTTTTAATCCTAGCACTTGGGAGGCAGAAGTAGGAGAATCGCTGTGAGTTTGAGGCCACCCCGAGACTACATGGTTAATTCCAGGTCAGCCTAGGCCAGAGTGAAACCCTACCACGGAAAAAAAAAAAAAAAAAAAAAAGATCAAACTTACAATGCCAGTACTAGAAAGCATGAAATGATTCCTGATGCCACACAGCTGTAATCACAAACATAGCCCACTCTCTGGCTCACTATCCTAAGACCCCAAGGTACCCAACAGCCCCCAAGGCTTTCCCCAAACTCTCAGTTGACTTCTAGAGATCACATTTTTGTAAAGAGACACAAAGGGTATCCTAGATATCCCCCTCCTTTTTCCAGCCTCACCACTCATGCAAGGTCTTGACAATATTATTGATATCCTTCTTTCTGATGTCACGGCCAATGCAGAAATCCACTTCTAGCAGCTGGTTTCGCTGGTCCAGCTTGCCCTGGATGATGTCAGTGTAGACAGCCTCAATGATGAGGTCTTCTAGTTCTCGGAGATTCCTCATCTCCAGATCCTTCAGCAGCACAGAGTAGGGGATACACTGTGGACAAGGTCATGTGACAGTTGTAAAAAACATCTGGCAAGCATTAGTAAAATTACAGGCTGGGTATGGTGGCACACTTTTGATCCCAGTACTCAGGAAGCTGAGGTAGGAGGACTGCAGTGAGTTTAAAGCCAACCCAGGCTACAGTGCGAGTTCTAGGTCAGCCTAGGCTAGAGTGAGACCCTACTTCAAAACAACAACAACAACAAATTTTCAGGTGTTAACCAAAAACCCATAGCTATTTCTGTGTTTGGGCAACATACACCAGTAGTAATTATTAATATCTAAAGCAACAGAAAATAAATGAACTACTCAAACAAGATTTTATAGCAGCCAAGAAGGCACCCTCAAAGTTCTCTGCAACCTGGACTTCACCCAGCCCTCAGCTTCCACACTCTGACAGATCCTAAACTCCCTCCAAAAGAAAGGGAAATACAGAAAGACTCAGTATGTGGCACTGCCACCTTCTGGACACTTGCAGACTGTATATAATGAATGATGATGACAAACCAACAACAGATCTCAGACTCTCTGGAGAGAATAGGTTGCCTGTCCAGTAAAGGAATAGGGGGGAAAAAAGATCTTGCATGCCAGAATACCTACCTATCTACCTACAGTGGACAGGGCAGATGGCCAGCTCGCACATATTCTGAAGCGTACACTTATTTTCTCAGACTCTTGCAGTCATATGGAGCCTCCAGCAATAGTCCTTTATTGGACATCAACATTTTGCATGGTTCTAAGACAACAGGACAGCTACACATCCTGTTTTCTACAAATCCTCTGAGGCATCACTATTAGTTTAAATATAAAGGGATATAAAGGGATCAAAGCCGGGCATGGTGGCACACGCCTTTAATCCCAGTACTTGGGAGGCAGAGGTAGGAGGATCGCCATGAGTTCGAGGCCACCCTGAGACTACATAGTGAATTCCAGGTCAGGCTGACCTAGAATGAGACCCTACCTCGAAAAACCAAAAAATAAAATAAAATAAAATAATAAAATAATAAATAAGATAAAATAAAATAAATAAAATAAAATAAAATAAAGGGATCAAATCCCTAGACAGACAAGAGGAAGCTGCACACAGAGAAGAGAAACAAGCAAACATACCTAGAAGGGGTTTCTCTGACTTATAGCCATGCCCTCTAAGGATGGTGGGTGGGTTTATAATGGTTGAGAAGTCCTTGATTAGGCAAAGAAAGTTTAGGGCCTCATTTCCCAAGAAAACAGAGCTCTCTAGGTTGCGAGGAGAGTACAATAGTAGGATGCTTGCCTAGCATGCATAAGGCACAGAGTTCCAGTCCCTGTGTTTGATACCCAGAACGAGGGAGTGAGGAGGGAAAGCAGAAAGAGAAGACTCCCACCTGAAAATACCATGCTGAAATCAGAAATTTATGATCAGATCAAAAAAATTACTTCAGCAACTGAAAAGAAAATCCAGGAAAAAAGATACAACTCTCAAACTCAATCACAGAGG
The DNA here is from genome assembly GCA_036365145.1 of Orientallactaga sibirica. NCBI lineage: Eukaryota > Metazoa > Chordata > Mammalia > Rodentia > Dipodidae > Orientallactaga > Orientallactaga sibirica. The sequence continues at coordinate 12,595,115 of JAEOAD010000044.1, forward strand.
GAAAATGCAAAAAGCCAATTTTCTCAAAGGCATACTCTCACAAAAACTTAGACACAGTTCTTTAGAAGCAGGCAAAGAGCCAAATCCAATCATAAACTGAGACTAAGCGCGCTCGTGCTCTCTCTCTCTCTCTCTCTCTCTCTCTCTCTCTCTCTCTCTCTCTCTCTGTCAGTGGCTAAGAACAACTGTCTGCAAGGCTTCAATTGGGGCAGGTATTATATAATAGAATATTACAAGTTAGGGCCTAATGTTACCATAAGAAATAAAAAATAAATAGGCAAAATTTTGTAAATGAGGCAAAACTTCAAACTAATGTAATTAAGTCTGAAAATCCCAGTGAAAGACAGAATATTAGAAATCTACCTCCCTGGGCTGAGGGTGGTGGTTCAGTGACAAGAGTATTTGCTCAACATACATGAAGCCCAGGGTTCAATCCTCAGTACCACAAAATGAGTAAATAAAAAAAAAAAATCGGGCTGGAGGGATGGCTTAGTGGTTAAGGTGCCTGCCTCCTAAGCCTAAGAGCGTTGGTTCCAATCTCCAGGTCCGACGTTTAGCCAGATGCAAAGTGACGCAAGGGCGCAATGCCGCACTTGACCACAAGGGGTGCACGCATCTGGATTTCATTCGCAGCAGCTGAGAGGCTGCTGGTGTGCCCATCTCTGTCTTCCTCTCCCTCTCTCTCTGTCTCTCTCTGTGTCTCTCTCCACCCCCCCCCCAATCAACCTCTTAGGAGACCTTGCCTTCAAAAAAAAAAAATTCTTCCTTTCAGCAAATTCAACATACCACGTTTTTCCTCTAGCCTGCATGTGGTTCTCTGGACACTGACCAACAGAAGAAGTTTTTAACTCCTGCAAGATTTCTTGCTGAGGTCACAGGTGATCCTAGCTCTTGGGAGGATTTCTGTGAGCTCAAGGCCAACCTGTGCTACACAGTGAGTTTGAAGTCAGCCTGGTTACACAGTAAAATTCTATCTCAGGCTGGAGAAATGGCTCTTGCTTGTAGGATTATGTCTCAATGTAACAAAAAAATAAAGAAAGAATACTTTCCTGTGTGAAAAAGTTGTATTGTTAAACAGCATTTAAAGATCAGACACCCCTTAACATGGCAAAATGTTTTCCTTCAAGAAGCCCCACAGCATGCCAGAACAGAAATTACCAAGTCAACCTCTGCTGGGAGGCTTTTCCTGAACAGAATGGGGAGTAACTGTCTACACTACTTTGTTAGCTTTTATCCTCTGCCAAGGAAATTACATGCATTTAGGATATGGCCAGCTGGAAGTTCTCCCACTGATGGCAATCAGACACTGAGTTGGGTTCAGAAGAAGAAATCAGGAAGGGTTTGGGACTGACCTTCATTCTCGATGCCAAACTCACGATGGTAAGATGCTTCAGCTTGTTCTGCTGAGCTGTGCTCAGTTCCGGCAGGCTCTCCTTGTTGGCTGCTCAGTCCCACCCACCACAAGAATCAAGACACAAAATAAAATCAGGATTTCTTTTATGATTTCATAAGCCCATCGATTCCCCATCAAATCTACCACGAAATCACTGTCATGACTACACATGATTCATCCAAACACATCCCGAGTGCCTCCTCTCTTCTCTGGAAGATCATGTGCTTGGTTCCGAAAAGGAAATATTCTCTCTCTACACAAGGAGCGAGTCTCCTAAAAAACAGGGTGTGGACAAACAAAATGACTGACAACTATCTTAATGGAGTCCTGTTTGCACCCTTGGTGAAGCTCATCAAGTTCAATAAGTCTTCACTGAGCATCTGTTATGGGCAGTGCTGCACTGTCTTAGAGGGGATTAAAGATGTGTAAGACTCTGTGCTTTGTTAGAGTTGCTACACCACATAATTCCTGGGGGACCAACCATATGGAATAGTAAACTCAGTGACCCTGGACCTGTCCTCAGTCTTTACCAGTTTTTGTTTTCTGAGACACAGTCTCATATAGCAAGGCTGGCCTCAAACTTACTATGTAGCCAAAGATGGCCTTAAACTTCTGATCCACTTGCTTCTGCCTGAGTGCTGAGATTCCAAGCATGAACCACCATGCTTAGCCTTAGTCTTACAATCAGATATTTCAGTAGCTACAGATGCAAAGCAAAATTACTCAAAGATACAAAATATGAGAAAAGATGGAAAGATTGAAGGAAAGCAAAAGAGCGAGGATTAAAGGAACAAGGAGGGAAAAGAAGGCTGAGTTGGTGCATGCCTGCAAAGCCTAAGGACCCAGGTTCAATTCCCCAGTACCCACATAAAACCAGATGCAGAAGTGGTGCATGCATCTGGAGTTTGTTTGCAGTGGCTAGAGGTCCTGGTGTACCCACTCTCTCATATGTCCCTTTCTCTCTCTTCCTCCCACCCCCCCCATCTCTCTCAAATAAAAATAAATATTTTTGAGAGCTGGGCATGGTGGCGCATGCCTTTAATCCCAGCACTCGGGAGGCAGAGGTAGGAGGATCGCCATGAGTTCGAGGCCACCCTGAGACTACAAAGTGAATTCCAGGTCAGCTTGGACCAGAGTGGAAACCCTACCTAGAAAAACCAAAATAATAATAATAATAATAAATAAATAAATATTAAAATTAAAATTTTTAGTATTTTTTTGAGAGAGAGAGAGAGAGAGAGAGAGAGAGAGAGGGAGGGAGGGAAACAGAGAGAGGAAGAGGCAGAGAGAGAGAGAATGGGCACGCCAGGGCCATTTCAGCCACTGTGAGTGAACTCCAGACACATGTGCCCTCTTGTGGTCAAGCAAGGCATTGCGTGCTTGCGTCACTAGCATCAGTCTAAACGTGGGACCTGAAGAATAGAACGGACATTCTTAGGCTTGGCAGGCAGACGCCTTAACCGCTAAGCCACCTCTCCAGCCCTAAATATTTTATTTTTATTTATTTATTTATTTATTTGACGGAAAGAGAGAGAATAGGCGCGCCAGGGCCTCCAGCCACTGCAAATGAACTCCAGACGTACGTGCCCCTTGTGCATCTGGCTAACATGGGTCCTGGGGAATCGAATCTGGGTCCTTTGACTTTGCAGGCAAATGTCTTAACTGCTAAGCCATCCCTCCAGCCCAAAATTTTTTTTTTTTTTTTTTTTTTTTTTTTTAGAGGTAGGGTCTCACTCTAGCCCAGGCTGACCTGGAATTCGCTCTGTAGTCTCAGGGTGGCCTCGAACTCATGACAATCCTCCCACCTCTGCCTCCAGAGTGCTGGGATTAAAGATGTGAGCCACCATATCTGGCTCAAAACAAATATTTTTTTTAAAAAGAGGGAGAACTGGTCTAGAGAACCTACCTTGAAAACCAAAAAAAAAAAAATTTTTTAATTTTAAAAAAAAGAGGGAGAAGAAAGGGAGACAGAAAAAAAGAAAGCAAGCACAATCTCATCCAGCAAGTACAAGAGAGTAAAACTTCATGGAAGAAGGAAAGAAGTGAAGAGGAAAGGAGGAAAGTTGAAGATGAACCTTGAGGGATGGATAGTGTTTAGTAATAACCTTGATGATCATAGAAACAGCTATAAATAACATATAGAACACACACAAATCTATCCATACATACACACGTCCAGCTGATCCTCACACCTACTCCACCAGACAGCTTCCAAGTGTCCTCAATCCCCTGAACCATAATTCTGGATTCCAAAACATTGAATCTAAATAGTTTTTTTTTCTTAAGTATGGTGCTGAAATTCATTGAGTGACAACTCCTATCCAGAATGAGGTTGGCTTTAGCCTACTTGTGAATACTCACTTGTTTTGCAGCAGAATTATGGATGTTTGACTACAAGATGCTGTCCACATAAAAAGGTACACACATCACATATTACATTAAGTCTCCAAAATTCTCAAATTTGAAACACCTATCCTCAAGGAGTGCAGGTAAGGCATTGTGCACTTGTATCATTACTCTCACTTTACAAATAAGGAAAATGAGGTATCTAAAATCATTTTTTAAAATATTTTATTTTTTATTTATTCATTTAAGAGAGGGAAAGAGGCAGTGAGTGAGAGAGAGAGAGAGAGAGAGAGAGAGAAAATGGGTGCACCAGGACTTCCAGCCACTGCAAATGAACTCCAGACGCATGCACCACCTTGTGCATCTGGCTTAAGTGGGTCCTGGGGAATCAAACCGAGGTCCTTTGGGCTTTACAAGCAAGCACCTTAACCACTAAGCCATCTCTCCAGCCCTAAAATCATTTTAATTTGCTAAAAGATACACAACTAGTAGAAGTGGAGCTAGAATATAATGCAGGCAAACTGGTTCCAGACCTCTACAATGCTGCCTCCATACGTGAGAATAGAAACAAAAACACCCTCATCAGAACAAAGAGAAGATCAGAAAGGAGTAAGAGTGCCAGAAGTGGCAACCGTTCAACCTGAGGGCAACACAAAACAAGTAGATGTGGCCAAAAGGAAGGAAGGGAACCAAGGTGACAGCAAAGGAGGTCTTGAGTATGAGGTTACTATTATGCCACCAAAAGATGGGCGAGAAAGGGAGGGGGAGAAGATGGGACAAAACAAAACCAGGGAAGCCAGAAAAAAGGTCAAGGGTAAGGTTAAGTTAGTATTTGAACATGTAAGTTCCTCATTGCTGATATTTAAGATCATAATTTGAAACAACTCAGATGGTCTGGGCATGTAGCTCAGTGGGAGAGTGGTAGGTTACGGAATAATGTAAGGACTGAGTACAAGCTGGGCAAAATGGCACACAGCTGAAATCCCAACACTTAGGAGGTTGAGGCAGGAGGTTTGAAGTCAGCATGGGCAACATAGCAAGACCTGTCTCAAAACAAAAAACAAAAAAAAAAAAAAAAACCCACAAAGATTTAAATTATAAAGGCTTGTGAAGTGGAGAAAAAGGCAAAGATATAAAACTGCATATGTAATCTAATTACACCTCAGTAATGGAAAACACAAGTGTAAGGGAGAAAAACATAATGCTTATGGTAATGTCATGTCTATGAGCAGGGTTTTTATGCATTCCCCAAGCTTTCTTCAATATGGTAATATTTTGATAACATTTAAGTCAGGCATGGTGGTTCGTGCCTATATTTCCAGTGCTCAGGAGACTGAGGCAGGAGGATTGCATGTTCAAGGCCAGCCTGCACTACACACTGAGACCCTGTTTCATCAAAACAAAACAAAAAAAAAAAGAAATATATACATATATAACTTAAAACACTGAAATATTCTGCTGGGGGTGTTCTGATATTTTGCAGCACTCCACATGCCCTACAAACACTAGTTCTCAAGAATCTCATCTCATCAGGAAATTAAAATGTAAGAGGGGAAATTATTTGATGAGGTTACCTATGGGGCACAGCAGAATAAGATAGGGCCCACCCACACACATACATCTTACATCTCAAACCTCAGTGATTCTATAAATGGCATGACATAATGAAGACATGTCTTTTGAAAGATGTTAACCAACTCACCTATGTAATCTGGGTATGTTCCATAGGCAAACAGGTTCAGCAACTGCAAATAAGCAGCATTGGTTCCTTCTGCAAGCTGAGGAGGAAAAACAATGTTTACCACAGACAAAACTTCTACTGACCACTGCAGTGTGCAGAAGACAGGTGACTAGGTGCCAAACCAAGTTCAAGGCCAGCCTGAGCTGAATAAAGGGTTCAAGACCAACCTGGACTACTTAATAAGACTCTTTCAAAACAAAAAGTAAAAGGAAAGCCGGGTATGATGGCACACACCTTTAATCCCAGCACTTGGGAGGCAGAGGTAGGAGGATCGATGTGAGTTCAAGGCCACCCTGAGACTACAGAAGGAATTCCAGGTCAGCCTGAGCTAGAATGAGACCCTACCTCAAAAAACAAAAACAAAACAACAACAACAACAAAAAAGCAAAAGGAGGGCTCAGAACATAGGTAAGTGGTAGAGCACTTGCCTATCATGTGTGAAGCCCTGGGTTCAATCCCTGGTACCAGATTTTAAAACAGAAAAAAAAGCCACTGTTCTGCCTGGAACTGCTCTGCTGTGGATTTGTCAAATACCTTCCCTGTGTGCTTCTTACTCTAACAAACTCCTGTCACTCTCCCAACTTACCATATTACATAACGTCAAAATATGAGTGGGCTGAGAAGATGGTTCAGTGGTTAAAGATGCTTGCTTGCAAAACCTGACAACTGCTGGGTATGGTGGCGCACACCTTTAATCCCAGCACTCGGGAGGCAGAGGTAGGAGGATCACCATGAGTTTGAGGCCATCCTGAGACTCCATAGTGAATTCCAGGTCAGCCTGAGCTAGAGTGAGACCCTACCTTGAAAAAAAAAAACTGACAGCCTGGGTTCAATTCCCCAGTACCCACACAGAGCCATATGCACCAAGTAGCACATGCATCTGGAGGATCTGGAGTTCGTTTGCAATGACAAAAAGCCCTGGCGTATCCATTCCCTTTTCTCTCATATTCTTTCTCTCTTCTTGCAAATAAATATTTTCAAAAATAGAAATAAGTGGCAGATAGCTATAACAATACTACTCAATTTTAACAATTAAAAGAGTTCTGGAGCCGGGCATGGTGGTGCACACCTTTAATCCCAGCATTTGGGAGGCAAGGGTAGGAGGACTGTCATGAGTTCAAGGCCACCCTGAGACTACATGACTACATAGTGAATTCCAGGTCAGCCTGGGCTAAAGTGAAACCCTATCTTGAAAAAAAAAAAAAAAAAAAAAAAAAAAAAAGAGTTCTGGGCTAGAGAGATGACTCAACAGTTAAAGGAACTTGTTTGAAAAGCCTGATGCCTACATTTCATTCCTTAGTACCCAGGTAAAACCAGATGCATAAAGTGGTACAAGCATCTGGAGTTCATTTGCTGTGGCTAAAGGCCTTGGCACACCCATACTCTCTTGCTCTGTCTGTCACTATATGTTTCTCTCTGTCTCAAATAAATAAAAACATTTTTTAAAAATAAGAGTTCCACCAGGCATAGTGGCCTGCACCTTTAATCCTAACACTCAGGAGACTCAGGAGGCAGAGGTAGGAGGATTGCCATCAGTCCAAAGCCAGCCTGGGACTACAGAGTGAGCACCAGTTAAGACTGAGCTAGAGAGAGAACCTACCTCAGAAAAAAAGAGAGAGTCCCAATAACTGAAAAACAACCTGCTCATTCCCAGCTCACAAAAAGAAAAACAGACTGTGGTGTGATCAAGGTGATTTGCAAAGCACCAGTAAGCACCAATGTGAGAACTCTAGCATCTTAAACTTCAATCTCTATTCTCATTTAACCATGAACTTCCTGAATAAGAGTGGAAAAGGTCTGGTAAAACCACTGGATCTAACTCCTGCCTTTCACACAATTACAAAGCTAGCTGGAATTGACTATTTTGTCTACAATGGATATTTCAAAACTCCCCCCCCCCCGTTCTAAGCCAATAAGGTCTTATCAGCTTTAATTTTCACCCATTTCCTCTTAGCCAAATTTTCCACAATAGCAACTACTACCTGGCATATAGATTCAGGCTTTATAGAAATCTGAAGAAACATTTCACCAAGTGGTCTATCTTCTGTTGAAAACTGAACTCAGTTCTCTCAAATCTTCCTCAAAGAATTCATTTTCCATCTTTGGTAACTTACTGTGTTCCCAGCACAGCACATCTTAACAAACAAGACTGACACTAAAGAAAGCTTACACACAAAACATACATAGTTCTTTTTCCATCTCTGGCCATCAGAAGAAGAGGAACCAGGTGTGAAATAAGAACTACTCCAGTCTCCTGACCAAGAGGGATAAGCAACATAGAGCTGAGCCCAACCACCTAAAGGCCCTCAGGCCAGGTTACAATTGGCTGTGGGAGTGAAACTGGCAGAGGATAGCAAAGATGTCACGGTGGCCATCAAAGTGAACCACCCAACAAAATCTAGCCACCTCCCACATGCAGACCACAAAACACCAGGGTCACTCTCAGCAGTAACAAGCAAATGATTTTAAAAGTACCTTATTTAAGAAAGAGGGGGGAGCCTGGAAAGATGGCTTAGCAGTTAAGGCACTTATGTACAAAGCCAAAGGACCGAGTTTGATTCATCAGAGCCCATGTAAAGCCAGATACACCACATAGCACATGCATATAGAGTTCATTTGCAGTGACTAGAGGCTCTGGCACACACACCTTTCTCTCTCTCAAATTAAATAAATATCTTAAAAATAAAAAACAGGGGCTGGAGAGATGGCTTAGCAGTTAAGGCATTTGCCTGCAAAGCCAAACAATTCTGGTTCGACTCTTCAGGATCCACATAAGCCAGATGCACAAGGGGGTGCATGCATCTGAAGTTCGTCTGCAGTGACTTGAGGCCCTGGTGTGCCCATTCTCCCCACTCCCCCACCTCTGCCTCTTTCTCTCTCTCAAATAAATTATTTTTTAAAAAAATAAAAAACAAGAAGTACCTGGATGGTGGCCATTCATAAAGCCAGTGCTATCCTGCACAGGCAGAAGCCTGTGATGGCAAAAAGGAAGCAGACCTGCTCTACCAACATACCACAAGCTCACAAGCTCGCCTCCAAAGTAATAAAGAGTTCTATACTTTTCTCAAATAAATAAAAATACAAGTGTCTAAAAGATAGGTAGAGGTTGAGAAGTGTAAGTTACTTTATATCTCTTCATTTGAACTGATCGTTCTTCAACAAATCTCATTTTTAAGGTACAATGACCAAAAGCTCCCTATAACAATCACTTATAACACAACTTTATATCAAGACCATTTGGACCTTTTTTTAATTTTTTTTTATTTTTATTTATTTATTTGAGAGCAACAGCCAAGAGGCAGGTAGATAAAGAATGGGTGCACCAGGGCCTCAAGCCACTGCAAACGAACTCCAGATGCATGTGCCCCTCATGCATCTGGCTTACATGGATCCTGGGAAATAGAGCCTAGAACCGGGGTCCTTAGGCTTCACAGGCAAGCACTTAACTGCTAAGCCATCTCTTCAGCCCCAGTTGGACTTTTATAAAAACTATTTCAGGGCTGGAGAGATAACTGCTAAGCCACCTCTTCAGCCCCAGTTGGACTTTTATAAAAACTATTTCAGACAAATAAAAAACACAATCTAAAAAAAAAATTTTATTTCAGACACCTAAAAACACAATCTAATTTTATCCGAGTTTAAAGGAAAATAGTTAAAAGGAGCCAATGAGCTGGGTGTGGTGACACACGCCTTTAATCCCAGTGCTTGGGAGGCAGAGGTAGGAGGATCGCCATGAGTTCAAGGCCACCCTGATACTACATAGTGAATTCCAGGTCAGCCTGGGCTAGAATGAAACCCTACCTAAAAAAAAAAAAAAAAAAAAAAAAAAAAAAAAAGGAGCCAATGATATCCTTGATCCCTCCTATCACACCAAATCCCATCCTACCCTTAATAGGGCACTTCACAGGTCCACGACACTTCAGCAATGAATTTCCCTGTAGACCTGGAGAATCAGAAAGGTTTAGCACAGAGAAGACAAAGACTCTGTTTGGAAGCTCTTCTTACCTCCTGCACATTGGCCAGCTCCAGCAGTTCTCCAAACACATATACTCCAGGAGCCTCCAACACCTGGCTTATGAGAGCAGTCAGGGCTGAGCCACTGGTACCTTTGGCTAGTAAAATAAACTGCTCCAGGAGGTTACTTGAGGGCTTCTGTTCACCTGCCATTCTCTGGCCTTGAGATCTGTCCAAAATAAAAGTGGGTCAGTCATCTTCTTTTCAAAATCGGTATTTGAGGCTGGAGAGCTGGCTTAGCAGTTAAGGCACTTGCCTACAAAGCCAAAGGACACAGGTTTGATTCTCCAGGACTCACATAAAGCCAGATGCATTAGGTAGTACATGTATCTGGAGTTTGTTTGCAGCAGCTAGAGGCCCTGGCATGCCTATTCTCTCTTTCAAATAAATAAAACTAAAATATTTTTTTAAAGTCTGTATTTAGAACCCGGGCATGGTAGCACATGCCTTTAATCCCAGCACTCAGGAGGCAGAGGTAGGAGGATCACCATGATTTCAAGGCCACCCTGATAGTACATAGTGAATTCCAGGTCAGCCTGGACTATAGTGAAACCCTACCTCAAAAAATAAAAAAAAGTCTGTATTTAGGGCTGGACAAATGGCTTAGCAGTTAAGACACTTGCCTGCAAAGCCAAAGGACTCAGGTTCAATTCCCCAGTACCCATGTGAGCCAGATGTACAAGGTGGCACATGCATCTGGAGTTCATTTGAAGTGGCTGAAGGCCCTGGCATACCCATTCTATCTCCCTCCCTTTCTCTCTTCCTCTTTCTGTCTAATGAAATAAATAAAAAAATTGTTTAATGTCTGTGTTTATTTAATGCTGGGTCAGACATCAAAATACTTAAATGCTCAAAAACCTCAAGTGGAGATACAATGACCATTTTATGAGATGAACAGAATTCAATCTAGAGTTAAAAGAGATATTTTACCCTGAATTCTAAAGTTTTTCTGAAACAGACCTTTTTATTTTATTTTATTTTATTTTATTTTATTTATTTTTGTTTATTTTTGTTTTTTGAGGTAGAGTCTCACTCTAGTCCAGGCTGACCTGGAAATCACTATGTAGTCTCAGGGTGGCCTTGAACTCTTGGCAATCCTCCTACCTCTGCCTCCCAAGTGCTGGGATTAAAGGCGTGCACCACCACACCCAGTTATTTTATTTTTAATTAATTATTAGAGAGAGAAGTAGACAGAGAGAGAGAATGGGACTGCTAGGACCTCCAGCCACTGCAAATGAAATCCAGACACATGAGCCACCTTGTGCATCTGGCTTACATGGCTCCTGGGGAATCGAACCTAGGTCCTTAGGCTTCACTAGCAAGCACTTTAACTGTTAAGCCATATCTCCAGCCCTATTTTTTATTATTAATAATATTTATCTAGGGAAGTACAGAACTCAGGAAAGACACCCACATGGCTTGAGAGCCCACATGGAAAACCCACAGGGAGGACAGAAAAGAAAGTAAAAAGCCAGGCATGGTGGTGCACACCTTTAATCCCAGCACTCGAGAGGCAGAGGTAGGAGGATCGCCATGAGTTCAAGGCCACCCTGAGACTACATAGTGAATTCCAGGTCAGCCTGGGCCGGAGTGAGACCCAACCTCGAAAAAAAAAAAAAAAAACTTCTGCCATGTGGAGAGCAGGAGTGGGTAAAGAGCCCAAGTGGAAAGTAGGGGCTAGGGGGTTCTCCCCTCAGCTAGGCCTGGCTGGATCTGGGCAAGCCAAGGGGAAATTCAGATGGAGGTTCAGAGCAGTCAGGAGCAGCACAAAGACACAAACACACACACACACACACACAAAATTTTTTTTAATTTATATGAGAGAGGGGAAGAGAGAGAGAGAAAGAGAATGGGAATGCCAGGGCCTTCAGCTACTACAAATGAACTGCAGATGCATGTGCCATTTTGTGCACATGCTTACATGAGTTCTGGGGGAATCAAACCTGGGACCTTTGGCTTTGTAGACAAGTGCCTTAACCACTAAGCCATCGGTCCAAGCTAACCAGGAATTCACTCTGTAGTCTCTGGCTGGCCTTTATCTCACAGCAATACTCCTACCTCTGCCTCCAGAGTGCTGGGATTAAAGGCAAGGCATGCACCACCACACCTGGTTCAAACATTTTTTTTTGTTTGTTTGTTTTGTTTTTTGTTTTTTGAGGTAGGGTCTCACTCTGGCCCAGGCTGACCTGGAATTAACTATGTAGTCTCAGGGTGGCCTTGAACTTATGGCAATCCTCCTACCTCTGCTTCCTGAGTGCTGGGATTAAAGGTGTGCGCCATCACACCTAGCTGAAACCTTTTTTTTAATTATTATTTTTAATTATTTGAGAGAGACAGAGAGGAAAAGGCAGAGAGAGAATGGGTGCACCAGTGGCCTCTCAGCTGCTGGGAACGAACTCCAGATGTGTGTGGCCCCTTGTGGGCAAGTGCAGCATTGCACACTTGCATTATGCCTCTGGCTAAACGTGGGACCTGGAAAATAGAACAGGCGTTCTTAGGCTTGGCAGGCAGGTGCCTTAACTGCTAAGCCATCTCTCCAGCCCTAACCCTTTTTTTTTTTTTTCGAGGTAGGGTTTTGCTCTAGCCCAGGCTGACCTGAAACTCATTCTGTAGTCTCTGGCTGGCCTCGAACCCACAGCAATCCTCCTACCTCTGTCTCCCCAGTGTTGGGATTAAAGGCATGCACTACCATGCACAGCTCAAACCTGGAGAGATAGCTCAGCATTTAAAGGTGCTTGCTTACAAACCCTGAAGGCCTGGTGTAAAGCCAGATGCACAGAATGGCACATGTGTCTGGAGTTCATTTGTAGTGTCAGGAGGCCCTGACACCTGTTCATTCTCTCTCCCCTCTTCTCCTTGCAATTAAATTATATATATTGGTTTTGCAAGGTAGGGTCTCACTCTGGTCCAGGCTGACCTGGAATTAACTATGTAGTCTCAGGGTGGCCTCGAACTCTCAGTGATCCTCCTACCTCTGCCTCCCGAGTGCTGGGATTAAAGGCATGCGCCACCACGCCCGGCCTAAATAATAATATATTTTTAAAGAGTCATTTAGACATAGAAAAGATTTTAAAATGTGATTAAAGGGGGCTGGAGAGATGGCTTAGCCGTTAAGGCACTTGCCAGCAAAGCGTAAGGACCCAGGTTTGATTCCCCAGTACCCACGTAAGCCAGATGCACATGGTGGCACATGCGTCTGGAGTTCGTTTGCAGTGGCTAGAGGCCCTGGAGAGTCCATTCTCATTCTCATTGTCATATTCTCTCTCTCTCTCCCTCCCTCCCTCCCTCTTTCTCAAATAAATAAATGACTTTTAAAATGTAATTAAATATAAGCAATAACAGTCTAAACTTAGAAAATGCATGCTGTTTAAGTCTAAAAGGAAAGCCTCTTCATGTGGCCTATTGGTATGTAACATTTTACCAAACCTTAATCCAGAAGCTGTACAAAAACATCTACAACAACATAATTTGTGGAAAACAATGCTGGGAATGTATTAAGACGTACAGGCGGGACCTCAATTGTGTATATGGACACACAGCATACCTAATCTACAGGAGACCCACCTAAGAAGAGATTTGTCTTCCACTAATGATACACATTAGAGTGGGGGGGGGAATAAAAGCATCTACAGTAGAGTGAAACAAAGAAAAACTCAGAGAGAATCGTTTAGTTCAAGAGAAACTAAGTTCTCCTGTGAAGTTTGGCACACAGAGCAGTGGCTCTTTCAGGATATTAGGAAGACCGAATACATTGCATCTTTTAGGGTAATCTAAGAAAGCCCTGTTAGAAATAGAAAAAGTGAAATGCCAGGAAACAAAGGGTTCTGAGGAGGGAAGGGGGGTTAGAAAAGTGATGGTAAGAAAGGGGTGAGGAAAGGAAAAGAAAAGTAGTGATTAGGAAAATTAGGAAAGATATACAGAAACTGGTCTTCCCAAGTGGCCACACGTGAAGAAACAGAGTAGAATCTCCGCCAAGAGATTAAGTGGGAAAATCTGGGGTAAAGGGGGGATGGAGATGGAGGAGAAACTTCAGTCTCTCCAAAAGACCTCACCCTCAAGAGCAAAGTCTGTAGAGGCAGAGGGTGTAAGATGGAGTGGGAGGTCTCCCCAGGAGGCGGATAGGGACCGAGGGGAGATGAATTCCAATGGGAGGGGCGCTATTCTGATGGACTGGAAAGGGGCCAAAGGGCAGCCTCTGCGGGACGGGAGAGACAGCGAGGACAGCTACAGCAAGGAAGATGAGGGTCGCAAGCTGGGGTGGACGTCAGAGCCGGCGGCTTGCCCGGGGCGGCGGGCGTGGGGTGCCGAGCCGCGGGGCGCGCTCCCGGGGGCGGGGCGGCGTGGCCGCAGGCTTTCTAGGCGGCAGGAGCGAAGCTGGAGGTCCGGCTGTGACTGGAGCGTTGATCCACGCGCGGCCTGCCCTCTCGCAGTTTCCTACCTGTCGGTGACGACTCTCTGTCCCCTTGGTAGCTGGCTCGGCCTCCAGGAGCCTGCCTGCAGGTTGTCAAGCGTCCATGATCGGCCCGGCGTCCGGCGCTTTTCTGTCTCCGCCGACCCGTCACCGGACTGGCTCCCCCGGAAGCCTCCCACCGCTGCACTCGAGTTCCGCCCACACAAGGTTCCCCCTCTGCGTTCCCAGCCTCAGACCTTCTGCGGGGCCTAGGCTGAAGAAGTGGATCCCCACCTGTCTGCAGCCCGGGAACTGGGAGGAAAGGGCAAGTAAAACAAGGGATCCAAGGACAGGATTGCGGCCTAGGTGATCCTGGGTATAAAACCACTTATTTGGCAGAATCCTAACCCTCAGGAATTCCCTGTGGCAACCCATGAATTCTGAGAAATTGTTCTTAAAACTACCATGTATGGAACAATTTTTCCTTGTGCCAGGTCCCGTCCATATATTATCTCTCTGAATGCTCGTAATATTCCTATTTTCCTGGTAAGCTAATTAAGGCTAAAATTTCAAGTTAATAAGCAGCATCATTGGGAGCCCGGTGTGGTGGCCCAAGCCTTTAATCCCAGCACTAGGGAGGCAGAGATAGGAGGAGAATCACCCTGAGTTCTAGGCCATCCTGAGAATACAGAGTGAATTCCAGGTCAGCCTGGGATAGAGTAAGACCCTACCTCGAAAACTCACAAATAAATAAATAAGTAGCATCATGGGAATTCAGGCTCTCTGAAGCCAAAGACCATGTTCTTGACCCTTACTCCAAAAGTAAGCATATTGGTTAGACCAACAACAGTGGTTCTGTGAGCAAATGTCATTTGTGGCACTGCATTTGGTGCCAAGCAACTGCCCTACAAAAATGGCTGAGAAGAGCAGGAGAGATGGCTTAGCCGTTAAGGCACTGGTCTACAAAGCCAAAGGACATTGGTTTGATTCCCCAATACCCATGTAAAGCCAGGTGCACAAGGTGGCACATACCTCTGAAGTTTATTTGCAGTGGCTAGAGGCTCTGGCATGACAATTTTCTCCCTGCCTCTCTCTTAAATAAATAAAATATTTTTTAAATGGCCAAGAAATGCCACATATACTGAATACTGAAACTGATTTCTTCAAAGTATATGCCACAGACCTAAGATCTTGAACACACACAAAAAGGCCATATTTAACTATTGTGCAGTCACATGCACAAATTAGACAAGGTAGGTTATGAAGTAGCTTAGCACAAACCATTAATTTTTAAAATTAGCATCTATTATGTTCTAGCAGGTATTGTGCAAGTTTATATGAAGATAACACAAAGTTAATGCCTCCAAAAAGCTCCACATACCCAGTAAAAACTAAATACAGCAAAATCCCCACCTTGGAGAGTTCATAGCTGCTGGGATAGTGACCGTCCCAGATATAACAGGGTAGTCAGATATCCTAGGAGATCCAATAAGGCTCTCCTGACTGTGGCATAGGCAGAGGTATTTTAGGGCAGGCATCCGGAGGAGGCAGGCTGGAGTTGAATCAAAGGATGAGCAAGCAAATCACAATGAAATAGGACATGAGCTAGATGAAGGGTTTTCATCTTCTCTTAAAGACGCCGAGGAGATGTTCAGCTGGGGAAAAGGTGTGAATTGCTACCACTTCAGAAAGATCACACTGGGTGTTACAGGAACAGGGTGTATATGGAGAGAACCAAAGACAGAGGAAACCCATGAGGTGACAATCTGTTCCAGATAAAACACTGTGAGATCTTGAACAAAGGTAGTAGCCTTTGGAAATGAAAAAGGGATATTGATGAAGAGACTTAGACAACAGAATCTGTGAGACGTGGTGACCAGTTGAGTGCAATATGAGGGAAGGAGGATGCCAGATTACCAGCCCCAGAGGCCAGTGTTGTCTGAAGATGCTTATTCAGCACATAGAGCAGCAGAGAAGGAAGGGCAAATCTGAGAGTGCATTTTTAAATATTCTGGCAGTGCTTCTGTTTCTCTAGAACAGTCTGGACTCACACAGCTGCAATGAAAGCCTTTCCCAATGTGCCTCCCCACAACCCTTCTAGCTTTGCCTCACCCACCCTCTCACAGCCCAAACTCCAAGCTTCCCATACCCAGCATGATTACATGAGGCCATCGCTCAGGCTTGCTCTCTCTCCTTTTTAAAAAAAAATGAATTTTTATTTATTTATTTATTTAAGAGAGAGAGACAGAGAGAGAATATGGGCGTGTCAGGGCCTCCAGCCACTGTAAACAAACTCCAAACACATGCACCACCTTCTGCATCTGGCTTACGTGGGTCCTGAGGAATCAAACTTGGATCCTTTGGCTTTGAAGGCAAGTGCCTTAACCGCTAAGCTATCCCTCCAGCCCTTTTTTTGTTAAAAACATTTTATTTATTTATTTATTTATTTATTTATTTATTTATTTATTTGAGAGAAAGAGCTCTCTTGTTTTTTGCAGTTCTCTTCTGTAATCTTTATCTGTACAAATCCTACTAACCATATCCTAGGTGATAGTCAAACCCATATACCAAGGAGCCACTCCAAAGATGTATGTTTCATACAAAGAGCATTCTGCTTAAACACAAACTAAACAATTGTATTACATTAATTTTTGGCTGCAGGTGGTACTGTAGTTACTGCCCAGCCCACTGTCCCTTTGCAATGTACTAAACAAATTTTCCTTTCAAGAAAAAAAAGAAAAGAAAATGCTGAGCATAGGGGCTCTCACCTGTTTTTTTAAATTTTTAATTTATTTTTTATTTATTTATTCACAAAGAGAGAGAAACCTACTATGGAAATGCCAGGGCCTCCAGCCACTGAAAACTCCAGATGCATGTGCTACCTTGTGCATCTGGCTTTACGTGTGTACTGGGGAACTGATCCTGGATCCTTTTGCTTTTCTGGTAAGTGCCTTAACCACTAAGCCATTTCTCCAACCTAGCTCTTACCTTTAATCCCAGCACTCATGTGGCTGAGGTAGGAAGATTGCCATAAATTCAAGGCCTGCCCAAGCTACAGAATAAGGTCCAGGTCACCCTGAAGTAAAGACCCTGACTCAAAAAAAAGGGGGGACTAGGAAAATAGCTCAGTGATTAAAACCTGCTGGCCCCTGATTCAATTCCCAAACTACCCACATAAGCCAGGTACACACAAAATGACACAACAGCATGGTGTTTATTTATAGTTGCAAGAGGCCCTTGCATACCCATACACCCACACATAAATAAATAAATAAACAAACAAACCTCTGAGCTAGGGATTTAGTCCATGTAGAGCTCTTGCCTAGCATAAGAAATACCCTGGGGCTGGAGAGATGGCTTAGTGGTTAAGGCGCTGGCCTGCAAAGCCAAAGGACCTCAGTTTGATTCCCCAGTACCCACATAAGTTAGATGCACAAGGTAGTGCATGCATCTGGAGTTCATTTGCAGTGGCTGGAATCCCTGACATGCCCATTCTCTCTCTCTTTCTCTTCCTCCCTCTCTCTCTCTCTCTCCCTCTTTCCTTCTGTCGAATAAATAGAGCCAGGCATGGTGGCACACGCCTTCAATCTCAGGAGGCAGAGGTAGGAGGATTGCTATATGTTCAAGGCCACCCTGAGACTACATAGTGAATTCCAGGTCAGCCTGAGCTAGAGTGAGACCCTACCTCGAAAACCCTAAATAAATAAATAAATAAATATTTTTTAAAAAAAGAAATACCCTGGATTCTATTCCCAGCACTTCAACAAAAAGGGGGAGAGAAGAAAAGGGAATTTCTGTTTCAAAGGACATCAGTATGAGAATGAAGAGACAAGGCACAACTTTGAAAAAGGTGTTTCTAAAGTATGTCAAAGAACTTTGTATCTGGACCATATAAAGAACTACAACACTATTACAACAATTTTAGGCTTGAGAGATGGCTTAGCAGTTAAGGCGCAGACCTACAAAGCCTAAGGACCCAGGTTCGATTCTCCAGGTCCCATGTAAGCCAGATGCACATGGTGGCGCATGTGTCTGGAGTTTGTTTGCATTGGCTAGAGGCCTTGGCACATCCCATTCTCATTCTCTCTCTCTGTCTCTAATAAATAAAAATAAATCTTTAAAAATTATTTTAAAAAATAAAAATAAAGCCAGGCGTGGTGGTGCCGCCTTTAATCCCAGCACTCAGGAGGTAGAGGTAGGAGGATTGCCATGAGTTCGAGGCCACCCTGAGACTACATAGCTAATTCCAGGTCAGCCTGGACCAGAGTGAGACCCTACCTTGAAAAACCAAAAAATAAAATAAAATAAAACAAAACAAAACAAAATAAATGCCCAATTTTAAAAAGTGGGCAAGGGGCTAGGGGGACTGCTCAGTGGTTAAAGGAACTTGCTTGCAAAGTCTACTCGTCCAGGTTCAATTCCCCAGTACCCACATAAAGCTATATGCACAATGTGGCACTTGTGTCTTGAGGTTCTTTGCAGGGGCAGGAGGCCCTGGTGCACCCATACTCTCTTTCTCTCTCCCTCAAATAAATAAAAATATTTATTTTTATTATTTTTTATTTTATTATTTTTATTATAAAATAATATTATATTATATATTATAAAATGATTATAAATTATTATAAAATAAATATTTTATTTATTTATCTGAGAGTGATTATAAGGGTGCACCAAGGCCTCCTGCCACTGCAAACTCTAGGCACATCTGCCACTTTGTGCATCTGGCTTTATGTGGGTACTGAGAATCAAACCCAGACAATCAGGTTTTTCCAAGCAAATGCCTTAACCACTTAGCCATCTCTCCAGCCCTTTTTTTTTCCACAAAACAGGGCATTCAAGAACTGGGCATTTGTCCCAGCACCCAGGAGACAGAGGCAGGAGGATTGCTATGAGTTCGAGGCTACCATGAGGCTTATATTGGTTAGACCAACAACAGTGGTTCTGTGAGCAAATGTCATTTGTGGCACTGCATTTGGTGCCAAGCAACTGCCCTACAAAAATGGCTGAGAAGAGCAGGAGAGATGGCTTAGCCGTTAAGGCACTGGTCTACAAAGCCAAAGGACATTGGTTTGATTCCCCAATACCCATGTAAAGCCAGGTGCACAAGGTGGCACATACCTCTGAAGTTTATTTGCAGTGGCTAGAGGCTCTGGCATGACAATTTTCTCCCTGCCTCTCTCTTAAATAAATAAAATATTTTTTAAATGGCCAAGAAATGCCACATATACTGAATACTGAAACTGATTTCTTCAAAGTATATGCCACAGACCTAAGATCTTGAACACACACAAAAAGGCCATATTTAACTATTGTGCAGTCACATGCACAAATTAGACAAGGTAGGTTATGAAGTAGCTTAGCACAAACCATTAATTTTTTAAAATTAGCATCTATTATGTTCTAGCAGGTATTGTGCAAGTTTATATGAAGATAACACAAAGTTAATGCCTCAAAAAGCTCCACATACCCAGTAAAAACTAAATACAGCAAAATCCCCACCTTTGAGAGTTCATAGCTGCTGGGATAGTGACCGTCCCAGATATAACAGGGTAGTCAGATATCCTAGGAGATCCAATAAGGCTCTCCTGACTGTGGCATAGGCAGAGGTATTTTAGGGCAGGCATCCGGAGGAGGCAGGCTGGAGTTGAATCAAAGGATGAGCAAGCAAATCACAATGAAATAGGACATGAGCTAGATGAAGGGTTTTCATCTTCTCTTAAAGACTTGAGGAGATGTTCAGCTGGGGAAAAGGTGTGAATTGCTACCACTTCAGAAAGATCACACTGGGTGTTACAGGAACAGGGTGTATATGGAGAGAACCAAAGACAGAGGAAACCCATGAGGTGACAATCTGTTCCAGATAAAACACTGTGAGATCTTGAACAAAGGTAGTAGCCTTTGGAAATGAAAAAGGGATATTGATGAAGAGACTTAGACAACAGAATCTGTGAGACGTGGTGACCAGTTGAGTGCAATATGAGGGAAGGAGGATGCCAGATTACCAGCCCCAGAGGCCAGTGTTGTCTGAAGATGCTTATTCAGCACATAGAGCAGCAGAGAAGGAAGGGCAAATCTGAGAGTGCATTCTTAAATATTCTGGCAGTGCTTCTGTTTCTCTAGAACAGTCTGGACTCACACAGCTGCAATGAAAGCCTTTCCCAATGTGCCTCCCCACAACCCTTCTAGCTTTGCCTCACCCACCCTCTCACAGCCCAAACTCCAAGCTTCCCATACCCAGCATGATTACATGAAGCCATCGCTCAGGCTTGCTCTCTCTCCTTTTAAAAAAAAAAACGAATTTTTATTTATTTATTTATTTAAGAGAGAGAGAGAGAGAAAGAGAGAGAGAGAGAGAATATGGACGTGTCAGGGCCTCCAGCCACTGTAAACAAACTCCAAACACATGCACCACCTTCTGCATCTGGCTTACGTGGGTCCTGAGGAATCAAACTTGGATCCTTTGGCTTTGAAGGCAAGTGCCTTAACCGCTAAGCTATCCCTCCAGCCCTTTTTTTGTTAAAAACATTTTATTTATTTATTTATTTATTTATTTATTTATTTATTTATTTGAGAGAAAGAGCTCTCTTCTTTTTTGCAGTTCTCTTCTGTAATCTTTATCTGTACAAATCCTACTAACCATATCCTAGGTGATAGTCAAACCCATATACCAAGGAGCCACTCCAAAGATGTATGTTTCATACAAAGAGCATTCTGCTTAAACACAAACTAAACAATTGTATTACATTAACTTTTGGCTGCAGGTGGTACTGTAGTTACTGCCCAGCCCACTGTCCCTTTGCAATGTACTAAACAAATTTTCCTTTCAAAAAAAAAGAAAAGAAAATGCTGAGCATAGGGCTCTCACCTGTTTTTTTTAATATTTTTATTTATTTTTATTCACAAAGAGAGAGAAACCTACTATGGAAATGCCAGGGCCTCCAGCCACTGAAAACTCCAGATGCATGTGCTACCTTGTGCATCTGGCTTTACGTGTGTACTGGGGAACTGATCCTGGATCCTTTTGCTTTTCTGGTAAGTGCCTTAACCACTAAGCCATTTCTCCAACCTAGCTCTTACCTTTAATCCCAGCACTCATGTGGCTGAGGTAGGAAGATTGCCATAAATTCAAGGCCTGCCCAAGCTACAGAATAAGGTCCAGGTCACCCTGAAGTAAAGACCTGACTAAAAAAAAAAAAAAAGGGGGACTAGGAAAATAGCTCAGTGATTAAAACCTGCTGGCCCCTGATTCAATTCCCAAACTACCCACATAAGCCAGGTACACACAAAATGACACAACAGCCTGGTGTTTATTTATAGTTGCAAGAGGCCCTTGCATACCCAAACACCCACATATAAATAAATAAATAAACAAACAAACCTCTGAGCTAGGGGATTTAGTCCATGTAGAGCTCTTGCCTAGCATAAGAAATACCCTGGGGCTGGGAGAGATGGCTTAGTGGTTAAGGCGCTGGCCTACAAAGCCAAAGGACCTCAGTTTGATTCCCCAGTACCCACATAAGTTAGATGCACAAGGTAGTGCATGCATCTGGAGTTCATTTGCAGTGGCTGGAATCCCTGACATGCCCATTCTCTCTCTCTTTCTCTCCCTCCCTCTCTCTCTCTCCCTCTTTCCTTCTGTCAAATAAATAGAGCCAGGCATGGTGGCACATGCCTTCAATCTCAGGAGGCAGAGGTAGGAGGATTGCTGTATGTTCAAGGCCACCCTGAGACTACATAGTGAATTCCAGGTCAGCCTGAGCTAGAGTGAGACCCTACCTCGAAAAACCTAAATAAATAAATAAATAAATAAATAAATAAATATTTTTTAAAAAAAGAAATACCCTGGATTCTATTCCCAGCACTTCAACAAAAAGGGGGAGAGAAGAAAAGGGAATTTCTGTTTCAAAGGACATCAGTATGAGAATGAAGAGACAAGGCACAACTTTGAAAAAGGTGTTTCTAAAGTATGTCAAAGAACTTTGTATCTGGACCATATAAAGAACTACAACACTATTACAACAATTTTAGGCTTGAGAGATGGCTTAGCAGTTAAGGCGCAGACCTACAAAGCCTAAGGACCCAGGTTCGATTCTCCAGGTCCCATGTAAGCCAGATGCACATGGTGGCGCATGTGTCTGGAGTTTGTTTGCATTGGCTAGAGGCCTTGGCACATCCCATTCTCATTCTCTCTCTCTGTCTCTAATAAATAAAAATAAATCTTTAAAAATTATTTTAAAAAATAAAATAAAGCCAGGCGTGGTGGTGCCCGCCTTTAATCCCAGCACTCAGGAGGTAGAGGTAGGAGGATTGCCATGAGTTCGAGGCCACCCTGAGACTACATAGCTAATTCCAGGTCAGCCTGGACCAGAGTGAGACCCTACCTTGAAAAACCAAAAAATAAAATAAAATAAAACAAAACAAAACAAAATAAATGCCCAATTTTAAAAAGTGGGCAAGGGGCTAGGGGGACTGCTCAGTGGTTAAAGGAACTTGCTTGCAAAGTCTACTCGTCCAGGTTCAATTCCCCAGTACCCACATAAAGCTATATGCACAATGTGGCACTTGTGTCTTGAGGTTCTTTGCAGGGGCAGGAGGCCCTGGTGCACCCATACTCTCTTTCTCTCTCCCTCAAATAAATAAAAATATTTATTTTTATTATGTTTTATTTTATTATTTTTATTATAAAATAATATTATATTATATATTATAAAATGATTATAAATTATTATAAAATAAATATTTTATTTATTTATCTGAGAGTGATTATAAGGGTGCACCAAGGCCTCCTGCCACTGCAAACTCTAGGCACATCTGCCACTTTGTGCATCTGGCTTTATGTGGGTACTGAGGAATCAAACCCAGACAATCAGGTTTTTCCAAGCAAATGCCTTAACCACTTAGCCATCTCTCCAGCCCTAAATTTTTTTTTCCACAAAACAGGGCATTCAAGAACTGGGCATTTGTCCCAGCACCCAGGAGACAGAGGCAGGAGGATTGCTATGAGTTCGAGGCTACCATGAGGCTTCATAGTGAATTCCAAGTCAGCCTGGACTAGAGTGAAACCCTACCTCAAAAAAAAAAAGAAAAGAAAAGAAAGAAAAAAAAAAAGGAAAGAAATATACATGTGCTAGGTGTGGTGGCACACGCCTTTAATCCCACCACTTAGGAGGCAGAGATAGGAAGATTGCTGTGGGTTCGAGGCCACTCTGAGACTACAAAGTGAATTCCAAGTCAGCCTGGATTAGAGTGAAACCCTACCTCAAAAAAAAAAAAAAAAGAAAGAAAGAAATATACAATAACATGGTCTGGAGAGATGGCTTAGCAGTTAAGGCATTTACCTGCAAAGCCTAAGGATCCCAGTTCGACTCTCCAGTACTCATATAAACCAGATGCACATGGTAGAGCATGCGTCTGGAGTTTGTTTGCAGTGGTAGAGGCCTTGGCACGCCCATTCTCTCTCTCTCTCTCTCTCTCAAGAAGAAGAAGAAGAAGAAGAAGAAGAAGAAGAAGAAGAAGAAGAAGAAGAAGAAGAAGAAGAAGGAAGAAGGAAGAAGGAAGGGAGGGAGGGGAAAAAGGAGGGAAGAAAGAATGTGGTGTCAGGCTGGAGATGTAGCTCAGTTGGTGGAGTGCTTATCTAGCACAGACAAAGCCCTGGGTTCCGTTCCCAGCACCACATAAACTAGGTGTTGGAGCACATGCCTGTAATCCCAGCACTTGAGAGGCAGAGACCGAAGGATCAGAAATTCAAAGCAATCCTCAGCTACATAGGCAGTTTGAGGCTAGCCTGTTCTACATGAATAGCCCGTCTCAAAAATACATACATAGGCTGGAGAGATGGCTTAGCAGTTAAGGCACATGACTGCAAAGCCTAAGGACCCCGGTTCAATTCTTCAGGACCCACGTAAGCCAGATGCACATGGTGGCACATGCGCCTGGAGTTCGTTTGCAGTGGCTAGAGGCCCTGGCACACCCATTCTCACTCTTTCTCTCTCTCTCTCTTTCCCTCTCTCTGTCTCTAATAAATAAATATTTTAAAAAGTACATACATACAGCCAGGTGTGGTGGGGCATGCCTTTAATCCTAGCACTCAAGGGGCAGAGGTAGGAGGATCACTGTGAGTTTGAGGCCAGCCTGGAACTACAGAGTGAGTTCGAGGCCAGCCTGGAACTACAGAGTGAGTTCCAGGTAAGCCTGAACTACAGTGAGACCCTGCCTTGGAAAAAAAAAAAAAAAATCGGGCTGGAGAGATGGCTTAGCAGTTAAACGCTTGCCTATGAAGCCTAAGACCCCAGTTCAAGGCTTGATTGCCCAGTACCCATATAAGTCAGATGCACAAGGTGGTGCATGTATCTGGAGTTCATTTGCAGTGGCTGGAGGCCCTGGGGCACCCATTCTCTCTCTCTCTCTGTTGCTCTCAAATAAATAAATAAGCCGGGCGTGGTGGCATACACCTTTAATCCCAGCACTCAGGAGGCAGAGTCAGGAGGATCGCCGTGAGTTCGAGGCCACCCTGAGACTACATAGTTAATTCTAGGTCAGCCTGGACCAGAATGAGACCTTACCTCAAAAAAAAAAAAAAAAAAAAAAAAAAAAAAAGGTTTGTACATATATATAGCTGTGCTAATGATAAACCCAAGATGCCCACCAACAACCAAGATGTATTAGAGATAAATTGTAGTATACATATAATAGAATACACCTAGCAGAAAACCAAAAAAAAACTGATAAACAAGAAAAGTAAAACATTTAAGTATAACGAACGTTTTTTGGCATGTGTATGTGTGTGGCATGCATGCATGGGTATGTACATGTTCGTGTGGGTGTGTATGCACTGTATGCATGTACATGTGGAAGCCAGAAGTCCATGTGGGGGCAAGAACTTTATCCATTAAGAAATCTCTACACACACACACCCCCAAAAAAACTGAAAAATATTTTATTTGGGCTGGAGAGATGGCTTAGTAGTTAAGGCATTTGCCTGCAAAGCCAAAGGATCACAGTTCAACTCTCCAGACCCAAATAAACCAGATACACAAGGGGGCACATGCATCTGGAGTTTGTCTGCACTGGCTGGAGGCCCTGGCATGCCCGTTCTCTCTCTTTCTCTGCCTTTCTCTCTCTCAAATAAATAAATAAAAATATTTTATTTGCTGAGTGTGGTGGCACACACCTTTAATCCCAGCATTCAGGAGGCAGAGGTAGGAGGATTGCCATGAGTTCAAGGCCACCCTAAGACTACATAGTGAATTCCAGGTCAGCCTGAGCTAGAGTGAAACCCTACCTCAGAAAACAAAAAGTGTGTGTGTGTGTGTGTGTGTGTGTGTGTGTGTGTGTGTATTTAAGCAGAGCGTGGTGGCGCATGCCTTCAATCCCAACACTCGGGAGGCAGAGGTAGGAGGATCACAATGAGTTCAAGGTCACTCTGAAACTACATAGTGAATTCCAGGTCAGTCTGGACTAGAGTGAAATCCTACCTCAAAAAAACAAAAACAAAAAAATTATTTACCAGGAGAGAGGACCTCTTGGTACTGCAAACGAACTTCAGGTGCATGCACCACTTTATATATCTGGCTTTATATGGGTACTGGGTTATGGAACCTGGACCATCGGGTTTTAGAAACAAGCACCCTTAACTGCTCTGTACAGTCCAAAGGCTAAAAATTTTTAAGCTTTTTTTTTAATTTTAAAGCTTTTTAACAGAAAAAAATCCTGCCCATCCTTTAAGTTCATTCAAATGCCACTTCCTCCATCAAAATTTGGCCAGCTGGAGCTGGAGAGATGGATTAGCAGTTAAGGTGCATGCCTGTGAAGCCTAAGGACCCCAGTTTGATTCTCCAAGTCCCAAGTAAGCCAGATGCTCATGGTGGTGCATGTATCTGGAGTTCATCTGAAGTGGCTAGAGGCTCTGGCACACCCATTCTCCCTCTCTCTCTCTCCCTCTCTCTGTCTCTAATAAATAAACAAATAAAAATAAAATCTTTTTAAAAATTGGCCAGCTGTTATAAATCTCTCCATCAGTACCTCTGTGGCATTCTACACTTGATCATCGCAGAAAGATCAAGAAGTAATCCTCTGTGGCATCCTGATGTCATTTTTTTAAAAAGTTTGTAGCCAGGCGTGGTGGCGTACACCTTTAATCCCAGCACTCGGGAGGCAGAGGTAGGAGGATCACTGTGAGTTGGAGGCCACCCTGGGACTACATAGTGAATTCTAGATCAGCCTGGGCTGGAGTGAGACCCTACCTCGAAAAAGAAAAGAAAAAAAAAATTGTATTTATTTATTTGCAAGGTAAGAGAGGAAAAGAGATAAAGAATGTCAGGGTCCCTTACCATTGCAAACAAACTTCAGATGCATGTGCCACTTGTGCATCTGGCTTTATGTGGGTCCTGGGGAGTTAAACCCAGACTAGCAAGCTTTGCAAGCAGGCACCTTTATCTCCCCAGCTCCTGATATCATTTTTATGCCATTTATCATACTCTGTCTTGAATCTCCTTATTTATCTTCCAAATGAGAGCGACCATGTCTTTTTCCTAACTCAAAGCCGGACAAATAATAGAAGATGAAAATGTCTGTTGAACTACATGAAAGAAAAAAATGGGCTGGGTGCTCAGATGAGGAAAAAGGGGGGACTGGAACAAAAAAAAAAAAGGAAGATGAGGAAAGGACATGGAAAGTCTCCAAGGAAACCGAGGCTTAGAGCAATTTTACTAAAACCACATTAAAACATCACCTTGAGTGACAAAGAACAAGTCCAAACACCAAGTCCAATGTGACTGAGAATAAATAACATTTTCTCGCTTGCAGGAAATCCACCAAATAAATGCTTACCTATCCTCTGGGTGTTCAAGTCTACTTGGAGAAGCTGTTCATCAAAGAGAGTAACAATCACATTGTCATGCTACTAAAAATATCACCTTTCTAGTATAGTGCAGGTCAACAGACTTAAAGCTGAATTCTAAGTCTGACCCAACTCGCTGTAATCTGTGGCCAGTTTCTGCTTCTCTAGACCTCAATTTCCTCATATTTAAAAACAAAAGGGATTGGATTAGCACATTCTTTGAAGTCCCTTCCTGTACTGACATTGCGTACAAATAGCTCTACCAGTTCAAAGCAACAACACACCCGAAACCCTACAAAACACGCAAAAGGTGTCCCAAACTAGCAAACGACCATAATTTGAGGAAGTCATTTTGTTCTATCTTTCATGGTTTAATCAATGATTTTGTTAGCTGTTTGCAGCCTTACCCTGATTTGCAGGAGACTTCTGAGTTCCATGTAAACAGAAGTTAACTCTCGGTGAGCTGTCATCTTCTTAAGGTGAAAGAGGGTCTATCCGTCAGGTTTCAAGCCTCGAAATTCAGAACCACCCACCTGGGCCGGCCGATTAGGAATTTGCGCACACTGCGCGGCACACTGGAGTCTTAAGTTAGAGAGACGGGGCGCGGAGGATGCTGGGTTTTGTAGTTCCTGGTCTAGCCGAGCCTGCTGCTCCCCAGCGCGCCCTGGAATTCTGGGAAATGTAGTTTCCGCCACTTCACACAGTGCAACCTGCCATCGTCTTAGACCACAATGTGCCCAGAGACGCGAGCGACTCCTTGATCCTCTGAAGATCTCGAGCCGCCTCTCCGTTGGGGCAAACTCTAGGCAACAACACGGAATGAAAATTTTGTCCTATGGGACTTTTCGGGGCGGGCCTTTCCCATTGACGCTCGCCGTCCCTCAGCGAAGCCGCTGAGCGTTGCTATTGGCTGTGCATGATGCCAATCGCGGAAGCTGGCTTTCCATTGGCTTCAGGGCGGAGTGCTCGTGGCTAGAGGGAAGGAGAAGGGATCAGGAGCGGGAGCTGAGGGGAGGGAGAGGCCGGTGGGGGGTCTGGCCGCTGCCGCTGCCGCTGCTCGCCTGAGGTTTCCAGGCCGGGCTGCGGCTCCGTCCTCCTTCCTGGAGCACCATCTGCAAGGCTCCACCGAGCCGGCGTGCGAGAGCCGCAGGCGGCAGCCGCCGCATCATGTCAGCCAAGGACGAGCGGGCCAGGGAGATCCTGAGAGGCTTCAAACTGTATCCGCCCGGGAGCGGGGCGGGGCGGGGCCGGGAGGACTTGGGAGGCGGCCGCTGCCCGGAGGAGCCCGCTGGCCGGGGCTGGGGCTCTTGGGTGGGCACGGGAGAAGAAGGGCAGCGAAAGGGGACAGGGAAGGAACGGCGTCCCGGGCTCCCTGCGGGACCGGGACCGGGACGGACCCGACACTGGAGGCGCCCTGCGGGAGGGAAGGGGACGTTGGCGGAGCCACAGGGGTGGAGGTGGAGGTGGAGGCGGAGCCGCCCCGGGACCTGGCTGCCCGAGGCGTCGGGGTCGAGGTGGCCAGCCGGCTTCCGAGCTCCGGCCAGGGCCACGGCCGGGAGAGGACAGCAAACCCGCGGGCAAGGGCCGAGGGGGCGCGGCAGGCTGGCCTGGAAGCCTGCCTCGAGGGGGGTCTTGGGCGGGAAGCCCACCGGGAGAGCTGGGGAAAGTGACGCGGAGCGAGTGACCTTGTGTGGGAGAAATGCAGATTGCCCCCAGGTACCCCATCCCACGCCACCCCACCCCCAACGTCTTGTTTCCACAACTTCTCTCCCTCACTTGTGGCTTCTCCAAGGACTGGAGTCATTGAGGGGGGAGGTAGGGGAAAGAGAAGTCCTAGATTCACCCCATCTGAACTCCTTCTTGGCCTTTTGGAGCATTGGGTGGCCAGTGCTCCCTCACTTCTCTTTCCAGAATGGTGAGGAACATGAGCGTGTGTTGAGAGATTCCTTCAGGTACTTTGGTTTTGCACAGACTCGTAACAACAACAAAAAAAGCATTGGTGTGGTGAATACCTAGTTGTGGTGGAGCTGTCCAGCAAAAACTCAATAGCATGGGAAGACACCGTAGATACGATAAGATATAGAAATCATTGCCTCTGGAGAATGTCATGTTCCATACCTGTTATCCTAGTACTTGGGAGGAGGAGGCAGGAGGATCAGGAGTTTGAGGTCATCCTGGACTGTATAGTGAGTTGGAAGACAACGTGGGAAAAAAATTATTGCCTAGGGCTTGGGGAGGGGGGCTCCTAAATGTGGTAAGGAAGCTTTGTGTTTTGATGGAGTGCTTGTCTATCATAAGATGCAGATGAAATATTTTGGTCTCGTGTATTGCAGTTTTACATTGTGCTGACCTTAATCTCTGCTTACAAAATCCTTCTCTACAGTATGGAACATCCTTAAGTTCCCCTCTCTGAAATGTTGACATCACTCACAGAGCTTCTCCTCTGGAGGTTTAGTAAAGCACTGTTCTCTGCACAACCTGTTGCATCTTCAAAATGTCCATTTTGCCAGGTGTGGTGGCGCACACCTTTAATCCCAGCACTGGGGAGGCAGAGGTAGGAGGACCACCATGAGGTTGAGGCCACTCTGAGACTACAGAGTAAATTCCAGGTCAGCCTGGATTAGAGTGAGATCCTTCCTTGAAAAACAAAACAAAAATGTCCATTTCACCTCTGCAAATTTTAATTCTGTTTGTCTTCATAGTGAAGCCTATAAGCAGACAAGGATAAATAAAGTGTTAGAAAAACTGTAGCAAAGACTTTATTTTTCCCTTGGATAATTTATACTGTTACTTAACATATATGCTATGGAATAAACCATAGGCTGTGGAGACTTGAGAAATGTCAGGAGCAACACTTTTGTCTGATTGTAATTAGCAGTGCTGAAAACATGTTTGGAACAAATGACTTTTGGATGCAGCTGAAAAGTTTTGACATTACCTTTAGTCTTGTCTCTTGAACTTGTTGAGAAAGAGGCTGAGGGGGAAATACAGCAGAGTAGAAAACAGAGCCAGGGTCAGCCCTCTAGAAGGAGGGTGAATTATCCACTTCAGTAATGATGTTAGTGCATCAGGAAACAGGCTTTCAGGGAAAGCTTGACCTGAGCTGATTAAATTCTGAAGCAAAGGGAGCAGCCACATAATAGTTAGCATGGGAGGAGTGGGATGGCTCTCCCTGTGGGAGATGATATCTGAAGATTAACAAAAAAGGAAAGAAAATAATAATTTTAGGATTTGCTCCTACTTTTATGAAAAAAAACAGATAATTATGTATTAGAAAGAAACTGCCTAATTATTGTCCATCTTTTGGGGGTAAATTTTTTCCTCAAATTTTTCAAAGTATTTGTTTCTATTAAAAAAAAAAAAAAGGGGGGCTAGGCGAGGTGGCACACCCCTTTAATCCCAGCACTCAGGAGGCAGAGGTAGGAGGATCGCCGTGAGTTCGAGGCCACCCTGAGACTACATAGTGAATTCCAGGGCAGCCTGAGCTAGAGTGAGACCCTACCTCAAAAAACCAAAACAAAAAAAATGGGCTGGAGAGATGGCTTAGTGGTTAAGGCATTTGTGTGCAAAGCCAAAAGACCTTAGTTTGTTTCCCTGGGACCCACATAAGCCAGATGCACAAGGGGGCACATGTATCTGTATTTTGTTTGCAGTGGTTGGAGGCCCTGGCGTGCCCATTCTCCCTCCCTCCCTTCCTCCCTCCCTCTCTCTTTCTCTCTCTCTCTCTCTCTCTCTCTCCCCCTTTCTCTCAAATAAATAAATAAAAAGTAAACTATTTTAAAAATGCCGGGCATGGTAGCATACATGCCTTTAATCCCAGCACTCAGGAAGCAGAGGTAGGAGGATCGCCATGAGTTCAAAGGCACCCTGAGAATACAGAGTGAATTCCAGGTCAGCCTGGGCTACAGTGAGACCCTGAAAAAAAAAAAAAAAACCATTAGCTGGGCGTGGTGGTGCATGTCTTTAATCCCAGCACTTGGGAGGCAGAGATAGGAGAATTTCCATGAGTTCAAGGCCACCCTGAGACTACTTAGTGAATTCCAGGTCAGACTGGGCTAAAGCAAAACCCTACTTAGAAAAACCAAAAAGAAAAAAAGAAAGAAACAATGAACTGGAAAGATGGCTTAGCCTTAAGGTGCTTGCCTGTGTAGCCTGAGGACCCAGGTTCAATTCTTCATTAACGACATAAGCCAGATGCACATGGTGATGCATGCATCTAGAGTTCATTTGCCATGGCTAGAGGCCCTACCACACCCATTCTCTCTCTCTACCTCTTTCTTTCTCAAATGAATAAAAATAAAAAATATTTTAAAACATTTCTGTGGCTTATTACTACAGAAAAAAGCATCACGATGGTCTCTTACCAATAATATTTAGACAGTACTCATTTTTTCCACATTGACTTTCTCTTTGTTATTTTTTTATTTATTTATTTATTTATTTATTTATTTATTTATTTTTGGTTTTCAAGGTAGGGTCTTGCCCCATCATGCCTGGCTTGTCTTTGTTATTTTTGCTACTTTGGAAAGCAAATGATAGCATGCTTTAATTTGCATTTTCCTGCATCTCTAGCTCCCAGGAGAAATAATATATCATAGTGGTTAAGAGCTTAACTGGACGAAGGTGCTACACTGCCTGCATTTGAATGCTAGTGCTATGTTCCGAGCAGTTTCTCTAAGCTTCTGCCTCAATGTCCTTAGGTATAAAATGGGACTACTATAATCTTATGGGGCTATTGTGTGTAATGAGTTGATATCTAAAGCCTTTGGAAGAGCTCCTGAATCACAGCAAGCCTTAGATGGAGACAGTTATCATCATTAGTGAAGTTATGCGCTAGGGTGAACTCACCCAGCAACCTGTCCTACTCCAGTCCTCTTCAGGCTCTCTAGTTGATTCTTGCTCTCTGGGACTGTTCACATGCCACAGAGCCACGCCCACTTGGCCCTTCCATGCCTCCTAGGCAACAACCTCATATGTATGGTACGATACAGGTCTAGCCCCTAGCCAGACCTCATTCCAAAAACCATACCAGGCCATCCCCCTCGGGTTTTCTCACCAAGGTGGCAAGTAGCCTGTGACAGGTAAGACTCCATGAGATGGGACAACCTAAGACAGGCACCATCATGTATGATGATCCCTTGGGGCCTGGGTTCAACAATGGCTTGGCAATAAACCATACCTCTCAGGGTTGCCAATAATAAAAACAAAAAGGAGGATATGTATGGCACAATACAGGCCTGGTCCTAGCCAGACCACATGGCAGAAGAAACCAGGAAGTGGCTTCTGTGAAAATGGCATTCTGCGCAGGCTTGGTGTGACAACAGTTACAGTCCCATGCTCGCGAGAAGTCTGCTACGAGATGTCCTGTCCAGAGACAGGCTGTCATTGGTCACCAAAAGGGGACCACCCCATACAAGGATTAGCCAGCCAAGCCCCTCAAAACCCATGTGCACTTCCTGAATAAACGAGTTTGTGGATTCTCACGTCCGCTTTCACCCAACTCCCGGAGTTTGTGTCATGACTCCGCGCTGCTCACCCCAATTCGGTAGAGACCCTATCGTCCCTCCTGAGCTGGCTTTGGGGGGGACCACAACAAAATGATATCATGCTTTAATTTGCATTTTCCTAATCTCTAGCTCCCAGGAGAAATAATATATCATAGTGATTAAGAGCTTAACTGGACGAAGGTGCTACACTGCCTGCATTTGAATGCTAGTGCTGTGTTCTGAGCAGTTTCTCTAAACTTCTGCCTCAATGTCCTTAGGTATAAAATGGGACTACTATAATCTTATGGGGCTATTGTGTGTAATGAGTTGATATCTAAAGCCTTCGGAAGAGCTCCTGAATCACAGCAAGCCTTAGATGGAGACAGTTATCATCATTAGTGAAGTTATAAGCCTCATGTCTGGGCATTTCATTTTAATCTGTGAAAAAAATAGTATTTTTGAGGCAGGGTCTCACTCTAGCCCAGGCTGACCTGGAACTCACTTGGCAGGCACAGGATGTCCTTGAACTCACAGAGATCCTCCTACCTCTGCCTCCCAAGTGCTGAGATTAAAGGTGTGCACCAACACACCTGGCTGTGAATAATTTTTTAATTTTTGCCCATTTTGCTATTTATCTTATTGCTTTGTGGATGTTCTTTTTTATGTTGAAAATATTTTCTAATAGCATTTTGTTTGTGTCCTTTGTTTTTGCAGTAATGAATTTTGAAAGTACTCTTTACATACTAAGCAAGTGCTCTACCATTGACCTAAGTTGCCCAAGCTGGCCTTAAACTTGTGATTCTCCTTCCAAGTCCCTGGATTTTCAGGCCCATGCTGCCATACTAGTTTCTCCTCCTCCTCCTCCTCCTCCTCCTCTTGTTTAATATATATATATATTTGAGAAAGAGGCAAAGAGAGAGAAAGAGAGAGGGAGAGAATGGGCATGCCAGGGCCTCCAGCCAGTGCAAACAAACTCCAGATGCATGTGCCCCCTTGTGCATCTGGCTTACATGGGTCCTGAAGAATCGAACTGGGATCCTTTGGCTTTGCAGGCAAATGCCTTAACTGCTAAGCCATCTCTCCAGCACTATCTTCTTTTTTTAATATTTTTTTATTTATTTATTTATTTATTTATTTATTTATTTATTTATTTATTTATTTTTGAGAGAGAGAGAAAGAAGCAGGTAAAGAGAGAATAGGCACACCAGAGCCTCTAGCCACTGCAAATGAAACCCAGATGCATGTGCCACCTTGTGCATCTGGCTTTATGTACGTATTGAAGAATTGAACCCAAGTCCTTAGGTTTTTGCAGGCAAGTGCCTTGACCACTGATCCAACTCTTCAGCTCTATTGTCTATTTTTTTAAATTTTATTTATTTATTTACTTGAGAAACTGAGAGAGAAAGAGGCAGACAGAGAGAGAAAATGGGTGCACCAGGGCTTCCAGCCACTGCAAAGGAACTCCAGATTCATGCATCTGGCTTACATGGGTCCTGGAGAATCGAACTGGGATCCTTTGGCCTTGTAGGCAAACACCTTAACCACTAAGCCATCTCTCCAGCCGCTCTATTGTCTATTTTCAAAAACTTTATTCATTTGGGAGACACTCATATGGAGAGAAGATGGAGGAAGGGAATGAGAGAAAGAGAAAAAAAGCATATGAGGTGTGCCAGGGCCTGTGGCTACTGCAGATAAACTCCAGATGCATGTGCTACTTTGGGCATGTGGCTTTACATGGGTACTGGGGAATTGAACCCAGGCCAGCAGGCTTTACAAGCAAGTGCCTTAAACTGCTAAACCATCTCCTTATGTCCTTTTAAAAAATATTATTTATTTATTGGCAAGCAGAGAGCGATAGAGAGAATAGAGACAGGCAAATGAGAATGGGTGCACCAGGGCCTCCAGCCACTGCAAACAAACTCCAGATGCATGTCCCGCTTTGTGCATCTGGCTTTATGTGGATACTGGGGAATCAAACTGGGATTGTTAGGCTTTATAGGCAAGCACCTTAATGGCTGAGCCAGATCTCCAGCCCTCTTTTTTTTTTTTTTTTTTTTTTTTTTTGGTAGGGTCTTGCTCTAGCCCAAGCTAACTTGGAATTTACTATGTAGTCTCAGCCTGGCCTTGAACTCATGGCTATCCTTCTACCTCTGCCTCCCAAGTGTTAGGATGAAAGATGTGCACCACTGTGCCTTGCCAGAACTCCTTTTTTGATTGAGTAGATTTTTTTTTTTTTTTTTTTTTTTTTTTTTTGGTTTTTCAAGGTAGGGTCTCTCTCTGGCCCAGGCTGACCTGGAATTAACTATGTAGTCTCAGGGTGGCCTCGAACTCTCGGCGATCCTCCTACCTCTGCCTCCCGAGTGCTGGAATTAAAGGCGTGCGCCACCACGCCTGGCTAGAGTAGAATTTTTAAATTATCATTTTGAATTTATCAATGTTTTGCATTTGACTTCTGTATTTTCTCCTAAGACCTCCTTTACCCCAGTGTTAATTAAAATAGCTTATTTTGGGCTGAAGAGATGACTTAGCCATTAAGGTGCATACCTGAGAAGCCAAAGGACCCAGGCTCGATTCTCCAGACCCCATGTAAGCCAGATGCACATGCACCTGGAGTTCATTTGCAGTGGCTAGAGGCCCTGGTGTGACCATTTTTTCTCTCTTTCTCTGTCTTTCTCTTTCTCTCTCTCTCTAATAAATACATAAAAATAAAATCTTTAAAAAATGAATAGTTTCTTTGGGGCTGGAGAGATAGCTCAGTGGTTAAAGGCAGTTGCTTGCAAAGCCTGAAGGCCCAGGTTTGATTCCCCAGTACCCACATAAAGCCAGATACACAAAGTGGTGCATGCTTTTGGAATTTGTTTGCGGTGTCAGGAGGCCCTGGCGTGTTTATTTTCTCCCTCTCTCTCTCCTTCCCTCTCTCTCTATATATATCAAATAAATAGATATTTTAAAAATAAAGCTTATTTTTTCTTCTCTTCAGTGTTTAGCTCTTTAATTTACCTGAAATGTGTAATATATTTACACATACAATGTGTGATTGAACTGTTTTTTTAATATTTTATTTATTTATTTTAGAGAAGGAGAAAAAGAAGCTGATAGAGAGAATGGGCACACTAGGGCACACTAAGGCCTCTAGGCACTATAGGGATTTTTTTTTTTTTGGTTTTCCTAAGTAGGGTCTAGCTCAGGCTGACCTGGAATTCACTATGTAGTCTCAGGGTAGCCTCAAACTCTTGGTGATCCTCCTACCTCTGCCTCCTGGGATTAAAGGCATGTGCCACCATGCCCAGCTACCTCTAGCCACTGTATACGAACTCCAGATGCATATGCCACCTTGTGCATCTGGCTTACGTGGGTACTGGGGATTCGAACCTGGGTCCTTTGGCTTTACCAGCAAGTGCCTTAAGTGCTAAGCCACTTCTTCAGCCCCTAGAACTATGTTATTTGAACAGCCAGTACTATTTACTAGGTATTTAGTCTATCTTTTCACCATTGTTTTAAAATGGTGTTTTTTTCATATAACAAATTTCTGTAAGGGGCAGGGGTGCTGTTCATTTATCTTTTCTTTTTGAAAAAAATATTTATTTGATGCGTAGGTGTGTTAGCACACACCTTTAATCCCACCACTTGGGAGTCAGAGGTGGGAGGATCACTGTGAGTTCAAGGCCAGCCTAGGACTATTGAGTCAATTCCAGGTCAACCTAGGCTATAGTGAGACCCTACCTCAAAAAAAAAAAAATTTGAAGCCGGGCATGGTGGCACCTTTAATCCCAGCACTTGAGAGGCAGAGGTAGGAGGATTGCCATGAGTTCGAGGCCAGCCTGAGACTACATAGTGAATTCCAGGTCAGCCTGAGCTAGAGCGAGACCCAACCTCAAAAAAATTTTTTTTTGAGAGAGGAGGAAGGACAGAGAGAGAATATGGGCATGCCGAGGTGTCCTATCAACTGCAAATGAACTCCAGATGCACATGTTATTTTGTGAGAATCAAACCTAGGCCATCAGGCTTTGCAAGCAAGCACTTAACCACTGAGCCATCTTCCCAGCCTCTCATTTATTTTTTTCCTAGGCCTGTACATGTTATAATTATAGTTTCATAGTATGATTTAATATAGTTTAGAGTAGAATTGGCATGACATAACGGAGTCAGTAATTAAAGTCATATTATAAGGTCCCTATAAATATTTGTAACCCTATTATTCCCACAGAACCTTGCTGATAAGCCCATACTAGATATCCAATGAGTATAACGTTGCATAAATCAGGTAGTACCAAGAAAATTAAGTACAGACTTTTTATGTGTTACACTACTTCAAAAATAAAGTATTTTTGGGCTGGAGGGATGGCTTAGTGGTTAAGGTGTTTGCCTGCAAAGCCAAAGGACCCAGGTTTGATTCCCCAGGACCCACATTAGCCAGATGCACAAGGGGGCGCACGAGTTCACTTGCAGTGGCTGGAGGCCCTGGTGTGCCCATTCTCTCTCTCTCCCTCTTTCTCTGTCAAATAAATAATTAATTAATTAAAATAAAATAAAGTATTTTTAAATTTTCTTTCTCATAACACTTTCTCCAAACCCACTCTACCCCTTTTCTGCTCATATACATTGTCTTGTGTTTCTTTTTTTTTAATATATTTTTCCCATATCTTTTTTTTTTTTTTTTTTTTTTTTTTTGCAAGCACAGAGAGAGAGAATGAGCACACCAGAGCCTCTAGACACTGCGAACAAACTCTAGATGCATGTGCCCCTTGTGCATCTGGCTTACGTGGGTCCTGAGGAATCGAACCTGGGTCCTTTGGCTTTGTAAACAAACACCTTAATTGCTAAGCCATCTCTACAACCCCCCTTTTTAAAAATTCATTTATTTATTTGGAAGCACAGAGATAAAAGAGAGACAGACAGAGAAAATGGGCTTGCAGGGCCTCTAACAATTGCAGACGAACTCCAGATACATGCACCTCTCTGTGCATCTGGTTTTACTTTACTTGGGCACTGGGGAATCGAACCCAGCAACCTGGGTCATTAGGGTTTACAGGTAAGCACCTTAACCGCTAAGCTCTCTTCTAGCCCGTGTCTTGTGTTTCTATCTTATTTATTAAAAGCATAAATTTCCTATGTAAATGAATGACATATTTCTTGGGGAACAAATGTAATTTCTTGTACAAAGGTTTTGGATTTAGCCAGGCTTGGTGGTACATGCCTTTAATATCAGCACTCAGGAAGCAGAGGTAAGAGGATCACCATGAGTTTGAGGCCACTCTGAGACTCTGTAGTGAATTCCAGGTCAGCCTGGGCTAAAGTAAGACCCTATCTCAAAGAAAGAAAGAAAATGGAAAGGAAAGGAAAGGAAAGGGAAGGGAAGGGAAGGGAAGGGAAAGAGAAAAAGGAAAAGAAAGGTTTTGGATTTGGTCACTTTAAGCAAATGATACAAAGATTGTGAGTCCCATGTTTCCCATTTATGTCACTCAACAAAAGTCTGTTGGGACATATGGCACTCTGCACTTGAAGAATCCAAACATGAATGAGTCACAGCCCCTCCTTTCTCTCTCTCTCTCTCTCTATATATATATATAACTTATTTATTTATTATGAGAGTGAGAGAGAATGGGTGCACTAGGGCCTTCAGTCTCTGCAAATGAACTCCAGATGCATGCACCACCTTGTGCATCTGGCTTACACAGGTCCTGGGGAATCGAACCTAGGTCCTTTGGCTTTGCAGGCAAGCGCCTTAACCACTAAGCCATCTCTGTGGGCCCTCTCCTTTATTTCTGTTTAGAAGGATATCTTCTAAAGCAAGGTATTCTCCAGGCCTGTAACTCCAGCTGCTGCTCAGAGCTAAGGCAAGAGGATTGCCATTTCAAGGCCTGCCTAGAGTATAGAGTAAGCCCCAGGGCCAGCCTCAGAAAGTTGATGAGACCCTGTCTTAAAATAGTAAGTGAAAAATCAAAGCACTGTGGAAATGGCTCAGTAGTAAAGTACTTGCCTAGGTTCAATTTGTAGTTCCCAAAAAACAAAGGTATATTTTTTAAGCATTTAATTTTTCCATCACAAAGTTTAGCCACCTAGATGACACTTATTAGTACTTTAATATGCTTACTAATGTGACTGATGTTTACTGTTAGTTACTTTCATAAAAATGGAATTAGGAGCCGGGCATGGTGGCGCACGCCTTTAATGCCAGCACTTGGGAGGCAGAGGTAGGAGGATCCCCGTGAGTTCAAGGCCACCCTGAGACTAATTCCAGGTCAGCCTGGGCTAGAGTGAGACTCTACCTCAAAAACCAAAAAAAAAAAAAAAAAAAAAAAAGGAATTAGGGGCTGGAAAGATGGCTCAGTGATTAAAGGTGCTTGCTTCCAAAGCTTGCTGGCCCAGGTTCCATTCCCAAGCTGCCCATGTTAGACAGATGTAAAAAGTGGTGCAACGGTCTGGAGTTTGCAGCAGCAAGAGGCCCTAACACCCATACACCCACAAACACACCTGCAAATAAATAAGCCAAGCCTGGTGGCAAATGCCTTTAATCCTAGCACTCTATTGTATGAGGATAGGGCCTCTGTGGAGAGTAGCTCATATCTATCAAAATTTTATATGCAATTGCAGTAGAGCATAGAGTCTGTAAGGATGTAGGTTCAGACTTTCTGCCTCCAGCCTTGTGGTCTTTAGCAGAGCACTCATACTCACTGTGTCCCCGTATCTGTAACTCATATCTTCAGGGGATTGTTATAAGAAGTAGATGAAAGGGCCTGGAGAGATGGCTTAGCAGTTAAGCACTTGCCTGTGAAGCCTAAGGACCCTGGTTCGAGGTTCGATTCCCCAGGACCCACATAAGCCAGATGCATAAGGTAGCGCATGCATCTGGAGTTCATTTACAGTGGTTGGAGGCACTGGCGCGCCCATTCTCTCTCTGCCTCTTTCTCTGTCTGCCTGTCACTCTCAAATAAAATAAATAAATAAAAATAAAATTTTTTAAAAAGTAGATGAAATTAAAATTAGCACAGTACCTGGCACATAGTAATAGATGTTAACTACATTTATTCATTCTCTTAATAATCTTAATAATCATGAATAATTATAATGAGTTGGGGAGGTAGCTCAATTAATAAAGTGTATAGCATGCACAAGGCCCTGGATTGATAATCCATACCAGTGTATGGAGTGGTGGTGCACACCTGTAGTCCCAGCACTTGGGAAGTAGAAGCAAGAGGACCAGAATTTCCAGATATCATTTTAGCAACTTCAAGGCCAGCCTGTGTTACATAAGATCCTGTCTCAATAATAATAGTGTTAATATGACTATAAAGGTACTTATTTCTCTGGAATATAAGTAATCATTTGTGCTATTATTATATTTTCTTCCTGAAATACTATAACAGTTTGGTTTTGCTTCCGAAGGAATAGTTTTGTTTGTTTGTTTGTTTGGTTTGGTTGGTTGGTTGGTTGGTTTTTCAAGGTAGGGCCTCTCTCTAGCCCAGGCTGACCTGGATTTCGTTATGTAGTCTCAGGGTTGCCTCAAACTCACAGTGATCCTCCTCACTCTCCCTCTATCCCCCCTTCTCTCTTGCTCTCTCTCATAAAATTTTTTTTTAATTACAAAAAAAGTATAAAGAGGAAAGATTGGGCTGGAGAGATGGCTTAGCGGTTAAGGCGTATGCCTGCGAAACCTAAAGATCCAGGTTCGATTCTCCAGGTCCCACATAAGCCAGATGCACATGGTGGCGCATGCATCTGGCATTCATTTGCAGTGACATGCCCATTCTCACTCATTCTCTCCCCCCCGTCTCTAATAAATAAATAAATAAATAAAATCTTTTTAAAAATAAAATAAAAAGGGAAGATTAAATTTATAACAGTTTAGTCTGGTTTCTAAGTTACTTGGAAAAAATACATTTTCCTGAAAGTATTTTAAGCAGCAGATGGATGCTTGTCCTAACAGTTTTGCAAGTGGAAATGTTATATGCATCGTTTGTACAGATTAGATGTAGCAGATATCTCCAGAAGGACACTTAAAATCCTTTACTTTTTTTAATTTTATTTTTATTTATTTATGTATTTGAGAAATAGGCAGAGAGAGAGAGACAGAAAATGGGCACTCAAGGGCCTCCAGCCACCGCAAACAAACTCCAGATGTGTGCGCCTCCTGGTGCATCTGGTTTACATGGATCCTGGAGAATTGAACCTGGGTCCTTTTACTTTGTAGGCAAGTGCCTTAACCCCTAATCCATCTCTCCAGCCCTAAAATCCTTTTCTAAAACCATACTTCTTTCATTTAGTGATAGCCTTTCTTTTTTAATTTATTTTTTATTGACAACTTCCATAATTGTGGACAATAACCCATGGTAATTCCCTCCCTCCCACTCCACTCTCCATCATACCCCCTCCCCTTCTCAATCAGTCTCTTTTATTTTGATGTCATCATCTTTTCCTCCTATTACGATGGTCTTGTGTAGGTGGTAGTGATAGCTTTTCTTAGTTCACAAGAGCTCTTGCCAGCAAGTACTTCTTTATGTTTTATTTGTTTGTGACAGGATCCCATGTAACTCAGGCTGGCCTTTATACTCTTGATCATCTGCCTTCACCTTCCAGATGCTGGGAATATAGACCTGTGCCACCAGTCCTTGCTTAATTTTTTTAAGTTTGCATATAAAGTAGTGGATTTCACTATGAAATTTTCATACTTACATGTCATTTTACTTTGTTCTTATTTGTCCCCTCCACCCCCACACTGCCTTCTTCTGTCTCCCTGCCCCCACTCTTGCTGGTTCGCTTCCTCTCCACAAGTAATAAATAATAAATAGTGCCCCTCTGCTTTCATGTCACATGGATTCCATTACCAACTCCCTCCATTTTTTGTAGTGGGGGGCTCGAGGTAGGTTCTCTCTCTAGCCGGGGCTGATCTGGCACTCACTCTGTAGTCCCCACCTGGCCTTGAACTCAAAACAATCTGCCCACCTCTGCCTTCTGAGTGCTGGGATTTAAGGTGTGAGCCACCATGCCCAGCTCTTTTCTTTTCTTTTCTTAATCTATTTTTTTATTTATTTGAGAGAGAGAAAGAAAGAAAGAGGCAGGTAGAGAGAGAGAGAGAAAGGGGATTCCAGGGCCTCCAGCCACTGTAAACAAACTCCAGATGCTTACACCCCCTTGTGCATCTGGTTTATGTGGGTTCTGGGGAATCAAACCTGGATCCTTTGGCTTTGCAGGCAAGTGCCTTAACCACTAAGCTATCTCTCCAGCCCCCCCCCTTTTTTTGAAACAAGGTCTAATGTAGCCCAGGCTGGCCTTGAACCCCTGACCCTCCTGTCTACTTCTCAAGTGCTGGAATTACAATCAAGTAGGTGCCTTTAACCTCATGATACGTGTAAGATTACAGATGTAATGCCCCAAACCCAGTGCCTTTTGCATGCTAGGCAAAAGCTGTACCAATGAACTATGTTCCTATTTGCTCTCTTCCTTAAAATTAAAATCTCCTCCTCTCCTCTCATGGTTCCTTTTTTTTTTTCTTCAATTTTCAAGGTAAGGTTTCGTTCTATCGCAGGCTGACCTGGAATTCACTATGTAGTCCTCTCAGGCTGACCTCAAACTCTTAGCGATCCTCCTACCTCTACATACTGAGTGCTGGGATTAAAGGCGTATGCCATCACACCTGGCCCCTTTCTTCTTTCATCACACACACACACTTAAATTTATGTTTAGATTTCACATATAAAACATGCAGTGCACTCGGGAGGCAGAGGTAGGAGGATCACCACCCTGAGACTACATAGTGAATTCCAGGTCAGCCTGGGCCAGAGTGAGACCCTACCTCGAAAAACCCCCCAAAAAAAGAAAGCAAGCTGGGCGTGGTGGCGCATGCCTTTAATCCCAGCACTGGGGAGGCAGAGGTAGGAGGATCGCCATGAGTTCAAGGCCACCCTGAGACTACATAGTTAATTCCAGGTCAGCCTGGGCCAGAGTGAGACCCTACCTCAAAAAAAAAAAAAAAAAAAAAAAAAAAAGCAGTAATTTTCTCTCCATCTGGCTTATTTCACTTAACATAATGATCTCCAGTTTTATCCATTTTCCTGCAAATGTCATTTCTTTTTTCTTTACAGCTGAATCAAATTCTATTCTGGCCAGGTGTGGAGGCACATGCCTTTAATCCCAGCACTTGGGAGGCCAAGGCAGGAGGATCACTGAGTTCAAGGCCAGCCTGAGACCACATAGTGAATTCCAGGTCAGCCTGGGCTAGACTAAGACTCTAAAATGCAGGGCTGGAGAGACTTTAAAAAGTAAAATTCAGCATCGGCATGGTGGTGCACCCATTCTCTCTCGCCCCTCTCTCTCTCTCTCTTTAATCCCAGCAATTCAGCCGGCATGGTGGTGCACGCCTTTAATCCCAGCACTCGGGAGGCAGAGGTAGGAGGATCGCCATAAGTTCAAGGCCACCCTGAGACTACATAGTGAATTCCAGGTTAGCCTGGGCTAGAGTGAGACCCTACCTCAAAAAAACAAAAAAAAATTCTCTTCTATTGTGTTTATATGTACCACATTTTCTTTTATCTATCCATCTGTTGATCGATATCTTGGACCAGTGAATATTGAAGCAGTATTGAAGCATGGCTGTGCAAGTGTCTCTGTGATATGTTGACTTAGGCCTTTGGATAAATATATTCAAGAGCAGTATATCTGGTTCATATGGTGGGTCAATACTTAGTTTTTTGAGAAATTTCTGTACTGATTTCTGTAGTGGCTACACCAGTTTACATTCTCCAACAATTTTTTTTCTGTGTGTGGTATATATGTGTAGTGTATGCACGTATGTGTGCAGATGCATGCACCCCATGTGCACACATGAGGAAGTCAGAGGAAGATACTTCCTCTATTGCTTTTCCACCTTATTTCCTTAAGACAAGGTCTCTCACTAAACCTGGAGCTCCTCATTTTTTGGTTAGACTGGATGACCAGTGAGTCCCAGTGATCCCCTCTCCACTTCGCTCAGTGCTGGCATTACAGGTGTGTGTGGCCCCACCTGACTTTTTATATATTATATATATAATATTTTATATATCATATATATAATATATATTATTATATATAGATAATATATATTTATTTATGTATTTATTTGCAAGGAGAGAGAGAGATTGGGCACACCAGGGTCTCTTGAAGCTGCAAATAAACTTCATGCACCACTTTGTGCATCTGTCTTCACATGCATGCCAGGAAATCGAACCCAGGCCATCAAGCTTTGCAGGCAAGTGTCTTAACGACTGAGCCATCTCTCTAGCCCTTTACCTGACCTTTTTTTGTTTTGTTTTGTTTTGTTTTTGTTTTTGTTTTCATTTTTGTTTTTCAAAGTAAAGTTTCACTCTAGCCCAGGCTGACCTGGAATTCACTATGTAGTCTCAGGCTGGCCTTGAACTCATGGTGATCCTCCTATCTTTACCTCTCGAGTGCTGAGATTAAAGGCGTGTGCCACCACACCCAGCTTCACCTGACTTTTTACATGGGTGCTGGGCATTAAATTCAGGTCTTTGCAAGCACTTTTATCTGTTGAGCCATCTTCCAACTGCCTTTAGCAAATATTTCTATTAAAGTCGTTTGTTTGTTTGTTTGTTTGTTTGTTTGTTTGTTTGTTTGTTTGTTTGTTTGTTTGTTTTTAAAAATATTTGGGGGGCTGGAGAGATGGCTTAGCAATTAAGTGCTTGCCTGTGAAGCCTAAGGGCCCCGGTCCAAGGCTTGATTCCCCAGTATCCACATAAGCCAGATGCACAAGGTGGCACATGTGTCTGGAGTTCATTTGCAGTGGTTGGAGGCCCTGGCACACCCATTCTCTCTGTCTGCCTCTCTCTCTGCCTCTTTCTTTATCTCTGTCTGTTGCTAATAAATTAAAATAAACAAAAAAATTAAAATACGTTTATTTGAGGGAGAAAGAGAGAAAGAAGCAGATAGTGAGAGAGAATGAGCACACCAGGAACTCCAGCTACTGAAAACAAACTCCAGATGCATGTACCACCTTGTCCTTTGGCTTTGCAGGCAGCACATTAACAGCTAAGTCACCTCTCCAGCCCTGTTTGTTTGTTTTGAGGTAGGGTCTCACTCTAGCCCAGGCTGACCTGGAATTCACTCTGTAGTCCCAGGCTGGCCTCATACAGCAGTTCTACCTCTGCCTCCTGAGTATCACACACAGCCTCAAATCTTTTTCTTTTCTATTCTTTTGGGTTTGTTTTTGAGACAAGGTCTCACTTGTAGTGCTGGCTGGCTAAAACCCATGTAGATCAGGCCAGTCTTGTACTTGGGGCCATCCTCCTGTCTCTAGCTCCTGAGTGCTGGAATTATAGATGTATTCACCATGCTTGACTAGTGTAAGTTTTGTGTATGTATGTGTTTGATAATGTGTATGGATGAGTGCATGCATACCACAGCACACATGTGTG
This sequence comes from Orientallactaga sibirica, assembly GCA_036365145.1. Taxonomy (NCBI): domain Eukaryota; kingdom Metazoa; phylum Chordata; class Mammalia; order Rodentia; family Dipodidae; genus Orientallactaga; species Orientallactaga sibirica. The sequence goes on from JAEOAD010000044.1 coordinate 12,639,733, forward strand.
GGTCAGGAGACAACTTTGGCGTGTTGGTCCTCTCCTTTCATCTTGTTTTGAGACAGAGTCTCTCTTGCTGTTTTTGCCACTAGGAAGTCTAGACCAGTTGGCCTATAAACATTGAGATTACAGATGTGTGTACCACTTTGTATCCAGCTGTTTAAAAAATTTTTTTTGTGTTTTCAAGGTAAAGTTTCGCTCTAGCTCAGGCTGATCTGGAATTCAGGTCAGATTCAGAGTGGCCTCAAACTCATGGTATTCCTCCTACCTCTGCCTCCTGAGTGCTGGGATTAAAGGCATGAGCCACCACACCCAGCCAAAAATATTTATTCATTTATTTACAAGCATAGAGAATGAATATGGGTGGGCCAGGGCCTCTAACCGCTGCAAATGAACTCCAGATACATGTGCCACCATGTGCATCGGGCTTTATGTGGGTAGTGGGAATCCAAACTCCAGTCATCAGGCTTGCAGGGCAAGTATCTTTGACCTCTGAGCCATCTCTCCAGGTCCCTGACTGAAATATTTTCTCTACCTAAAATAAGCAAAAGGCTTTTTATGATGTTATATAATTAAAGAATATAATATGGTTTCCTTTGTCCTTTTTAGATACTTTTTTTTTTTTTTTTTGGAGAGAGACAGAGAGAGAGGGAGAGGAAGACAGAGATGGGAGTGCCAGCAGCTTCTCAGCTGCTGTGAATGAAATCCATATGTGTGCGCCCCCTTGTGGTCAAGTGTGGCATTGCACCCTTGTGTCACTGCATCTGGCTAAACCAGGGACCTGGAGATTGGAACCTGTGTTCTTAGGCTTAGGAGGCAGGCACCTTAACCACTAAGCCCACTTTTTTAATTTATTGTTTTTTTCAAGGTAGGGGTACACTCTAGCCCATGCTGACCTGGAATTCACTATGTAGTCTCAGGCTGGCCTCAAACTCACAACAATCCTCCTACTTCTGCCTCCCAAATGCTGAGATTAAAGGCGTGTGCCACCATGCCTGGCTTAGATACTTTTTTTTTTTTTTTTTTTGGTTTTTTGCAAGGTAGGGTCTCACTCTGGTCCAGGCTGACCTGGAATTCACTATGTAGTCTCAGGGTGGCCTCGAACTCTCGGCAATCCTCCTACCTCTGCCTCCCGAGTGCTGGGATTAAAGGCGTGCGCCACCATGCCCGGCAAGATACTTTTTATTTTATTTTATTTTTGGTTTTTCAAGGTAGGGTCTCACTCTAGCCCAGGCTGACCTGGAATTCACTATGTTCTCTCAGGGTGGCCTCGAACTCATGGCCATCCTCCTACCTCTGCCTCCCAAGTGCTGGATTAAAGGTGTACGCCACCACGGCCGGCTCAAAATTATTTTTTAATTTATTTTCAAGCAGAGAGAGAGTGGATGCACCTAGGCCCCCAACTGCTGCAAACTGCAGACACATGTGCCACTTTATGCATCTGATTTTACATGGGTACTAGGGACTTAAAGTCGGGTCATTAGGCTTTGCAGGTAAATGCTTTAACCACTGAACCATCTCTCCAGCCCCTGTATGCAGTTTTTTTTGTGTGTGTATATGTGTGTGTGTGTGTGTGTGTGTGTGTGTGTGTGTACATGCCAGAGTCTCTTGTCCCTGCAAAAAAAAAAAAACCAGACACTTACGTCACCGTTTTTAATCTGGCTTCATGTGAGTGCTTGGGAATTGAACCAAGACAAGTAGGATTTGCAAGCAAGTGTCTTTTAACCACTGAGCCATCTCCTTAGCCCCAATTTCCTTTTTTCTTCAAAAGCCTCTTCTTATAATACCAGCACTCGGGAGGCAGAGGTAGGAGGATCGCCATGAGTTCAAGTGAGAGTGAAACCCTACCTCAAACAAAACAAAACAAAACAAGAACTCTTCTTAGACACTTAGTATTGATGAAGTGCCTTGTTTAATGCATTGTGGACACGCTAATCCAGAGTCAAGGAGACCAATTATTGCCTCTAAATTTAGAAGTCTAGAGAACTAAACAGAAGTAGTTCTAATGTAAATGATGATATATGTAGCCTAAAGAGAATGGGGGAGCCTGGCATGGTAGTGCACGCCTTTAATTCCAGCACTTAGGAGGCAGAGAGAGGAGGATAGCTGTGAGTTCAAGGCCAGCCTTGGACTATAGAGTGAGTGCCAGGTCACTTTATAAGCATAGAGAATGAATATGGGTGTTTAAACTATAGTCAGATTATTTTGTTTGTTTGCTCGTTTTTTTTTCTTTTTTTTTTTTTTTTATGCATACGCCACTTTGTGCATCTGGCTTACACGGGTACTGAAGAATTGAGCCTCGAACCGGGGTCCTTAGGCTTCTGGAGAATTGAGCCTTGAACTGGGGTTCTTAGGCTTCTCAGGTAAGCGCTTAACCACTAAGCCATCTCTCCAGCCCCTGTTTGCTTGTTTTTTCAAGATAGGGTCTCACTCTTGTCCAGGCTGACCTGGAACTTACTATGTAGTCTCAGGGTAGCCTCAAACTCACAGCAATCTTCCTACTTCTGCTTCCCTAGTGCTGATATTAAAGGCATGCGCCACCACACCCACCCAGATTAATTTTTCACTTGAAAATTATTCTTTACTATTGTTACATCCCTTTATTCTTTTTTTTTTTTTTTTTTTAGTGGAAACACCATTTGCGATATTTGTGTGTATATGTGTGTGTGTGTTTGGGTGCACCAGGATCTCAGGGTCCCTGGCCTCTACAATTGAATGCCTGTATGTTGGTGGGTGGGGAATTGAACCTGGGCCAGCAGGCTTTGCAAGCAAGCCTTTAACCCCTGTCTTTATTCTTTTTAGCTTTTCCTCAGTTCTCAGATACATGAGGCAGAGTTCATCTTGGAATAAGAAAGAAATTTTTTTGGTTTTTCTGAGGTAGCTTGCTCTAGCCCAGGCTGACCTGAAATTCACTGTAGTCTCAGGATGGCCTCTAACTCACAGCCATCCTCCTACCTCAGCACCCTGAGTACTAGGATTAAAGGCGTGCACCACCCACACCAGGCAAGAAATAATTTATTTTATTTTTGTTTATTTTAATTTATTTATTTGAGAGTGACAGAGAGAGAAAGAGGCAGAGAGAAAGGGAGAGAATGGGTGTGCCAGGGCCTCCAGCCACTGCAAACTCCAGATGCATGCGCCACCTTGTGCATCTGGCTTATGTGGGTCCTGGGGAATTGAGCCTCAGACTGAGGTCCTTAGGCTTCACAGGCAAGTGCTTAACCGCTAAGCCATCTCTCCAGCCCCATTTTTTTTTTAATTTTTATTTATGGGGCTGGAGAGATGGCTTAGCGGTTAAGGCACTTGCCTGAAAAGCCTAAAGACCCAGGTCTGATTTCCTAGGATCTGCCTAAGCCAGATGCACAAGGTGACACATGCATCTGGAGTTTGTTTGCCATAGCTGGAGGCCCTGGCACACCCATTCATTCTCTCTCAAATAAACAAAATATTTAAAATGTTTTTATTTATTTGCTTGCAAGCAGAGAAAGACAGAGAGACTGGGCATGTTAGGGCCTCTAGCCACTGCAAACAACTTCCAGATGAATGTACCACTTTGTACATCTGACTTTACCTGGGTACTGTGGAACTGAACCTACAGGCAAGTACCCTAACTGCTGAGCCATCTCTCCAGCACAGTAAAGAATTTTTTAACATTTACCTGAAAAAAGAAACACAATCCAGAAAGTATTTTTTTATTTTTTTTACTGACAACTTTCATAATTATAGACAATAAACCATGGTAATTCCCTTCTTCCCCCCCATTTTTCCCTTTGCAACTCCACTCTCCATCATACCCCTTCCCCCTCTCAATCAGTCTCTCTTTTATTTTGATGTCATCATCTTTTCCTCCTATTATGATGGTCTTGTGTGGATAGTGTCAGGCACTGTGAGGTCATGAATATCCAGGCCATTTTGATTCTGGATGAGCACATTGTAAGGAGTCCTACTCTTCCTTTGGCTCTTACATTCTTTCCGCCACCTCTTCCACAATGGTCCCTGAGCCTTGGAAGGTGTGATAGAGATGTTTCAGTGTGAGCACTCCTCTGTCCCTTCTTCTCAGCACCATGGTGCAGAAAGTATTTAAATAGCAGATAGATATAGTCTTGCTTTCATCTTCTTTTTCCATCTTAAACACAGCCCTCTGTAATCAAGAGACAGCCGCTCAGACTATGATTAGCATCTTCAATCAAGATCAGATGTGGGAGGTTGTTACTTGAGGAAGTCTAGTAAACAGGGTATTATGGGTCATTTGATTTTGTCCCATAAGGTTACTCACAACATTTATCCCACAAAGAAGTGGTCTTCAGGCCAGGCATGGTGGCACACACCTTTTATCCCAGCACTAGGGAGACTGAGGTATGAGGATCCCTGTGAGTTTGAGGCCAGTCTGAGACTGCATAGTGAATTACAGGTCAGCCAGGGCTAGAGCAAGACCCTTCCACAAAATAACTAACTAAATAAACAAACAGAATGAGTCTTCAGATAAGCAATTCAGATCATCTCATTAATACAAAAAGGAGAAAAATATGCTTCACGTGGTCCCTTTGGACTTTATCATATACAAATAAGCATTTTGAGGTGTTGTTCAGAAGGCTGCCTTATGAACATCTTTGGTCATTTCACCTTCATTCTGGAATCTTTTCTTTGAAAGTCTATGAAAAATATCAAGTGAAAGTATATTGTGGGTAAGTTTTGGAACCAACTGCAAAGTTTCTGTTTCAAAGTGTTTAGATTTAGGGTTAGTTTTTGTTTGGTTTGGTTTGTTTTGTTTTGTTTTGTTTTGTTTTGTTTTGTTTTGTTTTTCAAGGTAGGGTCTCACTCTAGCTCAGGCTGACCTGGAATTCACTGTGTAGTCTCAGGGTGGCCTCGAACTCTCGGCGATCCTCCAACCTCTGCCTCCCGAGTGCTGGGATTAAAGGCGTGCGCCACCATGCCCAGCTGTTTTGTTTTGTTTTGTTTTGTTTTGTTTTGTTTTGTTTTGTTGTTTTCCGAGGTAGGATCTCATTCTAGCTCAGACTGACCTGGAATTCACTATGTAGTCTCAGGGTGGCCTTGAACTCATGGCAATCCTCCTACCTCTGCCTCACAAGTGCTCGGATTAAAGGCGTGCACCACCGTGCCCAGCAAGGTTCCTTTTTGGATGGATTGAGAGAATAACAGATCATAACCTTTTGTGTAATTTTCTGATTTATAAAAAAATGTGAGTGGGTAAATTGTAGACTAGCCATAGGTCCATATTTGACACTGCTATTTGGGTGACAATTCTGTGTGGAAAATAATGTTTTGGGCAGGTCACTGCCAAGTTAAAGATCAAGGAAAAGGAACTGAATCTGAGCCTGTGGGGAACTAGACATGAGAAGTGAGAAAGTTTTACTTGCTTTTGAGCCATCTTCTACTCAGCAAGCAGATGGAAAGGTCCTGAGCAGCTGCGCTCTGGTCCTCGTGCTGCCACTTGCTGGCTACATACTCATTTGTGACAGCATCTTAGACCATCTGCTAACCCTAAGAAATATAAAAATCGGGCTGGAGAGATGGCTTAGTGGTTAAGGCATTTGCCTGCAAAGCCAAAGGATACCAGTTCGATTCTCCAGGACCCACATAAGCCAAATGCACAAGGGGGCACATGCATCTGGAGTTCGTTTGCAGTGGCTGGCTAGAGGCCCTGGTGCGCCCATTCTCTCTGTCTGCCTATCTCTTTCTCTCTCAAATAAATAAATAAAATATATTTTAAAAAATAAAAAATTATAAACTAGTTTTGATGTCCAAAGATTTCTTAGCCAGATGTGTGGTACATGCATGTAATGCAGCATTTGTGAAGCAGAGCACCACATACTGAGGTCATCGTGTTCTACACAGAAATGCTAGGGCCATTCAATGAGACCCTGTCCCAAAACACCAACACTTCCCCCTCAGAATTCTCATATAAAGAGACAGAGAGAATAACAATTAGAATGTAGTGATAAGTGCATGGCATTATTCAGTGCACTAGAAACTCAAGAAGAATGATTACTTCTGGGGGCGGTGGAAGACTTCAGAATTGTCATTTGAATAGAATCTTGAAAGATGAGTAGGTGTTGAGGAGTTTAATCTTCTAGATACTGGGGTGTAGCAGAAGAAAGTGATGACATGAAAAATAAAGGAGGAGAGTGTTTAGGAGTGAGTTAGAGTCAATAGAGGAAGATTGGGGAACAAAAATAAGTCCTTGGGATGCTGGAAACTTCATTCAATGAATATTTTAGATTATACTGAGAAACTTATGATATCTATAAGTCATTAGTGGTCTTTTTAAGAATAATAGATATTTAAGGTTTTAGAAGATGGATAATAAGTGAGGAAATAGGCTGAGCGTGGTGGCGCACACCTTTAATCCCAGCACTTGGGAGGCAGAGGTAGGAGGATCACCATGAGTTTGAGGCCACCCTAAGACTACATAGTTAATTCCAGGTCAGCCTAAGCTAGACCGAGACCCTGCCTAGAAAATTTTTTTTTAAATTAAAAATTTTAAAAAGTGAGGAAATAAAAATCAGCAGAAATAGATTATTCAAGAAATCTGATGATCTAAAGAGCAAAATTTAGGGGAATCACTTGAATGGATGAAAAGATTTTATTAGGACTGGAGGGTGTAGCTTGGTAATATACCACTGTCCTAACTTGCACACAGCCTAGAATTCCATTCCTGGTACTGAAGAAGAAAACAAATTCAGTTAAATAATGGAAGTCACTTTCTGAGTTGTTGGATTTTGTACAGGTCACTTATCTGGAAAACAAAGGTTATTCTTGCTCTGTCTGTTGTAGATGTTATCAAATTTGAGCAAAATAATATATGCCAACGCACTTTAAAAACCATAGCTCCTCAAATGCATTATGCTTAGTGTTATGTTATTATAGTCATTTATTTATCTTTGCTTTAAAGTTCAGAATTGTTTTTGCAAATTTATAGGATTAATATATCAGGATGCCAGAAACTTGATTTCTTTTTGCTCCGTCTTCAATCCCTGAAAGCCTTTATTCACAATTCTTGGAAATAGCTGGCTATTGGGGTAAGAGCAGTACCTCCCTAAATGACATTTAGGTCCAGTTGGAAAGACAAAATCTTCTTTTACTTTCCTTTCATTTATTTTAATTTTTAGTTATTTTATTTTTTAATTATTTATTTATTTGTTTGTTTATTTTGGTTTTTCAAGATAGGGTCTCACTCTAGCTCAGGCTGACCTGGAATTCATTATGTAGTCTCAGGGTGGCATCAAACTTATGGCGATCCTCTCCTACCTCTGCCTCCCAAGTGCTGGGACTAAAGGCATGTGCGACCATGCCCAGCTCCTTTCCTTTATTTTTTTTACCTTTTTGAAAATTATGGATTTGAAAGAGAGAAATAAAGAGGTAGATAGAGAGAAAGACTTGCATGCCAAGGCCTCTAGCCACTGTGGACAAACTCCAGATACATGTGCCACTTTGTACATCTGGAATTACTTGAGTCCTGGGGACTAGAACTCAAATCCTTAGGCTTTGTAGGCAAGCACCTTAACCGCTAGACCATCTCTCTGGCCCCTATTTTTTTACTTTTTAAGTTTTGGATTTTTGAGACAGGATCTCACCAGGTAGCCCAGGCTGGTCTTAACCTCACGGCAAGAGTCATGAGCCACCCTACCTGGCTCTCCTTTTATTTTATTTTTATTTTTTTTATTATTTATTTATTTATTTGAGAGCAACAGACAAAGAGAGAAAGAGGCAAATAGAGAGAGAATGGGCATGCCAGGGCCTCCAGCCACTGCAAACGAACTCCAGATGCGTGCACTACCTTGTATATCTGGCTTACATGGGTCCTGGGGAATCGAGCCTCAAACCAGGATCCTTAGGCTTCACCGGCAAGCACTTAACCACTAAGCCATCTCTCCAGGCCCTTCCTTTTATTTTTTTTTTAAAGGGTTATAATTTGAGGATGTTGATTTCCCTCTCAACACTGTAGTTTGTTTTTTTTTTAATTAGGTGAAGTCCAGGAGTCTTAGAATATAGATTTTGGTGGGATTCAAAGAAATAGCCCTGAATCTCCAAATAACATGGAAAAATAGTAACCTTTTGGAAAACCTGCCCCTGAGAAAGGACATTATGTTGTTAAATAAAAAGGCAAAGAGAGTTTCTAAGAACCCCTTTGGATGTGTTTCTTCTAGCTTGTCTCAGGCCACTTTCAGGAGCATAACTTCAGTGTCAAGAGAATAATGCACCAAGTAGAAAAAGAAAGGTTTGTTTCATTGCTTGACTTTGCTAGTGAAAAGACAGTGTCATGTTTCAAACAGTGATCTCTTTCTCATTTCTAAATGGCTTGTCTCTGCTATTTCCCGGGCCAGTTTGGATTCTGATTGTCCCTTTCCAAGCACAGTACCTTGCCAGGACCAGAGTATTATTCACAGTGATATCACCACTGATTACAGTGCCGCAGATAAAGTTTCAAGAATAGTGAAGCCTGGGTTCTCAGGGATCCATTTATATTTTCTCAGCAGTTCTTTTTGGGGGGGAAGGGAGAGGGTTGAGATAGGGTCTCACTCTAGCCCAGGCTGACCTGGAATTCACTATGTAGTCTCAGGATGGCTTCAAACTCATAGCAGTCCTCCCACCTCTGCCTTCTGAATGCTGGGATTAAAGGCGTGCACCACCACGCCCAGCTTTCATTTATATTTTCTCATTTTGTCTCCCATAAATGAGAACATCACTGAGAAATTATTGAGCAGAGAAATAGGTTTAAATGTGGATTAGAATAGATTTTCAAAAATGCATTGAAAGATCTGCTCTGTGCAGCCAGCACCAATGTAGAAGCAGTACAGCGAAGGGCTTTGACAGTGGTGTTTAAGAATCAATGAAGGTGGGGGCTGGAGAGATGGCTTAGCAGTTAAGGCTTTTGCCTGCAGGATCCCAGTCCGACTCTCCAGGACTCACGCAAGCCAGATGTACAAGGGGGCACATGCATCTGGAGTTTGTTTGCAGTGGCTGGAGGCCCTGATGTGCCCATTCTCTCTCTCTCTCTCTCTCTCTCTCTCTCTCTCTCTCTCTCTCTCTCCCCCTCTCTCCTTTCTCTCTCTCTCAAATAAATAAATTAAAATATATTTTAAAAAAGAATTAATGAAGGTGGAAGAGAGAGGGAAATGAGCTCAGAAAGTGAACAGGGCCGGGGAGGGCTGGAGAGATAGCTTAGCAATTAAGGCAGTTGCCTACAAAGCCAAAGGACCCAAGTTCATTTTCCCAGGACCTACAAAAGCCAGATGCACAATGTGGTGCATGGGTCTCAAGTTCATTTACAGTAGCTAGAGGCCCTGGCATGCCCATGTTCCCTCTCTCCCTCTCTCTCCCTCTCTCTCTCCTTCCCTCCCTCTCTCTCTGTCTCTTTCTCTCAAATAAGTAAATATATTAAAAAGAAAGTGAACAGGGGAGGGAGAATTTGAGAGGAGCAAGATCATCAAAGTAGAGAGGAAAAAAAGAAAAAGTCATAACCAGAAAGTAGGAAAATAGTAATTCCTGAGATGAAGATGCTCAGGCACCTTAGATAGAGGCTTTCTTTGTTCACTGCTAAACATTGCAGCTGCTTCCGCCCCAGAGGCATATGAGAGCAGACAGGCTTTATGTATGCCTGCATCCTTGGCATTGAAGCTTTGCTCATATTGCTTTAGTCTGCTATGGAAGACATTAGTGTATATAAGTATATGCTTAGTCAGCCATTTTGTCTAAAAAAATGTACTTACCTGGAAATTACTCAGAACCACATGCCCATATATAATTTATAAGTGCTCTGCTAAGTCATGAATTCAAACTGAATGCAGAAATGGCTTTTAAAGTTTATTTATTTATTTGAGAGAGACTGGGGGGGATGGGAATGGATACAGCTGGCCTTTAGACACTGCATACGAACTCCAGATGCATGTGCCACCATGTGCATATGGCTTACATGGGTTCTGAGGAGTTGAACCTGGGTCCTTAGGCTCTGCAGGCAAGAACCTTAATGGTTAAGCCAGTCCCAGAAAAGGCTTTTAAATTTTTAAATTTTATTTTTAATGTATTTTATTTATTTATGTATTTATTTATTTATTTATTTAAGAGAGAGAGGGAGAGAGAGAGAATGGGCACGCCAGGGCCTCTAGCCACTGCAAATGAACTCCAAATGCATGCACCACCTTGTGCATCTGGCTTTCATGGGGCCTGGAGAGTTGAACTGGGTTAAAGGCATGTGCCACCACGCTCCTAATTTTTTTTAACCTACAATTCTGCTGACTGACTTAACTGTTCTCCTTAGGGAGAGTGGGGAGCTTTGATTTGTTAGTTGAGGTGTTTTGTTTTGTTTTGGCCAAATACCAGCTCTAAGTTTCCCCTTCTACACAGCAGCCTGCTAATCCTTGAATGAACAGCGTTTCTAGTCTTCTTCCTAGACATTCTTCAATAAGCCCTGCTTTCTGGTTGCCTAGCCTCAAGGAGAGTCTAATTAACCTTCCAACTTGCTCTCAGTGTGGTTCAACACCTATTTGAATACGTTCATGTTTTGAGCACTGAGAAATGAAAGATGAATAAAATAGCCTGAGTGGAATTTGACTTGCAAACTTAGCTATAGACAGTATGCTGATAAATTCTACAGTGCCGGGCGTGGTGGCGCACGCCTTTAATCCCAGCACTTGGGAGGCAGAGGTAGGAGGATCGCCGAGAGTTCGAGGCCACCCTGAGACTACATAGTGAATTCCAGGTCAGCCTGGACCAGAGTGAGACCCTACCTCGCAAAACCAAAAAATAATAATAATAATAATAATTGGTCAGAGAGAAAGGAGACCTGGAACAGACAGCACTCTGGAAAATGCACTCTGGATGGCAAAGCCTGGCCTCTTTATCTTTCTTTCTCTTCCCAGTAAACCTTCACTCACCAGCTTACTTGTACTTTACTCCAGGCTTACATATAGCAGCATGTTAACCTGCTGACTTCCCATTTGCGTGTGCTTTTCTGTTCCTTACAAAACTACCAAATGGTCCTTTTGTCTTGTCTTGTCTTTTCTTTTCTTTTCTTTTCTTTTCTTTTCTTTTTTTTCTTTTCTTTTCTTTTCTTTTCTCGGACAAGGGATCTCAGAACCCAGGCTGACTCCAAACTCTTTGTAACCGAGGATGACCTTGAACTCCCAATCTTCTTGCCTCCAACTCCCAAGTGCTAGGATCACAGGCATGTGCTACCATACCTGGTTGATGTGGTGCTGAGAATTAAACCCAAGGCATGCAGGCTAGGCTAGCACTCTACCAACTGAGGAACATCCCGGCCCTGTCCTCTGTTTGTTTTTCTAAGTTTAAAGACTTTACTAGATTAAGGAAGGAAGGAGCAGAGAGATTTAAAGAGCTCCTGCCCATCAGCAAGCAGAAAGGGGTAAAGCCAAGAGTACCGAGACCTCTTCATTTTTTAAAATATTTTATTTATTTATTTATTTATTTATTTATGAGAGAGGGGCAGATAGAGAAGGGGTGCGCCAAGGTCTCTAGCCACTGCAAAGAAACTCCAGATGCATGCGCTATTTTGTGTATGTGGCTTATATGGGTACTGGGGAATCAAACCTGGGTCCTTGGGTTTCACAGGCAAGTGCCTTAACCACTAAGCCATTTCTCCAGCCCCAAGACCTCTTTAATATATATATATTTTTTAATGTATATGTATGTATGTATGTATGTATGTATGTATGTATGTATGTAATTTATTTGTGTGAGAAAGTATGGGCACACCAGGGCCTCTTGCAAAGCTTAACTTTGAATGAAGATCTCAACTGGTCATCTGAGCTAGCTCTCAAAAACAGATCTAGCAGGTTATGGTGGCACTCGCCTTTAATCCCAGTACTTAGGAGGGAGAGGTAGAAGATTTGCCATGAGTTCAAGGCCACTCTGCGGACTACATAGTGACTTCCAGGTCAGCCTGGGCTAGAACGAGACCCTACCTTGGAAAAAAAAAATAGCTCTACAGTTGGCTAGGAATGGCTTCATCTACTAACCATGTTCTCAGAATGAGTGCCTTTCTGCAAATTGTAATTCTGCCAAATGCACTTCTCTGAGATTGTCTTATTTCTTCTGTATTTTCTCAGATTAATTGAGTAGGGTAAGAGATCTCTTTTATGTAACCAAAAGAATTTTGTAACAAACTAGCCATTATGTCAAGGTAATTTCAGATTGTTTTACAACACCAAATCCTCAGATTATAAAACCAGATTCTATGGCTAGAGAGATGGCTTAGTGGTTAAGGCGTTTCCCTGCAAAGCCAAAGGATTCAGATTCAGTTCCCATGTAAGCCAGATGTACAAGATGGCGCATGCATCTGGAGTTCATTTGTAGCAGCTGGAGGCCCTGGTGTGCCCATTCTCTCTATCTGGCTCATTCTCTCTCTCTCTCTCAAATAAATAAATAAAAATAATAAAAAATTATTTTAAAAATTAGAGCCAGATGTGGTGGCTCATGCCTTTAATCCTGGCATTTGGGAGGTAGGGGGATCCCCATGAGTTCAAGGGTACCCTGAGACTACCAAGTGAACTCCAGGTCAGCCTGGGCTACAATGAAACCCTACCTCGAAAAAAAAAAATGCCACCGTGTGTGGTGGTGCACATCTTTAATCCCAGCAGTTGGGAGACAGAGGTAAGAGGATTACTGTGAGTTCAAGGCCACCCTGAGACTACATAGTGAATTCCAGGTCAGTCTGACCCAGAGTGAGACTCTACCTCTAAAAACCGAGAAAAAAAAAATTGTTAGTTCTTGAACTCCCTTGAAATAAAAGAGATTTATGGTTTCATTCAGGGTATAGCAGAGCAGGGAAACTAATTATTATTATTATTATTTTTGGTTTTGCGAGGTAGGGTCTCACTCTGGTCCAGGCTGACCTGGAATTCACTATGTATGTAGTCTCAGGGTGGCCTCAAACTCTCGGCAATCCTCCTACCTCTGCCTCCCGAGTGCTGGGATTAAAGGCGTGCGCCACCACGCCCGGCTCGGGAAACTAATTTTTTGTTGTTTTTGTTTTCAAGGTAGTATCTCACTCTAGCCCAGGCTGACCTGGAATTCATTATGTAGTCTCAGGGTGGCTTCAAACTCATAGTGATCCTCCTACCGCTGCCTCCTGAATGCTGGGATTAAAGGGGTGTGCCACCATGCCTGACAAATATGTATGTGTTCAGGAATGAGTGTGCCATGGAGTGTGTATAGACATAGAGACAACTATTTTCTTCTTTTTTCAAGGTAGGGTCTCACTCTAATCCAGGCTGACCTGGAATTCTCAGGCTGGCCTCAAATTTACAGCTATCCTCCTACCCCAGCATCCCAAGTGCTGGAATTAAAGGTGTGCACCACCACACTCCATTATTATAATTCTTACATTGGCGAGGAACCCCATGATACATTGCTCAAAGGTCACAAAACCAGTAAAGGTAAATCAATCAATCTATCTATCATCTGTGTATATATGTATTAACTGTGTCCATTCATCTATCATCTGTCTAAGACTGGGTCTCATGTAACTCTCAGGCTGGCTTCAAACTTGCTATGTACCTGAGAATGATCTCGAACTTCTTTTATTTATTTATTTATTTATTTAAGAAAGAGAAAGAGGGGGGTGGAGAGATGGCCTAGTGGTTAAGGCGCTTGCCTGCAAAGCCAAAGGACCTCAGTTCGATTCCCCAGGACACATGTAAGCCAGATGCACAAGGTGGCACATGCGTCTGGAGTTCGTTTGCAATGGCTGGAAGCCCTGGCGTGCCCATTCTCTCTTTGTCTCTCTTTCTCTCTCATAAATAAATAAATAAATAAATAAATAAATAAATAAATAAATAAATAAAGGCAGAGAAGGGAGAGAGAGAATGAGCACGCCAGGGCCTCCAGCCACTGCAAACAAACTCCAGACACATGCGCCACCTTGAGCATCTGGCTTATGTGGGTCCTAGAGAATCAAACCTGGGTCCTTTGGCTTTACAGGCAAGTGGCTTAACCTCTAAGTCATCTCTCCAGTCCAGTCTTGAACTTATCTCCTGTCTTCCTCTCCCCAGTACTGGGATTACTGGTATGTGCTACCATGTCCAGTTTTATGGGGTACTGGGGATCAAACCTAGGACTTTGTGCAGACTAAGCATCACACTACCAAATGAGCTATATGCCCAGCCCCAAAGTTGGCTTTTGACTGCCTGAGTCCCATGGCCATGCTCTTAACATTATATGACATTACCAGCTATCCTGCATGCCATTTGTCCCAGGGAGAGATGATATTCCAGACTATATTGCAGCTGATAAACATCACAGGTAGCATTCAGACAGGTTGGCCACACTGCCATACTCCAGGGAAGAGAGTGGTAGCTTCAGGGTCCTGGGTCCCTTTGTGAGAACATGCCTTCAGAACTAGAAGAACTAAGGGAACTGATGAAAAGATAAGTGAGAAAGGCAAGCAGACCCTTAAATATTCCATGGAAATGGTCCTTTGGTCCTTCATAACAGTACTCTCGGAATATTCACAGGAGAGAATGAGAACATGGAGCTACTGAAGCTGCAAATCATACTGGAAACAAAAATCTACTTATGCTGGATGTGCTGGAGCACACTTTTAATCCCAGCACTCGAGAGGCAGAGGTGGTAGGATCGTTGTGATTTTGAGGCCAGGCTGAAATTACATAGGGAATTCCAGGTCAGCCTGGGCTAGAGTGAGATTCTACCTCAAAAAAAAGAAAAAAGAAAAAAAGAAAAGAAAAGAAAAAAGAAAAAGTAATACTGGAGCAGGGCGTGGTGGCGCACGCCTTTAATCCCAGCACTCGGGAGGTAGAGGTAGGAGGATCGCCTTGAGTTCAAGGCCACCCTGAGACTACATAGTGAATTCCAGGTCAGCCTGGGCCAGAATGAGACCCTACCTCAAAAAAAAAAAAAAAAAAAAAAAAAGGAATACTGATGCCTATTTCATGGGGTTGTGAGTATTTATTAAATATGGATTATGAGGATGGGGCTGGAGAGATGGCTCAGATGTTAAAGCACTTGCCTGCAAGGCCTAATGACCCGGGTTCGACTCCCCAGTACCCATGTAAAGCCAGATACACAAGGTGGCACATGCATCTGGAATTCATGTGCAGTGACGGGTCTCTGGCACACCCATTTCTCTCTCTCTCTTTCTCTCTTTCTCTGTCTCTCTCTACTTGCAAATAAATAAGTAAAAATTTTAGCCAGGTGTGGTGGTGCACTCCTTTAATCCCAGTACTTGTGAGGAAGAGATAGGAGGATTGCCATGAGTTTGAAGCCACCCTGAGACTATATAGTGAATTCCAGGTCAGCCTGAGCTAGAGTGAGACACCTGCAGCACATTAGCAGGCACTCAGTAAGTGTTAGCCATCCCAGCACAGTACTGGGTACTTAACTGAAAGATCATCTACATTTCTACCTAAGAGTCTTGTACCAGGAGATGTGGAGCATGAATCATCTGACAATAGAACTCCTTCCCTTTCTTGGTAAAATTTTAGCTCTATCTGTTCATTTAAACAGAAATTTGCCTAAATATGACCCATTTATTTGATCAGGACTATCTGACACAGTGTGCTGTTTCATATAACTTACCTAGGTAGTTTCTTATTTTTAGAAATGATTTTAGAAAAATAAGTGTGCTGATAACTTGTGAATACATGTGAGGGCCAGACATGTAGTTCAGTTGGAAGAGTACTTGCCTAACATGCACAAACCCTAGGTTCCTCAAACACTGCATAAATGGTATGGTGGTGCATGCCTATAACCTAACCCTAGCACTTGGGAGATGGAGGCAGGAAGATCAGAAGTTTAGGAAATATATAAGACCCTGCTTCAAAATAAATAATAAAACTAAATATTTTAAATTTCCATGGAAAGGCCCTGAGGAGGGGAACCCTCTTTCCTTTCATTGCTATTTGTTACACATTTAGTGAAGTGTGTCTGGAAGTTTAAAGGGTGTTGCCAGGAAGCTGTCAAGGGACCCCACAATTGAGCTTCTGGGTGTTCTCTCTGCACACAAAGAAGCATTTGGACAAATAGTTCAGTTTGTTGTTGGTTCCCAAAGCATTGTCAGGGGAGACTTAGACTCCTGGGTCTCTTCCTATGTCCCCAAGAGGGAACTGGAAGAGGGCTGTTAATCTACACCACCTGCAGTTTATTAACTTCACTGGTTCCCAGATATGGTTTAGACAAGGAACTAGATTCCTGCATGTTCTCTAATAGTACTTCTCTATACCTTCCTGGCAAAGGCTTTATTTGGTATTTGATCTTTTTCCTTCAATCCTCACTGCTGCAGCCAGGTTCACGTTGCTGCCAGAAAATGCTTAACCAAGAGTAGCTTGTGGGGGGTGGGGTGTTATTTTGGCTTACAGTCTCGAGGGGAAGCTCCATGATGGCAGGGGAAAACGATGGCATGACAGAGGGTGGACATCACCCCCTGGACAACATAAGGTGGACAATAGCAACAGGAGAGTGTGCCAAACACTGGCAAGGGGAAGCTGGCTATAACACCCATAAGCCTGCCCCCAATAATACACCACCTCCAGGAGGAGTCAATTCCCAAATCTCCATCAGCTGGGAACCTAGCATTCAGAAAACCTAAGTTTATGGGGACACCTGAATCAAACCACCACACTCACTTTCTCCTCCATGCCTGCCCCTCCTCCTTTGTGTACACAGAACATAAACCCCTAGCCAGGTGGTGTGGCACACGCCTTTAATCCCAACACTCAGGAGACAGAGGTAGAAGGATCACTGAGAGTTTGAGGCCATCCTGAGACTACAGAATGAGTTCCAGGTCAGCCTGGGCTAGAGTGAGACCCTACCTCGAAAAGCCGAAAAAACAAAACAACCGGGCTGGAGAGATGGCTTAGCGGTTAAGGTGCCTGCCTCCTAAGCCTAAGAATGCCAGTTCCAATCTCCAGGTCCCACATTTAGCCAGATGCAAAGTGACACAAGGGTGCAATGCCGCACTTGACCACAAGGGGGCACACGCATCTGGATTTCATTCACAGCAGCTGAGAGGCTACTGGCACGCCCATCTCTGTCTTCCTCTCCCTGTCTCTCTGTGTCTCTCTCAAAAAAATAAAATAAATAAATAAATCCCACCTGATGCCTGAAAAATATGTCATTCAAAATCTTTCTGATCTCTAAAATCTTACTTCATAGAAAGTTTTTTAATTCCTACCTTCTGTGTTCATCCACCATAGATCCCTTGTTTGATGGTGTAAAATAGGAACCTCCATGGCTGTATTTTTTTCCCTTCTGTTCTTTAAGAGAATTTTTTTTTTTTGAGGTAGGGTCTCACTGTACTCCAGGGTGTCCTTGAACTCATGGCTATCCTCCTACCTCTGTCTCCCAAGAGCTGGGATTAAAGGCATATGCCACCATGCCCAGCGAGAATTTTCTTTTCAGAACCCCAAAGCTACTCAGTGTGGTTTCTAGACCAGTAGCTTTTTTGGGGGGGAGGGG
Source organism: Orientallactaga sibirica (assembly GCA_036365145.1). Lineage (NCBI taxonomy): Eukaryota > Metazoa > Chordata > Mammalia > Rodentia > Dipodidae > Orientallactaga > Orientallactaga sibirica. The sequence goes on from JAEOAD010000044.1 coordinate 12,657,175, forward strand.
GTTCAAAGTAGGGTTTCACTGCCACTCAGGCTAACATGGAAGTCACTGTGTAGTCTCACGGTGGCCTCGAACTCATGGTGATCCTCCTACCTCTGCCTCCCAAGTGCTGGGATTAAAGGCGTGCACCACCACGCTCAACTTGGACCAGTAGCTTTTTAAAATTTTTATTTATTTATTTATTTTATGAGAGAGAGAGAATGGGTGTGCAAGAGCCTTTAGCCACTGCAAATAAACTCCAGACCCATGTGCCATTTTGCATCTGGTTTTACATAGGTACTGGGGAATCAAAACCTGGGTCCTTAGGCTTTGCAGGCAAGTGCCTTAACCACTGAGCCCTGGACCAGTAGCTCCCTCACCTGGGAGCTGGTTAAAAATGCAGAATCCACCAGGCATGGTGGTGGAAGCCTTTAATCCCAGCACTTGGGAGGCAGAGGTAGTAGGACCACTGTGCAGCACATTAGCAGGCACTCAGTAAGTGTTAGCCATCCCAGCACAGTACTGGGTACTTAACTGAAAGATCATCTACATTTCTACCTAAGAGTCTTGTACCAGGAGATGTGGAGCATGAATCATCTGACAATAGAACTCCTTCCCTTTCTTGGTAAAATTTTAGCTCTATCTGTTCATTTAAACAGAAATTTGCCTAAATATGACCCATTTATTTGATCAGGACTATCTGACACAGTGTGCTGTTTCATATAACTTACCTAGGTAGTTTCTTATTTTTAGAAATGATTTTAGAAAAATAAGTGTGCTGATAACTTGTGAATACATGTGAGGGCCAGACATGTAGTTCAGTTGGAAGAGTACTTGCCTAACATGCACAAACCCTAGGTTCCTCAAACACTGCATAAATGGTATGGTGGTGCATGCCTATAACCTAACCCTAGCACTTGGGAGATGGAGGCAGGAAGATCAGAAGTTTAGGAAATATATAAGACCCTGCTTCAAAATAAATAATAAAACTAAATATTTTAAATTTCCATGGAAAGGCCCTGAGGAGGGAACCCTCTTTCCTTTCATTGCTATTTGTTACACATTTAGTGAAGTGTGTCTGGAAGTTTAAAGGGTGTTGCCAGGAAGCTGTCAAGGGACCCCACAATTGAGCTTCTGGGTGTTCTCTCTGCACACAAAGAAGCATTTGGACAAATAGTTCAGTTTGTTGTTGGTTCCCAAAGCATTGTCAGGGGAGACTTAGACTCCTGGGTCTCTTCCTATGTCCCCAAGAGGGAACTGGAAGAGGGCTGTTAATCTACACCACCTGCAGTTTATTAACTTCACTGGTTCCCAGATATGGTTTAGACAAGGAACTAGATTCCTGCATGTTCTCTAATAGTACTTCTCTATACCTTCCTGGCAAAGGCTTTATTTGGTATTTGATCTTTTTCCTTCAATCCTCACTGCTGCAGCCAGGTTCACGTTGCTGCCAGAAAATGCTTAACCAAGAGTAGCTTGTGGGGGTGGGGGTGTTATTTTGGCTTACAGTCTCGAGGGGAAGCTCCATGATGGCAGGGGAAAACGATGGCATGACAGAGGGTGGACATCACCCCCTGGACAACATAAGGTGGACAATAGCAACAGGAGAGTGTGCCAAACACTGGCAAGGGGAAGCTGGCTATAACACCCATAAGCCTGCCCCCAATAATACACCACCTCCAGGAGGAGTCAATTCCCAAATCTCCATCAGCTGGGAACCTAGCATTCAGAAAACCTAAGTTTATGGGGGACACCTGAATCAAACCACCACACTCACTTTCTCCTCCATGCCTGCCCCTCCTCCTTTGTGTACACAGAACATAAACCCCTAGCCAGGTGGTGTGGCACACGCCTTTAATCCCAACACTCAGGAGACAGAGGTAGAAGGATCACTGAGAGTTTGAGGCCATCCTGAGACTACAGAATGAGTTCCAGGTCAGCCTGGGCTAGAGTGAGACCCTACCTCGAAAAGCCGAAAAAACAAAACAACCGGGCTGGAGAGATGGCTTAGCGGTTAAGGTGCCTGCCTCCTAAGCCTAAGAATGCCAGTTCCAATCTCCAGGTCCCACATTTAGCCAGATGCAAAGTGACACAAGGGTGCAATGCCGCACTTGACCACAAGGGGGCACACGCATCTGGATTTCATTCACAGCAGCTGAGAGGCTACTGGCACGCCCATCTCTGTCTTCCTCTCCCTGTCTCTCTGTGTCTCTCTCAAAAAAATAAAATAAATAAATAAATCCCACCTGATGCCTGAAAAATATGTCATTCAAAATCTTTCTGATCTCTAAAATCTTACTTCATAGAAAGTTTTTTAATTCCTACCTTCTGTGTTCATCCACCATAGATCCCTTGTTTGATGGTGTAAAATAGGAACCTCCATGGCTGTATTTTTTTCCCTTCTGTTCTTTAAGAGAATTTTTTTTTTTTTGAGGTAGGGTCTCACTGTACTCCAGGGTGTCCTTGAACTCATGGCTATCCTCCTACCTCTGTCTCCCAAGAGCTGGGATTAAAGGCATATGCCACCATGCCCAGCGAGAATTTTCTTTTCAGAACCCCAAAGCTACTCAGTGTGGTTTCTAGACCAGTAGCTTTTTTGGGGGGGGAGGGGGTTCAAAGTAGGGTTTCACTGCCACTCAGGCTAACATGGAAGTCACTGTGTAGTCTCACGGTGGCCTCGAACTCATGGTGATCCTCCTACCTCTGCCTCCCAAGTGCTGGGATTAAAGGCGTGCACCACCACGCTCAACTTGGACCAGTAGCTTTTTAAAATTTTTATTTATTTATTTATTTTATGAGAGAGAGAGAATGGGTGTGCAAGAGCCTTTAGCCACTGCAAATAAACTCCAGACCCATGTGCCATTTTGTGCATCTGGTTTTACATAGGTACTGGGGAATCAAAACCTGGGTCCTTAGGCTTTGCAGGCAAGTGCCTTAACCACTGAGCCCTGGACCAGTAGCTCCCTCACCTGGGAGCTGGTTAAAAATGCAGAATCCACCAGGCATGGTGGTGGAAGCCTTTAATCCCAGCACTTGGGAGGCAGAGGTAGTAGGACCACTGTGAGTTCAAGGCCACCCTGAGACTACATAGTGAATTCCAGGTCAGCCTGAGCTAGAGTGAGACCCTACCTCGAAAAAACAAACAAACAAAAAATACAGAATCTAGGCTGGAGGTCAGGTGTGGTGGCACATGCCTTTAATCCCAGCACTTAGGAGGCAGAGATGGCTCAGTGGTCAAGGTGTTTGCCTGCAAAGCTAAAGGACCCGGGTTCAATTCCCCAGTACCCATGTAAGCCAGCTGCACAAGGTGGCTCATGTGTCTGGAGTTTGTTTGCAGCAGCTGGAGGCCCTGGTGCACTCAATTCCCTCTTTCTCCCTCTCTCTCTCTCTCTCTGTCTAATAAATAAGTAAAAATAAATTTTTTAAGTACTGGTTATGAAAACCATATTAGAATAGAAGAGGTTTGTAATGTACTGTGAACAGCTTAGTGTTTCCTCTCTATAATCCATTATTAAACCAGCCAATTGATCTGCTTATCTGAATGTTTCTGCAGAAATTTAGAAAAAGCTGGCAATAGTGATGCTATTTCATGAGCCTTAAGGACAACTGATGTCACTATAGTCCCTTAAAATGGCTACAATACAATGTTGAAGCATTTTCATAGGACTTAATTAAAATTTTACTGGTGGACTAGAGAGATGGTTTAGCGGTTAAGGTGTTTTCCTACAAAGCCAAAGGATCTTGGTTTGATTCCCCAGTACCCACATAAGCCAGATGCACAAGGTGGCACATGCATCTGGAGTTCATTTGTAATGGCTGGAGGCCCTAACATGCCGTCCTCTCTCTCTCTCATAAATAAATGTATAAAATAGGGCTGGAGAGATGGCTTAGCAGTTAAGGCTCTTGCTGACAAAGACAAGGGACCCAGGTTCAATTCTCCAGTACCCATGGAAAGCCAGATACACAAGATAGCACATGTGTCTAGAGTTTGTTTGCAGTGGCTAGAGGCCCTGGCACACCCATTCTCTCTATCTGTCCCCCCTCAAATAAGTAAACTAAAATATTAGAAAAAATGGCTGAGCATGGTGGCACACACCTTTAGTCCCAGCACTTGAGAGGCAGAAGTAGGAGGATTGTTGTGAGTTCAAGGCCAGTTTGAGACTGCAGAGTGAGATCTAGGTCAGCCTGGGATAGAACCAGGCCCTACCTTGAAAAACCAAAATAATAAACGAATAATAAAATGCTTCCATTATACATTGGCACAACATAGTAATATGCCTCCCTTTTGGAATGGGGACATGTAACAAGAAAAGACCAGATCAAACTAGGCCAAAACCCAGCAGGATAAACATGAAATCCTACAGCTCTATGTCCAGCACCTGGGGCTCTTGGTAGCATCATTTGAGCTTCAGTGGTCTTAGACTGTTCCACCTGCAACATACCTCTGTCTTAAGCCAGCCCCACTCCAGGCCTGCAGCTTTCCTCAGTGGATGTGCCACAGCCCTGGCATCTTTAACATCCTGGGCTCTCCATCGCAACTTAGGCTTTACCTTCACAGCTTCACACAGTGATCTGGCAGGCCTTGCAAAGAATCTGACCCTGTCACATATTGTCTGGTCCAAGTGACTTTCTGAAAACTTGCCATAAGGGTTCATGACCTCATAATTTTTAGATTTTGCATGCTTGCAAAAACCATCACTATGTGCATAACTGTCTTCTGCTTTGTTTTCCTTGAGAAGGAGTCTCACTGAACCTGGAACTGTGTTTCTCAGTCAGATTTGCTGATTGCTTAGCCCCAGCAGGTCCTCATATATAAACAAATACTTTTACATACTGAACCATCTCCCCAGTTCTACCTCAAGATTTTTTTTTTAATGTTTTCATTGATTTATTTGAGAGAAAGAAACAGAGTAAGTATGGACACACCAGGGCCTCCTGGCACTGCAAAGGAACTCTGGGTGCATGTGCCACTTTGTTCTAGTTTTATTTGGTTACTGGGAAATCAAACCCAGGCAGTCAGACTTCACTTACAAGCATCTACAACTACTAAGCCATTTCTCTGGCCCCTCAAGGATTGTTTTGAGATTGAGACAGGGTCTCATGTACCCTGGCTGGCTTCAAACTTGATATGTGGCTGGAACTTCTGATTCTCCTACCTCCTCCCAAGTGCTGGGATTACAGGCATGTGGTAACACAAAGACAGACATTCAAGTTTTGGTTGTTTTTTTGAGAGAGAACACGTGCTAGGATTTTCAGCCACTGCAGAAGAATTCCAGATGCATGTGCCACCTTGTGCATCTGGCTTACATGGTTCTGGGGAATCAAACCTGGGTCCTTTGGCTTTGCAGGCAAGCTCCCTAAATGCTAAGCCATCTCCCATCCCCTATTTTGTTTTTTATAGTATGAGGGATTGAATCCAGAGCTTTGCACATGCAAGACAAGTGCTGTACTACTTAGGTCTATCCTTAGCCCGTAATTCTTTTTTTTTTATTTTTTTAAATTTTTTTATTATTTTATTTATTTTTGGAGAGAGACACAGAGAGAGACAGACAGAGAGGGAGACAGATAGAGCTGGGTGTGCCAGCAGTCTCTCAGCTGCTGTGAACGAAATCCAGATGCGTGTGCCCCCTTGTGGGCAAGTGCGGCATTGCGCCCTTGCATCACTTTGCATCTGGCTAAACGTGGGACCTGGAGATTGGAACCGGGTTCTTAGGCTTAGGAGGCAGGCGCCTTAACCGCTAAGCCATCTCTCCAGCCCTTTTTTTAATTTTTAAAATTTCTTTTGCCAGGTGTGGTGGCGCACGCCTTTAATCCCAGCACTCAGGAGGCAGAGGTAGGAGGATCGCCATGAGTTTGAGGCCACCCTGAGACTACATAGTGAATTCCAGGTCAGCCTGGGCTAGAGTGAGACCCTACCTCAAAAAAACAAAAACAAAAACAAAAAAAAATTCTTTTATTTGTTTACGAGAGAAAGAGAGAATGGGCATGTAGGGCCTCTAGCTACTACAAACAAACTCCAAACACATGAACTATCATGTACACCTGGCTAACATGGGTACTGGGGAATTGAACCTAGGTCCTTGGGCCTCACAGGCAAATGCCTTAACCACTAAGCCATCTCTCCAGTCCTAGCCCATAATTCTTTAATTTTTTTTTTTTTTTTTTTTTTTTTTTTGAGGTAGGGTTTCACTGTAGCCCAGGCTGACCTGGAATTCACTATATAGTCTCAGGGTGGCCTTGAACTCATGGCAGTCCTTCTACCTCTGCCTCCCAAGTGCTAGGATTTAAAGGCATGTGCCACCACACTCAGCAAAAGTTAGACATTCCCATACCTGGAGTTGAACTTGGGCCACCTGGGTGAAAACCATAATTCTTAATTATGTTTAGATTGCAACCTATGTACCATTGGAGAGAATTGTATTTATTTTTTTTAACATTTTTAAATTTTTATTTATTGGAGAGAGAGGAAGAGAGAGAGAGGAAAGAATGGGTGCACAGACGAACTCCAGATGCATGTGCCACTATGTGCACCTGGTTTACATGGGTTCTAGAGAATCAAACCAGGGTCCTTTGACTTTGCAGGCAAGCACCTTAACCACTAAGCCATCTCTCCAGCCAGACATTTTTATTGGAGACAGAGAGAGCCAAGGCCTCTTGCCACTACAGATGAACTCCAGACACATGCTCCATGTCATGTACCTGGCTGTACATGGGTAGAGTCAACACACCTGGGCGCAGCATCCAGAAGCAGCTAGGCTTGAAACTCTGCACATACCTGAGTAATCCCAGCTCTGCAGCAGCTGCTGCACTAGGGAATCAAACCTGGGCCTACGGCCTTTACAAGTCTTTCACCACTAACCCCCTATTTCTTTTTTTTTCCTTATTTATTTATTTATTTATTTACTTGAGAAAGCAAGAAAGAGGTAGAGAGAGAGAGAGAGAATGGGTGCGCTAGGGCCTTCAGCCACTGCAAATGAACTCCAGATGCATGAGCCCCCTTGTGCATCTGCCTTACATGGGTCCTAGAGAGTCGAACCAGGATCCTTTGGCTTTGTAAGCAAATGCCTTAACTGCTAAGCCATCTCTCCAGCCGCCCCCCCTCATTTCTTTCTTTTCTTTTCTTTTTTTTTTTTTTTGTTGTTGTTGTTGTTTGTTTTTGTGTGTGTACATGTGCATACCAGGTTCTCTTGCCACTGCAAACAAATGTCTGTCTGTCTTTATGTGGGTGGCTGGGAAATTGAACTCAAGTCAGCAGACTTTGCAAGCAACCACTGTTAACTGCTGAGCCATCTCCCCAACTCTAGGAATTGTATTTCTAAATCTCCTCTCCAACCACTTGGTGTGCCCACAGTATCTCACAGTTTGAGTTCTGATGTAGAAAGTTAGGAAGGCCTAAGAGCAACATCGTGGAAAGTTCAGCAGGTTGTGGTTAGCTGAGCTCTGCCGTAACCAGAGAAACTCCAAATATGGCTGGGGATGCGGCTCGGCAGTAGACTGCTTGCCTCGCTTACAGATGGCCTTGGCACTGAAAAAAAAAAAGAAGTTAAGGCTATCCTTTTTCCCAAACCTTTGGGAATAAGCACCAATCCTACAACCTTAGAAACAGTAATTTGTAAAACTGTTTTGGAATGGGGATATAGATCAGTGGTAAAGCTGTTGCAAAGCACTGGGTCCTATCCCCAACACTGCAGAGAAACAACAAAACTCCATCATATTCAATTCCTATGAAACTGTTTTATTTGTTTGTTGTCATTATTTTTTAATTTTTTAAATTTTATTTATTTTTATTTTATTTATTTGAGAGCAGCAGACAGACAGAGAAAGAAAGAAGCAAATAGAGAATGGGTGCACCAGGGCCTCCAGCCACTGCAAATGAACTCCAGATTCATGTGCCACCTTGTGCATCTGGTCTACGTGGGGTGCTGGGGAATCAAACCTCGAACTGGGGTCCTTAGGCTTCACAGGCAAGCGCTTAACCACTAAGCCATCTCCAGGCCCTGTTGTCATTATTTTGAGGCAGGGTCTCAGTCTGTATGTAGCTCAGACTGGCCTGGAGCACCCATATATCCCAGGCTAGCTTCAGATTCATTCTTTTGCTTCAGCCTCCCAAGGGCTAGACTGTACGCATGAGCCACCACATCTTATTAGTTTGTTTTAGGAGAAAGTTTACAAGATACTTAAAGGCAGTAAGACTTAAGGATCTATAGCTATCAAATAAAGTCATGACAAGATGTGAGCTCCCTTGAGTAGTTTCTGATCTGAATTTATCTTATCCCAAGACTGTAACATTATCACCTTGGCTATCTTGTCTGAGTATGCAAATCAGGAAGAGAGGAGACACCTTGGTATGGTACAGGACTGAAAGGTGATACATGTTAGTGAGTTGATATTCAGTTTCAGAGGCATGTTTTAGACACTGATACTATCTTATCTTATAAGACCTGAGCATAGGCAAGCCAAAGATGGTACTTTGTACAAGCCTCCATTATGGATAGGGCTTCTCACATTGCATTGTCATTATTTATTTTTAACCTGGTGATTCTCTACATGGAGGAAACTCCAGGGACCATTGCAGAGATCATGTCTTATTAGTCATAGTATAACTTAGCTCTAACATCCACAAGTATTCAGTAAATGCCCAACTAAATATCAGAATATTTTAATGCAAACCTGCTTGGTTGAATTCAAATTTGGATTAATTTCGCCTTTCCTTTTTTTTTTTTTTTTTAAGTTTTTGGAGGTAGGGTCTCACTGTAGCCCAGGCTGACCTGGAATTCACTATGTAGTTCCAGATTGGCCTCAAACTCACAGCAGTTCTCCTACTTCTGCCTCCCAAGTGCTGGATTAAAGGCATGTACCACTACACTTGGCAATTTCAACCTTTTTATTTTATTTATTTTTTTTTTTTTGAGAGAGAGAGAGAATGGGCATGCCAGGGCCTTCAGCCACTGCGAATAAACACCAGATACATGCTCTCCCTTGTGCACTTGCATCACTGTATGTCTGAAGAGTCAAACGTGAGTTCTTAGGCTTCACAGGCAAGTGCTTTAACCACTAAGCCATCTCTCCAGCCCACCTTTTTCATTAGAAAAAAAAAATTCTTTGCATTAATTACCCCTATTCGTTGTTGTTTTAATTTTATTATATATTCTAACAGGTTATATTTTTTCATCCCCTCTCCCTTGCTCCCATTACCCTGGGAGCCCTCCTCAGTGAGTTTATGGTAGTCACTGTGGGGTCAACCATGCTTCAGGGTATTCCTACCCACTCTGTGGCTCTTAAAATCTTTCCATCCCCTCTTCTGCAATGTTCCCTGAGGCAGGCCTGTTGTCAGTGTGATTCAGTGTTGAGTTCTCTGTAGCCTCTGAATTTCTGCTTTAGTTTTGAATGATCACCATCTCTGTCATCTTTACCCTGGAGCAGGTTGTCAGCTGTAAGAGCAGTGTTCATGTCACCACTTCATGTGCACTTTCTCCTAGGCCCTACAGATGGAGAGGTGGCATGTCTCGTGGTAATTTCACCTTTTTAAAAAATTTTTTTTTTCTTTTTACTTATTTATTTGCAATGAGAAAGAGAGAAGGAATGGGCACACCAGGGCCTCTAGCCACTGCAAACAAACTCCAGATGCAGATGCAACTGACTTTACATGGATACTAGGGAACTGAACCCGGGTCATCAGGCTTTACAAGCAAGTCCTTTAACCCTGAGCCATCTCTCTAGTCCAATTTCACCTTTTTAAATACCAATTATGTTGTAAGACAATTATTAAAAAGCTGGGCATGAAAAAAAAAAGAAAAACCAAAAAAAAAGCTGGGCATGGCCAGGCGTGGTGGCACACACCTTTAATCCCAGCACTCGGGAGGCAGAGGTAGGAAGATAGCCATGAGTTCAAGGCCACTCTGAGACTACATAGTGAGTTCCAGGTCAGCTTGGCTAGAATGAGACCCTACCTCAAAAAAAAAAAAAAAAAAAAGACAATTATTAATACTAGTAAGAGTTTAACAAATTTAAAGTAGATAAGCAGATAACTATTTTGGTTATGCTGGGCATGCTGGCGCACACCTTTAATCCTAGCACTTGGTAGGCAGAGGTATGAGGATCACCACGAGTTCAAGGCCACCCTGAGACTACATAGTGAATTCCAGGTCAGCCTGGGCTAGAGTGAAACCCTACCTTGAAAAACAAAAACAAACAAACAAAAAAATCACATTGTAACTGTCAGCTTAGAATTTTTTCATACCAGGGCTGGAGAGATGGCTCAATAGTTAAAGTGCTTGCTTGCAAAGCCTGACAATTTTGGTTCAATTTCCCCAGTATCCACATAAAGCCAGATGCACAAAGTGACATACATCTTGAGTTCGTTGCAGTGACAAGAGGTCCTGGTATGCCCATTCTATCTCTTCTCACCCCTGCCTGCTTGCAAATAAATAATAAACAAAAATATTTAAAAGAATTTGTTCATCCAGCCAGGCATGGTGACTCTGCCTGTAATCCTAGCATGTAGCATGCAAAGGCAGGAGTATCAATGAAAGTTTGAGACCAGCTTGATCCAAATAGCAAGTTTCAGGCAGCAAGGGCTACATAGCAAGACCTTGTCTCAAAAAAAGAAATGAGCCGGGCGTGGTGGCACATGCCTTTAGTCCCAGCACTCAGGAGGCAAAGGTAGGATGATTGCCATGAGTTCGAGCCACCCTGAGACTGCATAGTAAATTCCAGGTCAGTCTGGGCTAGAGCAAGACCCTACCTTGAAAAACCAAAAAAACAAAAAGGAAATGAGGGCCTGGAGACATGGCTCAACAGTTAAAGGCACTTGCTTGCAAAGCCTGGCAACCCAGGTTCAGATCCCCAGTACCTACATAAAGCCAGATGCATAAAGTGACACATGTATCTGAAGTTTGTTTGCAGTGGCAAGAAGCCCTCGCATTCCTTCTCTCACTCATTCTGTCTCTCTCTCACTCACTTTCTCTCTTTCCTCACAAATAAATAGGTAAAAATATTTAAAAGAAAAAAGGGAAGGAAGAGAGAAAGAGGAAGGAAGGGAAGAGAAAAAAGAGATAGGGAAAAAAGGGAGAATCCACTGAAATTATATATATGAGTGACTTAGGTGTTGTGCAGATAAATGGTGGGTTTCATCGATGGCCCAATTGGAAGCCCAATTCCTTGCCTTTTTTATTATTAAAATAATAACTGGAGTTCTAAAGTGGAATGGGGGAGGAGAGGGAAATATCAGGTGGGTTTTTTTGTATATAATATAAAAGTTATCAATAAAAAATAATAATTTAAAAAAATGAAAAAAAATAATAATAACTTTAAAAACATGGGCTGGGCTGGGCTGGAGAGATGGCTTAGCAGTTAAGTTGCCTGCCTCCTAAGCCTAAGAACGCTGGTTCCAATCTCCAGGTCCCAGGTTTAGCCAGATGCAAAGTGACGCAAGGGCTCAATGCCGCACTTGACCACAAGGGGGCACACACATCTGGATTTTGTTCACAACAGCTGAGACGCTACTGGCGTGCCCATCTCTACCTGTCTTCTTCTCCCTTTCTCTGTGTCTCTCTAAAAAAAAAAAAAAAAAAACATGGGCTGGAGCCTGGCATGGTGGCACACACCTTTAATCCCAGCGCTCGGGAGGCAGAGGTAGGAGGATTGCTGTGAGTTCAAGGCTACCCTGAGACTACAGAGTGAATTCCAGGTCAGCCTGGGCCAGAGCAAGACCCTACCTTGAAACTCCCCCCCCCGCAAAAAAAAAACATGGGCTGGGAAGATGACTCAATGGTTAAAGGTGCTTGTTTTGCAAAGCCTGCCAGCCCTGGTTCAGTTCCCCAATACCCACATAAAGAGTGATGCACAAACTGGCACATGCATCTGGTGCATCTGGAGTTTGTTTGCATTGTGGCAAGAAGCCCTATCACTTGCTCCCCCTCTCTCTCTCTCTTCCTTTTTTTTTTTTTTCTTCTTAATCCCAGCACTCAGGGGACAGAGACAAGAGGGTCCCGTAAATTTGAGGCCACCCTGAGACTACATAGTGAATTCCAGGTTAGCCTGGAATAGAGAGGAAAAAAAGAGGTAGAGAGAATGGGTGCTCCAGAGCCTCTAGCCACTACAGATAAACTCCAGACACATCATGCACCACTTTGTGCATCTGTCTTTATGTGGGTACTGGGGAATCAAACCCAGGTCCTTAGACTTTATAGGTAAGTGCCTTAACCACTGAGCCATCTCTCCAGCCCTGAAGTATATTTATGGACTCTGAATTCCTTCTCACTGAGCTACATCTTCCCTCCTTGTACTTACAGTCCTAATTGCTGTAGCATGTTGGCTTTGCTTGATGCTGTTCTTTTTAGATTTTTTTTTTGGGGGGGGGGGGGTTCGAGGTAAGGGTTTCACACCTGGCCCAGGCTGACCTGGAATTAACTGTGTAGTCTCAGGGTGGCCTTGAACTCATGGAGATCCTCCTACTTCTGCCTCCTGAGTGCTGGGATTAAAGACGTGTGCCACCACACCCAGCTAATGTTTCTTTCTTTTTTTTTTTGAGAGAGAGAGAGAGAGAAAGAGGCAGAGAGAGAGAATGGGTGCACCAGGGCCTCCAACCACTGCAAACAAACTCCAAATGCATGTGCTCCCTTGTGTATCTGGCTTACATGGGTCCTGGAGAATCGAACCAGGATCCTTTGGCTTTGCAGGCAAATGCCTTAACCACTAAGCCATCTCTCCAGCTCTGATATTTCTTTTTTAATATATATATTTTTATTTATTTGCAAGCAGAGGGAGCAAATGGATGTGCCAGGACCACTTGCCACTGCACATGAACACCAGGTGCATGCACCTCTTTGTCAATTTGGCTTTATGTGGGTAATAGGAATTGAATCTGGGTCTGCAGGCTTTGCAAGGAAGCACTTAACCACTGAGCAATATCCCCAGCCCTTGTTTGACATTTTTGAGTCACTTGATTTCCATTGAATTTTATGGTTGGTTTGTCAGTTTCCATAAAGAAGCCTGTGGGCTTTTGATAAAAATTACATTGAGGAGCTACAGAGATGGCTTAGCAGTTAAGGCACCTGCCTGAAAAGCCTATTCAAATCTCCAGGTCCCACATAAGCCAGATGCACAGTGATACAAGTGCACGATGTCGCACATGCACACAAGGGCATTCATGCATCTAGAATTCATTTGCAGCAGCTAAAGGCCCTGGTGTGCCCATTCTTTCTTTCTCTCTCTCTCTCACTGCTTCTCTCTCAAAATAAATTTAAATTTTTTTTTAGGGCTGAAGAGATGGCTTAGTGGTTAAAGTACTTGCCTGTGAAGCCTAAGAATGAATTTTTGAATCTCCAGGTCCCACATAGCCAGACACACAGTGACGCAAGCATGCAATGTTGCACATGTGCACAAGGGGGCACATGTGTCTGGAGTTTGCTCACAGTGGCTGAAAGGCCCTGGCTTGCCCATTCTCATATTCTCTCTCTCTCTCTCTCTCTCTCTCTCTCTCTCTCTAAAAAATAAAAAATAATAATTTTTTTTAAAATTACATTGAGAGCTGGAGAGATGGCTTAGTGATTAAGGCCTTTGCCTGCAAAGCCAAAGGATCCAGTTAGATTCTCCAGGACCCACATAAGCCAGATGCACAAAGAGTTGCATGCATCTGGAGTTCATTTGCAGTAGCTGGAGGCCCTGGCACTCCCATTCTCTCCCTCTCTCTTTCTCTGTCTCTCAAAAAAAATAAATAAATAATAGCCGGACGTGGTGGTGCACGCCTTTAATCCCAGCACTCGGGAGGGAAAGGTAGGAGGATCGCCATGAGTTCAAAGCCACCCTGAGACTACATAGTGAATTCCAGGTCAGCCTGGGCCAGAGTGAGACCCTACCTTGAAAAACCAAAAAATAAAAAAAATTAAAAATAAAAATAAATATTTTTTTAATTACATTGAATCTGTAGACCAACTTAAGGAATACTGCCATCTTTTTTTTTTTTCAAGGTAGGGGTTCACTCTGGCCTGGACTGACCTGGAATTCACTCTGCAATGATCCTCTCATCAGTGATCCTCTGCATCCCGAGTGTTGGGATTAAAGGCATGCATCACCACACCCAGCTAATGCTGCCATCTTATACAACCCATGCATTGGTTAGCTTTTTGCATCACTGACAAACATACTATATAGAAATGACTTATGGGAGGACAGATTGATCTTGGCTTGCAGTTTCAGAGGTCTTCAGTCCAGCAGAGCAAGAAGGCATGATAGCAGGAGCGTGGAGTGGTAGCTGCTTGCATGGTATGAACCAAGAAACGAGAGAGCTAGGCTGAAACCAGTGATGGAAATGATAACCTTCAAAGGCCCAGCCCTAGTGACCCACTTCTACCAGCCAGGCCCCTCCTGACTGCAGCCTTCAAAATAGTGCCACAAGCTGGGACCAAGCAATCAAAACACAAGCCTATAGAGAATTCAGATTTCAGATTCAAACCACAAATCTCTAGTAGAGAATAACCAAAGGCATTGTATTAAATAAAAATTTAATGCTGGGCATGGTGGTGCACGCCTTTAGTCCCAGCACTCAGGAGGCAGAGGTGAGAGGATCACCAAGAGTTCAAGGCCACCCTGAGATTACATCGTGAATTCCAAGTCAGCCTGAGCTACAGTGAGATCCTAACTCAAAAAAAAAAAAATAAATAAATAAGGGAGCCGGGTGTGGTGGTGCACACCTTTAATCCCAGCACTTAGGAGGCAGAGGTAGGAGGATTGTCATGAGTTCAAGGCCACCTTAAGACTACATAGTGAATTCCAGGTCAGCCTGAGCTAGAGTGAGACCCTACCTCGAAAAATTTTTTAAAAATTAAGGGGCTGGAAAGATGGCTTAGCAGTTAAGGTGCTGCCTGCAAAGCCAAAGGACCGAAGTTCAATTCCCCAGGACCAATGTAAGCCAGATGCACAAGGTGGCGCATGCATCTGGAGTTCATTTGCAGTAGCTGGAGGCCCTGACACGCCCATTCTCTCTCTCTTTCTCTCTTTGCCTCTTTCTCTCTCACTCTCTAAAATTAATTAATTAAATTTAAAAAACAAAAATCAAAAATAATTAAGATAGTTATAGTGCATACCACTCAGCACTTGAGAAGTAGAGGGAGGAAGATTACAAGTTTGAGACCAGTTTGGGCTACATAGGGAAAGCCCACCCCTGCCCCAAGAAAAGTTTTTTTACCTACCAGCACAGAAAAAATGTCTCTGGAGGGGCTGGAGAGATGGCTTAGTGGCTAAGCACTTGCCTGTGAAGCCTAAGGACCCTGGTTCGAGGCTTGATTCCCCAGTACCCATGTAAGCCAGATGGACAAGGTGGCGCATGCATCTGGAGTTCATTTGCAGTGGTTGGAGGCCCTGGTGTGCCATTCTCTCTCTCTCTCTCTCTCTCTCTCTCTCTCTCTCTCTCCATCTCTCTCTGTCTCTCTCTATCTCTGTCTGCCTCTTTCCCTCTCTCAAATAAATAAATTTTAAAAAATTAAATGGTAGAAAAATCAAAAAAACAAAACAAAACATGAAAATAAAATCTCTGGAGAATTTGGCAAATAAAGGAACAAATGGAAGAACCTCGAACCCCAGTTAGTCATTATGCTAGTCTCTAGTCCCAGGCAGTTACATGTTCTGGGCCTTCAAGGGTACACACCCAGAGGATTTCCAGAGAGTTCTAGGGATGTCTATTCCACGCCTTGTAACATCTAAAATATCCCTGGTGGTTAGTGACATAGGGCAGGGAAGTTGTATGTGTTTATTTCTCAAGTAGATGAGCCTGTTGTCTCCTCCATCCTTTAAGCCTTTAATTTTCCTCAACATGAGAAGTTTACTTTTTTGTAATTTAATAGTGGGTTGTTTTAGGGTTGGCTATTCTGGAGGGGTTCTTTAAAGTTCTTCAGTCAAAGCATTTTCAGAGGTTTAACTCAGAGGCCATTCTTCTTTACAATTTGGAAATTATAGGTCCTAAATTATTAGGTCCTAAAGAAGCCTAATCTATGTTGATTCCCCTGAAAATCAGTTTGTGAACATAATTATAGTATCAATATAACAGTTTATTTTGTGTTCCTTTAATTTCAGGATGAAGTCTAGGTGTGTTACATTCTCTTTACCAATTCAGATAAAAATAAATAAATAGCAGTGAAGGCTCCCACTCTCCTATGTTACCTGTGGGGAAAGTTGGCCTCATCTGTCCTCAGGAAATGTGGCTTTTCTAGTAAGAGCCTACCCCCTTTGCTTCAGAAAACTAAGAGGATGAAAGATTCTCTTTGCTGAAGGAAACTTGGGTGTTATTCTTGATATCCAGTGGCATGATTTCTGACTCGGAAAGTGATCTCTCTCTTTTAACAAGACACAGGGCTTCCAGAATGCTTGCTTTCTGAAAGTCAAAAGCTAGCACACTCCCTGGAGGAAAATACAGGTTCTGGCTGTCTGAGAAGTGAGATGTTGGAGCCAGAGCTGGTGAAGATGCTCAGTTCTCCCTGGGGAGTCTTGTAAGGGAAGAACAAAAGAACTGGCTCATTAGGATTGCACAGTGATAATTCAGAGAAATCCTAGGAAATTTTAACTTAAAAATAAATAGGAGTTGGGTGTGGTGGTACATGCCTTTAATACCGGCACTCAGGAGGCAGAGGTAGGAGGATCACCATGAGATTGAAGCCAGCCTGAGATTACATAGTGAATTCCAGGTCAGCCTGAACTAGAATAAGACCCTATCTCGAAGGAAAAAAAAAAAAAATAGGAGGGCCAGGCATGGTGACACATTTTTCTTTTTCTTTTTCTTTTTTTTTTTCCTGCCTCCCAGCTGGAATTAAAGGCAGAGATAGAAAGATAACTATGAGTTCGAGGCCAGCCTGGGACTACAGAGTAAATTCCATGTCAACCTAGGCTAGAGTGAGACCCTACCTCAAAAAAAAAAAAAAAAAAGGAAAGTAAGAAAGATAGATGGATGGACAGATGGATGGGAGAGGGCTCAGTGAGGTAAAGTATCTAAAGACCTGAGTTTGGATCCCTAGCACCCATGTAAAATGCCAGGTGTGGTGGCACATACCTGTAAACCCAGTGCTGGGGAGACAGAGGCTCACTAGTGCTTACTGGCCCACAAATGTAGCAGAGTCAGTGAGCTGTAGGTTCAGTGAAAGACCCTATCTCAAAGAAGAGAGTGGAGAGTGGTAAGAAAGACCCTCAAGGACAACCGATAGCCTCTACATGCATGCACACACAAAAACACTCATACGAACACACCACACACGTATATGTATGCAGAAAGAAAAGATTAACGTAGAGGAAAAGAAATGAAGGAGAGAAAATAATTAGGAAGTTCTTGCAGAAGACCAATGGTGATAGAGATCTGTAACAACATATTTCAGTGGAGGAAATACCAGGATCCGGTGCTGTCTGGAAAACATCAGCGGAAATCATGAAATGGCCAAAGAGAAAGTGCTCAGAGGCAAAGCCCTTGGGCAGTTTTGGCACCAAAATAATTTTGCTCTCCCTTACCAGACTGGAAACCTTGAGAACAGGCTATAAAGGACTCCATGACTACTCTCCCTGTGAACTTTCTGGACCTCCCAAGTGTAGGCTCCTCCAGGCCCCCATTTCCTGTGCTGTCACCTTCTGGCTTTATACTCTACCCACTTCTTCCGCACACTGCTGCCCATCCCAAAGGCTTTTCCTTTACAAACAGAACCCCTGCCTCCCCAGCTCTTCACAGAGCCCTGCTCTGCCTTCTGGCCCTCACTGAAACCTGCCCATTGCCCTGGAGACTCTGGGCAGCTTCTTCTCCCTTTCTCTAGCAGCCAGGTCCAGAGTCAGTCTGACAACTGAAGTCTGCATTTCCCTAGTAGTGTTCAAGATGTGTATCTTATTCTTTCTGATAGAAGTGCTCCTTACATTAAAAACATTGTCCTTTGCCTGTCATCAGTGTTGTCCTAATTTTTCATTTGACTTTATGATTTTGAGTTACAGATTAAATTTACTTACTCAGATAATATATGAATATATTTTACTATAAAAATAATAAAACAGGGCTGGAGAGATGGCTTAGCAGTTAAGGCACTTGCCTGCAAAGCCTAAGGACCCAGGTTTGATTCCTCCAGTACCCATGTAAGCCAGATGCACAAGGTGGTGCATGTGTCTGGAGTTTATTTGCAGTGACTAGACTCTCACCTGCCTATTCATTCTCTCTCTCTCTCTCAAACAAATAAATAAAATATTTTTTAATTTAAAAATAGAACTGGAAGCTGGGTGTGGTGGTGCACACGTTTAATCCCAGCATTCAGGAGGCAGAGGTAGGAAGATCGCCATGAGTTCAAGGCCACTTTGAGAATACAAAGTGAATTCCAGGTCAGCCTGGGCTAGAGTGAGACCCTACCTTAAAAAACAAAACAAGAGCCAAGCGTGGTGGCGCACACCTTTAATCCCAGCACTCAGGAGGCAGAGGTAGGAGGATCACCGTGAGTTCGAGGCCACCCTGAGACTACATAGTGAATTCCAGGTCAGCCTGGACCAGAGTGAGACCCTACCTCGAAAAACCAAAAAAAAAAAAAAAAAAAGTCTTAAGTAGAAGTTTCAGATGATCTGATCTGCAGAAAAAGATTAAGATTTCATTGCCCTATTTATTCTTTGAGTTGGTCTCTCACTGAACCTTGAGCTCACGAATTCAGCTAGACTGGCTAGCCAGTGAGCCCCAGGGATTCCCTGTCTCCACCTGTCAAGCACTAGGATTAAAGGCATGCACCGCACCCGCCGTTTTACTTGGATACTTGGGATGGAAGCTCAGGTCTTCATGCTTGCATGGCAAGCACTTTAACCACTTAGCCATCTCCCCAGCCCCCTAAAATTTATATTTATTTATTTATTTTTATTGGTTTTTCAAGGTAAGGTCTCGCTGTAGCCCAGGCTGACCTAGAATTCACTATGTAGTCTCAGGTTGTCCTTAAACTCACAACACTCCTCCTACCTCAACCTCCCAAGTGCTGGGATAAAAGGCATGTGACACCATATCCCTGCCTCAGGTAGGGAGGGTCTCATTCTAGCCCAGGCTGACCTAGAGTTCACTAGGTAATCTCAGGATGGCCTTGAACTCGACGATCCTCCTATCTCTGCCTCCCAAGTGTTGAGATTAAAAGCATGTGCCACCATGCCCAGCTTGGGACATTTTTTTTTTAATCTTATTTATTTGCAAGAAAGAGAATATGAGCTCACCAGAGCATATGCCACTTTGTATGGGCTTTATGTGGGTACTAGGGAATTGAACCTGGGCTAGCAAGTTTTATAAGCAAGCACCTTTAACCACTGAGTCATCTCCCCAGCCCATTTGTTTATTTGAGAGAGAGTCTTACCATATATGTAAATGTTGCCCAGGCTGGTCAAACAGATCTTCTTGCCTTAGCCTTCTGAGATTAAAGAGCAGTGCTGAGCCAGGATTTACACCCTGCTGTATCACACCCAGCTTCAATAAGATCTTTTTTGTTTGTTTTTGTTTTGTTGGTTTTTTCCAGGTAGGGTCTCACTCTAGCCCACGTAGTGCTTGCTTGCTTGCTTGTTTGTTTGTTTGTTTGTTTGTTTGTTTGTTTGTTTGTTTGTTTTGAGGTAGGGTTCTGGGGAATCCAACCTGGATCTTTAAGCTTCTCAGGCAAGCACCTTGACCACTAAAACCATCTCTCCAGCCCCTCAGGTTGGCTTTTCTTTTCAAGGAGGCCTTGAACTGACAGTGATCCTCCCATGCCTGCCTCATCTTGCCCGCCCCGTTTACAGTAACATCTTTGAATTAAAAGAGCATTAGGAAGCCGGGCGTGGTGGCGCACGCCTTTAATCCCAGCACTCAGGAGGCAGAGGTAGGAGATTCACTGTTTGAGGCCACCCTGGGACTACATAGTGAATTCCAGATCAGCCTGGGCTAGAGAGTGAGAACCTACCTCCAAAAAACAAAAAAAGAAAAAGAGAAGAAGGAGGAGGAGGAAACTAAAAGAGCATTCAGGGATAGAGAGATTGCTCAATGGGGGAGTGCTTGCACATAGCATAGGGCCTGAGTTCAGATACTCAGCACCATGTAAAATGCCAGCATGATGGTTGTTATTTTGTAATCCCAGTG
Organism: Orientallactaga sibirica; assembly: GCA_036365145.1. Lineage (NCBI taxonomy): Eukaryota > Metazoa > Chordata > Mammalia > Rodentia > Dipodidae > Orientallactaga > Orientallactaga sibirica. The sequence continues at coordinate 12,677,237 of JAEOAD010000044.1, forward strand.
CTGGGGAGGTGGAGACAGGCAGATCCCCAGAGTTTACTAGCTAGCTTGTCTAGCTGAATCAGTGAGCTCTAGGTTCAGTGGAAGACTCTGCCTCAAGAAAAAAAAATATCTTTAGCAAAATTTTAAAAGTTAAAATTAGCCGGGCGTGGTGGCGCACGCCTTTAATCCCAGCACTCGGGAGGCATAGGTAGGAGGATCACCATGAGTTCAAGGCCACCCTGAGACTACATAGTTAATTCCAGGTCAGCCTGGGCCAGAGTGAGACCCTACCTCGAAAAACCAAAAAAAAAAAAAAGTTAAAATTGATGCCGGGAGCTGGGCGTGGTGGCGCACGCCTTTAATCCCAGCACTTGGGAGGCAGAGGTAGGAGGATTGCCGTGAGTTCGAGGCCACCCTGAGACTACATAGTTAATTCCAGGTCAGCCTAGGCCAGAGTGAAACCCTACCTCGAAAAACCAAAAAAAAAAAAAAAAAAAAATTGATGCTGGGCATAGTGACACACACCTTTAATCCCAACACTCAGAAGGCTACCCTGAGACTACATAGTGAATTCCGGTCAGCCTGGGCCAGAGTGAGACCATACCTTGGAAGAAAAAAAAGAAGTTGAACTAATAGAGAGTTTATATGATCAAAATACAATGTTTATGTATCAAATTATGAAAGAATAAATAAAAGGCTGGGCATGGTGGTGCACGCCTTTAATCCCAGCACTCAGGAGGCAGAGGTAGGATTGCTGTGAGTTTAAGGCCAGCCTGAGATTACATAGTGAATCCAGGTCAGCCTGAGCTAGAGTGAGACCCTACCTCGAAAAACAAAAACAAAAAAAAAAAGAATAAATAAAAGTACAAAAGTGAAGAATTAAAGGAAGTCAGGCTATGAAACTTGGACATCCCTGCCAAAGACAACTGGACAGAGTTTTCTCGTGTCTGTTCCTCTCAGTGGTTCTTCCATGTTCTCCAAGTAGCAACCACAAGTTCTGTGGCCTATCAGATTACATGCTGCTTGGCATGTCCTGTTTCCAGGGGAGGAGAGGCAAGTTAGGCAGGGAAGGGAATCCATAGCCTCTGCTGTTGTTACCAATCAAAAGCAAACCTGCTGGGTGGCCCTCCCCTGTGGCTCTGGCTATGGCAAAGGAAAATAATGGTGCCAGGAATAAACTGACAAAGAACACCCCTGCCAGCCATTCCTACTTCATCAGAACCACAGGGTCGCTTGGTTATCCAGCTAGGGTTGTGCAACCAGCTGAGTCAGTATTAAAAGTAAGTATATGCTTATCACAAAGAGTTCTTAATAGGACACTGTTTTGGCTTAAAAGAAAATATATATATATGACTTTATGAAGGGATCAAAGGGGGAAAATGTATTTTTTAAAGAGGTGTGGAAGGAAAACACATTTACAGAGATAATTTGGGCTTTTTAAGAGGTTTAGTATCTGAAAATGTTCACTTTGGGTTTTTTTTTGTTGTTGTTGTTTTTTCGAGGTAGGGTCTCACTCTGGCCCAGGCTGTCCTGGAATTAACTGTGTATTCTCAAGGTGGCCTCGAACTCATGGCGATCCTCCTACCTCTGCCTCCCAAATGCTGGGATTAAAGGCGTGCACCACCACGCCCAGCTTTCACTTTGGTTTTTTATTTTATTTTTTATTTATTTATGTATTTATTTATGTGTGAGAGGAAAATAGAAAGAGGTAGAGAAGCTGGGTGTGGTGGTGCATGCTTTTAATTCTAGCACTCAGGAGGCAGAGATAGGAGGATCGCAGTGAGTTCAAGACCATCCTGAGACTTCATAGTGAATTCCAGGTCAGCCTGGACTAGAGTGAAACTCAACCTCAAAAAAAAAAAAAAGAAGCAGAAAGAATGGGCATGCCAGGGCCTTTGGCTGCTGCAAATGAACCCCAAATACATGCACCACCTTGTGCATCTGGCTTACATGGGTCCTGGGGAATTGAACCTGGGTCCTTGGGCTTTGTATCAAGTGCCTTAACCATTAAGCCATCTCTCCAGACCAAATTTTTTTTTGTTTTGATTTGTTTTGTTTGGTTTTTTTTCGCAGTAGGGTCTCATTCTAGCTTAGGCAGGCTGATCTGGAATTCACTATGTAGTCTCAGGATGGCCTCAAACTCACGGTGATCCTCCTACTCTACTATGTAGTCTCAGGGCGGCCTTGAACTCATGGTAAGCCTCCTACTTCTACCTCCCGAGTGTTGGGATTAAAGGCATGTGCCACCACATCTGGCCCAAATATTTTAATTATTATTTGGGGGGGGGGTTGTTTGTTTTTTGTTTTTTTTGAGGTAGGGTCTCACTCTAGCTCAGGCTGACCTGGAATTCACTGTGTAGTCTCAGGGTGGCCTTGAACTCATGGTGATCCTCCTACCTCGCCTCCCGAGTGCTGGGATTAAAAGCCACCATGCCCGGCTATTTTTTTAAATTTTTTTATTGTTTTATTTATTTTTGGAGAGAGACACAGAGAGAGACAGAGAGGGAGACAGATAGAGCTGGGCGCGCCAGCAGTCTCTCAGCTGCTGTGAACGAAATCCAGATGCGTGCATCCCCTTGTGGGCAAATGCGGCATTGCGCCCTTGCGTCACTTTGCATCTGGCTAAACGTGGGACCTGGAGATTGGAACTGGGTTCTTAGGCTTAGCAGGCGGGTGCCTTAACCGCTAAGCCATCTCTCCAGCCCGCGACTATTTTTATTATTATTAAAAACATATTTTATATGGATACATCATGTGTTAGTACCATCTTTTCCCTTCTCCCTGCTTCTATTCTACAGGGGACGCTCCTCAGTGGGGTTGCTGGTATTCCCTATGGGGTTGTGGGTTAGTACTGAAATTGTCACCAAGCATAGCAGCTCATATCTGTACTCCTAGCAACTGGGGAGGCTGAGGCAGGAGAATCACAAGTTTGAGGCCAGCCTGGGCTATAGAAATTAGAACTATATAATATCAAAGTAGGGAAAAACTGAATCTCACCTATAGCTTTTCTGAGCCTCTTCCTTTCTATTCCCTTCTGGCCTGACCCTGCCTGTCTTTTATGAGTTGTGTACGGGCATCTAGATGCCTCTCTCTCTCCCTCCTCCCCCATTCTCTCCCTTGTGATGGGTCTCTATCTGTGTCTCCTGTTTCTTTTCTCTTTTCCCCTCTCTGCCTTTTCCATTCCTTCTCTCTACTCTCTTTCAACTGGCCAGTGAGGCTATTGACATGTGCGCTAATCTGGCCATTTTCTTTTTTTTTTTTTTTTTTTTTTTTTTTTTTTTTTTTTTTTTTTTTGGTTTTTCAAGGTAGGGTCTCACTCTGGTCCAGGCTGACCTGGAATTAGTCTCAGGGTGGCCTCGAGCTCTCGGCGATCCTCCTACCTCTGCCTCCTGAGTGCTGGGATTAAAGGTGTGCGCCACCACGCCCGGCTAATCTGGCCATTTTCATTCAAAGTTAACTAAGTAACCTAGAGCCAGTATACTCTTCCCAGAATGCTCCTAGAGGGTTGTAATAGCACATTGTAAATTATTTATTTCCTGCACTCACATCTGCAGTAAATTGACCTAGTACCCCATTCATCTACTGACCTAAGTAGATTCTTCCAATCCCAAGCTTTCCCTTCCCACTCTATCATCCATCCCCTCACTGCCTTCAGCTTTGCTCCCACACTTATTTGAAAGACATTCCTAGTTGGGCGTGGTGGCGCACGCCTTTCATCCCAGCACTCGGGAGGCAGAGGTAGGAGGATCACCATGAGTTCAAGGCCACCCTGAGACTACATAGTGAATTCTAGGTCAGCCTGAGCTAGAGCAAGACCCTATCTCTAAAACCCAAAAGAAGAAAGAAAGAGAGAGAGGAAAAAAAGGAAGATGTTCCAACTTTTACCCACCATGTGAGGGTATGCTACTCAACCTCAGAGGCTTCCAGTAACAAGTGTTCCTTTGTGCTCATCCCCTGCACAAATCACCAGGGAGCCTTTAAATGAGAAAAGACCTGACTGACCCAGAGGGTGGTATTTATAAATAGTACTCCAGTTCCCCCCCCCTTAAAGCCTGTCTACCTAATCCTCCTCTCTAGAGATTGGAAGTGGCTTGACCTTTGAGTCTTAAAACTCAGACCCTTTTCATCTGAAAAATCTGGCTACCAAAAAGCTGTCAAAACAAAGTTTTCAGCCAGCTGGTCAGTCATCAAAGTCCACCTCTGTTCTTGTTTTAAGGAATTTTTGGTTGAGACTTGGGACTTTTGTCTGTTTGCTTGCTTGCTTCAAGTCAGGGTCTTGCTCTAACCCAGGCTGACCTGGAATTCAGTATGTACTCTCACAATGACTTCGAACTCAAGGTGATCCTCCTACCTCAGCCTCCTGAGTGCTGGGATTAAAGGTGTGCGCCACCATGCCCAGCAGAATTTGTTTGTTTGTTTGTTTGTTTGTTTGTTTGTTTGTTTGTTTGTTTGTTGAGGCAGAGTTTCACTGTGTAACATAAGCTATCTCAAAAAAAATATTTTTGAGCTGGGCGTGGTGGCGCACGCCTTTAATCCCAGCACTCGGGAGGCAGAGGTAGGAGGATCACCATGAGTTCAAGGCCACCCTGAGACTACATAGTGAATTCCAGGTCAGCCTGGACTAGAGTGAGACCCTACCTCGAAAAACCAAAAATATGTATACATTTTTTTGGTGGGCTGGAGAGATGGCTTAATGGTTAAGGTGTTTGCCTGCAAAGCCCAAAGACCTTGGTTTGATTCCCCAGGACCCACGTAAGCCAGATGTACAAGGTGGAGCATGCATTTGCCTCTCTCCCTCTCACTCTCTCAAATAAATAAATAAAATTTTTAAAAAATTAAATTTATTTATTTATTTATTTATTTAAGAGACAGAGAAAGAGGCAGACAAGAGAGTGAGTATGGGTGAGCCAGGCCTCCTTCCATGCAAACAAACTCCAGACACACTGGAGAATTGAACCCAGGCCATCTCTCCAGCCCCCTGAAAAAATATTTTTATTGGGGCTGGAGAGATGGCTTAGTGGTTAACTGCTTGCCTGTGAAGCCTAAGGACCCCAGTTCAAGGCTCAATTCCCCATTACCCACATAAACCAGATGCACAATATGGTGCATGCATCTGGAGTTCGTTTACAGTGGCTGGAGGCCCTGGTGCCCCCATTCTCTCTCTGTCTGCTTCTTTCTCTCTGTCTGTTGCTCTCAAATAAATAAAAAAATATTTTTACTTATTTCATTGGAAGAGAGAGTATGGGTGCAACAGAATTTCTTGTTACCACAGATGAACTCCAGATGCATGCACCACTTTGTGCATTTGGGAATTAATACCTCCTGGAGGCAGAGTATTGTTGGGGGCGGGCTTATGGGTATTATAGCCAGCTTCCCCTTGCCAGTGTTTGGCACACTCTCCTGTTGCTGTTGTCCACCTTATGTTAACCAGAGGGTGATGTCCACCCTCTGCTCATGCCATCATTTTTCCTGCCATCATGGAGCTTCCCCCTCGAGCCTGTAAGCCAAAATAAACCTCTTTTTTCCCACAAGCTGCTTTCAGTCGGGTGATTTCTCCCAGCAATGCGAACCTGACTGCAACAGTAAAGTGGTACCGAGGAGTGGGATTGCTGCTAGACACCTGACTGTGGCTTTGGCCTTTTGGAGCTGATTTTCAAGAGGAATGTGGAAGGATTTGAAATCTTGGCCTAAGACATGCCTTGCAGTGCTGTAAGTACAGCCTGATGGACTATTCTAGTCAGAGCTGAAAGACCTGAATGCAGTAAGAACTATGGACTGTGAGGTGTTTGGCTTATGAGGGTGAGAAAGAGCTTTTCTTGGACTGGGCTAGCAGTTTGTGTGAGAAGTTTGCTGTTATGCCCGTGTCCTGAGAAGTTGTGCAGGGCTGCTTTGCGTAGAAATGAACTGGTGTGAGCAGAGGGATAAGGCACAGGAAAAATGAAATCTTTGGGTGAACTCTACCTGTTCAGCTGCAATTGAGAGATTACAACCTTTGAGATTGGGCCAGCTGACCTGCAATGGGGCAACAGGAAGAATGCAGACTCTTTTGAAGGGGCCTGAATGCTGAAGGAGTGTCCTGTTCTTCAAAGTATGATTTATTCCCCCCTGGATTAACAAATTGGCACCCTACCTGGTATTATGGAGTGTAACAAATGCAGGAAAGAGAGGGTCATTGAGTTTTTAACGCGGTCTTGTGTTTTGGAAATGGCCATGGGCAGTGTGAAGCAGGTTTGCTGGATGCCTGCATGGAGATCCCATGGGGCCATGAGGATGGACCGTGGGTTGCAGTGGAGACCCAGTGGAGATGCCGGACTATGAGATGGCTGCCAAGGAGAGCTGCCGGCCCTGGATGAAGTTTTCCAGGACTGTGAGTAGCCTAGCTGGAGGGGCGGGATTGGAACTCCAGAGACTTGTTGCTGCTCAGAAGTATCGGACTTGGAGATTTGTCACTGACTAGTTGTTGGATTGGAATTACAGAGTTTGACGTTTGCCCTGGTTGTTTAAAATCTTGTATTGGTTAAGTATTTCTTTGTTTTGCCCAATGCCATCCTTTGCAGTGTGAATGTTTTATTCTGTGCCATTATGGGTTTTTTGGGGGATTATTTTTGGTATTATGGCTCAGTTAAAAGACCTTGGATTATGGGGATGTATGAACATCATTGGAATTGATAAAAACTATGGGGACTTTTAAATTTGCATGAATGCATTACATTTTACATCATGTACGGTTATCAGTTTATGGGGGCCAGGGGCGGAATGTGGTGGTTTGATTCAGGTGTCCCCCATAAACTTCAAGTGTTCTGAATGCTAGGTTCCCAGCTGATGGCAACTTGGGAATTAATACCTCCTGGAGGCAGAGTATTGTTGGGGGCGGGCTTATGGGTATTATAGCCAGCTTCCCTTGCCAGTGTTTGGCACACTCTCCTGTTGCTGTTGTCCACCTTATGTTGACCAGAGGGTGATGTCCACCCTCTGCTCATGCCATCATTTTTCCTGCCATCATGGAGCTTCCCCTCGAGCCTGTAAGCCAAAATAAACCTCTTTTTCCCACAAGCTGCTTTCAGTCGGGTGATTTTGTTTCTTACCATCTTGCCCTGTCCTCCCACCCCCCACATGTGCATCTGTCCTCGGGGCTGTCGTCTTGGGACTTCCCTCCCTCTTACTCTGCGGCTTGCCCATTTGCTTTTTGCATTGTATTTCTTGCTTCCTGGATCCCATATTGTCTCCTTCCTTGACTTTCCCATTTGAACTGAACATGTTATCAATTTATTGAGAAAGTAAAAGTTCATTGACAGTTTGTATCAGGAATTGTTTCCCTGAGAATGTTAAAGGTACTAGTGAGTTTTCTTCTGGTCTGTGGGGTTCCTGATTCATTCTGATTTTCACCCTTTATATGTTTTTCATCTGGATGGAATCTTATCTTTGACATTCTGCAAATTTACTATGATAAAACTTGGACATTGCCAGATGTGATGGCACACATCTTTAATCCCACCACTCGGGAGGCAGAGGTAGGTGGATCGCTGTGAATTTGAGGCCACCCTGAGACTGCATAGTTAATTCTAGGTCAGCCTGGACTAGAGTGAGACCCTACCTCAAAAAAAAAAAAAAAAACTTGGACATTTGCTAAACACTTTCAATATGGAAAAACATTATTGAATTAACTTATTAATGATATTCCCCCTCCCTCTGTTTTCTCTATTCTCTGTCCTTCCCTGCCCTTACCTTCCACCTCTGAGCTGCATCCCAGTTCCTATCCTTGCATTCCTATGACAATGATGAAAAATTCTCCATAGTGCTCTGCCTCTTCCTTTAGGTATCTTTTGGAATGTCTTACATATCCTTAGCGGCTTTCATGGCACTCAGCAGTCAGGACAAACAAAGTGAGACACACTAGAGTACAAAGTAGGAGTCACATTCAGAGCCTCACTTTTCCTTAATCGTATTTGATCAGAAATTGGATGAACCTTCGGGATGCTGAGACAGGGAAGATCCTCTGGCAAGGAACAGAAGATCTGTCTGTCCCTGGCGTGGAACATGAAGGTACTTTCCAACCCCTTGTGTGCATGGGCTGTGACGAGAGCCTGGCATCAGGGAGCTAATTAATGCACAATAGGCAGGTGAGCCCTGAAGGTGCAGCGCACAAATCTATGTGTTGCTAACACTTGTCATTCCCATATTAAATTTGTTTATTTATTTATTTACAAACAGAGACAGAGAGAATGGGTATGCCAGGGCCTTCAGCCATTACAAACGAACTCCAGATGCATGAGCCACTTTGTGCATCTGGCTTTATGTGGGTACTGGGGAATCAAACTTGGGGTCCTTAGGCTCTGAAGATAAGCACCTTAACCCCTGAGCAATCTCTCCAGCCCTGTTCCCATTTTAGAAATTTCTATTTATTTATTCATTTATTTGAGGTGGTGGCAGATAGAATAGGTGCACCAGGGCCTTCAGCCACTACGAACGAGCTCCAGACACATGTGCATCTGGCTTATGTGGATACTGGGGAATCGAGCCTGGCTTAGGTGTCTCAGGCAAGCACCTTTAACCACTAAGCCATCTCTCCAGCCCTCCTGTACCTATTTTATTTTTAAAAATATTTTTATTTCTTTATTTGAGAGAAGGAGAGAGGGAAAGAAAGAGAGAGAATGGGTGTGCCAGGGCATCCAGCCACTACAAATGAATTCCAGACACATGTGCCACCTTGTGCATCTGGCTTATGTGGGTCCTGGGGAATCAAACCTGACTCCTTTGTCTTTGCAGGCTTAAGCCATCTCTCCAGCCCTGTTTGTTTTGTTTTGTTTTGTTTTTTTGAGGTAGGGGGCTGAAGCAGAAGGATCAGAGTTCAAAACCAGCCTCAACTAAGCCATGAATTAGAAGCTAGTCTGGTCTATATGAGACCTTGTCTACAAAACAAAACAAGAAAGGTGAAAACCAAGACTTCAGTTTTTTCCAAAAGAAAGTTTGCATGTTTATCTCTCTAGAGTAAGAAGAGAGGGTCCACATCAAAGAAGGCCACACAGAGAAGGGAGAAGGGTACCACACAACCCTGTGCTTCAGAGAGCAAGCTCTATAAAGCACTAGATCTGGGCTCCTGTGACATCACACCCACTGACCCAGTAGAGACTTCTGCCTTCAGCTGGAATGGAATGTCGTCACTGGGGCATTTTCTGAAATTTTTATTTATTTATTTTTGGGGTTTTGAGGCAGGATCTCATTCTAGCCCAGGCTGACCTGGAATTCACTATGTAGTCTCAGGATGGTCTTGAACTCATGTTGATCCTCCTCCCTCTACCTCCCGAATGCTGGGATTAAAGGCATGTGCCACCACACCTGGCTTTTCTGAAATTTTTTTTAAATTTTTTTTAAATTTTTTATTTATTTTTGGAGAGAGAGACAGAGAGAGATAGACAGAGAGGGAGACAGAAATGGGTGCGCCAGCAGTCTCTCAGCTGCTATGAACGAAATCCAGATGCGTGCGCCCCCTTGTGGGCAAGTGTAGCATTGCACCCTTGCCTCACTTTGCATCTGGCTAAACGTGGGACCTGGAGATTGGAACCGCTGGAGACTGGAACCAGCATTCTTAGGCTTAGCAGGCAGGCGCCTTAGCTGCTAAGCCATCTCTCCAGCCCTTCTGAAATTTTTTATTCTTGTTTTTGGTTTTTTCGAGGTAAGGTCTCACTCTAGCCAAGGCTGATCTGGAACTCAGTCTATAGTCCCAGGCTGACCTCAAACTCAGAACGATTCTCTTACCTCTGCCTCCCAAGTGCTGGGATTAAAGGTATGCACCACCACGCCTGGCCATTTTCTGAAATTTAACGTATATATGTATCAAGTTCTCTATATCAGCCCTAAGCAGCTCCTAGGAACCTAAAGCTTCATGGTTCTATGGTATTTATGGAGAATAATACCAACATTTCTTTTTCTCATATCAGCCCGTGTTCCCAAGAAAATCCTCAAGTGCAAGGCAGTGTCTCGAGAATTGAACTTTTCCTCAGCAGAACAAATGGAAAAATTCCGCCTGGAACAAAAGGTGTACTTCAAAGGGCAGTGCCTAGAAGGTATCCTGCTTTGCGTGCCCTTAAACCAGAGCTTAGAGTGAGAGGGACAAAAGATAAAGCAATGCTATGAAATCATTGGTTTATAACTCAATTTGTAACAGGATTCCTATATTCTACAACATTGGGGAACCCCAGTGTAAACAAGCCAAAGCAAGGCTGCTGTCCAGTATGGCACGCCCGGGTACCTGTGCCTGGGTGGGTGCTGATATAGTATCAGCATG